>CM061556.1:100658358-105458358 GCA_030864225.1 Capsicum baccatum var. pendulum
GGTCTTAGCTTAACTTTGTTCTAGGTCATTTCTATACACATTTTCCACCTCTAAACTACTCCATAGACTAGGATAATGATCATGCAACTTGTATTCACGTGAGAATCATATAGATTAGAGCTTAGACACGCAGGAACGACGGATAGAATTCTAGCACGGAAATATGGGGTATTACATTATCTCCCCCTTGGGAACATTCGTCCTCAAATGTAGATAATTAACCTGAAACACAGAGGAATCTTAGTCTTCAAGCTATCTTGTGTGACTGATAGAACTCAATCACTGGATCTCAAGAATAATGAGCTACTGAACTGGTCTTCAAGTGCATGAATCCTCAAGAAAAATAACTATATTGCTAAGATAGAAACGAGAGTGTCAACTTATGAGTACTATTACTTTGCACTGGATCTGATCTCATGAGAAAGGATGAGAGGTTTATGACATGAAAACTTGGGGTATTACAACATCGCCCTCTTGGGATCGTTCGTCCTCGAATGATATTAATTTGATGAAAATACTAGGAAGAGACTGTGATACTACACAGATACTTACAAACTAAATCATGACTTAATATCTGAAACTGAAACTGATGCATGAACTGAGCTGAATTCATAATTTAATTGGACACAAACACATTGCCTCTTGGAATGTACATACGTATAAGACTGCGGATAGTAAGAATAGGTGGAAAATTAAGAATCTATAGGAGCTTATCTCCTTGCTTGCTAAACTAGATTATAGGCTATATGGACTGGATCATATTGACTACCCATACTTAAATGGAGTATTTCTTTAGCACTTTTCTACGAAATTCTATTGACATTAGGGAGCAAAGAATTTTGAGCATGCTCTGAACAAGACATTTGACTAAGGAATCACAACATTGATATAACTCCATAGCATGGAATATAATTATATAACTCATAAACTAGGATATGATTGCTAGGCTGTAGGCAACGCAACTTCTTACTTTCAAGCTTAGCATCACTTCTCAAATGCTCTCTCAACTATACTATTCTCCTTAAATACCATACTCATTTGATTCAACTTATAATTCTCATATTGGCACTGTGAAATCTTTCTACTAAGGTCTAAACTAAACTAAGTTCTATCACCATGATCAAGCCTAACACTAAATCAAAAGATACAACATGCCAAACCATAATACTAGTCTAAACCACAAGGTTCAATATTCTATATCTTCTTAGAGCTCACACCCTAAGCATAACATGCCTTACCACTTCAATGACTAATTTAAAACTCTTGATATGGATTCACTAGTGCATATTGCATTCATCATCTTACACCCAACATGACATTCAAGCCTATCATTAAAAATCACATATAACTTTAAGGCAAATACCCCTAAAGGAATACTTCATATATTCTCTAAACCTTTATCAACAATAATTTTCTTGCATTATTCTTAAAAACATACACACAATTTCTATCTAACCATGACATATATCAAAGACTTGGCGTCAATCTTGTTTCACACTTTAGCTCTAGATAGAAAAGCATAAATAATCTTTCTTAATGAGGGCCATCAACTCTCCCACATCTAAACCATTGCTTATCCACTATCATCACTACTATCTTAACGTAGGAAGAGGTCACCGAAGGGCTAACACATATGAACTAGAAGCACGAAAACTACAATACATAACATTAACACTTATCTTTGTCCTGAGGAATAAAATATCAAAGGCATGGATTCATTAAAGAAATCTAAGCTGAGGACATGCATGATGTAATTTGAACTTCACTAGTATCATGGGTTTAAAAATTGGTGATACTCTGAAACATGAGTTCATACTTATCATGAGTATTCAACATAAGATTGGAGTTCATGGATTCATGAGAGATAACTCGAATCACAGAGTGAAGCTGTTACATGCTTGCTAGAAGCTGAGAATGGGCTTGAGCATGCATGATGGGTATAAGCATAGGCATGTGGCATGGATTTATCATGCAAGTGATGGATTTGGTGTTGTAATGACTGAAATCCAAGGAATACTCTAGAGTAAGAAGGGATCACTATCTCATCATAACTCATTATTGACATGTAGCATAATTTAATTCTTAAAACTCAGTTTGGTTCTTCATTAACCATCTCCCACTTAGGTCAAAGCTAGTATTCTAAGTATGATGGTCTACTCCATATCCTCGAGATTAAGCCATAATTTCATCATTCTATTATCTACACATAAATGCTAAACTCACTAGAATAAACTAATTTCAAACTTACTAACTTCATTCTTGAACGACCTATCCATATGCCATCCTTAACTTTCTAGCTTCAATAATCATCATCAAAGACTTACACTCTCATTTCCAACCATACCTAGATCTCTAATCACATAATCATAACCTACCAAGATCACACCTCTATTCTAATATTTTTTTCCAAACCATGAGAATAATAATTATACTAAAAAGGCTCAATATCTTCAATCATAACTCCTTAACTTAGCTATTAAGAACATCATAAATTATCTAACTAGCCTTTCTGCACCTAGAAACTCAACGTTAATACTAACCCCGCAATATGCAATAATCCTCAAAAAATAATGCCTTCCCATAGCACCTTGGTCACACCTCTACACCATACTTAATTACGAACACATGATCTTACACTATTGCATACATTGTTCAGGCCTACTAGATCACCTCCATATAACCAACATCAATAACTGAACCATCAACTGTTCAAACTTAATGTCTAGAGCTAAACTTGATTTACAACCCAATCTCACACACAATTTTCACTTCAAAACTATAGAACATAGCATTAAGAGAAACTAGTACACAATGATAATCAATCATAATCATATGGCCTATCTTATTCATAATCTGTTAACACATCCTCCTTTTTCACATCATTACTATTTACCCATCTTCATACCTAAATTACTTTCACATCTCTATAAATTTCAACTAAACCTCCTCTTGCAATCTCAGGAAAGCCTAAATTAACAATACTCAACCACCAAGTACTTCCATCAAAACCTATACTTTCCTAGTACAACAAAAACCATCAATAACTTTTTTCATATTTCAAGCAAACAACAATCCACCTTAACTAATAATCTCCTTTTTTAACTTCACTAAACTAACAAACAAGGGTATATCACTTCATTACTAATTCAATCATAAGAAAACATTCAACTATACATACTCAATAAATTACCCTTACCACCATTCTTGCCACTACACTTCTAAACCCACAAGTTCAACTAACACAATACTTTCAGCTAAACGTTACTACTTCTGTCACTACAAAGAAACCCACACTTTCAACTAACACCAGAACAACAAGATAAATAACAAGTTACTAGTGAATTGAAATAGGCCTCACACGGCTTCACTAGACTTTGGTTTTGTATTTTGATTAAGAAAGTTATATGAATAACAAAGCAACTATGCTAGTGAATCGAAATAGGCCTCACACGGCTTCACTAGACTTTGATTTTTCACAAAATATAATGATAACAAGATTACATAATACAAGAGATAGAAACTTGACACACGACATTCAATGATCTAAGAATACACCTTACTCTGTCTTAATTAAATAACTCAAAAGAACAAGGGTATAACTTCAAATCTGAGGGACTTATAACATACTAGAAGGCTCCTCTCAAGCCGCTTTATAAAACTTCTGAAACTTCTGCCAGCAAATATAAGAGCATTATCTGTAGAGGAAATTGGAACTTGCTGAACATGTTACCTCAAGAACAATACATAGATAGAGAAGTATAGATTATCATTATGGATTCTGAGGAGAAATTTGAAAGCATATCTGACTCGAGCTTAGTGCATGATTTCTACAGGCCTGATAAAGCACTTTCGTTTTCGAAACTCAAAAGTACTGATAGGATACTTTTGTAGCTCTCTTACAATTCCATAAATATGTATGGAGAATTAAGCTCAGCTGTTTCTGATACCTTGGAAATAAGGTAGAGATGGCCTGACTAGAGTAAGATAAGAACCTTTATAAGTTTCATAGAGAACTTTTCTATAGCACGATTTAAGACTTAAAAGAATGGAGATATTTCCTAAATGCCCTGTAGCCTCTCGAAGAAAAGTAGAGACATCTTTGTAATATTTTGCAATACTCTACTAGACATGGCTTCATAGATACCCTAGGACACTCGAACTCTGTGCTCTGATACAAAGTTTGTAATGCCCCAAAATTGGGTTTCGAGACAACACACGGTGCTTAGGATCACTAGTCACCCCAAGCTAACCCTTCTACTAGCATAACTCATAAGCAACTGAACAAAAAGTATAAATCTATATAAATCTGCGAAAAATAACTCTTTTCTGAATATGATAGATAAAAAACTAAATTTATAAGATTACAACTCTGTTTTTACAACCATAACTAAAATGGAATACATTAACTTCTTCTGACTATCTATGAAGCCTCTACTAGTACTGACTATAGGTAGCTGGGTCATGACTCCCAACTATCCCAAATCAATACTACTGGATAAAAAAACTACAACACTTCTCGAACTGTATAACTAACTTAAGCCCTTGAATCAAAAGGACTTATCACCTACTGACTGGATGCCATAAATTGACTGGATCTGAAGATGTACACTATACCTTGTACCCAAATTCTAAGAAAATGTAGCCCACATATGAATATGTGGGTCAGTACCATGGAAATGTACCGAGCATATGGGGATGCAATGCATATATAAAATAACATCTTAATATCATCACAGTTTATAAAACTATGCATGCTGATATAAATGACTCAGTTAGCTCAAATTAAAATCATCATAATCATAAGAGAGTAAAATATATCGGGAGAAACATGTGAGTCATCATAATAAATCTCAATTCACTTCCATCTTGATTCCAAATCATCAAAGCAATAAACTCTCATAACAATTCTCTTTGGAATATATGTTCACTAAATCTTTCAAAAATAATGACCTGCTCAAACTTTGTCTTTCAAACAAATATGTTTTCATCTCAGATAAAAGAATAAGACTTTTCATATTAGATAGGAGAATACACACACACACATTGGGAGTCTCTTACAACCGACATAAACCATGTGAGCTACATGGAGTCCAATGTCGAACCCACATTAGGGAGAGCTATCCTATTCTTGCCAGCAGAGTTGGACCTTAATCTTTTGTTCACTAGTGATCACTATATCAATCAGCCTTAGGCTCACATCCTATGGGGGAATGTAGTTCTAAGGAAGTACCAATCACAGCTATACCTCTCACTCGGTGCAAAAAACTACTCTCGGACTTAGCTCAGATCACTTCAAAAGAAAATCCACAACAACACAATTCAATAATTTATATCGGGAGCCATCATGCTACCCTATTTTCATAATAAATCAACATGTGGATTTCTTTTCTCATTCGAGTTCAAAAATAACTCTTTCAAGACCAAAAGGTCAAATCATTCAAATATCAAGGTGTGTATAACACATTACTTCACCAAAGATCATAATCTCAAAGAGGGTTTAAATCTCATATATCAACACTTGAGTAAAATATTTCAAGATTCATACTTTGTATAGAAAACAAATATAACTCACATTAAAATCTAGAAATTCAACTTGAAACATGATATTAACATCAAAACTCAAGGAATTTATCTTTAAGACATCACAAAGATATCATAGTTTCTTGAGCAAGAATATAGGATAATAGTTTCCATCTCAAATTCATAATTAAACAAGTAAAATCATGTATCTTTGTAAAAAATTTTGGGCACAAGAACGAAAGGATGTTCTTTTTGAAAACCCCACATACCTTTATGGTAACGAATTTGTTGAAAGATTGGACCCTCAATGTTGATTGTGCAACCCTAGTTGTTTTTCTTCTTTAGTGCTCTTGGATGATGAACGTAGATTGATAATAGGGTTATGATATGTTTAGATTCTATTGAATTTGTAAGGTTAAGTTTAGGAGTGTGTAAGGAGTGCCAAAAGACTAAATTTTCCTCAAAATAACTCAAAACAGAGTGTTTTTACTACTTGAAACACCAAGTATGAGTCTCATTTCTTATCATACACATTTACGTATGCATCGCATTTCTTATCGCACATATTTAACTATGTGCTGCATTGCTTATCGCACACCTATTCCAGTAGTCATGTGAGATTGGGTAGGCGATGCACACTACTTCACAAAGCCATAACTCCTTTCTCGGGTGTCTAATTTTGATGAAATTGGTATCGTTGGAAAGATAATTCGATTCTTTATAATTAGGTAGGACTTGGGATGAGAAATTCCATGTATATTAAGATATATTCATGTTTGAAGTTGAACCTTGTAGAATTAAATGTCAAACTTTGGATGAATCAATTGGTCTTAGCTCAACCTTGTTCTAGGTCATTGCTATAAACATTTTCCACCTTTAAACTACTCCATAGACTGGGATAATGATCATAAAACTTGTATTCACATGATAATCACTTGGATTAGAGCTTAGATGCGCAGGAACGACGGTTAGAATTCTAGCAAAAAAATATGGGGTATTACACCTATGAAAGCTGAAGTACTACCCCTCCACTCTAGGATGGGTTCATTCAAAAACTGAAACTAGACTATTCTGTTTCTACAGTCGACTGTGGTATAGCAGGAATGAAGCCAATCCATGCTGAGAATGACATCAAAATCAGTCATATCTAATTTGACTAAATCTTCTGAAGTGAATTTCTGAAATATCATTACCGAGCTGTTCCTGTATACCTACCAGGCTATGATGGTTTTACCCACTGATGTAGAGACTGAAAAGGGATCTGCTATAATTTCGAGACTGATTTTGAAATAAACTGCTATATAGAGAGTGACAAAAGACAAGAAAGCTCTTGGATCTAGCAAAGCGTAAACATGCAAATGAAAGATCTATAACATACCAGTAACCACATCAGGAGAATTTTCATAATCTTACTAGGATTGGAGAGCATAGATTTTGTTTGGGCATTGCCCACTAGTAGCACTGGAAGTGGCACCCTGCTGATTTTAGCGACTGGAATAAACTGTGGAATGGTTCTGCTGACCCTAATAACCTGACTGGGGACGATATCTAACTCTATGGCTTGGTTTTACATATCCAAAATAGATATCGCTACCAGCTCTGCAAGCATCCTTTTGGTTCTTACCATAAGTCTGATAAAGTGGATTAGTTCGGGTATTGTTGACACTGCCCTGAGACTTAAAGCCTGGTGCCCTATCTCTATTTTCATCCCTGAACTTAGGAGGTGGAGCATGGGATAAAGAAGGAACTAGAACTGATGACTTAGGATGTAACTGAGAACGATTTGCTCCTTCATATTTGGGCTGAGCAAAGTTGAAACTACTTGTCTTTGCTATTTTATTCTATTTCTACCTTATCTTAACCTTTTGATCTTCTATCTACTGAGCATGATTCATAAGCCCGGCTAAAGACATATCACTATTCAACATCACAGACCTACACTCATTGACCACACTACCGTTCACCCTAGAAACAAACTTACTCAACTTGGCCCTACTATCTGCAACCATATGAGGAGCATATCTGGCTAATTGAGTAAACTTAAGAGAATACTCTTTCATCGTCATGTTGCGCTGCCTAAAGTTGATGAATTCGAACACCTTAGCCTCTCTCAGCTCTTGGGGAAAGAATCTATCTTAGAATGCAGTGACAAACTCCTCCCACTCAATAGGCCCTACAGTATCTGGCCTTTCTAACTTTCACTATTTAAACCAAGTATGGGCAACATCCTGCAACTGGTATGTAGCTAGTTCAGCACTCTCGAAAGAAGTAAACATATGATTTCTGTAACCTTTTGAACCTGATTGATAAATTCCTAAGGGTCCTCATCTGACTTAGACCCGATAAAGGATGGAGAATTCATTCAGGCGAAGTCCCAAATCCTGGTTGTAACTGAATTGGCCATTGGATTGGCTGAAATGACGGCTGGCTGTTCATTTTGAGTAGCAACTGACTGAGAAAGAGTAGTGAATGCAGCTCTGAATTTTGTATGAGAAACATGTTTGCCTAAAGGTTCTTCGGGATGAGGGGTTGACTGATTTTTGATTCTTCTTTTAGGATGCATGTTCTGTAGAAGAAAGGCAGAATGGGATTAGACTAAGAGATTGACTTGAGATTATGCTCACTGGCATGATATGAATACTGAAAGAAGGGAAAACTATTCCTAAAATATCTTATATCCTCCTATACATAAATGTGGCACACAACAAACCCATATATAAGACTCTACTAGATGCCGCTTTCAGACTTCTTAGGAAACTATTAAACCTTCGGCTCTGATACCAATTTTGTAACGCTCAAATTTGGTACTCGAAGTTCTATATGATGCTCATGACCCCGAAGGACCACAAGCTAACCCATGACTAATATCTATGCCTGTACACTGTATAACATACTAAATATAATGCAGAAATGGAGACTGAAAGGTCATAAAGTTCAAAACTGCATGACTGATAAAATATAAAATCTGAGTAGGGTAATAAAATACCCAAAATAGAATTACTATCTGAACATACTGTAGTTTGAAAAACTCTAAAACATAACTGTCTGGATAAGGAGTTAATGGGACATGTCCCTAACTAACTCCAACTTATTTATTAATTAATGAGATAATAAATAAATGATCATGTCCTTGAAAGATAAGGACTCACTGCTAATTTGACTGCTGAGACTGGAATGCTACTGATGCTCTAGAGCTCGTGCTTCTGAACCTATGGTATAAGATACCATAGTACAAATACGTCAGTACTTTGAATGTATTGGTATGCATGAAAGGTAGGTTGAATGCATGGGGTTTATATGCATAAATAATAGTAGCTAACTAACTAATATGAACATGAGAATACATGCATGAATACCTCATGACTATATCTGAGATCATGATAACATGAATTTATTGATAAATAACATGACAGATAACTAAATTCTGATACTGATATAACTGATGACATGAGTGACTATATCTGACAGTCCCGAATCTGATGAAACTAGCTGAGTTCCATACTATTCTGAGTTGACTGTATCTAACAGTCCTAAATTCTGTAGAACTATCTGAGTTCTATTACTGAGACTGAATGACTATATCTGACAGTCCTAATTCTGTAACTAAAACTATGGGAAGTAGTTATCTAACTGACATGCCCCTAATATTCCATTATGGCTGAGTTGGGGTCCAATTTATAACCCCAATTGGAAGGGTGTCAATACCGTGCCACTGGTAAGGACAAACTGTGATTGACCCTCATCTGAAAGTGTCCCCAAAAGAGAATAGTAGGGACCTCATCTGACAGTGCTTATCCACCTCATCAACCCTCATCTGATAGTATTGATGTCTCAACCTATGCTGGGCACATAGTTCTAGAATGAAAGGATGACTTCTAAGAATCACACCATCATCTGACAGTATGTGTTCCCATCCTTGGGTTCACTAAGTGCAAATTCATACTCCCATCTAAATAGAAACTGATCATGGATTACTGAACTGAACTAGACTGAATTAATTGAGTTTCGTTGACTGATAGAATAGTACTAAGATTACTGTATTACTGAGCTTTCCTGAGTCACATGACTGACTGAGTTCTATGGATCATGACTTGACTGAGGATATCGTGAAAACATGACATAGAATCTAGGGACACAACTATATTTTCTGGGTACAAGTACCCCAGGACTTGATAGAATGAAACTGACAAAGCATGACTTTCTTGAGTACAGGACCAACATCAACAATACATAATCCATTGGCTAAGACATTTCATTAAAAACTTGACATAAATAACTTGTAAATGAATGGAGATTTCATATTATCATACTAGTATGGAACTTTTCCTTCACATAGGCATTTAATCAAACATGGGGGGAGCATGCTATGGTTATACAATCATTAACACAATAATCAAGGATAATCAATCAACTTGTGAATTGAAGGGTTTTTCATGAATACCACATAATTCCTCACATACTAGAATCAATTCTTGTAATTAATAGTCTATAACATAGAATGAAACCAAACAACAACATGAACATCACTTTTCAATTCAACCAAATCATAAACATTCATAAATATACAAATCTTTGATTTTTGAAAAGAGATTATTGAGCTTCATAGGTGAAAGAGGCCTATGAATCAACATATGACATATCTTAGTTCTTGATTTAGCGAAGATTGACCGAGAGACTTTCTTGAAATTGAATTCCCAATTGAAACCCTAGCTTGTTCTTGAGGGAAAATTAAGAGAAACTAGTATATTTTGGGTTCCAAATAGCCGAATCTCGTGGTCAAGGGATTAAATAGGGGTTGGAAATTGACCCTTTTAACCCTGGACGTGTCTTTTAAATTTTTGAAAATTTCCCAACTAGACCCCTGGCGCGACGTGGTGCTATCGCGCCATGTCATTGGAATTTGACAATTGGGAAAGAGAGAAATGATGCGACGCGGAGCTATCACGTTGCCACTTCGTTTGTGGTCAGGAAGTTTGGTGAGACATGGAGAAATTGCGCTGGGACACTCGAAAAAGGAAAATTTCCATTTTATCATGTGGTGCGGCATGCCACTGACCAATATGACGCTATTTTATGATAGAGACTTGAAATAGTCATAACTTCTTACCCGATTATCGGATTTAGGCAAATTTTATATCGATGGAAAGCTTATTGAATTTTCCACATGAAAAAAAGTAAAAATATTAAAATTTCCCCATGGAATAAACATTATTTTATTTAGAAGAAAATACTTGACATTATTGAGACAAAATTACTTAGGAAACTTTAGGGTATTACAATATCGCACAATATGGTTGTCATCAATGTATATTAACATTCCAACAGATAATCTATGATTGTCTTGACATGAATTTATGTAAAAAGGAACTTGAAATATAATTTTCTAAGTAACATAGAAAATTTATAATAACAAAATATTCTATAATAATATTCAATGCCCTTATATCTAGTATTGTTCAAAAACACTACATTGGTAAGAAACAATAATTTCCAAATCATCTCTATCATGTAGAAAAAATTATATCACTTCTCCTTTGGAAAGAAATTAAAAGTATATCCATTGTGACGTTAATGACCACATCTTCCCCAACAATTTGTGCTTGATGAGGTAGTCTCATTAGATTTCTTTTACCTTGATTTTTTTGGACTTCCCAGTGGTCTCTTGTACTTTGATGGTAAAGTCACTTTCTCTTCAACGTCTTTAGGAACATTTGATACGCCCAAATTACAACTCTCGTTAGAAAGTGTAAGCGGTCACTGTCAAATATAGAACCCAACTGGGTTGGGTGTCGAATCCCACAGGGAATACTATGGTCACTAAGTATTGTGATTATTATTAGACTGTTGATCGAAGGTTCCAAGATAAGGGAGGTTTGGTTTAAATGCACAATAATATTATCCGTGTAACGATGAGATGATATGTGTAATTATATTTGATCACAGAGAATAATAAGTTAGGGTTATGTCCACCTTGTAGTTTCTACTTCTCTATTAACTATGAGTAATACGAAGTTTATGCATGCATGGAATTATAGAGAGACGTATTCTAATTCTAAATCCAAGTGTTTTTCAACCATCAAGGATTTATTCACTTTAGTTCTTTCGAATCTAAAGTGTACAACAAATTGTATGAACTCTCCAAAAAGTTAATCCTGCTAGGGCATTAACGTGTAAAATAGAGGTTGGAAACCCTATTTTCTCATCACACTCTCTTTTTCAAATAGTAACTTTTCTATCGAACAAGTTATTGCTATAATGGCGTATTCCCTATGTTTGCAACCATGAGAATTCAATTAAAATGAAGAGAGTAATGATATAAGTGGATTAACACATCATAAATTCAAAAACCCATAGCAATAAAGAGTATACTACAAGGTTTCCATAACCCTAACAAATAAGCTTAGCTACTCATGAATAAAAAGGAACTCAAAATAGACATAATCATCATACCAAAACATAGAACAATCTCGGTGATAAAGATGACTTGCGAGAATAAGAGAGAAACATGTTTCTCTCTTTCTTCGTCCGTTAAATCTAAGCCGCTATCCCTTGTGTTCAAAAATAATACAGAATCTGAATTTTCGATTATACCTAAAATTCAGACATAAGGCTTTTAATAACATCCTTCTCTAATAAATTGCTACTGAATCCTTAACTATTTAAAAATATTCAGTTTGCCCGGAAAAAAGTTCCCATACATCACTTTCAGTCCAAAAGCTGCTTTCCTTTTTATGTGAAGTTTTCCTTTGCTGTCCACAGGTCCCCAAAGTACTGAAATCTTCCTCATTAGTACCTGAAAAGCATGCTAATCACATAGGTCAGCTCACTTAACTAAAAATAGACTAAAAGTGCAAGACTTATGTATTTTATTCTCAAAACCTAGCTAAAACATGGGTAAGTTATGGTGCTTAGACGTATAAATACGCCCAACATCACCACCCCACACTTAAAGCTTTGTTTTTCCTCGAACAAAATAGTAAATCTATGCGAATACCTAACTAAACTTCACAAGAGCAACACAAAAGTTTCAACAAGACATACATTGCAATTATTAACAAAGAGTAGATTTCTTGATCATTACTAGAAACAACTCACCCTCCAACATAGACTCATTAATTTGGTTAATTCGTATACACAAGTTAAGCCAAAAAAAATCATATAAAACTACCCAACAATCATCAACCATGTGCGCTCACACAAAATGTTACCCATAATCACTCATAGTTTTGCATTTTTTAGAAATATGGGTATAAGGACTTGCTTGCTCTCACTCTCACAAAGAATTCTTAGATTACAACTGATGACCATATGCTTGCCCTTAGTGTAATGCTCCACTAATATCAGAATGCTAAGGTTAGGATCAAATAGGTCTTTACGGGTTGTAAAGTAGGCTAAAGGGACGGGTAGGATTATTTTGGCCAGAAATGGTGACTATGTTCCCTAAGCGCTTTAATACACTACTTTATGCCGTTTACACTAACTTTGAACAACCACTCTACCTTCCTTTCATCTACCAACCCCCCTTCACCCATTTTGTTACTCAATCAAAAACACTATGATGGGAATATACACCATTTTTTTTTATTCTTTTTTTTTATTTTTATATTTCTTTTTTTTTCTTTTCTTTTTTATTTGTTAAGCATCCCTATGATAGCCACCCTCGATCACAATATTTTCATGTACTAATAACTAAACTTTGGGGCATCACTTTCACCATTTTCATCTTATTTTGCCACACTCTTTACTCAACTTGATTCTACAATTTAAAGCGCTTAGGAGATTTTGGATCAAATTATGGTCTTTTCAAAAAAATGGATTAGGCTACATATGAGGTTGCCAAAGAAAATAGCTAAAGGCCCAATGGGTGTTCACTAGGACAATGTACAAAGGTAGGTAAAAAGAAGATAAAAAGAATCAGGGCTGCCAAAGAAATGCCTAAATCATCTCCTAAACTCACAATCTTTATTTCGCTTCACACACACACTAGGCAAGTTCTAGCATCAGTCGCAACAAAGAATATACAATAACCTTACACACATGGCACATGGTCAACTTAATTAGGAGCATTATAGATTCTTGACCCAATAGATAAGTGAATTAAACCATAAGCAATTATCACAGAATGAGTCACAAATTAGAGCCTAAATGTTTCAATAGTAGTGATTCAGCACAAACTCCTGTTATAATGCCATGCAGTCTATAAGAACAATTTCATGCAAAAATCTGAATAAACTAACTAACTACAACTAAATCAAAACAACTATAGAATAAATGTAGGCAAGCAGTATGCAATACAGCAGACAGGGCAATCCACAAACATATACCCGCACCCCACACTTATACGGAACACACTGCCTTTAGTGTAAATAAATAAGCAAAAACCTGGTTAGTCAGACTCTTTCTCTACATCCAGGGTTATACCCCCTGCGTCAGAATCATCATCAGAGTCTTCATCATCAGAGTTGTCGTCCACATAGAGTCTAGTAGTCGGTGATCATTGTCTGTCGGCACATCATTATCTAGAGGTTCTTCAAAATTTACCCCCACTCCACACATGGCCCGAGCATGCTCATTAAGCCGGTAGTCATAGTGCAACTATTGAAGCTTTGCATCAGTTGGCACACGACCCCCATTCATCATAGTAAACCTATTCATGCCATAGAGATGGCAAAAAAAACTCTCATCTCGAGCATGTCTCTCAGCAGTGGTAAGGCTGATGCCTTGACCAGTTTTTGGATCTTTGATTTTTGTGAGATCTACCTTCTTCGGGTTATGCAGCAACTTATGGTCTGCTGGCTCCTCCTCAATGTGATCTTTTCTTAAAATTCCAGTCAACAAGTTGCCGAAGCTGAAATGAGACCTTTTGTGCACCCTTGATTTTTGCATCGACGTTCGTATAACTGCACTAATGTTGATGGGAACATTCATCACTAGAGCATATACCAAGAAAACTCGATCACGCGTGACCTTAGTGTATTGTGTCCCAGGAATCAAGCAGGAATTGACTAGTCTTAACCATATGCGAGCTTCTCTATTCAAACAAGCATATGGGTAAGTATTGTGATGACCATTATCTTTGTGACGAGTCCACCGGGTCATGGACCTTGATCCACACAACGTATGTCTAATGGCTCTGTAGGGATGTCTGTGGTAGAGCTCCTTGAGTGGTGAGTGATCCACACTTAGAGTACCTAGGAAAGAGTTGAAGAAATCAGCGTTCAATTGCAAGACTTGCCCCCGAATCTTTACTTCATTTCCCATAGTCCTTGGGGACAAGTTCGCATAAAACTCTCGAGTCAAATCAAGATTACATTCGCCCATGTCTCGGAAGATAAAGTCAAGATTTAGTGCCATAATCTTTGCCAAAATGCGAGGGCAGTTCTTTGCTAAACTTTCTTTCTGCATCAACTCCACATGGACATATTTCTTCACTTTATTGTTTCTATACCATTCCTTCCCTTTCTCTTCCAGAACCCATTTAATCCCAAAAGTGCGTCGAGGTACTTGGTGAGAGGAGGAATCAGCCTGGTCCTTTCTTGACCTTTTTGTGAGGTGGTTGCTTTCTCCTTTCCCTGTCGTCCTTTCGGAGCCATGTTACCTGAGATCATAATAGGGTCATGTTAGTCTTATTTCGTAAAATTCACTATAATAAAAAAAAATAGTGATGGCACCACCCCACACTTAATTTGTTTATATAAACTAATTGAGTGAGTGATGTCGATTACATAGACTTCATCGACATACATTTAGGTGGTATATGCGAACAACATTATTAGCGCAGTCACACTTTCAACCCTTCACTTTACATAACAATTTCACAGTTTGATATAGAGAAGCAGCACACAATGGTCGTGTAATCTTGACTATCATTTCCAACTTTATTTCATTGGAGCAATGGAATCATTGAGCAAGACTACCACATAGAAATCTTATCATGCTATAGTAGAGAAACAATTACACAATCTTATGCTTTTGGTTAAGCATGCCCATTACATTGATGAACGAGTCACTCACATAGTCAAGCTTACAACTCCCAAAATTATGCAATACTAATCAATACATGCCGGAGTAAAATCATGAATACCCACAATAATCCTTTCACTCAAAGAGATGTATTTTTCAAAAATCATAACAAACTAACCATATTCTTATCACCAAGCACTACTACAAAATCGAGTTAACCATTATAAGCGTAGCACTGAAACAAATATGGAACATGAAAGAACAACTTACTTGGTGATTAATTCATGATGAATTGCGAAGGTGAGCCTGCAGGATTAGATGAGAAATGAGAAAAGCTTGGAGAGGGCAAGGTTGGGCGGCGCTTAGGTTTAAGAAAACTTTAGTGGGGGTTAAAAAGTAGAGGATATATTTAAAATTTGAGGCATGGGTCAGGTTGGTCCATTCACACTAGGGTTAGTAGGAAAAATTCACGTTGATAGGTGGCGCCTATAGCATCGCCTAAGCATAAGTAGGCGGCATCTAACCTATTGCCTATGTTGGCATAGGCGGCGCCTAGCCTATTACCTATGTTGTGCCTAGCCTATTGCCTATGTTGGCATAGGCGGTGCGGAGCCTATTACCTATGTATGGCAGTGAGCATAGCCGATAGCATAGGCGGCGCCTAGCCTATCGCCCATGTTGGCATAGGCGGCGCCTAGCCTATTGCCTATGATCCATCATTCCTAGACTTACCACCATTGACATGGCTCACTTTCAAATCAAAATTGAGACTAATCTCCTCCTTTGTACTCCATGCACCTACACTTAATCAAAAACAACAAAAATGATTAGAAGGATGGGTTGCATCCCACCAAGCGCCTTAGTTTTGGTCGTGGCTCGACTCTTCTTTTTGAATTTTTATTTACCAAAAATAAACTCCTAGTAAAACAAAAATGATTAAAATGATGGGTTGCCTCCCATGTAGCGCTTAATTTATTGTTGCGGCATGACATTGTTATCTCGATTACTCAGACTTCATCAAGATATATAGTGGCTATACATTTTATCGAGTCGGTTGGACCGATATATAGCTTCGCTCTTTGGCCATTCACCTTAAAGACACTACTATCATCGTTTTCTAACTCCATTACTCCAGACGAGTAAACTTGGCTGATTCTGAATGGACCAGACCATTTAGACTTCAACTTACCTGGAAACAGATTCAGTTTGGAGTTGAAAAGGAGTACCAAATCACCTTTCTGAAAGTTTCGTTGGATAATCCTCCGATCATGGTACTTTTGCATCCTTTCCTTGTAAAGATCTGCTATTTCATATGCATTAGACGGAATTCATCCATCTCGTTCAGCTGTCCCAATCTTATATTTATAGCATCATCCCAGTTCAGGTTAAGTTGCTTCAGTGCCCACATTGCTTTATGTTCTAGCTCAATTGGCAAATGACAAGCCTTTCCATACACTAGTTGGTATGGTGACATGTCAATTGGTGTCTTAAACGCGGTCCTATATGCCCATAAGGCATCGTCCAGCTTTTGGACCAATCTTTCCAGATGGCATTCATAGTCTTAGCAAGGATCAGCTTGATTTCCCGATTTGAAACCTCCACCTACCCACTAGTTTGTGGGTGGTACGGTGTAGCTACCTTATGTTGCTTAACCCCATACTTTGCCAATGCGGCTTTGAACAACTTTTTGCAGAAATGTGATCCTCCATCGCTTATGATGGTACGGGGTACCCCAAAATGAGAGAAGATATTTCTCTTTAAGAAAACCACAACACTCTTACCTTCATTATTAGCTAGAGCGACTGCTTCGACCCATTTGGATACGTAATGCACTGCAACTAATATATATTTCATCCCAAATGAGCTCACAAATGGGCCCATGAAGTCAATACCCCAGGCATCAAATAACTCTACTTCAAGTATTTTGGACATAAGCATCTCATGGTGCTTTGAAATAGAACCTTGCCGCTGACACTGATCACATCTTCTTACAAAATCATAGGCATCCTTGAATAATGAGGGTCAATAGTAGCCACTTTGTAGTACTTTCTTAGCCGTCTGATCACCTACATGGTGACCTCCAACTTAGGAAGCATGGCTTGCTTCCAGTATGCTAGGCACCTCTACATCTGGGATGCACCGCCTAATAATACCATCAGCACATCGTCGAAAAAGATAAGGCTCATCCCAGAAGTAATGTTTAACATCATGCATGAACTTTTTCTTTTGATGAAAGGAGAGATGCTCAGGACTCACTTCACTCACCACGTAGTTAGCAAAATCTGCATACCACGATAAGTTTTCCACCATAGTTGCTAAATATCTTCGGCGGGCAATGCATCATCAATATCAAGGTCGGTCTACACTGTGTGCTTACTCTCAAGTCTAGATAGATGATCAGCTACTTGTTTTTCATAACCTTTTATATCCTTTACCTTGAAATCAAACTCTTGAAGCTGTAACACCCACCTAATCAGCCTTGGCTTGGCATCCTTCTTTGCCATTAGATATCTTAGAGCCGCATGATCTGTATGAACCACTACCTTGGTTCCCAACAAGTAAGCACGGAACTTTTTGAAAGCATAAACAACTGTTAGAAGCTCTTATTCAGTGACAATATAGTTATTCTGTGCTCCATTCAAGGCCTTGCTCGCATAGTAGATTGGATGAAATAGTTTTTCTCTTTTCTGACCAAGTATAGCACCGAAGGCTACACCACTTGCATCACACATAACTTCAAAAGGTAGAGACCAGTCGGGTGCTATAATAATAGGGGTTTTAACTAGCTTTCCTTTGAGGCATTCAAATGCCTTCAAGCAATCTTCACCAAAGTAAAACTTTGCCTTCTTCTCCAAAAGTTTGCATAATGGGTTTGCAATCTTGGAGAAGTCTTTAATAAATCTCCAATAAAAACCAGCATGACCGAGAAAACTATGAACCCCCTTCACAGAAATTAGAGGTGGTAGTCTCTCGATAACTTCAATCTTGGCTCAATCAACTTTAATTCCCTTTTCAGAGACTTTATGCCCGAGAACAATGTCTTCCTTAACCATAAAATGACACTTCTCCCAATTTAGCACCAGATTGAATTCCACACATCGCTGTAAAGCCATACTCAAATTTGCCAAGCATGATTCAAATGATTCACCTACAACCGAAAAGTCATCCATAAACACTTCCAAGATGTCTTCAACCATATCAGAGAAAATGGACATCATGCACCGCTGAAAAGTGGCAGGTGCATTACATAGCCCAAATGGCATTCGTTTGAATGTAAAAGTACCATATGAGCATGTAAAAGTGGTCTTCTCCTGATCTTCAGGAGCAATCCAAATCTGATTATATCCGGTAATCCATGCACACCCTCCACCCTGTGACAGGCTTGAGTGGAATTAGCTCATTTTTCTCGTTTGCTATTACTGTCATGCCCCCTTTTTTGGGCACAAATTGTACAAGACTCACCTATTTACTGTCTGAGATTGGGTACACCACCCCTACATCTAACCACTTTATGATTTCTTTCTTCACCACCTCTTGCGTAGGTGGATTTAGACGACACTGATTCTCAATAGTGGGTACGCAATCTTCCTCGAGCTGAATCTTATGCATACATATGTCAGGAGGGATACCAATTATATCAGCAATAGTCCAACCAATAGCTCTCTTGTACTTCCTCAGAATCGAGAAGAGAGCCTCTACCTGTTGTTCACCTAAATCAGCAGCAATAATAACTGGCAGTATCCTTCCACTGCCCAAGAACACATACCTTAGATGACTGGGTAGCTCTTTCAATTCTATTACCGATGGCTATTCATTGGATGGCTTCGCCGGTGGTGAAGGTCGATTCTTAAGGTCAAGGTCCAGCTTCTTAGGAGCATAAGAATACGACCCCATTCCTGTCAAAGCACAGATAGTTTCTTCGTACTCTTTAACATCCTTCCGATCAAAGTTCAAAAACACAGTAGCCAATGGCTCAATAGTAAGCTACTTCTATAAAGATAATTCCTTCTCATCCTCATAATAAACATCAGCTATAGAGAACACATTCATATCCTTGGGTTGCTTCATTGATTTGCATACATCAAAACGTACCACTTCGTCATTCATCCGAAATAAAAGCTCATTTACTCACAAATAAATAAGCACACTTCTTGTTGCGAGGAAAGGTCGACCCAAGATTATGGGCACCTCAAAATCCACCTTCTAATCCAAAATAACAAAGTCTGCAAGAAAAAGGAAGGTAGAAACCTTCACTAATACATCATACAAGATACCAACAGGTTATTTTATCGACCTATCTGCCATTATAAGCCGCATGTTGGTTGGTGTAGGCTCCCCCAACCCCAACTATCTATAAATGGCTAGTGGTATCAAATTAATGCTAGCCCCTAGATCACATAAAGCCTTAGCAAAATATAATGATCCAACCGTGCAAGGAATAGTGAAAGCACCCGAATCTGCCTTCTTCTATACCAAAGTCCTCGTGGCAATTGCACTGCAATGATGAAAATTATCTGCCAGTTTATAACTTGCTGCCCTTTTCTTTGTCAAAAGGTCCTTCATGAATTTGGCATACCCTGGCATCTGCTCCAGTGCCTCCACCAAAGGCATATTTATAGTCTGCTGCTTTAGCATGGTCATGAATTTACTGAACCTGGTGTCATCAACCTTCTTCTTCAGTCTCTGAGGAAAAGGTGGTGGTGGATTTGGAAGAGTTTTCTCTACCACTTCCCTTTTATTGTGCTTCCCATTATCAATCTCTTTAGACTACTGGCATCTGAGTGTAGTATCATGAACGTTCTCATCCTGATCTTCAACTTCTATAGAATTATCACAATCTGCTTCAATAACATTCTGCTCTATACTATCAATCACTACTTTGCCGTTGGATAGATTTTCAAACACCTTACCACTCCTGGTTGTAATAGCCAAACATGATCCATCTTTTCTTAGATTTTGGACAGTGTCACTCGGTAAAGTGCCAGCTTTTCTTTGATTGAATACCGCTAATAGTTGACTTATTTGTTGTTCCAGTTGTTTTATTGAAGTGGAATGCGAGTCAACCAATTGATTTATTGAGGACAAATAATTTTTTACCACAGTTGCTCGCGTGTTGGTTTCCTCCACTACTTTCAACAACTTAGCCATCATGTCCTCCATGGACATCTTCCCAGAGCTGGATGCAGTAGCTTCACAATTTCCAGGAGGGATATACAAACCGCTTCTGTCATTCTTATTCTTCCAATTCCCTTGGTCTCGGTCCTTGTATTCGGATTTTTCATAATAGTTCCGACCTTAGTTTCCTTGGACATGGCCTCAAAAACCCCCCTGATTATTCAAGTAATTTGCGTCCTCCTCAGAATCGAAGTCATCTCTTCCCTGTGATACAACAGCCTTGACCTTTTCTGTCTTTCCTGATAATAAATGCTTGGTAAGAAGGTCTATCTGCATTTTCATATGAGCCATATCCTTTTCACGTTCCTCTTCTCTTCGCCTCTGTTCTGTCGTCATGCCAATAGATGCAGTAGAGCTTGCTACCTCAGAATCCCTGGTATGCCAAGCTCTACTCTGCTTTGTCATACGATCCAGTATATCACATGCCTCAATAAAAGTAAGGTCCATGAATGACCCAACCGCAACATTATCGACCACTGGCTTAGTCACTGATGTTGGGCGTATTTACACGCCTAAGAACCATAATTTACCCATATTTTAGCTAGGTTTTGAGGACAAAATAGATAATTCCTGCACTTTTAGTCCATTTTCCTTTAAGTGAGCTAATCTATGTGATGAGCATGTTTTTCAGGTGTTAATGGTGAAGATTTCAGCACTTTGTGGACCTTTGGGCAGGAAAGGAAAACTTCACATAAGAGGGAAGACAACTTTTGGAAGCTTGTGGACTAAATGTGACGCATGGAGAATTTGCCCCGGGCAAAAGCAGTATTTTTAAATACTTAGGGGTGCAGCAGTAACTTAGTAGGACAAGGATGTTATAAAAACCTTATTTGCTGAATTTTTCAGCATTCATTCGATTCCATTCATAAGTTGTTTTCATCATTCAACTTTAGACAGATAAACAGGGCTCAGAGAGCAACGGACAGAGAAAAAAAAACGTCAATCCTGTTGACACCAAAAATCATCCATCGCCAAGTTTATTCTAGGTTTTGGTATGATGATTATATCTATTGTGATTTTCGTTATACTCATGAGTAGCTAAACGTCTCTGTTAGGGTTATGGAAGCTTTGTAAGATACTATCTATTACTATAAGTTTGTGAATTCTTGATGTGTATACTACTTATATCATTACTCTCTTCGTTTAAATTGAATTCTTATGGTTGTAAACATAGGAATATGCCAGTATATCATTAACTTGTTCGAGAGAAAAGTTACATGTTTGGAAAAGAGAGTGTGACAAGAAAATAGGGCTTCCAACCCCTGTTTACACGTTAATGCCTTAACCGGATTAACTTTCTTGGAGAATTCGTACCAATAGTTACACGCTTTAAGCTCGGGAGATTTAAGGTGAAATAATCCTTGATGGTTGGGAAACACTTGGATTTACAATTAGAATACGAATCTCTATAAGTGCATGCATGTCTAAATTCCGTGTTACTCATAGTTAATAGATAAGTAGAACTTACAAGGTGGACATAACCCTAACTTATTATTCTCTGTGATTAAATCTTACTAAATACATCGCCTCATTCATTATTTTGTTAACATTATTTCACGCATAAATCAATCCCCCCTTTTTCCGTAGAATTTTCGACCAACAGTCTACTAATAATTGCAACACTTAGTGACCAAGTATTCCCTGTGGGATTCGACACCCAACCTAGTTGGGTTCTATATTTGAAAGCGACCACTTACACTTTCTAACGAGAGCAGTAGTTTGGGCGTTATCAAATTTTAGCGCCGTTGCCGGGGAATACGGTTGTCAACTAAGTTTGTGATAGTTAATAGACTTTTTGGTCAAAGATTCTATAATTTTACTTTTTGTTTGTTGTTTTTGTTTTGTTCAGGTTTGGTAACGTTCATGCCAAATACATGAAGTTCTGGTCAGCCATTATTACCCATAAATCCTGAACCACAACTTATTGGCAGAATGGATACACAACGAGACATTGAAAGAAGGGCTGCTCAATAGGATTAGGCTAGATTAGCTGCATTGGCAGCTGCTCAAGTGCATCAATAGAATATTGATAACCCAGATCGGGCAACAAATCCTGATGATGAGGACCTGGGTGATGATGAGTTACTGAATTCAAGGCGTACAGATGAGGTGGCGGCACCTGTGCATAGGAGAGATCGTCAAGCTAGAATGAGACCTGAACACCGAGCTGTGCAGGTTCCTTTTGATGATGATGATGACGATTTGGATGGAGCTTGTGCCACAGGGGCTATTATTCCTCCGCCCTTGGCACTGGGAGCCAAGTTCAATATCACTAGCTCCATGATTCAGCTATTGTAGCTCAAGGGATTATTTGGTGGACTTACAGGCAATGATCCGAATATGCATCTGATCAATTTTATCTCAACATGCAAGTCGTTTGAAAATCCAGGAGTTGGACAGAATGCAATTCAGCTGCGCTTATTTCCATTGTCTCTATCTGGAGAGGCAACTCTATGGTTGAACGGGCTAAATCCTGACTCTATTACTAATTGGAGGTAACTGAAAGACACTTTCCTAGAAAGATTCTTTTCTCCATCCAAGAGAGCACAATTAAGAGATGAGATCAGCAATTTTCGACAGCTTATAACTGAAGCTCTCCACCAAACTTGGGAGAGGTTCAAGAAGAAGCTTATGCGGTGCCCAAACCATCAGATGACCAATATCCACTTGATGGAAATATTATACAGGGCTTTGAACTCGGTGACAAAGCCAGTGGTTGATAATGTTGCAGGTGGGTCATTCATGGACCTTACTTTTATAGAGGCAAGTGATATGCTGGATCGTATGACAAAGCAGAGTAGAGCTTTGTATACCAGGGATTTTGAGGTAGCAAGCTCTACTGTATCTATTGGCATGACTGCAAAACAAAGGCGAAGAGAAGAGGACCGTGATCAGGATATGGCGCACATGAAAATGCAGATGGATCTTCTTACCAAGCATTTATTATCAGGGAAGACCGAAAAGGTTAAGGCCGTTGTATCACAGGGAAGAGATGAATCCAATTTTGAGGAAGAAGCTAACTACTTGAATAATCAAGGGGGTTTTCGAGGTAATGCCCAAGAAAAACAAGGTCGGAACCATTATGATAATTCAGGATAGAAGGACCGTGATCAAGGGAGTTGGAAGAATAAGACTGACAGGAGTGGTTTGTATGTTCCTCCTGGAAATCGTGAGGCTGTGGCGTCTGGATCTGGGAAGATGTCCATGGACGATATGATGGCTAAGCTATTGAAAGGAGTGGAGGCAGCCAATACGGGAGTAAATGAGGTAAAGAATGATTTGTCATCAATAAATCAATTGGTTAACTCTCATTCCACTTCAATAAAACAGCTGGAACAACAATTGAGTCAACTATCAGCGGCATTCAATCAAAGAAAAGCTGGCACCTTACCTAGAGACACTCTGTAAATCCCAAGAAACGATGGATCATGTATGGCTATTACTACTAGGAGTGGTAAGGTGTTGGAAAATCCATCCAAAGGCAAGCAGGTGGTTGATGATATAGTTGATAATGTTATTGAAGCAGATTGTGATGATTCTATAGAAGCTGAAAATCAGAATGAGAACGTTCATGACACTACACCTAGACGTCACCAGCCTGAAAATATTGATAATTGGAAGCAAGATAAAAAGGAAGTGGTGGAGAGAACTATTCCCCTTCCACCACCACCTTTTTCTCAGAGACTGAAGAAGAAAGCTGATGACACCAGGTTTAGTAAATTCATGACTATGTCGAAGCAGCTGACTATTAATGTTCCTTTGGTGGAGGCACTGGAACAGATGCCTGGGTATGCTAAATTCATGAAGGACCTTTTGACAATGAAGCGGGCAGCAAGCTATGAGCCCGTAGATAATGTTCATCATTGCAGTGCAATTGCTACAAGATCGTTAGTTTAGAAGAAGGCAGATCCTGGTGCTTTCACTATTCCTTGCACGGTGGGATCTATGAATTTTTCTAAGGCATTGTGCGATTTGGGAGCTAGCATAAATTTTATGCCGCTATCCATTTATAGAAAGTTGGGGTTGGGCGATCCTACACCAACCAATATGCGGCTCGTGATGGCAGATAGGTCGGTAAAATGACCTGTTGGTATCTTATATGATGTATTGGTGAAGATTTCTACTTTTATTTTTCCTGCCGACTTCATTATTTTGGATTGTGAGGTGGATTCTAAAGTTCCCATAATCTTGGGTCGTCCTTTCCTTGCAACTGGAAGTGTGCTTATTGATTTAAGAGCTAATGAGCTTTTATTTCGGATGAATGATGAAGTGGTCCATTTTGATGTATGCAAAGCAATGAAGCAGCCCAAAGATATGAATGTGTTCTCTGTAGCTGATGTTTATTATGAAGATGAGAAAGAATTATCTGTAGAGAAGCAGCTTATTATTGAGCCATTGGCTGCTGTGCTTATGAATTTTGAGCGGGAGGATGTTAAAGATTATGAAGAAATTATTTGTGCTCTAACAGGAATAGGGTCCTATTCTCATGCTCCTAAGAAGTTGGATCTTGATCTCAAAAACCGACCTACAACCCCA
Organism: Capsicum baccatum var. pendulum; assembly: GCA_030864225.1. NCBI lineage: Eukaryota > Viridiplantae > Streptophyta > Magnoliopsida > Solanales > Solanaceae > Capsicum > Capsicum baccatum. The sequence continues at coordinate 100,683,553 of CM061556.1, forward strand.
GCGAAACCATCCATTGAAGATCCACCAATGCTAGAATTAAAGGAGCTGCCCAGTCATCTAAAGTATTCGTTCTTGGGAAGTGGAAATACACTTCCGGTTATTGTTGCGGCTGATTTGGGTGAGCAGCAAGTGGCGGCTCTCATCTCTGTTCTGAAGAGGTACAAGAGAGCCATCGGTTGGACTATTGCTGATATAATTGGTATCCCTCCTGGGATATGTATGCACAAGATTCATCTCGAAGAAGATTGCATGCCCATAATTAAGCATCAGCGTCGTCTGAATCCATTCAGAAAATGATGGTCCATATATCTTGATGAAGTCTAAGTAATCGAGATAACTATGTCGTGCCGCGACAATAAATTAAGCGCTACATGGGAGGCAACCCATCATTTTTATTCATTTTGTTTTCCTAGGAGTTTGTTTTGTTAAATAAAAATCCAAAAAGAAGAGTCGAGCCACGACTAAAACTAAGGTGCTTGGTGGGAGACAACCCATCTTTCTAATAGTTTTTGTTGTTTTTGAGTAAGTGTAGGTGCAAGACGTATAAAAGAGGAGATTGGTCCCAAATTTTGAGTTGAAAGTGAGCCATGCTAAAGGTGGTGAGTTAGGAATGATGGAGCTTAAGGCTATAGACTAGGCATTGCCTATGCAAATCTAGTCAACGAACAAGGCAATGCCTATGCAAATCTAGGCAACGGACAAGGAAAGGCCTATGTTCACTACCTCACATAGGCAATGGACAGGCAAGGCCTATGCAAATCTAGGAAATGGACAGGGCAAGGCCTATGCAAATCTAGGAAACGGACAAGGCAAGGCCTATGCTATGGCCTATGTTCACTGCCTCACATAGGCAATGGACAAGGCAAAGCCTATGCTAATCTAGGCAACGGACAAGGCAAGGCCTATGCTAATCTAGGAAATGGACAAGGCAAGGCCTATGCCATTGCCTATGCTCACTGTTTCAACAAGGCAATAGCATAGGCGCCGCCTATTCTCAACTAGGGAACAACATAGGTGCCGCCTATGCTCAACTAGGCAAAGAAAAAGGCGCCGCTTATGCTAAGCATATGGAAAGCATTAGGCGCCGCCTACTTATGGCTTTTTGTCTCCTAACCCAATTTTACATGGATAAAACCCAACCCATGGCTTAGTCTATAAATAGATCTTCAACCTTAGAACAAAATGCAATTGTTTGCTCAATATAGGCGCCGCCCAAGTTTCCCCATTCTCTCAAAATTTTTCTTTTTGTTCATCTAATCTTGCAAGCTCACCTTTCGGATCCATCACCAAGTAAGTTATTCTTTTATATTCCATAGTTGTTGCGATGCTATATATATAATGATTTCTTAGATTTTGAAGTGGTGTTTGGTGATAAAAGAAATATGGTTGTTTTGCTATGATGAATCTCGTCGAGTGAGAGGATAAGTGTGGGCGTTCTTGACTTTGCTCCGACTTGCATTTGATTGTTATACACTGTCATCTTTTTGTGGAATCGAAATTGTGAAGTTAATTGCATAATCTTCAAAATTGAAATCTTGATTGTGTGAATGACTCGTTCATCAAGATAAAGATCATGATTGAATACAAGCATGAGATGTTGTGATTATTTCTATGCCATAACTTGATATGATCTCTACGTAGTAGTCTTGTCAAAAGGTGCATTAATCCAAACATGAAAGTATAGTCAAGATTACATAAAATAGAGTTGGAAAGGATAATTAAGATGACATGAAAGTATGACTGTGCCGAACATATTGTTGAAACATATCGCCTAAATGTATGTCGATGAAGTCTGAGTAATCGACACCATTCACTTAAGTAGTTTGTGCCAACAAATTAAGTGTGGGGTGGTGCCACTACTGTTTGTTTGTCGATTAAATCTTCTGAGATGAGATAACACGAATCTATTTTAATCTCAGGTACAATGGCACCAAAAGGACGACAAGGAAAAGAAAAAGTGTCCACCTCACAGAAAGGTCAGAAAAGGGGAAGAAAAGAGCAAGCTGAATCCTCCTCACTACAAATACCTCGACGCACTTTTGGGATAAAGTGGATCCTAGAGGAGGAAGGAAAGGAGTGGTACAAGAACAACAAAGTGAAAAAATATGTTCACGTGGAGTTTATACAAAAGAAGAGTCTAGCAAAGAGAGAACCTCGCATTTTGGCTAAAATCATGGCACTAAACCTTGATTTCATTTTCTGAGATATGGGAGAATGAAATCTTGATCTAACACGTGAGTTTTATGCCAATTGGTCCCCAAATACTACAGGAAGTGAAGTGATGATTCGGGGCCAAGTCTTGCAACTGAATGCGGAGCTCTTCAACTCTTTTTTGAATCTTCCATCTGTCGTTCCCATCACTGCTCAAGGAGCTTTATCAGAGACCTCCCTACAGGGCAATCAGATACACACTTTACGGAACAAGGTTAATGGCACGATGGATTCATCACAAGGATAACGGTCAAAACAATACCTTCCCGTATACTTCCTTGAACAGAGAAGCTCGAATATGGTTGAGGATAGTCAACTCTTGCCTGATTCCTGGGACACAGTACACAAAGATCACACGTGATAGGGTATTCTTGGTGTACGCTCTGATGACTAATATCCCCATCAATATTTGTGCGGTTAGACGATCATCAATGTGTAAGGCTAGGTTGCACAAGAGGTCCCATTTCAGCTTTGGCAATTTGTTGACTGCGATATTGAGGAAGGAACACATTGAAGAGGAACCTGCAGATCATAATCTTCCGCACAACCTGAAGAAGGTTGATCTTACAAAGGTTAAAGATCCTGAAACTGGGCATGGCGTAAACCTTACCACTGCCGAAAGACATGCTCGGGATGAAAGTTTCTTTCGCCATCTATATGGCATGACTCGGTTTACCATGATGAGTGGGGGTCATATTCCTATTGATGCATAGCTCCAGCAGTTGGATTATGACTACCCGATGAATGAGCATGCGTGGGCCATGTGTGGAGTGAGGGTACATTTTGAGGAACCTCTCGATGATGATGTGCCAACTGACGATGATCGCCGACTGCCAGATTCGGATGTGGAGGAAAACTCTGAGGATGACGACTATGATAATGAGGAAGAGTCCGACTAATCAGGTTTTCCTTATTTATTTTCCACTAAGGGCAGTGTGTCCCGTCTAAGTGTAGGGTGCTGGTATTTGTATGTTGTACTTCTTTGCCTACATTTATTCTTGTTTTTGACATTTAATTAGTTGTAGTTAGTAGTTAGTAGTTAACTTTTTGAATTTTTTTTAGATTTTGCATGAAGTGCATGAAATTGTTCTGATAAATGACATGGTACTATGACAAGAGTTTGTGCTAAAATCATTACTATTGAGACATTTAGGCTCTAAGTGTGACTCACTGTGTGATAAGTTTGTGGTTAAATTCATTCATCGGTTGTGTCAAGAGTCTATACTGTTCCCAATAAAGTTGGCCATATGCCTTGTGTGTGTGAGGTTGTAGTATATTCTGTGCTGTGACTGATGCTAGAACTTGCCTGGTGTGTGTGTAAAGCGAAATAAAGAGTGTGAGTTTAGGAGATGATTTAGGAATTTCTTTGGCAGCCTGTAATTGTTTACCTTCTTTTTACCTACCCGTGTACATTATCCTAGTTAACCCCCTTTGAGCCTTTAGTTATTTTCTTTGACAGCCTCATATGTAGCCTAATCCATTTTTTTTCAAGACCATAATTTGATCCAAATTCCTAAGCGCTTTAAATTGTAGATTCTTGTCACAAAATAAGAGGAAATTGGGTGAGAGTGATGCCTCAGAGTGAAAAAGAATGGCTATCATAGAGGTGTTTTATAAAAAAAAGAAAAAAAGAAAAAAAAGAATATAAATAAATAAATAAAATAAAAAAAATAGAAATAGAAAAATAAAAAGATAGTTGTGTTTATAATTGAATTAAAAAAATAGGTGAAAAGAGGTGGTAGATGAAAGGAAAGTAGAGGGGTTGTTTAAAAGAGAGTGTTAATGGCATAATGTGATGTATTAAAGCGCTTAGGGAACATAGTCACTATTTCTGGCCAAAATAGTCCTACCTGTCCCTTAGCCTACATTACAACCTGTAAAGACCTATTTGATCCTAAGCTTTGCATTCTGATATTAGCAGAGCATTACACTAAGGGCAATCCTATGGTCATCAGTTGCAACATATGAATTCTTTGTGAGAGTGAGAGCAAGGAGAATCTTGTACACATGTTTCGAAAAATGCAAACTTGTGAGTGATTATGGGTGATATCTTGTATGAGACACACATGGTTGATGAGTTTTGGGTAGTTTTGTATGATTCTTTGTGCCTTAACTTGTGGACACGAATTAACCATCATCACGAGTCTATGTTGGAGGTTGAATTATTTCTAGTAGTGATCAAGAAAACTACTCTTTGTTAATGATTGTCGTGCATGTCTTGTTGAACATTTTATGCTGTTACTGTGAAATTCTAAGTAGATGTTTGCATGGACGTTATATTTTGTTCGAGGACGAACAAAGCTTTAAGTGTGGGGTGGTGATGTTGGGCGTATTTACACGCCTAAGAACCATAATTTACCCATATTTTAGCTAGGTTTTGAGGACAAAATAGATAATTCCTGCACTTTTAGTCCATTTTCCTTTAAGTGAGCTAACCTATGTGATGAGCATGTTTTTCAGGTGTTAATGGTGATGATTTCAGCACTTTGTGGACCTTTGGGCAGCAAAGGAAAACTTCACATAAGAGGGAAGGCAGCTTTTGGAAGCTTGTGGACTGAATGTGACGCATGGAGAATTTGTCCCTGGCAAAAGCAGTATTTTTAAATACTTAGGGGTGCAGCAGTAACTTAGTAGGACAAGGATGTTATAAAAACCTTATTTGCTGAATTTTTCAGCATTCATTCGATTCCATTCATAAGTTGTTTTCATCATTCAACTTTAGACAGATAAACACGGCTCAGAGAGCAACGGATAGAGAAAAAAAAACGTCAATCCCTGTTGACGCCAAAAATCATCCATCGCCAAGTTTATTCTAGGTTTTGGTATGATGATTATATCTATTGTGATTTTCGTTATACTCATGAGTAGCTAAACATCTCTGTTAGGGTTATGGAAGCTTTGTAAGATACTATCTATTACTATGAGTTTGTGAATTCTTGATGTGTATGCTACTTATATCATTACTCTCTTCGTTTAAATTGAATTATTATGGTTGCAAACGTAGGAATATGCCAGTATATCATTAACTTGTTCGAAAAAAAGTTACATGTTTGGAAAAGAGAGTGTGACAAGAAAATAGGGCTTCCAACCCCTATTTACACGTTAATGCCTTAACCGGATTAACTTTCTTGGAGAATTCGTACCAATAGTTACACGCTTTAAGCTTGGGAGAGTTAAGGTGAAATAATCCTTGATGGTTGGGAAACACTTGGATTTACAATTAGAATACGAATCTCTATAAGTGCATGCATGTCTAAATTCCGCGTTACTCATAGTTAATAGATAAGTAGAACTTACAAGGTGGACATAACCCTAACTTATTATTCTCTGTGATTAAATCTTACTAAATACATCGTCTCATTTGTTATTTTGTTAACATTATTTCATGCATAAATCAATCCCCCCTTTTTCCATAGAATTTTCGACCAACAGTCTACTAATAATTGCAACACTTTGTGACCAAGTATTCCCTATAGGATTCGACACCCAACCCAGTTGGGTTTTATATTTGACTGCGACCGCTTACACTTTCTAACGAGAGCTGTAGTTTGGGCGTTATCAGTCACCAAGTTCAAATCCCTATATAATATTTCCATCAAGTGGACATTGGTCATCTGATGATTTGGTCACCGCATAAGCTTCTTCTTGAACCTCTCCCATGTCTCGTGGAGAGCTTCAGTTGGAAGCTGTCTGAAATTGCTTATCTCATCTCTTAATTGTGCTCTCTTGGATGGCAGAAAGAACCTTTCTAGGAAAGCTTCTTTCAGTTGCCTCCAATTGGTAATAGAGTCAGGAGTTAGCCCATTTAACCATAGAGTTGCCTCTCCATATAGAGACAATGGAAATAAGAGCACCAGGATCGTATTCTGTCCAAACCCTGGATTGTCAAACGATTTGCATATTGAGATAAAATTTATCAGATGCATATTCGGATCGTCGCCTGCAAGTCCACCAAATAACCCTTTGAGTTGCAATAGCTGGATCATGGTGCTAGTGATATTGAACTTGGCTCGGGGTTCCCAGGGCGGAGGAATAATAGCCCCTGTGGCACCAGCCCCATCTAAGTCGTCATCATCATCATCAAAAGCAACTTGCACAGCTCGGCGTTCGGGTCTCATCCTAGCTTGATGATCTCTGTTGACATTCCTATTCACTGGTGCAACCACATCATCTGCACGCCTTGTATTTAATAACTCATCATCACCCAGGTCCTCATTATCAAGATTTGGTACTCGACCTGGGTTATCAGCATTCTATTGATTTACTTGCGCAGCTACCAATGCAGCTAATCTAGCCTGCTCCTGTTGAGTAGCCATCCTTTCAAGGTCTCGTTGCGCATCCATTCTGCTAATGAGATGTGGTTCAAGATTTATAGGTAATAATGGCTGACCAGATCTTTTTGTATTTGGCATGAACTCCACTAAACCCGAACAAAACAAAAACAACAAACAAAAAGTAAAATTTGAGAATCTTTGACCAAAGGGTCTATTAACTATCACAAACTTAGTTGACAATCGTATTCCCTAGCAACGACGCCAAAATTTGATACACCCAAATTACAACTCTCGTTAGAAAGTGTAAGCGGTCGCTGCCAAATATAGAACCCAACTGGGTTGGGTGTCGAATCCCACAGGGAATACTATGGTCACTAAGTATTGCGATTATTATTAGACTGTTGATCGAAGGTTCCAAGATAAGGGAGGTTTGGTTTAAGTGCACAATAATATTATCAGTGTAACGATGAGATGATATGTGTAATTATATTTGATCACATAGAATGATAAGTTAGGTTTATGTCCACCTTGTAGTTTCTACTTCTCTATTAACTATGATTAATACGAAGTTTATGCATGCATGCACTTATAGAGAGACGTATTCTAATTCTAAATCCAAGTGTTTTTCAACCATCAAGGATTTATTCACTTTAGTTCTTTTGAATCCAAAGTGTACAACAAATTGTATGAACTCTCCAAGAAGTTAATCCTGCTAGGGCATTAACGTGTAAAATAGAGGTTGGAAACCCTATTTTCTCATCACACTCTCTTTTCCAAACAGTAACTTTTCTATCAAACAAGTTATTGCAATAATGGCACATTACCTATGTTTGCAACCATGAGAATTTAATCAAAATGAAGAGAGTAATGATATAAGTGGATTAACACATCATAAATTCAAAAACCCATAGCAATAAAGAGTATACTACAAGGTTTCCATAAGCCTAACAAATAATCTTAGCTACTCATGAATAAAATGGAAGTCAAAAGAGACATATTAATCATACCAAACCTTAGAACAATCTCGGCGGTAAAGATGACTAGTGAGAATAAGAGAGAAACGTGTTTCTCTCTCTCTTCATCCGTTCAAGCTAAGCCGCTATCCCTTGTGTTCAAAAATAATACAAAATCTGAATTTTCAATAATACCTAAAAATTCAGCCATAAGGATTTTAATAACACCCTTCTCTAATAAATTGCTACTGCATCCTTAACTATTTTAAAATATTTAGTTTGCCCGGAAAAAAGTTCTCATACATCATATTTAGTCCAAAAGCTGCTTTCCTTTTTATGTGATGTTTTTCTTTGCTGTCCACAGGTCTCCAAAGTGCAGAAATCTTCCTCATTAGTACCTGAAAAGCATGCTAATCACATAGGTCAGCTCACTTAACTAAAAATAGACTAAAAGTGCAAGACTTATGTAATTTATTCTCAAAACCTAGCTAAAACATGGGTAGTTTATGGTGCTTAGACGTATAAATACGCCCAACATCAACATTCAAATCCTTCATATCAAGTATTGGATTCATTGGTACTTCACATGTCTTGATGAGTATTTTTGACTTATAGTAATCATAACAGTATGATCTCATATCTTTTATGTTCCTTCTCTTCAAAACTGCTATCGAGTGCGGACATGGTATCTTTTAAAGTTGAAACCTTCCATAATTTCATGTTTTACTGTCAAGATCCATGATGTACTTTATACTAGCTTCGTATATAAGACATACACTGATGAAGCCTTAACCTATCGAAATATTCACTAGTCAAGCCACTATTTGGTAGTAAGTACAAACACAAAGCATCTGATACATAACAAAATAAATGAACTTTATGTACCTAGAATCAAAATATGATATATCTATAATAACACAGTCCACAGATTCACATCAATATAACCCAAAAATAGATATAAAAATTAGAAAGATTTATCATCACTTCAGATATGCTATCTTTTTGTTGTGTATTTGCACAACTTAACATATGTACTACTGAAAACATACCATCAACTAAGAAAACTTTTCATTATTTAGAGATAGAATTTATTCAAACCTTCCACCCAATGTAGTCTTGGTATATGATGTTATTTCTTCGTTCTTGCAATTCCATGATCTAAAGATTATTTGCGCATCTTCCAAAAATCCTAAGATAGGTAGTACACGCACCTCTACCAAACAAAATTGATATATTTAACAATATTTAGTGTCATCATCCTCCCTCTATTTATTGGAGCATGATATCTTGTCTACTTATCATATCCAGTATTATATAAGCAATCCTTGACCCTATGAACGACGTTGCCAACTTTAGTCATAATATACTCAAAATCCTCTTTTCTATAAGCCTTAGCCATTGAATAGTATAAGTTACTAAGTCATTTTTTATTCTCCTAAATTTTGTGCAGACATTCTTCCAATGATTCAAAATACATGAAAAATAAGGAATATTAGGATACATAATGATTACAGTCCTGATAATGCTTTCATTCTGATCATATATGAGACACATATTTTCATATTCTCCAAAGTCACTTCTAAACTGTTCAAAATACCATGACTATGGACAATCATTTTTAGTATCTGCAACACCATATGCTATTAGCAATATGCAATATAAGAACATACAAAATATGATACATTAAATTATCAATCTAACATAGTTTATTATATTTATGAGGTTCATATAAAATACATTCTAACATAAATTCAAGAAATAGTTTTAATCTGGTTCATCTGATAGATATGAGGTGACATACATGAACCATAAATAGTGCTAGCTGAATTAAATATTCTTTTATATGCTTTGCTCAAATGAGCAATATTAATAATGACTACAGGTCTACAAAATGCAAAACCTCAAATCATTAGATATAAATCTATAAAAAGATTCATGAATTCATTTTTGATGACTTGTGAATCCTAATGTATGAGTTAGGATACATAGTATTTATCATATGAATGTATGTATCTGGGCATTTGTCTGTATCCATCTGTAGCTATAATCAAAATCAAAATCAAATTTGAAATATTCTCATCGTTGACAATACCTCTCACTTTTGTACTATTCATCCTGGTTATTAGATATCCAAACTCCAAAATGCCTCAACAAATCAAAATGTTCATTATGTATCAATGAGAAAATTAAAACTTGAACAAATAAGGATTGACAAATTTGGGAGAATTTTGTTGAACGAGCTTGTTTGTTTGAAGGAATTTTGAATTTAGGGAGTTGTTACTATTTTTCATCGATTAAACAACCATCTTAAAATCAATATCACGTTACTTTATCATTTAATCACGTGAAATCTTTTACTTACCAATTTTAAAACAACTTTATTGTTAAAGAATCTTGGATGTATCATGAACTAATGATGTATCGCAACAAACCAAAAATCAAGATATTCTATAAATATGAAAATTAAAGAAATTTTCTATAGTTAGCTTCCAAACTATCGGGATATATGTTGCTTACACTTAATTTAAAGTTAGGTAGGCGTGTGTAGATAGTAGGATAATATTTGTTTATTTTCATTATTTTTCTATAAAAGAATAGCAACTAAGAAAATTATATCAATGGGATTTAATTTTCGGACAATATTCATTATTCTATCTTATTAAAAATGTTATAAGTTTTGCTAAATTGACAAAAAATATTTATATTTAATTGTTCGTAAAGATGATGACATATCATAACCTTAGTACAATCTTCATTATTGTTTGGGGTGAAATATTGACTTGGAAAGTGAGAAAACTAGACAATGACCCATGGTTGCATCACAATTGAAGAAGCTTTGGTTCTTCTCACTTCAGCTCCCTTCAATCATAGCCCTCGATATGACTTGGACCAGTATTGTAACGCCCTGAAATATCATCCCGAGATGCCACACGGTGCCCAAGGCTACACGTAACCTCAAGCAAACCCTTTAAGCCAAAACACTACCCTTGAGTTCCAACACAACAACATACATGCTACGCTAAGGATATATATATATAAGTACATATCATATCATATCGCATATGGCACGAAATATCATTAGACTGTACATATATAGAAAGTCTATACACAAACCAGCCTAATAATACACTAGTCTGACATAGCCTCTGTACAACAAAATCAATGAGCTATTGGGACAAACCCCCAACTGTCTCAACAAACCAAAGGGATCATAAAACAACAACACCAAAACTAGCAACTTGATCCTAGAACCATGAGGACTCACCAATGAAGGAACGTAGATACGACACTTGAATATCACTGTCGCGGCTGCGGCTGAGTACCTGAACCTACATCATGGTAAGAATGTAGCCCATAGATAAATATGTGGGTCAGCACAAGATACGTACTGAGTATGTGGGGGCACATGCAAAATATAAATAATATCATAAATTTCATAAAACGTACATACGGACCATAATGACACACCTGGCTTGAGTGACATTGAATCATGCAACTCATAATATCTTAGATAGGAAATGTAGCAGAAAAACCTCAGAAATCATTATAGATCATCATAGGCACCTTGACTTACCACATTAAAACTTGGAGTGACTCGGTATTTCAATAAACATGACTCTTAGGGACAAGGGAGTTTCCTATAACCGACAACCCTACGTGAGCTATGTGCAATACCAAGATTTGCAACCTCCGTTGGCGGGAGCGTCATACTCTTTGCCAGGGAGTACGACCTTAAAACTACAATAATCATAATCAGGCTCTCTGGCAAATAATATCATCATCAAAAAACCCTACAGTGGCACATAGGTTTGGGGAAATACCAAATTTCCCTCTCGGTGCTAAGTACTACTCCCCGACAAGCTCAGAACGCGTTAGGAAATCCACCAAAACATCACAAGGGTCTATCATCAAGAACAAATCAAATCTCTTTCTCATTTATAAAATCATATCAATTTGTGGATTCCTAACTCAACACCTTTTAGCTCAAAACATTTTAATCTTCCTCAACATCAATAAGGTATCAATGCGTTGAACCATAACTGACTCGACATTTGGACAAGGATATGAAGACTCAATACATAATAGTTTCAACAGTTTAACTTATCAAAACCATTCAGAAAATACAAAGACTCATTGCAACTTCAATATCAATATTTCTCCATTTGCCATCCAACTCTTATTTAAAGGTACTTGAGACATCAACCCATAGTAGGGATATAGAATTTCCAATGTCAATTATAAATTCATAATAAGGAAATAGTAGAATGATAGTATAAATCAAGGCTTAACAAATTAAATCATCATACTCTTATAATCAAATACTTTTTGGACATAATTCCATCTCAACATCGTACACATATCGGATGACAGAATCCCATAATAATATAAGATATAAAACCATATTTCCAATTCATGATAAAATATGTAAAATCTCATGTCAATGTAATTCAACAAAAATACCGGGCACAAGATCAAAAGGATAATCTTGTTCAAATCCCCACATACCTAAAAATGGAAATGAATATGAACTTCTGACTCCGAAACTTTATTCACGAAAATAAAGGGTGCTTCTCGAAGCCCTTAACATGATTCAACTAAAATCCCAAATTAATTTAAAATTTCTACTATTCAATCAAGAGACATAGAATGATTAAATTTGGAGTAGTAGGGTTGGGATTTGAGCCTTAGGAAATTTTGGAGAAAAATGAGCTATTGAATGATCTTAATGGACTTAAATCCATGGTTTCCGGTTGGATTGGAGTGGGAATGACCAAAATACCCTTAAAAATCAAATAATGTCAAATCTGTCCTTTGGTGGACTATTTTTGACAGGCTGAAGTAGATCGACCATAACATTTTTCTACAATGGCCAAATTGGATGAAATTAATTTAATTGGAAAGGACTTTCAGAGTTTTCTGTTGATATATTGTAGCTCACCCAAATCATTATGTACAAGTATTTATGATCGTTTGAAGTTGACCCTAAAATTCGCCTGGTCTCAGTATTTTTTTCCCTGCACATTTACTGTTCACCACTATTCACGGTTAGATCGGAATGATCATAATTCATCGCTCAAGTGTCCGTTTTGGATGATCGACATATTGTTGGAAATCTTATTCGATGCTCTACGCGATGATGGGTCGCATATCCAGAAATTGCACACAGAAAAATTATTAATCACAATAAAGAACAGAATTCAACACATTTTCGTCCGAGATCTTAACAAAAATTTTTTCCGGGGCATCACATCATCTCCCCCTTGGAAACATTCATCCTCGAATGTTTATAGGTAGGTCAAGAATACTATGAAAATGAGTATATAGAGAAAAATCATCTTGCCCAAGCATATATTCCATTCTAGATTTTTTTGGGTATCGTAGAAAACGCACAAGCCAAGATAAACATAGCAATAAGGATTAAATCAAAAGAGAATGATACCTTTGACATGCTCAGGATTCGTAGGAAAGAGTTGGGAATTTGGCGCGCATATCCGCTTTGGCTTCCCAAGTAGCACTCTCCACGGATTGATTTCGCCAAAGCACCTTAACCAAAGGAACTTCCTTGTTTCTTAGCCTACGAACTTGAAAGTCAAAAACCTCAACCGGAATCTCTTAATATGAAAGACTATCTTGAATACCCGAGATTTTCGAAGGATCAACCACAATAGAATCACCAATAGACGTCTTAAGCATAGAAACATGGAAAACTGGATGGACGTTAGATAACTCCCCGGGCTATTCAACCTTATACGCTACCTTCCCAATGCGATCCACAATCTTATAGGGACCAATGTAACGGAGACTTAGTTTTCCTTTCTTCCCAAATATCTTCACCCCTTTCATGGGTGAAACTTTTAAGTACATTAAATCACCAACATCAAATTCAAGGTCTTTCCTCCTTATATCTGCGTATGATTTTTGACGACTTTGGGCGGTTTTCAACCTTTCCCGAATTAACTTAACCTTCTCCATGGCCTCGAACACCGCATCCGGTCCATTCGCAGTAGCCTCACCAACTTCAAACCAACCAATGGGTGATCTACACCTTCTACCATACAAAGCTTAAAACGGGGCCATTGCAATAGTAGCATGAAAACTGTTATTGTAAGCAAACTCGATTAATGCTTAGTGCTCATCCCAACTACCTTTAAAATCAAGCACACAAGAACTCCACATATCTTCTAAAGTCTGAATGGTCCGCTCGGCCTGACCATCTGTTTGCGGATAGAAAGCAGAACTTAAATGAATTTGGGTACCGAGACCTTTCTGGAAAGATTTACAAAACTGAGAGGTAAACTGAGTACCTCTGTCAGAAATAATAGTCAAAGGGATTCCATGAAGTCTGACGAGTTCCCGAATATATATTCTAGCATAATCTTCAGCTGTTTACGATGAATAAAAAGGCAAGAAATGAGCTAATTTCGTCAGCCGATCTACGACAAACCAAATCGAATCATGTTAGCGATGAGAAGGAGACAAACTAACTATGAAGTCCATCTTCATTTCTTCCCACGTCCAAGTAGGAATGCTAAACTCTTGCATCACGCCACAGGCCTTTGGTGCTCTATTTTAACCTATTGACACGTGGAACACTTCTCCACAAATTTTTGCTTTGTTCCTCTTCATACCGTTCCACCAATAGATTTCCCGCAAATCATGGTACATCTTGGTAGCACCAGGATGGATGGTGTATCGGGTACCATGCACTTCCGCCATAATCCTCTGCTTCAAGTTATCAACATCAGGAACACATAATCTTTCTCGGAGTCTAAAAATGCCATCTCCCCCTTGGGAGAAAACATTTACCTTTTGGTCATTAACTGACTCTTTTAACCTGACCAAGGTAGGATCCCTGTCTTGCTTCTCCTTCACTTCCGAAACTAAAGAGGATTCAGAACTGCTTTGCACTCCTATACTATCCTCAGCATCACCAAACAACCTAACCCCCAATCTAGCCAAACAATGTACCTCACGGGCCAACTTTTTCTTACCAATCTCCACATATGCTACGCTACCCATGGACTTTCGACTAAGGGCATTTGCTACTATATTGGCCTTTCCCGAATGATATAACACACTCATATCATAATCTTCCAATAGTTCTAACCATCATCTCTGCCTAAGATTCAACTCCTTTTGGGTGAATACATACCGCAATCTCTTATGGTCCGTGAAGACGTCGACATGGACACCATACAAATAATGTCTCCAGATTTTCAAAGCAAAAACCACGGCAGCTAATTAAAGGTCATGGGTAGGATAATTCTTCTCGTTAGGCTTTAGCTGCCTTGAAGCATAAGCTATAATCTTGCCCTTTTGCATCAATACATAACCCAAAATGACTCTGGAAGCATCACAATACACCACAAAATCATCAACACCATCAGGCAAAGTCAACACAGGGGTTGAAGTGAGTCGAGTCTTCAACTCCTGAAAACTCTTCTCGCAAGATTCGGACCACAGGAACTTCACTTTCTTTTGGGTCAAACGGGTCATAGGATACACAATAGATTAAAACCCTTCAACAAAACGACGATAATAACAAGCTAGACCCAAGAAACTTCGGATATCAGAAGGAGAAATAGGTCTAGGCCAACTCTTTATAGCCTCTATCTTTTGAGGATCAGCTCTAATACCTTCGGAAGAAATACCATGACCCCAAAAGGCTATAAAGTTCAGCCAGACCTCACGCTTACTGAACTAAGCATACAACCGATGAGTTCGAAGAGTTTCCAACACGATTCGGAGATAATCTGTATGATCACCCTCACTTCGGGAGTAAATAAGAATATCATCAAGGAACACTATTACAAATAAATCCAGCTATGGCCGGAATACACGGTTCATAAGATCCATGAAAGACGCTGGAGCATTAGTTAACTCGAAAGACATCACTAGAAATTCAAAATGACCGTAACGGGTTCGGAAGGATGTCTTGGGGATATCACATTCCCTAACCTTAAGTTGGTGATAACTGGATCTGAGGTCTATCTTTGAAAAGTAGCTCGCACCTTACAATTGATCAAATAAATCATCAATTCGATGAAGCAAATATTTATTCTTAATAGTAACCCTATTATGCTGCCGGTAATCAATACACATCCGTAAAGAACCATCGTTCTTACACACAAATAGGAAAGGTGCACCTCACGGGGACACACTAGGTCTGATAAATCTTTTGTCTAAAAGATCTTTCAATTTCTTCTTCAACTCTTTAATTTCTGCAGAAGCCATGCGATACGGAGGAATGAAAATAGGCTGAGTATTGAGAAGAAGGTCAATCTCAAACTCTATATCTCTATCAAGAGGTACTCCAGGGAGATCTTTTGGAAAGATATCAAGAAACTCATTAACAATATTTATTGACTGAATGGTCGGGGTTTTAGACTTAGTGTCTTTAACCCAAACCAAAAGGTGGATGCAACCATTGGAAATAAACTTCCTAGCTTTGAGATATGATATGAAACGACCCTTAGGAATCACAAAACTCCCGGACCATTCGAGGATAGGTTCATCAGGAAACTAAAACTTGACCACACGGGCACGACAATCAATAGACGCATAGCGTAAGTGAAGCCAATCCATACCCAGAATGATATCAAAGTCAACCATATCTAGCTCAATCAAATCAGCATACATTACCCGATGAAAGATAATAGTGGGACATTTCTTAGACACCCGCTTAGCAATGACAGACTTTCCTACCGGAGTAGAAAGCAAACTAGGCTCAAAAATTAGTTCAGGATCCATTTCAAAATTTACAGCAACCAGAGGTGTCACATAAGAAAAACTCAAACTGGGGTCCATCAATACATATACATCAAAATAGAAAACATGGAGCATACCAGTGATAATACTGGGAGAGTCCTCCTGCTCCTGATGAGGTGGTATAGTATAGAAATGATGCTAGCGTTGACCGCCAGCAGTACTAGATGAAGCACTATGAGGAGAAACTAGATGGGTTGCAGGAGGCGGGGCACTAGTAGCCTGACTCTGGGGACGGGCATCACGACTCCGCTGTTTGGTATATAGGCAGTCTCTATGTATGTGGCCCAACTTTCCACAACCAAAACAGCCCCGCTGCCCCATATAACACTCTCCAAAATGGTCTTTACCACACTTAGCACACGAAGGAGGATGAGGCTAGTTACTTACACTATCCTGAGACCTAGAAGGTACCGACTTATTCCCGAGCTCCTGCCTGCCCCGATATACAGGAGCATTAGCTAAGGAAGGCGCAGGTATAAATGGATGTCTCTAAAACCGATGGTGACTCCCTCCAGAGAATCTAGTCTGACCAGACCCCTGTTGCTCTGATCTGACTCCTTAATCCCTCTTATTCTTTTTATTTCCTTTATCTTGTCTGACTCAATTTGTTGGGCATGAATCATTAACCTAGGAAGATCAATCTCCCTATTGATCATAGAATATCTACATTCTTTCACCACATAACTCGACACCCCAGTTAGAAACTTGCTCATACTAGTCCTCGAGTCAGCCATCATATTGGGAGCGTACTTAGATAGCTGATTAAACTTAAGAAAATACTCTTTAACCGACATGGAGCCTTGACTCAAATTCATAAACTCCTCTATCTTAGCTTCCCATAATTCAAGAGAAAAGAATTTATCCAAAAAAGCATCTTAGAACAATTGCCAAGTCACCGTAGCGGTATCTTTCTCTCTAACCTTATTCAACATTTGCACCCAGTCATAGAAAACATCCTTCAATTGATAAGAAGACAGCTCCACACTTTCTTTCTCGGTCACGTGTATAATCTGTGCAATTTTCTTCATTTCAACAACATATATTTGCGGCTCCTTACCTGCTCTCGACCCATGAAACTCTAGCGAATTCATCTGCATAAAGTCCTGAATTCGTGCTGCTGCCAAATTATTTTCCTACGGAGGTGGAGCATTGGCTTGAGTATTGGCGATAACTGCCTGGGCTAGCATTTGAAAAGCTGCCCAAAATTTGGTATGGGATACCATCTCATGTAACGGATCAACGGGTCGAGGTTGGTTGTTATTTTCGTGAGCTCAACGTGGAGGCATTTTCTGTCATAAGAATACATGAATTAATAGCAGAAGGAAATAGTTGTAAGCATGATAGACTCTTGTAGAAAGAAAGAAATAACTTTTCCTAGAATTCCCCGCAGCCTCTTGATCATAGGTGTGGAGCGCTACACACCGATGCTCAAGTCTCTATGTAACGCGGCTTGTCAGACTCCTTAGGACTCTTCACAACCTTAGGCCTTGATAACAAGTTTGTAACTCCCTAAAATATCATCCCGAGATGCCACACGATGCCCAAGGCTACACGTAGCCTCAAGCTAACCCTTTAAGCCAAAATACTACCCTTGGGTTACAACACAACAACATACACCCTACGCTAAGGATATATATATAAGTACATATCATATCATATCACACATGGCACGGAATATCATTAGATTGTACATATATGGAATGTCTATACACAAACTAACCCAATAATACACTAGTCTAACATAGCCTCTATACAGCAAAATCAACGAGCCATTGGGACAAATCCCCAATTGACTCAACAGACCAAAGGGATCACAAAACAACAGCACCAAAACTAGCAACTTGGTCCTCGAACCATGAGGACTCACCACTGAAGGAACGTAGATGCGACACTCAGATATCACTGTCGCGGCTGCGGCTGAGTACCTAAACCTACATCATGGTAAGAATATAGCCCATAGAGAAATATGTGGGTCAGCATAAGATACGTACTGAGTATGTGGGGGCGCATGCAAAATATAAATAAAATCATAAATTTCATAAAAACGTACATACGGACCATAATGACACACCAGGCTTGAGTGACATTGAATCATACAACTCATAACATCTTAGATAGGAAATTTAGGAGAAAAACTTCATAAATCATTATAGATCATCATAGGCAACTTGACTTACCGCATCAAAACTCGGAGTGACTCGATATTTCAATAAACATGACTCTTATGGACAGGGGAGTTTCCTATAGCCGATAACCCCATGTAAGCTACGTGGAATACAATTATTTGAAACCCCCATTGGCGGGAGCGTCATACTCTTTGTCAAGGAGCACAACCTTAAAACTGCAATAATCATAATCGGGCTCTCTGGCCAATAATATCATCATCAAACAACTCTACGGTGGCACATAGGTTTGGGGAAATACCAAATTTACCTCTCGGTGCTAAGTACTACTCCCCGACAAGCTCAGAACGCGTTAGAAAATCCACCACAACATCACAAGGGTCTATCATAAAGACCAAATCAAATCTTTTTCTCATTTATCAAATCATATCAATTTGTGGATTCATAACTCAACACATTTTAGCTCAAAACATTTTAATCTTCCTCAACATCAACAAGGTATCAATGCGTTGAACCATAACCCACTCGACATTTGGACAAGGATATAATGACTCAATACATAATATTTTCAATAATTTAACTCAACGAAACCATCTGAAAAATACCAAGACTCATTGAAACTTCAATATCAATATTTCTCAATTTGCCATCCAACTCTCATTTAAAGGTACTTGAGACATCAACCCTTAGTAGGGATATAGAATTTCCAATAACAATTATAAATTCATAATAAGGAAATAGTAGAATGATAGTATAAATTGAGGCTTAAAAAATTAAATCATCATACTCTCATAATCAAAGAATTTTTTGACATAATTCCATCTCAACATCATACACATATCGGATGACATAATTCCATATCTCATGGACAATAATATAAGATATAAAACCATATTTCCAATTCATGGTAAAACGTGTAAAATCTCATGTGAATATAATTCAACAAAAATACCGGGCACAAGAGCGAAAGGATAATCTTGTTCAAAGCCCCACATACCTATAAATGGAAATGAATATGAACGTCCGACTCCAAAACTTTATTCACGAAAATAAAGGGTGCTTCTCGAAGCCCTTAACATGACCAACTCAAATCCCAAATCAATTTAAAACTTCTAAGGTTCAATCAAGAGACATAGAAGGATGAAATTAGAAGAAGTAGGGTTGGCGTTTGAGCCTTAGGAAATTTTGGAGAAAAATAAGCTATTTAATGCTCTTAATGGACATAAATCCATGGTTTACCCGGATTGATTGGAGTGGGAATGACCAAAATACCCTTAAAAAATCAAATAATGTCAAATCTGTCCTTTGGTGGTTTGTTTTGATAGGCTGAAGTAGATCGATCATAACTTTTTGCTCTAATGGCCAAATTGGATGAAATCAATTTCATTGGAATGAGGACTTTCAGAGATTTTTGTTGATATATAGTAGCTCACCTAGATCATTATGTACAAGGCGTTATGATCATTTGAAGTTGACCCTAAAATTCGCCTAGCCTCAGTATTTTTTTTCCTGTACATTTACTGTTTACCACTATTCACGGTTAGATCAGAATGATCATAACTCATCGCTCGAGTGTCCATTTTTGATGATCCACATATCGTTGGAAATCTTATTTGATGATCTACGTGATGATGGGCTACATATCAAGAAATTCCACATAGAAAAATTATTAATTATGATAAAGAACAGAATTCAACATATTTTTTTCCAAGATCTTAACGAAAATTTTTTTTGGGGTATCACAAGTATTGACTCAATAGAATAAAATAATGAAAAAACTTGTATAATATGATCAAATCCTAACATTGCTCAGATAAATAGTGATTTCTAATAAATGACTCCAAATTCTTCAACTCCACAACCAATATAATGACCCTCAAGGTCATTTTCAACTTTTCTATACATTTTCATTGTTTAGAGATTCCCTATAGCTACCTCAAGGTATTTTTGGCGTTCTTGAGATAGAAACTCAATTATCAGGTAGTTCATTTGGTTTTTACAGCCAATTTCTTATTTTGAAGTCTTCATTAGTAAGGATTAGCTATCAGGAGAAAACATTAGGCTAATGACCTCGTATGCTAATTTTGACAGTTCCATTAGCTCCAAAGAATTGATTTTGGGTTAGAGAAACCTTTGTTTTGGATCCTTAGAATTTTAAACTCATTTTAAGCTATTGGTCAATATTTAGTAAAAGTGGCCCTTCGGTGTTGGACCCATATTTCATCAAAACAACCCTAGATGGAAATTTTGATTATGCCATTGAGTCAAGAATGTCAAATTTGATAAGGTAACATAGTTTGTTTGCATTTGTGGTATTTCGAGTAAATCTCAAGCGGCTAGTAGATACTTGGAAAATTCTAGGTTAAGAAGGTGCATGGACTCACGTAGTGCATCCACTTAAGCTGGCCATTGGTTGCTTAAGTGGCCAAGTGGTCACTTTAACAGCTGTGGCTAGACCAAGCTATCATAACTTGAATCTGTTCCTTGTTGCGATAGGCATCTCAAGTACACCGAGTACCGATGACTGCCCCTAGATCCTATTCTAATATGATTAAAAACACCTAACAACGGACAAATACCAATGTAAAGCAATACATGAAAGATAACTCAAAGATCTATATAGATCAAAATCCAAATCTATCCATAATATTGAAATCTAATAGGAAATGACAACCATAATACCCAAGTCCACAATAGTCCAACAAAGCATCTAACCAAAAACCGAGTACCAATAAAGTGTCGAGACATACCCCCGACCATAGCCAAAATAAATATGAGATAAAGTCTATGAAATAAAAAACCAAACAAGAAATGATATCTTTCAAAGGATGGAAGCTCATAACTTCAAGTCAGCTCAGAATTAACCCATGAACACCTGATCACTTTGTAGGAGGAGTAGATGTATGGCCAGTTATTGTATCTCATGGGGATACAACATTTGAAGACAATTAGCAGTTGGAGTGCTAGCATGTAAATCATTGATAAAGAAACAAATAATGACTTGTATAAATAATTCAAACCAGTCAAAATCCATTGCACATAACCATATCTAGATACTTACATATATATATATATATACGTATACACACACTATACCGGGAGAGGGAACAAGGCTTAACATAAATTTTGAAATACTTCAGCCTAGATTGTGTAGCTTGACCATCATAAAATCCACCCACGGGCTATATATGTCCAGTTTAACCCCCTGAATGGGCCGTAGTGGGTGTTAGTCGCAAGAACTGGAGATATTATAGGAGGCTATGGATTCCGATGTACCATTCACCCTCTATGATACATTATAAATCTATACAGTTAAAGGATTCCCTCGTATCCCACAAGCACACGTTCACTAAAACCAACCCTCATGTCAGTAAATATGAGTTTCTAGTATCAGTCCTTCAGAATCACACCTTTAGGGTTAGCTAACAGAACCCCCATTAATTCCCAATTAAAATATTTCACACATAACCCATCTACTAATTCCAGGAGTCAATTAATAAGTAATTATTAAGTGGTTTCATCATACCCACTACAGCTTGCAAGCAATGTCAATAGCAAACACTTAGGGGATTCCTTTGTACTCCACAGACTCCATTATAAAAGTCACTTTGGGGATTCCTTCATACACCATAAGGTTATAAATCATTCACTTAGGGGATTCTATCATACCCCACAAGATTTTCAAAACCATCCCTAACCATTTAATCTCTTACGCCATGCATTAGTTTTAAGAAAGTAGACCAAACCTATCATTTTCATACCAATGCATTAATACAAGTAAGCAAACGAAACTTGGTGACAAAATAATATTCATTGACGATTTCATAAACAAGTTGAGGACACATTATTTCCAAATCATAAAACAAGGAAAAATCATCAAATTGGGCTTTAGTCAGGACCCCACAAATTAATTATTATTCCCATGCATCACATAATGTTCATAAATATTAATAAAGAATAAATTTTTCATAATAAACCATGAAAAATTAATTTAATTACCAATCATGTCAAAAGCCCTCAACTATTTCCAAACTTACATCAAATCCATGACATAATAATCAATTTATGCTCATAAGAAAATATAAGTTCAATGAAAAGAGATACATGCCTTAATTGCCAGGAAATTCAAAGAATACCACACCCTTGGGATCCTAGATGATCACCTCCTTTAAACCTAGCCTTGAGTTAAAAGGGAATTTTGAGAGCGAATGTTTAAGTGTGAATAATGACCTTTACGTATTGAAAAACTGATGAGAATTTATCCTAATATGTTTTAAAAGTCATGTATGACTTAAAGGACCTTACTACCCTTCTCCCTTTTTTAATTAAACAAAACAGTCACAAAAATACACAGGTCCGTATCATGGACTACATTATGGTGACTACCTTCTGCGTCACGGGGTTATTGCAAAGGCTTACTGCCTATATGACCCAAAACTACCCCGAACCCCATTTGAAAACTCTAAAACTCCCCCAGTTATCCTTTTTACATCACCAAAAATGATTTGAGTAAAAAATTAAAATTATATGTATAGAAAGGACAAAAGTAAAATACCCAAAATTTGAGGGTGTTACACAAGTTAGGTCACTTTAGAGGGACCCTTATCGCTAATTCAGGTGTCACTTATATGATACCTTACCCGCGTTTTCAAAAGGTAACCTAGATAGGGTACTGATTTAGCGGTGACTACTTAACCGACACCTGGGAGGGCATTAAATTTATCCCTTTACCTAATATTCTCCCATATGTCAAAAGTCTCAAGAGACAAAAGTCCCTAGAGAGTGTAGGAAATTAGGAGACTAATCTTTAGGTGATCATAGGGTAATAGTAAGCTTGGAATAATTTATACTCCTTGTAAGTCTTCTAAGTTTCCATCTAATTCTTGGTTTAATTCCCCGAATTTGTGAAAAATCCCTAGTTCTTGTTGATTTTATTGTGGTACCGTTTGTGCTAATAATTTTCCCATTCTATTGGGTAAAGGATCCTTTAGTATAGAGGGATGTGTTGATAGTTTTAAAAGTATGATTCCACAAGTAGACCCTACATGGGTTATGACTTGTTGGATATGAAGCATAAAAATGCAATATGGGTACCATTGTTCTAGTATTAATGCATAGATTGCTATTTTGATAGTATTGAATCCTGTAGAAGATTTTCAAAAGGGGAAATCCCTAATTTTGTAGACTTTATCGGGCTTTATTTGGTATCCTAGAAGCTAGTCTTAACTTTCTCTTAAATTGAGCATAATTATATTATCAATATTATATTATTCTAGTTTTGGGTTGGGAACTTGGAATTGGTGGGATATTTAGTGTAATTTGGATTATTTTATTGGTTAAGGGACCGTAATTATGTGCAACTTACTAAAAAACTCATTCCTTTGGAAAATTGCTATCTTAGGATACGAAAAGGTTTTATTAGAACATTGAAGTGAGATTTGACACCTTAGTCTACTTCTAGGTAGATATCTCCTTAGAATGGGCTTCACAGTTTAGAAGTGGATCCATTCGATCCACCTTAGGCCAAATTACTATTGGCTTGATGTGGACTCAACAGGAACTTTTGAGTTATAATAATTATGTTCTTGAGATTGAGGAGACTTTAGGCATATTATGACTTATTCTAGATTTTGGTTTTAGAGATGATAAGATCAATTCAAGTCCAAAAAATTATGATAATAAGGTCAATTTTAGTCATTCATTTGTAGTGATAATATTCTCGATTCATGTCTGACTTATGAGATACTATTTTTTGTTGGAGTGTGGCATTGAGAGGTTATTTCGGTTGGTAATGGAATAAGTTTTAGTCCAGTGTGTATAGTATGGAAGGATCCATGGTTAAGGTATCGAGATTTGGATGGTTGGAATATTTATTATTATTAATTCTTATTGAGTGTATCCACTTGGATTTTGGGGGCTCACTTTGGATTATTTACTTTCAATTATGTCTTCTGGCTTATGAGGGGCAAGTTATACTAGAAATAACTATGTTCTTTTTAATATTATTATTTAGTTTTTTACTTTTAGTATTTGATACATTAATCTAGGTTTCCCTTTTTTCCTTGACTTAGCTTATTATCTCAGATTTTATTCTGTTTATGTTATGATTTTGCTTAATCATCCAATGATGCCTATTGAGAACCCATAGCCTTGAAACTCAACTACACTTCTATACCCTCTTGGGGATGATCTGAGTATTAGTTGCAGTCAGTGATACTGTGATAGGGTATTTTAGAGTGTGGAGATAAGGTGAGCTCTCGGAGCTAGAGTTGACTTTCTCTATTTTGTTTTTGGTTAGTTTCTCTATTTTAAGTTTATTATATATTTGACTTTTATAATACTCTTATTCTTTTGTTAGAGACTCTTGTACTGACCTTACTAGGCCGTGGAATGTTATCACCCTTCTTCATTATTTATCTCAAGTTATGCTATTATTCTTATATTTTCTAAACTTGTACTCTATTTACTTGAATAATTTTAGTGTTTATGCTATTTTCCAGTAATAATCCCATTACGTGTATTTTTGACAAATGATTTGACTTACCTATTGGTGGGTTAAAGTACGTGACATCATGACGTATAAAATTGGATTGTGATAAATTAGTATTAGAGCCTAGGTTCACTAATATTGTTGGTATAAGAGAAAGTGTCTAGTAGAGTCGCGAATCAAAATGACAATGTCTATTTCTTATCTTTGGGAGGTAATAGGACATTCATAGGAGAACTTCACTTTTTTCAATTATTTTGTGCTAAGAGTTGTGTTTGTTTCTAAGATTTATTTGGTTTCACTCTTTCAAAGACAGATAGGATGTAAGCTACTTCTACTAGAGACAACGAGCTTGAGTCTGCATTTAGGGATCCTAGTGGAGGATGTAGACAACCTAAACGTCGGGAGAAAATAAGAGTTGTTTCCCCAGCTAGAAATTAGGAAAAAGAGCCTTCACCAGACTCTATTCCTACTCCCGTACCAGATATTCCTCCACCCCAACCAATGGTAGGCTAGGAAGCAACCCAGACTCTATCAGGGTTTATTTTTTAATATTACTAAGAGATTCTCCAGTTCAGCTATTGAGTTTGGTTGGTGGTGCATCATCTGACGATACTCAGCCTATGAATTAGAGTGGTACTGAGGTTGGGGTGAAAGCTATAGCTACCAATCTTAGAGATGAGATCCCTACAGTGTTAGTAGTTGCTCAACCGGTAGTTTCCCAACCTTCTATGTTTATTAAGAAATGGAAGATGTTGGGTAGATTCTTGAGACTGACTTTGCCTAGGTTTTTTGGGGTACCGAGAGAGGATGCATATGATGGCTTGCGAGGATAGGCTCCATAATTTAGGCCTAGTGGAGACTCAAGGGGTTGACCATACTACGTTTTAGTTGGATCTAGCAGCTCGACATTGGGGGAAATGTTACTTTTATTCCAGCACAACTAGATCTCCCTAGTTTATATAGAATCGGTTCTGTGAGGTTTTATTGAAAAGTAAATGCCTTGTAACCTTAGAGATCACCTCAAAGATTGGTTCTTAAGATTAGAGTAGGGTTTTATGATCGTCTTGGAGTATGAGGCTCAATTTTATGAGTTAGCCAGACATGTTACATATATATTACCGATCGAGTCTGAGTAGATCTGGTGTTTTATTTGGGGTTTGTCAATTTCTTTTTGTATGGATACACAGAGTTTGGTTGCTGCTAATAGGTATTTTATTATTGTTTCAAATCATGCCTGAATTATGGAGGAGATGCATAATGAGGCTCAAGAAGGCAACGATAAGAGGCTTATTATGAGGATAGTTTTAGTAGGAGTCGGAGTGTCTCACGATTAAGAAATAGCAGGTATCAGGGTCGACATGCTCAATATTAGGATCAGTTAGTAGGCACATTCACGTCGTACTCTAGCTTACAAATGGAGGTCATCCTAGTTATAATGATTGTCCAAGACAAAGTTGTGGTCAGCCTTTGAAGAAAGCATATTCTGGGTTTTCTAGCTGAGGTAGTTATTTTGGGTCAATCAGATCTTTTTGATACAGTGCAACACCTGAGGTGTGTTATGAGTATGAGGCCTTTGGCCATTTCTTCATAGAGTGTCCCAATGTGGAGAAGTTGTACTTATTGTACAGAGTATTCCATTTATTAGGGCAGTACTGCCCTCAGCTAGAGATGGTATATAGGGCCGGTTCTCATGAATATCCTTAGTATATAGAAAATGTGGTAAGTGAGGTCATTTATATCCTATACCTAGTAGATCGAATACACAGTCTTTGTATGTTGTTATTATTGGTATGATCTTAGTGTGTCATCTATCATATTTTGCTTTATTTGATTCGGGATCCACTTATTCTTATGTTTTTTCTTCTTATGAACCATAGTTAGAGCTGTCTTGGGATTCTTTATCCATGCCATTATGTGTGTCTACTCCCGTGGGTGATTCTTTAGTAGTGGATTGAGTTTATAGTTCATGTGTTTAGTCTGTTCGAGAGTTTGACACTTAGGCTGATCTTATTGTACAAGATATAATAGATTTTTTTGTGATTCTGGGCATGGACTGGTTATCCCCCTATCAGGAATTCTAGGATTATTTTGCCAAGACCATTATCTTAGCCATGTCCAGTATGCCCCCAGTCATGCTGCAAGGATTTATTAGTCAAGAGTCAATGAATATTATTTTTTATATTTGGGTTTGGAGACTTATATCGATAGGTTTTGAGTCTTATCTCTCTTATATCTGTGATGTTAGTGTGGAGAGTCCTTCACTTGACTTTGTTCCTATGGTTCATGATTTTCCTTATGTTTTTCCAATAGATTTTCCTGGTTTTCGTCTTGAGCGTGATATTGAGTTTATTATTGATCTTAGGCTGGGAAACTAACCTATTTTTGTGGCACTTTATTATTTGGATCCTATCAAGCTTAAGGATCTAAATTCTGCACTTTATAAAATTTTGGATAAGGATTTCATTAGGCCAAGTATGTCGCTTTGGGGTGGCTCCTAACTTGACTTTCTCTCCTTCCTTTGTTTTTGGATGGTCTTTCTATTTTGAGACTATTCCATATTTGACTTATATATTATTCTTATTATTTGGTTTGAGGATGTTCTACTGACCTTACTAGGTCGTGGGAAGTTATTATCCTTCTTCATCATTTCTCTTCAGTTATGGTATTATTCTCATATTTATGACTTGCACTCTATTTACTTGCATACTTCTGACATTTATGCCATTTTCTACTAATTATCCCATTACGTGTGATTTGGCTTACCTACTAGTGTGTGAAAGTACATGTCATCATAACTTGTGAAATGAGATTGTGACAACCAGAACTACTATAGTGTAAAGAGAACTCAATTGGAAGATGTTTGATATAGTGGGTCTAATAGACTCAGAGTGTAATGTTCCTAAGGAACCTTTCAGGAACTAGTTTTTAAGTGTTCAAAGGATATACATGCTAAAGTGGAACAAATGTGTAGATCACCTCCAATTTTATAGGGGCCCAATTCTGAAAGATACACCTTGCTTTCATATATGCCAAGTGCTACATCCACATCCACATTTATCCCAAAGAGGTGTAGAATGCGGGATGTTCCTACGTATAGTATAATAACTGATCCCCATAAGCATGTAACAACATACACCATGGTGATTAATGGGAACAATTTGAACCCAAACAATATGGTAGTTTCTGTTGATTGAACGTTTTGTAGACCAGCTCATATGAGCATATATCAAAGATTTAAAGTAAAAATTTATAAAGTAGACATATTTAAGATTGCACTAGGTGATATGAAATTGTTATAGGCATTCTTTGAGATTCCAAAAGGAAATAATGTTACTACTAATGGTTATCTATTATTGGGTAGCAGAAGTCACCAAGGAATTGAATCACTTTTGCTTAGGTGCCTCTCAAAAGCTAAAGGAGAATTTGACTAACTTCAAAGCAACTATTTAGGTTGCTTTACCCAACCAGTACAAGTGTAAAATATGAGTTGAGAATGAATAGGTAATCTGATGAAGATATCGGCACCAACAAGTGGATCCCAACACAAGATACACCTCAAAGAAATTTAAGTTTGATTTAAGGATCAGTTCTAATTATATGATCTGGTAAATGGATAAATTCTTAAAAGTTGATCAAAGTAAGAACAAAATATATGATTTTATCAATAGTTACAAGGTTATTCTAAATAAACGATTCAAGATATGGCCGAAATGATAATGGTATGAAAATAGTGGAATCTTTTGTAACACCTACCCAATAATCAATTAGAGATGCTGATGCTCCACCACTTTAAGATTATAGATTTAATATAGTTATCATGAGTCTCGTCTACATAATAAGAGAGATTTTACAAACCCTTATAGTAATTCTTAAAATTCTATATGTTTTTTACTATTTTACCCCTTTTGTAGCTACTTTTAAGGCATTTGTGAGTTGTGGGAGTAGATTAAGTAGTTCTCAAGGTGGATAGTTTGATTTAAAGAAAGTTTTTATTTTGAAGGTTCTTAAGTTAGTGGGATTAACATTGATCAATATTTGATTTATTAGCCATTGTATGAGAATTTTGTCAGATTCATTAACTCCAGAACATTAATTTTAGATTAGTAGAGTGGTTGTCTTGTGTCTCAAATCTTTCAGTGCGATTTTGTGCATTAAAATAAGATGTTGGTTAAAGTTTGCCTAGAGTTGACACTGATCAAAAATTAATGATAAAGACCTCCATTGGAAATTTCTATGGTTCCATTGAGTTTGGAATACTAAATTAGTCTAGTAACATAGTTGATTTATTTATTAGGGTTCTAAATGAATTCCTAGGATCCGTTCAACATATTTTTGGACTTTACTTTCTACTGGTGCAAGATCAATTTTATAGTGTGATATCGACGCCTTTGAAGCAATAGTGATGAGAAATTAGCTCCCCTATTATGATCATGGTGATTGCATCATGATTATAAGGAAGGGTTCATAGGTCGAGTCAGGGCAGTGCTTCTCCATACAACCAAGCAATCAAAATTACAATTGATTCAGGTTGGTAAGCATCATTATCTTGATGGGTTTTCCCATAATACAGATGAAAATATATCACTTGGATAGTTTAAAAATACGATTTAGGTCATTAAACCACATAACTTAATTTTTGAGCTTTGGGACATGATTTTGGGTGCTTCAAAAGGAAGTTTTGAGGATTTTTCTTTAGGTAAGGTCCTATATCATAAATATAGCATTTCAATGCTTCTTCGTCAGGTAACCTCCTATATCATAAAATTACCCCAATGATTAATTCATGATTTCTTCCTCAAATCTTAGGTTTCCAACTTAAAGGTTTGGGGTTTTTTTTGTAAAGCAAATTTTTTCTATTTTAATGATTTCTACCCCATTATCTTTTATGAAATTTAGATTTGAATTTCTTAAGTTATGAATAAATTGATTTTGATAAAAAAAGATCTAGTTTTATCCTTCGGTTCTCGAGGCTAATTTTTGGGTTGACTTTTGGACTCAATTTAAAACATTAACAATATGGTTATAGTTGAACTTGTCTTTATGCATATAAATTATTTTTGATAGATTAACAATATGGTTATAGTAGCTCAAATTGGAAATGCTAGTTAGTAATTTTTTTGAGACTTACAATCGGGCTTCGAGGTAAGTTATGACTTAACTTTATTCAAATTTTACTTGGTAGAGGACTTCTTGTGTAAATCATATTGTGTGATGGTTGACTTATTTATTGTTATAATAATTGATTGATTTTTGATAGTGTGATGCCCGAGTGGCGCCATATGTTGATTACGAATGTAAATGAGATGATTTATTATTTTGATGTTGGGGGGATTTATTAATGATTTGTTTGTAATTTGAGAAGATTGATTCATATATTGTATTATTTGTCCTTCTCCCCATATTATTGACATGCTTTGAGGTTTGAATTTATTGTGATCATACCTACTCATTCATACTTACGCTTCAAAGTCATGTGGTGGAATATTTACTTGGAAAATGACATTTTAAGTAAGTTACTCCTTGCATTATAAATTATATATCATCATGGAAAATGATTCAGCTAAAAATAACATGGGCAAAGATCCGACTTGTTTCATCATTTTCACATATACATCACCATGGGCAAAGATCTTGTTGAACAAGACCATGGGAAAAAATATGACTTGTTGTTGTATAGCATCCCACATAATTGTATCTTTATAATTTATTCAACTTACAGTTTATTAAGATATGCTATGACATTTTCTATTATTGAACTAATGTGACTTTTCTGCGTGCATGGTTATTTTAGTGTTCTTATTCAATTTAGTTTTTTTTACTTAAGCTTAATAAGCCCATGATACCTACTGAGTAAAAATGGATCGTAATCGCCCTTATTTTTTATATTCTTTCAATGTAGATCTTAGATTTAGTGCTTCTTGAGGAGTGTGATTATGTTAGGTGGTTGTATTATACAAGTTGTGGTGAGCTTCAACCTTTGGAGAGTGCCTAACTTTATCTATTTCTTTTCATTTTGGGTATTTTATCCTTTGTAGATAGTGATGTAATATGTATTTATTTCCATCAAATTTTGAGTCACTCATGTATACTCCGGTGAAACACCCTAAGATTTGGACTCTGGTAAAATTTCTCAAATTATAGACCTTTTTGACTTGGTACGACTCAAGGGTACCAATCGCACCCTTGAATACAACTCGTAAGATGTCTTGAGGGTTTATTCGTACCCTAGGTTGTATGTTTGTCTTGTATACTGCCCAATATATGACTCACTAGGTACGAATCATCTAGTGTATGATCGTCTTGCTCTTGTAGAGTTTTCCCTAGATATGGTAAGTGGGTACAATTGGGGATGCCACTAGTACCCTTAAGGTACGACTAAGAAGGTGTGAGTCGTATAGAAACCCGTAGGTAGGGTATTTGCATGGTCTTAGGTATGAGTTGGGTGACCACTCGTACCCTAGGATACGGATGGTAAGGGGGAGTCATTCCTCTAGACGTGTCTTTGTATAATTTGTTTTAAGACAAGGGTAGCTTGGATATTTCCTACTCCTAAACCCTTATTTCCTCATGTATATAACCCTTGGTGTCCTTTCATAACACTTGTTAAAGGGTCAAAACACTTTAATTACTCTCTCAAATGCTTTCTTAAGGATTGGAGGCTAAGGCTTCTTCACGTTTTCTTCAAAGGGCTCAACGGTCGAGATTTCTTCTGTGAATCTTTTTGTATAAGGCATATTCAATGAAAGAAAAAATTGAATAATTGGAATTCATAGTTATGATATACTCATTCTCTCATTGTTATTTCCAACTAAAGGCATGCGATTGTGCTTTAAACATTGATTTATGAATCATGAATGGTGGTTTACGTAATATATGTTAGAGGTATTGATGCTAATGGTTTGGTATTAGTTTAAACTATGTTTTTACATTTTCTTGGTAATGGTTTTCATGTATGGTTATTGGTTAGTTATGGTTTAACAAATGGGTCTTAGGTAACCCAAATTATGGAGGTTTATGCATTGGTTTTGGTCTTGGAAAAATAAAATGCTTTAAAGAATGTTTTTACTCTAATTGTTGAACTTTCATTGGGACTCTTGCATGGTTTGTTTTGGAAATGGAACTCTAGATGGTTTTGGATTATTTTGCATAGTTTAAATAATATAAATGCTTTAAATTTTTGGCATGGTCTAAAACGGTTTGGAATGATTTAAAGGGTAAAGGTTTTATTGGCCATGGTTGGTCTATTTTAAAAATCTTTCTGGATACATGGAAATGCCTTAAGTGAGTGCATTAATGGAATTGGTTTAAATGGTTTGGAAAGGTAAAACGCTAAATGGCTATGCTTTTAGGAATATGGATGTTCCCAAGTGGTTTAATTTGGTAAATAGAAGGGCATTTGGAAGTCCCCTTAAACCTATATATGGCTGGCTATGGATAATACTTGCAAGTAAGGGTTGTTATGATGATACCAATATCATTGGCCTTGGTTAATAAATGTAAAATGGTTTGGCTATTTTGAAATTTGTTTTAATTTTGCAATAATGGTGGGAGGTGTAGCTAAGCAGTGGAAGGTGGAGGTCCGGGGGGGGACCAAAATTAGAAACTCAAATTTGTAGATATGAGGTTGGTCTTGGGGACTATGTGCATAATGTCACACTATATTAGGGGGATGAACTAGTTATCCCAAGGGTTCCCTCCCTGGTCATGCGGCTACACATACTAGGGCCTTTTCAGCATAGAGACTTGAACCCATATAGCCCTTGAGTGTTTTAAGACGACAAAGCTACACAACCTAGGTAAAGGTTTTAAAGGCATGCTAAACCTAATTCCCTTTCTCAGCATAGTTATATATATATGTATGGTTGTATGCATCATGGGTGGTTTTACTTTGTTTTATAAATGGCATTATCTTATCCTTACCTTGAGTGGATGCTAGTGTTCACCCACTAACCCACCTTTGGGAGGCTATATACCCATGTATGGAGAGACCGACCATTCTACTTCTCTTGCTTAGTGATCGAATTCGGGGATAGTCGATGCTGGATTAAAGTGGTGAGCTTCCGTATTTTGGAAGGCAGCTATTTTATGTCATGGTTTACCTTAAATATCTCTTGTCTTTCATAGAATTTGTTTTTTTGCTATGTTTGGGGCATGTCCTGACTAGGTACTCTTTGGTTGGTCTGGAGGCTTTGTATGGACAATTGTAAACTTGGGTATGTTATGGATGGCTTATGTTATATATATATATATATATATATATATATATTCATACATTGCCTTATTATTATAATATTGTCTTATGATTTCTACATTGGTTCTAGTTTGTTATTAGTGGTTGGACTTGGTTGGGTTGGTCTTAGATATAGACCTATACTAGTGTCACCACATTGGTGAATACGTTATCTTGATATATTTTTGGACATCAGCTGGCTTAAGGTATATAATTAGTGGTCAGGTTGGGTAATAGGGGGGCAGTTTTCGGTCCTGGTTGGTCTTGGGATTGTCCATTATGACAAGGACGTGGTTTGGGTCATGTTTGTATCATAGCTTTAGGTTTGGTGTCATGGTGTGTCCACAAAGTTATGTTGAGTAGATTCTTAATTATGGGTGTATCATGGACCAGACTTATAATCAAGAGGTTACAAGACATTTAGGATGTTTCACTTTATTGGTTATTCTACATTCGATCTATGGAGTCTAAGGTCATGAAATCTTCTCTAAAACTTCTTTTGTTTATCTTTTGGATCATTTCTTCTCAATGATCTAAAGTTTGTGGAAAATTACATGTTTTACTAAAAAATAACATGGATGGATCTAGTTTAACTCCTAGGGCACAGACCCGATCAGGGGTCGCAACGTTTAGTTTTCCCAGTGGGGCCTAATCCATATCATCCTATTTTCTTTATAGATTTTGTGGTCGGTCGCACCATGGTTGTTATCAGAAAGGTAGAAATTGGTGTTTTGGTTGTGGTCAATTGGGTCATATGCCATAGGAGTGTCTTGTAATAGATGCCACTAGGGAAAGTTGGGCATGGGTGCTTGTTCTATCCCTCGGGAGTCTGAGGCATCTTGTGATACTGACATAGGCAGGTCAAAAATTCTTCTCTTTATAATGTGTATCACTTACTTGTATTAAGGTCCCCTCTCTTCTATGACCTCATTGGTGGTTGTGTACTTTGGTTTACATCTCAAGATTATATCAGATTCTTTTCTATTTCTACCCTGGTAGATAACTCTGTAATGGTCAAAAGAGTCTATGAGTGCGTGTGGTACCATAGGAAATAAAGTGTTCTTAGTGGATTTATTTGAGTTGAATATGGCAGATTTTAATGTCATTCTGAGGAATGGATTGGTTGCACTTGTGATATTCTTTATTAGATTGTCAAATCTATAAAAAGGTTGCCTTAGGTTCCCTAGTGAGTCGATTATGGAATGGGAGAATGGTTTTATTTGGGTCCCTAGTTTTTAAGGGAAATTTTTTATCTTAAAGCTTGGAGATTGGTTTCCAAAGAGATGATCTTATTAGTCGGTCTGAGCTAAAGATCCTAACTTGGAAGGTCCTTCTTTGGGTTGGTTTTGGTGGTGGATAAATTTCTTATTTTCTTCTTGACGACCCTCATCCTGTCTTTCTAATTGGGAGGTTGGTATGGGATCGCTCATGTTTTGGACACTTGTCCAATTTTTATTCTTTCTTTATAGAATGGTTTCAGTTGGGTTAAAAAGGGCTAGAAGGTAAATAAAGGGATCTTTTAGATAATGGTTCCATCAATCTTTGTGTTTCTCTATGAGGTGCTTTCATGCATAGGGGGATAGTTTCTCAGGGAGTAAATAGATTGTTGGAGTGTGACTAAGGAATTTAGGGTGTCCTTCTAGTAAAGGAGGACCTTATGTGTATTTTCCATTTTATATAGGGTACTTTGATAGTAGTACATGGTGGTTGGTAGATCTTAGGATAGAATCTAGATATTTGACCATGGTAAAGAAAGTATGTTAACTCAAGAATAGAAATATGGGAGTTGTGGAGGTAAGATGGTAGGTTGGATAAAGATAATGATTTAGGAAATACAATAGTGGGAGAGTTGTACCTTATAGGCTAGGAGTTCAAGTTTAATGGGGGGCTGAGGTTCTAGTCATTCGACAAGTTAGATCATGGAGCTTGCACGTGTCTTTTTCCCTATACTTGTACTTGATTGCTGGCATGCAATTGATTATTAAAATTCATTATTTTAAATGTGATTTGGCATAATTGAAGGCTTTGATATGATTACTCATTTAATTGATTTTCAATGGATTATGATGCATTATTCAAGATTTATTAAATGTTTTTAAACATTGTGGGATGCATGGGAATACTAAATGGATTTTGGGGTACTATGGATTTTCCCAATTACTTGGTTTTGGTCTTGGAAATTAGATGTCCGCAAACTATTTGTGAAATTTTTGTTGAAGAAAATTTGGTCATATGATTTGAATATTCTTAAATCTTTGCATTGCATAAGTGATTAAAAGGACATAAATTTGTTTTACTTGCATTCAAATGATTTTTGAAAAGACCTTGGATGCCATGTTTTGATCTTGAATGATTTTGGTTTAATTGGAAACCTCGAAAGTCTATTTGGTCTCATGGTTTTTGCATGTCTATTTCTGGCTCTCGGTAGCATTAGGATGAATGTTGGTGGTTAATCTAAAATTCTATTTTGGTAGTGGACTTCAAGGAAACGTCGGGTTGCATATTTTAGTAATACTCCTCCCTCCCGATTAAGAGAGTACTCTACTAGTGTTGCATTTATTCATTTAGTGCTTATGCCTAAGGCTCACAGTTTTGCATTCACCTTATTCCATGGATATGAGTCTTGACCTTATGTTAATTTACTCATGTTATAGGTGGTTGTGTTTCTTTTGGTGTCCAGTCTAAGGACTGCTTTCATGGTATGGTTTGGTCGGGATAATTCTCCCTTATGGTCTAGGTAGTTGCTATAAAATGCTTCGCACCTATGGTGTCGTGTTTGGTTTTGAGGGTCTTTGTATTGCGTTGGGTGGCATGGATAATTCTTGTACCTCAGTTTCTTAAATAATGGTTCTTATGTTAAGATGGTAGTGGTATTAGAGGTGTGATGATATTGTGAAATGGGAAATATAGGATCCCTTAAGTGGGGGAGAGTCTCGAGTGACTACCAGAGTTAAGGTTTTTAAAGTTGAGGTAAGGTTATAGTCATGAGAGGTGGTTAGGAAAGGGATAGGTGGTGGAAACCCTTGTTAAAATTATAAAAGGTGTTGGATGTTTTGGTGGATAGATAATACCGTGGGTATATAAGCTGTAGGCTTGAACATTGTAGTTGGTGGATATACTAATAAGTTGTGTTAAGTCCCTAAGAGTTTTGATAGGGCATGGTTTTATGAGTTATTCTATGGAATATTAGTTGTATAGTTTAGGGTGTTCAATTATAGGATGGAGGTTTTGCTCATGATTTGTCTCTATCTTTTACTCCTTGTCTCCATGGTAATAGAAGTAGAGTAGTGTTTCGGGATAGATGTAAGGAGTGGAGCCCGGTGGCTTAAGTTAACTCCTTTTAGATTTGGATAGGCTTGAGCATGGAAGTGATGGCGTATAGTTAGACTCAAGCTCTCATAATGATGTGTCTCAGTAAATTCTAAGATTAATTGGACTTATTTTAGCGTGAGGTCACTCACCCGGTATTCTATGTGTTTTCTTGGGGTAAGGTGTGGATGGTCCTTGTTTGGTTAGTCCCTTTGGCTATTTTTGGTATCTCGACTTTCTTATTCTTTAAGGAGGTTCCCGAAATGGATCTTGGGTCGGTAAGTTCACCGGTTGCGAACAACAAGGTATAGCTTTGGTAAAGATTCCATAGTGAAACCAAAAGTCTGAGGAAGCCATTTGGGGATGCGAAAGAGGACATGGAGTCTAAGTATCCGTGTTGGTTCTTTGTTTTGGGAATTCGTGTGTAAGGTATGTGTTCATCAAACACATCATTTTTTTCAAACTTTTTTAAAGGAAAGATTAATCTCCTTGCATCTTTGTTTTCTAACTTAGTTAGAGATTAGAGTGGAGGTGTTGGGGTGTAAATCATGCTTGGGGCATGCGATGATTTTTCATCTTGGTTTGAGTTCTTGTCCTCTATTTTTATTGAAGAAAAGTTTGATGTGTGTTAATGTGTTAACTCATGCTTGTTCTTACCATTACTGAAACACCCTAGGATTTGTATCATTGAAAAATTTCTCAATTTTTGGCCCTTTTCGACTGGTACGACTCAAGGGGACCAATCATACCCTTGAATATGACTCGTAGGCTTTCTTGAGGATTCACTCGTACCCTAGGCAGTATGGTTGGCTTAGCTACTGCCCAATATATTACTCTCTAGTGTACGAATCATATAGGACCATACGAATAAGGTAGTTTAAGTTGTATGGTGCATGATCATCTTGGTCTTATAGAGTCTGCCCTAGAAACGGTGGGTGGGTATGATTGGGGTGGAACTCATACCCTTAAGGTACGACTAGGGAGGTGTGATTCGTTTAGAAACCAGTAGGTAGGGTCTTGGCATGGTCTTGGGTACGAGTTGGGATACCGCTCATACTCTAGGATACGGATGGTAACAGGGGTCATACCCCTGGACGTGGATTATTTTAGTTTTTATAAGTAAAGGGTAGTTTGGATATTTCATACTCCTAAAACCTTATGTCCTCACACTATATAGCCCTTGGTGGTCTTCCATAACACTTGTTAAAAGGTTACACCATTTTAGTACTCTATCAAACTCACTCTTGAGGATTGGAGGCTAAGGTTTTACATGTGTTCTTCAAAAGGATCAAAGGTCGAGATTTCTTCCGTGAATCTTCTTATATAAGGCATGTAATCCTTCCCTCATTGATATTTCCAACTAAAGAAATGTGTAATGTGCTTCAAACATTGATTTATGAATCATGAATGGGGGGTTTTGGAATACATATTGGGGGCCCTTTGCATGTTTTTGGTAATGGTTTGCATATGTGGTTATTGGTTGGTTATCATTTAACAAATGGGTCTTGGGTAACCCAAATTAAGGTGGTTTATGCATTGTTTTTGGTCTTGGTAAAGGTATGCCCTCAACATGTTTGATAAAATGCTTCAAAGAATATTTTTACTCTAATTGTTGAACTTTCATTGAGACTCTTGCATGGTTTGATTTGGAAATGGAACTCTAAATGGTTTTGGATGGTTTTTCATAGTTTGAATGGTTTGGAATGGTTAAAGGGTAAAGGTTTTGGTGGTCATGGTTGGTCTATTTTAAAACCTTGCGGGATACACGCAAATCTCTCAAGTGAATTCATTAATGGAATTGGTTTAAATGGCTTAGAAAGGTAAAAAGCTAAATAGTTATGCTTGTGGGGAACATGGAAATCCCCCAAGTGGTTTAAAATGGTAAATAGAAGGGCACTTCGAAGTCCCGTTAAACCTATATATGGTTGGATATGGATAATACTTGAAAATAAGGTTTGGTATGATGATACCAATATCAATGGCCTTAGCTAATAAATAGATAATAGTTTGGTTATTTGGAATCTTATTTTAATTGGGCAATAATGGTGAAAGGTTTAGCTAAGCCGTGGAAGGTGGATGTCCCACGGGGACAAAAACAGGAAACTCATATTTGTCGTTATGAGGTTGGTCTTGGTGACCATGTGAATGATGTCACACTATATTAAGGGGATGTACTAGTCATCCCAAGGGTTTCTTCCCTGGTCGTCTGGCTACACGCACTAGGGCCTTTTCACCAGGAGAAGTTGAACCCATCTAGCCCGTCAGTTGTTTAGGATGACAAAGATATACAACGCAGGTAAAGGTTTTAAAGGAATGCTAAAACCAGGTCCCTTTCCTGACATGGTTATATATATGTATGGGTGTATGTATCATGGATGGGTTTACTTGGTTTTATAAATGGAATTATCTTATTCTTACCCTGAGTGTATGCTAATGTTCACCCACAAACTCGTCTTCAGGAGGCTTTATACCTACGTTATGCAGGGACCAACCATTCTACTTCTCCTGCTTAGTGATCGGATTCAAGGACAGTCGATGTTGGATTGAAGTGTTGAGGTTCCATATTATGGAAGGAATATATTTCATGTCGTGGTTTACCTTACATATCTCTTGTCTTTCATAGACTTTGATTTTTGGCTATAGTCGGGGGTATGTCTCGACTAGGTACTCTTTGGTTGGTCTAGAGGCTTTGTATGGACAACTGTGGACTTGGGTATGGTATGGAAGGTTTATGTTATATTTATATTAATGCATTGGCTTATTGTCATAACATTGTCTTATGGTTTTTGCATTGATTTGAGTTGGTTATTGGTGGTTGGATTTAGTTAGGTTAGTCCCGGATATAGAATTATGCCAACATCACCACATTGGTAAATACGTTATCTTTATATATGTTTGGATATTATCCGTCTCAAGGTATGCGATTGGTGGTCGGGTTGGGTAACAGGGGAAGGGGCGGTTCCTGGTCCTGGTTGGGCTTGGGATTGCCCATTATAATAACGCCCTGGTTCTGGTCGTGTCATCCCGACAGCTAATTCTTGGGAGATTTTGTTCAATGTACTTACCTATTTTTGTTTGTGATATACATTGAGTTGGTGTTATGGATATTTTCTTGTGTTTGAGATTATTTTCTTGCTTTATTTTCCATTTATCAGAGTTTGAAATCTACATGTGTCATGTCCACCAAACGGTAGAAGGAAACCAAGTTTCCTCCTTCTTGGGGCAGCTCAAATTCAAATCCATCAACCCAAAAGCTCTTGCAATATGTAGAAGTAAAGCTCCTTAAGAAAAAAGACAAAGGTCTTTGTAAAAATTATATGGCTATCCCAAGTGAGAATCTTTCGACCCAATACAGGCTTTTGGTAATGTAGTTAGATATCCAGAATAAATTAATGGAGGGGGTTATTGATGATCTACCTAGGATCAAATAGGGTAGCTTGACTATGGCTAGTTCCCTGGAGATGAGGGAGAAGTTGATGGATATGGGATTCTAGGAGAGTAGTAGGGATGTAGACAATATATGCCATAACACTATTAGTCGTATTTGGGAAACAACTATAGAGGTTCTAGGTGTGATAGGAAGTCAATCTAGCAGGCATCGAGGGGACTTGTGGTGACACGGGGAAGTGCAATTAAAGGTGGAGGCAAAGAAGGAAGTTTACAAGATTTGTGTAATGTACATCCGAGATAGAGAAGTAGAGAAATAGGGAGGAGTATAAGATAGATAGGAAGGAGGTTAAGTTAGTAGTTGTGAAAACTAAGACAACAACTTTTAAAAGGTTTTACTAAGAATCACAGGATAAAAGTGGAAATAAGAGGTTATATAGGTTAGCAAAGGCTAGGTAATAGAGGGCCCGTGACCTTGACCAAGTGAAGTACTTCAAGGGTGAGAATTATAAAGTATTGGTAAATGAGGTAATCATTAAGAGGCGAAGGAAATATTACTTCCATAAACTCTTAGACAAAGCAGGGATAAAGATACTGCGATGGTTAACTTGGATCACTAAAAAATCGATCATGATTATGTTTATTGTAGGCATATAAAGGATGAGAAGGTTAAATGTGTTATTTGTAGGATGCATAGTGTTAGAAAGACTAGGTCAGATCATGTTCTAGCAAGCTTTTGAACGAGCACAAATGGGGCATGTATGGAGAGGCTGACCAAGTTATTTAATATCATTTTGAGGATCGAAAATACACTCAAACCTTAGATATGGAGTATAATGATCCATTTGTATTAGAACAAGGGTGATATTTACAATTTTAATAATATAGTTGAATTAAGTTATTAGGTAACATCATGAATGTTTTGGAAAGGGTGGTGGAGTTGAGATTGAGAATGAACATGACTATTTTAAAGTAATTAATATGGATTCATTCTAGGTGATTTGAATACTAAATCCATTCATCTCCTGAGGAGACTGGTTGAGAAATATCAGGAGAGGAAGAAGGACTTATACATCGTGTTCATCGATCATAAAAGGCTTAGATAGATTCCTAAAGAGGTTCTATAGAGGTGCTTAGAGGCTATAGGTGTTCTTATGGGGTACACAATGTCAATAAAGGACATGTACGATAGGGCTAAGACTTAGGTAAAAATGGTGGAAGGTGACTCAAACTTTAATGTGTTGATGTTGTTGCACCAGGGATCATCTCTTAGTTTAATTTTATTTTCATTGGTGATGGATGTAGTGATGTGGAAAATCAAAGGTAAGGCACCATGGTTTATGTTATTTGCAGATGATATAGTTTTGGCTGATGAGATCTGTAGAGGAGTTAGAACTATTTAACAACCTTCATTGTGTTTTTTAGAGTTTTCTATATTTTAACTATTTTTCCCTTTATACTTGTTCCTTTATATCATTTATGAGTTGTAGGGATGGTTGGTACGACCCCCAAAATACTTAGGAGATATTTATACTTTATGGTCTGGAGTAGCTTTTAAAGTTATATGGTGGACTTTGGTCAACATTTTACTATTTGAGCATCATATGTGAGTTTTTTCAAATACATTAGATTTGGAATATCCATTTTGGATTAATAATATAGTTGGTTTGGGTTCCAATACCTTTTTGTGATATTTCTGTGTTTAATGAAGATACTAGTTTTATTTACGTAAATTTGGTTTTAAGGGTAACTTTTTAATAAAGACCTCCTTTATTAAATCTAATGGTTCTATTGAGTTCGTAAAATCAAAATCAGCCTAGTAGCATTATTGGTTTGTTTCTATGGGGTCCCAAATGAATTATGAGGATTCATTCAAAGAGTTTTTTGAATCATCTCCATCTAGTCATTGTTGATTCGGTTGTAGATCCTTTTTTTCATTGTGTTTTCAATCCTTGACTCACATTCACGATGAAACAATTTCTTGTACATTCCGTTTATAGCAGGAAGAATGCATTCACAATGAAGGACGATTATAGGATAGGGCTGGGTCAATATTTGTTCTTTTCATTCACAATTATAGGCTCATGTTTGCAAAGATTTAGGCTTGGTAATCCTCTCATTTGTGACAAGGGGGTGGCATTCGCTAGACCAAATGACCCCTAGATAACTTATTATTCCCTTTTTGGCTCCAAACCTTATTTTCACCATTTTTAGAGCCTGGGAGCTGGTTAAGATAATTTTAAGTGGGTTTTTAAGATTTCAAACAGGGTCAGTTTCTAGACCTTGTTTTCATAATTTTCCATTGATTATATTACTAAATAATCTTCAAATATTTGCTTTTGACTTTGAGATTTTGGTGTTTTACTCGGTAAATTAAAAAATGAGTTTTTTTAGTTATTTCAAGCATATTTTTTCCTTTATTTTCCTTGAGATTATAGATTTTGAACACCTATACTATAGGTGACTTGATTATTTTTTAAAATTTTAGTTTTACCCTTTTGCTTTTGGGGTTGATTTTTTAGGTAATTTTACACTCCAAACTAAACTATATCAATATGTGTATCGTTGGTCTTGTATTTCTGTGTAGATGTCGTATTTGATTTGATTAAATGTGTTTGTTAGTGATGATATAGAGTAGATATTCCATTCTATTTTTTAGATCGTGGTTTGATTTTGTGGGTCTTCTTTAAGGCAAGTTGAGATCTAACTTGACTCTTTTTTAAGGTATTCATAGGTTCTGAGCTCATTGCTTGTGTGTTGTGAATCATAAAGGGTTTGGGCGTTTCTGCCTTGATGAGATGATGAGGATCTCCATAGGTACCAGAGTCTAACAAAGGGTTAATGTCATAAATTATATATTTTGACTACTTTCTCTACTCTTTAAATATGTTTATGGTAAATTATGATGATATATGACCTATTGATTATTAATAGATTTATAATACATATCTACTCGATGGTTTGAATAATACTGCTTAGTGGAACTTGATGGGAATGATTGGGATTTAGTAACTACTTAAGATATAAATAGATTATAGTTATAAATTGGAGGTTAAAAAGAGGAACCTTGACTTAATTGCTACTCGTATTGCGAGTAAAGTGAAATTTAGAACCTGTTTGTTGACAAATATAGTTCTCTTTCTAGTATGTAAATCTAGTTTTGTCATAATTTTTAAATGGAGTAACTTGTCATGTAAAACACGTTATGAATTGGGTATATCCTCAATATTTGTCTTACTTTATTGATTATCATAAATGAGATACCAGCATAGGGAATTGTGTTAATCTTATTGATATTTTGTATGATCATGATGCCTGCTTGGGGACTTGTGTGAACCTTATTATTGACCTGATTAATTATTAGTATTATGATTCCTACTAGAGTATTATGTGAACTATATTATTGATTTGAAAGATTATTACTGTGATGCCCATGTAGGGGCTGATGTTGGTCTAGTTTGAGTATTAATGGATCCTTGTTATTATTGTAATGCTAGTGCAAGGGATGGTGTTGGTATTGTTTGAGAACTAATTGTTCTTAATCATTGTATTTTCTTGAGAGGGCTTATCTCATGAGTTATTAAGATTTGGGAAATTTGAGTTCATTCATGTCATTGTTGAGTTGATTATTTTATGTTGCTAATTTTTCTATGATCATTCATACTCATTCATCACTTATTTTTATGAAACTGATAGTACGATAAAAAGTGAATTCTTTACAAAAAAAATGAATCATTTTATAAATGTCTTAACTAAGGGATATGTCATCGAGGCTAATTGGCTAGATTGTAATTAGTACATGGGCTATGAACCCCCATGGGTCCTTTCCTGGATCTTAGGCTTGGAAGGTGTGTATAGGTTGTACTTTGGCCATTGAATTTCAACTCATATGGTCATGTTGGATTACATTGCACTTTCTCTTGGGTGATATTATGGTCAAGATATTATTATATGTTGTATATTGATCACGACTTGATCCATTGAGACTGTTTTGTTGGATATACTGGTTACAAGATATGGATTTTCTCTATCTTATCTTAGGATACTATTTTTGTATGAAGAGTGTGTGTATATTACCGCGTTGGTGAAATTCTGCCCTGATGTGACTTATCTTACTCCTAACTAATATTTAACCTTAATGTGTTGGCCCTAATTAACTGATTTCATTACCTTTGTTATAGTTGATATCTGCTAGGATAGACTGGAACTTTCTGAGTATAGGTTTATTTGCAGTAAAATAGATAGTTTGTATGGTGATCCTTACCATCACTCTATATTAGGGTCAATTTTCAACAATGCTTGTTGAATACATGTGTTTTGTACTCACCCTTACTTTTCTTTCAATTTCTTATACCATGTGCATGTTTTGAAGAGTACTGAAGTATTGATTGTATCCTGCTACTGTTGGCTTAATGGAGATCGAGGTAGCAACTATGGGATCACAGAGCTTACACAAATCCCTCTTCAATTTATCTTATGCATTTATTCTTATTTAGGATATTTCAATCTATTGTATTATATTTGATATTATAGGCTTCTACTAGTGAAAATCAAACTTGGGATATTATTTTGAGATTATACATGGTACCGAAAATATTTTTCAAGAATTCCCTCTTGACTTTAATTCTGTCATATATGGTATAGATGTGTTCTTCTTTTGATTAAGATTAAAGCTTGTACCTACAGTATGTAGTAGGGGTGAGTCTGAGTTAGAGGTCAAACTAGAGCACCATGACCAACCAAAGGCTAGGATGAGTTTTCCTCTTTGGGTCGTACTCATGTTGATGGGTCTATTGAGGAAGAGGGGTTGAGACAAATATATAAACCATTTGTATTCATGTCAATATCTATGCTTGAGGATTGCTTAGTATGGGTATTGGGTTTTCTTGAGGGAGTGTCCCAGACTTTCATTGAATGCTCTACTTCGAGGCTTTAGGTTCTAGATACATAGTTGCCTACTTGTCATGATCTGAGTCTACACCCTAGATGTAACACTGTTCTTAGAGCCATAAATGATCTCAAGCTAACCAAAGAGATACCCTAAATACTAACAATGCTGAAATGACCGAATCACCAAAGTGGAAGCTAACTAAGTATAAAAATGATCATCCAAAATCAATATAAGTCCAAGTAAATTACTAAAATACATACCATGGTTGACATAAACCATAAAGCTAAAATATTTACTATCTGTCTGATAGCCTCTACTACAAATAA
Source organism: Capsicum baccatum var. pendulum (assembly GCA_030864225.1). NCBI lineage: Eukaryota > Viridiplantae > Streptophyta > Magnoliopsida > Solanales > Solanaceae > Capsicum > Capsicum baccatum. The sequence goes on from CM061556.1 coordinate 100,728,516, forward strand.
GTTATTGGGAGAAAACCCCAACTCTGTATGTCTGAAACTAAAATAAAGTACTAATAATAATAATACTGAAGTCTTGTCCTTGAATAATGATGACTCACTATTGTTTGTTGCTGGGAAGGTACAATAATATACTCATTCCAGGCCTGGTTTTGAGCACTGGAACCTATGTCATATGATGATATAGGGAAAAAGAGTATGAGTACAATACTTTGAATGCATTGAGCATGTGATGTAAGCAACTACAAAGTAAACTGAGATATGTTGAAAGTAAAGTACTGAATTAAAAGATTACTGATATGAACCATAATGCAGAAACCCAAAATAATAAACATAGATACTAAATATGAGGATATTCTAGAAAGTATGAAGTAATGTAAATAAGATTAACTTAAAATAAATGCAAGTACTAAATTTGAAACTTTGTTAGAGAGCTTGTTAACCGACATACCCATCTATGCTAAATAAGGTCCTATATTTAACCCTATTTAGGTGGGTTTTCAATACGTTGCCAAGGGTAATGAACCTGTCTAATGTAAATCCACTCTTGATGTTTATTAGAGTAAGGTATCAGCCTCAACTTGTGGGTTATCGTTCTTAACCTATGATGGAAAAATAGTTTGGGACTTAGGGAGTTTAACCAGAGGTATCAATCTATACTCAAATGAGTCTTCATTCCTACATCCAATTAGTACTAAGCACTACTCTAAAACTAGTTTGTTATTGATAGCTCATAGAGTGCAGATGTTCTAAAATTGAAATAGGATATACTTTACCTAAAATTATGCGAAAGGTTAGTATAATAAAAAAATACAGATTATGCTTTACTAAAACTGAGGTGCTACAATTGGGGTCAGAACCTATCTAAACTAAATTATAATTTATGTTTGTAGATTGAAAATCATTCATATATACATACATACATTAATATGCATATGCATACATAAATACATATATACATACATATATATATATATGTATATATATATATATTTGTGTATGTGTATGTATTTATAGTACGTAAATTAAGTATATTGGGATCATGTGTTCTTAACCGGTAGAACTTAGTGGATGAAGACTAATTCATAGGAATATACTGTAAAGCCAGGCTAAGAATCAAGTTACAAAATGCTAGATTATACATGGTACCAAAAAGAATCATTTAAAAAATGTACTTAGAAATTCATGATCTCAACAAAATTTAAAAAAGAGGAAATTCTTGAACTAAAGAGGAACCCCTAAAATATGATATCTTAGTTTAAGGTTTCACTGAAGGCTTACGAGGACACAAAGGCAAGAGGGAACCCTGGATGAAATCCCACATACTTGGAATGAAAAACTCTTGCTAGAGTGCTTGAACTTTGATTTTTGAGAAAGAACCCTATTCTTGGTCTTTTGAGAAAAGAGAAATTGTTTTTTTTTTTTTTCATATTTTCTTCAATTGTTTATGAAAGAATGAGGGTAAAGGTGTCATGACCCAAATTACTAGATCGTGAGGGAACCTATTTTGATCTTCCTAGATAGGAGAAACCCTTAAAAAAATTAGCGAAAGTCTTATTTAAACAATTTTAAAAGAAAAACTTTATTTCAAAAAACATTTACAACTAATAAAAAATAGAAGCTACCCTAGAATCTAGTCTAACAGGTACAAGAACTACTAAGGAAAAAGTAAAACTTGACATAACTTCCACCATGTGTAATAGAAGTGGGAGATAATGAGAAATCAAATTCATAAAAGTCATGAAACCAACGCTGATTCCTGCAAAAGACCATAACCTAAAAACGGTATAGCAAGAGTAGCATCAGTATGTGTAACACATACTAGTAAGGTTCATTGGTTGATCTAAATTATATTGCACAAACATATGTTAAATATTGAAAATAAAACATGCATTCTATTAGAAATATTATTCCCAAACGTTCTACTTACCTTTGACTAATTTCATGTTATAAACTCTGAGATACCACTCTTTCCTTTACAATACTATTCCCCGAAGCCCTTATATCTGGCTTTACCCCTTTTACGTACCATAAATTCTAAGGGATGAGTACGTCAATGACCTCTCTACCCCGAGGTGAGACCATTAATAATCCACCTAAATACATGGAAAAGTCACATTTGTATAGTAACCTATCAACCGGGCCCCCCAATATTAGACTGAATTTAAACTATAACTTACACATGTCATTCCCTATCCTACGGATACAGACTCCTTCTTTACCTTAAAAATATTTGTCATATCCACATCTAAGATAATAATATGATTACATAGCCAAGTTAAAAGAAGTCAATACATGTCAACCAATCACCAAGTCTAGACAAGTCAAGCATCAAATCACTCAAGTCAACACCTGGTCAAAACAAGTTAAGCAAATATTACACATATAAGTATATTCCCTAGTTCAGTCATGTATCCATCAAACTCACCATATTATTTTACATACATGCTATCGGTATCATAACCACCATCTAGACATGAACTATAGGGGACAAATTTTGTCCATGTGCCTAAATCCCAGAGATAAGTGCCTACCATCTTATTCCACCGATAAACTGTGAGAACGCCTAAATTATGGACATTCAACAAATAATAAAATAGACAATGTAGTACAAAATCAAGTATCATTCCATACTGGAAATATCCATGACCATATATATAATTCATTTGGAGGGTAACCATACCTACATAGCATGCACTAATAAGTAATACTAGGAGAATGTTAGTATACTCGTGCAACTCCAAGATATTAAGCTACAATATCATCACCAACCCTAACATATAAATCCTTAAAGGTGACACTTATAACATTAACCCATTCTGAACAATGATATAAATTACAACCCTTGATTCTATAGAAACTTACCAACAACCTACATAGTATCATCACTTTCCATTAATGTTTAGTTAAAATAGGTAATTTTCACTTTCACCGCTACTCCAAACTTCGAGTCTAAAACAGTGACACAGCCAACATATAAAAATAATTATAGAATAACATGATAAGGTGTACAAAACATCCCCCTATTACATGTTACCTAAACTTTAAAGTGATTTTAGCAATCCTAATTCCCTACCTGAAGGACTAGACATGAAATCTCCCATTCATTTTATGTCACATTCATGATTTCTATTTCAAATATATACTACTCTTCTATCCTTTTCTTACATGGATGTCAACCAGTTGTTGGAAGGAAGAACTAATGCAATTTCCAATAGGGTGCCAAGATTATAGATGCGTTATTTGTCAAAAATCTATGGGTTCGCACCCATCTGCACCCTTTTCTCCTCTTCTTCACAATTCAAAGAAATGGACGGAAACCCTAAGGGTTTTTGGAGCCTTTCCACAATGTTTATTTAACTCAAATGGAGAAAAATAACCTTAGGTCGGTTTATGTACTGCATCACGTTGCTCTAGAAGGTGAAAATTTTTTATACCGTCAGAATTCTCTAATAGAATGATATCAGCTCGAACTTAATTCTTTTAAATTCTAGAATTCCCACTTGTACGTCCCCCTAAAAGTTTAAGACTGCAATCCTGGTAATATTCAATCCTCATACCCATCTTGTAATATTTCAAAATGATGATAGATTATAGGAATATACTGTAAAGCCAGGCTAAGAATCAAGTTACAAAATGCTAAATTATACATGGTACCAAAAATAATCATTCAAAAAATGTACTTATAAATTCATGATCTCAATAAAATTTAAACAAATGGGAATTCTTGAACTAAAGAGGAACCCTTAAAATATGATATCTTAGTTAGAGGTTTCACTGAAGACTTACGAGGACACAAGGCCAGAGGGAACCCTTGATGAAATCTCACATACCTGGAATGAAAAACTCTTGCTAGAGAGCTTGAATTTTGATTTGACAGAAAGAACCCTATTTTTGGTCTTTTTAGAAAAGAAAAGTTGTTTTATTCATTTGTTCTTCAATTATTTATGAAAGAATGAGGGTAAAGGTATTATGACCCAAATTACTAGATCGTAAGGGAACCAATTCTGATCCACCTAGATAGGAGAAACCCTTACAAAAATAAGCGAAACTCTTATTTAAACAATTTTAAAAGAATAACTTTATTTCAAAAAACATTTACAACTAATAAAACTAGAAGTTACCCTAGAATCTAGTCTAACAGGTACAAGAACTACTAAGGAAAAAGTAAAAATTGACACAACTTCCACCAAGTGTAATAGAAGTGGGAGCAAATGAGAAATCAAAGCCATAAAAGTCATGAAACCTACACTGATTCTTGAAAAAGACCATAACCCAAAAAAGCTATAGCAAGAGTAGCATCAGGACGTATCACACATACTGGTAAGGTTCATTGGTTGATCTAAATTAGATTGCACAAACATATCTTAAATATTCAAAATAAAACATGCATTATATTTGAAATACTATCCAGCTCCTAGATGTTCCACTTACCTCTAACTAATTTCATGTTATAAACTTTGAGATACCACTCTTTCCCTTACAACACTACTACCCGAAGCCCTTAAGTCTGGATTTACCCCCTTTACGTACCACAAATTTTAAGGGATGAGTACGTCAATGACATCTCAAACCTGAGGTAAGACCATTAATAATCCACCTAAATACATCGAAAAGTCCAATTTGTACAATAACGTATCAACCAGGCCCCCTAATATTTGACTGAATTTAACCTATAACTTACACATGTCATTATCCCTATCCTACGGATACAAACACCTTCTTCACGTTAAAAATATTTTTCATATCCACATCTAAGATAATGCTTTTATTACATAGCAAAGTTATAAGTACTCAAGACACGTCAACCAATCACCAAGTCTAGACAAGTCAAGCATGAAATCAATCAAGTCAATACCAGGTCAAAACAAGTTAAGCAAATATGACATATATAAGTATATTCCCTAGTTCACTCATGTATCCATCAAACTAACCTTATTATTGTACATACATGCTATTGGTATCATAACCACCCTCTAGGGGAAAATTTTTGTCCATGTGCCTAAATCCCAGAGATAAGTGCCTACCAATCTTATTCCACCTATAAACCATGAGAACGCCTAAATTATGGATATTCCACAAATAATAAAATAGAAAATGTAGTATAAAACTAAGTATCATTCCATACTGGAAATATCCTTGACCATATATATAATTCATTTGGAGGGTTAACCATAACTACACAACATGCACTAATAAGTAATAACAGAAGAATGTTATTATGCTCATGCAACTCCGAGATATTAAGCTACGATATCATCACCTACCCTAATATCTAAGTCCTTATAGATGACACCTATAACATTAACCTATTCTAAACAATGATATAAATTACAAGCCTTGATTCCCTAGAAACTTTCAAACACCCTACATAGTATCATCACTTTTCATTAAGGTTTAGCTAAAAATGGGTAATTTTCACTTTCACCGCTACTCCATACTTCAAGTCTAAAATAGTGAGACAACCAACATATAAAAATAATTATAGCATAACATGATAAGGTGTACAAAACATCCCCTTCCTACATGTTACCTAAACTTTAAAGTGATTTTAGCAATCCTAATTCCCTACCCGAAAGCTTAGACATGAAGTCTTCCATCCATTTTATGTCACATTCATGATTTTTATCTTAAATATATACTACTCTACTAACCTTTTCTTACCTGGATGTCAACCAGTTGTTGGAAGGACGAACTAATTCCATTTCCAATAGGGTGCCAAGAGTATAGATGAGTTATTTCTCAAAACTCTATGGGATCGTACCCATCTGCACCCTTTTCTCCTCTTCTTCATAGTTCCAAGACTTGGAAGAAAACCCTAAGGGTTTTTGGAGCCTTTCCACATTGTTTATTTAAATCAAGTGGGAAAAAAAATGCTTAAATGGGTTTATGTCCTGCGTCACGTTGCTCTAGAAGGAGAAATATTTTTATGCCGTCAGATCGCTCTAATGATATCAGCTCCAACTTACTTCTCTTAAACTATAGAATTTCCACTTGTGTGTCCCCCAATAAGTTTATGGCTATAATCTTGATAATATTCAATCTGCATACCCATCTTGTAATATTTTGAAATGATGATGGATTATACGAATATACTATAAAGTCAGGCTAAGAATCAAGTTACAAAATGCTAGATTATACATTGTACCAAAAAGAATTACTTAAAAAATGTACTTATAAATTCATGATCTCAACGAAATTTAAACAAGAGGGAATTCTTGAGCTAAAGAGGAACCCTTAAAATATGATATCTTAGTTTGATATTTCACTGAAGACTTATGAGGACACAAAGTCAAGAGGGAACCCTTGATGAAATCCCACATACTTGGAATGAAAAACTCTTGCTAGAGAGCTTGAACTTTGATTTGAGAGAAAGAACCCTATTTTTTGTCTTTTGAGAAAAGAGAATTTGTTTTTTTCATTTTTTCTTCAATTGTTTATGAAAGAATGAGGGTAAAGGTGTCATGACCCAAATTACTAGATTGTGAGGGAACCTATTTTGATCCGCCTAGATAGAAGAAACCCTTACAAAAATAAGTGAAACTCTTCTTTAAACAATTTTAAAAGAATAACTTTATTTTAAAAAACATTTTTAACTAATAAAAATATAAGCTACCCTTGAATCTAGTCTAATAGGTACAAGAACAACTAATGGAAAAGTAAAACTTGACACAACTTCCACCATGTGCAATAGAAGTGGGAGCTAATGAGAAATAAAAGCCATAAAAGTCATGAAACCAACACTGATTCCTGAAAAAGACCATAAGCCAAAAAAGGTATAGCAGAGTAGCATCAGTACGTATCACTCATACTGGTAAGGTTCATTGGTTGATCTAAATTACATTGCATAAACATATCTTGAATATTCAAAATAAAACATGAATTCTTTTAGAAATATTATACATCTCCCAAAAGTTCCACTTACCTCTGAATAATTTCACGTTATAAACTCTGAGATACCACTTTTTCCCTTACAATACTACTACCCGATGCCCTTAAGTCTGGCTTTACCCCCTTTATGACATATATAAGTATATTCCCTAGTTCACTCATGTATCCATCAAACTAACCTTATTATTGCACATACATGCTATTGGTATCATAACCACCCTCTAGGGGAAAAAATTTGTCCATGTGCCTAAATCCCTGACATAAGTGCCTACCAATCTTATTCCACCTATAAACCATGAGAACGCCTAAATTATGGACATGCCACAAATAATAAAATAGACAATGTAGTATAAAATCAAGTATCATTCCATACTGGAAATATCCATAACCATATATATATATTTCATTTGGAGGGTAACCATACCTACATAACATGCACTAATAAGCAATACTAGGAGAATGTTATTATACTCGTGCAACTCCAAGATATTAAGCTACAATATCATCACCTACCCTAACATCTAAGGCCTTAAAGATAACACCTATAACATTAACCCATTCCGAACAATGATATAAATTACAACCCTTGATTCTATAGAAACTTACCAACACCCTACATTGTATCATCACTTTCCACTAACGTTTAGCTAAAAATGGGTAATTTTCACTTTCACCGCTACTCTATACTTTGAGATTAAAATAGTGAGGGAACCAACATATAAAAATAATTATAGCATAACATGATATGATGTACAAAACATCCCCTTCCTACATGTTACCTAAACTTTAAAGTGAGTTTAGCAATCCTAATTCCCTACCCGAAGGCCTAGATATGAAATCTCTCATTTATTTTATGTCACATTCATGATATCTCAAATATATACTACTCTACTAACCTTTTCTTACCTGGATGTCAAACAGTTGTTGGAAGGACGAACTAATGCAATTTCCAATAGAGTTCTAAGATTACAGATACGTTATTTCTAAAAAATTTATAGGTTCACACCCATCTGCACCCTTTTCTCCTCTTCTTCATAGTTCCAAGACATGGAAGAAAACCCTAAGGGTTTTTGGAGCCTTTCCACATTGTTTAATTAACTTAAGTAGAGAAAAAAATAATGCTTAAGTGGGTTTATATCATGCGTCACATTGCTCTAGAAGGAGAAATATTTTTATACCGTTAGATTGTTCTAGTAGAATGATACCAGCTCGAACTTAATTATTTTAAATTCTAGAATTTCCACTTATGCGCCCCCCTACAAGTTTATGACTGTAATCTTGATAATATTTAATCCTCATACCCATCTTGTAATATTTAAAAATTATGATGGATTAGATTATTACAAAAGATACCAATTTACCCATCATTCATCCCTAAAAAATCGCCAAGAATGGCCAACCTGAGTCTAGGTTTGTGTTTAACAATATCGTCCCAATATGGTAAGTAACTAGTTTCTAATCTTTGTACCCTAAAACTAGAATAGACATATCTTGAAAATATATGGAAATACGAATGCCCAAACCCTTGATCATTGAACAACTAGTATTAAAATTATGCTATCGATCTAACTAAAAAAAAATTTCGTGCTCATCTAGGCATGATGCAAAATAAGGAACTCATATCTCTTAGTGTCCGAGGTGTTTGGGACTCATTGAACAACGAATATTGGACTGGGTGTTTAAAATTTTTGAAACCAAAAATTTTATGGAACTCTTGGTGAAACCCTATTACAACAACCCTTGACTACAATAGTGACATCGCTATAACAACATATGTTTCCATAACGACCCCCATATAGTTTAAAAGGGAAAGAAATGGTTTTTTTATTCATTCTTTTCCAACCTTTGAAAAATACAATCCCCTTGCCGCCAATAATATGGCTCTCATTGCGGTACAAAGTAACACTCAATTAGCTACTCTTTATTGCTTTCGTACTCGCGGTCTAGAATGAATTAGGCTTATATATCATTGAATAAATGGGTTTTTTGTTAGTATTTACGAATTTAAATTTTTCAACTTGGTTGAGTCAGAATTTCAAAGCATGGTTACTTCTCTTACATTTACAATACCTCTATTGAATTCTAAGTGTAGGAAACTCAAAGTTTATGGATTAAATGAGCCCAAAAAAAATGCAAAGGTTTACTTTTGGGTTTGAATAAAATATTTAGGCAAGATTTAAGAGTTATCATACCTGAATATTTGTGTAAAATAGTTCTAGGATACTTTTCAAACACTATTCTGAGTTTGAAACTAAAAATCAGCATTTTTGAGTCAAGGGGCACCATTGTCGCACCCTGTGATTACTAGGGATGATGAAGGTCGCTATAGAGACTTATTCACTATAGCGACACCACTGTAGCAAAGAAAATCCCACCATAGCCATATGTCTGTCACTATAGTGGGAGGCTGCATGCAGTAGCCTCCTAGCTAAGTTAAAATCTTTAACTTTCTTGTTTGATCATTTTCTCAACACTTGATGATTTCTAATGAGTTTTCTTTTAAAATTTTGTTGGTGAATCATCTTCAATGGCCAAAAACCAAAAGAGTGAACCCGCCTACAAAAGATTTCCCAAGAATATAGTTTGGAATGACATCATGAATTCCAAGAAATAGGCATTGCTAAGAAGGGCTTCAACATGAGAAGGGTATAAGAAAAAACATTGGAATTCTACAACTAGTTGTAGGAATTCAGTTGGGTCCCACTAGTGGTATCTCCCTTGATAGAGTATTGTACAGTATAAGGGAGTTCTATGCTATACTCTGTACCATGCTTTAGGATTTCCCCAACCACCATCTTTATTTGAGAAGTGAACGTCTTGATCGACACTTGCATAATAATGAAGTGCTTGAGGTTCTCCATGTCTCTAATGTTTAGTACATTGTTAAGGCCCAATATATAGACATAATATGGCTATGACACTCTAGTTTCAAAAAAATTTAGAGGGTATATCTATTCAGAGATTAGAGCATAAGAAACTCTATAATAACTAACCTTTCACTGAGGGCATTACAAGAGTTTACTTTTTAGCCGATGCACAGAGGTGGATGCACCTACTGTCCAAGAGGATTATCTATTGAAAAACACTTTTGAAATGACCTATCCTTTGTCTCTGGTGATTTCCAATGCTATATGAGGCATTAGGATAGATTTTGGGGCCCAGATCATGATAGAGTAGAAGGATTTTTACCGAGCTAGCAAGAAGAACCCTTTTCCCCCCTCTCCTAAGTTAGTTTTAGAGTTCTATAGGAGAGCAGGGGTACTTGAGGAGACAAATGATATGGGAGTGGAGATGGACATTCCCTTTCACCCTCTCTTGGTGAAAGTGATCACACCTAAAAAGGAAAGATAAGGAAAGGTAGGTGAAATTGAGAGCAGCATAGTAGAGGAGGAGATCCTTGAGGTGACGAGGACAAGGACGAGAATGAAGATGATAATTTTCCTTCCTATTCAAAACCACCAATCCCTAGAGTTAACTAGAGGTATATTTGTCCATGGTTAGAAGGTCCATGTAGTAGGCCCCCTCCGTTCTACAACCCTTTCAACTACCCAAGATATTCTAGTGCTCTATCGAGATCTCTAGTAGATAAGAACAAAGAGGTTCTCTGAGATCACTTTATTGCTTAAATGTGAAAGACCATAAAGGTCATGTTCGGGTATGTCGCACACAACTAGGAGCTTTCCCAGTTAGAGCTAGAGGATTTGAGGGAATTTTCCTTCCTGAGTGATGTGAAAGGAGATGACCCTAACCCAATATCTTGTGACTGAAAGGGCATCTATCTAGGCCCTTTCTCCCTCTTTATTTATAATGGTGAATAGATATCCCACATTTGGGGTTTGTACTAGACATTGCACTTTTCCTTTCTTTACTTTCTGAACATGGATGTTAGTTTCCTTTTTCACCATGGTAATATAACCTATCTTTATCATATATACATGATTTTTATTTTCATACAATTCTAGATGATCAAAATATTAATTAAACAAGCCAAAAATAAGGGAACACAGGGCACTGCCACTGCCCTACTTATGTCGCTATGGTAGCCTGCACATATCTATAGCGGAGAAAGTCCTGCAATAGTGACCTGGTCACTATTGCAACCCTCACATTGCTGCAACAATCACATACCTATTGAATTCCTATAAAATGGAGTCTAGGAAGGGTAAAGTGTACACAGTCTATACCACTACCTCAAATGATGTAGAGAGGATTTCTCTGATAGATTCCTGGATTATGACAATAACATTATACCAAACATAGAACATAAAAATAAACAACAAAAATGTGGTAACACACCACTAGATAATAGAATAAACAAGACACCCACAGAGTAATACTCTAAACTAACTATAACAAAATCACAAACATCCCTGAAACACGATGAATAAGACACTGCAAGTCACATTCACAACACTTAGACTACAATTAAAATCACCAAACAAAGTACTTCTCCCTACTAGTAAGGACACACACACCTACCCACTAGCCCTCTATCCAAATTTGTGTCCTCCATACCTTCCTATCAAGGGTCATGTGCTCTGTATGTTTGATGAGTGGGGAATTTACCACTTATTTGCAGTCCACTTTTGTGCACACTACTATGATTTGAATGGCTAAATGAGACAAACTTTTCGTGAAATATAATAATTCCCATATTTTGCAGGTGTACAAGTGCTCAAAAGAAAAGAAGCAAACTTAAGATAAATGGGATGCATAAGGGAATTGAAGTGCAAGAGTTGGACAAGCTAAAGATGGATTAAGATCTAGCCCATAGTTATTGTGATAGCAGGCGTTATCCCCCAGTTATCGCGATCATGGTGAGTTAAGCTATTCAACCAACTTCTATCATAATGGACTAATCAAGAATGCAGTGAGTGTAATTGTGATCAATCTATTGTAATCGCGTGATAGTAGAAAATAACAGTAAGTGCGATCATGTGAGAGTGGAAAATGGTCCAAGGAAAGAAATGTAATTTTGGCCAGCTGACCCCAAAGTCCCATTTAAAGGCTTAAAACCCTCATTTATATTACTATCCATCTTTCGACAACCCTACCTCCCATCCTTAGTCTAGGTTTTTTTTAATTTATTGGAGCTTGGAGCTCAAATTTGTACCAATTTGAACTAAGAACACATTAGAGTAACTTCCAAGTGTATATTTGGCTTTGTCTATTGAAAATTCATTTTAGTCTAAAGTGTGGTTTGCCCTCTCTTTATTTTTCATATGAATAAAATTAATAGACCACTTGGTTTATTAGTGTTTATTATCATTGTGTGTTGCTAGATCTATCTCTTTGGATTATGCATAATTAGGGTGCAATTGTATGTGGGTTGTGATATTTTTGTGTAGATTTGAGTTTGTTAATGAAGGGTTCTATTATTGCTTGATTAATTCGCTTGGGATTTGATGGGTGAAAGCCACAAATACCCAATAGGTTTGATGGGTGAAAGATTCAAACTCTATAAAGCTCAAGGTCATCTTCGAAAGAAGGGTTTTGGGTCAACTTTAGGAATCCATATTATCCTTGAAAGATGGATATGGAAACCAAAGAAATGATAGACAATTATGCGTGTATTTTTCTAAATTTTTACTATCTTAGACATAAGGGTGATTAGGAGGTTGACTATCCCTCCCGTTCCCTTCTAAAAATAGGGCTGCCTAATTGAGATACTAGGTTTCTTTAATTGCACACTCGTTAGGTACTTGAAAGGTTCAATGAGTGACATCTTTGTGGCTTTGTTGAAAAACTAGCCTCAAGGAATTTAAGCCTAGCCTACCATATCATCAACAAATAGAATTTGCATCGAATCATTACGTACCCATGCATATCTTGCCCCTAGGATAGCATAGTCCCAAAATCCATTCCTAATTGATTACACTCTAATTATTCTTAGTCTCAAATTAGTCCCTTAGAAGCCCAAGAATTACTTTCATGTTTGAAAACATAAAAAAAAAACCAAACCATTTTGTACTATAGGTTTGGATTTAGCTAGTAACTTTTATTCCAAACCTACTCAATCGACACTAACATTGTTCCTCGTGGATTCAACGCCAACTCTTATTGGGTAAATATATTGACAACGACCGCCTTGCACTCAAATTGATTTGTAAGTTGAGCGTTATCAATGTTGTGACTACTCCATGTCATGCGTTGTCACTTCCCTCCAATGTTTCACCATCCAACTTATACCCCATCTGAAAACATCCCTAGAAAGCCTCTCACAGCTCCATGTTGGGGTATTCATGGTATGCCTCATCACATGCCCAAACCATCTTAACCTTACTTGCCGCATCTTGTCTTCTACTGAAGTCATGCCTACCTTCTCTTGAATAATCTATCTCGAACCTTATCCATCCTAGTAAGTCCACATATCCATCTCAACATCCTCATCTCTACGATCTTCAACTTCTAAAGGAATCTCTTAACTGACCAACACTTTACTCCATACAACAAACCTGGTTGGACTGCCACTTGGTAGAACTTACCTTTAACCTTAGTAGGCAGATTTTTATCACACAAGAATGCCAAACCCATCCTACATTCAACAACCCTGCACCGATACGTCGTGTGATATCCTCATCAATCTCTCTATTTCCTTAATTAATAGACCTAAGATATTTGACACTGTTTCTCTTTCAAATGAGAGATAGCAATCCTCATATTTCTATAGTGGAGAAACCAGTGGTTGTCAAGATTTTACTAATTATCGCAATGTCTCCTCCCCAAACTCTTTATCACCCATAATGCAATCATAGAAATTCTTAAACTTAGTTTCTCAAAAACAATCCAAACCTATTTCTATAGAAATCTAACATCACATTATAACAAATAATCTTTTCAACAAGCCATAATTTACAAAAGGAAAAATCCTTTCTATACTACCCCTGATATAACAGATTCAATCCTTGTTTTCATGGGATGCAATTTAGCTTTGTCAACAACAATCAAATAATTTCTATATGATTGATTAGGCTCAGCACATAGTCTTGGTGTTTCTGTAACAACCACAAGTCAGACTCATATAGTTGCACCTTTACGCAATCATTCAAGCAGTTATAGATTCACCTGAGTACCCAACTCTCTTAACCTTATGTACTGGTTTAAAACTTGAGCTTGATATCAACCAATAGCACAATCATAGTCAATGTTTTTATCTAACACTACACAATACATAAATACTTATAACATTTACATAGCACAGGCACAAGCAAATAAAGCAAATATAATCATAACACATGAATTCAGAGAATGTCCAAAATCAATTATCATTCACTCAAGCCTTATTAAGAAACTTCTAATTTCTTATGTGATAACCTTGAATAGGTCATCTAGTAAGTTATACATAGCCCCTATGACCAGATTCCAGTTGGAACCTTTCTAGTTCTAATTTGTGTCTTTTGTATCCTTCCAAGCGAAGACAAGTTACATCCACTTGCCTAGTTAATATACTAATTGGAATCAAGCGATACCTATAAGAGGAATCAAGAGATACTAATTAGACTCAACCCATACAAAAACTGTGCAACTGTATGAGAGAGAAGAAAGAAGTGAAATAGTTTTTCTAATATTCCTCATAGCTTTGAAAAGATTAGATGTGGACATAAACACATCAATCTATAGGAATATACTCAATATTCGCCCTTGCATTGGGAGACCAATAACCTAAGCTCTGATACAAAATTGCCACAACCCAAATTATTAATCGTGAGGGTGCCTATTCTAATACACTAAGAAAGGAGAACCCCTTACAAACATCTTAACAAAAAAAAAGTCTTAATCAAAAAGTAAAAAAAGCAACTTTATTTTGGAAAATTTTTACAACTAATACAAACTATCAGCTACTCTAGTAGGTAGTCTAAACGGGTAAAAGAGGTGCGAATGAGAAATTAAAATAGGCAAAACTTCTACCATGAGTGAGAGGAGTGGGAGCTACTAAAAAATCACTACCAATATATTCATTAAAACAATAATGATTGCTATAAAAGACTACACCCAAAAAGGGTAAAGTAAGAGTGGTATCAGTACAAACCACACATACTGGTAAGCCTTATTGGTTGACATGAATTTGATTACACAAACATAACATAAATATTTAAGAGAAATATACATTCTATTAGACTCATTATCCATCCATTAAATGTTCCACTTACCCCTTACTAATTTTAGGTTATGAACTCCAAGATACCACTCTTTTCCTTATGACTCTACCACCTGAGTCCCTAAGTCTGGCTTTACCCCTATTATCTACCACAAATTATAAGGGATGAATATGTCAAGGACCGCTGTACCACAAGTTAAGACCACTAATAAGCCACCTAGAATACATGGAAAAAGAACCACCTAAATAGTAACTTGTCAACTAGGCCACCAAACATTAAACCAAATTTAACCTATAACTTACCCCGTTATTCTCCCTACTTTATTAATGCAAAATCCTTCTCAACCTTAAGCATATTTACCATCTCCCTATTTGAGAAAAGATCATAATTCAAGAAATAATAGGATTAAATAGTTAAGTTGTAACTAGTCAAGATAAGTCAACCAACCACCAAGTTAAGACAAGCCAAGACCCAAATCAATCAAGTCAACACCAAGGTCTAAACAAGTTAATCAAGTATCACACATATAAGTATATTCCTAGGTTCAATCATTGAATCATGAAACTCACTTGATGGTATCATAACCACCCTCTAGAAATGACCTGTAGGGAACAAATTTTGTCCATGTACCTAAATCCCAAACATAAGCATATACCAACCTTGTTCCACCTATAAACCATAAGAAAGACTAAATACCACACATTTCATAATTAATAATAAAATATACAACATCATATACAATATAGTATCATTCCATATTGGAAATATCCATGACCCTACATATAATTAATTTAGAGGGTGACCTTACTTACATAACATGCACTATTAAATAATACTGAAAGATAGTTAATACACTCGAGAAACCCTAAAGAATTAAGAAAAAATATTGTCACCTACCCCAGATGTCTAGGGCCTTAAATAACACCTCATCTATTACCCCATTCTAATAGATGATATGAATTATCACCCTAACTTCTTTGAAAACTCACCAACACCCCATATAGTATCATCACTTTTTTAAAGGTTTATCTAAAAATAGGTAATGTGTCCTTTCACCACTACTCTAACTTTAAGTATATAAATGTGAAATGCTATATTTAATAATTACAACATTACATTATATGGTATACAAAACAACCTTTTACCATAAGTTACCAAAACCTTAAGTAATTTTATCCATCCTAACTCCATGCTCGATGGACTAGACATGAAATATCCTAATCCATCTACGTCACACTCATTCTCTCTAAATTAGGTCTATACTACTCGATTAAACTTAGCTTACTCAGGGAATCAACCAGTTATAGAAAGGATGAGCCAATGTAATTTCAAATTAGGTGCCAAGATTTTGGATGCATTATTCCTAATATATATATATATTGGTTTACAGTCGTATGCAACCCTTTCTCCTCTTTTCCATGGTTCTAAGACAAGAGGAAACCCTAAGGGTTTTTGGATCCTCCCTACATCATTTATTTAAGCTCAAGCAGATAAAAGAAATAAAACCCACTCAAGTGGGCCTCTAGTCTGCATTACATCACTATAGTGAGAGAATGATGCTATAGCAATGCCACTATAAAGAAATAAATCCCTCTCGAGTGGGATGATTAGACTAATCTAATTCCTTTAATTTCCAAAATTTCTACTTGTGTACACTACACAAGGTTATAAAGGTAGTCCCAAAATATTCAAATCCTATACCCCCAATAATATTCAAATCCAGACCCATCTCAGAATATTTCCAGATGATGATATATTAGGTTATTACAAAAGGGTCAAATAATCACTCTCAAAATAACCTTAAATTATGTAGGGTATGTTTAAAAAATGAGTAAAGTACAAAAACACCTTTAGGGAGGCCGTTTTTAAAAATTATTGAATGCGACGAACAAGCCACAAGGCAACTGATCTTATTAACCAATAAATCATAGTTCCACTCGTGGTCACAAATCTTGTTTTAAGGATTTTGGATCTGTCCTAACAACCATATAGAATAGCTTATTAGTTGTCACCATGCATCATTTGGAGTGAGTCGTTAGTTCCTGGGCCAAGGTAGCCTAATGTCCATGACCACATCCCTTGACTCGTGGGGTTTCCCAATAATTCATAATTTTTTCTCATGGTCATTGAGTTGAAAAATAAAGTTCTAGGACATGTTTTTATGCTGCTCAGAATGGTTGATCGAATGACTCATCCCACCTCACAATGAGTTAGCGTAACTAGTAATTGTCACTGGGTGAAAATTCCATATTTTTGGACTTTTATTCTTGATACTCAAAATGAATGATCAATCAAATCATTGGTATTTACCATGACTCATGGTATAGAATGTTCTATGATGAAAATTTCTTATTTTCTTTGCTAAGTCTAAAATATGATCTTAGGGACTTTTGGGGTGTTACATTTTAGCTACAGATCCTTCTAGTGTTAATGAGATATTGTCGGGTATCGCACCATATCTACTAACTCTACTTGATAAAATTAGGTTTGTAGAGTTTAGGAGGGTAAATCCTTCTTGATTTGATGGAGATCTTATGATGTGTGCTTATTTGTTTTTTAATTTTTAGGTTGTCAGGATATGTTGCACAATTTGGGCCTGGTAGACTTTAATGGAGTACATTTCATAGATTTTGAATTGTTTGGACTTACTAATCTTAGGTGGATTTATTCACCTAAGTGTTGCTATCTATGCTTATTTAGCCTAGCTTTTAGGACTTTTCATTTGTGTAATGAGCTAATATTGATATAAATGAGCATATAAGTGCCAATTTATGTAATTAAAATATTCAAGTTGAGTTAATGATGATTTTTGAGCCAAAATACTAAGTTAAAGTTCATATATTAAAACTACTACTCTTAGCTTGAGCTATGTTCATTTCTCATTCATTGTGTTGGATTCTATGTAGCTTTGAGCTCTATTTTTTGGTGATTTAGGTTATAGTATGCATGGTGATTTTATCAAGATGATAAATGGATGATATAAAAGATGTAAAACAAGAGGAAAATTCACCATAAATCTTGGACTTGAAGGAAAAAAACATTGGACTAAGCTTGACGAAATCTAGAATATTTAGATATATTGGCATGCCAGGCTGCCTAGATAATGCAATATTGTTTTGGCATGATATTGGTAGACTATTAAATTTTTTTTTAGTGATCCTCCATGATTTCAACATGCCATAAACCTTTGGCCACGGATAAGGGTGTGGCACATTGCTATGCTTTAACAGGAAGCTTGGTGATGTTATGGTGTTTTATGGAACATTTAGCATCATTTTCTTAGGAAAATTGTATGTTTTTGAAGCAACCAAAGTGATATTTAATGAAGGTTTTTAGTGTTTTATTGAAAGGAGATAACCACAAAAGAAAACTAGAAAAAGTAGTAGAAAAGGGAATTGACGGTCAAAATGATGGACCGTTAGGTTTCCGACGGACCGCCATATATACCATCAGGTTAAACCAGAACAAAGCCTCCAGAGGAGTCGAGTGATGGACAATATAGCATACCATTAGACATGGGATGGAATACCATATTGACCGTCAGCTCTTATCAAGAAGTTTCCTTTCAGAAGGACTCCACGATGGTAAAGATGGCGGACCGTCAGTCCATCGACGGACCACCAGGTGTACCATCAGTTCTTATCCAGAAGCTTCCTTTCAAAAGGAATCTGTGATATTAAATATCAAAGACCTTCAGTCCATCGATGGACCGCCAGGTATACCGTCAGATGTTATCCAGAAACAGTCATTCGGATAAGTCGAGTGACGGGAAAGATGGTGGACCGTCAAATCTTGGACGGTCCGTCATATGGACCGTCAAATGGGATGCGATTTTTCTATTTTTAAATTTTAAATTTTTTTTTTATCTGGGATATAAATACCAACTTTTAGGGTTAAGAGCACATCTTTTACCTTTTACAAGTTTTCTTCTTATCTATTGAACTTCTTGTTATCCAAGTACTTTGGGGATTTTTAGTATCAAATAACTGATCATTGAATATTCAAGAACTGATTCTTGGGATTCTTTGTAAGTCGACATTCCACTTATTTATGAATAGTAAAGAATGAATTCTTTATCTTCTATGGAGTGTTGTGGCTAAATCTCATAACTAGAGTAATGTGATCCTAAATGTGAAATGCGCCTATGGGTTGGGAATCAATTTGAGTTCCATAATTAAATAACATTGCATAAAACTTTATTCAATTTCATGACTTTTCTTGGTTGAAAACTTAAAGAGTAATCTCTAGAACACCATTTGTCTGAGAGGAAAGTGTTTGTGGGGAAAAGAAGGTGTTTACATGAATTCTAAGGGCCTTAACCTTTAGAGTAATAGCTAATGCCCTAATAGGATTAGCTTATATGAGAACTAGGTTGAAAGAATAAGGCATCTTATAAGTTTGAGAGAATTATAGGATAATTTATCCATTAAGGTTGAGAAACTAATGGATATAGAATAGGATTTAACCTTTCTGGAAATTGAATTTGTTAAGTGGAATTCATAAATAATTCACAACCCAAATTATGCTGGCATTTTAGTGATCATAACCCTGGTTTGATTAATCTCATAAAGTTACAAAATAAGGAGAAAATCATTAGTTGAACGAATCTTGTTACAATTTATCATTTTACAAATTAAAGAGAAACCAAACCCCTATTTTGGTTAAGAAACTCTGATCAATAGTCTAAAAACAATTACGAAACTTAGTGAGCACAGTATTTCCTGTGGGATTGGACACCCAACCGAGTTGTGTTCTATATTTGACAGCGACCGCTTACATTCTCATAAGAAAGTTGTAATTTGGGCGTATCAAAGAATATGGTTTTCAACTATGTTTGTGATAGTTAATAGACCCTTTTTTCAAAGATTCTCGAACTTTACTTTTTGTTTGTTGTTTTTATTTTGAACAGGATGACTCTTGTGCATGCTAAATACATGGAGATCGGTTCAACCATTATGACCTATAAATCCCGAACCACATCTTATTCAGAATGGATGCGCAATGAGACCCTAAAAGAATAGCTGCTTAACAGAAGCAGGCTAGGTTAGCTGCATTGGCAGCTGTGAAAGAAAATTAGTAGAATGCTGATAACCCAGGTAGAGCACCAAATCTTGATGATAAAGATCTGGGTGATGATGAGCTATTAAATCCAAGGAGAGCAGATGATTTGGCTGCACCTGTCAACAGAGATCGCCATGCTAGAATGAGACCCAAACGTAGAGCTGTACAGTTTGATTTTGATGATGACAATGATGAACTGGATGGGGCTGGTGCCACAGGGGCTATTATTCCTCCACCTTTAGCACCCGAAGCCAAGTTCAACATTACTAGCACTATATCCAGTTGCTTCAACTCAAAGGGTTATTTGGTAGACTTGTAGCAGACGATCTGAATATGCATCTGATTAATTTTATCTCAACATGCAAGTCATTTGAAAATACAGGAGTTGGTCAGAATGCAATTCGTCTGAGCTTATTTTCATTGTCTCTATCTGGAGAAGCAACTCTATGGTTGAATGGGATAACTCTCGACTCTATCACAAATTTGAGGCAACTGAAAGACGCTTTCCTAGAAAGATTCTTTCCTCCGTCCAAGAGAGCACAATTGAGAGATGAGATAAGCAATTTCAGACAGCTTCCAACTGAGGCTCTCTACGAGACTTGGGAAAGGTTCAAGAAGAAGCTTATGCGGTGCCCAAATCATCAGATGAAAAATGTCCATTTGATGGAGATATTTATAGAGTCTTAAATTCAGTGACCAAGCCAGTGGTAGATAATGCTATGGATGGGTCATTCATAGATCTCACCTTTATTGAGGCATCTGAGATCCTAGATCGTATGACAAAGCAGAGTAGAGCTTGTCATACCAGGGATTTTGAGATAATAAGCTCTACTGTATCTATTGGTATGACTGCAGAACAGAGGCGAAGGGAAGAGAAACATGACCAAGATATGGCTCATATGAAAACACAGATGAACCTTCTCACTAAGTATTTATTATCAGGGAAGAGAGAGAAGGTTAAAGCTACTGCATCATAGGGAAGAGCTGACTATGATTCCGAAGAGAGCGAATTACTTAAACAATCAGGAGAGTTTCTGAGGTAGTGGCCAAGGAAATCAAGGTCGGAACTATTATGAAAAATCTATATACAAGGACCGAGACTAAGGGAATTGGAAGAAGAAGAATGATAGGAGCGGTTTGTATGTCCATCCTCGAAATCGTGAAGCTGTTGCATCTAGCTCTGGGAAGATGTCCATGGAGGACATGATGGCAAAGCTATTAAAAGGAGTGGAGGCAACCAACATGGGACTAGCTGAGGTAAAAAATGATTTGTCCTCAATGAATCAATTGGTTAGATTGCATTCTACTTCAATAAAATAGTTGGAATAACAAATAAGTAAACTATCGGCAGCATTCAATCAAAGAAAAGCTGGCACTTTACCAAGTGACACTGTGCAAAATATAAACAAAGATGGATCATGTTTGTCCATTACTACCAGGAGTGGTAAGGTGTTGGAAAATCCATCCAAGGGTAAGTCTGTGATTGATAGTATAGAGAAGAATATTGTTAAAGTGGATTATGATGATTATGTAGAAGTTGAAAATCAGGATAAGGTCATTCATGATACCATACCTAGCTATCAGCAGTCTAATAAGATTGATAATGGGAAGCACAATGAAAAGGAAGTGGTGGAGAAAACTCTTCCAAAACCACCACCCCCTTTTCCTCAGAGAATGAAGAAGAAGGCCGATGATACTAAGTTTAGTAAATTCATGACCATGCTGAAGTAGTTGACTATAAATGTGCCTTTGGTGGAGGCACTGGAGCAGATACCAGGGTATACCAAATTCATAAAGGACCTTTTGACAAAGAAAAGGGTAGCAAGCTATGAATCGGCAGATAATTTCCATCATTGCAGTGCGATTGCCACAAGGTCCTTAGTATAGAAGAAGACAGATCCAGGTGCTTTCACTATTCCTTGCACGGTTGGGTCTTTGGATTTTGCCAAGGCCTTATGTGATTTCGGGGCTAGCATTAATTTGATGCCACTAGCCATTTATAAACAGTTTGGTTTGGGAGATCCTACACCAACCAACATGCGACTTGTAATGGTAGATAGGTTGGTAAAATGGCCTATTAGGGTTCTGTATGATGTGTTAGTGAAGGTGGCTACCTTCATTTTTCCTGCAGATTTTGTTATTTTAGATTGCAAGGTGGACTTCGAGGGTCCCATAATCTTAGGTAAAACTTTCCTCGCAATTGGAAGTATGCTTATTGATCTGCAAGCAAATGAGCTTTTATTCTGGATGAATGATGAAGTGGTGCATTTCGATGTATGAAAATCAATGAAGCAGCCCAAAGAAATGAATGTGTTCTATATAGTTGATATATATTATGAGGAAGAGTTGGAATTATCTTTAGAAGAGCAGTTTACTGTTGAGCTATTGGTTGCTGTGCTCCTAAACTTTGAGCGTGAGGATATTGATGAGTACAAAGAAAATGTCTATGGTTTGACAGGAATGGGGTCGTATTCTTATGCCCCCAAGAAGCTGGATCTTGACCTTAATAATCGACCTTCACCAACGGCAAAGCCATCTATTGAAGAGCCACCAATGTTAGACTTGGAGGAGCTACCTAGTCATCTGAGGTATATGTTCTTGGGTAGTGGAAATATGCTGCCAGTTATTATTGCTGCTGATCTTAGAGAATAGTAGGTGGAAGCTCTCATCTTTATTCTTAAGAGATACATGAGAGCTATTGGTTGGACTATTGTAGATATCATTGGTATTCATCCTGGCATATGTATGCATAAGATTCTGTTAGAGGAAGATTGTGTACCCACTATTGAGCATCAGCATCTCCTAAATCTACCTATGTAAGAGGTGGTGAAGAAAAAAATCATCAAGTGGCTAGATGCAGGGGTGGTGTACCCAATCTCAGACAGTAAATGGGTGAGCCCTGTACAATGTGTACCCAAGAAAGGGGGCATGATGGTAGTGGCCAACGAGAAGAACGAGCTAATTCCACTCAGTCCTATCACAGGTTGGAGGGTGTGTATAGACTACCGAAAGCTAAATTTATGGTCACTGAAATAGCACTTTCCAATGCCATTCATGGATTAGATGCTTAATCGATTGGCAGCCAGAGGCTGGTACTATTTATTGGATGGGTATTCTGGGTATAATCAGATCTCCATTGCTCCGGAGGATTAGGATAAAATGACGTTCACGAGCCCATATAGCACATTTTCTTTTAAAAGGATGCCCTTTGGATTATGTAATGCACCGGGTATATTCCAGAGGTACATGATGTCTATTTTCTCTTATATGGTTGAAGACACCTTGGAGGTGTTTATGGATGATTTTTTAGTGGTTGGAGATTCATTTGACTTATGCTT
Organism: Capsicum baccatum var. pendulum; assembly: GCA_030864225.1. Classification (NCBI taxonomy): domain Eukaryota; kingdom Viridiplantae; phylum Streptophyta; class Magnoliopsida; order Solanales; family Solanaceae; genus Capsicum; species Capsicum baccatum. Next base: position 100,751,902 of record CM061556.1, read on the forward strand.
GCTGAATCTAAGTCAAGCATTACAGCGGTGTGAAGAGTTTAACCTGGTCCTTAACTGGGAAAAATTCCACTTCATGGTGAAAGAGGGTATTGTTCTCAGTCATAAAAGTTTTGCGAAAGGTATTGACGTGGATAAGGCCAAAGTAGAGGTTTTTGAGAAACTACCTCCCCCTATCTCTGTAAAAGGGGTGCATAGCTTTCTTGGACATGCAGGATTCTATCGCAGATTTATAAAGGATTTCTCGAAGGTTGAAAACCCATTGTGCAAACTTATTGAAAAAGAGGCCAAGTTCTCTTTTGATGATGACTGCGGTAGGTGTTTGAATGAATTAAGCTAAAGTTAGTGGAGGCTCCAGTTATTATTTCTCCCGACTGGACAAATCCATTTGAACTAATGTGCGATGCTAGCGGGGTGGTGCTTGGAGGTGTGTTAGGCCAGAAAAAGGATAAGTTGTTTTATCCAATTTACTTTGCTAGCAAAGCCCTAAATGGGGCTCAAAAGAACTACACTATCACTGAACAAGAACTTCTCGCTATGGTTTATGCCTTTGAGAAATTCAGGGCGTATTTACTAGGAACTAAGGTGGTGGTCCACACAGATCATGCAGCTCTGAGGTACTTAATGGATAATCAAGATGAGAAGCAAGGATTGATCCAGTGGGTATTATTACTTCAAGAATTTGACTTTGAGGTAAAGGATCGCAAGGGATGTGAAAATCAGGTGGCTGATCACTTATCCAGACTTCAATGCAAACAAGCAATCAAGGACAAATTAGATATTGATGATTCCTTTCCGGATGAGAAGATACTAGCTGCTAAGTTCGAGCAAATTCTGTGGTATGCTGAATTCGTGAAAACTTGACTCTAAATTTAAAAGTGAACATATGTCCTAATTTTAAAATTTTGGTTGCTTTACAGTTTATATCAATATTATACCATGGATTGTAAAATGCACGAATATCAACCATTGTCTTATCAATGCCAACTAAGCTCATATAAATCTTGTTAAGTCAATTTGTGTTTGTGCATCTCGACGTCTTATAAGAAAAATCGTTATCTGTCAAGAAAAAATAAAAAATGTCATCTCGAAAGTAGTAAACAACAGTAACCGCACCAAATAATGAAAAGATTTCCTTGGTAATATTGATAATAAAAGGACCAATACATGATTGACAATAAATTGCATGCTTGTGAATTAAATTAGATCATTTCTTTTCTATGTCTGCCACCAAATTGACGATGAAATAATAAGCTCAATTAAAGTTGTGTTCAACTTCTTTCGCAAAAGAGCAATAAATTTTCTTGTCTTGGTTAAATAAACCATCATTAATGATCAATAAATAAGGTTCTTAGTCAATCTCAAAAGCTCAAAATACAGAAAACTGGCTTAAATGTTTCTCATCTAATATGATTTTTACCTATTTTGAACTTTATTATAACATAGTAGCTACCATTCAGTAGGTAGGTATACCATATTTTCACCCATATAAAGGTTTATTTCCCCATTGGCCTATATTTGGACATACCATGCATTACAACCTATCAATAAGGTCACATATGTATCAGCCAGAAGTAAGTGAGTAACTTTCAGCTAATAAATTATTATTAATATTGAAAACAATACCGAATTCGCTTGGTTCCGCTATCTGGCTGAATATTACTGAACTCTGAATAGAGTACTCAAATACTACCGAGGTTTGCATTGAACACGTGTATACTACTAAATCTGAGTAAAGTATACAACTGAGGCTAGAGTGCTAACGATACCGAGATTACTCAAGTTCTGTAACTTTCTGAGAGTCCTGAGTTCTAAGAATCATGGCTCGACTGAGATCATCACGAAAACGGACACGGGCTCTAGAAAACAGCTAAATTGCCAGGTACATATACCCCCATGACTCGATAACAGAAAGGTAAAACATAACCATTCATGACCAAGGGCATAAATTCACCATCACAATCACTAAGGCATCATTTCAAGCATTTAGGGATTATAAGCATGCGATAACTTAGGGGGGGAATGCTATTGGGTCACACTTCATTGAACAAGGTCTTGCATCAAAGACTTAGAACGTATTTGGGGTCTTAGCATGTAACGAAGAACACATAATTGGGAAAACTTCATGTCACGTCACAGCTCATCCATCAAACACCTAGCATGTATCAAAGAGCACATAATTGGGGGAATTCTAAACTATCGTGTCACAATTCATTCACTGACGCTTTTCAACAAACACTTGGCATGCATAAGCTTGCACACAAATGGGAGGGTGGAGGTTTCCTAGTCAACATGTTGTATTGTCTCTAATTCCTTCACATAAGCATTTCATCAAATATATGGGGAGCATGCTTTTCTTATTCAACAATTTCTTCACCCAATTGGCATGAACACATCATCTAACAAGCAATATGAAAAGGGTTTATCATGGACATCACATGAATATCACATACTAGGGTCCAAGCTTGATAACCTTGTAAACAAACACGGGTCACAACTTTATCATAGCATGACAATCAATTTCAACTCACATGAATCATGAAAAATCATAAACATAAGAATCTTTGAACTTCAGAAAAGGGTTCTCGAGTTTCTTAGACAAGAGGGACTCAAGATTCAACCTATACGTACGAATATCTTTCCCAAAACAACACATCTACTCTCTCCTATCAACACAACTATCCATTATCTCTATCGCAACCTAAGGAAGAGGTCGCTAAAAAGTTAGAACATGAGGACCTAGAGTATGAAGGGACATTGCACCTACTTAGCACTCAACTGACTCTTGAGGCCTTTAACATCACAAACTTATTAGATCAGTTTAGCCCAAGAACATACATAATACAAATCTAGGTATCGCAAATCACTAAAAGCATTGATCGAGTACTTATGTTACGGGTTGAATGATCCGAATTTAGTGTTCAAAACTCATTGGATGAGATCCCGACTGCCAAATGCACCAGAACCCCTCATTTTAGGACTATGAGAGTACATAGTTCTCTATCATATACATGAACATGAATTAGGATAATAGAGCAGAAATGTAAAACATGGCCAGGTACTGGGACAACAGAAAGCACTAAAATGAGATTAGGGTCAAGCATCAATCCTTCTTGAAGCTATTCTACGTCTTACTGGTACATCTACTAGAGTTTTAAGGTTCGACGCGATTATCGGTCCTATCATTTCCCCCTTAGACTTAAGCCATCCCTCCAAGGTGGTAAACCACCACATAAACTCTGGTCCAACTATCATCACCTTGCTCTAGAGTCGGGGATATAACAATGCACATAAATAAACGAACTTGACCCAAATGACTTCACTTCAAAGCATAAAAACAACAACTACAAACCCAATATATTCCCACATAAGTGGAGTCTGGGGAGGGTAGATTGTACGCAGTCCATACCACTACCCTTAAAGGAGTAGAGAGGTTGTTTCCAATGGACCTACGGCTCAGGATAAAAAGGCAGCATACAAAAGCAGTCAAATCCTAGGACACTATAAAACAACATAGGTACGACATTCACAACAAATTGCACATTGCTAAACCGAGGATATCAAAGTCCACCTAATTACCGACTATGACACATCTACACCCTTAGCCCTCTATCCTAATGCTTTTCATCCATATCTTCCTATCCAGGGTCATGTCCTCAATCAGCTGTAACTGCCCCACATCACGCTCTATCACATCATTCCCCAAAGCGTGATGCCAACTCATAAAACTACCTCCTGAGATATACATCATCCGTTTATAACCCCAATAGTCTTCATTTACTACTTAATGCTTAGAATAGGTATCTCCCATTCTCTGACAGACCACACCACTCCTACCATAGCCTACAACTACATCGCCTATAAATTATGTTTCTAAACCATGAGAATTGAAATCATGCACAACACCTTCATTCATAATGTCGCTAGTCCCACCTAGCAACTCAGCCTTACTAACCATACAACATGCAATAATCCTCAAGAACAAAGCAGCCCCATGAAACCTTGGGCGTACTTCTACATCATACATATAACATCAAACTTAATTACGAATCAAACAAACTTAGCCTCTTACACACATTTTTCAAGCCTATTAGATCACTTCCCTATAACTAGTACCATTTAATAAGAAATCACCGGCTCCACTTTCATGACCACCAATTATTTAAGCTTAGTTTCTAGCACTAATCTCACTCAGACGTCATAAAATAAAAGATCAAATTCACATGCCTACTCAAACTTCATAACCAATAATAATTGATCACAATCACATGGACCAGCTTATTTCTAATTCATCAACATACCCTCCTTCTACACATCATTTCTATCCACCTGTTTATACAGCCTTAACATAGCTCATAGCCCTATCAGTCTCAACTAAATTCCAACCTACAATCGCAAGGATGCCTAAATCAATAACACCCATTTACCAAGTACTTTCATCAATAACCTATACCTTCTAATGCAACAGTTAACATTAATAACTCTCTTCATACATCAACAAAAAATATTTCCCCTTAACTAATGACTCCATCTCTACCTCACACAAATAAACAAGCAAGGACACAACACTTCAGTAATAGCCCATACGTGTGCAAAAAAAATTCAGATATACATATATACATATAGGTTTAACAAATGGACCTTACCACTTCTCTTGTCACCACCACTCTAAACCCCTATTTCCAACCAACACAAGAATAACAGGATGCACAACAAGTTGCTAATGAATCAAAATAGGCCTCAGACGGCTTCACTAGACTTTGGTTTTATGTTTTGAATAAGAAAATGAGATGAATAACAAAACAACTATGCTAGTGAATCGAAAGAGTCCTACACGGCGTCACTAGACTTATTTTTTTTCTTTTTGAAAAGACAATGATAACAAGATTACATATTACAAAAGATAGAAACTTGACACACAATATTCAATGATCTAAGAATACACATCTCATTCTATTTTACTTGTAAGACTCATAAGATTGAGGCAATAACTTTCATCATGAGGGACTCCTGACACACCACAAGGCTCTTATCAAGCCACTTAAAGAGACTTTTGAAGCTTCTTACTAGCTAATCTGAGAACATTATCTGGGAAGAAATTGGAACATAGGAAGAATGATATCTCAAGAGTAATATATGGGTAAGGAAGCATAACTTCACATCATGGATTCTGAGGAGGAATCTGAAAGAACCTTTGACTTGGGCTTAGTTCACGACTTTAATGAATCACGAATAAAGCACTTCAATCATCAAAACTCAAAAAAACTGGTGGGATACCTCTAACTCGATTATAATCCCACTACTATCTATAAAGATTCAAGCTCTAAATTTTCAATAAAACATGCAAAAATCATGCCATTTGACTCTTAATTCATGGGAAATATAAAGATAATACATTCAATAATAAGGGGCAAAAAACCCCAATTCAAATTCATGTAAAACCTCATAGAAAAATCATGATGTAAATAAGCCTTCGGGCACAAGGTTGGAAGGGTTACCCTTGTTCAAAACCCCATATATCTTAGATTATGACATTGGATGAACAAGTTTTCTCTAAACTCTTCTTCTTATCCTTGAAAAAGAGGGTTCTTGCCACACTTAACTTAGGGAACTTGAATCTCAACTCAATTTCAAGAATCCATGGTGAGTTCTTAGATTCTTTAGAGAAGAATTTTTTTTTGACTTGATTTGGAGGAGAAAACCCTAGCTCATTAGTATTAGAGATGGGAAAATGAGGCAGCTGCTTTACATAGAATATATAGGAGGGCTTAAAAGAGGGGAAAAGACCAAAATATCCCTTCAAAAATGGGTTAAAATACTGTGTTGCTGCGACGGTCTCAGCAATGGTCCATCGAAAGTATGGCAGTCTACCATTTTAGCCATCGCACGATGGCCAGGATGAGTCCACACTACCTCAGAGCGACGGTCAAAGTGACGGTTCATCGAAAAGTTGGCAGTCTATTATTTTGGTTGTCGGACGATGGCCAAAAAAAGGGAAAACTACCTTGGTTTCGATGGGACAATTGACGGTCCATTACAGACTTGATGGTCCATCGAATCGTCCGTCAAACCTGGGAGATTTCGACAATATTCAGTAAAATGGCCATAACTTCCTCGTTCGATGTCGGATTTTGATGAAATTGGTATCGTTGGAAAGATAACTCAATCCCCTACATGACAAAAAGTCAATATTAGGGAAATTCCACATGGTTCAAAATATTTCACACTTGGGAAGACACCTCTCAAACTTTTAAGACCAGAATGACACTTCACTCAACATGCTCTAAGGCTCAAACTATAAGGAAATTTTGTAGGGTCTTACAAATTTACAATGTAACATCAATTCTTGTGCATAATCATGTATACTGCAGCAAATTAAAAAGTCTTGTCCACTTCAATACCAACTAGTAATGCTTAATTTCATCTACTAGACTCACCCTAAAAAAAGTTTAGACAATTAAAAAACCAAAAACACTTTGTGCAATTTTTAAAAGAAAGAATAGTGTAAGATACAAGATTTATTTTTCCACTCATACTTCCAATTATGGCTACACTAAAAGGTACAATTTCATTATCCAACAAAAAAGGCAAATAAAAGGAACTTTTTTCTTTATCAGCCGATACTCAAACATTAGTTTGCCGTAAAAAATTAAACTTACTGTCTCAGGTTGAGCTTGCAGTGCCTTAAACTCTTGCATTTTTGTAGTTAACTCTGCTTGCCTCATCTCTTCTTTCTTTTTAATCTCATAAAAAACCTACAACAAATGGCTCAAATTTAATATCTTCCACAACACCGAAAGCAAAATTTTGAAAATAGAACTTTAAATATAAAACCTTTGTCTTCAAAAGAGGATAACTTAATCAAGAATACCATAAAATACCTCACCACAACTGAACCAACAATGAAATACCTCACAAAATTAATTAAATAACACTACTGAATGTTATGTTACAAAATTCAATTTCAACCAATGTTCTTCTCCCTCTTCAATACACCTCCATAGAGAAAAAAGAAAACATACCAAAATATAAGGGTTTTGAGAATCATGGAGATTTTTATTCACTGTGAACTCCACAAAACATAATTTTTCTAAAATATAAATTAAATAAAGACACACTTTAACTTGGCCTAAGCTAAGTTAAGGTGTTTATCCATGTATTGTGCCTAATTTAAACTTTATAACAATAGATAAATCATAAATTTTGATACTTAAAAACTTTCAAACTAATAAATTCTCCAATCAGTAATAGTCCTAAGCATATTGTAATACACTGAATAGAAATTTTCAGCTAGGTCAATTAGGTCAGCCAAGTTTATCGCCTGTGAAGGGAGTATTATTGTTGTACCAAATGATTATTTCATTCAAGTGTACAACTACAAAACAGATGAAAAGACTGAAGAACATGCTACTCTTCCTTATGTGTTGTCATATTCTGATGACATGTTGATAAATCTCTAGGACTGGGAAAAAGACTCGGCTTGTATTCAAGTATGATATCGGTCAAGTTTAAACTTGGTACATTACAAAATTAAAGTTAAAATAAAGGGAAGAGCATAAAGTATTCAAATCCCATCTCATACATGCCTACTGATACACATGGTTTTTCAAAATGTAATTTATGAAGCCCTCTATATATTACAAAGTCCATGCATGATCAAAAATAAGAAGAAAATAAAAAGAAAGAGGTTAATTAGAGCTTATCATAGGACGTCAACTAGAGGAAACCCAATTTTGTAGAATCCAAAGCCAATTTTGCAGATACTAAGCAAAACACCCCAATCTAATTCTTGAATGCTTGAAAATGAATAGAGAATCTTAGGCTCAGTTCTTCAATGCTTCAATCAAAGTGAATAGAGAATATGAGCAATCGAAGCTGAATATTCAACCTTAAACCCTCACTTCAAATTGTGCAATTAGAGTTGAGCGATCGAAGAAATCGATTCAAATTGTGCGACCTAAAACCCTTACTTCAAATTATACACTCTGAATGTTTTCAAAGAGATGATTAATTGAGCCTCTGATGTTCAATACCTAATTATCAAATGGTCAATATATTCAAATTTTGATAGTGTGTACCAACCTAAAACCCTAAAAAAAGTTGCTCAAAAATCATCTTTATATGATAGTGTGTGTTTATACCAGTTTTTGGGTTAATGTTTCTGATAGTTGAGGGTTTTTTGAGATGAGATAATTATTTTTTAGGTTTAATTTTTTATTTTTTATGATTTCTTTTTTTGGTTATTAGAAATTGAAGGGAATAAAATATATTGGATGGAATATAACATTTTAGTGTTAAATATTAGGAGGAAATACAATATTTTGGTGTAAATATTTGAAACGTTATAAGACAACACTTATAAATTATTGTTTTAAAATAATAGAAATATCATTTTTTAAAAGTATAACCAAATTTGTAAAAGGCATTGCCAATTATATAATGATATGGAAACACTTATAAAGTGTAGCCTATAGCATTAAAGAGCACGCTTTACAAGCGTTGTCAAAATTATTGTAGCTTAAAGTTAAAATTTAATGCTATATTTTAAAAGTGTGCCAAAAATATTTTAGGCAACACTTTACAAGTGTTGTCCAGATTTAGTATGTCCTTAGGCCAAAAAATCTGTAGTGAACCATTTTATAAATGCCTTAGCCAAGGAATATGCCAGCAAGGTTGATTGACTATATTGTGATTATAATATAGGTTTCGAACTCCCATGGGTCCTCTCTAGAGCTTAGGCTTTGAAGGTGTATACAGGTTGTACTTTTTCCATTGAATTTTATCTTCTGTCCCTATATTGAATTGCATCACACTTTCTCTTGGGTGATAGTGTGATCAAGATATTATTATATGTTGTATATTGACTATGGAATTGTGACACACCAGGTATTGGCTATCATAAAATTCTGAGTTTTGAATTCACTGTCCTGACTACGACTCACCCTACAAGTCATAGCATATCATTGCAGGTCATAGGACCCCACTTATAGGGTGTCTAGTAAAGGTAGAATAAGTTATTATCTTGATTACGAGAGGCTCTAAACAAGTTGTAAAGACTATAAATGAGTCGTATCATCCCATCCATATCTAAACCAGTGTGTGGCCTAATTGTTTCTTTCTTAACTACGACTTAGACCCTATGGGTCGTAGGGTCACCTGACGAGTTGTATGGCGTAAATAGTAGGGTCACTAAAGAAGGGTCCTTAAGATACTATCTCGACTATGACTTGTGATGGATGTAACGTGTCCTTACGAGTCGTATGGTGACTCGTAGTCACTAGGGATAATTATGATTTTAATTAAGGGCACTTTGTACATTTTCCCTTTTTCCTAAAGTATGACCCACTACCTAAAAACCCTTTAGGGTGTTATTACCACTCGAAAAAAATTAAAATAACTTCTCAATAACTCTCAATTATCCAAGGTCAAGATACTTAGGGTTTTTAAAAAGTTGATAAATTAGAGCTCCCAAAAGAAAATTCTCTCCATAACTCTTGATATTTCAGGAATGTTACTCTTTTCCAACTATTAATTTGTGAAAACATATGTTTTAAATAGTTATTAATGTTGTTTTAATGTTGGTTTTGGAACATGGGTTGAGGGTTTTGAATGTTTGTTTTTGAATAATGTTTCCTATTGTTTACATATGATTGTCCATACTTTATATATGGTTTTGAACTTGTGGGGTGCATGGCTATGCTAAATAAACTAGGGGATTGTGATTTCCCTAATTTTTGTGAATATTGACAATTGAATTGGTAATAACCTAACCCAATTTTGTAGCAGTGATTTTAAGTACTAGTAAAATTGCATTGCATTACTTTTGAAACGATTGCATGATGTATAGAGGTTATTGAAACATGACAACTTGTATTAATGAATAAAGGGAGTTGTTCTCCTAAGTTAATGGAATACAAATGTCATGTTGATGTTACCTTGCAAGTGTAGTTGGTACGATGATAACAAAAATATATGCCTAAATGTATATTTTGGTTCAATGAATGGGAATGTATGATAAATGCTTTAATGTGTCTTAAAGATAGTTATGCATCTGGGTCATGAATGTGGAAGTCCCAAAGGGATCAAAACATGAAACCGCATTTGCCAGTGCAGGGGTCAAAATAGCCTGGGATTTAACTCCCCTTGATTATGATCGGGTGGTTTGAGTCCACCTTATTCTATGATCAGAGGTTTTATTCCCCAATAATACATTAAATGATCAGGTTCTTAAGTTACCTTAGTATATGTTTGGGAGGTTTGAGTCACCCATGCATATATATAAGATCATTCTCTAATTTGTAGGGCTAGACGCACTAGAGTTCGACCAGGGTATGAGAGCTGGGTCCCATATAGCCCATAGGTACTGATATATGATAGTTAAGCTACAAAATCTAGGCTAATGTTTTAAAGTGAAAAGCCTTATTCCATATCCCAAAATTTTTAATAAGTTATATGTATGCATACATCTATGTGAACATGTACATTGAGTTGAACTAGGTTTCTGAATGGACATTACTTTATCCTTATTGTGAGTTATATTCTACTTCTCAACCCACTAACCATCTCCCAATATTTTATTGCCATAGATACAAGGTTTGAAGGTAATCCTGCTTTTCTTGCATAGTGCTAGGTGGATCGTCTCAATTCATCGATCATTTGTGATGAAGTGGTGATCTTTTATTTTCTTATATACTTGATCATTCCATTAATTTCATTTCATAAACATGAATTAAGGAGTTCACACTAACATTATCATTGTCATTTTCATTGTCATCATCATGATCGGGGGCATGTCCCAACTTAGATTATTTTTGGATTAGTAGAGGCTTGGTGGATATTACTATAGATTGGGTATTGATGTTTACATTCTTAGATATCTTTGAGTTTGTTACCTTTTCATATTGTTATATGTTTATATTTCAACTACTGCTAGGAGTGTTATATCATATTTAGATAGGCAAAGGGATGGTCTCCGGTCCTCGATGGACATAAGATACCTGTTATGGCCAGGCCCTGGCTGGGTCATAATAATAATTTCAGGAACTGGTCGGGTGGTAAAAAGATGGTAATAGAGATTAGGTTTATTATCGTTGGGCGTCCACAAATCCATGTCAAGTAGAGTCTCATTTATGGGTGTATAGTGTGCCACACTTATAAGGGAGAGGCTATAAGATATTTTGGAATGTTTCCCTTTCTTGTTGTTTTATTTTAGGCTATAGAGTCTATATTTTTGAATCTCCTTAAATCCCTATAGATTCGCATTTTAGATCATGCCTCTAAGAAGATCTAATGCACATGGAAAGTCCATTGTCCTATTTGAGGACAATATTTATGGAGCTCGTTCTACTTATGGAGTTCAAACCCAGTCTAGGGCTCCAGATCCTAATTGTGCTACCCCATATAGAGTTCGCCCAATCTCTACCAATCCTCCTTAGGCCCTTTAGACTAATGATGATCATGCCTTACCACCCCAGAGAGATATTTCTAATGGTGAGTTTCAGCAATCTATTCAACTGTTAAGCCAGATAGTGATATCTCAGTCATGTCAGTTGGGTCATGTTGTTAATGTTGTAAGTTCTTCTGAGTTTACTCTAGTTGGGCAATTTATGAGGCTCAATCCTCCAATTATTATTAGCTTTAAGGTTGAGGAGGATCCACAAGGATTCATAAAGTAAATAGAGAAGTTCTTCCAAGTAATGCATGCTTCTGACTCTAAGGGTGTTTAATTTTTCACATATTAGTTTAAGGATGTGGCATATAAATGGTATCAGGAGTGGGATAAGTATAGAGGTGAGTATGTTGAGTTGTCCTTGTGGAATTAATTCTCTGGTGCCTTCCTTGATCGTTTCTTTCCTAAAAAATTGAGGTAAATAAAGGTCAAGGAGTTTGTGAATTTGAGGCAAGGCAGTATAACTATAAAGGAGTATGCCTTGAAGTTTCACTAGCTATCCTATTACGCTTTTGAGTTAGTATATTCCATTAGAATAAGGATAAGAAAGTTTGCTTCTAGGTTATCCCATGAGTTGGTGTTGGAATGCAAAGCTGCCTTATTGAATAATGACATGGACATTTCTAGGTTTGTGGTGTACTTATAACTAGTGGATAATGACAAGAAAAGCAGATAAAAATTGGGAAAAGGTAGAGTATGAAGTTCCAGAATTCAAAATAGGGTGAAGGTCAAAAATATAATGGTGGTGATAACAGGCAATGGTCTAAGAAGAGGTAGGAAAAATTTGGTTCCTATTTTATGGATAGTGCTCCATATCCTAAGTCATCCGAAAACCATTATTTTTAAAGAAATAGTGTATTTAGGTCATAGGGTTCCCACTCTTAGGCTAGTAGAGCTTAGTCAGCCCCATCTTATCCCTCTTACCAATTTTGTAGGTAAGTGCATCATGGATTTTGTGAGGAGAGGAGAAATAAATCCTTTAATTATGGTCAGTTAGGCCACCTACAGTGGGATTATCCATCATTTTGGGTTGATACTGGGGCTAATAAGGTTTTGGTTGCCACACCTTCAGCACTTGCAACAAAAGATGCTACTTCTGGCTTCAGCACTGGTCAGAATTACCTTTATGCTTTTGCCACTCACCAGGAATCTGAGGCATTTTGGAATGTTGTCACTTGTACTTTACAACTCTTTTCTTATGATGTGTATTATCTGTTTGATCCAGGGTCTACCCTTTCTTATATAGCTATCCATTTTTGTTTTGGTCCCAAGTGTATTTTGGATCCCTTTTCTGTGTCTACTTTGGTGGGTGAATCTATTGTGGCTAAAAAAGTCTATAGGGGTTGTATGGTATCTATCCATGGTAGAAAGACGTTAGTGGATCTGATAGAGTTGGACATATATAAAAGTTGATGTCACTTTAGGGATGTATTAGTTACACTTATGCTATACGTCTCTTGATTGTAGGACCCAAAGCGTCAGTTTCCAATTACCAAATAAACCCACGATTGAGTGGGAAGGTAGTTCCCTAATTTCTAAAGAGAGATTTATTTTGTATATAAGAGCCCAAAGGTTGATCTCCATGGGGTGTCTATACCATTTAGTCCATGTTAAAGATTCTTGTTTTGAGGGTCCTTCATTATAATATATCCTAGTGGTCTGTGAGTTTCCTGATGTGTTCTCTGATGACCTTTTTGGTGTTTCTCCTAAAAGGAAGATTGATTTTAGGATTGATCTTTTTCCATACACTCGTCCTATCTTCATCCATCTAGATAGAATGGATCTAGCTGAGTTGAAAGAATTAAAGGAGCAGTTGAAAAACAATCTTAATAAGGGTTTTATTCATCCTAGTGGTTCCCCATGGGGTGCTCCTATGCTCTTTGTGCGTAAGAAGGATAGGTCCCTCCAAATATGTATAGATTATTGCTAGTTGAATAAGCTTATGGTGAAGAATAAGTATCCTGTTCTTAGGATTGATGACCTATTTGACCAGGTTCATGGTGCTAAATACTTCTATAAGATTAAACTTCAATCAGGTTAATATCACCTGAAAAATAGGGAGGTGGATATCCCTCAGACTACTTTTCATACCCAATATAGCCATTATGAGCTCTTTGCATGTCTTTTAGTTTGACTAATGCCCCGACAACATTTATGGATCTTATAAATTGAGTCTTCCATATGTTTTTGGACTTATTCATCATTGTGTTCATTGATGACATCTAGGCGTATTTTAAGAGTAAGGAAGATTATGTCGATCATCTCTAAATATTATTGTAGACCCTTAAGGATCAACGATTGTTTGCTAAATTTTCTAAGTGTGAGTTCTGGTTAAATTTTTTGACACACTTAGGTCATGTTGTATCTAGTGAGTAGATCATAGTGGATCCACAAAAACTTGAGGCTGTTAAGAAGTGGCCTAGACCTACGACTCTAATTGATATTTAGAGCTTCTTGGGTTTAGCCATATATTATAGAAGGTTTGTGGAAAGTTTATCTTCTATTGCTGCCCCATTGACTATGTTGACTTAGAAAAAGGTTATGTTTTTGTGGTAGGATGATTGTGAGGGTAGTTTTGTGAAGTTGAAGGATAAGTTGACTTTGCCTCCAATCTTGACTCTATCGGAGGGTACAGAGGGTTTTATGGTTTATTGTGATACATCCCATGTAGAACTGGGTTATGTGTTGATGCAGCATGGTAGGGTTGTGGCCTATGCTTCTAGATAGTTAAAAGTTCATGAAAAGAATTACCTGATGCACGACTTAGAATTGTTCATTGTGGTCTTCACTTTGAAGATTTGGCTCCATTATCTATATGGGGTTAATGTTGATATCTATTCAAATCATCAGAGCTTTCAATATGTGTTTACCCAAAAGTTGATAAATCTCAGGCAAAGAAGATGGTTTAAGTTACTCAAGGGCTATGATATGAGTCTTTACTACCATCCAGGTAAAGCCAACGTGGTTGCTGATGCTCTTAGCAGGTTATCTATGGGAAGCTTACCTTATATGGATGTGGAGAAGCAAGATTTGGTGAAGGATATTCTCTAGTGGTCTAACCTTGGGGTTCATCTCTTTGACTCTGAGGTTGGAGATACAATAGTACAAGAAGTGGTGAAGTCATCCATTAGTGCTAAGGTGAAAGAGAAGCAGGTTTTGGACCCTACCTTAATACAGATTAAGAGTGACGGGGGCCAACAGAAAGTGATAATTTTCTAGATTGGTGGTTATGGTATCTTGAGATACCAAGGTAGGTTATGTGTCCCTAATGTTGATGGGCTACAAGGAAGGATTTTGGTCGAGTCTCATGAGTTGAGGTACATTCTTCATCCTGGTGAGACAAAGATGTACCATAACATGAAATGGGATTTGGTAGGTTTTGTGGCCAAATGTATGAATTTTAAACAAGTGAAGGTGGAGAACTTTAGACCTGGTGGGTTGTCTTAAGACATTGAGTTACCCGAATGGAAGTGGGTAGTGATAAATATGGATTTCGTTACTTGTCTTCCGCGATCCCGCCATCAGTTTGATTCAATTTGGGTTATCGTGGAAATGATAAATAAGTCTTGTCATCTCTTACCTATGAGAACTAATTACTCTGTCGAGGATTATGGAAGGCTGTTCATTTACGAAATCTTCTAGTTGCATGATGCACCTGTTTTTATTATATCTGATCATGGTACTCAATTTTCCTTGCACTTTTGGAATTCTTTCAAGAGAGGTGTGGGAACTAAGGTGAACCTTAACACTACTTTTCACCCCCCATATGAATGGGCAAGTGGAGAAGACTATTCAGACTTTTAAGGATATGTTAAGGTCTTGAATGCTTGACTTTGGTGGTAGTTGGGTTGGTCATTTCATTCTCATCGAGTTTGCATATAATAATAGCTATTATGCAAGAATTATGATGGTTCCATTTGAGGCTTTGTATAGCAGGATTTGTTATTCTCTTATTAGGTGATTCAAGGTTGGTGAGGTTGGGTTATTTGGTCCCGATTTGGTTCACCAGGATATGAAGAAGGTGAAGGTGATTCGAGATATGCTTAAGACCACCTAAAATTGCAAAAATTCATATATGGACATAAGGTAAAGAGAGTTAGTATTTTAAGTTGGTGATTGTATGTTCTTAAAGGTATCTCCTAAGAAGGGAGTGATACAGTCTGGAAAGAAAGGGAAGCTTAGTCCCCATTATGTGGGCCCTTGTTTGATTTTAAAGAGAGTGGGTAATGTGTCTTATATGTTACATTTGCCTCCCCATTTAGGTTTCGTTCACCTAGTTATTCATTTTTTGATATTGAGGAAGTACGTAAGTAATTCTTCCCTTGGTGTTTTGGACTTCTTATCGTATGGGAAGCTCCCATTTTAGATCTTGGATCGAGAGGTCCATTAGTTGTAGACAAAGGCTATGGCTTCAGTAAAGGTTTTATGGAGGAACAAAAGTTTGAAGAAATGACTTGGGAAATTAAAGAGGACATGAAGTCCAACTACCCATTTTTGTTCCCCGTTCCAGATAATCGTGCATAAGATATGTGTTAACCTTATTATTTTTGTTTTTTGACTTTGTTAAAGAAAATTGTGATTTCCTCGACATCTTTGATTTTTATCTTTGTTAAAGGTAAGTGTGGGTGTATTTTTACATTAAATCATGCTAATAGATGCCTTGACCCATCACCCCTGGTTTTAGCAATAATATATTACTGACTTTTGTACTTACTTTCCTGACTATGGATCACCCTACGAGTCATAACATATCATTGCGGGTCATCTGGCCCCAATTGTAAGGTGTCTAGAAATGGTAGCATAAGGTAATATCCTGATTATGAGTGGTTCCTAATGAGTTGTACAGACTCTAAATGAGTCGTATGGTCCCATCTGTAGCCAAACTAGTGTGTTCCCCAAGTATTTTTGTCTTGACTATGACTTAGACCCTACGAGTCATAGGGTCACCTAACGAGTCATATCGTGTGAATCATAAGTTCACCAGAGAAAGGTCTTTTAGCTACTGTATCATCTATGACTCATGGTGATGAGCCATAACTGTCCCTACGAGTCGTATAATGACTCATAGTCGCTGTGACAATTTTTCAACTTTTAATTAAGGGCACTTTGGATATTTCCCCTTTTCCCCAAAGCATGACCCACTACTTAAAAACCTTTTAGGGTGTCATAATTACTCTAAAAAAATTGAAATACCTTCTCAATCATTCTTTATTTCCAAGGTCAAGATACTTAGGGGTTCCAAGAAGTTGATCAATTAGAGTTCCCAAGGGCAAATTCTATACATAACTCTTAATATTTCAGGCATGTTACTCTTCCCCAACTATTATATTATGAAAGCATGTGTTTTAAATAGTTATCCATATGGTTTTGATATTGGTTTTGAAACATGGGTTGAGGCTTTTGAATATTTATTTTTGAATAATACTTCCCATGGTTTGCATATGATTGTTCATGCTTTATTTATGGTTTGAGCTTGTGGGGTGCATGGGTATGGTGAATAAACTAGGGGATTGTTATTTCCCCTATTTTTATGAATATTGACAATTGAATTGGTAATTACCCAAACCCAATTTTGTGGAAGTGATTTGGATTACTAGTAAATTTTCATTGAATTACTTTTGGAACAATTACATAATGTAAAGAGGTTATTACAACATGACGGTAAAGGTAGTTTTTCTCCTAAGTTAATGGAATTCAAATGGTATGTTGATGTTACCTTACAAGTGTAGTTGGTATGACAATACCAACAATGTATGTCTAAATGTGTATTATGGTTCAATGAATGGAAATGTATGATAAATATTTTATTAGGGCTTAAAAGAGGGTTCTATTATTTGGCCTTGAAAGTGGCAGTACCAAGTGGATCAAAACTATAAATTGAATTTGCCGACTTGAGGGTGTAAATGGCCTGGGGTTTTAGTCCCCTTGATTATGGTAGGGTGGTTCGAGTCCACCTTATTATATGATTGGGAGGTTTGATTCCCCCACAATACATTACATGATTGGGTACGTAATTTACCATAGTATATGATTAGGAGGTTTGAGTCCATCGTGCATATATAAAAGATTATTCTCCAGTTTGTATGGCTAACATACTGGGCCCAACCAGGGGGTGAGAGCTGGTGCCCATATAGCTCGTGGGTACTGATATATGACAGTTAAGTTACACAATCTAAACAAATATTTTAAAGTGCATACTAAGCCTTGTTCCCTATCCCATTTCATATAAGTATATATGTATGCACACATGTATATGAACATGTACATTGAGTTGAGCTAAATTTTTGTCATTACTTTATCCTTATCCCTAATTTGCATGCTAGTTCTCAACCCAGTAACCATCTTTGACCATTGTATCCCCACACGATACAGGGTCCAAAGGCAATCCTACTTTTCTTGTGCAGTGCTAGGTGGATCGGCATGGTTCATCGGTCGTTTGTGGTGAGCTTTCATTTTCCAAAATACCTGATTATTCCATCGGTTTCCATTTATAAATTAGAATTAAAAAGCTTACATTAAAATTATCATTTCCATTGTCTTTGTTATCATCACGATCGAGGGATATCCTGACTTAGATTATTTTTTGATTAGTAGAGAATTTGTGGACATTACTGTGGATTGTATATTGATGTTGACATTCTTAGAAGTCTTTGAGTTTCTTACCTTTTTATCTTGTTATATCTTTAGATTTTAGTCGCTTCTAGAAGTGTTATATCCTATTTGTCTAGGCAAAGGGGATGGTCTTTGGTCCTCGGTGGACTTGAGATACCCATCATGGCCAGGCCCTAGTTTTGGTCGTGATAGGTTTGATCCAATGAAATAGTTGTGTCACATCTATAGGTTATGGGATATGCATTTTCTATATATTACCGTGGGATATTATTTTTTTATTAAGAGTGTGTATATATTACTGTGTTGGTGAAATTCTCCACTGATGTGACTTATTCTACTTCTAATTGATAAGACTTGAAAAATATCACCCTTACCTAAATCATTTCATTACCTTGGTGATAATTTCTATATATTGGAATAGGCAAGAACTTTTTGCGTGCAAGTTTATTTACGGTAAAATAGATGGTTGATCTGGTGGTGCTCGCTATTATCCTTGATTAGGGTTGACAATTCTTATCGAGTACACATATTTTGTACTCACCCTTTCTTTTCTTTTCCTTTTTTTCACCAAATTCCAGTATTGAGATAGTATTAGAGCATTGATCGTGTTCACCTAGTGTTTGCTTTACATAGATCGAGGTTGTGGTTGTTGGATTGCTGGGCGTACTCAAATACCTCTTTCATTTATCTTAAGTATTTATTCTCATTTAAGATATTTTGATTTACTAAATTATACTCCCTCTATCCCATTTTAAGTGTCGCCATTTTCTTTTTGGTCCGTCCCAAAAAGAATGTCATCTTTCCTTATTTAGTAACTATTTAATGACACCATCTCTATTTTATCTTTAATAGGACCCACTTTATAAGAAAAGACAATTAAAAAGTAAATTTTAAGAGGGGCAATTTTGTAAACTTTATAAAGTCATCATTTATTTCTTAAACTTCATGTCCGATCAAATAGCAACACATCAAATGGGATGGAGGGAGTATTCATATTAGAGGCATGAAATAGTGATGACCAGACATAGAATGTTGTGTTGAGAGTGTACTTCTTTCTATATCATTGGGGATTATTTCTTTTCTTATTATTTTCTGCTTCAATTTTGCTTTGTTTATCGGGTTTGGGTTGGAATAGGCTTACCTGTACCGGAGGGTGTAGATGCTATCACAGACTCTATTTTGGGTTGTAACATGCTCATTTAGGGGCCACATGAAGATGTGGTGGTGTAGCTCGATACTTAGTCCATTATGAAGCAAAATAATTTTTAGTTTCTTATGCCTATCATCCTAGGAAATAGAGAGATTGTCAGGGATGTTATCCACCATATTTGAATAATGCATAAAATAGAGGATCACTTTTAGAGTTTGAAGTGATAAAAAGGTGCCTTTTAAACTTAAAGGCAGAGGGATGATTTAACTAGCTATGTTGTATAGTGTAAAGTGTTGGCCAGTCAAGAACTCTTACAATATAAAGATGAATGTGTTACATATAAGGATTTTATGATGGATGTGTAGGTTTAATAAGAGAGATAGGATAACAATTATATTATTTAAGATACGATGGGGTGACATCGGTGGAAATATGATGTGGGAATCAAGGTTGAGATGGTTTCAGCATGTAATGAGGAGGTGTTCAAATGCTTTAGTGTAGAGGTGTTAAATGTTGGCTATGTATGGATTTAGGTGTGGTACAATTAGACAAGAGAAATATTTGAGAGAGGTGATAAAACATGACTTAGAGCAATTACAATATACCGAGGACATGACCTTATATAAGAAGGTGTACAGGATGCTAATTAAGGTAGATGGGTAGTAGGTAGGAGTGTGTATATGCTAGTAGTTTGGTGTGTTTTTTATTAATATCATTACTAGTTGTCTTTATGCTTTTTTTATCGTGTATTGGTCTTTATGCTTTTTTTATCGTGTATTGGTATCATACTTTTGTTAATGTTTGTTGTTTTAGAGAGGTCGAGTGTGGTACGACTTTATGGTGGGCTTATTTATTCCTATTAACTATTGTTTATTTCTTCATATTGTTTCTTGATCTTATATTATGTCCTTATCTAAAATATATTTTTCTTGAGATGGGGTGTAATGACCCTCTAGGTCATTTCTATATTTTTGCTCATTTTTGTAGTTTTGAGATTTCTTATACTACCCCAAGTCAATTATGACTTTTTGGAACTCACAGTGCGGTTATCGGGTTGTTCATTTGTTTTTAAATCCAATTTCTTATTTTAAAGTCTTAGCTAGTTCAAATTGGCTACCGGGTAAGAAATTCAGTCAAACGACCTCGTATTCCAATTTTTGACTGTATAAACATCTCTAGAACATCGATTTTAGGTTAGGAGGACCCTTGGTTTGCATCCCAGTGATCTCGAACCCTTTTTGGGCTATTAGCCAAAAGTTATGAAAACTAGTAAGTGGGTGTAGAGCGCACATTTTGGCGAAAAAACCTCGGATGAAAATTTTGACTGATCCATTGAGTCTGGAACATCAAATTTGGTAGCATAGTTTATTTAAGTATATGAGATTCTGGGTGAATCCAAGTCTCAATTGATGTCTAATCTATCACGTACGTGACCATCCAGTGGCTTTAGCAACCTGGCTTGTCCCACTAGTATAGCGTACGTGAAGCGGGTGTCTTATATGAGAACACCACTTAAGCGATACCAGTATTGCTTACACAACATATATTGAGGCTGACAATCTCTCAAATGTGACGCCTGGTCGCTTAGGCGATGTTCATTTAAGCGACATGATGTTCGCGTACGCGATATCTATGGGCCTAGAAAGGGTATAATGCCCAATTAGCCAACTTTTCACCACTTCTCATCTAGTATCTAGAATTTTAAACCCTAAAAAGTGAGCAAACTTGGAAAAATTCAATTGCGGATGATTGTGAAGCTTTGGTATAGTTAATTTATGCGATTCTTCACCAAATTCATGGTAAGATTCCACTAATTTCAAGGTTAATTCCTCTATCTTTTTCTAAAATCCTGAGTTTAGCGGATTCTTCGGGCTTTCTTTGGAGGGTAGGTTTAACTTCTTTATAGATTGAGCTATTTTGTAGTATGCCTATGATATTATGCTAGATATAGGGTGCGATTTAGGAATTGGAGGTGTTTTGCAGAAATTTTAACTTTTTAATAGTCGCCACTTAATTTATTTGAAAAGGAATTAAGGAAACCTTGATAAAGTATTTAAATAATTCAAAAAAGGAAAATCATTCAAGTTTAGAGATTCTAGGTAAGCGGTTCCTATTAACATTTTAGGAAGGTTTTAAGGCACCTAAAATGTCCGCTAACTTATGGTTATCCAGAATGTTTGAAAAATAATTTCCTTTTGACTAACTTCTAAACAAAATCGATTGTTGAAAAGAAGTTGATTAAGGAATATTTTTGAAATTTTTTGCAAAATCAGTTTTTAGCGACTTACGGGTTTAACTAGATTCATAAGAACACAAAGCAAACAATATAAAAATAGGGGAAGAAGGAGAAGAAATAAATAATTTGGGTTCTTAAGCCCAAATCCATCTCCCTGTCCTAGTCTAATTGGGCTTTCAGCCCAACTTCTCCTATCCTAATCTAGATACTGGGCTTTGGCCCATAAACTGTCCTAACTATTTTTTTGAACCTTTGTCTCTAGTTTCACTTCACTTGTATTAGTTTACAATTTTGGCTTCATGGTTCAAATGAATAAATAATGAAAGGAAGAAATAAATAAATATTAATAAAAAGACAACAATAAATGAATAAAATAAAACCAAAAGATGTGACTTCCGAGTCTCTTTGCCACTTCAAAGACAGGACTTTAGTCCATTCTGCTCCTTTCAACTCCTTGTACCTGTATGCCATGGACTCGATTTTATATTTTCCTTCGGTGTTAATTCAATAAGATGGGCCTCGTTGGCCCATTATGAAATGCAAAGGGAAAGAGTCTGTTTGGACTCCAATGAAATTGCATGCAAAAATTAAAAAAATAAAGAAAATTAATACATGACCAACGTAAGG
The DNA here is from genome assembly GCA_030864225.1 of Capsicum baccatum var. pendulum. Lineage (NCBI taxonomy): Eukaryota > Viridiplantae > Streptophyta > Magnoliopsida > Solanales > Solanaceae > Capsicum > Capsicum baccatum. Next base: position 100,773,973 of record CM061556.1, read on the forward strand.
AAGAAGAGAAGGAAAAGTAAAATTAACACATTAGCCAACCTAAGGAAAGGAAAATTAAAGTTAGTTAACACATGACCAACCAAACACAGAAGGAAAAAAATAGAAGAAATATATAGGAATGAAAGAAATGGGGATAGGTCCAGACAGTCAAGCAACATATTAAGTTCTATCTTGGTATGAGTTTTTTTATACTTGAATGAAAGTAATATATATTTGATACCAAATCATACCATTAATAAAACATAGAGTGCACATAAACACTTGGCAAACTTATTTGAAAGGTTTCATAATCAAAATATTGTGCGGTTTATCAATCAATCTAAATAACACGCAAAATTATCCGAGATCATATGAAGATGATCGAAATGTGACAAAGGTTATAACTCTATTCCGAGTAAGCCAAAATACAACATAAGACTATGTGTTATCAAATCCTTATTATCAAACAAGCATTTTGAAATCAAACTTACCGAAAGTAATAATGAAGGCCACAACCAAACTTATAGAGATAGGAAAATCTAAACATTTTTGTGAAAAGAAAAGCATGAACTTTCGCACAAAAGAAAAGAAAAAGATAATGGCAAGCCTATCTTTTCATTATATTCACGACGATAATCTCCAATCTTGACATGGCAAAGAATGGTTATAAGGAAAGAAAAAGTTTGGTTTAATGAGAAAATTTCAAATTACAAAACATAAACTATATTCATTAAATTTTATCAAAAAATAAGCATCTTGAAACCAATACTTACAGAAAATGATAATGAAAGAAACAGTCCAAACTTATAGAAATAAAAAAGTTTGAGTATTTTCATGAAAGGAAACAACAAATTCACACACACATACAAAAAAGGAATTGAATCATTCCTACAAAAGAAGACATACAGAGAAAAGGGAGTTCAAGCTAGAGCAAAACTCAACATACTTCTTAGGCAGAATAATACAGAGATGAATGAATAAACATCATATATTTAGTGCGAACCAACATGACCAAAGGACTTCGAAAGGGATCTATCTTAAATTTATCAAATATGATTAAATTAGTGATTTGAAAGTTTGGAATAAGGAGCAGCCTAGGAAATCGAGTTAGGGTACTCAAGGTTCTTGCTAGAGCTCAACTTTTCAAATACTTTCTTTTTCTTGTTTAACCAAATTCTAATCAAATAAGGGGGGCAACTTGTTTAGCTAATTCAGAATTAGCAAAATTTTATAGGAATACATCATATTTTGCAAAACATACAATTAAACATACTGGACAGATTAATAATCGAAACACACAGACAGCGATAAGTTGAAACTGATAAAACAAGATGTCTTAAACCAAAATAGTAAACCAAAAGAGGGATCGAGGTGAGAATATTAAAAGGAAAAGTGATTAAATCTACAATACAATCCTTAAACCTAAATCAACAGGTTAACAAATCAATGCTAAGTCATTTTTTTCTGATTTAATAGACCAAAATCAAGGTAATCTACATAAGAGCAGTAAAGATACCCTTAAAGAAAAATATCAAAATAAAAATCAAGAATGTTGTTTGAAAGCAGAGGAGAGAAAGAACACAGTAGAGGGAATTACAAAACTAAGCAATGAGCCACTAAGGTTAAACGAACTGCACATAAATCCTACTGCCTTCGAGGCTTCTACAGCTACTCCCAGCAAGAAATAAGAGAATTAAATTACTACTACTTCAAAAGCAAAAATGAGGTAAAATAAAAAGAAAAAAATAAAGCGTCGATAAGTTTACCTCTTTTGGGGCAGCAAAATGGGACTTGAGCCACAACCGAAAAGCTTCGCTGTGACTTCGAGGACTCTAAATAATCATTGACTTTTTATTTAAAATATTTTTTACTAAAACAAGACTATTTTGGCTCGGAAGTTTTCCAGCTCCAAGACTTATCCCCTTTTAGCTCAACAAATGGGCTTTATATAGATAGAATTAAGGATCAAACTACTATTTTTAGGTGATGTGGGATAAACTAAAAAAATAATGGAAAATATTTTTGGGAATTTCAATTGAGGATCATGTTTGATAAACTGGAAGCCATACTACTTTAGTACCGATTTAAATTTCAAATTGAAAATCTGATAAGATTGGAATAAATTTTAATGTTGGCTAAGCTGGGTTGGGTTCTCGGGTTTTTGTTAGATTCAGGTTTGAAGAATCAGGTTGACGTTGTTGTTCATCATTAAATCACTGGTGGGAGCCTTCGGGTCGGGTCAAGTTGAGGTCCGGTCAGAGTGGCTGACTATTTTTGGCACTGGTTGTTGATATTATTGCTATTTTTTAAGATTGTTAAAGGTCATGGGTTATGTTATTGTGGATATTTTCTACAAATGTTGGTGGGAGTTGTTGTCAATGGTTTTGCGGTTTATGGTGTATTGTTGGTGTTTTGATGTTGTACGTTGCTGATATGGTTAAAAGGGAAAAGGAGCAGGCTGGGTCAGGGATAGTGTGGATTGGGTTGCTGAGTGGTGCTTTGTTGTTGGGATACTGGTGGGATGGGTAATTGAAAGAATTGGGCCACTAGATTATGGTGTTGAGCCGATTTTACTATGAAAAGTGGCTGTGTATACTTTAATAGGGATGGGAATTAGGGATTTGGTAAATTTTTGGGTTATTTAGAAAATAAACCCAAGTAGATTAGGTTTGGGCTATTTATTGAATAGCATATTAATAGAATTTTAGTCAATTGTGTTTAAATTTTAACCTAATTTAAAATTAATTGGCCAATTTTATTGCAATTGTGGCCAAATTGACCTCAATTAAGTGAAATTTAATAAATTGACCAAATTGAATTAAGATTTAAAACGAATTAGCAACTAGTTTAATCTCAAGCTTCTTGATTTGATAAAATTGAATAAACATTTCTCCAATAGATTATTTTTTCAGAATATCATATTTGAGTCAAGATTTTACCCATTTGAATTAATTTTCAATATAAGCATTGATTCAAGATAAGTAGCAAAATTATATAATATCGTATAATTGAATAAGATATGTATAATTGCTACTTAAAATGAAAAAATTATGTATATAAATATTTTCAAAAAGTTTTTATTTAGAAAAAATAAATATTGTAATTTTATTTAAAATTGAAGAAACTCAAATTAAACTTGGTTTTGGAGTGAAAAAATTAGGTATCAACAACTTTTCCCTCCCTTTTGGTAGGATGGATGCAAGTAATCCTGGGCAAAGGGAGGTTGACGTTTCTAATTTTTGTCCAACCACAAATTCAAAACTGAAAGAGGTTGGTTTTCGCACCAGTTTTGGAGTTAAGGTCAGACCTTGGTATCAAGTTTTCTATATATCTTAGGTTATATGAGAATTCATGCCACTTGTAGTTCATAAAGCTTGATTCAAAGCATAATTTTCAAAAATTTCCCAAGCTATATCGGTTTTGGAGTTTCTGATGATATCGAAAAGATAAAGAATAAAGGGATTTTGGGGATGTTGGAATTCAGTAGAGTTTTTAAAATAAAAACCAGCCTACATATCCCCGAGACTTAGGGAATCAGACTGCATGTAGTTTGACTCAATCGGTAGAAAAGCTAGTCTCTTATTTTAGATGATCTTTGGCTCGAGATGAGTGACAAGTTGATCGAGTTACAGAAAAAAGACTTGTAATCTCTTAACCATGAATGTGGGATCCTTCACATATATAGGCGAGAACTTACCTGGACATAATTTCCAAAACTCTAGGTGTCTTATCACTCGAATTTGAAAGAAAGAGAAGTTTACCCTCGGTATGAGCTTAGAAATATCTCAAAGGTGAATCTAAAACCAGAATATTACAAAATTTTTACATTCCTTCTATCAGGATTGCGGTTGGATGGTGGTGGAGATTATCCTTTAGCTCACATCCAAATAGTATGACATCCCTCTTTAGACTATGTCCCATTTACTGCTAAGAAAGAGTTCCATGTTGTGTTGTGTCCTATCTAGATTCGTCTGTACCTGTGGTTTTGATTTGAGATTGTTATCCTCTCAGATGCTCTTGACAGTATTTCAAACAAAAGTATTAATGCTAAACATAATTCATGAAAGAGGTATGTAGTCGTTTACCATATCTCCATATGGGTTGTTGCTTAAAAAATAAAGTAATCCTTTTGTGTACCGGTTTGGAAGGAAATAACTTGCAACAACAGACACAACAACCCTCTTGGTTGTTGCATACTTATCTTATTTGTCGATTGAATATATCTTCAAAGTGCGGTTACTCTATTAGACACCGATGATACTTTATGCAGAACGGTCCCTTCAACTGTGTAATCTTATACTGAGGTGAACCATTTTGGTTGCCTATCATAACATTTTTGGTTATTGATAATAATTCTTTATATGTGACCTCGAGTAAGTCCTGTGCATCCTTTGAATCAATACGACTTATAGATTTTCCTTGAATTATCAATCTTTGGATAATCTTGTGCATTATTTGATGTTGGATACGAGGCGACTTTTAGATATCCTTTGAATTGCTAGCTTTCAGGTAATCCCATACATTATCTGACCTTTGATAAGAGATGTCTTACAGATATCCCTCCAATTGCTATCTCTATGGTATTCCAGCACACCATTCGACCTTGGATACAATATGACTTATAGATATCTTTCAAATTGATAGTCTTTTGGGTAATCCTGCACATAATCGATCTTTGAATATGATGTGTCTTATAGAGAATCCTTGGACTTATCAATTTTATAATCTCACATATCCTCTGGTAAGGATTTAGTTGTGACTTATAGATAACCTTCAGACTATCAGTTTCCGTGTAACCTTGCACACTATCCGGTTAGGATGTTGTTATGGCTTACGAATGACCTATGGGCTATCAACTCATAGGTAAACTTTCACACTCTCCTATTTCAAATAATATGCCTTTTAGATGACCCTAAAATTGTCAATTTCTAGGGAATCTCATATATCATTTGCTTTTAGATAGGGACTTAAAAATGTCCCTTTGAATCACGTGCTTTTGATGCATTCAGATGTTGATTCATGGAATGATGAGATATCCTTGATGCCAGAGTATTCTATCTTTATGTATCAACATATGTCAAATGTTATGATATCCACGACACCAACGCATGCTATCTCAAATGTCAACAGATAATAAATATTGATGATATCCTCGATGCGAGCGTATGCTATATCATCTGTCAACAGATATTAAATGTTGATGATATCCTCAATTCAAGTATTTGCTATCTCACGTGTCAAAAGATATTAAATATTAATGATATCTTTGACACCATGCTAGCTTATTTGCAAGTTGCACCATGCCATAGTTTGATAAGATGTCTCTATAGATGCATTATGAATTCAATGTGCATACTTATGCTAAGCAAGATTATGTGATGCTTTATTTTCATGCTATCGAATCTTGGGTGTATTTCATACCTAATAATTTAGTTTTTTACTTAGAGCCAGTGTCAGTTATGAAGTAATATCAGTAGTGACTTGATCAGTAGAACTCAGCCAGTTATAGAAACCCAGGAAATCTCAGTAGTGTTTGTAATTCAGTCACTGTACTCAGATCAGACCTCGGTAGACTCAGTCAGTTAACATAATCTAGTAGTATTTCGTTAGTCCATGGAACATAGTAAACTCAGCTCAGTTCAGTCAAACATTAATATTAGTAACAATCTAGTCCAGTCTAGTACAGACTAAAAATCAGTTTAGTGTCTATTCAGTTGGGAGTAGGATTCAGCACCTGAGTGAACCCATGGATGGGGGAATTCCTGTCGATAAAAGGTTTGACCCTTAGTAGAAATCCCTGTATTACAGAACTACGTAGTTAGCGTAGGTTGAGATGTCTTCTTTTCAGATATTATGAGGGATGATATATCTTATTTGAGTTTTCCTACCAGTGAGGGTTGACGAAAGAGCTTCCTGTCAGATAGGGTTAACTCACAGCTTGTCTCTACCTGTGGCACGATATTGACATCCTTCCAACTGGGTTAAAGGTTGGACCTCAATCAATTCAAAAAGATGCATGTCGGTTAGATGATTACCTCCCACAGTTTCATTTTTAGTCTCAGTCTCAGAATAGAACTCATCTTAGTTCTACAGATTCAGGACTATCAAATATAGTCACTCAGCTTAGTATGGAACTTAGTATAGTTCCATAGAATTAGGACTGCTAGATACAGTCATTTAGTTGTTAGTAATTCAGTATCAGCATACTTAGAAAATAGTTAACCAGTATTCAGATTCAGTATTGGGAAAAGGCATCGTTCCACCCTAAATTATACAAGAAAAGTCGAAGCCACACCTAAACTATACTATTGACCTATTACTCACCTAAACTATAAAAAAGTGGAACTTTCTACACCCTGTATAGCATTATACCACTTTCATATGGTGTGGTGTTTTACACGTGCTGCCACACCAGTACCATATCAGCATAGTATGAAAAAATAATAAAAAATATCAAAATTCCCTTATAATTTTTATTTTTGTCATCTGTCATTATAATTTATTGTTCTTCATCATTCATTGCCATTTTTATTCACTGATGTCCCCTTATATTTGTTTTCCTCTTTCTTCTCTTCTTTAGACTAGTACTATACTAGTCTTCCTATCTTTCTTCTCTATTCGTTACCTTTTTTTGTATGCGGTGGAAAGCAGAGTTTATGTACAGCTTCAGGATCGATCGAGTGTTGTAACTTAGAACTGAAAGTTTTCAAAGTCCAGCCCTCTTTCATCAACTAATTTTTATTATTTTCTTTTTAATCTTACCTCTGGATCACCAAATTATAGAAAATTCATCTGAATTTTGTTAGTTTTGCTTGAAATTATGAATAATTTATTGAGTAATTAAAGAAAACCTATCTGAATTTTGTGATTTTTGATTGGATATTTGGAATTAGATTTTTAATTTTTATGGTGATGTGTTTGTTGGGAACAATGAGAAAGAAGTAGTGGTGGTGATTGTACCAGCACCTTTATTGTGGTTGGAAAAAAAAGATTCAATGGTGATAATTTGGTGCTTCATCTTTTGGACTAGTGGATATGGTGATATTCATCACCATTTGAGTTCGCTGGAACACCGGCGAAGTGAAAATAACATATTCAATTTGAATTCTGGCAAGCTCGTTTAAACTTAGTTTGAAATTAATAATTCAAATTTTTTTTCAAGATTTCAAATTAGTGAAATTAACATTGATTCGGTAGGGTTGGAGTTTGGTGGTGAGGGTGATGAAGAGGATATATTGGTTGGGGTAGGGTTGGAGTTTTGGGGTGGGGGTAATGAAGAAGATGATGGTTTGGGGTGGGGTGATAAAGAAGATGATGGTTTGGGGGTGGAGAAAGGGAGATGGATACTGGGGGCTGGGTAGAGTGAGTATTTTATTTTTATTTTTTTTACATTAATTTTTAATGTAGAAGCGCCTTTTTTAATTTAATCAATTATATTTTTTCCACGTCAGATCTAGGGGGTATAAAGTTCCATTTTTTTATAGTTTAGGTGTGTAATAGGTCACTAGTATAGTTTAGGTATGGCTTCGACTTTTCTTGTATAGTTTCAGGTAGAAACGATGCCTTTTCCCTTCAGTATTCAGTATTATCATGACCTCAGTTACTTTGTATGTATTCATGCATGTATTCTTATTCAGTCATACTTATGTTATTAAGTTATTATTATTCATACATATGAACCCATGCATATTAGCCCACCTCACTGAGCATACCAGTATATTCAAAGTACTGATGCATACTTTTCTTTTGCGCTATGATGTCTTATATCATAGGTTCCGACACACAGGCTCCAGAACACCCTTAGTAGTTTAAATTTTCAGCATTCAGCGTAGGGGTGAGTCCTCATAATTTGAGGGCATAGTTGTTTTCAGTATTTCAGTGTTATTTTTAGTAGTCGAAGTTAGTTGGGGACTTGTCCCGTCAACTCCACAGTTTAGATAGTTTAGAGGCTTTCCAGACTAGAGTATTTTCAGATAGTTGTTTAGTTTTCAGTATTGATGTTCAGTTTTGGTATTGTGACACCATATAGTATTGAAACTTATGGCTAGTTTTCCACCTACTTTCCATATATATACCATATTATTATTCAGTTATTGCAGCAGGTACCAGTCATAGGTTAGCTTGTGGTCCTTCGAGATTATGAGCACCATGTAGCATCCGTGGTACAGACTCAGGGCATTACATTATTCCTCTATATAGTTGAAGGTTTATGAGATAAATTATCTAACTCATGACTTGGAGCTATTGTATGTGGTGTTTGTATTATAAATTTAGCGTCATTATCTGTATGGGGTACATGTTGATATCTTTTTTTTCACAAGAGCCTGCAGTATGTATTCACTCAGAAAGAGCTTAATCTCAGATAAAGAAGGTTGCTTTAGTTGCTGAAGGACAATGATATAAGTCTTCATCACCATCCAGGTAAAGCTAATGTAGTTGTTGATGCTCTCATAGGCTATCCATGGGGATTCTAGCTCATGTGGATGAGGATAAGTGGGAATTGGTGAAGGATATTCACCATTTCTTAAATATGAGAGTTCGTATCTTAGACTCTGGGATGGTGGTGTGTTTGTGCAACAGAAGGCACAATCATCTCTTGGTTAAAAAATAAAGGAGAAATAGTTATTAGATCCTCTCTTGATAAAAATAAAGGATGATGTAGGTAAGCAGAAGGTAATGTCTTTTTATATTGGCGGTGATGGTATCTTGAGGTACCAAGGGAGGTTGTGTGCTCTCAATTTTGATGGGTTGCGAGATAGGATTTTAACGGTATATGATTCATCCCAGTTCAACAAAGATGTATCATGATCTCAAGAACATATATTGGTGGAATAATATGAAGTGGGATATAGCCAACTTTGTGTCTAAGTTTATTATGTATCAGCAAGTAAAGGTGGAGCACATGAGGCCTAGTAAGCTACTTCAAGAGATTGAATTGCCAGTGTGGAAATGGGAGATGATCAATATGGATTTCGTTACTGGTCTTCCGAGGTCGCGGAATCAGTGTGACTCTATTTGGGTCATCATGCATAGGATGACTGAGTCTGCACACTTCTTGCCAGTGAGGACTAATATTTTTGCCGAGGATTATGCAAAGTTGTTCCTTCAGAAAGTAGTAAAGTTCCATGGTGTGACTTTCTCAATTATTTTGGATCGTGGTACTCAGTTCTCATCGCATTTTTGATGTTCATTTCATTGTGGTTTGGGAACTAAAGTGAGTCTTAGTACGACCTTTGACTCATAATCGGATAGGCAAGCCGAAAGGACTATTTAGACTTTAGAAGATATGTTTCGAGCTTGTGTAATCAATTTTGATAGTAGTTGGTATGAGACTTGCCTTTCATTGATTTTGTCTATAACAATAGTTACCATTCAAGCATTGGTATGGCCTCGTTTGAGGCATTGTACGAAAGGAGGTGTAGATCTCCAATTGGGTGGTTCGAGGTTGGTAAAGAAGAAATATTTGGCCCAGATTTGATTCACCAAGCTATAGAGAAGGTGAAGGTGATTAGGAATAGGCATAACACAACCCAAAGTAGCCAAAAATCCTATGTGTAGGTGAGACGAAGGGACTTAGAATTTTAGGTTGGAGATTAGGTGTTCTTAAAGGTCTATCCCATAAAGGGAGTAAGGCAGTTTGGGAAGAAAGGGAAGCTCATTCCCTGGTATGTTGTCTTGTACTTGGTTTTGAGAAAGGTTGGTAACATGGCATATAAGTTGGATTCTCCCTCTAGCATGAGTTCCATTCACCCGATATTCCATGTGTCTATGTTGAGAAAATGCATGGGTAATCCTTCGTTGGTTATTTGGCGAACATTCATATTTTGGATTCTTTTTCCTATGAGGAGGTCCTGGTAAGGATCTTAGATCGGAAAGTTTGTTGGTGGCAGATGAAAGACATGGCTTCGGTAATAGTTCTATGGCGGAACCAAATGTTCGAGGAATCTACATGGGAAGCTAAGAAGGACATGAAGTCCAAGTATCCATACCTATTCCCAATTCCAAAACTCCATGCTTGAGGTATGTGTTGATCTTAGCATCTTTGTTTTCTATCTTTTTTAATGGTAAATAGTGAATTGCTCATCAGCTTTGTTTTCTAACTTGGTTAAAGTTAAGAGTAGAGGTGTGTAGAGTCCAAATCATGCTTGTATTGCCTTGTTCTATCATTCGAGGACGAATGATCCTAAACGGGGGAGACTGAAATACCCCAAACTTTGGCCCTTAGAAATTTTCTCGAATCTTGAACTTTATGATCACCATACGACTCACACCATGATTCATATGACGTGGTGATGGGTCTAGGGACCCTAGTCATATGCTGGTCAGTGTGTGGTTGGCCAAATTCTATCTTAGACATGAAAGGCCCTAGACGAGTCATATGGTAATATGATGAGAGGGTAAGGTTAATCATATGTTATCCAGTGATGGAAACTTAATTGAAAAGGTACCTCTTCTAAAGAGGTATAATTGAAAAGTTCTTCTAAAGAGGTATAATAAAAGGGTGCCTTTTAGAAGAGTCGGAATATAAATATCATGTATACCACTACTAGAAATTACCCATATGGTGACGATTACAAAACCGTTGCAATAGACAACAAAACCATTGCCATAGCTCTACCTCAATGGTTCAACAAGCATCCCATAGGTGGGCATTGTGATAGGTCTATGGCAACGGTTTCTATGATGGTTGTCTGAACCGTCGCCATAGGTCAACCTATGGAAACGGTTTCGTACAAACGTCGCCTTAGATTGACCTATGGTGACGGTTATTTTTGGACTTATTGAGACTTCTATTTTCATCTATCGCAACGGTTATTAACCGTTGCAATAGAATCTATTGCAATGACATTAAACCATTGCAACAGTATCTGTTACGACGCTTTTGTTGTTCTGTTGCAACACTTTTTGAGTATCTATTACAACTATTTCGTTACTTATTGGGATGCCTATTTTCATCAATTACAACGGTTACTAACCGTTGCAATAGATTCTATTGGAACGACATTAAATCATTGCAATAGCATCTATTGCAACGCTTTTGTTTTCTGTTGCAACGTTTTTTGACTACCTATTACAATGGTTTATTGATCTATTGCAATGATTATTGCCACATGTTATTAAATTGAAATGATTTATATAAATAGTCACTCATATTAATGTAAATTTTTATTTACATACACAATAAATTATAACACAATATATACACATCACAAAACAAAATCATTCATTACTAATTTCATAATTCAAAATGTGCAACAACCTGGTAATTTAAACCAACAAGCAAAATGTAATCAAGTCCAAATGAAGAAAATAAAAAAAAAGGTATAAGCTTTACACTATCTAAATTGAGAAATGCAGCCCAATTTGCCAGCCAATATCCAAAAATACAGGAGCATCTGGCACTGTATAAGTTCAGTACTCTAAAATATTTGGTAGCTAGGATAGAATTAACCTACTTTTTAATATTCATATCTACATGGATTTTGAGTGTTCAAGGTCCACGATGCTTCCAAAAAAAGAAACAACCCTATTATTCATCAACGGGGATCATTCCCCTACCTTTGGATGTGTCAATAGCCTCTATCATGGATACAAACTCATTCATCTCAGGCCACTTATCGGGATTAGCATCCAAGCATCGTTTCATCATATTAGCAAGGGAACTTGGGCAATATCTGGGTATTTTTGGCCTCAAATTCAGTGTGGAAGATCATAAGCCATAATAAACAAAGGGAGATCAAAACAAAAAAAAATATTAAACGTCTTTATTTTCTAACAAGCTTAGCCAAACAAGAGGAAAATAAATATGTTCTTCTCTTTCTGTGATCTATATTCTTCATGTTCTTGGCAACATTGCTAATTGTGTTTCTTTTTGAAATCCATGAAGTGCTAAACTGAGAGACGTTACCTGGTGAACCACGACTAAAGTCACTTCTGAGAAACTGAGATCAGGATATGGCTTGTCACAACAGTATATCTCCCACAAACATATGCCAAAACTGTACATGTTGCATTTTTTGTTGTATGGGTTGCCATTAAGAACATTCAGTTTAAGCATACACATTAACAATGCTCGACTTCATATATAGTAATGTAGTCCTTATTCTTGGATCCTTTCATCCAAACCTACTCAAATTTTAAATCACATTTTCATTAAATCTCTGATAATGGTACGTATACTCCTTAATCTTTACTATTTTTCTTCCTGAGTGGTAAAAGAAGATTAGGCAAAAAAAATGTTAAGGAAAATATTTAATATAGAGGATTAACACAATCAGATTCATTTTATAGGGGATCAATAGATAAACAAGCTTAAGTGCACAACAGGTACACTAAGATAGCAAAAAAATATGTCTTTCTACTTTAGAAGTGATTAGCGTAATACCTAATGGATAACGAACAAGAAGGCAGGCATAAAATGCTATAGGTAAGAAAGGTAAATCCTACTCCAATTCAAATGTGTATGTCAGGAGCCATATAGCCGAGAGTTCCGGTTCACCCCGTCATATCATTGGTATTAGAGGCCTCAACTCATGCAACCCCAAAGTCCGCAATATTTACAGTATGTGTCTTTTCCAATGGCATATTCTCTATCTTGACATCTCTATGCACAATCTTCTGAGTGTGAAGATAACTTAAACTACAAGTTCAATTGATTAAACTGGTTAAGATAAAGGACAAATCCTAGATAAAGGTACTAAAAAATAGAAAAATAAGTGAGAAAAGATGTAATAGAACTTGTGCGACACGTAAAATGGTAATTCAACAGCAAAAGTCTGGATAACTAGACAATTGAGATTGCATGATGTAATAGAACTTCATCCACAGGTAAAATGGCACCCCATTAGCAAAAGTCCTGATCATTAAACAAATGAGATTGCACTTCTAATGATAAGTTAAAATTTGGGCCACAATGATTCTGAAGTACATGTATGACAAAACAAATGTATTAGAGAGCAGAGACAAACCCCAAGGTCTTGTAAAGTTTGTTCAACCTGCTTTATCGTTCGAAGTCCAGCTGAAGAGCTTGCAGCTTGCACCATTTTCTCCAGTGCATATGTTCTCAAGTAAACTACAGCTGAAAATTTTCAGTTAGAGAGTAGATTAATTTTTGATATTATGCAGATGTGATTTTAAGTATTTTTACTTACTCCATAATTATTTTGAGCTGAACTTCTAGAGCCTTCTAAAGATTATTTTTTTCCCTAAAGAAACAAAAGTTTCTAGAACAAATGGACCCAATACTTATTAAAATAGCTTTCTGGAGGTGTCTAAAATCCTGGTCAGTTCACATCTCCATTTCGACATTCTACAAACTACAATAAAGATTACATACACTGGAAACTACAACAAAATCCCAACAATATAATGTACACATAACCTATGAAGATAAAAAAAAGTTTGACTAGATTATCCAACTTGAAGGAATTTTGACGTTTTTTACCAAGCAAGGCAGAACCACAGAAAGAGGATAGTAGAAATCTTATTCTCAAACATACCATGCGAAGAGAAGCCAAAGTGGAAGCAGTCTCTGATACAGGAGGTACAGCAATCCAGAGGGCAATTGAGCATTTGGTTCCTATAGTATTGAGTTAGAGATACCACAAAAAACTGAAATTTATAGAATAAAACACCAGTTAGAGGTGATAACTTTGAGAAAAAAGCAGGGCAAGAAGGTGGTATTACTCCAAAGAAGTAAATCAGAAAGGAAAATAGTCCTCAGTTGAAAAAATCACAACTGCTGACTGACCTTAACAAGGGGATGTCCAGTAACATCAGCTGGAGATGGAGCCCTAGCAATTGTAATAGCACGAGATACTACATACGACGAGGTCCAAAACTATCATCAAAATCAAAAGTTATTTGGAGTTATTAATCATATAAAGCGTAGAAGCTAAATTAGTTTAAGCAATTGATAAACAATGAGATATTGCAGAATACCACTGTAGTAGTGGTCCTTCATTTCCTCAATTGTATGATTTAAAGGGAAACTATCAGCTATGATAATGAAACAGAGATCAAACCTCTTACACAAATCAAATAATTGATATGTCTCTTCCTAGGTCCATGACTAACGCATAAAAATAAGTAAGTGAGCTCATAGGGATATAAGGAATTTAAGAAACAATAACTTATCCTTCCAATGACATAAGCATCTGTCCAGACAAGGGTGACTACATGGAATTAAAAGAAAAATCCAAGACCAGTTCTCAACAAAGATAAAAATGATTATTTGTAAGTTGCTTAAGGATTTTCAACAAAGATAAAGTAAAAATATCGGTAGCAAGATACTTCATATCACGTTAGGTAATTGAAAGATTTCTGTAAAAGCTACAAAATAAATGTTGCCTTGGGTAATTACATAACATGATATTATCAGTCATCCAGTAAATCATTACAGAATATGAATAGTTATTTAATAAACAACTACAGTTAGGGTGTTATTACAGGATTATAATAGAGTTTAAAGTTCAACTCAAAGAAAAGATAAAGCTGACAATTCTTGATATTGCCTCATTCCAAGCGGATAACACATCTAACTTTGGATATTATTTTGATACTTACAGGGTTGGACAAGTACTTCTCATATTCCTCATCAGTGTACTCGAGCACATCCACTAACTGCATCCAAAAGATAGAAGATTTAACACCATATATAGAGGAAGCCTCAGGAATAAAAAGAATCCTTGATATACCTTATTATACTTGGCAAACGAATAGTCACCTGTAGGTGGAACACCATTAACAACCATGAACTGGGATTTATTAAAACCAAATGAGTTTCATCAGTGGATGGTTTGACAGTTACTTTAAGAAGATTTTAGATCACTAGAAAAACATACCCAATGATAAAGCTGTAAGCTATCTTTTCTAGCAGAACTTGTGAAAGGAAGCCATTGTCACATAATCTGAATAACAAATTATGAGAAATTATTAACTTCTCTTAACATCAAGAAGAAGTTAGAAATTAGTGAAATAAAAACTTTGTTAAGGTACTAAACAAAGACGATGCTCAGATGACCTACTATTATAAATAAATTGTGAGGATTTGCAATTAGATGGAACTACACATCAACTTAGTTCCTAAAGCAATTACAATAAATTAGAGATTATGTTGGATTGCTCATTGTCTCATCTCTATTCCATTCTGGAGAGAAGATAGAAAGATCTTTTTTGTGCTATATATGAGGAGGAGAAAGATTCAATTGATCTTTTAATAAATAAAATTGCTTTCTATTTTGGTCCAACTTCTTTCTATTCTTCATCCAATATAGTTTTTTTAATCTAAATATTCTAAAGTTTAAATCTATTTTAAGTGAATCGGTCTTGTATCGATCCCTCTCTATTAAGGTTCAGTATTCAGAGCATTCGTTATACTATCATTTGATTATTTTACAATGAGAAGCTCCAACTAACAACTTTAACCAATATCAAGATGCACACATGAGGGATGTTGACGGATCAAGTACATAAATAAAAATGTCTCTTATACAACAGAGTAAGCGTTAAGATGAGGCAATACTCTAAATACTACAAATTTGAAAGAACAAATAATAATATCTAACAAGCTCTAAACATGCTTTACATACTATAAGTTGAAGAGGTTTAACGTCACCTTTGTTACATTAGGATCGTAAAGTGTATGCCACACTAAAACTTCTTGAGTAAATGCTGCCTGTAGTGATGCTATTTCAGTTTCCATCCTGTGACCTTCTCCTCCTCCCCCCCAGTCTAGTAGTTTAACTGAGTATCACAAAATAACTCACATGTTAACTAAAAGTTGCTTTAGTCTTTTTTTACCTTTAACTAGTACCAAACTTTGTAAATTGAACCAGGAAAACAGCAATTCTGGATAATGTTAATTCCCTGTAGCAGTGACAATGACCATAAAACTAATACCAAAATAATAATTACAAAAAAGAATTACTAACATTAATATGGAGGGAACGGGAAAATGAGATCTAGAATTGTAGATGTCATTCACTAATTTTGGATTACTTTAATAACTTAAATGAGTAACAGATTGTATCACACGGAAGTACAGAAATACAGCAACAAATTCAACACACAACAAAGTTAATGTCGTCATCTGCAACTTGCAAGATATTCAACTCACACACATGCCTTTATTCACAGATTGCATACCAAAAAGTTCAAATTTACTAACTAGTATTCTACAAAATCCAAATCCCTCCGCCCTCAACACCAATTTAAAAAAAAAGGGCAGTCCGCACTACTAGAAAACTGCTTATTGCCTGGGGATTTTTATAGGGATAATGTGGTAAAATCCCCAAGTAATTTTATTACTTGCGGATTTTCTTACCAATTAGAATCCAAAGGAAATACCTTCGTAGGTAATTATTACCTGCGGATTTATAAAATCCCTAGGTAATTTAGCTACGGAAATAAATCCACATGTATGTTATTTGTGGATTTACCTGTGGATTTTTACGAAAAAATCATAAATTATTCCCCACGAAGATTTTTAAGTAAATTCCTAGGTAATTTAGCTTCGGAAATAAATATGTAGGTACGTTATTTGCGAATTTATTTACGATTAAACATCAAAATTTTTAATGAATTATCTGGTAAAATTTCATAAAAAGGATTTTACCTACAGGAAAAAATTCTCAAATTATTCCCCATGAAGATTTTCAAGTAAATCCCTAGGTAATTTAGCTGCGAAAATTAATCGTAGGTATGTTATTTGTGAATTTATTTACGATTAACCATAAAAATTTTGCATGAATTATTTGGTAAAATTTCTTGCAGATATTTATGAAACTATTCCGCAAGAAAATTCGTATTAAATACCCTAAGTAAATCCGCAAGAACAGATTTTTTCAAGAACATTTTCATAAATATTTAGCATGTACATCCCCATAAAAATTCTCAAATAAGAATTCACACGTAAATTACTAAAAATATTTCACAATTAATCGAAAATCTATTCAAAACCATTAATAATTCTCAAAAACATCATTCAATACAAATCTAATGTAAACCCTTACAGCTAACAAAAAACATAATTCAAAACATCCACATCAATAATGTATGATTCTTAAATGGTCCAAAAAAATATTTTAAAATTGAATCCTCAATAAAACTACCAAGTATCAAGATCAGATCACTTTCATTCACATTATTGGGATTATCAATTTCATTCACGTCGTCAGAGTCACCATCACTTTCATCCTCGTAAGCTTGGTTGTCTTCTTGAGATGGGTGTTCATCATTTGCAGATGATTTCTTGTATACATGTTTCATCAACAAGTCTAATTCCTTTCTCATCCTCCTTCCACAATTGATGCACTTTGAGCAACTAATATTTCTTGTTTCTTTCTTTCAAACTCATTCTGCATAAGAATATGTTAATTCAGGTCATAAAAAGTGCTAAAAATACATTATTAGCATAAATTATATGATATTATAGTATCAAATAAAATCATAACAATCAACAAATATAAATATGTATATATTAGCATTTTCAAGTAACGATACTTAACTATTTTAAAGTCACTAGTACACATTTCAAGTCACTACACTTGACCATTTTCAAGTAACTAATTCACATTTCAAGTCACTACACTTAACCATTATCAAATAATTAATTCACATTTCAAGTGATTATACTTAACCATTTTCAAGTAACTATACTTAACCACTTTCAAGTAACTAATTCACACTTCAAATAACTATATTTGATAATTTTCAAGTCAAATAACTATATTTGATAATTTTCAAGTCACTAGTACACGTTTCAAGTCACTATACTTAACCATATTTTCAAGTAACTACCACTACTAGAAAAAACAAGAAAAGCGACCACAAAAACCGACAACATGTGATCGCTTTTTCTGTTTTCTCTTCAAGTCTCTAATTCACTTCACAAGTTACCAAACTAAACTAAATTCAAAATAAAAGTTCACATTTCAAATACCCACACTTAAACATTTTCAAGTCACTAATTCACTTCAAAAGTTACCAAACTAAACTAAATTCAAAACAAAATTTCACATTTCAAGTACCTACACTTAAACATTTTCAAGTCACTAATTCACTTCACAAGTTACCAAACTAAACTAAATTCAAAACAAAAGTTCACATTTCAAGTACCTACACTTAAAACATTTTCAAGTTGCTAATTCACTTCTCAAGTGACCATATACTTTACTAAATTTAAAACAAAAGTTCACATTTCAAGTACCTACACTTAAGCATTTCGAGTAACTAATTCACTTCATAAGTGACCATGTACTTTACTAAATTCAAAACAAAAGTTCACATTTCAAGTACCTACACTTAAACATTTTTCAGGTCACTAATTCACTTCTCAAGTGACCACAGTTTACTAAATTCAAAGCATAAATTCATATTTCAAGTATCTACACTTAAATATTTTCAAGTCATTAATTCACTTCTCAAGTGACTATGTACTTTACTAAATTCAAAGCACAAGTTCACATTTCAAGTACCTACACTTAAAACATTTCAAGTCACTAATTCACTTCATAAGTTACCAAACTAAATTAAATTCGAAAAACAAGTTCACGTTTCAATTCCCTACTCTTAAACAAATCAAAGTCACTAATTCACTTCACAAGTTACCAAACTAAACTAAATTCAAAACACAAGTTCATATTTGAAGTACCTACACTTAAACAAATTGAAGTCACTAATTCATTTCTAAAGTGACCATGTACCTTACTAAATTCAAAACAAAAGTTCACCTTTCAAGTACCTACACTTAAACATTTCAAGTCACTAATTAACTTCACAAGATACTAGACTAAACTAAATTTAAAACAAAAGTTCACCTTTAAGGATCTCAAGATTTCACTCACTCCCCAATGTAAGGGACCATATTAGGCCTACCTCTAATAATATTTCAAATTAGGCTTTAAACCTAACTCACACCCCAAAAGCTAGCTCAAAGAAAAGACATTACTCAGGCCTTACAAGGAGTCCAAGATTCTACCCATTCAATAACGGGAGACATTCCATTCACCAAAATGCATATTCTATCAAAACTTAAGTTATGATCTTATAAGAAATAGTAATACAATATAGGATTGAAGAAGTAAAAAAATGCAGGTCCGATGTGAATATCCTTCCATATGCAAAGCAATTGAAACTACAAAGTTCATATAAGTTGCACCTTTCTTCACAACCCCACACGATATGGGGGCGCCACATCGGACCTAACGTGCCTAACTCTCATAGCTTAGGGCCAACTCATAATCCAAAATCTATGTTAAAAGAAAGGAGGTTTGTTAAGTCTTATAACAGTTATAAGATCATTAAATGTGGTTTGACATTTCGTTGACCATACACAGTTATAAGATCTTTTGTATCTACTAATGGATGATTTTGCCTCTTGACAACCTGAATAAATATCTATAGTAGAGCAAGGCATTAACTTTTCCATCCTCTCAAATTTAATTTTGGGTATTAATGGTCATAGACAGCAAGATCTTGCATAAACACTACAATTTCATTTTAGCAAAACAGGCCTATATACAATATGATAGATAATTAATGATGTCCATGAAAATAATCATAGATCAAGTTAGGAGTTGAGAAAGAGGTGAATAACACTGGGAGGAAGAACAAGACATCAACATAAGGAAAAATAAACTTTCTTTTTCTTCTTTGTATCACAATAGAATAAAACAGTGACAGAAATTGTGATACAAAGAAACTATAAAGGAAAAATAATTTTTAAAAGAAAAAATGGTGCGACACTAATGTATCCTAACAAGTGAACACATGTAGTGCTGCTACCCTGATTAAATTTCCTCCTGTCATGACAAAACATAGGCTTTTGACCATACACATAACTAAATCAATTCAAGTATAAAACCAACACATGAACAAACAATATCAAATAGAATTACATGAAAATAAAGGGAGATGGAGATAGAAATAGTTTACCTTGTGACAAATGGTACGAAGGCCACAGTCTGATCTAAAATATAGAGAGCCTGCCGATGCTTCTTCCAACTTACAATCCACTGGAAGCGCATAAGTAAGAACATATCTCCCGAAAAGAATTTTTCTACCAAAAATGTATCTAAACTGAAAGTACGCAAACCTGCTCGTCAAATCAAGGCCAGTAAAAATGCCAGACATTCAAGTCATACTTTTCTCGTCATCTATATTTGTGACTGGTGGACGGCGGGGATGGTTGAAAAGGATAATGAAGGGACGACATATGTTGTTATTGCCACCATTGGTGGCATTGGGAAAGGAGGCGGCGGACATAGAGGAAGAAGCAGTAGATCGTCGGCACCTAAACCGTGGTGATTGGATGAAGTTGTTGAGTTCGCCGGCGGCGACGGCTGGCGCTGATAGCTATGGCGACTGCATGGCTTTTATGCAGCGACGGCAAACCTCAGGGAGGAGAAAAATAGCTTAACGATGGTTGCCAGTGAAGGCGGTGGAGGTAGCATCGGTTGTTTTGGTTTGAGAGAGAGAGAGAGAAAATATTGAGAGAGAAAAGACAGAGAGAGAGGCAGATATTTTTGGTGGAAATAAGATTAGGGTTTCTTGTTTTTCTTAAAAGGAGAAGAGTGAGAAATTTGATCTCAGCCGCTGGATTGGTTTTGATTAACGGCTAAGATTCAAGTTATTTTAAAAGAGGTCAGAAAAATTAAATTTCAATTAGAGCTTAAAATTGGTATCAATTTGGCTATAATTGTCATCAATTGAATACAAATTGGCTGATAATTTAATATTAAAAGGGAAATTAAATGTAATTGACTGTTATTTTAACAACAACAACAACAATAATAATAATAGACAATGCTTTTGTAAATTGTGAGTGTGTATATTTACGAAAAAAAATTAATGAAATTATGTAAAAGGTCTTAAAATTTATGTTAATTTGGTTAAAATTGATATTAATTGAGTACAAGATGGCTAGAATTTAAATAAATTAGAAAAAAATTATTTTAAGTTAGGTTGCTATTTAATAAAGATAATAAGGTATCGCTATTAACAATATACAACGCGTGTAGAATTAAGATTATGTAAAAAAAAAATATTTTACAAAATTGTCGTTAATAATTTAAAATAAATTAGTTACCAAATTTAAATATAATAATTATTATAATAATAATAATAAAAATAAAAATTAGATAATGTATTTGTAAATTGTAAGTGTGAATATTTATGAAAGATGATTTAACTAAGAAAATTATGTAAAATGTTGTATTTGAATTAATAAATTATAAAAAATAATAATAAAAATAATTTGTAAACATTTAAATAATTAATATGATATGTCGTTATTTATATAATACAAGAATAATGTGTAAAAATATTAATATTTGAAATTAAATAATTTTGATAAAATAGCAACCTAAGAGCGCATAGAGAGGTCAAAATTAAGTCTCAACAGCAACTAAAGCAGACATGTTATAAATACATATTTTATTTTTAATTAAATATTATTAATTTTTTTATATGTAAATGACCTATAATAATTAATCAGGGGGTAATATCGTAAAATCACGGAGTAGCTAAAGCATGTGAAGAAGAAGACATGTTGACAATGTATTGACTGCTTCTTTACACTTATTAATAGTAGTAACTTATCTCTAGGGAGTTGTTTGGCTTATATTAATAGTTTTGAGACTAGATGCAAGATTATTTTACGCGCATTTGGGTAGAGGTGTTAGTTAATCTTGAATTACTTATCTGTCGCTGATGATCATTAATTTTTCAATAGTAGTAGTAATAATAGTAGTAGTAATAATAATATAATATAATAATAATAATAATAATAATAATAATAATAATAGACAATGTTTGTAAATTTGCTAAAATTGCAGCCTAAGGTCAAAATTGGGTGTCAACACAAGTAACCTGATTAATTCCTATAGATTGACGTCCATGAAGGGTATAGTGTATGCAGACCTTACTTCTAAGGTAGATAAGTTGTTTTCAATATACCCTCGGTTCATGAAAAATAGTCTGAAGCTATCCAATTTCAAGAAAAATATTAGTGAAAATTGATTTAATATTAGCTGTTGATCAAATATGATGAACGATTGAGATTAGACTTGAGGAAATGAGTCAAATTGAGATTAGATATTGGGTTAAATAAATTGAATTGAGGATTTTAATTGAGTCAAATTAAACTCAATCGACACAAATTGAGTATAAAATGGCTAAAATTTAAATAAATTAGGAAAATTAAATTGAATTAGGTTGATATTTAATAAATATAGTAACTATGTAAAATTAATATTAAAAATAAATATAATAATAATAATAATAAATAAATATTGAATAACGGCTGAGATCTAAAGAATAAGAATTTGGTTAAAAAATTGAATGAAATTTGAAATTGTGTTCAATTGGACGCAATTTGGGCTAGGATTGTAATAAATTATAAAAAATTAGGCTAAAATTCATACAAATTAGCAAAATCAGACTAGAAAATAAATATATTGAAAAAGAAAATTGACTAAGGTTGCGGATTAATACAATAATAATAACAGTAAAATAAATAATATAATTATGCTCAGTCTGGTTATGAATAAATTGTGTAACTAAAGGTACGACATATAGTATATTACTTTAAAATCAACGATAACAATAATATATATATTTTATTATATATATAATTTATATATATATATATATATATATATTATATATACATATATATTATATTTAGTATAAATAATATTTTTTATTATTGTCTAATTTCTTTGTATTTTATGTGTTTTATTATTCAAGTTTATCCTTTTCCTATTTAAATTTTTCAAGTCACAAAAATCTTACGTAAATATCTAAGAAATAATTTCAGCTAAATTTGTAGGTAAATCCCCAAAAAATAATTTCAGCTAAATTTGTAGCAATACAATTCCCCAATAATTTCCTAAGTGAGTAATAATTTTGCAGGTAAATCCCCAGAAAAATTCGCAGAACAAAATCCCCAATATATATATGTACATATACCTGCGGATTTACCTAGAGATAAGATATCTGCCAATATATTTTTTCAGGTAATGTCGCGAGTAATAATTTCGCAGGTAAATCCCAAAGAATAAATTCCCAGCAAAATTTGCAGCATAAAATCCCCAATTAATTTCCTAGGTAGTAATATCCATTACATAAATTTTCACCAAAATATCTCTCAGTAAATTCTTAGAATAAATTAACTGGAGATTTTTCTATGAATTAAAAAAATATATATATTGGACAATATACCTGCGGATTTACCTAGAGATGAAATACCTATTTATATATTTCCTCAGGTAATGTCGCAATTAATAATTTCGCAGGTAAATCCCCAAGAATAAATCCCCAAAGAAATTCGCAGTACAAAATCCCCAAATAATCTTCTAGGTAATAGTATTCATTACATAAATTTCAACTAAAATATCTTTATGTAATTCCGTAGGATAAATTACCTAGGAATTTTCCTATGGATTTAAAATATATATATATATATATATATATATATATATATATATATATATATATATATATATATATTTGTCCATAGACCTGCGGATTTACCAAGAGATAAAATACCCACCAATACATTTTCCCAGGTAATGTCGCAAATAATAATTTCGCAGGTAAATCCCCAAGAATAAATCTGCAGCAAAATTTGCAGCACAAAATCCCCAAATAATTTCTCAAATAATAAAATCCATTATATAAATTTCCACCAAAATATCTCTAAGTAAATCCGTAGGATAAGTTACCTGGGAATTTTCTATGGATTTAAAAAATATATATATTTTTTCATATACCTGCGGATTTACCTAGAGATAAAATACCCGCTGATACATTTCCCCAGGTAATGTCTCAAGTAATAATTTTGCAGGTAAATCCCCAAGAATAAATCCTCAGCAACATTCACATCACAAAATTTCCAAATAATTTTTCATGTAATAAAATTCATTACATAAATTTCCACCAAAATATCTCTAAGTAAATCCGTACGATAAATTACCTAGGGATTTTTCTATGGATTTAAGAAATATATATATTTGTTCATATACCTGCGGATTCACTACTAAAAAAAAAGGAGAAAATCGACCACATGTGGTCAGTTTTTCCAAAAAAATCAACTACAAAACTGATCAAAGTGTGTGGTTCGTAAAGTTATGGTAGGTTTTTAAAAACCAACCACAAGTGGTCGGGTTTTGTAAAAGATATACATTTATTTTAAAAATTCATTATTATTTTATTAAAATTGAAAAAAATAATTTTAGAAAAAAAACCCGACCACAAGTGGTCGGTTTTTTGGGAAAAAAAATTGAAAAATCGACCACTTTTGGTTGGTTTTTCTGGAATTAAAAAAAAATCAAAATCCAAATACATAATGCAACAACAACAATCTAATACAGTAGTAACCAAATCAATACAACAGCAAGAACAACCAAAAACTAAACATAAATACTTTCAAAAGTCTACAACACGTACAAAATTTCCTACAAAAGTGAGTATGAAAAAACTACAACAATACTTTCAAACAATAAAATGTTTAAATAATAAATACAACACATACAAGAATAAAAAAAACTAAAAGTCATCATCATCGAATTCGTCCTCGTCTTCCATATCATCATCCATGCTGATATCATCCATAGGGCCTAGACCTTTTGCAGCTCGAACTGCATCACCAGGACACGGAAGAATAACCCCCGCAGTCTGAATGAAAGAGTTGAAATGCTGCTGCAACATCGTGATTTGTGATGTTGTTGCCTTCTCGATCTTCTTCTGCCTATCTCTGTGTTCATCAAACCTCTCTCTCTGTTCAGCAAACCTCTCTCTCTGTTTAGCAAGCTCTTCAGTGAGTTGAGAAATTGTATTTTGTAGTCTTTCAGTGGTTTCTCTATCAACTGAAAAGCTAGAGTATGCATCGCCGAATGAAGACCTAATATTATCCCCAAAAAATTTTGTGTGGAATCCATAGAAATGGCCTCTAGTTGCAGGACCCACAGCTTTTGTCCATAACTCCTCCTCTACATGGTCGGTTATTGGGTCACCCTGACTTTCAGGAGGCTGACTACTACGATACTCAATAACAAGACATGTATATTCGTCCTATATTTAAAGTAAAGTTAATACTAAAAGTAAAAAAATATTAACGTAGTTATAATTCAAAATTTGTTTCTTACATGGACAGCTTTTGCACGAGCTTCAACCCAGACACCTTCATCAGCCGGGTCCTTTTTCTTTTATGTATGAGTCTCCTCGAATAGCTCATCAATTGGTATTCGCCTACCCTTATTTTTTTCCTGCATATGAAAACATTATATATCAATGTTCAAATAATAAATAAATTTAAATAGAAACAAATAATTAACACTGTAAAAGTTACATACCATTTTTTTCTTCACAGCAAGAGTACTTCTGGCACCCGCTGTATGTAGGGAGCCACCCTTGGATGATGTCCGAGCTTTCTTTCCTTTTTCACTCAATAATTTATATTCTGCGCTACTCCAATGGCAAATGTACAGTTGCCATGCGCCTTCAGGAATCCACTTAGGTTTTACCATTTTTTTTCGGGCATAATCCAAGAGATCGTTAAATTTGGCTTAACATTTTATGCCAGTTTCATGATTCAATTTTTTGTCTCCCTCCCGTACTTCCTTCCTCCCCCCCCCCCCCCCTATACCTCGTAATACTTGCCTTACATTATTATAACAATATACGTGTGTCTACATTATATTGACATAAAATAGTATATCCATTCCATCACTACACGAGATATACGAATATATAAATATATTCAATTGGCTATCAACATTCAAATACGTACTATATACATCACATACCCGATTTTACTACCCCATAATAATATACAACGTATTTCACAGAAATTCAGTTGAATTATCGGTTGATTTATCTTATGTCATTAATATATATATATACCTATATATATACATACACACACACACATATATACCCATACATACACACACATATATACACACGTTATCGACTATATCAATACGTAGTATATATATCACATACGTACACGAGTATCTTATCCAATAATATAATGCGACGTATTTCATATACGTACTATATACATTACATACCCGATTTTACTACCCCATTGTAATTCACATATACTCAAATAAATTATCGGTTGATTTATCTTATGTCATTAATATACCATTGCTATATAATATGTATATGTTATATATATACATATGCATTCACTCACATATACATACTATCGACTATATCAAGTTCAAAATATGTACTATATACATAACATACGTATACAAGTATATTATCCAATAATATAATGTGATGTGTTTCTTATACATACTTAGAAAAGTGGTTGATTTATTATATTGGATTAGCTTAATATATTAGGTTTTGATTAAATATATAATTAGGTGTTACTTAAAATTATTTAATTTTAAATTTTTTTTACTTCAAAAATCGACCACAAGTGGTCGGGTTTTTAAATTATTTTTTTTATTTTAATTAGAAAATCGACCACTTGTGGTCGGTTTTTATAAATATTTTTTAACTAAATTTTTTTAAAGAAAACTGACCACTGGTGGTCAGTTTTGTGTTTTTTTTTTTATAATTTTTATTTGTTAAATAAATAATAATTATTACAAAAATTATTGTAATAATTATTTTGATTTTTTAAAATATAAAACCGACCACTTGTGGTCGGTTTTAAAAAAAAAATAAAAAAAATAAAAACCGACCACAAATTGTGGTCGGTTTTACCAATATTTTTAGTAGTGATTTACCTTGAGATAAAATACCCACCGATATATTTTCCCAGGTAATATCGCAAGTAATAATTTCTCAGGTAACTCTCCAAGAATAATTTCCAGCACAAAATCCCCAAATAATTTTTCACGTAATAAAATCCATTACATAAATTTCCACTAAAATATGTCTAAGTAAATCCGTAGGATAAATTACCTGAAGATTTTTCTACGGATTTAAAATATATATATATATATATATATATATATATATTTATCTATATACTTGCGGATTTACCTAGAGATAAAATATCTGCCGACATATTTCCCCAGGTAATGTCGCAAGTACGAAATTTGCACAATATGGAACCAAATTTACCTGCGGAATTTGTTGTAAATATATAGTTCACAGATAATATATTTTAATATTGACGAATTTAATAATTCGTAGGTAAATCCAATGTATTTCCTGCGATATTATTCCCTAGGTAAAATCCCCAGGTAATAAGAAGTTTTCTAGTAATACCGGTAGACTAAAACTACTGCTATGCGTAGGACCGAGAAAAGGCCGGACCAGAATATCTCAAAAGGTAATATGCTCTATATCAACACAAGACAACACAAATTCCGCATGATGTAGTCCATCACAAGTTGCTTCTAAGTTGACAATTTTGAAAACCAAAAACACCTCTTTCCTCTTATTTTTTAAGGACTGGTTTGAAAGACCAGAACAATTTCGCTAAGATACTGTCGATCTTAAAATAAGACAAGCTTAGCAATTTAAGAGATGTTTTCCTCTATCACATTACTTATGTAGCATTTTCTAAGTAACAAGCTAAAGATCATCCTTCCCACAGACATCATTTCTCATTAATTTGAAAGCCCACATAAACAAGAATAACAATCTAAACATAGAAACTACATTATAGACAACTTAAATCAACAATTAAGACTACAACAATTAAAACTCTAATCAGTAACGCTCATCTTCCTTAACTTCTAGTTGTCAATATAACACATTACAACATCTTCCCTAACATAACGACCGTAATCAGCAGAATTACTAGGAGAAATAAAAAATTTCACGCAATCAAATGAACCCAAGAAAAATCCAAAATCTAAAAAAATTAGGTCAAAGTCATAGAAGAATACACTAACCTTAAAATTCCCAAATTAAAGCAATTGAAGTGCAAATTTGAGAGAAATTGAAGTGCAAATTCGTTTTGACTTTCCAACACAGATCAATTTTTGAAGCGGCACCAGTAAATATCACAGATCTCACTAGCAGCAGCTCACTACCAGATCATCTCCATAAGATTGAATCATTTGTAGCAATTGTAGCGACTGTCGTTAACGATTTTAGTGAATAGTACACTGAAATCCCAAATCGTCGATTGTAGTGATTCTATCAGCTAATGGAAGAGTACAACGGCAGCCCTAATCATCAATTGTAGCAATTTTATCAGCTAATCGAAGAGTACATCGGTAGCCCTAATCATGGATGGTAGCGATGAAAAGCTGCAGGTTTAAGCTAAGAGAGAAATAAGCGATTGTACTATGAAGGTTTAAGCTAAGAGAGAAATAAGCTAAGAGAGAAATAAGATGTAGGTTTAAGCTATAGATTTATTAAAATATTCTTTTTTTTGGCGGACTGAAATAAAAGTTTTCGTGGAAATGTGATGATAGGCGAATTTACGCGCCTATATCAATATATTTTGCCCATATTTTAGCCTAGTTTCGAGAACTAATTATCTATTTCATACACTTTTAGTCCTTTTTCCTGTAAATGAGCTAACAAATGTGATTAGGAAAGTTTCAGGTATAAATGATGCAAAATACAGCAATTTATGGCTTACTTGACGCAAAAGAAAGCTCACGAACGAAGTGGAAAGGAGCTGGACGCCTAAAGGACTAAATCTGCTGCATGGAAAATCTGTCCCGGGCTAAAACAGCAATTCTGAAGACTTTGGGACTTACAGACACAAAGCTGGATTTTTGCCATAATACATTAACCTAGTGCAATTAGGTTATGTGTTTCATTATTCCATTTGGATTATAATTTTGTAACCTTACCCTAGTACATTTGGGTCAAGGATTTTATTAGTATATTAGGATTTGGTTATTTATTTCATTAGCTTAGTAGGAGTAGGATAGGAGTATTATAAATACCCTATCATGTTAGAGATTTTTAATTAACTCTTAACTTAAGACATCTTCCTACAATACATTCTCAATTCTTCATTCTTCTATTCTTAAATTCCACAACAAGAGAATTGTTACTTGCTAAGGAATCACCAAAACCACACGCCAAACACCTACTATTCACGCCATCCACCATGCAAAACGTGATATCCTTCGCATTCATGGGTAACTAAACCTCTTAGTTGGGGTTATGGAAGCCGAATGAGTTACTATCTATTGCTATGAGCTTGTGAGTTCAAGACACGTATATTGCTTATATCATTATTCTCTTCATCTTAAATCTACATCCTTTGCGGTTCAAACACAAGAACACGCCATTCTAACATCTAACCTGTTCGAGAGAAAGGTTATTTGTCTAGAAAAGAAGACGCATAGACCGACGCCAGTCTAACATTTAACTTGTTCGAGAGAAAGGTTATTTGTCTGGAAAAGAGATAATGTCAAGGTAGTAGGACACCCTTTCCTATTAAAAAGCTAGTGCCGTAACTGGACTAACCTCTTGGAGAATTTGTACCGCTAGACACACTTTAAGCTTGAGAGAGTTAAAGTGAAATAGTCCTTGTTTAGGTCGAGAGACGCTTGGATTTACCATCAACTACAATTCTCTATAAGCAATTGCATGTCAAGACTCTACACACTCATAGCCAATAGAGACGTATACCTCTGAAGGTGGACATAATCCCAACGCTTCAATTCTCATTGTTTACAACCAACGTGACAATCTTTCTCTTTTTACTTTATTATTTTCAGCTTTTATTTCATTACTTTGGTTACTTATTACAATCCCCCCTTTCCTACGAGACTTGTACTAAAAGTCTAGTAATTTCTCTTGCTTGTTGGCCAAGCTATTCTCTGTGGGATCGATACCCAACCCAGGTTGGGTTCTATATTTGCTAACGACCGCTTTACACTCCTACGAGAGCTGTAGATTGAGCGTTATCAAAAATTGGCGCCGTTGCCGGGGAATACAAGTGTCAATCAAGTTCGTGAAAATTACTAGACCCTTTGGTCAAAGATTCTCGTACTTTTACGTTTAGTTTTTGTTTTTGTTTATTGCAGGTTTTTCTTTTAGTGCATGCCCCATACTAGAAGTTCTGGTCAACCGTTATTACCAATCAATCCGGAACCGCAACGAATTAGAAGAATGGAAGCACAAGCGGAAATCGACAGGATGGCTGCTCAACACGAGCAAGCAAGATTAGCTGCTCTTGCCGCTGCTCAAGTCCAACAACAAAACATTGATAATCCTGGACGAGCAACAAATCCTGACGATGAAGATTTAGGAGATGACGAGTTGATCAACCCAAGGCATGGCGCTGAAATGGCAACACCTGCCAACAGACGAGGTCGACAAGCTCGGTACAGATATGATCGCCAACCTTTGCAACCAGCTTTCGACGATGATGATGATGATCTTGATGGTGCCGGAGCCACTGGAGCTATAATTCCACCACCATTAGCGCCCGGAGCCAAGTTCAACATCACTAGCACCATGATTCAGTTATTGCAACTCAAGGGATTATTTGGTGGACTAGCAGGCGATGATCCGAATATGCATCTCATCAACTTTATTTCTACATGCAAGTCTTTTGACAATCCTGGAGTTGGTCAGAATGCTATTCGGTTACGTCTATTTCCATTGTCTCTGTCTGGGGAGGCAACATTATGGTTGAATGGGCTGACTCCTGATTCTATTACAAATTGGAGGCAATTGAGAGACGCTTTCCTAGAAAGATTCTTTCCGCCATCCAAGAGGGCTCAATTGAGAGATGAAATCAGCAACTTTCGTCAGCTTCCCTCTGAAGCTCTTCACGAAACATGGGAGAGGTTCAAGACAAAGCTAGCGAGATGCCCAAACCATCACATGACTAATGTTCACCTCATGGAGATCTTATATAGAGCCTTGAATTCAGTAACTAAACCAGTGGTGGACAACGCAGCTGGAGGTTCTTTTATGGACCTCACCTTTGGTCAAGCAAGCAACATGCTAGATCGTATGACAAAACAAAGTAGAGCTTGGCATACCAGGGATTCTGAGGTAGCAAGCCCCACTTTATCTATTGGCATGTCTGCAGATCAAAGAAGAAGAGAAGAAGAGCGTGATCAAGACATGGCGCACATGAAAACCCAAATGGACCTTCTTACAAAGCATCTATTAGGGAAGACTGAAAAAGTGAAAGCAATTGCGTCAAAAGGAAGAGACGAATCTGATTCGGAAGAGGAGGCCAACTACTTGAACAATCAGGGGGGTTTCCGAGGGAATGCCCAAGGAAACCAAGGTCGGAACTATTATGACAAATCTGGAGGTAAAGACCAAGGTAGTTGGAAGAAAAATAATGAAAATAGTGGTTTGTACGTTCCCCCTGGTAGACGTGATACCACCACATCTAATTCTATGGAAGACATGATGGCTAAGTTATTGAAAGGAGTGGAAGCGACGAACGCGGGAGTTAAGGAGGTTATTGACGATTTGGCCTCCATGAAGCAATTAGTTGATTCTCATTCCACTTCTATCAAGCAACTAGAGCAGCAATTCAGTCAACTTTCAGCAACACTCAACCAAAGAAAAGCCGGCACCTTGCCTAGCGATACGGTGCAAAATCCAAGGACTGATGGGTCATGCATGGCCATCACTACGAGGAGTGGTAAGGTGCTGGAAACTTCAGCAGAAGGCAAGCAAGTAGTTGACGGAACAGCAGACAAGGACGCCACATCTAGTGACGCCACTAGGGAAGACGCCGCAATATCCACTTCCAACGTTAAGGACGTGTTGCCTAGTGACGTGCAGCCTGAAAAAAATAATAAACGGAAGCAAGAGGAGAAGAAAGCCATGGAAAGAACACTTCCATACCCACCACCACCTTTTCCACAAAGATTGAAGAAGGTGGCCGATGACACTAAGTTCAGCAAATTTATGACCATGTTGAAGCAGCTAACTATTAATGTCCCATTGGTAGAGGCACTTGAACAAATGCCTGGGTATGCGAAGTTTATGAAAGATCTTTTGACTAAGAAGAGGGCAGCAAGCTATGAGCTGAAAGAAGATGTGCATCATTGTAGTGCAATAGCTACCCGATCTATAGTTCAGAAGAAGGCCGACCCCGGAGCTTTCACTATTCCTTGCACCGTCGGATCTTTGGACTTTGCTAAAGCATTATGTGACTTAGGAGCCAGCATCAACTTGATGCCATTATCAATCTACAAGAAGTTGGGGTTAGGAGATCCTACACCAACTAATATGAAGCTTGTTATGGCGGATAGGTCGGTAAAACGACCGGTTGGTATTCTATGCGATGTCTTGGTGAAGGTATCTTCATTCATATTTCCAGCAGACTTTGTCATCTTGGATTGCGAAGCAGATTCAGAGGTTCCCATAATCTTGGGACGCCCTTTCCTTGCTACGGGAAGTGTGCTCATAGACTTGAGAGCTAATGAGCTTTCATTCCGAATAAATGATGAAGTGGTGCGCTTTGATGTTTGCAAATCAATGAAGCAACCCAAAGATCTAAGTGTATTTTCTGTGGCTGATGTTGTCGTTGATGACGAGGATGAGTTACTTGCTGAAGAGCAAATTCTTGATGATCCTTTAGAGGTTTTGCTCATGGAAGAAGATGATGATGATGCTGAAATTTCTGAAGATGATATTTGTGCTCTATCGGGATTAGGAGCATATCGCTGTCCTCCTAAGAAGCTGGATCTTGATCTCAAGAATCGACCCACACCACCAGCTAAGCCATCTATTGAAGAACCACCCACATTAGAATTAAAGGAGCTGCCAAGCCATTTGAAGTATGCATTCTTAGGAAGCGGAAACACTCTTCCAGTCATAGTGGCAGCCGATTTAGGTGAGCAACAAGTTGCAGCTCTTATTGCAATTTTACGCAAGTATATTAGAGCTATTGGATGGACCATTGCAGATATCCTTGGTATTCCACCTGGGATTTGCACTCATAAAATTCAGCTCCAAGAAAAGTGCACACCCACCATCGAACACCAAAGACGTCTAAACCCACCAATGCAAGAGGTGGTGAAGAAGGAGATTATTAAGTGGCTAGACGCAGGAGTTGTGTATCCTATTTCTGATAGTACATGGGTAAGCCCAGTACAATGTGTTCCCAAGAAAGGAGGTATGACGGTGGTTGCGAATGCAAAGAATGAGCTTATACCACTCAGGCCCGTCACTGGATGGAGAGTATGCATGGACTACCGCAAGCTGAATTCTTGGACTCTCAAGGATCACTTCCCCATGCCATTTATGGACCAAATGCTAGATCGATTAGCGGGAAAAGGATGGTTTTGCTTTCTTGATGGTTATTCAGGTTACAATCAGATTTTTATTGCACCAGAAGACCAAGAGAAGACAACGTTTACATGCCCATATGGTACGTTTGCCTTCAAACGTATGCCATTCGGGTTATGTAATGCACCAGCCACCTTTCAGCGATGTATGATGTCTATTTTCTCTGATATGGTAGAAGACACTTTGGAGGTATTTATGGACGACTTTTCAGTTGTTGGGGAGTCTTTCGAAGCATGTTTGGTGAATTTAAGCATGGCATTACAAAGATGTGTTGAGTTCAACCTTGTGCTGAATTGGGAGAAGTGCCACTTCATGGTAAAAGAAGGAATTGTTCTTGGGCACAAGATCTCCGAAAGAGGAATAGAGGTTGATCGCGCCAAAATAGAGGTAATTGAGAAGCTACCACCTCCAATTTCGGTGAAGGGAGTTCGTAGTTTTCTTGGCCATGCTGGGTTTTATCGTAGATTCATCAAAGACTTCTCCAAAATTTCTAGTCCACTATGCAAGCTATTGGAGAAAGATGCGAAGTTTGACTTTAATGATGATTGCTTGAAGGCATTCGAATGCCTTAAAGAAAAACTCATTGAAGCCCCTATCATGGTAACACCAGATTGGACGCTCCCGTTCGAAGTCATGTGTGATGCTAGTGGGGTAGCCGTTGGTGCTGTTCTTGGACAGAGGAAGGAGAAATTATTTCATCCTATCTACTATGCGAGTAAGGTCCTCAATGAAGCCCAAAGGAACTACACCGTCACTGAACAAGAGCTATT
This sequence comes from Capsicum baccatum var. pendulum, assembly GCA_030864225.1. NCBI lineage: Eukaryota > Viridiplantae > Streptophyta > Magnoliopsida > Solanales > Solanaceae > Capsicum > Capsicum baccatum. Next base: position 100,807,935 of record CM061556.1, read on the forward strand.
AGCGGTTGTGTATGCGTTTGAGAAGTTCCGCGCCTACCTATTAGGTACTAAAGTGATCGTTCATACAGACCATGCAGCTCTTAGGTATCTAATGACAAAGAAGGATGCAAAACCAAGGCTGATTCGTTGGGTGTTGCTGCTGCAAGAGTTTGATTTCGAAGTTAAAGATAGACGAGGTTGCGAGAACCAAGTGGCTGATCACCTATCTAGACTTGAGAATGAGTATGTGGCGCAATCAGAAAATCAGATTGGCGATGCATTCCCTGACGAGGAGATATTAGCGACAACAATGGAAGACTTACCATGGTATGCCGACTTTGCAAATTTCGTGGTGAGTAATGTGTTACCTTCCAATTTATCTTACCACCAGAGGAGGAAGTTTATGCATGACATTCAGCACTACTATTGGGATGAGCCTTATTTGTTTCGAAGATGCGCGGATGGTATCATTCGACGATGTATATCCCATGAAGAAGTGCCTACTATATTGGAAGCATGCCACACTTCGCAAGTCGGAGGACATCATGCGGGTAATCGAACAGCAAGAAAAGTCTTGCAAAGTGGTTATTATTGGCCTACAATATTCAGAGATGCACACGACTATGTGAGAAGGTGTGACCAATGCCAACGTCAAGGTGCTATTTCAAAACACCATGAAATGCCCATGTCCACAATTCTGGAGGTAGAACTCTTTGATGTATGGGGTATTGATTTCATGGGACCATTCGTGAATTCGTTTGGAATGAAGTACATCTTGGTTGCTGTGGATTATGTGTCGAAATGGGTTGAAGCTGTAGCATTGGCCGATAATGAAGGAAAGCGTGTTGTAGCGTTTTTAAAGAAGAATATCTTCTCTCGCTTTGGGGTACCTCGTACTATCATAAGTGATGGAGGATCTCACTTCTGCAACAAGCTATTCAAATCGGTATTGGCCAAGTATGGAGTCAAGAAACACAAGGTAGCTACGCCTTATCATCCCCAAACTAGTGGACAAATAGAGGTTTCCAATCGTGAGATCAAGCAAATCCTCGCCAAGACGGTCAATGCGAATCGGAAGGATTGGTCTCGGAAGCTAGATGATGCACTATGGGCGTATAGGACTGCATTCAAGACGCCCATTGGGATGTCACCTTATCAGCTAGTTTATGGGAAGGCTTGTCATCTACCCATCGAGCTTGAATACAAGGCATTATGGGCATTGAAGCACTTGAATCTGAATTGGGATGATGTGAAGAACCTGAGGTTGGAGCAGCTGAACGAGCTAGATGAATTCCGTCTCCATGCATATGAAAGATCAGATTTATACAAGGAGCGGATGAAGAAGTATCACGATCAGCGGATTGTTCGACGAAACTTCCAAAAAGGTGACATGGTACTACTTTTTAACTCCAGATTCAAGCTCTTCCCAGGTAAGTTAAAATCAAAGTGGTCTGGTCCATTTAAAGTCACCCACGTCTACTCGTCTGGGGTAGTCGAACTGGAAAATAATGAGGGTGTTATCTTCAAGGTGAATGGCCAACGTGTTAAGCCATATATCGGTCCTCTTGACTCGATGAATGACATGGCCATCACTTATCTCGACGAAGTCTAAGTACTCGAGATTACTACGTCGAGCCACGACAATAAATAAGGCGCTAGATGGGAGGCAACCCTTCGTTTTATTGTTTTATCGTTTTGTCGTTTTAGTATATTTTTTCTTTTTGATAAATGAAAATCCAAAAATAAGAGTCGTGCCACGACCAAAACTAAGGCGCTTGGTGGGAGGCAACCCATCGTACTAATCGTTTTCATTTGTTTGAGCAAATATAGGTGTAAGAAGTATGCAACGAGGAGATTGATTTCAATTGACGATTTGGTCGCGTTGTATGGTAAATTCGGTAAGTTAGGAATGGTGATGCATAAGGCTATGAATTGAGCCTTTCTCACGTCATAATAGGTTTCGAGGAAGGCTAGGCCTTGGTAAAAATAGGCCACGAACGATGCACAACCTATTCTATAGCCTAAGGACTCGGAATCTAGTGTGCTATACCCTATGCGCCGCCTATTCCTAGGTGTGCTTTTGACTATGCGCCGCCTATGCTATGGCATTTGAGATACTGAGACCAAATGCCATACCATATGCGCCGCATATGCCTAGATATGCCATACTATGTGCGGCGCATATGTCCCATTATGCCATGGACAATGCGCCGCATATACATGTGATATGCCGAGGGATATGCGCCGCATATAGGGTGATTTTGTCCCCAAATCCGATTGTAAATGGGTCATAACCCGACCCATACTCCTCCTATATAAAGGGGACTTGTTTTTATTTCACAAACACATTAGAATCAACCCTAAAGGCGCCGCATATCATCCCAAATCCTCTCAAATTTTTCTTCCTTTGTTCTTCCAATCCACAACAACTTCTCCACAATCTTCAAGCAAGTAAGTGCTCTCTTATTCTTCATCTATTTATCGTAAGTACTACTTTACTATGCTTATGATTAAATGCTAAATCATGTGAGATTAGTGGTGATGTTCATGTGATTGGATAATTGTTGCAAAAATCGTGTGATTGAATGAATACGAATGAAATTCATGACTTGTTTCCGACTTGAATTTTGTTTCAATGGCATTGTTGTGATACTTGCTGAACATATGTGGCCATGAATATTGATTGAGAGTGTTGTTTGGATGCTTGCATAATTAACCATCCCGGCCATCGGGATAAGGTTATAGTGATTATTGATTGAGAGTGTTATAGTAACCCCTATGTTGTAACGTTGCTATATACACCATGCAAGTCGTCCAAATGGCTGCTCATAAGTGATGTAATGCTGATTTTCTTGTCGGAATACAATCCGAGGACGTATGTCGACGAAGTCTGAGTACTCGACCACGTTCACTTCACCGATTTATGCCAACAAGATTAAGTGTGGGGTGGTACCCCTAATGCTTGCATATAGATTGTCTAAAGTGCGATTGTGCTGCATCTAACATTATTTCTAGTCTCAGGTACAATGGCACCGAAAGCAAGGCAAGGCAAGGAGAAGGCTACCACAACCCGCAAGGACAAGAAGAGAAGCCGAAAAGACCAAGGCGAATCATCTTCCGCACACCTACCACGCAGAATGTTCGGAATCAAATGGGTTCTTGAGGAAGAAGCCAAGGCATGGTACAGCAGCAACAAAGAAAAGAAATATGTGCACGTCGACTTAATCAACAAGGAGACCTTAGCAAAGAAGGAGCCGCAAATGTTGGCTAAGATTATGGCTTTGAAGCTGGATTTCATCTTCCGTGACATGGGAGAGTGCAATCTTGACTTAACAAGAGAGTTTTATGCCAACTGGTCGCCAAACACAACAGGCAACGAAGTCAAAATTCGGGGCCAAGTGTTACAGCTTACAGCGGATTGGATCAACTCGTTTCTAGGCCTACCTTCGGTCGACACTGCACCATACAAAGAGCTGTACAGCAGGCCTCCTTACAGAGCTATAAGACACACGCTTTGTGGAAGCAGATCGATGGCGAGATGGGGCAGACATAAGGAAACAGGCCGTCACAACACATTCCCCTATGCTCCACTAAATAGGGAAGCAAGAATCTGGATGCGCATTGTCAACTCATGCCTCATTCCTGGGACACAATACACAAAGATATCGAGAGATAGAGTGTGCCTGGTTTATGCATTGATGACGAATGTCCCTATCAACTTTGGGGCAATCATTCGATCTACCATGAGAAAAGCCAGACTCCACAGCAGGTCCCATTTCACATTCGGCAATTTGTTGACAGCAATGTTGCGGAAGGAGGATATAGAAGAGGAACCAGCTGACCACAAACTCCCACATACCCCAAAGAAGGTTGACCTCACCAAGGTCAAAGATGCTGAAACAACGCATGGAGTCAACCTTACCACTGCGGAGAGACATGCTCGTGACGAGAGTTTCTTCCGTCATCTCTATGGCATGACGAGATTCACTATGATGAGTGGTGGACGTATTCCAACTGCTGAAGAGCTCCAACAGCTGGACCACGACTACCCAATGAACAGACATGCCCGGGAGATGTGTGGAGTAGGAGTCTATTTCGAGGAACCTCTTGATGATGACGTGCCAACTGATGATGATAGACGCCTGCCTGATTCTGATGCTGAGGAGAACTCTGACGATGACTCTTACGATGATTCGGACGAAGGGGGTATGACCCCCGACATTGAGGAAGAGTCTGACTAATCAGGTTCTTCGACTTTATTTTCCACTGAGGGCAGTGTCTAGTCTAAGTGTGGGGTGGCAGAATCTGCATGCTATGTTTGTATGTTCGCTTGTTTTACTTGTTTTACTTCGTTTTTAGTCCAATTTTTTCGTTTGACGTTTTTTTTGTTTTTTAGGAGTAAAATTTTTTTTCTAGCTACGCATGAAATTATTTTGATAGGCAGCATGAGATTATAACAAGAGTATGTGTTACAATTGTGACTATTGAGACATTTAGGCTCTAGTTGTGACTCATTATGTGATAGTGTGTGATTCAATTCCTTCACTTGTTGGGTTGAGAGTCTATATTACTTCCAAACAAGTCGACCATGTGCCTTGTGTGTGTGAGATTAATAGTATATTCTATGTATGTGGCTGATGCTAGAACTTGCCTGGTATGTATGCAAAGCGAAAATAAGGAATGTAAGTTTAGGATATGATTTAGGCATTTCTTTGGCAACCTATATGTGTTTACCTTTAGTTTTTCCTACCCATGTAAATCATCCTAGTTAAACCCTTTTGAGCCTTTAGCCTATTTCTTTGACAACCTTGTATGTAAGCCTAATCCATTTTTTTCAAGACCTAATTTGATCCAAATTCCTAAGTGCTTTAAAGTGAATAAGTCATGTGACAACATAAGAGGAAATTGGGTGAGTATGATGCTTTAAATTGTAATGGTGCTTGAATGCGTTATGAAAAAGAAGAAAGTGCTATCATAAGAGGTATTTTGTGAAAAGAAAAAGGAAAAGAAAGCTGAAAAGTGAGTTGTGCTTAAAAGTGAAAAATAAAAGATGAGAACAAGGGTGGAAGAATAAAATAAAGAAAGGTTGAGAGAACAAAGTGTCAATGATACAATGTGATGTATTAAAGTGCTTAGGAACTTAGTCACTATTTCTGGCCAAAATAGTCCTACCCGTCCCTTAGCCTACATTACAACCATCTAAAGACCTACTTGATCCTAATCCTAACATTCCGACATTTAGTAGAGTACTACATTAAGGGCAAGCTTATGGTCATTAGTTGCTACATATGAATTTTTTGTGAGAGTGAGTGCAAGGACACTTGGATACCCATGTTTGAAAAATATGCTATATTTGTGAGTGATTATGGGTACTATATTGTGAGACACACATGGTTGATGAGTTTTGGATAGTTGTATATGATTCTATGTACCTTAACGTTTGCATGCAAGTTGATCACCATCACGAGTCTATGCTTGAGGTTAAATTGTTTCTACTTATAATCAGAAAGCTACTCTTCGTTGATAATTGTTGTGCTTGTCTTGAAGAATGTTTTGTGTTGTTTCTGTAAAAACCTTAAGTTGATGCTTAGAAGGACATGATATGTTGTTCGAGGACGAACAAAGCTCTAAGTGTGGGGTGTTGATGATAGGCGAATTTACGCGCCTATATCAATATATTTTGCCCATATTTTAGCCTAGTTTCGAGAACTAATTATCTATTTCATACACTTTTAGTCCTTTTTCCTGTAAATGAGCTAACAAATGTGATTAGGAAAGTTTCAGGTATAAATGATGCAAAATACAGCAATTTATGGCTTACTTGACGCAAAAGAAAGCTCACGAACGAAGTGGAAAGGAGCTGGACGCCTAAAGGACTAAATCTGCTGCATGGAAAATCTGTCCCGGGCTAAAACAGCAATTCTGAAGACTTTGGGACTTACAGACACAAAGCTGGATTTTTGCCATAATACATTAACCTAGTGCAATTAGGTTATGTGTTTCATTATTCCATTTGGATTATAATTTTGTAACCTTACCCTAGTACATTTGGGTCAAGGATTTTATTAGTATATTAGGATTTGGTTATTTATTTCATTAGCTTAGTAGGAGTAGGATAGGAGTATTATAAATACCCTATCATGTTAGAGATTTTTAATTAACTCTTAACTTAAGACATCTTCCTACAATACATTCTCAATTCTTCATTCTTCTATTCTTAAATTCCACAACAAGAGAATTGTTACTTGCTAAGGAATCACCAAAACCACACGCCAAACACCTACTATTCACGCCATCCACCATGCAAAACGTGATATCCTTCGCATTCATGGGTAACTAAACCTCTTAGTTGGGGTTATGGAAGCCGAATGAGTTACTATCTATTGCTATGAGCTTGTGAGTTCAAGACACGTATATTGCTTATATCATTATTCTCTTCATCTTAAATCTACATCCTTTGCGGTTCAAACACAAGAACACGCCATTCTAACATCTAACCTGTTCGAGAGAAAGGTTATTTGTCTAGAAAAGAAGACGCATAGACCGACGCCAGTCTAACATTTAACTTGTTCGAGAGAAAGGTTATTTGTCTGGAAAAGAGATAATGTCAAGGTAGTAGGACACCCTTTCCTATTAAAAAGCTAGTGCCGTAACTGGACTAACCTCTTGGAGAATTTGTACCGCTAGACACACTTTAAGCTTGAGAGAGTTAAAGTGAAATAGTCCTTGTTTAGGTCGAGAGACGCTTGGATTTACCATCAACTACAATTCTCTATAAGCAATTGCATGTCAAGACTCTACACACTCATAGCCAATAGAGACGTATACCTCTGAAGGTGGACATAATCCCAACGCTTCAATTCTCATTGTTTACAACCAACGTGACAATCTTTCTCTTTTTACTTTATTATTTTCAGCTTTTATTTCATTACTTTGGTTACTTATTACAATCCCCCCTTTCCTACGAGACTTGTACTAAAAGTCTAGTAATTTCTCTTGCTTGTTGGCCAAGCTATTCTCTGTGGGATCGATACCCAACCCAGGTTGGGTTCTATATTTGCTAACGACCGCTTTACACTCCTACGAGAGCTGTAGATTGAGCGTTATCAAAATGGAGGGAATAAAATAAGCGTTGCTATAGCTTATTTTATTTAGCTATTACAATGCTTACGGTCTAAAGCAATGGTTATAATGTTACATTATAGCTAATAGAACAATAATTTTTGGCAACGCTTAAAACCGTTGCAATAGACCACCTATTGTAACGCTTTGTTAACCGTTACCAAAAAGTTCGTTGCAATAGGAGTAATTTGCAGTAATGATGGTCCCTAAGTTTGTCATAGAAAAGAATATGGAACGCGTATTAAATATTAAAAGATCATACAACTAATTACAAAATAAAAGAAGAATCTTCAAAATCAAGTTATTTGAAATAGAACAAGGTTAGTGTTCTTACTATTATTCTACTTTTAAATTTTTATCTATTAATTTATATGTGAGCTTGTGGTAAATTCTTTAAAGTTTTTCAACATGGTTCCCCATGTTGAGAAGTAAATGATCTATCCTGTAACGCGACACAAAATGTTTGGACCTTATTTATGAATGTAGCTTCTAACTAAAGGGTATCAATCTAAGAATAGTTCTTAATACTCCACCAGGAGAGAAGTTATGACAAGCCATAAGTTTCATCCCATTGACTAAAAATGAAGCTAAGTATGAGGTTATGATTGTAGGTCTTGAATTTGCCTATGAACTATGGTCGAAAGAAATTATGATCAAATTTAATTCACAGCTAGTGGTCAACCAAATCCATGGTGTTTATGAGGGAAAGGAGAAAAAAAACCATAAGTACTTAGGAATAATTCAGGTGTTGCTATCACATTCAAAGAGTGAATCTTACCACAAATACCTTGGGAAAACACCAATTCAAATGCCTTGGCTAATTTGGTATCTTCTATAGATCCACATAGTCTAGACTCAAGCTTGATTTTACAATTGATGTAGTCAACCTTGGATGAAAACTGTAGTGAGACTCATACTAATTTGGTCTCGAATTGGTGTAACAGATTTCTCAGATACTTTATTATAAAAAGTTGATACAAGATGCATAGGCTTCTCGCCTGCTTCAGACAAAGGTCGCATGATATTGCATAGTGAATAGACAATTGTACTAGAGATTCTATCAGAGCCCTTGCCCAATTATGTAGTTCCCAAAGGGCTGGTCTATGTCATATGGGTGATTTATAAATGCATAAGTGAAAACCAAATACAACTTGCTGGTGTAGAAAATAATAAAGAATGAGTCTATTGGCCTTAGAACAATACGAAAATATTTGTCCAAAAATATGACTAGTGACAAAAAAATGATAAGTGCCAGTGTTACACCCAGATGATACACCAACAAAAGAGCTCCTACGTCTAATCATTTGTACATGGTCATTTAGGAAATAAGGGATAGACATAGTCGACCACTAACCATAGCTTCAGGTTCAGGTACAACTTATTTTGCTTATGACATGCTATTTTTCTAAATAGGTTAAAGCATGTTCTTTAAGAAAATTTGAGAGTGCAAAGATATGGATTTTAATGCATGGGAACATATCATATGTCGGTTCGACGATCCTAAAGATATCTACTGTGACAACTATTAGGGTTTTTGCCCTGATTTTCTTACTATATTTAAGTTTTACTTTTTCTTAAAAGGAAAATAAAAGTTACCATAATTACTTTTACTTTTCCTGAAAGAAAAAATATAATTGTTTTCCATATTTGGCTAACCTCTTTCTTGAAGGAAAGGTTTTGAGCATCTATAAATAGAAATCCCCCACCAATGGTATCAGATCCTGTGTTGTTTAAAGTTACGAAAGTAGTATATATTTGGATTTAATAGCAAATATTGTTTAGATGAATAACAAACAAAAATTACAAAAATATAAAGATTTAAAACAAATAATATCTGAAAAACGTAAAGAATTAAAAATAAGGATAGAAAGACTACAATATAACATAGTTGTCGGAGTTAATAAAAACACAATAAATGCACAAAAGGAAGAAATATCAAATTTAGAATCAACAATAGATAGTCTAGAATATATATATCAACATAACCTATATACATTTAAATAAAATGAACTAAGAAGAATTTATAATAGATGAAAAACATATGAAAATCACGAAGGATTAAAAATAAAAATAGTATTCTTTAATTTAGGAAGAAGATATAAGAAAATAGGTGAACATTTATATTTAATGTTAGAAAATGAAGAATTAAAATTAGAAGATAAGTTGACAGCCATGGTAAAATAGAAAGAGAAAACGAAGAAATAGATAGGAAAAAAGAAATAGATAAAATAAAACAACAAACCATAGAAGAAATACGAAAAATAAAAGAAACTAAAAATAATAAGATTGCTGAATTAGAAAAAGAACTACAAAGACTAAAAGACCTGTATGAAAAAAGACAGAAAGAAAAAGAAGAAAAAGATAAAGAACAAAAATTATTAAACGAGATAAATCAATTTAAAGAAAAATTAGAAATAAAAAATAAAGAATCAGAAACCAGTGAATTAGAAATAAATACAATAGATGTTGAAGAAACAGATAATTATGATTCGGAAGGTAGTGAAACATATATAGAAATTCTAGAAAACACAGGAAAACTAAAAATTAATGAAAAACAAGAAGTAAGTAATAAAGAAAACTTAAAAAATACAAACCCAAAAATAAATACTCTTAATAAAGAAGATGATGAAAACATAATACCTAGTACATCAGAAATAAGAAAACCTACATATTATTATAAATATAAGTTTAAAAAATATAACCTAAAAAATGAATATAACAAATGGACACCAAAATAAATAATTAATAAAAATTATAACTTTTTAGATTTAGACTGTGTAATAGACACAAATAAAACAATATAATTATTGGCAGGATACATGTCAAAAAAATTATTAGATAATAATATAGATACAACAAATACACCAGAATATATAGAAAGGACATTAATAGGAACATTAAAATTATGGTTTTTAAACCTATCCGAAACAAATAAAAAAGTATTAAGATCTAATAATAAAACAGAAGGAACATCAACAACTACTAAAATATCACCAACAGAAATATTGAAAAAATATGAAGTAGCTATAAGAGATGAATTTAGCAGTATAACAACAGAAGAAGAACAACAACAATAAAATAAAGAAAAAGATACGAATATAAATTTAATGTTAAAATTAGAAATATGTAATATGTGCTATATAGATGAATATACATGCACATTTAAAGAATCTACTATAAGGGAACATATAATACAGAAGAAAGTAAATAAATAAGAAGCTTATATTTTAGCAAATTACCTGAACCATTTAGTTCAAAAATAATAAAGAATTGGAATGAAGCAAAAATAGTAGATACCCTAGGAGCAAGAATAAAAATTTTACAATAATGGTATAGAAATCTATGTGAAAAATATAGAGAAGAAATAAAAATGAAAAAAATATTAATAAGAAATTTAGCATGTTGCAAAGATAAAATAACACCTCAATTTGGATGTGAAGAAAGATATTATAAGAAAAGAAAAATACATAAGAAATATAAGAAATACAAAAAATCAAAATATAAATATAAGAAACCAAGAAAAAGATATTATGTAAAAAATTATAAACATAAAAGACCATATAGGAAAAAAAAATCTATAAAAGAATTTACTTGTTATAATTGTGGAAAACTAGGACATTTAGCTAAAGATAGTAAAATGCCTAAAAACCCAAAAAAGAAACAAATATCAGAAATAAAAATAGAAAATACAGAATATATGCAGATAGATTATATAGATTATTATTAGAAAGTGAAGATAGTATATATGAAATTTTGGAGAATGAAACAGATAATGAAATAGATAGTGATTTAGATGAATCAAATGACTGAAGAAGATATAAAAATGAACCAAATAACTTAAGAAGATATAAAAATAATAACAAAGGAAGAATATTTAAATGAAGAAGGAACTGATCAAAAAATAATATCTGATAATAATATATTTGATGAAATAAAAGGAAAAGAGTTAGACCTAAGTGTAGAAAAATATTCAAAATACCAACAATAAAAGATATATTTAGTAGAAAAAAAAAGAATACTACGTAGTAAGCCAAAAAGAACATGTAATAGACTGTAGATATGCAAAAGGAAGAGCTAGTATACCACTAGTAACAAAAAGAATAATTAATAAAGAAATAAACGATATAAAAAGTAAAGACCCAATAAAATATGTAGACCTTGGAGGAACAGAGATATTGATAAAAGCATGTTTTAGAGAAGGAATAGATACACCAATAGAATTATATTTAGCAGATGATATAATTATAAAACCTATATAAAAAAGTATAATAACTGCCATAAAAGGAAATTTAATATACCAAAAATTTAAATTTGTAATAAGTGTGAATTATTCAGTAGAAATAACAGATAAAAATATAGATAAATCATTAGTATTATATTGGAAAATATCAGGAATAGAACTAACCCCAGGAAGTAAAATATTTATAGCAAGATGTAAAAATCTATACATATTAACAACAAAACATAAAATAATGGGAAAAAACAAAATTAATAAAATACAAATAGAAAGTCCTTTCGAACAATTTGTAAAAAAAATTGATAATAATGATGATAGTTACAAAGACATAGATATAGAAGAAGATTTAGAAATAATAAATGATAGAATAAGTACAACAAAAAGAATAGCTCATGAAAAATCAGAATTATCAAGCTCACAAAAAAGAACAAGTTATGAAACAACTTTAACAATTAATTTAAATCAGTATTATATAATAGGAACAATAATGAAAAAGAATATTTAATACTCTTAAACACAGGACAAGAAGAAAATTATATAGCAAAATATCTAGTAAAAAGTAAAGAAATAAAATCTAACAGATATATATGCCCAGATCTACCAAGGAGTCTAATAAACATTTAAGATACGACAGAAAAAGAAATAATAATAGGAGTCAGAAAAATAAAAATAGAATTTGAAATAAAGGAAGAAATGTAAAAATCAGACATAATATTAGGAATAAAATGGTTAGAACAAGTAAAACCATACAATAGACAATATATACAATTATCTATAACATATAATAAAGAAAAATTATTAATAAAAAGAGCTTTGACATGATATGAAAATATATGTACTTGTAAAAATAATGTAGAAGGATATTCTAATAGGTATTATACACGTATGATAGATACAGGAGCAGAAGCAAACTTATGTAGATACAACTGTTTACCAGAAAGTAAATGGGATAAATTAAAAACACCAATAGTAGTCAAAGGATTTAATGATGAAGGAAGTTTAATTACATATAAAGCTAAAAATGTAAAAATACAGATATGAGATAAAATAATAATAATAGAAGAAATCTATAATTATGAACTAACATAAAAAGATATGCTTTTATGAATGCCATTTTTAGATAAATTATACCCATATATAATAAGTAAAACAGATTGGTGGTTTGCAACACCATGTAAACAAAAAGTAAGAGCAAAAAGAGTTATTAATAAAATAAGAAAGAAAACTGATTGGATAAAAGGAAGTGAAAAAATTATACAAAAGTTAGAAAATATAAAAAAATAGACGACACAATAGAACTAGTTGTATTTTCGATAAATAAAAATGAAATAACTATATTTTCAATAGGTAAGGTAGAAATAATAAAGAAAAGATTAAGACAATTATACAGTGAAGATCCATTAAAAGGATGAGAAAAACATAAAACTACTTTAAAAATTGAATTAATAGATAAAAATAGTATAATAACTCAAAAACCATTAACATATAATTTTGACGATTTAAAAGAATTTAAAATGCGTATAGATGAATTATTAGAAAAATAGTATATACAAAGAAGCAATAGTAAACATAATAGCCCAGCGTTTATAGTAAATAAACATAGTGAACAAAAAAGAGGAAAAAGTAGAATTATGATTGACTATAGAAATTTAAATACAAATACTATGACATACAATTATCCAATACCAAATAAGATATTAAAAATAAGAGAACTACAAGGATATAACTACTTTAGTAAATTTGATTGTAAATCCGGATTTTACCACTTAAAGTTAGATGAAAATTCTAAGGAATTAACCGTATTTACGGTACCATAAGGATTTTATGAATAGAATGTATTACCATTTGGATATAAAAATGCACCGGTAGATACCAACACCTTATGGATAGTTATTTTAAACAATTATCTAATTGTATAGTATACATAGGTGATATGCTACTATATACAAAAACTAAAGAGGAACATTTAAAATTATTAGAACAATTTACAGATATAATAGAAAAATTGAGAATAAGTTTAAGTGAAAAGAAAACCAAAATTATGAAAAACCAGATAGAGTTTTTAGGAATACAAATAGATAAAAGTGGAGTAAAAATGCAACAACATATAGTACAAAAATAATAAATTCAAAAGAAGAATTAGATATAAAAAGAAATTACAATCATTTTTATGATTAGTAAACCAAGAGAATAGATACCAAAATTAGCAGAAAACCTAAAGACATTACAGAAAAAATTAAAAAAGGATATAGAATATAATTACAACGAAGAAGATAAAAAACAAGTTCAGAAAATAAAAATACTTTGTAAAGAGTTACCAAAACTACAATTCCCAGACGAAAATAAAAAATTTATATATATAGTAGAAGCAGATGCTAGTGAATATAGTTACGGAGGAGTATTTAAATATAGATATAAAGAAGAAAAATTAGAACATCATTGTAGATACTACTCAGGTATGTTTAATTAAACAAAAATAAAATGGAAAATAAATAGAAAAGAATTATGTTCATTATAAAAATGTTTATTAGCATTTGAGCCATATATTGTATATATCAAGTTTATTGTACGAACAGATAATACACAGGTACGCTGGTGGTTAACAAAGAAAATACAAAATTCAGTTACAACGAAAGAGATCCGGAGACTAGTATTAAATATATTAAATTTTACATTTACAATTGAAGTAATTAGTACTAACAAAAATATTATTGCAGATTACATATCAAGACAAAGCTACACAGACTGATATAATAGAAGATGATGCTTTAGAAAAAAATACTCAAAACCCTAACTACGCTTTCAATGAAAGTGGACAGTATGGGTAATGAAATAGAAAAGCTAAAGACTAATGAAGTTAAACTGAAGTCTAAAGCCATGAATCAGCTAACTCAGCAGTGTGCAGAGCTATGTCGATCGGAAGACATCAAAAGTCCAGAGCTAAAATAAAACGTTGGGACACTCCGTAAAACCCATAACGTTTATCAATCTACAATTGCAGGTACAAGCAAATGAGTTAGTGGACAAAGATATCAGAACATGAACATGAATAAGATATTTGAAAAACCATTTATACCAAAAACACAAAAAGATCCCTTGTTCATACCCTCACAAATTACCACATATCGAGAAAGTTTGAACCAAGATAAAAAAACCTATAACCACATAACCTGAGCATACATAGAAAATATCCACAAAATACAAACTTATCTAAACCATAAACCCAGAGCCACAGATATCCAAGAACCAAACACAAACTATATAACCCAAAAATTACAAGGTTACAACAAGTTAATCGTACTACCGAAAACCAACCCAAGCTTAGTTAAAACTTGTTTCAGTTATGGATTATTAAATACCGTATATACCCATGAAGGAAATGAACTAACAGATATACCAGAATTATATAGAGCATTCACCACTTATAAAAGAATAATCAAAGGGAATCTATTTTTTATAAAGTTTTATACTGCACTAGTAGAGATATTATATGACGAGATCAAACCAGTTATACAAATTGTAAAAATAGGATTAACCAGAGATATGATTATACCGAAAGATATTGTTTAGCAGTCAGAGATACCTAAAATCGAGATACCTAATTTTTATGCAAATAAATGACTTATTGGAATATCTATAATTGTTCAAGAATTAGCAAATAATTATATCAATGAAACCCTATATGGAGTTATTATTTAAGAGACCATCAAATGATTTATTCAAATTCAAAAAAATTATGAAAAACAGATATGGAAGATGCTAGACAATGGATTTTGACACTACTCAACCCAAAGAAACAACCAACTGCAAGAGCAATTAAAAAGGGATTTATTTCAGAAGAATTATCAATAAGATATCGCAAGATAATTGGACACAAATATCTAGACCATCAATGTTTGAGATGTAATAGAGAAGATAATATTATCCCAGAAGTTCAACTAGAATAAAAGGAGATAAGAACACCAGCTGAAAGAAAAAAGATAAGAAACAATGGAGTAATGAAGGAATAAAGACAAAAGACAAGATAATAAAAGATAGAAAGTGACATGTATAGTCTTGAATTTTGTTACATAAATTATTTTTGACTTTTTGGCCAAAGTGCCATTATTAGTTTTTTGTTTTTTAGTCTTAAGATTTTTTGTTTTGTAAAGTTACTTTAGATAGGACCTAGTTTTTTGTCTTTTTTTTACTTTAAAGTCTAGTCTAGTCCTTTTTTACTTTTGAAAAGGAAGACTTTTTTTGTAAAAAGTAGGAATAGTATAGTTTACATGTAAAACGTGTAAAGTAGGAATAGTTCTTTTCCTCTTATAAATATGTAAGATTCGGCAAGATAAAGGCAAGACTTTCATGTGTTGAAAGTAAGTCTTCCCTCTTGTACACAAAAAACTTTTTGAATATTTAATAAAAAACAGATATATTTCTAAGGAAAAGCTATGGATAAACAAAGCCTAGAATTATCAAACCTACCAGAACAGGTATATTTATTTACGATTATGAATAGCTAAATTCATAAATTCCTGACAATCATGATATGATAAAATAAGTTCACGTTAGTTACTTTATAGTAGAATTATTCGAAGAGTAGCATGTTAAGAAGTTTATTAGCAAAGTGTAAAAGGAGAAAAATCCCTAAGAACTATGTCATCCTAAAGGTGAAAACCGTGAGGCAAGAAAGCCATAATAAGGGAATAGCCAGAGTAGAGGCACTGTTTAAGGGAAAAGTATCCAGATTACCATGCTAATAGTAACCGAAGAACATGTTATTTAAGAATAATCTAGTATATAGTAATCTAAAATGATCATATTTTGTTATGTGTATGATTGAAGGGAATATTTTGAAATAACATCATATGAAAAATGAATACTTATTTACCTGACAAAATAGTAGATAAATTTAAAATATTTGTTTTGTAAGTACTTAAGGATATAGAAAATATAGATATAAGAAAAATCATATGGGAAAAAATATTTGGTAAATATTTTATGACTAGAATAAATTATATACCACACCTACCTACCTACTCTTACAAATATCTACATGCCAAACCTACACATCAACCATGATAAATTACGTATATTTAGAATATTGGATAATGGATATGAAAAATATATAATTAATAGAAAGACTAATGAAAACAAATCTAGAAAAATATATGAGAACTAAAGATACAAAATATATAGAATTTCTTAATAAAAATATACAAGAATTATTAAGATTAAAACAAACATCCAGTAAATATTATGATAAAGCATTTAATAAACCATAAATTACTAAAATCTAATTCCAAGTTATCCAAGTTATTTGTAGAAACCTAAGCATCATATGAACAATATGACAAGCTATATATCCTATGAAATTAAGATACTTGTTTTATATATCATTAAAGACTTAGAAATAGAAGGCCTAAAGAAAATAATATGGGAAAAAATATTTCATGAAGAATCATTAAGTCTAGAATGGTTAGAAGATATGCATGATCTTAGCTTATATCATTTAGATAGTTATTACTCAGATAATAATACTTATTATTCAGATAGATATTATACAGATTAAAAATGTTAGAATATATTAAAAGAGTGAGAGAAAAACAAAGTTGTCTATACGAAGAAATTAATTAGAGAAACCAGCTTAGAAAAGGAAGAAAATAATTAAAAGAAAGATTAATTTGGATAGATAAAACCATGAAACAACTAGAATTAAAAGACAGTTTAGACTATGATTTAGACATAGAATTATTCATAGGATAAAAAGACAGGATAATTAACGAAATAGATAACCTAGAATTTAATTTCAGATATAGCACAATCAGAATAAATTATTACAAAGAAATTTGCAGTATTACAACTACTTTAGGATAAAATGATAAACTATGAATATTTAAAATATTGGAGACAAGATATGGAAGAAATAAGATTAACAGAAATACTTATGAAAGAGAATTTAATTGAATATTTTAGAACAAAAGATATAGAATATTTAGAATGCCTTCAAAATAATATACACGAATTACAATGACTAAGAAAAAAAACTAAAGAATATTACAGTAAAACGTTTAATCAAATACCATCTAATCACTCCCAAGATATTAACAATAAAAATTAAAATAAAAATAGAAATGTTTAGAAAAGTTCAGAAATATCCACGCACAAATAAAAATAGATCCATAAGAGTTATAATAGTTATAATAGATCTATTAAGTTACCCAAGTTATCCGAACTCCCCACCCTTCTTTGTGTTCTTGTGCACTATAATGATATGTTGATTTGATTGAGGATTTTGGCACCCTGCTAGGTTATCTTGTGTGCCCCCCATATAAATACTTCAATCCTTTCAGAAAACTTGGATTGTGGGCTTGGCCGCCGAGTCAAGGGCGGATTTCATATAGCCTGTGGAATTACAGATTGAAGGGTATACCATCCAGCTCAGAAGAATCACAAAGAGTAGAGTCACGATTTCAAGAAAGTGTTCTGAAATTGATCAAATTATGACCATGTGTTTTCAAATATTTTAAGATGATATGTTTGATGAAAATCTCTCACCTATGTTGTATAATAATGTATTTTGTTTTTGGATTGTTCTACGTATCGATACATTTTTACTGATCCCTTTTATTTTAAGATTTGAGGATCAGTCCCAGGGTCCCGGTAAGTAGTAGATCATTTTCAGACGATTGGAGTTGGTGAGTGTAACGCCCTGAAATTTCCATCTCGAGACATCACACGGTGCTTAGGGCTACACGTAGCCCCAAGCTAAACCTCGGAGACAGACACTACCTCAAGGAACTCAATTCAATAATAGTCATGCATAATAAAGAGATATATCACATCGGGTCAAGAGAGATACTGGAGAATACTAAACTGTACAACCAAAATATATATTGAATGTCTGTACATACCACCCCTTTAGTCTGACAACGCCTCTATACATCAAAATCAAGGATCCTTTGGGACAAACCCCCAACTGACTCAACAGTACTGAAAGCCATAACAACAAAATAATATCACAAAAATATAGACACAGTCCTCGAACCATGAGGACTCACCACTAAGGAAATGTTCTACGGCTGAGTACCTCAACCTACATTATGAGAAAATGTAGCCCATAGGAAAATATGTGGGTCAGCACATTGGAATGTACTGAGTATATGAGGGTGCATGCAACAATGTAAATATCATCATCAATTTCATAAAAATATTCATATGTACAATGATGGCTCACTTGGTTTATGATGATGCTAGTATAAAACTTGATCATCATGTTGAGCCTAATATAGAAGAGTCTCCAAATATGAGCGCTACCAAATTTTATGAAATGTTGAATTTAGCTCAAGAACCCTTATGGCCCGAATATAAATATTCAGAGTTTACAGCTGTTAGAATGATGAGTATTAAATCTAAATAGAATGATGAGTATTAGATCTAAATAGAATATGTCTCATGATTTTTTTAATGAAGTGTCACAATTGAAGAATGATACAAGCTATCCGAATAATAAAATACCTCTTGATTACTACCAGGCAAAGAAGTTAGTGGCGGGGCTTGGTTTAACTAGAAAAAAGATTAATTGTTGTGTTAATGGATGTATGTTGTATTACAAGACTGATCAAGATATGATAGAATGAAAGTTTTGTAAAGAACCTCTCTATAAAGAAACCCGTAGGAAAGAAGGGTAGTAAAAAGGTTCCACACAAGACTATGCATTACCTGCCACTTATTCCTAGGCTTCAACGGCTATATGGTTCAACTTGATCTGCAGAGCACATGTGGAACTCTAAAAGTAGTAGATAAAAGGTGTTTTATGTCACCCTTCAGATAGAGAGGCATGAAAACATTTTGATCGAACATATCCAAACTTTGCTTCAGAACCTAAGAATGTTAGGCTCGGTCTTTGTTCTAATGGTTTTACTCCTTATAGCCAGTCAACATCACCGCACTCTTGTTGGCCTGTGATTGTTACTCCTTATAATCTTTCTCTTGATATTTGTATGACTTACTTATATATGTTCTTAACATTGATAATTTTAGATCCTCACAATCCTAAGAATAAAATCGATGTGTATCTTCAATCATTAATAGATGAGTTGTTACAATTATCGATAGATGGTGCACTAACTTATGATTTGTTTAAGAAGAAAAATTTTCTCATGAGAGAAACATTGATGTGGACAATTAATGAGTTTTCTTCTTATGGCATGTTGTCGGAATGGAGTACAATAGATAAATTGGCATGTCCAATTTGCATGGAACAATAAAAAACTTTTAGTTTGAAAATGGAAGAAAAGTTACTTGGTTTGATTGTATTAATCAATTCTTGTCTCTCAATCATGAATTTAAAAGAAACAAAAATTCATTTATAAAAACAAGAGGAAAAGTCTAGGCCTCCTCCTAGGTTATTGGAGATCAAGTGTGGAAAAAAGTGAGAGGGTTTCCTATGATTACCGAATCTAGTACACACAAATTTTATGGATATGGAAAATCACATAATTGGAACAAAAAAAGTATTTTTTGGGATTTGCCATATTGGAAGACCCATCTAGTTCGCAACAATATTGATGTAATGCATACAGAGAAGAACTTCATTTATAATATTTTACATACTGTCATGGACAACAATGAGATGACAAAGGATAATGACAAGGCAAGAATGTATTTGAAAGAGCATTGTGGGAAAAATAATTTACACTTGCAATTGAATAATGATGGGATATGAATTAAACAAAAAGCAAAGTTTACCTTAAATGATGGTCAAAAGAAAGATGTATGCAAATGGGGTTGATCAACTAAAGATGCCTAATAGATATGCTTCTAATTTGGGTAGATGTGTTGATATGGAACATTAAAAGTTATTTTGGATGATAAGTCATGACTGTCATATTTTCGTGCAATATCTTATGCTAGTTACTTTTAGCGCATTTCCTAAACCTATATGAAAGTCATTAATTGAACTCAGTCTATTCTTTAAAGATTTGTGCTCAATAGTATTACAGGTGGATCATCTAATGCAAATGTAACAAAATACTCTTGTAATATTTTGTGAGTTGCAAAAAATATTTTCACTCAATTTTTTAATTCGATGAAGCACTTACTGATTCATTTGCCATAAGAAGCAAGAATTTGCTAGCCAGTTCAATATCGATGGATGTATCCATCTAAAATGTATAAAATTTTATTACTTATCTCATTATTTTATGATATAATTATTTATTTTCTAAAAATAATTTTAGGTTCCTAAATAAAATTAAAAAGACTATTAAAAATAAAACCAGAGATGAAGGATCTATTTGCCAAGCATATTTAGCTTAAGAAATCTCATACTTTGCTTCCCATTATTTTGAATCTGATATCTTATGTAGCAATTAAAGAATTGAGAGTAATGATGATGTCGTTGAAAAAAATTCAACTCACCCAACTCTATCAGTCTTTAATTATTCTAGTCGAAGTTATGGTAAGAAGGATGGTGATATCCGATGGCTAAATGATAAAAAAGTTGTTGCAGCATAATTGCATGTTCTTATAAATTATGATGAGATTAAGCCTTTTATCAAGTAAATATCATCCAAGGTGTTCATTTAATTGTTATATTTGGATTGAAATTAATTTGCTAATGAAAGTACATGCAGTTTATTTGAGCAAATCCTTAGAGATTCTTACAGTGATCTCACTGATGATGTCATTGATAAACAAATTGAAGAAGACTTTCTATGATGGTTTAAAGATTATGTATGAATCAATTATCTTCATAAAGGATATATCACTTAAAATTTATATCTAATATGCTTTCATTATTTGATAAGTGAATAGTAATCTACAAGAGATGTCGCAGAATCCATATTTGCAAAGTTTAGCAATGGGACCATTAAGAAAGGCAAAGTCTTCGCCTATTTATTTTGTGAATGTATACAAGATTCATACTTCTTCTTAGGATGAAGAAAAAAGTACATATAACAGTGGGGTGTATGTTAGTGCCACTGGACAAGATGATACTATAAGTGAATTTTATGGTGTTCTTAAGGAGATTATCGAATTCGAATAGCCAATGACTTCATTTGTGAAGTTAATTTTATTTTATTATGATTGTTTTGATCCCTCAAAACATGGAATGAAAGTTTCTAATCAATTTGATATTGTCGAGGTTCAAAAATAGGAATGATATTCTAATTTTGACTCTTTTATCTTTTACTAAACTGCAACTCAAGTTTATTATGCAAATCATGAAAGAAAAGGAAATAAGGCTGATTGGTTGGTAGTTATAAAGATAAAGCCAAGAGGATATGTAGATATAAGATACAATTTGAAAGTTGCTTACCAAGAGGAGAAATCACGTGTTAGTGCAAGTATAGAGGATGACCCGATTGATTGCTAACGTGATGACCAAGCTAATGGTGAAGAGATTGATGAAAGTAGTTTTTATTCTATTTTAAATGAAAATGGACATAATTTAATTGAAGAGGGATATTAGGATATATTAAATGAAGAAGAGGAAGGTGATGAAGAGACATCAAGTGAAGAAGCTAATGATGAAGAAGAGAAAGCAAGTGAAGAGGAAGACTTTTTTTTGATAGTGATGATTCAGCAAGTCACTTTAATACTCATGAAGAAGATAAAGATAAATATGAGAAGGATTGAGAATATTATCTTGTCGATTTATTTTGTCAATGTACAACACTATATTTGATTAAAGCTAATGTGTTTTTGTCAAAGTAATTGTTATTTTACTTTTCCTTATCATCATTGCTGAAAATGACATGAAATATTTTGTCCTACCCCTCCCCCCAACTTATGTTTTATCTTTCCCTTAACTAGTAAAAGGAACAATCAAAAATACTTAACTCTTCAACTTTGATGCCAACTGTTTCATTTTTTAAATTTTGCTTTATTTATCTTCTTCAAAGATTTCATTGAGCATGTATTGATAAGAGAGTAAATTTCTGAAAAATATTATTCTCTACAAGTAAGTAACCAAAATGATTATCACTACATTATTCGTGTGTTTTTCATCAATTACATCACTAATATATTATTTTTTGTGTTCTTTATTTATTGCAGATGCTAGTTGTAGGATCTAAAAGAACTGGACAGCCTAATGGAAAAGGAGGGAAGTCAACTAAAAAAAACACAGACAATAGAGTGACAAACAGTTTAATTGTCACCCATAGTTCCATCAGGATCCCTTCAAACTTATATTGGTTGACTTCATGTCAATAACTTTTCCTCACATTAACCTAATCCTGAAGTCAATCAATCCAAGACCTATAACAATGTTGTGTCTCCCATAATACTATCACAACCCCTATATTCTCATACTAGTCTACATCATGTAAATGAGTCTCAACTTTGTCTTGGGATCAACAAACCTTAGCTTGCTATGATTGAATCTCAACCTCAATCTAATCAGCCCCAACTATTAATGTCACCACCGGCCAATAGGACTCCAGCCACCTCATCTAATACAGTTTACAATGTAAATGATGATAATCAAATATGAATTATACCTGAACAGAATGGGTAATATGACTAACATTTAATAATACATATATTTAGATGGACTATTTATATGTGCACATGTTTGCTAATTACTATATGTATGTAGGTTTGATCCTCACAAGGTAGTTATTGATGGTATTGCTACTTGCATTCGAAGTAAATTTGAATTGGCTAGACCTTCATGGAAGAATTTTTTGAGTCTATCCGAGAGATGTAGTTTGAGCAATTCAAGGGGAAAAAAATTATAAATTTTGATTTATGTATAAATATATTGTGGTACTATATAGCTAATATGGTAGTCATTTGATATATGCAGAAGAAATTTAAATGTCTTCCTCACAGTAAGGATGCTATATGGTTCAATTTTAATAAAAAGGCAACTTCAAAAATTACCCAACCCTTTTAAGATGTTAGAAAAAAATTTTCCTCTGAAACTATATTGGATGGGAGATACAGTATTCCTATTGGGAGTCTGATGAGTTCAAAATAAAGTCTGAACTAAATTATAAAAAATTGTGATTCAAATTCTAGTGTATCACTTTATACAAGTGGTTGTGTGCCTCATCGATTGATCTATAAGAGAATGGTAATATAAATCTTTTTAAATATATTTTTTTCAAGAAAATAATATCATATTTATTGGAATCCTTGGGATTGCACCACACAGTTAGGGACCAGGTCCCTCAAAGTCAATCACAAGCAATAGAACAATAAAGCAACTATGATGTGCCAGAAAAACAAAAGCAGTGCAGGAAGGTAAAAATACAAGAATTTTATGTCAAAAACCAGGAAGGGAAAAACCATGGCTTGTCCTCACAAAAACCTCAAGAAATACACTATAATCAACCTCCTATGGAATTCTTTCGCTTGTAATAACTCTACTAAAAGATTATATTGGAAACTCTACCAAGGACTCTCTACACTGATTAACTCTAATCATCCTCACACTTAGGAAACTCTACCTAACACTCCATAGCATAAGTAGCTCATTTACAAATTAGTACTCACTGAAAAACAATTTCAATTCAAGCACTCATAAAGCTAAGTACTTGAGTAGTATTAAAATAGGGTTTTTACTGCCTCTCCTCACACTTTTTAATTACGAAAAACCTATTTAATAAAGAAGTGTCTCTTTCCTTTTAATGATGAGAGATGATTAGGGCTGAAATATCATTGTACCAGCTATCCTAATTAGTATAAAATAGCACCTGCAAGTTTGTTATACAAGAGGACCAAATTGTGCAGACAATGCGTGTCAGCTGTACTATACCTTCCACATATAGGGACCTGGTCCCTTGTAGTTAGTTTCTCATCATCAAAACTACATATAAAAATTTTCCTCTTTATTGATAATGAAAAACCAACCATACAACTTTGACTATGGTGCATATTCATCATATTTAATCAGTATGATTACTAACTGAAGATGAATGATCCCCCTATCAATATTATTCCTCCATTATGCAACACAGGGACCTGGTCCCTTGTTGTCATTTGAAGTAAAAACCTCATATTTCTACCCCTATCATTATGTACCTTTATTTAGCATATTTGCACACTTCCCCTATAAACATAACTCCTTTCATCGATCTATTCAACACATCACATACTTCCCCCATGCATTTGCACACTTCCCCCTTTCAATATGACTCTTTTCATTCATCTTTCAGCACATCTCATACTTTTCCCTATCAGCATGCACTCAAATTACCTGGTACCTAGTCCCTTCATGAACTCAATATTCCTCTTTTGGTAATTATTGAAAAGGAATAACATTAAACAAAGAGTAAAGATAAGTTTAATATAATTAAATCATGGATACTGGGGCAACACTAACATGAAGACTAACTTTGGAAGAAAGAGAACAAATGTAACACATAAAGCAAAAATTCATTCATAAGTAGAGGATAAGTACCATAACAGTGCAGAATTTAAATGTTCTTAGGGAAAAGCCGCAGGAATCAAGAAGGATTAACAAGTGAAGGACTGGAATTTTTTTTGAAAGAGTAGGGTCAGGTTATTATTGAGATGCCTTATCTTTGAATTTGACCTTAGTACCTCATCAGTTAAGATTGACACCCTCTTCTTCAGTTTATCTTTCTCAGTCCTGAGCATTTCAGTGTCACATGGGAATTTTTGGAGAGATGCTTAATTTTCTCCTGGAGCATGATGATTTCTTCATCCTTGGAAGCTAGGTTGTACTTTCAGAATTCTATTGAAGGTCGCTACTTGGAGACAGTTCTCACCCATATATGAGAGCTTCCAAAAATTTTCCCAGCATTTCCTCATTTAATTTTGTTTTCTTTCCATGGACCTGTGCAGTCAAATTTATCCCATCTTCTTAGAATTCCAAAGTAAAATAGAATTCCTTGACTATCTCATCAAAAACAGTGGGAATAGGTCCTTCATGAAATGTATCCAACCTTGATTTTTAACAAGCTCAACTAATTCCACTACACCTGCTTCTGTTAGCACATTTGAATTAAAAAATCTTTCCAGTTAACACTTTTTGATTCTATAATAACCTATTTCTAACTTTTTTCAATACAAACTCACTTTTCTCCCCATTCTTTCTTCTAGTATAAGTGATCACAAATTTTCTTTCAGCTACTATTTTCTTCTTTGGACCAGGTCCCTCAAGAATCAGCTGCTTCTCAATAAAAATTCTAGTCCATTTTCTAGAAATTTTTGGTGTCTTACTGATATCGATTTTCTTATGATCAACTAATATATTTCATGGGCAATTTGGATTTTGAAAGTTTTTTTGATGAGACAACGGGTGGATGCAGCTAGATTTAAGGGAACAATAAGCATAGGGAAAGATTTTCTAGGGGAACAAAATATGATTAATTTCAGACTTTTAGGTGACTCACCTTTCATTTTAGAATAGGACAACCTTTTTTTGATGTAAGGACAAGGAAGATGCAAATTTTTCTTGACAGAATAGACTAAATTTGCACATACATGATACTAACTTGAGAGATTAGACCAGATCCCTCTCTAGTTTGAGTGAATCTCCAACTTTGTGCTTGTCACATCTGTCCACCTCTAAAGTTACTCCCATGGGTGTATACCTGTAAGGGTATGGTACCGAGTTAGACCAATATGTACTTAGTTTACCAAGGATACCTACCTCTTAAACGTAACTAATTTTGTGAAGAGACATTGATTCACTTAATAGTAGGTCAGGCTAATTTGATCAATCCCATCATCAGCTTATTAGATTCATTACACCACATGATACTGCAACTTATTCTAAAAATAATTCTGAGAAAAAGACCCAAAATTTGGCATTCTGGATTAACATCACTCTCATCTGCACCTTTCATCCTTTCACCATCATGATGAGTGAATTCTTTAATTTATGAGACTTTACTGCCGTTAGGGATTAATAGCTTTTCTGACTGATCATGAGCTCTATCTAGTTCTTACTTTAAGAATTTTAGATTCATTTTTCCAAGGACCAGGTCTGTTGAAATCAACTATTTCAATATGTGATACTTCCACTTAAAGTGTCCTGAGAGAGAGGTTAGTCTGATCGTCTAGAGTTAAAATTTGAGCACTTATCAATGACCCATTTCTGACTATAATCCCCTTTCTTATTCCTAGAACCATGATCCTAAGTTAGATCTTGGAACCCACTTATGTTTGAGTTCCTAATAGGAGGATAATGGTGTGATCAAATTCTTCTTAGCCCATCTAGGTAGTGATAGCTTCCTCTTTACCTTTTTTAGAGACTCGAAGACCTTAGGATGTGCATTCTCCTGCTGAATATATTCAATATTCCTTATTTTTGCCTTGGGCCATTACTGACATCTTTCTTTCAAATGTCCATCTCTTCTATAGTGAGTGCACAAGAGTTTGTTCTCTTTGCTTTTATCATCATGAACAACCTTTCCTTTAGACTTACCATATTGGAATTTTCCTTGATAGACAAGTCCTTTACCATCATTAGCACCTTGAATAGTCAGGTCAGAAAGCATCAATAAAGAAATTATCCATTTGAGAGACTTGTTTAACTCTTCTTTCAAGTGGACTAGGTCCCTATCTAACTCTTCATTCCTGTGAAGTGTAGACATAAGGTGATCTTGAGAATCCCTTAGCTTTTATTCAAGTTAAATTTGAAGATTTGAGGCTTCTTTCTTCTATTTACTCTCAAAAGCATTGAATTTCTTCAGTTGACTTACCAAGTTCAGATTTTTAGATTTTAGCTTAGTAAACTGTTCTTTTGTTTTAGGGATCTAAAGAGTTAAGGCAGTTAATTCAATCTCCTGATTCTCTACTTTTTCTTCTAAAGAATTTTTCTTAGTGGTAAGTTAATATAAAGAGTGTATCAACACACTAGAAAGCCTCTTACCTTTTTTTCATCTTCTAATTTTGCAATAAATCCAAACAAGAAATCATAGATACCATGACAGTCTTTAATCATACCATTTCTTTTGCTAAGATAACCACCCCTTTTTATAACTCTAACAATTATTGTTGCGAAAAGTGCAACATTAGCGTCTTCTTCACCCAGGTTAGAATCTTAAAGTCTTCAACATCAGGAATCTCTCATTTTTTGCTTTCTTTTTTTCCACCCCTAGTTCAGTTAAAGTGACCATGATGACCAGAACACTCAAGGTGTTAACCTTTTAGAGTGATCCCGATCTGATACCAATTATTGGGACCCTTAGGGGTTACACCACATAGTAAGGGACCGGTCCCCTCAAAGTTAATCACTAGAGATAGAACAATAAAGAAACTATGAGGTGGTGGAAAAACAAAAGCATTGTAGAAAGGTAAAAACACAAGAATTTTATGTGGAAACCCAGTAAGGGAAAAACCATGGCTTTCACTCACAAGATCCTCAAGTAATCCACTATAATCAACCTCCTAATTACAGTCTAGATTTTAGCCTACCTCTAGGCTCCTTTCACTTGTAGTAACTTTACTACAAGATCATCTTGGCAACTCTACCAAGGACTTTCTACATTGGTCAACTCTATTCAGTCTCACACTTAGGAAACTATACCTAAGAACACTCTACTCAAAGAAAAGGTAGTTCAGTTATAAATTAGAAGTCACCCAAGAAAAATTTCAATTTAAACACTCATAAAGCTAGGAACTTGAGCAATTTGAAATGGGGATTCCCTGTCTCTCTTCACTCTTTTTAATTGTGAAAAAATCATTTGATGAAAATAACTCTTTTATTTTATAGATGAGTGATGATTAATGCTGAAATATCACTGGACCAGCTATCCTAATCAATGCAAATAGCACCTGCAAGTTTGTTACACAAGAGGACAAAATTATGCAGACAATGCGTGCCAACTGTAGTGTACCTTGCACATCCAGGGACCTAGTACCTTAAAGTTAGCTGATCATCATCACAACTATATATAGAAATATTCAACGTTGATAACATACATATCTTTTTTTGAATATACAAAGAATCTACTGGAAAAAATCCTTTAGTTTTAGAATTTTATTTTCATACTCATCGCATGAATAATGATAAAAGTTAGGTAAGTGAGAAAGGTAAAGCTACTTATGTAAGTGTTCATTTACCTTATTTTCTAGTTATTTGTTTGCTTTCAGAATTTGTTCTCTCACTCTTTTCTTTATGTGATAATTTAGCTCCTTGAATTTTAAAATTTCTTTTTAGTTCTGTTTGCTAGTTATTTGTTCGATTTCAAAATCATGAGATTGGGATTGGTTATCTGTTCTTTAAGTTAGTTCTTTGATATAGACATTGCAACAAAAAAAATGCTAGTCTCGTAAACTATTTGTTAATTTATTTTGACATTTTGTATAGTTCTTAAGGAAAATATCCCCTGTCTATTCTTATCATAAAAGCCATCATTCTAAAATCCACCAAATCAGACTAGTCATACAACTTTACAGGTGACTTATTAGGAACAAAATTCATAGACATCGGGTTGACAAGGGACTAGAATCAACTTTACCAGTTACTCCAAGCCTCCCACTAAGACATACTTTTTTTTTGTAATACAACCTAACAAAAGTTCTTTGATTTCCAAAATATAGTTAACCTGAGGAAAAAATAGTAGTTTTTTTTATAAAGTAACATGGAAATAACCAGTAGTTTATGAGTAGACATTGTTATAGAAGTATAGACATAGCTAATTTCTCATGATTCACACATAGCTCCACTATTATGACCCTGATCTTGATTTATAGAAACACATAATCGAGCATGAAATGTTGTTTTTCGGGCACACAAAATCTGTATTTTCACAACACTACTTCAACATAATTTCAAAAATAAATCAAGAACACTTATGAAGTTGTCCAACACCTTTAACACAAGATCAAAATGATCTTTCAAAGAAGTATGTTTTCAGTTTCTTACAGAAAAATAGATGAATAAAAAAAAAAGCCAAGACCTACGAATTCACAGAGTGTCCTTAAGAAAATAACTTCCCTCTAGTACCCGAGTTGCGGAATTTTCCTCCCAAGATAAAATGGCTTCACAACCAAAATATAGCGGTACCTCAAACTTTTTGGTTTTCTTAAAACTCACTAACGGGAGATGATCAAACAGATTTTTTAGAAGCAAGGTAATATTTTTCGTATGCAGAAATTTTTCATTCTAAACCTGTGGAAAAAATGCTGGATTATATAGCCATAATGTTCCCCTTCCGATAGGTAGAAATGGTTCATCCAAAAAGATGTATCCTTTGGAAGACTCATGTTTGTTCATTTGAAACATTGTGTCTTTTTTCTAAACAAACACAACTATCCGAACAATCACTCCTTTTCCAAAACAATGTGTCTTCTCCTCAAAAGGTTGTGTCCCTCTATTTTCCATTCAAACCAATTGAAACCAACATTCCCCCACATGAATGGGGAATGGCTATTCTTTCCAAAACTTTACGGACAAGTATGTGATCATCAAGAAAAGACTGATTGCATCTGGATAAGTGGGTTTTCCTTTGAACTTTCCTCAGTGAACATGCATCGGATGCACTCGGTCAATCAGTAGATTTGATATCTTTGAACCTTCGAGCTTTAATGTATACCTAGACAACATATGTCACACAACTAGCCTTTTACCTTTTATAGTTCTCACGGTTTTTTTTCATTTCATCCATGAACACATCCCGATCTCAGATAGCTTAGACAATAGGCCTTTACTAACATTCTCCTTGAAGCGGCTTCGACTTCACCCTCACATAGGTGATTTCTAAATGTTTAATCCTGTAGATTAAAATATTTGATCAAATCTACCAAATTTAGATAATCATTAAAAAACTTCACACCATAAGTCTTATCCTTGTTTACTAAATATAATCTACATTATGAGAATGGGTTGGGTATATTGACAATGTTAAACCTGTCAGACACAACTTTATTTGATCTCCTTGGACCTGGCTCTTGGGATCTCTATTCTGCTAGGTAGATTTACCACTGTGCTGACTTGTCCTAGGCCGTAAACCCATTTCCTTGGATATCCTCTCAACTCCTTCTCAAGATAGGCCTTTTGTAAGAGGATCCGACATACTATCCTTTTACTTTACATAGTCAACTGTGATAATTCCACTAGAGAGAAATTCTCTAATAGTATTATGTCTCCATCTTATGTGATGAGATTTACCATTGTACATCATGCTCCCTGTCCTACTTATTACCACTTGGCTATCACAGTGTATACATATTCGTGGTTTGGGCAAATAAGGAATATCTTCCAAGAAATTCCAAAGCCATTTTGCTTTTTCACTGATTTTTTCTAATGCGATAAATTATGATTCCATTATAGAGCGAGCAATACATGTCTGTTTGGATTATTTCTAAGATACCGCTCCTCCACCGATAGTAAATACATATCCACTTGTGGATTTTACTTTATTCGATTCGGTGATCCAATTTGCATCACTATATCCTTCAAGTACCGTGGGATATTTATTATAATGCAAAACATAGTATTGAGTGTATTTAAGATACCCCAAAACTCTTTTCATTGCCATCCAATGAGTTTTATTAGGATTACTCGTGTATCGACTCAACTTACTAATAACACATGCTATGTCTGGTCATGTACAATTTATGATATACATTAAACATCCCACCATTCTTGCGTACTTCGATCGTGAGTCACTTTCACCTTCATTCTTTTGTAGTGCAAAGCTCACGTCCAATAGAGTCTTAGCAATATCAAATTCCAAATACTAGAATTTTTCAAGTACCTTTCTAATGTAATGAGACTGTGACAATGCCAACCCTTAGAGAGTTCTATGGATTCTTATTCCTAAGATCACATCTGTAACTCCATGGTCTTTCATATTAAACTTTCTCTCGAGCAGTCGTTTCGTAGCATTTATGTCTGAAATGACTCTACTAATGATCAATATATCATCAACATACAACAAGCAATGACTTGATGATTTGGAGTGTCTTTGATGTAAACAAATTTATCACGTTCATTTATCTTGAATTCGTTTGCCGACATTGTGTGGTTAAATTTCTCATGCCATTGTTTAGGTGCATGTTTTAGTCCATAAAGTGACTTAACAAGTTTACACACCTTATTTTTTTTTTCTAGAACCACAAAACCCTCAGGCTATTCTATGTAAATTTCGTCCTCTAATTCTCTATTTAGGAATGTTGTCTTCACATCCATTTGATGGATTTCAAGACCATATACCACCACCAAGGCAATTAACATCCAAATTAACGTTATCCTCGTTATAGGTGAGTATGTATCAAAGTAATCAAGGCCTTTCTTTTGTTTAAATCCTTTTACAACAAGTCTTGCCTTGTATTTGTCAATAGTACCATCAACTTTTCTTTTTCTTTTGAAGATCTATTTAGAACCTAAAGGTTTATTTTCTGGAGAAACATCAACCAACTCCCATGTATGGTTGCTTAATATTGAATCAATCTCACTATTGATTGCCTCTTTCCAAAAGGATAAGTCTAACGACGACATTTCTTCCTTAAGAGATTGAGGCTCATTTTCTAAGAAAAATATTACAAAATCCAATCCAAACAAAGTTGACTTTCTTTGACATGTACTACGTCTTGGATTCTTATCATTATGTATATCCTCACTTGGTTCATCTCTCTGTCGTTTAGACCCCTTACTAGGCTGTTCATGTTTAGTTTTATATGGATAAATATGTTTAAAGAATTCAACATCATCTAATTTAATTACCATAGTTTCATTGATATCCGAATGTTTTAATTTATGAACCAAAAACTAACATGATTTACTACTTTTAGCATATCCTATGAACACACAGTCCACCATCTTAGGTTCTATCCTTACTCTTTTAGGTATAGGAACTTGGACCTTCGCTAGACATCCCCATACTTTGAAATATTTCAAGTTGAGTTTACTTCCTTTCCAATTTTCATATGAAATTGATTGTGTCTTATTATGGTGCACTCTATTGAGTATTCGGTCAGCTGTAAGGATAGATTCCCTCCACAAGTTTTGTGGTAAACCTGAACTTATTAGCACGACATTTATTATTTTCTTCAAGGTTTGGTTTTTCCTTTCCACAATACCATTAGATTAAGGTGAATATGTTGCCGTAGTTTGATGGAAAATTCCATTCTCTACATATATTTGTGCAAAGGGAGATTCATATTCTCTACCCCTATCACTTCTTATCTTTTTAGTCTTTTTATCTAACTGATTTTCAACTTCTGTTTTATATTACCTAAATACATCTATTGCTTCATCCTTACTTTTTAGCAAATAAACATAATAGTATCTAGTGCAATTGTTAATAAAAGTTATAAACTACTTTTTCCCACCACAAGATTGTGTTGACTTCATATCACAAATGTCTATGTGGATTAAGTCTAAGGGATTTGAATTCCTTTCAACAGACTTATCTAGATGCTTAACATACTTTGATTCCACACACATTTGAAATTTTGATTTATTGCACTCAAAGTTTGGCTAAACTTTTAAGTTAGTCAGTTTTTTGCAAGGTTTTGTAGTTGACATATCCTAACGATAGCTGCCAGGTTCCTCAGAATGCTACATGGGTCATCAAGAAAGTACTTGAAGCTAGGAAAATCCTTAACACTTTGAGTACCCTAAATGGTGTTGTTGTTACTAGGTTGCAAAAAATGGTAAGCAAATATAGATTCCTGATCAAAAAGATGTACAATACACTAACACCTATATTCCCTAAAGCAAGCTAGAAGAGTTTGACAGAGTAGCCGGCTATACATCCTCAACATAAATTATTTTTATGGCTAGAATCAAAGAAGAGACTTTCTACTGTTGAGAGGTTATTGAAGATTAGTGTGGTAGTTCCTTCTACTTGTGTATTTTGTAAGTCTACTGATGAGACTAGAGAGAATTTTTTCTTTGAATGTAGCATCACCTATTAGCTGTAGCACAGAATTCTAAGATGGATAGGGGAGCACAGAACAATTGGACAATGGCAGATTGAAATGGAATAGGTTACTAGCTGGGCAAAGAAGAAAAATGGCAGGGGAGGTATTATAAGTTGTCTATTTGTAATGGTAATCCATGTGATATGGAAGGAACATAATATGATAAGATTCCACCAAAGACAATATGACCTGGATAGGGTGTGCAAAGAAATTATGGTATTCATCCATACTAGAGGTGGTGACATCAAGCAAAGGCAATCGATTTTGCAGCAACTAAACATGCCTCCATGAGGATTTGCAGCACCTGGACATTCACTAGAATTACTGTAGGAGCATTTTGTAATTAATTTCCTTAATTTAAGTGAATTTCTTAGTTTCAGTAGATCTAGTGTAGTGAAATGATTGTATGAGAGTTAGAAGGTCTGCTCCTAGCTGGCAATGTGTACAAACACTTTGGTATTAAATAAAACCTATTTAATTACCAAAAAAAACCCATTACATAAAATTTGAAAAATCCCTCATTGAGGTCGCCCTTTCCTATATATGTTTCATTCTTGCCTATTACAACTTTCTCCAAAGAAAAATACATTTAAACCCATTTTAAATGAGAAGTGTTGTCAACACTAAGTTTTTCCTAACAGCAGGAACATGGAGAACATTGTTGAGAGTCAACACCTTGCCGGAAGTCACTTTTAGGAACATCGTCCCACTTCCTTCAACCTTGGTTGTTGTATTATTTTTCATGAAGATCACTTCTTT
Organism: Capsicum baccatum var. pendulum; assembly: GCA_030864225.1. Taxonomy (NCBI): domain Eukaryota; kingdom Viridiplantae; phylum Streptophyta; class Magnoliopsida; order Solanales; family Solanaceae; genus Capsicum; species Capsicum baccatum. The sequence continues at coordinate 100,841,875 of CM061556.1, forward strand.
GGGACCAAAGGAATCATAAGTAGAAAAAGGTTCTTTGTCCGCTCAAATATGTCTAGTGGATCCTAAATTAAACCACCATTCATTTGGATATCCAAATGGATTGCTTTCAGTGATCATATCACATAGATTTTCAATCTTTCTAGTTATTTCCAACATGTTTATCTAATCTATTTTCTTGTCCAGAGGACTTCTTCATATTCTTATTATTTGGAACATCATCTTTAATAGGATTTGCAATCATCATTGATGATTTTTTTTCATTCAACTCATTATCCTCGTCTATTTTGAAATGACTCATAAGATCTTTCAAATCAGACAATTGATTTTCAATTATTATTATTATTATTATTATTTTAAGAATATGAGGATCTATACTTGTGAACATTTGCATTGCAAGTTTGGCCGTTCAAAATAACATCGTTTGCTTCATTCTTTGAAGTTCACACCAAAATATTTTTCTCTTTCTCTATCATTTTCATTGCTAGAGCAATACCTGAACGACTTAGTGACGTAACATTGGTAGTCATTGGGACAACACCATTCACAATCAAATCAATTTATTGTTCATTTTTATTCATCATTTTCTTGTTAATCTTTGACATACTCTTTAGTATTTCCGAATACTAACAATAAAAAATTTAATCTTTAGCCAACTTATTTCTAGTCAATGATGATGTTTTGATATCTTCAAATCATCAACAGAATGAACAATGAAACATGACGAAGTTCTTATAACTTCAAATCATTATTAAATTCAAATTGAGTGAAATCTCACAGATTTTAAACTCCAGAAACCAAATTCAGAGATCTTAACGAATTAGGGAAGTTTTTATATTCTTCAAACTAAATTCTCATACTGGTTTCTCAATGAAGTTTTTATATTCTTCTAATAGAGGGAGTAGAAATCAAAAAATTTTAGTCTCCACAAAATCATGCCCAATACAGATTAACCAAATACTTGATTTACAAATGGCGATAATTTTTTTTTTCACCAAACAAGCACAAAAATAAATATTTTTATACTTTCCTTAAGATTGTTGTTTTTTGGGTGCACAAAAACTATATTTTCACAACACTACTTCAACACAAGTTCTAGAATAAATCAAGAACACTTATTAAGTTGTCCAACACCTTCAACACACGATCAAAATGATTTTTCAAAGAAGTATGTTTTAAGTTTCTTTAAAGAAAAATAGATGAAACAGAAAAAAGTCAAGTCCTCTGAATTCATAGTGTCCTTAAGGAAATAATTCTCTTCAAGTACCTGAGGTTGCAGAATTTTCCACCCAGGATAAAATGGCTTCACAACCAGAATATAGCAGTACCTCAAACTTTCTGATTTTTTTCAAACTCAATCAACGGGAGATAATCACATAGAGTTTTTATAAGCAAGAGAATATTTTTCTTATGTAGAAAATTTTCATTCTAAACCTGTGGAAAAAATGCAGGTTTATATAGCCATAAAGTGTCCCGTCCAAAAGGTGGCAATGGTTCATCCAAAAAGGTGTATCCTTTAGAAGAGTCATGTTTGTTCATTCAAAACATTGTGTCTTTTTTCCAAACAGACACTACTATCCGAACAGTCACTTCTTTTCCAAAACAATGTGTCTTTTCCTCGAAAGGTTGTGTCCCTCTATTTTCCATTTACACCAATTGAACCCAACATGAAATACTTTTCCTACCATTTTAAAATTGTTTGGATGCTACCATCTTCATACACTCATATCAATTACCTACACTCAAAAGACTAATCTTAATAGACTACCTTGATCTTAGAAAATTATATACCTTATAAAATATGAACATCTACCACTCTGATGTTTCAGTTTATAGAAAATTGGGCCTGGCTCTATAAAATTTCACTATCCATTTAGAATTTTCTCATTCTAATACTCTCCTATCTCCATTTTTTACCTACATACAAATTTCTCCACAAGAATAAAAAGTATTAGACTAATGTGAGCCTACAAGCTCTCTAACTTTTTGATGTCAAATATATAGATTTATTTTTCATTGTGCTATAAAAGTTTTAAGTCCACTTCAACACCCTTCTACATTCCACAACCTGCTTTCAGGTGTTTAATAAAAACTGCAATTGTGTCGCTAATAAGGACTGTAATTTAATCAGCACCTTAATATTCACTTTCCCCATTCTCCACAAATCTTTTACAATATTTTTCCTTTACTTCTCATTAGATGTCCATCTCTCGTAATAATGTGTGTACTTCTCAATATATTGCTTTGCTATTTACTTATTTAGCTCATCCTTATTCCCTAGTGTGTACTTGTTTCCTGGATTATACCCATAAGTTTCCCAATAATTAAGGCATAACTAAAAGAACTGATGCTTACAAGGGTCTCGACAAGTCATTGTATACACCCCGCGTTCTTTTCAATTGGCCTCTTACATTTAGGACAAGATTTTTTTTAAGCCTGAATCTAATTCGTGCTCTCCGATTTTGTATTTTTTTCCATGCACTTAACCACAATATCACAATTGATAGGACGATGAGCTTCCTCTGTACAATTATAACAAAAATAATTAGAAGAACCACATATAACTTCACAATTATCACTCCTTATATCAAATTCAACTACGAAATTGCATCTGGGAGCAGGACACCACTTAATCTTCCCATTTTCGTCAACATAAGAATGATAAAGAAATCCATAATACTTGTTTTTATCATTATCTGGTTGATCCTAAGGATTGTTCCAGTTTGAGGTATCATTAATAAGAATATCCTTAACATTGATCTATTCTTGAATGGGATTGTTTTGTACCAATAGATATAGAGGCCCAAGGTTGGACAAATATTCCAAAGAATGTTATTATCGAACTCTTATAAAACTTGATAGTTGTAAAAGGGTGTTTGTTAGCAAAGAACATAGCATCCATAAATTCCTTCCAGAGAGAGTTAGTTGTTCTCAGGTTTAGGGATGACAATTGGGTGGTGCAGTTATTTTCTTAACCCGCGAATTTGATAACCTCCTTGCATAACTTTTAAACCCGCATAAACCTTCCCCACACACATACCCTCACATACCCGCACCATGAGCCCAAATTCTTTTCTCGCTCTTTACTAGTTCACTAGAAGGATAATTAATAAAGGTGTGTATAGTAACTGTATACTCACCGGAGTTCTGAACAAATTGATAGACCGCAAAATTATCTTTACAGTTTGTGGTATCTTCTGCGTCCATGAAGGACTAGTTGTGGTTGTAGTATCTTTATAATTAAAATATAATAAATTAAATAGTTCTAGACTTCAAATAAGTTATTGGGGTGTGAAATTAAGGAAAAACTTGAACTTTTCAAATTTTGAGTTTTTCTTCAACTTTTGCAATCATTTATTTTTGTTGGAAACTAATGACTAGTTTTTCAGGTACACATGGCACTAAAAGCTGCTAAGAAAAAACGACTGATACATCAAGGAGATGGGATGAGTCCTCTGACCCCAGTGTATCAGTGGAGGGTACCTGATTAAACGACTTAGGAAAGGTGCAGAGAGGGTGAAAAGCAGAGTTACAAGAGAAAAGATATGCCAGGTAGCCGAGACTATTATATTAGGCACTATGAGACAACCGCTACTTAAGTAGTAACAGTGGGGCAGACAACCAACCTTTACTTAGCCTAGGTATCGAACTGAGGCAATTCAAATTGTCCAGGCTTCATAGGCACATGTAGCCCATCGAGGGTGAAGTCAGCACGGAGATCACCTCTACATTCTCCTCCACCAGATGATAATGAAGATGAGGATAAAATAGATTCTAAGCCAGTTCCAAAGGGTATAACTTAGGAACCCCTATTTGAAGAGGAGTCCCAAGATTCATATGAGGACATAGAGTAAGAGGAGTCATCAGCGGTACCTCATTCTAAGGATGGTACCATAATTCATGTACAGTAGTCAGATGTAGCCCAATCCAAGATAGGTACAGAGCAGGCTTCCCATGAGATGCCCATTCTAGATGAGGGCACACTAGTATAGAAGGGATATATTCTCTCATCCACACATACCTCTGAGTACCTCTTAAGGAGGAAAATTTGAGATAGTATGTGAAGGGGATGGAGATGATATATGATATAGCCAGTCGCATTTTGGAGACTGATGGGCCAAAACATCTTATTTTTGAAAAGCGTAGGATTGATCTATATTGGGTGAGTAGAGTGCCACAGTTGTGGGATTCTGTTAATTATTCTCAGTTAGAGTAGATGACTAGACCACTTGATTCTTACAGACCAGCTATCGCACAGGAGTTTTATGCATTATATCATGCCACAGTAGTTCTATTGATGCACATAATTCCAGGACTGATAAGATACATGGAGCAACTATAACTTGATCAAACCCTTGTGATAGGGTTTAGGGTTGATCTTTCAGTAGAGACTATCCGATGGGTCATTTTTAGTACAGACTATATTAGTTTTGCACCCAGAGGAGAGTGTGACTACAAACTGAGAGTCGTACATAATATACATATTATATGGGAGGCTAACCATAAACAAATGAGATTCAAGATGGCTAGATGGATAGCCAACTATATTTCACTTCTGGGTGATGCGACACTGTGGATTGAGGGACATGGTATAATAAAGAAGGGTTTGCTAAATTTTAATGCCAAGTTTTAGTGGTTGCTCATCTAATATTAACTATTCCCTACTACTTTAGATAATGTGTTTACTTGGAAAGGAGCAACCCTGATTTATATTTTGATGGTCGTATATGATATTGACTTTGAAGCCATCCTCCAATATGAGATTTATGATAGATCTTTTAGGGAGGCAATGAATTTGCCATTCCCCTTCCTGATTCAGAGATTATGTGATGAGACCGGTGTACCAGATTTCATGAGTAGATGAGAGAGTACTTGTGATAGCCATTGCACAAATTAAGTATATTAAGGATCTGACATATCTGGCCCTCCCCACAAGATTAAGTGAGCCTATTATAGTACCTCAAGCCCAGATTGAGGGTCCATTAGTTTCCTCAGGGCCTGCTGATATACATGGAAGTAATGTGGGAGTTAGTGTTGATCTTAAGATAAAGGAGCAGAGAGAGGCCCCAGATTTGAGTACTTAGGGCAAAGGGACACCATCCACTTCTTCATTAGCCCCGACTTTGGCCTTAAAGCCATTTGACATATCTTAAGATCCCACTTACCCATCCACTATAGCTCCTGCTATAAGTATGATTACTATATCTCAAGAGTTCTTTCAGAGCTTAGTGGATAATTAAAGGGCTACTGATTCTTGGTTATGGGTTGTTGAGACTGAGATGACTACTCTCTATGGGCAATTGATTAGAGGTAAAAACTAGATTCAAAATGGCAGAGGCAAAATGGTATGCCGCATAGAGAGCTTTTATGTTTGAGATATGTGCTGATTTATAGGCATGTCTTGATGCTTTTGTGATATATGTTACAACTAAATTTGCATATTAGAGACACTTGATGTACTGCAAGCAGAGGTATGCCTTCTTACAGAGAGCCATGTGATAACGACTGCTCAGTCATACCCCCACTGGTCTAGATATCACCTTCATGCACACCCAGATATTTTTATTTCTTTGAAGAGGATAATTAGGAGGTCTTAATAGTTAGGGCCATGAGAGGACACATGGGAGACCTGCAGGATCCCTATATGATATATATCCAGGCCCTTAAAAAGGCCAGACATATTTTGAGAAATTTTGTAGTTGTTGAGTGGCAGAGATGTGTAGAGATAGCAGCGGGTGCATCTTCTAGTAGTGCACCACCACCACCATCACTATAACTTGTGGATATGCCTCCATCTGGGGATGTTCATGACATGGACACTTAACGCATCTTAGATATGTACTTATTTCCTTTGTATTATATTATTTTAGCGCATTGGGACAGTGCATAATTCTTAGTTGGGGTGGGGTATACCATAGCCGATGCGGTGTAATACCCCAAAGTTTTCTAACTAATTTTGACCCAAGAATGTCAAAAATTATCTTTTAAATTAAGTGGTGTTTATTCCATGAGGAATTTGTAAGATTTTTACTTTTTTCATGTGGGAAATTCAATAATTTTTTCATCTATATAAGATTCGCCTAAATCTGATAACTGGATAAGAAGTTATGACTATTTTAAGTTTTTGTCATAAAACAACGCCATATTAGTCAGTGGCGCGCCGCACCAAAGGAGAAAATGGAAATTGTCAAATTCTAGTAGGGGTCCGCAATAGTGGCGCATCACGCTAAATTTTCAGGTCACAAATAAAGTGGCAACGTGATGGCTCTACATTACGCCATCCCTCAATTTCCTAGTTGTCAAATTCCAGTGACATGGCGCGATAGCGCCGCATCGTGGCAGAGGTTCAATTCGGGAAAATTTCACTTAATTTAAAAGATGTGTCCAGGGTTAAAAGGGCCAATTTTCCACCCATATTTAAACCCAATAACACGTGATTTAGCCATTCTTCACCCAAAAGAACTAAGGTATACGTTGTGTTGATTTATGGATTCCTTTCATCCATAAAGCTCAAGAACCCTATTTTTAAATTATGAATCATGATTATTATGTTGTGGGTTGCTCAATTTATGTGATAGTTGTTGTTTGATTCCCTTGTTGGGATCCTTATGTAAAATTATGAAAACTACGTTACCATATAAATTGAAATCCATGAATTTGGTGGTTTATGATTTGTGAAATTTGATGATTTCACCTATGCCTTAAGTTGTGCATGTAAGGTGTTTGATAAAATGCCTAGGAGGATAGAAATTATGCACTATAGCTAAAATGTGATCCAAAATGACTTCCATGTTATTATTATGTATTGAAATTGCTGTTGGATTACTCATGAGTTAGCCTTATGAAATTATGCTATGTATACATGTTATCTTATTCACGTATCAATCTATGATCAGCAAATGCCCATGAAATGTCTTTAATTATTTTATTATGGATTGTTGATGTTAGTCATATATTCAAGAATGTCATGCCTTATCAGTTTTCTTCCATCGAGTCCTGGGGGTACTTGTACTCGAAAAATATAGCTGTGTGCCTAGAATCAGTGTCATATTTCAAGATTCTCTCAGTCAATCCAGGTTTAGTAGAATTTAATCCGTCTCATGACTCAAGAAAAAGTCAGTAATCTCAGTCAGTTATCAGATCTCAATAATATTCCATCAGTCAACAAAATTCAGCTAATTCAGTTAATTCAGTTACTTCAGTTTAGTTCAGTAATCCATGTTCAGTGTCTATTCAGATGGGAGTAGGAATTAACATTGAGTGAACCTAGGGATGGGAACACACACTGTCAGATGAGGGTGTGATTCTTACAAGTCATCCTTGCATTCCAGAACTATGTAGCCAGCATAGGTTGAGACATCAACACTGTCAGATGAGGTGGATAAACACTATAGTAAAGGGTCCTACCATTCTCTTTTAGGGGACACTATCAGATAAGGGTCACCCATAGCTTGTCCTTACCAGTGGCACAGTATTGGCACCCCTCCAATTGGGGTTACAGATTGGACCCCAACTTAGTTATAATACATTATTTGGGGCATGTCGATTAGATAACTACTTCCCACAGTTTTAGTTATAGAATTTAGGACTGTCAGATATAGTCATTCAGTCTCAGTAATAGAACTCAGATAGTTCTACTAAATTCAGGGCTGTCAGTTACAATTAACTCAGAACAGTTTGGAACTTAGCTAGTTCCATCAGATTCAGGACTGTCAGATACAATCACTTATATTATCAGTTATATCTGTCATCAGAACTCAGTTATCAGTCATGATTAGTTATCAGTAATTTCATGTTATCACGATCTCAAATATAGTTACTATGTATTCATGTATGTATTCTCACGTTCATGTTAGTCATTTAGTTAGTATTATTTATGTATATGAATTCCATGCATTCAGCTTACCTCATATGTATACTAGTACATTCAAAGTACTATCATGTTTAGACAGTTTTGTTTTGGGTATTTATACCCAATCTAAGATGTTATGTTACAGTTTTGAACCTTATGGCCTTTCAGTTCATGTTTTCGTATTTATACAGTATATCATACAGTATACAGGTACAGCTATCAGTCATGGGTTAGCTTGTGGTCCTTCAGGGTCATGAGCACGATGCAGCATTTTGGGTACTAGATCCGAGGTGTTACAAACTTTGTATCAGATCCAGGTTCAATAGAGTCCTAGGAAGTCTGAAAACCGCATCTAGTAGAGTCTTGTGCATGGGTGTGTTGCATGCCACATTTATCTATAGAAGTCCATAAGATATTTTAGGAACAGTTTCCCATCTTTTAGTATTCATGTCGTTTCAGTGAGCATAATCTCAAGTCAATCTCTCAGTCTAATCTGTTTTGCTATTTCTTCTACAGAACATGCCTCCTGAAAGAAGAAATGGGAATCAGTCAGCCCTCAGCCCGAAGAACCTTTGGGAAAACATGTTTCTCATGCAGAGTTTAGAGCTGCATTCACTACTCTTTCTTAGTTAGTTGCCGCTTAGAATGAATGACTAGATATCATTCCAGCCAACCCAGTGTCCAATTCAGCTGTAGCCAAGATTTGGGACTACACCCGAATGAATCCTCCATCCTTTCTCGAGTCTAAGTCAGATGAAGACCTTCAGGAATTCATTGATTAGGTTTATAAGGTTATAGACATCATGGGGGTTACTCCTAGTGAGAGTGCTGAGCTAACTGCATACTAGTTGTAGGATGTTGCTCACACTTGGTACAAGCAGTGGAAGCCAGAAAGACTAGATAATGCAGGGCCTATAGAGTGAGAGGAGTTTGTCACCGTATTCTTAGAGAGGTTCTTTCCTCTAGAGCTGAGAGAAGCTAAGGTGTTAGAATTTATCAACTTCAGGAAGGGCAACATGATGGTGAAAGAGTATTCTCTTAAGTTTACTTAATTATCCAGATATGCCCCTCATGTGATTGCAGACAGCAGGGCAAATATGATTAAGTTTGTTTCTGGGGTAAACGATAGTATGGTAATGAGTGTAGGTATACGATGTTTAATAGTGACATGACTTTATCCAGGCTTATGACTCATGCTCAACATATAGAAGATCAAAATATTAAGATGAGGGAGAAGTAGAAATAAAGAACAAAGACAGGTAGTTTCAACTTTGCTCATCCCAAATCAGAAGGAGGAAACCATTCTCAGTTTTATCCTAAGCCATAAGTTTTAGCTCCTTCTTCAGCTAGTGCTCCAACTCATAAGTTCAGGGATGTAAATAGAAATAGGGCACCAGTCTCTAAGTCTCAGGGAAGTGTCAGCAATGCCTGAATAAATCCTCTTTGTCAGACTTGTGGTAAGAACCACAAGGGTGTTTGCAGAGCTAGTAGCCATGTCTATTTCGGATATGGTAAGCCAGGCCACAGAGTTAGAGACTGCCCCCAGTCAGGTTATCAGAGTCATCTCCGCTCCTTAGCTCAGTTTGGTCTCCCAAATCAGCAGGGTGCAACTTCTAGTGCTACTAGTGGACAACGCCTAAACTTACTCTATGCTCTCCAGTCCCGTCATGATCTGGAAAATTCTCTTGATATAGTTATTGGTACGTTACAGATCTTTCATGTATATGTTTACACTTTGCTAAATCTAAGAGCTTCTTTGTCTTTTGTTACTCCCTATATAGTAGTTGATATTAGAGTCAGTCCCAAAATTCTAGTAAAACTATTTTCAGTCTCTACCCCAGTGGGTAAAACCATCATAGCCCGATGGGTATACAGGAACTTCCCCGTTATGATATTTCAGAAAGTCAATTCGGCAGACTTAGTCAAATTAGAGATGACGGATTTTGATGTCATTCTTGGAATGGATTGGCTTTATTCCTTCTATGCCATAGTTATTTACAGACACAAAAAAGTCTAGTTCTAATTTCCAAATGAACCCATCCTAGAGTGGAAGGTTAGTGTATCTGCTTTCAGAGGTCAGCTTGTTTCCTACCTTCGAGCAGGAAAAATGATATCTAAAGGATGTGTCTATCATCTTGTTTGAGTTAAGGACACTAGTTCTGGAACTACCAATCTTGATTCAGTCCCATTCATGAATGAATATTCAGATGTCTTTCCCAAAGATATTCCAGGGATTCCTCCCAAAAGGGAAATAAAATTCGGCATCAATCTTCTTCTAGATACTCAACCTATATCTATTTTACCATATAGAATGGCACCAGAAGAACTTAGAGAATTGAAAAAGCAGCTGAAGGATTTATTAGATAAGGGTTTCATCAGACTCAGTGTTTCCCCATGAGGTGCACCAGTCTTATTCATGCAAAAAAAGATGAATGGCACCAGAAGAACTTAGAGAATTGAAAAAGCAGTTGAAGGATTTATTAGATAAGGGTTTCATCAGACTCAGTGTTTCCCCATGAGGTGCACCAGTCTTATTCATGCAAAAAAAGATGGTTCTCTCAGTATGTGTATAGACTACCGTTACCTCAATAAATTCATGACCAAGAACAAGTACTCACTTCCCAGAATTGATGACTTGTTTGAACAACTTTAGGGTGCCAGCTATTTTTCTAAGATAGACCTCAGATCAGGCTATCATCAGCTCAGAGTCAGAGAATATAACATTCCAAAAATAGCTTTCCAAACATGGTATGGTCACTTCGAATTCCTAGTCATGTCCTTTGGTCTCACCAATGCCCCAATAACTTTCATAGACTTGATGAACTTTGTGTTCAAGTAGTACTTGGACATGTTCGTTATAGTTTTCATAGATGATATTTTGGTGTATTCCTGCAGTAAGTGTGATCATGCAGACAATCTTAGAATTGTATTTCAGACTCTAAAAAATCATCAGTTATTCACCAAATTCAGTAAGTGCAAATTTTGGTTAAGGTTAGTAGCATTTCTTGGTCATATTATTTCTCGTTATGGCATTATAGTAGATCCTCAAAAGACTGAAGCAGTAAGAAACTGGCCCAAACCTGTCTCTCTATCAAATATTAGGAGTTTCTTAGGTTTGGTTGGCTATTACAGATGGTTTGTTGAAGGATTTTCATCTATTGCACCCCCTATGTCCGGATTGACTCAAAAGAAAGTCAAGTTTCACTGGTCAGATCCTTGTGAGAAGAGTTTTTAGGAGTTGAAGACTTGACTCACCTCAGCTCCAATCCTAGATATTCTAGATGGTTCAGATCGTTTCTTAGTGTATTTTGATACATCCAGTGTAGGTTTAGGTTGTGTCCTCTTGCAGCAGGATAAGGCCATATCCTACACCTCCAGACAGCTTAAACCCCATAAAAAGAATTATCCTACTCATGATCTTAAATTAGCAGCCGTAGTATTTTCCTTAAAGATTTGGAGGCTCTATGTATACGGAGTTCATGTAGATGTGTTCAAAGATCATAAGATCCTTCAGTATGTGTTTTCTCAAAAAGATCTCAATCAACATTAGAGAAGGTGGTTAGAGCTCTTGAAAGATTATGACATGAGTGTCCTTTATCATCCGGGCAAGGCCAATGTAGTGGTCGTTGCTCTCAGTAGACTGTCTATGGGTAGTATTGCTAATGTTGAGGACAATAAGAAGAATTTATCTCAGGAAGTCCATCATCTTTCCAAACTAGGCATTCTCTTAGTCGATATAATAGAGGGTGACATATAGGTTCAGAGTATTTTAGAATCATCGCTAGTTTCTGAGGTGAAATAAAAGCAAGATAGAGATCCCAGTCTAGTCAAGTTGAAAGTGTCAATCAAGGATCACAAAGTAGAGGTTTTATCCCAAGAGGGAGATGGTGTATTGCGTTGTCAGGGTCATCTCTGTGTTCCAGATGTATATGACTTAAGGCAGTGAATTCTTGCAGAAATGTATGGTCCGTGCTGCTCTACTCATCTAGTGGCCACAAAGATGTATCATAACTTGTGGGAGACTTATTGGTGAAGTGGTAAGAGGAGAGATATTGCAGAGTTTGTAGCTAAGTGCTCTATATGTCAACAGTTTAAGATAGAGCATCAGAAGCCTAGTGGGTCCATATAGGATTTCAGTATTCCTACTTGGAAGTGGGAAAAAGTGAACATGGATTTTGTGATGGGTTTTCCTCGTACCATCATCAACATGATTTAGTTTGGGTCATTGTAGACAGAATGACCAAATCAGCTCATTTTCTTCCAATTCATACCTCTTATTTTGCCGAGGATTATGCCAAACTCTATATCAAGGAGTTAGTCAGATTACATGGTGTTCCATTATCTATTATCTCAGAAAGAGGTACCCAGATCACCTCTCAATAATGGAAACCATTCCAAAAGGGTCTTGGTACCCACGTTAATCTCAGTACAGACTTTCATCCTCATATAGATGGTCAATCAAAAAGGACCATTCATACCCTAGAAGATATTCTAAGGGCGTGTGTAATTGATTTCAAGGGTAGTTGGGATGACCACTTGCCTTTGATTGAGTTTACATACAACAATAGCTATTATTCCAGAATTTGGATGGCTCCATTCAAAGATCTCTATGGTAAAAGTTTCAAATATCCAATTGATTAGTTAAAAGTTAGTGAGGCCTCAGTTATAGGGCCTAACTTTGTATTCAATGCCTTAGTGAAAGTCTAGTTAATTAGAGAAAGACTCCGGGCTACTCAGAGCCGACAGAAGTCTTAAGCAGATATATGTAGAAAGGATCTCGAGTTTGAGATTGGTGACTATGTCTATCTAAAGATCTCTCCAATGAAGGGAGTGAAGAGGTTCAGCAAGAAGGGAAAGACCAATCCCCAATATGTTGGTCCCTTCAAAATTCTCAGTCGCTTTGGCAAGGTAACTTATGAGCTCAAATTGCCTTTAGATCTAGCCTTAGTTCATCCAGTCTTCCATGTATCTTTGCTCAAGAAGTACATAGGTGACCTAGCGTTTGTAGTCCCTATTCAGAGCATAGATATTCAGAATAGCCTCTCTTATGAAGAGATTCCAGCTAAGATTCTAGACTATCAGACTCATAGACTGAGGATCAAAAAAGTCTCGCTAGTCAAAGTTCTTTGGTAGAATCATTCTATTGAGGGAGCTACTTGGGAAGTAGAAGCATACATGCGTACCAAGTATCCTTACCTCTTCTCCACTAACTCAGATCTAGCTCAAGGTAACAGTTCTCCTTAAGCTTTTCAGTTTTCATTTACAGATTTCAGTTATAACTTAATATCAGCCTCATGCTCAGGATTTCATTTTTAACTTAGTACTAAGTACCATTGCATATTCAGTCATATGTTCATGCATAAGATTAGTCATGTTTTCATGAATCAGACATACATTCTCTTTGTGAGAAACTCAGTTATCAGAAATCTTAGTCATGTGTTCATGAGTAAGTTAAGTCATAAAATCATCCATCAGATATGCATGATCAATATAAATCTCAGACATGTCGGTCATGCTTCAGTTGTTCATGTTTAGTATGTACTTTGTCTTATCGTTTCTCCTCTCTTAGTTAGTCTCATTCGAGGACGAATGTTCTCAAGGGGGAGATATTATAATAACCCAAAGTTTCCTAACTAATTTTATCTCAAGAATGTCAAGTATTAGCTTCTAAATTGAATGGTGTTTATTACATAAAGAATTTGTAAGATTTTTACTTTTTTCATATGGGAAATTCAGTAAGTTTTCCATCGATATAAGATTCTCCTAAATCCAATAACCGGGTAAGAAGTTATGACTATTTCAATTTCCCATCGTAAAATAGCGCCATATTAGTCAGTGGCACGCTGCGCCGCAGGAGAAAATGGAAATTGTCAAGTTCCAGTAAGGGTCCATAATAGTGGCGCATCACGCCAAACTTCCAGGTTACAAATAAAGTGGCAATGCAATGGTTCCGCATTACGCTATCCCTCAATTTTCCAGTTGTCAAATTCAAGTGACACGGAACGATAGCGCCCCATCGAGCCAGGGGTCGAATTCTGGAAAATTTCACTTAATTTAAAATACGTGTACAGGGTTAAAAGGATTAATTTCCCACCCCTATTTAAACCCAAAACACGTGATTTATCCATTCTTCACCCAAAATATAATTTTTCTATCAAGAACAAGATAGGGTTGCAATTGAGGATTCAATTTCAAGAAAATATCTCCATCAATCTTCGCTAAATCAAGAACTAAGGTATGTGTTGTGTTGATTTATGGATTCCTTTCATCCATAAAGCACAAGAATCCTATTTTTAAATTATGAATCATGATTATTATGTTGTGGGTTTCTCAAGTTATGTGATGGTTGTTTGATTCCCATGTTGGGATCCTTATGTGAAATTATGAAAAGTACGTTAGCATATAAATTAAAATCCATGAATTTGGTGGTTTATAATTTGTAAAATTTGATAATTTTACCTATGCCTTATGTTGTGCATGTAAGGTGTTTGATAAAATGCCTAGGAGGATTGAAATAATGCACTATAGCTACATTGTGATCCAAAATGACTTCCATGTTATTTTATGTATTGAAATTGCTGTTGGATTACTCATGAGTTAGCCTTATGAAATTATGCTATGTATACATGCTATCTTATTCACGTATCAAGCTATGATAATCAAATGCCCATGAAATGTCTTTAATTATTGTATTATGGATTGTTGATGTTAGTCATGTATTCAAGAATGTCATGCCTTGTCAGTTTCCTTCCATCGAGTCCTGGGGGTACTTATACTCGAAAAATATAGTTGTGTGCCTAGAATCAGTGTGATGTTTCAAGATACTCTCAGTCAAGCCAGGTTCAGTAGAATTCAATCATTCTCATAACTTAGTAAAAAATCAATAATCTCCGTCAGTTATTAGATCTTAGTAATATTTGATCAGCCAATAGAATTCAGCTAATTCAGTTACTTCAGTTCAGTTCAGAACTTCATGTTCAGTGTCTATTCAGATGGGAACAGGAATTAGCACTGAGTGAACCCAGGGATAGGAACACACACTATCAGATGAGGGTGTGATTCTTAGAAGTCATCCTTGCATTCCAGAACTATGTAGCCAGCATAGGTTGAGACATCAACATTGTCACATGAGGGTTGATGAGGTGGATAAACACTATCAGATGAGGGTGCCACCATTCTCTTTTTGGGGATAGTATCAGATGAGGGTCACCCATAGCTTATCCTTACCAGTGGTGTGGTATTGACACCCTTTCAATTGGGGTTATAGATTAGACCCCAACTTATCTATAATGCATTATTTGGGGAACATCGGTTAGATAACTACTTCCCGTAGTTTTAGTTACAAAATTTAGGACTGTCAGATACAACCATTTAGTTTCAGAAATAGAACTCAGATAGTTCTACAAAATTTAGGACTGTTAGATACAGTCAACTCATCATAGTTTGGAACTCAGCTAGTTCCATCAGATTTAGGACTATCAAATACAGTTACTCATGTTATCAGTTATATCAGTCATCAGAACTAAGTTATCAGTCATGATTAGTTATCAGTAATTTCATGTTATCACGATCTCAGATATAGTTACTATGTATTCATGCATGTATTCTCACGTTCATGTAGTCAGTTAGTTAGTATTCTTCATGTATATGAACCCCATGCATTCAGCCTACCTCACATGCATACCAGTAAATTCAAAGTACTGAAGCATTTATGCTATGGTGTCTTATACCATAGGTTTAGAGAAACGATCTCTAGAGCATCAATAGATTCCAGAAATTAGTAGTCAGTTAGCAGTGAGTCCTTATCCTCCGAAGATGATATGATTTGTTATTTAATTATCTCAGTACTTAGTTATTTTAGTTGTCGGAGTTAGTTGGGGACATGTCCCATCAACTCCTTATTCAGATAGTTTTGTCAGTTAGAGGCTTTCCAGACAATCATGTTTAGATAATTTTGTTTTGGGTATTTATACCCCATCCCAGATGTTATGTTACAGTTTTGAACCTTATGGCTTTTCAGTTCATGTTTTCACATTTATACATTATATCATGCAGTATACAGGTACAAATATCAGTCATGGGTTAGCTTGTGGTCCTTCGGGGTCATGAGCACCGTGTAGCATTTCGGGTAGCAGATCTGGGGCATTACTCGTGGGTTTTTATTATTGTGCTTTTTTTTCGTCGGTCACGAAATGGATATCGAACCGGTATGTCTAGGTTAAAAATTGTGTGGTATTGTATTTTTTTCTTGTTGTGTTGTGTTTTTATGTAACTAGGAGATTTTTAAGTGTTTAGGGCAGTAGTCATGTATTTTTTATTGACTTTTGAGAAAAATGACATCCCTTCAAAATTTTAGAACTATGTGAATATATATATATATGTAAACATTGTGTATATTTTTATGGCATTAGGATTAGGGGCATGATAATCACTTGCTAACAGTTGTATGAAATAGATAAGTAATAGCTTGTAATATTGATTCTATGCCATGTGTGTGTGAGATGCTACTTAGTTCCCTTTGTGTGTTGAATTCAGAACTTGCCCGATTAGTCTTACCTAGGTCGTAGGATATTTGGTTAGGAAAGTGGATCATAGGTTGTTTTTTAGTTTAGTATACTTTTAGCCTAAAGGACCTTCCCAATGTGAATTAGTATATCTTGATCCTTATTTTGAGCCTTATAGCCTATTTTTCTTGTTTCACCTTTCACCTTCTTATTTGTGTTGCAATAACCTATTTTGGTTGGCTCCTCCTTGGATATTATGAACCTAAATTTAAGCGAACTGCCTAAGTCGAGGATGGCTATCATAGGGGTGTGTGATGTAAAGTGGGTATGTAGAAAGGTAAAATAAGAGGAAAAAATTAGTAGGGCCGGGTGTGGTATAAAAAAAAAGAAAAGAAATAGAAAAATAAAAATAAAAATAAATGAAAAATGTAAGAAAAAGTGGAAATGAAAGAATAAAAGACAACACCCAACCTGAATGTGCAATAAAGAATAAAAAGGGAGAAACAAGAGTGGAATAAAAATAAAAATGTCTAATAAGTGAGACCCCAAGGTTAGTATAATGCCAAGGAGGCATAGTCACTTGATATGTCCACATGTACCATACCAACCCCCTAAGCCTACATTACAAGCCGAGAAAAGTCCTATAGTGATCCTAACTTGACTTTCTGAATGCTAAGGTTAAGAAAATAAGGCCAAGCCTATGGTATTTAATGCATATTGATTGGAACTTCTCTTATGAGTATGAGTATCTCTTGGCTATTCCTGAATTGGCATGCATTATTTCATATGAGTGAGTGGAACATCTTGGTTGTGAGGGAACATGAGTCATATTGCTAGCTATTTACGTGTTTGCGTAGTGTAATTTGTACATATTCATGGTGTTTTGTTGCTAATATAATGCCATATCTTGATCCCATTGTGTCACATTGTTATGCTTAATGTCTATACACAATTGGTTTTGACAAGTGAGATAAGAGGAGGTATTGTGATTTGAGCTTAAAAAGTTGATTGATTGCCTTGAATAACTTAGATACTCCTAATTAAACATTATGTTTTGTTTTGTTGTGTTGTGTTGCCTGAGGACATACAAACATTCTAAGTTGAGGATGTTGATGTGCTATAGGAATATAGTAATTTTGACACTATAAATGAGGAAAATATGCAAGTTTCTTAGGTTGTTTTGTTAAATATGATGTGTTTTGGTGTTGTATAAAACTAGAAGTTATAATAAAGGGTCATGTTTTTCTTGAAACTAGGTGTTGGATGCTAAGTTCATGAAAAAAGATGAAAATGGAGTTTTTGGCTACTTAATTGATCAATTTTGGGTATTCGTGACACTTTTCGAATGTCTGTGATCATAGCATGCGATGAAAATTAAAGATTTAAAGCTTGGTTGCAAGTATAGAAGGCCTGGCACTTACATATGTCTATATGTGGACCACATGTAGCCTGTATAAGACTAAGTTAAGTACTGAAATTGAAGATTTCAAGAGTAAAAGAGCTTAAAAGAACTTCTAACACTTGCCTATGTCAACATGTGGACCGCATGTAGCACATGTAGACCGCATGTTGGTAAGGTAAGTGTCAGAAGTCTAAAATCCCAATAGCAGAAGCTGCAAGACTTTTTCTTAGCACATGTAGGTGTCCATATATGCCAATCCTCAGGCTATATGTGTCACATGAACCCAAGTCTAGGCCCCCATTTTGGACACACATAAGTGGTCGCCGACCCTTTTTCATCATTCTTCATCCGGGCTTTGATTTTAGGGTTTCCTCAAGTACTATAAATTCCCCTTATGTGTTTTTAATAGATTTAACACACTTTTGATACTTACAAATATATTTTGATTTCGAGATTCAATTTTGGTCTTGGAATTCCCTTGTATTGATTTTGATTGATTAATTCAGTTAATATTTTGGATTTTTACTTGTGATTATTGTGATTTCATCTTATGCTTTCAATAATTAATGTTGTTGATTACTTCACAAGCATGAGTGGGTAAAAAGCATTAGCTAGGGTTTTAGAAACCCTGGTAGATTGACGAAGAAGAGAAAGTGCTATTGTTGTTCTAAACCGATACCCATGCATGTATTGTATTATCTTCAGTTTAATAGTTATCTTAGCTATTGCAAACGTTAGGATCCTGCCTAGATTATTGCTACTTACTCCAAAAGAGGAGTAGTGACTAGGAAAAGATAGCTACAACAATAATTTGAAGTTTAACTGTCGATTCACACTATGAGGTATTAACTAAGTAAGATGGTTAGCTCTCATCTAATATTTAGAGACTCAAAAGGTAATAGTTAACTCGGATCAATATAAGGGTTAGTAACGCGACATCCTGAGACTCAAACAGTAAAGTGTGAAATCCATCAACTCATACAAAAGACAGTTGATGGTACATAACTTATTAGATTCTACATACAAGGTATCGGGTTGGTTCAACAAAGCACGATAAGCCTACGGAGTTGAGAAGTCAGAGGGAACACAAGCCTAGTGTTCACCTACGTCTGATTACAACTGAAGTTGATATTACCTACTTGTTCGATATTGCTACTCAAATCTCCCATTTACTTTTCCTATTTTTCCCGTTGATTACAATATTTGAGAGCCACGATTCCATGTATTCCCTTGGATCTGACCCTAATCTTTGTTGGGTTACTATATTTGACAATACCACATAATCCTTAGAGTGAAGGTGATGGTTGGGCGTTATCAAATATCGGTTGGAGTCGTTGGTGAAGGACACTTTTGAACCACCACTACCTTCTATAGATCCACTATGATCTCTTCACTAGATACAGTATGACCTAGAAAAGTAACAATGTTTAAACAATATTCACACTTTGAAAACTTAGTATACAAACTCTGATCCTTTAGGGTCTGCAAAACAATACGTAGGTGATCAGCATGTTTCTCTTCACTCTTTATGTAAACCAGAATATTATTGATAAACACAATGACGAATAAATCTAGAAACAGATGGAACACCTGATTCATGAGATCCATAAATGTTGTCGGGGCATTGGTCAACCCAAAAGACATAAACAAAAACTTAGATGTTCATAACGGGTACGGAAGGCAGACTTGGGATATCTTCCTCCCTAATCTGTAGCTGATGATAGCCCAAACGGAGATCAATCTTGGAGAAATACTTAGCACCCTCAAGATGGTCAAACAAGTTATCTATCCTAGGAAGAGGGCACTTATTCTTCACTGTTACCTTATTCAATTGGCGGTAATCAATGCACATCTAAAGGAAACCATCCTCTTACGCACAAAAAAAAAATAGGAGCACCCCATAGAGACACACTAGGGTGAATGAAACCTTTATCAAAGAGGTCTTTGAACTGCTCCTTTATCTCCTTCAACTCAGTTGGAGCCTTTCTATAAGGAGGGATAGAGATAGTACAAGTGTCAAAAAAAGATTAATCCCAAAACCAATTTCCCTATCAGGGGGAATACCAGGAATATCATCAGGGAAGACCTCAAAAAATTTATTGACTACAGGTATAGACTATAAGGAAGGACCCTTTGAGTTAGAATCGTTAACTCAGACCAAATAATAAAGAGACCCCTTGAAAATCAATTTTCCACCTCTAAGATGTGATATCAACCTCCCCTTAGGAACTAGGGAACTCCCTTCCTACTCAATAACTGGATCATTCAAAAATTTAAAAATGACCTTACGGGCCCAACCTATAAAGAGGCATAGCACGAGTGCAACCAAATCCATTCCCAAGATGACATCAAAATCAACCATGTCTAATTCAATCAAATCCGCCCAAGTTTCCCTACCACAAACAAACACCACACAACCCTTATATACTCTTCTAAAAACCACACAGTCACCCATTGGGTAGAAATATAAAAGAGGTCCAAAATATACTCGGGACCAAAACCAAAATCGACAGCTGCGAATGGGGTCACATAAGATAGGGTAGACCCCAAATCAATCAGACAATACACATCAAAAGAGAAGAGTGTCAATATACCAATGACGACATCAGGATATGCCTCGGACACCTAATCGGTAGTAAGAGCATAGAGACGGTTCAGACCAGTACCGGAGCCATAAGTGTCACTCTTTGGTGTAGGATCAGATGAAGTAGCAATAGGAACCTTGTTAGCTCCAAAATCAACCCCTGAAGGATAATCCCGCTGCATACGACCAATCTGACCATAACCTAAGCATTAATTCCTCCCCTTCTAACACAAACCATGATGCAACTGATCACAAAATCTATCAAAAGGATATGATGGTGCTGACTATTCCTCGCTGGCCTGAGATTGGTCACCATGTTCCCTAGAACCATCACTACTCTAAAAACGTCGATCATCGAACGTTTATAGATAAGGAGCAGTAGACATTGAATAGGAGTTAGAATTCCCCCAATTCTTCTTATGAGACCATTTTCCACCAACTCTACCACTCTGCTGCTGGCTCCACCCTGCTCTAAATATCTAACTCTCTTACTCCTATCTTTCACCTATATTAGATTATTTGTTTTCCTCTTTGACTTATAGCATATACACCAAAAGTCTAGAGATGTCCATATCCTTGTTCAACAAGGCAACTTTTCTCTCCAAAATCAAATCATGGGATAACCCAAAAGCAAACTTCCTATTTCTAGCCCTCATACTAGATACTAAGTTAGAAGCATACCATGACAACTGATGGAATTTTAAGTCATACTCCTTTACCGTAATCCTACCTTGCTTTAAATTTACGAACTCCTCCACTTTCGCCTCCATAAACTCTTGAGGAAAGAAGAAGTCAAGAAAAGAACTCAAAAATTCATCCCTCAAAGTAGAGTCAACATTATTACCCCTCAGATTCTCCCACTCTTCATACCATTGGTATGCTAAATCCTTCAATTGACAGGCAGTAAATTCTACACCCTCAACATCAGTGGTATGCATCACTCGAAAGATCTTCTCCATTTCATCTATGAACCCTTGAGGATCCTCCTCAACCTTAGTACCATTAAAAGTCAGAGGGTACAACCTCATAAACTATCTAACTCTAGTGGCCTCAAAAGAACTCACAACAATGCCAGCAGGACCCAACTGTTGTGAATGAGATGCCACCAATTAGGTCAACAGATGAATTGGGCGACATAACTCAACATTGGTAATATCTCCCTGAGGTGAATGTTCATAAGTATCACCCCCAGGAGTAGGTTCATTAAAGACCAGTAGGAATCCATGGAGGCAATCAAAAGCAGTGAACCTAGACTGGGTTTGTACCCTAGAAATAGGACAAGCTCCACCCACAATGTCATCAAACGGGACAGAAGAGTTTCCATGAATATCAGATCTTCTTGGAGGCATGATTTGAAAGGGGAGCAAATAGTAATTAGAAAGATTCAAGACCTTAGACTCTACAGCCCAAAAATAAAACAACAAGATTTGAGAACATTCCTAGATTTCTCATAGCTTGTCCTTATAAGTTTGGTGCACTACTCACCCATAAAAGAGACTCTACATGACACGACTCTGTGGGCACCTAATTGACCATGAGCATAGGATCTGATACCAACTTTTTCATAACCTGACCAGGGCCTAGCGTGAATAGCATCTCAAGTCCATCGAGGACCAGACACTACCCTCTTTCTTAGTCAACAAAACACAACAAACACTAACATGGACTGAAGTCCGAACATATAACAAGATAGAGTAACATAAGTTCAAAGATTCTAAGTTTTATCAATAACTGTTAACCAACTCCAATAACCAATACCGACTACCAACACAACACCCAAGTCCATAGTATCCCCAAAGTGTCACGACCCAAACCAGGGCCTGTCCGTGATGGGTATTTCCAGTCCCACATAGACTAAAGATTACCTCTTTCACCTAACCTAACAAACATATCAACCACAAGTAATGGATGGATTTCGAAAATTTAGCAAGATAGAGGAAAATAAGTCTAATAATACTCACAAAGTATCAAAGTCAATCCACCAAAAAACATACTAACCATCACACCCAAGTACAAAGTTATCCACAAAGCCTCTAGAAAATGGAAGCCAATAATATGTTGGGATATGTCCCCGAGAATAGCCAAAAGCAACGTATAAATTAAGTCTAAAAAAGAGTAAAATAACATGAAATAAATGCCTTACAAAGTATGGAAGCTCACCACTTCAATGGCGTTCGCATGAACCACGGTATCACCTAGTCACTATGCAGGAGAAGAAGAAGAAGCTCTGATCCCTATATCACATGGGGATACAACGTCTGGAGATGGTTAGTGGTTGGAGTGCTAGCATATAACTCAAGGATAGAGGAATAAAATAATCCCATCAATAAAACCAAGTCAAATCATCTAAAGAAATCACATGTATACACACACACACACATATATATATATATATATTATGTCGGAATAGGGAACAAGACTTAGAATAAACTTTGAAAACATTAACCTTGGTTGCGTAGCGTAACCATCATAAAAGAAGTCACCCACGGTCTATATGGTTCTAACTCTCCCCTAGTTGGAAGGGCCCCAGTGCGTATAGCCAAACAAACCAGAGAATATCCATATTCATATATGCCATTATAGGGGAATCGAACCTCCCAACATAATCAAGGTGACATAGCACAAATGTATACAATATAGAGGACTCAAACCTTCCAGTCATATAGACACCCGCACCAGCTAGAGTGGTTTTCAGTGTTAGTTCTTCGGACTCCACATTTATGGCTCGGCTACATATCCCACTTTAATGACCAATCAAAGAATTCTTTACACATACACACAACCATTAGTCCAATTACTTACCAAAGGTATCCCGATGGTATCGTCAGACCACCTGTACTTAAAAGCACATAACATGCCATAACCATTTTTAACAATTGTTCATTTGGGACTCGAAACCCATTTAGTCAATTAAACCACCAAGAGTACAATTCAAAAAAACGTATAGCCAATAAGGCCTTCACGAAACCAATTACCAATGATTCATAATCTTTAGGCCAATGCCTTAGTTCAAAACATAATTCAACCTGTGACTAGTTTGTTCTCTTAGACATTTTCACAAACACATTAAAGGCGTACCATTACCAAGATCAAAACCAAAGGAAAAACTATCAAGTTCAGGGTTAACCATGAACCAATTGTTAAATAAGAATTACCAATAACCCACATGTGCCTAACCATCATTAAAACATATATATTCATAATTTAACCCAGGAGTAAACAATACTTAACAATATGCAACAACACCCTCAACATTGGTTTTTCAAATCACCCTTAATTATTCATAAACAAAGCTTTAAGAACATGATTACCATGAACTAACAATGACAGAAGTCACATGCCTTAATCGCAAAGATTCACTAAAATGATTTGACTCTTGAGCCTCTAGATGAACACCTTGTAGAAACCCTAACTCGTACACACAACATACGGGTGGTCCCATCACTCATAACCTAGATAGAATGTTGGACACCATATTCTATCTATTATATGACTTCTTAGACTAAACCATACCCATACAATCCAAAAAGTACCCTCAAACCGTACCCTAAGTAGAATCCTCTAGCTAGACTTTGGACATCATATGGTTTAGCACTATAATTCTCGTACCCTAGCATACGACTAGTATGATGCCTTCTTGTACTAAGAACAGAACTTGGCCAATGTGAAACTGACCAACTTATGACCAAGGACTTCAAATTGTATCCACTCTATACGAGTGGTAAGATGTAATCGTATGATGCACAGAATATTCAAGGCTCAAAAAATCTTACAAGGGCCAAAGTTCAGGATGTTTTATTCTTTAATCCCTCTTAGGATCATTCATCCTCGAATGATGGGATGAGGCACTACAAACACGATTAAAATCCAAACATCTCTACCCTTACCTTTAAGACAAAAAATAAAACATCAAGGAATCCACAATCTATTTTTAATAAGACATAAAGAAAAGATGTCGAGAACAATATATACCTCAAGCAAGATTTTATGGGATCAAGAATAGGAATGGATACTTGGACTCAATGTCCTTCTACGCTTCCTAAGTAGCTTTCTTAGACTTTTGGTTCCGCCTTAGAGCCTTTATCGAAGCCACGTCTTTCATTTGCAAACTACAAACTTGCCGATCCAAGATCCTCACTGCGACCTCCTCATAGTATAAAAAATCTGAAATACCAATGTTCTCTCAAGGGACAACCAATGAAGGATCGCCCATACATTTCCGCAACATAGACGCATGGAATACCAGATGAATGGAACTCATGCTAGAGGGAAAATCCAACTTGTATGAAACACAACCTGTCCTTCTCAAAACCACATATGGGCCGACATACTAAGGATTAAGCTTCCTCTTCTTCCCAAATCGCACTACTTCCTTCATGGGAGATACCTATAAGAACACCTAATCTCCAACCTCAAACTCTAAATCCTTTTGCCTTATGTCTGCATAGGACTTTTACCGACTATGGGCAGTCTTAAGCCAATCCCAAATTACCTTCACCTTTTCCATAGCTTGGTTCACCAAATTCGGGAAAAATATTTTTGCTTCACCAATCTAAGACCTACACCTCCTACCGTACAATGCCTCAAACGGGGCCATACCGATGCTAGAATGGTAACTATTATTATTAGAAAATTCAATCAAAGGCAAATGGTCCTACCAACTACCATTATAGTCAATCACACAGTCTCGCAACATATCTTCTAAGGTCTGAATAGTCCTTTTGGTTTGCCCATCCAACTGTAGGTGAAAAGCCGTACTAAGACTCACTTTGATCCCCAAAACATGCTAAAAAGAACGCCAGAAATGCTAGGAGAATTGGGTACCACAATCAGAGATAACCGAGATAGGTGCACCATGTAACTTTACAACTTCTTGAAGATAAAACTTTACATAATCCTCGACAGAAAAAGTAATCCTCATAGGCAAAAAGTGAACAGACTTAGTCATCCTATCAACAATGACCCAAAAGAAGTCACATTAATTCTGCAACCACAGAAGGACAGTAATGAAATCCATATTAATTATCTCCTATTTCTACACCGGCAACTCAATCTCTTAAAGCAGCCCATCGGGCCTTAAGTGCTCCACCTACACTTGTTGACATACCATACACTTAGCTATATAGTTGGCCAGATCCTATTTCATGCCATTCTACTAATACATCTCCTTGAGATCATGGTATATGTTTATTGAATTAGGATGAATCGTATACCACGACACATGGGCCTCAACCAAAATCCTTCCTCATAACCTATCCGTATTCGAAACACACAACCTCCCTTGGTACCTCAAGATACCATCTGCACCAATGTTGAAAGCCATCACCTTTTTCCTACCCACATCATCCTTGATTTTTATCAAAAAAAAATCTAACACTTGCTTCTCCTTTTTTTTCTGAACCAAGAGACGACTGAGCCACCTATTGCACAAGCACACCACTATCCTTGGAGTCCAAGAGACAAACTCCAAGGTTAGCCAAATGGTGAATATCCTTTACTAGTTCATGCTTATCCTTATCCATATGCAATAAGCTACCCATGGACAACCTGTTAAGGGAATCAACAACTACATTAGCTTTTCCTGGGTGGTAGTGAAGATTCATAAAATAATATTTGAGAAGATCAAGCCATTTTCTTTGCCTAAGGTTAAGGTCTTTCTGAGTGAACATATACTGTAGGTTCTTATGATTGGAAAAGATGTCAACATGCACCTCATAAAGATAGAAACGCTAAATATTCAATGCAAACACCACAACTACCAATTCTAAATCATGAGTTAGATAGTTCCTCTCATGAACCTTCAATTGTATAGAGACATAGGCAACCACCTTACCATGATGCATCAACATACATCCCAAACCAACTTAGAATGCATCACAATAAACCAAAAAACCCTTACCCATAGGTTGAGTCAAGACCAAAGAAAAAGTCAACTTATACTTTAGTTTCTCAAAGCTACCCTCGCAGGCATTAGAACATAAGAACTTAACCTCCTTCCGAGGCAATTTGGTCAATGGAGCAGCAATAGAAGAAAAACTCTCCGCAAACATCCTATAATACCCAGCTAAGCCCAAGAAGCTCTAAATATTGGTTGGAGTTGTGGGAATAGGCCACTTCTTAACCACAACAACCCTTTAGAGAATTTGTTATAATTCCCTCATTAGAGACAATATGACCCAGAAAAGTTACAACATTCATGATTCAACTAGAACCCATATTTAGAGAACTTACCATACAACTCTGGTCTTTTAAGGTTTGCAACACAATATAGAGGTGATTGGCATGATCCACCTCCCTCTTAGAGTACACTAAGATTTCATAAATGAAGACAATGATGAACAAATCTAGAAACTGAAAGAAGACCCTATTCATAAAATCCATCAACAACTCCGGGGCATTGGTCAACCCTAAAGACATAACCAAAAGCTCAAAATGCACATACCGGGTATGAAAATTTATCTTAGAGTTACCCACCTACATAATATTTAACTGATGATACCCAGATCGAAGATCGATATTAAAAAAAAAATTGGCACCCTGAAGTTGATTGAAGAGATCATCAATTCTTGGAAGGGGATACTTGTTCTTTTATGTCACCTTGTTCAATTATTGGTAATCAATACACATCCGACGAAAACTATCCTTCATATGCAAAAACAACACTGGTCCACCCTACGGGGACACACTAGGATGGATGAAATCCTTGTCTAAGACATCCTTTAGTTGCTTCTTGAGTTCTTTCAACTTGGCCAGAGCCATTCTATATGAGGGAATAGAAATTGGACAAGCATTTGGAATGAGATCAATACAACAATCAATCTCCCTATCAGGAGGGATACCAGGAAGGTCATCAGGAAAGACCTCAGAAAACTCATTTACCATAGAAACTGAATGTAACTAAGGACCTTTTGAGTTAGCATTTTTAACCCAAACCAAATGATAGAGACACCCCTTGGAAATTAGTCTTCGAGCTCTAAGATATGATATAAACTTTCCCTTAGGAGCTAGGGAACCACCCTCCAACTCAACAATTGGCTCATTAGGAAAATTAAACATGACCTTACAGGTTTGACAATCTAAGGTAGAATAGCATGAGCCCAACCAGTCCATCCCTAGAATAACATCAATATTAACTATTTCTAACTTTATCAGGTCCACCAGAGTTTCACTACTACTAATAGATACCGCACACCCCCTATAGACTTTTCTAACAACCACAGAGTATCCCACCAAGGTAGAAATAAAAAGGGTCAAACATATATGAAGGACCAAATCTAAAATACAAAGCCACAAATGAGGTCCAATAAGAGAGAGAGGACCCCAAATAAAGTAAACAGTACACATCACAAGAAAAGAGTGTCAATATACTAATAACAACATTCAAAAATGCCTCAAACTCCTGATAAGTAGTGCAAGTATAAAGGTAATTCTGACCAGTGTTGTAGCTAGAGGTAGCACCCTTTGATGTTAGGGCTGAAAAAGAGACAATAGGAACCTCATTTGCCCTAGAAAAAACTCTAGAGGGGTAGTCCCACAGCATATGACCAATCTGACCATACACAAAACATTTGTTCATCCCTGTCTCATACTGACCTTTGTGATGCTGACCACAAAATCTAAAAGGAGGGTAGAATGGTGCTGATTGGGCCCTACTGGACTTAAATTGGGCACCTTATGCTCTAGAAACATCACTACCCTGAAAACGTCTATCTCCAGACAACCTTAGGTAAGGAGAACTAGCCATAGAATAGGAGTTAAGATTCCCCCAACTCTTTCTCTTAGGTCACTTCCCCTTACCTGATGGCCTCCACTCTATTTTGAAAATCAAGACCTCTTACTCTGTTTCTCACTAATCTCATCCTGTTTTTTCTTGTCCACTTTGACCTGTTGTATATACATAATAAATTTAGAGATGTCCATATCCTTGATCAACAAGGAAACTTTACTTTTAAGGATCAACTCATGAGACAATCTTGAAGAAAATTTTCTCATTCGGGCCCTCATATTAAATACCAATTCAGGAGAATATTGGGACAATTGATGGAATTTCAAGGCATACGCCTTGACTGTCATCCTTCCTTGCTTTAAGTAAACTAATTTTTCTTCTTTAGCTTTCCTCAACTCTTGAGGAAAGAAACAGTCTAGAAATACACTAGAAAAATTATTCCATATGACCGAACAAGCATCTTCACCTCTTAACTACTCCCACTCCTCATAACATTGGTATGCTATATATTTTAATTGGTAGGCAACAAACTCAACAGCTTCCACTTCCAAAGCATTCATAACCCGAAAAATCATCTCCATCTTATCAGTAAAGCTTTGAGGATCCTTCTCAACTTTGTACCCTTAAACATCGAGGGATGTAACCTCATGAATTGTCCAACTCTAGTGGCCTCAGATAAACCCATAGCAACACCAGTAGAACCAGACTATTGTGAATAAGATGTCACCAACTAAGTTAATGGGGTAATAGAGTGATAAAACTCAATATTAGTAACCTCCCCAGAGGCAATTGAGTATGTATGTCCCTATTAGGAGAAGGATTAGTGGTGGCAGGTGGAACCCCATGAGGATAGTTAGATACAACAATCTTTATGCGGGTCTAGACCCTAAAAGTTGGATAAGCTCTTTTCGTATTGCCCTCAGATGAGACAGAAGAGTTTGTAAGAACATCAAATCATCTCGGAGGCATGATATTAAAGACGAGCAAACATAAATCAAAAAATCGAAGACCTTTGACTCTGTTGCTCAAAA
Organism: Capsicum baccatum var. pendulum; assembly: GCA_030864225.1. Taxonomy (NCBI): domain Eukaryota; kingdom Viridiplantae; phylum Streptophyta; class Magnoliopsida; order Solanales; family Solanaceae; genus Capsicum; species Capsicum baccatum. Next base: position 100,870,971 of record CM061556.1, read on the forward strand.
ATAAGACAACAAGAAAGGGAAACATATATATATTCATAATTTAACCTAGAGTAAACAATACTAAACAATATGAAACAAAACCCTCAACATTAGTTTTTCAAATCACCCTTAATAATTCATAAACAAATCTAAACATATGATTTTCCATGAGATAACAATGATGGAAGATTCACATTTCTTATTCACAAAGATTCACGGAAAGAACTTTACTCTAAAGACTCTAGATGAACACTTTGTTGAAACCCTAGCCCAATCTTCAAGGGAGAGTTTAGAGAGGATTTTGAGAGTGTTTTGATCCTTCAAAGTATGTTATAAGAGGCTACAATGTGGTATAAGATATGAGGTATTAAGTGTTTTGGGGTGGGAAATATCTGATATACCCTCAGGATAAAAGCTAAAAAAGTATATGCAGGAGGGTACAAATCCCCCTAACTTATACACACAACATACAAGTGGTACCCACCACTCTTACCTTGGAAATAATTTTGTACACCATATTTTGTTCATCATAAGACTCCTTAGCCTAAACCATACCCATACCATACGACAAGTACCCTCAAACCATACCCTAAGCAGAATCCTCTAGGCTATACTCTAGACATCATATGGTTTAGCACTATAATTCTCATACCCTAACATACGACTAGTACGATGCCAATATGACACTGACCAACATACGACCAAGTACTTTAAACTATATCCACTTTATGCGAATAATATGATGTAGTTGTATAATGCACAAAATGGTCAAGGCTCAAAAAAATTTTCAAAGTCCAAAGTTCAAGGTCTTTCACAAAGCCTCTAACAAAATTGGATACCAATAAAGTGTCGAGGTATGCCCCCGACCATAGCCAAAAACAAGTATAAAATATAAGAAACCAAAACATGAAATGAAGTTTTCCAAAGGATGGAAGCTCACCACTTCAAGCCAACTCACGAACACCTGATCACTATGTATGTAAGGAAGAAGAATTTTTAGGGGCTGCATCATGTGGGGATACAACATTTGAAGATGGTTAGCAGTTGGACTGCTAACATGTAACTCAGGAATAATGCATAAAGTAATGCCATGAGTAATCATTCAAAACCAGTCAAATCAAATACAAATATATATATATATATATGTGTGTGTCACATATCGGGGTAGGGAAAAAGGTTTAACATGAACTTTTAAAACTTTAACCTAGATTGTATAGAATAAATGACATAATTAAAGAACTCATGGGATATATAGGCCTAGCTCTCCCCCATTTGGAAGAACCCTAGTGCATGTAGCCACATGAACCAGAGGATAATTGATGTGTGAGTAGACACTAAAATATTTGAGGCTTTTAACTGAGAATAATTGCAAGGTCTTAAGAAAATTTTTCACTTTTAATTGTTTTATCTTTGATTTTGCAGTAGAATCCAAGATGTAAGAGAACCAACAGGGATGGAAGCAAAAAAGTTAAAATTTGAAGCAAATAGAAAAGAAGTGTGGCTGATGATATTCCTGATAAGTCGTAAGTCCTGAAATAAATTATCAGATATACCATCAACCTTAGAAAAAGAATGGACCTCAACTGAAAGTTGTGATGACATTTTCTGTTAAGTCGTCAAAGAGTTGATAAGTCGTCAGAGTTGCCGTTAGGATTCGGCAGAACATATGAGCTGAGGTGGAAAAGTGATGACATTGTCTGATATGTCGTCACATTTCTAATAAGTCATCAGGATTCATTGTCATCCTTAAGAAAGAAGTCCTAAAACTGAATAGAGCTGATGACATTTGTGATAAGTCATCAGAATCCTGACAAGGTGTCACGAATGTCGTCGCCTAATTTAAGGAATTATTAAACTTTGTGATTTTGTTTCCTTATTTAGGCTGAACTATAAAAAGTATTGTTTAGGGTTTTCTAAATGAGTTCTGAACATAATTTTGGAACATACGTATTTTGTTATTTTTTCTCTCTAGTTTCTTGGCTTGAAAAACAATTAACTTTGAAGAGATTTTTATCAATATTTTGGGATTTCTATTGTGATCTAATCTGAGAATCACTAGTTATTATTCATTTTATGGTAAGTTCATCTTTCAAATTATGAATATGTCTAGTTGTTTCGCTTATTACATTATGAGTAGCTAAATCCCTTTGACCCGAATTATGGGATCTATGGGTTAAGTCTTGGTAAGATGCTACGTGTTATTGATTCTAAAGGTAATAGAACTCCTTGATAATTCCGAGATTGTAATTATTGTCTATTAGTTGTAAACGATAGATAGCACCTGTTTTTATTTGCTTGAGATAAGAAATCAAATATAGTAGAAAGTGAATTATTGACAGGTACTTGGAAACACTAAACTTCCATTTAATAATCGACGCTCTAACAAGGTTGATTAACCTGTGGTAAAGTCTGGTTAGTAAATATAAATTTCCTAAGTCCAAGAGGATTAGGTAATTAAATGCTTAAGTAGGTCGAAAGATATTTAGGCATAACTTCGATAGAGATAATCTGTTGTCCTACCTACTGTGAGAATCTTGAATCACTATTAGCATTTGTCAAGTACTAAAACCCATAGTGAACATAATTCTGGTTTTCCATAAACTCTTGATTACAAATACTGAAACTAAAGTGACCAACAATTATTTGGTAATCTCCAAAACCCCCATTTTAGGAAACATCCAACTATCAGTTGATTAAATTTCAAACAACTTAAGTTCACACCATATTCTCTATGGGATCTGACTCCAAAGTTGGGAAAATATATTGACGATGACCGCCTTGCACTAAATTGAGGTGTAAGTTGAGCATTATAAAAAATGGCGCCATTGTTGGGAAACAATTTTTCCTATTGAGTTGGTTTGGAATTCTAGCCTATTTGCTTGAATTCAAACTTATAAATATTTGTTTTTAGTTTACTTTTATTTCTTGTGTTAGGTAGATTTTTATTTTGGTTTACTTACTACTATGGTATCGTGGAATGAAGATGATCTTGGTGGTTGGAAATGTTATCTTGATGATCCATGTCCATATTATGATGGACCTCACCTTTGGCAAGACTATAGATATGCTCCCCTGAGAGATTTGTGCACCATCTCCATCCTATTAGGAGTATGATTGTTCTGTATGTGGTGGTCAAGATGGACATTGGAGTGATTGCCAAAATGCCCCCTCCTCCATTGTGATAACCTAAATTCTAGTTGTTTTTATGATTTTGATAAGACTTTTAGTCAAGAAAAGGAAGAACGAAGAACCGGAAAGAGTGGCATTGAAGCTATGCTTCAACTAATTTTAGATCGTATGTACATAATGAATGATATCATATGTGATATACGTCAATACATTAGGGAATTTAACAAAGAAAGAGAAAGGATAAGGGAGATGGATATCTAGGTCAATCATCCAAAGAATTCTTCTACATTATGTTTAGATGAAATCTTATTTGTGGAATCATTTAGACTAATAAAAGAGTGTGAATATGAGGAGCAAGAATCCTATACTAATGATAAGCTTGATGTTGAACAACCCTTTAAGATTTCCCAACCAACCGAACCAACCATGAGGGATGATTCCATGATTGGTGAAATAATGCTAGAGGCAAAATAAGAAATCAAGCACAATCTTTGTGAAGACTCTAGTCCATTTTGGGGTAAAGATAATAATAGGGATGCTACTCTGGAAGTAAGAGTTAGTCCTCATTTGAACCCCTTTTCAACATTATGCCTAGTGGATGTGATGAAAGTCGAATCACCCAAGCATATGATAAATATTGAAAATAAAGAGGAAAATTCTTACATTTTGGAGTTTATCTTTCCAAAAGGGTATACCACAACCACAATCATAAAATCCAAGAAGCCTAAAGATCAATGTTCATTTAGTGTCTTTTTAAGATCCTCACTGCTTCCTAATGAGCTCAAACAAAAGTTTGATGAAAAATTGGGCAAGAGGTTTAAGTCTTCAAAGTGGCGTGATAGAACATTCCTTATCATACCCCCACCTTTTCCCAATGGACCTAAAAGAAGTAAAGATTGAAAGATGGGCCGATAATTTAAATCGTCTAACTGAAGGGATAAAGGATGACTGAATAATGTCATTCCACGACACTAAATTAGGCACTTCTTGGGAGACAACTAAGGTATTTTGTTGTTTATATTCATATTATGTGATTGACATCAGATCTTCACACCTGTGGTTCCATAAGTATATTTCTAACTCTCTAGTGTTGGTTTGACATATTGGGAATAATGCATGGTTATAAGTTGAGGGTGGGACTACTTGTGGGTGTTGATGTCCTCGTGAAGTTTTTGTTGTCGTGTCTCTTTTCCCCGGAGTCCTATTTCTAGTAGATCTAGCATGTTTAGGAATGGTAAATACCTCTCCAATTGTCTATTTTGTAACTGTATGATGTGCATCTATATATGACTACTGTGAATCTCTTTATGGCATTGGTATTAGGGACATGATAGCCATTGCTAATAATTGCATGAATCGGATAGGTAGTAGCTTGTGATGTACATTTATGCCATATGTTTATGAGATCTTACTTAGTTTCCTTTGTATGTTGTATTCAGAACTTGACCGATTAGTCTTACCAAGGTTGAAGGATAGGGGTTAGGAAAGGATCATAGGTCATTTTGATATTAGCCCACTTTTAGCCTAAATAACCTTCCCTATATGTAGAATAACCCTTGATCCCTGCTTTAAGCCTGCTTAGCCTATTTCTTCTTATGACACCTGTCACCTTCTCATTTATATCACGATGAACCTATTTTGGCACTGGTCCTCCTTCGACACTGTGCACCTTGACTTAGGAAAATGACCTAAGTTGAGGCTGGCTATCATAGGTGTGCGTTATACAAAATGAGTATGAAGAAAGGTAGAATAAAAGAAAAGAATAAAAAGTGGGGTGCGGTGGAAAAGAGCAAGAAAAAGAAAAGTTGTGAAAAAGAATTAGTGATTGTGGAAAAGGCCGCACCCATCCTCAATAAGTGTGATCAAGAAAAGAGAAGAATAGAAAGAGGTTAATGAGTAAAACCCCAAAATCTAGTGTAGTGTCAATGAGACTTAGTCACTTTAAATATCATCAAGTATTATACCAGCCCCTATCCTACATTACAAGCCAAAGAGAAGACCTATAGTGATCTTAGCTGACCTGTCTAAAGATCTTGGTAATGAAAATAAGGGCAAGACTATGGTATTCAACATACATTGATCAGAACTTCATTCTGAGAGTGAGTGTTTTTTTATTGTCCCCATAATTACATATATGATTACTAATATGAGAAAAAGGGGGATTTCTTTGTTGTGAGGGCACACCAGATATGTTGCTAGTTACTAACTTGTTCGGATAGTGTAATACTGGTCTATGCATGGTTGTTATAACTGAATTAATGTCCTATCTTGATTCATGTGTTTTACATTGTTGTTCTTCAATAATATACACAGTTGTCTTGAATTGACTGACCTTGGAGATGGTAAATATGTTTTGAGATAATATGGATAATTGACTGTCGAATGTACTTTGTATCCTCTTGGTTATGTTTGAGTTGCTTGAGGATAAACAATTGTTTTAAGTTGAAGGTGTTGATGTGTGAGTAGAGACTAACACATTTGAGGCTTTTAACTGAGAATAATTTCCAGGTCTTAAGCAACTGTTGTCGTTTTTTATTGTTTTATCTTTGATTTTGCAGTAGAAGCCAAGATACAAGAGAACCAACAGGGATGGAAGTAAAAGAGTTGAAATCTGAAGAAAATAGAAGAGAAGTGTGGCTGACCACACTCCTGATAAGTCGTCAGCCCTTTGATAAGTTATTAGACATACCATCAGCCTTTGATAAGTCGTCAGAGTCGTCGTCAGCCTTAGGAAGAATATGTGAGCTGAGGTAAAGAATTGAGGACATTGTCTGATATGTCATCACATTTCTGATAAGTCATCAATATTCATCGTCAGCCATAATCAGGAAGTGCTAAAACTGAAGAGGGAGCTGATGACATTTGTGATATGTCGTTAGACTCCTGATAAGGTGTCACAAATGTCGTCGCCTAATTCGAGGAATTATTAAACTTTGTGATTTTGTTTCCTTATTTAGGCTGAACTATAAAAAGTATTGTTTAGGGTTTTCTAAATGAGTTCTGAACATAATTTTGGAACATACGTATTTTGTTATTTTTTCTCTCTAGTTTCTTGGCTTGAAAAACAATTAACTTTGAAGAGATTTTTATCAATATTTTGGGATTTCTATTGTGATCTAATCTGAGAATCACTAGTTATTATTCATTTTATGGTAAGTTCATCTTTCAAATTATGAATATGTCTAGTTGTTTCGCTTATTACATTATGAGTAGCTAAATCCCTTTGACCCGAATTATGGGATCTATGGGTTAAGTCTTGGTAAGATGCTACGTGTTATTGATTCTAAAGGTAATAGAACTCCTTGATAATTCCGAGATTGTAATTATTGTCTATTAGTTGTAAACGATAGATAGCACCTGTTTTTATTTGCTTGAGATAAGAAATCAAATATAGTAGAAAGTGAATTATTGACAGGTACTTGGAAACACTAAACTTCCATTTAATAATCGACGCTGTAACAAGGTTGATTAACCTGTGGTAAAGTCTGGTTAGTAAATATAAATTTCCTAAGTCCAAGAGGATTAGGTAATTAAATGCTTAAGTAGGTCGAAAGATATTTAGGCATAACTTCGATAGAGATAATCTGTTGTCCTACCTACTGTGAGAATCTTGAATCACTATTAGCATTTGTCAAGTACTAAAACCCATAGTGAACATAATTCTGGTTTTCCATAAACTCTTGATTACAAATACTGAAACTAAAGTGACCAACAATTATTTGGTAATCTCCAAAACCCCCATTTTAGGAAACATCCAACTATCAGTTGATTAAATTTCAAACAACTTAAGTTCACACCATATTCTCTATGGGATCTGACTCCAAAGTTGGGAAAATATATTGACGATGACCGCCTTGTACTAAATTGAGGTGTAAGTTGAGCGTTATCAATAATCATATGTCATATGCCTAATAGGGGACTTAAACCTCCCGGAATAAACCAAATATGACTTAATCACCAATTTATATAATGGGGGAGGGGGGGCTCTAAGCTCCCAATCTTTTAATAATAATAATAATAATAAGGGGTACTCGGACATCTCGGTCATTTAGACTCCCGTGCTGGCTTATGCAATTTCCGATATTGGTCCCTCGGGACCTCCGCTTTCATGGCCCGGATATACAACCCTTTTTAAAGCCCAATTAAAATATTTAACGCACATTCTTAATTTATCTAATTGATTATGCAATTAGGCTTCCCGTTTGTATCATCTTACCAACCCCTACTTTCAAGTTCATTATCATGCCACAATCTATTAACCATCACACAAGGAAATTCATGACCCCTTAGGTTTAATAAACATTCACATGAGGATTTCACATACCCTAAAGTTCAATAAAATCATGCCGTAGTTCATTAACCTTTTATACCAATGCATTGGTTCAAGTGAGCAAGTCAAAACATGCGAAAAAGCCATGTATCATTATCAATATCATATTTAGGTTGAAGGAACTCAATTTCCAAAACCATATGTCAACGGAAAATTCATAACAATCGGGGAAAATAGAACCCCTTTGATTATTCACTAATCCATGCACCCCATAAGTTCAAAATCATTACCAAAGCATGAATAAATTATAATAAACTAAGGCAAATCAATTTAAGAACCATTCATATCAAAGCCTTCAATTATGTAAGAACCCTTATTTTAAATCCACATAGTTAACCATGTAAATTCATGCATTATGTAAATAAGTTTAAAGGTAGAGTCACATGTATGAAATACCCAAGATTATGGAGAGAATTCAATGCTTAAATCTCTATTTGACCCACTTCTTGGAAACCCTAAGTATTGATGCTTAAGAGGAATTGAGAGAGAAGAGACTGTATTTTATGTGTATTATGGATGAAAATTGGCCCCCATGTATACTTATAGGTCATGGGTTATTATTGGAATAATAGGGAAATATCTAAAATACCATCATTATAAGCTGGAAAATAAGCCGCCAGTTGTTACGGGTGACCTTACGACTCGTAGGGTCACCCTACGACTCATTTCCCCTCAGTCATAGTCTGCATAGTGTCCCAGACTACCAACACTAGTCTGGTTATAGGAAGGACCTTACAACTCATAATAAGTCCATATGACTTATTACATTCTAGTGGTACTCAGGACCGAATACCTTAGGCATCACACTATTTACTTACGAAAAGGACTACACGAGTCTCTTAGAGTCTTTACGACTCAAAACATGGTAGTTGTAGTAAAAATAGTAACTTAGATAAATCTCACTGACCACATTACGACTGGGTCCTATGATCCATAATGACTCCCTACAACTCGTAAAGAGAGTCATAATCAGAGTAGTAAGCTCAGAACTCAGAACATATCAGGGACCAACACCTAGGGTGTTTTAATAAGGCAATGACATAACACGATAAAGGAGTAATAAAAACAATGAAAATATAATTTTAAATAAAATTATAGCTAAAAACCACCTATAGAAATAAAAATTATAGTAAAGAGAGACATGGGTCATTGGAAAATGTTTCACAGAAATTTAAAAAAAAAGAATGACATTATAAGTGCTCTAAACAGCACTTCAGTTTTCAATAAATAAACAAAGATATCACATAAAATAATGTAGAATCATAATAAAAGCTATACCAAAAGAACAAGAGCAGAGTTCCTTGAAAATCATCATCATAGTCGCTGGAAAACATAAGAATAGAACTCTACAAAACCAATAGTTAGTACAACCATAATAAAGAAAGAACTATAAAAATCAATCAATAAGTTAACCGAAATAAAGCCTAAAATACTCCGTCAGAGTCTGACTTTTCTGGCCAGATCTGTTCATCGGTGGTAACAAAATAAAATAAAATAGGTTCATCTCTAGAGTTATGAACTGCAAAACAAAACCAAACATGAGAAATAAAAAAGGAAAAAGGCCTCCATGATCATCCATTTTTTTCTCTATGTCATAGGATTCAATAGATTTGAGGATTTTGGGTAGAAAAGATTTTATGTGAATTACTTGTCTGAGATGATAATGTGAAAAGATTTTTTTATGTCTATAGATATATTTGTTAAATATTAAGTTTCCTAATTTATTTTTGGCCATAAATTGGAGGGAGAGTGAAATATTTTGGTGAGAGAGTGAAAATTTATAATTTTAATGAGAATTTTAGGCCATACTTCTAAAATGTTGTACTTATAATAATAACACACATAACAGCGTAGTCATATGTGTAAATAAGTTTTGTCAATTATATCATGATTCAACAACATTTATAAAGTGTCGTCTATGCCATTAAGGACCACGCTTTCAAAGCGTTGCAAAAATTAATGTAGTCAAAAGTGAAAAACTAAGGCTACTCTTTAAAAGCATGGTCTTTAATGGTACATGTCATACTTTTCAAGCGTGATCCAAATTTAGTATGGTCAAAAGACTAAAATATTGCAGTGTCTTCTTTTCTAGAAATGTCATTAATTTATTAATTTTTAATAATAGAAACATCATTAATTCTTGAAATGTAATTTAATGTGACTGTGTGAGTCTGAAACTATTTCACAAATAAAATAAATCATTATCTTATGTACATAGCTAGATGATGTGAAAAGACATAAACTCACATGGGGTGGGGCACTTGAATGTTATGCACTCTAGCAAGTTTTATATCAATCTTGTCTTGCATAGACACGTATGCCAAATGAAAATTCAATCACAAAAGATATTTTAATTTATTAATTTTTAATTCTAGAAACATCATCAATTCTTGAAATGCAATTTAATGTGTATGTGGTGAAAATAATAGACACATGGATATATATTCATGTGTTATAGAAATAATTCGTCCTTCCTATTTTATGTGTTGACATTTGATCGGACACAAAATTTAGGAAATAAATAGTGAGTTTATAAGATTTACAAAATTATTTCTTTTAAAGTCACTTTAATATTTACTTTTTAATTGTCTTTTCTTATTAAGTGGGATACAATAAAAATAAAATAAAAATGATGTCATAAAGTAGTTGTCAAATAAGAAAAGTAGGCATCTTTTTCGGGATGGATTATAAAGAAAATGGTCAATTCATAAAATAAAACGAAGGAAATATAAACTTTGACAGAATTTTTTGGCAATGATTACATACAATGAAATAGATATAAAAATATTTTGTAATGTGCATGTGGTTCAACCATAGCCACATGAATAGATACTCACATGTGGTAGAGAAATAGAAGGATGAAGGATATTTTTGTACAATTATTATAATAATAAAATAGATATGAAATACTAAGAATACCCTTGATCAATAAAATAGATATGAAACACCAAAACTATCCTTGGTCGTCCCTTTACTAATTTTTCTATATAGTAGAATCGGATGTAGCTGAAGGGACGGAACACACACAAGAATATTTTTCTAGAATATTTTCTACTGAAAAATAAGTTGACTTCCTACTTATTTTTTAATATTTGATAAATAATTAAAAAAATGTTATCTCTAAAACACTATAAATAATCTAACAAAAACTATAGAGACGAGAAGAGTGGGTGTGGGTCCTTGAGGTGGCAAGTGTAACGCCCTGAAATATCATCCCGAGATGCCACACGGTGCCTAAGGCTGCACATAGCCTCAAGCTAACCCTTTAAGCCAAAACACTACTCTTGGGTTCCAACACAACAACATACACGCTACGATAAGGATATATATATAAGTACATATCATATCACATCGCACATGGTGCGAAATATCATTAGACTGTACATATATGGAATGTCTATACACAAACCAACCCAACAATACACTAGTCTGACATAGCCTCTATACAGCAAAATTAATGAGCCATTGGGACAAACCCCCAACTGACTCAACAGACCAAAGGGATCACAAAATAATAGCACCAAAACTAGCAACTTGGTTCTCGAACCATAAGGACTCACCTCTGAAGGAACGTAGATGCGGAACTCGGATATCACTATCGTGGCTGCGGTTAAGTATCTGAACCTACATCATGGTAAGAATGTATCCCATAGAGAAATATGTGGGTCAGCACAAGATACGTACTGAGTATGTGAGGGCGCATGCAAAATATAAATAATATCATAAATTTCGTAAAACATACATACAAACCATAATGACACAGTTGGCTTGAGTGACATTGAATCAAGCAACTCATAACATCTTAGATAAGAAATGTAGTAGAAAAACCTCATAAATCATTATAGATCATCATAGGCAACTTGACTTACCACATCAAAACTCGAAGTGACTCGGTATTTCAATAAACATGACTCTTATGGACAGGGGAATTTCCTATAACCGACAATCCCATGTGAGCTACGTGGAATACCAATGTTTGAAACCCCCATTGGCGGGAGCATCATACTCTTTTCCAGGGAGTACGACCTTAAAACTGCAATAATCACAATCGGGCTCTCTGTCCAATAATATCATCAAACAACCTTATGGTGTCACATAGGTTTGGGAAATTACCAAATTTCCCTCTCGGTGCTAAGTACTACTCCCCGACAAGCTCAGAACACGTTAGGAAATCCACCACAACATCACAAGGGCCTATTATAAAGACCAAACAAAATCTCTTTCTCATTTATCAAATCATATCAATTTGTGGATTCCTAACTCAACACAATTTAGCTCAAAACATTTTAATCTTCCTCAACATCAACAAGGTATCAATGCATTGAACCATCACCGAATAGACATTTGGAAAAGGATATGAAGACTCAATATATAATATTTTCAACAATTTAACTCATCAAAACCATTTGGAAAATACTAAGACTCATTGCAACTTCAATATCAACATTTCTCAATTTGCCATCCAACTCTCATTTAAAGGTACTTGAGACATCAACCCATAGTAGGGATATAGAATTTCCATATCAATTATAAATTCATAATAAGTAAATAATGGAATGATAGTATAAATCAAGGCTTAACAAATTAAATCATCATACTCTCATAATCAAATACTTTTTGGACATAATTCCATCTCAACATCATACACATATCGGATGACATAATCCCATAGCTCATGGATGATAATATAAGATATAAAACCATATTTCCAATTCATAGTAAAACGTGTAAAATCTCATGTCAATGTAATTCGACAATCATATCGGGCATAAGATCGAAAGGATAATCTTGTTCAAAGCCCTACATACCTAACAATGGAAGATGAATATGAACTTCCAACTCCGAAACTTTATTCACGAAAATAAAGGGTGCTTCTCGAAGCCTTTAACATGATCAACTCAAATCCCAAATCAATTTGAAATTTCTACGGTTCAATCAAGAGACATAGAAGGATGAAATTTGGAGTAGTAGGGTTGGGGTTTGAGCCTTAGGAAATTTTAGAGAAAAATGAGCTATTGAATATTCTTAATGGACTTAAATCCATGGTTCACCCAGATGGATTGGAGTGGGAATGACCAAAATACCCTTAAAAATCAAATAATGTCAAATCTGTCCTTTGGTGGACTATTTTGATAGGCTGAAGTAGATGACCATAACTTTTTACTCCGATGACCAAATTGGATGAAACCAATTTCATTGAAAAGAGGACATTTTCATAGCTTTCTGTTGATATATAGTAGCTCACCCAGATCATTATGTACAAGGAGTTATGATAGTTTGAAGTTGACCCTAAAATTCGCCTAGCCTCAGTATTGTTTTCCTGCACATTTACTGTTAACCACTATTCACGTTTAGATTGGAATGATCATAACTCATCACTCGAGTGTCTTTTTTGGATGATCCACATATTGTTGGAAAGCTTATTCGATGCTCTACATGACGACGGGTCGCATATCTCGAAATTCTACACAAGAAAATTATTAATCATGATAAAGATTAGAATTCAACACATTCTCGTCCGAGATCTTCACGAAAAATTTTCTGAGGTAGCACATCATCTACCCCTTGGAAAAATTCATCCTTGAATGTTGATAGGTAGGTCAAGAATTCTATGCAAATGAGTATATAGAGAAAAATCATCTTGCCCAAGCTTATGCTCCATTCTAGATTTTTTTGGATATCGTAGAAAACACACAAGCCAAGATAAACATAGCAATAAGGATTAAATTCAAAAGAGAACGATACCTTTGACATGCTCAGGATTCACAGGAAAGAGGTGGGAATATTTGGCGTGCATATCCGCTTCGGCTTCCCAAGTAGCACTCTCCATGGATTGGTTTCGCCAAAGCACTTTAACCATAGGAACTTCCTTATTTCTTAGCCTATGAACTTGAAAGTCAAAAACCTCAACTAGAATCTCTTCATATGAAAGACTATCTTGAATACCCAAGCTTTCAGAAGGATCAATCACAACAGAATCACCAATAGACTTCTTAAACATAGAAACATGGAAAATCGGATGGACGTTAGATAATTCTGCGGGCAATTCAACCTTATACGCTACCTTCCCAATGCGATCCACAATCTTATAGGGACTAATGTAATGGGGACTTAGTTTCCCTTTCTTCCCAAATCTCTACACCCTTTTCATGGGTGAAACTTTCAAGTACACTAAATCACCAACATCAAATTCAAAGTCTTTCCTCCTTACATCTGCGTATGATTTTTGACGACTTTAGATGGTGTTCAACATTTTTCGAATTAACTTAACTTTCTCCATGGCCTCGAACACCGCATCCGGTCTAGTCGCGACAGCCTCACCAACTTCAAACCAACCAATGGGTGATCTACCCCTTCTACTATACAAAGCTTCAAACGGGGCCATTCCAATAGTAGCATGAAAACTGTTATTGTAAGCAAACTCGAATTTGGGTACCGAAACCCTTAAACAAATGAAAAGCATAACTTAAAACGAATTTGGGTACCGAAACCCTTCTGGAAAGATTTCCAAAATTGAGAGGTAAACTGAGTACCTCTGTCAGAAATAATAGCCAAAGGGATTCCATGAAGTCTGACGATTTTCCGAATATATATTCTAGCATAATCTTCAACTGTATACGATGAATGCACATGCAAGAAATGAGATGATTTCATCAGCCGATCTACGACAACCCAAATCGAATCACAATGGCGATGAGAAGAAGGCAAACCAACTATGAAGTCCATATTCACTTCTTCCCACTTCCAAGTAGGAATGCTAAACTCTTGCATCATGCCACTGGGCCTTTGATGCTCTATTTTAACCTGTTGACACGTGGAACACTTTGCCATAAATTCTGCTATGTTCCTCTTCATACCGTTCCACCAATAGATTTCCTGCAAATCATGGTACATCTTGGTAGCACTAGGATGGATGGAGTATCGCATACCATGCTCCCGTCATAATCCCCTGCTTCAAGTTATCAACATCAGGAACACATAATATTTCTCTGAGTCTCAAAACGCCATCTCCCCCTTGGGAGAAAACCTCTACCTTTTGGTATTTAACTGACTCTTTTAACCTGACCAAGGTACGATCCTTGTCTTGCTTCTCCTTCACTTCTGAAACTAAAGAGGATTCAGAACTGCTTTGAACTCCTATACTACCCTCAGCGTCACCTAACAACCTAACCCTCAATCTAGCCAAACGATGTACCTCACGGGCTAACTCCTTCTTACCAATCTCCACATGTGCTACGCTACCCATGGACTTCCGACTAAGGGCATCTGCTACTACATTAGCCTTATCCGGATGATATAACACACTCATATCATAATCTTTCAATAGTTCTAACCATCGTCTCTACCTAAGATTCAACTCTTTTTGGGTGAATACCTACTGAAAGCTCTTATGATTCGTAAAGATGTCGACATGGAAACCATATAAATAATGTCTCCAGATTTTCAAACCAAAAACCACGACAGCTAATTCAAGGTCATGGGTAGGATAATTCTTCTCGTGAGGCTTTAGTTGCCTGGAAGCATAAGCTATAACCTTGCCTTTTTGCATCAATACACAACCCAAACCAAATATTAAAGAATCAGTATAAACCACAAAACCATCAACACCGTAATGCAAAGTCAACACAGGGGCTGAAGTGAGTCGAGTCTTCAACTCCTGAAAACTCTTCTCGCAAGATTCGGACCACAGGAACTTCACTTTCTTTTGGGTCAAACGGGTCATAGGAGAAGCTATAGATGAAAACCCTTCAACAAAAAGACGTTAATAACCAGCTAGACCCAAGAAACTTTGGATAGCAGAAGGAGAAATAAGTTTAGGCCAACTCTATATAGCCTATATCTTTTGAGGATCAACTCTAATACCTTCGGAAGAAACAACATGACCCAAGAAAGCTATAGAGTTAAGCAAGAACTCACACTTACTGAACTTAGCATCCAACCAATGATCTTGAAGAGTTTCCAACACGATTCGGAGATGATCCGCATGATCACCCTCACTTCGGGAGTAAATAAGAATATCATCAAGGAACACTATTACAAATAAATCCAGATATGGACGGAATACACGGTTCATAAGATCCATGAAAGCCGATGGAGCATTAGTTAACCCGAACATCACTTGAAATTCAAAATAACCGTAATGGGTTTGGAAGGCTATCTTGGGGATATCACATTCCCTAACCTTAAGTTGGTAATAACTGGATCTGAGGTCTATCTTCGAAAAGTAGCTCAAACCTTGCAATTGATCAAATAAATCATTAATTCGAGGAAGCGGATACGTATTCTTGATAGTAACACTATTAAGCTATCGGTAATCAATACACATCTGCAAAGAACCATCTTTCTTATGCACAAACAGGATAGGTACACCCCACGGGGACACACTAGGTCTGATAAAGCTTTTGTCTAAAAGATCTTTCAATTGCTCATTTAACTCTTTAAGTTCCTTAGAAGCCATGAGATGCGGAGGAATGAAAATAGGCTGAGTATCGGGAAGAAGGTCAATCCCGAACTCTATCTCTCTATCAAGAGGTACTCCAAGGAGATCTTCCAAAAAGATATCAAAAAACTCATTAACAACATCGATTGACTGAATGGTCGGGGTTTCAGACTTAGTGTCTTTAACCCGAACCAAATTGTGGATGCAACCCTTGGAAATCAACTTTCTAGCTTCGAGCTAGGATATGAAATGACCCTTAGGAATCACAGAACTCCTGGACCATTCGAGGATAGGTTCATCAGGAAACTAAAACTTGATCACACGGGCACAACAATCAATAGATGCATAGCATGAGTGAAGCCAATCCATACCCAGAATGATATCAAAGTCAACTATATCTATCTCAATCAAATCAGCATACATAACCCAATGAAAGACAATAATGGGACATTTCTTATACACCCGCTTAGCAATGACAGACTCTCCTACCGGAGTAGAAACCAAAATAGGCTAAAAAATTAGTTCAAGATCCATTTCATAATCTACAGCAACCAGAGCTGTCATATAAGAAAAACTTCAATCGGGGTCCATCAACACATAGACATCAAAATAGAAAATACGGAGCATACTAGTGACAACATCGGGAGAGTCCTCCTACTCCTGACGAGGTGGTATAGCATAGATATAATTCTGGCGTTGACCGCTAGCAGTACTAGATGAAGCAACCTGAGGAGGAACTGGACGGGCTGTGGGAGGTGGGGCACTGGTAGCCTAACTTTGGGGACGGGCATCACGACTCGGCTGTATGGCATACGGGCAGTCTCTAAGTATGTCGCCCAACTTGCCACAACCAAAATAGCCCCGTTGCCCTATATAACACTCCCCAAAATGGTCTTTACCACACTTAGCACACAAAGGAGGATGAGGCTGGTTGCTTAAATTGTCCTGGGACCTGGAAGGTACCGACCTATTCCCGAGCTCCTGCCTACCCCGATATACGGGAGCACTAGCTGAGGAAGGCGCAGGTATAAATAGACGTCTCTAAAACTAAGGGCGACTCCCTCCAGAGAATCTAGTCTGACCAGACCCCTATTGCTCCGATCTGACTCTCTTAATCCCTCTTACTCTTTATCTTTCCTTTATCTTGTCTGATTCAATCTGTTGGGTGTGAATCATTAACCTAGGAAGATCAATCTCCCTGTTGATCATAGCAGATCTACATTCTTTCACCACATAACTCAACACCTCAGTTAGAAACTTGCTCATACTAGTCCTCGAGTCAGCCATCATATTAGGAACGTACTTTGATAGCTGATTAAACTAAAGACAATACTCTTTAACCGACATGGATCCTTGTCTCAAATTCATAAACTCCTCTATCTTAGCTTCTCGTAACTCAAGAGGAAAGAATCTATCCAACAAAGAATCTTGGTATAATTGCCAAGTCACCAGAGCGGTATCTTCCTCTCTACCCTTATTCCACATCTGCACCCAGTCATAGGCAATATGATACGAAGCCAGCTCCATACTTTCTTCCTCGATCACATGAATAATCTTTGTAATTTTCTTCATTTCATCAACATACATCTGCGGGTCCTTACATGCTCTAGACCCATAAAACTCTGGCGGATTCATCCGCATAAAGTCACAAATTTGTGTTGCTGCCGAATTATTTTCCTATGGAGGTGGAGCGTTGGCCTGAGTATTGGCGGTAATTGCCTGGGCTAGCATCTGGAAAGCTACTCGAAATTCAGCATGGGATACCATCTCATGTAATGGATCAATGGGTTGAAGTTGGTTGTTGTTTCCGCGAGCTCGACATGGAGGCATTTTCTATCATAAGAACGCACAAATTAATAGCAGAAAGAAATAGTTGTAAGCATGATAGACTCTTGTAGAAAGAAAGAAATGACTTTTCCTAAAATGCCCCGCAGCCTCTTGATCATAGGTGTGGCCCGCTACACACCGATGCTCAAGACTCTACGTAACGCGGCTTGTCAGACTCCCTAGGACTCTTCACAACCTTAGGCTCTGATACCAAGTTTGTAACGCATCGAAATATCATCCTGAGACGCTACACATAGCCTCAAGCTAACTCTTTAATCCAAAACACTACCCTTGGGTTCCAACACAACAACATACAAGCTACGCTAAGGATATATATATATAAGTACATGTCATATCACATCACACATGGCATGAAATATTGTTAGACTGTACATTTATGGAATGTCTATACACAAACCAACCCAATAATACACTAGTCTCACATAGCCTCTATACAATAAAATCAATGAGCCATTGGGACAAACCCCCAACTGACTCAACAGACCAAAGGGATCACAAAAAAGTAGCACCAAAACTAGCAACTTGGTCCTCTAACCATGAAGACTCACTACTGAAGGAATGTAGATGCGACACTCAGATATCACTTTCGTGGCTGTGGTTGAGTACCTGAACCAACATCATGGTAAGAATGTACACCATAGAGAAATATGTGGGTTAGCAGAAGATACGTACTGAGTATGTGGGGGTGCATGCAAAATATAAATAATATCATAAATTTCATAAAAACGTACATACGGAACCTAATAACACACCTGGCTTGAGTGTCATTGAATCTTGCAACTCATAACATCTTAGATATGAAATGTAGGAGAAAAACCTCATAAATTATTATATATCATCATAGGCAACTTGACTTACCACATCAAAACTTGGAGTGACTCGGTATTTCAATAAATATGACTCTTGTGGATGTGGGAGTTTTCTATAACCGATAACCCTACGTGAGCTACGTGGAATACCAACATTTGAAACCCTGATTGGAGGGAGCATCATACTCTTTGCCAGGGAGTACGACCTTAAAACTGCAATAATCACAAGCGGGCTCTCTGGCCAATAATATCATCATCAAACAACCCTATGGTGGCACATAGTTTGGGCAAATACCAAATTTCCCTCTCGGTGCTAAGTACTACTCCCCGACAAGCTTAGAACACATTAAGGAATCCACCACAACATCAGAAGGGCCTCTCATAAAGACCAAATTAAATCTCTTTCTCATTTATCAAATCTTATCAATTTGTGGATTCCTAAATCAACACATTTTAGCTCAACACATTTTAGCTCAAAATATTTTAATCTTCCTCAACATCATCAAGGTATCAATGCATTGAACCATAACCGACTCAACATTTGGAAAAGTATCTGAAGACTCAATACATAATATTTTCAACAATTTAGCTCATCAAAACCATCCGAAAAATACCCAGATTCATTGCAACTTCAATATCAACATTTCTCAATTTGCCATCCAACTCTCATTTAAAGGTACTTGAGACATCCACTCATAGTAGGGATATAGAATTTCCAATATCAATTATAAATTTATAATAAGGAAATAGTGGAATGATAGTATAAATCAAGGCTTAACAAATTAAATCATCATACTCTCATAATCAAATACTTTTTGGACATAATTCCATCTCAACATCATACACATATCGGATGACATAATCCCATAGCTCATGGACAATAATATAAGATATAAAACCATATTTCCAATTCATGGTAAAACATGTAAAATCTCATGTCAATGTAATTCCACAAAAATACCGGGCACAAGATCGAAAGGATAATCTGGTTCAAAGCCCCACATACCTAAAAATGGAAGATGAATATGAACTTCCGACTCTGAAACTTTATTCACGAAATTAAAGGGTGCTTCTCGAAGCCCTTAACATGATCAACTCGAATCCCAAATCAATTTAAAATTTCTACGGTTCAATCAAGAGACATAGAAGGATGAAATTTGGAGTAGTAGGGTTGGGGTTTGAGCCTTAGGAAATTTTGGAGAAAAATGAGCTATTGAATGCTCTTATGGACTTAAATCCATGGTTTACCTAGATGGATTGGAGTAGAAATGACCAAAATATCCTTAAAATTTAAATAATGCCAAATCTGTCCTTTGGTGGACTGTTTTGATAGGCTAAAGTAGATCGACCATAACTTTTTACTCCGGTGGCCAAATTGGATGAAACCAATTTCATTGGAAAGAGGAATTTCAGAGCTTTCTGTTGATATATAGTAGATCACCTAGATCATTATGTACAAGGAGTTATGATCATTTGAAGTTGATCCTAAAATTCACCTGGCCTCAGTAATTTTTTCCTGCACATTACTGTTCACCACTATTCACAGTTAGATCGGAATGATCATAACTCATCGCTCGAGTGTCCATTTTGGATGATCCATATATCGTTGGAAATCTTATTCGATGATCTACGTGATTGCAGGTCGCATATCTAGAAATTCCACACAGAGAAATTATTAGTCACGATAAAGAACAGAAGTCAACACATTTTCGTTTGAGATCTTAACGAAAAATTTTTCGGGGCATCACAGCAGGGTGGGATGGTGAAGGGGTAGGGGGAATTGGATGGGTGAGAGGATGCAATAAAATATAAAATCATTTATAAAATTTTATTTTTCTAGTTTCATTAAAGAAAATATTTTTCTCGTATTTAAGATATTTTTTTCTTCAAATATTTTTTTAAAATTTTGTCCAATCAAATATGAAAAAATAAAAAAAAAGATTCGAAAACACCCTGAAGTGTCACGTGTGGATTGCAAGTTATGTCTCACCACCAAACTAATCAAGTCATAGTCCATGAGATAAAAACTTCTACCAATAATTGAACCCCATTTATTTGTTATTCATGTTAGGCCGTATTTTTCCTAAGATATCAAAGAAAGGTACAATAACATCTACACAGTAAGGAGTAACATCTGGTGGTCCTTTGACATATTTTATCAGGTGAACATATTGCATCATAATAATCAATATAACTAACAAATCTAGTCAAAGGCATCATTCAACTTCAAATTAAAGAAAATAATGGGCACCAGAAAACTAGGTCCTCTAAACCATTCACCGGCCTAAGTGGCTATCAAACCAAAGAGGAAAATATGAGTGATTGATATTTGGAGTAGGTACTGTGTCTATTTATTTATTTCATGTCCCTATTTTGGAGAAAATTTTATGAACTACCATTAGGATAATATAGATACTATATTTGAGTGCATGTTAATTAGGGGTCAGTTGACAAAAGAGATATCGAATTTTGAAATTAATTTTAAAATGAATTTATTCTATGTTTGGTTGGAATAAAATGTATGGGATAACTCATTCAATAAATTAGTTATCCCATGATCGTAGTGTTGTTTTTATCTCACTTCAATGATAGAAAACTAATGACGAGAGAGCTAATCCCAAAATAATTAATCCGAAATAACTTATTTCCAACCAAATGATCCCTTATTATATTAGGATCCTTTATTTCCTTGAGTAATTTAGCTCTCCTTTTCAAGTGGAGTTAGCTCAGGCAATTGGATATCCCATTCTTGTATTTAAACACTACATTAGATGAATAAAAAAATTCAATTTTTGTGATTTACTCGTGTTCTTATAAGGTACCAAGAGCCTAAAGAAACTCTAAAGATTAAGATCCTTTTTTTCTCAATCACCCGCCATCTACCAATGGAAGACACTCCTCAAGGTGTAAATACTGATGAAAACATCGACGCGATGGTTGTTCAATTTAATATTATGTCCCAATTGCCCATAAAATTACATGGAAGCCAAAATATTACAACGTGGAAGGCACAATTTTTCATGCTTATGCGTGGTCATGATCTCTATGGCCATTTCCATGGATCTACTCATTCCTTATCTCACATTATAAAAATTGACACAGTTCCTAGTATTAATCCTATGTTTACTCTTTGGTTTCAGCAAGACCAACTCATTCAAACGCACTTATTGACCCGACCCAACCCCGGGCCTTGTCGTAATGGGCATTCACGCCCAACTAGGATTGGGGACCGCCCCTGTTACCCAACACAACGACTTATATCCATCTTTAGATGGGCTGAATTTCTAACATATAACAAGATAGTATTATTGTTCTTATTAAGACTTTGGGATAGGGTGATAGTCGTGATTGACCAACCGAATCTAATCTACCACACCAATCGCCCAACCATAACAAACCAAACCATCAATCATAAACCAAAGGGAATAACATAACATAATATGAAAACCAATCCCAAAATGTAGTAGGATGGAACAGTAAGAAATCATGTTTGATGATGCCAGCCTCAATATCAATACCAATGCTAAGGCTAACACCTATATCCATCTCATACATACCATCTCCAGAAGCACCACAAAGACTCTATCCAAAAGTCTAAATAATTATGGTTGGGACATGCCCCCAACCATGGCCAAAACCAATATCCAAAATAAAAGAAAAGTGTCTAAATAAATCCATAACATGAAATGATGCCTTCTGAATGAATGGAAGCTCACCTATTCATCCCAAATGTTGATACTGACTCTGTATGTTAAACAAGAGGAGTAGAATGGTCGGTTCCTACATAGCGTGGGTATACAACCGCCATTAGAAGGGGTTAGTGAATGACCGCTAGCATGAATCTCAGGATAAGGATAAAATAATGCCAGTTATAAAACAAAGTAAAATCATCCATAATGCATACAACCATTTGATCCAAGGGTTGAGTCTTGGATACAAGTAGTGGATATCGATTGTATAGGAGGGTACGACTTATATGGGTTAGCCGTATCCCTGTGATAGATTTTTAAGAGATTTAAGTGGGGGTATTCTAGACATTTCAACCCTAACTTGGACCTACAACTTCTAATACACTTAGGAGGTTATTTACCCTATTATTCTATTCATTAACACTTAGAAACTGTTCCAAAACATCTCAGAATTCTCTCAAGACCTTTTGGGGCAAGAAGACTAGGGTTTCATCTTTTGGATTGCTATGGGGATTGTCTTGGTGATTTCCTTTAATTAATTCTTTGGTATAAGGCATGATTCTCTTCCCTCATTGTAATTTCAACTAAAGGCATGGTTTATATGTAATTTCATGATTTTACTATTTCATGATTGTGGTTTCCAACTATAATTTGGGGGTTTTGATATTGAATGCTTAGTTATGGTTTCCTATGGTTTTACTTATGCTTTTATATGCATCAATGGTGGATTTGGACAATTGGATTGCATGATAATGGTTTAAAGGTCTTTGTAATTAGTCTTAGTTATATTATGCTCCTAAGTTGTTTGATAAAATACTTATAAAGATATGTTCATTGCATTGACATCATGTTCAATATACGACTCATCTAACCAAGTCATAAGCACAACATATGATTCGTACCCATACCTCATACCCCTAGCAGAATAAAATACCAGGAGGAACAAACAATACCCACCATACGAGTCCTTGTTACGACTTATACCAAGCCCTATGACTCATATCCCAAAGTAGTACCTATTCTAGTGACCGGAACCATCCCATCCATTAACACTGGTCATCATACGTCAGGACCATACCACTCGTACCCTAGCATACGGCTCGTCCCCATGAGTTGTATTGGGTCCAGAGAATTGAATTCCAAGAAATTTTCTAATGGTCAAAACCCAGGATGTTTCAGTCTCCCCCACTTGGAACATTCGTCCCCGAATGACGGACAAGGTAGGGGTAACTAGACACAGAGTCATTTGTATTATCAAACATCCCTTCAACAAAGTTTGAAAACAAAGAGGAAAAGATGTTAATCTTTCTTTTAATAAACTCAGAAAATAAAGATATGTTCAAGACACATGCCTTCCACAGGAATCCCAGGAGCAGAAAGCAAATGCAGATATTGGACTTTATGTACTCTAACGCTTCCCAAGTAGCTTTTTCCACCATATGGTTCCTCTATAAAACCTTAACCAAAGCCCACCCTTGGTCCGCAACTTATGAACTTTCATATCTGACTTTGGATGAAAGGTAGTACTCAGACTAACCTTAGTCCCTAGCCCTTTCTGGAAAGACCGCCAGAAATAAAACGTAAGTTGCATACCACGATCAGAGATAATCAAAACATGTACCCCATAGAGCTTCAAAATATCCTGAGGATACAACCACATATAATTCTCCATTGAAAAGGTAGTCCACACTGGCAAAAAATGTGCAGACTTGGTCATCCTATCCATGACGACCTAAATAGAATCATACTAATTTCGAGACCAAGGAAGACCGCTAATGAAGTCTATATTGATCACTTTCCACTTTCATTCGGGAAAATCAATTTCTTGATATAACTCTCCTGGCCTTAGGTGCTTAACCTTAACTCATTGACACACCATACACTTGGCTACGAAATCAACCACATCACTCTTCATGCTATTTCACCAACAGACCTCCTTGAGATCATTATACATCATAGTTGAGTCACCATGAACACCATAGCGTGACTTATGTGCCTCATCCAAACCCTATGCCGCCTCCCATCGACATTAGGAACACACAAGATCCCTTGGTATAGTAAAGTACCATCACCACTAATCTCAAATACTACTACCTTTTGCCTACCAACATCACCCTTTATTTTTATCAAGATAGGATCTAACACTTGCTTCTCTTTAATCTCTACACCAAGAGATGATCGAACCACTTCTTGCACCATCACACCACTATTCTTAGAGTCTAAGAGATGAACTCCAAGATTAGCAAAGCGGTGAATATCCTTCACTAATTCTCTTTTGCCTTCCTCCACGTGAGCCAAACTACCCATGGATAACCTGCTTAGAGCATCAGCAACCATATTAGCCTTACCTGGGTGGTAGTGAAGACACATATCATAATACTTGAGAACCTCAAGCAACCCATCTGCCTGAGATTAATCTCTTTCTGAGTAAACAGGTACTAAAGACTCTTGTGATCGTAAAAGATATACATGTAAACACCATACAAATAATGCCGCCATATTTTTAAAGCAAACACAACCGCTAAAAACTTTAAATCATGAGTAGAATAATTCCTCGCATGTACCTTTTATTTCCTAGAAGTATAGGCAATCACCTTTCCATGCTGTATCAAAACACAACCAAGACCTTTCCGAGATCCAGCACCATAAACCACAAACCCATCATTGCCTTCCGGCAAAGTCAGGATTAGAGCCAAAGTCAACTTATCCTACAACTTCTCAAAACTCCCTTCACAAGTATCTGACCAAGAGAACTTAACCTTCTTTTGAGTCAACTTAGTCAAAGTAGCAGTTATCAAAGAAAAGCTTTCAACGAACTGCATATAATACCCGACTAAATCAAAGAACCTTCAGATATCAGGTGGAGTCGTGGTCCTAGGCCATCTCTTCACTACAACAACCTTCTGCAGATCTACCATGATTCTTTCACTAGAAATAATATGGCCCAAGAAAGTCACATCGTTCAACCAAAACTCACACTTAGAGAACTTGGCATATAATTGTTGTTTCTTTAAGGTCTGTAACACCACACAAAGGTAATTGGCATAATCCACCTTACTTTTTGAATAAACCAGATATCATCAATAAATACAATAATGAAGAGATATAAATATTGCCTAAATACCATGTTCATATAGTCCATAAATATCATTGGAACATTAGTCAACCCAAATGACATCACCAAGAACTCAAAATTCCTATACGGAGTATGAAAAGTCATCTTAGGGATATACATCTCCCTAATCTTAAGCTGATGGTACCCAGACTAAAGATCTATCTTAGAGAAGAACTTGGCACCCTATAACTGGTCAAACAAGTTATCTATCTGAGAAAGAGGATACTTGTTCTTTACCATCACCTTTTTTAATTGTCTATAGTCAATGGACTTATGAAAGGAAACATCCTTCTTGTTCACAAACAACAAAGGTGCACCTCATGAAGAAATACTAGGATGAATAAACCCCTTATCCAGAAGATCCTTAAGTTGCTCCTTGAGTTTTCTTTACTCGACTGGAGCCATTCTATATGAAGGAATAGAAATTGGATGAGTGTCCAAAAGCAAATCAATACTAAACTCTATTTCCCTATCTGGAGAAAGACCAGGAAGATAATTTGAAAAGATTTCTGGAATCTCATTAACCACAAGGATCAAAGACAAAGAAGGACCTTTCGAGTTATAATCTTTAACCCAGACTAAGTGATAAAGATAACCCTTAGAGATTAACCTCTGAGCTCTAAGATAAGAAATAAATCTCCCCCTAGGAGCTAAGGAACTACCTTCCTATTCTATAACCGGTTCAACAAGAAACTTAAAGATAACCCTACGGTTCCGACAATCTACAGATGCAAAACAAGAATGCAACCAATCCATACCTAGAATTACATTAAAATCTACCATATCTAACTTAAATAGATCTGCCAAAGTCTACTTTCTACCAACAGATACCACACACCCCCTATAGAGTCTCTTAGCAAAAACCAAGTCACCTATCAGGGTAGAAATAGAAAAAGGATCCTAGATAACTTCCAGATCAAAACCAAAATATAAAGTCTACATATGGAGTCACATAAAAAAAGTGGACCCTGGATCAAGCAAACAATATACATCATGAAATAAAAGATGTAACATACCAGTAACGACATCAGGTGATGCCTCAAATTCCTATCGGGATGCCAAAGTATAAAACCTATTTTGACCAACACTAGAACTAGGAGTAGTAACAGAATCAAATGCCACCCCACCAGGTGTAGGAGTAGAAGATAAAGCCACAGGAATATTATTCTCCCCTGTAGCAACCTTATTGACTGGAAAATCCCTGAGACGATGGCCTACCTAGCCACACTTGAGTAATTTATTCCTTTTTTCTTGAAATAGACCCAATGATGACGACCACAGAATTGATAAGAAGGACACAAACAAACTGACTGACCTCCGCTCACCTAAGATTGAGAAACCTATGGCTGAGAATTATCACCATCTTGATGATTCCTGTCTCTCGACTGATAGGAAGCACTAGTAGAAAAGACCCTAAACTCCACCACTTATTTTTTTGCCCCTTGCTACCATCCCTACAACTCTTAGACTAAACACCTCTCTGATTATAAAACCTGCTCCTTTTTCCTACCTATCCCCAAACTCTTCTTGTTTCCTTTTTTCATCCTTAACCTGCTGCATATGAATAGTCAACCTTGATATGTCCATATCTTTAATCATCAAGGAAGTCTTGCTCTCTAGAATCAAATCTCTATTCAACCCAAAAACAAACTTCCTCATTCTCAACCTCATATCACCACCAAATCAAGAGCTACCTTGATATTTGATGGAACATCAAAGCATATTCCTTTATTGACATCCTCCCCTGCCTAAGGTTCACAAGCTCATCCATCTTAACCTTCCTCAACAATTGAGGAAAGAACCAATCCAAGAAGACATTATAAAAGGCCTCCCACAACCCTTCCTCTTTCATATCACCTCTATACCTGTCTCACTC
Organism: Capsicum baccatum var. pendulum; assembly: GCA_030864225.1. Lineage (NCBI taxonomy): Eukaryota > Viridiplantae > Streptophyta > Magnoliopsida > Solanales > Solanaceae > Capsicum > Capsicum baccatum. Next base: position 100,898,186 of record CM061556.1, read on the forward strand.
TACATACTACTGATAAGCAACATTCTTAAGCTGATAAGATACAAAGTTAACCCCCTCGATATTAGTAGTTTTGTAACGCCCTAAAAATAGGTCTCGAGATGTCACACGATGCTCAAGACTACGAGTAGCCTTAAGCTAACCTGGTCTGCCTTCTACTAAGTCTGAATCTCATACTAATGGAAATATAGTCATCAAAATCATACTAAATATGAAAAATATCTGAATATAAAATCTTAAAAATACTGATCTCAGGGGTCTAATAAAATAATACTACAAATCTGAAGCAAACTAGCAGTTTGAGAAGTCTCTTCTACTAATATCTAAAAAGTCACTGGGACAAAACCCCAGCTAACCCAAATTGTTTGAAAATAATACTGAATCATCTAAACTGATAAGTTGAAAAATAACTAAATGAATAAGTCCCCAAACTATGAGGACCCACCAACTATTGGGATGTAGATAGAGATGCTCGAAATTACCCTTGCTGCTAAAACTGAGAGCCTGAACTAACATTATATGACAATGAAGCACAAAAATATATATATATGGATTAGTACTTTGAGGATGTACTGAGTATATGGGGGTGAAATACATACGTAAAAATAGTACATAAATCATTATCATCACTTGTAAAACAATGCATGCCAAATGTAAATGACTAACATAATCTTGAGTAACTAAGAAACTGAAATCTGTAATCATAAGTAGTAAAGCATATTGAATAAAGCTAGTGAGTCATAAAATTTAGTTCTAAAAGTTGTTCTAGTGATATATCTGTAAATTATGTTGTCTAAGTGTAGAAAGGACTCACTTTTATATGTAAAACCTAAAAGCTAAAATTTGTAGCTAATATCTTTCTGTAAAGCATAATCTAAATAAAGTTATGAGCCTTTACACTTAGTTTTCTAAAAACTTTTCCGTTATTCATTTCTATTAATATTACTCTTTCTATAGGGAGGTTCTTCTAACTGACATAAACTATGTGAGCTAACATGGAGTCTAAGATCTTGTTCCCTTAAGGGGAAAAACTCACAATGGGAAGAGGTGTCATACTCTTTCCAAAGAGTATAGTCTAATCTAAGTGATCACATTTGTATCTGTCATCCATGTTGAAATGGGAATAATCTGATAATCTGTTTCTATGTTAGCTACGTAGTTCTATGGAAGTTAGGGAACACTAATCCCACACTTTTCACTCGGTGCTAAATACTACTCCCTTGAATATGTATGCTCATTCTGTTGGAGATTCACTTTAAAAGCTAGCATAAGAGTTATTACGAAATCAATTATGTATTTATCTAATTCAATCTGTGAATAAAACTATTTTAATTTTTAAAATCTGTAATAAATCTGTAATGTGGTGGATTCCAAAACTTATCTGAAGATCAAAAGATCAAAGCTTTATTGAAAATCTAAAAAATAATCTTATTATAGGATGCTTAAAGCATAATCTTTCTTGAAACCATCACATGTAATCTTGGTCTTTATAACTCACACATCAAGTTCATGTCAAAACATCATAATGTTCATGCTTTATATTGAGAGTAATGATAATTCAATTCAAAATCTGAAATTTACTGCAATAGGCATGAAAATATAGAAATAGACATGCAATTCAACTTCCAAAACTCTTGAAATCTCATAATCTTGCAAATAGCAATAATGGGTATAAAACCTAATTCAAAACTCATGTATAATCATTCAAAATCATATAAATTTAAATAAAAGCTTGGTTTTAGGCACAAGGATGAAAGAAGTATCCCTGTTCATAAACCCCACATACCTTAATTGATGAAATTACTAAGAAAGCTTGACCTTGAACCTCTATTTGTGCCTTTGAAGATGAACTCTTGATTATCTTGATATAGAAATCCTCAATTTTGGGTTTTCTTGGAGACACAATAGAGGAAATTTATTTCCTGGAGAGTAAGCTTTTGAGCTCTAGGGTTTTTCTTTGAGAGAGAATTATTGAAAATAAGCATAAAGTGTTTAGGATATGCTTAATTCCTTATTTTTGGACGAATTGGGGGCTTGGAAATTGACCAAAGAGTCCTTTTAAAATTTTCGTTGGAACTGGAAAATCCCGACTTTGCATGCCACCACGACGCATTGCTTGCCTAAATGGCATACTGCTTTTCTAAAAACACCATAACTTCTCAACTGAGTATCGGATTTAGGTGAATTTGGTATCGATGGAAAGGTAATTCAATTTTCTACACAATGGATGGTTTGGATCTGGAAAATTCTACATGTAATAAAAGTTATTCAATTTTGAAGCTAACCTTTGACATTCTAAGAGCAAAATTAATCTAAGAAAAAAGTACGGGGTATTACAATATCTCCCCCTTTGGAATATTTGTCCTTGAATATGGTTAGTTAAACTGATAACACTGAAAAATCTAAGTCTATAAGCTTTCATGCACAACTAAAATAAACTGTATGACTGGATCTAAAACATACTGAGTTACTAAGCTGATCTGTAAGTGCATGAATTTTACATGAAGACATCTACATAGCTGAATCTAAGACTGGAAGAAAGAACTGAATGAAGAAAAACTATTACCTTCGGCTGAATCTGAGTTTGTGAAGAAGAGATGAGGATATTTGGTACCCAAGTTTGCTTCTTCTTCTCAAGTAGCACCCTCAACGGACTGATTTCACCATAGAACTTTGATCAAGGGAACTTCTTTGTTCCTTAGCTTACGGATCTGATGATCAAGAATCTCTACAGGAACTTCTTCATATGAGAGGCTATTCTGACTATCTGTACTTTCTAGAGGGACTACAATAGTTGAATCATCCATGCACTTCTTCAACAAGGACACATAGAATATTGGATGAACTGAGGACAAATCTATGGGTAGCTTAATCTCATACGCTACCTTCCTAACACGATTCAAAATTCAGAAGGGTCCTACATATCTGGTACTAAGCTTCTCTTTTTTGCCAAATCTCTTCGCCCCTTTTATAGGTGAAACTTTCAGATACATAAGGTAAATCAACCTCAAACTCAAGATCTCTTCTTCTTATGTCTGCATAAGATTTCTGACAACTCTGAGCTGCTTTGAATCTTTCTTGAATCAACTGAACTTTCTCTATAGCTTCAAACACTATGTCTAGCCCAATCAAAGCAGCCTCACCCACTTCTAACCAAATAATTAGTGATCTATATCTCCGCCCATAAAGAGCTTCAAATGCGGTCATCTGAATACTAGCATGGTAACTCTTATTATAAGAGAACTCAATCAATGGCAAATGCTCATCCCAACTTGAAATAAATAAAACATGCTCTCAACGTGTCCTTTAGATTCTGAATGGTCCTTTTTGCCTGACTATCTGCCTGCGAATAAAAAGCTGAACTAAGATGGACTTGGGTACCAAGACCCTTTTGAAAGGCTTTCCAAAATTGAGAGGTAAATGAAGTACCCCTATTTGAGATGATTCATAAAGGAACATCATGAAATATGACTAGCTCTCTGATATACAACTTGGCATAATCTTCAATTGTGTAAGACGTGTGAACTGACAAGAAATGTGCTGACTTAGTCAATCTATCTACTATAACCCAAATCAAATCATTTGACGACGCGAATGGGGTAATCCAGTCACAAAGTCCATATTTACCTCTTCCCACTTCTAAGTGGGGATACCAAACTCCTGCAACATACCACTAGGTCTTTGGTTCTCTACCTTAACCTATTGATAATTTGCATACTTGGCTACAAATTCTACTATATCTTTTTTCATACCACTCCACCAATAGATTTCCCACAAGTCATGGTACATCTTGGTGGCTCCTGGATAAATATAATAACGTGCACCATGCACTTTTTCCATAAAACATTGCCTTAAATATCAACACATGGCATACACAATCTACTATGGTACCTCAACACGCCATCTCCCCATTAGGAGAAAACCTCTACCTTTTGGTCTCTGACTGATTCCTTTAGTTTGACCTAACTAGAATCCTTATCTTACTTCTCTTTCACTTTTAAAAATAGAGAATATTCAAAACTACACTGAGCCAAAATGTTCCCTTCAGCTGAACCAACTAATCTTACACCCAATCTAGCTAATCGTTGAACTTCTCAAACTAGCTCTTTTTTATTATTCTCCGCATGAGCAACACTGCCCATAGATAATCTACTAAGGGTGTCTGCTAGTACATTGGACTTGACCGGATGATACAACACACTAATATCATAATCTTTCAACAACTCTAACCACCATCTCTGATGAAGATTTAACTCTCTCTGAGTAAACACATACTGCAAGTTTTTGTGGTCCGTAAACACATCAACATATACCCCATAATGATAATGTCTCCATTTTCAAATCAAACAGAACAACAGTTAACTCAAATCATAGGTAAGGTAATTCTTTTCATGAGGCTTAAGTTGTCTAGAGGCATAGGCTATGACCTTACCTCTCTGAATCAAAACATAACCCAACCTGATTCTAAAGGCATCACAATATACCACAAAACTATTTGTACCATCAGGTAATGCTAAAACTAGGGCTGAAGTAAGTCGAGTCTTTAACTCCTAAAAACTCTTCTCACGGGAATCATACCACTAAAACTTAACTTTCTTCTGGGTCAATCTAGACATAGGAGATGCAATAGATGAGAAAACCTCAATAAAACATCTTTAATAGCTAGCTAAACCCAAGAAACTTCTAATGTCTGATGGAGAAATTAGTCTAGGCCAATTCCTTACTACTTCTATATTTTAGGGATCAACTCTAATACAATCACTAGAAATGGGATGGTAAAGCATAAAACTGATTTCGACGCTGACAGCCACCGATACTGGATGATGCACCCTGAGGAGGAACTGGATGACTTAGAGGAGCTGGTGCACTAGTACGCTGAGTCTGAGGACAAAAATCTGTATTTTCCTGCTTAGCGTATGGAAACTCTCTAATTCCATGACCCATCTTACCACAACCATAACAACCTTTCTATCCCAAAAAGCACTTACTAGGATAATTCTTACCACACTTAGCACATGGAGAATAACTGGCCTTCCACTCACACTATTTTGAGATCTGGACATAGAAGACTTACCCCACTACTCCTGCTTACCTCTGGGAGTGGGAGCACTAGCTGAAGATGGGGCTGGCATAGATGAATAATTCTAAAATTACGAACAATTTCCCTCTCCAGACCTTGTCAGACCATACTTAAACTACTTGGCTTTAGCCTTCTTATTACTTCTCTCTCTTCTATTTAACTTCTCTATCTTAATCTATTGGGCATGAACCATCAACCTAGAAAGATCTATGTCCCCAAAGAGCATGACAGTCCTACACTCCTCGACTACCAAGCTAGATACTCCAGTAACAAAATTACTCATACTTGCCCTAGGATCAACCATCCTATCAGGGGCATGCTTAGACAACTGATTAAACTTAAGACAGTACTCATTCACTTTCATTGAGCCCTTCCTCAGGTTCACAAACTCCTCTATCTTAGCCTCTATAATTTTACATGGAAAGAACCTGTCTAGAAATGCATTCTGAAATACTTGCCAACTCATAGGAGTTGTAGTCTTACCTTTACTATTTTTCCATATAGCTACCCAATAATATGCTACATCCTTCAACCTATAGGATGCCAAATATACACTCTTCTCTTCAGAAACATACATAATCTGGGTGATCTTTAGACAACTGACTGAACTTAAGGCAGTACTTATTCACTATCATTGAGCCCTGCCTCAGGTTCACAAACTCCTCTATCTTAGCCTATCTCATTTCACACAGAAAGAACCTATCTAGAAATGCATTCTGAAACACTTGCCAACTCATAGGAGTTACAGTCTCACCTCTACCATTTTGTCATATAACTACCCAATCATACGCTACATCCTTCAACCTATAGGATGCCAACTCTACACTCTTCTTTTCAGAAATATGCATAATCTGGGTGATCTTCTTTACCTCATCTAAATAAAATTATGGTTCCTCACCTGCTTCTGATCCATAAAACTCTGGCAGATTCATTCTTATAAAGTTTCTAGTTTTGGCTGATGCTAAATCCCTATTCTATTAAAGTAGGATTGCATCCTAATGGTTTCCCTGAACATTGGCAGTCACTTCCTGGGCCAACGCCTGAAAGTCAGCTTGAAACTCAACATGGGATACGTTCTCATTTAGAGGGTCAGCAGGCTGGGGTGGCTGGTTATTATTTTACCAGGCGTTAGCTTAACGAGGAGGCATATTCAACTGTCATTTAAGAGCACGAGTTAAAAGCAGATAGAGATACTATAAGAATGATAGATCATAAAATAAAGAGATAATTTCCTAAAAGCATCTCGTAGACTCTTGCTCATAAATATGGTGCGCTTCACACCCATGATTAAGACTCTATGTAACATAGCTTGTCTGAATTCCTAGGACTTTTATAAACCTTAGGCTCTGATACCAAGTTTGTAATATCTAAAAAATGGGTCCCAAGACGTCACACGATGCTCAAGACTATGAGTAGCCTAAGCTAACCTTGTCTACCTTCTACTAAGTCTGAATCTTATACTAATGGAAATATAAATGTAAACATCAAAATCATACTGAATGCTGAAAACTATCTGAATATAACATCTGAAAAAAACTAATCTCAGGAGTCTGATGAAACAATACTAAAAATCTAAAGCAAACTAGCAGTCTGACAAGCCTCTACTACTAATTTCTAGAAAGTCACTAGAACAAACCCCAAACTGAACCGAAGTATCTGAAAATAATACTGAATCATCTAAACTGATAAGATAAAAATAATTGAATGACTAAGTCCCCAAAATATGAGGACTCACCAACTGTCGGGATATAAATGGAGATGCTCAAAATTACTCTCGCTACTGAAGCTGAGCACCTGAACCTACATTATGAGACAATATTTCACATAGACATATATGTGGATTAGTACTTTGAGGATTTATTAAGTATATGGGGGAGAAATGCAAATGTAAAAGCAGTATATCAATCACCACGATCATTTGTAAAATAATGCATGCCAAATGTTAATGAATCACATAAGCTTGAGTAACTGAGAAACTGAAATCTGTAATCATGAGTAGTAAATCATATTAAATAAATCTAAGGAGTCATAATATTTAGTTCTTAAAGTGGTGCTAGTGATCTATCTATAAATCATGCTGTCTAAATGTAGAAAGGACTCACTTTTATATCTAAAATCTAAAAGATGAAATCTGCAGCTAATATCTTTCTGTAAAGCATAATCTGAATAAAGTTGTGAGCCTTTACACTTAGTTTTCTAAAAGCTTTTCTGTTATTCATTTCTTTTAGTATTACTCTTTCTGTAGGGAGGTTCTTCTAACTGACATAAACTATTTGAGCTAACATGGAGTCCAATATCTTATTCCTCTAAGAGGAAAACCTCACGATGGGGAGAGGTGTCATACTCTTGCTAAGGTGTATAACCTAATCTAAGTGATCACATCTATATCTGTTATCCATATAGTAATGGGAAGAATTTGATAATCTATACCTATGTTGGCTATGTAGTTTTGTGTAATTAAGGAAACGAAAATCCCACACTTCCTGCTCGGTGCTAAATACTACTCTCTTTAATTTGTATGCTCATTCTATTGAAAATCCACTTTAAAAGCTAGCATAAGGGTTATTACGAAACCAATTATGCATTTATCTGATTCAATCTGTGAATAAAACTATTCTGATTTTTAAAATCTATAATAAATCTGTAATGTGGATTCAAAAACTTATCTGAAGATTGAAAGATCAAAGCTTTATTAAAAATCTGAAAATAATCTGATTATAGGATGCTTAAAGCATAATCTTTCTTGAAACCATAACACGTAATGTTGGGCTTTATAACTCATGCATCAAGTTCATGTCCATGCTTGATATTGAGAGTAATGATAATTCAATTCAAAATATAAAATTAACTGCAATAGGCATGAAAATATAGAAATAGACATGCAATTCAACTTCATAAACCCTTGAAATCTCATAATCTTGCAAATAGCAATAATGGGTATAAACCCTAATTCAAAAATCATGAATAATCATTCAAAATCATATAAATTTAAAATAAAAGTTTAGTTTTGGGAACAAGGATTAAAGAAGTATCCTTGTTCATAAACCCCACATACCTTAATTGATGAAATTTCTAAGAAAGCTTGAACTTGAATCTCTATTTGTGCCTTTGAAGACGAAATCTTGATTATCATGATTTAGGAATCCTTAATTTTGGGATTTTTTTGAGAAACAATGGAGGAAATTGATTTTTTGGATAGTAACTTTTGAGCTCTAGGGTTTTTCTTTGAGAAATGATTGTTGAAAATAAGCATAAAGTGCTTAGGATATGCTTAATTCCTTGTTTTGGACGAATTGGGGGCTTGGAAATTGACCAAATAGTCCTTTTAAAATTTTCCTTGGAACTGGAAAGTCCCGACTTTGCATGCCACCGCGACGCGGTGCTTGCCTAAATGGTATACTGCTTTACTAAAAATGCCATAACTTCTCAACTGAGTATCGGATTTAGGCGAATTTGGTATCGATAAAAAGCTAATTCAATTTTTTTACACAATGGAGGTTTGAATTTGGAAAATTCTACATGTAATAAAATTTATTCATTTTTGAATCTAACCTTTAACATTCTAGAAGCGAAATTAAGCTAGGAAAAAGTATGGGGTATTACAAGTTTGCATCACCCAAAAGATTTTTTCCATCTCATCCAAGAAGCCCTGTGGATCCTCCTCCACCTTCACCCCCATAAAATTTGGAGAACCCATCTTCATAATTGACCAACCCTTGTGTTCTCAGCAAACAAAGCACCAGTCGCACCCTGCTCAGCCTGAACAATAACCAATTGGGCAATAACATGGATAGACTAACAAAATTCTACCTTCATCATGTTGCCCTAAGGGACCTTTCGAGACCTATCCAGAATAGGAAGAACTCCAGCACCATGAGGAATAAGACCATGCGATCGAAGATGTACCCCAGACGTAGGACATACCCCTTCAGAATTATCCCCAAATGGGATGAAAGAATTTCCTTGTGTTCCATATCTAGGAGGCATAATCTAAAAGACGACCAAATAAGGATTAGAGGAGATTCTACAATTGAGAATCCAAGATTAAAGATAGAATACCAAGAAAGTGAAAAATTCCTAAATGTCTTGCAGCCTCTCTCATATGAGTGTGGCGTGCTTCACACCCCTAAAAGATACTCTACTTGACACGGCTTTGTGGACATCCCAATTGACCATTAACCTAGGATTTGATACCAAATTGACATGAAATGGCCCCAGGCTTTATCGTAATGGGCATCCTAAGTCTAACTAGGACCGGGGACCACCTCCTGTTACCCAACCCAACCACCTATATCCAGCCTTAGATGGGTTGAATTTCAAACATATAATAAGATAGAAATATTGTTCTGATTAAGATTCTAGATAGGGTCACAATCGTGATCGACCCAACGGAGTCCATCCATACCACACCAACCACCCAACCATACCAAACCAAAACATAGACCATAAACCAAAGGGAATACCAAAACATAATATGAAAATCAATCCTAAAATATAGTAGGATGGAATAGTGAGAAATCTTGTTTGATGATGCCAACCTTAATATCAATACCAATGCTAAGGCTGACACCTCTACCAATCTCGCGCATAACAACCCCCAGAAGTACCACAAAGCCTCTATCCAAAAAAGTAAATAATTTTGGTTAGGACATCCCCCCAATAATGGTAAAAACCAATATCCAATATAAAAGAAAAGAGCCTAAATAAATCCATAATATGAAATGATGCCTTCCAAAAGGATGGAGGCTCACCACTTCATTCAAAATGCAGATAATGAATCCGCGTGCTAAACAAGACGAGTAGAATGGTCGGTTCCTGCATAGCATGGGTATACAACCACTAATAGATGGGTCTATAAAATGACTGCTAGCATGAATCTTAGAGTAAGGATAAAATAATGCCAGTTATTAAACCAAGTGAAACTATCCATAGTGCATACAACTATACATATATAAGTGCCAGAAAAGAGAACCGAATTTAGCATGCATATAAAGCCTTTATACCTGAGATGTGTAGCTTCGCCGTCCTAACCACCCACGAGCCATATGAGTTCAGCTCCCCCTACTGAAAGGGTCCTAGTGTGTATAACCACATGACCAGGGAATATCCTATGTATTGACTAGTACATCCCCTAATATAAAATATGACATACGCACATAGTCATCAAGATACCTCATATCAGCAAATATGAGTTTCTGGTTTTGGTCCCCCAGGACCGCCAACTTTCATGGCATAGCTACACACCCCGCTATTAATGCCCAAATAAAACTATTTCCAAACAATCCATTTACTATTTATTAACCAAGGACAATATTAGTGGTATCATCATACCACCCCTTACTTGCAAGTAATATCCATAGTCAAACCATTTAGGTTAAGGGGAACTTAGGTTTCCTTCTAACTACTATATTAAATCCACTTGGGAGACTTCCATGTTCTCCACAAGCATAACCATACGAGTCCTTGATACAACTTGTACGAAGCCCTATGACTCGTACCCCTAAGTCGTACCCATTCTATCAACCAAAACCATCCCACCCACTAATACTGGTCAGCATATGTCAGGACCATACCACTCGTACCCCAACATACAGCTCATACCCATGAGTCATATTGGGTCTGGAGAACGGAATTGCAGGAAATTTTCTAAGGCTCAAAACCTAGGATGTTTCACTTATAGCATCTATTAATCAAAAAATTGCCACAACTATTGAGCTGCTAATTTAGAAAAAATAGTTTGGGATGCAATCAACACCTTTTATGCGAATAAGTCTCAAATAACAATCTTTATTTTTCATGCTTAACTTGAACGTCTGACAAAAGACTCCTAATTAATCACTAAATATTCAATTTATGATGAATTCTCTATTATTGGTGCCTCGATCACCAACACTAAACATATTGTTAAAATCCTGAGTAGTCTTGATCTAGAATTTCATGAGCTTTCTGTTGTTATCCATGCTTGTGGCTTTATTATTACTTATGAAAAACTCTATGAAAAGCTTATGAATGATAAACTTTTTCTTTGACATGAAAAAACAAAGAAAGATCCCGGTCAAATTATTGTTGTTGTTGCTACATTCAATAAGTTTAGTAATTCAAATTATAGCAACAACCATCTTCCAAAAATAATGATAGAAACCACAAACAAAAGTGGTCTAACTATCGCTTTACTTTACCTAATCAAAGGCGATCTTCGACCATCACCAACTCTTAGATGGTATTCGCTGCCATTTGTGCAATAATTTAAGTCCCGTTGTAAGTGTTTGTAGATTCAAATATCACAATCATTTTGAGACCAATTCCAACTATGTTCAAGATTACATGCATTATAAAATCCTTAGATGCACTACTTTGGAGAATTTTAGATTATAATTTATTAAAAAATTTTGGTGTCTATTTTATCCTGACTCAAATCATATTAAAAAAATAAATTAGAGCTACGATCCACATCCACTGTAAATTTAGGGCTTTTTTTAATTCAACATTGTCATCAATGTTTTGATTCAAAATTTTTCAAAATATACTTATCTCATGATGCAATTTAAAAAAAAATCCTTGTCGAAATATCTTTTAAACAATTTCTTTAACTTTTAAAATCCTTGGGCGGGAGATTCAACTAAAATTAACCTAACAAAATCCCTTAACTTTTCTCTACCTATAAGTAGTGAATTACTTATCTCCATATTTATTCCAATGGCATATAACACCATCTCTCGCAAAGGAATCATCTTCTTTGCATGTGCTCTAATATAATTCGCAACTTCAGGTATGTCTTCTCTTTCTCTTGCAAATTTGTTGTTCCTCCTACTCACACTAATACCAAATCTTAATTCCTATTGCCATCACTATTTACATTATCACCACTTCCTTTATGAATACCTATATATATTTTTACAATCATCCACCTCAATTCCATAACCTCAATTACCTTCTTTTTCAATTATATATAGTCACAGAAACAAAAAATATCATCTATTAGTCAAAACTTCATTGTTTATTTCCGTACCTCAATTCTGTTACCCCCACAACCTTCCCCTAAGTTTGTTCAAGTCATAAAACATCAAAAACCTTCTATTCTTTCTCCAAATTATGTTGTGACTTTTCCACAACACAACATTCACAAATCAAAAATCATCCTTAACTTTATGGCTTACTTATTCCCCACATCACCCATACAAGCTTTAAATAATCTACAAACACTTACAATAGAAGAGAGTGGCAAAAAAGTAAATTTGATATATTATTGAATAATTTGACATGGATATTGATATCACATGAACTCACAATATTGTATCTTCCAAATGGTTATAGAGGTTAAAAAGAAAAAGTGTTGTGATAGTTGATTTCTCTAAGGTTTGACTTGTTACATAGGAGTTTATACAAAATCTTGAAATTAAATATTATGTCATTTTTAGTCTAATTGTCAAAATGACTACTATGTACTTGGTTCTCTCGATTGTTATTCAGCGGAATTTATTTTTGAAATTTGACTAGTTTGACTAAAAGTTGACTTTTTGATTGACATTTTATTGGTCTTGACTTTAATTAAGCCTAAAAATTGTTTAGACTCCAATTCATATAATTACTTTAGTGATGTGTATTCTGAATATATTAGAAGTCTATGGATGGAAGATCACATGAAATATGATGAAATGGGATTTGGTAAAGTTTTAACCATGAGGTAATTGAGACTTTAAAATCAAGATTACTTTCTTTTAAAAAAAACTATAATCTATAACTTGTATAAAGACTTGCAATCGATTTCAAATATCTAGTATATTTCATACTAGGACAAGTATCCTATTTGAGCTAAAATGTATTCTTTTGATATTCTTTCTTTTATCAAAGTTATGATATATTCTTCTACAATTTTGGCATGACATGTTAATTCTTTTATAGCATGTATTACACTTGTTTAAATCCACTAATCCATCGGTTTTTTGGATCGAATTTTGTACTATTTTTAGTAATGATTACATTTATTATAGCTTTTACGCAAAAATTAGGTATATATATACATATATATGAGCATATCATTTCATCTATTCCAAAATTCATAATTTATTGACTGATTAAATTCCCTATTTTACACTATGAGGTAACTTAATAAGCAAATAATAAGTCAAGCAACCATTTAATAAGCCAAAATTTTATTTTAAATTTATTTTTACTTAATAAACAAATAAGTAAAGGGGACAGACATGCAGTAAGCCATAAACATTAGTTCCATAAACATAAAGAGTGAAAATAAAAAGTACACTCTAATATCTGGTGTCATCAATGCAAAAACGACTAGATACGAATACAAGTGTGAAAATAATTCAAATACTGATATCTAATAATAAGATATCCCATAATAAAGTTGAGACCAATGGAGTCTGATGTTACAGATTAATCAGATAATCATATACAAATCTCTAAGGCAATAATGAAATTAAGCGAGTCCATATTCTTCATTAATCACAAAAGAACTCTGCAAAAAGAGTTTGATAAAAACAGCATGAGTATGGAGATCAATATTTACTAGAAAAGTATCATTGATCGATTTTAATAAAGTAGTGATGATGAATGGTGTTTAAAACATATGCACCTACACTTTATATAATAACCGACATGGTTTTTTAAATTTTTTTGGATTCATTTACCTAGTTTAAATCTATTTATAACTTTATTATATTATTTATGAAATTTGAGAAGTGTAACGTCCTTCTTGATTTTTTTGAATTTTCTGAATAGTTTTTCTATTTTGATCCTTTTTGTAGTTTTTGTATATTATTTATGATTTGCAAGAATGAGTGGCATGAATCTCAAGATGATCGGATTAATATTGAATAAGATCTTCCATTTTGAAGGTTGGATGTTTGATAAGTTTGATTAAAGTCAATTTTGAGGAAGATGAACTTGAAATTGAATTTCGATATACATTCGGTCTAATAGGTACTTTTTTATTTAGATAAATGGTTGGAGAAGTACCAAGGGGATCTGGTGTAATTTGGGACTCGATTCATATAAGAATATCACTATAACACCCGATTCATTTATCATCAGTAACAAACCTATCCGTTATTACAAGTAAGTCAGTTATGCAAAAATTTGGGTTAAGTTTTACCCCAAATTAAAATTTAAAATTTCTGGCTAGGCTAGTCTCAAATGAAATTTGAGTGAGGTAAGATCTAGGGAAATATGAAAATGGATTAGGTAACTGTTATTAAGTTTATCTTGACTTTATGTTAGCTAAGATGATAAGAAATCTATTCTCATGAGCCAAACCATGGCCTGGCTGTGACGGGTATTTCAAGTACCACTTGGATCGAAGATAACCCCTGCACCTAACCAAACCAAACACAACATCTCCCAATGTCGGATGAATTTTGAACATATAACAAGGTAGCATACAATAAGCTTAAGAAAACTCAAAACATGTCTATAATCAACGACCTATGAATGTCTAAACAACTAACCAATATCACCCAATATCCATAGTAATCCAAACAAAGCCTTCTGAGAAAATAGCCAAAATCAGTCTTGGTCGGGACATATCCCCGACTCTGACATATGACAGTAAGAATGAAAATAAAAATGTTAATGTTAATGAAAGTAACTATCAACTACTAAGAATAAAGGCTGGATAAATTCCTAAGCCTTCAAGGAGAAGAAAGAACACCACTTTACCACAACTCAACGAACCGAGCTGACCGTCCTAACTTTGCGCAGGAAAAGTAGTAGTTCTGGTTCCTGCATCGCATGGGGATACAACATTTGGAGATGGTTATTGGGGTGAACACTATCATGTAACTCAAGGATAATGATAACATAATACCATGATCAATAATTCAAAATCATTCAACATACGAAGGCACCTATGGGCTATAGGCCCAACACTCTCCCAGCTGGGAGGTTCTCAATGCATGTGGCTGCACGAACGAGAGCATATACATATACATTATGGGGGACTCGAACCTCCTGGCATATCAAGGTGACATGAGCACCAACTCATGTAATATATGTGGGGGGACCCGAACCTCCCAATCATATGATAATAAGAATAAGAGGGGACTCGAACGTCTAAGTCATATAGACCCTCGCGTCGGCTACCGCAGTTTCCAATGTTGTTCCCTCAGGACATCCACTTTCATGACTCAGCTACACAACCCTCATTAAAGCCCAATTAAAATATGTATCACACATTCCCATTCATTCAACCATATTACACATTAAGGAATACATTGTTCATATCATGATACCAACTATACTTGTAAGGTAATATAAATGTGCCAAATCAATTATCATCACTTGGGGGAATTTAAATCTCCATGGTTCAATTTTTACATTATCATGGGGAATTACATAACCCCATAAGGTTCAATTCAAAATTACAATGCAGTAGTTCAATGATAATTCATATTCCCATATTTCACATAATTAAAAACCAATTTCGCAATATGGGGTTGGGGTCATAACCACTTCAAAAGTCATAAGTTTGAGAAAAATTACAATTTCCTAGTTCATTCACCATACCCATGCACCCATAAGTTCAAAACCATAATTAAAGCATGGATAATCATATGTAAGACATAGGAAAACATTGTACAACAATAAGAATTCAAAATCCTTCAACCCTTGATTTCAAACCAACATAAATATCTCATGAACAATACTTTAAAACATATGTTTTTTTACTTATTAATAATGAGGGAAGAGTGACATAACTGAAATATCATGTTTCACTAAAGCAATTCAACCTTTGATCCCTTGGATGACCTGCTTCTTAGAAACCCTAAGTATGGATTCTTGAAAGAATTTGAGAGAGACTTTGAAGTATTTGGGTACGTTAACAATGAAATATAGCCCCTTTAAGTGCTTTATGGACATGGGGTTTTAATTGGTTGGAGAGAATTGTCCAAAGTGTCCTCAATTTAAAACCTTAAATTTATTCATCAGTAACTATGGGTCACTATATGACTCGTAAGAATACATTACGACTCATCATAAGGAGTCATAGTCAAGGCATAACCGCCAAGGCACCATGCTGGTCTGGCTATAATTTATACCATTGACTCATAACCACACTTAATGACTCGTAACCACTTCTCGTACTCAAGACAATAACAATTTTGGGATGACACACTGGACACCCTATGATTGCAACATAAAGAATCAGCATGAGTCTTTAAGACTCGTGGCCTTAAGTCGTAATGAAAACAGTGTCTTGGGCCAAACTTTCTAGCCACCTTACGACTTGGTCCTTACGACCCGTTAGAAATCT
Source organism: Capsicum baccatum var. pendulum (assembly GCA_030864225.1). Lineage (NCBI taxonomy): Eukaryota > Viridiplantae > Streptophyta > Magnoliopsida > Solanales > Solanaceae > Capsicum > Capsicum baccatum. Next base: position 100,914,532 of record CM061556.1, read on the forward strand.
TGGCAACTAGTTCAGATCTACTTATACTCAAAGTAGAATACTAAGCCACTTGTTCTAATTAAGTTGAGACCGAGTCCCTACGGCCCGACAAGACCCCTTATGACTCATCCAAGGATTCATAGTTAGGATAGTGAGGACAAAATTCTAGAAAATTCAAGGACCAACAACTTAGGGCATTACTATGATGCCTCAAAAAATTTTCTATTAAGATCTTCGATGAAAATGTGTTGAATTCTATTCTTTATCATGATTAATAATTTTTTTATATGGAATTTCTAGATATGTGACCCGTCATCGCATAGATCATCAAATAATCTTTCCAACGATATATGGATCATCCAAAACGGACAATTGAGTGATGAGTTATGGTCATTCCGATCTAATCGTGAATAGTGGTGAACAGTAAATGTGCAGGAAAAAAAATACTGAGGCCAGGAGAATTTTTGGGTCAACTTCAAACAATCATAACTCCTTTTACATTTCCTATCTAAGATGTTATGAGTTGTATGATTCAATGTCACTCAAGCCAGGTGTGTCATTATGGTCCGTATGTACGTTTTTACAAAATTTTTGATATTATTTATATTTTGCATGTGCCCCCACATACCTAGTACGTATCTTGTTCTGACCCACATATTTCTCTATGGGCTACATTCTTACCATGATGTAGGTTTAGGTACTCAGCCATAGCCGCGATAGTGATATCTGAGTGCCGCATCTATGTTCCTTCAGTGGTGAGTCCTTGTGGTTCGAGGACCAAGTTGCTAGTTTTGGTGTTGTTGTTTTGTAATCTCTTTGGTCTATTAAGTCAGTTGGGGGTTTGTCCCAATGGCTCGTTGATTTTGCTGTATAGAGGCTATGTTAGACTTGTGTATTATTGGGTTGGTTTGTGCATAGACATTCCATATTTGTATATTCCAATGATATTCTGTGCCATGTGTGATGTGATACGATATGTACTTATATTTATATCCTTAGCGTAGCGTGTAGTTGTTGTGTTGGAACCCAACGGTAGTGTTTTGGCTTAAAGGGTTAGCTTGAGGCTACATGTAGCCTTGGTCACCGTGTGGCATCTTGGGATGATATTTCATGGTTTTACAAACTTGGTATCAGAGCCTAAGTTTGTGAAGAGTCCTAGGGAGTCTGACAAGCCGCGTTACGTCGAGTCTTGAACATCGGTGTATAGCGCGCCACACCTATGATCAAGAGGCTACAGTGTGTTCTAGGAAAAGTCATTTCTTTCTTTCTACAATAGTCTATCATGCTTACAATTGTTTCCTTCTGTTGTTAATTCATGCGTTCTTATGACAGAAAATGCCTTCACGTCGAGCTTGCAAAAACAAAACCAACCTCAACCCGTTGATCCGTTACATGAGACGTTATCCTATGCCGAATTTTGGACAGCTTTTCAAATGCTAACCCAGGCAGTTACCGCCAATACTCAGGACAACGCTCTACCTCCACAAGAAAATAATTCGGCAGCAGCATGAATTCATGACTTTATGCAGATGAATTCGCTAGAGTTTCATGGGTCAAGAGTAGGTAACGACCCGCAGATGTATATTGATGATATAAATAAAATTACACAGATTATACACGTGACCGAGGACGAAAGTGTGGAGATGGCTTTTTATCGATTGAAGGATGTTGTCTATGACTGGTGCAGATGTGGAATAATGGTAGAGAGGAAGATACCGGTCTGGTGACTTGGCAATTGTTACAAGATGCTTTCTTGGATAGATTCTTTCCTCTTGAGTTACGGGAAGCTAAGATAGAAGAGTTTATGAATTTGAGATACGGCTCCATGTCGGTTAAGGAGTATTATCTTAAGTTTAATCAGCTATCGAAGTACGCTCCCAATATGATGGCTGACTCGTGGACTAGTATGAGTAAGTTTCTAACTGGGGTATCGAGTTATGTGGTGAAAGAATGTAGATCTGCTATGATCAACAGGGAGATTGATCTTCCTAGGTTAATGATTCATGCCCAATAGATTGAGTCAGAAAAGATAAAAGAAAGAGAAAGAGTAAGAGGGATTAAGAGAGTCAGATAAGAGCAACAGGGGTCTAGTCAGACTAGATTCTCTGGAGGGAGTCTCCCTCAATTTCAGTGACGTCCATTTATACCTGCGTCTTTCTCAGCTAGCGCTCCCATATATCGGGCCAGGCAGGAGCTCGAGAATAGATCGATACCTTCCAGGTCTCAGGATAGTGCAAGCAACTGGCCTCATCCTCCTTCATGTTCTAAGTGTGGTAAAGACCATTTTGTGGAGTGTTATGTGGGGAAGTAGGGCTGTTTTGGTTGTGGCAAGTTGGGCCACATACTTAGAGACTGCCCGTATGCCAGAAAGCAGAGTCGTGATACCCGTCCCCAAAGTCAGGCTCCCAATGCGCTACCTCTCACAGCCCGTCCAGTTCCTCCTCAGGGTGCTTCAACTAGTACTGCTAGCGGTCAACACCAGAATTATTTCTATGCTATACCACCTCGTCAGGAGCAGGAGGACTCTCCCGATATTGTCACTGGTATGCTCCGTGTTTTCTATTTTGATGTCTATGTGTTGATGGACCCCGATTTGAGTTTTTCTTATGTGACACCTCTAGTTGCTGTAAATTTTGAAATGGATCCTGAACTAATTTTTGAGCCTATTTTGGTTTCTACTCCAGTAGGAGAGTCTGTCATTGCTAAGATGGTGTATAAGAAATGTCCCATTACTGTCTTTCATCGGGTTATGTATGCTAATTTGATTGAGTTAGATATGGTTGACTTTGATATAATTCTAAGTATGGATTGGCTTCACTCATGCTATGCATTTATTGATTGTCATGCACATGTAGTCAAGTTTCAGTTTCCTGATGAACCTATCCTCGAATGGTTGGGAGTTCTGTGATTTTTAAAGGTCATTTCATATCCTATCTCAATGCTAAGAAGTTGATTTCCAAGGGTTGCATCCACAATTTGGTTCGGGTTAAAGACACTAAGTCTGAAACCTCGACCATTCAGTCAATTAATGTTGTTAATGAGTTTCTTGATATCTTTCCATAAGATCTCCCTGGAGTACCTCTTGATAGAGAGATAGAGTTCGGGATTGACCTTCTTCCCGATACTCAGCCTATTTCTATTCCTCCATATCGCATGGCTCCCGTGGAACTTAAAGAGTTAAAGGAGAAATTGAAAGATCTTTTAGACAAAAGCTTTATCAGACCTAGTGTGTCCCCATGGGGTGCACCTATCCTGTTTGTGCATAAGAAAGATGGTTCTTTACGGATGTCTATTAATTACCGATAGCTTAATAGGGTTACTATCAAGAATAAATATCCGCTTCCTCGAATTGATTATTTATTTGATCAATTGCAAGGTGCGAGCTACTTTTCAAAGATAGACCTCAGATCTGGTTATCACCAACTTAAGGTTAGGGAATGTGATATCCCCAAGACAGCCTTCCAAACCCATTACAGTCTTTTTAATTTCTAGTGATATCTTTTGGGTTAATTAATGCTCCAGCGGCTTTCGTGGATCTTATGAACCGTGTATTTCGATCATATCTAGATTTATTTGTAATAGTGTTCCTTGATGATATTCTTATTTACTCCCGAAGTGAGGTTGATCATGTGGATCATCTCCGAATCATGTTGGAAACTCTTCGAACTCATCGGTTGTATGCTAAGTTCAATAAGTGTGAGTTCTGGCTTAACTCTGTAGCCTTTTTGGGTCATGTTATTTCTTCCGAAGGTATTAGAGTTGATCCTCAAAAGATAGAGGCTATAAAGAGTTGGCCTAGACCTATTTCTCCTTTTGATTCCGAAGTTTCTTTGGTTTAGCTGGCTATTATCATCATTTTGTTGAAGGGTTTTCATCTATTGCATCTCCTATGAACCATTTGACCCAAAAGAAAGTGAAGTTCCTATGGTCCGAATCTTGCGAGAAGAGCTTTCAGGAGTTGAAGACTTGACTTACTTCAGCCCCTGTGTTGACTTTTCCTGATGGTGTTGATGGTTTTGTGGTGTATTTCGATGCTTCCAGAGTCATTTTAGGTTGTGTATTGATACAAAAGGGCAAGGTTATAGCTTATGCTTCCAGGCAGTTAAATCCTCACGAGAAGAATAATCCTACTCATGACATTGAATTAGCTGTCGTGGTTTTTGCTTTGAAAATTTGGAGATATTATTTTGTATGTTGTCTATGTCGACGTCTTCACGGATCATAAGAGCTTGCAGTATGTATTCACCCAAAAGGAGTTGAATCTTAGGCAGAGACGATGCTTAGAACTATTGAAAGATTATGATATGAGCATGCTATATCATCCGGGTAAGGCCAATATAGTAGCAGATGCCCCTAGTCGGAAGTCCATGGGTAGCGTAGCATATGTGGAGAATGGTAAGAAGGAGTTGGCCTGTAAGGTACATCATTTGGCTAGGTTGGGGGTTAGGTTGTTTGGTGATGCTGAGGGTAGTATAGGAGTGCAAAGCGGTTCTGAATCTTTTTTAGTTTTGGAAGTGAAGGAGAAGCAAGACTCCGAGAAAGATTATGTGTTCCTGATGTTGATAACTTAAAGTAGAGGATTATGGCAGAAGCACATGGTATGCGATACTCTATCCATCCTGGTGCTACCAAGATGTACCATGCTTTTAGGGAAATCTATCAGTGGAACGATATGAAGAGGAATATAGCAGAATTTGTGGCAAAGTGTTCCACATGTCAACAGGTTAAAATAGAGCATCAAAGGCCTAGTGGCGTGATGCAAGAGTTTAGCATTCCTACTTAGAAGTGGGAAGAAGTGAATATGGATTTCCTAGTTGGTTTGCCTCCTTCTCGTCGCCATCATGATTTGATTTGGGTTGTCGTAGATAGGCTGATGAAATCAGCTCATTTCTTACCTATGCATTCATCGTATACAGCTGAAGATTATGCTAGAATATATATTTGGGAACTCGTCAGACTACAAGGAATCACTATGGCTATTATTTCTGACAGAGGTACTCAATTTACTTCTCAGTTTTGGAAATCTTTCCAGAAGGGTCTCGGTACCCAAATTCATTTAAGTTCTGCTTTCTATCAGCAAACAAATGGTCAGGCCAAGCGGACCATTTAGACTTTAGAAGATATGTTAAGGGCTTATGTGCTTGATTTTAAAGGTAGTTGGGATGAACACTTAGCATTAATCGAGTTTGCTTACAATAACAGTTTTCATGCTACTATTAGAATGGCCCCGTTTGAAGCTTTGTATAGTAGAAGGTGTAGATCATCCATTGGTTGGTTTGAAGTTGGTGAGGCTGTTGCGACTAGACCGGATGCGGTGTTTGAGGCCACGGAGAAGGTAAAGTTAATTCGGGAAAGGTTGAAAACCGCCCAAAGTTGTCAAAAATCTTATGTAGATGTAAGGAGGAAAGACCTTGGATTTGATGTTGGTGATTTAGTGTACTTGAAAGTTTCACCCATGAAAGGGGTGAAGAGATTTGGGAAGAAAGGGAAACTAAGTCCCCGTTACATTGGTCCCTATAAGATTGGGGATCGTATTGGAAAGGTAGCGTATAAGGTTGAATTGCTCGCAGAGTTATCTAACGTCTATCCGATTTTCCATGTTTCTATGCTTAAGAAGTCTATTGGTGATTCTGTTGTGATTGATCCTTCCGAAAGCTCGGGTATTCAAAATAGTCTTTCATATGAACAGATTTTTGTTGAGGTTTTTGACTTTCAAGTTCGTAGGCTAAGAAACAAGGAAGTTCCTTTGGTTAAAGTGCTTTGGCGAAATCAATCCGTGGAGAGTGCTACTTGGGAAGCCGAAGCGGATATGAGCGCCAAATATCCCCACCTCTTTCCTACGAATCCTGAGTATATCAAAGGTATCGTTCTCTTTTGATTTAATCCTTATTGTTATGTTTATCATGGCTTGTGTGTTTTCTACGATATCCAAAAAAATCTAGAATGGAGTATATGCTTGGGCAAGATGATTTTTCTCTATATGCTCATTTTCATAGTATTCTTGACCTACCTATCAACATTCGATGACGAATATTTCCAAGGGGGAGATGATGTGATGCCCCAGAAAAATTTTTCGTTAAGATCTCAGACGAAAATGTGTTGAATTCTATTCTTTATCGTGATTAATAATTTTTCTGTGTGGAATTTCTGGATATGCGACCTGTCATCGCGTAGAGAATCGAATAATCTTTCCAACGATATATGGATCATCCAAAATGGACACTCAAGCGATGAGTTGTGATCATTCCGATCTAACCGTGAATAGTGGTGAACAGTAAATGTGTAGGAAAAAAATACTGAGGCTAGGCGAATTTTAGGGTCAACTTCAAACAATCATAACTCCTTTTACATAATGATCTGAGTGATCTATATATATCAACAAAAATCTCTGAAATTCCTCTTTCCAATGAAATTGGTTTCAAGCAATTTGGCCATCAGAGCAAAAAGTTATGGTCAATCTACTTCAGCCTATCAAAACAGTCCACCAAAGGACAGATTTGACGTTATTTGATTTTTAAGGGTATTTTGTTCATTCCCACTCCAATCCATCCGGATCAACCATGGATTTAAGTCCATTAAGAGCATTCAATAGCTTATTTTTCTTCAAAATTTCCTAGGGCTCAAACCCCAACCCTACTACTCCAAATTTCATCCTTCTATCTCTTGATAGAAATGTAGAAATTTCAAATTGATTTAGGATTCGAGTTGATCATGTTAAGGGTTTTGAGAAGCACCCTTTATTTTTGTGACTAATGTTTCGGAGTCAGAAGTTCATATTCATCTTTCATTTTTAGGTATGTGGGGTTTTGAACAAGATTATCCTTATGATCTTATGCCCGATATTTTTGTTGAATTACATTAACATGAGATTTTACATGTTTTACCATGAATTCGAAATATGGTTTTATGTCTTATATTATTGTCCATGAGCTATGGGATTATGTCATTCGATATGTGTATGATGTTGAGATGGAATTATGTCCAAAAAGTATTTGATTATGAGAGTAGGATGATTTAATTTGTTCATCCTTAATTTAAACTATCATTCCATTATTTCCTTATTATTAATTTATAATTGATATTTGAAATTCCATATCCCTACTATGGGTTGATGTCTCAAGTACCTTTAAATGAGAGTTGGATGGCAAATGGAGAAATGTTGATATTGAAGTTTCAATGAGTCTTGGTATTTTTTGGATGGTTTTGATGAGTTAAATTGTTGAAAATATTATGTATTGAGTCTTCATATCCTTGTCCAAATGTCGAGTCAATTATGGTTCAATGCATTGATACTTTATTGATGTTGAGGAAGATTAAAATGTTTTGAGCAAAAATGTGTTGAGTTAGGAATCCACAAATTGATATGATTTGATAAATGGGAAAGAGATTTGATTTGGTCTTTATATTAGACCCTTGTGATGTAGTGGTGGATTTCCTAACGTATTATGATCTTGTCGGGGAGTAGTACTTATCACAGAGAGGGAAATTTGGTATTTCCCTAAACCTATGTTCCACTGTAGGGTTGTTTGATGATGATATTATTGGCCAGAGAGCCCGACTGTGATTATTGCAGTTTTAAGGTCGTACTCCCTGGCAAAGAGTATGACGCTCCCGCTAACGGGGGTTTCAAACGTTGTTATTCCCGTAGCTCACATGGGGTTGTTAGTTATAGGAAACTCCCCTGTCCATAAGAGTCATGTTTATTGAAATACCGAGTCACTCCGAGTTTTGATGTGGTAAGTCAAGTTGCCTATGATGATCTATAATGATTTATGAGGTTTTTATCTTACATTTCCTATCTAAGATGTTATGAGTTGCATGATTCAATGTCACTCAAGTCAGGTGTGTCATTATGGTCTGTATGTACGTGTTTACGAAATTTATGATATTATTTATATTTTGCATGCGTCCCCACATACTCAATACGTATCTTGTGCTGACCCACATATTTCTCTATGGGCTACATTCTTACCATGACGTAGGTTTAGGAACTTAGCCGCAGCCACGACAGTGATATCCGAGTGCCGCATCTACTTTCCTTCAGTGGTGATTCCTCATGGTTCGAGGACCAAGTTGCTAGTTTTGGTGCTGTTGTTTTGTGATCCCTTTGGTCTGTTGAGTCAGTTGGGGGTTTGTCCCAATAGCTCGTTGATTTTAATGTATAGAGGCTATGTCTGACTAGTGTATTATTGGGTTGGTTTTTGTATAGACATTCCATATATGTACAGTCTAACGATATTCCGTGCCATGTGCGATGTGATATGATATGTACGTATATATATATCCTTAGCATAGCATGTATGCTGTTGTGTTAGAACCCAACGGTAATGTTTTGGCTTAAAGGGTTAGCTTGAGGCTACGTGTAGCCTTGGGCACCGTGTGGCATCTCGGGATGATATTTCGGGGCGTTACAGTTACATACTCCTCCCCTTAGGATCATTCGTCCTCGAATGATAGGTAAAGGCATTTATTAGTATGATATGACTTCACAAACAACCATACTTACCTTTAACAAAGACAGAACACAAAGATATTAAGGAATGCATACACCTCAAGCACGATTATCCAAAATAGGAAACAAGAGTAGATACTTGGACTTCATGTCCTCTTCGACTTCCCAAGTAGCTTCTTAAATCTTCTGGTTCCTCCAAAGATACCGAAGCCACATCCTTAATCCGTAACCAAAAGACTTTCCGATCTAAAATCTCAATTTGGACCTTTTCGTCGGACAAGGAATCCAAAATACTCACGTCCTCCAAGGGAAAAATTGTTAAAGGGTCACCCATACACTTTCTCAACCTCAAAACATAAACATTGGGTGAATGGAGCTCAAGATGGAAGAAAACTCCAATTCATATGCAACTATCATGACCTAAACCAGGGCTTGGCTGTGAAGGGTATCTCAAGTCCCATGTAGACCGGAGATCACCCCCTGTACCTAACAAAACCAAATACACCACACCCCAAAGAAGGCTAAATTTAAAACATATAACAATGTCAGATAATATTAATTTAAAGAAATTAAGAGAAGTGTACAACCAAAACCAATCGGTATCGGTATTAATGCTAATACCAATACCAACACCGATACCAATATTAACACTACCTATGCCAATAGTCATCTGACAAAGTCTCTAATCAAAACCAAAGAATATTTAGTCGGGATAAGCCCCCGACCATAACCAAAGAGCAAATCCAAAAGAATAATCAAAATGTAAAGGAAATCATAAACATGAAATGGGGTCTTCCAAAGTATGGAAGCTCACCACTTAAATCTGACTTGCTAGATAATATCGAATCCAAGTCACTGAGCAGGGGGAATAGAAGTATGACCAGTTCCTGCATTGCGTGGGGATACAACATTCGAAGATAATTAACAGGGTGAACACTAGCATGAAACTCGAGGATAAGGATAAGATAATGATATGATCAACAGTTTGAAATTATTGAAAACCAGTGCACATAATCAATGCATAACCATATATATATAACATGTTGGGATAGGGAACAAGGCTTAATATGCTTTTAAAAACTTTAGGATAGATTGTATAGCTCAACATCATATAATATTACTTACGGGCTATATAGGTCCTGACTCTCACCCCCTGGTCGGGCCCCTATGCGTGTAGACACATAAAAAAGAGAATAATCTCATATATATGCACATGGGGGACTCAAACCCTCCAATATTTACTAAGGTGACTTAAGCACCCTATTATATAATAATTTAGGGGGGACTCAAACCTCCCTAATCAAGAAATAATAATAAGGTAGACTTGAACCTCTCTGGTCACTTTGACCCCTGTAACGGTAAACGTGGTTTATCATCGATCACTTGGACCTCCACTTTCACGACTCAACTACACAATCCTTATTAGAGACCAATTAAAACAATTGTCATACATTTCCATTCAATGAACCATAATACAGTTCAAGGCATAAATTGTTAGTATCGTCATACCAACTACATTTGCAAGGTAACACATCATGCCAACATAATTTCTATTAACTTGAGGAGAACAACTCCCTTTGTTCATTAATACAAATTGGGGAACACTGACTCTCTTTGTTCATTAAATAACCCCATTGTATTTCAAATACTTCTTTATATCATGCAATAGTTCAAGACTAGTTCAATTTTACAAATTCCCATAGTTCTCATAACTAAAAACCAATTTTACATTATAGGGTTTGGGTTATAAGCACTTCAAAGCCACAAGTATGGGAAAATCACAATTCCCTAGTTCATTCGCCATAACCATGCACCCACAAGTTTAAAACCATCTTAAAAGCATGAAAATCATATGTATAAACCATGTGAAACATTATTCAATTCATAAAATTCAAAAACCCCAAACTTGGTTTTCAAAAAAAAACAATAATCTAATGAACAATGCTTTAAATCACATGCCTTTGCAAAATGAACAATGAGGGAAGAGTGACATGCCTGAATCAGGATGATTTATAGAGAGAAATCAACTTTTGTTCCCTTAGATTTCCAAATTGGTGAAACCCTAATTTGAATTGTTCGAAAGGATTTAGAGAGAGTGTTTAATATGTTAAAGTGTTGAATAAATTGCCCAAAGGTGTTTTATGGATGTGGGGTCTAAAGGGTTTTAAGTGAAAAATGTCTAAAGTGCCCACAACTTAAAAGTTGGAAAAACATCATCATTGGTTATGAGTTGTAACCAGGACCCATACCTTATGACTCATGACCATGAGTTGTAACCAGGACCCTCAACATTGTTATCCTTATGAATCAACCCACCAATTCATAACATGACCCTACAACTTGTAGGTTCCTACTCATGAGCAACATAGAATCCAAATAAATCAAACACTAGATATCTTACAATTTTAACCTACGACTTGAGACATATAATTATGGACTTAGTGAGCCACTCATACTCAGAGCAGAATCAAGCCTTAAACTTACTAGTTTGAGTGCGACCCCTGCCAATGAGTCATCAAGACACCCTATGAGTTAGAGGGTCGAGTCATAGCCAAGACAGTGAGCCCAAAGTTCAAGAAACTTTCAAGAGACAAAATCAGGGGTTTTTCAGCAACATTATGAACCCTCTTCAAAACCAAGTATGGACGGACATAACAGAGACTGAGCTTGCCCTTCTTGTTAAACCACATCACTCCCTTAATGGGAGATACCTTCATGAACACCCAATTACCAACACTGAACTCCAACTCCTTTCGATTCACATCAGCATAGGACTTTTGGTGACTTTGGGAGGCTTTAAGTCTATCCCGAATCATCTTCACCATCTCCATGGCTTGGTGAACCAAATCTGGGCCAAACAAATTATTATCACCAAGCTCAAAACACCCAATAGGAGATCTACACCTCCTACCAAATAAGGCCTCAAACAAAGCCATACCAATGCTAGAGTGATAACTGTTGTTGTAGGCAAATTCTATGAGAGGCAAGTGGTCAACCCAACTACCACAAAAATCAAAAACACAAGCCCAAAATATATCTTCCAAGGCCTATATTGTCCTTTTCGCTTTCCCATTCGTCTAATGGTAGAAAATGGTACTAAGGGTCACCTTAGTCCCCAAACTTTGAGAGAACAACCTCTAAATGTGAGATGAGAATTGGGTACCCCAATCAGATATGATGGAGACTGGGGTACAATGCAACTTCAAAATCACCTCAATGAACAAATTGGCATAATCCTCAGAAGAGTAATTAGTCCTCACTTATAAGAAGTGAGCAGAGTTAGTCATCCTATCTATGATGACCCAAATTGAATCAAACTATCGGCGAGACTGCAGAAGAACGGTAACAAAATTCATATTAATTATCTCCCATTTTCACACTAGCACCTCAATCTCTTAAGTCAGTCCACTGAGCCTTAAGTGCTCTACCTTCACTTGCTGACACACCATGCACTTAGCCACAAAATTGGCCATATCCCATTTCATATTGCTCCACTAATAAATCTCCTTAATACAATGATACATCTTTGTCGAACCAGGATGAATAGTATAACGTGACTCATAAGCTTTGGCTAAAGTTCATCTTCGTAACCCATCAACATGGGGAACACATAATCTGCCTTGGTATCTCAAGATACCATCACCACTAAATTTGAAAATCATCACCGTCTTCCTACCCACATCATCCTTGCTTTGAATCAAAATAAGATCAGACATTTGCTTCTCTTTCACCTCATTACCAAAAGATGGCTTCACCACCTCTTCATCAATCATACTACTATCCTCAAAATCCAAGAGATGGACTCTAAGATTAGCCTACAGTGAATTTCTTTCACCAAATTCCACTTTTATTCATCCACAGAAGATAAGCTTCCTATGGACCACCTGCTAAGAGCACCATCAACCACGTTAGCTTTACCTGTATGATAGTGAAGACTCATGTCATAGTCCTTGAGCAACTCGAGCCATCTCTTTTGCCTGAGATTTAGCTTCTTTTAAGTGAACACGTATTGCAGCTTCTTATGATCAGACTATATATCAACATGGACTCCATACAAATAATGTCTCCAGATCTTTAATGCAAACAACATAGATAACAATTCTAGATCATGGATCGGATAATTCTTCTCATGATCTTTCCAAGCTGCATCATCACGCAATCTAGCCCTACCTGTGATACATCACAATAGACAAAATAAACCTCTGTAACCTTAGGCAAAGACAAGATTGAAGTCAAAGTCAAGTTATCTTTCAGCTTCTTGAAACTACCCTTGTAAGCATCAGACCATAAGAATTTCACCTTCTTCTGACTCAACTTAGGCAATGAGGCAGCAATAGAATAGAAACTCTCCACAAACCTTTTATAATAACTGTCTAAACCAAAGAAGCTCTGAATATAGAATGGAGTCGTAGGCCTAGGCCACTAATTTAATACCACAACCTTTTGTGGATCCTCTACGATCCCATCACTTGAACCAAATTATCCCAGATAAGTCACAACATTCAACCAGAACTCACATTTAGATAACTTTGTATACAAATACTACTCTTTCAATGTTTGCAACACAAGGTGGAAGTGATTAGCATGATCCACCTTGCTCTTAGAATACACCAAAATATCATCGATAAAAAAAATGACAAACAGATCCACAAAATGATAGAAAACTTGATTCATAAGGTCCATAAATATTGTTGGGGTATTTTTCAAATCGAAGGACATCACCAAAATCTCAAATGATCATATCAGGTTTGGAAGGTAGTCTTACGGATATCTGCCTCCCTAATCTTTAACTAATGTTAACCCGACCAAAGATCAATTTTAGAAAAGAACTTATAACCCTGAAACCGATCAAATAGATCATTAATCCGTAGAAGAGGATACTTATTCTTCACAGTCACCTTATTCAATTGGCTATAATCAAGGCACATCTGAAGGTACTCATCCTTTTTATGAATGAAAAGAATAGAAGCACCCATAGAGACACGCTAGGGTGGATAAAACCCTTTTTAAGAAAATCTTTCAATTGCTCCTTGAGTTATCTCAACTCAGTTGGAGCCATTCTGCAAGGAGGGATAAAAATAGGATAAGTTTTTGGAAGAAGATCAATCCCAGAATATATTTTTCTATCGGGAGGAATACTAGGAAGATCATTAGGAAACACACCGGGAAATTCACAAACCATAGGGATAGTTTGGAAAGAAGGACCTTCGGATCTATGATACGCAATGGAAATACCTTGGGCTCTAAGATACACAATGAACCTTCCCTTGGGTACTATGGAACTACTATCCCATTTAATCACCGGCTCATTAGGGGAGTGGAAACTGATCCTACGAGTTTGAAAATCAAGAGACGCATAATACAAATACAACCAATCTATCCCCAAAATCACATCAAAGTCTAACATGTCCAACTCTATCAGATCTACCAAGGTCTCTCTACCATCGACCAAAAATCTTATTTGACCTAGAAAAAACCTTAAAAGGAAAATCCCTCTGCATATGAGCAATCTGACCACATTTAAAGAACTTGTTCCCCCCTTCTTTACAAACACCATGGTTCACCTGACCACAGAATTTACAAGGAGGATACGATGGAGCTGACTGCACCCTACTAGCCTACAACTGGGCTCCTGGTGCTTTAAACCCATTGTCATATTGAGAACGACGATCATCCGATGGCTTTTGATAAGGAGCACTGCCATAGAGTAGGAACCAGATGTTTCCCACTTTTTCTTACACCATATTCAGCTATCTCTACCAATTTGCTGCCGACCTCCACCCTGATCCGAATAGCAAAACTTCTTACTCTACCTTTCACTCATCTCCACTTGCTTCTTGTTTTATTCTTACACTTGTTGCATATACACCACAGGTCTAGACATGTCCATATTCTTGTTCAAAAAGGCATCCTTGCTCTCCAAGATCAACTCATAGGACAAACCATAGGCAAACTTCCTCATTCTAGCCCTCATGCTAGACGCTAATTCTGGAGCATAACGCAACAGTTGATGGTACTTCAAGTCATACTTCTTTACTACATCCTACTTTGTTTCAAATTCATAAATTCCTCAACCCTTGTCTCCCTCAATCCTGAGGAAAGAAACAATCAAGAAAAGCACTTGAGAAGTCATCCCACAAAGCGGACTCAACATCCTTACCCCTAGATTGTTCCCACTCTTTATACCATGGTATGCTATATCCTTCAACTGATAGGAGACGAATTCTAAACCCTCTATATCAGTAACATACATCACACATGATATCTTTTTCATCTCATCAATAAAATTTTGAGGATCTTTCCTAAATAAAGAACAATTGAAAATAGAAGGACTCAACCTCTTAAATTAGCCAACTCTAGTAGCCTCAGATGATGGAGAACATAAGAAAAATGCTCAATCTGAGAGGCCACTAACTGGGTAAGAAAATGAATAGACTGGTGAAACTCAATGTTAGACACACCAGCCTGGGGTATCTAAGGAGGGATGGGGGAACCAGTGGGGTTCCTTCATAGCAATCAAAAGTAGCGACCCTAAATAGGATCTGAACTCCTAGAGTTGGATGAGCTCCATCAACATTTTCCTTTGACGGGATAAAGAAGTTTCCACGAATACCAAATCTTCGGGGAGGCATGATCTGAAATGCAAACATATGGAAATTAAAGAATATTCAAGACCTTAGACTCTATAGCTCTAAAATACAACAACAAGAAAGAAAAACATTAATATATGCCTCTGACACAACCCGAACCAAGGCCTAGTCGTGTCGGGCATCTCTAGTCCAACTAGGATCAGAGACTACCCCCAATACCCCACTGTTAACTACCCTACACCCTACGTCGGATGAATTCCAAACATACAAAAAGATAATACAATAATTATCTAAAGCTAATAAAGTAAGTCTATAACCATATCCAAACAACAACAACCAAATATCAAACCAATACCAATACCAATACCAATGCTAACACTAATACCAACACTGCCCATGCCTATAGTAGTCTGACAAAGCCTCTAATTAGAATCAAAGAATATTCGGTTGGGACATGCCCCCGACCATAGCGAAAACTATAACCAAAGAAATAACAATAGTGAAAAGAAGACCATACATGAAAGGGAGTCTTTCGAAGTATGAAAGCTAACCACTTCAATCTAACTTAAAAGACATCCCAAAATCCAAGTCACTGAGTAAGAAAAATGAAATTATGGATGGTTCCTGCGTCACCTGGGGATACAATGCTCGAAGATAGTTAGCATAGTGAAAGCTAGCATATAACTTAGGGATAAAGATAAAATAATGCCACTATTCAAACCAAATTAGATAACCATATGAAATCATATATACACAAATACACCATGTCAGGATAGAGAACAAGGTTTAGCATGCATTTAAAATCTTAACCTGGGTTGTATAGGTTCTCTATCCTAAAACTGCCTATGGGTTAAATGGGTTCAGCTCCCCCTGCTGAAATATCCTAGTGCGTGTTACTTGCATAACCGAAGGAAAAGAACCTGAGATAACTAGTACATCCTAAAAATATAAAGTGTGACATCATGCACATGGTCAGCAAGACCACCCTCACATCGACAAATGTGAGTTTTTAGTGCCAATCCTCCCGGTACTTTCACCTTTTATGGTTTTGCTACTCAACCCCTTTTAAGCCCATATAGAAATCATCTGCACATTTCCAACTATTTACCAAGGAGTCCTTTCATTAGGCAATAACCGTCGGTATCAGCATACCAAAATTAGAGCTTGCAAGTCTATTACCTTATGCCATATACCGTTTAACCAAATTAGACTCCCTGGTTTCCAATTAAACCAATAGCATTTATAATCAAACAATGACCACCAAGGCCTTTACCGAAACCATATGACAACAACAACAACAACAAACCCAGTGTATTCCCACCTAGTGGGGTCTGGGGGGGGGTAAGATGTACGCAGTCCATACCTCTACCTCTGAAACCAACCAAAACTAATTCATGTTTCTTTAACCATTTATGAATTGTAAAGATTCCAAGAATAGTTAAACTATGTGACAAAATCATTCGTATTGACAATTTCACAAATGGGTTGAGGGTGTGCCATTATCAAAGACAAAATCATCCTATTTGTGTTTCAACCATGACCCCTTAATTAAATCACCATTCCTATGCACCCACATGTGGAAACCATAATTAAAACATGAAAAAAAAACATAATTAAATAGTGAGAAATATTATTCAACCATGACCATCCAAATCCCCCAACCTTTATTTCAAAACTATAATAATACCTTAAAAAATATATATTAAAACAAATTCCTTTAGGAAAATAACAATGAGGGAAGAGTCACACGCCTTAGACATCTAGAAGGATGGAAAGAAACCACCCTTGAAAGCCCTAATTATTACCTTGATGAAAACCTAGATTTTGCTTGAACAGAGAGTTTGACAGAGAATTTGAGAGTGTTTTATTAGGAATAATATGTTAATAAAATCCCAAAGGGTGTTTTAAGTCATTATATCAAAGGGGGTAAAAGGGGAAATGTCCCGAATGCCCCTAACTTAAAATTGTAAAAAGGTGACAAGTGGTTATGGGTCGACCCCCGTGACTCGTGACCACAACATATGACTCGTACGCCTTGAGCCATCAACAAGATAGTGAGTTGGACACCCATAAATTGTCCATCATATCCATGATCCCACTCGTTATCAGACCATATGACTCGTATTGTCTAGTCATATCCAAGACAGATCCCAAAGGGATTGGACACTGGACACCCACGACTCAACCCCACCACTCGTAACCTATCCTCACAGCGCTAACTGAGCCACTCATACTCAAAAACAAGTCAAGTTACTAAGTTACTGATTTGAGTAAGGATCATCTTAACAACTCACACTACCACTAACGAGTCGTACCACCAAGTTGTTACTATAACAGAACCCTAACCACCATCCACTAGACCCCTAACGACTAGGGCCACCTGACCTGTACCCACACCATACAACTTGTATGACGAGTCATTACTAGGACAGTAAGCTCAAAACTCAAAAAATTTCTAAGGGCCAAAACCCAAGGTGTTTCAATTCTCTCTCACTTGGATCATTCATCCTCAAATGATGGAATAAGGCATTTAGTAGCACGATTAAACCCCTAATATCTCTACTCTTACCATTGAGATAGAAAATAGAATACCAAGGAATTTAAAATCTACCTTTAAAATAGACAGAAAACAAAGATGCTAAAAATAACACATACCTTTAGCATGATTTTCCAAAATGGGGAATATGAATGGATACTTGGAATTCATGTCCTGTTTAGCTTCCCAAATAGCCTCTTCGACCTCGTGGCTCCTCCATAGAACCTTTACCAAGGCCATGTCCTTGGTTTGCGACCAACGAACCTATCGATCCAATATTTCAACAAGGACCTCCTCATAAGATAAGAAATCTAAAATACCAATATCCTTAATAGGCACAATTTGTGATGGATCACTCGCACACTTCCTTAACATAGAAAAATGAAACACCGGGTGAATGGAGCTCAAACTAGAAGGCAACTCCAACTCATATACAATATTGCCAACCCTTCTTAAAATGAAGTAAGTACCAACATGTTGGGGACTGAGCTTCCCCTTCTTTCTAAACTGCATCACTAGCTTTATGGGAGGCACCTTTAAGAACACCTTATCCACAACCTCAAGCTCTAAATTCCTATGCCTCACATTTGCAAAGGACTTTTGGTGACTTTAGGCAGCTTTAAGTCTATCCCAAATCACCTTCACCTTCTCCATATTTTGGTGAACCAAATCAGGATCAAACATCACTAACTCACCAATCTTGAACCAACCAATAGGAGACCTACACTTCTTACTGTACAAAGCCTCAAATAGAGCCTTCCCAATACTAGAGTGGTGTCAATTATGATATGTAAACTCTAAGAGAAAAATTCTCAACCTAACTACCACCATAGTCAATCACATAAGCTCTAAACATATATTCCAATATGTGAATAGTCTTCCTGCTTTCCCATCTGAATGTGGGTGGAAAGCAGTAGTAAGACTCACCTTGGTCCCCAAACCTTTCTAAAATGACTTCCAAAAGTTAGATGAAAACTACGTACTATAATCCAAGATAATAGAAATAGGTAGCCCATGTAATTTCACAATCTCATAGAGATATAACCTTACATAATCCTCTGCCAAAAAAATTGTCCTCACTGGTAAGAAATGAGCAAACTTTGTCATCCTATCCACGATGATCCAAACTAAATCAAACTGATTCTAAGACCGATGAAGAGCGGTAATGAAATCCATATTGATTACCTCTCATTTCCAAATATGCAACTCAATTTCTTGATACAATCCCTCGAGCCTCATGTGTTCAACTTTCACTTGTTTGCACACTATGCATTTAGCCATAAAACTAGCCATATCCCACTTCATATTGTTCCACTAATACATCTCCTTAAGGTTATGATATATTTTCATCAAACTAGGATGAAAACCGTAAGGCAAAATATATATGCTCAATCAAGATCCTCTCTTGCAAACCATATATATTGGGAACACATAACCTCTCTTGGTACCCCAATGTACCATCACCACTAGCCTCAAAATCTATCCCCTTCTGCATACCTATCTCACCCTTGATCCTCATCAAGATAGGATTAAATACTTGCTTCTCTTTTACCTTAGCACACAGGGATGACTGCACCACCTTCTGCACAAACACACCACCATCCTCAAAGTCCAAGAGACGAACTCTCAGTTTAGCCCGATGGTGAATACCTTTTACCAACTCCCGTTTTCCCTCATCCATATAAACTAGACTCCGCATGGATAACCTTTTAAGACCATCAACAACAACATTAGCTTTACTTGAATAATAGTGAAGACTAATGTCCTTGAGCATCTCAAGCCATCCTCTTTGCCTGAGGTGCAACTCTTTTTGAGTAAACACATATTACAGGCTCTTATGATCAAAAAATATATCCACATGTACCCCATATAAATAATGACACCAGATTTTCAATGTAAGCACCATAGCTAACAATTCTAAGTCATGAGTTGGATAATTCTTCTCATGCACTTCCAATTATCTAGAGGCATAAGCTATCACCTTCCCACGCTGTATCAGAATGCAACCAAGCCTCATACTAGATGCATCATAATAGATCAAAAAACCATTAGTGCCTTTGGGAAAATTCAAGACCGATGCCAAAGTCAGCTTATCCTTCATCTTCTCAAAACTACCTTCAAAGCATCAGACTAAAAGAACTTACCCTTCTTCTGAGTTAACTTAGTCAATAGGGCAACTATAGTTGAAAAACTTACCACAAACTTTCTATAATAACCAGCTAAACCCAAGAATCTTAGAATATCGATTGGACTTATGGGTCTAGGCCACTTTTTAACCACTGAAACCTTCTAAGGTTCTATTATGATCCCTTCACTAGAAATGACATGACCAAGAAAAGTGACAACATTCAATAAGAATTCATATTTCAAGAATTTGGCATACAACTGTTGGTCTTTCAAGATCTTCAATACAATACGAAGGTAATGGACATGATCCACCTTGCTCTTAGAGTACACCAAAATATTATCTATGAACACAATGACGAATAAATCTAGAAACTGACAAAAAACTCTATTCATCAGATCCATGAATGACATCGAGGCATTAGTCAACCCAAAAGACATAACCAGAAACTCAAAAGGCCCATACTGGGTAAGGAAGGTAGTCTTAAGACTATCGATATCCCTATTCTTTAGGTGATGATACCCAGACCAAATATCAATCTTGGAGAAAAACTTAATACCCTGAAGCTGATAAAACAAATAATTTATCCTTAGAAGAAGATACTTATTCTTTGAAGTTACCCTATTCAATTTCCTGTAATTAATACACATACAAAGGGAAACATCTTTCTTACGCACGAACAACACCGGCGCACCACATTAAGACACTAGGATAGATGAAACCCTTGTCTAAATATCCTTTAGTTTCTCTTTAAGCTCTTTTAACTCACTTGCAGCCATTCTACATGGGGTAATTGAGATAGGGCAAGTTTCCGAAATAAGATGTATCCCTAAATCAATCTCTCGATCGACAGAAACACCAGGAAGGTCATCAGGGAATACCTCTAAAAATTTTTTTACCACTGGGATGAAATGTAAAGAATGACCCTTTGAGTTACAATCTTTAACCCAAACCAGATAATAGAGACACCCTTTGGAGATTAATCTCTGAGCTCTAAGATATGATATGAACCTTTCCTTAGGATTTAGGGAACTACCCTCCCATTCAATGACTGACTCACTAGAGAATTTAAAGACGACCTTATGAGTCCGACAGTCTAGCAAAGCATAGCACGAATGCAGTAAATCCATACCCATTATGACATCAAAATAAACCATGTATAATTTAAATAGATCCACTAAAGTCTCCCAACCCCCCATGGATACTACATAACCCCTATAGACTCTCTTGGAAACTACATAGTCACCTATCGAGGTAGAAATAGAAAAAGGATCCAGAATACATTTGATACTAAAACCAAAATGCACAGCCACAAATGGGAATATATATGAAAGAGTGGACCCCAGGTTAAGTATTAAGTGCACCTCATAGGGAAAGATTTTTAATATACCAATAATGATATCAGGTGATGCCTGAAATTCTTGATGAGTAGTGAGAGAAGAGAGCCAGTTTTGACCAGTGTCGGAGCTAGATGGTGCACTCTTTGGTGCCAAAGCTTATAAAGAGGCAACTAAAACCTTGTCTGCCCTAGAGGCAACCTTACCAATAGGACAAATTTTAAGTATATGCCTTGGGTGACTATAGTAGAAGCACTTGTCCTGTTCTTCATTACAATAATCCCAATGCAATCAACCAAAAATTATGTAGGGAGGATATGATGGAGCTGATTGAGCCCTACTAGCCTAAGATTGAGCACCCTGTGCACTAAATTATCACTACCCTAAAAATATCAGTCACCTGACAACTTTGGCTAAGGAGCACTAGTCGTCGAATAAGACCCAAAATTTCCCCACATCTTTTTTAACCACTTTCCACCATCCCTGCCATTCTACTATTGACCACCACCCTACTTAGAAAGTATAAATTTCTTGTTTAACCTCTCCCTAATTTCAGTTTGTTTCTTCTTCTCTTCCTCAACTTATAGCACGTGTGCAACTAACCTATTGACATCCATGTCTTTGTTTAACAAAGAAGCCTTACTCTCTAAAATCAAGTCTCGATATAACCTAAAAGCTAACTTTCTTATTCTAGATCTCATGTTAGAAACCAACTCTAGAGCATATCGAGATAACTGGTGAACAAACTCTTCCACAATTTCCTCCCTCAACTCCTGAAGAAAAAAAAGGTCCAGAAAAAAACTAGAGAAATCTTCCCATAGGGCTGACTCAGCATTGTCACCCTTAGTTTGTTCCTATTCCCCATACCATTGGTAGTCTACATCTTTCAGTTGGTAGGCAGCGAATTCCACACCCTTCACATTAGTAGCATGCATAACACAGAAGATCATCTCAATTTCATCAATAAAACATTGAGAATCCTCCTCAACCTTAACATAAGTGAACACAGGAGGGCTCAACCTCATAAATTAGCTAACCCTTGTGGCCTCAGAAAATAGAGTAATAAAAGCACCACACTAAGCCTAAGAAGCTACCAATTGTGCTAATATATAAATAAACTATTGAAACTCAGAATTCTTCACATCAGCCTGAGGAGCTTGAGAAAGACTAGAGGGACCGATAAAAATCCAAGAGAGAAATTAAGAATTGGAACCCTAGATCGAGTCTGAACCTCATAAGTAGGATGGGTCCTATCAACATTATCCTCGGTTTAGATAAAGGAGTTTTCATGAATGTTAGATCATCTCAAAGGTGTGATCTAAAAAGTAAACAAATGGGGATAAGTCTATAATCATTGCCAAATAACCACAACCAATACCAATCCCAATGTCAATACCAATACCAATGCTAACACTAATATCAACACCACCCATGCATATATTAGTCCAATAAAGCCTCTAATCAGAATCAAAGAATATCCAGTCGGGACATGCCCTCGCTCATAGCTAAAACTATAACCAATGAAATAACAATAGTGAAAAAAAGTCCATCGCATGAAAGGGAGTCTTTTGGAGTATAGAAGCTCACCACTTCAATATAACTCAAAAGCTGTCCCCAAATCTAAGTTACTGAGTAAGAGGAATAGAAGTAAGGCTAGTCCCTGCATTGCGTGGGAAAACAGCGCTGAAGACGGTTAGCAGAGTAAACGCTAGTATGTAACTCAAGGATAAAGATAAAATAGTTCCATCATTCAAAACAAATCAAATAACCATATAAAATCACATATATACAAATATACCATGCTAGGATAGGGAACAAGGTTTAGCATGCATTTAAAATCTTAACTTGGGTTGTGTAGCTTAGTCATCAAAAAATCAACCATAGGATATATGGGTTTAGCTCCACCTTCTGAAAGTTCCCCAAGGCATGTTAGTCACACGACCATAGAAAAAGAACCTAGGATAACTAGTACATCTCAAAAATATAAAGTGTGACATCATTCACACGATCACCAAGACCACCCTCACATCGACAAATGTGAGTTTCCAATATCAGTCTTCTGGGATCTCTACCTTCCATGACTTTGCTACTCAACCCCTTCTAAGCCCATATAATAATAATTTATACATTCTCAACCATTTACCAAGGAGTCTTTTAATTAGGCATTAACCGTTGGTATCATCATAAAAAAATTAGAGCCTGTATGTCTATTAACTAATTTCATATACCATTTAACCCAATTAGACTCCACTATTTCTAATTAAACTAAACCATTTATCATAAAACCATTACCACCAAGGCCTTTACCAAAACCATATGAAACCAACCAAAACTAATTTATGTTTCCTTAACCATTTATGTAATCCAAAGATTCCAAGAATAGTCAAACTATGTGAAAAAATCATTCTTATTGATAATTGCACAAACAAGTTGAGGGCATGCCATTATCAAAGCCAAAATCATCCTATTAAGGTTTCAACGATGACTCTTTAATTAAATCAATATTACTATGCAGACACATGTGGAAAACTATAGTTAAAACATGAATAAAACATAAATAAATCATGAGAAA
Organism: Capsicum baccatum var. pendulum; assembly: GCA_030864225.1. NCBI lineage: Eukaryota > Viridiplantae > Streptophyta > Magnoliopsida > Solanales > Solanaceae > Capsicum > Capsicum baccatum. The sequence goes on from CM061556.1 coordinate 100,938,123, forward strand.
CATTATTCAACCATGAACATCCAAATCCCCAACCTTTATTTCAAAACCATAACAATACTATGAAAACTATACATTAAAACATATGCCTTTAGTAAAATAACAATGAGGGAAGATTTACATGCCTTAGACACCAAAAAGTGTAGAGAGAAACCACCCTTGAAAGCCTCAATTAATTACTTAATGAAACCTTAGCTTTTGCTTGAACAGAGAGTTTGAGAGTATTTTATTGGGAATAATATGTTAATGAAGTCCTAAAGGGTGTTTTAAGTCATGGTATCAAAGGTAGTAAAATAGGAAAATATCTAGAATGCCCCCACTTAAAACTGTAAAAAGGTTGCAGGTGGTTACGAGTCGACCCCTATGACTCGTGACCATAATATATGACTATAAGACTCGTACCCCTTGAATCATAACTAAGATAGTAAGTTGGAAACCCATGCACTGTCCACCATACAACTCTATGATCTCATTAATTATCAGACCATAGGATGCATATGGTCTAGTCGTATCCAAGATAGATACCAAAGGTATTGGACATTGGACAACCTATGACTCAACTCTACCACTCGTAACCTATCCTCACAGCTCTTAGTGAGACACTCATACTCCGACACAAGTCAAGTGTATAAGATACTAATTTGACTAAGGATTTTCCTAATGACTCATCGCTGCCACTAAAAACTCATACCACCAAGTCGTTACCTTAACAAAACCCCAACCATCATCCATTGGACCCTTAACAACTAGGTTAATTTGACCCGTATTAATAGCATACGATTCAAATGATGAGTCTTTACTAGGACAGTAACCTCAAAGCTTAGGAAATTTCCAAGGTCCCAAACCTAGTGTGTTTTATCCTTGTAGCCTCTCCTTTATAAGTGTAGCACATTACACACCCATAAATAAGAACTTACTTAACATGACTTTATTGGATACCCAATAACACCAAATCTAAGCTCTGATACTATCTCTTTCATGAAATAAACCAGGGACTGGCCATGATAGGTATCTCAAGTCCCATATGGGACGAAGGTCCCCCTACAAGAAACCAAACCAAACATAATATCCCTCAATGTTGGCTGAAATACAAATATATTAAAAAAATAGCATGCAGCAAGCATAAGGAAACTCAAAATTGGTCTATAATCGAAGACCAGTGATCGGCTAAATAACTGACCAACATCACCCTATATACATAGTAATCCAACAAAATCTTTCTAAACAAATATCCAAAACCAGTCTTGGTCAGGACATGTCCCCAACTCTGACAGATGAAAATGATAATGAAATTAACTATTAACTCAAATATAAGAATTAAGGCTGGTGAAATACCTAAGCCGTCCAGTGGATAAAAGCTCACGAATCCAACACAACTCAATAAATCGAGCAACCGACCTAACTTTGTGCAAAAGTAGAAGTAATTCCAAAGCTTGAATCGCATGGAGATACAACATTTGAATACGGTTAGTGGGTAAACACTAGCATGTAACTCAGATATATGGATAACATAATGCCATAATTAATAGTTCAAAATTATTCAAAACCAGAGCACATAGTCAAATACATATAAATATGTATATATGTGTATATATATATATATAAATCACATCCCAGAAGAGGGAACAAGGCTTAACATACTCTATACAACTTTAGCATGGATTTCATAGCTTAAGCATCATAACATACGAAGGTACTCGTGGGTTATATGGGTTCAGCTCTCCCCTAGCTGGTAAGGCCCTAGTGCATGTGGCCGCACAAACTAGAAGGTATACATATGCACTATGTAAGACTTGAACCTCCCAGCATATCAAGGTGACACGAGCACCAACTAATGTAATATAATGCGAGGGACTCAAACCTCTCAATTATATGATAATAATAATAAGGAGGAGGACTAAAACTCTTGGTCATATAGACCCCTACGTCGGCAACTGTGATTTCTAGTGTTGGTCCCTTGAGACCACCACTTTCATGACCTCAGCTAAATTATTGGTATCGTAATACCAACTACACTTACAAGGTATTATCAATGTGCCAACCCAATTATCATCAATTGGGGAAATTCACTACCCCCTTGGTTTAATTTTTACATTAGCCTAGGAAATTACACAACCCCATAATGTTTAATTCGAATTCACAATGCAATAGTTGAAGGATAATTCAAATTCACACATTTCTCATAAGTTAAAACCAAATTCACAATATAGGGTTGGGGTCATAACTACTTCAAAAGTCACAAGTTTGGGGAAAATCAAAATTCCCTAGTTCATTCACCATACTTATGCACCGACAAGTTTGAAACCATAATCAAAGCATGGATAATCATATGTAAATCATGGGAAAACATTGTTCAATAAAAGGAATTCAAAATCCTCAATCCTTGATTTCAAACCAACATAAATATCTCATGAATAATATGTTAAAATATATTTGTGTTTTTTTATAAATTAACAATGAGGGAAGAGTAACATGCCTAAAATATAAAGTTTCTCAGAAGGAATTTAACCCTGGAACCCTTGGATGGCCTACTTCTTAGAAACCCTAAGTATGGTTGCTTGAGAGAATTTGAGATAGCCTTTGAAGTTTTTGATTATGTTAAGGATGAAATATAACCCCTTTAAGTGCATTATGGACATTAGGATTTAATTAGAAAAGGAGAGAATTTTCCAAAGTTCCCTCAATTTAAAAACTAAAATTTAGTCATCAGTGACTATGGGCCACTATATGACTCAAAAAGATACATTACGACTCTTCACAAGGAGTCATAGTCAAGATAAAATCACCAAGTCCCTATATTGGTCTAGCTATAATTTATACCATCGACTCGTAACCACTTCTCGTACTCAACACAGCAATAATTTTGGGATGACATACTAGACACCCTACAATTGGGACATAATGACTCGTCATGAGTCTTTACGACTCTTAGCCTCAAGTCATAATGAAGATAGTGTCTTAGGCTAAACGTTTTTGACATATTACGACATATTCCTTACGACCCATACGAAGTCTTAACAAAAAGTTGAGAGCCACTCATACTTAGAGCAAAATATTAAGCCACTTGTTCTGATTATGTTATGATCGAGTCCCTATGACCCGTCAAGCCCCCCTATGACTCATCGGGGAATTCATAGTAAGTACATTGAGGCTAAAATTTTAGAAAAATTTTTAAAGACCAAAAACCCAAGGCATTACATCTGTAGAACTTATTGAAACTACAATCAACTGAATAGAACCCCGGTATCAAACTTGATGCAAAGAAGTTATTTAAATATATCATGGTTTGAAAGTTAGTTCTCAAAAAGGTAGAACTGGAAGGATTTTTGAGTTTCTGGCTCGCCACTCCTACTATAGAGGGTGATATGTCACAATAGTGACTTCCGTCATAGCAAAATAATTATTGTTGTAGTAAAAGTCAAGGTTGGTCAATCCTCTATAGTGAGTAATGCACTATAGTGGAATTGAGTCACTATACAAGGGTAAATTATTGTTAATAAAGAAATTTTTCTAAGAATGATTTATTATTCTAAACTCTTTTTAGGAAGGAATAAGACAATTTGTCTTTTTTCATCAGACTTCCTTAGATTTTCCTATGAAGGTAAGTAATTTATCCCTATTAACTATTATTTGATTAATTAACCTTAGAATCACTGGTTTATAGATTTTGGAGAGTGTTAAACTTGACTTATAATTTTTTTTGGTGCAAGGGGATAAATTAAGTGTAAAACCTTTGGGTTTTAGTTGTTAATCATTAAATTACTCTTGCATGACAATAATTAACTGTGGTAACTGTGAAATTTGTAGGTTTAAAGTGAATTATGGTAGAAAAATCCTAAAACAGGGGGAATGATCATGAAATTGGCCTTGAAATTTGGGATTAGGTTATAATCCTCAACAAGGTAGGTCATTTGGTTGGTTATATATTGTGTTCATACTTTTAGACCACAACCAAGAAAACATTTCATGAAAAGGCAAGGCTCAAGTTTAATAGAGTAGTGCAAGCTTGGATTGAGATATGTGATCTAATTTATATTATATTTGCATAATAACTCTTTCTTAGTATTGCTTGTACAATGCATATTCATGAAAAGTGAATGACTGTTTGATATCCTAAGTGTTAATCATATGCAATGAACTATATGAAAGCTCATTAGTGTTTACAAGTGTTTTTTATGTTATCATTGTGGTTGTGATTATTGCAATATCTGTCATTATTATGGAATTTATTGGTATTTAGACATCTCCATGGGATTGTTTGATATAGGATTGGCATATACTTAATGTCTAAGAATTTAGTACATGGACAAGAGCTTATCCTTTGCAGGTAATTACTAGTGGGCTCACACATAAGACCATTTGCATATATGTATAAGTTTCAGGTGAGTGTGGTGATTCCATAAGTGAACTGGGATTGTGTAATTTCTTGATTGTATTAATTTGTTGAGAGAACCAAGCTTAAGTGCTGTCATTTTATATTGGTTCCTTGAGTGAACAGAATTTACATGCTCAATTTCCAAAGGTGGTTTATTTATGTAAACATGGATGCATAATATTTACCATTGTTGTTGTCCTTGTGGATCCTTGTGTGTTCGGGTTAATCGCAAGTTGTGATGTAACTCTGATTTATCTATTACTTATGTAATTGGGACATGAATTATATAATAGGTGTGTAATGGGTGTTGAAGTGGAGTCTTTTTGATGGTCTTAGTTGACTTGACTTGTTATCCTTGTTGACTCATACTGACTAAACTTCATAATGTTCTTATTACAATGCTAAGTGCTTTGAACATGAAATAGGTAGCATGATAGGGTTCATAGTTATATTATTATAATACATTTTGGTTATGTGTCCATATTTCTCATTTTTGGTTGGCAGATGATCCTACTGACACACAGTTGTTTCTTGTATGCTGATACTTCATGTGCTCTTTTTTTTGTTGAGTGTAGAGCATTTTTAGTCACTTTTTCATGACCTCATCTATGATTTAGAACATATCCAAACTCAAGGGTAAGATGCATCTTTTAGGCTACCATGGGTTCATCTACTATTTTCTAGTCCATTTGTTTCAGACTCAGATCTTACATTGGTTTTTGGGGTTGCATCCCCATTTTTTGACATTTATTAGAGTTTTGATTCAATGACTTTTATGTCAAAGGGGTATTTTTTTGCATTATTATATTTCTTACTTATATTATGAGATTGGATATTGATTTATTTTAATGGAATTGGTTAAGCTACCTATTTTTGGCTACATCTTTGATTGATGGTTTGGGTTAGTTGGTTCTCCCATTAGAGATTTAGTGTGAGTGTCATTCATAATGAATTTGGGTCATGACATCATCTTAATACTATCTTAAAACCATATGTTCAACGTATTATGCAGTCAATAATTGATGTGCTATAGAAACATATCACTTTCGATGCTTAAAACGAGGAAAATATGCATGTTTATGAGGTTATTTTGTTAGATATAATGCGTTTTGGGTATGTTTGTAGGAAATCATATTTTGGGAGCAAAGTTCATGAAAAGATGAATTTGGATACTTATGGGAGCAATTATTGATGTTCGGGACACGTTCTAAATTGTTCATGAACAAAACATGTGCGGGAATTGAACAAGAGATGAAAAATATATTTTGGCATATGTAGACCGCATGTAGCACATGTGGACCACATGTAGGCAGAGAATGTGTCAGAAGTCCAAAATTCCGAGAGCTAACCTATAGGATTTTTTGGTCCGAGCACATGCGGTCACTGCATACGCCCACCCTGCAACCCGCATGTGCCCCATGTACCCAAGGACAAAGCGTATGTAAGGACCATAAGGAGCCACCGACCCTTTTTTTCTCCTATTTCATTCGGGCTTTGGTTTCAGGGTTTCCTTATGTACTATAAATACCCCATATGTGTTTTTTAGTAGAAGTTACAAACTCTTGATACCTAAAAACATATTTGGATTTCGTGATTTGATTTTAGTCTTGTAATTCTATTTTGATGACTTACGTTGATTAATTCAGTTACGGTTTTGGGGTTTTACTTCTTCTTATTGTGATTTCATCTTATGCTTTAAATCATGAATGTTTTTTATCACTTCACAAGCATGAGTGTTTAAAACCCCTTATCTAGGGTTATTGAAACCCTAGAAGATTGATGAAGCAGGGGAAGTGCTTTTGTTGTTCTGAACCGATACCCATGCATGCATTGTATTATCTTTACTTTAATAGTTTTCTTAACTGGTGCACACGTTAGGATCCCATCTTGATTATTGTTGCTTACTCCAAAAGAGGAGTAGTGACTAGGAAAAGATAATGAAAGCAGTAATTTGGAGTTTAAGTATCGATCCACGCTACTAGATTTTATCTACGTAAGATGGTTAGATTTCATATAATAACTTGAGACTCAAAATTTATTAGTTAACTATGATCAAGATAAGGGTTAATAAGACGACATCCTAAGACTAAAAAGGTAAAGGGTGAGATCTTTCTGCTCATCCAAAAGACTATAAAAGGCACATAATTGATCAATTCTGCATGCAAGGTATCATGTTTGTTCAACAAAGCATGATAATCCTATGGAGTTGAGAAGATAGGGGGAACACAATACTAGCGTTCACATATGACTGATTACTCGCCAGTTGTTCGATATTGCTACTGAAAACCCCCATTTACTTTTCTAGTTTTGCCTATTGATTACAACAGATATAGAGCCACAAGTCCATGTATTCCTTTGGTATTCGACCCCAACCTTTTTTGGGTTACTATATTTGGTAGTGACTATATCATCTTCTAAAAGGAGGTGTAGCTTGAACGTCACCAAATTTTGGCTCCATTGTCGAGGAATACATTATTGATTTGTGAATCAAAGTTGTTGTAGTTTTCAGGTTTTTCATTTTGTTTTTGTTCTTAGTTAGCTATACACTGGTGTATACCTTTCACACAGAGTAGAGGTAATCCCTTACTCCCAGTGAATTCGAATTCAAAGAGGATCCTATAAAAACCTAGTAGGATGGTGGAATAGAAAAGGAATTATACTCCTAAATGGGTTTGTGATGTTGTACCAACCTTTCCTCCCGAAGATGTTTAGGATATTGTTGATCGACAGACTAGTGAGCTTTTACCTTAAGCTGAAAATGAGAGAAGGTCAACAAAAGAAGGTCAATGGATAGGTAGGGACGCAGAGATGGCTGAGTAAGGATAAGAAGCAGATCGCCAAGCAACACTCGGTCGAAATCAAAATAGAGCTAGAGGTGCCCGTGTTTAAGTGATCCCAGTATATCAGTATGTGCAACCATATATAGATAATGAAAAAAATATAGGATATGTTGAGACAGCAGAGACTAGAGCCATTATCCCTCCTGTTTTACCCCAGGCATTAAGTTTGACATCACGGGCACAATGATTTAGCTCTTAAATCTAAATGGTGTATTTGAAAATTTATCGAGATCTGAAGTTTGTATACGATTCTAGGGGTAAATCAAGAAGCACTTAGACTAAGGTTGTTCCTTTTCTCACTTACAGGAGAAGCATCTTTGTTTTTAGGGGAACTGCTAAGAGGCTCTATCACTACATGGAATGAGATGTGCAGGAAATTATAGAACTAATTCTTTCCTCCATCCAAGATGTTGCAGCTTAAGAATGAGATCTACAATTTTAGGCAGTTGTAGTCAGAATCTATGTATGAGGAATGATTCAATTTCAAGAAGAAGTTGAGTATGGTGACCAACCATCAGATGTCATGGACGAGCTTATAGGAGATATATTTACTGAGCCTTGACCGTCAATGCCAAAGCCATGGCAGACACCATATCTAGAGGATATTTTATTAGGCTATGTTGAGAGGCAACTTTAAAGATGTTAAATCAGATCTCGCTCACTAACCAAGGATGGTAAACTCGAAAGGTTGAGAGGGGATCTGGCACATATGCTATTGGTTCCTTATGCAACCAGAAAGTTGTTGATGATTCTGTAGCATAAGAAATCATGTTTCTAAGAACTGATCTAGGGGTACTAGCAAAGTAGATTGCAGCAGTGACTTTCAAGATAGTGAATGCAGTAGCAACACAGGGTTCAACTTCTAAGGTGTACAAGTCAGAATTAGAGGAGGAAGTAAATTATCTGGATTGTCAGTTGGCAGGTTTCTGAGCCCAAGGGAAAGGGAACCAAGGTCGAAACTACTATGACAAATATAGAGACCATAGTAGAGAGTGAGATGGTGATTAGAGGAAGAAGGATGACTATAGTGAGAAGGATATAGGTATATTTTTTCCTAGAAAATGAGATGCAAAATCAAGAACAGAAGAGATGCTGACCAAGTTGGAAAAGGGTCAAGAAAATTAGGAGATCATCCTTAAGGAGATTAAGGCCAACATTTCAGGGTTGGCCCAAAATGTTGAATCTCATGCTACTACTATCAAGAGTTGGAGTACCAGTTTGAGCAGATATCAGCAACTCTGAACCAGAGGTAGCCAAGTACCCTTTCGAGCAACACTGTGCAAAATCTAAAAAATGAGGATCATATTCTTACCATTACTACAAGTAGTGGTATAATTACTATAGATCCCCCACTACCTACTGCGGAATCTGTTGTTGATGAGACATCTATTGTGAAGTTAGAAAAAGAAACATATGGTGATAATGTACTTTCTAAGGAAAGAGGTAAGGGTTTGGATATTAAGAAGGAAATGACAAATTCCAAGACTACGCCACCTTTTCATTAGTGACTGAAGCAGAAAATAGAGAAAGGAAAATTGAAGTGATTCATTGAGATATAAAAGAGTTGTACTTGAATATTCCTCTTCTTAAGGCAGTGGAGCAGATGCTTGGATATACTAGGTTTATCAAGAAATTGGTCATAAAGAAGAAAAAAGCTATAATCAAGAATGTTGATGGCTTGCTCCATTGTAGTGCAGTCACTACGAGGTCTTTGGCTTAAAAAAATAATGACCCTAGAGCATTCACTATACCATGTACTATTGGGTCATCCCGATTCACCAGAGCCTTATATGACTTAGGAGCCAACATAAATTTGTTGTCATTGACTGTATTCAATCAATTGGGTTTGAACCTTCTGGAACTGACTTTAATGCGGTTGTTGATGGTTGACCGCACAGTGAAGAAACTAGTGGGAATGTCTTTTGATGGGATTGTGAGAGTTGACAACTTCATCTTTTTGGCTGACTTTGTCATTCTAGACTGTGAGGTTGACACCGAGATGCCTATCATATTAGGGAGACCATTTTTGGCCATACGTAGAGAAATGGTCGACATGGAAAATGGATAGCTGAAGTTCGGAGTTAAAAGTGAGGAGGCCATATTCAACATTTGAAAATTAATGAAATATCCAACCGACATAAGAGTGGTGTTAGTGATCGATTGTATTGATGACCCTAGAGGGTACTCCTATGGGTATCTTGATAAATTTTGATTAATCAAGATACTCATGTCATACAGTTATTTTAAATCAGGAGATATATGGGAGGAAACCCATGGGATTGTTGGTGAAGTCTGAATAACCAAAATATCTACGTCGTTCCACGACATTAAATCAAGCACGAAGTGGGAGGCAACCCACTATTTTAGTGTTCACATTTTTGTTGTTTTCCTTTTGTAGGATTTTAAGCTCTTGGACTTACCTAAAATATGGTAAAATTTCTACATTCATCAATTTCTAGTTAAGGGGATTATGTGACCAATCCATCACGGTCACAAGTCCCACATGGGCCAGGTAAGTTGAGCATTAAAATGAAAATATGAAATTTTTTAGGATGAGAATGGAAAGTTATGGACTTGGGTACATATTCATACTTTTCGGACTATAAATTCACATTATGGGACCATGAGTAGCTGGAAAATTATATTAATGCCAAGTCCAAACTATAGGAAAGCGGCCCAAAAATTTTGGCCCTGCAGATGCTGGCCACATGTGGCACATGCGCCCCATGCCTTGCTGCATGTAGTTGTCACGACTAGGTCAGTTGTGGGCCCAAATTTTAATTAAAATTTTGAGCCCACCAACACATATTTAAGACCTAAAATAGCCCCCATCATTATTTAAACATCATTATCCTTATTCCAACTCATTCAAATCCTCAAAACTTCACTTTTTCCGTTAAATTCATACATCCCTCTTGAATTATAAACTAACTTTAAACTTAAGTAAATGCTAAATTGAAACTTTTTTGAGATACCAACTTATTCCAAGACACTAAAAATGATTTCCAATTGTGGTTTTGCTTGGCTTTTTCACTGTTCACTTTTGAATTTTCATAAAAGAGGTAACTTTCTCGACTTCTAATGGTTATGTACTGATTTATTTATTGTTTAAACAAGTTGATATGTGTATTCCCATGCAAAATATATAGAATCTATCACACTTGTATGTAGGATACTTGAACTAGCCAATAATCTCAATATAGGGCCTTGTTTTGAATTAAGTTCTAAAAGTTATATCCCAAACGGAAGTTGAACTTGAATTAGAGTAGTATCACAAGTTGAGCATGTTTAGTTTTCTTTGAAAATCATGATTCTTTATACATGTGTGCAAATTATACCTGTTGGGATTTCAAATAAGTTATAGGGGTGTGAAAATTAAGGAAAAATTTGAACTTTGCAAATTTTGAGTTTTTCTTCAAATTTTGCAATTCCTCATTTTTGTTGGAAACTAATGACTAGATTTTTAGGTACATATGGCACCAAAAGTTTCTAATAATAAGAAGGTCGATACCTCAAGGAGAAGGGATAAGTGCCCCTAGCCCAGCAGTTTGGTGGAGGAGTACCCAATTTAGTAGATTAGAGTTGCAGCAGGTAGGGTGACACGCAAAGTTACTAGAGGATAGATGTACCAGGCTGCTCAGGTAGTTCCATCCCAATCAAGAATAAAGTCAGTGAAAATGTCACTCCCACACTTTCGTCCACCAAGTGATCATAATGATGATGAGGATGAGCTAGATTCTGAGACTAATCCATGGGTTACAGCTCAGGATCCGTAGTCCAAGGAGGGGTCTCAAGATTCATCTGAGGATACAGAGCAGGAGAAGTCATCATTGGTACCCAGTCTAAGGAGGGTACCTCCACACATGTACAATAGTTAGATGTACCCTAGTCTGAGGAAGGTATAGATCAGGCTTCCCATGAGCCACCAGTATAATAGGGTCAAAGTCTTGTACCCACACATATCTTGGCGGCATATCCGAGGTGGTGTTTAGAGGATATATAGGCGATTTATGATATAGATAGTCATATCTCAAATACTGGTTGGCCGTAGAGGCTTATTTATGAGGAGCATCAGATTAATCTATATGGGCTAAGTAGATTACCACTATTACGAGCTTTCTTTGATCATTATCAATTAGAGTAGATGACTAGACCACTTGGTTCTTACATCCTAGCCATGGTACATGAGTTTTATACATCATATCGAGCCACAGTATTTCTTTCCATGTGTAGAATTACAGTCCTGATGAGACACATAGAGCATTCATATCTTGATTATACACTTGTGAGAGAGGTCAGAGTTGATCTGTCAACAGATATTATCCTTCAGGTCTTTTTTGGTCCAGATTATATCACTCCCACATCTATAGAAGAGTGTAACTACAAAATCAGAGTCGCACATAATAGATATATTATGCGAGAGGCTGAGCATAGATGAGAGAGGGTTAATATACCTAGGTGGATAGCCACCTATATTTTACCTTTGGGTGATGCACCCTAGGGATCGAGGGGCATTATGTAATCAAGAAGGGTTTGTTGACCTCTGAGGCTATGTCTTGGTGGTTGCTCATTCGACATCAACTATTCTCTACTACAACAGATAATATGTTAAGTTAGGAGGGAGAAGCCCTGGTTGCTAGTATAATGGTCAAATATGCTATTGATTTTGTAGTATTCCTCCATCATGAGATCCATCATAGAGCGTTTGGGGAGATTACTAATATACTATTCCATTGCATAATTCAGAGACTATGTGACAAGGCCGGTGTAATTGAGATACCAAGAGTAAATGAGAGGGTACTTATGACGGTTACTACACAGAAAAAGAGTATGAAGGATTTAGCACATCTAGGCCTTCCCAGGAGATCTAGAGAGCCTGCAGTAGTACCTCGCGCCCAAACTAAGGGCCCATCAATTTTCACAAAGCATGGTGATGCACATGGAGGTGATATGGGAATTAGTGTTGATATAGAGATAAGGGAGTAGAGAGAGGCCCTACATATGAGTACTCAGGGTGAGAGGACACCAGTCACTTTTTCATAAGACCCTACTTTGACCTTAAAGCCTGTTGGTGTATCTTCAGAGACTACGCGCCCATCTGTTATAGCTTCTTCTACAGGTGTGATTACTATATCTTGAGAGTTCTTTAAGAGCTTAGTGGACAGTCAGAGGGCCACTGATGCACGATTATGGGTTGTTGAGATCGAAATGACTACCCTATATAAGTATATGTGTTCGTAGGTTAAAACTAGATTCGAAATGGCAGAGGCTAGATGGGAGGTCATACAGAGAGTTGCCTTATCTAAGATATATGATGACTTACAGACACCTTTATATGAGATTGAGAGATAAGTTACAGCCTGATTTATAAAGCCAAAGGCATCGTACTTAGCCCAGATGATTGAGGATATGGATATATTATGAGCATAGGTATACTCTCTCATAGAGAGCCATATAGCAACCACTCCTTCAATCATACCCCCAGTAGTACAGATATCACCTCCACATGCATTAAGTTATTTGATTTCTTAGTGGATAATGATGATGAGGTCCCAGCAGTTGGGGCCTAGAGAGGTCACATAAGAGACTTACAAGATCCTGATATGCCATATGACCAGTCTGTTAAAAAGGAAAAACTCTATTCGATGGATTCTGCACTTATTAAGAGGATGAGTTATGATACAATAGTAGTGGGTGCATCATCTAGTAGTGCACCACCATCACCACCACCTCTACCAGCTAATATGTTTTTATCTGGGGATGCTCCTGACAAGGACGCTTAGTGCATCCCAGGTTTGTTCTCATTTCTATTATTTTGTGTTATTTTTATGCTTTGAGGACAATGTGTAATTTTTAGTTGGGGTGAGGTATACATAGTCGACATGGGTTTTTGCTACCGTGCTTCTTTTCTTGTTAGTCACGGTATGGTTATAAAACTGGTATGTCTAGGTTAATTTATGTCATACTTGTTGTGTATTATATTATGTTTTTGTGTAATTAGGAGTTTGTAAGTATTTAGGGCAGTAGTCATAGTTTTTATTAACTTTTTTACCCCTCTAAAAATTGTATTTTTGAAATGTGTGCAAGTATATATGTGTGAACATTATGATCTTATTAGGGCATTAGGATTAGAAAAATGATAATCACTTTCTAACAATTGCATGAATCGGATAATTAGTAGCTTATGATATTGACTTTGTGCTATGTGTGTGAGAGATTCTACTTAGTTCCCATTGTGTGTTGAATTTAGAACATGCCTAGTTAGTCTTCCTTAGGTTAAGGAAGAGTCGGTTAGGAAAGGATCATAGGTCATTTTTTATTTTCGACCACTTTTAGCCTAAATGACCTTCCCTTTGTGAAATAGTATCCCTTGATCCCAAATTTGAGCCTCACAGCCTATTCTTTTATTACACCTTTCACCTTTCCATTTTTGTTACAATTAACCTGTTTTGGCCCTAGTCCTCTTTGGAAATTGTGCACCTTAACTCAGGTAAAAGTCCTAAGTTAAGGGTGGCTATCATTGGGGTTCATAGAGTAAAGTGGGTATGTAGAAGGGTAAAATAAGAAGAAAAGCTAGTAGGGCTGGGTGTGGTAGAAAAAGAAAAAAAGTGTGGAAAAAAAGTGAAAAAAATAAAAGACCACACCCAACCTAAATACGCAATAAAGAATATAAAGAGAGAAGTAAGGGTGGACTAAAAAGAAAATTGGCTAATAAGTGAGACACCAAGGGTAGTGTAGTGCCAAGGAGGCTTAGTCACTTGATATGTCAATATGTACCATACCAGCCCCCAAGCCTACATTACAAGTCGAGAAAAGTCCTATAGTGATCCTAAGTTGATTGTCTGAATGCTAAGGTAAAGAAAATAAAGTCCAGCCTATGATATTTAATGCATATTGATTGAAACTTCTCTTTTGAGTGTAAGTGTTTCTTGATTGTTCCTGCATTTACATGCATTATTTCATAAGAGTGATTTGGTACTTCTTTGTTGTGAGGGCACTTGGGTCATATTGCTAGTTATTTCCTTATTTTGGGTAGTGTAACATGTATTTATGTATGGTTATCTATTGCTAATGTAATGCCATACCTTGATCCCATTGTGTCACATTATCATGCTTAAGATTTATAAATAGTTGGTTTTGAAAAGTGAGATTGGAGAGGGTGTTATGTTTTTAGCTTAAAGTGTTAGACTGACTGCCTTGAATAGCTTTAATTCTCCTAGTTAAACGTCGTGCTTTTGTTTGTTTTGTTTTGTTGTCTGTTGTTTCCCGAGGACATGCAAATGTTCTAAGTTAAGGGTGTTGATGTGCTATAGAGATATAGCATTTTCGATTTTTAAAACGAGGAAAATATGCAATTTTTGGATTTTTTTTCTTAGATATGATCTGTTTTGGGTATGTTTTGCAGAAAACCATGTTTTGATGCTAAGTTTGTGAAAAAAGGTGATTTTGTCTAATTATGGGAGCAATTATGGATGTTCCGGACATTTTCTAGATTGTTCATGAACAAAATATGTGCGAGAATTGAAAAAGAGATAAAAATATAACTTCCAACACATTTTAAGTCAACATGCGGACCTCATGTAGCACATGTGGACCACATATGGGAAAAACATGTGTCAAAAGTCCAAAATATCGAGAGCTAACTTGCAGGATTTTTTGGTTTGAGAACATGCGGTGACTACATGCAGCCACCCTACAAGACGCATGTACCACATGCGCCTAAGGATAGGGGACACATGTAGGGACCACAAGTAGCCACCGACCCTTTTTGCTCCTAGTTTGTTTGGGCTTTAGTTTTAGAGTTTCTTCGTACTATAAATACCCTTAATGTGTTTTTTAAAAAATTTATGCACTCTTGATACTTACAAACATATTTTGATTCTGAGATTAAATTTTAGTCTTGGGATTCTCTTGTATTAACTTTGGTTGATTAATTCAGTAACATTTTTGGGTTTTTACTTCTTTTTATTCTAAGTTAGTCAGTGTTTCAGTTATTGTGTGATGATTATTGAAGCTATAGAAAGCTAGGAATTTTATATAAGAAGGAAGTACTAGTAGTGGGTCTTACATTATCAGGCATAGGCTTTTAGGGTGAGTTTATCCATTATACGTATTATTGTACAACAGACATAGGAGGATGGATTGAAGCTAAGGGGGAGATGATAGGACCATTACCCAAGTCAGGCTCTCAGATTCTAGTAGTGATGCTAGTGTGTTTTAGAATAACACTAGGGAGAAAGATGCCCGACCCATGCTTATTTCAGTATTTGTAATTCAGTTATCACGATATCTGCTCATGCCCTACATGTCATCCTTAGGATCATAGCTCATATTTGTGCACCTTATAGAAAATTACATACTCTCTCAATTCTTAGTATGGACAGTTCCAGGTCACTCAGCAGTACAAATCATGTTCCATGAATTTATGAACTCCAAACTCAGGTCATGCAGCTCATGATTCATGTACTCATGTTTTATAGTATGTTCAATTCCAATACTCATGCTACACTTTTAATGATAGTGAAATTTAGATTTATGTCATGTATGCCCTTATTTTAAACCTCTTTGATAAATTCATGTTATCGATACTCTATTCATCAGGCCTTGGATAAGTGCCAAAGTTATGCACAGTATTCTTTCATGTTTCAGGTCCTTATATTCTAACCTTTCAGTGACCTCCCTTTATGAAATAACGGTGATGATAAAGAATTGTTTAGATATGAGAGAGTAAATATTTTATGTTAAGGAAAGATTATTGCATGGTAGTTTTACACGAGGCTATAGGTTTGAAGAAAGATTGAGGATAATTTTTTGATATATGTCATGGTTAGCTGAAATCTTGTGTGTGATTTTCTTAAGAATAGTGCATGGAAGTTATTATTGATAGATATATTAGAGAATCTAGGAAGGATTATTTTCCTAGAAGTTCAGATTTGTATATGATGATCGGCTTGAATGTAATGTTGTTATATAAGTGGCGGGTCCATTTTGCACTAGTAAATCCATAGTTAGAGGTTGAATGTAGTTGCTGAAGTGGAAATAGGAATTTTTCATGAGATGAGAAGTTGTGAAAGTGCAGGGTTTGTTGAATTCATGACTCAGACTAGTATTATAGTTTTATGTGTGCACTTTGTAGATTAGAGTAGGCTTGATCATAGTGAGAGAATTTAGTTTAGCACAGACTTCAGTAAATAGAGTTACCAGTGCCCATATGAATATTTTAAGTAGCCTTAAGTAAAGTACAGTTTTTAAGTGGAATGTATAGTTGAGTATAAGCTTTCAGTATAATTCAGTTTGTTTAGCCAGTAGTTCAATTAGTAATCAGACGAATAAGTTCTTATGGTTTTCCACCTTCCGATCTAATCTTACTATCTGAAGTTTCATGAATATGATCATTCTAAGAGATAGTTTGTTTGCATCCATGTAAATTGTGAATCCAGTTCAATCCATGTATCATGTTTCATATTTATATACTCATTCATGATTTATTTTTTAAGTATCTCGTGTATCGTCTCAATCTTTCCTTAGTATTTTAGCCAAGTCAGTATCATCCGAGGGATATACTATCCCAATGGGCATATGTATTGAAATACCCTGAGTATTCACGTCCTAAACCTCTAAACTTTTATTTATGAAACTAGATCTAGCTAGATGTAATGGTCACTCATAAGTTAAATCTCATTTCTATCTCATTTTATAACCAGTCTCATGTGATTGCATATATTCAAGAAATCAGTTCAGTTCATGATATTCAGTTCATGTATCATGTTTCAGAATCAGCTATTCAATTATGTTCTAGTTCACATGTTCAGTACATGATCTCAGTTACCTTAGTATAGTACTCAGTTTAACTAGTCTCATTCGAGGACATATGTTCCCAAGGGGGAGATATTCTAATACCTCATACTTTTCTTAATTCAGTTCATCTCATAGTGCATGCATAAGAGGCTTAGAAGCTGAAAATTTAGCTTACCTCATACTTTGCTTAATTCATTTCATCTCATAGTGCATGCATAAGAGGCTTAGAACCTGAAAATTTAGCTAAGTGTTGGGGACTTAGTCTTATTTTTTTTCTCTTAACTTCGAGGACTTTTAAAGTAACCTTCCCAACCCTGAGACACAAGTTTTTGAGTTAATTCATGTTCAAGGGTGTAAAGAGCATGTCTCAGGGAAGTTTTGGATTTTTCGAATGAGGATTAGGTCATGTTTGGATTTTGAAAATAGCAAGTCATCGCGATAGCATAGCGATACATTTATTATAGCATTGGATGGATTATCATGCCACGGTACCTCCTTAATCCATATTTTAGTTGTGAATTTAAATGTATGAGGGGTAGTAGCCTCTTTTCCCCTCAGTCCAAGTCGTTATAACATGACTTATATCATCAATTTAGGCATAATTAGCCCATTCCCCTTTAATTTTATCTTAAAAAAACCCTAACTACCTCCCAAGACTCTCAAAATTAATTATCTTCTCTTCAACGAAACCAAGAACTCAAGCTTCCTAATTTAAGAACTTTCAAGAAAGATTTCAAGATTGTATTTCCGGTCCAAGTATAAAAGTTAAAGGTATGTGTGATGTTCATCCATGGGCCCTTTTCATCCATGGAGTCCAAGAACCTATTTTTATATTTTAATTCATGAATTTATATGTTGACAATAAGTTATCTTCATGAAGTTTGTATGAATTTCGATTATACATTATGTTTACAAGTATTTTTCATTGAAAGTAGCCCTTATACATTTGAATGAAGAAAATTCCATGTTAAATCCCCAATTTATGGTTTTAGTGTTATAATTATGTTATTCCCATATGTTTCAATCATTCCCATGCTTAAGTTCAAGAATTTCAAGTGTTAGATGAAATTCCTAAAAGAGATGAATTTTGAACTATGATCCCATATTATGTTCTTTAAAGCTTTTATGTGTCCATAGTGTTAATTCTATTCAGTGTTGGGGGTGTAAATACCCAAAACTTAACTATTTACATAGTTTATAATATTTTCAGAATGGTTTCAGATAAACCATAAGCCTTGTCATTCAGTAAGTATCATGTTCAGTTGTTAGCTCAGTTAAGATCAGTTTAGTCAAGTAGTTAGTGCCATTAAGTTGGGAGTAGGATTTAGCACTGAGTGATACTAGGGATAGGGGGATTATCTGCCTGTAGAGGGCGTGAGCTTTAGTAGCATTCCCTTAGTTTCAGAACTACGTAGCCAGCATAGGTTAGAGATGTCAACCTGCTAGTTGAGGGTTGATAAAGTGTTTACCTTCTAGTTGAGGGTAACACATACCTCATTATAGCACCTGCTAGTTGAGGGTGACTCTTTAGTGGATCCACACAACTAGCATTAGTACCCATGGCACGATACTGACACCCTTTCAATTGGGGTTATAGGTTGAACCCCACTTAGCTTAGATTGGGGCATGTCAGTTAGATAATATCTCTTCTTTATTGTGTTTATTGATGACATTTTAGTTTACTTAAATAGTTTGGTAGATTATGTTAATCACCTCTGTGTGGTGTTACAAACCTTAAAGGAATAACAATTGTATGCCAAGTTCTCTAAGTGTAAGTTCTGGTTGAACACTGTTACTTTCTTGGGTAGTATTATTTCTAGTAAAAGGATTATGGTGGATCCGCAGAAGGTTGTTGTGATGAAGAGGTGGCCTAGGCCTATTACTCTATCTGATATTCAGAGTTTCTTGGGTTTATTCGGGTATTATAGGTAGTTTGTGGAAAGCTTTTCTTTGATAGCTACTCCTTTGACTAAGTTGACTCAGAAAAAGGCTAAGTTTTCTTTGTCAGATGCTTGTGAAGAGAGTTTTGAAAATTTAGAGAATAAGTTGACTATGGCTCTAATCCCAAACTTGCCGGAAGACAATGATGGGCTTGTGGTTTATTGTGATGCATCTTAAGTAGGGCTTGTTTGTGTTTTGATACAACATATGAATAAAATTGCCTATGCATCCTAGCAGTTGAAGGTACATGAGAGGAATTATCCTACCCATTATTTGGACGGCATTACTTGTATCGTGTTCATATGGATATCTTTTCTGCTCATAAGAGTCTTCAGTACGTGTTCACTCAGAAAGAGCTTAATCTCAGTAAGAGAAGGTGGCTTGAGCTTCTTAAGGATAATTAAATAAGTCTTCACTACTACCTAGGTAAGTCTAATATAGTTATTGATTCTCTTAGCAGGTAATCCATTGAGAGTTTGGCTCATATGGAGAAATAAAAGTGGGAATTAGTAAAGGATATTCACCGCTTGGCTAAACGTGGTATTCGTCTCTTGGACTTTAAGGATAATGGTGTAATGGTGCAAGAAGTGGTTCGGTCTTCTCTTGGTGAAGATATTAAAAAGAAGTAAGTATTGGATCCTATCTTGATAAAAATCAAGAGCAACGTTGGTGAGTAAAAGGTAGTGGTGTCTGAGATCAGTGGTGATGGTACTTTATGGTACCAAGAGAGGTTATGTTTTTTTGAAGTCAACGGGCTATGGAAAAGGGTTTTGGTTTAGGTGATCTACTGGTGGAATGGCATGAAGAGAGATGTGGTTAATTTTATGGCTAAGTGTATGGTGTGTCAACAGGTTAAGGTTGAGCACATGAGGCCAGGAGAGTTGTATCAAGAAATTTATTTGCCCGAATGAAAGTGGGAAGTGATTAATATGGACTTCGTTACCGGTCTTCCTCTGTCTTGGAAATAGTATGATTTGATTTGGGTCATCGTGGATAGGATGACCAAGTCTGTGCATTTATTGCCAGTGTGGACTACTTTTTTGGTGAAGGATTATACGCAGTTGTATCTTTAAGAGTTTGTGAAGCTGTGTGGGGTACCTGTGTCAATTATCTCTGATCGTGGTACGCAATTTTCATCTCATTTCTAGCAGTCTTTCCAGAAAGGGTTGGGGACATAGGTTAGTCTAAGTACTATTTTTCATCCACAGATAGATGGGAAATCTGAGAGAACTATTCAGATATTGAAAGATATGCTTCAGGCCTGTGGGTTAACTGTGGTGGCAATTGGGTTGAGCATCTACATTTGGTGGAGTTTGCTTACAACAATAGCTATCATTCGAGTATTGGTATGGATCTTTTTGAAGCATTGTATGGTAGGAGGTGTAGATCTCCTATTGGGTGGTTTGATCTTAGAGAAGCAGACATGTTTGGTCTGGAATTGGTTATCAGGTGATGGAGAAGGTCAAGGTGATTCGAGATAGGTATAAGGCTACCCAAAATTTCCAAAAGTCCTATGCAGATGTTAGGCATAGAAACTTGGAGTTTGAGGTTGGGCATAGGGTGTTCCTTAAGGTGTCTCCCATGGAGGGAGTGGTGTGGTTTGTCAAAAAGTGGAAACTCAATCCTCAATTCATTGGTCCTTATGTAATTTTGCAAGTTTCCAATGTTGCTTATGAGTTGAAGTTGCCTTCTAGCTTAAGTTTGGTTCATCCGGTCTTTCATGTTTCTATGTTGAGGAAGTGTCTTAGTGATCCTTCTTTGATTGTTCCTTTAGAAGGATTGGATATTTTTTATTCTCTGTATTATGAAGAGGTCCCAGTGGAGATATTAGATAGGTAATTCGTCGGTTGTAGACCAAGGATGTGGCTTTGGTTAAGGTTCTATGTTGGAACCATAAGGTGGAAGAAGCTACTTGGTAAGCGAAAGAGGACATAAATTCCAAGTATCCGCATTTGTTTTTTGCTCCTAGGATTCATGTGGAAGGTATATGTCTTGAACTCATCTTTATTTTCTGAGTTTATTAAATGAAATATTAACATCTTTGCCTCTTTTTTTCAAACTTTGTTGAAGGGATGTTTGATAATGCAAACGACTCTGTGTGTGGTTACCCCTACCTTGTCGGTCATTTGGGGATGAATGTTTCTAGTGGGGGTGACTGAAACATCCTGGGTTTTAACCCTTCAAAAATTTTCTTGAAATTCATTCTCCAGACCCAATATGACTCATGGGTACGAGTCGTATATTGGGGTATGAATGGTATGGTCATGTTGCATGCTGACCAGTGTTAGTTTGTGGGATGGATTTAGTCACTGAAATGGGTACGACTTGGAGATATGAGTCATAAGGGTTTGGTAAGAGTCGTAGTAGGGACTCGTATGGTGGGAAGTGTTTGATCCTCCTGGTATTTTACTCTGCCTGGGATATGAGTTATGGGTATAGATCGTATGTTATGGATACGAATTGGTTGGATGAGTTGTATACTGGATAGTGTTTGATCCAAGGGTTGATGCTTGGATACTAATGGTGGATACCAATCATATAGGAGGGTACGACTCGAATGGGTTAGTCGTATCCCTCTAACGGGTTTTTAAGAGATTTAAGTGAGGGTATTCTGGACATTTCCCTACTTTCCCTATTATTTACCCTATTATTCTATTCACTGACACTTAGAAACTATTCTAAAACACTCCATAATTCTCTCAATAGCTTTTGGGGAAAGAAGGCTAGTATTTCATCGTAAGGATTGCTTTGGGTCTTGTCTTGGTGATTTATTTCCATCAATTCTATGGTATAAGTCATGATTCTCTTCATTCATTGTAATTTTAACTAAAGGAATGGTTTATATGATTGATTTCATGGTTTTACTATTTCATGATTATGGTTTTCAACTATTATTTGGGGGTTTTGACATTAAATGTTTGGTTATGGTTTCCTATGGTTTTAATATGCTTTTATATGCATTAATGGTGGTTTTAGACAATTGGATTTCATGGTAATGATTTAATGGTCTTTGGAATTAGTTTTTGTTATATTAGGCCCCAATGTGTTTGATAAAGTTCTTATAAAGATATGTTCATTGCATTGACTTCTTTTAATGGAACTCTTGCATGTTTTAAACTAGACAAAGGATTTATGCATGGTTTAAATGGTTTGAAAAGGCTAAAGGATAATTGGTTATGCTTGTGGAGAACATGGAAGTCTCCCAAGTGGATTTAATATGGTATATGTAAGGTCCCCTTAACCTAAATGGTTTAGCTATGGATATTACTTCCAAGTGAGGGGTGGTAGGACGATACCACCAATATTGGCCATGGTTAATAAATGTTAAATGGATTTTTTGGACATGGTTTTAATTGGGCATTAATGGCGGGGTGTGCAGCTAAGTCGTGCAAGGTGGCGATCCTTGGAGGACCAAAATTGGAAACTTATATTTGCTGATATGAGGGGTCTTGATGACCATATGTGTATGTCTCATTTTATATTGGGGGATGTACTAGTCATCCCATGGGATATTCCTTGGTCGTGTGGCTACACTTATTGGGGACCTTTAAGCAGGGGGAGCTGAACCCATATGGCTCGTGGGTGGTTAGGATGGAAAATCTATATAGCCCAGGTAAAGGTTTACAGTGCATACTAAACCCGGTCCCCTTTCCCAACACTTATATATGTATGGTTGTATGTATTATGTATGGTTTTACTTGGTTTTATGACTAGTATTATTTTATCCTTATCCTACTAGTCATGCTAGCGGTCACTCGCTAACCCCGTTTACTGGCAGTTGTATCCCCACACTATGCAGGAACCAACCATTCTACTCCTCCTATTTAGCAAGCGGATTCTATATCAGTATTGGGACTGAAGTGGTGAGCTTCCATCCTTTCGAAAGGCATCATTTCATGTTACGAATTTCTTTAGACATTTTTCTTTTATTTTGGATATTAGTTTTGGCCATGGTTGGGGGTATGTCCCAACCAAATTATTTTATTCTTTTGGATAGAGGTTTTGTGGTACTTCTGGGGGTTGTTATGGGAGATATCGATATTGGTGTCAGCCTTGGCATTGGAATAAGCCGATGGGCTGACGACATTTGACAATATTGTTGGTTGGTCCATCCTATTACATTTTGGGATTGATTTTCATTTTTTTTTTGGTATTCCCTTTGGCTTATGGCCAGTGGTTTGGTTTGGCATGGTTGGGCAGTTGGTGCGGTATGGTTGGACTGGGTTAGGTCGGTCACGGTAGTGGCCTTATCCCAGAGTTCTAATGAGAACAATAACGCTATCTTGTTATATGTTTAAAATTTAGCCCATCTAAGGCAAGATGTAGGTGATTTGGTTGGGTAATAGGGGTCAGTCCCCGATCCTGGTTGGACTTGGGATACCTATTACAACAATGCCCAGGGTCGGGCCGGGTCGGGTCAAGAGGCAAACCTGGAAGTACACTCCAACAATATTGTGCAAAAGTACAAAAATAAATATAGAAAATTAATGTAAGAATCACACCATTATAACTACTAAATTGGCCCCCATAAGCCAATAAGTGCAGAAAAGTAAATAACCCAATGCAGGCCCCCATAAGCCTGGAGAGTTCAATCAAGGAAACTAAATAACTGAATGACCATGAATACCAATTACCATACCATAACCAAGAATCCATCCAAATCATATCATATTATGAATAACTCCCAAAATGTCGGACTTGAATCGAAACTCAATAGTATCATCATCATTGCCTTTATTTTACTAGACTTGAACCGAACTGCATATTATCATCATCATTATCAAATGTCAAACTTGAATCAAAACTCATATATCATTATCATCATCAATTGTCAAACTTAAACCAGAACTCATATATCATTAGACCATATCAATAAACCATGTAAATAAACCATAATCATAAGCCATATCACTAAATCACAATAATTATCCACCAAAACTTTCCCAAAATTATAATTAACTCTCACTTACCAAACTAGCATAATGAATAATCATCTAATCTATTCAAAGTCCAAAAATATCATTAATAAGGGTATATCATGCATAAATAAGCCTATAAAATTTAACATAAGTCCTGGCTTGAGGTGGGCCAGAGGGCCTACTTCTAATCCCCGAATTCCATTTTAGGAAAATTCTACCTCGAACTAGGATAAGGTACCTAAATTCATTTCTAGATGTGAAATAAGCCATAAATATCCCTAAGAAAGCAATTTATCCCTAAACATGAGCAACTAAGTCAATTACACCTAAATTATGGCTTTAAGATAGCCTAAACAGTCTAGCTGACCAAATATTTTCAATCCTACCTCCAACACCTAAATCCCACCCTATTTCTACCATAATATCATAATCATATGATGAAATAACTCAATATATGAAAAAGATAAACCTAGCCTACCTAGACTCCAAGAAAAGCCCAGAGAATCCGCTAAACCATCAATTTCCTCTTTTAGAGAAACCTTCCCAAGGTTCCATGCTATCAAAAACTTAATCCACTCATCAACATGAGAACCATGATACCCATATCACTATTGTGATTTGGTTCTAAAATTATGTAAAAATCCCCTGTGGGGCTTCTTTAACCATATCGCACATTCAAAACCAACACAATGTACCTCTATGCTCAAGAAATATTTACCCTCAAGAATGGGTGAATATCCTCAAGATTCTAGGGATTTTAGAAAAATATAGAGGAATTAACCATGAAATTAATGTAATTTACCACAAATTTGATGAAGAATCATGTAACTTACCTATACCAAAGCTCTACAATCACCCATAAATGATTCTCCAAAGTTTCCACACTATTGAGGGTTTTACTCTCTTGAGACTAGGTGAAAAGTGGAAAGCAATCAAGCCAAAAAGGACATTTATATGCACCATATTCCTCTAAAGTGGGCCCTGGGACACTTTACCAAAAGGTCCTACTTTAGCGATCACTGCTAAAGTGTTTGGATACAGCTAAAACGGTACCTCTCCAAGTGTCATACCGCTAAAGCGGGCCCTAGGCCACTTTAGCGGATATCGCTAAAGCACCCAGGTCCCACTTAAGCAGTAATTTTTGGCTGAGCTTAGGCCGCTAAAGTGCCCAATGTGCCACTAAAGCATCCAATGTGCTACTAAAATGGTCACACCAAATATCATGCACTAGCTGGAGACTTAGAATATTTTTGAGTCTCCGCCAATTCCTTGGGATTCATTTGGAACCCCGTATATGCAAGAGAACTATGCTACCATATAAAATTTGATATTTCTGACTCAATGGCACAGTTAAAATTTCTATCCAAGGTCGTTTTGGTTGAAAAGTGGGTCCCACACCCACTTGCATTTTTTCTTAACTTTCGGATAATAGCTCGAAATGAGTCTGGAGCCTCGATACCTAAACCAAGGGTCCACTAACCTAAAATTAACATTTTGAAGCTTAGAATTGGCATACAAGTTTGTTTGACTAAAGGTTTTACTCGGTGACCAATTTGAACCAGCAAAGATTTAAAATAAGAAATTGGCTCTATACACCAAACAAACTGCCTGGTAACCAAACTGTTACTTCCAGCAAGTCAAAAATGACTTGGGACAGCTATAGAAAAGCTCTAAATGGTGAAAATAAGCAAAAATGTAGAAAATGACCTAGAGGGTCATTACACACTTTAAATAATAATTTCTTACCTTTGTCAAAGTGTGCATCCCTTCCCTTATTGTCTACATATTCTTTATGTCGATTCTAGGATACTACTAACTTTACCAGTATGAACCTAACTTTATATATCAACTTCTTTAGAATATAGATGCCCCAAGGACTCACCTCCAAAGCATCAAACTATCCAATTGGTGATAAATATCTTTTTCCATACAAAGTTTCAAAAAGATCCATCTTAATACTGGAGTGGTAGTTGTTGTTGTAATAAAACTCATATGAGGTCAGATATTGGTCCTACTAACCATCAAACTCCATCATACAATCTCAAAACATATCTTCAAGTACCTATATTTTTTTTTCTGACTTCTTGTTGGCTATGGATAAAAACTTATACTTAAGTCCAACCTAGTACCCAATTCTGACTGAAACTTCACTCAATAGTTAAAGGTAAACTGAGTACCTCTATTCGACAAAATAGAAAAAAGTACCCCATGAAGTCTCACAATTTTCTTTACATAGATCTTGGCCAACTTGGTTGCATTATAATCCACCCTCACTAGAATAAAGTATGTTGGCTGTGTCAATTGATCGACAATCACCCATATGGAGTCATACATCCTTAGGGTCTTAGTAAAACCTATGATGTAATGACCGCCCAAGTAATATTATTATTTCCACACTTTTTGATGTTTAAAGCTTTTGTATATCTACTCCAATTCATTTATAACTTGTTGTAGATGACAATTTAGTTGGCGCACAGTTCATTTGATTTTTAGAGCCAATTTTCTATTTTGAAGTCTTAATTAGAAAGGATTGACTATTGGGCCTAAGCTTCAGGTTAATGACCTCGTATGCTAATTCTAAAAGTTCCATCATATTCATATAATTAATTTAAGTCTAAAGGGACATTTTCTTTTGGTTCCAAGTCTTTTGAACTCATTTTAAACTATTGACTGGAGTTTGGTAAAAATTGCCCTCAGGTGAGAGCCCCATATTTCATTGAAATAACTCCAAAAGAAAATTTTAATGGAGCCATTCAGTCCAAAATATCAAATTTGATAGGGTATCTTAGTTCATTTGCATTTATAAGATTCTAAATAAATTTTAATGGGTTGATGGAAACTTTGCAAAATCCAAGTTTAGTTGGTGCAAGGACTCAACTTGTGCCTCCGTTTAAGTGAAGATCGCTTTAGCATCCAAGGTTAGTATCACATGTTCAAATTAAGAGGATCCCTAAAGTCTAAAGAGTATGTCTCTTAAGATACCTTCCCACTTTAGCGGAGGTCGAGCAAATATCGGGGGTCATTTAAGCGATCCTAGGTTGCTTTAAAGGTGACCGCTTAAGCGGTAACTGCAAGGCTTTTATTTCATCCCCAACTATTTTTCACCCATTTTATCCAAGTTCAAAGACCATTAAATCCCTATAGATCTTGTATAATTAGGATATTTACTCTTGGGTGATCACAGGGTGTCGAGAAAGTTGTTTTCTCATTGTAATCCTTGTAAGTTTTCGTCCAATTCTTGGTTAGTTCTCCAATTTAGTCATAAATCCTTAGTTCCTTGATGGTTTGAACTGAGTATCATTTGATCTCAAAATTTACTCATTCTTAAGGATAAATGATCCTTAAGCATAGAGGGATGTGTTGAAGATTTTGAAAGTGCGATTCTACAAGCAACTAAACATGGTATTTTGACTCGATATTGGACCCGAAGTATAAAAATACAATATGGGTATCATTTTTCTTATATTAATATGTAGATCACTATTTTGATAGTATGGAATCATGTGGAGGCTTCTTAGAAGGGGAAATCTTCAATCTAGTAGACTTTATCGAGAATTCTTCCACATACAAGTAGGCTAGGCTTACTCTCCTCTTATATTGAGCTTAATTATAGTATCGGTATGATATTATGCTAGTTTTAGGTTGGAAGTATGACTTGGATGTATATTTAGTGAATTCAGATTATTTGGTTGATTAGTTAGCCATATTTAGGGGGAAACCTATCTATCCGTTCCTTAGGTTGAATTGTCATCTTAGGAATTAATGGGACATATGTAGCACTTTGTAGTATGATTTGGAATCCTTAGTCTAGTTCGGTATAGAAATATCTTAGGATGGAATTTCAAGGTTAAAAGTAGGCCCCTCTGGCTTACCTAAGGCTAAGATTATTGTTAGCTCCTGGTAATTCAATAGGCCTTTATAAGTCATCCTATTTACATTCTTGAGACCAAGAAAGATTTAGATATATCCTGAATTGTTCTAAGATATTGCTTGGGAGATGTTAATATAAGTTCAAACCCAACATCTATGATGATATTACTTTCAGTTCAAGTCTGGTATTCATGACATTATTTTTGGTCCATGTTTGGCATGTGAGATACTATTTTTGGTTTAAGTCTGGTATTGAGAGGTTTCTTATAATGGTTATGAGACTGATTCAAATCTGGTGTTTATGGTATGGAAATATCCATGGTTACAATTTTAAAATTCTAATGTGTTATAAGTGTTTGTTCATTACTACTTCTTGATCGCATCCACTGGTCTTATGAGGGCTCGCATTGAATTATTTACTTTTGTTTGCATCTCCTGGGCTTATGGGAGCCCAGTTATGTTATAGATAGTTGTGTTCTCTTTGATATTATTTACTGGGTTGTTTATTTTTAGTATTTAGAGCATTATTATAGGGTTTCCCCTTTTCCTTGACTTAGTTATTATCACACATCTTACTGTATTTATATTATGATTTAGCTTAATCGGTCAATGATGGATATTGAGTACCCATTGCTTTGGTACTCATACTATACTTTTGCATCCTTTTCTGGTGCAGATCTGAGTACTAGCTGTCGTTGTTGACATTGTGTTAGTGTTCGTCAAAGTTTGGATATTGGGTGAGCTTTCATAGCCAAAGCTGACTTTCTCTCTGTCTTCTATTTTGGATGTTGTGACTATTTTGAGACTATTCTATATTTAATACTAATAGTACTCTTATTCTTTTGCTAGAGGCTCTTGTAGTGACCTTACTAGGTCGTGGGATATCTTACTCATTTTCCTTATTTACCCTTAGTTATGTTATCTTTCTTTCATACTATGACTTGTAATATAATTCCCTACAGAATTTTAGGATTCATTCTATTTTCCATCAACTAGACCGTTACTTATCATTTTGGGCTATGTTTGGCTTACCTACTGGTGAGTCAAAGTAGGTGTTATCATGATTTGTGAAATTGGGTCGTGCCAAACAACAATATCCATGATTATTCTCTCCCACTTCCACTCCATAATGGGCACCCTCTAAAAAGTGCCACCAGTTTTTTGATACAATTTTGACACTTAGTCATAAGATCCACAATATATTGCTTCCATCTGTGCCACTGGTAATGTCGCCAATATACATATTGGTTGCACTTGGATATATAGAGTACTCCAAATTATGAGCCTCCATAAGGATGGTAAGAATTAAGCTTCCTACATGAGGCATAAATCCATTCCCCCGAAAGGATGGTAAGAATTAATCTTCCCACATGAGGCATAAACCCACTCCCCCGAATCCCCAATACCCCCTTTCAGCAATAATGACTCTTTGTAGCCTCACCTTGTAACGTTTTTTTTTAAGATTGTTCAACTTTTTGTCTTCAAGTTGCCTACTTTTAATCTTCTCAAAGAAAGTAGGCTTAGCCTAAACATGCGCTAATACTCCTCCTTTGCTAGTCACCTGCAATCTAATAAAACCTTTAGTCATAGTTTGTACCTCTCTAGCCAATGGGCACCTCAAAACCTCAAACCATACCAAACTTCCCATGCTTTCTGACTTTCAACTCAATGCATCAGCCAGCACACTAGCTTTCTCGGATGATATAGAATTGAGATAACATAATCTTTGATCAACTTCATCCACCTTCTCTACCTCAAATTCAGATCACATTAATTAAACACATGCTACAGACTACGGTGGTCAATGAACACCTCACTTCATACCATAGAGGTAGTATTCCACTATTTTCAAAGTAAAGACCATTGCAGTTAATTCCAAATTATGGGTGGGATAGTTGTCATGACCCAATTTCTCAGGTCATGAAGACACCTACTATAACCCACTAGTAGGTAAGCCGACCTGTATTCTGAAACTACTAGTAACAAACTACCAAGAGAAATGAATAAAGATAGCAAAATGATTTTAATAAAAGACATACATGTATATATTATGTAAAACAGTCCCAAAACCTGGTGGAATCAGTACAAGAGCTTCTAATATAATGAGAATACAAAATTAAGTGATAAGTGAATACACTGATACAACCCATCTCTGAATACAACATAAAGATCAGTCTAACCTATAATAGGGAGAACAGTAATACTCTGAACTCCAGGAGCTCATACTAAATCTTTGATCCATAGCTGCTCCACATGAGTCACACAACAATAGCGAGAATTTGTGCTATATTGTGCAGGTTGTAGAAGTGTAGTATGAATACCATGGCTGCGGCCAAGTGCACACACAATTGTACTGGTATTATCAAGTATTAAAGAGGACTAATGAAAGCCAAGTATCGATCCCACAGATACTTGATTCAACATCAATTATATTTTAGTTCACAATTTAGATTCAATTGATGTAAGCGTAACCAAAAAGAGAGTTTGTAATTTATAACTAAAGAAAAGTAAACAATGCATAAAGACAATATCTTGAAACAATCAATAGGAGAAAACCAGGGTTAAAGCACTTTGAACAATCATACTATGTTATTGAATTTCATTCGTCAACTTGCTTATCTTGGTTGTTGATTCATAGGGTTAATTGTATAATCATAGTCTCCCGACCTCTAATACCTAAGTTGGACCTTACAACTATATCATTGAGAGGGGATGTAATAGTCCACTTAAGTTCTTTAAGCTCTCATCCTACGTCTGAAACAAGTAAGGCATCTAAGTACATCTTTGTCCTAGATACTAATTTGAATTCCTTATTTCATAAAAGAATACAAATCATACTTTGTTTACTCCCATGTTCTATCTCTCTATTCCCTCTCCTGAGATCACAAGGTTGACAATTGATGTATTCTAAGAATAGCTAATCCTTAAAATAATTAAAACAAGAATAAACAAACAACTAACAATGATAAGCAAATCAAACGAACTTAATTCAAAACAATAGTACTCAAGTTCTTGGCTTTAACCCCAGAAAAGTGTGTTTAGCTACGCATAGTCATAATCGAAATCAAAAGATTGTAATTAATGACTAAAAACATGAATCAACTAAATTAAAATAATAAAAACTTAATTATGAAGTTGTAGCAGTCCCTCAATCTCCAAAATATGTCCAAGAATCCTCCAGAATTATCCCAAAGATTGTCCAGTGCTTTTTTCCTAACACAATATGTATATCTAATATATTAATTCTAATCCTTGTAGGATTAAGAATGACACGTGATCCCAAAATATTCCCTCCATTGAAAATGTATTATATTCTTAATAGGAAAAATCTCAAGCCTTGTCGGCAAAGAATTAAAATTAGTCGTGCATGTGCAACCTATCGCGACACGATGCTCAGTGTGTTAGCCTCCTTGATGCGGCGCATCGGTTACAACATTGCTGGACTGATGCATCGCGTTGCTATCGCATTGGCTTACTGAAACTAGCCTTCAAAATTCTGGTTAAGTGTTGAACGTCCCTCTTTTTTTTAAGCTTTTTGTAGTGTATTTCCAATGAATTTGAAGCCTTTTTATCATCAATATATCACCATATTCAGCTCACAAATCTTCCTACAATATCACACACCAATTATTCGAGATCAAAACAACAAAATATCCTCAACGATAATCAAAACAATAGCTAAAATAAGGCTAATTCCCAATGATCTTCACTTTTATGTTTCTACTCTTAACTTAACTAAATTGCATTTTGCACATTAAAAACAAGTTATTCCACTCATAATTACACATTTAAACCGTTTGAAACAAATTAAACACAATAGAATCCAACGAACCCAACTAGACACACACCTAGCTCAAGGTAGTAACACTAATTTTTTGGGTTGAACTGTAAATGACTCAACTAAATACAAAATTGTTTGAAAAACATGTTTAACCATTGTAATCACACACTTGGACATTTATATGATTATTATATCATATTAACACATAAAGCACATAAATTATCCTCAAAACAAGGCTAAATAAGCTAGAATAGTAATAGTAGAGTGCATAAATACACCCAACATTACCACCCCACACTTAAAGCCTTGTTCGTTCTTGAACAAATCTTTAGTATAAGCAACTTAATTTAAGGAGACTCTACACTTCTACTACATGCAAGACACTCAAGCTAGTACTACAATGACAACACAGAATGCAAGTATCTACACAAAGCAGATTATTTACACAATTGATAGCTCATGAACACTACTCCAAAAATATCCTAGCCTCAAGAATTGACTCACCTAGTTGGAAAAATCATGCATATTTCTCAATAAAGGACATCATACAAATCACCCGCATTCATCAAACATGTTCCCTCACAATAAGAGAGTTACCTATAATCACTCACAATAATGCAATTTATCACAATGGGTACAATAATCAAATTTCACTCACTCTCACAAAGAATTCACAAGTCACAAGTAATGAACCATAGGCTTGCCCTTAGTGTAGTATTTCACTAATATCAAAATGATGAACTTAGGATCAAGTAGGTTTTTTTCGGGTTGTAATGTAGGCTAAGGGACGGGTAGGAACTATTTTGGCCAATAATAGTGACTAACCTCTCTAAGCACTTTAATATACTACTTAGTGCACTTAAGACCACTCTTTAAAAACCAATTTACACAACTTTTATCTATCCACCCATCACCATTGTTTTGCCCCATCTTTTTTAAGCATTTTCACAAACACATGGTGGGAGTATTGTTTATTACCACAATAAAAAATTCTTTTTCTTTTTCACAACCATGGTAATATTTCAAACATAATGTCTATCACACCCATCCACCAAACATCAATTATCAACACCAATAACTATCACCTTGGGGCATCAAATTCACTTTTTCCCTCTTATTTCTCAAACTCCTTACTCAATTAATTCTTCATTAAAGCGCCTAGGAGTTTTTGGATCATATTAAGGTCCATAAAAGAAGGGATTAGGCTACTTATACGGCTGCCAAAGAAAAACCTAAAGGCTCAACGAGGGATAACTAGGATAATGCACAACGGGTATGAAAAATAGAAGGTATAAAAACAAGGCTATCAAAGAAATGCATAAATCATCTCCAAAACTCACATTCTTTATTTCACTTTACACATGCACCGGGCAAGTTCTAGGTATCGCATGCAACAAGGAATATACAAATACCTCACACACACATGGAACATGCTCAACTCACATAGGATCATCATAGACTCCCAACCACACAATAGCATGAATTCAAATTTAAGCCAAAAAGTACAAGTGTCAAAAACTTAAGCCTAAGAGTCACAAAAATAGTAATTCACTCATTCAACATGCATTTTATAGTTAAAATACTTGCACCATACAATAAAAAGTAGCACCAATAAGAATATCTTACACGAAAAAATTTTAAATTGAGCCAAAAATTGAGAATTTCCCCACCCCACACTTTAAAATCTACTTTGTCCCTAAAGTGATCTTAAAAGTACGAGATAGAAATACTCTCTGAGGCCTCTAGGCCTATCTAGTAGCATCTTTACATATAAAGAAAGTTTGTGGGACCCCACACTCAATCTTTGTCATGCTTCTTAGATCAGGTTTCCGGTACTCAGACTTCTCATAAACTTGTGACTCAATCAAAAACAAAAACTACATGAAATAAAAGCTAAAAACTAAAAATAAAACATATCTTCTTAACTTGGGTTACCTCTCAAGAAGTGCCTGATTTAGTGTCGCGGCATGACCCTACTCAACTCAACCATATTTCTTCATCCTTTTACTCCCCTTTTGGAGCTATTTTTTCATTTGTTTCTGACCACTTGAGTTTTCACTCTCAATGTAAACCACTTTTTCAACTTTCATCATGTTGGGAAGCATCGATTTTGGCTTAGGCCACTCAATCAGGTAGTTCAAAGAGGTCTTTGGTGTGCTAACCACCCCACATTTTTCCCCTTTAATAATTTTTATCATATACAAATTTTTATAATGGGATGTTATATTGGGTGATTTCTAAACATAAAATACCACCTCTTCATCCTCTACCCTCATTTTGAGTATGCCTTCTCTAACATCAATCAATGCTCCTACAGTTACTAAGAATGGACGCCCTAAGATGATTGGTACTTGTTCTTCTACCTCAAAATAAATTCACCAACCTTTATGAGGACTTTCTCTATTATTCCTTTCATATATGCCATTGATCTGTTTGCGAGCTGCAAAACCACGGTGGTCTGTCTAGGCTTTCCCAAGCCCAATGTTTCAAATAGAGATAGAGGCATCAAATTTATGCTTTACCTTAAGCCACTCAGCGTGTGGATCACTCTACTCCAAATTTAGATTGGGAGTGTAAACTTCCCTGGATCTCTCAATTTCTTAGGGATTTTCTATGTCATTACAACGCTATACTTTTCACTGAGTGTTATCGCCCCCATATCCTGCAATTTCACTTTATTAGAAACTACATCCCTCAATTACTTTTCATACTTAGGGATACACTTCAAAACATCTAAGAAAGGTAAGTTAATGTGAAGTTCTCTGAATCTATCAAAGAACTTCTTAAACATTGCATCCTCCTTCACTTTAATTTGCCTCTGGGGAAGGGTAGTGGCGGCATCTTCTTCAATTCTTCTTCAACAATTTTTTCTTTTAAGTACTCAGACTTACTTGATTTTTCAGCAACTTTATCATTTACCTATTGGGGAGTCATCACATCAGCATCTACCTCCTTAGTTGTCATTGAAGGTTCTCCTTGAAGCTCTTTACCACTCCTCAAAGTGATTTCCATGACTTGTTTTGGATTTTTTATATCTCCAGGCAACCCACTTTGAGGCCTAGTATTTGATGCTTGGAATAACTGCCCCATCTGCAACCGTAAGCTTCTCTGGGTAGCTTGTGAATTTTTCATGTCCGCAGCCAATTGTGTTTTATTAGCTAGAAGTTGTTTCAACATCTCTTCCATGTTGCTAGTTGATTGATTCCCTTGTACATGTGGTTTCTAAATTTGTTGTTGTTTTTTGTTCCAAGGATGCGTCTACCACTTCATGTTGTAGGCATTACCATAATTTGTCCTTTAAGCATTGTCCACATAAATTACTGATTCCAGATTTAAAGCATACATAGCCGCTGAATGGATACTATTTTTGCAGATCTCACACCAACCACTAGTTTACTGAACTAAATTAACTACTATTCTAGGTTATGGAGCTCCAACTTTTAGGTTGCTGGACTAAGTATTTATCAAATTTTGTAATGCAGAAACCTGAGCCGATAATGCAGTTAACTGATCTACCTCAAATACACCCGCAATTCGTTTTATAGAACTTCTAGCATCTAAATTACATTTGGGATTTCCTTGTGCTATGCGGTTTAATAATGTGTACAACTCATCATAAGTCAATTCCAGCGCTTGACCCCCTTTTGGATGAATCTAGCAAAATCTTTGTACTGTGATCAAGTGATTCTACAAAAGTATGAGAAAGTACCTTATTGGAGTATTAATGGTATGGACAGTCCCTAAGAAGAGCCTTGAACCACTCCCAACCATGGTAGAGATTCTCGTCTGGCTTTTGTTTGAAGCATACTATCTCACTGTGAAGTCTCATAGTCTTACGAGACGGGAAGAAACAAATAAGAAATTGTTTTGCTAAATTATCCCATGAAGTGATTGAATTTGCCAGTTCTGTAGCCAACCACTTCTTTACTTCCCCCAACAGAGAAAAGGGAAAAAGTGTCATCCTCACATAAACTTGATTTATGCCCGTCGGGATGAATCAATCACTAATTTCAAGAAAATTCCACAAGTGGACCTGTGGATCTTCATGTGAAAGCCCATTGAACTGTCCACTACTTATCAGAAGTTGAACCATATTCTGTTTGAGTTCAAAATTGCCTCCAGCTGCTGACTTCTGAAGTAAGGAGGTCAAATTTCCTAGAAGTGGGATTGCCACTTCTCTAACTGTCCTGTGGGCAACTAGTTCATCAGCAATGATGGAAGGATTCTCTTGTTTTTTTAGATTTATGGAATTTAAGGCAGAAGGTTTGCTTCTCTCCTTCTTTAATGAAAAAGTTGCTCAGGTTCGGCAACCAAGTCCTGATCCCTTGCTAGCTTTTGAAACCTATTTTCTGCAAAAATGAACCATGACCATACGTAAAAACACCAAATAAGTCTAAAAGTAAAACTAAAATAAACAGTTGCCAAATGTCCATTCCCCGCCAACAGCGCCAAAACCTTGACTGTGCTCAAGTGCACACGCAGGTGTACATGGTCTTATCAAGTAGTAAAGTGGCCTTATGAAAGCCAAGTATCGATCCAACAGAGACTTGATTCAACAGCAATTCTATTTTAGTTCATAATTTAGATTCAATTGATGTAAGCATAACCAAAAAAGAGAGTTTGTAATTTATAACTAAAGAAAAGTAAACAATGCGTAAAGTAAAGATCTTAGAACAATCAATAGGAGAAAATCCAGGGTTAAAGCACTTTGAACAATCATACTATATTATTGAATTTCATTGTTTTAACTTGTTTATCTTGGTTGTTGATTCGTAGGGTTAATTTCATGATCATAGTCTCCCAACCTCTAATTCTTTACCTAAGTTGGACCTTACAACTACATCATTGAGCGGGGATGTAATAGTCCACTTAAGTTTTTAATCTCTCATCCTACTCATGAATCAAGTAAGTCATCTAAGTGCATCCCTATCCTAGATACTAATTTGAATTCATTATTTCATAAAAGAATACAAACCATACTTTGTTTATACCCATGTTTTATCTCCCTATTCCCTCTCCCGAGATCACAAAGTTGACAATTAATGTATTCTAAGGGTAGCTAATCCTTAAAATGATTAAAACAAGAATAAACAAACAACTAACAATGATAAGAAAATCAAACTAACTTAATTCAAAATAATAGTACTCATATTCTTGGCTTTAACCCCAGAAAAAGGGTGTTTAGCCACGCATAGTCATAATCAAAATCACAAGATTGTAATTAACGACTAAAAATATGAATGAACTATTTTAAAATAATAAAAACCTAATTATGAACTTGTAACAACCCCTTAATCTCCAAAATATGTCTAAGAATCCTCAAGAATTGTCCCAAAGATTCTCGAGTACTTTTTGCCTAACACAATATGTATATATTATATATTAATTCTTATACTTGTAGGATTAAAAAGGGCATGTGATCCCAAAAAGATTCCCTCCATGGAAAATAATTAATATTCTTATTAGGACAAATCCCAAGCCTTATCGGCAAAGAATTAAAATTAGTAGTGCATGTGCAACCCATCGCGACGCGATGCTTAGCGCATTGAGATCCTCAATGCGGCACGAAGGTTACTGCATTGCTGGACTGATGCGTCGCATTTCTATCATGTTGGTTCACTGGATTTAGCCTTCAAAATTCTAGTTAAGTGTTGACCGTCTCTCCTTTCTTCCATGTTTTTCGTAGTGTATTTCCAATGAATTTCAAACCTTTTTATCATCAACATATCACCATATTCAAATCACAAAGATTCCTACAATATCACACACCATATATTCAAGATCAAAACAACACAATATCCTCAACGATAAATCAAAACAAGAGCTAAAATAAGGCTAATTCGCAATGATCTTCACTTTTATGTTTCGACTCTTAACTTATTCAAATTGCATTTTTCATATTACAAACAAGTTATTCCACTCATACTTACACGTTTAAACCATTTAGAACAAATTAAAAACAATAGAATCCAACGAACCCAACTAGACACACGCCTAGCTCAAGCTAGTAACAATAGTTTTTCGGGTTGAACTCTAAATGACTCAATTAAATACAAACTTGTTTGAAAAACACGTTTCACCATTATAATTGCACACTTGGACACTTATATGCTTATTAATATCATATTAACACATAAAGATCACGAATTATCCTCAAAACAAAGCTAAATAAGCTAGAATAGTAACACTAGAGTGCATAAATACACCCAATATCATACCAACACATGGTACTCAGTAGGCAACTACCAACTAAGATCCAAAGATAATGCAAACATAAATAACATGCACACACAAGAATGTAAACTACACCCAATTATCCAGGTAACTAACATAGTCAAGCTAAGGAGGCAATAAGGATAGACTATCATATTTTAGCCATACTCAGGGACCTAAGAACTATACCACATATCGTAGTCCAATATAAAAATAAAGAGCATAAGAAGGATATATAGTAGTATACAAGTCCAAGGAGTGGATATACAACATGAATAAATAAAGCCAGGGATATACGGTATTACCATATCTACATAACCCATACCTAAACTAGTCACTCTAGCATCTTAAGGCTTCTTAAGCATAGTAGGATATAGTGATAACATAATTTAGGTCCCTAATCCAAATGTCTAATCATAAGATAGTTAACCATAGTAAAAATAACTGTTAGGGAAAGAAATCAAAATCATACCTCAAATATTTGAATTATTCCATAATCAACTTATCATGAACTGACCATTATAATAATAAATAAATAATTGGCTAGTTTGAACAAAAAATACCTAAATCGAGCCCCATAACCTGGAAGTCTCAATCAGCACACAACATAAAACAAGCAACACTCATAACCCATACTTATGGAACCCCTGATAAGGCTAATAGATATAGAATCCAAATAATATATTGGTCACAGGTAATTCACATACAAGAATGAATGCAAAGTAAGTCTATAATACCATATTTGATCTAAGTGACATAATGTAACCTAGTATATACATCTCCTCCAATTTAATAACTTGCAAAGGTAAGACCTACAATGACCTTTCTTCTCCGACACAATGGCTCACAAATGAAGGGGGCCCTGGGGTTGGGAGTACCCATATACACCGACCTTGTCCCAATCCAATATTTTTTATCATCATCATCATCAATCTACTCTATTTAATATCAGAGAGATGAATATATTAGTAAGAACTCAAATCATGGCTAAAGTAGTATAAGTTTGTAAACCAATTACCCAGCATAAACTTTAGGACTAAATCATCATAAAAGTGTAGGAAGAGTCAAAATCTCTCTCGATTGAAGTAAATAGTAGTAGTAAAATCATGGATCAAAATATATCTCGATCAACTCTCTAAAACATTATTTATAGTCTCAAAATCTCATAATCATTCATTGAGGTGGCATGGATCCCAAGTCCAAGATTTGAGTGACCTCTAAAAAACCTCTCTCTAAAAAATCCTCTTTCTAGTCAGTTATAAGTCGATTATAAATCTAATACAGCCGGTGGCTACTATGGTATCATAACCGCAGGTGAAGCTCTTTTGACCACCGAACAGCTTTTCTCAGGGATGGCATGCCTGCATTCGATCCCTACAAAAAACTCCATCCATCTATATGCTATGCATTCCTCAGCAAATGCCCCAATCCACTAAAGGTTCAACTCGTATTTCTGAAGAATAATTGCATTGGGCTCAAGAGATTGTCAATAAAGCTCAATCATCTATGCAAGGAAAAATAGAAGTGGAATAGCAATCACTACAATTCCCAGAGGTACCAATTTTAGCTCAAGATATGCATAACCTTTCCACAGCACAGTCATTAAAAGTGGATGTACATCAACCATAAGTTGTTCAGAGTAATTCGATGAAGGTGGTAATGGAGAAAAGTACAACAATCATGGATGGAGGTAAGCCTTCTGCTTCTTTTATTATTCCATCTAATGCAAAATCTGACATAGCTGAACCCCCTAATATAACCAATGGAGAAATTCAAAGGTTGTGCTGGGGTTGATGAATCGAGCCTTAATAGTTGTAGGGGTTATAGGCTCTACAATTGCATGATCCAAACCAGGTCAAATTAATGACCCTCCTGTCCCTAGTGTCACGCATTCTTTGGCTACAAAATTGAGAGCCCAAGAAGCCATAAAAGAAAAAGTTATTCATATTAATCCCCTCCCCCAAGATAACTACCAAACAAGGTCTTTCAGCAGTTGTGTTTAAGTCTGATAATTATAAAGTGAAGCTGGCTCAAAGATATAGGTTTATTCTAATTGGAAAATTTGAAAATAGCATGCTTAAGATGGAGGTAATTAGGAGATAATTCATCTCGCAAACTGAATTAAAGGGGCAAGTCAAAATTACTCACTTCAATTCTAGACATATATACATTGATTTAGATAATGAATATGACCATTCAATAGTTTAGTCAAAATGGAAGATGTATATCCAAGGACAGATAATGCGATTTCAATTATGGACCCCTACTTTTAAACCTGATGAAGAGACCCCAGTGGTTCCTATCTGGGTTGGATTGCTTGAGCTTCCCTAGCACTGTTATTGCTTAGAGGTGGTGAAACCTCTGCTTTCTCCTATAGGGAATGTATTGTTTCTTGATTTGGCAACTTACAAAAAAACTAGAGGGAGTGTGGCCAAGGTCAAGCTGTAAATTAATCTAAACAAACCCAGACCTCAACATTTTTAGATGGGATATGATGATGATGAGCATGGTGAAGAAAGATGGCAATCCATTCTATATGAAGAGGTTCTAGACTACTGTTCCAATTCTAAACATCAAGGGCATACCTTAATAAATTGTGTGATCAAAAAGAATGATGAGGTTACTAAAAGGAAGCTGAAGTCAAATAAAAATATCCAAGAGGATAGTGGACAGGATGAATACTCACATATGTGTCAAGGAAGGTTGAAAACACCAGATAATACAAGCTGAATAATATAGATAGAGGTAAGGCACCCCTCAATGAATGGCAAAATCACAAAAAGAGGGGTAGAAGAGACAATCAAAAAATGATATTCAAGCCATTATCTCCAGGTAAACAAACAAGGAACCAACATGAGGATGATGCTCCAACTACATATATTGTATCTATAGCATTCCAACACGACCATATAGGGGTTGAATATGATTGCCCAGCTAGTAGTAATGAGGGATCAAACCAGAGCAGATCAGAAATTGCATGAGTGTTAAATAAGAAGAAGCATAATGGTGATATACCTTCCCATAAGGAAGTCAATCTGGAGCAAATGCAGGGTCCTG
Source organism: Capsicum baccatum var. pendulum (assembly GCA_030864225.1). Lineage (NCBI taxonomy): Eukaryota > Viridiplantae > Streptophyta > Magnoliopsida > Solanales > Solanaceae > Capsicum > Capsicum baccatum. The sequence goes on from CM061556.1 coordinate 100,978,914, forward strand.
TCAAGGAGAACCAAATGAGTAGCCCAAAAACTATAAGGATTCACGGTGAGATAGTGTTGTAAGATGATGTCCCTTCTCATGAATCAACCAGAGGTTGCAAGGGTGCTGGATAAAGAGATGCATAATGGTGATATTGCCAATACAATAGTGCAGGATATTTTCTCTAATGTGCAGGACACTGGAAAGAAGGATCATCTCACTATCACTAAGGAGGGTTATCAAACCACTTCTCAAAAGATGGTTGATGAATATAGAGTGATACACTCTGAGGGTGATATAGAAGATAGTGACTTGGATTATAAGAGTCCTTTTAATGATGATCTACTTAATGTCTTTGATCCAGGTGATGTTGAAGATTGGCAATGGAGGTGAATCAGATTGCTAGACAACAAGGACTTTCTCCCAAGGGACAGTTACTCAAATCCAAGAATAGAATCAAACAACCATCACACAACATGCCTGCTCACACATCTAGGCCTTTTACCAGGTCTCACTCTTATAAACCAACCAAATAATCAGATACCTTACTTAGAATGCAAGGGATATCTTTACCCAAGGTGTGCTGGAAAGACTCCAACAACTCATTCACATACATCAAATATCTTTGGTAACAATTTTGGAACCTTTCTCCAATATTATTCACCTTGTAGAAGCTAAAAGATTGCTCAAAATGGAACATGCTATTTGTAATACTAATGGAAAAAATTGGATCTTCTGGTCTCTAGACATTTCTTGTGATATTATTGCCAATGAGGACCAACAAATTACTTGCTCAATTTCTCACGGTGCCCTTGCCTAACCTTATTTGGTGACCTTTGTATATACCAAGTGTAAAGACTCTCTCAAAAGACCTTTGTGGAATTAAATGGTCAACCTATCTACAATAATTTACCTTGTTTCATAATTGGTGATTTCAATGTAATTACTGAAGTAGAGGACAAGTTCGGAGGGATCCGCTATGACATGAGAAAAAGCTTTGAGTTCTTAGGAGTAATTGAGGCTTGTGGTCTAACAGATCTGGGATTTCAGGGTCCCAAATTTACTTGGTCTAATTTAAGAGGTATTCAGTGTAGAATATGGAAAAGATTGGATAGGGCAATGGTTTTAGATTCCTAGTTGGATAAAATGCCAATAACTACCATCACTCATTTGTCCTCTATAGGATCTGATCATTTTCCACTTCTTATAGAGATACAGGAATGGGTAGAAACACACATAAAGTACTTCAAATTCTTAGACTATTGGGTGGAAAATCCTACATTTAGCAATACTGTGGAGGCTTGCTGGCAGAAACCTTATGATAGAACACCTATGTGGAAATTTTTATCAGAAGTTAAATAGATCAACCTGTACTTTAAGTACCTATTCTAAAAGAGAATTTGGTGAAATTTATACTAACGTGAAAGAATACGAAGAGAAGGTTAGAGTGGCTGAGGAGAATTTGATCTTAAATGGCACACATATGAATAGATAGGAGTTTCATATAGTACAAGCTGAATACATCTGGCATCTTAAGGTGGAAAATGCTATATTGAGATAGAAGTACCAATTGCACTGATTTAAGTATGGAGATGCAAATTCTAATTATATCCATGTTGTTATCAGAGGAAGAAAAATGAGAATATTTTTTCATACAATTAAAACTGGTGATGAGGAGTGGATTCAAAGGGATGATCCAATTGCTATAACTACTTTTCAACACTTCCAGAATATTTTTACTGGAAAAACAAAATATATTCCAGAAAAAATGTTAGATACTATCCCTAAAATGTTTTTAGATGCTCAGAATGAGGTCCTACAGGCACTACCTACTCTGGATAAACTGAAGATAATTGTATTTTCAATGAATCCTCATTCAGCTATTGATCTTGATGGTATAAATGGGAGATTTTTTAGTCCTACTGGAATATCATTGGTATAGATTTACTGCAAGTAGTGATAGCTTTCTTTTGTGGATATGATATGCCTAAATACTTCTCACATACTGGTTCAGTCCTCCTTTCTAAAGTTCCTCATCCTAATAAACTTTTTGAGTATAGACCTATCATCCTGAGTAATTTCACCAACAAAGTCATTTCTAAACTCCTTTACCTTAGATTAGCTCCCATTCTTCCTACTGTCATTTCTGGTAACCAATCAGGTTTTTTGAGAGGTAGGAATATTATTGAGAAAATAATGCTTGCTTAGAAGATCATTAGTGACATTAAGAAACCAACTATGGGTAGAAATATGGTCATAAAGCTGGATATGGCCAAGGCATATGATAGGGTGTCTTAGTCATATACTTTTTTAGTCTTGAGAAGATTTGGTCTTGGTAAAACCTTCATTGACATGATTTGGAGAACCTTGTCCAATAAATGGTACTCAGTTGTTATTAATAGTCCAAGACATGGATTTTTTCATTCTACTAGAGGTTTGAAATAAGGTGACCCTCTCTCCATTGCTATGTTTATTCTTAGGGCTAAAGTATTATCAAAGGCCTTAAATAATCTGTAACATCATCCTCAGTATTATGGATTTCACATGGAGAGAAAAGGGCCTCAAATAAAACACCTCAATTTTGCTGATGACATCATTATATTCACTACTGGCAGGAGATAAACTTTAAGGCTAATAATAAAGACATTGCTATCTTATGAAAAGGTTTTAGGCCAGCTAATTAACAAAGAAAAGAGCCACTTCTAAGTACCTAACCAAGCTTTTTTAGCCACAATTATAAGGATCAAAGGTGAAACTGGATTTCAATAGAAGCAGAGTCCTATTTCATAGCTTGGTTGTCGACTTTATATTGGAAGGCAAAGAAATAGTCATTATGTTGGGTTGGTTAGCAAAGTGGTTTTAAGAATTGCAGGTTGGCAATCAATACTACTTAGTTATGGTGGCAGAGTGGTGATGGTAAAACATGTCCTACAAGCAATCCCTATTCATATTATCACAACATATATCACTCCCAAAACCATCTTAAAATAGCTTGTGAGTTTCTTTGCTGATTTTTATTGGGGGGTGGAAAGACACCATGAAGAAGTACCACTGGGCATCCTGGAGAACCTTATGTTTCCCCACTAATGAAGGAGGGGTTGGTATTAGACACCTTGCTAAAACTTTTCAAGCTATGTAATTGAAGCAATAGTGGGTGTTCAGGAGTAGCAACACTCTTTGGGGTAAATTTCTATTTGCTAAGTATTGTTAGAGGGTCAATGTTGTAGCCAGAAGAAGTACACATGGTCAATCCCTGATATGGACGAGTATGATGAAACACAAGAAGAAAATTGAAAAACATATACTATGGAGACTCAAATCAGGTACTTGTTACTTTTGGTAGAACAACTGGACAGGATTGGGGCCTCTACACAACTGTAGAATTAATGGTGTAAGATCAAACAATGCCAAAGTTGCAACCTTCTTAATTGATGGAGTATGGAATATACAGAAGCTAATCACAACAGTCCCTCCATAAGTGTTACACTGCATCCTCAAATTATTATTTCAGTTCCAAGAAGGGGTTCTTGATCTCTCGATTTGGACTTTGAACATAAAGGGGGAATTTAGTTGCTCCTCAGCATGGGAATAATCAGAGAACACAAAGAAATAGCAATGTTGAACAATTACACTTGGCATAGACTAATTCCTTTCAAATGTTCCTTTCTTCTGTGGAGATTGTTGAGACAGAAATTACCCATAAATAAAAGGCTCAGACAATTTGGTATAGCTCCTAATAACTATGGATGTTGTGTTACTCCTGGATGGGATATCAATTCCCACATCTTTATAGAGGGATCCTTTCCAGCTCATATCTGGCATTATTTTTCATCCTTAATGGGAATTCTTCATATCCCAGGCTCAAACACGACTTTGTTGTTGAAATAGTTGAATTATAAATCCTATAATAATGCACACAAGTTGGATTTTCAGGCCCTACCAATTATCATTTGTTGGAACCTGTGGAAACATAGATGTACTGTCAAATATGGAGAGAAATAGCCCTAATTGGCTAGAGTAAAATTCTTTATCTATAAGGACATCTCCCACCTATTATGAAGTGCCTTCCCTTGTATCCCCTGGCCTACAGGATGGAAAAATTTGATAGCTTAAGTTGAAAAATACAGACATAAGGTAAAGGTCACATATGTGTATTGGTCGAAGCCACCAGCTCAGATGGTTAAACTAAATTCTGATGGTAGTGCTATCACAAACCCTGGAAATATTGGAGTATGAGGGTCATAAGATATGATCATGGAGATCTCATTTATTCATATGCTACACCATTGGGATAGGGGACCAATAATCAAGCAAAAGTGGAAGCTACTATATGGGAACTTTCCTGGTATTTGAACAACGGTATACAACAAGTTATGTTAGAAGTGGATTATGAGCTCCTGGTCAGATGGATAAGAGCTCAAGTTCCAATCCCATGGAACCTTCAGGCTCTTCTGGAGTCTTTACTAAAAATCATCTCTCAGTTTCAGTTGTGCATTTGTAGACATGTCTATAGGAAAGCAAACTTTGTAACAGATGCCTTATCCAAAGTTAGTCATCAAGCAGAACAGCCTCAACACTTCTTTCATAATTCTCAACTCCCTTCAAAAGCAGTAGGATACTTCCAACTTGATAAAATATGATTACCAATTTTCAGGAGAAGAAAATTGAAGAAACTATAGAAACCACCTTAGTGTAGTTTTTTATTAATAGATATAATCAAATAGTATATTCTCACAGTAGTAGTAGTTTCATTCATTCAAATGTATTGCCAATCTTGAGGTCAAGTTTATACCCCCCCCCCTCATTGTACAGATTCTTTGTGATTAATAATAAAGCCTGGGGGTGATGCTCAGCCCCTAAAATTTAACCTAAAAAAAGGTGCCACAAATCCCTTATGAAAGGATCCATCATAAAAATAAAAAGTGGGAATAAATTAGTTTTTAGAAAAGTAGTAGTAAAACCATATTTTTAGTTGGCATCGTACAATTAAGTGAACATGAATGTATTGAATCTATGAAATTCCATCACCAGTATCCAAAAACTACAATTAGCAGAATCTAAATGCCCATCGACTATGGCCATATTCTTTTAAAGGATAAATCACTTTCCCAAAATCCAACTAATATCATAATCATGGCGTTATGCCCAATAATATGTAACCAACATAACCATATCATAATTCAGGAAACCATCTTAATCCACTAACTTAAGTAGTAAACTTGATACTAAAGGGGTTATTATCCTCAACTATGTATAACATGCTAGCAACCTAGGGTAATGGGATTCTAAAAGCATAATAAATATTTAATCTTAAGGGTTGATTCACCCTTCTAGACTCCAAACTCATAAATTATATTATGTCAAAATATTATACCTAATATCATATTCTAATATCCCTATCTAGCATGCAACATATATAATACATTATCTCATGAAGAAGAGTAGATAGAAACCTACCTCAATACAAAAGCACAAACCTTAAATTGCCTACAAATCATTCACCTTTTCTCTATGATCCAAAAATAATGTCATGCTATCAAAATAGTAATCTACACATTGTTAGGAGCAAAAAAAACCCATATTTGCTATACTATGGTCATGTCAAAATTTGTGTCAAGAATAGGCTTACGGGGCCCGCAAATGAAATGAAAAATTAAATTCATCATGAAGTCCCTCGAAGGACAAGAAATGTGTGCTCAAAATTTGAGAATAAAAGGAGAACAAATCAGGTCTCAAATCAACCCTCAAAGTTTAGGAACTTTAAAACCTAAATCTAAGAATTTTCCAAGAATAAAGATGGAAAATAAAGAGAAAATAATAGAAAATGACCAAGGAGGGTTAGACTAACTTAACGTAGATTTAATGGATGATTCCCTACTTTTTTCTCTCTATGAGCTCGCTAATTGGTGTGAAAATAGTGAAAGAAATTGTGATAAATAGAGTGGGTAAAGGGAATTAATAAGTCCCCAGGTGCTGCTAAAGTGTACACCTTGGCACTAAAGAACCTACTACTAAAGAGGTATCTAGACTTCTAAAACAGTCTGGCAGCCTTCCGTAGGTCGGCTAAATCGGCCCCTATGGAGTTAAATCTACTTAAGCGATCCCTTGGTGCTAAACCGAACCTAGCTAAATTCCTAAGGATGCTTAAGTAGCTCATGGGGTGCTAAAACATATCCCTAAGTGCTTCAACAGTTGCATCAGGTACCAGATACCAGATTTTTTTAAGTCCAAAATAGACTTTGATCGGATGTTCAGGATTTAGTCGAAACCCCGTGTGTGCAAATGAACTATGCTCCCATATTATATTCAACATTCTAAACTCAATTGAACCATCAAAACATTCATCCGGGATTATTTTGACTAAATATGAGGCCCACACCTAAATTTCTATTTTTTATATAATTCGCCCAATAGCCCCATACGAGTCCAAAAAACTCAAAACCTGAACTAAGGGTTCTCCTAGACTTAAATTAACATTTTAGAGTTGTTGGTGTTGTCAAAGTTCACATCTGAGGTCATCTACTAAGAGTATTGGTTCAATACTAAATCTTAAATAATGAAAGCTCCAAAATAGGAAATGAGACTGAAACCTAAATAAACTATCCTATAACCAAACCGATAGTTTTAACAAGTCATAAATGACCTGTATCCACTATGGAAAGGCTCAAAATGCCTTAAATTTACACAGATAGAGAAAATGAACTAGAGGATCATTGTAATAATTCTTCTCATATAGCTTCAAATGACTCAATGCATAAGCAATTATATTCTTACCCTGTATCAAAAAGGCACTTAAATCAGATAAGAAAACATCCTTACCTTTAATAGACAAGGTAAGAATAGGAGATGAAGTTAGCAAGGTCTTAAAGCATTTGAAAGATCTCCTTATACTAATCATCCATACAAAAGGTAGTTTTTTCTGAGTCAGGCAAGTAATACACAACACAATGGCAGTGAACCCTTTCATAAATTCACAACAAAAATGCTAACCTCACAAAACAAAAACTTCTATCAAATAGATTGGTTTTCCCAATTCTTAACAATTTCCACCTTCTATGTGTCTACCACACCTTCTTTAAATACCATATATGAAACACCCTATCTTTTGACCCTTGGAAATTTCCTGAGTTTGAGATTTCTGATCATTATACGATTCATGCTTACTGGTCATATGATGTGGGTATGATTTTGGGGGGCCTTGGTCATATGTTAATTAGTGTATTATTGGTTCTTTAATATTCAAGAAATGAATAGATATCATAAGGGTTGTATGGAGATGGTACAAGTGGTATATTCTAATTTGTATGTTGTCTAGTGTTCAACCCCTTGGATTCTGCCTAGGGTATAGTTCTACGGTACTAATCATAAGTTATGGATATGAATTGGTCTATGAGTCATATATTGGACAGGATTGGAGTCCAACATTCTGTCTAGGTTATAAGTACCACTCGTATGATATGTGTACGAATTAGAGGGAGTCGTACCCTCCTGCACATATTTTTTAGCTTTTAACCTAATGGTATTTTATATATTTCACCTCTTAACCTCTCATGACCCCACGAATAAAATCACTATTGGAACTTTATTTACCTTATTCTTCTCAATCAAAAACACTTTAAACACTCTCAAATCTCTTTCAAGGCTCTTGGTTTAAGAAAGGCTAGGGTTTTCTTCAAGGTTGTCAATTAGGGCTTTCAAGGGTGGTTTCTCTCTCTATTCCTTGGTATCTAAGGCATTTTATTCCTCCCTCATTTTTAGTAAAACTAAATTCATATTTTAATGTGGTTTTTATGGTTTAAATTGAGGGTATTGTTTGGTTGAAATATATGTTGGGGGTTTTGGTTATCAATGGTTGGATAATATTTTCCCATGTTTTACTCATAGTTTCTCATATTATAATGATGGTTTGAACATTGTGGAATATGTGGTAATGGTAAATGGGTTTAGGGGTACTTTGTATTCCCCAAAATTGCGTGGTTCTGGTTTTGGAAACTATATTTCCTCAACATGTTTTCTAAAATACCTATGAGAATGGTTTTGTCACATAGTTTGACCTTTATTGAAACCCTTGAATTGTATAATTTGGTAATGGAACCTAAATTGGTTTAAATATTTAAATATATTAAAAAGTCCTTAGTTGCCAATTAGAAATCATGTAGGGTACATGGGCATCCCCTAAAGATTGGCTAATGACATTGCTTGCAAGCTATAGTTGGGATAACGATACCACTTCATAATGACCTTGTAAATATCTTATGGAACTGGTCGGTTGGTTATGTGCTAATAGTTTTAAATAGGCAATAATAGTGGATTGTGATAGTTTATTGTGAAGGTATAAGTCCAATGGACGAACACTAGAAACTCATGTTTGCTAACATGTGGGTTGGTCATGGTGACCATATACTTGTGGGCTACATAGAAATCTCCTAAGTTATACTTCCATATATGTATCATGGAGTGCGAAGGGTACATGGGAATCCACATCCCATATGATAGCACTGGTTCATACGGCTACACGCACGAGGGCTAGTTCAAGGGGTAACACTGGACCCATATGGCCTACGGGTAGTTTTTATATGGTCAAGTTACACAGCACAGGCTAAAGTTTTAAATGCATGCTAAATTTTATTCCCTTTCCTGGCATATATATATATATATGTATATATGTATGTGATTGCATATGGTTTTTTTTCTTTAGTTTTGAATGATGGTATTATTTTATCATTATTCCTAAGTACATGTTAGCGTTCACCCGCTAACCCACCTTCGAGCATTGTATCCCTATACGATACAAGAACTGCCATACTACTCCTCTTTCTTAGGGATTAAATTCGGGGATGGCTTTGTGTCAGATTAAAATGGTAAGCTTCCACACTCTAAAATACTCCATTTTTATGTGATTGCCTTTTGTACATACTATATTATTTCTTTGAGCTTGGTTTTTAGCTATGGTCGGGGGCATGTCCCGATTGGATATTGTTTTAATTTCAGTTTGAGACTTTGGGAGACTACTTTGGGTTGGCATGGGTGGTATCGGTATTGGTGTCAATATTATCTTTGGTATTGGTATTGGGGCTAACACTATTTGAATGTATTTGATTTCTGATCATTCCATCTTGTTATATTTATAAAATTCATTCGACATACAGTGTAGAGCTATTATAGTTGGGCATTGGGGGTGGTCTCCGGTCCTAGTTGGGCTTGAGGCACCCAACATGACTAGGCCCTTGTTTGAGTTATGTCAGATTAGTATCAGTGTCCTAGGTTCAGGGTCAGTTTGGAGTCCACAGAGCCGTGTCGAGTATAGTCTCTTTTAAGGGTATGAAATGTGCCACACTTATAAGGGAGAGGCTAGAAGTTATTTAGGAATGTTTCTCTTTCTTGTATTTTATTTTCAATTTGTTGAGTCTGAGTCCTGAAATCTTCTCTAATTCCTATTTGTTTGCTTTTTGGATCATGCCTCAAGGATTTGAAGTTCATAAAAACTCCTATGCCCCAACTGGGGACAATATGGATGGCACATGATCTACTAATGGGATCCATACTTGATCTAGAGGTCCAATTCTTGAATATCCTCTTGGAGTTCCATCGGTTCCCTGTAGTCCTTCCTAGACTCCTCTGGCTGAAGTGATGAATGTTGTGTTTCGACAGTCTATTTATATGTTGGCACAATTGGTAGCTTCTCAGTATGAGTGTGGTGTTCTTATTACTCTATCTTATAAGGTCATAAGGGTTGGCCTGTTCATGTGGTTGAACCCTCTGACCTTTACTGGTGTTAAGGTTGAGGAAGATCCTCAAGGTTTTCTGGATGAAATGGAAAATATTTATCGTGTTATTCATGCCACGAATATGGAGGGTGTATATTTTATCGCCTAACAACTGAAGGATGTGGCATACCAATGGTACGAGAAATGGGAACAGTTAAGGGACGACATTGAGTCATCTTTATGCGAGGAGTTTTCTAATGCTTTTCTAGACCGTTTCTTTCTTAAAGAGTTGAACAAAGCTAAGGCAGAAGAGTTTGTTAATTTGAAGCAGGGCAAGATGTTAGTCAAGGAGTATGCCTTAAAGTTTCACCATTTGTCTTGGTATGCTTCGAAAACGGTTTCTAGCATGAGGTCTAGAATGAGAAAGTTTGTTTTTGGGCTGTCTAGAGATTTGATATTAGAATGTGAAGCAGCCTTGTTGATCAAGGACATGGATATCTCTAAATTAGTTGTGTACATGCAGTAGGTAGAGAAAGAGAAGAAGAAGCAGGTTGAGTTAAGTGAGAGAAAGTAAAAGAAGTTTAGATTTTATGATTAGGGTGGTGTCAAATAACAAAGTGGAAGGGAGGGTGGTAAATGGCCCAAGATAATATAGGGTAATTCTTGGTCTTACTCGACGGCTAGTGCTTCCTACCCAAAGTTCTTGGGTGATAGGAATTTCCATAGTGGAGATAATTTTAGGGCACAGAATGCCTAATCTCAAGCTAGTAGGGATCAGTCAGCTCCATCATATCCTCTCTGTAGATTTTATGGTCGTTTACATAGGGATTTCTGTGATGAGGGAAGAGACAGGTGCTTCAACTGTGGTCAACCAGGGAATATGCTTAGAAACTGTAACGTTGGTAAGGTTTCTTTAGGGGCAAACAAGGTTCCAGTTGCTTCATTATCAGCTCTAGCACCAAAGGGCATAATATCTAGTTTCAGCACTAGTTGGAATCTCTCACTACATTCCAGGAGTTCGAGGCTTCGCTTGATGTCGTTACTAGTACATTGAAACTCTTTTCTCATGATGTGTACTGTTTACTTGATCTAGGGTCAACTCTCTCTTATTCGACCTCATTTATGGTTGTGTATTTTGGTTTTATTCTCGAGTATGTTTTAAACCCTTTTTCTATTTCTACCTCAGTGGTGACTACGATTGCTAAAAGAGTCTACAGGGGGATGTGGTATCTATTGGTAGTAAAGAAACTTTGGTGGATTTGTTTGAATTAGATAAGGTGGACTTTGATGTCATATTGGGGATGGATTAGTTGTATTCATTCTATAATACTCTAGACTGTTGAACCCATAAGGTTGTATTTAAGTTCCCTAATGAGCCATTTATTGAGTGGGAGGGTGGTTTCTTAGATCCTAAGGGGAAGTTCATATCATATCTTAGATCTTGGAGATTAATCTCCAAGTGGCGTCCTCATCTTTTAGTCTGTGTTAAAGATTCTAACTTAAGGGGTCCTTCTTTCCATTCCATCCCAGTGGTAAATGAATTTCCTAAGGTCTTCCCTGATAATAATCGTGGTGTTCCTCCAGATAAGGAGATTGAGTTTGGGATTGATCTTGTTTCAGACACTCATCCAATTTCTATTCCCACATATAGAATAGCTCCGATTGAGTTGAAGGATCTTAAAGAACAATTAAAGGATTTCTTATATAAGGGTTTCATCCATCTTAGTATGTCCCCGTGAGGTAAACCAGTGTTATTCGTGCATAATAAGGATGGTTTCCTTCGGATGTACATTGATTACCGGCAGTTGAACAAGGTAAAGGTAAAGAACAAGTACTCTCTTCTGAGGATAGATGATTTGTTTGATTAGTTGTAGGGTGCTAAGTTTTTCTACAAGATTTATCTTCGATCTAGGTACCATCAGTTAAATATTGGGGAGGAGGATATCCCTAAGACTGCCTTCTGTACCCAGTATGAGCATTTTGAGTTCTTGGTGATGTCGTTTGGTTTGACTAATGCCTCTGCAACATTCATAGATTTGATGAATAAGGTCTTTCATCAATTTATGGACCTATTTGTCATTTTTTTTATAGATGATATTTTAGTGTACTCTAAGAGTGAGGTGGATCATGCTGACCACCAATGTATTATGTTGCAGACCTTGAAGGAGCAATAATTGTGTGCCAAGTTTTTGAAATGTGAATTTTGGTTAAATGTTGTCACTTTTCTGGGGAATATCATTTCTGGTGAGAGGATTATGCTAGATCCATAGAAGGTTGCGGTTATTCAAATCTTCTTGGGTTTAGGTGGTTACTGGAGGAGGTTTGTGGAAATTTTTTCCTCTATAGCTGCCCATTGACTAAGTTGACTCAGAAGAAGGTAAAGTTCTTATAGTTTGATACTTGTAGGGGTAGTTTTGAAAAGCTAAAGGATAGCATAACTTCGACTCCAGTTTTGACTTTGCCTAAAGGCACTAATGGAATTGTGATCTACTGTAGTGCATCCCATATGGGACTTGGTTATTTTCTGATGCATCATGGAAAGGTGATAGCTTATGCCTTTAGGAAGTTGAAGGTATATGAGAGGAATTATCTGACTCAACATTTGGAATTATTAGTTGTGGTGTTCGCATTAAAAATCTGGCATCATTATTTGTATAGAGTGAATGTGGATATCTTTTCTGATCATAACAGCCTGCAATATGTGTTTATTCAGAAAGATATTAACCTCGGGCAAAGGATATAGCATAAGCTTCTCAAAGATTATAACTTGAGTCTTCAGTACCATCCAGGTAGAGCTAATGTGGTTGTTAATGCTCTTGAAAGGTTATCCATGGAGAGTCTAGCACATGTGGATAAAAAGAAGCTGGAATTGGTAAAGGAGATTCACCATTTGGCTAATGTTGGAGTTCATCTTTTGGGCTACGAGAATGGTGATATGTTTATTCAAAAATTGGTGAAATCGTCTTTTGGTGCTGAGATTAAGGAGAAGCAAATATTAGATCTTGTCTTGATGAGGATCAAGGGTGATGTAGGTAGGTAGAAGGTGATGGCCTTTGAGATTAGTGGTGATGATACTTTGCCGTACCAAGGAAGATTATGTGTTCCCAACATCGATGGTTTGTATAAGAGGATCTTGGTTGAGGAGCATAAGTCACGCTATGTTATTCATCCTGGTTTGATGAAAATGTATCATAACCTCAAAGAGATGTATTGGTGGAACAATATGAAGAGAGATGTGGCTAATCTTTTGGTCAAGTGCATGGTGTGTCAACAAGTGAAAGTTGAGCATATAAGGATCGGGGGATTATATCAAGAAATTGAGTTACTATAATTGAAGTGGGAAGTAATCAATATGGATTTCGTTACCAGCCCTCCCTAGTCTTGAAATTAGTTTGATTTGGTATGGTTAATCATGGATAGGATAACAAAGTCAACTCACTTTTTGCCAATGAGGACTAATTTCTCAACTGAGGATTATGTAAGGTTATATCTTCATGAGATTGTGAAGTTGCATGGGGTGCCCGTTTCTATCATCTCAAATTTTGGTACGCCATTTATATCTTACTTTTGGCGGTCATTTTAGAAAGGTTTGGGGACCAAGGTGATTCTTATTACTGCTTTTTACCCGCAGTCGGATGTGCAAGCAGAAAGGACAATTCATATGTTGGAGGACATGCTTCGTGCTTGTGTGATTGACTATGGTGGTATTTGGATTGAGTACACAGCCCTTATGGAGTTTTCTTATAATAATATCTACCACTCTAGCATTGTGATGACCCCATTTAAGGACTTGTATAGTAGGAGGTGTAGGTCTCCTATAGGGTGGTTCAAGGTTGGTGAGGCAAAAGTATTTGGCTTGAATTTGGTTCACCAAGCCATGGAAATGGTGAAGGAGATTCAAGATAGACTTAAGGCTACCCAAAGTCGCAAAAATTCCTATACGGATATGAGGCAAAGAGAGTTAGAGTTTGAAATTGGAGAGAGGGTGTTCTTAAAGGTGTCTCCCATGAAGAAAGTAATGCGGTTAAGTAATAAGGGAAAGATCAGTCCCCAGTATGTTGGTCTATACTTAGTTTTGAGATGGGTTGGTAATGTTGCATATGAGTTGGAGTTGTCTTCTAGTTTGAGATCTATTCTTCTGATGTTCCATTTTTCTCTGCTGAGGAAGTATATGGGTGATCTGTCTCAAATTATTCCTATCAAGGATATTGGTATTTCAAATAATTTGTCTTATGAGAAGGTCTTAGTTGAGATCTTGGATCACTAGGTTTGTTGGTTGCGGACCAAAGATATGGCCACGATAAAGGTTCTATGGAGTAACCACAAGGTTGAAGAGGCTACATAAGAAGCGCAAGAGTACATAAAGTCTAAGTATCTGTTCCTGTTTTCTGCTTCGGAAGTTTGTGCGGGAGGTATGTGTTCTTCATAATGTCTTTGTTAAAGAAAAGATAAATTCCTTGCATCTTTGTTTTCTAACTTAGTTAAATGATAGAGTTGAGGTTTTGAGGTATAAATCGTGCTTGTACTGCCTTGTACCATCAATTGAGGATGAATGATCTATGTAGAGGAGAATTGAAACACCCTGGCTTTTGACCCTTGGAAACTTCCTGAGTTTGATCTTTCTAATCATCACATGAATCATCCTTACTAGTAATATGATGTGGGTATGGTGTAGGTGTGCCTTGGTTGTATGTTACTCAGTGTGGTCTTGGTTGTTTACTATCCAAGGAATGAATGGATATCATAAGGGTCGTATAGAGATGCTACGAGTGGTATTTTCCAATTCGTATGTTGTACAATGTCAAACCCCTTGGATTCTGCCTAGGGTATGATTCTACGGTACTAATCGTAAGTTGTGGATATGAGTTGGTCTATGAGTTGTGTGTTGGACAATATTGGAGTCCAACATTTTGTCTAGGGTACGAGTACCACTCGTATGATATATGTATGAGTTAGGGCGTGTCGTACCCTCCTACGCATGTTTTTTAGGTTTTAAGCTGAGGGTATTTTGGACATTTCCCCTCTTAACCTCTCATGATCCCATGACTTAAAACACTATTAGGACTTCATTTACCCTATTCTTCTAATCAAAAATAGTTTAAACACTCTCAAATCTCTCTCAAGGCTTTTGGTTCAAGAAAGGCTAGGGTTTTCTTCAAGGTGATCAATTAGGGGTTTCAAGGGTGGTTTCTCTCCATACTCCTTGGTATCTAAGGAATGTTACTCCTCCCTCATTTTTAAGTCAACTAAATTAATATTTTAATGAACGGTTTTCATGGTTTAAATTGTGGGTATTGTTGGTTTTTAAATATATGTTAGGTGTTTTGGTTATCAATGGTTGGATAATGTTTTCCCATATTTTACTTATGGTTTCTCATATTATAATGTTGGTTTGAACATTGTGGAATGCATGGTAATGGTAAATGGGTTTAGGGGTACTTTTTATACCCCAAATTGCTGGGTTTTTGTTTTGGGAACTATATGCCCTCAACATATTTTCTTAAATGCCTATAAGAATGGTTTTGTCACATAGTTTGACCTTTATTGAAACCCTTGCCTTGTATAATTTGGTAATGGAACCTAAATTGGTTTAAATGGTTTTAAATGGACTGAAAAGGCCTTGGTAGCCATGGTTTTGGTTTAATTAGAAATCATGTGGGGTACATAGGAATACCCTAAGGATTGGCTAATGAAATTTCTTGCAATCTATAAACAGTATGATGATACCACTTCATAATGTCTTGGTTAATAACTTCTGGAATTGTTCGGTTGGTTATGTGCTAATGGTTTTAATTGGCATATAATGGTGGGTTGTGATAGCTTACCGTAAAGGCGTGAGTCCAATGGACGGACATTGGAAACCCATGTTTGCCGACATAAGGGTTGGTCATAGTGACCATATACTTGTAGGGTATATGGGAACCCCCTAAGTTATACTTGTATATATGTATCATGGTGGGCGAAAGGTACATGACAATCCTCGACCCCTATGATATCTCCGGTTTATGTGACTACACACAATGGGACCCATTAATGGGGTAACACTGGACCCATATAGCCCGTGGTGGATATTTTATGGTCAAGTACACGACCCAAGTTATGTTTTTAAATACATGCTAAACTCAATTCCCTTTCCCGACATAGTATATATGTATATGTGTATGTGATTGCATATAGTTATTTACTTTGGTTTTGAATGATGGAATTATTTTATCCTTATTCATGAGTACATGATAGCGTTCACTAGCTAACTTATCTTTGAGCGTTGTATCCCGACGCGATACAGGAACAAGCTATACTACTCCTCCTGCTCGGTGATTGGATTCAGGGACGGCTTTGTGTCGGACTGAAGTGGTGAGCTTCCATACTCCGAAAGACTCCATTTCATGTTATAGGCTTTTCTTCATACTATGTTATTTCTTAGACCTTGGTTTTTGTCTATGGTCGAGGGCATATCCCGATCGGATATTGTTTTGATTTCAGTTAGAGGCTTTGTGAGATAACTTTGGGTTGGCATGGGCGGTGTCGATATATGTGTCGGCCTTGACATTAGTATTGGTATTGGGGCTGACACCATTTGAATGCATTTGATTTATGATTGTTCCTTCTTGTTATATGTATGGAATTCATCCGACAGAGGGTGTAGGGCGGTTATGGTTGGGCATTGGGGGGTAGTCTCCGATCCCGATTGGGCTTGAGGCACCCGACATGACTAGGCCCTGATTCGGGTCATGTCAATATATCCTAACAAGAGTGCTGAAGACAACCAAAATTCATACTTCTAATAATTAGCATAAAGTTTCTTCTCCTTGAGAAATCCCAACACTGTACACAAGTAAGCATCATGCTTTTCCTTACTCTTTGAGTAAACTAGAATATCATCAATAAAAACAATTAAAATGAATCTGAAAATAGCTTGAATACTCCATTCATCAAGCTCATAAAAGCTATTGGGGGATTGGTCAAACCAAAAGACATAACCAAAAACTCGTAATGTCCATAATTAGTTCAAAAGGTTGTCTTTGGGATGTCCTCCGCAGAAATCTTAAGTTGATGGTAACCTGACCTCAAAACAATTTTTAAGAACATCGTGACTCTCTATAATTGGTCAAATATGTTACTATCTTAGTCAAAGGATACTTATTTTAAATAGAAACCTTATTCAACTATCGATAGTCTATGCACATCCTCATGCTACCATTCGTTTTTTTTACAAAAAACAAAGAAGCACCCCAAGGCGAAATACTCAAACAAATAAAACCCTTCCCCAACAACTCTTGCTACAAGGATTTCAGTTCTCTTAAGTCTGTTTGTGCCATTCTATAATGAGGGATAGATATGATGCAGATTCCCCGCTTTAATTCTATACAAAAGTCAAAACTCATGATCACGAGGCATACCAGGGTGGTCATCATTGAACAAGTCTAAGAATTCACACACTACTAAAACCAAAGTAATTAGAGGGACTATTAAAATATCATGCAAAGATGAGCTAGGAATGCCCTACAACCCCGCTTAACTAAATTTTAGGAATAATTGATATAATTCTCAAAGGAGTAGTCTTAAGGGTACTTTACCACTCTAACCTTTCCATCCCAAGCATGGCTACAATGACAATCTTAGCAAAGAATAGCAAGTTGTGGAGATAGCCAACCTATCCCTAAGATAATATCAAACTCTTTTGTATATAATATCATTAAGTCTTCCAAATTTTTGTACCCTATAAACATCTCAGAACATGCCCAATAAACCTATTCAACGCAATTAAAAACCCAACCTGGTGTAGACACTTAAATAGGAGTATAAAGAAATTCGCATTTTAAGTCCAACTCAAGGCAAATTTCATAGACGCATAAGAGAAAGTAGACCAGGATCAAATAACACAGAAGCAATATAATCACAGTACAATAATTGTACTTATGATCACAACATCAAAAGCTTTAACTTTCGAAGGGGAAAGAATAATATAAAGATAAGTCTTATTACTACTCTGACCACCACCTCTACTAGCATGTGAACCACCTCGACCAACCTATTCTCTACCATATCTGTATTAGTAGCCACACCTCCTTTCATTGTAACTACCACACCTACTATGATGTTAAACCCTACCATATCTTTCACTACCATGACCTGCTGAAATTAAGGCACTAGAAGTTGGTTAATAAGTCAAATGTCCTTTAAATAGTAGTTAGAAAAAAACCTATGAATATAACTGAATCCCCCACACTCATGGCATCTAATGTCTAAGACAGTTATTGAACTAAATATGTTGAAGGTGTATAACTATTTGTCTAAGAGCATTGATAACTAAGACCTGACTGCGCTCCTATAGACATAAGCATGTCTGGATGGAATAGGCAAGAAGAATAACCCTGTGAAGCATGGCTCCTTGAATAATTCCCATAATAATGACCTATTTTTTGGGCCTTTGCGTCCTTTACCCTTACCTTTCTTGGCCTCTTAATCCCTTCCACCTTCTTTAAAAAGTCAACCACTTCCTTAAAGGTTTTTTCATATATAGCCACTGACAATGCAGCCACTTGAAGACCAGAATTGAAACCTTTCTTAAAATACTTGGACCTCTCCTCCTCTAAAGTAATCAAATAAAGTGCATAGAAAGACAGGGCATAAAATTTAGCATAGGCCACCACAGGTATACCACTTACTCAAGTTTTAAGAACTCTTCCTTTTTCTAATCTTGATATGTACGAGAAATATACTTCTCAAGGAAAATATTTTAAAACTAGAACAAGTAAGTGAAGGTAAACCAACCCTACACTTAATAAAAGACCTCAATTGTTGCTTGTCCTCTACCTATAACTAAAATGTTACAAGCTCTGCATCATCACTCAAGCCAATGGTTTTTCTCAATTAAGGATATCTTCAGTGATGTTTTAGTTTCAGCCATCCTGGAAATCATTGGGTATATGCTTAGTTTTTGAAGGTAAGATTGATTTAGGTATTTGATAGCAAAGATTTATTATCTCTAGTTGTGATTTTTGACTCCTTAGAATGGAGAATCAAAAGTTATGATAGACTTTGGATCATGGATTCTTATTCGTCAATAGGATCATTTTGGAAAGTTAAGATCAAGTAGTTCATCTTCGGTGTTGAGATTATAACTATAGATTAAGTAACTTGGTAGCAAGATCATTATGAGGTTTTGATTAAATCATGTGTTTATTGAAAGACTGACTAGTCGTACTCATTAACTACCAGCTCTAATTTCTTTAGTTCGGGAAGATAGTGTTAGATAGATGCTCGAGGAATAGTCTATAGCACATAGTGTTAATTTCTACTGCATTCAACCTTGGTTTCTTAGCTACCCTCAGAAGTTTTATATGTCTACTAAGTGGGAAAAGTTTATCCTAGTTGGGATTTGTGTGGTTTCACCCATAATTAGTGAGGCATTCTAGAGTGGATCATTCTATTTTGAGCTATTGTGTGTCAAAATCTTGACTATTAGTTTTGAGGATAATCCAAACCAGTTAGTGTGTAGCAGAGAACATATACATCGATCACCATCATTTGAGTATTCATGTAGATTTATAAGCTTTGTTCTTATGCTAGTTTGTACAGATTTTTTGTAGGTCAACTTTAGTTTCTTGAAATTAGTATAGTGTGAATTGATGGACAAGATTCAGATGATGTTAAATAGATTTTGTGTGGTTCATGATGGATATTAGGTTTGTCAAGACAAGAGATACTAGATTTGGAGTTAGAGTTGGTTAAATGGCTCATACTTTAGATTGTCTTTAGATTGGTTGAGTTTTTGCATAGATGTGCTTATACTAATGTGATAAAAACATGTTGTAAATTTGGTTTACGTTCTTCATCCATGATCGATTTATTTGGAGGCTAGTTGGTTATTGAGGATGGGTTTTTGTTATTTGGAAAGTGAAATAAGAATGTCAAGGAAAAAGGGATACCCTTAGCAATATCCTTTAGAAGTGGTAGTTAGCCTTAGAGGTTATCTGGGGAGTCTTTCTTGAAACATGTGGGCCCAATACTCATCCCTTCAAGATATTAAGATCTTTCTATCCATCAACTTTTGAGGATAATAATCTTTTTAGCAGTGTATATTATAATGACCTTTCAAGTTATTTTATCAATTTCCATGTGTTTTTAGTATTTCATGTCTTCCCATAGCAGCTATAGGTTATTTGTGACTTGATGGGACTGTCGGTTCAATTGTCAAACATTTTATTTTTCAAATAGTTCATTTGGGTTTTAGTCCAATTTTCCTATTTTGGAGCTTTTCGTGTTAAGAAGTTAGCCTTGGGCTAAAACTTCTAGTAAACAGCCTCAAACAAGAATTCTAACAGGATCGTTAGTTCTAGAACATTTATTTTAGGCTAGAGGGACCCTTAGTCTAGGTCCAAAGGCTTTCAAACTCATTTTGGCCTATTGGGTAAATTTTAAAAAGAAAAACTATAGGCATGGGACTAACATTTAATCAAAATGATCTCGAATGGAAGTTTTAATGGTTTCTTTGAAATGGGAATGATGGATTTTCTATGGTATCATAGTTTTTTGTGTGCATGAGATTTCAAATGACACTCGAGCATCCAGTAGAAGTTCATTGGGACTTAGAAAAATTAAGTGTAGCAGCACCTGGTGCATGCCACATTTTCTATTTGTGTTTAAAAGATTCAAGCCATGTTTGTAAAGGGTAAAACTCTTGATTGTTTTATTTATGTGACCTCTCATCATATTCACGATGATGGTTTCTCGACCTGATCTGCCTCTACTCATTGCATTCATAACCATCTAGTGTCACGATCGCGGTCCTCTTACCTGTTTTCCTTAGCATTCATGCCTCTTGGCTAATTTTATGGAGGGATATACTTGTAAGCTTAGTATTTGCAACTCTTGACCCTTACAATCGCGAAGGCTAGCTCTTGCTGTATAAAATCACCTTTTCGCTAATTTTTAATCATTGTTTTGACCGTTTTAGACCATTTTTGGACCTTATAGCATTAAAATTATTGGCTTTTCATCCCAATAAGCTCAGGCACTTTAACCTATCATTCCTTGATTTTTTTTCCTTTTTATCTCGTGTTATTTCATCATAAAATCCATTTAATTCTTGGTTTTATCCTTAGATTCTTGGGGTTTGGAGGCTAATTTAAGATCCAATTTGTGCTCTGTTTAGCTCCAATTTAGAGCACACATTCTTTGTCCTTCAAGGGACCTCCTGACAAATTCAATTTTAGGATCTCATTTGTAGGCCCCACAGGCCTATTATTGACCTGATTTTTGGTCCAAAGATTTAAATTACAATATGGATCTCATTTTATTTATATTAATCATAGATTATGATTTGTTAGTGTTTCAATATTTTAGGATTGTGGAGTGGAGACAGGTGGTTCATGGACATTATAAGATAGCAGTTTGACATTGAGCTAGGTTTTACTCTACTTATCTCTATAAGATTGTGTATTGTATATTTCACATGCTAGGTAGGGGTTATAAGTTATGTTTACACCTAGATATATTATGTCTCAATCTAATTAGGGACTTAGGATAAAAATGTGACCCAAACCTTAGCCTAGAATACCTATTAAGGCTATAGGATCCTATTACACCTAATTATACGCTTGATTAACTTTAGATTTACTTATGGGATCCTTTATTAAAAGGCTTATCATATTACTTAGTATGTTGGACAATATTTCCATATTGGACCCTTCTAGTAGCTTTATGTTCTTGTTTATCCTAGTTTCTAATTTATAACATTAATACCTTGTTAAGTTATAAATTTCTGGACCCGAAGTTGTGGTTACGATGCCAGTTAGGTTTCAGGTTATCCCTTTACACTTTAATTGAGCTATGAACTAGCTTATAGACATTTAGATGCTCGCGGTGGTGATGTTTGGATACTAGTAATGGATTACATACATTTAGGCACAATTATATTAATTAGTGGCATGATTCCAATTGAAATCTTCATTTTACTACTATTTTCTATAAAGAAATTTATCCCCATTTTTCAACATAAAAATAAATCTTTAAATGAAAGTCATGCCACATTTATTATTAACTTGTGAGTTTTTAAACTAAACATTTACCTAGGAAACATAGACCTGGGATATTTTTTATCCATTTTGATCCAATCTCTTTTACCTTTACTTACTCACTTTGGTCGAGGGATATTCCAACCCATTCTAACTTAATTTACTATTTTAAACTCGAATTTGACCTTAGACAATGGATCAGCAGATATTTACTTATTTTAGTTCTAGTTAGTGTTCAGTATTCCTTAAGATATTATATCTCTCTCTTTGATACTGAACAGAGTATATTTATGATGATGGATTATAAAAGTCCCAGTTTGGGATCAAGCAGCGTATATGGATATTTCAAATCTCCTATAGGTCCCTTGGTTCGATGAGCCATAATATTGGATAAGGATGGTCTTTGTGGTCCTACCTTTGCGATCTATTGAGCTGTAGAAGTTTTATAAACCTGGTATTAGGGCACTTGATTGGATATGGTAATTGGATCATCTTGCATCGCTTGGCTCTTTTCATGGTTTTCATTCATATGCATTGCCTATCATCAGTATAATTATTCAATGTATGTATCTCGATTTTATATGGGACTGTGTAGGTACAGGCTATGGTTGTTACTTTATGAGTGCTTGCATGTACCTTTCAGGATTATGGGATTTTGATTAGATTATTATTTTTATGGGTTAGCTAATATATTATTGTTAGGAGGTTATTGTTACAATTCGTCGAAGGCTGGTTATGGACTGGTACCTAGGATAGTCGGTATATTTCTGATCCCTGTTCTCCTAAATTAGGTAAGATTTATTACTATGGTTGGATTATCTCATGGATATGCACCTTTATGGTTAGAGACATAGATCATGCTAGGGTTAGTTCTTGTATTATTCATGACCCCTGTGATATTAGGCTATCTCTCTCAGGTTAGTACTTTCAGGTTTAGCTAACCTTATGATTTATAATCGGTTCTTCTTATATTATTGTTTTATATATATATATATATATATAACATATATATGTATATATGTATATGTATATACATATATATATGTATATATATATGTGTATAATACATACAAACATACATACATATATATATCCTTTACTTTGTATTATTATATACCTCTTGTATATCTCTTCCTTCGTACTACTATTGTACATTATATATATTTTCCTCATCGTACTATTGCATAGTGACTAGATACTTATGGTATCGCGTTTCCATCCCTGATTATTGGTAGTTTAGGGTAGTTTATCCTTATTGACTTGTTAGTATTATTATGTTTCGTTTCCTGAGTATTTGTCTGTAGTTTATACTCATACTTTACATGTTATTTATACTTGCATTATTTCTAGAGCTTGAATGGCCAATGCCTACTGAGTACCACGTGTTTGGTACTAATACTACACTTCTAAATCCTACAAATCAAAGTACGAGTTCTCGTTATTGGTATGTATTGGTCGGAGCAGCCCTGAATTGGAAATTTGGAGTGAGCTCCGAATATTCGGAGTTGTTCTTGCTCTCGCTCTTATTGTTAGACAAATCTCTATTTTTGCATTTTAGAGATGGCTTGCATAAATTTATATTATATCTAATTGTACTCTTATTGTATTAGAAGATCTTGTACTGACTTCACCAAGTTCTGGGGTTATACTACTTCCTTCTTGTATTCTTTCTCATTTTCATTTAATATTTCTTCCATTTCTCTTACTAGTCTAATACTAGTTATTTCGATTATGCGTTGATGACATGACCCGCCCTGGGTCTGTGTCGTAATGGGCATCCCAAGACTATCCAGGACTGGAGACCACCCCTGTTACCCCACCAAATCTCCAGCCGCCTGCCCCGATTGGCTGAATTCCGAGCAGTAACAAAATAGGGTAACATCTCACACAAATACTCTGGGATAGGATCACAACCGTGACCAACCCAATTAAGTCCAACCATCCAACCATACCAAACAAGGGCCATAAACCAAGCCATAACCAAGGATGTTCCAAAACATAATATAATTAGTCCCAAAATGAAATAGGATGGAACAACCAACTACATCAGCCAATGATATCAGCTTTCCAACTTATTCCAATGCCAAGGCCGACACCAATACTGATTCCGTCCATTCCAACCCATAGAAGTACCACGAAGCCTCTAACCAAAGGAGTAATGAAATCCGGTTGGGACATGCCTCTAACCATAGCCCAAATCATTATCCAAAATAAAAAAAAAGTATCTAGGAATATCCATAGCATGAAATGGAGCCTTTCAAAAGGATGGAAGCTCACCACTACAGTCCAAATACTGATCTCGAATAAATCACTATATTGGAGGAGTAGAACGAATGGTTCTTGCATAGCGTGGGTACACAGCCACCAGTTGACGGGGTTAGCGAGTGACCACTAGCATGATCTCAGGGTAAGGATGAAATAATGTCATTTATAAAACCAAGGGAAACCATTTATATACACACAACCATACATACATATATATTTACATTTATATGTATATAACTATGCCAAGAAAAGAGATCGGGTTTAGAATGCCTTTAAATCCTTTACCTGGGTTATGTAGCTTTGTCGTCCTAAGACACCCACAAGATATATGGGTTCAGCTCCCCCTACTGAAAAGGCCCTAGTGTGTATAGCCACACGACCAGGGAAGTATCCCATAGGATGACTAGTATATCCCCTAAATATAGTATGATATCATGCACACGGTCACCAAGACTAACCTCATATCGTCAAATATGAGTTTCCAATTTTGGTCCCCCCTGGGACCTCTACCATCCATGGCTTTGCAACACATCCCACCATTATTGCCCATTTAAAACCATTTTCAACATAACCAAGTCATTATCTATTTATTAACCAAGGCCATTGATATTGGTATCGTCATATCAACCCTTACTTGCAAATATCATCCATAGCCAACCATTTATAGGTTTAAGGGGACTTTCAAGTGCCCTTCCATTTACCATATTAAACCACTTAGGGGATTCCATGTGCCCCTTAAGCATAACTATTAGCCATTTATCATTCCAAGCCACTAAAACTATGCATATTTTTTTTTACCTAGTTTTAAAATATGCAAAAGTTCCATTAAAATAGTCAATGAAATGAACATATCTTTATAAGCATTTTATCAAACTCATTGGGGGCATAATATGACCAAAACCAATTCTAATTACAACTAAACCATTCTCATGCAATCCAATTATCCAAAATCATCATTAATTCATATAAAAGCATAATTAAAACCATGGGAAACCATAACCAACCATTTAACATCAAAAACCCCAATTTATATTTGAAAACCAAAATCATACAATCATGGAAACATTCATGAAAAACATACCTTTAGTTAGAATTAACAATGAGGGAAGAGAACATGCCTTAAACCAAGATAATGACAGAAAGAAATCACCAAGACAAGCCACATATTGATCCTTTACTTAAAACCCTATCTTCCCTTGCCCAAAAGCTCTTAAGAGGATTATAGAGTGTTTTAGAGAAGTTGCTAAGTGTTAATGAATGGAATAATCAGGTAAATAACCTCCCAAGTAGGTTAGAAGTCATGGGACCCTATTAGGCTAAGTAGGGAAATATCCAGAATACACCTACTTAAGTTGCACCAAAATCCTATCACAGGGATATGACTGACCCACATGAGTCATACCCTCCAATACAATTGGTATCGTTCACTCATCTCCTGGCCTCAACCCTTGGATCAAACACTGTCTAGCATATGACTCATCCAACCAAGTCGTATTGGCAGCAAACGATCTGTACCCTTCATCCATACCCCAAGCAGATTTAAACGAAAGGAAGATTTAGACATTGTCCACCATACGATTCCTGGGTACGACTCGTACCTTGGCTTATGACTCACGGTGAGCCACTCGTACTCAGATAAAATCTAAGTAACCAAGTCTAAGATTAAGTTAAGGAACTAAACAATCTGTAACTATCAATACGACTCTTACCCCTAAGTCGTATCCATTCCAGTAACCAAAATCCATCTCACCAACCAACATTTGTTTGTATATGACTGGACCATACTATCCGTACCCCAACGTACGGCTCGTACCTATGAGTCATATTGGGTCCATAGGTCATAATTCTAAGAAATTTTCTAAGGTCCAGTAACTAGGGTGTTTTAGTCTCCCTCACTAGGAGTATTCATCCTTGAATGACGGACACGGTAGGGGTAACCATACGCACGAGTCATTTGCATTATGTTATCAAACATACTCCCAATCTCTGACACAGTTTGAAAACAAAGAGGCAAAAATAATAATCTTTCCTTTAACGAACTCTGAAATTAAAGATGTGTTGAGCACACATACTTTTACACGAATCCCAACAAAAAACAAATACGGATATTTTGAATTCATGTCCTCTTTCGCTTCCCATGTAGCTTCTTTCACCTTATGGTTCTGCCAAATAACCTTAATCGAAGCCATATCCTTGGTTCACAATCGACAAATCTGCCTATCTAAGATCTCAACTGGAACTTCTTTATAAGACAAAGAATCCAAAAGACCCAATCCTTCCAAAGGAACAATCGAAGAAGGATCACCAATGCACTTCCTCAACATAGAAACATGGAAGACTCGATAAACCAAGACCAAGCTAGAAGGCAACTTCAACTCATAAGCCACATTACCAGTTCTCCGCAAAATCTCATAAGGACCCACAAACAAGGGATTGAGCTTTTCCTTCTTGCCAAATCGCACTATTTCCTTCATAAGAGATGCCTTGAGGAAAACCTTATCCCAATCTCAAACTCCAAGTCTTTACACCTAACATCCGCATAGGACTTTTGGCGACTTTGGGCAGCCTTAAGCCTATCCCAAATCATATTCACCTTCTCCATAGCCTGGTAGACCAAATCTGGACCAAACATGTCTGCCTCACCAATTTCGAACCAACCAATAGGATATCTGCACCTCCTACCATACAATGCCTCAAAAGGAGCCACACCAATACTACAATGATAGCTATTGTTATAAGAAAGCTCCACCAAAGGTAGATGCTCAACCCAATTGCCATCATAATCAATCACACAGGCTCGAAGCATATCCTTTAATGTCTGAATAGTTCACTCCACTTACCCATCCATCTGCGGATGGAAAGCAGTACTCAGACTCACCTTGGTCCCCAAGCCTCTCTGAAAAGATCGTCAAAGTGAGACTAAACTATATGCGACAATCAGAAATAATCGAAACAGACACCCCATGCAGCTTCATAATCTCCTGAAGATACAGCTTTGCATAATCTTTCACCGAAAAGGTAGTCTACACTGGCAAAAAGTGCACAGACTTAGTCAGCCTATCCATGATGATCCAAATCGAATCATATTGATTCCAAGACCAAGGAAGACTAGTAATGAACTCCATATTGATCACTTCCTACTCTCATTCGGGAAAATCAATTTCTTGATACAACCCTCCTAGCCTCACATCCTCAACCTTAACCTGTTGACACACCATGCACTTATCCACAAAATCAGCCACATTCCTCTTTATACCATTCTACCAATAGATCTTCTTGAGATCATGATACAACTTAGTTGAGTCGGGATGAACAACATAGAGTGACTCATGCGCCTAAGACAAAATCCTTTGTCTTAACCCATCGACATTAGGATAACACAACCTCCCTTGGTACAATAGAGTACCATCATAACTGATCTCAAACACCACTATATTTTTCTAGTAACTTCACTCTTGATTTTTATCAAGATAGGATCTAGAACTTGCTTCTCTATAATCTCTAAACCAAGAGATGATCAAACCACTTTTCGCACCATCATACCACCATTCTTGGAGTCCAAGAGGCTAACTCCAAGATTAGCTAAGCGGTGAATATCCTTCAATAATTCCCACTTCCTTCCTCTACATGAGCCAAACTCCCCATGGATAACCTGCTAAGGGTATCAGCAACCATATTAGCCTTACCTGAGTAATAGTGAAGACTCAAATCATAATCCTTGAGAAGCTCAAGCTATCTCCTCTACCTGAGATTAATCTCTTTCTGGGTGAACACATACTGTAGACTCTTATTATCAGAAAAGATACCCATGAGAACACCATACAAATAATGCTGCCATATTTTCAAAGAAAACACAACCGCCAATAGCTCCAAATCATAAGTAGGATAATTCCTCTCATGTACCTTCAACTGCCCGGAAGCATAGGTAATCACCTTCTTATATTGCATCAACACACAACCAAGACCTACCCAGGATGCATCGCAATAAACCACAAACCCATCATTGCCTTTCGACAATGTCAGAATTGGAGCCAAAGTTAACTTATCCTTCAACTTCTTAAAACTCCCTTCACAAGTATCTGACCATGAAAACTTAACCTTCTTTTGAGTTAACTTAGTCAAAGGAGAAGCTATCGATGAAAATATTTCCACAAACTGCCTATAATACCCAGCTAAAACTAAGAAGCTCTGAATGTCAGATGGAGTCGTAGGTCTAGGACACCTCTTTACCATAACAACCTTCTTCGGATCCATCATGATCCCTTCACTAGAAATAATATGACCCAAAAAAGTTATAGTATTTAACCAAAACTCACACTTGGATAACTTGGCATACAATTGTTGTTCCTTTAAGGTCAGCAACACCATATGAAGGTGATTAGCATAATCCACCTCACTCTTCAAATAAACCAGAATGTCATTAATAAACACAATAATGAAGAGATCCAAATACTGACGAAAAACCCTATTCATCAGATCAATAAATGTCGTCAGAGAATTAGTCAACTCAAATGACATTAACAAAACTCAAAGTGCCCATAGCAAGTACGAAAAGTTGTCTTAGGGAAATCCACCACCCAAATCTTTAGCTGATGGTACCCAGACCGAAGATCTATCTTAAAAAGAGCTTGGCACCATATAACTGGTCAAACGGATCATCTATCATTGGAAGAGGAAACTTGTTATTGACCATCACCCTATTCAGTTACCTATAGTCAATGCACATCCGAATGGGACCATCCTTCTTGCACATAAACAACACCGGTGCAACCCAAGAAGATACAGTAGGATGAATAAACCCCTTATCCAGAAGATCCTTAAGTTTCTCCTTGAGTTCCCTCAACTCAGCCATAAATATTCTATACAGAGGGATAGAAATTGGATGAGTGTTCGAAATTAGATCAATACCAAACTCTATTTCCCTATCTAGAGGAACACCTAGAAGATCATCCAAAAATACCTCAAGAAAATCATTAACCATTTGAACTGACTAGAAAGAAGGACTTTCCGAGTAAGAATCTTTAACCCAGATAGAATCTTTAACCCAGACCATATGATAAAGAAAACCTTTGGAGAATAACCTCCAAGCTCTAAGGTAAGAAATGAACCTCCCCCTAGAAGCTAAAGAAATTCCCACGTACTCTATAATGGGTTCACCAGGGAATCTAAAGATAACCTTACAGGTTCGATAATTCAAAAATTTATAACAAAAGTGCAACCAATCCATACCCAAAATGACATCGAAATCCACCATATCCAACTCAAACAGATCCTTTAAGGTTTTCTTACCACCAACAGATACCACACACCCCCGATAGACTCTCTTAGCAATAACCAAGTCACCTAATAGGGTAGAAATAGAAAAAGGATCCAAAATAACTTTCTAACTGAAACCAAAAGATAAAAACACATAAGGAGTCACAAGGGACAGAATAGACCCCAGATCAAGCTAATAATATACGTTATGAGAGAAAAGTTGTAATGTACCAGTAATGACATCAGGTGATGCCCCGAATTTCTGTCTAGACGCCAAAGCATACAACCTGTTTTGACCAACACTAGAATCGGAAATAGTAATAAAAGAAGGTGCAACACCACCAGGTGTAGAAGTAGAAGATGAATCCACAGGAATCTTATTCGCCCTCGTAGCAATGTTATTAACCGAAGAATCACCGAGCTGATGGCCTGCCTAGCTACACTTGAGATTGGGCACACTGCGCCCAAAAATTATCACCACCCTGACGACAATGTCGCCCGACTGGTAAGGAGTACTAGAAAAAGAGTAGAAACCAGAACTCCCCCACTTATTTTCTGCCATTTGCCACCATCTCGACCACCCTGAGATTGAGCACCTCCCTGGTCAAAAAACCTGCTCCTTTTACCCTGCCTATCCCCAAACTCCACTTGCTTTCTCTTTTCATCCTCTACCTACTGTATATGAATAGTCAACCTAGAGATATCTATATCTTTAATCAATGAAGTAGTCTTTCTCTTTTAAAATCAGATCCTAATTCAACCCAGAGACAAACTTTCTTATTCTAGCTCGTATGTCAGCCACTAAATCAGAAGCATACCTTGATAATCGGTAAAACTTCAATCTATATTCCTTGACAGACATTCTCCTCTGCTTGAGGTTCATAAACTCTTCCATCTTTCTTTCCCTCAACTCTTGGGGAAAGAAACAATCCAGTAAAGCACCAGAGAAGTCTTCTCATAAGGATGACTCCTCCACATCCCCTCTATCCCTATCCCACTATTCATATCACTAATATGCAACCTCTTTGAGCTGCTAAGTTACAAAGTTTACCCCGCTATATTGGCAGCCTGTATCACCCAAAATATCTTCTCTACTTCATCCAATAAGCCCTATGAATCCTCCTCCACCTTCACTACAGAAAAAGTGGGAGGACTCATCTTCATAAATTATCCAAACCTTGTAGCCTCAGCACACAAAGCACAAGAAATATCCCACTCAGCCCGAGCAGCAACCAGTTTAGAAATAGCATGAATATACTGATGAAATTTTATATTAGTTACCTCGCCTTGAAGAGGACTAGTAGCAACCGGTAAAACTCCAAAACTAATAGGGATAGGACCGTGAGATCAAAGATTAACCCCAAAAGTAGGATGCACCCCTTTAGCATTACCCCTAGATAGGATAAAAGAATTTTCTTATAATCTAGATCTACGAAGCATAATCTTAAAGATGAACAAACAAGGATTAGAGAAGATTCTAGGATTAAGACTCCAAGCTTGAAAATAGAATACCAAGAAAGTGATACATTCCTAAATGTATTGTAGCCTCTTTCTTATGAGTGTGGCACACTACACTTCCCTAAAAGAGACTCTACTCGATATGGCTTTATGGACACCCAATTGACCATGAACCTAAGCTCTTATACCAACTTGATACAACCCACCCTAGGGCCTAGTCGTAATAGGCATCCCAAGTCCATCCAGGATTAGAGACCACCCCCATTACCCCACCTAACCTCCAGCCGCCTGCCTTGAGTTGGCTGAATTCCAAGCATGTAACAAAGTAGTGTAATAGCTCACACAAAGACTCTGGAATAATATCATAACCGTTATCAACCCAACAGAGTCCAACCATCTAACCATACCAAGCCTTACCAAACAAGGGTCGTAAACCAGGACATAACCAAGGATATTCCAAAACATAATATAATTAGTCCCAAAATGAAATAGGATGGAACAACCAACAATATCATCTAATGATTTCAGCCTTCCAGCTTATTGCAATGCCAAGGCCAACAGCAATACCGATCCCTCCCATTCCAACTCGTAGAAGTACCACAAAGCCTCTAACTAAAGGAGTAACAAAATCAGGTTGGGACATGCCCCCAACCATAGCCAAAACTATTATCCAAAATAAATCAAAGTATCAAGGAATATCCATAACATGAAATGTAGCCTTTTGAAAGGATGAAAGCTCACCACTTCAGTCCAAATGTTGATCCTGAGTCAATCACTATGTAGGAGGAGTAGAATAGCTGGTTTCTACATAGCGTAGGTATACAGCCGTTGGTAGACGGGGTTAGCGAGTGACTGCTAGCATGATCTTGGGGTAAGGATAAAATAATGCCATTTTTAAAACCAAGTAAGACCATCCATATGCACACAACCATCCATATGCACACAACCATATGTATATATATATATATACTAGTAATTTGTGGCCCCTGCTAAGCCCGGGCCCAAATTCTAAATATAAAATAATAATATTATAATTTAAAATTTTAATTTATATTATATTTTTTAATGCATAATTAATAAAACCTATGACATGTCAAAATGAATTGTTCATAAATTTTCACTATTACTAAATTTTGGCAAAAATTTATAATGACAAAATTATAAAGAGTAATGTAATTGGCTTTCTTATTCATAGTTATAGTATTTTTAGTGGTGATATACTCCTTATAAAATCATTTTCATCTATAAATAAAAAGTAATCTTCATTACGTTACCTTAATAAATAGTACCAGTTTAATATAAGGTTTTGGTTATGTAAACATTCAACTGTCTTAATTTTGATTTTAAAATTTGCTACTCCTTTATCTCAATTTAAATATCTTATTTTTTTTATATGTTCCAAGAAGAGAGGTTTTATCTGTATTTAGTAAGTATTTTAAATTTTAACATTCTACATGACACCACAAGATTTAAAAACTACAAATTCCATCCCTCTCATATTAATTGTTTACATTACCAAAAATAATAGCCCCAAATTATTTTTCAATTTACAAAACAAAAGAGAATTAATTAAAAATTTTCTATTTTACCCTTACAGTTGAAATACTTTTTGAAGTGTATGCAAGCTTATAAATTTTTCTAAAGAAATTTGTAGAACTATTCTTCTTGTTTATGATTACGTAAGAGCATATGAAGAGGCTAGTGGACAACTAATATGAGCTAGGAGTACATTTTTAAATTAAAATCATAAAATTTAAAAATCTTATTTAAGATGAAACAATGTTAAAGACCCAAACTACACTAATCATAAAGATTCATTTAAAAAATAAGCTTAAAAAAAGAATTGAGTGTCAAAAAAATAAGGAAAAGACAAAAAAATTGTAAAAGAAAAATAGAAAAGACAAATGAAAGAGCCAAATAGAGCAACATGAAAGGATTAAAAATTTTGTGAGGACTACCAAAACTTTTTATCCTCCCTTATGTATAAGTGTATAAATTTGAGATATTTTATTAATATAGTTTTTAATTATGTAAGAAAAAAAAAAGTTATTTTAACTAATTAAATATGAAATCCAACATACCATATTATAATATGAATAGGGGGAAGGAAGTAATATTTCACAAAAAGTCGCTGATGAAACCTCAAATGTCATCATGTAATATGAATAATGCCATGAAGAGAGGGAAGAAAGGACAAAGTAAACATTCACAAAAAGTTACAATAGATAAGATTGAACTTAGGAAATAAAACAAGTACATGCATGAATACATAGACTGTAACTGAGATCGTGCTAATACTTAGTACTAAAACAGAATACAGATAACTGACATCTAAATCTACGATTATAGTTTTATTGATTATCTAAATGATTGTATCTGACAGTTTTGAATACTATGGAATCATACTGAGTTCCGTACAGAGCTGAGTGACTATGTCTGATAGTCCTGAATCAGTAGAACTGAACTGAGTTCTATTATGAGACTGAGACTAAAATTGAGACTGTGGGAGGTAATCATCTAACCGACATTCCCCTTCTCTAACTGATTTAGGGTCCAACCTATAACCCCCTGTTGGAAGGGTGTCAATACCATGCCATGGGTAAGGACAAGTTGTGAGTTAACCCTCTCTGACAGAAAGTTCTTATGTCAACCCTCGCCAGCAGGATAACTCGGATGAGAAGTATCAAGCCTCATAATATCTAGCAGAAAAATACCTCAACCTACGCTGGCTACATAGATCTATAATGCAGGTATTGCTGCTAAGGGTCAAACCCTTTGCTAACAGAAATGCCCCCATCCCTGGGTTAACTCAGTGTTGAATTCTACTCCCAACTGAATAGACACTAAACAGATTTCTAGTATGTACTAGGATGGACTAAATGGTTAATAAGCTAACTGTTTAACTGAACTGGACTGAGTTCACTGAGTTTCGTTGACTGACGGAATATTACTGAATTCTATTAGACTGGACTAATATGGATTCTACTGAGTTTTCCTGAGTTCCATAACTGAATGAGAGTACTACTGATTGTGTCAATACTGATACTGTTCTATGAATGACCATGGCTCTAAAATATCAGCTAGATTATTGGGTAAAAGTACCCCCAGGACTCGATAACATAAATTAAAAGACATGGTATAACATAAAACATGTAAATCATAAACCTGATCATCATTCATTCATTCATTGGGGGCATTTTGACAAACACTTGCATGATATAACTGCACATAAGCTATCTTGACATGATTTCATTCTCTTAATAATTCACATGGATAATTTATCAAGCATTTGGTGAGCATAGTATATGCACATAGTATTGAACAATAAGTGAGCATCATAATTTATCTCTAATTTCACAAGTCAAGGGTTTATCATGGATTCACATGAATCTATGCACACAATGATCAATTTCACATGAGATATATGTATATAATCATGAATTAGGAACTTAATCCAAATAGCAATCATGGATACACTTTAATTCCAACCATGGAAATCATAAAATCATTTACTTGAATTTCAAAAGAGATTCATAGACTCCAAGGGTGGTAGGAACCCTTGAATGAAAAATTCACATACCTGTGTTGAAGAATTTCTGAAAGTTTATGATTGAATCTTGAGTTCTTGATTTGAAATTTAAGCACCTAGGGTTTTTTTATTAAGCTAATTGGAGAATGAATGAGTATATTTGCTCTCCAAAGGGCTTAATTTAGTGTTTTGGGGGCTGAGGGTCAAGGGAAAATAAATTAAATACCCCGAAGAACGCGGTGTTTTAATAACTAAAAATTGGGCTACCGATGCATAAGTGACACGGCGCGTCGATGGCATCGATGCGATCGCTAACGCATCGCACCATGTTCACATCGATTCACTGGAATTGGACGCTAGTAGCTGAGGAAAATAGTAATCAATGCGATAGTCAACATGGTACGCCAAGATCGCATTGATCCACTATTTTGGGATTCCAACGAAGCTTCAAATGAAGTTCTAAAAATCCAAAACTTGTCCAAAAATACCTACGGACATTCCTGATCATTAATCAACCTAAATATCAACATTTAATGAACATAAAGATCGTGAAATAAGATTGCCAACCTTCGTAGGTTAAAATGACACTAAGTCTAAACACTTAGCTAAAAAATTCTAAGTCTGGGACCTCTTGACAAGCCTAAAGGACTGAATTAAGCTTAGGATTTTACGGGGTCTTACACTATATCATCTCCTAAACCCACATTCCTTATTTCGCTTCACATACATACCGATAAGTTCTAGACTTCACATGCAATAAGGACTATCAAAAACCTCAAACACACATGGCACATGCTCAACTCAATAGGATCATCATAGATTTTCAACCAAACAATAGATAAAATTTAAAATTAAGCCAACATGAAAAAGAGTCATAAACTTGAGCCTAAGCGTCTCAACGAATATCAATTCACTCATTCAACATGATTTTATCAAACAAAAAACTTGCACTATGTAATCAAAAATAGGACCAACTCAAATATCTCACTTATTCCTATTCTAAAATTTTTTAAATTGAGCCAAAAATTGAGAATTTCCCCCACCCCACACTTAAAAATCTACTTTGTCCCCAAAGTAACTTAAAAAGTAAGAGATAGAAATACTACAGAGGCCTCTAAGCCTAGATAGTAGCATCTTCATATAAAGAAGATCCATGGGACCCCACACGTAGTCTTTCCCATACTTCAAGCTCAAGTTTATGGTATTCAGACTTCCCATCAACCTGTAACTCAGCCAAAAATAAAACTACGTGAATAAAAATAAACTAAAAATTAAACATACCTAATTAACTTGGGTTGCCTCCCAAGAAGCACCTGATTTAGTTTCATGGCATGACCCATATCAATTTTTCCCTCCACCTTGAGGATATAAATTTCAACCCCAACATCGCATCCATCTTTTTGCCTCGCTCATAGGGTGGTGGTACAAATATTAAGGAATCGAGTAATGGATGATACATGGTAAACCACTTGATCTTGACGTGAGGTGTGCTTTTATATTGCTTATCCGGTGTAAAATCAAGAATATAGGATTCTTGTTCCTCATCTTCATACTCTTCTACTATTTTAAATGATTCCACAAACAAGACATCATCTAAGAATAATGTAAAAAAGTGCTTTGAATGAGGCCCAACCAATCCCACTTCAAAATTTACACTATATTCCACACCCTCACTTTTATTCACCTTCTCAATTTCAGTCTCAAGAGAAAGATGACAACGGTTCATATGTGGTGGTGGCATCGCCTTAACAATTTCAATAATTTTAGTTTTCGAGTACTCAGGCTTCCTTGAATTGTCAGAAACTTTGTCTTCAATAGGTTGAGAAGTCAACTATACATTTAACTCCTTAGTTGTCTTTGAAGGTTCTTCATTGAGCTTCGTACCATTCCTCAAAGTGATTTCAATTATTTGTTCACTGTCACTTGATAAATCACCTTGAAGTCTGGTATTATATACCTATTGCACTTGCCTTACCTGCATCACCAAGTTCCTCATGAAAATTTTTTGAAGCTCTAAAATAGCCACATTACTCTTCATATCTTCTGACATCTGTGCTTGACTAGCTAGGATTTGTCTCAGCACTTCTTCCATATTGCTCGTTTGAATCTGGGCCTGGTAATTCTGAACCTGTGGCTGTTGAAATTATCGTTCCAGATTGTAGGTGTTCAAATAGTATTGCCTTTGATCATAACTTACAAACATTACTGAATCAGGGTTGATAACACATATATCTTCAGAATGACCACTAGTGCCACAAACCATACACCATATAGAATCTTCATCAGTCGAAAACCATCTATCCCATGTTGTCATGTCAAGAAGTGTGATAAAAAGAAAATAAAAAGATACTAAAAAAAAAAAAAACTATTTACAACTCAATATAGGAAAACTAAAAATAAGATAGTTGCCTAATTACAAGTCCCCAGCAACGGTGCCAAAAACTTGACAGCGCCCAAGCGCACACGCAAGTGTACGTGGTCTACCAAGTATTAAAGTGGCTTCAAGAAAGTCCAAGTATCAATCTCTCAGGGATTTGCGTTCACCGACTATCCAATTCTAGTTTAACAATTGAGAAAAAGTAAACCAAAAGAGAGTTTGTAATTTTGTAAATTAAAAATAAAATAAAATAATGCGTAAAAATAAAAGTCTTGGGACAATCAATGGATTAAAAGCCAAGGTTAAAGCACTTCGAACAATCATACTATGTTATTGAATTTCCTTAGTTAACTTGCTTATCTTGGTTGTTGAATCGTAGGGTTAATTGCATGATCATGGTTTCCCAACCTCTAATATTTTTACCTAATTTGGACATTACAACTAAATCGCTGAGCGGAGCTATAATACTTCAATTAATTTAACTAAAGTTATCATCCTATGTATGAATTAAGGCACTAAGTACATCCCTGTCCTAGATACTAAGTTAAATTCTTTATTTTATAAAAGAATAAAAACCCAAACTTTATTTATTTCCATGTTCTATCTCCCTATCCCTCTCCCGAGATTAAAAGGTCGATAATATATATATTTTATGGGTGATCATTCCATAAAATAATTAAAAGAATAATAAACAAACAACCAATAATGATAAGCAAAATTAAACAAAATTAATTCAAAATAATAGTACTCATATTTTTAGCTTTAATCTCGGGAAGAGGGTTTTTAGCCGATAATATTCATAATCATGATACAAATAATTGAATACATGATATAAAAAATTAAAGACTAAATAAAAAATTTTAAAATCTAAAAAATAGCGTGGCAGCCACCAATTTCGTCCACAGCTTCCCAGGTCTCCAATATAATGTGTCCAAGTATTTTCAATGTTGTTCAAGAATTGTCCTTTTTATATAAATAATCCAAGCCTTCCAGGTGTAGTGTGCATATATTATAATATAATAATACTAATCCCAAACAAAATGGGATTGAAAAGATTCCCCCTTTTCCTTGGACCGTGTGCCACTTAAATGTAATAAAATTAAACAATGACAAGTCTATGTCGGCAGAAATTGCATTTGGACATCGCGACGCGATGCGTCAGTTAACACGTCGATGCTCTGGCAGCACTGGAAATGTCGACTCATTGGGAATTTACTTTTAAAATTTTGGTTAAGTGTAGAACGTCCTATTCTTTGC
The DNA here is from genome assembly GCA_030864225.1 of Capsicum baccatum var. pendulum. Classification (NCBI taxonomy): domain Eukaryota; kingdom Viridiplantae; phylum Streptophyta; class Magnoliopsida; order Solanales; family Solanaceae; genus Capsicum; species Capsicum baccatum. The sequence goes on from CM061556.1 coordinate 101,016,762, forward strand.
CCATATTTTTTGTAGTGTATTTTTAATGAATTTTCGGCCTTTAAATCATCAATATATCACCGTATTAGTTCAAAAAGCCTCCTACAATATCACACACCACATATTAAAGATCAAAATAACATAATATTCTCAACGACAAATCAAAACACAAATTAAGATAAGGCAAATTTGCAATGATCTCCCACTTATGATTCTGACTTTTGACTTAATTAAATTAGACTTTGAACATTACAAATAAGTTATTCCACATAAAATTACACCATTAAAATATTTTAAACAAATTAAACACATTAGAATCCAACGAATCCAACTAGACACACACCTAGCTCAAGCTAGTAAAACTAGCTTTTCAGGTTGAGCTCTAAATGACTCAATTAAGCACAAACTTGTTTGAAAAATACTTTGGACATTGTAATCATGCACTTGGACACTTAAATGCATATTTATATCGATATGAACACGTTAAGCACTCGAATTTCTCTCAAAACAAGGTGAAAAAGCTAGAATAATAACATCAACGTGTATAAAATCACCTTAGATCAATGGGATATCAAAGAGAATTCCAATCTATTGAGTCTAAAGAAAGGCTACCCATGATGATAGAAACAAAGGACACAAACTCCTGTGCACTTATTATGGAAGAGTTGGAAATTTGAAATAAAGATTCTAGCACTAGATTAATGTTAAATTGAGAAATCATGATAACATTCAGCGGAGAATGCACATTCTAAGGGATTCAAGTCTCTGGGAAAGGTGAAGAGGAATCTATCACTGCCTAAATGAACTAAGAATAATTTGATGACACCTTATTTAAGTTTTGATCATGATTTCAGGTATGAGAAAGGGGATTGCAGTAAGGAATGGTTTATTGATAGTATGTTCTCTAAACTAAATATTGGAAGATCTGACTGGATTCTCTCTCTCAAGATACTTCAAAGTGGAAGTGTCTTATTTTGAAAGAGATGATTTCAAGGGACCTAGTCCTAAAGAAATTCATCCTAAAAAAAGAAACTTGAGGCAGTCAGAGTGAAGTAAAGTCTAGAACGTAGTCCTCAGACCTATTCTAAAAGAGCAAATTGAGATTGAGCTTGTAATACCCCGACCGTTTCGTAAGCCTAAATTCATCTTTTGAGCGAATGGGAAAGACTTCCAAAGTGAATGATGCTTAAACCATTCTGTATTTCCCTAATTTATACTTTCTATCATGTGGATATTTGAATATGATTTCTGTCGATACCAATTTCATCAAAATTGGAGATCGGAGAAAGAAGTTAGGACTATCTGAAGTCCCAGTCGTGAAACATCATTATTTAGACCCTCAGTGCATCGCGGAGATGAGTAATATCCCAATTGTCACTTTTCAGTGAGCCTTCATAATATTACCGCATCATGCTAAGTCCCAATATCTGGATTATCAAATTTCAGTGCACCAATGCGATTCCACCGCGTTGCGATGCCTTTACAAGTCATAACCAAGGTGGCAACGCAATTTCACCGCGTTATGCCACTGAGCAGTTTCCTAGTTATCCAAAATCCAGTGTAGGACCCTAGTCATGGCGCGTCACGCCAAGGCCAAAAATTGGGCTTTAGTTTTTGAATTTGTTCAAGGGTATTTTGGTCTTTCCGCCCAATTTGGCCCTCTATATATAGATTCAAGTAGAAAAAAGAAATCCATTCTTCTCTATTTCTCTTCCAAGAAATATCTAGAACTAGGGTTTCTCTCTTCTAAATCCAAATCAAATCTTTCTCTCTTCCAAATCCAAATTAAATCTTCTCCAAAAAATTTATGAATTTTTCTATAGATTTCACCAAGTTCTTCAAGAATCAAGTTCTCCAAGTCAAAGGCATCAAGAAAATTAGCTCAAAAGTGTGAAGAAGAGTTTCCAATCAAGTCTTTTCATCTTAAAGTTATAATCCAAGGTATGTGGGGTTTTGAACAAGAGCAATTCTTTCATTCTTGTACCCAAAGCTTTGATTTCTATCACAGATTTATATGATTTTGCAAGTGGGTTTATACCCGAATTACTCCATCATGAGATTATGAGAATATAAATTGTTCAAGTTTTGTTATACATGATTATTTTGCTATTCCCAAGTTATGAGTTGATATTTAATATTGTGAATTACATATTTCTACCATAAGTTGATATTTCAAGTGCTTTCACGATATGTTTCAGGCTTTAAGCTTCTTTATGACAAACTAATTATTATATTGATTCATGAGATTGAGTTGTTACAATGAGTATTGATATTTCCTCAAAGTTATTGATGTTGTCATGATTTAATGAATTGATACATTTTGATATTAGGAAAGATTGATTTGATTTGAGTCGAGTTAGGAATTTATAAATTGATTATGATTTGATAAATGAGAAAGAGATTTGATTTGGTCTTCATGATAGACCTTTATGATGTTTGTGGTGGATTTCATAACGCGTTCTGAGATTGTGTCTGGGAGTAGTATTTAGCAGCTAGCGGGAATTGTGGTATTTCTCTAAAACTACGTGCCACCGTATTATTAATATTAATAATTATAGGACAGAGGTCGAGTATGAGATTGTGATCTCTAAATTGAGGTTGTACTCCCTGGACAGAGTACGACGCTCCCACCAATGTGGGGTTCTCTCCTTAGGAGGGAAAAATATTGGACTCCATGTAGCTCACATAGTTTTTGTCGATTATAAGAACCTCCCATGTCCATAAGAGTTGAGTTTCTTGAATTACCGACTCACTCTGAGTCTTGAGTTGAAGAGTTGAGTTGTTTATGATGATTTGTAAGGTTTTTATCATATGATTTATTTACTATGAGATCATGAAAAGTATATTTCAATCTAACTCAAGCCAAGAAAGCCATCATTGTACATATGCATATTTTCATGAAATTGATGATGATATTTACATTGTTGCATGCACCCCCACATACTCAGTACATTCCAAAGTGCTGACCCATATATTTTCCTATGGGCTATATTTTCTCATAATGTAGGTTCAGGTACTCAGCCACAGCCACGTTAGCGATATTCGAGTGTCTCAACTATGTTCCCTCAGTGGTAAGTCCTCATGGTTTGAGGACCGTGTCTATATTTTTGGTGATATCGTTCTACTGTTATGGATTTTAGTACTATCTGAGTCAGATGGGGGTTTGTCCCAATGGTTCTTTAGTCTTTATTAGTGGAGGATTTGTCAGACTAGAGTATCAGTATGTATAGAATGTCAGTATTTTGATTGTATAGGCCATCATATCTTTGCTTTCGAGTATGTCCATGATATGATATCCTTTCTTATTTGGCCATGACTACCGTCATAGTGAGTTCAAAAAGGGATGACAGGCTTAGAGGGTTAGCTTGAGGCCATGTGTGGCCTTAAGTACCGTGTGATGTCTCGGGATAGGTTCTTGGGGCGTTACAATCTTGGTATCAAATCCTAAGGTTTAAAGAGTTTTAGGGAGTCTGACGAGCCGCGTTATGTAGAGTCTTGATCATCGGTGTATAGCGCGCCACATCTATGAGCAAATGGTACGGAATGTTTTAGGAAAAGTTGTTTCTTTCTTTCTAAAGTTTATCGTGCCTACTACTATCTCTTTATCTGCAATTAAATTATGCTCTCTTATAACAGAATATGCCTGCTCATCGAGCTCGTAGAAAAAATAAGCAACCTCAACCCGTTGATCCCTTGAATGAGCATGTGTCTCATGTGGAATTCTGGGAAGCTTTTCAGGCTCTAGCCCAGGCAGTTACCGCCAATGCTCAAGCTAACACCCAAGCTACTATTCCGCTTCTGCAAGAGAATAATTTTGTTGCAGCTCGAGTTCATGACTTTATGCAGATGAATTTGCCTGAGTTCTATGGGTCGAATATAGGTGAAGACCTACCGATGTACTTGGATGAAGTGAGAAAGATCACTCAGATTATGCACGTGACTAAGGAGGAGAGTGTTAAAGTGGCTGCCTATCGAATGAAAGATGTTGCATATGACTGCGTGGAGATATGGGGGAAGAGTAGGGGGAAGGATGCCACTCCCATGACTTGGCAGTATTTTCAAGATGCATTCTTGGACAGATTCTTTCCTCTTGAGATGAGAGAAGCAAAGATAGAGGAATTCATGAATTTGAGACAAGGCTCCACGACTGTTAAGGAGTATTGTCTTAGATTCAATCAGTTATCTAAATATGCTCCTAGAATGATGGCTGATTCCAGGACCATCATGAGCAAGTTCATGACCGGTATGACGAGTTACATTGTTAAAAAGTGTAGATCTGCTATGCTTAATAGAGAGATGGATCTTTCTCGGTTGATGATACATGCTCAGAAGATTGAAGCTGATAAGGTAAAAGAGATAAAGAGAGTAAGAGGGAATAAAAGAGCTACTTCAGAGCAGCAGAGATTTGGTCAGTCCAGATTCCATGGAGGGAACCACTCTCAATTCTAGGGACGTCCATTTATGCCTGCGCTTTTCTCAGTTAGTGCTTCCATACCTAGAAGCAGGCAGGAGAAGGGGAACAGGCCTATCCCGTCTAGGTCTCAGGAAAGTGTAGGTAACCGACCTCGTCCTCCTTCATGTGCCAAGTGTGGTAGAGATCATTTTGGCAAGTGTTTGTTAATCAGAAGGGTTGCTTTGGTTGTGGAAAGTTAGGCCACTGACTTAGAGATTGTCTATATGCTAGATAGGGGAGTCGAGATACTCGTCCTCAAAGTCAGGCTACCAGTGCCCCCAATCCCGTAGTTCGTCCAGTTTCTCTTCAGGGCGCCTCTTCTAGTACTGCTGGCGGTTCGCACCAGAATCACTTCTATGGTATACCACCATGCCAGGAGTAGGAGGACTCTCCAGATGTTATCACTAGTATGCTCCGTGTCTTTTATTTTGATGTGTATGTGTTGATGGAACCTGGGTCAAGCTTTTCTTATGTGACTCCGTTGGTGGCCGTGAATTTTTAGATTAGTGCTGAAAAAATTCCTGAGCCTATCCTAGTTTCTACCCTAGTAGGCGAATCTGTTGTTGCTAAACAAGTGTATAAGAAGTGTCCTATCACTGTCCTTCACAGAGTCTTATTTATAGACCTGATTTAACTAGACATGGTCGATTTTGACATTATTCTAAGTGTGGATTGGCTTTACTCTTGTTATGCATCTATAGACTGTCGTACCCATGTAGTCAAGTTTCAGTTTCCCAAAGAGCCAGTCTTTGAATGGTCCAGAAATTCTGTATCCCCTAAGAGTCATTTCATATCTTACCTTAACACTAGAAAATTGATATCCAAGGGTTTCATCTATCATTTGGTTCGAGTTAAAGACACAAAGTCCAAAACTCTGACTATTCAGTCTATCAGTGTTGTCAATGAGTTTCTTCATGTTTTCCCAAAAGATCTCCCAGGGGTACCTCCCGATAGAGAGATAGAATTTGGTATTGATCTCCTTCCCTACACACAACCTCTTTCTATTCCTCCATATCGTATGGCCCCCACAGAACTTAAGGAGTTGATAGAGAAACTCAAAGATCTTCTTGATAAAGGTTTCATAAGGCCCAGTGTATCTCCTTGGGGCACACCCGTTCTATTCATGCAAAAGAAAGATGGTTCATTGTGTATGTGCATTGACTATCGTCAGCTCAACAAGGTCACAGTCGTTCTTACTTTGGGAGTACACAATAATATCATCTATGAGCACAATAACAAACATATCCAAGTACTATCTGAACACCCGATTCATGGGGTCCATAAAAGCTGCTAGGGCATTAGTTAGCCCGAAGAACATAACCAGGAACTCAAAATGACCATAACGGATACGGAAAGCCATCTTTGGAATATCACACCCTCTAACCTTAAGTTGGTGATAACCGGATCTCAAATATATTTTCGAGAAATAACTGGCACCTTGCAGTTGATAAAACAGGTCATCAATTCTAGAAAGAGGATATTTGTTTTTATGACCATGCAGATCATCTTCGAATCATCTTGCAAACCTTTAGAGGTCATTAGTTATTTGCCAAGTTTAGCAAGTGTGAATTTGGGATAAGGTCAGTTGCCTTTTTGGGTCATATTTTTCTTCTAAAGGTATTCAAGTTGATCCTCAAAAGGTAGAAGCTGTGAGGAATTGGCCTAGACCTATTTCCTCGTCTGATATTAGGAGTTTTTTGGGTCTAGCTGGATCCTACCGTCATTTTGTTGAAGGCTTCTCTTCTATTGCGTCTCCTTTGACTCAGTTAACCCAAAAGAAAGTTAAATTCCAATGGTCAGATTCTTACGAGAAGAGTTTTTAGGAGTTGAAGACTCAACTCACTTCAGCCCCTGTGTTGACCCTTTCTAATGGTGTAGATAATTTTGTGGTGTATTGTGATGCCTCTAGAGTGTGTTTGGGTTGTGTATTGATGCAAAAAGGTAAGGTTATAGCCTATGCCTCCAGGCAGTTGAAACCACATAAGAAGAATTACCCGACCCATGATCCCGAATTAGATGCTGTGGGTTTTGCTTTAAAAATTTGGAGACACTACTTGTACGGTGTTCATGTTGATGTCTTTATGGATCATAAGAGTTTGCAATATGTTTTTACTCAAAGAGATTTGAATCTTCGACAGAGGCGATGGTTAGAATTGCTGAAGGACTATGATATGAACGTGTTGTACCACCTGGGCAAGGCCAATGTAGTGGCGGATTCCCTTAGCAAGTCATCCATGGGTAGTGTTGCGCTTGTAGAGAAAGGTAAGAAGGAGTTAGTTTGCGAAGTGCATAGTTTGGCGAGGTTGGGTGTTAGATTGCTGGATTCAACTGAGGGTAATGTTTTGGTCCAGAATAATTCCGAATCTTCTCTAGTTTCAGAGATAAAAGAGAACCAAGATACGGATTCTCATTTGGTCGAACTGAAAGGGTCAACTAAAGGCCAAAAGGTGGAGGTTTGCTCCCAAGGGAGAGATGGTGTGTTGAGGCTTCAGAATAGGTTGTGTGTGCCTGACATTGATGATTTGAGATAGAGAATTATGGCTAAAGTGCATGGCGTGCGGTATTCTATTCATCCTGATGCTACCAAGATGTACCGCAATTTACGAGAAATCTATTGGTGGAATAGTATGAAGAAGGATATAGCTAAGTTCATAGAGAAGTGTACAACTTGCCAACAGGTGATGATAGAGCACCAGAGACTTGTTGGTATGATACAAGAAATTAGCATTCCTACTTGCCAGGGCATACATCTTTTACCACTGAGGACTATGCTTAGCTGTACATTCGAGGGTTAGTCAAGTTTTATGGAGTTCCATTATCTATCATCTCCAATAGAGGTACTCAATTTACTTCTCAGTTTTGAAGAGCATTTCAGAAGGATCTTGTCACCTAAGTTCATCTTAGTTTCATTTTTCATCCGCAGATAGACGGTCAGGCTGAAAAGACCATCCAGACTTTGAAGGATATGTTGAGGGCATGTGTTCTTGATTTTAAAGGAAGTTGGGATAAACATTTTACACTGATTGAATTTTCTTATAACAACAGTTTTCATGCTAACATTGGAATGGCTACATTTGAGGCTTTATATGGAAGGAGATGTAGATCACCCATAGGTTGGTTTGACGTAGGTGAAGCTACTGTGATTGGACCTGATGTTGTATTTATAGCTATGGAGAAATTTAAGTTGATTCAAGAAAGGTTGAAGATAGCCCAGAGTCATCAAAAGTCATATGCTGATATCAGAAGAAGAGCTCTTGAATTTGAGGTCGGCGACTTACTGTACTTGAAGATTTTGCCCATGAAAGGGGTGAAAAGATTTGGCAAGAAAGGAAAACATAGTCCCTGCTATGTTAGCCCTTACAGAGTTTTGAATCGTGTTGGGAAAACATCTTATGAGATTGAGTTTCCTACGGAGTTGTCAGCTGTCCACCCTATCTTTCATGCTTCTATGCTTAAGAAAGGCATTGGTAATTTTGTTTTTGTTGTTGATCCATCGGAGAACTTAGACTTTCGGGATAGCCTTTCTTATGAAGATATTCTGGTTGAAATCATAGATTATCAAGTCTGTAGACTAAGAAACAAGAAAGTTCCTTTGGTCAAAGTTCTACGGAGAAATCAATTAGTTGAGGGTGCTACTTGGGAAGCAGAAATAGATATGCGAGTTAAGTACCCCCATCTCTTCTCTGCAAGTTCAAATCAAGCTAAAGGTATTTTTTTTTAATTTAGTTTCCTGCTAATCCAGTGTATTCGATTATATAGTTGTCTTCCATCTTGATTCGTGCATTCAGTGAAGTATCTGAAAGTCTAGAGTAAAGTAAGCCTGTTGAATAAATTATTTCAGTAGGGCATTTTTAAATGTCTTCTTTGACCTTGAGTCTAACTAGCAATATTCGAGGATGAATGTTTCCAAGGGGGAGATATTGTAGTACCCCAACTTTTGAGAAAATGGGAAAGACTTCCAAAGTGAATGATGTTTAAACCATACTTTATTTCCCTTATTTCTATCATTGGAGATTTGAATAAGCTTTCCGTCGATACCAATTTCATCAAAATCGGAGGTCGGTGCAAGAAGTTAGGACTATCTGAAGTCCCAGTCATGAAACATCATTATTTAGACTCTCAGTACGTCGCGGAGATGAGTAGTATCCCAATTGTCACTTTTAAATGATCCTCCGCGATATTACTGCATCACGCCAAGGCTTAAAATCAGGATTGTCAAAGTCCAGTGCACCAACGCGATTCCACCGCGCCGCGGTGCCCTTCCAGGTCATAACCAAGGTGGAAACGCGATTTCACTGCATCACGCCACTGACCAGTTTCCCAGTTTTCCAAAATCCAGTGAAGGACCGCGATCATGGCACATCGCGCCAGGGCCAAAAATCGGGCTCCGGTTTTAGAATTTGCTCAAGGGTATTTTGGTCTTTCCGCCTAGTTTGGCCCTCTATATATAGATTTAAGTAGAGAAAAGAATCCATTCTTCTCCATTTCTCTTCTAAGAAATATATAGAACTAGGGTTTCTCTCTTCCAAATCTAAATCAAATCTTCTCCAAGAAATTCAAGAATTTTTTCATAGATTTCACCAAGTTGTTCAAGAATCAAGTTCTCCAAGTCAAAGGCATCAAGAAACTTAGCTCAAAAGTGTGAAGAAGAGTTTCCAATAAAGTCTTTTCATCTTAAAGTTATAATCCAAGGTATGTGAGGTTTTGAACATGAGCAATTCTTCCGTTCTTGTGCCCTAAGCTTTGATTTCTATCATGGATTTATATGATTTTTCAAGTGAGTTTATACCCAAATTACTTCATCATGAGATTATGAGAATATAAATTGTTCAACCTTTGTTATACATGATTATTTTTCTATTCCCAAGCTATGACTTGATATTTAATATTGTGAATTTTATATTTCTACCATGAGTTGATATTTCAAGTGCTTACAAGATATGTGTCAAGTTTTAAGCTTCCTTACGACAAAGTGGATTATTGAGTATATTGATTCATGATATTGAGTTGTTACAATGAGTCTTGATATTTCCTTAAAGTTATTAATGTTGTCATGATTTAATAAATTAATACATTTTAATATTGAGAAAGATTGATTTGAGTTGAGTTGAGTTAGGAATTCACAAATTGATTATGATTTGATAAATGAGAAAGAGATTTGATTTGGTCTTCATGATAGACCCTTGTGATGTTTGTGGTGGATTTCCTAACGCGTTCTGAGATTGTGTCTGCGAGTAGTATTTAGCATCGAGCGAGAAATATGGTATTTCCCCAAAACTACGTGCTACCGTAGGATTAATATTGATAATTGTGGGCCAGAGGCCGAGTATGAGATTGTGATCACTAAATTGAGGTTATACTCCCTGGAAAGAGTATGACGCTCTTTCCAAAGTGGGGTTCTCTTCTTAGGAGGGAAAAATGTTGGACTCTATGTAGCTCACATGGTTTATGTCGGTTATAAGAACCTCCCATGTCCATAAGAGTTGAGTTTCTTGAATTACCGAGTCACGCTGAGTCTTGAGTTGAAGAGTTGAGTTGTTTATGATGATTTATGAGTTCTTTATCATATGATTTACTTACTATGAGATCATGAAAAGTATGTTTCAATCTAACTCAAGCCAAGTGAGCCATCATTATACATATGCATATTTTCATAAAATTGATGATGATATTTACATTGTTGCATGCACCCCCACATACTCAGTACATTCCAAAGTGCTGACCCACATATTTTTCTATGGGCTAAATTTTCTCGTAATGTAGGTTCAGGTACTCATCCACAGCCGCGTTAGCGATATTTGAGTGCCTTAACTACGTTCCCTCAGTGGTAAGTCCTCATGGTTCGAGGACTGTGTCTATATTTTTGGTGATATCATTCTGTTGTTATGGATTTCAGTACTATATGAGTCAGATGGGGGTTTGTCCCAATGGTTCTTTAGTCTTGAATAGTGGAGGCTTTGTCAGACTAGAGTATCAGTATGTACAGAATGACAGTATTTTGATTGTACAGGCCAGCATTTCTTTACTTTTGAGTATGTCCATGATATGATATCCTTTCTTATTTGGCCATGACTACCGTCAAAGTGAGTTCAAAAAGGGATGACAGGTTTAGAGGGTTAGCTTGAGGCCACGTGTGGCCTTAAGTACCGTGTGATGTCTCAGGATAGGTTCTTGGGGCATTACAGATCTTGATCAAAATACCTTGACCTTACATCTGAGTCCGTGTCGCTCCTCAAAATTGGCTATGTCAAGGAGACAAGTATCCATGATAGAGCAGGTACATATTAATCCAACTCGGCATCATATATTTGCAAGTGTACACTCATGAGGTTAGCTTTGGAGAAAAATAGTTGAAGCAACCACAAGTTGAAAATTCTCTCAAGAATGAGAGGGAACTAGTCCCGTCTCTTAGGAAAGTACCAAAATAATGTTCCTTAAAATTTTATAAAATTTCTATTTGAAAAGGCCACATGTCTAGTCCTGTATGAACAAAATCTATCAACATAGTTCAAAAGTGAAGAATCACAACCGTTGTCATCAGATGCGTCTATTAAAAAAGGTAACTCTTAAATGTCAAATAGTCATCTTTTTAATTATAAATTCAAATCCTCTGAATTCACTCTCTTCTCAATTAACTTAGAACTTTATCAAAACTGGTCATTCTTCTTTCCTTCTCAAAAACTCAAAATGTTTGAAATTCCCTCTTCTTCCAAACCTATGAAAGAATTATTCTCTGATCATCCTTAAGAGTTACAAAGTATTTTACCTATTCCCAAAACCCTAAGTGAAAAAACTCCTATTGAAAATCCTACATCCATTAAAGTTCTTGCTGAGTTAGCCTTGGAAGATTTGAGTCAAGGCTTCGACTCTCTCATTGAACAAGAGCTCTCAACCTGAAATTTCCCCTTCTCAAAAGAACCAGAGTCTTTTAATGTGCCATAAATTCCCTTTTATCTTGAAGAACTGGTAGGTTCTAAAAAATAGAAAACCTGTTAGTAATTGGTTCTTCTAGTGGCTTTGAGTCAAAATCCATTTTTCCCAACTGTGTGATGATGAAATTTATATAAAGAACTTTGATCATCTTAGGAGTATAAACTTGGGACCTGAGAATCTGCTTTTTCATACTTGTGATCCAAATGAAGGCTCTATAAGTATTGAGGAGCAATCTATAAGGGAATAGGATGAAGAGACAAGGAATAAAGAAATGGTATTACCTCCAAATGAGGATGATGAAGAGGATGAGGATAATAAACCTCTGAGTTGGAAAATGAATAAACTGAAGGACAACAAAAGAAAATAAAAAATGATTGACACTGGTGTACAAGGCACTAGATCCTATTCCACTAGAGGATCTGATAAAAAATTGCTAGTAGATGCCACAAAGGAAAGCAAGTCTTCTACAACTAAAGGAAGGAAGAAGACTTGAAAAGGTTGTCACAGTAGATGATGCAATGTTGAAGTAGTGAAGGTTTGAGAAGATGCGGATACTAACACTGATATTATTATTGCAACTAAGAAAAATATACAAGAAGTTCATGATGCTGAGAGAACCAGGTCCTCAAGTCCAAAGTCTAGCAGTCTTGCTGTAAGAAAAAAAAGCATATTATTGTCAAAAGAAAGAAAGTCTCTAAGGCGTCTGGTCCCACAAAGAGAAAAACTGATGAAGAGGAAGAACTAAGTAGTGAATCTAAAAGAAAAAGAAAAGAGGAATAGAGAAAGGTTGTCCCTAGAGAAGCAAGAAATATTGTCTTGGAAACCCAAAAAGTACTGAATGGTAGAGTGTTTGATCCAAGAATCTATGAGAAACTAGGAATGGTGAAATTGGTAAAATATGTGAAACACCAAGGATGGCTTCATCTACTTGAAGAATCAGCTCCCATGGTGTTTGAAAATAAAGTTAGAGAGTTTTACTATACTATGAACTTCTCAGAAGATGGTCTAAGTTTAACCGCCTATGTGTAAGGAAAGTCTATTCATCTATATGAAGAAGCACTAGGAAGGATTTTAGATTTACCTATTATGGGAGTAAAATCTATTGTGAAGGAGAAGCCTACCACTGAATTTATGATTGAAGCCTCAAAAGTGGTTGGAACTTCAATAGTTACTGTGAAAAGAAGTTTTTAAGTAGTGAGTTTCATCTTGTATTTGAGTTCATCAACAAGGTTCTGTTACCAAGATCAACGAAAAGAACCATTGCCTCTAGTGTTAACCTGTTCCTGATAGAATGTTTGAGTAAGTTTGAGTTTATAAGCTTATTTGCTCTTATGATAGAGCATATGAAGAAAGTAATCTATGAGAAAGAAGAGAAGCATGGGATTCCTAATGGGTACTGCCTAAACAAGGTTTTTGATCACTATGGAATAAGTGGGATAAAAGAAACCCATGGAACAGTTAAATAGAAGTTCAGTTTGACAACCTTGGTGGAGAATGAATGCATTGAACGAAAGGTTGGAATTGTGTCCCAAGTATCAGAACTCTTGGTTGCTCAAAAAAATTTGAACAAAGAATTGAAGGAGTTTAGGATTCAACTAGCTAAAAAAGGCTATTGAAATAGTTTATTTAAAACTGCAGAATTAGAAGTTATCCTTAGAGGGACTTGGTTCTACTGAGGAACTGGCAGCAGAAAATGCAAATCTAAAGGGCAAGGTTGCAGAACTTACTGGTGAGGTTCAAGGGTTAAATGCTAAAGTTAAAACTCTCACCAAATAGTTGTTGGATGCTCATACTTCCAAGCTTGTTTGAATGGACATGTTGCTCAAATCACTCTCCTTTAAGCTCTCTTTGACCTGAGTCCTAGTGTATCAGTTTCCTGTGTCAGTTTCTATTGTGGCCTTTGCAAATAGTACTTTTATATTTTTTTGGTATATTGTAATGGCACTTATCCTATTTAATCCTGAATGAATTTCTATTTGTGGGCCTCACCTATTTTCTTTATTTTATAATTGTTTTACATGTTAGTGTTGCCACCCTAGTGGCCTTGAGTTAATTAGACTGTACGTATCTTTACTCATTGATTTACTGTTAATCCTTTTAAATGATGCCAAAAAAGAGAATACTAACTTCATATGTAAGAACCAGGTGTGTGAGTGTGATGTGTGCTCATATGGTGCATAATGACAGGAGGAAGTATGCAAAAAATGGTGCACAGTGACAGGGGAAGTGACAGGGGAAAGAAAATGCAAATAAATATGCTTAGAGTTTTTGCTGCAAATGACAACAAGGGACCAGGTCCTTATGTTGCATGATGGTGGAAGCATGATGATAGGGGGATCATTCATCTTCAGAGTAGTAATCACATTGATTAAATGTGATGAATGTATTCAAAGTTGTATGGTTGGTTTGTCATCATCAAAAAGGAGAAAATTGCTATGTGTAGTTTTGATGATGAGCAGATAACTGCAAAAGACCAGGTCCCTGGATGTTCATGGTACAGTACAACTGACACGCATGTATACACAGTTTTGACCTCTTGTGTAACAAACTTGTAGGTGTTGTATTTACTGAATAGGACATTTGGTCCAATACTATTTTAGCGATAATCATCACTCCTCTATACAATAAAAAAGATGCTTCTTCATCAAATGATTTTTGACAAATACAAAGAGCAAAAAGAGGCAGCAAAAATCACATTTCAGCACTGCTAAAGTTCTTAGTTATTTATGTGTGCTTAAATAGAAATTATTCTTGAGTGAGTTCTGATATATAAAAGAATTACTCGTGATATAAGAGTAATAACTTTTTCTCTTTGAGTAGAGAGTTTTTAGGTAGAGTTACCTAAGTTAATTGTTGATTACAGTTAATCAGTGTAGAGGGTTCTTGGCATAGTTGTCAAGATGAGCTTGTAGTAGAGTTATTACAAACGAAAGGAACCTAGAGTTAGGTTCATCGAAGACTGTAATCAAGAGTTTGATTACAATGAATTTTAAGATGCTTGTGAGGGCAATTCGTGGTTTTTCCATCCTTGAGTAAGGGGGTTTTCACGTTAAAATCTTGTGTTTTTACTCTTTTTGGTCTTTTGATTCATGGTTACTTTATTGTATTTGCCTGTGATTGACTTTGAGGGACCTGGTCCCTAATTGTGTAGTGCAACCCTCAGGGTTTCTACATCAGACATCAGCTGAATCTTTGCAAGAATTTAATTGATTTATAGTTATGTAAAAGAAAGGGGGGTAAGTCTAATGTCCTTAATCTGTTACAATTTTACCATGTAGATCAATCAATCATATTTCACACAAATAAAGTTGTTGGGTTTATGAAGAATCCGTTGACCTGAAGGGTAGCTTCCTAATTGCAAAAAAGATTCCTTGGACCATCTCGCCTAAGGTATATGCAATATCCCCTATTTCTAGAATAAGAGTTTTTCCTAGATGTCTTTTAGAACTAGTTTAACCGCACGTGCCTCGAATGTGTAACATTTGATTATTTAAAATTAGATGATTTTCTTTATTACGAAGATTTTTAATGAAGTGTAAAAAGTTCAAATCACTTCTCAAAGATCCTTCACACTTTAATACAATAATGTAAATATAACATATATTTTATTGTAAGCACATATATATTTTACCACAAAAAATTTCAAGTAGTTAATAATTCATCACTATTGCGTTTATCATGCAATATCTCTTTTCCTTATTACTAAAGGCTAAGAGAAACGTATGGATTTGAACCATATTTGTAGTATGATTATTTTTTTTTTCAATATTTAATTTTTTTTCTTATTTTTAAAGTTGAATCTTTAGAAAAAAATTTATTACTTAAATCTTTTTAAAACTTAGTACTTCTTATATTTTTTTTATTCTAACGCATTCATATTTATTTCTAAATTTTTCAGATACTCTTAAAATCTAACTTTATTTGATTTAGAATTCTGAAACTAATGAAAAATATATTAGTTGCCAATAATTCTGATTAATCCTAATAAGGAAACTTTTTACTATAAATATTTAATTAATGTTCTCAACTCTTAAATAGTAGGAAACTGGTGAAAAGAAGATTTTGTTTAAAGCGAAAATTTTATTTTATTGTAAGCACATATATATTTTACCACCAGAAATTTCAAGTGGTTAATGGATCGTCACTTTTGTGTTTGTCATGCAATACCTCTTTTCCTTGCTGCTATAGGCTAAGAAAGATGCATCGATTTGAACCATATTTGTAGAACGATTATTTTTTATTTTTTTATATTTAAAATCTTTCCTTATTTTTTAGTTGAATCTCTAGAAAATCTTTGATTACTTACTTAAATCTTTTACAAATTTGGTACTTCTTATATTTTTCTTATTCTAACACATCATATTTATTTCTAGATTTTTCAGATCTTCTTAAAATCGAGCTTTAGTTGATTTATAATTCTTAAACTAATAAAAAATATATTAGTTATCATTTATTCTGATGATTTCTAATAAGAAAAGATTTTACTATGAATGTTTAATTAATTTTCAACTCTTAAATATTAGGAAAATGGTGAAAAGATGATTCTGTCTAAAATGAAGATTTTTAATAAAGGGCAAAAAGATCAAATAATATTTTTAGGGCCCTTCAAACTTTTAATATCGCATAGATATGACTAAATAATTGCGAGAAGGAGCACTAACCTAATTGCACCAACACTGAAACTAAGGAATCCAAGGAGGATTTAGAGGAGTGCATGACAACCCTCATGTATACTATGTGTGTTTGTGTATGGCCAAAAACTCGATAGAAAGTACAAATATAGAAGTAGTAACAAGTAGTTTTTTCAAACAAATAAGAAATGGAAGTTTGAATTTGGCTTGAATCCTTTCAAATAAAGCAAGATATAAACATAAAAAATGAGTGAATTACAAGCTTGGATTAGATTGTGTCAAGACCTTTGTTTAGAAACGTCGTTGCTTGGGAACTCGATTTGTCATGCCTCAAATCCTATTGGTGTGGACAGGCACCCGTAGCCGTAAAGGCCTGAGAGAACCAATCCATAACATTGTACTTCTCATGCATGTTACTATGACATCCAAAGGTTCTGACAAACATGATATTATGCATCGATGAGAATAACTACGTAGGCAAGAACAAACTTATATATATAACACTTGGCTGTTGGGGCCACCACATCTAAAAGACAAGACACTACCATGTTTAACTTTACATTAGTCTATAGCCTCTAAAAGATACAGACTTAGTTAGGATCGGGACAAAACCCCACCCTACTCTTGACTATTGCAAAATACCAAAATATATGGAACAGACTCAAAAAGCTCCAAATTAACCTGGAGCTCACCGATAGTCACTAAATAGCCTGGGTTCGTGCTAGCAAAGTGTATTAGCTGAAGCACCTATGCCAGTAGCATGAAATACAGGTCCCCCGTGAGGGACGTCAGTACAAAGATATGTACTGAATATGTAAGGCTGAAGGTAACAACATATGATACAAGAGCTCAATAGAAATTAGATACAAGTGTATAAGTAGTACTAGTAGACCACCTTAATATATACATGTAGGACGACGTACATTACATTCTTTTCTCCATTTTTAACCTTTCTTACTTCATAATCTTTGTAAGCCACATAATGCAAATGAACAGTTGATCAGTGGTAAATAGATATATTAGGATCGGCCCATGCTAGGCTTACGCCCCTAAGCTGCTACCCACATAAGAACATTGGGATCAGCCCATGCTAGGCTTATACCCCTGAGCTACCACCCATATATAAAGGTATCAAGATTGTCCCATGCTAGGCTTATTCCCCTGAGCTGCCACTCATTTTACAGATTTACGTTACTTAGTTTATTTAGCCTTTGAGATTGTTACTTTGGTGGTCATAAGATTATGGTACCTTGAAACAATAATCTACCAATAAGAGACATATAAATGGGCACTTAATGCAACAACAATGAGCTAGGGAGTTATTGGCACACAAATAAAGTGTTTAGGAGCTGAAAATACACATGGCTCTTATTTGAGTAAACAGAGAATTTCTAAGATTTTCTAGTGAAAATAGATGTGCAGGTTAAATAATAAGCATGTATTGAGGTGTTTTAACACATTAGAGAGTGGGAATAAGGTAATTGGCTACATTGAATGTAATGTGATGCTATTATGTATCACTTGTTATCGGATAACCTTGGAAGCGTACTTGATAGAACAAATGTCGGATTTCACGCCAAAGAGTGCAAAATAGAGTATGCCTTACATACCTGGTCATATAACTCTGAAACTAACCCAACTTGACTTCCCGCCTTTTAGATTACTTATCTACAATAGAATATATGGTGAATTAGTATTAACAACCAATCAACACATTTGGGCAACTTAACTTCACTAAAATAGTAACCAGGCAGTAAGCACTTAATCTATCAATCAAGGGTGTTATTTTAACCCTTTTCTCCTCCAATTACACTCGCATACCATATATGTTCTTATAAGATTCTCCGAAACCACCTCAGCTTCATTACACCCTCCAAAATATATTGGGCAGTAAACACATGCAATAATTAGTTCGGTGGTGTACTGCCACACCTTTCTTTTATATTTCAATTCAAACTAGTCACACCTATCTCCAACATCAACCTGGAAACCCATAACATATACATACAAAACAATCCACTAAACAGTCCTAAATTTCTTTTATTATAGCAATCAATTATTGAACTCATCATCCCTTGAGTTCTCAATAACAACACATCTATAATTTTTTCTTAAATTCATACATAAGGAGAACAAAATGGGAAGTCACCTTACCTTGATTCAGCAACTAATTCTTTTAATTTGAACTCCTTAAGAACTTCAACTTTCACTTTCCTTCACACTTTAAACCAAAGAAGAAAGGAAATCTCTTAATAACAAAGAAAAAGTGAACAAGTAGCTTGTTCCATAGTCTATCATGAATCAATAATTAATCACTTATATCACGTTTTCCTAATATTCTTTGAGATAATTAAGATAAATCATAAGTGTTTTTACTTACCTTGGCCTGTAAAGGTTGGGGCTTCTTGAAGAACCCTAGAAAGGAAAATAAGGTTGTGCCTTGTTATTTATAAGAATGTAGAGAGAATTTGTGAGGTAACCCTTTTTTGTGACTTAAGAATGAGGGAAAATGGCCAGCAATGTGGCCTTATAAATTCCCTAATTTTGGCCATCCACTTAGATGATCTTGGACCACAAATTTAATCAAATTGGTCCAAGTAGGTGATGCACCTACTTAAGGAGTTCAAACAACTCAAAATGTCAAAGTAGATGATGCACCTACTTTCTTAATTTCTTAGTTGGGCTCAATTATATTTGGGCCTTGGTAGATTTGAGCATTGGGCCTTTTCTCCATTTTTCTTCTTCTTTTACTTAATTTGGGCCCAAATAAGTGTACTAATAAAGGCCCAAATCTGATTCATGAACTTGGTCCATTAACGTGGCTCATATAACCCAAGTAGGTGACTCACCTACTAGCTTAATTAAGTCAAGTAAGCACCTCAATATTTCATTCCATATCCAGCTCCTAATCACCTTAATCTAACTTACAACTTGTACACACCTAGTCAGTTTAAACTTTAGATTTAAATACTGACTTACAATTCCAAGTTAAATAGTTGTATCGATGTTAAGTTGATCACGTCACATAAAAAGGTACGGGCAGCGTCTAGAATTCCATCTACACTATTAATATTCATATAAGAAATCTCATCCATTACCTACCACAAGTCTATACCAAGTTACATATAAATAGAAAAAGTACATGCAATGTACGGGGTGTCACATCCTCTTCTCCTTAGAAACATTCGTCCTCGAATGTTAGCATAACTATCCAACCAAAATAATTTCAAGCCTAAGTTAAATATACCTATTATCACATAGTACTTATATATTATACTTACTTGTTATTGCTCCAATTCAGCATCTTGGACTTTTTCTTCATATTTGAACAAATGGGGGTACTTAGATTTCATCACTTCTTCTGCTTCCCATGTTATCTCCTCTACTTGTTAGTTTCTCCAAAGAACTTTTACAGAAGCTATTTCCTTATTCCGCAACTTCTTAACTTGTTGATATATAATAGAAATAGGTATTTCTTCATAGGTGAGATCTTCTGTAACTTGTACATCTTCGGTGGCAGTAATATGAAATGGATCTCCGATTCACTTTCGAAGCATTGAGATGTGAAATTGAACTGTTGAGAGTCTTGGGTAGCTCTAATTCATAAGCGACTTGGCCAAACCTCCGAGTAATCTTATATAGGCCTATATAACGTGGACTTAGTTTTCCATTCTTACCAAATCTTATAACCCCCTTGATTGGTGACACCTTTAAGAATACCCAATCAACTATAGCAAACTCGAGCCCCCTTCTTCTAACATTTGCATAAGACTTATGTCGACTTTAGGCTATCTCTAACTGTTGTTGGATGACTTTAACCTTTTCCATAGCTTGATGAACAAGATATGGCCAGAACAAGGCAGTTTCACCCACTTCAAACCATCTAATTGGTGTTCTACACTTTCTCCCATACAAAGCCTCACATGGTGCCATTTTGATACTTGAATGATAGCTATTGTTGTAGGCAAACTTGATGAGAGGTAAATGATCATACCAACTACCTTTAAATTCCAATACATAATCTCGTAGCATATCTTTAAGTGTTTGAATGGTACGTTCCGCTTGTCCATCTGTTTGAGGGTGGAAAACTGTACTTAAATTAACTTGTGTTCCCAAATTTCTCTAAAAAACTTCAAAAAATTTATAGTAAATTGAGCTTCCCTATCTAATATAATAGAGATTGATACTCCGTGTAATTAAACTATCTCTTTTATATACAATTTGGCATAATCTTCAAATGTATAAGTGGTCTTAACCGATAGAAAGTGTGTTGATTTGGTAAGCCTATCAACTATCACCCATATGGAATCAAACTTTTGAGATGTACGAGGCAAACCAATAATGAAATCCATGTTGATTATGTCCCACTTCCAGATCAGAAGATCTATACATTGCATATAACCCTTGGGCTTTTGGTGCTCTACTTTAACTCTTTGACAATTTGGACATTCGGCTACAAATTCTGCAATGCTCTTCTTCATGTCACCACACCAATACATTCCTTTCAAATCATGATACATTTTAGTTGACCCTGGGTGGATGAAATACCTTGAATGATATATCTCTGTCATAATCCTCTTTCTTAGCCCATCTACATTAGGCACACATAATCTATTTTGGCACTGAAGTAACTCGCTCTTGCGTTAGCTTAAATAACTTTGTCATACCACATTGTACATTCTCCTTAAGCTGTAATAGTATGGGATCTTCATATTGCTTCTCTTTCACTTCAGCTACTAATGAAGATTCTGCCGCATTATGCATAATAAGCCCTTCATCTAGAGTTTCAAGAAGGCGAACCGCTAAATTGGCTAGTTGGTACATATCTTTAGTCATACCTTATCTTCCTATAGATGGTGCCATAGTCTTCCAACTTAATACATCTGCTACCATATTTGTTTTCCCTGAATAATACAAGATATCAATGTCATAGTCTTTTAACAGCTCAAGCCATCTTTGTTGCCTTAAATTTAGGTTCTTCTGATTAAAGATATATTACAAACTCTTGTGGTCAGTATATATGTCAACATGAATCCCATACAGGTAGTGACGCCATATCTTTAAGGAAAATATAACCGTTGCTAGCTCCAGATCATGTGTTGGATGATTTTTCTCATGTGGCCGCAATTGTCTTGAGACATATGCTATCACTTTACCATGATGCATCAACACACATCCTGAACCAATTCTTGAAGCATCACAAAACACTGCATATCGTTCAGTGCTTTTTGGAAATACCAAAACGGGTGTAGAAGTCAACTTATTAAAATACCTTGGCTTTCCTATTTTACACTCAAAGAAGAAAAATGAGCACTATGTAGATGGCATGACCCGAACCAGGGCCTAGTTGTATTGGGTATTGTAAGTCTAACCAGGACTAGAGACCACCCCCAATACCCAACCATAACCGCCCTGCACCTTATGTTGGATGAATTTCAAACATATAAAAAGATAAAACAAGGATTATTTAAATACATTAAGTACAATCTATAATCATAATCCAACAACCTCAATCAAATATCCAACCGGTGCCAACCCCAATGCCAATACCAATACCAAGGTTGACACCAATATCAATACCGCCTATGCCTATAGTTGTCTGACAAAGCCTCTATCCATAACTAGTAACATTCGGTTGGTGCATGCCTCTAACCATAGCCAAAGCCAAACCAAATTAATAACTAAAACAAAAATAAAAGAAGTCTATAGCATGAAATAGAGCATTTCAGAATGGTAGTATGGCTGGTTTCTACATGCCTGGGGATATAATGCCCAAATATAGTTAGTAAAGTGAACGCTAGCATGTACTCAGGGATAAGATAAAATAATGCCAATAATTCAAACCAAAGTAAATAACCATAGGCAATCACATAGATACATATATTTAGTATGTCAGGAAAGTGGACCAGGTTTAGCATGCATTTAAAAACTTAACCTGGGTTGTATAACCTGGACGTCTTAAAACTAACCACGGTCTATATAGGCTCAGCTCCTCCTGTTAAAAGGGCCCTAATGCGTGTTAGCTGCACAACTGGAGAATAGAAACTTGGGATGACTAGAACATCCCCTAAAATATAAAGTGTGACATAATGCACACGATCACCAAGACCACCCTCACATCGACAAATATGTGTTTCTAATGGTGATCTCCCCGGGACCTCCACCTTGCACGGCTTTGCTATTCAAACCCATTTAAGCTCAATTAAGCCTTTTTCACATAACCAAATATTTACCAATGAGTCTTTTAATTCGGCATTAACCATTGGTATCATTATACCAAAATTAGAGCTTGCAAGTCTATTCTTCTTATGCCATACTAAAACCATTAACTAAATTGACTCCAAAGTATGTAATTAAACCAAAACTATGACCACCAAGGCCTTTCCAAACCATTTAATTTCCATTACCTCTTATGCAATGCAAAGATTTCAGTTATAGTCAAACTTTGTGACAAAACCATTCTCATTGGCATTTTAACTAATATGTTAAGGGCGTATAGTTTCCAAGCCTAAAACCCAAGCATTAATTGACCATTCTCATTTAAACATATGTTCAAACCATAATTATAACATGAATAATAATAAGAAAAGCATGGTAAAACATTATCCATCCATGAACAACCAAAACCCCCAATACTTTTTCAAAACTAAAATAATATCATAAAATTCATACATTAAAATACATGCACTTTGTAAAATAACAATGAGGGAGGAGTAACATTCCTTAGACACCAATGAAGACAAATAAAAACCACCCATAATAGCCTCATTTGATTATTTTAAAGAAACCCTAGCCTTTTGCTTGAGAGAGAGTTTGAAAGAGATTTTAAGAGTGTTTGATTAAGAATACTAGGTTAATAAAGTCTCTAAAGGTGTTTTATGTCATGGTATCAAAGAGAGTTACAAAGGGGAAATGTCCAGAATGCCCCCAACTTAAAACTATAAAATCCTCACAAGTGGTTATGAGTTGACCCTTCAACTCGTCACCACAACATCCAATTGGTACCATCCAGTTGTTCCTAAAATAGAAAGCTGGACACCACACAATATCCACCATACGACTCCCTTGCCCCAACTCGTGACCATACCATATAATGGGTATGGTCTAATCATACCAAAGACAGAAACCAAAGGGATTGGACACTAGACAACACACGATCCAATTTTACCACTCGTACCCTATCCTCATAGATCTTAGTGAACCATTACTACTTATAGCCAAGTCAAGTTACTAAGTTACTGATTTGATTAAGTAACCAACCAAGACAAATTGTCACCACCCCTAACGACCCATACCCACAAAACTATAGCCACAATAGAAACCCAACCACCCTTCACTGGTCTCATAACGACTAGGGTTCCTTGACCCATACCCATACCATATGACTCATATGGTGAGTCATTACAAGGAAAGTGAGTCCAAAATACTAGAAATTTCTAAAGTCTAGAACCAAGGGTCTTTCAATTCTTCACCGCTTGGATCATTATCCTCAAATAATAGGACAAGGCAGTACAAGCATAATTTGGACCCCACACGCCTATACTCTAACCTTTAATAAAGTTAGAAAAAAAAGATACCAAGGAAATCAATCTTTTCTTTAATAAAGTCAGAAAGAAAAGATGATAAGATCAACACATAACTTCAGCATAAATTTTTAGAGCAAAAAATAGGAATGGATACTTGGACTTTATGTCCATTTCAGCTTCCTACGTAGCCTCTTCCACCTTGTGGTTCCTTCATAGAACATTTACCGAAGCTACATCTTTGGTCCTAAATTAATGAACCTACTGATCCAAGATTTCTACAAAGACTTCTTCATAAGATAGAGAATCCAAAATACCCATATCCTTGATAAGTATAATCTGTGATGGATCTCTCACACACTTTCTTAGCATGGAAACATGGAATACGGGGTGAATGAACCTCAAACTAGAAGGCAACTCCAACACATACAAAACATTGCCAACTCTTCTATAAACCAATTATGGGCTCACATACCAGGGACTGAGCTTCCACTTCTTCCCAAACCGCATCACTCCTTTCATGGTAGACACCATCAAGAACACCCTATCCTCAACCTCAAACTCTAACTTTCTATGCTTTCTATCTGCATAGGAATTTTGGCGACTTTGGGTAGATTTAAGCCTATAGGAAATCACCTTAACCTTCTCCATATCTTGGTGAACCAAATTTGGGCAAAACATCTCTACCTCACCAACCTCGAACCACTCAATAGGAGATTTACACCTCCAAACGTACAACACTTTAAACAGAGCTATCTCAGTGCTAATGTAGTAGTCATTGTTATAAGCAAACTCTATAAGAGGTAAATGCTCAACCCAACTACCACCATAGTTAATCAAAAAATTTCAAAGCATATATTTCAATGTCTGAATAGTTCTTTTCGCTTGCACATCTGACTGTGGGTGGAAAGAAATATTGAGACTCACCTTAGTCCCCAAACCTTTCTAAAACAACCACTAAAAGTGATATAAAAATTGTGTACCATTATTCGATATGATAGAAATAGGCACCCCATGCAACTTCACAATCTCATAGAGATACAACCTTGCTTAATCCTTAGCTGAGAAATTTGTCATTACTAGCAAAAAGAGAGGCGATTTTGTCATCCTATCCATGATGACCCACACCAAATCAAACTGATTCTGAGATCAAGAAATTTTAGTAACAAAATCCATGTTGATCACTTTCCACTTCCATAAAGGCAACTTAGTGTCTTGATACAATCCTCTAGGCCTCATGTACTCAACCTTCACTTGTTTGAACACCATTCACTTGGCCATAAAACTGGCCATATCCTGCTTTATATTGTTCTACCAATACATCTCCTTAAGGTCATAATACATATTTATCAAAATAGGATAAATAGTATAGCTCAATTCATGTGCCTTAGCTAAGATTCTCTCTCGCAAACTATCTATATTGGTAACACATAACCACTATTGGTACCGCAAGGTACCATCATCATTAATATCAAAGGCCATTACCTTATGCCCACCTATATTACCATTGATCTTCTTTAAGATAGGATCCAACACTTGCTTCTCTTTTACATTATAGCAAGGGCAATTATGTCACCTCCTACACAACCATACCACTATCCTTAAATTCCAAGGTTCAAACTCCAACGTTAGCAAAATGGTGAATATCCTTCCCTAGTTTCTCTTCATCCACATAAGCCAGACTTTCCATAGGTAACCTGCTAAAAGTATCAACAACTACATTAGCTTTACCTAGATGGCAGTGAAGACTCATGTTATAATTCTTGAGTAGCTCAAGTATCTTCTTTGCCTAAGGTTCAGCTCTTTCTAAGTAAACACATATTGTAGGCTCTTATGATCGAAAATAAAACACCCCGGAATAGGACCTTTGCAAATTTTCCTTTAGATTTAGACTCATTAGGTTTGGTACGACTCAAGGGTATAATTCATACTCTTAGATATAGGTCGAACGGTGGCTTGAGGGTGGAGTGTACCCTAAGTAGTATGTTTGGCTTGGTTACAGTCCAAGGAATGACTCAACAAAGTACGAGTCATATCCAAAGATATGAGTGGTGCAAGAAAAGTTGTATAATACTTAATTGAGTTATCTTGTAAAGTTTTTCCAAGGTATGAGATGTGCATATGCTTTGGTGTATGACTCGTACCCTTAGGTACGAGTGGTGAGGGTTGAGTCATATAAAAACCAGTAGGTAGGGGTGTTAGAAAGGTCGTGGGTACACTTTAGGGTACCATTCGTACCCTAGGATACAGATGGTATAGGTGAGTCATACCCCTGGACATGGCTTGTTTTTAATTTTAAGTTAAGGATAGTTCAGACATTTCCTACTTCAAAACCCTTATGTCCTCACATTATATAACCCTTGGTGGCCTTCCGTAAGACTTGTTAAAATATTAAAACACTTCAAATACTCTCTTGAAGATTGGAGGCTAGGGTTTCTTCACATGTTCTTCAAAATGCTCAAAGGTCAAGATTTCTTTCGTAAATTTTCATGTATAAGTCACATAATCCTTCCCTTATTGTTAGTAACAACTAAAGGCATATGTATTATGTTTTAAACATTGATTTATCAATCATGAATGGTGGTTTTCAAAATATATGTTGAGGGTCTTGATGCATACGGTTTGGTATTAGTTTAAACTATGTATTTACCTATTTTTGGTAATGGTTTAAATATGTGGCTATTGGTTAGTTATGATTTAACAAATGGGTCTTGAGTAACCCTAATTATGGTTGTTTGTGTATTGGTTTTGGTCACGGTAAAGGTATGCCCTCAATATGTTTGATAAAATGCCTCAAAAAAAGTTTTCACTCATTGTTAAACTTTCATTGGAACTCTTGCATGGTTTGGTTTGTTAATGGAACCTTAAATAGATATGGATGGTTTGCATAGTTTAAATAGTGTAAATGGTATAATTATTTTAAATGTTTGGCATAGTCTAAAATGGTTTTAAATAGTATAAATGGTATAAATGGTGTACATGGTTTGGAAGGATTAAATAGTAAAGTTTTGGTCGCTATGAAAATATTTATTTTTATGGGGTGCATGGAATCCCCCAAGTAGTTTAATATGGTAAATGGAAGGGAACTTGGAAGTCCTCTTAAAACTATATGTGGTTGGCTATGGATAGTACTTACAAGGATGGTCGGTATAATGATACCACCACTAAATGACCTTGGTTAATAAATGGTAAATATTGGTTTGTTGGTAATGGTTTTTATTGAGCAATAATGGTAGGATGTGTAGTAAGGACATAGAAGGTGGAGGTCCCGGGGGGACTAAAATTGGAAACTCCTATTTGTCGATGTGAGGTTTGGTCTTGGTGACCTTGTGCATAATGTCACACTATTTTGAGAGATGTAATAGCCATCCCAGGTTTTCTTCCCTGCTCATGATGCTACATACATTGGGCCCTTTCAGTAGGGAGAGTTGATCCCATATAGCTCGTGGGTAGTTTAGGACGACAGAGCTACACAACCCAGGTAAAGGTTTTAATGGCATACTAAAATTAGTTACCTATCCTAGCATGGTTATACATATATATATGAATGATTATGTTCATATGAATGGTTTTACTTGATTTATAAATAGCATTATCTTTTCCCTATCCTGAGTGCATGCTAATGTTCACCCACTAACCCGTCTTTAGGCGGTTATATATTCATACTATGTAGGGACAAACCATTCTACTTCTTTTGCCTAGTGATCAAATTTGAGGAAATTCAATGTTGGATTGAAGTGGTGAGCTTCCATATTTTGAAGACATTTATTTCATGTCATGGTTTACTTTACATATTTCTTGTCTTTCATAGACTTTGGTTTTAGCTATGGTTGGGGGTATGTCCCGAATAGGTACTCTTTGGTTGGTCTAGTAGATTTGTATGGACAACTGTGGACTTGGGTATGGTATGGATGGTTTATGTTATATATATATATATATATATATATATATATATATATATATATATATATATATATATATATATATACATTATCTTATTATCATGATATTAGGTTATGGTTTCTGCATTGGTTTGGGTTGGTTATTGGTGGTGGGACTTGGTTGGGTTGGTCTTAGATATAGACTTATCCTAGAGTCACCACATTGGTAAATACGTTATCTTGTTATATGTTCAAACATCATCCAACTCAAGGTATGCATTTGGTGGTCTGGTCGGGTAACAGGGCAATTTTTTATCTTGGTTGGGCTTGGATTGCCCATTATGACAAGGCCCTAGTTTGGGTCGTGTCAAGTTGGTATCAAAGCCTAAGGTTTCAGTGTCTTGGGGTATCCACAATGTCGTGTCAAGTTTAGTCTTGCTTATGGGTATGTCGTGCACCATATTTATAAATTAGGAGGCTACGAGACATTTAGGATATTTCACTTTCTTTGTTATTCTACTTTTGGGCTATGGAGGCTAAGGTCTTGAAATCTTCTCTGAATCTTTTTTGTTCACTTTTTGGATTATGCCTTCTCACCAATCTATAGTTATGTGAACTTATCTTTTCTACTAAAAAACCATGAATGGATCTAATATAACTCATGGGGCACAGACTCGGTTAGGGGTCACAACTTCTGGTTTTCCCAATGGAGCCTAATCCTTATCATCCTATTTTTTAAAAAAATTTTATGTTTGGTTGCATCTCGGTCATTGCGAGGGAGAAGGGAATTAGTATTTCGGTTGTGGTTAGTTGGATATCGTGTAACGGAGATGTCCCATAAGTGTTGCCACTTGGAAAAATAGAGTATTGGCTACTACCTATAGCTCCGATAGTTGACGGTATCATCTCAATGTTCTTACTATCTCTCAAGTGTTCGAGGTATCCTATGATGCCGACACTGGTATGTTGAGAACTCTTTTCTTTGTGGTGTGTATGGTTTATTTCGTTTGGAGTTCCCTCTCTTTTGTGACCTTATTTGTGGTTGAGTATTTTGCGATTGCTAAAAGAGTTTATAGGGGTTTGTGGTATCTGTTGGTAATAAAAGAGTCTTGGTAGATTTGTTTGACTCAAATATGGTGGATTTCAAGGTCATTTAGGGGATGGATTCGTGGAACTCGTGCTTCTTATTATTATGTTGTCAGACTTGTTAGGCTCCCTCGTGAGTCAATTTTTGAATGGGATGATGGTTTTATTCCCTAGCTATTAAGGGAAATAGTTGTATCATATCTTAGAACTTAGAGGTTGGTGTCAAAAGAGATGTCTTTATTATTTGTCTTGGGTTATAGATTCTAACTCGAAAGATCTTTCTTTGCATTCAGTTTCGATAGTGAATGAATTTCCTGGGGTCCTTTCTGATGACCCTCATTGTGTCTTTCTGATGGGGAGGTTGGTTTAGGGATGTGAATGGTTATTAAGTAAGTTCAAAATGAAAATTACTTGCTAAATTCAAATATGGGATACAAATATTTGGGGGTTTGTTTGAATATTCTCAAAGATATAACAATTTTTGAGATTGACGAATACTAATATGAGACTAAGATTAATTAGAGTGTAATTAATTAGGAGCGGATCTTGGGGTTATCCCATTCTAGGTGTGAACTCATACATGGGTAATTAAGAATTTATCCTAATTTAGCTAGAGTCGTGGGTAGGCTAGATTTAGAGGTATTAGTGTCAATCTTTCAATAAAACACTAAATTTCACTCATTGGCTCTTTCGAACACCTAATGAGTGACAAATTTACCAATCCCCTCAAACTAGCATCCTTATTTCAAAGATAATACTTATTAAAATAGATACTTCCATAGAACCCATATTTCTAAGACAATGCTAAGAAAGAAGCTAATTCAAATTATTGTTCACAATTACCCTTCACCCATATCCCTCTTTCAAGGATGATATGGGATCCAAGACAGTTGAGGTTTTACCCATAATTCTCAATTTAAACATAGAGTAAGAGCAAAACCCATCATAATTAATTAATTATTTGAATAAATAAACAACACCCATGCACTAATCACAACCTATTCAAGCATAACCACAAGAGGAAGTATTAGTTACTCATAAAGATTAAAAGTAAGATATACCAAAATTTCCACCAAATTGATCCATGAAAGTTAAAGAGAATACAAATCCAGACTTTAAATTTCAATAAATCTTCAATGGAAACTGTAATCCTTCACTTAGGAATTACTCTAATGTATTCTTCACTCAAGAGTAGTACAATAGTGTTCCCCAAATGTTAGATAAATTATGGGATGATAGATGGATGAAAATAATCTAAAAACCCCTATTTAAGCCCCAATTCTACATTTCCCAAATATTACAAAAAGGCCAGATGGAGAGCATATAGAAAACAGATCCAAAGTAGATGCAAAGCGGATGCAAAGCATATGGATTTTTTCTTTCATATTTGACCTCTTGTTGACTTGAATGACTTGATCATCTTCCCTTTTCAACTTTTACCTACACAAATGAGCATTAACTAAGAGATTAACATCAAATCAATGGAAAATCATAATAATTTAGGCTTAAAAAGTTCTAGCAAGTAGTCAAATTGATGACTTATCATGGTTGAACACTCCTTATGAACCCACTACTCTAGAGATTTTCCCTTTCTAGAAGCCTCCAACGGCTTCCATACTAACAAGAATAAGAATATATGTGTTCATACGAAAATAATGATACTCACATTGCAAATTTACACGTCGGGCTGAAATTGGATTAAAAATCACTCATGAGACCCACTCATACAAACATAAATTCAACCTTCCATAATGTCTCTCATGGGACAAGTATATGTGTTCAAAATTGAGCA
The DNA here is from genome assembly GCA_030864225.1 of Capsicum baccatum var. pendulum. Lineage (NCBI taxonomy): Eukaryota > Viridiplantae > Streptophyta > Magnoliopsida > Solanales > Solanaceae > Capsicum > Capsicum baccatum. Next base: position 101,047,040 of record CM061556.1, read on the forward strand.
TGATAAGCCACCAAATGAAGTTCAAAACGGGCCTACATAATTAAAGGAAAAATAAAAATTACACTATAGAATTAAATTGGAATTTAGGTCGAAACTTACGAATATCAATAGGAAATGATCAAGATCAATAAATTGCCTGAATTTAGCTCCACATAATGTTTCCATAGAGTTTTCTAAGCTCCAGTGGTCCGAATTGGAGGATTTTAGGATAAAAAGAGAGAAATGATCAAAGTGGGGGATATATATATAGTTACCTCCATTTAAGCAGATGTCTAGTTTCTTAAGAAGTACATTAAAAGTTAAGGAGATCCTACTTATAGGGTGGGAGTTGACATCAGGTTAGCTGCATATGCATCTCCGCTTAAGCTACCAAAGGGCCGAAAAAATAGTTACATAAAAAAATTAGTCTAAGTTTAAAGAGACACCAACTGAATGCATGGGACTCATTTGGAACCTCATGCGTGCAAAAAAAATATGCTACTTGTAAAACCCGTAAAATCCTAAGCTCAACTCAGTCTTTTAAGCTTGCTAAGGGGTCCCAGACTTAGAAAATTCTAGCTATGTATTCATACTTAGAATTATTTTGGCCTTCATAAGTTGTAAACTCTATTTCACGACTCTTATGACCTTAAAATATCGATCTTTAGGTTGATTCATGATCAGGAATGTCAGTAGATATTTTTGAACAAGTTTTAAATTGTCCAACCTAGTTTAGACCATGTTCGAGTGACTAAAATAGTGAGTAGATGTGATATCAATGCGTCACGTCATCTATCACACCGACAGATAATTTTCCCTTTAGCTCAGTGCAAATTCTAGTGAACCAATGTGGACTCAACGCGGTGCGTTGGCCATCGCATTAATTCCTACAACATGGTGTGTTGATCTGCTCGTCGACAGTTCAATTTTGAATCATTAAAAATCCACGTCCTTAGGGGTATTTGGGTCTATTCCCAAGTCCTTCAGCCCCCAAAAACAAAAAACTTAGCCTTCTATTTGCAACATACACTCATTATTTCACAAATTGCTCAAGAACAAAAACCCTAGGTGACTTAATTTCAAATTCAAGGCTCAAGATTCCACCATTAATCTTCAAAAATTTAGCAACCAAGGTATGTAAAGTGTTCATCCAAGGGTTCCTTCCACCCTTGGAGTCCAAGAAACTCTTTTAAACCTCAAGTAGTTTGATTTCATGATTGGAATTTATATGTATTCATGATTATTATTTGAATTAGGTTCCTATTTCATAATCTATTACATATTTCATGCGGAATTGATTATTATGTGTGTAGATTCATGTGAATCCATGATTAAACCCTTGAAATTGTGAAATTGGAATTGAATCATGATGCTCACATGTTGTTTAGTATTATGTGCATATATTATGCCCTACAAATGTTTGATAAAATGCCTCTATAGATACATTATGAACAAGTGTGCATTTTTATGCTATGCAAGATCATATGATCTCTTACTTTTCATACTCTCAAGTCCTGGGGGTATTTAATACCCGACAATTTAGTTATTTACCTAGAGCCAGTGTCAGTTATAAAATAATCTCAATAATGCCTCGATCAGTAGAATTCAGTCACGTTATGATCAGTAGTACTCTAAGTCACTTACAGGACTCATAAAAATTCAGTAGACTCAGTATCATGTCCATTCTAGTTCAGTATTGAGTTCATACCATAGTAAACTCAGTTAACTAACAGAGTTTAGTAGTATTCCATCAGTCAATAGAACTCAGTAAACTCAGTAATAGTTCAGTCAAGCCTAGTATGAACTTGGAAAATCAGTTCAGTGTTTATTTAGTTAAGAGTGGGATTCAGCACCGAGCTAGCCCAGGGATGGGGGCATTCCTACCAGCAGAGGGTTTGACCCTTAGTATCAAACCCTGTGTTACAGAACTACATAGCCAGTGTAGGTTAAGATATCTTCCTGCCAGATCTTATGAGGGTTGATACATCTCATACGAGTTTTTCCTGCCAGCGAGGGTTGACAAAAGAGCTTTCTATCAGAAAGGGTTAACTCACAGCTTGTCGTTACCCATGGCACAGTATTGACACCCTTCCAACTGGGGTTATAAGTTTGACCCCAATCTATTTAGAAAAGGGAATGTCAGTTAGATGATTACCTCCCATAGTCTTGATTTCAGTTACAATCTCAAAATAGAACTCAGTTCAGTTCTACAGATTTAGGACTGTCAAATATAGTCACTCAATTTAGTATGAAACTCAGTATAGTTCCATAGGATCAAGATTGTCTGATACAATCACTCAATTATCTGTTACACAATATTAGTAAACTCAAATATCAGTAAATCAGTAATTCAGAACTCAGTATCCAGTGTTATCACGATCTCAGTTACAGTATATGTATTCATGTATGTACTCCCATTCAGTTATATTTATGTCATTCAATCAGTATTGTTCATGCTTATGAACCCACATATTTTATCCTACCTTACTTAGCATACCTGTACATTCAAAGTACTAACACATACTTTTCTCTTGCGCTATGATGTTTTATATCATAGGTTTAGATGCACGGGCTCTCGATCATCTCTAGCTGTTATAGATTTTTAGCAGTCAAAGTTAGTGGTGAGTTCTTATAGTTCGACGACATGATTTGTATTTCAGTATTTCAGTTTATTTCAGTAGCTGGAGTTAGTTAGGGACTTGTCCCGTCAACTTCATATCTCTGACAGTTTAGAGGTTTTTGTAGATGAGTATTTTCAGATAGATGTTTTAATTTTGGTATTGTTATACCTTATTTCAGTTTTAATTTAGTACTGAACCTTATGAAAAATTTCTACCTAATTTTTGCATATTACAATATTATTATTCAGTTATTGCAACAGGTACCAATCATGGGTTAGCTTATGGTCTTTCAGGATTATGAGCACCGTGTAGCATCCATGGTACAGACTCGGGGAGTTACAAACTTGGTATCAGAGCCTAAGGTTCAACAGAGTCCTAAGAAGTCTGAAAGTTGCATCTAGCAGAATCTTGTGCATGGATGTATAGCGCACCACACTTATGGATAAAAGGCAGAGAGGTACTTTAGTAAAAGTTTCCTTTCTTTTAGTATTCATGTCGTACGAGTGAGCATGAGCTCTAGTTAAACTCCCTTTCTAATCCATATTTCTCTTTTATTTATAGTATATGCCTCCAAAGAGGACTAATGGAAGAGGAACAGGAGCCCAGCCAGAACCCCAACCTGTCCATCCAGATCCTCTGGACGAACACATCTCCTACACTGAATTCAGAAAGTTTTCACCACCCTAGCTCATTCTGTAGTATCCTAGAATGAACATCTAACTACTATTCTGGACAAGCCAGTGGCCAATACTACTGCTACTAGGATTTGAGATTTCACCCAAATGAATTCTTTATCTTTTACTGGGTCTAAGTCAGATGAGGACCCTCAGGAATTTCTTATTCATGTGTAAGAAGTTACAGATATTATACAGGTGATAGATGTTGAGAGCACTAAGTTATTCGCATAGCAGTTATTGGATGTGGCACACTTATGGATTAAACAGCAAAAAAATAAAAAGAGCAACAGGTACAGGGGCCCATAGAATGGGAGGAGTTTGTTGTTGCTTTTCTGGATAGGTTCTTCCCACTAGAGTTGAGAAAAGCAAAGGTTTTGGAGTTTATAAATATAATGTAGGGAAACATGATGGTACAAGAGTATTCTCTTGATTTTACTTAATTATCCAGATATGCCCCTCATGTGGTAGCAGATAGCAGATCTAAGATGAGTAAGTTTGTGTCTAGTGTGTCTAATAGTGTGATCAAGGAGTGTAGGACTGCAATGTTGACTAAGGAAATAGACATATCCAAGATCATGGTCCATGCTCAGTAGATAGAGGAGGCTAAGAATGGGGAGAAGGAGAGGGAGAACAAGAGAGCGAGAACAAGTAGTTTTAACTTCACTCAACCTAAGTCAAGAGGTAGGAATCGTTCTTACTTCCGCCCGAAATCCTCAGTTCTATCTTCTTCTTCATCTAGTGCTCCAGTGCCAAAATTTAGAGAAGGCAAAAGAGATAGGGCATCAATCCCTAAACCCCTGGGTAGTGTTAGCAGTGCCCGAACCAATCCTCTTTGTCAGAAGTATGCTAGAAACCACCAAGGTATCTGTAGAGCTGGCAGTGATGTGTGTTTTGGATATGGAAAGCTAGGCCACATGGACAGACAGTGTCCTCAGGTGGTTCTCATAATCAGCATAACCGTCCCCCAGCTCTGTCTAGTCTCTCGAATCAGCAAGGTGTCGCATCTAGTGCCACCAAGAGGCAGTACCCAAATAGACTCTATGTTCTTCTATCCCGACTAGATCAGGAAAGTTCTCCTGATCTGTTCACTAGTAAATTACAAGTTTTTCATTTACATGTTTATACTTTGCTAGATCCAGGAGCTTTGTTATCATTTATTACTCAATCTATAGTCGCTAATTTCAGAGTCAGTTCCAAAATTCTAGCAGAGTCTTTCTCAGTCTCTACCCCAGTGGGTAAATCTATCATAGCCCGGTGGGTATATAGTAATGGCATTAGAGTTAATCCCCAAAAGTTTGAAGTAGTGAGAAACTGGCCTAGACCCATTTCTCCATCAAATATCAGGAGTTTCTTGGGCTTGGCTAGCTATTACCAATGGTTTGTTGAGGGATTTTCATCTATTGCATCCCCTGTCTCCAGATTGACTCAAAAGAAAGTCAAATTCCAATAGTTAGATTCTTGTGAAAAGAGTTTTCAGGAGTTGAAGACTCGACTTACTACAGCTCCAGTTTTGATCCTACCAAATGGTTCAGATGGTTTTTTGGTTTATTGTGATGCCTCCAAAGTCAGTTTGAGGTGTGTTTTGATGTAGAGAGGTAAGGTTATATTCTATGCCTCTATATAGCTTGATCCCTATGATAAAAACTATCCTACTCATAATCTTGAGTTAGTAACAGTAGTATTTACCTTAAATACTTGGAGGCACTATTTGTATGGTGTGCACGTTGATGTGTTCACAGACCATAAGAGCCTGCAGTATGTGTTCTCTCAAAAATACCTAAACCTCTGTCAAAGAAGGTGGTTGGAGTTGTTAAAAGAATACGGCATTAGCATCCTGCATCATCCTGGTAAAGCCAATGTAGTGGATGATGCTCTTAGTAGGATGTCTATGGGGAATGTTGCTCATGTGGAGGATGGTAAGAAGAAGTTAGATCAGAAAGTTCATCAACTTGCCTGACTAAGTGTTCGCTTAATTGATTCATCAGAAGGTAGTGTATGGGTGCAGAATAGTTCAAAATCATCCCTAATTTTCGAGGTGAAGGAAAAGTAAGATAGAGTCCCAATCTAGTCTAGTTGAAGGAATCAGCCAGAGATCAAAAGATAGAGGTTTTCTCCTAAGGGGAAGATAATGTGTTATGCTTCCAGAGTCATCTATGTGTGCCAGGTGTAGATGACTTGAGGCAGCGAATTTTTGTAGAAGAGCATGGTGCGTGATACTTTATTCATCTAGGGACCATTAAGATGTATCGTGATTTGTGGGAGATCTATTGGTGAAGTGGGATAAAGAGATATATTGCAGAGTTTATGCCTAAGTTCTCAATATGTTAGCAGGTTAAGATCGAGCATCAGAAGCCAAGTGGGTCCATGCAAGAGTTCAGTATTCCCACTTAGAAATGGGAAGAAGTTAACATAGACTTTGTGATGGGTTTGCCTTGTACTCATCGTCAGCATTATTCAGTTTGGGTCATTGTAGACCGGATGACCAAATCAACTCATTTCCTACCAGTCCATACCTCTTATTTATCCAAGGACTGTGCCAAACTCAATATCAGGGAGTTAGTCAGGTTGCACGGTGTTTCGTTGTCCATTATCTCAGATAGAGGTACCCAGTTCAGCTCTCATTTTTGGAAGTCATTCCAAAAGGGTCTTGGTACCTGAGTTCACCTCAGTATAGCCTTTCATCCTCAAAAAAATGGTCAAGCAGAAAGGACCATTCAGACTTTAGAAGATATGATGTAAGCATGTGCTATAGAATTTAAAGATAGTTGGGATAACTACTTGTCTTTGATTGAATTCTCATATAACAACAGCTATCATTCCAGCATTCAGATGGTTTCGTTTGAGACGCTTTATGGGAGGAGATATAGATCTCCCATTGGTTGGTTTGAAGTAGGTGAGGCCATAGTGGTAGGACCTGACTTGGTGTTTGACACCTTAGAGAAAGCTCAGTTGATCAGGGAAAGGCTTAAGACAGCTCAGAGCAGACAGAAATCGTACGCAGATGTATGCAAAAAGGATCTCAAGTTTGAGATTGGTGATTTTGTGTATTTTAAAATCTCTCCTATAAAAGGAGTAAAGAGGTTTGGCAAGAAGGGGAAACTCAGTCCCCGATACATCAGTCCTTACCCAATTCATAGCCATTTCGGAAAGGTAACTTATGAGCTTGAGTTACCTTCAGACTAAGCTTCAGTGCATCCAGTGTTCCATGTCTCCTTTCTAAAGAAATGCATAGGTGACCCAGTAGTAGTAGTCACTATAGAGGGCATAGATATACAGAACAACCTCTTTTATGAAGAGATTCCAGTCAAAATACTTGACAATCAGACTCGCAGACTGAGGAACAAAGAAGTCCCTCTAGTCACAGTACTTTGGAGGAATTAGTCCGTTAAGGGAGCTACTTCAAAGTATTTTGGCGGAATCAGTCCGTTAAGGGAGATACTTGGGAAGCAGAAGCAGATATGTGGATCAAGTATCCTCACCTCTTCTCCACAAACTTAAACTCAGCCCAAGGTAACATTTTTCCTATTAAATTTTCTCAGTCTCATGTTCAGATATAGCTACCAACTTGGTATCAATTAATGTTACATACTCAGTCATGCACTCATGCATCAGACATGCATGTTCAGTATATAAAATCAGCTTATCAATAATCCCAATGATGCATTTATGAATCATGTTCAGCTATACACTCATGAATCAGATATCCATGTTCAGTATGATAATCAGTAATTTCAGTTATGAAATCATTCTTTAGTTGTGTATGTCCAGCATCTAAATTCAGTGTATCAGTATTCTCAGTTTAATTAATCTCATTCGAGAATGAATGTTCCCAAGGGGAGATATTTTAAGACCCTGCAAAATCCTAAGCTCAACTCAATCTGTTAAGCTTGCTAAGGGGTCAAAGACTTAGAAAATTCTAGCTACGTATTCAGACTTAGAATTATTTTGGAGTTTGTAAATTGGAAACTCTAGTTCATGACTCTTATGACCTTAAAATATTGATCTTTAGGTTTAATTATGATCAGGAATGTCAGTACGTGTTTCCAGACAAGTTTTAGATTTTCGAACCTCGTTTAGACTATGTTTGAGTGACTAAAATAGTGAGTCGACCCGATATCGATGTGTCACGTTATCCATCATGTCGATAGATAATTATCCCCTCAGCTCAGTGCAAATTCTAGTGAACCGATGTAGACTCGACATGGCATGTTGGCCATCACGCTGATGCCAATGAAGCAATGTTTCGATCTGCGCATCGATAGTTCAGTTTTAAGTCATTAAAATTTGCATCCGTAGGGGTATTTGGGTATTTTCCCAAGTCCTTCAGCCCCCCAAAAACACAAAATTTATCCTTCTATTTGCAACATACACTCATTATTTCACAAATTGCTCAAGAACAAAAACCCTAGGTGATTGAATTTCAAATTCAAGGCTTAAGATTCCACCATTAATCTTCAAGAATTTAGCAACCAAAGTATGTGAAGTGTTCATCCAAGGTTCCTTCCACCCTTGGAGTCCAAGAAACTCTTTTAAACCTTAAGTAGTTTGATTTCATGATTGAAATTTATGTGTATTCATGATTGTTATTTGAATTAGGTTCTTATTTCACGATTTATCACATATTTCATGTAGAATTGATTATTATGTGTGTAGATTCGTGTGAATCCATGATTAAACCCTTGAAATTGTGAAATTGGAATTGAATCATGATGCTCACATGTTTTTTAGTATTTTGTGCATATATTATGCCCCGCAAGTGTTTGATAAAATGCCTGTATAGATACATTATGAACAAGTGTGCATTTTTATGCTATGCAAGATAATGTGATGCTTTACTTTTCATGCTATCGAGTCCTTGAGGTATTTAATACGCGTCAATTTAGTTGTTTACCTAGACCCAGTTTCATTTATAAAATAATCTCAGTAATGCCTCGATCAGTAGAATTCAGTCACGTTATGATCAGCAGTACTCTCAGTCCGTTATAGGACTCAAGAAAATTCAGTAGACTCAGTATCATGTCCAGTCTAGTTCAGTATTGAGTTCATACCTCAATAAACTCAGTTAGCTAACAGAATTCAATAGTATTCTGCAAGTCAACAAAACTCAATAAACTCAGTAACAGTTCAGTAAAGCCTAGTATAAACTAGGAAAATCAGTTTAGTGTTTATTTAGTTGGGAGTAGGATTCATCACCGAGCTAGCCCAGGGATGGAGGCATTCCTTCCAGCAAAGGGTTTTCCCGTTAGTAGCAATTGTTGCATTACAGAACTTCATATCCAGCATAGGTTGAGATATCTTCCTGCCAGATATTATGAGGGTTGATATATCTCATACAAGTTTTTCCTGCCAGCGAGGGTTGACAAAAGAGCTTTCAGTCAGTGAGGGTTAACTCAAAGCTTGTCTTTACCCGTGGCACTGTGTTGACACTCTTTCAACTGGGGTTATAGGTTGGACCCCAATCTATTTAGAAAGGGGCATGTCAGTTAGATAATTACCTCCTATAGTCTCAGTTTCAGTTCCAATCTCAGAATATAAATTAGTTCAGTTCTACAGATTTAGGACTGTTAGATAAAGTCACTCAGATCAGTATAGAACTCAGTATAGTTCCATAAGATCAAGACTGTCAGATACATTCACTCAATTATCAGTTACACGGTAGCAGTAAACTCAAATATCAATAAATCAGTAATTCAAAACTCAGTATCCAGTGTTATCACGATCTCAATTACAGTATACGTATTCATGCATGTACTCCCATTCAGTTATATTTATATCATTCAGTCAGTATTGTTCATGCATATGAATCCATGTATTTTAGCCTACCTGACTTAGCATACTAGTACATTCAAAGTTCTGAGGCATGTTTTTCTCTTGCTCTATGATGTTTTATATCATAGGTTCAGACACACGAACTCTCAATCATCCCTAGCAATTACAGATTTTCAGCTGTCAAAGTTAGTGGTGAGTCCTTATAGTTCGAGGACATGATTATTATTTCAGCGTATTTCAGTAGCCGGAGTTAGTTGGGGACTTATCCCATCAACTCCATATCTCAGACAGTTTAGAGGCTTTTTCATACTAGAGTATTTTCAGAGAGATGTTTTAGTTTTGGTATTGTTATACCTTATTTTAGTTTTAATTCAACATAGAACCTTATGGAAAGTTTCCTCCTAATTTCCACGTACTACAGTATTATTATTCAGTTATTGCAGCAGGTACCAGTCATAGTTTAACTTGTGGTCCTTTGGGATTATGAGCATCGTGTAGCGTCAGGGGTACAGACTCAAGGCATTACACTACCATACTAAATAGTAATTCAAACTCAACAGGATTGAAAAATTTCCTAACAAGGGTCATTTCAACAAAAAATAGGTCCCATACCCAACCTTCCATTTTAATTAAAAATTAAGAAATAGACCAAAATAAGTCTAAAATCCTTGAGACTCAAAACAAAGGTCCCCTTAGCCGAAAATCTATATTTCAGAGCTAACAAAACTATCAAAATTCTCATATAAGGCCATTTACTAGAGTTATGGCCAAAAATAAAATTTTCAACTTTTAAAGATCTATAATACTGAAGTTGAATAAAAACTAATAGAGTTTACCCAAAATCAAATTACCAGTCCCAACATGTAATAAATGAATTTGGGCAACAATAAAAAATCTTTAAACACAGAAAATGCATAAAAAAGATAATGACCTAGAGAGTCATTACAACATCCATTACTAAATGGACTTTTATCCCCAAAGTCAAGAGTCAAAAAGTACCTAAAGGCTCAAATGTGTGATAGTTCTGGGTCTGTATATCATGCACATTTTCCCAGGTAGCCTCCTCGATAGGGCATTTGTCCATTGAACATTTATCATTAGAATCTCCCTAGAGCACAACTATCTAACGTCTCTAGCTAAAATAACAGTAGGCTCCTCCGCAAAATCTAACCTATCATCCATATGAATTGAATCCCACTGAAGCATGTGAGACTCATCTGGAATCTAACACTAAAGCATTGGTACATGAAAAACAGGGTGAATTCCAAAAAATGCTAAAGACAAGGCTAACTTTGATGCTAAATCCAACCCATTATAGAATCTTAAATGGACCAATGCTCCTAAGGCGGAGCTTTCCATCCTTTCAAATATATTAGTACCCTTTATAGAAGACACTCGAAGAAAACACGATCGCCAACTCAAAGCTATAACACTCAAAGCATGCAGTCAATGTAAATTTTTGCCTACTCTAAGCTACCCATCGTCTATCTTTAATCACCCAAACTCTATTCATTGACTCTCATAATAAATCAGTATCCTATGGTCTAGCCTCAAAGGCATTAAACCAACCAATTGGATTCTATACGACCTATCATATATAGCCAAAAATTGAGCCAACTAGATATTCCAATAGTAGTTGTTATTATAAGAGAACTCCACCAAGGCTAGAAATTGGTCCCACTAACCTCTGAAGTCCATAACGCATGCATGGAGCATGTCCTCCAAAGAAAAAATAATTTGCTCATACCAACCATCAGTCTGGAGATGAAATATTATTTTAAGATCGATCTATGTATCCAAACCCACCTGAAAAGCCATCCAAAATTTATAGGTGAACTAGGAACCTCTATAAAAAAAATAGACATTGTCATCCCCTGAAGGCAAACTATCTCTTAAATGTAGAGCTAGTCCAACCTCTTTCTACTGTAGGACAACCAAATTGGGATAAAATAAATAGACTTGGTCAATCGATCCATGATGACCCAAATAGAATCAAACCAACATAAAGTATGCAAAAAAACTGATAATCTATAAAATTCTACTCTTGTTTCCACTAGGGAATAGGTAGATTCTAAAGCAAACCACCAGGTCTCAAGTGCGTAGACTACACATGCTAATAACATAAACACTAAGATACAAAGTCTGATATGTCCTTCTTCATTCTGCACTGCCAGTAACATTGCCTCAAATCCTTATACATCTTAGTTGCTCCAAAATAAATGGATATCTAGAATAATGAGCTTCTTGTAAAATCAATTGAATCAAAGCACCAACTACAGGATACAAATATGAACCTTAAACCTTAGAATACCCTCGAAATCAAAGTCAAACTTCTTGGACTCGCCCCTCAACACCAGATCTTGAATCCCATACAAAATTGGTTATTCTCAAACTGTAGCACCCAAATTTGATTCAACAATGTAGAATGAGCCTCAACATAAGCAAAACTTTTCCTAGGATTAAAAATATCATTTTAAACCAACTTGTTGGGTAAGTACTAGATGTCCAAGGCCAATAGTCACTCTAAAGTTAAAAAGAAAGACATATTCCCTTACTCATTGCCTTTAAGATTAAGGCATTTTCTACCATATTTACCTTACCAAGATGGTAAAGAATAGAAATGCAATAGTCCTTTAGTAACTCAAGCTAACCATGTTACCTCAAATTAAGATCCTTTAGGTTCAGAATGTACTAAAGACTACGATAATCGATGAGTATCTTATAGTGAACATAGTAAAGATAATGCCTTCAAATCTTAAGCACAAAAACTACCACCACCAACTCTAATTCATGGGTGGTGTAGTATAACACCCTCCAAATTATAAGCATTTTAATCTTAGCCCTCCATGTTCGAACAGTTAGTTTCTGAGTTAATTGTGTTTTGGTATGTGAATGGGGTGTCTTAGAGAGTTTTTGATTTTTTTGATAGGGTTCAGGGTGGTTTTGGACTACGGAGGCAGTGAGACTCTATGATATTACTATGTCGTAGAGGCTACACTCCATAATAGACAGGATGACATGGAGGATAATCTTCATATTTAGCAGCATGGCATGGAGGTTAACCTTCATGATAAGGTCCATTCCATGCTACTATGTAAAATCTATGTAGTTTTTGTTTTGTTTGCTTGGGATAAGGGGTATTGGGGTCTTTTCACCTATGCACGACTCTTAAGCATCATATAGTCTGTTCCTTTTTTATTTAAGAGATTTAAAATCCCTAATTCCATTTTCAAAATCAAAAACCCCAAGATAGCTAAAGGATTTCATCGTACATTCATCTTTTAGGTCTCAAGCTCTGACTTTCTTTTAAATTCTCGTGTGTCTAAGTTATGTACCTCTTTCTCTATACTTGTACTTTCTTACTAGCATGAAAATTAGTTTATCACTCATGGTTTTGATGTTGGGTTTTTAACTATAGGTTGAGGGTCTTGGATATAAATTGTATAGATGTTTCCTACTGATTACTACGGAATTATTATGCTTTACATTGTTGATTTATACAATTATTAAGGCACACGGGAATGGTAAACAAACTAAAGGGTCATGGTTATCCCTATTTTGATGATTTTGTCTTGGTATATGGCTTTGAAAAGTTGTGTTTCACTCAGCTCAAATTGTGAAATTTCAATGAATATGGTTTTTTCATATGATTTGACTTGCTCACTTATATTAACACATTTACATAAAAGGTTAATAAACTATGGATTGATTTCATTAAGCTTTAGGGTACATGGATTCCTTGTATGGATGGATAATTTGAATCTAAGGGGTCATGAATATCACCATGTGATGGAAGATTGATACGACATGCTAATAAACTTGCAAGTGGGGTTGGTATGATAATACCAATGAGATTCCTTAATGTGTAACTGGTTTAATTAATGAGAATTTGTGCTAAATATTTTGTTTTAATTGGGCTTAAAAGAGGGTTGTTTAACTGATCTATGAAATTGGAGGTCTCGAGGAACTAATACTGGAAACTATGATTATCGACGCACAGTTCTAAATGACTGGGAGGTTTGAGTCCTTATTATTATATGATTGGTAGGTTCAACATATCACATGATTTGGTGCTTAAGTCACCTTGATATATGCTGGGAGAATAAAGTCCCTTATAAGGCATATGCACGTATGATTATCCTCTAGTTCATGTGGCCACACGCACTGGGGACTTTCCAGCTGGGGGAGAGCTGGGATCATATATCTTGTGGGTACCTTGATTAAGGGTTATGCTACACATTTGAGGATAAATTTTTAAAGTATATGTTAATCCTTATTTCCTATACTAGCATGTGATATATATATATACATATACGTATATGCATTTGATTATGTGCATTGGATTCTGAATGGTGTTGAACTTTTGATCATGGCATGATTTTTTCCTTTATCCCTGAGTTACATGTTAGCACTCTAATCGATAACCCTCTTTAGACATCGTATCCCCATGCAATGCAGGAACTGGTCATACTTCTACTCCTCCTATCCAGTGATAAGATTATTGAGGGATAACTCATGAGTCAAACTAAAGTGGTGATCTTCCATCCTTTAGAAGACCCTATTTCTTACTTTAGGTTTCCTAACATTTTGACTCTTTTATTTGGATTTATTTTGGCTACGGTCTGGGGCATGTCCCGACTAGACTATCTTTGATTTTGATAGAGTCTTTGATGGACAGTGTTGTGGATATGGGATTGGTTATTGAATTCTTAGACTTATTTTGAGTCATATTTATCTATCTTATTTTATATTTGGAATTACGTTATTATATTATATTGTGTTTTGGTTAATTAGGAGAAGGAGGTGATCTTCGGTCCTCAATGGACTTGAAATACCCGCCACATCTAGGCCCTGGATCGGTTCATGACAAAGCTGGTATCAAATCCTAGGTTTATGGTCAATTGGTTTCGATAAAGTCATATCAAGTAGAGTCACCTTTATGGGTGTGTAGCGTGCCACACTCATGAGGGAGAGGTTATGAGGCATTTAATATTATTTTCCTCTCTTGTTATCTTATCTTTGGACTATAGAGTGTAAGGTCTTATATTTATCTTACTCCCATTTATTCTCCTTTTAGATCTTGCCTCCCAGATAATCTAAATCTTATGGGAACTCATCTATCCTACCTGAGGATAATATGGGCGGATACCATCTAACTTATGGGGTATAGACCTAGTCAAGGGTTACTGCTTCTGATTGCCCCTGTAGAGTTCCACCTGTCACTATTGATCCTTCTCCAGATAGTGTCTCTCATACTTAATACCTTAGAGAGATATCTAAGTTTCACCAATCCTTTCATCTGTTGACCCAATTAGTGACATCTCAGTCATATTAAATGGGTTCTATTGGTATTATTAGGAGTTCTTATAAGGGCACTAGAGTTTTCTAGTTTATAAGGTTGATCCCTCCAACTTAACTGGTACTAAGGTTGAGGAGGATCCTCAAGGTTCTATAGATTATATGGAGAAAATCTTTTGAGTTATGCATTCTACTGATGTATAGGGTTTAGAATTTGCTGCTTATCAGTTGAAGGATATAGCATACCAATGGTATAAAGAGTATGAGAATCTTAGGGTTGATGATATTGAGTTTGATTTATGGAATGACTTCTCTAGTGCTTTTATTGATCTCTTATTTCCTCAGGAGTTGAGAAAGGCAAAAGCTGAGGAGTTTGTTAACTTGAAGCAAGGCAGGATGACGGTGAAGGAATATGCCTTAAAGTTCCACCAGTTAATGAATTATGCTCTGCTCCCGAGTAGTGTCTAGCATAAGGGATAGAATGAGGAAATTACTTCTAATTTTTCTCGTAAATTAATTTTGTAGAGCAAGGTTGCCTTATTAAATAAGGATATGGATATCTCTAAATTAATGGTGTATATGCAATAGCTTGAAGAGGAAAAAAAGAAGTAAGCAGAGGTGGGGGAGAGACAGACCAAGAAGCTTTGATATTCGGATCAGGGTGGAGGTCAGCGACCGAGTCATAGAGATGGGGGTAATGGTCTATGAAGAAGTTAGGCAACTCTGGTTCCTACTCGACGGCTAGTGCACCTTATCCGAAGCTATCCAGAGATTATCATTTTTAAAGTGGCAATGATTCTAGGGAACAGGTTACCTAATCTTAAGCCAGTAGGGTCCATTCAGCACCATCTTATCCTCCTTACAGATTCTTTAGTCAGTTACACCATGGTCAGGGTAAGAAGGGGGGAATAGATGTTTTAGTTATGGTCAGATTGGTCATATGTAGCGGAATTGTCCTTCTAGAGTTGCTTCTAGGGCCAAAAAGGTTCCTGTTTTGACTTCATCAGCTCCTGCACCAAAGGGTGCCACTTCTGGCTCTGACACTGGTCAGAATTATCTGTATGCTCTTGCCATCCATCAAGATTTTGAGGCATCTCTAGATGTCGTCACTAGTATGCTAAAACTCTTCTCTCGTGATGTGTATTATTTACTTGTTTTGGGGTCTACCCTTCATTATGTGACCCCATTTGTGGTTGTACATTTTGGTTTTAGTCTGGAGTGTATTTCAAACCCCTTTTCTATTTCTACCTCAGTGGTTTCTATAAGGGTCTAGAGGAGTTGTGTGGTATCTGTTGGTGGTAGGAAACTTTGGTGGATTTGATTGAATTAGACATGCTAGATTTTGATGTCATCTTAGGGATGGATCGGTTACATTTGTGCTATGCCTCCTTAGATTGTCGGACTCATAAGGCTATTTTAAAATTTCTTAATGAGTCAGTTATCGGCGGCAACCAAGATTTGACAGTTGGTGTAAATATTATATGTAGGGTATTCCACCTAGCTTAGCTGCATTACATTGTTGTTGAAAACTATTACATGAGGCCCATGTGTTTTAAAGTGATTTGATATAAAACTACTTTATACTGTCTCTCACCTATATTTGGTAAAAATATTATATTTTGTTTTGATTTCTCTATATACCAGTACTTTTTTATTGACCTCCTTCCCTTCCAGGTTCGGAAGCACAGTCTAGGGATCTAGAAAATCAGTAGTTTCTCCAGACAGATTTGCAGAGTCGAGTGGTGAGCCTTCTATCTTTCGGAAGGCCTAATGCTTGGGAGTTTAATTATTATTTAGTAGTTTGGGGTCTACTGGGGGCCTTGTCCAAGTTTTTAGATAGTTATTTATTTCAGTCATGTAATAGATATTTCGCAGAAATTTTTGAGATGTTGATTGAGATTGTGGGACATTATTCCCCATTATTGTTTTCATATGATTCTTGACCATGTTTCCATTATATTGTGCATCTTCTGCATTTCTTTTGTCATACAAGTCATGTGCATGATTACCGAACATATAGGGTTGTTTCGGGCCCTTTTGGTTCAGAATACTCATCACGGCCAGGGCCCCGGTTTGGGTCGTGACAAACTTGGTTTCAAAGAACGATTCATGGTCCCAGGGTATCTGCAAAATTGTATCGGGTAAAGTCTTATTTATGGGTGTATAGCGCGCCAGACTTATAAGCAGGAAGCTACTAAGCGTTTAGAAAATGTTTTCCTTCGTTGTGAATTAGTTTGTGCTTCAGAGTTAAGTTTGTTCCTAATCAGAAATCTTTTGTCCTATAGAAATTACAGTCATTCCTCCTCATCGCAATACTAATCAGAGTGATCAGAATAGTGAAGTCCATCCCACTCATGGGACGAGGACACGTAACAGAGCTCCTACTCTAGACCCTGTACCTACTCCAAAAATCTCTCCAGTCCCGAACAGTCCACCTCGGGCTCCATGGACCAATGTTAACTGTCCCCTGATAAATCGGAGAGATATTTCGAATGCAGAGGCAATCTATTCACATGTTGACACAGTTGGTGGCTGTATAGACTCAGTGGTACTGGGTCAACATTTGTTACTTTCGAAGCTACTCGGGTTAGCCTATTCATGAGGATGAATCCTCCCAAATTCACAGGAACTAAGGTAGAAGAGGATCCGTTGGGATTTGTAGATGAAATGGAAAAGACTTTCAAAGTGACGCATGTTAATGAGGTAGAAGGGGTAGAATTAGTAGCGTACCAGCTGAAAGAAGAGAAGAATCAGTGGTACAATGATTGGGAAGATACGAAGGGTGACAATGTTGAGCCCTCAATATGGAATGAGTTTGTTGATGATTTTATTGATAGTTTCTTTCCTCTGGAGCTAAGGGAAGTTAAAGCAGAAGAGTTCATGAACCTCAAGCAGGGGCATGCAGGAGTACACTTTGAAATTTAATCAGCTGGCCCATTATTCTCCTGAGATGACGAGTAGTATGAGGGCCCGAATGAGGAAGTTTGCATTCGGCCTTTCTGATGACCTAGTACTTGAGTGCCAGGGATCTATGTTGAATAAGGATTTGGAATTTTCTATGCTGACCGTTCATATACAATAGGTAGAAGAGAAAAAGAAGAAGATTTATAAGGCTAGGGAGATAGAAAGACAAGCAAAAAGAGCAAGATCTGACGGCCAGGGTCACAGCCATCCTTAAAGAGGGAAGTAGGGAAATAAATGGCAGAAGAAGAAGAATTGGGGTAATGAATAGACTGCTGCTAGCGCCTCAGCGCCCAGACCCTCAGCAGACAGACGATCTCAGAGTTTCCAGACTCAACATAGATCCATATCCCCAGATACTCAATCGCAGGGCGGTGTGGCCAAGCAGCGTTGTACTTATCCATGGTGTGATTTTTGCAGAAAGAATCACCTAGGGAGGTGCTTTTTTGAAGGGAGAAACTATTACACTTGTGGAAAAGTGGGTTATCTTTAGATAGATTGCCCTTTTATGGGAGGAAATATGGGAGGAGGAGGGCTAAGCCCCAAGCTGCCTCCATGGATCCTCCTCTTAAGGATGATCCTTCAGCTATCAGGAGCGGTCGTAACCAGTTATATGCTTTGGCTAGCCGCTAAGAGGTGGAAGCTTCACCAGATGTTGTCACCGGTACATTATGAATATTTTCTCGTGATGTTTATGTGTTACTTGATCCTGGGTCTACCTTATATTATGTGACCCCTTATGTGGCTGTTGGTTTTGGGTTTGAGCCCAAAGTTATTATAGAACCCTTCACTATTTCTACCCTAGTAGGTTATTCAGTTGTTTGTAGAAGGGTGTTTAGAAATTGTGTTGATCTGTTCTTAGTCGTGATACTGTGTCAGACCTTATAGAACTTGATATGGTAGATTTTTAAGCTATCCTTGGGATGGACTGGCTCCATTCATGTTATGCCACACTTTATTGTAGGACCCGGAGGGTTACTTTTACTTTCCCGAATGAGACACCAAGTAAGTGGGCAGGAAATTCTGTGGCACCTAGAGGTCACTTTATCTCTTATTGTAGAGACTGAAACCTCATCTCCAGGGGTTATATGTATCATCTAATCTGAGTAAAAGACTCCAGGGTTGAAAATCTTCCTTTTCAGTCAGTCCCTATAATGAATGAGTTTCTCAAAGTCTTTCCCGAAGATCTCCAAGGGATACAACTTGATAGGGAGATAGATTTTGGCATTGATATATTGCCAAACGCTCATTCTATTTCCATCCTGCCATATAGAATGGCCCCCGAAGAACTAAAAGAATTAAAGGAACAACTTGCAGAGCTCCTAGACAAAGGCTTTATTCATCCTAGTGTTTCCCCATGGGGTGAACCCATACTTTTCGTGCAAAAAAGGATGGATCTCTTCGTATGTGCATAGACTACCGTTAGTTGAATAAGGTCGCTATTATAAACAAATATCCTCTTCCTAGAATTGATGATCCTTTTGACTAGCTTCAGGGTGATAAGTGTTTTTTGAAAATAAACCTTCGTTTGGGCTATCATTAGTTGAAGGTTAGGGAGTCAAACATTCCCAAAACAGCCTTCCGAACCCGATATGTTAACTATGAGTTCTTAGTCATGTCCTTTGGGTTGACTAACACCCCTACAGCCTTTATGGATCTTATGAATAAGGTATTCCGTTAGTTTCTAGATTTGTTCGTTATTGTGTTCATTGATGATATTCTGATCTATTACAAAATTGAGGAGGACCATGCCAATCCTTTTCGAATTATCCTTCAGACCCTTAAAGATCATCAGCTATATGCTAAGTTCTCCAAATGTGAATTATGGATTAATGCTATTTCTTTCTTGGAACATATTGTGTCTAGCGAGGGATTAGAGTGGATCCCCAAAAGATTGAGGGATTGATAAAATAGCCCAGACCCATGGCTCCAAGAGATATTCGGAGCTTCTTGGGCCTGGCAGGTTATTACAGAAGGTTTGTAGAGATTTTTTCTTCCATAGATGCTCCGCTTACTAAGTTGACTCAGAAAAAGGTGAAGTTTGTGTGATCTGATTTGTGAAAATAGTTTTGAGAAGTTGAAGGACAAGCTAACTACTGCTCCTATTTTGCCCCTTCCAGAGGGTGTAGATAGTTTTGTGGTGTACTGTGATGCATCCCATATGGGAATTGGTTGTGTTTTGATGCAGCATGGTAAGGTGAGAGCTTATGCATCTAGGCAGTTAAAGATGCATGAGTAAAATTACCCCACCTATGACTTGGAGCTAGCAGCCGTGGTGTTTGTACTTAGAATATGGAGGCATTATCTCTATGGAGTGCATGTTGATATTTATACTGACCACAAAAGTTAGCAATATATTTTCTCACAGAAGGAATTGAACCTCAAGCAGAGGCGTTGGATAGAGCTTTTGAAAGACTATGATGTGAGCCTGCATTACCATCCAAGCAAGGTAAATGTTGCAGTCGACGCTCTCAGCGGTTTATCTATGGGCAGCCTTTCTCATGTTGAAGAAGGAAAGAAAGAGATGGTAAAGGACATTCACCCCCTCACAAATCTGGGAGTACGAATTACATTTCAAAGATGGAGGGGTGATTGCTCATGAGTTAGCTAAGTCATCCCTATGTGTTGAAGTTAAAGAGAAGTAAGTTAAAGACCCCATCTTGATGTAAATCAAGAAAGATGTGGGTCAACAAAAGGTAATGTCGTTTGAAATTGGTGGTGATGGTATTCTGAGATATCAAGGTCAGTTGCGCATTTCGAATGTTGATGGAATGCGGAAAAAGATCCTTGACGAAGCTCACACTTTGAGGTATGTCGTTCACCTAGGCTCTACTAAGATGTACCATGATCTGAAAACCTTATATTGGTGGAATAACATGAAACATGATGTATCTGATTTTGTGTCCAAGTGTTTGAACTGTCAACAAGTAAAGGTAGAACATTTGAGGCCAGGGGGTACTCCCTAAGAGATAGCTCTGCCTTTATAAAAGTGGGATATGATAAATATAGACTTCATTATAGGACTTCCGAAGTCCCAAAACCAGTATGACTCCATTTGGGTGATTGCAGATCGATTGACAAAGTCAGCGCACTATTTACTTGTGAGGACTAATTATTCGGGAGATGATTATGTGAAGCCGTACATTGAGGAAATAGTTCCTTTGCATGGGGAACCTGTCTCTATTATATTCAACCAAGGTACACAGTTGTTTTCTCAATTTTAGAGATCATTCCAAAAAGGTTTAGGTACCCAGGTGAACTTAAGCACAACATTCCACCCTCAGACTGATAGGCAGGCTGAGCGCACAATTCAGACCCTTAAGGATATTTTGAAGGCTTGTGTGATAGATGTCAAAGTTAGTTGGGTAGATCACTTTCTATTGATAGAGTTTTCTTATAATAATAGCTATAATATCAGTATAAAGATGGCACCATTCGAAGCATTGTATGGAAGAAGATATAGGTCTCGTATAGGTTGGTTTGAAGTTGGTGAGACACGGTTGTTTGTGATTAATCTTGTTCATCAGGCAATGGAGGATGTGAAAATCATCATAGAAGGACTTAAGACGGATCAGAGTTGTCAGAAATCCTATTCCGACGTTAGAAGAAGAGAGTTAGAGTTTGAGGTCGGAGATTGGGTATTCCTTAAAGTTTCTCCCATAGAGGGAGTTATGCACTTCGGTAAGAAAGGTAATCTAAGTTCTCGCTATATAGGACCATATCAGATTATAAAAAGGATTGGTAGAGTTGCATATGGGTTAGAGTTGCCTGCAAATTTGGGTTCTGTCCACCCGGTATTCCACATATCTATGTTGAAGAAGTGCATTAGAAGTCACTCTTTAGTTGTGCCCATTGAAGAAATCAAAGTGTCCAATTCCTTTAGTTCTGAAGAAAAGCCTGTAGCAATCTTAGATCGCCAAGTTAGAAAATTGAGGAGCAAGCAGATAGCCTCGGTGAAAGTATTGTGGAGAAATCAGAAAGTTGAAGAAGCAACCTGGGAATCGGAAGATGACATGAGAAATAGATATCCAAACCTATTTGCTTCGATGGATGATGAGACAAAAGGTATTATTCTTATCCTATACCTCCTGTTCCTTAAACATATTTAAATTCGTGCTTCAACAAGTTCCTACCCATCATTCGGGGACGAATGATCCCCTAATGTAACACCCCGCTTTTCGGACGAGAACAAAAATCATCATTATCTTCCCATAAAGGTTCCAAAAGCCATAAATCCAATGCAATTTTAGTGTGTTAATAAATTATGTAGTGTGTAAGCCAATTTGAGCATGAATTGAGATCATAGAGGACCCCAAGCTCAAGGATAAGTTGAAAGTTTTCCTATCGTTCGAATTTTAGTGAGTGTTAAAACTTCGTTCAACTTCAATTGACTATTACCATCTATATGTATTGAATTAGAGTACATACTATATATCAAATGAAAGGTCTTCGGATTATCTTTCTAACTATACAAATTTCACAAAAGTCCAACTCACGAGGAAGAAGTTATGGCTTTGCAAAGTGGAGTTTGTTGTGCAGCATAAGGTGTGCGACGCACACCCTAACTTATGCCATAAGGTATGCAACGCACAACCTAATATGTGCTATAAAGAGTGTGCCACACAACCTATATTGTGTGATAAGGTGTGCGCCGCATACATTATTACTCAAGTGACTTAAACACTCCGTTTTAAGGTCAAAATAGTACTTTTCCCACCCTTATTTAGCCATAAACACGAAATTCAGACCCCAAATACCCCAAAATACACCTTCATTCATCAAAATTCCTCAATAAATCTCCTTAGGGTTTAAAAATAAAAACCCAAGAAACTCAAGATCCAACCATAGGTTTTTGAAACTAATTACATATTTGGAATCCCCAGAACGTAGGCTTCAAGAAACACCTATCATCTTCAGATATAGAGGTATGGCGGGTTATCTCAAAAATCTCATGGGCTTAAAAATTCATGTTTACATAGTGGGGGTTTTAAAATTACGAATATGATTATGTTTTAAATGTTTTTTGATACTGATTTGGTCTTTAGGCCTATTCCTGAAGTGATTTGATATATGATATACGTATATGCATTTATTCTGAAAAAATGTTAACTTGAGATCATGAATTATATGAAAATCCCTCTCTTGATATGCATTTGTATTAAATCCTCATATGATTTGAATTGTTTGAAATCATCTTCACAAGCATGACATGAAATATTTTGAAAATGGTTATGATTTTTGACTTGAAATGAGAAGGTTGTTATGTTGAAATATGATGAATATAATGGTTGCATTAAAGAATGATGTGATATTGATGGCTTGCAAGTCGGGTATGACGATACCCTACATAATAAGATATGTGTTGAATTAAATAGAGTTTGATGCATTGATTTTACATGAAATAGGTGGATGCCCAAAGAAGGCATTTGAGTGTAAGGGCTCATCACTGGAAACGGTGTTTTCCGACATGGGGATTTGGTACCAGGCTAAGTGATTTTGTGTAGTTTACTTTATGTCATTTCCAAATTGGGACTATGGTTAGGAACCCAGGCTAAGTGATCTTGGGCACTACTAAACTTTATTGGTTTGAGACACCCTACTGTGTGATCTTGTGTGTCTTTCCCTCACTTATACTCTAATCTTGGCGGCAACCAAGATTTGATAGTTGGTGTAAATGTTATTTGTAAGGTATTCCACCTAGCTCAGCTACATTACATTGTTGTTGAAAACTATTACATGAAGCCCATGTGTTTTGAAATGATTTTATATGAAACTACTTTATACTATCTCTCACCTATATTTGGTAAAAATATTATATTTTGTTTTGAATTCTCTACATACCAGTACTTTTTTATTGACCCTTTTCCCTCCCAGGTTGGGAGTCATAGTCTAGGGGTCCAGAAAATCAGTAGATTCTCTAAACAGATTTGCAGAGTCGAGTGGTGAGCCTTCTATCTTCCTGAAGGCCTAATGTCTGGCAGTTTAATTATTATTTAGTAGTTTTGGTTCTACTGGGGGCCTTGTCTCAGTTTTCAGATAGTTATTTATTTCAGTCATGTAATAGAGATTTCGCAGACGTTTTTGAGATGTTGATTGAGATTTTGGGACATTATTCCCCATTATTTTTTTCATATCATTCTTGACTATGTTTCCGTTATATTGTGTATCTTCCATATTTCTTTTGTCATATAAGTTGTGTGCATGATTATCAGAAAGATAGGGGTGTTTTGAGACTTTATAGTTCGGAATACTCGTCATGGTCAGGGCCCCAGTTCGGGTCATGACAGAACATGTCCCTAACAAACTCCGTAAAACTGAACTGAACTAATAAATAAATAAACCAAATCATATTATCCTCGTTTGGATGAGAACTCACTGCAACACTGCGATTGGAAAGCTACTGCTGGTCTGGAACTTATGGCTCTGGATCTATGGTGTAGTATGAAAAGAAAGCACCATAGCGCAAATGTGTCAGTACAACTGGAGTACTGAGTATACGAGTGAGGTAGGCTAATGCAAAGGGTTTACATGTATGAATAATGCTAACTGACTGACTAATATGAATGTAAGAGTACAAACATACATACATAGTAACTGAGATTGTGAGTACGTGGTATCTAAATCTGTATGCTAATACATGACTGGAATTATAGTTCTGATACATGAGCGACTGTGTCTGACAGTCCTGAATCTGGTAGAACTCTCTGAGTCTCGTGCTATAACTGAATTTGGCTGTATCTAACAGTCCTGGTATATTGATATATGAAGAACTGTCTGAGTTTTTTTACTGAGACTGATACTGAAACTGTGGGAGGTAGTTGTTTAATCGACATCCCATGTATACCATTACAGCTAAGCTGGGGTCCAATCTCTGCCCCGACTGGAGGGGTGTCAATACCGCGCCACTGGTAAGGACAGTTGTGAGTGACCCTTATCTGGCAGGTACTCAAAGTAAGAATGGTGGAACCCTAAACTAACAGGTTAAGCCACCTCATCAACCCTAATCTGACAGGTTAAGATGTCTCAACCTACGCTGGCTACGTAGTTCTGGAACATAAGGATGACTGCTAAGAATCACACCCTGAACTGGAAGGTGATTTTCCATCCTTGGGTTCACTTGGTGCTAACTTCTACACCCATATAAAGGGACTGAACATGATTCAAATGGCTGTACATGGACTGAATAACTATCATCCATTGACTGATGGAGTAGTACTATTATCTGAGAGTTAACTAAGATCATGAGATTTCTGATTTTTCCTGAGTCACATGACTGACTGAGTTCTATAGAGTACAGCTTGACTGAGATTTATCGTGGCACATGACATGGCTCTAGGAACACAACTATATTTTTTGGGTACGAATACCCCCAGGACTCGATAGAAGGAAACTGGCACACATGACATGACTTGATCACAAGATTAGAGACCACAATTTACAATATTATAAGTAGGGGATAGTATACTTCATGTATTTATTCACATATCAACATGGTAGGGAGAGCATGGATATATTTAGTGTATATAATTCATATTTCTATTATCACACATGCTTCATGCAACTACAACAATAACACATAAATAGTATGGAAATTCATATGGAAGTGTATAGCTAATATGGACTTGTCAGTTAGATATCATGGAATCATGAAATTATGGGTTTCTAGCTTCCTAGGCATTTTATCAAACACCTTGCATGCATTCTTTAAAGCATAGGTGGATTTCATACTTGCATCACATCAAACCACCTAAAGTTCATATTTTTCAACTAACAACCATATATATTTCATGAAAACATCTTTAGATATCATTTTGAAACTTAAACAACAATCATCAACATGTACATGCTTATATCACCACAAAAAGTTTACAAAATAACATTTTAAAACATGGTTCTTGAGCTCTATGAACGTATTGGATCCATAGATGAACACTAAGCATACCTTAGATTAATAATTCGTGGAATCTATGGTTGAACTCGCTTGAAACGTGAAACCCCAATGGAAACCCTAGACTTGTTCTTGACTGTTCTTGAGTGAATTTTGATAAAATTAATGTATAGGGATACTTTGGCACTTCAATCCCGTGTTTTAATATTATATATAGGATTTTGGGAAGTTACCATATTTCCCTTGAAGAGTTTAAAACGAAAACTAAAAACTACGCAAAATTTATCTCGATTTACGGCCCCAGCGTGATGCGGAGCTTGGTAAAATGCCAATTATTGCAACCTGGAAGCTTGGTGTGAAGCAGGGCTGTTGCAGAGTCTTTCTGGAAATTGACGAGTTCCATTTTGGCCTCCGGCGCGACGCGCTATGCACTGAAATGGTTTAAAGTCTTACAGCAGAAACTTAAAATAGCCATAACTTCTTCATCGGGTGTCCGTTTTAGGCAAATTTAGTATCGACGAAAAGCTTATTAAATTATATATCTGTTGGTAGGTCATGGAATCAAAAATTTCTTATTATAATGAGAGATATTCTCATTAGAAGTTGATGATACCAATATCCTTCTCAAGAATTAAATCGGTAAGGAATGTTTTGATTCGCACAATAGCTAGGACATATTTGAGACCGCAATTCACATCAACCTTTATCATGAAACTACCAAGGAAACATGATATACTATGCATGATCTTGAAACATGGAGCTAATATTGAGTTGGATTTTTCGGGGTATTACAATATCTCCCCCTTGGGAACATTCATCCTTTAATGAGACTTAACTGAGAGGGAAGAATAAGACAAGTTGAACATGAACTGAACATGAAGGACTGAAACATGATCTCATGATTGACATGCTAAACATACTGAACTCATGTATATCTGACGCATGGATAATTGGTACATGGATGCGTAATTGAGCAATCTGATAAGATGAGCTTCTCAAGATGAGAATGCATACCTAATGCATGACCTTATAATTAAACTAATACATGAATGCATGACTGAGTATACAACGGTAATAGATACCAAGTTTAAATTGGGGACATGAACATAAAACTGAATAAGCTTAAGGAAAACGGTTACCTTAAGCTTGATCTCAATTGCGGGGAAGAGGTGAGGATACTTGGTACACATATCTATTTCTGTTTCCCAAGTACCTCCCTCATGAGACTGATTTTGCCAAAGAAACTTAACTAGAGGGACTTTTTTGTTCCTCAATCGACGAGTCTGATAGTCTAAGATTTCGATTGGAATATCTTTATAAGAGAGGTTGTTCTGAATGTCAATGCTTTGAATAGGGACTACAACTGTTAGGTCACCTATGCACTTCTTGAGCAAAGAGACATGGAAAACTGGATGAACTGAGGCTAGATCTGAAGGCAATTCTAGCTCAAAATCTACCTTACCGAAGTGACTGAGAATCCTAAAGGGACCGACATATCGGGGACTGAGTTTCCTTTTCTTGCCGAACCTCTTCACTCCCATCATGGAAGAGATTTTAAGATAGATATAGTCGTTGAAATCAAACTCGAGATCCTTCCAAAGAACATCTGCATATGACTTCTGTCAGCTCTGAGCAGCCTAGAGTCTCTTTCTAATCAACTGAACTTTCTCTAAGGCGTCGAATACTAAGTCAGGACCTATGACTAAGGCCTCCTAACTTCAAATCAACCGATCGGAGATCTACATCTCCTACCATAGAGAGCTTCGAATGGAGCCATCTGAATACTGGAATGATAGCTATTTTTTATACAAACTCAATAAAGGCCAAGTGGTTATCCCAACTTCCCTTGAAATCAGTTGCACACGCCCTTAGCATATCTTCAAGAGTCTGAATGGTCCTTTCTGCTTGATCATCTTTTTGAGGATGAAATGTTGTACTGAGATAAACTTGGGTACGATACCCTTTTGGAATGCTTTCCAGAAGTGAGAGGTGAACTGGGTACCTCTGTCTGAGATGATAGATAAGAGAACACCATATAATCTGACCAACTCTGTGATGTAGATTTTGACATAATTCTCGGGTGAATAGGAGGTACAAACTGGAATAAAATGGGATGACTTGGTCATTCTATCTACAATGACCCAAACTGAATCATGCTGATGACGAGTTCTAGGCAAACCCATCACAAAGTCCTTGTTTACTTCTTCCCACTTCCAAGTAGGAATGGTGAACTTCTACATAGAACCACTAGGTTTTTGATGCTCTATCTTAACCTGCTGACATGTAGAGAACTTAGCCACAAACTCTACAACATCACTATACATCCCACTCCACCAATAGATCTCCTGTAAATCGCGGTACATATTAGTGTCACCTAGATGAATGGAGTATTACGCACCATGCGCTTCTGCAAGAATTCGTTGCCTCAAGTCATCTATACCTGGAATACACAATGACCCTGACAATGAAGAACACCATCTCCCCCTTGGGAGAAAACCTAAACTTGCTGATTCTAAACTGACTCTTTCAGCTCGATAAGGCTAAGATCTATCTCTTTCTTTTCTTTCACCTCGAAAACTAGAGATGACTCTGAACTACTATAAACACATACACCACCCTCTAAAAAGTCTACTAAGCAAACGCCTAGTCTGGCAAGCTGATGGATTTCCTAAGATATCTTTTTCTTGCTATCCTTAACATGAGAAATACTACCCATGAAGAGTCTACTGAGAGCATCGGTCACAACGTTGGACTTGCCCGGATGATAATGGAAACTCATGTCATAGTCCTTCAAGAGCTCTAACCACCTTCTCTGACAAAGATTGATTTATTTTTGAGAAAAGACATACTGGAGACTCTTATGATCTGTGAAGATGTCTACATGAACTCCGTAAAGATAATGCCTCCAAATCTTTAAGGCAAAAACTATGGTTGCTAACTCAAGATCATGAGTAGGATACTTCTCATGGGGCTTTAATTTTCTAGAGGTGTAGGCTATGACCTTACCATGCTACATGAGGACATAACCTAAACCCACTCTTCTCACATGAATTTGACCACTAAAACTTGACCTTTTTCTGAGTCAATCTGGACATAGAAGACGTAATATAAGAAAATCCCTTGACAAACCGTCTGTAATAGCTAGCCAAACCCAAGAAATTCCTGATATCTATTGGAGATATGGGTCTGGGCTAGTTTTTTACCGCTTCAGTTTTCTGAGGATCTACTCTAATGCCTTTATCGAAAATAATATGGCCAAGTAATGCTATTGATCTTAGCCAAAACTCGTACTTAATGAACTTAGCAAATAACTGATAATTTCTGAGGGTCTGAAGAACAATTTTGAGATAGTCTAAATGATCACGCTCAGTACGAGAATAGACCAGAATACCATCTATAAAGACTATGACGAGCATATCCAAGTACTACTTTAACACACGATTCATCAAGTCCATGAAAGCTGCAGGGTCATTGGTTAGACCAAAGGACATGACTAGAAATTCGAAGTGACCATACAGAGTACCGAAAACTATCTTCGAGATGTAACATTCTCTAACTCTGAGCTAATGATAGCCTGATCTGAGGTCTATCTTGGAGAAATAACTGGCACCCTGAAGTTGGTCGAACGGATCATCTATTCTAGGAAGTGGATACCTCTTCTTAATCGTAACTTTGTTGAGCTGACGGTAATCAATACATATCCTGAGAGAACCATTTTTCTTATGCATGAACAAGACTGGTGCACCCTATGGAGATACACTGGACCTGATAAATCCCTTATCTAAGAGATCCTTCAACCGATCTTTCAGTTCCTTAAGTTCTACTGGTGCCATTTTGTATGACAGGATAGAGATAGGCTGAGTATCAAGAAGAAGGTCTATGCCGAAGTCTATTTCCCTTTCGGGAGGAATGCCTGGATGATCTTCAAGAAAGACATCTGAATATTCACTAAACACTGGGAATGATTTGAGACTGGGAGATTCGGAACTGGAATCTTTAACATGCATGATATAATACACACACCCCTTAGAAATTATTTTCCTTACCCGGAGGTAGGAAATAAGCTGACCCCTGAACGCTAAAACACTACCCTTCTACTCTAAGGTAGGCTCATTCAGGAACTAAAATTGAACTATCCTATTTCTGCAGACGACTGTGGTATAAAAGGAATGAAGCCAATCCATGTTGAGAATGACATCAAAGTTCATCATCTGTAAATCGACTAAATCTGCTGATGTGGATTTCTGAAATATCATAATTGGACAGTTCCTATATACCCACCGGGCTATAATGGTTTTTCCTACTAGGGTAGAGACTGAAAAGGGCTCTGCTAAAATCTCAGGACTGATTTTGAAATCTCCTGCTATGTATGGAGTAACAAAAGACAAGGATGCACCAGGGTATAGCAAAGCATAAATATGAACATGGAAAATTTATAACGTACCAGTAATGACATCAGGAGAATTTTCCTAATCCTGTCGGTCTGAAGAGCATAGAGTCTATTTGGGTGTTGCCCACTAGTAGCACTGGAAGTGGCACCCTACTGGTTCGGGTGATCGGACTGAGCTGTGGAATGAATTTGTTAAACTTGAAGACTTGACTGTGAACACTCTCTAATCCTATAGCCTGGCTTGCTACAACCAAAAAAGACATCACTACTGGCTCTACAAATACCCTTGTGGTTCTTACCACAAGCCTGACAAAGGGGATTTGTTCGGGCACTGCTAACACTACCCTGAGATTTAGATCCTGGTGCTTTATCTCTGCTTTTGTCTCTGAATTTCGGCACTGGGGAACTAGCGGAGGAAGGAGCTGGAGCTACTAACTTAGGACGAAACTGTGAATAGTTCTCTCCCTTTGATTTGGGCTGAGGAACTCTCTTGTTCTGGCTCTCTCTAGTCCTAACCTTCTGCTCCTCTATCTACTGAGCAAGGTCATAAGTCTAGATAAGGTAATATTACTATTCAACATCGCAGATCTACACTCATTCACCATGCTATCATTTACCCCTGGCATAAACTTGCTCATATTAGCCCTATTATCTGCAACCACATGAGGGGCATACCTAGCTAGCTGAGTAAATCTGAGAGAATACTCCCTAACCGTTATATTTCCCTACCTGAGGTTGATGAACTTAAGAACTTTAGCTTTTCTCAGCTCTTAGGGAAAGAATTTGTCTAAGAAAGCCATGACAAATTCCTCCCACCCAATGGAACCTGCATCATCTACCCTCTTGGACTTCCACTATTTGTACCAAGTGTGAGCCACATCTTGTAACTGATATGCGGTTAACTCAGCACTCTGAACAGAAGTAACACCCATGATGTCAATGACCTTCTGAACTTGGTCAATGAACTCCTGAGGGTCTTCATCAGACTTAGACCCATGGAAAGATGGAAGGTTCATTCGGGTGAAGTCCCGAATCCTAGCTGCTACGGAATTTGCCACTGGATTGGCCAGAATAGCTAGTGGCCTTTCATTTTGGGAAGCCACAGACTAAGCAAGTGTGGTGAATGTGGCTCTAAACTCCGCATGAGAAACATGTTCTCCCAAAGGATCTTCGGGCTGAGGAGCTGGCTGGTTTCTTCTCTTTGGGGCCATATTCTAAAACAAGATAAGAACGAATTAGACTGGGAGTTTAACTTGAGATTATGCTCACTAGCACGACATGATTACTAAAATAATGGAAACTATTCCTAAAACATCTTATAGCCTCATGTACATAAATATGGCGTGCAACACACCTATGCACAAGACTCTACAAGATGCGGCTTTCAAAATTCCAAGGACTCTATTGAACCTTAGGCTCTGATACCAAGTTTGTAACGCCCTAATTTTCTGAATCGAAATGCTACACGGTGCTCATGACCTCGAGGGACCATAAGCTAACCCATGACTGATATTTGTACCTGTACACTGCATAAAATACATATAATACACAAAAAACCTAAATGTAGGCCATAAGGTTCAACTGAAGAGATATAGTAACATCCATGGGGTAATGAATACCCAAAACAACTAACTATAAAACTGAATACTGAATATGATAGCTAAATCTGACTAAATCTGAAAGCCTCTAAGTACTGTCTGAATAAGGAATGGAAGGAATATGTCTCCAACTCACTCCGTAAAACTAAACTAAAGTAATAAATAAATAAATAAATCAAATCATATTATCCTCGAATGGATAAGGACTCACTGCAACATTGCGACTGGAAAGCTACTGCTCGTATGGAACTCGTGGCTCTGGACCTATGGTGTAACATGAAAAGAAAGCACCATAGTATAAATGCATCAGTACAACTGGAGTACTAAGTATAAGAGTGAGCTAGGCTAATACAAAGGGTTTACGTGCATGAATAATGCTAACTGACTGACTGATATGAACGTAAGAGTACAAACATACATATATAGTAACTGATATCATGAGTACGTGGTAACTGAATCTGTACACTAATACATGAATGGAACTATAGTTCTGATACATGAGTGACTGTGTCTGACAGTCTTGAATCTGGTAGAACTCTCTGAGTCTCGTGTTATAACTGAATTTGGTTGTATCTAACAGTCCTAGTATACTGATATATGAAGAACTGTCTGAGTTCTTTTACTGAGACTGATACTGAAACTATGGGAGGTAGTTGTTTAATCGACATCCCCATGTATGCCATTACAGCTAAGCTAGGGTCCAATCTCTGCCCCGACTAGAGGGGTGTTAATATCGCGCCACTGGTAAGGACAGTTATGAGTGACCCTTATCTGGAAGGTACTCAAAGTAAGAATAGTGGGACCCTAAACTGACAGGTTAAGCCACCTCATCAACCCTAATCTGATAGGTTAAGATGTCTCAACCTACGCTGGCTACGTAGTTCCGGAACATAAGGATGACTGCTAAGAATCATACCCTGCACTGGCAAGTGAGTTCCTATCCTTGGGTTCATTGCTAACTTCTACTCCCATCTGAAAGGAATGAAATAATTCAATTGGCTGTACATGGACTGAATAACTGACATTCGTTGACTGACAGAGTAGTACTATTATCTGAGAGTTAACTGAGATCATAAGATTTCTGATGTTTCCTGAGTCACATGACTGGCTGAGTTCAATAGAGTATAGCTTGACTGAGATTTATCGTGGCACATGACATGGCTCTAGGAACACAACTATATTTTTTGTGTACTATTACCCCCAGGACTCGATAGAAGGAAACTAGCACACATGACATGACTTGATCACAAGATTAGAGTCCACAATTCACAATATTATAAGTAAGGGAGAGTATACTTCATGTATTTATTCATATCTCAACATGGTAGGGAGAGCATGGACACATTTTGTGTATATAATTCATATTTCCATTATCACACATGCTTCATGACACAACAACAACAACACATAAATAGCATGGAAATTCATATGGAAATGTATAGCTAATATAGACTTGTCATTTAGATATCATGGAATTATGTAATTATGGGTTTCTAGCATCCTAGGCATTTTATCAAACACCTTGCATGCATTCTTTAAAGCATAGGTGGATTTCATACTTGCATCACATCAAACCACCTAAAGTTCATATTTTTCAACTAACAACCATATATATTTCATGAAAACATCTTTAGATATCATTTTGAAACTAAAACAACAATCATCAACATGTACATGCTTATATCAGCACAAAAAGTTTGCAAAATAACATTTAAAAACATGGTTCTTGATCTCTATGAACGGATTGTATTTATAGATGAACACTATGCATACCTTAGATTAAGAATTCGTGGAATCTACAGTTGAATTTTCTTGAAGCTTGAAACCCCAGTGGAAACCCTAGACTTATTCTTGACTATTCTTGAGTGAATTTTGATAAAATTAATGTAAAGGGATGGTTTGGGGCTTCAATCCCGTATTTAAAGAGTATATATAGGGTTTTGGAAAGTTACCATATTGCCCTTGAGGAGTTTAAAATGAAAACTGAAAACTACACAAAATTTATCCCGACTTAGGGCCCCGGTGTGATGCGGAGTTTGGTAATATGCCAATTATTATGACCTGGAATCTTGGCACAAATCAGGGCTGTCACAGAGGCTTTTTGTAAATTGGAGAGTTCCATTTTGTCCTCCGACGCGATGCGCCATGCACTGAAATGGCATTCGTCTAACAGCAGAAACTTAAAATAGTCATAACTTCTTTACCGGGTGTCTGTTTTAGGCGAATTTGGTATCGACGGAAAGATTATTAAATTATATATCTGTTGGTAGGTCATGGAATCAAAAATTTCTTATTATAATGAGAGATATTCTCATTAGAAGTTGATGATACCAATATCCTTCTCAAGAATTAAATCGGTAAGGAATGTTTTGATTCGCACAATAGCTAGGACATATTTGAGACCTTAATTCACATCAAACTTGATCATGAAACTACCAAAGAACCATGATGTACTATGCATGAGCTTGAAACATGGAGCTAATATTGAGTTGGATTTTTCGGGGTATTACAATTCAAAATAAAACTTATAAAAAATAATAGTACATGATTAAATAAGAGAGAGTCACCGGAAGTTGTATTTTATATTTTATATGTTTTTCGTATTTTATATTTATTTGTGTCATACTATATATTTTAACTAAATTTATTATTTATATTTAAATAGTTTAGTCATAAGTATGTACAATTTATTATTTATATTTGTATACAAATAATTAAATTGATTAATTATATTTTCTTGAGACTAAAATATGTAAATATACAATGGGTCATTCAATGCACATATATCATTGGTATTTGTATTTCAAATTTTTCATTTATATTTGTATTTAAACAAATATCATTTTGTATGTATATGGTTCAAGCTATATAAACATGTATCATTTGATACAAATATAATATTTGTATTTGTATAATTTATCATTTTTAATTTTATTGTTGAATTTGCATGAATAAAATACAAATTAT
Source organism: Capsicum baccatum var. pendulum (assembly GCA_030864225.1). Taxonomy (NCBI): domain Eukaryota; kingdom Viridiplantae; phylum Streptophyta; class Magnoliopsida; order Solanales; family Solanaceae; genus Capsicum; species Capsicum baccatum. Next base: position 101,081,188 of record CM061556.1, read on the forward strand.
ATCAATGAATATAAATACAAGTGTTTATAGAAAGAAAAATAATAATTCTTTTTCAATTGTTTAAAAATACAAATGATGTTGTCAACTACAAATTCAAATACAAAAAAATAAAATAAATAAAATTATAAATATAAATATAATGTACGGTCAAATTATAAATACAAATACAAAATATAAGTGCGAACAATAAAATACAAATACAAATGTGAACTATAAAATACAAATACAAAGGTGAACTTTAAAATACAAATACAAATATAATTGTATCAATGAATACAAAAATATAAATTATGGTGTGAATACAAAATACGATAAGCAATTGTGAAATTTATGTTATCATCCTTGTCTTGTGCTCGAGTAACCATAATTTTCAAAAATACAAAAAAATATTAAGTAAAACAAAAATGAGAAAGAAAATAAGTACAAGAAGAAAAAAAATGAAAAAGAAGAAAGAGAAATAGAAGCTAGAGATAGCAGAGACAAAAAAAAAAGGAAAAAAGGAAAAATGGGGAAAATGGAGAAAAACAAAATCATCTATTTTGTTTTTTTGTTTCTAATAATTTTTACGGCCTTTTTTTATTTTATTTTTTCTCTTTTAGTTCTGGTTAGGTTTTTTTAGTCATTTTTTCTTCTTTTTTTTTTCATTTTTTTGTATTTTCTTTTTCTTTTCTCTCATTTTTTGTTGTTGTGTCATATTTTACACTTTATATATATTTGTATGTTATATTATTCATATTATTCTATATATTTTAAATAAAAATTTTATTTATATTTGAATAGTTCAGCCGTGAATACAATTTATCTTTAGTATTTTTATACAAGTAAATATATATAGATTAATTGTATTAATTTGGGTCTAAAATATATAAATATGAAGTATATCATTCTATGCAAATGTATCGTTAGTATTTGTATGTCAAGTTTATCATTTGTATTTGTATATATATAAGTATCATCTGTATGCGTATGGTTCAAGTTGTATAAATATGTATCATTTGATACAAATGCAACATTTATATGTATATAATTAATCATTTATATGTGTAATGTTCAATTTGCATTAATAACATATAATTCATATCAATGAATATAAATACAAGTGTTCGTAGAAAGAAAAAAATTATAATTCTTTTACAATTATATAAAAATACAAATGATGTTGTCAACTACAAATCCAAATATAAACAAGTGAAACAAGTGAAATGAAAAATACAAATATAATATGTTGTCAATTTACAAATACAAATATAAATACAAAATAATTCTTTTAAAATTACAAGTGTATCAGCAGAACTAGAATAAAAATACAAATACAAATACAAAAAAAAAAAAATGAAACCACAAAATACAAATATAATAAGCAGTCAACTATAAAATACAAATATGAAATAGTTCTTTAGAATACACATGCAAATTTTATAAAAATATAAATGATGGCGAAAACTATAAAATACAAATAAAAATAAAAACTGTAAAATGTAAGTATAAATACATGTGCGAACTATAATACTAATACAATTGTATCAACGAATACAAAAATATTAATGATGGCGTGAATTATAAAATAAAAATACAAGTATGAATTATAAAATACAAATAAAAATACAAACTATAAAATACAAATACAAGCTTGAACGGCAAAATACAAATATAATTTTATCAATAAATATAAAAATATAAATAATTGTACGAATACAATTACAATAAGTGATTATGATATTTTCATTATCACTCATGACTTTTACTTGACATAACTATATTTATTAAACATACAAAAAATATAAAATAAAATTAAAAGAATATAGAAATAAAAAATATGAAAAAAATAAAAAAGATAGATAAATAGAAGTTGCAGATAGAAAAAAGAAGAAAAACAAAAAAAAATAAAGAAAAGAAAATTAAAAATATAGAAAAAAAGAAAAAAAGAAAAATACAAAAAAGAAAAAGAAGAAAAGAACCAAAAATGAAAAAAAGGGAAAATACGAAAAAGGAAAAAAAATGAAAAAGAAAATACAAATAAATAAAAAAGAGAAAATAAAAAAAATACAAAAAATGAAAAAAAAAAAAAGAAATAAAAAAGAAAAATGAAAAATAAAAAAGAAGAAAGAGAAATACAAATTGTAGATAGAAGAGACAGAAAAATGAAAGAAAGAATGAAAAAAGAAAAAGAAAATGAAAATAGAAAAATATTCAAAAAGTAAAAATATGACAAAAACAGAAAAGGAAATGAAAAAAATAATGGTGAACACAAACAGAATGAACGATAATGATGTATTTGTCACCACCCATGACTTGTGTTTGACATCGCCATATTTATCGAAAATACAAAAAATAAAAAAAAATAAAAAGCATTAAAAAAAAAAAAGAAAGAGAAAGAGAAGTCACAGATAGAAAAGAGAAAAAACAAAAAAAACAAAAAAAATAGAAAAAAAAAAGAAAAAGAAAAAGAAGAAAATAACCAACAAGAAAACAAGTGAAAAATACGAAAAAGAAATAAAGAAAAAGAAAATAGAAAAAAAAGAAAAAAGAAAAAATACACAAATATGAAAAAGAAAACAAAAAAGGAAAAAGAAAAATAGAAGTTACAGATAGAATTGAGAGAAAAATGAAAAGAGAGAACGAAAAAAGAAAGAGAAAATAAAAAATCAAAAAGTAAAACAAAAAAAAAAGAGAAAAGAAAAAGAAAAAATGATGGTGAACACAAATACAATGAACGATTATGATGTATCCATCATCACCCATAACTTGTACTAGACTTAACCATATTTTTCAAAAACGTAAAAAACAAATACAACAAAAAATAAAAAAATAAGAAAGAAATAAGAACAAAAAAGGATAAAAGAAAAAAAGAAGAAGAAAGAGAAGTAGATGCAAGAGATAGAAGAGACAAAAAAAAAAAGGTAAGAAAAAGAAAAGAGAAGAAGAAAAAGGAGGAGAAAAAAAGACTATAAATTGTAATTTTGAAAGTTATGCTAAGAACATTCCTATTTTGCTAAAATCTAACCTATTTTTGACAAAAAAAATATAGAAGGAGTGTGTCGGTGGAGGGGGTGGGGATAGGGTAATTTATGACTTTTTGTCGGTGTTGTATATATATATATATATATATATATATATATATATAGAGAGAGAGAGAGAGAGAGACTAGTGTTGTCTAGCCTGTGCTAAGTCCGAGCTCAAACTACATTAATATTTATATCTGTAATTTTTTCTAACTTGCTATTTTTGGTTTTTAATTGTCTTTTATCATTATATTAGTTAACGGTCAAGTTTGATTATTTTCGATATTTTTAAAATGTTAAATTATATATTTATTTCAATTTTTGTCCTATTTTTTTTAGTTCATTTTAAAAAAAATATCTCTTCCTTTCTTGGATTAATTTCAACTTTTCATTTGCATGTTTAAGACAATAAGACTAAAAAAATATGTTGGTCCTTTCTACATATTTTTAGTTTAAGGCCATAAACTTTAAAAATATTCGTTACTTTTTCTTTAACTTTGTGTTAAGTCAAGACCAAACAAATAAATTAAAACGAAGTGAGTAAAAGATTTTATAAGTTAAAAATAACAATATTTCTTATGGTATATTTTAGTCTTTCTTTTAATTTTCAAACAAATGCACACACGAATTTTTTTCCTTTTTATTTTACTGAAATTTTTTGAATGAAAGCTTTTAACGATCAAAATTAATTTTGTCCTTATGTATAATTAATTTTATTATTTTTTTCTCAATTAAAATTTACATTGGCTAATTCATTTTTTTAAAATACATTATTTGATTAATATAAAACTATTTGATGCTACAAACTATTGTATGATTTATAATAAATTAAATTATTAAAAGTCATACTCAGTAAACTACTTTTTGTAGATGTTTCTTCAATGAGTCCTTAAAAATTTACTAAAGCTTCACAAATTTCATGTGAGAATTAAATTAGTTTTTTAATTAAATTACTATTATCCCACATAAAAGACGACAGTAAAATTTTGAATTAATTTTAAATTTAGCTGGATAAATAGATAGTTTATAGTGTCAATATCACTTCTTTATGACTCCTCATTTTGTATAGAATTTTAAATACCCATGTAATTGTTCAAATTTACTAAAATGGATAAGATGTTCTCCCTTATATATTGTCTAGTTTTATAAGGCCCATACTAAGTCCGGACCCAAACTCAAGTAATTTGATATTTTATGAATAACATGATTTAATATACACACACACACATACATATATACATACATATACACACACACACACATATATATAAGAGTCACCAAAGGAATTACCAGGGGCAAAACAGTTAATTTTTCTAACAAAAGATCTTCCACTATTACTGTTTTGAGCTATTTGTATCCTTATTATCTGTTTTCTTGTCCTTTTTGATCTTTCTACTCTCCTTTCTACTAATCAATTCCATTCTATTCTATCATTTCTTTTGATGATTTTTTGTGGAGTTTTTAGTTGACTAATTATCAAGTAGAAAAAGGAAATGATCCTGAAATGGATTACAATAAAGTTGGTGTTCCTCATACTTTACCAGAGGTACAAATGAAACTCCACCCCCTTTTTATGCTCTCTATGTTTTTTCTTCTTATTTTTTACAGGGTTTAATTTAATCTCATCTGGTCTTTTATATGAAGATAAAAAATGTTTTTTGTGTGTATTTGCGGTTATAGTGGGGTTTGAATGGAAATTTTGACTTTAGTTTCTCTATCACCCAACTTTTTTCTTCTTGGTTGAGTTTCAATTGAACGCCATCTGCATTTTTTTATGTGGTCTAAAGTAGTTAGTAAAAGGTCATTGTTACTCCAGAATAAAGATGAAGAAGATAGACAAACAATCAAGTATTGGAGTTCTCAATACTGTTATCCCTATGTTTTCTCCTTTTGTTAAAGTTAGACAACAACATTTTAGTTAAAGCTTTATCTGATATTTATACATCAAATTCTTTGAACTAATCTTCTTCTATTGTTGAAGTCAATGAATTTGTTCTTTGTTCAATTTTGTTGAGTCATCTCATGTAGTTGCTAAAATTATTATCAATTGTTCTTCGTATGCTTATTTTTGCAATTATTGGCACTTTTTGGTGTAAATATGAATTAGTCGGGCCTAAAGTGGATACCAAACACCGAGTAGGAAGTATAATTTCCGGCAATAAATAATTTTCCATTTTTCATACTGGCAACCTGATAATATTTATGTTTAATTATTTACAGTGCAATGGAATTGTGAGCATTGGCATTCAGTTTCTCGAGTGCAAGACCATTTTCATCACTGGTATAATGGGTTACCTAGCAAACAGTACTTTCTTTTTTTCTCACTCTCCTTTAGGTTCAACAATAATACTTTGTGAATAATGTTAGTGTTTCTAATGCTTCTATTGTAAATTCTTGTAGTTCTCTGCAGTCAAATGTGAGGAAGCTCTACATTCTAATTAGAGCTCCAGATGCAAATTCAACTAAACACATCTTTAACAACGAGGTACTAGCATACTTCTACAAGTCTTCTATAATTTTACCATTTCATTTTACTATTATAAAATGCTATGAGGATCAAATTTATCTCCATCTTTAATGATAAGGAATTTTTAAATATTCGAGTTATATGTTTGAAAATAGAACCGATAATAATATACCTGTGGGGGTATCACCTTGACAAAAACATAGAGAATACCCATCTCAAATTTTCCTCAAAAAGTACATAGACTGTATGAATTGTATGATACCATTTAAATGCTTATTCTATTAATAATTTAGTGTATTACCCCTCTTTAATGTGTCATTATTTATTTTTGTTACTTTTAGATTTTTCATAAACCTGATGTTACAGTGAATTCCTTGTACTTGTACTAACTAATGTTGTTCTTCATTTATTATAGGTTACATCTACTGATTTGATCAAAATAGCAACAAGTAGATGTATTGTATATACAAAAAAATATGATATATATGTGTATGCAAGAGTACTAAACGAAATCAGTTGAGGACCAAATGAGACATAGCGTGTGATGTTTCTAATTGGATGGGTGATATTGCTTACATTGGAGTTCCTCAATTGAGAGACAGACCAATTGATGATTTTGCTGATGGTTTTAAGCAGCTTGGTGCAGAGGTTGATTATTTTCTTGGTTTGAAATGTCCTGTTGTTCAAATTATCAGCGAAGGAGATCTTCCGGGGTTAAGGTAAGGATTACAAATTTTATGAATCCATATTTATGATTTTTAGAAAAATATCTTAAATTCTATTATGAACAAATAACTAGGTTCAGAAGCAGAGAAGACTTTGCTTATAATGTTAATCTATAGCTGAAAGAAATTGACATAGTCTAACCTATTTCTAGGATGCAGTTGAGTACATATCCTGGCTAAATAAGCCATTTTTGAATACTATAAATTTAAAAGAAATGAGATGTATTACCCTCTTACAATTTGGATAGAAGAAAATGGTCTTTCAGATCTCTTATGTGCAAAAATGAAAATATTATAAAAGGACATAAAACTAAAAAAAAAAGCTTGTAAAGGGATAGAAAATCATTTCCACTGTGATTTTTTAGTGCATTAGGCATACAATTTTTCCTATATGATTAAAAGAAACTATTTTATTATGATAGGTTAATATTTCAAATTCAACTTTTTTGTTGACAAAGAGATCATTTCCAACTTAGGATCCAACTGAAATAAGCTTGGAGGTGGGTCTACATATAGGAGATAAGGGGCTCAAGCTCATTTTCCTTGTTTTATGTTTTGGTGTAACTAGTTGAGATTTAAATCTTGCTGCAAATATATCATCTCTTTGTCTGATGAAATCTATAGTAGTTTACCTGGTTTCGATCATGGTTGCATCCTTATAAACAAGGCATCTTAATACAAGTAGAGTCAGTAGAAAACCAAGGAAGACTACTAGAAGGCTTATTAAAGTGAAGAAATCGTATGTTCTATGACTAAAATAAAAGGCCAAATCCTGAAATTTTCAATAGTAGTAAGTTCAATGATTACAAAATTATATGAATCTCAAAGCAATGTATCTATCTGTATTTTTAAGACGTAATTTGTTAGGCAGAGAGATGAGTGTTATACAATTATGTTCTCGCTGTTTCATAGGTACTAACATAGTAAGGTGGTTGGAATTATTGAATAAGTTATTTTTGGTATTTTAAGGATTTGCAATGGATATTTTTCAGCCCGACTCCACATCTGTTTTATCAAGTTTAATGTATCATGCGGATTTCTCCCCATCATTCTCTTCTGAGAAGTTTGTACTTCCCAAGGTATACTATGCAACTACATAGAGTGTTCGATATATGCTCATTATAAATTGGAACGCCACATACGATTTCTATGAAGATATGAATGTAAAGCATGCGTATTACTTGTCTATGGAGTTCCTTCAGGTTAGATTAGGCTTCCCATTTATTTGGTGTATAACTACAACAATTGTACATTGGAGTGAGTTACTTTAATATGCTTTTGGTGATTGTAGGGAAGAGCTTTACTTCACAAAATTAGAAACTTGAGGGTTATAGGACCTTAAGCAAATGCTTTAACCAAACTCGGATACAGTTTAGAAGATGTCGCCAGGCAGGTATGGTGTCTGCAGAAATCATAGTTTGACTATTGTTGACACTTAAATCTTCTCTAAAAGGAGAAATGTCATATGCTTTTCCAAAATGATTTAATAACACATCAACATAGTCAAACTCTCTCACTCTCATCACCGTTGTTCCGATATTGTCATATTAGTCATATAGACGATGTGTGCCTTCCTCTTAGGTCTATCTTATGGTGATTATGTCATTTGATGTTTGATATAAAAATCATCATTGATGTGTGACATACTCGATATAGTAGTCTATTATAATTAGCTTAAGCTGGTTAGTGTAATGACTGGTAGAAACCAGATACAACTTTAGTGAATAGAGGTTTAAGAAGACTTGCTTATTGCTTTATAGACTCAATCTTGATTTTTTCATCAAATTTATTAAACCAAGTACACTATTTTCTCCACATTTATGCTGTTTAGCTTCATTTTTGAAAAAAGGGGGAAAAGGGTGTTAAAGGGTATCCAAATCTTGGATTTTTTCCCTTAAAATTAGTTCTTAAAAGCTTATTGTTACTTTAACTTTAATATACTTCCTTTTTCATGTTTTCCCAATATAGAAAGTTCCTAATCCCATTCTCACACTACATTTGTGTTATTTCTTGAAAAGGGGTATTAAAGCATGTGCAAATCTTGAATTTACTCTTACCCTTTTGTGATCTTTGCTGGAAAACCAAATTTTGGGTAGGTAAAAGTGCGTTTGTATTTTTTCTTGTTTTTGAATATTTTTTAAAATCTTCTTTGTCCTTTTTTCAAGAAAAACCTCTCTACTTCCAACAGGTAGTGGTAAGGTCTGTGTACGCTCTACATCTCGAGAACTCACTTTATTGAATTTCACTGGGTATGTTTTTGTTGTAGAACAGAAGGCTTGGAGTAACTGATGAAGTTGGTGATGTTCTCTAGGTTTGATTAGCTAGAATTAGAGTTAGTGCTGCTTACCATGGACTGAAGCCCATTATTGAATTCATGACTTCAAAGTTTTCAATGCAGGTGGAATTTGTATTCACTCGGATGCTATGTTCTTATGAAGATTTTTACTATATTTATTTATTATTATTATCTCGAACATAAATATGCAAAAACCATCCAACAATATCATTGATGTAGGCTTGCATATCTTTCTGTATCAGTTACGTGTTATTACTAAGTTGTTAAGCTTGTCAAGATATTGCATGAAATATTTGAGCACAAGTATAACTTTCAAGAGGTAGATTATGGCACGGCTAATGATTTGAGATGGTATAGATCATAGTGTCTGTATTTGGTGTTTTTTGTGGATTGTGTTAAATTTAGTGCAAAGAAATACAAAAAAAATCCCAAATGGGTAGGGGTATTTGGTTGTAGTTTGAGGACAAAAGGTGCTTTTGTCTTATTTTGGTGCCGAGCCTCTGAGTTTGACAGTATTTTTGAACTCTCTCTTCTTTTTTCCTTACTTCTTCTTATGTTTATTCAGGGGTAATGGATGACCATCACTACTTAAGTTACTAATAGCTCGCAAACAAGAATGTGACACGAACAGAACTACAACATTATTATGTTAAGATTATTTTATGTAAGAGAAACTGTGGTCTGAATTAAATATAACATTAGGTGGTACACTGATGCTTTGTTCTAAAATTACATCAACCATCTCTAATGTAAAATAGGAATTTAAGAACCAGGTTCTTATATATATTGAACTAAAAGCTAGGAGGTTAATACTAAGTCCTTATTTGTGTTTTGAATCTTAAGTCAATATGAATACAACGAGTTTGATATCCCTTATGGTAATTTTTAACTCTTAGATTCACAAAACTGTAACTTAGTCATAAATATCTGGGTTGGCACATAGCTATGCAATCAAGTAATTGTTGAAAGTAACAGTTTCCTTCAGCTCTTCTATTAGATGGAATGGGGATTTCTATTATATTACTTTCTCCAGGCAAAATTTTCTTGCTGCATTTTTTCTTTTTCTTTGAATAAACAATAGAGACTCTACTACATCGGATCATGACAATCTGGTTCTGGCATGTGACTAGCATCTCAGTTAAGGGATTTTAGCAAAGTCATTGCATTATGATGTGATGTTTGTACAAACTTCTTATACTGATAGGATTTCTTGATTTATGGTTTATACCCTTGAGTGCTGATAGAAGGAATAATCTTTTTTAAGATATTCTAGTAATTGAACATATCATCAATTCTGCTACAAAACTAAATTACATATCAGTTGGACAGATATTCGTTCCCATCGTCTTCAGGGGTCCTAATGGCGCTGCAGCTGGAGTTGGTGCCCAACATTCTCAGGTATGTCATTAAACTCAAACACAACTTATTGTGTTTCCCGAAGCGGCTCTTGGAGTTCCTCTAAGTTAGGCTAATCAAGCTAGGCATCACATCGCTGGTCAATATTTGGTCTTTGTTTGAGACTGAACATAAATGTGTATCAATATATGGATTGACGGATAAACTGGAAGAACTATAGAACAATGTAATATTGATATTTTATACTATTTTCTTTATTTCTATTGGGTGTGTTGAATTATGGGTCATGGGTCGCCCATATGGACCGACCCGACCCGATCCGATTTTAATTATTTGACAAATTAAGAGGGAAAAGAAGAGATAAGATTTAATTTGAATCTTGGGGTGAACGGTTACTTCCACTTCCCCAATATATTACAACTCTTCTTTCCCCGTAAAAAGTCAAGAAACAAAAACAAAGAAAAACAAAATAAAATAACAGCAAAGAAGTCAATAATTAAGGCATTTAGTTTGTGATTCTACAACTTTGTTTCCAAGTAATTCAAAGTAGATTTGGGGAAGATCTTTTGGTTGCAATTCCAATGTTTTCCGCTGTAAAACATCAAGGTACACAATGTTTTTGCTTCAAATTTTTTCATCAATGGCATCAAAGACAGGATTATTGCCTTAATTTTGCACAAAATATCTAGATTTGAAGTGTAGAAATAGAAAATCGGCGTTGTATGCACTTGTGAAAAAAATTCCTGACTGGATATAAATTAAATAATCTGGTCAGACATGTCGCTGTACTCCGGTCGTGCGCCACCGCTACTCCATGATAACGCTCAATCTACAGCTCTCGTAGGAGTGTAAAGCGGTCGTTAGCAAATATAGAACCCAACTGGGTTGGGTATCGATCCCACAGAGAATAGCTTGGTCAACAAGTAAGTAAAATTAATAGACTTTTGGTGCAAGTCTCGTAAAAAAGGGGGGATTGTAATAAGTAACAAAAGTAATAAAAGCTGAAAATAGTAAAGTAAAAAGAGAATATTTCGTAGGTTGTGAAACAATGAGAATTGAGGCGTTGGGGTTATGTCCACCTTCTGAGGTATACGTCTCTATTGGTTATGAGTGTGTAGAGTCTTGACATGCAATTGCTTATAGAGAATTGTAGTCGATGGTAAATCCAAGCGTCTCTCGACCTAAACAAGGACTATTTCACTTTAACTCTCTCGAGCTTAAAGCGTGACTAACGGTACGAATTCTCCAAGAAGTTAGTCCAGGTACGGCACTAGCTTTTTAATAGGAACGGGTGTCCTACTACCTTGACATTATCTCTTTTCCAGACAAATAACCTTTCTCTCGAACAAGTTAAATGTTAGACTGGCGTTGGTCTATGCGTCTTCTTTTCTAGACAAATAACCTTTCTCTCGAACAGGTTAGATGTTAGAATGGCGTGTTCTTGTGTTTGAACCGCAAAGGATGTAGATTTAAGATGAAGAGAATAATGATATAAGCAATATACGTGTCTTGAACTCACAAGCTCATAGCAATAGATAGTAACTCATTCGGCTTCCATAACCCCAACTAAGAGATTTAGTTACCCATGAATGCGAAGGATATCACGTTTTGCATGGTGGATGGCGTGAATAGTAGGTGTTTGGCGTGTGGTTTTGGTGATTCCGTAGCAAGTAACGATTCTCTTGTTGTGGAATTTAAGAATTGAATGTTTGTAGTGGAAGATGAGAGAGATGGAAGAAAATTAATTGTTGAATTAAGTGAAGAATGTATTGAATGTGGAATGTCCCTAAATCTCTAGCATGATAGGGTATTTATAATACTCCTATCCTACTCCTACTAAACTAATAAAATAAATAACCAAATCCTAATATACTAATGAAATCCTTGACCCAAATGTACTAGGGTAAGGTTACAAAATTATAATCCAAATAGAATAATGAAACACATAACCTAATTGCACTAGGTTAAAGTATTATGGCAAAAATCCAGCTTTGTGTCTGTAAGTCCCAAAGTCTTCAGAAATGCTGTTTTAGCCCGGGACAGATTTTCCATGCAGCAGATTTAGTCCTTTATGCGTCCAGCTTCTTTCCATCTAGTTTGTGAGCTTTCTTTTGCGTCAAGTAAGCCATAAATTGCTGTATTTTGCATCATTTATACCTGAAACTTTCCTAATCACATTTGTTAGCTCATTTACAGGAAAAAGGACTAAAAGTGTATGAAATAGATAATTAGTTCTCAAAACTAGGCTAAAATATGGGCAAAATATATTGATATAGGCGCGTAAATTCGCCTATCATCAACACCCCACACTTAGAGCTTTGTTCGTCCTCGAACAACATATCATGTCCTTCTAAGCATTGACTTAAGGTTTTTACAGAAACAACACAAAACATTCTTCAAGACAAGCACAACAATTATCAACGAAGAGTAGCTTTCCGATTATAAATAGAAACAATTTAACCTCAAGCATAGACTCGTGATGGTGATCAACTCGCATGCAAACGTTAAGGTACATAGAATCATATACAACTATCCAAAACTCATCAACCATGTGTGTCTCACAATATAGTACCCATAATCACTCACAACTATAGCATATTTTTCAAACATGGGTAGCAAAGTATCCTTGCACTCACTCTCACAAAGAATTCATATGTAGCAACTGATGACCATAAGCTTGCCCTTAATGTAGTACTCTACTAAATGTCGGAATGTTCAGATTAGGATCAAGTAGGTCTTTAGATGGTTGTAATGTAGGCTAAGGGACGGGTAGGACTATTTTGGCCAGAAATAGTGACTAAGTTCCTAAGCACTTTAATACATCACATTGTATCATTGACACTTTGTTCTTTCAACCTTTCTTTACTCTTTTATTCTCCCACCCTTGTTCTCCTATTTTGTTTTTCAACTTTTAAGCACAACTCACTTTTCAGCTTTCTTTTCCTTTTTCTTCTCACAACATACCTCTTATGATAGCACTTTCTTTTTCATAACATATTCAAGCACCATTACAATTTAAAGCATCATACTCACCCAATTTCCTCTTGTGTTGTCACATGACTTATTCACTTTAAAGCACTTAGGAATTTGGATCGAATTACGGTCTTAAAAAAAATGGATTAGGCTTGCATACAAGGTTGTCAAAGAAATAGGCTAAAGGCTCAAAAGGGTTTAACTAGGATGATGTACATGGGTAGGAAAACTGAAGGTAAACATGTATAGGTTGCCAAAGAAATGCCTAAATCATCTCCTAAACTCACACTCCTTATTTTCGCTTTGCATACATACCGGGCAAGTTCTAGCATCAGCCACAAACATAGAATATACTATTAATCTCACACACACAAGGCACATGGTCGACTTGATTGGAAGTAATATAGACTCTCGACCCAACAAGTGAAGGAATTGAATCACACACTATCACATAATGAGTCACACTAGAGCCTAAATGTCTCAATAGTCACAATTGTAGCACATACTCTTGTTCTAATCTCATGCTGCCTATCAAAATAATTCCATGCGTAGCTAGAAAAAATTTTACTCCTAAAAAAATAAAAAAAACGTCACACAAAAAAAAATCACAAAAAATAAAAATTTGGACTCAAAACAAAATAAACAAGAGCAAACATACAAACATAGCATGCAGATTCTACCGACACCCCACACTTAGACTAGACACTGCCCTCAGTGGAAAATAAAGTCGAAGAACCTGATTAGTCGGACTCTTCCTCAATGTCGGGGGTCATACCCCCTTCGTCTGAATCATCGTACGAGTCATCGTCAGAGTTCTCCTCAGCATCAGAATCAGGCAGGCGTCTATCATCATCAGTTGGCACGTCATCATCAAGAGGTTCCTCGAAATATACTCCTACTCCACACATCTCCCGGGCATGTCTGTTCATTGGGTAGTCGTGGTCCAGCTGTTGGAGCTCTTCAGCAGTTGGAATACGTCCACCACTCATCATAGTGAATCTCGTCATGCCATAGAGATGACGGAAGAAACTCTCGTCACGAGCATGTCTCTCCGCAGTGGTAAGGTTGACTCCATGCGTTGTTTCAGCATCTTTGACCTTGGTGAGGTCAACCTTCTTTGGGGTATGTGGGAGTTTGTGGTCAGCTGGTTCCTCTTCTATATCCTCCTTCCGCAACATTGCTGTCAACAAATTGCCGAATGTGAAATGGGACCTGCTGTGGAGTCTGGCTTTTCTCATGGTAGATCGAATGATTGCCCCAAAGTTGATAGGGACATTCGTCATCAACGCATAAACCAGGCACACTCTATCTCTCGATATCTTTGTGTATTGCGTCCCAGGAATGAGGCATGAGTTGACAATGCGCATCCAGATTCTTGCTTCCCTATTTAGTGGAGCATAGGGGAATGTGTTGTGACGGCCTGTTTCCTTATGTCTGCCCCATCTTGCCATCGATCTGCTTCCACAAAGCGTGTGTCTTATAGCTCTGTAAGGAGGCCTGCTGTACAGCTCTTTGTATGGTGCAGTGTCGACCGAAGGTAGGCCTAGAAACGAGTTGATCCAATCCGCTGTAAGCTGTAACACTTGGCCCCGAATTTTGACTTCGTTGCCTGTTGTGTTTGGCGACCAGTTGGCATAAAACTCTCTTGTCAAGTCAAGATTGCACTCTCCCATGTCACGGAAGATGAAATCCAGCTTCAAAGCCATTATCTTAGCCAACAGTTGCGGCTCCTTCTTTGCTAAGGTCTCCTTGTTGATTAAGTCGACGTGCACATATTTCTTTTCTTTGTTGCTGCTGTACCATGCCTTGGCTTCTTCCTCAAGAACCCATTTAATTCCGAACATTCTGCGTGGTAGGTGTGCGGAAGATGATTCGCCTTGGTCTTTTCGGCTTCTCTTTTTGTCCTTGCGGGTCGTGGTAGCCTTCTCCTTGCCCTCCCCGGCAACGGCGCCAATTTTTGATAACGCTCAATCTACAGCTCTCGTAGGAGTGTAAAGCGGTCGTTAGCAAATATAGAACCCAACTGGGTTGGGTATCGATCCCACAGAGAATAGCTTGGTCAACAAGTAAGTAAAATTAATAGACTTTTGGTGCAAGTCTCGTAAAAAAGGGGGGATTGTAATAAGTAACAAAAGTAATAAAAGCTGAAAATAGTAAAGTAAAAAGAGAATATTTCGTAGGTTGTGAAACAATGAGAATCGAGGCGTTGGGGTTATGTCCACCTTCTGAGGTATACGTCTCTATTGGTTATGAGTGTGTAGAGTCTTGACATGCAATTGCTTATAGAGAATTGTAGTCGATGGTAAATCCAAGCGTCTCTCGACCTAAACAAGGACTATTTCACTTTAACTCTCTCGAGCTTAAAGCGTGACTAACGGTACGAATTCTCCAAGAAGTTAGTCCAGGTACGGCACTAGCTTTTTAATAGGAACGGGTGTCCTACTACCTTGACATTATCTCTTTTCCAGACAAATAACCTTTCTCTCGAACAAGTTAAATGTTAGACTGGCGTTGGTCTATGCGTCTTCTTTTCTAGACAAATAACCTTTCTCTCGAACAGGTTAGATGTTAGAATGGCGTGTTCTTGTGTTTGAACCGCAAAGGATGTAGATTTAAGATGAAGAGAATAATGATATAAGCAATATACATGTCTTGAACTCACAAGCTCATAGCAATAGATAGTAATTCATTCGGCTTCCATAACCCCAACTAAGAGATTTAGTTACCCATGAATGCGAAGGATATCACGTTTTGCATGGTGGATGGCGTGAATAGTAGGTGTTTGGCGTGTGGTTTTGGTGATTCCGTAGCAAGTAACGATTCTCTTGTTGTGGAATTTAAGAATTGAATGTTTGTAGTGGAAGATGAGAGAGATGGAAGAAAATTAATTGTTGAATTAAGTGAAGAATGTATTGAATGTGGAATGTCCCTAAATCTCTAGCATGATAGGGTATTTATAATACTCCTATCCTACTCCTACTAAACTAATAAAATAAATAACCAAATCCTAATATACTAATGAAATCCTTGACCCAAATGTACTAGGGTAAGGTTACAAAATTATAATCCAAATAGAATAATGAAACACATAACCTAATTGCACTAGGTTAAAGTATTATGGCAAAAATCCAGCTTTGTGTCTGTAAGTCCCAAAGTCTTCAGAAATGCTGTTTTAGCCCGGGACAGATTTTCCATGCAGCAGATTTAGTCCTTTATGCGTCCAGCTTCTTTCCATCTAGTTTGTGAGCTTTCTTTTGCGTCAAGTAAGCCATAAATTGCTGTATTTTGCATCATTTATACCTGAAACTTTCCTAATCACATTTGTTAGCTCATTTACAGGAAAAAGGACTAAAAGTGTATGAAATAGATAATTAGTTCTCAAAACTAGGCTAAAATATGGGCAAAATATATTGATATAGGCGCGTAAATTCGCCTATCATCACTCCACCACTCTGGTTAGGTGCACAACAACTCCGATCTAAGTACCATTAATTCATTAAGATGCGTTTTTTTTTAATTCAACCTTTCATATTATTTTGTTGTTGTGATTGTTGTTGTGGATAAAAAAACTGTTAAAGCATCTTGTAATTAAAATAAAAGAAGGTAGGTTGATAGATTACGCGTTCTCCATCAGAAGAAGAAGGAGAAGTACTGTGCCTACCTTTTTCTTCTTTTTTCTTTTAATAAGTTTTTTAAAAGTTTTTTTTTTACTTTATGTACCCTTTTGTCTTGTCTTTTTGGGAAAAGGGAAATATTATAAGAATTGTGTTGTACGTTTTTATTGTAATGGGCCCTTCTTCTTTTTTTATTTAAATTTTTTTTGGTTGTTGCAATGTAGTGACATACAGTAAATGTACATATAGTAGTAGTAGTAGTAGTAGTAGTATATATATATATATATATATATATATATATATATATATATATATATATATATATATATATATATATATATATAAACAAGGGGTGTTTACTGTGCACTATAATTGCATTAATTAAGAAAATTGAAGAATCTTGTAGTGTAAAATTTTATGCCTTTATTTTTTTTGAGGATATAAATTAGGCTTGATTCTTGTCTTAAATAGTTCCTAATTTTTCATAAGCAGATTGTGACTTCTACAATAAAATTGCCACATAAGTTGTTGCATTGAATGAAATATCATTCTTATTATTTCTTGGTTCCTATTTCAGAAATGGCTAAAGGGAGACAAACTCGAATCACTCCAAGTTGGAGTTCTGGATGTCGAGGAAAGAGACAAGGTAGAAGAGCATGTCATTAAAGGGCATATTTTTGAGGTCGATAGATCATATGAAATAGTGTCTCTAGAGAGACACAAAATCTGTTACGAAATGAAAGAGCTATGCGAAGGAAAAGACAGAAAAATTGAAAGAATTCAAGTCTTTTAAGATGTCACCTAACATTAGTATTGCTAGTTTTATACAACTGTTTGAGATGTAATATGTACAACTGGAAAACTATGTAGAAATCTCGGATTGGGAAGCATTAGCTATTTTAGTAAATTCTCTTCACAACCCTTGGGGTGAGAGATTAATTGATGTTTACCATGAGATTTGGCCTAGCGAGCCTTTTTGGGTGTACAATAGTCGTCTAGAATATTTTTGGAATGACTTTTATTTTTAGATTTACTTGTAATGTGAAGTTATTATGAACTTTATATATATATATATATATACATATATATATATATATATATATTATATTGTTTATCTCCTTTTATATGAATTTTATTCATTTGTTTGAGTTTTAAACAACTTAATTGAAAGCTATCATTCTAATGCACATTAGGAAATTAATTTCTAATTTTGGTTAAGTTTTTAGTTAGTATATGATGATTGGATTCTTAAGTGTCCTTTCGATTATACACTAAACATGAAACCTTTATGTGAAATGATTTGCTTGAATGTGTAACTTGCACGCATAATTGATAATATACTTGTGTAATTGTCTCTTAATAATAGACATGGAATCCAAAAGCATAATTGTTGACTTGAACAAAGGAGAAAACCTAAATGGAGACAACTACGACATTTGGAGTCGTAAGATATGGTATGTACTGGAAGAGCAAAATGCTCTTGAAGGTATTAACTATGTCTTGAGTCTACTAGAAGAGGGCAATACTACACAACACAGAAGAGAACTAGAAGCTTATAAGGCTTGGAAAAAGGCCAATTCCATTGCACGTGGAATAATTGCAAGTTTTGTGGTTGATGACCTCATACATGAGTGTGAGGAATTTCCTATTGCCAATGCCATCTGGGTACACTTGTGAAGAACATACGGGGGAAATTTTGTTACCCACCTCAGATAACTGACTATCAAATTTGACATTTACAAGAAGTGTTATGATCAGAACATCAAATAACCCCTTAGGATGATGTCGAATATGATAGTTTAACTCAAAAGTGTTGGTCACATTCTCTCGGATAAGAAGCAGGTTCAGGCAGTGATCTGATCTCTTCCCAAAAGTTAGGAATACCTAAAGGTCAACTTAACCCACAATGACAGCATCAAAACTTTTTTTGATGTTGCACGTCACATTGAACTTGAAGATGAGCGGCTTGGTGCTGCTAAAGATGCTTCTAATATTTTTATGGCAGAATCAAGTGGTAAGAACTCTTCAGGATTCACGTATAAGAAAAAGTGGAAAGAGAATGGGAAGGGTAAAGAGATCGAAGAAGGACTTTTGGAGAAAAAGAACAAGCCAAACTTCAAGAAGGGAAAAAAGTCTTTTAAGAAGAAAGACAAGAGTAAGATGAAGCACTAGAATTTCCAAAATCTGGGGTATTTTGCTCGTGAATGTCCTGAGCAGAAAAAGGTAGCATTTCTAAAGTCAACTCTAAGTTCTACAAATGTTTCTAGCACTATTTTATTAACTGAATCTTATCCTATGTGGATTATAGACCCAGGAGCCACCGACCATGTGAGTCGAGATCGAGAAATATTTGTGGAGTTTCATCGAGTTTTTCTTGGATCAATGTGGATCTATGAAGGAAATAATGCAAGACTTGAAGTCAAAGGGATTGACACTTACAAAGTAGATTTGCATGGAGGCCGGTCTTTAATGTTGCATGACGTCCTATATGCTCTAGATATTTGACGAAACTTAGTGTTTGTGTCCGTTCTCTTAGATGTTGGTTTTCATTTTTTCTTTAGTCATAATTGTGTAAGAATTACTCTAGATAATGTTTTTATGGTTTCGGACATCGCTATGACCTCTTTATTGTTTTAGATTGTAATCCTTCAACTTATGACTATTATGTTGACCGTTTTGTAGTGTCATATTATTCTAGTAATATTGATGTTGATATAATTACATGGCATGCTAGATTGGGTCACATAGAGCAAGACCGAATGAATAGATTGGAAAAGAAAGGACATCTAGGTTCTTTCTTCAAAATTGAAATGCCAACTTGTGAAAATTGTCTTGCTGGAAAGATTACACGTAAACCATTTGGGAAGGCTAAAAGAGCCAAATTCCCATTGCAATTAATCCATTATGATATCTGTGGTCCAATGAATGTGAGGGCAAGGATTGGTGCTTCATATTTCATTACATTCATTAACGATTTCATACGTTTTGGTTATGTCTATTTGATATCTCATAAATTTGAAGTACTTGAATACTTCAAAAGATATATGAATGAAGTTGAGAATCAATTAGACAAAAGTATAAAGGCATTAAGAACTGATAGAGGACGTGAATATCTGTCAAAACAGTTTGAAGAACTGTGTAAAAAGGCATTATCAGACAATTGACTACTCCTTATACACCTCAATAAAATTGTGTAGCCGAAAGAAGAAATAGAACATTTTGGATATGAAAGGGTCCATGATGACGCAGGTAAATTTACCAATCTCTTTCTGGGGAGATGCATTATTAACTGCAGCCTACATATTGAATAAAGTGCCTTCTAAATCAATATCTTTTACTCCTTATGAACTATGGACTGGTAATAAACCAAACTTTAATGAACTACGACCTTGGGGTTGTGCTGCATATATTAAAGATCATTCTGGTAAGTTTGGAAAACAAAGTCCAAAAGGGAAGAAATATATCTTAATAAGATACTCAGAATACTCCAAAGGATATGTGTTCATTGGTGAATTAGAAGATGGAAGTACTACTGAAATTGAATCACGAGATGTCACATTCCTGGAAAATAATTTTTCAAAAAGTAATGAAATAAAGAAAAATGAGCCTCTTTATGAAATGCTGAATTCAGATGATCAAATAATGTCATCGAACATACTTGATAATTCAATGGAACAAGAAATGAATCTTGGTCCAAGTAGAAGTTATGAATCTCAAAATCCCATTGAAGAATCTGAACTTCAATTATGTAAGAGTACCAGAAAAAGTATGCCTAAATGATCTTATGAGATTGAGGATTATGTCTTCCTGGTATCTCCCTCGGAATTGTATGAACATAATTCTGTGACTGAACCTTTATCGAGTCCTGAAAAAAATGAATGGATAAAAGCGATGAAAGAAAAATTAGAGTCCATAAAAACCAATAAAGTCTAAAATCTAGTTGACCTTCCTTCTTGGCATAAATCTATTGGGAACAAGTGGATCCTCAAAGTTAAATGCAAATCAGATGGGTCAATATAAAGGCACAAAGAATGATTGGCGGAAAAATGTTTTACTTAAGAAGCTAGAATATATTATGAGGAAACTTTTTCACCAGTTGTGAAATTCACCTCAATTCGCCTGCTTTTGTCTATAGTTGCACATTTAGATTTAGAATTACACCAAATGGACGTAAAAATTGCTTTTCTCAATGGAGAACTAAAAGAGGAAATCTACATGAAATAACTTGTAGGTTTTGTTGTTAAAGGCTAGGAAAAGAAGGTTTGTAAATTAAACAGATTAATATATGGCCTTAAGTAGTCTTCAAGGCAGTGGTACCTGAGATTTCATAAGAATATTTGTGAAAAACTCCAATGAAATATTTGTGATTCTTTCACTTTACGTGGATGATATTTTATTAGATGGAAATTATTCGGAGTATGTACAAACTGTTAAGTCATGGCTTTCACAGTTATTTGAAATGAAAGATATGGGTGAAGCAGACTATATATTGAGTGTTAAAATCCAAAGAGACTGTTCCAAGAAAATTTTGAGTCTATCTCAAAAAACATACATAGTGAAAATTTTGAAACTTTTTTGAATGAATAGTTGCAAATCCATGGATACTCCTATAGCAAGAGGTGAAACTTTAAGCCTTGAAATGTGCCCAAAGACTGAAAAGGAAAAAGAAGACATGTCTCGAGTACCATATTCTAGTGCAATTGGAAGTTTGATGTACGCTATGATGTGTACTCGCCCAGATATTTGTTATGTCGTAGGTATGGTTAGCAGGTATTAATCCAATCCTGGAAGGGACCATTAGAAAGCAGTAAAGAGAATTTTTCGATACCTGAATGGAACTGGTGATTGTTCACTATGCTATAGTGGATCCAATTTATCCATAAGAGGTTATACAGATGCTGATTGGGCTGGTGATTGGTATGATAGAAAATCAAATTTCAATTATGCCTTCTTGGTAAATGGTGGTGCAATTTTATGGAAAAGAAAGAAATAAACTTACACAACCCTATCAACTATAGAATCGAAATTTGTGGCTTGTGCATCTGCAGCACAAGAAGTTGTTTGGTTGAAGAGATTCTTTGAGCATTTGAACATCGCAAAGAATTCTAAGGGTCCTATGATTTTATATTGTGACAGTCAAGCGGCTATCGCATATACAAAGGATCCTAAATATCACAGCAAAACCAAGCACATTGATATTAAGTATAACTTTATAGAAGACATAGTAGCAAGTGGAGAAATAAATTTACAATATATTTCTACATGAGAAATGATAGTTGATACATTTACTAAGGCGATATGTAGAGACTTGTTTGAGAAAAATGTTATGTCTCTAGGATTACGTAGGATATGATTATGTTCATGTATTGTAGATGACTTGATTATAATTATTATCAATATAAGAATCTTGAATTTATGTTCAATCTCATATGCATGCAAAATTGTGTTTTATTAATACAGTGTGTCCAACAAGTTGTGAGATTGGATCTCTCACATGAGCAATCACCTCTTACGTCAAGGAATGTGAAGAGAAAAGTTCCACCATAAGATAATAACTTATTTTGTAAAGCCAGATGCGAGTTTCTATAATAATATGGATTTGAGGATTATTAAAGAAAGAAAATCAGGTTAGAAATTTAGAGGTGTCTGGACCTAGATCTGTACGATGTTGAATGACTAAAGGAATAAGCCACACGCACCAATATAAGGTGATAACATCGTAGCGCGTGTTTCATACCACCTGTGCTTAGCAACCAATGGGTTAATGGAAGAATGAATCCCTTCTTCTTCATTGTGTGAGACCTTAAAAAGTTATTTTAAATTTTCATTGAAATACCCTTAGACCTTTAACTGTTTCTTGAAGTTTCGATTGTTTTTGCTACTTTAGCATGTTACTAATAGCCATGAGAGATTCGGCAATGCGGTGCATGTCGAGGAAAGTAGTTGATTTGTAATAGATAGATTCGAGTAGAAAGGGAAGACGATTAACATGAATATTTTAACTTATTTATGCATGCCGGCTATTACACTAACCATATAAGAGTCAAGTTTAATTATGTATATAAAGTTAAACATAAACTCGAGTTTAACTCTTTAAGAGGATGAGGGATTGGATAAGTAACTACTGAAGTAGTGAATGATGTCTAGTGTATTGTGAGTATTAAGATCCTCATATTAATAGAGAATTCTTTCCACATATGATTGGATTTCTATAAGTAGCTTGTAAAACCTTATGGGTAAAACTCGAGATACTCATAGGTTGCATGAACTATTTGTCGTATAAATAGATGATATTTTTGTGTCATACGTCTTGTCCACTATGTGTGAAGTAGGAGATGTTGAATTAAGGGTCATGGGTCGTCCATGTGAACCGACCTGACCTGATCTGACCCGATCCAACCCGTTTTTAATTATTTTTGAATTATCTAACAAATTAAGGATGAAAAGAAGAGAAAAGATTTAATTTTGAATCTTGGGGGAAACGGTTACTTCCACTTCCCTAATATATTACAACTCTTCTTTCCCTATAAAAAGTCAAGAAACAAAAACAAAGAAAAACTAAATAAAACAACAGAAAAATAGCCAATAATTAAGGCATTTAGTTTGTGATTCTACAACTTTGTTTTCAAGTGATTCAAAGTAGATTTGGGGCAGATCTTTTGGTTACAAATCCAACATTTTCCACTGCAAAATATCAAGGTACATAATGTTTTTTCTTCGAATTTTTTCATCAGGTGTAAAAAGTCACTGCCTACAATTTATTTTTCTGTGCGTAAAGGATTAATAAAGAGACATGCCAACAACCTGTGAAACAATCCCGTACTTTTATCTTACAACAATTCTGCTTGTTGAAGTTGTTGTGACATTACCATCAGAGTAATAGAATGTTGGTTGTTTGGTCACTTTTAACATTGTTACATTTGTTTAGCTTTTCAGAAACAACATATCTTTTTTAATCTTTGCCTCTTACAACTATTGCTTATGATCTATAACTAGAATGGGTGAGAGTTCATCTTTAGAGATGGATTGATAAGAAATGAGACTTGTAACTCAGATCAGGTGAGACTCTTTGAAAATGTGAGGAAATTACAAAATAGTTACTCAGTTTGTGTGGTTTGGAATGGAAAATAGTAGTTAAGAATAGTTAAATCCCAAAGAAAAGAATACACGATCTAGCGTATTGCTAAATGATGGTCAAACACTACAGGTGATTAAAGGTTTAAATATCTTATTTTTCCCCTGAAGTTTTGCACAATGCCCATTATTCATCCCTTGACCAGGGGAAATTTCTTGCATACTGAACCTTTCTCCAATAGTAGCCTTTATATACCTATTTAGTATTTGACCACTCTTTTCCAACATGTGCATGCCATTTAAGTATATCATGACTCTTCTATTTATATAGAGGAGAAAGCAGAATAAATGCACAGACATTAATAGAAATCCATCGAAACAATGCAAAAGTAGAAAACATACCAGTATAAGCAGTCATTTAGTCACCAAGCTCTATGATGTAAATACACCTAAGTCGCAATTCACATTTTGTGAGAAACATTTGCAATTACTAAGTAGGACTTACTTTTTCACCAGTTACTACTTTAGGCTATAGTGTATATAATAGTACTAATTGTAAATAGACTCTATTTCAAAGTTGTAATTATCTGTTTAGCCTCATTCAATAAAATTTGGAAGATGATAATTTTCTTAGCTTATTACCATCTGATCTACCTGTACTATTATTTCTCCTCTTCGACTATAGAAATAAGTTATTAATTGAGTGAATTTTGTCCAAAGCTATGCTTATTGGAATTTGATATGTAGGGGATGAGCTAGAACATAAAAGTTCTATTTTCAATACTGAGACCAAGAATCCTTGTATCATATTATTGGCATTTAGCTTTAGTATATACTCATCATCTTGAAGTATTGTCTTTTCTTCCAAATCACTTGCATTGTCATTGTGTTTGTTATGTTTGTCTTACAGTAAAAGCAATGATGGATAAACTCTATCCATGACATGTCTAGGCAAATTGGTTTTGACATATTGCTAATTATTCAGTCCATCATTAACGATCTCATCAGTCGGTCTTCTACCAGTGAACAACTCTAGCAACATGATACCAAAGCTATAAACATCTCCAAAAGTGGATACATTTACACCTGATCCATATTCTGCAACATAAAGATGAATTATGTTGGGACACTGAACATATGCTATTACATACCTTAGCATCAAAAATACATAGATGAGATTGAGGTACATAAATATTTACATGTTAGGACCCCTAATAAAGAAAATAGACATAATCCAAGAGAAATCAATATAGATTAATGACATACCTGGTGGGATATAACCTATAGAACCCTTTATTGTAATAAAAATTTGTTTGTTCAATGGTGATTCGAAGAGAAATTTTGCCAATCCAAAGTCACCAACATGGGCAGTAATCTCTTCATCAAGGAGTATGTTGCTAGATTTTAAGTCACAGTGAGCAATTGCCATTTGGCATCTAATACCTATGCCTTATAGTTCTTCTATTATTTGATGTTTTCTTAGAATTTGAATAGCAATGCTGAATTTTTTTCATTTATTCATCAAGTAATAACCTTTCGGTAATTTCTGTAGGTGATTTTTAGGAGCTGAGTTAACTTCACAGTGCAAAGATGGAGAAGCTTCATTTTCCATATATTTTATCTTCTTGTTCTGATTATGGTCTAATGTGTTGCATTGTTTTGTAAGTACCATGATTAAGTTATTTAAAGTAAAGGAGAAACAGAGAGAGTTTTCTAAAAATTCAAATGGAAAGCCGCCAGTAAAGAAACAAAAATCCTGGAGAGTTGTGTTTTCATAAAGGTACTCTCCCCCCCCCCCTTTTGTAAAATGTTCTTAATCATAAGTATTTTATCCATTTTTTTCAGCGAGATATTTTTCCTATTGCTTTTTGCATGCCAAATTAATCAATATTGTTTTGATCATCTAGGTTTCATTTCAGTTTTTTACACCCTCCTTGATAGATCTTACGTGTAAAGTTTCGGATGAAAATGTTTACTCTAGTTATAATTTGATATGAGAAGTTTTTACCCATAACGTGACCCAGTTTTTTCCTCTTTAGTACCATGAACATGTGGCAGTGCTAGTGATAGTGTGTAGTGAATAATCTACCAAATGTAAGATGATCTTTAGAAAGGTCATAGCTTATCTCGGTAGTCTAAAAACATGGTATGCTAAGAGAGAATATAGTACTTTACTGGAGGGGTTGGATGTCATTGGTATAGTATTTCACAACAATGTAGCTACTTTGCCAATAGGTATGTAAATGTTTATTCAAAAAATTAAAAAAAAAAAAAAGATACATACAGTATTACTAATGCTACCTACAATGTAATTCTTTCAATTTACAAATATATTTTCATTCCAATATCATAAGGGGTCGTTTGGGGTGTGGTATTAAAGTAAATAATCTCAGGATAAAATAATAATCCTGGAATAAACAGTCCACACATAATTTTTAATCAATCGGTTGGTTGTCAATATTCGGAATAACTTATCACGAGATTAATAAGTAGTCTCGGGATAAGTTGTCCACACATATGGTGGTATTACTATCCCAACTTAATTTAACTTTGGTAGAAAATTATGAAATGACAAAAATACCCTCATGTTTAACATTGAACTAACACTTTAATATATTATGACAGTGAATAACTGATTCGGATATACTATTTTGGTTTTTTATTTTCTAGCAAATCTTGTTGATCAAGTGAATAACTCATTTGAAGATACTCATTCTAGAGATATACCGTCTCGCTGGCAAAACAAAGATTTTTTTAGTCATTTTGTCCTTGCAATTTGTGTAGTATTTTCCTTATGATGTTTGTTCTCATGGTATAGAAACTTCGCAGGGTGTCTTCATAAATCCAGATTTAGCTAAACCCTTTGGGCTTACTCTAATTGAGGTTTGTTCTGAACTTAATCCATTTTCGGCATTATCCCTCAAATTTTTGATATTGTTAATTCCTAAATTTTGTTATGTATCTGGACAATTCTTTAGGCTGCTGTACATGGACTTCCTATGGTGGCTACTAAGAATGGTGGTCCATCAGGTAAAAAGACGTGCGTTCCATGCTTTAGTTACCCTTAGTCCTCCCGTTCATCACTAATACGATTTCTACTATAGTTTGCCATGGCATTAATAAAAATTTGAGCATGATATCTTAAATCATATTACTCTATCCCAAAGTTGAGGTACCAATGAAAAGAAACATCAAAATAAAGGATTT
Organism: Capsicum baccatum var. pendulum; assembly: GCA_030864225.1. Lineage (NCBI taxonomy): Eukaryota > Viridiplantae > Streptophyta > Magnoliopsida > Solanales > Solanaceae > Capsicum > Capsicum baccatum. Next base: position 101,107,902 of record CM061556.1, read on the forward strand.
ATTTGAGGATCAACATAATTTTTATTTTATATGTTAATTCTATTATTGCTATATAAGCATGAAATAATCTATTGATGACAATTGTGGAAACTTCTCTTTATTAGGCACTCTACAATGTTAATTCTCTTTCTTAACGATGTTGAGATCTACAAGCATAATAAAGAAGAACGGATAGCCAGAACTTGGAGAACCACCGCCCCAGGTCCACCTTATGCAGAAGAAGCAATAACTCATGCTGGAAACTGGACCATAAACAGTTACCTAAAGTAAGGTGTATAATTGTAAACAAATAATATATTTTTACAAACAATGCACTATATATTATTTTTAGTACGACAAACCAAACAAACACTAAAAAATAATACCAGGATAACTTATCCTAGTACAACTAATGCCAGCATAACTTATCGCAACATAACTAATCCTGGTATAACTTGTTTTCAAACCAAACGACCCCTAATTGATTAAGTTATTGGAACTTTTATTCTAATAACTATTGTATTTGTCTTCTTTGAGTAAAGATTTGTTTATTATCACATTTTAAACTTCTTAAATAATTTAATCATTAAATCTAATTTAACTAGTGTTTGATCGTGAATACTCAAGAGATTGATCACAACAACGAAAATGCATCTTCTATTATAGAATTTATAAATATTATCTGTATCAATGTAAATAGGCAACCGTCACTATGATATGGGAATGTGAGCATCCAGTAGTATGTTATTCACATGATTGTATAAAACATACATTTGGAATCACTTCCATCAACTGATCTAATTAAACGGGATAGTCCCTTACTGTTACATCTTTATTTTATATTATCCCCATTTCAGTCTTCTGCCGCTAAATTTTAAAATGATGTCCATGCTTTCATGGAAAGTAAAGCTTTAATCACACTAACCTGTCATTGTCATTTAAGTATACAATTACTCAATTTCAAAATTGGCCTATAAACCTTGAAAATTAAAATGTGCATGATTGGATGAGCTGTTGGGAAAAAAGTAAAAAAAAAAATTCTCATTGATCAATTTTTTTGCAATATACGCGTTGGGTCCATGCAATGCACGAGCATACCTCTCTCTCTCTCTCTCTCTCTCCCTCTCTCTCTCTCTATATATATATATATATTGCAAAGGTCATAAAATTAAAAAATATTAGTAACTAATTTATAAGCATATCATTAATTTCTTTTCTAATTTCTTGATTCAAGTTCATCTTTGCAATCAAGAAGATGAAGACAAAAGTCAGCAAGTGGATCAATTATTTTACTCATGACTTCTTGTGTGTGATTAAAAATTATGTTTTCATTTATTATTTCACGTGCAAAGAATTCATCCTAGTTAAATGTGGTGCTTTAAGTGTAATTTTATACTATATTTAGAAAAAAAATTAGACTCACTAAAATAAACATCAGAATCAATTTGATTCTCTCTATAGTTGATGCTTAAAACTATTGATTCTTAATTGACCAGAAAAGAGTTTTTAAAACTAATTTGTTCTTAATTCATACCATTACCTTAATTTTAAACTTTATCAATAATTTTAGTTTTCAGTATATGAAATATGTTTGATATAACAATGGATACAATTATCCACCAAAAAATTATTCAATTTATAAAAGATAATTATGAAATTCATTAAAACCATACTCGATTCGGTAGAAGTAAGATATAGCCTCATATATTAACTAATTTTAACCCCTCTTTTTTCCCCTCTTCTTCATCTCCACGGTATTTGTACAAAACTCTTTCTTATGGAAAAAAAATTATTAAAAGTTAATACTAAGAAAGAAGAAAAAAGTAATGAATTATTCATGTAACAAATAAAGTTCTCCATAATCAAAATATATATTTTTCTTAAACTACTTTAAATAAAAGTTCATATAAAATATTAATTTTATAAGGCTATTTTCATTTACAAAAATTAATTAAATAATCAATTTTCTTTTAAAAAAAAGTTAACAAAAGATAGTTAAATTAAAGCCTTTTGGTCTTATGAGTAGCAAGGGAAAAAATTAAAGCTTTTTGGTTTTGTACTGGAGTTTAATTTTGTGTTTTTATGAATTCGGTCGATGGGAAAAGACCTAACTACCCCTCCGAAGATTAAATTTGTAATTGAAATGCCGATTTGAAGGCCACTGTAATGCAGTGATGTGCCTACTTCTATACCCACCATGACGCACACTATCGTGGTGAGGTTCTGGAATCAAAATCCAAACATTACCCAATCCTTATTCGAAAAATTCAAAACTTTCCTGAGACATGCTACTTACACCCCTGAACATGAATTAACTCAAAAACCATCATCTCAGAGTTCGGAAGGTTAACTTAAAAATCCTCAAAGTTAGGAGGTCTTAAAAATGGAAAAGTCCCCAAAACTTAGCAAAATATTTAGGCTTTAATCCTCTTATGCAGGCATTAGGAGCTGAATCGAGCTAAGTCTAGTACAGGGTATTACAGATCAAAATAAATATCAATATGGACCCCATATAAATAATGCCACCAGATCTTTAATGCAAACACCACAACTAACAATTCCAAATCATGAATCGGATGATTTTTCTCATGAAATTTCAATTGTCTATAAGCATATGCTACCACCTTGCCATGTTGTATCAACACATAACCCATCCCTACTCGGGACACATCACAGTAGATAACAAAACCACCAGTGCCCTCGATAGAGTAAAGATCGGAGCCAAAGTCAACATATCCTTCAGGTTCTGGAAACTACCCTCACAAGCATTAGACCATAAGAATTTCTCATTCTTCTGAGTCAACTTAGTAAATAGGGAAGCAATAAAAGAGAAACTTTCCACAAACCTTCTATAATAATTGGATAAACCTAAGAAGCTCAAAATGCCGGTTGGAGTTGTGGGTCTAGGCCACTTCTTAACCACCGTAACCTTCTGTGGATCCACCATGATCCTTTCACTAGACATAAAATGTCCTAAATAAGTCACAACATTTAGCCAGAACTCACACTTAGAAAATTTTTCATACAATCACTGATCTTTTAAGGTTTGCAACATAAGGGAGAAGTGATTGACCTGATCCGACTCACTCTTAGCGTACACCAGAATATCACCGATAAAGACAGTCATGAGCAATTCCCAGAACAAATGGAAAACCTAATTCATAAGGTCCATAAATGCTACTGAGGTATTTGTCAAACCAAAAGACATCACCAAAAACTCAAAATGATCATGTCGGGTTTGGAAGGCAGTCTTAGGGATATCTTTCTCGCTAATCTTCAAACTGATGGTAACCCAAACAAAGATCAATATTAGAGAAACACTTAGAACCCTGAAGCTGATCAAACAGATCATCAATCCTCTAAAAGGGATACTTATTCTTCATGATCACCTTATTTAATTGGTGGTAATTAATACATATTTGAAGGGAGCCATTATTTTTACGCACGAAGAGAATATGAGTACCCTATGGAGACACACTAGGGTGGATAAACCCCTTGTTAATAAGATCTTTCAACTGATCCTTGATTTCTTTTAATTCATCTGGATCCATTCTTTAAGGAGAGATAGAAATAGGACGAGCGTTTGAAAGAAGATCAAACCCAAAATTGATTTCCTTATTGGAAAATACTAGGAAGATCATAAGGAAATAGCTAGGGAAATTTGCAACACACGGACAGTCTGCAAAGAAGGACCTTCGGATCTAGAATCCTTAACATTCACTAAGTGATAAAGGCACTTTTTAGAAACCAATTTTCGAGCTCTAGATCACTGACTTAACATTCCCTTAGATATTAGGGAACTACCTTCCCACTTGATCACTGACTTATATAGAAAATTGAAACTGACCCTTCAGGTTCGATAATCAAAAGACACATAGCACAAATGCGACCAATCCATCCCTAAATTTACATCAAAGTCTAAAATGTCCAACTTTATCAGATCTACCAAGGTCTCTCTACCATAGACCAATATCACACAACTCCTATAAACCCTTCTATCCATAATGGAGTCTCCCGTAGGGGTAGCCATAGAGAAAGGGTCCAAAGTACATTCAGGATCCAAACTAAAATAGATGGCCACATAAGGGGTAACCTACGAGAGAGTAGACTCGGGATCAAGTAGATAATATAAATTACAAAAAAAAAGTTTAAGCATACTAGTAACAATATTAGGGGAAGCCTCAGAATACTGGATGGTGGAAAAGCGTATAGACAGTTGTATCTAACACTAGAGCCAGAAGAAGAAGTAGCACCTTTTTGGTGAGAGAGCTAATAAATAGCCACAAGAATCTTATTTCTAATAAGTAACCTTTGAAGGATAATCCCTCTGCATATGACTAATCTAACCATATTTAAAGCACTTTCTATACCCTTTTCACAAACACCACGGTGCACCTGACCAAAAAATTTACAAGGAGGATACGATAGAGCTGACTGAGCCCTACTAGCCTACTATTGGGAACCTGGTGCTCTAAACCCACTATTATATTGAAAATGATGATCACTTGATGGCTTTGGATAAGGAGCACTAGCCGTAGAGTAGGAGTCTGAATTTCCCCACTTTTTCTAGGACTACTTTCCACTATCTCTACCACTCTACTGCTGACCTCCACCCTGATCCAAGTAGCAAAACTTTTTATTCTGCCTTTCACTTATCTCTACTTACCTATTTTTTTCTTCTTCCACTTCTTGCATATACACCAAAAGTCTAGAGATGTCTATATCCTTATTCAACTAGGTAGCCTTGCTCTCCAAGATCAACTCACAGGAAAACCCATAGGTAAACTTCCTCATTCTATCCTACATTATAGACACCAATTTTAGGAGCATAACATGACAACTGATGAAACTTCAAGGCATACGCTTTTCCTAACATCCTATCTTACTTCAAATTAACGAACACCTCAGCCTTTGCATCCCTGAACTCCTGAGGAAAGAATAGATCATGAAAAGCACTAAAGAAGTCATCTCACAAAGTTGACTCTGAATCATAGCCTCTAAGCTACTTCCACCCTTCATAACATTACTATATAAATCCTTCAACTAATAGGCGATTAACTCTACACCCTCTACATCAGTAGCAAGTATCACACGAAAGATTTTTTCTATTTCATCAATAAACTTTTTTGGATACTCCTTAAATTTAGAACCAGTGAAAGTATGACTCAACCTCAAAAATTAGTAAACCCTATTGACCTCAGATAATGAAGTAACAAAAGTAACATGCTCAGTCTGAGATGCCACCAACTAGGTAAGCAAATGAATTGACTGGCGAAACTCAAAATTAGACATGCAAGCTTGGGGTGCCTAGAAAGGGATAGAGGGAACCGATGGAGTTCCATCAGGGAAATCAGAAGTAGCAACCCTAGATCAAGTCTAAACTCCTAGAGTTAGGAGAGCTCCATCCACATTGTCCTTAGATAGGACAGAAGGGTTTCCACGAACATCAGATCTTCTAGGAGGCATGATCTAAATTTCAAACATACCAAAATTAGAGGAGATTCAAGACCTTAGACTCTATAGCTCAAAAATAGAACAATAAGAAATAAAAATATTCCTAAATGTCTCGTAGCCTCTCCCTTATATGTGTGGTGAGATACATACCCATAAATGAAACTTTACTTGACACATCTTTGTTGAACATGCAATAACATCAAAAATAGGCTCTGAAACCATACTTTTCATGACCCAAACCATGGCCTGGCCATGATGGGCATCTCAAGTCCCACAAGAACTAGACACCAGCCCTTTGTACCTAACTAAGCAACATGATAACCCTGATGTCAGATGAATTCTGAATATATAACGAGATAAATTCAAGGAATAAAATATACTTCTATGATCAATAACCAGCAGTCGACCAAAACAATAGCCCAACATTACCCATTCCATAGTAATCCAAACAAAGCCTTCTTACAAAAGAACTAAGACTGAATATCAATAAAGTGTTGGGACATGCCCCCAAATATAGCAAAAAATAAGTCTAAAGAGTTTGAGACATAAGAAATAAAAACATGAAATGTAGACTTCCGAAGTATGGAAGCCCACCACTTCAACTTCAACTCACGAACCAATTTTGAATCCTAATCACTAAGCAAAATAAGTAGAAGTATGACTAGTTCCTGTATCGCGTAGGGATACAAGGTCCAAAGATGGTTAGCAGTTAGAGCACTAGCATGAAACTCAGGGAGAAGGATAACATAATGCTATGATCAATAGTTCTAAATCACTTAAATCCAATGTAGTTAATCAATGTATTTATATATATATATATATATATATATATATATCATACAAGGATAGGGAAAAATACTTAACATGCACTTTAAAACTTTAGCCTTGATTGTGTAGCTCAATCGTTGTAACATATAAAGGCACCCATGAGCTATATGGGACCAACTCCCCACAACCCAACTGGTAGGTCCCCAGTATATGTGGCTATACAAACCAGAGGGTATACATATGTACTATAGGGTACTTGAACCTCCCAGTATATCAAGGTGACACGAGCACCAAATTATGTAATAAAATATGGGAAACTCAAACCTCCCAATCATATGATAAAAATATTAAGGTGGATTCGAACATCCCTATCATATAGACCCCAGCGTCAACAACTACAGTTTTTAGTATATGTTCCTAAGGACCTTTACTTTTATGAATCAGCTACACAACCCATATTAAAGCCTATTTAAAATATGTATCACAAGCTCCCATTTATTAAACCATATTACACATTAGGGCATACATTGTTGGTATCGACATAGCAACTATACTTGCAAAGTAACATCAATATGCCACACCAATTATCTTCTCTTGGGGGACCCCCTTGGTTCAATTATACATTAGTTTGGCGAATTAAACAACCCCATAAGGTTTGATTCAAAATCATTAGGCAATAGTACAAGAACAGTTCAAATTCCCATAATTTTCATAAGTTATAAACAATTTCACAATATGGGGTTGGGCTAATAACCACTTCAAAAGTCACATGTTTTTAAAATAAACATCAATATCTCATGGGCAACACTTTAAAACATATGCTTTTTTTAAATTAGAAATTTGGGAAAAGTTAACATGTCTGAAATACCATGTTTCATGGAAGAAATTCAACCCTTGAGCCCCTGGATGATCTGCTTCTTGAAAATCCTAAGTATAGCTACTTGAGAGAATTTAAGAGATCCTTCAAGGTGTTTGAGTACATTAAGGATGAAATATAACCCCCTTAATTTCTTTATGAAAGTGGCATTTTAATTGTGTAATGAGGGAATTGTCCAAAGTGCCCTCAAATTAAAAACTAAAATTTAGTCGTCAATGACTATGAGTCACTATACGACTCATATAGACTCATTTACAACCCTTCACTATTAGTTTTAGAGCAGATGATTCCCAGGACACCCATACACTATTGACCCTACATCTTAATTGGTACCACTCGTAATGGAACCCTACGAATCGTAGGGTCCAGTCATAGTCAACATAAAATCCAATTAGGTAAATAGGGGACATCTTATAATTTGCACCCAATGACTTATAACATGTCCTTATAGCTCGCAATGAATCACTTGTACTCAGAACAGAACTTAGCCACCTAATTACTAATTTGGTTATGATTGGGTCCCTAGGACCCGTCAAGTTTCCCTATGAAATGTATCCCTAAGTCATACTCAAGATAGTTACTCAAACACCATTCACTGGACACCTTAATACTAGGGTCACCTGACCTATCAAGACACCCTACGACTAATAAGGGGAGTCATAGTCAAGATAGTAAGGATAAAATTTCAAAAAAAATTCAAGGACCAAAAATCAGGGACATTATGATAATAATTTGTTCCTATTTCCACTAAGGAGTGGGTAACCTTTAAAGAAAATCACTAGGACTCAAATGTTTGGCCTTCACCTATTAGCAACATAGGGACCAAGCTATAAAATCTAATGCATCCTTCCTCATACCACCCCACCAGTTGTGCTCTCTCAAATCACGATATATTTTAGTCACTCTAGGTGAATGGAATACTTGAACAATGATCCTTCTCAAAAATCAATCTCACCCATTCACCAACTCTCGACATACAAACTAGGACTTCAATCCTCAAAATACCATATTAATCAAGTGAGGCTTCCTTATCCTTACCACTCAATACCTTATCCTAAATCACTCTCAACCTAATATTATCAAACTAATAAACCTAAATCTGCTCCATCAAGGAAAACCTAGCCTCCACAAATGAAAAAATATGCCCAAGTGTTGAAACATAAGGCCTAACCATTAGGTTAGCTAAATAATGAACCTTTAATAGCCCAATAGTCTCTCTTGGGTCAAAAGATATGCCAATTTACCCATGCTAGTGAACTTTTGACTCAAGGCATATGCAACCATATTACCCTTTCCCCGATGATAGAGAATAGTAAGGTCATAGTCCTTAAGCAACTCAAGAAAATGAGGCTGCCTCATATTAAGATCTCATTGGGTGGTGAAATACTGAAGGCTATGATGATCCAATAAAATATCACAACGGACTCCATACAAGTAGTGCCTCCACAACTTTAAAGCAAAAACAACCATGCACAACTCCAAATCATGAGTAGAGTAATTATTCTTATGGGGCTTCAACTAATGAGAATATTACATAATCACCTTACCCTCCTACATCAATACAAATCTAACCCTATATATAAAGTATCACAAAGATGATAAAACCCATGCCCTCTTTGGGATAAGTCAAGATATAAGTTGATGTTAATAAATCCTTGAGTTTTTAGAAGCTTGTTTCACAAGCATCGAACCACTTAACAGAAATTTTCTTATGAATCAACTTGGTTAGTGGAGCCACAATAGATGAAAACCCCTTAACAAACATTGATGGTAACCTTCCAAACCAATAAAATTATATATCTTAGTAGGATAAGTAGGTCTATCCCAATCACGAACCGCAAAAATTTTGGTCAGATCATGTAATACCCCAAACTAATCCTAGATATTTTAGCTCTTAGTTACATACTTAAGGGGTTTTAGACTTAAAATTTTAACCAAGTGTTAAGTGGAAAGATTATGTCCTCATCCATATGAGTTGTGCAGTTAAGACAAAATATGTTATGTATTTAGATTCCTCATTAATCCCTTTTATCTAGATAGTGCTCATGAGAGGAGATAGTATGAACCTAGAGTGTTAAATAGAGTTTGTATTTGAGAAATATTATGACCTTGAGTGTTATGATTCATAAGCGGTAGAACCTTCTTACAGTTGAAAGTATGGGTTTAGAAGTACTGTGACAAGAAAGTGAGAATAATGATTGATAGAAATTATAGAGATAAACTAATGCATGATGTAGATTTTATGTTATGGTGATATATCCTTGTATGTAGTTTAGTAGAAGGTAGAGAAGGAGTAATTATTTAAGGTGAATTATTGTTTGCTTGAAGTATGAAAGAAGTTATTGATGATATTTGTTGTGTTGGAAAAGTATAGGATATTCATGAAGTATTTGGTGGTTGAGTATTGTTAATATAGGCTTCCCCATGTGGCTATGAAAAAAAATTGTTGATGCTTTAAGAGATATGAATGTAATTTAGGTGTATATATGAGTAAATATTCATAATGTGAAGAAGGATAAAGTGATAACGAATTTTAATAAGTTACCCATATGATTATGATCACTTTTTGTTGTTATGAGTTTCTAGTGGACTAGTATTTCTTGATGTCTTATTTTATAGCTTCCAAGTGAGAATAGTATGTGAAATTGGGTTGTTAATCATGCCTAGAACTAGAGACTTAAGATTGAATAGTGGATGATCATCAAGGTGGATGTAATGGTTGCTGTGTTATTGATGCTACTTATATGGAGGTGAACCAATAGGCTTGAAATAGTGAATGCAAGAATTTAAGTTTATTGATTTGAGATTAAGCATGTGTTGTAAGTATGATATAGAGGTGTGCCCAAGGTGATACGGGGTTATATTATTTTCTAAGGTTATTAAGTATTGTGTATGGTTAGTATTACCCTTGATTTACTAAGTAGAAGAAAGCTAGTTATATAGTACATAATGTTCTTAATAGCTAAGTTGGGGAGTTTTGGATAGCTGGTGTTGAGTCTTTTAAGTATGATTTTGATTATTATGATTTGGGAAAAATATAAGTATAGAAGTGTGATCTTGGTAGGCTATGATTATGTGTTTAGTGAGGTAGATATGTTATAAATGAGAGTGTAAGTCTTTGATGATGATTATTGAAGCTAGAAAGTTAAGGATGGTATATGAAAGGGTTGTTCAAGAACGAAGTCTATAAGTTTGACATATAGTTTATTCTTGCGAGTTTAGCATTTATGTTTAGACATTAGAATGAAGAAATTGTGACTCAATGTTGAGGATATAGAGTAGACCCATCAGCTTATAATATCATCTTTGACATAAGGGGGAGATGGTAAAGTGCAGAACCAATTCAAGTTTTGAGAATTAGATTGTAATACATGTCGATAAGAGTTTTGATAAGATAATATTTCCTTCCTACTTTAGAGTAATCCTTGGATTTCAGCCATTATCACACTAAATTCATGTATTGCATGATAGATCCATGCCAAAGGCCAATGCTTATACATTTCATGCATGCTCAAGTCCATTCTCAGCCTCTAGAAAGTAAGTAACAGTTTCACTCTATGATTCGAGTAAGCCCTCATGAATCTACGAACTCCAGTCTTATGTTAAATAGCTTATGATAAGCATGAACTCATGTTTCAGAGTATGATCAGTTCTCAGAAACTCATGATCCTAGTGAAATCTAGTTTACATCATATATGTCATCAGTTTAAATCTCTTTAATGAATCCATACCTTTGACATTCTCCTCAAGCCTCAGTTAAGTGTCAATGTTATTTATAGTATTCTTTGGTGCTTCAGATCCTTATGCATTAGCCCTTCAGTGACCTCTTCCTCTGTTAAGATAGTGGTAATGATAATGGATAAGCAATGGTTTAGATGAAAGGGAGTTGATGAACCTTATTAAGAAAGATTATTTATTCTTTTCGATTTAAGGTTAAAAGATAAAGTAACACTAAGTTAAATATTTGGTATATGTCATAGCTAGTTGAGCATTTTGGGTATGTATACTTAAGCATAGTGAAAGAAACTTTTTGTTGATAGGGGTTTAGAGAACATGAGAAGTATGCCTTTATGCGTGTTTGCCTTGATGTTCATATGTGGTTATAATGATAGGCTTGAATTTCATGTTGGGATGTAAGTGGATAAATGCAATATGCGCTAGTGAATCCATAGTAAGAGTTTCGAGTTAGTAATTGAAGTTGTAAGGCGTGTTATGCTTAGGGTATGAGCTATAAAAGAGACATAGAAGATTAAATCATGCGGTTTAGACTAGTATCATAGTGTAGCGTGTTGTATCTTGTGATTTCGAGTTAGGCTTGATTATGGTGAGATAATTTAGTTTAGTTTAGACTTTAGTAGATGAATTTATCAATGCTTATGTGAAAATTCTAAGTTGAATCAAATGAGTATGGTATTTAAGGGGAATAGTATAGTTGAGGGAGTATTTGAGAAGTGTTGCTAAGCTTGAAGTATGAAGTTGCATTACCTATGGCCTAGTAATTCTATCCTAGCTTATGATTCATATGTTTATTTTCCATGCTATAGAGTTGTATTAATGTTGTTCTTCCTTATTCAGATGTCTTGTTCAAATTATGCCCAAAATTCTTTGCTTCATAATATTATTAGAATTTCTGAGGAATAGGTCCATAGAGCCTCTGATCTAGTTCAGCAATTAAGTAGATAAGCTCCTATAGATTTTTAACTTTCCATTTAGTGTTACTACCCAAAGTTTCACGAGTAGGACATTCTAAAAGGTAAAATGTTTACATTTATGCAATTACGAATTCAGCTCAGTTCATGCATCATTTATCAATTTTAGATTCAAATATTCAGTCATGATTAATTCCATAAGTGTCCTATGTATCATCTCAGTATTTCCTTAGTATTTCATCAAAGTCAGCATCATTCGGGGGACGAACTATCCCAAGGGGGAGATTTGGTAATACCCCGAGTTTTCATATCCTAAACCTCTCAACTTTTCTTCACGAAATCAGATCCAACTTTCTACCTCAGCCTTATAACCATTCTCATGTCAAGCATGTACTAATGAAATCAGCTCAGTCATTATATTCATTTCATGTATCATGTTTCAGACTCAGTTATACACTCATGTTCCAAGTCATACATGTTCAGTAAATGATCTAAATTACCTTGGTATATTACTCTCAATCTAGCAGTCTCATTCAAGGATAAATGTTCCCAAGGGGGAGATATTGGAATACATTGTACTAATCCTAGCTTGTTTCATCTCTTAGTTGTATACTTAAGAGGTTTTAGTCATGAAATTTTCTCTAAGTGTTAAGTACTTAGCCATTTTTAAGACCTTCTAACTTTGAGGAATTTTAAGTTGACCTTTCGGGCTCCAAGACGATAGTTTTGGAGTTAATTCATGTTCAGGGGTGTAAGAAATATGTCTCGGGTAAGTTTTGGATTTTTCGGACAAGGATTGGGTCACATTTAGATTTCCAAAGTATTAGATCACCGATTTCACCGTGCCACGGTAAAGGTGTATTCATCATGTTCGTAATTCATAATTTGAATGTATGTGTCATGATATTTCTCCGAGTTTATAAAGTTCTTTTGAGGTGAAAGATGTTCATAGAAATCACTTAGATCAAAGTGGATCTAAGAGCCTTTGATTCGTTCAAAGTTTAGTATTTAATTCTACAAGGGTATACTTTGAAGGTTTTTACAACTTTTGATATACGTTGAATTTTGCAGCTCAAGACCCACCAAATTGTAGGTAATTGAGTCATATTTTCGACAATACCAATTTTGGATTAATCTGATACACGAGCGAAAAGTTATAGCCATTTTCGTGAGAGAGGTATTGAGGTCGCGCGATTAGCCCACGACGCGCGCGATTAGCCCGCGACGCGCGCTCCATCGCTCGCCCTTAATTTTCAGTTTCTATTTCTACATTTTTAAAGGCATTAAATGGGTCTTTTCCTCAACCCTAACTCGTCCATAATAGATAATTAAATCCCCAAGGAGTATTATTTGCCCCTTTATCCATAATTTCACTCCAAGCCTCCCTCAAGAACAAACCCTAATCTCCATTCAAGATCTTTAAGACTCCACAATAATCTCTTCAAGAAAAAACAAGAATTAAGTTCCCTAATTCGAGAATCTCAAGAAAAGCTTTCAAGATCATCTCCTAGGGTTTCAAAGTCAAGTTTTCTACGTCAAATCAAACCTATTAAGGTATGTGGGGTTATGAACGAGGGAATCCTTTCACCCTTGTGCCCGAAACTAGTTTTAAAAGTTGAATTCACATGAATTTAAATTTAGGGTTTATACCCAATTATCATTACTTGAAGTTTATGAATTCACAAGTGATTTAAGTGTTGAATGGCATATCTACTTTCACATGTTTATGCATGAGACATGATTTCACATATTGAGAATTGAATTTCATTATCTTGACTAGAATTGTTGAAGTATTTCAAGATTATTATTGCTGAGAATGATGTTTTTTGTGATTTGACATAATTTTCAAGCATGAGTTATAAGCCCCAAGATTAAGCCTTGATATTTCAAGAAAGATGATGTTTAAGCATTCATTGATAAGCATGTATTCAGATTTTAAGAAAGATTTGATCTTTTGATCCTCAGCTTAGATATGGAATCCACATTACAGTTTTTATTATAGTTTACAGTAAACAAATGCATAACCAGTTTTCATTATAAACCCTTATGCTAGTTTTAAGGTGGATTTCCTACAGAATGAGCATACAGATTAAAGGGAGTAGTATTTAGCACCGAGTTGGGTATGAATCCAAGGCCTCATACCCCAGAACTACAAGCCAACGTAGGTACAGATTCAGATTATTCCTATTTATATGGATGCAAATATAGATTGTGATCACTCAGCTTAGGTTATACTCCTTGGCAAGATTATGACACCTCTCCCCAATATGAGGTTTTCCTGGATACTATGATAGTTCACATAGTGTATGTCAGTTAGAAAATCTCCCTAACAGAAAAGAATAATAGAAAAGTTTTTAGAAGAACCTCCCTAATTACTAAGTCCTAAAACAGAATAACGAAATAGATTTTAGAAACTAAGTGTAAGGGCTCACAATGTTATTCAGATATTGTTTTACATAAGACATTAGCTATGAGATTTCAGCTTTCAGTTTATAGATGATAAAGGTGAGTCCCCTTACACTTAGCCTGTATGATTTGAGAATAGACTTAAGTTCGGTTCTACTTATTCCACTAACAGAAAGAGTAAAAGTACAGCTTTCAAAACTAAGTGTTATGGCTCACAGGATTTATACAATATGTTTTATTATTCATGATTTTGATTTTCAACTTTCAGTTATTCAAGCCAATGTGAGACATTTACACTTAGCATGCATTCTTTACAAGTTATTAGCATATTCAGTTACTTTTTTTAGATATGCATTCACCCCCATAGGCTCAGTACATCCAAAAGTACTAATCCATATATACGTCTATGTGCTACATTGTTTAATAATGTAGGAACAAGTTGTAGCATACACATCATAATTAGACAGTTGCAGCTTCTAGTCAGCAGGTGATGAGCCCTTTTGATTCAAGGGTTCGAGTCAGTCATAGTTTGATTAGACTTTTTCCTTCTTTATTCAGTCGTATTGATTTGGGATAGTTGGGGGTCATGTCCCGACTACCCATAGTCAATACTAGTAGAGGCTTCATAGACAGTCAGTAGAGTTGCTGTAGTTGATTCCAATTTTGTTTTGTATAAGCAGAGTTGTATTCATTTTAATAGTTTTGTTTTGAAGATATTCAACAAGGACATATTTTCCACTTATTTCTTTTCAACTGATGTATTTTATTCAGTTGCTCACGAGTTATGCCAGTATAAGGGTTAGCTTGGGATCACTTGTGGTCCTCAGTACCATCTAACGATTAGCGGGTAGTCTTAGATCATTACAGATCTATAATACCATCCTTGGTCACCACATGACCCAATAAATAAATAGTCTCTAACTAAAACTCACACTTGGAGAACTTAAAAAAAAAACCTCTCATCCATTAATCTCTAGACTAAAATCCACAAATGCTCCTCATGATCAGCCTCACTTTTGGAATAAAACAAGATATCATCTATAAATATAATAATAAATGAGTTGTGATATGATCAAAATACCCTATTTATCAACTCCATGAACGCGACTGGAATATTGGTTAACCGGAAAGACATGACCAAGAATTCATAATCACTGTACTAAGTCTGAAAAGCTGTATTGGGAATATCTGAAGCTCTATTCTCAATTGGTGATACCCGAACCTCAATTCAATTATTAAAAACACTAAAGCACATTAAAGTTGATTAAACAAATCATTAATATGAGGAAGAGGATAATTATTTTAATCATCACCTTATTCAATTAACAATAATCAATACACATACACATAGACCCACTCATTTTCTTCTCAAACAAGATAGGCACACCCTAAGGTGATATACTAGGTTAGATAGATCCCTTATCCAACAACTCCTACAATCGATCCTTTAATTCCTTCAACTCTTTCAAGGCCATCCTATAAAAAGGAATAGAGATGAGCTTGCTGGCTGAGTCAACATCAATAATGAAGTCAATATCATAATCGGGGGGAATACCCTATAAGACTATGGGGAAAATATCCATGAACACACAAACAATACAAAAAAAATTTAAAGAAGGAGGGGAGTTAATACAAGTATCACGAAAATGGTGTAAATAAGAAAACACCCTCTCTCTATCAAATTATGAGCTTGAAGAAAGGATATAACTCTCTTGGGACCTAAATGAAGTGCACCCTTCCAAGAAATCCTTGGCACGCTCGGTGGAGCTAAAGTCATGGTATTAACACAAAAGTCTAGGAAAACATGATAAGGAGCTAACCAATCCATACCTAAGATGACATCAAAATCTATAGGATAATAAAATTTATCCAACTCTCACAACCCATGAAAGTCAAACATAGGATCAATGCACCCGATCCACCACTAAAGAGTCTCCTACGGGGTAGATACATAGATAAATTAGTGCAAATATGGAAAATACTACTAAGATTATCTCAATTTTTAATGACTTGGAGAATAAATTGGGATAAAAATTTAACTATAATAAATCCAAAGTTATCTTCTCAAAAAAATGTTTCTCATAATCTCTCTACTTCTATTACTATAAACCTTATTATGAAAGATTCCCCTATTTTTGGATAATACTTGGGTCTGCTTATGACTAAACGCCAACCAAATAGTAAGGATTGCCAATTTATCCTTGATAACATGAACAACAAGCTAAAAGGTTGAAAAGGAAAATCCTCTCTTTTGCAAGGAGAGTCATTCTTGTTAAATCTATCCGAGAAGCTATTCATACTTAAGTAATCCAAATTAATTTACTTCCCATGAAAATCATAAACCTTATAGATCGCATCCATTAGAATTTTCTTTAGGGTACAACTGAAAGGAAAAAATCCATTATGTTAATTTGAATATAGTTACAATGCCTAAAAACTATGGAGGGCTAGTTTTTCTAAATCAAATAGGAAAAAACTCCACACTTATTTCGAGCCTTCATTGGAGATTTGTAAGAAATAAGTCTCATAATTGGGTAAAAATTCTTCAAACTAAGTATAAAAATATATGTGCTAAAGATTTAATCTCCCACAAAGTGTTTGATTCATACATTTGGAAGATCTTAAGTAGAAACCAACCTATATTCCTCCAAGGAATTTCTTAGAATGTAGGACATGTATCAAATATTAACTTGTGGAATGAAAGATGGTTATACATGAACAATAATTTAAATGAGTTAATCCAAGGACCATTATCAAAAAATGACTACGAACAAACTCTTGATCAGATCCTAATTAATGGTTCTTGGGATTTTTCAAAAGTTTATGCTCAAATTCCTTGATATATCTCCAAAATTATTCATAATACTTATATTGAATAAATCAAACAAAAATTTGATTATATCTTTTAGAACTTCTTCATAGGTGTCTTTTCAACTAGATCAACATACATGTTATCCCTTAACTCATTAACAATGTGTATTCAAAAAAACTTTCTCATATTGGTGGGTTTAAAAAACAAATGCTCCTAATAAAATTAAAAACTTCATGTGGCTTCTTACTACTAACGAACTCCATATAGTGGAAATTTTTAAGAAAAGACATCTTTTTATGGACTCTTGTCACTGCTGCTCGAATATAATAGAAACTCGCATTCATGATCTTCTGAATTGCCCAAAAGCTAAAGCTATATGGTCTCACTTCCAATTTACTCCACCATAAGATCACTTATTAAGAGACCTTATAAACTTTAGTGTATCACATAACCCCATCAAACTAAGAGGTAATATTCCTGTACCATTATCAATTTTCACCCCTCTTATTCATTGGTACATTTTGAGAAAGAGGAATGATGAAACTTTTAACAATGCAACTAATCCTACCAAGGCCAAAATGATAGTGATTCAAGCAATCAAATTATATAATTCAGGACCAACCAAATGCTCCAATTTTATTACCCATAATACTATGTTAATTATAATAAATGGGAATCCCCTCCTAAAGAATACTTTAATCTAAACATTGATTGATCCTATCATAAATATAATAATTATGAAAGAGGAGGTATTATTAGGAACCACGATAGTCATTAGATATTTGGCTTTGCTTATTTTCATATAGCCAAATCACCCCTTAATATGTATCTCATTATCATGGGTTATGATGTTGCCCAAAATAAAACCCTCCAAGAATATATATTGTGGTCGATGTCAAATATAGTAACCCAACTAGGTTGGGGTTGATACCACAGTGAAAAGGTTGAACTCGTCTCTCAAACTTGCTAAAGTAGCTGGAAGTGTAGGAAAGTCAGCAGAGGGATTTTGTCCTAAACATTAAAAGTAATAAGATTTGAATGCTTTCGGTTGTCAACAATTTAAAATGAACACTAGAAATGTGTTCCCTATGGCTTTATCTAACTCCATAGCTTTACCATGCCTCGTTGACCTATCTCAATATCTTGCATTCAGGATCAAACAAGTTATGTATCACTAACCATCTTTTGAATGCCTTTAGTGGATTTCAACCCATACCTTTTGAGTCTAAGAGTGTCTCCTTACTAACCCTTATCTTGAATCACATATTAACCATTACCTTTTGAGTGTCAAGTTAATTAGATAAAGATAATTAGCTTCAAATTACTATTGTGATATCTTTTCCTAATCTCTACCTCTTTTGTAAAGCAAGTAGTGAATACAAGTAGGTTTTCAATGTTGTACACCGCTAAGAAAGCAAAAGACGATCACTTTAAATGTAAAAATATTAATTTAGAATAATGTTGCACTTTCTCTACGTTGTTATTTTTCTAGGGTTCCCACAACCCTAGCTAAGGGAATTAGCCGCTCATAGTTGCAAAACATTTAATTTAATTCAATAAATAAATCATAGAAATAATCTCACAACAATAGATGAAGAAAACCCAAAGTCTCAAATAAATTAATCAACCAAAAACCCAGAACATGAGAATCCTAAGGTCAAAAGTAAATCTTGGAATCAGAATATATTTACAAATAGTAAAACTTTAATCAAGGACCTCCAAGGGAATAAACTAAAAAAAGCCTCAAAAGAGTATTTATAAATTAAATGGAAAACCTAAAAACCAAAATCGAAATAATCAGAGAAAGTAGAGTTGGTGGCCACCGACGGTGCCACTTATGAGCCGTAGGTGGCACCTACAGGTGATACACCCAAATTATAATTCTCCTAAAAGAGTGTAAGTGTTTGTTGTCAAATATATAACCCAACTAGGTTGGGGTCAAATCCCATGGGGAATAAGGTGTTACTTAAGTCTTATGATTATTAATAGACTGTTAGTCAAAAGTTTTCAGTGATTAAGGGGATTTATATTATTAATAGAAATTGTTCAGAGAGTACTCAATGTATGAGCTAGTGATTAATTTGCAAAATAAAATCAATGAAATTCGAAAAACCAGGATTATGGTAACCAAGGTATTTCAACAATAAGGGTTGTGGGCTATCTCAAATCCCTACTTAACAAATCCAATTGGAAGGTTAATTGTGCAATAAAATCCATCTATTTTTTCTCAACCCTAAAAGATGGTTACACTTTAATTCTTTCGAACCTAAAGAGTGAATTGGATTAATCAATTAAATCCTCAAGAGGTTGATCCTGTTAAGGCATCAACCATGAAACCAAAGATTAATTACTTTGATTTTCTTGTAACTCTTCTCTTTTCCTAAAACCAACTTTCTACTCAAACAAGTGGTGTCAATGGACACATCCTTCAAGTTTGCAATCGATAATAATTATTAAACTGAAGAAAGGGTTATGCAATTGAATTCATCTTTAAAATTTGATCATTCCCCCAACCCTAACAATGAATCACAGTAAGGCCTAGTTATGGGGGGTTTTAGCCACACATAATTTAATAAATGAACTTCGATGTATATTTTATAAACAAATCAAAACTACTTACAAAAATACAAGAGATTGTTCCAACTCTTCAATTAATAGGGAATAAAATAAAAATCCCAAATTGTCAACTTATTTCTCAGTGAATTCTATGTTACAATTGTTCGTCTATATCCAAAGATGCCTAATCTAACCCTAAGCTGGGCAGTTATAGGCTCCCAAAAAATGGGAATTTAAAATTCAAATAAAAGCTACTGCATCATCGATGGATGGCTATACTAATGGTCCATCGTTGAGGTGATGGTCCATCGGTCAGTCCATAAATATTCCTTATCCCTGGATAGTTTCTATTTTGGCAGTCTGATGATCAAAGTGACAGTCCATCGCAAGCCAAATGGTCCATCACCTAGTCTGTCATTCGTATCTTGACTTTCATAGTTTCTGCTTAAGACTGACTACCTGAACAACAACCCATTGGGTGACTTAGATCCATCAGTTTGACCGTCACTGGCTGTTAGTGTACAATTTATTCTCCTCAAGGTTGATGATTCAGCTGACGGTCCGTTGACATAGTGATGGTCCGTCAATTAGTTTGTTACATATGATCAGTGTCCACTTTTCCAAGTTGTTCTTACTTTTGAGTCAGTTTCCTGAGAACAAGTAAAACCCAACATTACATACTTCAATAATTGCTTATAAATGTACATTATCTCCTGTAAAATGTACAAAATATTCTGCCAAATGCTGGAACATCAACACCCTCAACTTAAGACAATTGCATATCCTCAAGAAACTCAACACCACATCATTAGTGTAACAAGAATAGTGACTGATACTCAGATGTTGGACTATATATTAAGCAACCACTTAATTTACACCTTACTCTTGAAATATCAACACACTGGGATCCATATTTGTAATTACTCTACAATTTAATACATGTATACTCATGGACGTAAAGTCTCAAAGAGTCAGTAATGACAAGTACAGTTTAATTTGCCCTCACATTCAAAGAAATCTACCAAACTTTCTCATTTAGCTTATGGACTACAAATAGAACTCCCACTCTCTGAAAGAAAGTTTCAAACAAAGCACCTACACCCATAAACTTGCCCTTATCATATTATGCAGCCTATGGTTGATAAGCAAGGATCAAAGCAGGACTTTTTACAGCTTGTAATAAGGATTTTGTGATAGGTGAGGGATATTTTTGGGATAGTGACTTCACCCTCCTTTTCCTTAAGTTTGTACATTAAGTGAAAACATCTCAGTTTCACAGCTTTTTACCACATCATTATTCTCCAACATACATGATAGGTACTTAACACTTTAAACATTAAATGAAAGAACAAAACATATTAATAATCATAAATTACATTAAGAGAAAAATTCTACACATGCCAGTTCTACTAGATAGCACACGAGGGAAAAGAACAAAGACAACAAAAACCCTCATATTGACCTACTCCACATAACAAGTAGTACCCTACCCCTACTAAATAAAAATATGTTGTCCTCAATGCATCATAAATAAAGTACAAGGGAGCAGAATACATGAATAACCCTTAGGCTTGTGAATCAATCGAGTGAGGTGAGGCTTCCTCAGCCTCGGGTACATAAAAAACAACCCCCTCGATAACTGGGGTACTCAACATAGTTTGTTCTACAGTGAAAGGTACAAGAATATGTGTCGGATTAGGCATATGCCCACTTCTTTGGGCTGAACTGGAGGACCCCCCAACTGCTTCATCTGCGACTTTCTTCATTCTCTTTTATTCATATTTCTTTGATTTTTTAATACTTTTCTTTAATTCTCTTACTCTGACATCTCATCTCTTTATCTTTTCTTCCTCTTCAATCTTGTACCACCATTTCTATCTATCTTTTAACCTTTGTCCTTGAGTGGCTTTCCTATAAGGTATGCGATACCTATTTCTTCATCACTCACCGCCAATAGAGGATTGAATGCACTTGGGAGTAGTTGGTTTTTTAATTCGTCAATATCAGCTTGTGCTTGCTTGAATTCAGCCACGAACTTTGCAAAGTCTAAAATGGATAACTCTTTCAACCTGTTGTTCACTCGCTCCTCCATATCATCCATCGTTGCATCCAAGTTCTCATATGGTTTAATAACTTCAGCCATAATTTTTTCTACAAATGGCTTGAATTTTTTCACCCAACCACTCAATTGTCACTTTAAATTTCTTTTGAACTTTCACTATCTTTGCAAAATTCTCCTTGTTTAACCTGTACTCTGATTATTTAGGTGGTATAGAAGAAATGTTTGATGTCTCTCCCATCAAGGGTACAAATTCCAAACCTACAGAAGTACCTTATGGAACATAAGTAACTATAGGCAACAATATACATGAAGACACATCAGAAGCCTCTAGAGTGGGTGTAGTATGTGTCTCATATGCTAGCATCTTGAGGACTCGCATCTCAAATTTGGAATCATCTTTTGATCGCTTAATGTATTGCCTTAAAAATGTTTGAATTTCATTATCCATTCTTTTAATTATAGGCACATTTTCTTGCCTACATATATCTGTGATCAAACATGAAAATGGTAATGCACTTGCTATCTTATGTGCGCGAACAAATATCTCATCAACAATTATTTGTCCAAAGTTGATATTTAACCCATCAATCATGCTGGCCACCAATATTGGTTTTTCATTATCTAGCTAAGCATCTTCTCTAGTAGGCATAAGCCTCAATATAACAATGGCCCACTAAAACTTCACCCAAAAACTTAGGGATGACTTTGTAATCCACTCCTTACCCTAAAGCCATGGTGGGTAACCACCATCTCTAAGAATACGAGCCAACCAAGGCCTTTGGATAGCTGGTGTAGTTATATGATGCTCCAATTCTTGTATGACGGTCGGTGCTAGATATTCAGGACCTAATAACATCCTATTGATTGTGTGTTTAGACATATCAACTATCATCTCTCTCATAGGAACCTATGTTTTGTCCATATATCTGCGATTTTGGAGCTTTTGGGAAATCCTTCTCCAATATTTCTAAGTAATTACCAAATAATTCCCATACCAGAACCTAGAGGTTTGCTCAAATATTCTATCTCATACTCATTAAAACTCTTTCCCAAGTTTGGATACTCATGAAGGTTAGATGTAACTAATTGATACTCTTCTACAATGGGCCTCTTCATGGGTCTGTTTTGAGAATGCTTGAGTCCATCGTAGAAGTGTTTATTTGTACCCTCAACCTTTCATCTGATTGATTAATATACTTTTAGGTCCTTGATTTGGATCACGTCTCCTTCTTCATGTTCAGATACCCCAGTCGGGTCAAGGTTTGAGTTGCTAACCCCTTCCTCCTGAGGGCTAGAACTGGTACTCTTACTGTTATCACTTTCACTCTTCTCATCAGACTGGGAGAGTGCTTGCTTCTTTTTTTCACTTTGGGAAGGGTTGAAAGATGGTGCTTCATCATCCCTTCCTTCTCAACTTTTTCTCTTAAAGTAGTGGTATCTCGGGCTTGTTAGGATTTCCCACCACATTTCCTTGATGATAGCATTTGAGTCATAGTTCCTGAACACGGAACAAAAAATCAAACTGCCCAATTAAAAGAGATAACAGGTTATAATGACAAAGAATAAAGTTTACTATTTTAAGAGTGATGGTCAAAAGAAACTGACTTGTTCATAACTTAATAGAGAAAAAAAGGTGAAATCGATGGTCAGACTAACAATTTGTCGGGTGACTAATGGTCCGCTACCTTGTCTATTGTTGCTTAATAGAACAACTTCAAAATTTTTAGTTAGCGATAGCCCTTGTGATTGTCCTTCATAAGGTCGAAAATCTATTGGTTTAACCATCAGCATACCCCATTTTCAGTTTTATGCCCCTTTGTGGCATTTTATTGAACACCTGGCAGACCTATGCTTTTTATTTGAAAATTCATTTCGAAAACCTTACTTTAAAAATATTTTAAAGCATAACAAAATTGGGTTACTCAGATTTCACCCAAACCAGTTCATACCAGTATTCGATACACACTTATATTTAATAATACTTTCGACAAAACACTGACATTCAAACATACTTTTCATAGAACACTTGTACTTACCCTTTTGACAAGCTCAACCTTTTAAACAAAAAGAAGAAGTTAGACTCACACCTTTTTCTTGATGATTCCTTCACTTTTCGTAAAACTCTATAAACTTGAACATCTATAGCCTTGATGCTTTAAAGAGTAAGAGTCTAAAGTTTATGACTGATGAAAATAGAAGAGAAGGATGGTAGGTTAAATAGGGGAGGAAAGAAATTAAAGAGTCCTTTGAGATAATGAATTAAATTTAAAGAGAATGAATGTTCAGGATTTTTAAATGTTTTGGGATTTGAAATGATGGGACCATGTATGTAACTAATTCATTTTATCCATTTAAAACATTATTAGATCGGTTTAAATACCTGTTTGGAACCATCTTGCATCGGCCTATTCATTAAGTCCCAAAATTACAGTGACAGTCCTACCTATGGTCCGTCAACTAAGCCATCGCAACTTACCAAAACCACATGCCAATCAACTCACGTTGATGGTCCAAGTGTCGGACAGTCGCAGATGTGATGATCCGTGAAACATGCCACTAACCCTTATACAAAATGATTGAGCTTTGTTTTATTTATGATGGTCTTACTGTTGGACCTTCATATCCTTGATGGTCTACCACTCTCTCCATCGCACCTCATCTAGAATGTCTCCTAAATGTTTCATGGACTTGACGGCCTCTGGGATGTCCCATCAGATGGTTGATGGTCCGTCAGTCTCTCCATCACACCTTAACAAATTGTTTTAATTCCTTCTCCCTGAAGCATAACTCCTGCGCACTTAACAACTAAATTAATTATACAAGAACAAAGAGTACTAACTAAATTCTATTACAACACATTTTGGGTTGCCTCTCACTAGCGCCTAAAATAAGGTCGCGGCACGACGCAGTTTTCTTGATTACTCAGACTTCATCAAGATAAAATATACTCAACCATTCTATCAAGTCTATTGAACTAATGTACTATTTGAGTCATTGCCCATTCACTTTAAACATTCTCCCACCTTTATTATCTAATTCAACTACTCCAGATGAGAAGATTTGAGTTATTCTGAAAGGCCCAGACCACTTCAATTTCAGTTTACTAGGGAAAAGCTAAATTCTTGAGTTGAAGAGCAAAACCCAATCACCAACCTGGAAGTCCCTCTTTTTTATTATTTGGTTGTGGTATTTCTTTATTCTTACCTTATATAAATCTGCTCTTTCATACACACATAGATAGAACTCATTCATCTTATTTAACTTCTCTAATCTCTAGTTAGCAGCCACTTTCCAATTTGTGTTCAACCTTTTTAGTGCCCAGAATGCTTTGTGTTCAAGCTTAATTAGTAGATGACATGATTTTCTGAAAACAAGCTAATACAAGGACATTTCTATAGGCATTTTGAATGCCGTTCGGTAATCCTAAAGAGCATGATAAGTCACTTATATTTTCATTTATAGTCTTGGCAAAAATAGACTTTATTTCTTTGTTTGAAACCTCCACTTGCCTACTACTTTGTGGGTGATAAGGTGCAGCCAATTTGTGCTATTTCATGTCGTACTTCAACAGTGCAACTCAAAAAAACTTATTACAGAATTGTGATCCCCCATCACTTATGATCGTTCATGGAACACCAAAGTGTGAGAATATATTCTTTTTCAGGAACATAACTACCTTTTTTCCTTCATTATCTGCTAAGGCAACAACTTTGACACACTTGGACATGTATTCCACAATAACCAAGATATATTTTTGTCGTAGTAACTTATAAACGGTCTCATGAAGTCTATAAACCACACATCCAATAATTCCACCTCTAACATCTTCATCATTGGCATTTCATGGTGCTTGGAGATTCAACCTTAACATTGACATTGATCACACTTCTTAACAAAAGTCATAAGCATACTTATAAAGTGTCAGCCAATAATAACCACTTTGCAAAACCTTCCTAGTAGTGTGATCTCCTAAATGGTGTCCCTTAACTGGGGAAGCATAGCAAGCCTCCAAAATACTCTGCATGTCAACCTCTGGTATGCATCTTCTAATGATGTTTTCTGCACAACGTCTAAACAGGTAGGGATTATCCTAGAAATACCTAGTAAAATCATGGAGAAACTTCTTCTTCTGATGAAATGATATGTTTTCTGGAATAATATCACTAACAACAAAATTAGAAAAATCAGCATAACATAGTATCAAATAAAGAGCGGCAGCTAGAATCTACTTGTCCGAAAAGGCATCATCAATCTCTAGCTTCTCCATAGTAGTCTAGTCATTCTCTAATCTGGACAAGTGGTCTGCTACTTGAGTTTCACAAACCTTTCGGTCATTGACTTCAAAGTCAAACTCTTGAAGCAAAAACACCCATCTAATAAGTATCGATTTGGCATCTTTCTTTGCTATTAAGTGTCTTAGCGTGGCATGGTTAGTGTGGCCACTACCTTGGTCCCCAACAGATAAGTTAAAAACTTCTAAAATTCATGCACCACTTCAAAGAGCTCTTGTTCTATGACCTATAGTTATTTTGCTCCCTATTTAACTTCTTACTAGCATAATAGATGGGATGAAACAACTTCTCCTTATTCTTCCCCAGAACATCCCAAGTGCTACCCCACTTACATCACACAGTATTTCAAATGGCTTAGAACAATTCTAATCAATTATCGTCAAACTTCAAATGATAAGTGCAATAACCAACTTCTCTTTAATGCATTGGAATAACCTCGTGTAATTATCGTCAAACATAAACTTGCTGTCATTTTCCAATAACTTGCAAAGTGGGTTTGCAATTTTGGAAAAATCTCAATGAACTTTTGGTAGAAACCAGTATGGCTAAGAAAACTACGAACTCTTTTAATTGAGATAGAAGGAGGTATTTTTTTCAATGACTTCTATCTTAGCTCTATCAATCTTAATTCCTTTTACTGAGATTTTGTGTCCCAACACTATGTCCTCCTTCACCATGAAGTGGCACTTCTCCCAATTTAGGACAACGTTGAATTCCTCAAACTGTGGCAATGTCTGTCCTAAATTAACCAAACACGGATTGAATGAGTCACCTACCATAGAAAAATTATCCATGAACACTTCCAAAGTGTCCTCCACCATAGCTGAATAGTTCGACATCATACACCTTTGAAACATAGCCAGTGCATTACACAATCCAAATGACATTTGCTTGAATGTGAAAGTTCCATTGGGACACATGAAAGTTGTTTTGTATTGATCCCCAGGAGTAATCGATATTTGATTTTATCCTAAATAACTATCGAGGAAATAATACCAACCCCTTTCTTCTATTTGATCAAGCATTTGGTCCCTGAAGGGCATTAGGAAATGATCTTTCAACATCCAGGAATTCAACCTCCTGTAATCCGTACATACTCACCAACCAATCACTAGTCTGAGTGGAATTAGCTTATTTCTCTCATTCACTCAACCATCATGCCTTTTTTCTTAGGTACACACAACACAGATATCACCCACTTACTGTCAGAGATTGGGTAAACCACCTCAGTGTTAAGCCACTTTATTATCTCTTTCTTTACTACTTCTTACAGTAGTGGATTAAACTTGCAATGATGTTCAATTGTAAGTATGCATTCTTCTTCTAAATAGATCTTATGCATAAAATACCAAGTGGAATTCCTATGATTTTAGCAATAGTCCACCCAATAATTCTCTTATAATGCCTCAGTACAGAAATAATAGCCTTAACTTGGTGCTCCACCAAATCCGTTGCAATAATAACTGGTAAAGTATTTCCATCACCTAGAAACATATATCGTAAATAGCCTGGTAGCTCTTTCAGTCCCAACACTAGTGGTTCTTCAATAGAAGGCTTAGCAGGTGGTGTTGGACGATTCTTTAAGTCTAAATCCAGCTTCTTGGGGACAAAAGAATATGACCCTATTCTGTCCAATGCACATATAGTCTCATCATAATCGTTAATTCCTTCACTGTCAAAATTCATCAACACTGCAGCTAAGGTCTCCAAACACACATTTCTTCAACTGGTACTTCTCGATCATCTTTATAGATCAAATCAATGATTGAAACAATACTCATATACTTATGTTGCTTCATAGATTGGCACACGTCAAAGGTTACCTCATATTTATTAAGACCGAATTTCAGCTTATTGAACTTCAAATTAATTAGCACTCTCTCATTCGCTAGGAAGGTCTACCTTAGATTAAGGGTACTTCAAAATCCACTTCACAATGCAAAATTACAAAGTTTGTTGGAAATATAAAGCTAGCTATTTTAACAAAAACATCATAAAGAATCTCTATCAGTCCTTTTACCGACCGGCAGCCATCAAAAGTCACATAGTAATAGGTTTAGGATCTCTCAAACTCAACTATTTAAAGAACGCCAATGGCATATGGTTAATTCTTTCTCCAAGATTGCAAAGGTCTTCAGCAAAGTAAATGATTCGATCGTACAAGGGAAAGTAATTACTCATAGATTAACTTTCTTCTGCACTAGTGATCTCGTAGCAATAGCACTACAATGATGATCATTATCACCAGTTTATAGCTCATGGTCCTTTTCTTTGTCAAAAGGTCTTTTATGAACTTAGTATATCCTAGCATTTGCTCTAGTGCCTCAACTAAAGGCACATTCACTGTCAACTATTTCAACATAGCTATGAATTTGCTGAACTTGGTCTCATTTGCTTTTTTCTTCAATATATGTGGAAATGGAGGAGGTAGCTTTGGTATTCTTATTGCAGCGGCCTTAACCTTCTTTCCTTTATCTTTCTCAATATCATTATCTTGCTTGTATTTGGATGGATCCTTTATATTTTCTATCTTTTTGGACTCCACTGGATATTTATCATCTACTTTTACTTCTAACTCCAATGCATTACTTGGACTGAATGTGCTCAAACAAGGGTCGAGTAACATTTTACCACTTTAATGGTAATAGCCACACACAAACTATCATTTCTCAGGATCTGCACAGTGTCACTTGGCAATGTCCTATTCTTTATTTGATTGAATGTTATCGATAATTGATTAATTTATTGTTTTAATTGCTTAATAGATGTAGAGTATGAGTCAACTAATTGACTCATGGATGACAAATCACTCTTCATCTCCCTTACCATAATATTAGTTGACTTCACACCCTTTAACAACCTAGCCATCATATCCTTCATCGACATCTTCCTATAATTATTTGAGGCATTGTCACGACTACCCGATGGTATATACAACCCACTCTTATCAGTCTTGTTCTTCCAGCTTCCTTGGTCACAATCTCTATAACCAGCCTTGATGTAATAATTCTGACCTTGATTTCCTTGGTCATTTCCTCAGAAACCCCCTGGTTATTCAAATAGTTTGCCTCCTCCTCAGAATCTGAT
The DNA here is from genome assembly GCA_030864225.1 of Capsicum baccatum var. pendulum. Taxonomy (NCBI): domain Eukaryota; kingdom Viridiplantae; phylum Streptophyta; class Magnoliopsida; order Solanales; family Solanaceae; genus Capsicum; species Capsicum baccatum. The sequence goes on from CM061556.1 coordinate 101,136,844, forward strand.
TCAGCTCCTCTACTATGTGATCCTACAATTATACCCTTTTTACCTTCCCTTATAGCAAGTGTTTTGTGAGAAAATCCATCGGGTCTTCATGTGTGCCATATCCTGATTACGTTCCTCTTCTCTCCTACATTATTCTATTGATATCCCACTTGAATAAGTATTAATTTCTATATCTTCCCTTCAACTTCTTTACCTCAATATGTTGAGCATGAATCATTAATCTAGCAAGATCCATGTCTCCAATAAGCATGGCAGTCCTATACTCTTTGAATACCAAGCTAGATACGCCAGTAACAAACTTACTCATGCTGGCCCTAGGATCAGCCATCGTATTAGGGACATACTTAGACAACTGATTGAACTTAAGGCAGTACTCCTTCACTGTCATTAAGCCCTGCCTCAGGTTTATAAACTTCTCTATCTTAGCTTCTCTTATTTTATGCAAAAAGAACTTGTCTAGAAAATTATGTCAAAATACTTATCAACTCATAGGAGCTACATTCTCACTTCTACCATTCCTCTACATACGTACCCAATCATACGCTACATCCTTCAATCTATAAGATGCCAACTCTACACTTTCCTCCTCAAAAACATACATAATCTGTGTTATCTTCTTTACCTCATCCAAATAAACTTACGGGTCCTCACCTAACTTCGACCCAAAGAACTCTGGTGGATTTATTCTCATGAAATCTCTGATTCTTGCCGCTGCTAAATCACCACTCTTCTGAAGTGGGACTACAACCTGATGGTTGCCCTGAACATTGGCAGTCACTTCCTAGGCCAGCACCTAAAAGGCAACCTGAAACTCAGCATGAGATACATTCTCATCCAGAGGATCAGCGGGCTAGAGTGGCTAGTTATTATTTCTACAGGCATTAGCTCGATGAGGAGGCATTTTGAACTATCACGTAAAAGTATAAGTTAAAAAAAGATAGAGATACTATAAGCATGATAGATCATGAAAGAATGTAATAATTTTCTAAGGACATCTTGTAGCCTATTGCTCATAAATGTGGCGCTCTTCACACCCATGATCAAGACACTATGTAATGCGGCTTGTCTGAATCCCTAGGACTCTTATAAACCATAGGCTCTGATACCAAGTTTTAATACCCCAAAACCTGCTCTCGAGATGTCACACGGGGCTTAAGACTATGAGTAGCCTTAAGCTAACCCTGTCTGCCTTCTACTAAGTCTGAATCTCAAAATATGGGAATATGGATATAAAATCTTACTAAATGCGGAAAACTAACTAAAATATCTTAGAAAAATCTGAATATAGTCTCTAAAAATCAAATATTGTAAGTCTGAATAGTAATTAGCAGTTTGACAAGCCTCTAGTACTAATAACTAGAGAGTCACTGGGACAAACCCCCAGCTAACTCGAACTGTCTGAAAAGAATGCTAAAATATATAAATAATAAGCTAAAATATCTGAATGACTAAGTCCCCAAACTATAAAGACTCACCAAAAGTCGAATGTAGATGGAGATGCTCGAACTACTCACGCTGCTGATATTGAGCACCTGAACCTACATTATGAGACAATATAGCACATAGACATATATGTGGATCAGTACTTTGAGGATGTACTGAGTATATGGGGGTGAATGCAATACGTAAAATATAATATCATTCATCATCATAGTTTGTAAAATAATGCATGCTAAATGTAAATGACTCACATAAACTGGAATATCTGAAAGAAAACTGAAGTCTGTAATCATGAATAACAAATCATACTTTGTAAATCTAGTGAGTCGTGATATTTAGTTCTAAAAACTGTACTAATGTTTTGTCTGTAAATCATACTGCCTAAGTGTAGAAAGACTCACTTCTATATCTAAAATCTAAAAGCTAAAGTTTGTAACTATTATCTTTCTGTAAAGCATAGTCTGAATAAAATTGTGAGCCTTTAAACTTAATTTTCTAAAAACTTTTCTGTAATTCTTTTCTATTAGTATTACTCTTTCTGTAGGGAAAAATACTTTATCTTAAGGGAAAATACTCAAAACCTGTTTATTTACTTTCACTAGCAGGGAGGTTCTTCTAACTAACATAAAGCATGTGAGCAAACATGGAGTCCAACGTCTTGTTCCCCTAAGGTGAAAACATCATGATGGGGAGAGGTATCATACTATTGCCAAGGAGTATAACCAGAGCTAAGTGATCATATTTGTAATTGTCATCCATATAGAAATGAAATTAATCTGATAATTTGTAACTATGTTGGCTACGTAGTTCTGTGGAAGATAGGGCACGCTAATCCCAGACTTCTAGCTCGGTGCTAAATACTACTCCCTTTTTAAGTTGTGCTTCTTCTGTTAGAAATCCACTTTAAAAACTAGTATAAGTGTAACACCCCGTAAATTTTTTCGTACACTTATCGCGATTATATGTAGTCCTAAAGGCTTGCGTATGGGTTAAATTAAGTTTATGGTGTTCGGAAGTATCCCGTCAATAGTTGTATGTGTAGGTATTGGAATAAGCTTTCCAACGATATAAAGTTTGCCCAAAACAGATGAGTATTTCATATAAGCGAGCACATTCGAAATTTCAAAACGGTGGCCGGGAAGCCTGTGAACAGTAAATCTGCAGGAAAATTACTGCAGCTAGGCAATTATTTTTTTGGATCAACTTTAGACGATCATAACTCCTTGTAAGAAAAGAACTGTGTGAGCTGCTATATATCGACGAAAATCCCCGAGAGTCTTCTTTCCTATGAAATTGGTTTCATCCATATCCAATGTCTGAGTAAGGAGCTATACCCGTTTTACTACAGCCTACCAAAAAAAAAACAGAATTGTGGGACAGATTTTTGGGTCACCTTTAAACGACCATAACTCCTTGTACAGGAATAACTGGGTGGTAAACTTTATATAAAAATGAAATACCTTTGAATTATATTTCCAATGCAATTGGTTTCACCCAAATCCGATACCGGAGCAAAGCATTATGATCGATTTACTTCAGCCTGTTAAAACTGTCCACTGGGGACAGATTCGGATTTATTTAAATTTTTAGGGCAAAATGGTCATTTTCTATTACCTCTTGGACTAAAATGGGTCTTTATAAGCCTACACTTAGCCTCATATATATCATATATCATCCAATTATTAAGAGAAGGTGAAATCCTAGCCTAATTTCAACTTCAAATATTTTGTGATTCAACCGTAGAAAATTCGAATTGGTTCCGTAGTTGTGTTCACCATCTCGAAAGCTTCGAGAAGCACCCCATGGTTATGTAAGGAGGATTCTAAATACAAGAGTTCATTGTTAAGGTATGAATATTGTTTATTCTTGATTCTTATCCATGAATAAGTATTGATAAAGGATTATGAGTATTGTCTTGATGTTGGAAGATAACTAGAAACATAGTTATGAATTGTTTTGTATAAATTGTTAGTAGTAAATTATGGAAGTTGTTGTATTTGATTATGGAGGATGAATTGAGGTGATATATCACTATATTGGTGGTTATGTATGCCTAGTGATCATGTTGGTATTGGATGGTGATTAAGAAGGGAAATAAAGGCTAAGAGTGATGTTGAGGGATATTTCATGAAAATGCATGATATGTGAATGTAATAAGAGTATAATAGGATGTACGTAGCACTCTTATTGATGAGTTAAAGGATTACTTCCTGGACATTATTTGGTGAAGTTAATACCTAAATGGTAAGGTTTGGTTGCTAATACTAGTTTGCCACAAATGACTTATTGTAGATAAGTGTTTGAAGAGTACGGGAAGTCAAGTTGGACTTGTATTGAAGTGGTTATATCAAGGTATGTAAGACATACTTTATCTAATCTTTGGCATGAATAATGACCCATGGCACTCTCAAGTAAGCTTCCAACATTGTCCTACGACACATGACACATAATAACATCATATGATCTTCGACACTACCAATTGAACTTGTTTTCACTTTTAAGATGTCCGGCTAGTCAAAAAAATGTCCATATACTATTGTTGACTCCGAAATGGTTTAATGAGGTATCCATGATTCTCTACTTCATTTTCATGATATTGATTACCTATTTACATGTTTTTCCTATTGAGGTATCATGGTTTCAAGTTCCATAAGGTGTGACCACAAAGTAACCAATCTCAAAGATTAATTGAATTAAGAAATGGAATGTCTGTATTTTAAATTGATGATATGATGTATTGTATTAGTACCACTGATCAGTTGGCCATTGTATTATAAAGTTTATGTATATATGTTATTCCAGGGGTGGTCCCTGATGTATTGTATTAGTACCACTGATCAGTTGGCCATTGTATGACATATGTTATGTATTGATAAGGATTACGGGAAGTAATGATATGAAAGTAATGTGCAGGTATCCCATCAGCTCTTTTAAGTGTGGTCTACTCATACTGTTTATTCACTGGTATCTGGGTTCTGTTGATCTTTTGTATCTCATCTTGATACTCACTGCCTTACATACTCAATACATATTTCCGTACTGACGTCCCTCACGGGGGACCTGTATTCATGCCTGCAGGAACAGATACTTCAGGTCGTACACCTCCGCAGTAAGAGCCAGGACATTTTGTTGTTAGTGGTGAGCTCCAGTTGTTTCGGGTCATCCCATGTCATTTCTATATGTACTTTTGGTATTTGTATAAAAGTCTTTTGTGGGCGGGAGTTTGTCCCGACCCAAACTCAGTTGTGTATCTATGTAGAGGCTTTTGTAGACATATTGTACATCCATAGGAGTGTTTGGTTGATAGACGTGATGGCTCTGACGGCCAATTACTGTTTATATATATATATTTATGCGTGTCTGCTGGGATGATACAGGTATTGTTTTCTTCTATTTACAACGACGTGCTGCCCAAATTTCTAATTTTCATAAGTAATGTAAATGTGAAAGTATAGGTTATGAACCGGTTCTCCCGGGCCTCCTCAGCTGCAGGTGCCAGTCCGCTCCAATGGGATTTGGGGTATGAGAGAAGTGGTATCAGAGAAGTTCGTCCTAGTGACTCTACAAAGCCATGTCTACGTAGAATCTCATTTATCGGTGTGTTGTGCACCACAGCTATAAACAGGAGGCGATTGGACATTTAGGGATTGTTTCCACTCTCCATTTCTTAGATCGTGCAATAGAGCCCATATTAGAGATAAAGTCATAATCGATTGCTTCATCCAATTGTTTTTTTATTATAGTAACGATGCCGGTTACAAGGAGAAAGAATAAGTGGAAGCGAGTGGATGTAGTGGCCGAAGAAGGTACTAGTAAGTCACTACCGGCACAAGCTGAACAAAGTGAGTCTCAAGCTGAGCATATACCAGGAGCTTCTTCTCCTCCGGAAGGGCCATCTATTAATGTTGTTGATCGAGATTTGAGGGATGCAGTACAAATTCTGACGCGTATAGTTGCCGGTCAAGTTCAAGGGCAAGCTATTCCTACCACGGGTTCTAGTGGTACGGATAGAGCAGCTAGCCTTCGGACACAGGATTTTCTGAAACTGTATCCTCCTACTTTTACCGGATCAGATATTAACGAAGACCCGTAGGACTTTGTCGATCAAACCCAAAAGGCTCTAGATGTTATGCACATATCCGGTAAAGAGATGGTTGAGCTAGCAGCATATAGACAGAAAGGAGAGGCTATATTGTGGTACGAGGATTGGAAACGATCTAGGGGTATTGATGCACCTCCAACTACGTGGGGAGAGTTCAAAGATGCATTTATTGATCATTATCTTCCATTTGAGACTCGTCAGGCCTGTGCAGATCAATTCTTAAATCTTCGTCAGGGTAATATGAGTGTAAGGGAGTACAGTCTTCGATTTAACTCCTTGTCTCGATATGCTTCTAATGTGGTAGCTACTATGGATGACAGAGTTCATCACTATGTGGATAGATTGGAACCATACTTGGTTAGAGATTGTACCATTGCTGCTTTGAACAAGGACATGGATATAGCGAGGATACAAGCTTTCGCTCAGAAGATGGAAGATCAGAGGAAAAGAAGAAGAACCCAGGAATCAGAAAAAAGATATTCTAAGCGGGCCAGAGCTATAGGGCATTTTATGTCATCTCAGGGAGGTTTTAGGCCTTCGTTCTCTCATAGATTGCCTAGCCCGTTATCTTCTTATCTGGAAATTAGTGCTCCACCGCAATTTCAAAGGTTCAGAGGTAATCAGTTCGGGCAAAGCAGGGAAAATCAGAGTTCGCGAACAGTGGGGTATCAAGGGCAAGGGAGTATGAGTCAATTGAGACCTCCACGACACCCGTGCCCCATATGTAGAAGATTTCACTTTGGCGAATGTCGGCTTGGAACAAACAATTGCTTTTGGTGCGGTAGGCCGGGGCATATGGCTAGAGATTGCCCACGCAGGACCACAGGTGGTATAACACGACCTACCAGATTAGCTGTTGCATCATCATCGGTGCCTCTTTTGAGTAGGGGTGCACAACCTATGGGTCACGGTAGAGGTGATAGAGGAGCAGCTAGTTCTAGCGGAGCTCAGAACCGTGTGTATGCCCTAGCAGATCAATAGAATTTAGAGGCTTCTCCAGACGTGGTTACAGGTACGTTGTCCATCTTTGCATTTAATGTGTATGCCTGAATTGATCCTGGTTTTACATTATCGTATGCTACTCCTTTGGTTGCAGAAAGGTTCGGGAGAACACCCGAATTATTAGCCAAGCCATTTGAAGTATCAACGCCAGTGGGGGAATCTCTTATAGCTAGGAATGTTTATCGAAATTGTGTTGTGAATATTTGTGGTCGTGATACGATGGCCAATCTTTTTGAGTTAGAAATGGTAGATTTTGATGTTACTATGGGCATGGATTGGTTAGCGTCTTGTTATGCTACAGTAGATTGCCGTTCTAAGAAGGTGTATTTCCATTTCCCAAATAAGGCAGTCCTTGAATGGAAGGGTAATGTTGGCGTGCCGAGAGGTAGATTTATTTCTTACTTTAAGGAAAGAAAAATGATTTCCAAAGGGTACATATACCATTTGGTTAGAGTAAGGGATACAGAGGCAGAGCCGCCAACTTTTTAGACCGTTCTGGTTGTGAATAAATTTCCTGATGTATTTCCTGAAGAACTACCAGGTTTACCTCCTGAACGAGAAGTGGAGTTTGGTATTGATATGTTGCCAGACACACAGCCAATCTCAATTCCTCCTTATAGAATGGCACCAGCAGAGTTGTGATAATTGAAAGAGCAACTGAAAGACTTGCTAGAGAAGGGATTCATCAGGCCTAGTATGTCCCCTTGGGGAGCACCATTATTGTTTGTGCGTAAGAAAGATGGTTCGCTGAGGATGTGTATTTACTATCGACAATTGAATAAGGTGACTATCAAGAATAAATACCCTCTTCCCCGAATTGATGATTTATTTGACCAGTTGCAGGGTGCCCAGTGTTTTTCCAAGATTGACTTGAGATCAGGCTATCATCAAGTGAGAGTCAAGGATAAAGATATACCCAAGACAGCTTTCCGAACACGGTATGGTCATTATGAATTCCTGGTTATGTCATTCGGGATGACAAATGCACCCGCAGTTTTTATGGATCTGATGAATAGGCTGTTTAAGCCATTTCTAGATGTGTTCGTGATAGTTTTCATAGATGATATTCTGGTCTACTCTAGATCAAAAGAGGACCATGTTAATCACTTGAGGCAGGCGTTGCAAATTCTTTGTGATCGTAAGTTGTATGCAAAGTTTTCTAAATGTGAGTTTTGGCTCAAGTCAGTGGCATTTTTGGGCCATATTGTATCCAGTGAAGGCATAAAAGTTGACACTCAGAAGATTGAGGCTGTGAAGAATTGGCCAAGACCCACGACGCCTACGGAGATTCGTAGTTTCCTCGGGTTGGCAGGTTATTATAGAAGGTTTGTTAAAGGTTTTTCTTCTATTTCTGCACCCTTGACTAAGTTGATGCATAAAGCCTCCAAGTTTCAATGGAATGATGCCTGTGAAAAGAGTTTCCAAGATCTGAAGAACAAGTTGACTTCTACACCGGTATTGGTACTTCCTGAAGGAACAGAAGGGTATGCAGTGTACTGTGATGCTTCGAGAAGTGGCTTAGGATGCGTATTAATGCAACATGGTAGAGTAATAGCCTATGGCTCTAGACAGTTGTGACCACATGAGAGGAATTATCCCACACATGATCTTGAGCTAGCTGCAGTTGTATTTGCTTTGAAGATATGGCGCCACTACTTATATGGGGTTCATGTTGACATATATACCGATCATAAGAGCCTGCAATATATCTTCAGTCAGAAAGATCTAAACATGAGGCAGCGGAGATGGCTTGAATTATTGAAAGATTACGATGTTGATATCTTGTATCATCCAGGGAAAGCGAATGTGGTAGCGGATGCACTGAGTCGTAAGTCTAAAATGGCATCTATAGAAAAGCAGGGGATGATTAAGGATCTTCACCAACTAGCTAATTTGGGAGTTCGACTTCTCGAAACTCCAGATGAAGAGGTTATTGTACGTAATGCAGCGGAATCTTCATTGATAGCTGAAGTGAAAGAGAAGCAGTATGCAGATCCAATTTTATTGCAGCTTAAGGAGGATGTGCAGAGTGGCACGACAAAGGCATTTGAGCTTACGCGAGAAGGAGTGATTCAGTGTCAGAATCGTTTATGTGTACCTGATGTAGTTGAGCTAAGAAAGAGAATTATGATAGAAGCACACTGTTCAAGGTATTCCATCCATCCAGGGTCGACTAAGATGTATCAAGATTTGAAAATAATATATTGGTGGAATGACATGAAAAAGAATATTGCCGAATTTGTAGCTGAATGTCCGAATTGTCAAAGAGTCAAAGTAGAACACCAGAAACCCGGTGGTTACATGCAATGTATAGATCTTCCAGTCTGGAAGTGGGACAAGATCAAAATGGATTTCATCACTGGTTTGCCTCGTACATATCGGAAGTTTGATTCCATATGGGTGATCATTGATAGGCTTACCAAATCTGCGCACTTCTTACCAGTTAAGACAACTTATACGGCGGAAGAGTATGCGAAGTTGTATATTAAGGAGATCGTTCAGTTACATGGAGTTCCAATTTCCATTATATCTGATCGAGGAGCCCAATTTACCGCGAATTTCTGGAAGTCTTTTCAAAGGAGTTTGGGGACACAAGTAAATCTAAGTACGGATTTTCATCCTCAAACGGACAGACAAGCGGAACGTACCATCCAGACACTTGAAGATATGCTACGAGCATGTGTATTAGATTTCAAAGGCAACTGGGATGATCACCTACCTCTTATCGAGTTTTCCTACAATAATAGCTATCATTCAAGTATCAAAATGGCACCATATGAAGCCTTGTATGGAAGAAAGTGTAGATGGCCAATAGGATGGTTTGAAGCAGGTGATGCAGTCTTGTTTGGACCGGATCTTGTTTATCAAGCAATGGAGAAGGTTAAAGTGATCCAACAACGGCTTGAAACAGCTCAAAGTCGACACAAATCTTATGCGGATGTTAGAAGAAGAGGACTTGAGTTTTCTATCGACGATTGGGTATTCTTGAAAGTATCACCAATGAAAGGAGTGATGAGGTTTGGCAAGAAAGGAAAGTTAAGTCCACAATACATAGGTCCGTACAAGATCATTCAAAGATTTGGACAAGTTGCTTATGAGTTAGAGCTACCTCAAGAGCTCTCAGCAGTTCATCCCGTATTTCATGTTTCGATGCTTCGCAAGTACATTGGAGATCCATCGCACATCACTACTACGGAAGATGTACAAGTTACAGAAGATCTCACTTTTGAAGAAATGCCTATTGCTATTCTTGATCGCTAAATTAAAAAGATAAGGAATAAAGAGATAGCATCGATAAAAGTACTTTGGAGGAATCAAAACGTTGAGGAGATCACATGGGAAGCCGAGGAAGCGATGAAGATTAAGTACCCTTACCTATTCAACGATGAGGAGGAAGTTCATGAGACGGAAGAAGAACAATAACAAGTAAGTGTTTATTTCTATGCAGGTATGTTATGATGATGAATATGTTAACTGTAAGCTTGGACATGTCTTAATTGAGTAACTATGATAACATTCAAGGACGAATATTCTTAAGGGGGGGAGAATGTAACACCCCGTAAATTTTTTCGTACACTTATCGCGATTATATGGAGTCCTAAAGGCTTGCGTATGGGTTAAATTAAGTTTATGGTGTTCGGAAGTATCCCGTCAATAGTTGTATGTGTAGGTATTGGAATAAGCTTTCCAACGATATAAAGTTTGCCCAAAACAGAGGAGTATTTCATATAAGCGAGCACATTCGAAATTTCAAAACGGTGGCCGGGAAGCCTGTGAACAGTAAATCTGCAGGAAAATTACTGCAGCTAGGCAATTATTTTTTTGGATCAACTTTAGATGATCATAACTCCTTGTACGAAAAGAACTGTGTGAGCTTCTATATATCGACGAAAATCTCCGAGAGTCTTCTTTCCTATGAAATTAGTTTCATCTATATCCAATGTCTGAGTAAGGAGCTATACCCGTTTTACTACAGCCTATCAAAAAAAAATAGAATTGTGGGACAGATTTTTGGGTCAACTTTAAACGACCATAACTCCTTGTACAGGAAGAACTGGGTGGTATACTTTATATAAATATTAAATACCTTTGAATTATCTTTCCAATGCAATTGGTTTCACCCAAATCCGATACCGGAGCAAAGAGTTATGATCGATTTACTTCAGCCTGTCAAAACTGTCCACTGGGGACAGATTCGGATTTATTTAAATTTTTAGGGCAAAATGGTCATTTTCTATTACCTCTTGGACGAAAATGGGTCTTTATAAACCTAAACTTAGCCTCATATATATCATATATCATCCAATTATTAAGAGAAGGTGAAATCCTAGCCTAATTTCAACTTCAAATATTTTGTGATTCAACCGTAGAAAATTCGAATTGGTTCCGTAGTTGTGTTCACCATCTCGAAAGCTTCGAGAAGCACCCCATGGTTATGTAAGGAGGATTCTAAATACAAGAGTTCATTGTTAAGGTATGAATATTGTTTATTCTTGATTCTTATCCATGAATAAGTATTGATAAAGGATTATGAGTATTGTCTTGATGTTGGAAGATAACTAGAAACATAGTTATGAATTGTTTTGTATAAATTGTTAGTAGTAAATTATGAAAGTTGTTGTATTGGATTATGGAGGATGAATTGAGGTGATATATCACTATATTGGTGGTTATGTATGCCTAGTGATCATGTTGGTATTGGATGGTGATTAAGAAGGGAAATAAAGGCTAAGAGTGATGTTGAGGGATATTTCATGAAAATGCATGATATGTGAATGTAATAAGAGTATAAGAGGATGTACGTAGCACTCTTATTGATGAGTTAAAGGATTACTTCCTGGACATTATTTGGTGAAGTTAATACCTAAATGGTAAGGTTTGGTTGCTAATACTAGTTTGCCACAAATGACTTATTGTAGATAAGTGTTTGAAGAGTACGGGAAGTCAAGTTGGACTTGTATTGAAGTGGTTATATCAAGGTATGTAAGACATACTCTATCTAATCTTTGGCATGAATAATGACCCATGGCACTCTCAAGTAAGCTTCCAACATTGTCCTACGACACATGACACATAATAACATCATATGATCTTCGACACTACCAATTGAACTTGTTTTCACTTTTAAGATGTCCGGCTAGTCAAAAAAATGTCCATATACTATTGTTGACTCCGAAATGGTTTAATGAGGTGTCCATGATTCTCTACTTCATTTTCATGATATTGATTACCTATTTACATGTTTTTCCTATTGAGGTATCATGGTTTCAAGTTCCATAAGGTGTGACCACAAAGTAACCAATCTCAAAGACTAATTGAATTAAGAAATGGAATGTCTGTATTTTAAATTGATGATATGATGTATTGTATTAGTACCACTGATCAGTTGGCCATTGTATTATAAAGTTTATGTATATATGTTATTCCAGGGGTGGTCCCTGATGTATTGTATTAGTACCACTGATCAGTTGGCCATTGTATGACATATGTTATGTATTGATAAGGATTACGGGAAGTAATGATATGAAAGTAATGTGCAGGTATCCCATCAGCTCTTTTAAGTGTGGTCTACTCATACTGTTTATTCACTGGTATCTGGGTTCTGTTGATCTTTTGTATCTCATCTTGATACTCACTGCCTTACATACTCAGTACATATTTCCGTACTGACGTCCCTCACGGGGGACCTGTATTCATGCCTGCAGGAACAGATACTTCAGGTCGTACACCTCCGCAGTAAGATCCAGGACATTCTGTTGTTAGTGGTGAGCTCCAGTTATTTCGGGGCATCCCAAGTCATTTCTATATGTATTTTTGGTATTTGTATAAAAGCCTTTTGTGGGCGGGAGTTTGTCCCAACCCTAACTCAGTTGTGTATCTATGTAGAGGCTTTTGTAGACATATTGTACATCCATAGGAGTGTTTGGTTGATAGACGTGATGGCTCTGACGGCCAATTACTGTTTATATATATATATATATATATATATATATATATGCGTGTCTGCTGGGCTGATACAGGTATTGTTTTCTTCTATTTACAACGAAGTGCTGCCCAAATTTCTAATTTTCATAAGTAATGTAAATGTGAAAGTATAGGTTATGAACGGGTTCTCCCGGGCCTCCTCGGTTTTGGGTGCCAGTCCGCTCCAATGGGATTTGGGGTATGACAATAAGGGTTTATTCTGAAACCAATTATGCATTTATTTGATTAAATCGATACGTAAAGCTAATCTTCTTTCTGTAATTTCTAATAAATCTGTAAAGTGGATTCCAAATCTCATCTGAGGATCAAAAGATCAAAGCTTTACTGAAAATATGTAATTAATCTGATCATAAGAAGCTTAAAGCATTATCTTTCTTGAAATATCAACATATGAACTTGGGCTTAGTAACCCATGCATAAATCTTATGTCAAAACATCATAATAATCATGCTTGATAATGAAAATAATGATAATTCATCTCAAAATCTAGAAATTACTGCAATAGGCATTAAAATATGAAAATAGTCATGCAATTCAACTTCTAAATCACTTGAAATCTCAAAATCTTAAAATTAGCAACATTGGGTATGAACATTAATATAAAACTCATGTATAATCATTCAAAATCATATAAATTTGGAATAAAAACTTGGTTTTGGGTACCATGATGGAAGAAGATCCTGGTTCATAAACTCCACATACCTTAATTGATGAAATCTCTTAAGAAAGCTTGAAATTGAATCTCTACTTATGCTCTTGAAGGTGAACTCTTGGTTATCTTGATTTGGAAATCCTTAATTTAGAGTTTTCTTAGAGAAAAAATAGAGGATTTTGATTTCTTAGAGAAGAAGCATTAGAGCTCTAGGGTTTTTCTTTGAGAAGAGAATGGATGAAAATAAGCATAAAGTGTTTTGAATGTGTTTAATCTTATACTTGGGATGGATTGGGGGCTTAGGAATTGACCAAAATACCCCTTTTAAGCTTTTAGTCGAAACTGGAAAAGAGAATAAAATCCCGATTTAACATGCCACCGCGACGCGCTACTATCGTGGTGGCTCACTGAAAATTGACAACTGGGACCTAGGACTTCAACGCGATGTGCCACCATTGTGGTGCTCTATTGGAATGTCATTTAGGATATCACCGCGATACGCCACCATCGCGGTGAGCTACTGGAAATTGACAATTGTTATATTGGACCTCACCACGATGCGAGCTTATCGCGATGGTCCACTAGAATTTGACGAATGGAAATTTAGCCTTCACCGCGACTCGGTGTTTTCCCAGATAGCGTACTGCCTTACTAAAATGCCATAACTTCTCAACTGAGTATCGAATTTGGGAGAAATTAGTATCGATGAAAAGTTTATTCAATTCTCCACACAATAGAGAGTCTAAATCTGGAAAATTTCAATGCATAAAAAGGTATTCATATTTGAAGCTAACCTTTGACATTTTAGGAGCGAAACTAAGCTAGAAAAAAGTATGGGGTACTACTGTAAGTTTTCTTTTTATTTTGGCAAAATGAGCAAATAGACCCTTGCACATGTCTAAGTTTGTAATGCAAACGCTTCTACATATCTTTTTGTCATCCGAACCCTTAAATCCATCAAAAAATAAAAGTAATATCATAATTATTTTTACTTTTCCTGAAAGTAAAATATAATTCTTTTTCATATTTGGCATACCTCTTTCTTGTAGGAAAGGTTTGGACATGTATAACTAGAATAGCCCATTCTTATACCATAACACAATAACATCCACAATGTAGTCTTTAAAAAGTTTTGTTTAGGGGGGAGATTTTCTCTCAATAGGTTTTATATTTTTCAATATTAATTTTTAATATGTAGGTCGTTTGACCAACCATATCAATAATATATTTTCAGTATTATGTTTTTCTTTGTCATTTAAATTATCGTTTTCTATGGTTTGCAAACTTTAAGCTTAGACATGACGCCCTCTCAATTTTGAACCCAACGCAGATTTGAAATCATGAACCAAATCTCACATTCCGAGTTGTTGTCTATCTCTTTGTTCTCTTCTTTTTATTTTTGTATTTCTGGGTGTTGCATGTTCTCTATTTTTCTTGTTTTTCATCTAAGTTTTTCTTTTAAATATTCGACTTTTTTTCTCCTATACGTTACTTTCTTTTTTTTCTCTAAGTTTACTCTTAGTTTTTCTTACTTTTTTGTTTTTCTTCTTGTCCTATTTCTTTTTTCCTGTTTTGTAATGCATGTCTATGCATATATCGTGCATGGTTTTTTATTTTATTTTTGTTTCTTTATGAGTTCTTCTTATTTATTTTTTTCCTATTTTCACACCCATGTTTCTCTCTTTTTCTTATTTCTTGTTTCTACCCTAAGTTTTCTTTTCATTTTGGAGAAATGAACAAATGGACCCTTGCACATGTCTGAGTTTGTAATGCGGTCACTTCTACTTATCTTTTTGCCATCCGAACCCTTAAACCCATCAAAAAATAAAAGTAATATCATAATTATTTTTACTTTTCCTGAAAGTAAAATATAATTCTTTTTCATATTTGGCATACCTCTTTCTTGTAGGAAAGGTTTGGACATGTACAAATAGAATACCCCATTCTCATACCATAACACAATAACATCCATAATGTAGTCTTTCAAGAGTTTTGTTTAGGGGGAGATTTTCTTCCAATAGGTTTTATATTTTTCAATATTAATTTTTAATATGTAGGTTGTTTGACCGACCATATCAATAATATATTTTTAGTATTATGTTTTTCTTTGTCATCTAAATTATCGTTTTCTATGGTTTGCAAACTTTAAGCTTCTACATGACGCCCTCTTGATTTTGAACCCAACGCAGATTTGAAATTACGAACCAAATCTCACATTCCGACTTGTTGTCTATCCGTTTGCTCTCTTCTTTCCATTTTTCTATTTTTGGGAGTTGTATGTTCTCTATTTTTCTTGTTTTTCGTCTAAGTTTTTCTTTTAAATCCTCTACTTTTTTTTCTCCTATATGTTACTTTCTTTTTCTTTTGTCTAAGTTTACTCTCAGTTTTTCTTACTTTTTTGTTTTTCGTCTTGTTCTCTTTCTTTTTTTTTCTATTTTCTAATGCATGTCTATGCATATATCGTGCATGTTTTTATTTTTGTTTTGCTGCTTTATGAGTTCTTCATTCTTTTTTTCCTGTTTTCACACCCTTGTTTCTCTCTTTTCCTTATTTCTTGTTCCTACCATAAGTTTTCTTTTCATTTTGGCAAAGAGAGCAGATGGACCCTTGCACATGCTTAAGTTTGTAATGCAGACACTTGTACATATCTTTTTGTCATCCAAACCCTTAAAACCATCAAAAAATAATATTTTAAACCCTTTTATCATTAGATTAATATAGGTGTAATATAATCACCTACACATGGCATTCTTTTGTCATTTTTAAATGACACGTAAGAAATTAAATACATATAAAATATAAATAACATTTTTTTCTGCAGAACAAAACCTCGTTCCATCCTCTTCCTCTCCCCCCTCCCCCTCATTTTTTTCACCCCAAAACACACAGAGAGAGAAGCAATAATAGAGAAATCTCTCCATTTCTTTTGAATTTAACTACAACCTACTTCATACCCTCTC
Source organism: Capsicum baccatum var. pendulum (assembly GCA_030864225.1). Taxonomy (NCBI): domain Eukaryota; kingdom Viridiplantae; phylum Streptophyta; class Magnoliopsida; order Solanales; family Solanaceae; genus Capsicum; species Capsicum baccatum. Next base: position 101,152,985 of record CM061556.1, read on the forward strand.
TTATCTACGCCACCCTCAACCACCACCATCTTTCTTTATCTCTCACCATCTCCTCTCCTTCACCACCCCTAAAGAAGCCATCATCAAATATTGTAAACAAAAATATTGCCTCTATATTGAACCCCTTCTATCCTTTCTCTGTCAATAAAACTAATAACCTTAACCTATTAGCTCTATTAATAACCCTAATGCACCAAAAATCCCCAAAACTGTTTCTGCACTTTTCAATAATCGACTGAATTTGAATAATCAAATTTTGAAATTGATTTATGAAAATGGTTTGGATGAATCTACTTTTTACATACGTCATTCTATTAACAAGGGTGGGTGATTTTACATTGTTTGGTCGCTGATTTATGAAGATGTCCTTTTCCAATGAGATTTTTACTGAAAAATCAAAATGGAGAGAGTCCCTGTTGAAGAAGGATGGGGGACCATAGAGGAAAGGGAATGGTTGGTTGGATGTGTGGTTGTAGTGCTAGGTGGGTGGGGGGACGGGGTAGGGGGAATGGTAGGATGGATGTATGGTGGTGGCGGTGGGTTACGGGGGAGGGGGCACTCAAGAAGAAGGTAGCGGATTTGGGATTTTTATTTTTATTTCTTGTCTTTTTTTAAATTTGCTAATTTTAATGTTCTTAACATTTTTTAATGAAAAATATTGATTTCACTCGCTTATAAATGTGTTTTTGCCCGGGTTTTTCAAGCTCAACAATTTAATGGCACATACGCATTAAAAAGGTTTAAAATATTATATTTTAATGGGTTAAGGGATCAGATGACAAAAAAATAAGTAGAAGTGTCCACATTACAAAATCGTACAAATACAAGGGTTCATCTGATCATTTCCCCTTCTTTTTTTTCAAGTTTTTATCTAGCCTTTTCCTCTAACTTGATTATTCCTATAATTCCGTACCTAACTATCTAAAGGACATAAAAATCTTAAAAGCATTTCATGTCATTTTTCAATAAAATGGTAAAATTCGGTAATCTTTGCAACTATTAAAATTTGAGCACCCAAACGACATAGTGAAGAGTTGTAATGGATTGCTCCTCAACTTGGGACCTGTTCCCAAAAAGACTCAAACAATAAGAACTAGGAGAAACTTCATAAAAGGTGCATGAATAAAGCAAATAGCAGACATAAGGATATTACGTGAAAACTCCTTCCTCAAGGAAGAAAACTCACGACCTGCATCCAAGATTTCTAAGCTCCACTATATTGAAGCAACTTGAATATGGAACTCCAGACTCCAAGGATTACACTCCTAATCCTTTTATCCTAGTAATAACTGTATTAGAAGGAAAATGCACAGTAACTCTACTGCACCCATACACAAGCTAACTCTAACTGGAAAGCCAAGCTAACTCTATATTGAGAACCACCTAACTCTAGATAATTACAGAGAAAAGAGGTTTACACCACGACACCTACTAATAATCAAACAAACAGAAGTAGGCAACGTTGAAGATCATAATAGAAAGACTCAAATATAATAAGAAAAGAAAGTACAACTTGATGAGCTATTGGTTCCCTTTTGCGAAGTGAGTCATTGATCCAAAATCTTAGAGGAAGATATATGTTGTAAGTATATGGAAGCTTGGTTTTCTTGTTGGAGAATATGAGCAATATATGTATGACACAAAAAAATCTAGGAGGAATGTCATTGGTTGAGACAAAAAAATGGCAATGGCTTTTCATAAACTTTTGTACTTTCATCCAGTTGTGGGGTTGACTATGATAGTGATAGGTAAGTCCAACTTGTTCCCTAAGTAGCGGCAACTTTTTAATCACACAATCTCTAGAAAACAAGTCACTAACATACAATTTGTAAATCATCAAAACTAAGGACTTAACAATTTCCCCCCTTTTGATGATGACAAACCCAAGCAATTCTTTAACATCTTCAAGCATCTACATAGTACACAACATACACAACAAGGCTCAGCAACACATGCCTTCAAGCCTTCGACACCAACTATTCCCCCTGTCTATGATACCCCTAAACATCTTTCACTTTATTCCCCTTGTCAATGAGAACCTAAAGTTCCCCCTAAGAGTGATAACCCGTCTTCATCCTTGTTCCCCTCAACTCCCATAACTTTCCCCTTCATATATACAACACACCTTCACACAATTTGCACAACTACATCTTAACTTTCCCCTTTACGCATCATCAATGAGGTTAAGAAGTAAACCAAGAATAAAGACACACAAATGTTAACTCATGGTCATTGAGGCTACACGTACATGAGTAGGAAAGATTAGGTAAAGAAAAAAGTAAATAGTACAAAGAGAAATCATACAGGGATCAGGAGGAAAGCATCAAATGATTTTTAGATATAGGTCCATAAGAAGAGGAAGAAGCAGTGCCATGGTCACAGAAAGAAGGGTCCAAAAGAAGTTGGAACTAGTTTGGGTGATTTATAAAATACAGACCACCTTCACTCTTTCTATATATATGTATATATATTTTAAGTACATATGCATATCATTCAACTATGGCAACCCCTAGCAACAAGAAATGGGACAATAACTACACTTTTTGCTCCCTCTTAATAATAAGGAATATGAGGGAGTAAGTGTTCAAGGATAATCAAGGATAAAACTAGAATTTCTTATAGATGCAAGGAGAGAGAATTTTAAAAGTGACAGGTGAGATGGAATTCCTACTGATGAATAGAATTATGACTATTTCTCAGGAATAGAGTGTGATACTAAGTTGACTGGGAACCTGTTCCCCACATAATGGTTTGAGTACATAACACTTGACTTATTTTACACTTATCCCTATCTTTTCTTCCCTTCCACAGGTGTATATTTGTAAAGGATATGAGACTGAGTTAAACATAGGTGAAATCATCCAATCTGGATACCTACTTACCAATTAATTGGCATAATTGGAGGATAAAGAAGATCACTATGCATTCAACTTTGCCTCATCAGTCCTAGACTTGTTCAACCTTTTTCAAAAGGTTTTCTACCAAGTACCTTGGAAAAATGTCAGCTATCTGATCTTTTGTGCTATAAAATACCATCTTGATCAAACCTTTTTCTACATTATCTCTCAAAAAGTGATGTCTGGCATTATTGTGTTTTGTTCTATTATGCTGAACTGGATTCTTTGCCATATTGACAACACTTAAGTTATCATAGAACAAGGGCACACAATCTGAGAGAATGCCAAATCCTTGAAGTTGCTTGTTGATCGATAGTAGTTTAGCATAATATGATGCAGCTAGAACCTCTTCAGTCATCAGTAGTGGAGAGTATCACTAATTTCTACTTTTAGGTACCCCAAGAGATTAAATATAATCCAAGGAAATGATCTATTCCTGAGGTGCTTTTTCCATCAACCAAGTACCTATCATAATATGCATCAGCTTATCCAACCAAGTCAAAATTGTCACCAGCGGGATAAATAAAACCAACTCAGTTGCTTTTGTCATCAACCAAGTAGCTCCATATATGATATCATCCATATGAACTTGAACAATGAGCATATTTATTCCTCTAGCCTTCAAGAGCAAAGTGTTGTCAATTTTTCCTCTTTTGAACCCATTGTCAAGCAAGAACTTTGACAGTCTTTCATACAAAGGTCTGGGAGATTGCTTAAATCCATATAGGGCTTTATCCAGTTTGAACACATAATTAATGAAATCAACATTTTCAAAACCTAGAGGCTATTTCACAAACACCTCTTCTTTGTGAAAGGTATTCATAAAGGAACTTTTTACATCCATTTGAAATAATTTAAACTCCATATAGGAAGAAAAATAAGTAAGAACTAAATTGCCTCTATTCTAGCCACTAGAGAAAATGTTTCATCATAATTTATCCCTTCATATTAATTATATCCTTGCATAACAAGTATAGCTTTGTTCCTGATGGTGTTTCCATGTTCATCGGCCGTATTCATGTATACCTACTTGGTCCCTATGATAATTCTATCTGGGGGCCATGGGACTAGGTGCCAAACCTTGCTCCTTTAAAATTGATGAAGCTCTTCTTGCATAACATTGATCCAATATTCATTCTTCAATGCTTTCTTTACATTCTTGGGTTTAATTTGTGATAAGAATGTAGAGAAATCAAAAAGGTTCTTAGCCCTTCTCTTGGTCTGCATGCCTGAGTTCAGAAGAGACAATAGATTTTAAAGAGGATGTAAGGACTAATGCTTTCAACTAGATTTGAGGGGAGCAGGATGATTTGTACTGGGACCATTTCCCATTGAGGTATTACCACTTTTTTTTTTGTGCTTGAATGAAGATTTTTTATACTCTACTTTTTCACATGCATCACACACTTTGGAGTTAGAAAACTTTACATTTGTAGTCCTCGAACCAAGTCCCTCTTCATCAATTTGTCTATTAGTTTGCAACTAATATGACCCAGCCTTCTATGCCATATATCAATTGTATCTTCTTGCACACTAATGCATGTCATGTTTTTGGACTTATAGGACCCCAAATTAGTAATATACATATTCTCATTTCTCTAAGATGTTAATAGTTTTTACCATCTATGAGTCTGATAACAGTGCACTTGTCTTATCTGAATTTGATTTCATTTCCTTTATCATAGATTTGAGCAATACTCAGTAGAATGAACTTGAGTCCATCGACAAAATGAATATCATCAATTATCTTACTCACACTATTCCTAATTATTCTAATTCTAACTATATATCCTTTGTTACTATCATCAAAGGAGACACTGCCTCCTTCATGGGCCTTAAGAAAGAGGAAGTCTCCAATTCTTCCAGTCATGTGATTTGAACAATCACTATCTATGATCCAGTGATGGATGCTTCCTCTAGTTTTTCCCTATAATAGTAATCGGTAATTATTTTTGGAACCCATTTTAGCTTGAGCTCCCAATAGGGTGATAGAGAAAATATTAAGTTCTTCTTTATCCATCCATATAAGTTTATATTTCATCCCTTTTGGGAGAAAGATCCCTTCATCCCCTTTAGAATAGTAGTTTTAGAAGGACATGACTCCCTTGTGTGTCCATTTTTACCATAGTGTATACACAACAAATTATCCTTGATTGTTGGAAGAGTACACACTATGGAACCCTAATTATTTTCTGTTGCTTGTCCCTTGACTGACTAGACTTGTCAATGTTTGAGATGAGGTAGTCCATTTCAATGTTTTTCCAAGCTTAGCCTTCACTTTAACCAGGTCCCTCTAAAGATCAACATTCTTCTCAAGTGAGGCAGTCAATTCTATATTAGCCTTAGTCAGTATCTTTTCTAACTCATGTTGAATTCGAGATTTTTCATTTTTTCTTTAGAATTAATTCTAGACACTTCACTCAGCCTCTTTTATAGGAACTCATTTTCAACAGATAAAGATTGGCTAATTGCTTAAAGTTCAGTTACTAAGATAAAAAATTCAACTATCTCTTCTTCATATTTTTCAAATTTTAGCTTAAGACATTTCTTATCTCTATTGAGATCATTAGCAGTATCAATTAGTACAGTGGCAAGAGATTTCAGCTCTTTAACAAAATAGTTTTTGAGGTTTTATTTCATGTCCAAGAGCATTACCTTGTCATTTTCATCCTTATCTGAGTTTTCTATTAAAGAAAAAAGAGATTCAAACACTTAAGAATCATCCTCCATCGCCATCATGGAGACATCTTTATCCTTCTAAAATTCATCAGTATCATCGAGGGAGTCACCTAGAGAAGCTACGACTTGCATTGCAACCCTATCATCTTTATTTTTTCTGTTGTACTTTCCTTAAACCTATTTCCTAACTCTTTTATTCTCATTATTTTTGTTAACATACTCTTTATATTCTATTCTATGCAAGGGGCAGTCCTTGATGTAGTGACTAGGCTTTCACACTTGTGGCATGGGTTATTTCCTTTTCTATATATGGGGTATCTGCTAGATTCTCTTTTTTCGGGAATAGCTCCTGACTTCTTCAAGGCCTTGATAACTCACTTGGCAATGTAAGCAGTCTCCTCATCTTTAGTATTTGGGGGTTTTTAGTGTCGTTTAGAACCAGTTTCTTCTCTACCTTGGGCTCACATTTGAACTGCCCTAGCCTTTTCAATATCTCATAAGTTTTGAGATTTCCAATGACTTATTCATGGTCATTCTCTTCTGATTTCTTACTTCAGTGATGGAATTGACTGACTTTACTCTCCCATTATTTAGAAAGGATACTCAGAACTTTATGAACCTTTCTGGTGGTTCTGATATCTTCTCCCAAATAATAGAGATCATTTGTAATGGATGTAAACTTGGTGTGCATCTCTTGAATGACTCTCCCTCTTTCATGGTGAAAGTCTGATATTGGCTTGTCAGCATATCCACCTTGGATTCCTTTAACTGAATTGTTCCCTCATATGTTGTTTGAAGGCAGTCCCAGATTTCCTTAGTAGATTCATATACAGAGATCCTATTGTAGTCATCAAGTCCAATACCATAAATAAGAAACTTTCTAGACTTATAGTTCTTTTCAATCTATTTCATGTTTATATCATCAAATTCCTTTTTAGTATTAGGGACCTATAAGGTCATAAAACCAACCTTCACTGACCTTGCGGGAACAAAAGAGACATCTATAATGACATCCCACAAATTTGAATCCTCGTCCATGATAAAATCATGCATTCTTGTCTTCCACGTATCAACAAGACCCAGAGTAAGAAAAAAAGTCATCCCCATCTCATCAATGGTAGGCACGATCCAAGGATGTACAACCTATAAAAAAAAGATAGGAGGAATTTAAATCATATAATAATAATATGCAGTCAGTTGGGTTACATGGGGCTTGGGTTATGTTAACACAGCCAACTTATGCAATAGACGATCTAGCTACCATAACAGTTGATCTGTATGTTGAAACATATTGATAATATGTTGCATCAGAATACCCATCTGTTGCATAATTTACAGTAGATGGGTAATTTGTTGAGTAGGTTTCAAATACCAGAGCAATATATGGTTAATCTATTACAAAATATGGATCATCTGTTGCAACGATTACCCATCTGTTGCACCAGTGCAGTTGAAGGGTAATCTGTTGGAACAGACTACCCATCTGTCGCAACAGATAGAACATCTGTTTCAATATCTTTCTTTGAGACAAATTATTTTAGTTGAAAGAAGACGTACTGTATCATCCAGAGGGTTAAAGTGATCATCCTCATTAACATTTATTTCGTTTCCCTCTACTTCAGGAAACCACCTAAGGATCCTTGGATGAGAAACCGTATCCGAGTAATCCTTAAAATTCTTTCAGAGGGAAGGAATGGCTTCACGTGCCTAAGCCTAAAAATTGTAAACAGGAAGCAAGCAAAAAAATTCACAAGTATATTCAATATAAATTAATGAATGAGTAAAAATAGTTATCAATTTTACCATGAAAGCCCAAGGAAAGCCATATAATGTGGTCGTCTTTGGCTTTATCTCTTTTAGTAAATATTGGACAGTCAAGTAGTAGCTGTCGTATCCCCAGGGATAATCATTAAATTTCCCAAAATCATCAACAAGCGCCAACAAATCATGTTCTATGACTTTCCTGATTTCTCTTTCCAATAAAACGGAATGGACAAATCAAACTAAGCACAATTTCTCCTATTAGTGCTTTGGTATGTCTTTGTTCTTGAGATCCGCTATCAAATCCTCCACTTTGTAGCTAGGTCCAACAATGCCCAAGAACCTTTTTTTTTTACCTTGCATTTGTTGGACCCTTTGTGGGGTGTTTTCTTGATAGGAGGTTCTTCTGGATGATCGCATCTCAAGCCCGTCACAATGGAAAACTCTTTCAATCCAAAACAAACCGGCATGGCACAGTAGTTGATCCAGACTTCATCCACCTTTTTTCTACCCTCCTTAGGACTTTCATCATCTCCCGCATACATGATCCTGCACTTGAGAAGGCCATATACCATGATCATTGGGAAACGGAGAGGGCGCGGCCCAGACAGCTCAAGAAAGTATGCAAAGCAGCTCTTCTAAAAAAGCCCATCTATGTTTTCCTTCTTCATAATACTCCTAAGTTCGTCAAAAGTTTTCCCCAACTGAAATTTAAGTACAAGTTCCCCAAACACTGCTTTAGGGTTATTCATCAGCATCGCAGCTCAAAACTTGTCAATACTAATGGTTTTGACAGAATTATGCTGGAGTTTCAATATCATTTCACGCCCATTGGTGAGGAGGAGTTATCACTTTCCTCGGCTTCATTTTTCCCTGACTAAGATTTTTCTGGAAGTTCCTTCAAATCTATCTGTACTCTAGCCTTTTTGGTTTGGTTATAGAAAGTTGATCCACTTTCTCCACTTTCAGTTTCTTTTCTTTTGGGAGACATCTTTTAACTACAAACAAAAGAAAAACAAAAAAACACATTGCATTTGATGTCTTCATATTTTTTTGAAAAAGGTGAGACAAATTTCAATAAATTATTCTTACCACATAACCCAAAAAAAAATACTCCAACGGACAACCCATCAGTTGGAACAGATGGGGAACACGAATCTGTTTGAAGACCTATTTAATATCTCCCAATAGATATTCCACCTATTGCAATAGGTGGACAAATTTCAATAAATTATTCTATGCCACATTACAAGAAAATACTCCAACGGATAAACCATCAGTTGGAACAGATCGGGAATCTATTTAAAGACCTATTTAATATCTTCTAATAGATCTTCCACCCGTTGCAACAGATGGATCACCACCACCAATGCCACACAGACCACCACCAATGCCGCCAATACCAACATCACGACCACCGACACCACCGCCAAAAAACATAAATACCAACACCACCTACAACAGCCACCAACAATACTATAAACACCATCTAACAATACCACGATAGTCAATAAAACATTGAGAGAAAACTAAGGTTTTCTCTGGTGCTTCCTACTTTTTTAGCATCAAAACTCAAAATTTTTAACCCATTCTCAAAGATAATACAACTAAAAGTCTTTTTTCCTTCATTGACTAAAAAGCCCTATTTTTTAGAATAAAGAACAAATATAGAACTTTTCTCGAACTCTGTTACATGCAAAGACAGAGAAAAGATGGATACAAGCGGGAATGAAGTCGAATAAAATCCCTATATATAGTTGTAAATAGGAAGAAAATCGAGTTGTTTTAAAGGGTTGAGTAATATGTTAAGTAGTTGTTATTTGTATTGTGAAGAGGGAGAGGAGACCCCAAAAGAGAGAGAGAGAGAAGAGCGAGAACTTAAGATTTAAAATGAAAAGTTTTTCGCGCTAATGGATGATTTGTATAGGTTGATTTGTAATTTTAAAAAAGAATGACAAGTTTTGAAATTGCTAATTTGGTCTGAATTGATCTTAATTAATTTTAAAAAATTTAAAAGATATAATTTTTAAAACATTGAGTTAATGAGAACTCATTTCAACTCAGAGTGATCGATCGACGACTCGGGTCGAGATGAATGCAATACCAATGCCATACAGTTGCAAAGACTCAATTGGTTTTGTAGTTGACCCTACGAGCTTATTCATTCATCCATAGTTCCACCTAAATCAACTTAGGTACTATTACTATCCTAACATTTAGTAGATGAGAACTCATTTCAACTCATAGTGATCGGTCGATGGCTCAGGTTGGGATGAACGCAATACCAATGCCATGCAATTACAAAGACTCAATTTGTTTTGTAGTTGATCCTGCGAGCTCATTTATTCATCCCTAGTTGCACCTAAATCAACTTAAGTACTATAATTATCCTAACATTGAGCTGATGAGAACTTATTTCAAGTCAGAATAATCGATCAACAACTCGGGTTGGGATGAACGCAATACCAACACCATGAATTGCAAAGACTCGATTGGTTTTGTAGTTAAACCTGTGATCTCATTCATTCATCCCTAGTTCTAACTAAATTAACTTAGGTTCTATCACTATCCTAACATTGAGTTGATGAGAACGCATTTCAACTCAGAGTGATCAATCGATGACTCGGATCAAGATGAACGCAATACCAATGCCATACAATTGCAAAGACTCGATTGGATTTATATTTGACCCTGTGAGCTCATTCATTCATCACTAGTTCCACCTAAATCAACTTAGGAACTATCACTATCCTAACATTGAGTTGATGAGAACTTATTTCAACTCAGAGTGATCGATTGATGACTCGTGTAGGGATAAATCCAATACCAACGCTATGCAATTACAAAGACTTGATTGGATTTGTAGTTAACTCTGAGATCTCCTTAATGCATACCTAGTTCCACATAAATAAACTTAGGTACTATATCCTAATATTGAGTTGATAAGAACTCATTTCAAATCAGAGTGATCGATCGACAATTTGAGTAGGGATAATCAATCATTTGGTACTCAAACCTATTTAATCAATCGAACCCACAAGGTTCCAATTCCACCATTTATACATGGACACAAAGTCCTTTCAAGTAAAACATGCATATTGCATTATCCTTTTAATGCCAATGCATTATTACAAGTGGGAAAACCAAACTATGTGACAAAAGCCTTTTCTTTATTGAAAATTTCACAAACATGCTAAGGGCATACGATTTCCAAAACCATAATCTAGGAAAAATCATCAAATTAGGCTTTACCCATGACCCTTCAGTTTAACCACCATTCCCATGCACCTAAGAGTTAAAAACCATATCTAAATCATGATTAATTATATATAAACCATGGAAAAACATTTTTCAAAAACAAGCATTCAAAACCCTCAACTCTTGTTATAAAATCAATATGAATATCTCATGAATAATACTTTAAATCATATGCTATTGCAAAATTGACAATGAAGAAAGAGTTGCATGTCTAAAATATTCAAAATTACTGAGATTAAACCTTGAATTAACCCCTAGGTGCTCAACCTTGAGGAAACCCTAGATTGCTTGGCTTAAGAGAATTTGAGAGAGAAGAGGATATGTTTTTATTATGTTACAGGTGAGAATAAAGTCTTCATAAGGTTTATAGGTTGTAGGTTATGTTTAGGGTAAGAGGGAAATATCTAAAATACCCTTATTAAAAGCTAGAAATTAAACCATCAGTCGTTATGTATGGCCTACAACTCATAAAGTCACCTTACGACTCAGACCCTTCAATCGTAGACAAACCAGAACCTTTTTGGGCTCTTCACTATGAACCCTACGACTGGAACCCTACATCTCGTAATGAGGCACTATGACTTATAAGGTCTAGTCATAGTCTAAACAACTTTAATAGAGGCACTACACTGGACACATTACAAAATACCCTCCTTATGACTCGTTAGGAGTCTATACGACTTATTAAGTCTAGTAGTTATCAATGCAGTGACTTAGTAAAATCCTTCGGGGCTCATTACGACTGGGTCCTATGGCCTGTAAAGACACATTATGACTGTCGGGTGAGATGCTTACAGGGCACAAAGCTCAAAACTCTACAAATTCTCAATGTCCAAAACTTGGGGTGTTTTAATTTGGGTGTTGCTATTAATGTTATCATTAGTGATAGTATCTATAATGATGGTGTCAGAGATAGTGATAAGCATATTTATGATACTCATGAAAAAAAATTAAAAAGGTGTTGACCATAATAATAGTCATACTGGTGGTGGATATGGTGGATTAACCCCTATTTTATGGGAATAAACCTCTTTTGGTCCCTCTTCAATCTCATGTTCTATGTGTAAATATTATGAATCCAAGGACAGATATGCCAACTTAGTTAAAAGCATTAATGCTCTGACTGTTTCTATAAATTAATTAACATCTAAGAGGGGAATCATTCCATCAATAAAAGTTACAGAGCTACTCACTCAATTGGAGGTTAAGAGGAGGAAAAAATAATTTCCAAGGTACTATCAGATATTAAATTAAGAAAAATTATATTTTCTCTTTCTTAAATTGTTGAGAAACTTCAAGGGTCTATAGGAGAAAAGGTATAGCTAAAGATGGTGAATATTTACAAGTTGGTGAAAGCCACAAAGAATATTAAGCTCAAAACACCAACAAAATCAAAAAATACCCCATAATTCTAATCCATGCATAAATTTAGGACAAAGGTGTAACAATACTTCTAGTCATTTTCCATATTTCCACTTATCTTCATTGCTAGGGCTTCTCCATAGCTGCTCTAAGTCATTTATGACTTGCTGGGATTGATAGTTTTATTATTGGGCATTTCATTTGGTTTTTAGAATCAATTCATTATTTAGAAGTCTTTGTTGAATCCAAATAGCCATCGAGGAAAAACTACATTAAAAAATCTCAGATTCAAAATTTGAATATGCCATCAGCTTTGGAATAATGGTTTTTGTCTAAATAGACCTTTGGTTTGGGTCCTAATGCACCCGAGCTTATGTTGACCTATTGGTTGGAAAGTTAGAAAATTGAGAAATATAGGTATGGGACCCATATTTGGTCAAAAATAACTTGGATGAAAATCCTAACTTCACCGATGCATTTAGAACATCAAATTTAGTGGGGTTACGTAGTTCATTTGTGAAAATCAGAGTCTGAATGGTTTCAAGGGTCAAAAACTAGTTTTAACTTTGTTGGTACTGGTGCCATGGAGATAGCGACAAGGATCATGGCGATCATGGCATGGAAATCACGATCCATTTTATGGTGATCAAGGCATCTCCATGCCTGAAGGGGCTATAAATAGCCCTCCAAGTTGCGATTTGGCCCTTTTTCTCTTAATCTTTGAGACCTAAAAACCCTAAAAGTGTGAGATAACTCTAAATTGAGTTTTGTGGGTGACTTGGGAGCTTGATTAACATCTTTTAATGTGAATATCTTTGGATTTAAGGTAAGAATCCTTTGAATCCATGCTTGAATTTCTTGAATTTGTAACCAAAATCCTAAATAGTGTGGGGGCTTGATTTTATCCCTAAATAATCTTAGTTTTCACTTATTTTTTAAGGGTTATGATTCCTTGATAGTGTATGAACATTAGGTTGACCTCAAATATGTGTTTTTCATAAGTGGGACCTACTTAGGGGTTTTGGTTTGTCTTTAGACCCCAGCACAATGGTGCAAAATAGGTATAGCTATGCTCGTATTGATGAGTAGATTATGTTTTTGATATTTTGGCATCTTGAAGAGTCTTGGCATCTTGAAGAGTATTCTAAAAAAAGAAAATGAAGGTTTAGTAGATTGATGAGCATTCTTTGGATTTGAGGTAGGTTAGGTTTATCCCTTATTACAATAAGCTTTGTCATAGTATAATTATGATATGTTATTAGATTGGGATGGGTTTTAGGTGTTGATTTATGATTTTTCAAGAAATATGGTTAGTTGGATTTTGAGGTCATTCCATATATTGAAATGCCTAGCTTATTGTCTTGAACCTTAATGGATTAGACTTAATGTCTCATGCTTAACATGAAAATACTTAGAATTACACTAGTGGGATGAGAGTTACCTTGTCCCTCATGCATAAGGTAATATTGGCCTTATATTCTTACTCTAATAAAGTTGTTTTAGTTCCAATAAACTTAGTGATAGTATTTGAGTAGGATCATTACCTTGGACTTAATGGTAGCTTTCTATACATCTAAGGGTTATATTAGATACCTTAGCCTATTCCAGGGTAGAAATAAACTTAGAAGGTATATTGGAGGATTACCTTGACCTACTTAAGCCAAGATTGAGGTAGTCCTCGTGAGACCCATATATGGTTATGAAATGCCTAAAAAATTCCCCTTGAGGCAATATTAGGGAACCTTGATGGTAAATTTAATGATGATACCATAATGAGTTATTGTTTATGCTTTTAAATAAGCCTACAACCATGTTATTCATTAAGCCATGGTTTTGGCTATTACTCAAGCTATTGATTAGGCCATTGCTTGGCTATTGAATGGGCCAATGAACACCTTATTAAATGGTCCCTTGACTATAACATGGCTTAATCCCTAAAGTACAATATTGACTATGCTACGAATAAGCTACAGATTGTGGCACAGATTGGATATTGATCAAGTTAGTCAAAAAAAAATTTTATGTTAATGGTGGACCAATGAATAGGTTACTTGTGGGACATTTCTCATTATAATTCTTATGGTTATGCTCATGGTCCAATGGACTAGATTATTGACTTATCACTTATAGCATTCATGTTACATATATATATATATATATATATATATATATATATATATATATATATATATATATATACACTTATTGATAATGTGACATTAATGATGAAAAAGGAAATATGAGGGTATGCTTTTCTTTCTTCTCCTTTTATGTTTATTTACTTTAGCCATCGTGGGGCTTGTTCTTTACTTTAGGCCTCATGAGGATTGTCCTTTACTTTATTCCTCGTGGGTCTTTCTCCTTATTATTGATATTAATATGGATATTATAATGATGCCCGGTAATGCCGAATGATACTATGATAATATAATAATACCCAACTAGGTCAGAGGATATTATGATGCTATGATGATACCCAGTAAGGCCGAAGGATATTATCATTATATGATAATACCCGATAAGGTCGGAGGATATTATGATGATATAATGATACCCAGCAAAATTAAAGAATATTATAATGATATGATTATACTCGGCAAGGCCGAGGGATGATTATGATGATACGTATATATAACTAGCAAGGCCGGAGGATGATTATTGATATGCCTATGATTACATCTTCCGGTTCAAGTTTTTCTAGCTCTATATATGGCAACTATGTATTTATGCTCATGTGTAGTTGGGTATAATGTTGATATTTGAGAAGCCGACCATAGTTCTCTAGTGATCAAGGTATAAAGTGCTATAGTTTTTATTTAATATTGAAAAGATGATTAGTGCTGAATATTAATTAAGAGGTTAACAATGACTTATGGATAGTTGAACCTTAGCAATAATAAGGACTAGTGTTAATGATGGCTAGTAATTATGATGATTAAGCTATAATGATGTTTAGCATGAATGAACACTTATAGGAATGATGATAAGTTGGTAAGAATAATTTAGTCGATGATGATAACTAGTTTCCTAATAAGGATTTATGGATTACTGATGCTAGTTACTAAATATCTTTTAGTCAATAAATTGGATAGTGAATAATTGGCGATTAGCAGTTATTGTATCAATGGTGATTAGTGAGTTTGTAATGGCTAGAAACAAATATTATCTAGTTGATAAATGTGGTCTAGTCATAAATTTTGGCTATGTGCTAGTTATCGACTAGTTGGTGAAAAATGATTAGTTGTTGACCCATGAATAGTGATTATGTGTTGAATAGTTAATAAATAACAATTGGAAGGTATATAATTACTAGTGGTTAATTGGATTAGTAAATAAGTGTTGGCTAGCTAGCAAAGAGTTATTAGTGTGTATTGATGATATAGTAGTCTAAATGGTAGTATTGTTATGGTTATGCATATACTGTCATGCCTTGTTTAATTATGAATGTTGATGATAATTAAGGAATTTTGATGAACTTTTGATAGATGGTAAGCGTGGAAGAACAGTTGAATAATGATGGAGTTGAGGTATATTGTTGATTAGATTCCTTTACATTTCTCTCGGGTGTACTCTCGAGTGGTATGGGATGCTATGATGAGTTCTTTACTTTATGCACCAGTTGGCATACCTACTTTGTACTTGTGAATACTTATGTTGATGCTTTATAATACATTATTATTTCAAATTGTCCAATTCTTATGTACAGCGATATTGGCATGTGTTGGCACCTTATGTTATATTGTTATTTCAAAATTTATTACTTGTTATGTATAGCGATATTGACATGTGTTAATGCCTTATATTATTATTCTATTTTGATTAATTATTATAGACAGTGATGGTGGAGATGATTCAGGTTTGATTTTGTACCTTGACTTAGTTATGATTATCTTACATTATATCATCTTTATATCATGACTTAGCTCAGTCGGTCGATGATGCCTACTGCGTACCCATTGTTTTGGTACTCATACTATGCTTCTGCAACCTACAGATCATATCATGACTTATCTCTATTGATGTGTGTGCATCGTGTGGAGGAGCCATGGTTCTGAAACTTAGAGTGAGCTCCTGACTTTTGGAGTATTACCTATCTCTCTCTTATGTATTAGACTAACCTCTATGTTGTATTCAGAGATAAGTTATATAATGTTTTCTATTGAACTTTACTTTGTGCCCTTATATTATTAGCAACTCTTGTATTGATACCACTAGATTTTGGGACTATATAGGGTAATTTCTTATTTATTTCATCTCCACAATTCTTTTCTTTATATATATATATATATGGTAGTCTGAACAGTTCCAGACAATGGGTTTAGCTTTCCTACTGGTAGGTTATAGTAAGCACTATCATAACCTAAGAAATTAAGTTGTGACAAATTGGTATTAGAGCCTAGGCTTCACCTGTGTATTATTATAAGAGAAAGGTGTTTGTTGAGTCCTGTGAATTAGTGCGAAGACATCCATAACCTATCTTCGGGAATCTACAAAGACATTTTAGAAAATTTACTTCTTGACTCCTTATCATGTATCTGCATTGCTATGAACCTCGAACACATTCTTAGACTCTATTATGTTTCTAATGAACGATGCAAGATGGGCGACATTATTAACAGAGGTGGCTAAGACTTTAATACGTGTTTCTAGAGTTTTAGTGCAGCATCGTACTAGAGAGTGATACATGGATGTCGAAGACCTTTAGCTCAGCTAAAAGATTTAGGGCTAGCTTAGGCTCCATTTGAGCTCGTGTCTACTTCACCCCTTTGAGGTTCAGCATTGGGGATCTAATTCATAATTGTAGAACCCTCATAGCTATGGATGACATTCAATTCATTGAACAATTCTCAGGCTAGAGTTGGATTCATTGGTGTTCATCAGGGTTCATGACCAGTTTCTAAGTATAGGATTGGATTTCTCGAGTGGGCCATACATTTTCCCATGTTATATCCATTGGAGTAGGGTATGGTGCATAGATCTATTAAAGGACTAGCATGGCCACTCTTTTTAGCATCGGACCATATGATAGCAGTTTGGTCTTTATTCTCTCACATTTTGATTAGGCGAGGTCCAGTAAAAGAGCATGTATTAGGACTTATAGACATAGCGACAAGAAGCCATCCTATAATATAGTGCTATTGGTATTTTATCTGAGACCTTGTTTTGATTGTGGCAAGATGAGGCATTGGTTTAGAGAGCACCCCATATGTGAGTTAGTGATCAGACAAAGTTAGCATCTATTCCCCACTAGCCTAGAGTTTACGAGACAGGCTATGATTGCGGAAAGGATGATCGTTGGTAGTAGAAAGTGCTCTTGACTTTAGTTGAATAGCCATTCGGGCTTAGTTTGTGTTCTCATTGTGTTGGGATTCAGGAGTTTGTTACCATTGCAGAGAGATCGACTATTGATTTAGAGAGTGTCCTCGATGTGGGATTGCTAGTCTTTCATCTTATTCAGAGCATCCTCATGATAACCATGGCACCTTCAATTAGATATAGTACGCTTAGCACCTCAGTTGATAATTCAGTCGGTTGGTCCAAATTTGGACCCATTAAGATTTACACTTCCTCTTATTTGCAAGGCATGTGATTGTGGATTTCACCATGATAGGTGTTCTTTTCTTTCCCATATTTATCTTATATTACGTGTATTAGGGTTTTCATACCCATTGGTTATTATATGGCTTGATGAGTTTATGTTGGTTATTGTGTGCCTTGTTATTGAATTTATGATTATATGACTACCTCCATGGATTATTTTTTTTAGTAGTGGATGGGGTAGATCTTTATTGATGTTTGATCCCTATGAGTCTAGCTTTTGGGTTCAAGTCCTATTTATATTGGCATATTGGCCTTCTTGTGGCCCCCAAGAGGTACATGATATTGATGTTCATTTTGGTACCGCTTATTTATTGTATTGATGTTGATAT
Organism: Capsicum baccatum var. pendulum; assembly: GCA_030864225.1. Lineage (NCBI taxonomy): Eukaryota > Viridiplantae > Streptophyta > Magnoliopsida > Solanales > Solanaceae > Capsicum > Capsicum baccatum. The sequence goes on from CM061556.1 coordinate 101,170,872, forward strand.
TGTTATTACTATTTCTATCACTTCTTGAGGTTATTAATATTATTAGATATTATTACTTGATAGAATTGATCCCTGTTGGGTAGCTGTATAGACTAATGTTATCTAGTTAGAAATATCCTTTCTTTGTAATGTTATTCGATGGCTTGAGTAGATATAGCCCGATTTGATGATTTCTTTCCCATAGCCCGGCGAGGTTGATTATTTTGCCTCATGGTTAGCTGTGTTAGATTTACTCAAGAATGTATCATGATATCAAAGGTAAGTTGACCTTTCATGGTTCTGTATGGTTCTAGAGTTGGTAATTTAGTTATATTGCCCGTTATTGAGTTTTATATTCTTAGACTTGCCCCTGGGTTGTGAAGGCTTTTGAGTTGGCTATCCCTTCTTGTTTAGCCCATTTGTGAGATTGACCAGTTTAAGGTTTGTTCTTCGTTCGTGGTTGTTTAATTACCTGATAACAATTTGATATAGATATCAAGATATTATAGATTTATATCTTAGGTTTGCTGGATTCATTGCCCTGTGATGGGTTTCCCTTGTTATAAGTATGGAGTTGTATGCTTTGTTCTCATCGTGATATGATTTTTGTCTTTTGTAAAGTTAGAGAGATAGAGGTAGGTGGTCTTCCCTATGATCACTTCTTAAGTGGCATTTTTCTTCTTCGATGATGTGATATATGGATAGATCGAGTGATGATTACCCTACTTAGGTGGATTTAGGAAATCCCCAATTCAGAGTTTGTTCGGTCTAATGAGGCTTGGTTGAGTATTTCTCCTCGGTGATAGGTGCCTATGATTATTCTTCACTAAAATAGAGTGTTGGATTGGTTAGTTCCAACTTAAGTTGCATTTCTCTGAGTTACTAGAGTTTTTTCCATTACTAGTATGGTTTGTGGCCTTTATGAGTTCTTAAGTATGCTTTTTATTGTTCATGCCCTCCACCAGATATGGAGTGGGTCTTTTGAGTTTTCAGTCGTTGCTTTATCCTTTATTGTAATTTTGTTCTTCAGCTATCTTTCAATTTTGGCTCCTCGTGATCTGGTGTAGATATGACTAATTCAGACAGTATGTTTGATGTGAGTATTTATCCTTGACTTGCATTTGTTGGCTTAATTTTTGGATTTGATGCCCTGGGATGGCAATTTGGAAGTTATAATAGATTTGGAGTATTAATGCCTACCTATCTTCAGGTTTGGTTTGGGTAGTTGAAATCGAGTAGTCCAGCCTTGATATTTAGGTTTTGGCTTAAAGTTATAAATCTTGAGTGTAGCCCTCATTTTAGATTTGTCTTAGTTCGAATTTCATTAATAGGATGGTTGAGAAGCTGAAAAATAAGTTTACTTCAGCTCTGATCTTGACTCTGCCTGAGGGCATTGAGGGTTTTGTTGTCTATTATGATATGTCCCGGGTAGGGCTAGGTTGTGTGCTGATGCAGCATGACAAGGTGATTACATATGTTTCTTGACAGTTGAAAGATCATGAGAAGAATTATCTGACTCATAATCTGGAATTATTAGTTGTGGTGTTTGCATTAAAGATCTGGCGACATTATTTGTATGAGGTTCATGTTGATATATATTCTGATCATAAGAGCCTCCAATACGATTTTACTCAAAAGGAGCTAAATCTCAGGCAAATGAGATGGCTTGAGTTACTCAAGGACTATGACACGAATCTTCACTAAAATCCAGGTAAAGCTAACGTGGTTGTTGATGCTCTTAGCAGGTTGTCCATGGAAAGCTTATCTCGTGTGGACAAAGAGAAGCGGGATTTGGTGAAGGACATTCACTATATGGATAATCATAGAGTCCGTATCTTGGATTCCAAGAATGGTGGTGTGATTGTTCAACAGGTGGAGGTGTCATTTCTTGGCGCTGAGGTGAAAGAGAAGCAGATGATAGATCCTATTTGATGCAAATCAAGGAATATGTGGGTAGGCAGAAAGTGATGATTTTCAAAATTGGTGGTGATGGTATCTTAAGATACCAAGGCAGATAATGTGTTCCCGATGTTTATGGGTTGCAAAGAAGAATTTTGGCTGAAGCTCATGAGCTGCATTATACTATTCATCCTGGTTCAATGAAGATGTATCATGATATTAAGGAGATCTATTGGTGGAACAATATAAAGCGGTATATGGCCAATTTTATGGCTAAGTGCATTATGTGTCAGCAAGAGAAGGTAGAGAACTTGAGTCCCGATGAACTGACTCAAGAGATTAAGCTTCCAGTGTGGAAATGGGATATAATTAATATGGATTTTGTTACAGGTCTTCCATGGTCTCTCCAGCAGTTTGATTCGATTTAGGTCATCGTCGATGGGATGACTAAGTTTGTTCACTTCTTGCCAGTGAAGACTAATTACTCTTTTGAGGATAATGCAAAGTTATTCATTAAGGAGATCATAAAGTTGCATAGTACTTCAGTCTCTATCAAATAGATTTAGGTACCTAGTTCTCATCTCACTTTTGGAGGTTGTTCCAGCAAGGCTTGGGGACTTAGGTGACCCTTAGTACCGCTTTCCACCCATAGATGGATGGACAAGCGGAAAGGAGAATACAGGCCTTAGAAAATATGCTTTGGTCTTATTTTTTAATCTTGGTGGTAGTTGGGTTGACCACTTGTCTCTCATCAAATTTGCCTACAACAACAGTTATCACTCTAGCATTGGCATGGCTCCATTTGAGGACTTATATGGTAGAAGTTGTAGATCTCTAATTGGGTGGTTTGATGTTGGTACGAATAAATTATTTGTCCATCATTTGGTTTACCAAGTCTTGGAGAAGGTAAAGGTGATTCGGGATAGACATAAGGTCGCCAAAAGTCCTTAGGCGGATGTGAGGCAAAGGGAGTTAGAGTTCAGTGTTGGTGGTTGGGTGTTGTTGAAGGTGTCTCCCATAAAGGGAGTGATAAATTTTGGCAATAAGGGGAAGTTCAATCCCTATTATATCGGTCCGTCCTTGGTTTTGAAGAGACTTGGTAATGTTGCATATGAATTGGAGTTGCCTTCCATGTTTATATCATTCACCCGGTGTTTCATGTTTTGATGTCGAGGAAGTGTGGGGGTGATTCTTCGATGTTTTTTCCCTTAGAGGAGGTGGGTATTTTGGATTTCTTGTCCTATAAGGAGGTCCTGGCTGAGATTTTGGATTGGCAATTCCGTGGTTGCGAACTAAGGATGTGTGTTCGGTAAAGGTTCTTTGGAGGAACCAAAAGGTTGAGGAAGCTACTTGGGAAGCCGAAGAGGACATAAAGTCCAAGTATCCGATCTTGTTTTCCGTTCCAGATAATCGTGCTTGAAGTATGTGTATTCCTTAACATCTTTGTTTTCTATCTTTGTTAAAGGTAAGTGTGGTAGTGTTTGGAGACAAATCGTGCTAATAAATGCCTATTCCTATCATTCGAGGACGAATGGTCCTAAGGGAAGAGTATGTAATGCCCCAGGTTTTTGGTCCTTGAAAATTTTCTAAAATTTTATCCTTGTTATCCTGACTACAACTCCCTTGAAGAGTCATAGGGGGTCTTGACGTGTCGTAGGGACTCAGTCGCAACTTAATTAGAATAAGTAGCTTAGTATTCTGCTCTAAGTACGAGTGGCTCTCAACTAGTCATCAAGACATCTTACGGGTTGTAAAGACAAGGTCGTAAGGTGACCAGAAAGTTTGGCTCAAGAAACTGTCTTTATTACGACTTGAGGCCACAAATCGTAAAGACTCATGATAAGTCGTTATGTCCCCATCATAGAGTGTCTAGTGTGTTATCCCAAAATTGTTTGTTGTCTTGAGTACGAGAAGTGGTTATGAGTTGCTAAGTGTGGTTATGAGTCGGTGGTATAAATTGTAATCAAACTAGTATGGGGCCTTGGTGGTTCTTTCTTGACTACGACTCCTTATGATGAGTCATAATATATCCTTACGAGTCATATAGTGACCCGTAGTTGCTAACGACTAAATTTCAGTTTTTAAATTGAGGGCACATTGGACAATTATCTCCTTACCCAATAAAAACCCCACGTTCGTAAAGCACTTAAGGGGGTTATATTTCATCCTTAACTACTCAAAACACGTCAAAGGCTCTCTCAAATTCTCTCAAGCGGCCATACTTAGGGTTTCCAAGAAATAGGTCATCTAAGGGCTCCAGGGTTGAATTTGGTTCATGAAACTTTGTATTTTGGTCATGTTACTCTTCCCTCATAGTTAATTTGTAAAAAGAAAATGTTTTAATGTATTGTTCATGAGATACTTATGTTTGTTTGAAATCAAGGGTTGATGATTTTGAATGCTTATCACAGAACAATGTTTTCCCATGGTTTACATATGATTATCCATGCTTTGATTATGGTTTTGAACTTGTGGGTGCATGGGTATGGTGAATGAACTAAGGAATTGTGATTTTTTCCAAACTTATAACTTTTGAAGTGGTTATGACCCCAACCACATAATGTGAATTTTGTTTTTAATTATGAGAAATATGGGAATTTGAATTATCCTTGAACTATTGCATCGTGATTTCGAATTGAACCTTATTGGTTGTGTAATTCACCAATATAATGTATAATTGAACCAAGGGGGTTGTATGACATGACCCGAACCAAGGCCTTGTCGTCACGGGTATGTCAATTTCAATAAGGATCAGAGATCACCCCCAACACCCTATACCATAAACCACCTACACCCATATCGGATAAATTCCAAATATATAACAAGATACTATGCAATATCTTAAGAAATTTTTAATGTCAGTCCATAATCAACCACTGAGGAATGGTCAAATGACTAACTGACACCGCCCAATAACCACAGTAGTCCCGACAAAGCCTTCTAAACAGTGAACCAAACTGAATATCAATAAATTGTCGGGGAATGCCCCCGATTATATCCAAAAATAGTATTTGATAGTCTATAACAAGAAAGAGAAACATAATCCTTAAATAGAGCCTTCCAAAGCATGGAAGCTCACCACTTCAATTTGACTCTCGACCAATACACAATCACTGAGCAAGAGAAGTAGAAGTATGGCCAATTCTTGCATCCTATGGGGATACAGCATCCGAAGACGGTTAGCGGGGTGAAAGCTAGCATGTAAATCAAGGATAAAGATAAAATAATGTTATGAATTCAAATCAAGTCAACCAGTGCACAATAACCATATCCAAATACGTATATTCATATCATGTCAGGATAGGGAACAAGGTTTAGCATGAGCTTTAAAAACTTAACCTAGATTGTGTAGCTTAACCTTCATATAATAGTACCCACGAACTATATGGTCCCCATCTCTCACCCCTTGGTCGGTCCCCAGTGTATGTAGCCGCACGAACCGGAATCTCAAATATATGTACACGGGGAACTCGAACCTCCCAACATATACTAAGGTGACTTAAGCACCCGATCATATAATGATTTATAAGGGTCTCTAACCTCCCAAATCATAAAATAAGAATAAAGGGGACTCGAACCTCCCTGGTCACTTCGACCCCCACGTCGGCAAAGGCGGTTTCCAGTATTGGTCACCCAAAGCTCCACTTTTACAAATCAGCTGCACAACCCTATTTATAGACCAGTTAAAATATTTATCACACAATCTCATTCATAAATAACATCTCACATTAAGGCATACAATGTTGGTATCATCATACAAACTTCACTTGCAAGGTAATAACAACATACCAAAACAATTTTCATTGACTTGGAGAAAACAACTCCCTTTGTTCATTAATACAAGTTGGGGGACACCGACTCCCTTTCTTCATTAAATCAAACCATTGTGTTTCAAATAACTCCTTATATCATGCAATAGCTCAAGACTAGCTCAATTAAACAAATCCCCACCTTTCTCATAACTCAAACCAATTTCACGTTATGGGTTAGGGTTATAACCATTTCAAAAGTCATAAGTTTGGGTCCTAATTCATCCACTATATCCATGCACCCACAAGTTCAAAACCATATTTCAAGCATGAATAATTATAATTAAATCATGGGAAAACATTGTTCAAACAATGACCATTCAAAACCCATAACCTTTGTTTTCAAAACCAAAATAATTCCATGTGAATCACACTTTTATACATATGATTTTTAACAAATTATCAATGAGGAAAGAGTCACATGCCTGAAATAGTAAGATGTACGGAGAGAAATTACCCTTGAAAGCCCTAATTGATCAACCTCTGGAAAACCTAAGTATTTTTGACATTGAGGAATTTGAGAGTTTTAAGAAGATACTTGATATGATTATGAGGGATAGTGATACCATAAAGGGGTTATATGACATGGGTTTCAAGTTGGGTAAGAGGGAAAATGTCTAGAATGCCCTTAACTTAAAATATTAAAAAGGGTCGTCTTTGACTATGAGTAAACCCTTGACGCGTAGCCAATTCTTACGACTCGTCACTAAAAAAATCATAAACAAGGTAGTACCACCAAGGCAACATGCATTTCTACCTTTCGACTTAACCATAGGAATCGTAATAGGACACTACAACTTGTAGGGTTTAATCGTAGTCAACACATAACCCAAATTGGAGTATACATTAGACATCTTACGATTACACCTAATGACTCGTAATATATCCTTACGACTCCTAGTGAGACACTCATACTCAAAGCATAATCTACCAACAAACTTACTGGTTTGGTTATGACCCATCCCAATGACTCATCAGGACATCCTACGACTCATAGGGCCAGTCGTAACCAGGCAAGTGAGCCCAAAGCTCAAGGTATTTTCAAGAGCCTAAATCTGGGGTGTTTCAATTCTCCCCCACTTCAATCATTCATCCTTGAATGATAGGACATGGTAATAACGCTCAATCTACAGCTCTCGTAGGAGTGTAAAGCGGTCGTTGTCAAATATATAACCCAACTGGGTTGGGTATCGATCCCACAGGGAATAGCTTGGTCAACAAGTAAGCAAGGATTACTAGAATTTTAGTGCAAGTCTCGTAAAAAGGGGGAGTTTTGTCGTGCAAGTAATGTAACCAAAGTAATAAGGTAAAAACGGAAAATAGCAAAGTAAAAAGAAAGAATGTTTACTAAGATGTAAAACAATGAGAATTGAGAAGTTGGGGTTATGCCCACCTTATGAGTTGTACGTCTCTATTGGCTATGAGTTGTGCGGAATTCAGACATGCATGTTCTTATAGAGAATTGTATTCGATGGTAAATCCAAGCGTCTTTCGACCTAAACAAGGACTATTTCACTTTAACTCTTTCGAGCTTAAAGAGTATCTAATGGTACGAATTCTCCAAGAGGTTAATCCAGTTACGGCACTAACTTTTTAATAGGAGATGGGACCCTATTACCTTGACATTATCTCTTTTCCAGACATATAACTTTTCTTTCGAACAAGTTAATGCTATACTAGCGTTATTCTATGCGTCTGCAGCCACAAGAATTTGCATTAAGATGAAGAGAATAATGATATAAGCAGCATACGTGTCACGAATTCACAAACTCATAGCAATAGATAGTATCTCATAAGGCTTCCATAACCCCAACAGAGAAGTTTAGTTACCCATGAGTGCGAAGGAAATCACAATAGACATTATCATTGTATCACAATAAAGATCTCGTGTAGTAGAGTGTGGTAGGCGTTAGGCGTGAACTCCGTTGCAAAGTAACATTTCTCTTGTTGTGGAAAAATAAGAATTGATTAGATGAATAGAAGAAGAATAAAAAGTAGAATTAATGGAAGAATTAGAATCCGAATTGTAAGTTGTGGAATAAGAAGTAGAATGAGAATTATTAAAAATCTCTAGCAAAATAGGGTATTTATAATACCCCTATCCTATTCCTACTAAGTTAATGCATTACTTAACCCAATCCTACTGGGTTACTGCATCATTATCCTAATCCTAATAAATTACTGCATTATTATCCTAATCCTAATAAATTACTGCTGGTCCCCAAAGTCTTCAGAAATGTTGTTTTTGCCCGGGACAAGTTTTCCATGCGTCACTTTTGGTCCTTGGCATCCAAGCTTTCCCTTCCTTCTTTCGTGAAGCTTTCTTTGGCATCAAGTTATCCATAAAATGCTGAAATATGCATCATTTATACCTGAAAACTTGCTAATCACGTTTGTTAGCTCACTTACAGGAAAAAGGACTAAAAGTGCATGAATTATGTAATTTGTCCTCAAAACTTGGCTAAAATATGGGTAAAATATAGCACTATAGGCGTGTAAATTCGCTTATCATCAACACCCCACACTTAAAGCTTTGTTCGTTCTCGAACAAACTATTATGTCGCTAGGTAAGGTGCCAGCCTTTCTTTGATTGAGTGTTGCTGAAAGTTGGCTCAATTGCTGCTCTATTTGTTTTATTGAAGTGGAATGTGAATCAACTAATTGTTTCATTGAATACAAATCATTTATGACCTCTATTACTCCTACGCTAGTTGCTTCCACTCCTTTCAATAGTTTAGCCATCATGTCTTCCATACTTCCAGAACCAGATGTGGCGGTGTCACGTCTTCCTGGGGGAACGTATAAACCACTATTGTCATTCTTATTCTTCCAACTACCTTGGTCCTTGTTTCCAGATTTATCATAATAGTTCCAACCTTAGTTTCCTTGGGTATTACCTCGGAAACCCCCCTGATTGTTCAAGTAGTTGGCCTCTTCTTCCGAATCAGATTCGTCTCTTCCTTTTAACGCAATAGCTTTGACTTTTTCGATCTTCCCTGATAATAGATGCTTTGTAAGAAGATCCACTTGTGTTTTCATGTGCGTCATATCTTGATCACGTTCTTCTTCTCTTCTCCTTTGTTCTGCAGTCATGCCAATAGATAAAGTGGGGCTTGCTACCTCAGAATCCCTGGTATGCCAAGCTCTACTTTGCTTCGTTATCCGAACTAGCATATTGCTTGCCTGCCCAAAGGTGAGGTCCATAAATGATTCTCCAGCCGCATTATCCACCACTGGTTTAGTTATTGAATTCAAGGCTCTGTATAGTATCTCCATTAGGTGGATATTGGTCATGTGATGGTTTGGGCACCTCATAAGCTTCGTCTTGAACCTCTCCCATGTTTCATGAAGAGATTCGGTTGGAAGCTGCCGAAAGTTGTTGATTTCATCTCTTAATTGTGCTCTTTTGGATGGCGGAAAAAATCTTTCTAGGAAAGCATCTCTCAATTGCCTCCAATTTGTAATAGAATCAGGAGTCAGCCCATTCAACCATAGAGTTGCCTCCCCAGACAAAGACAGTGGAAATAAGCGTAATTGAATTACATTCTGACCAACACCAGGATTGTCAAACGACTTGTATGTAGAAATAAAGTTGATAAGATGCATATTCGGATCATCGCCTGCTAGTCCACCAAATAATCCCTTGAGTTGCAATAACTGAATCATGGTGCTTGTGATGTTGAACTTGGCTCCGGGTGCCAATGGTGGAGGAATAATGGCTCCTGTGGCTCCGGCTCCATCAAGATCATCATCATCATCGTCGAAAGCTGGTTGCATAGCTCGGCGTTCAGGTCTAAACCTAGCTTGACGATCTCTTCTGTTGGCAGGTGTTGCGATCTCAGCAGCATGCCTAGGTTTTAGTAACTCGTCATCACCTAGGTCCTCATCGTCAGGATTTATTGCTCGCCCAGGGTTATCAATATTCTGTTGATGGACTTGAGCTGCGGCTAGAGCAGCTAGTCTCGCCTGTTCCTGTTGAGCAGCCATCCTTTCAATTTCGTGTTATGCCTCCATTCTACCAATACGTTGTGGTTCAGGATTGATAGGTAATAACGGTTGACCCGAACTTCGAGTATGGGGCATGCACTGTATAAAAACCTGTAGAGAACAAAAACAAAAACAAAAACTAAAAGTAAAAGTACGAGAATCTTTGACCAAAGGGTCTAGTAATTATCATAAACTTAATTGACACTTGTATTCCCCGGCAACGGCGCCAATTTTTGATAACGCTCAATCTACAGCTCTCGTAGGAGTGTAAAGCAGTCATTGTCAAATATATAACCCAACTGGGTTGGGTATCGATCCCACAGGGAATAGCTTGGTCAACAAGTAAGCAAAGATTACTAGACTTTTAGTGCAAGTCTCGTAAAAAGGGGGGAGTTTTATCGTGCAAGTAATGTAACCAAAGTAATAAGGTAAAAACGAAAAATAGCAAAGTAAAAAGAAAGAATGTTTAGTAAGATGTAAAACAATGAGAATTGAGAAGTTGGGGTTATGTCCACCTTATGAGTTGTACGTCTCTATTGGCTATGAGTTGTGCGGAATTCAGACATGCATGTGCTTATAGAGAATTGTATTCGATGGTAAATCCAAGCGTCTTTCGACCTAAACAAGGACTATTTCACTTTAACTCTTTCGAGCTTAAAGAGTGTCTAATGGTACGAATTCTCCAAGAGGTTAATCCAGTTACGGCACTAACTTTTTAATAGGAGATGGGACCCTATTACCTTGACATTATCTCTTTTCCAGACATATAACTTTTCTTTCGAACAAGTTAATGATATACTGGCGTTATTCTATGCGTCTGCAGCCACAAGAATTTGCATTAAGATGAAGAGAATAATGATATAAGCAGCATACGTGTCACGAATTCACAAACTCATAGCAATAGATAGTATCTCATAAGGCTTCCATAACCCCAACAGAGAAGTTTAGTTACCCATGAGTGCGAAGGAAATCACAATAGACATTATCATTGTACCACAATAAAGATCTCGTGTAGTAGAGTGTGGTAGGCGTTAGGCGTGAACTCCGTTGCAAAGTAACGTTTCTCTTGTTGTGGAAAAATAAGAATTGATTAGATGAATAGAAGAAGAATAAAAAGTAGAATTAATGGAAGAATTAGAATCCGAATTGTAAGTTGTGGAATAAGAAGTAGAATGAGAATTATTAAAAATCTCTAGCAAAATAGGGTATTTATAATACCCCTATCCTATTCCTACTAAGTTAATGCATTACTTAACCCAATCCTACTGGGTTACTGCATCATTATCCTAATCCTAATAAATTACTGCATTATTATCCTAATCCTAATAAATTACTGCTGGTCCCCAAAGTCTTCAGAAATGTTGTTTTTGCCTGGGACAGGTTTTCCATGCGTCACTTTTGGTCCTTGGCATCCAAGCTTTCCCTTCCTTCTTTCGTGAAGCTTTCTTTGGCGTCAAATTATCCATAAAATGCTGAAATCTGCATCATTTATACCTGAAAACTTGCTAATCACGTTTGTTAGCTCACTTACAGGAAAAAGGACTAAAAGTGCATGAATTATGTAATTTGTCCTCAAAACTTGGCTAAAATATGGGTAAAATATAGCACTATAGGCGTGTAAATTCGCCTATCATCACATGATATTTATTAGCATGAATTGACTCTACATACCTCTACTTTTACTTTTAACAAAGACAAAAAATAAAGATGCTAAGGAAACCACTCTTTTCTTTAACAAAGTCCGAAAATAAAGATGTCAAGGACAACATATACCATGATTATCCTGAGCATAAAAAAAGAATGGATACATGGAATTTATTTCATCTTCGGCTTCCCAAGTAGACTCTTCAACCATGTGGTTCCTCTGCAAAACCTTTATCGAAGTTGCGTTCTTCTTCTACAACCGATGAACTTGTCAATCCAAAATTTCGATAGGGACTTCCTGATAAGATAAGGATTAAAAATACCTACCTTCTTCAAAGGAAAAACCATCAAAGGATCACCCATTTCCTTTATCAACATCGAAATATGAAACACCGGATGAATGGAACTCAAACTAAAGGGAAACTCTAATTCATATGCAATATTACCAACCCTCTTCAACACCAAGTACAGACCAACACATCATGGTTGTGATCTTCCCCTTCTTACTAAATCTTATCACTCCCTTCATGGGGGATACCTTTAAGAATACCCAATTACCAACACTAAACTCCAACTCCCTTTGCCTCATATTAGTATAGGATTTTTGGCGACTGGATGGCTTTAAGCCTATCCTATATCACTTTCACCTTCTCCATCTCTTGGTGAACAAAATCCAGGCCAAATATCTTAGCCTTACCAACTTCAAACCACCTGATCAAATACCTACCCTTTCTACCATACAAAGCCTTGAAAGGAGCTATACCAATACTAGAGTTGTAGCTATTAATATACGCAAACTCCATAAGAGGCAAATGATCAACCCAACTACCACCATAGTTAATCACACAAGCTCTAAGCATGTCTTCTAGTATCTGAATAGTTCTTTCTGCTTGCCCATCCGACTGTGGGTGAAAAAAAGCACTAAGTCTCACCTTAGCTCCTAAACCTTTTTCAAATAAATGCCAAACGTGCAATAAGAACTAAGTTCCATGATCTAACATGATAGAAAAAAGAGCCCCATGCAACTTCACAATCTTCTAAAGGAACAACTTTGCATAATTCTTTACTAAATAATTAGTCCTCACTGGCAAGAAGTGAGCAGACTTAGTCATCCTATCCACGATGACCCAAATCAAACCAAACTAATTATGAGACTGAGGAAGAACAGTAATGAAATCCATATTATACACTTTCCATTTCCATATAGGTAACTCAATTTCTTAATACAACCCTCCGGGCTGCAAGTACTCAACCTTAACTTTTTGACACACCATTCATTTATCCACTAAACTAGACACATCTCGCTTTATATTGTTCCACTAGTGTATCTCCTTAAGATCATGATACATCTACGTCAAACTAGGATGAATGGCATAACATGATTCATGAGCCTCAACCAATATCCTCTCTCATAACCCATCTACAATGGGAACACATAATCTACCTTGGTACCTCAAGATACCATCGCCACCAATTTCAAAAGCTATAACTTTTTGTCATCCCATATCTCTCTTAATATTCATTAAGACAGGATCCAATGCATGTTTCTCCTTTATTTTGGTACCAAGAGAGGACTGTACCACTTCTTGCACAAACATACCCCCATTCTCAGAGTCCAAGAGATGAACTCCAAGGTCATCCAAACTGTGAATATCTTTCATCAATTCCCATTTATCCTCATACATATGAGTTAGGCTCCCCATAAATAACCTGCTAAGATCATAAGCAACCACATTAGCTTTATCTGAGTGGTAATAGAGACTCATGTCATAGTTTTTAAGAAACTTAAGTTATCTCTTTTGCCAAAGATTCAGCTCTTTCTGGGTGAAAACATATTGCAGGCTCTTATGATTCTAAAAGAAATCTATATGGACCCCATGCAAATAGTGATGTTAAATCTTTAAGGCGAATACCACAGCTAATAAGTCCAAGTCATGAATCAAATAATTCCTCTCATGAGCTTTCAACTGCCTAGAAACATAGGCCACCACCCTACCATACTGCATCAACACACAACCAAGTCCCATATAAGACGTATTGCAATAAAACACAAATCTATCATTACCTTCGGGTAGGGTCAAAATTAGAGTTTGAGTCAACTTATCTTTCAACTTTTCAAAACTTCCCTCATAAGCATCAGACCATAAGAACTGCACCTTCTTCTATGTTATCAGGGCAGCTATAGTCGAGAAACTCTCCACAAATCTCCTATAGTAATTGACTAAACCCAAGAAGCTACGAATTTCAGTTAGAGTTATGGCCTAGGCCACTTCTTAACCACTGTAACTTTCTGCAGATACACCATGATCCCTTCACTAGAAATGACATGACCTGGATAAGTAAAAGCTTTCAACCAGAACTCACACTTCAAAAATTTAGCATATAAATATTGATCTTTCAAGGTTTGCAATATGATACGAAGATGGTCGACGTGATCTACTTCACTCTTAGAGTACACTAGAATATCATCTATAAATAGGATGACTAAAAAATCAAAAAACTTATTGAAAACCCTATTCATCAGGTCCATGAATATCTCTGGAGCATTATTTAAACTAAAATACATAACTAAGAACTCATAGTGACTATATCGTATTTGGAAATAAGTATTAAGGACATCCACCAAGCCTAAGATTTAGTTGATGACAACCAAACCTAAGATCAATCATAGAGAAATATCTAGCACCCTGAAGCTGGTCGAACAAATCATCAATCTAAGGAAGAAGATACTTTTTTTGTACCATAACCTTATTAAACTAGTAGTAATCGATGCACATTCGAAGGAAACCATCCTTTTTACGTATAAACAAAATTAGGATCACCCCATAGAAACACACTAGGATGGATAAAAACCTTGTCAAGGAGGTCTTTAAACTGCTCCTTAATCTCCTTCAACTCAGCCAGATCCATTCTATAAGGAGGGATAGAGATAGGATGAGTGTCCAGAACAAGGTCAATCGCAAAGTCAATCTCCCTATCAAGAGGTATACTAGGAAAATCATCACAAAAAACCTTAGGGGAATTTATTAACCACGAGAATAGATTCATTAAGCCTCATCCTAATAACTCGTCAGGAAACCCTACGACTCATAGGGCGAGTCATAACTAGGGCAGTGAGCCTAAAGCTGAAGGATTTTTCAACAAAATCTGGGGTGTTTCATTATAAATTTCCCCAAGTGATGATAATTGGTTTGCCATAGTGATATTACCTTGCAAGTATAGTTGGAATGATAATACCAATAATGTATGCCTTAATGTGTAATGTGGTTCAATAAATGAGAATGTGTGATACTTGTTTTAATTGGGATTTAATAAGGGTTGTATAGATAATTTGTGAAAGTAGAGGTCACGAGGTACCAACACTAGAAACTACGATTGTCGACGTGGGGGGACTATATGATCGAGAGGCTTGAGTCCCTCTTATTTATTATAATATGATTGTGAAGTTTGAGTCCCCCATACTATATTACATGAGTTTGTGCTCGTGTCACCTTGATATTCCGGGAGATTCGATTCCCCCATACTATATATGTATACCCTTTGGTTTGTACAGCCACACGCACTGGGCCCACTAGTTAGGGTAGATCTAGGCCCATATATCCCATGGGTGCCTTCGTATGTTATGATAATTGAGTAACACAATTCAGGCTAATGTTTTAAAGAGCATGTTAAGCCTTGTTCCCCATCCTAGCATGTGATATATATTTATATGCATTTGATTATTTGCATTGGTTTTGAATAATTTTATACTATTGATCATGGCATTATGATATCCTTATCCCTGAGTTACATGCTAGTTCTTACCCTACTAACTATATCCAGATGATGTATTCCCATGCGATACTAGCACCGAAGCTACTTTTACTTTTCCTGTATAGTGCTAGGTTGGTTGGCTCAGTTGTTGAGTTGTGGTAAAGTTGTGAGATTTTATCACCCAAAAGGTTTAGGCCTTTCATAATCTTTCATTCTTAGATTGAAGTTGATATTTACTTTAATTATCACTAATAATATCATTTTTATTCTTATTATCATCTATCAGAGTTGGGGACATGTCCCGACCAAGACTAGTTTTGGCTCTTTATTTTAAGGCTTGGTTTGGATTACTATAAATATTGGGTGATGTTGGTCGGTTTTTCGGCCAATCACCGATCATCGATTATAAATATGTTTTGAGTTTCCTTAAGCTTGTTGCGTGTTATCTTGTTATATGTTTAGAATTTATCTAACATTGAGGAATGTTGTATTTGGTTTGGTTAGGTGCAGGGGGTGATCTCTGATCCATGTGGGACTTGAGATACCCTTCATGGAAGGCCCTAGTTTTGGTAGTGATAAGAATGGCATAGATTGTATTCCTTGATTATCATCATTGGTGTTCCCAGATAGCACCTTATGGGCATATTCTTGTGTTTTATCATATGGACTTTTAGCGTATGATTTTCAGTTCTTTGAGTTCTATGTGATGATATTGCGCATATCGGACTCAGGTTATTTTTCTCCTAGTTTGGAGTGGATAGCAAGTATGAAATGGTAAGGAAAGGTTATATTTGGATTTGGAGTCAATGGTATAACTCATGTCTTAGGTTGGTATAGGATCGATTAAGTTTATGATGATTGGTACGAATATAGATATTGTATTAGGGTGTTGTATTTTAGATTTATATGCATTATCCTTATGGGTTCAGTTGGAGGCCAGTTAGCAGTTGAAGTTAAGAATTAACATTTGGAAGTAAAGTGAGAGCATTGGTTGAAAAGGGAAACCTGTGGTGAAATCCATTGGAAGTGTTCACTCTTTATGGAGGTTATCTAGAAAGTCATGCTAAGATTATGAGGGCCCAGTATCTCATCTTTTTGAGAATTAAAGATTCATTCAATCCATTGACTTTCGGGGATGAAAGTCCTTTTAGTAGTGGATATTGTAATGACCCTTTTGGTCATTTTTTATATTTTTATTTATATCATCATTAGGGATTCTCCATATCTTCCCCAAGTTATTTATGACTTGTTAGGACCAATAGTTTAGTTACCGAGCAGTTCATTTGGTTCTTAGAATCAATTCCCAATTTGGAAATTTTTGCTGATTCCAAACAGCCATCGAGCAAAAACATCAGTAAAACGATCTTCGATACAAATTCTGACTATGATAGTTACTCTAGAATATTAATTTTAGGATAGGTAGACCTTTGGTTTAGGTCCCTATACATCTGAGCTCATTTTGACCTATTGGTTGGAAAGTTGGAAAATCAAGAAATATGGGTCTAGAACCCATATTTGGTCTAAAAACCCTTGGATGAAAAATCCAACTTCACCACCGCGTCTAAATCATTGAATTTAGTGGGGTTACATAGTAGATTTGCAAAAATTAGAGTCTGAATGAGTTTTGAGAGTCAAAATAAGTTTTGACTTTATTGGTATAGGTTCCATAGTGACCGCGGCAAGCCCCATGGTGATCGCAGCCCATTTGATGGTGATCGCAGCATCTCCATTCCTAAAGGAGCTATAAATAGACCTCCAAGTCACGATTTGTCCATTTTCTCTTTATCTTTGAGACTTAGAAGCCCTAGAATGATGAGATAACGCTAAACTGAGTCTTATGGTGACTTGGGAGCTTGATTAACATCTTTCAATGCAAATATCTTCGGATTTAAGGTAAGAATCCTTCGAATCCATTCTTGAATTATTCATCAAAATCCTAAATAGCTTTAGGGCCTGATTTTAGCCCTAAATAAGTTGGGTTTTCACCTATTTCTTGAGGGTTATAATTTCTTGATGGTGTATGAACATTCAGTTGACCTCAGGAATGTATTTTCCATAAGTGGGACCTATTTGGGTATTTTGGTGTCATTTTTGGAACCAAAGCATGATGGTGCAAAATGGGTATCATTATGCTCATATTGATTAGTATATTATGTTTTTGATAGCTTGGTATCTTGAAGAGGCTTCTCAGAAAGGAAAAATAAAGGTTTAGTAGATTGATGAGCATTCTTCAGATTTGAGGTAGGTTAGTTTATCCCTTGTTAGAATGAGTTTTGTCATAACATATATCTTATTAGATTGGGAGGGGTTTTAGGTGTAGTTTGGTGATTTTTCAAGACTTGTCGTAGTTGGATTTTTAGGTCATTTGGACCCATATAGTGAAATATCTATCTTGTTGTCTTAAACCTTAATGGATTAGACTTAATGTCTCTTGCTTAACATGAGAATATTTAGAATTACTCTAGTGAGATGGGAGTGACCTTGTCACTCATGCTAAGGAAACGATTGGCCTTAGAAGCTTACTCTAATGAAGTTGTTTTAGTTCCAATAGACAAAGTGATAGTATTTGAGTAGGATCCTTACCTTGGACGTAATGGTGGCTTTCTATACATCTAAGGATTGAATTAGATACCTTAGTCTAGTTCAGGGTAGAAATGAACTTAGAAGGTATATTGGGGGATTTAAGAGTAATCCTTGACCCACCTTAAGCCAAGATTGAGGTAGTCCTCGTAAGACCCATAGATGCTTATGAAATGCCTAGAAAATACCCCTTAAGGCAATATTAAGGAACCTTGATAGTAAAATTATTGATGATGCCATAATGAGTTATTGTTTTATGCTATTAAAAAAGCCCGCGACCACGTTATTCATTAATCCATGGATGTGGCTATTACTCGAGCTATTGATTAGGCCATTGCATGGTTATTGAAAGGGCTAAAGAACACCTTATTGAATGGTCCCTTAACTATAACGTGGCTTAACCCCTAAAGTATGATATCGACTATGCTACGAATAAGCTATAGATTATTCCATGGATTGGATATTGCTCAAGTTAGTTATAAACTTTCTTTATGTTAATAGGGAGCCAATGAATAGGTTACTTGTATGCCATTGCTCATGATGATTCTTATGGTTATGGTCATGGTCCATTGGAATATATTATTTACTTATCACATATACAATTTATGTTACATATATATTCACTTATTAATAATGTAACATTGATGATGAACGGGGAAATATGGGGGTATGTTCTTCATGCTTCTCCTTTTATATTTATTTACTTTAGCCCTAGTGGGGCTTGTTCTTTACTTTAGCCCTCATAGGTATTGTCCTTTACTTTATCCCTCATGGGTCTTGCTTTTTATTATTGATAGTAATATGGATATTATGATGATGCTCGGCAAGGTAGGATGATACTATGATGATATAATGATACCCGACAAGGTTGAAGGATATTATAATAATATGATGATACCCGGTAAAGCCAGAGGATATTATGATGATATGATAATACCCGGCAAGGCCAAAGGATATTATGATGATATGTAAAAACATACCCGACAAAGTCGGAGGATAATTATTGATGTGCCTATGAGTACATCTTCCAATTTGAGTCCGGCTAGCCCTATATATGGAAACTATATATATATATATATATGCTCATGTGTAGTTAGGTAAAATGTTGACATTAGAGATGCCAACCATAGTTCTCTTGTGATCAAGGTATAAAGTGGTATAGTTGATGATTTAAGGTTGAAAATATGATTAGTGGTGATTATTAATTAAGATTTTAATAATGATTTATGGATAGTTGAACCTTAGAAATAATGAGGACTAGTGGTATTGACAGCTAGTAATTATGATGATTAAGCTATAATGATGTTTAGCGTAAATGAAGACTTATAACATTGATGATTCATTGGTAATAATGATTTAATCAATGATGATAACTAGTTTCCAGACGAGCATTTGTGGATTAGTGATGCTAGTTACTAAATGGCATTTAGTTAATAAATTGGATAGTGGATAATTGGTGATTAGCTATTATTGGATCAATAGTTATGAGTGAGTTTGTGATGGCTAGAAACAAATATTGGCTAGTTGATAAATATGGCTCAGTAATGATGGTATTGCTATAGTTATACATATATTGTAACATTGTTTAATTATAAATGTTGACGATAATTGAGGAAGGTTGGTGAACTTTCGATTGATGGTAAGCATGGAATGACGGTTGAATAATGATAGAGTTTGGATATATTATTTATTAGATTCCTTTACATTTCCCTTGGGTTCACTCTCCAGTGGTATGGGACGTTATGATGAGTTCTTTACTTTATGCACCAGTTGGCGTGTGGGAGCCAACTTTGTACTTTTGAATGCTTGTGTTGATGCGTTATGATACATTATTATCCTGAATTGTCCAATTCTTATGTACAACGATATTGGCATGAGTTGGCGCCTTATGTTATATTGTTATTTCAAATTTACTACTTGTTATGTATAACGATATTGGCATGTGTTGATGCCTTATGTTGTACTGTTATTCTATTTTGATTATTTATTATACACCGTGATGATGGAGATAATTTGGGTTTGATTCTTTACCTTGACTTAGTTATGATTATCTTGCATTATATCATCTTTATATCATGACTTAGCTCAATCGATCGATGATGCCTATTGAGTACCCATCGTTTTCATACTCATTCTACACTTCTGCGGCTTGTAGATCATAATACGGGTTATAGTCGTTAATGTGTGTGCATCGTTTGCATCAGTCATGGTTCGAAGACTTAGAGTAAGCTCCTGATGCTTGGAGTGTTACCTATCTGCATCTTATGTTCTAGTCTCTATATTGTATTTAGAGATAAGTTATATTAGTATATTTAGTTGAACTTCACTTTGTACTCTTGTATTATTAGAAGTTGTTATACTGATAACACTATGTTTTGGGACTATATAATGTAATTGCTTCTTTATTTCATCCATTCGCAATTCTTTTCTTTATATATGTGATAGTCTATTGCTAGACGTTCTAGAGCACGAGTTTCGTTTGCCTACTGGTGTGTTATGGTAGGCGCCATAATGACCTAAGAAATTGGGTCGTGACAAAAAGACTTCAAGAATGTGCAACACTCCACATTTTTGGGCTAGAATTTGAACTGTTATTCCTATATGTCTAAACTCTAATTCAATTATCTCGATATAAATATAAATTTAATGATATTTTACTAGTGTGCAAAGTTCTTTTGAGGGGAAGAATGTTCATAGAATACACTTAGAGTAAAGTGGAGTTAAGAACTTTCGTTATCGACCAAATTTTGGTATTCAATTCTACAAGGGTCAACTTTGAACGTGTATAATATATTTGGGGCTCAAGACCCACTAAATTAAAGATAATTAATTTCTTTTTCCAACTCATCCGATTTTGGCTTAACCAATACTCGAGCGAAAAGTTATGAGCATTCTTATGAGGAACCAGTGAGGATCCGCAATTTGAGCATGTCACGGAGGATAATATTTTCGGTATTAATCTGTCCAAAAATAAATTAATTTCCTTGAATGGTTTGAGGCCTATACTGATTATCATCAATTAGACTTTCCTTTCTCAAAATCAATTAATGTTTCAAAAGTATTGAAAATCATAAACAGGGTAGATATCACCTCTAAACTTTATCCATCATAAGGCTTTACTATATCTCATGTTGATAGCTCGATTGTTGCTTCACCTTTCAAGCGGAAAGTTAAAAACGAATGGGTTACCGACAAAAATATTAAAAAATTAAACAAAATAACTACACAAACAAGTATCTTCATGCTCTTGGTGAATATTAGATTTCAAAACTATCTTTAACAACTTACTACTCCTAAATCATCAGAATCCTCCACCTCTTCAATTCTGTTATTCAAAGCTTATGAGATCCCTAGAACCTTTACTAGCGAACTCCAAATGCATAATTCAAAAGGTCTTCTGCAACTCCCCGATCTTCAATGAAGTATCATAGAAATCGAGAAA
Source organism: Capsicum baccatum var. pendulum (assembly GCA_030864225.1). Lineage (NCBI taxonomy): Eukaryota > Viridiplantae > Streptophyta > Magnoliopsida > Solanales > Solanaceae > Capsicum > Capsicum baccatum. Next base: position 101,191,965 of record CM061556.1, read on the forward strand.
TCTCTCAGCCCTATAGCTCATGACATCCCATGTAATGAATCCTTAGCTACAATTAGGGGTACTTTAAGAGGGTAATTTAGATGACAGTCAGTCGGAGGAATAAGTACCTCTAGAAATAGCCCTAGTCGGAAGCAAGCAAATTTTCCAATTAGTGCAAGCCACAAAAACTTTATTACCCTGGATCTACCCATTTGGATTATTATTAGAGGAGAAACCTAATGTTATGTATGTTGACGCCTAATTTTTTCCCTCCACGACTAATTTAATTTTGAGTTTCTTCTATTTTAAATGAAATTACTACATTTATTTTATCCGAATAAGAACTTTTCAAAAGTATTCATCTGGGTAATTTTGGAATTTAAAGGGCTGATTATATATTTTTCTATTCGTGTATATGAAATCATATAATTTTGTTACTTAAATAATTTTTTTACAGAAAAAATAAATTTTGATCGAGAGTTATCTTGAAAACTAATCCAAATGGTTAAAACCCTTGATTATAATTTGTTCTCAAAATAATTTATTTGGAATAAATATCTGTTTAATTTGTTAATCAAGAAATTCAGAATTAAATGAGGTATTAATTCGTATCGAATTTCAATTTAATTTAGCCAATCTATTATTTTTGGCCATAGTGTAAATCAGATTGGCCACAATTGTAATGCAATTGGCTAATTGATTTTCAATTTGTCCAAACTCTAATCTAATTAGGATTATATTTTAAATAATCACAAAAAATTAACAAAATTTATCCTTCCCTTTCAAAAATAACCCAAAAATAACTTCAACATACAGCAGTAGCGACCCAACAAGACCCTCCACTCAGCCTACTCCAGAAACCCGAACAGGCCAATATTTATTTCCCTTTTTTTATTATCTTCGCCACAAAATAGACCTAACAGAAATACAACAACAACATACGCGTACAACGCAAAAATAGCAACAAAAATTGATACCAAGTTTAACCTAGCTCCGACCAAGCACCCCGACCTGGACCCGATAATGACCAGGCAAAACCCTACTTTTTTTCTCCTTCACATCTTAAAATTATGAGAACTTTCTAGAAATTGTCCAGGTGGATTGAGCTCCGTGATTCAACGCATGGGTTGTACAATTTTGTATGATTTTGTCATCTCAAACCTTATCCCATCTCTTGAATTTGAATTTCCCCCGTGAAAATTCCCAAAATTACCCCCATTCTCCTTTGTCCCATATCGGTGAAAGCATAAGATGTGACCCTCCGTCCTCTCTATAAAAGGGTCATTGAGGAGTAATTTGAGGCAAATCTTAAAGGTTGAAAAAGCTTTCGAGCAAAAAAGTCTCATTTTTTTAGTAAAAAAATTGTGAAAAGTCGTCGATTACTCGAAGTTTTAGGAGTCGTAGTGAAGTTTTTTAGTGGTGGTTAAGATTTTGACGGAGTCTTGAATCTAATTTTGTTGCTCTGAAATAGGTAACACTTTGTCTCATTTAGTCTTAATATCTTCTTCTTCTTCTAGTCAATTTTTTAGTGTTTTAGTCTCATAATCATGTTGTTTGTAGTTGTAATTTTATTTGCTGAGATTGTTTGCTCTAGAAAGCCTTAAAGGCTATAGGATATTACCTAGAGTATTTTTGTTTTGCTCTGTTGGTTTTGCTGAAATTGCAAGTTATTAAATGTTCTCTATTTTGGAGAAGGTTTAGAATGGTAAATTTTGTTGTCATTTGATTATTGGGTTGATAATTAGTTGGATTTTTTGGTTGCATTATTTGTTTATTGGTTATATGGAATTTTCGTTCTGTGTTGACGTATTATTTTTGTTGAGCTTAGCAAAAAAATTGAGGTCACCTACTTCATCGCTTACAAGAGGGGTTTTGGGTTATGGTTTAGTTCTGCTATATTTTACTCTCGCTACTCTGCTTTTCCATTTTCTTATTTTTGGTTATGGTTTTATTATTTTTTCCAAACGTCTCTTTATTTTCTTGCAGTAGTTATAAATTTGTTGTCCTTTTGATTTATTGGGCTGAGAAAAGAAGTGAGAATTTTTTTGTTGCATTGCTTAAGATTGTTTTTTGTTTCCATTATTTTTGGTTATGTTAAAATTGTGAATTCGTTAAGTGTTTTGTGCTACCCCAAAGAAGTTTCCATTCTATGTTGAAACATATCTATGGAGCAGTTTGTTGTTTTTTTCATTTGTTTCTTTGTGAGATACGCGGAACCAGAGGTTTGGAATAATCAATTAAGCGATGAAACATATTTAGCTAGCTTGCATAAATATATTCCATGAATTCAATGTCTATATACTTATGTTTGCCATATTGAAGTTGGTTTTCATGGTTGACATTATTTCTTTAGATATGAGAGTTTCTTTAAAAATAACCTGTGTTTTAAGTTATCTCTCTAACTGACTAATTACATTTTTTTATTAATGTTCTTCTAACAATATTTTTCTAATTAAATTAGATGTTGCTACATGGGTATTCCTCATTTCGTTGGTTATCTATGAATTTTTTACTGTTGAATATCTATATTAATGTAGCTATTGACGTGATTATGTGTTCTTTCTTTAATACAAATGACTTTATCTTTTTTTCCAAATCATCTCGGGACGTTTGTTTATGATCAAGTTGATAAATCTTCACTATTTGGAATATCTATTGATGGAACCATGTCATCTATTTATGGCTTTCAAGAATTATTATTTCCTTTGTATGGACATCATGTTCTCTCCTATTCGTGTGATTGTTATCTTACCTCAATAAATTTGCTTCTAAAATTTGGGATGTCTTCCTCCCATGTTAAGTTGCCTATATAAAATATTGTTGTTATAAAGTTTTAGAGTAAGAGATGTTAGTCGATTAAAAAGTTTTCTTAGGTGTGTTTCGTGTGATAATTGGGGTCTGTTCTTTTGTTTTCCCTGACTTGACATGCTAATATTATTTGAATAAATTACGATCCTTATCATGAATCCTTAAAATAATAGTTTAACTTCGTTTGCCCAAAATCATGACAATTTATTGGTTTTATCTTGTCCTTTCTATTAATTGGGATTTCTTTGATTGTATGCTCTCTCTCCAACTTTGTGAATCATTGCTTCGTGCTTGAATACCTTTCACTGTAACATGAATCCTTTAGCATGATACCACCAATTTGGAACATGTATTAGTTTCGTATCATTTCTTTGCATAAATTTCTTGGAGTCTAAATGGACTCTTTCCCCCTTTGCATTTTGTAATGGGCCAATGAGGTTCATCTTTCAAGAAAATTTCAAAAGAAGGGTCAAAAGGATGATACATGGGGTACAATGCGAGGAGAAGAAAGAAATAAAAAAATGGGTCAAAATCCATTGATAAAGTTGCATAGATCTAGAAACTTGAATAGTCTCGACCTTTATTATTTTTAGGTTTTATTTATTGATTTATTCATTCATTTTAGGCCTCAGAACCAAAGTAGTAAATTAATAGAGGTAAAGAGGATTTATGGGCATTCCAAGTCCGAATACTAGTTTAGGACAGGTTGTCGGACAAAAGCCCAAGTATTTAGATTAGGACAAGTGAAGATGAGCAAACAGCCCAAATTAGCATAGGACAGGGTTTGTAGATTTGGGTCTACTGGCCTAAGTCTTTTAGCCTCCACCTTTCCCCTTTATATGCTAATTATTTTTAGTTTTCTTAGACATAGTAAAAACTTCCCGCTAAGTCGTCAAAACATATTTTGGACAAATCTTGAAGAAAAAATTTTCCTTAATAGATTCCTTTTAAAAAATTAACTATCCCTTTTAAAGTTAGTCAAAAAAAAGTTGTTTTTAAATAGTCCAGATAACTGAAGTTAGCAAATACTCTTGGTGACTTAACAACCTTCCAAGAATATTAATAGAATCACTATCTTGGAATTTCTAAATTTAAAGGATTTTTCTGTTTTGAATTGTTTAAGTAATTTTTAAGGATTTTCTTGATTTTCCTAAATAAATTAAGTGGAGACTATATTTTCAAAAATTGAGTTTGAAAACTTTTTTGAAAGTATTTGAATTCGTGAAAAAATCACAAAAGTCATTTCTCCGCAAAACAGAAATGGCGACTTTGTTGGGGATTTTTAACAAGGTTCTAACCAAATATTTGAATTAGATTCTTCAACTAACTATTGTAGTGTTTAAACTGTTTATGTGCCTCAGTGGTTAAATTGTATAAAATTAAACAGTTGCATTTCATAGCATACTTCTTATTTGACATATATAAATTATTTGGGATTTCGTAGATGTCCTGACCCCTATTGTTGAATTCTAAATCAAGTGTTGGGAATACAATGGTTTATTGGAACATTAGGCGTTCGATGGTTGTTCGTATTTCCAACCCCAAGTCGTCCACTTTGGAACCTGGTCCAAACCCACTCTAGATAATCAGGATAGAGCGAAGACCAAAACCCTCTTTAGATATGAGTCTAGGATGACCCAATAACAGAGGGGGTATGTAACGACCCAACATCACCTCCTGGGACATCACACGGTGCTTAGGGCTACAAGTAGCCCCAATCTAACCCTTTGAGCCTATCACTTCTCATAATAACTTATTCAAGAAGAAATATACAAAACACTAGAACTGTCATATCAAATAAAAGAAAGTACGAAGTAATACTCGATCCATACGACCACAATACTAGAAATCTCAACACAACCACAGTCTGATAACTAGTCTGACAAAGCTTCTACTACTCGATGGACTAGAGAGCCATTGGGACAGGTCCCCAACTGACTCAAACTGAACTGAAAGTAATGACATAAACACTCAAGTACTGAAATTTTTAAGGATAGGCCCTTAAACCAAGAAGACTCACCACTGAAGAAATGTAGACAAAGGTACTCGGGAATCACTGATGAGACTAGGACTGAGCACCTGAACCTACATTATAAGACAATGTAGCACATAGACGTATATGTGGATCAGCACTTGGGAATGTACTGAGTATATGGGGGTGTACGTATTTACATAAAACAATGTCAATACTCTTTAATCAAATCATGCATGCATGCATGCATGAATAAGTCAAAAATGTAAAGCTCATAAATCATGTAGAATGAAGCATGTAACGCAAATCTCGTGAGTCGTTATACTTTGGCTTTAAAATCAGTACTCTTCTCTTATTCTCATTACTCATAGGCTGAAGGAAATTTTAAACAATACTTTCAACTCATGCATATATCTCATGGGGAGTAAAACTTCTTTAATGCTCAAAAAGTTATAACTCTTTTGAACTCAAACACTTGGAACTCGGAATCATATAACTTTGGTTTGAAAACCGGTGATCAAATTGTATTAGTAGAGAAAACTACTTCCTTCTATGGAAAATACTCAAAGCAGTTCATTTATTTTAGAAAATATCTCATCGCAAAGATTTAGGAAAAATATTCTATCTCAAAGAAACGTACTTTAGTTTAGGGAGGTTCTCTTAACCGACATAAACCATGCGAGCTACATGGAGTCCAACGTCTTGTCCTCCTAAGGAAGAAACCTCACGTTAGGGAGAGGTGTCATACTATTCCCAAAGAGTATAACCTCAACTCAGTAATCACTTATCTCAGCCTCAGGCCTAATCATCTCGAACTTAGGCCCAAAATCTCAAACCTATGGTGGCACGTAATTCTAGGGTAAGAAACCATAGTAACTTATACAACTCGATGCTAAATACTACTCCCTTTAGTTTATCTCGCTCATCTCATGAAAATCCACTTTCAAAATAATCTCATGGTTCACAAGAACCCAACAATCAAATCTGGAATCTCATGTAGTGAAGTGGATTTCAAAGATCTATGACCATTAGGTCAAAACATTTCTCAATAATCTCAGAATACTCAAATAATGGGTGCTTATATCCTTAAAGTTCATAAAATTACAAGTCTCAAGTAGGGCTTAGTGACTCATAATTCAATCTCAAGTTAAAACTCATCAAAATGCATATTAGATAGAATATAGATTCATAAATCATATAGAAATCTAGAATTTACAGCAATTTATCTCATAATCTCAAGATACTCATATACTTCAATATCTCAAACATTTCAACTATTAACTTCTCAAGGATTAAAACCATGGGGTATAGACCCAGCCGCAATTTCTCAAGAAAACATGTAAAAATCATGTCATTAGACTCTCCATTCATGGGAAATATCAAATGCTTACAACCAATAACAATGGGTGAAAACCCCAATTCAATTTCATGTAAAATCTCATAAATTACAGAAAATTATAGTTTAAATAAGCCTTTGGGCACAAGGGTGAAAGGATTACCCTTGTTCAAAACCCCACATACCTTGAATGAGGGTTCTTGAAGCCCTTGACTTGGGAACCTTCAATTTTGACTCAATTTAGAAAATCTATGGTGGATTCTTTAGATTCTTGGAAGAGGTTTTGGATACTTAGGGTCTTGTTGAGATAAAACTTGAGAAAAACTTCATAGAATGCTTGTAAATAACTTTAATTTGGTGTTTGTATGGTTTAAGAGGCTCGAAAAAGTCCACTGTCCCCTTTTTAACTTCTGTACGAAGATAAAAGAATTGAACTGGGAACCCGATTTTATAGGCCACCGCAACGTACCACTATCGAGTGGCTCACTGGAGATTAACAAATGGAAATCTGGGAGTCACCATGACGCGGAGCCATGGCATTGTCCCACTGGTTGGGACCTGGAACTTCAGCGCGACGTGTCACAATTGCGCTAGGCCACTAGAAATTGACTATTGAGAAATTGGGGCCCTCCACGACGCGCCACTAGCGTGGAGTTCTACAGGAATTTGACAATTGTCAAATAGACCCTCTCTATGATGCGCCAAGCACTAAAATAATGTTTTTTTATGACTAGGACTTAAATTAGCCATAACTTCTTACACCCGATGCCGGATTTGGACGAAAATAGTATTGTTGGAAAGCTAACTCAATTCTCTACACTATAGGAAGTTATTTTCAGGAAAATTCAACAAGATTAAAACACTAATCACTTGGGAAGTCTCTTCTCAATCTCTTAGAGCCGGAATTACACTTCACTTGAACCGCTCAAGGCTCAAACTACAAGGGAACTTTGTGGGGTCTTACAATATCTCCCCCTTGTAAACATTCGTCCTTGAAAGTCGCTAGTTATGCTAAGAGCACGAAAGAAATTGAGTATGTAAATCTTGAAAAACTCATTAAACTAACTATATGTCTTTCTAAACTCTTGAATACCCCGAAAATTGCAAGAATTCATGCAAGAATAGATATATAACAGAACATTAGATTAGAAGGGTTGAATTAAGGAAGAATAATACCTTCGAATTGATCTAAACTCAAGTAAAAGAGGTGTGGGTACTTGGCCGCATGTCTATTTCTGCCTCCCAAGTAGCGCCCTCAACTAACTGGTTCCGCCATAACACGTTGATCAAGGGAACCTCCTTGTTTCTCAGTCTACGGATCTGAAAATCTAGGATCTCAATAGGAATCTCATCAAATGAAAGACTGTTCTGAATATCAACACTCTCTGAGGGATCTACTATAACAGAATCACCAATATGCTTTTTAAGCGTGGAGACATGAAAAATAGGATGAATGGCTAACAACTCCGTAGGTAACTCAACCTCACAGGCTACTTTCCCAACACGTCTCAAAACTCTATACGGCCAACATAACGGGGACTAAGCTTTCCCTTTTTACCAAACCTCTTCACCCCTTTTATGGGAGAAATTTTAAAGTACACCAAATCACCCACTTCAAAATCAAGATCTCTTCTCCTCATATCTGCATATGACTTTTGACAACTCTGAGTTGTCTTTAACCTCTCGCTAATCAACTTAAATTTCCCCATAGCTTCAAACACTGCATCTAGCCCAATCACAGTAGCTTCACCCACTTCAAACTAACCTATGGGTGATCTACATCTTCTACCATATAAGGCCTCAAATAGTGCTATCTCGATGCTAGCATGGTAACTATTGTTATAGGAAAACTCTATCAATAGAAAATACTTATCCCAACTACCTTTGAAATCAAGAGCACACGCCCTCAACATGTCTTCTAGGGTCTGAATGATCCTCTCAGCCTGACTATCTGTCTATGGATGAAAATCAGAACTCAAAAGAACTTGGGTGCCAAGACCCTGCTGAAATGCTCTCCAAAACTGAGAAGTGTACTGAGTACCCCTATTTGAGATGATAGACACGGGAAGTCTATGCAAAATGACCAACTCCTAAATATACAATCTAGCTTAATCCTCAGCTTTATAAAATGTATGTACCGGTAGAAAATGCGCAGACTTAATCAATCTGTCTACCACAACCCAAATAGAATCATGATGATGATGCAAAAGGGGTAACCCGGTCACAAAGTCTATATTCACCACCTCCCACTTCCAAGTGGGTATAGTAAACTCTTGCATCACACCACCAGGTCTTTGGTGCTCTACCTTAACCTGTTGTCACATTGCACACTTTGCTACAAACTCAGCTATATCCTTCTTCATACCATTCCACCAATAGATTTACCGCAAGTCGCAGTACATCTTGGTAGTGCCGGGATGAATAGAATATCGCACGCCATGTGCTTCAGCCAGAATCCTCTGCCTCAGATTATCAACGCAAGAAATGAACAATCTACCCAAAAATTTCAACACGCCATCTCCCCCTTAGGATAAAACCTCTACCTTTTGGTCCTTAACTGTCTCCTTCAGTCTGACCAAACTAGGATCTCTATCATGTTTCTCATTCGCTTCCGAAACTAAATAGGATTCGGAACTACTTTGCACCAACGTACTTTCGTCAACTGAATCAAGAAATCTAACACCCAATCTATCCAGACAATGCACATCACGAGCTAACTCTTACTTACCTTCCTCTTCATTAGCAACACTATCCATAGACAATTTGCTAAGGGTATCCACCACTACATTGGCCTTGCTCGGGTGATACAACACACTCATATCATAGTCTTTTAACAACTCTTACCACCTACTCTGCCTAAGATTCAACTCCCTCAGAGTAATACATACTACATGCTCTTATGATCAGTAAACACATCAACATAAACACCATAAAAATAGTGTCTCCAGATTTTCAAAGCAAAGACCACAGCAGTTAATTCAAGATCATGGGTTGGGTAATTTTTTTCATGCGGCTTCAACTGTCTAGAGGCATAGGCTATAACCTTACATTTTTGCATCAACAAACAACCCAAACTAACTCTAGATGCATCACAATACCCCAAAAAACTATTTGTACCATCAGGCAAAGTCAATACTGGGGCTAAAGTAAGTCGAGTCTTCAACTCCTGAAGACTCTTCTCACAGGAATATGACCACTGAAACTTAACTTTGTTTTGGGTCAATCGGTTCATGGAGATGCAATAGAAGAGAAACCTTTAACAAAACGACGGTAGTAGCCCACTAGACCAAAAAAACTTCTAATATCATATGGAGAGATAGGTCTAGGCTAATTTCTTACAGCTTTTGTCTTTTGGGGATCAACTCTAATAAATTCGGCTGAAACAACATGACCCAAAAAGGCTACAGACCTTAGCCAAAATTTACACTTACTGAATTTGGCATACAACTTGTGACCTCTAAGAGCTTATAAGACAATTCTAACGTGATCTGCATGATCATGCTCATTACGGGAGTAGACAAGGATGTCATCTATGAACACTATGATAAACATATTAAGATATTGCTTGAACACTCAGTTCATGAGGTCCATAAAAGTTGTTGGGGCATTGGTTAGCCTGAAAGACATAAGTAGCAACTCAAAGTGACCATAGCGGGTTCGGAAGGCTGTCTTTGGAATATCACATTCCCTCACTTTAAATTGATGATAGATGGATCTAAGGTCTATTTGGGCAAATAACTTACACCTTACAACTGATCAAACAGGTCATCAATTCTTGGAAGAGGATACTTTTTCTTACTGTAACCTTGTTAAGCTGACGATAGTCAATGCACATATGCAAAGAACCATCTTTCTTTAGCACGAATAGAATAGGTGTACCCTAAGGAGAAATACCTGACCTTATGAAACCTTTGTCTAAAAGATCTTTAAGTTACTCTTCCAACTCCTTAAGCTCAGCAGGTTCCATATGGTATGGTAGAATAGAAATGGGATGAGTGTCGGGAAGAAGGTCAATCTCGAACTCTATCTCTCTATTGGGAGGTACCCCTAGGAGATATTTCTAAAAAACATCTGGAAACTCATTAACAACATCAACTGACTGAATAGTTAGAGCCTCAGACTTAGTGTTTTTCACTCTAACTAGGTGATAAATACAACCCTTGGATATTAGCTTTTTGGCTTTGAGATAGGAGATAAAATAATTCTTGGGAGATACCGAACTCCCAGACCACTTAAAAACTGGCTCATTAGGGAACTGAAACTTGACCATATGGGTACGACAGTCTATAGATGCATAACAAGAATGAATTCAATCCATACCCAGAATAAGGTCAAAATCTACTATGTCTAACTCTATCAAATCAGTAAGTATGACTCTATAAAGAACAGTAACAGGACAATCTTTATACACTTGTTTAGCAACAATTGACTCCCTTACTGATGCATAGACTAGGAAAGGCTCAGGACTCATTTTGAAATTCACAGCCACAAGTGGGGTCATATAGAAGAGACTTGACCCGAGCTCCAACAACACAAAAACATCAAAATAAAAGATGTGGAGTATACCAGTAACAACATCGGGAGAATCCTCCTACTCCTGATGGGATGGTAAGGCATAGAATTTATTCTGGCGCTGACCGCCAGTAATACTAAATGAAGCGCCCTAAACAGGGGCGAGACGAGGGACAGGAGCTGAGGTACTAGTAGTCTGTGCCTAAGGTCGAGCATCTCTAGTCCCCTGCCTAGCATATGAATAATCAGTAAGTCTGTGGCCCTGCTTCCTACAACGAAAACAACCCCTCAAATCTGTGAAATACTCATCGGGATGATCCCTACCACAATTAGGACAAGGAGGATAATGGGGCCTGTTACCAACACTATTCTGTGACCTAGACATAAAAGACCTGCTCTCTTGCTCCTGCTTACCTTTAGGCATGAGAGCACTAGCTGATGAAGGTACTAGAATAGACGAACGTCTCTGAAACTGAGGTCGATTTCCTCTATGGAACCTAGGCTAACTATACTCATGCTACTTAGATCTAGCCCTCTTGTTACCCCTTACTCTGTCTCTCTCTCTAATTTTATCTGCCTCTATCTGTTGTGCATGCATCATCAACCAAGACAAATCCATATCTTTATGCAGCATCGTAATCCTACACTCTTTCAGTACCAAAATAAAAACACCTGTCACAAACTTGCTCATACTAGCTCGGGTGTTAGAAATCAAATCAGAAGCATACTTGGCCAACTGGTTGAACTTCAAGCAGTACTCCTTAACAGTCATAGACCCCTACCTTAAGTTTATAATCTCCTCAATCTTTGCTTCCCATATCTCAAGCATAAAGAACTTGTCCAAGAATGTATCTTAGAACACTTGTCAAGTCATAGGAGTAGCATCCTTACCTCTACCCTCCCTCCACGATACAACCCAGTCATAAGCTATGTCCTTCAACCTATAAGACTCCAACTCAACACTTTCTTCCTCAGAAACATGCATCACCTATCTGATCCTTCTCACCTCCTCAAGGTACAACTGTGGGTCCTCACCTGCCTTGGACCCATAAAACTCTAGCAGATTCATCCATATGAAATCATAGATCCTAGAAGTAGCTACACCACCTCCCTATTGATTTGCAACTATGGCCTAGTTATTGGCCAAAACATTAGCGGTGACTTCTTGGGCTAACGCCTGAAAGACCGCCCGAAACTCAGCATGAGACACTGTTTCATTCAAGGGATCAACGGGCTGGGTAGCTCATTATTGTTTCTACAGGCATCCGCTCTTCGAACAGGCATTTTCTGAAATAGGAGAGCACAAATTATTAGATGAGAGGGATAACTATAGGCATAATAGAATCTAAAAAAATAACTTTTTCCTAAAATATCTTTCAGCCACTTGCTCATAGATGTGGTACATTATAAACCGATGATCAAGACTCTACTCAACGCAGCTTATCAGACTCCCTAGGACCCCTTTAAAACCAAGCTTTGATACTAAGTTTGTAATGACCCAAAATTACCTCCTGGGATGTCATACGGTGCTTGGGGATACAAGTAGCCCTAAGCTAACCCTTTGAGCCTATACTTATCATAATAACTCATTCAAGAAGAAATATACAAAACGCTGGCACTGTCATATCAAATAAAAGGAAATAAGAACGTAATACTTGGTCCAAACGACCACAATACTGGAAATCTCAACACAACCACAGTCTAATAACTAGTCTCATAAAGCCTCTACTACTAGAGAGTCATTGGGACAGGTCCCCAACTGACTCAAAATGAACTAAAAGAAATGACATAAATACTCAAGTACTGAAATATTTGAAGATAGGCCCTCGAACCATAAGAACTCACCACTGGAGAAATGTAGACAAAGGAACTCGAGAATCACTAACGAGACTGGTACTGAGCACCTGAACCTACATTATAAGACAATATAGCACGTAGACATATATGTGGATCAACACTTAGGAATGTACTGAGTATATGGGGGTGCATGCATTTACATAAAAATATATCAATACTCGTTTATCAAATCATGCATGCAAATAGGAATGACTCACATGGCTTGACTAAGTCTAAAATGTAAAGCTCATAAATTAGGTAGAATAAAGCATGTAACTCTCGTGGGTCATTATACTTTGACTTTAAAATCAGTACTCTTCTCTTATTCTTATTACTCATAGGCTGAAGGAAAATTTAAACAATGCTTTCAACTAATGCATATATCTCATGGGGTGTAAAACTTCTTTAATGCTCAAGAACTTATAACTCTTTTAAACTCAAACTCTTGGAACTCGAAATCATATAACTTTGGTTTGAAAATTCGTTAATCAACTCATATTAGTAGAGAAAACTACTTCCTTCTGTGGAAAATACTCAAAGCAGTTCATTTATTTTAGAAAATATCTTATCCCAAAGCTTTAGGGAAAATATTCTATCTCAAAGAAAAATACTTTAGTTTAGGGAGGTTCTCTTAACCGACAAAAACTATGCGAGCTACATGGAGTCCAACATCTTGTCCTCCTAAGGAAGAAACCTCACGTTGGGGAGAGCCGTCATACACTTGCCAGGAAGTACACCCTAAACTCAATGATCACTTATCTCGGCCTCGAGCCCAATCATTTCGGACTTAGGCCCAAAATCTCAAACCTATGGTGGCACATAATTCTAGGGTAAGAAACCATAGTAACTTATCCAACTCGATGCTAAATACTACTCCCTTTAGTTTATCTCGCTCATCTCATGAAAATCCACTTTCAAAATAATCTCATGGTTCACAAGAATCCAACAATCAAATCTGGAATCTCATGTAGTGATGTGGATTTCAAAGCTCTATGACCATTAGGTCAAAACATTTCTCAATAATCTCAGAATACTCAAATTATGGGTGCTTATATCCTTAAAGTTCATAAAATTACAAGTCTCAAGTAGAGCTTAATGACTCATAATTCAATCTCAAGTTAAAACTCATCAAAATGCATATTAGATAGAATATAGATTCATAAATCATATAGAAATCTAGAATTTACAGCAATTTAGCTCATAATCTCAAGATACTCAGATACTTCAATATCTCAAACATTTAAACTATTAACTTCTCAAGGATTAAAATCATGGGGTATAGACCCAGCTGCAATTTCTCAAGAAAATAAGTAAAAATCATGCCATTAGACTCTCCATTCATGGGAAATATCAAAAGCTTGCAACCAATAACAATGGGTGAAAACCCCAATTCAATTTTATGTAAAATCTCATAAAGTACAGAAAATTATAGTTTAAATAAGCCTTTGGGCACAAGGGTGAAAGGATTACCCTTGTTCAAAACCCCACATACCTTGAATTAGAAGTTTTGGATGAACTCTCACTTTTGAGAATCTATTTGTACTCTTGAATGAGGGATCTTGAATCCCTTGACTTGGGAACCTTGAATTTTGACTCAATTTAGAAAATCTATGGTGGATTCTTTAGATTCTTGGAAGAGGTTTTGGATACTTAGGGTTTTGTTGAGATAAAACTTGAGAAAAACTTCATAGAATTCTTGTAAATAAATTTAATTTGGTGTTTGTACGGTTTAAGAGGATCGGAAAAAGTCCAAATTTCCCTTTTTAACTTCTGTACGAAGATGGAAAAATTGAACTGGGAACCCAATTTTATAGGCCAGCACAACGCACCACTATCGCGGTGGCTCACTGGAAATTGCAAATGGGAATCTTGGAGTCACCGCGATACGGTGCCATCACTTTGTCCCACTGGTTGGGACATAGAAATTCAGCGTGATGCATCACAATCGTGCTAGGCCACTGGAAATTGACTATTGAAAAATTGGGGTCCTCCGCGATGCGCCACTATCACAGAGTTCCACTGGAATTTGACAATTTTCAAATAGACCCTCTCTGTGACACACTCGGCACTAAAATGAATTTGTTTTATGACTAGGACTTAAATTAGCCATAACTTCTTACCCTGATGCCAGATTTTGATGAAATTGGTATCATTGGAAAGCTAATTCAATTCTCTACACTATAGGAAGTCATTTTCAGGAAAACTCAATAAGATTAAAACACTAATCACTTGAGAAGTCTCTTCTTAATCTTTTAGGGCTGGAATTACACTTCACTTGACACGCTCAAGGCTCAAAATACATGGGAACTTTGCGGGGTCTTAAAGATTATTGGGCCCATTAGAAAACCTGCCCTGTGTTTATTGTTCACGAGCCATTACAGATGAATCATATTTCTGTGTTAAAGAACTACATGTTATTTTAATCCAATCTATTATCCTTTGGGTATGGGAAGGCTTATTTTGCTTGCTTTCATTTAGGAATGGCTCAACCATACCCTTGCGAAAGATTCAAGATGGTTACAGGACCTGATAACTTCGTAAAAGTGTACTGGACCCATATGAATGTAAAATATAAAAAGATTGTTAGTACACATATTGGGCATCTACCTTCACTTATTGAGATGGACGTTTGGCCTGAAATGATCCATATACTAACAAATTTTTGGATGATAACAACATTGTGTTCCATTTTGGGGAAGTGGAATAGACTCCCACTATTGAAGAATTAACAACTTGTTATGAGAGCATCTATATGTGTAAAAAAAGTAAAAGTGCACCTGACAATAACATTCTAGTCCTTATCGTATGGAATTGTCAAAAGATCAAGGATGCATATTTAATCAATGTTGATACCTGGTTGGGGGAATGTGACGGGGAAAACATATATTTTTAATAATTGTATCTCCGGTTTGGAAGTTATAATGCTTTTGACAAATTTGGAAATAAATTTGAATTGGAGTTAAAATGGAAAGAGAAAAAAATATTTGCTTTCGCGGTGGGCTTACTTGGAACTATGGTGTTCCCAAAAGGAGAAAATATCTCCATTTATCCATAAGTAGTTATGGTGACACACGCTCTCTTCCATGAAATAGATTATGGTACTACAAAGGTATTCCATATGTTAGCCTCTATGATCATTACTGAAATATATAAAGCTTTGAGAAGATATCAAGGCAAGCATTATTTCTTTCAAGGATGTAACCTTATCGTGGATGATGAAGCATTTATTAAAAGATACTAGAGTAGAGCAGCCAGACCCCATAACAAGGATCTATCGTCTATCATCACATAGCATTTGGTTGTCTCTACAAAGGTTTAAGAGGAGAGAAACTCCAAAATTTTGGCTCAAAACTTTCGTGTAGTTAAGAGATGACAATGTCCAGTGGTCAATTAAATATCTTCATCCAGGGACGTACAATACTCGAGGGGACGAATGGCCTTTTGTAGTACTTCCAAGTATCATGGTAACTCGTCCTTATAATCCTGACAGAGTCCTTAGGAAATTTGAAATCAAGCAAAAAACACCACAAATGGCGCCTATGGTTAGATTAATCACCGAGTATGAAGAAAGTGAATCTCCACTCAAAAAGTACATGGTAGATTGGTGAAAAAGAAGAAAGATAAAGGAAGTCTCTTTTCATATCAGGTATGAACCTGAGATTAGTGATACCTTCAAAGAGTGGTTGAAGAAGAATCTTGCCGGAGAATTGATCCCAGGTTCAAATGTGCCCACACAAATTGTTGATGTAGAATTAGAACACCAGATTTTGCTCCACATGCTTCATGATGAATTCCAAAAAAGTGAGATTATGCACTAGCATATTCATACGGAGGACGTCTCAACCATACACCAGTTGAAAGAAGAATTAAAGTGAGATAGGAAAAAGGTTGATGATGCTATGCAGTGTTTGATCAAGTTAGATGATTACATGGTTTCTCATATTGATAGTATATAGAAGATGGACTATGAAAGTAAAGCAGAGTTATGCAGGATTCACCAGATCATCAAAAATATCATATATGGCAAAATTTGGATAAAGCTAAGAGGACAAATGTCAATGAAGGAACATATAGGAGCTAGCTTTTCTATCCCCTGCGCGGGACCTTGTTCTTTCTTTCATGTTATTTTCCCTTTCCCTAAAGATTGTATCCCTTTGATACAACTTTTGTAGGCATTTATACCCAATATATATATAAATATGTATGTATATATAGAGAGAGAGAGAAATATTTGATGGGATAATGGATTGGTTTTAAAAAGCATATATTTCCTTCAAAATTCGCTAGGCCAACCCTGGGCTCAAAAGGGTAACCCCAATTAGGATATGAACTTATTATCATGTTGTTGTGTGATATAACTGTATTATGTGTTTATGTGAGTTTGTTTGGATCGAAGGCAAATTTATGTACTACGCTCCCCAGGATCAGTATGCCTATGATCAAAACAACTCTATATGGTTACTTTTTGTCGAATATCTTGCATTCTTTATCATGTATGGGATCTAACACATCTGTCTTTGAGTTATTTTCCTTTATAAACAATAGAAAAACTAATTTGTGTTGAAATAAGCTGGAAAAACATCCTTACTTCACTCGATCAAAAGCTCCTAAAATCCCATCATCTAACCATCATTCAAATATGACTGGAAGCATCGAAGATAATGCATTGACCATCAGGGACAATGTGATAGCAGAGCAAAGCAGATGATGGCTAAACTTGTGAGAAAATTGGAAATGCTCCAAGAAGAGATGAATTATACAAGATATTTGCCTAATTTGTCCATCACCGCCAATGCTTCTGTCCTGGGAGGACACAGGCCTCCACTCTAAATTCCTTCCCACAATACTCTTATTCTTAGAAATTGTCTAAATAGCATATCTTTCACCTCCAAAATGCCCACAGATCCCATTATCAATAATTCATCAGTTCATGTTATCCAAATCACTAATCGAGAAAATAACCAAGATTCTTACCATCAATAAAATTCATCCCTTACTCCACAAAATCCGTCTCCAAATCCATAAAATTCATTTCCAAATCCATAAAATTCATTTCCAACTCCATAAAATCCACTCCCAACTCCAAAAATTCCATCTCCAAATCTATAAAATTCATCTCCAAATCCATAAAATCCATTTCCAAATCCACAAAATCCATTTCCAATTACATAAAATCTATCTGTAATTCCACAAAATCCCTCTCAAATTCCACCAAACCACTCTCAAGTTTCACAAAGTATCTTCAATCTCCAAAATGTTCTCCCTGCATACCACCCAACCTCCTCTCATCCTTAAAATCAAGCTACCATCCTAAATTATTCTTACGTTATTACATCTCTTAACATCTATAACCCTTTCCTAATCCTGAGATAGACCACTTTGAGATGAAGAAAAAGGAATGGAGGATTGAACATTAAAAAAAGTTGCTAGATATAAATGAATAGATTATGAGAATCAAGAAATCTCATGAGATAGGGGATAGTGATGGCCTGGGTATGATGATTTGTGTGTGCACCCTAGGGTAGATCTACCAGAAGGGAACAAGGTTCCAAAATTTAAAGCGTTCAATGTCACCAAAAATCCATTGGCTCATCTAAGAATGTACTGCGATCAAATGGTCAGGGTAGGAAGAAATGATGCATTACTAATGAGCCTATTCAGCCAAAGCTTAAGCAGTGAAGCTTTCTATTGGTTTACATCTCAGGAACTAAAACAATGGTCTAGCTGGAGGGCATTGACTAAAATATTTCTTGATAGATTTGCATTTAATGTTGAAATAGTCCCTGTCAGAAACTCACTAGACTGGATTAAGCATAACAATGATGAGTGTTTTCGAGATAATGCCCTTCATTGGAGAAAAAACTACAGAGGTACAACCTCCCATGTCTAAAAAGGAAATGGTATTGGTGTTCTCTCACACTCAAAAAGAAGAATTTTACACTAAAATAGTATCAGCGGTCAAGGAAACATTCATAGAATTGGTAAAAATTGGGGAATCTCTAGAAAAAGACATTCAAAAAGGGAAAATTATTAAAACCTCAACATCATCCCGGGTCTTATGTGTTTTCAAGGAACAAAAGGGAAGATGTGACTACAGTCTCTATTGATTCTGTTTCTAAATTGACGAAGAAATTCAAGCCCAGGAATATTATTTCTTTTCCACCGCCCTAAGTTTTCAATCTGTATTCTACGCCTAACCCAGTACCAAGCTGCACTTCCAAATATCCAATCCCAATACCAAGATCTACTTCCAAATATCCAATCCCAATACCAAGTCCACTTCTTAATATCCAACCTCAATACTAAGCTCCACAACCAAATTTCCTACCCAACTACCGAGCTCCACAACTAAATATTTTAACCCAATATCAAGTTTCACAATCAAATTATCAGCCTCAAGTCCAAGCGACCCTTTCAAACCACCGAATGATTGTCCAAGTACATCCAAACTATCATCAACCTCCTTAGTACAAACCTCAAAAAGAAACCTTCTCAAAACTTTATGCCATTAGCTGATATTCGTACCTAACTTTTTGGAAGATTAAAAGAAGCCGGTAATTTGCAGCCTATCTAACCAAAACCTACCAATCCTAATTCCTAATTTTTTCCATGCCCAACAAAGTTGTGCCTATCATTTAGAAGCAGTCGAGCAAAATATCAAAGATGCTATCAACCTTAAACATAAGATCCAACACTTGATTGATTAAAAGATAATTACTTTCCAATCGTCGACTCCAAATATCAACAATAATCCATTACGTAATCATGGGGGAGCCATGGTTAAAATGATCAAAATAGAGGGCGAATGGGTATCTAGCAAGGCTATTACTAAGGTTAATTTAGAAAATCCCAAATGTAGAGAAGATAAAGAGAGTCATGGCCACCTTAAGTGCCAATAAAAGACCCCTACTTCTAGTAACGATCACCTCGACTCAGGTATATGCTCCATCATTACCAAGAAAGAAATTTATTATACAGACTACTGCCACATAGGGAATTACATAGTATGGATGATGCTATATTCTTAAAGATTTGACCAATAGGAAGAATTCACAGAAAAGGCAAATTGCTGAAGGGGAGGACAAAGAATTTTGGAGACATGCAGCCAAAAAAATATTTAATTGTTAAGAATTTGGAAAAGACTCCAGCCCAAATTTATATTTAGGCAGTGTTAATGAGTTTGCAATACCATCAAAAATCTTTATTGAAAGTCCTAGATAAAGTATATGTTCTTGCAGGCATGAGTGTTGAAAATCTAGCCACAATGATAGGGAATGTTATGGGAAGTCACCGCATATCATTTAGTGAGGAAGAGTTGCCTTTTGAGGGGGTGATGCATAACAAAGCCTTAAATGTTACAATTAATTATTGTGACTATGTGATTAATCAGGCATTGATAGATAATGGATCTAGTTTAAACATTTATCCTTTTTCTACATTGGTTCAAATAGGCTACGAGTTGGGAAAGGTTCTCCAAAGACATGTTAATGTGCAAGCTTTTGATAGAGGGCAAAAAGATACTATAGGTGAAATTGACTTGTACATCCAGATGGGACCTGCTGAATTCAAGGTTAAATTTCATGTTATGATATTAACCTTAGTTACAATCTAATTCTTGAGAGGATGTGGATTCATGGTGCAAAATCAGTTTCGTCAAATCTTCATAAATTATTGAAGTTTGTTTGTTGAAAAAAAAGAAGGAAGCTGTTTGAGTCATACCAATGGTTATGTCCCTGTAATTGAAGATATTCAAAGGTATAGTAATTTTTATACAATGGAAATTATAAATACTGCGGAGAAAGATCCGGCACCCCAAATGCCAATGTCCTCTATCTATAAGATGATGGTAACTGTGATGTTAAGAAGTGGGTTCAAGCCTGTAGGGGCTTGGAAAAAAATTGGGAGGAATCATGGAGTCGATCACGATCCCAGAACAGAAATTTAGGTATGGGTTAGGGTATCAGCCAACAAAGGAAGATGAGAATGAAGATAAGTCAAAGATAGGTCTACCCAAGCTGCTACTAGTCTTTTACCAGTCATTTTCTGAGTGTGACGTGTCAATAGATGATGGTCTTGGGGATAGGATAGGAAATCTACTCAAAGTATGTAATGCCATACGAGAAGAATTCCTAGAGGCTAGTGGGGTGAGGAGGGTTGCACTAGTAGAGACTTTGCAGAATTGGACGTCCACTACACTCAAACTTGTCGCCCATTATGATAGATGAAAAAGGCAACTACTAATTGTCTTAAAAATTGGTGATGAGTAAGAGGAGGCCCTCGATCCACCCTTTTTATGTCTTAAATTTCCTTTTTTGCATTTTTACTATTTTAAAAAGGGTATGGGCCCGTACTTGAGCGAGTCATGAGCCATATTTTGTAAATAGTTCCCAAATTTCAATAAAAGGACTCTCTTTATCTAAAAAGTTATTTTGAGGTATGATTGTATTTATTTTACTATATTGAATCATGTTTCTGTCCTCTGACTTTGTTTGTTTATTTATTTCAGTAAAAATAATTTAAAACCTGCCAATATCATGTCATGTCAAGGGCTAAATAAACAAATCAAGATGGATAATGATGAAAGGAATGACTATGATGAGGAGCGGTTAGTGAAAAATATAGAAGAATTTGAAAATCGGCAGAAGCCCAACCTAGAGGAAACTGAAATAGTTAACCTGGGAGACCACGATGAAGCTTAGGGGACAAGAGTTAGTATTTACCTAACAGAGTCATAGAAAAGAGAACGCATCCACTTGATGTGGGAAAATATTGATATATTTGCTTGGTCCTACGATGATATGTTGGGGTTAAGTACCAACATTGTGTTACAAAAGTTACCAATTAGTCCCGAGTTTTATCCAGTAAAGTAAAAAATACAGAAATTCAAGCCAGATTTAAGTTTGAATATCAAGGGAGAAGTGATGAAACAAATTCAATCTAAGGTTGTAGAGGTCACAAGATATTGATGAGTGGTTATTTTACCAACCATTCGTACTCAACATTTTTGCACATTACCTTGTTTAGAATGAATAAACAAGACATATTTATGATTAAATGCACTAATATCCACTCTTTACAGGCATAGAGTTGAGGAGATAGAAAGATGTGGATTTGAGCTTAAAATGATCAAAAAGGGAGCAAGAAAGTGTAGTTGAAGACCCGGAGCAGAAGGTCCTCAGTTACCACGATAGCGGTCTTTTGATCATGATTATGGTAGTCAAGAAGAGTTAATCAACTACGGTCGCATAAGTCTATCACGATCACGGGGGCCACGATCACGGCCAAGCTGGTGTAATCGTTGTTTAGTGAAAGAAATCAGCCCATAGGTAAAACTGGAAATGCACGTGGTTGATTCCAATTTTGACAAAAAGACTCAAACCCTAGCATTATGAATCAAATTCCATCTTCCCCCATTTTTAGGTTTAGCTCTTGAATTCATAGCCTTTATTTTTGGAGAAGAAAATATTATATAAATTTTTGGTGAAGAATATATTGGAGACTTTCTAAGTGGAAGATTAGCTCACTTCCATTGTTGATTTGTGGGAGTGCCAAGTTTGAAGTAATATTCACTTAAGCTTCAATAAATCACTTCAATGGAGATTATGGGTATATCTATGCTTATTTATCTTATGTGTAGCTAGATCTCTCTCTTGGGGTTATGAGTGAATAAAGGTTAAAGTGTGTGTGGGTTGTTATTGATTAGCTTCTATTTAGTAGTTCATGTTTATGGGTTTTATCATTGCTATGCTAACTTGGTTGGGGTTTGATAGGTAAAAGCCCCAAATACCTATATGGGTATGATGAGTGAAATTACCATGCTCTAGAAAACCCAAAGTCATCTTCGAAAGAAGGGTTTTGGGTAAAGTTTAGGAATCCATACCATCCTTGAAAGAGGGATGTGAAGACCAAAGCAATGATAGACAATTGTGTGTGTAGTTTGCTAAATTTTCACTAGCTTAGACATAAGGGTAAATGTGAGGTTGACTATACCATGGGTATCATCCTAGAAATAGGGATGCCTAGATTGAGGTTGTGGTTACCAATTGTTGAACACATCTATTAGGTATTCGAAAGAATCAATGGGTGAAAGCTTGGTGTTTTGCTTTAAGACTACCATCAAAATCTATAACCAAACTTACCCATATTTGACTTACTAAATTGATGTTGATTACTAACACCCACGCATCACTCCCTTAGTAATACATGACCCCAAGATTCGTGCATGCCTGTTAAAACTCTAATTATTTGTAGCCCCAAATTTATACTAGAAAAAACCCAAAAAGAAACATTAGCGTAGATACTTATCTTCCCCATTTTTACCTTTTTGTAACATTGGTTTGGATTTAGCTTGTATTTATTATTTCAAAGTAACTTGATTTCCACTCACATTGCTCCTCATGGATTCAACCCCAACTCCAAAGTTGCGTAAATATATTAATGATGACCACCTTGAACTTAAATTAACATGTAAGTTGAGATTTATAAGATATCCAACAAGACTAGCCAATATTAATCGAGTGCCGAAAAATAATGGCAAGATCCAAATTTGTGTTGACTATAGGGATTTGAATAGAGCTAGTCCTAAAGATAATTTTTCACTACCCAACATCCACATCCTCATCTATAATGGTGCAATGCATGAAATGCAGTCTTTTATGGATTAGTTCATCGGGTATCATAGATATTAATAGATGAGGAGGACATAGAAAAGACAGCTTTCATTACACCCTGGGGTATTTATCACTGCAAGTTAATCCCATTTGGTCTCAAGAATGTTGGTGTGACATGCATGAGGGCTATGATGATGATTTTTAATTATATGATTCATAAAGAAATTAAGGTGTGCGTGGATAATGTAATCATCAAATCTCATAAGGGTTCAAATCATCTGAAATATCTGGAAAAGTTCTTCAACTGACTTAGAAAATGCAACTTGAAGTTGAACACTACTAAGTATGCTTTGGGAGTGCCAGCTGAGAAACTACTGGGGTTCATAGTCAATAGAAGAGGCATCGAGCTTGACCCTTCCAAAATCAACACAATTCAGGATGTACTGCCGCCAAGGACTAAGAACTATTTTCCAAATGGGGAAGTTCTTTTTAGAATGACTCTAGACTAAGGATTTCTAAGATGTGTTGATGTCACGGAAGCCACAAAACTAATAAAAGAAGTACATGTTGGAGTCTGTGGAGCCCATATAATAAATTTACCCTTGCTAGAAAAATTTTAAGAATTGGTTACTTCTGGATGACTATGGAGAATGATTGGAGCAAGTATGTGCAAAAGTATCCAAAATGCCAGATACACGAAGATTTGATTCGAATGTCTCCACATGAGCCTTATACGATGAGTTCAATTTGTACTTTCGTAGGATTTATACTTTCGTAACTTAGGGTATGGATGTTATTGGACCAATAGAGCCACCGGCGTCAAATGGACATAAATTTATTTTAGTTTCTATTGATTGTTTCACCAAGTGGGTGGAAGCTGCCTCATATAGAGCCATGACAAGAAATTAGTTGCATATTTTGTCAAGAGCAACTTGATTTGCCAATTTGGAGTGTCAAAATCAATCATTACTAATTCTGGGGCTATCTTGAAGAGTCACCTGATGAATGAGATTTGTGATTAGCTCAAGATTTTTCATCCCAACTCGACCGTATATAGTCCACAGGTGAATGTAGTTGTGGAAGCCGCCAATAAAAATATCAAAAAGATCTTGAGGAAAATAGTCAAGAATGATAGATCATGGTATGAGTTGTTGTCTTATGCTCTGCTAGGGTATCGCATAATAGTTTAAACTTTAATTAGGGAAACTTCTTATCTACTTATTTATTGGAATGAAGTTGTGATACCTGCCTAGGTTGAAATACCTTCCTTAAAGATTATTCAAGAAGCTGGATTAAGCAATGAAGAATGGATTTGCGCACTCTATGAAAAACTCATATTGATTAATGACAAGAGGATGGTTGTTGTGTATCATGGCTAGTTGTACCAACACAGAATGATCTGTTCCTTCAATAAGAAAGTAAGAGGTCAAACATTTAAAGTTGGGAAATTGGTTATCAAATTCATATTTTTCATCAAGAAGAGTACAAATACAAGTTTGCTCCAAACTGGCAAGGACCATACATAGTTCACAAGGTGCTATATGGAAGTGCTCTGATCCTATCTGATATGGACAGTCAAAAGTAGACCAAGTGAATCAACTCTGATGCGGTAAAGAGATACTATGCTTGAAGAATTTTTCGGCTTTTATTTCCTTTGTTTATTTGTAATCACTTCCATGAAAGAATTTGTTTTATGATATATAATTTCCTTCCTTCCCCTTTATGTATGAAATATGTTTGACCTGAATTCCCAAGAAAGGGATACGTAAGTGGCCTATGTCGATGTCGGTCAACTCCTTACCCTCTGTTTGGAAGGTGGTTTCCCATAGTATGGTATGGTACAGTTACCAAGGGAACCATGTTTGTTTTGATTGTTTTTAAAGCATGGAATGGAATGGTATCTTTTCATGGTTTGGTAACCATGAAATTCTTCAATTTAAAGAACCACCTATTTAGTGGTATCCCATGGTTTAGTTATAGTTTTTTCAATTATGCCCATATATAATAATATTTAATTCTATTTTATCCTTTACCCTAAATTACTTTCAACCCTAATATGTTTTATTTTTACTCTATTTTTCTCAATCTCTCTTCTGTGTTGTTCTCTTCTGGGTTTCTCTTTGTTCTTCCGCCTTCTCTTATTCTACGCTCGTTCTATCAGATTCTAATAATATTCTTTACCTTTTGACAAGCTCCTATTGTCTTGTGTTAAAGGCTGATTGAGCTCAAGCTCGAGGAAGAGTAGGAAATTTGTTCATACTTATTGATACCTCTTTTTCAATTTTGATCTAAAAAACAAATTGGAACTCTGTCTGATAAATAAAAGCTTTTTGATTTTACTAGTCCAGCAATTTTTCAAGATTTATTATGTTTGCATTAGGCCATACGGAAGTATCTAGCGTACAGTTTCACATTAAGCCAAACAACAAACTTATTATTAAACAGCTATGAATAATAGAGTCCATCCAAACATTGTATTATACTATACTATACAGTACCATACCATACAATACTGTACCGTACATTATGAAACCTTGACAAACCCCCATTTAAATAGAGTGTTAGGAGAATTTACCCTTTTCTTTCATGGATGAACTATGTTTGACCTGAATTCCCAAGAAAGGGATACGTGGGCGGCCTATGTCAGCTTTGGTTAACCCATTATATTTTTCTATATATCCCTAGCATAGTCCTGAACTAGGTTTGATCTGATTCCTACTTCAACGGGATACGTAGGCACCCAAACGGCTCGGCCATACCACCCCAGGAAATAGAAATTAGGGCAGAATTTATGAGAAGGAATCTTGAAAATTCAAAAGAAGAAGATCATTATGCAAAGAGAATGAAGAATCTCAAAGACTTTAGGAGAAAGTCTCGAGATCTTCTCAAGCCAAGATCGTCTTAAAAAATATTAAACTGGGTAGAAATTTTAAGGATGTCCGCAAAATTTTCACTAATATATTGTAATATATTTTAAATTCCGCTGCACCAAGCGGTCAAAGTCAAGCTTTAGAAATCACTAGCAGTGATAAGGTCTGGATATACCAAATCTCCAGCAATTTTAGAACTTTTGGTAGAACTCTCCAGCAATGATGATGAGTTTTTAGAAATCCTCCATCGGATGTTGGATATAGTCGAGCCTCAAGAGAAAGTCGTTCACTGATCTAGTACATGACATGACTGATAGATATTTTCTAAAAAATATTTTACATAAGTTTTTGATAATAAGTTTTCAAAATCAAGACTATTTTTGAAAACCTACATACATTTTTTTACTTCATGTTTTCTTTAACGTCTATTAAAATAGGGAGTCGGGGAGGAAGTCTAAACATGACGAAGCACCCAAAATATGGCAAGGAGCAAACCACAACTCGAAATAGGTCAACACGGAGTAGTTTCACTCAAAACCAACCATTTATTTGTGAATATAGGGATCAATACACGAAAATGGGAATCTTTTCCAAGAAAATTGGTATCCACACTAAAGCATATAATGCTCAAGAATGGTATTTTTGGATATCCCCAAAGATGGGTTCAATACCAATTATCAAGGACCTTTTGAATTGTCTATATCATCTCTTGAGATCAAGGATGACAACAAAGACATCTGATCCTCTTTACAAATACTTTATTTAGAGCTTTCCTAAAAAATAGTCGCTAGCAAAAGTGACTTTGTGTCTACTAAATACTTACTTTGAGTGCAAGTGTATTTAAAGGAGTCGGCACAATAAATACACAATCAAAAGATCACTCAATAGGAGGAAGAGCAGAAAGTCATCCTCAAAATTTGACATGAAACGAAATAAACGGTATTTGAGTGACCCCGAAAAGAGAATTTACCCATTTATATGTATCTGGTGGGTTTTCTATTTAAATACTTCTTTGAAAAGAGAGGTAAATAGTGGATTAAGCCATTCAGATTATGATGTCGAAGGTTTTTCATCTAAACTTTCATAAAGTTTGATTTTGGTCGCCAGTTAAAGTGACATCGTGTCTACTAACTGTCTACCTTGAGTATAGGTACATGTAGAAAGAAAAAACACAGACAAATTGACTTAAATATAGCTTCTCTTCAAATCATTGAGAGGGTCATTCCATTTCATCTCATGCCATGCCTAAAGGGTTGTTCCATTTCATTCCATGCCAAGAGGGACATTCCATTTCATTCCATTACTCAGAGAGCCATTTCATACCATGTCGTTGCCAAGAGGGTCATTTCATTCCATTGCTAAGAGGGTCATTCCATTTCATTTTATTGATAAAAGGGTCATCATTCTATTCAACTAAGTCTCTGTAATCGTTCGCCATGCAAAACGATAAGGTTTGGTCTTGGAACATGGTTTGGAGCACCTATATCCATTGACCAAGTGAAGATAACATGATTTAGCATTGAGGATATATCAGTATTTTATATTTTTTTACCACACAAAAGACAATGTATCCCTGCATCGAAGATATTTCAGTATTTTATGGATTAGCATGCATCAATATATCAAGTTGAAAAGCACATGACTTGAAGGGACGTCTTTAAGTCACTTTTTGAAATTAAACGACATATGAGGTTTTCTAGAAATTGACAATTCGATGGTCATCTATAAGTCATATTACTTGAAATAGGATAGTGTGTGAGATCACCTATGAGTTGATAGTCCATAGGTTAACCATAAACCACAACAACATCCTAATCGGATAGTGTGCAAGGTAACCCAAAGATCGATAGTTTGAAGGTTATCCGTAAGTCCCAACTAAATCCTTATAGGAGAATATGTGAGATTAACAAATTGATAGGTCCAAGGATTTTCTATAAGTCGCATCATATCCAAGATTGATTATGCATAGGATTACCCAAAGAATACCAATTTGAGAGATATTTATAAGTCATATTATATCCAAGGTTGGATAATGTGCAGGAATACCTAAGAGCTAGCAATTGGAGGGATATCTATAAGTCATCTCTTATCCAACATCGAATGATGTGCAGTATTATCCAAAATCTAGAAACTAAAAGGATATCTGTAAGTTACCTCATATCTAACATCAAATAATGTGCAAGAGTATCCAAAGATTGACAACTCAAGGAAAATATGTAATTCATATCAATATGAAAGATGCGCAAGACTTACCCGAGATCCTGTGCAAAGGATCATGTCAATAGCCGATGAGGTTATCATTCCACATACAACAAGCATTATAAAAGACCAAAAGAATTGTTGTATCAGCATAAGATTAAATAGTTGCATAGACTATTCTCCATAGAGTGTCGTCAGTGTTCAAAAGGGCCGCCCTACTTTGAAGGCATATTCAATTAACAAAAGAGCTATTTTATTCAAAAACCAAGCGGTTTTTTGTATTTTTTATTGCAAGTTATTGCCCTCCAAATAGGTATATGAGGGGACGACTTTACTTTTTGAATAACAATTCACATGGAGATATAGTAAAACTATATACCCTTTTCGTGAATTATTTATTACTAGCAATTCTTGTTTGATCTATTATTGAGAGCATCCGAGAGAATGAAAATCTCAAATAAAAACCACAAGTGCATATGACTCCAAGAAGGACGCAGCACAACGTGCAACTGTTTCTCAAAAGCAAAATGAGATATAATCTAGAAAGGGACGTCAAACTGTTTGAACGCCAACTAAAGAATAATTGCCACCACCGTCAAACCACACCACTATTAGAATGTATATGGTTATTTTGGGATATTCTATTTTCAACTTCACGTTCAGGATATTTCTAAACTCATGCCAAGGGTAACCTTCTCTTTTCTTTAATTTCTAGTGATAGTAAACCTAGAGTTTTGGAAATTATGTCTAGTTAAATTCTTACCTATGGATGTGAAGAGCTCCACATTCATGGTTAAAATATTACAAGACTATTTTTCATAACTCAAACAACTTGTCACTCATCTCGAGCCAAAGATCGTCTAAAATAAAAGACTATCTTCTCTACCGATTGAGTCAAACATCAAGCAGTCTGATTCCCTAAATCTTGAGGATATTTAAGTTGGGATCTATGATGAAAACTCAACTACATTTCAACCTCCCCCCAATCCTCTTATTCCCTAGCTTTTCGATTTCACCAAAATTTAATAGTCGGAATATCTTGTGAGTTCTTTAAAAATTGTGCTTAAAATCAAGCATTATGAACTATAAGTGGCTTGACTTCTCAAGTATACTGAGATATGTAGGAAAACCAATATTGGGTTCCAGCCATAACTCTATGAAGACTCGTGTGAAAATCAACCTCTTTTAGAAATGAATTAATGGTCAGACAAAAATTAGGAATGTCAAACTCCCTTTGCTCAGGGCTACTTGCATCCACGATGCCCAAAGGGAGAGGGAAGATGTTGACACCTAATTTTTTCCCTCCATGAAAATGTTAATTTCGAGTTTGTTCAATTTTAAATAAAATTACAACATTTATTTTATTCGAATAAAAAATTTTCTAAAGTATCCATCTGGGTAATTTTGACATTTTAAGTGACGATTATATATTTTTGTATTCATGTATATGAAATTATATAATTTTATTAATTAAATAATTATTATACAAAAAAATTTGATCGAGGATTATCGTGAAAATTGATTCAAATAGTTAAAACCTTGATTATAATTTGTTTTCAAAATAATTTATTTGTAAAAACATTTGTTTAATTTTGTTAAATCGAGAAGTTCAAAATTAAATAAGGTATTAATTTGTATCAAATTTTAATTTTATTTAGCCACTCTATTAGTGGATTTGTCCTTAATGGAACTTAGATTAGCCACAATTGCAATATAATTGACCAATTGATTTTCAATTTAGCCAAAACTTAAAAAGAATTGGCCAAATTCTAATCTAACTGGAATTATATTTTAAATAACCCAAAATGAACAATATAATCTATTCTTCCCTTTCAAAAATAACCCAACAATAACTTCAACATACAACAGCAGTGGCCCAACAAGAACCTCTACTCAGCCCACTCCAGAAACTCGAATCGGCCCACATTTATTTCCTTTTATTTTTATTCTCTTCTTCACATAACAGAACCAATAAACATACAATGGCAACATTTGCGTGTAACACCAAAACAACAGCAAAAATTGATACCAAGTCTGTCCCATCTTTGACCGAGCAGCCCCGACCTCAACCCTATAATTTCTAGGCAAAACCCCACCTTTTTTCTCCTTCTCATCTTAAAATTATAAGAACTTTCTAGAAATTTTTTAGGTGGATTGATATCCACAATTAACGTATGGGTGGTATGATTAGGTATAATTTTACCACCTCAAACCTTATCCCATCTTTTGAATTTGAATTTTCCTTATGAAAATTCCCAAAATTTCCCCACATTCCCCTTTGTCCCACACGGTGGAAGCATCAGGTGTGACCCTTCATCCTCTCTATAAAAGGGTCATTATAGAGTAATTTGAGGTAGGTTTTGAAGGTTGGAAAAGCTTTTGTGCAAAAAAGTCTCATTTTTCTAGTAAAAAAATTTTTTGTAAAAAGTCATTGATTACTCGAAGTTCTTAGATTCGTTGTGAAGCTTTACGGTGGTGGCCAAGATTCTGTCGGAGGCTCGAGTCTTATTTTGCTTCTCCGAAATAGTTAACAATTTGTCTCTTTTAGTTTCAATATTTTCTTCTTGTTCATCTTTTTCTAGTCAATTTTTTAGTGTTTTAGCCTTATAATTGTGTTTTTCGTAGTTGTAATTTGTGTGCTGGGATTGTTTGCTGTGGAAAGCCTCGAAGGCCATAGGATTTTGGTTATAGTATTATTGTTTTGCTCAATTTGTTTTGCTGAAATTGCAAGTTGTTAAATGTTTCTCTGTCTGGGAAAAGGTTTAGAATGGTAAATGTTGTTGTCTTTTATCTATTGGGTTGAAAATTAGTTAGAGTTTCTGGTCACATCGCTTGATTATTGGTTATTTAGAATTTCCATTTTATGTTGACATTTTTTTCGTTGAGATTAGCTAAATAACTGAATACACCTGCTTCATCACTTACAAAAGGGGTTTTAGGATATGATTTAGTTCTGCTATATTTTACTCTCGCTACTCTGCTTTTTCATTTTCCTATGTTTGGTTATGGCTTTTTGTTATGGTTTTGTTCTTTTTCCAAATGTTCCTTCATTTTCTTTCAATAGTTATAAATTTGATGTCCTTTTGATTTATTGGTCGAAGAAAAGAAGTGGGAATTTGTTTGTTATGTTGCTTGAAGCTTGAGTTTGTTGTTTCTGATATTTTTGGCTTTGTTAAAATTGTAAAGTTGTTAAGTGTTTTGTGTTGCCCTGAAGAAGTTTTTGTTCTATGGTGAAACTTTTTTATGGAGCGGTTTGTTATTTTTTCCATTTGTGTCTTTGCGAGATACGTGGAACCAGAGGTTTGTAAGCAATGAAACATATTTAGCTAGCTTGCATAAAATCTATGCCATGAGGTTCGATGTCTATATACTTGTGTTTGTCATATTGAAGTAGGTTTCCATGGTTGACAGTGTTTTCTTTAGATATGAGAATTTCTTTAAAAATAACCTGTGGTAGTTTTAAGTTATCTCTCTAGCCGACTAATCACATTTTTTTTTATAAATTTTCTTCTAACAATATTTTGCTAATTAAATTAGATGTTGCTACATGGGTATTCCTCATTTCATGTTGGTTCTCTATGATTTTTTTTACTGTTGAATGTCTATATTAAAGTAGTTGTCGGCATTATTATGTGTTCTTTCTTTAATACAAATGACTTTATCTTTTTTACAAATCATCTCGAGACTTTGTTTATTTTTAAGTTGATAAAGCTTCATTATTTGGTATATCTATTGATGGAAACATGTTATCTATTTATGGCTTTCAAGAATTATTATTTCATTGGTATAGACATCATGTTCTCTCCGACTTGTGTGATTTTTTACTCTTACCTCAATAATATTGCTTCTAAAATTCAAAATGTCTTCATCCCATGTAAATTTGCCCTATTCAAAATGTTGTTGTTATAAAGTTTTAGAGTAAGAGATGTTAGTCGATTAAAAATATTTTCTTAGGTGTGTTTCAAGTGATAATTGGAGTTTGTTCTTTTGTTTTTCCTGACTTGTTATGCTAAGATTATTTGAATAAATTATAATCCTTATCATGAATAATTAAATTAATTGTTTAACTTCGTTTGCCCGAAATCATGATAATTTCTTATTTTTGTATTGTCCTTTCTATTAATTGGGATTTCTTTGATTATATTCCCTTTCTCTAACTTTGTGAATCATTGATTTGTGCTTGAATACCTTTCACTATATCCTGAATCCTTTAGCATGTTAACCACCAATCTTGATCATGTATTATTTTCCGTAACTTTTCTTTGCATGAATCTACCTTGGAGTCTAAATGGACTCTTTACCACTTTGTATTTTGTAATGGGCCAATGAGGCCTATCTTTTAAGAAAATTTCAAAAGAAGAGGCAAAAGGATGATACATGGCGTATAAATATGAGGGGGTAAAAGAAAGGAAAATGGGTCAAAACCCATTGATGAAGTTGCATAGATTTAGAGATGAAAATTATCGATCTTCATTATTGTCATGTTTTATTTATTGATTGATTGATTTATTCATTCATTTTGGGCCTTGAAGCCAAAGTTTTAAATTAATACAGGTGAAGTGGATTTTTGGGCCTTCAAGGTTCGAAAACTAGTCTGGGAAGACAATGATGTGATCAAATCTTTCTTGGCCCATCTAGGTAGATAATTTCTCTTCTTCATATTTTTCAAGGGCATGAAACAGTTAGGATAATAATTCTCTATCTAGATGTATTCAGTACTTCTTATTCTATCTCTAAGCTAATACTGACAGTTTTTCTTCAAGTGTCCATCTCATCCACAATGGGTACATAAAGATTTTTTACCCTATTTCTAATACCATAAACAGCTTTCCCTTGAGACCCAAGTGATTGGGTTTTGTACTGATATCCAAGCTCTTTACCATTATTGACACTTTGACTAATTATATTAGAAAAGATTTGTGAGGATATGCTCCATTTTAGTGATTTGTTAAGTTCTTCCCTTAGATGGATAAGGTCTCTTTTTAACTCTTCATTCTTATGGAGGACAGTCATAAGGTGCTTTTGAGAATTCTTTAATTTATCTTCAAGCTCAATCTAAAACCTTGAAGCTTCTTTCTTCCCTATTCCTTGCTGCTTCTTGAGCTCATGAGTCTTTAGATTACCAATGAGTTCATCTATAGTGAGAGTCTTTAGGTTTCTTGCCTCAATAATAGAATCCATTTTGCTTTCCCAGGACTTAGAAAGAATACCTAGAATTTTTCTCACTTGCTTATACAAAGAAATCATTTCTCCTAAGCAGTTTAGCTCATTTGTGATAGAAGTGAATCTTGTATGCATTTCTTAAATTGTCTCTCCTTCTTTCATGGTGAAGGTTTTATACTAAGTATTCAGCATGTCAACTTTACAATCCTTCACATCTGTGGTGCCTTCATGAGCAGTCTTCAAGCAATCCCAAGTCTCCTTAGCATTTTCACAAGTAGAGATCCTGTAATATTCATCAGGTCCTAGCCACAAACAAGCAATTTCTTTGCCTTATAATTCTTCACAACTTTCTTTCGATCTTCATCATCAAACTCTCTCCTAATTTTGACAACCATCCTTGTTATATCTCCTTCTTTGACCTCTCTAACAGGTATATGAGGACTATTAAGTATTACATCTATCATCTCATTATCCTCATCCATAATGAAGTCATCTATCCTAGCTTTCCGCCACTCGTAATACCTCCATTAGAGGGGGGTGGTCTAGTGGTAGATTGTCCTTCTTTCAGATTAGGTGGAGCAGCCATGATCAATAAATCACTCTAGGTATGAACCTTTTAGAGTGCCATCGCTCTGATACCAATTGTTGAAACATGAGGGGTTTCACCACACTATGAGGGACCAGGTCCCCTAAATTCAGTCATAGGTAATCAAACAGTAAATTAGTAGGAAACTTAAAACTTTGCTGGAAATTGAATAACACAAAGATTTAACGTGGAAACCTCTTTGCTCAAGTAAGGAAAAGTCACAGTTTTCCCTCACAAACACTAAACAATCTACTATAATCAAACTCTTTAATATAGACTCAATGGGAACTTAACTCTAAGCTCCACTAGTTTGCAATAACTCTATTACAAACCTACCTTGACAACTCTGCAAAAAATTCACCTAATATTGATTAACTTTAATCAATATCAAACTCAGGTAACTCTACCTAATCACTCTCAAGAACATAAAGAAAAGGCATCACTCCTATAACACGAGTAATTCAATTACAGACCCAAACTTGACTCAAGAACACATACTCTCTCAGCACACAAAGATTGGGAGTTGAACAATATTTGAGTTTTCATTGATTTCTCTCATTGAATAATCAAATTTTAAAAAACTATGAATTGAGGAGCATTTTTTTCTATTTATAGCTTGGATAATGATTAGGGTAGAAATACAATTGGGCTAGGTGTCCTGATAGGTAAAAGCTTACCTGCGCAGTTTGTTACACTAACAGACAAAACTGTGTAGGATAGTGATAGTTGTATTGAATTTATGAAGACCCAGGGACCTGGTCCCTTGATGTTAGCTGATCATCATCAAAACAAGATATAGCACCCGCTAATCTTAATACAAATGGACCATCCTAGATGTTGTCATTCTCTTCTTCTTGAAAATAATTCATCCTCGAATTGGAATCTTGCAAAATCAAGAAGGCATACAATAGTAAACATCACTCATTATTTGAAATCATGGATGGTTCTCGGAGATTTTAATGTTATCTTGCACACAGATAATAGAATTGGAGGGAGTGGAGTTAATCCTGTAGAGGTGGAGGATTTCCAAGATTTCATTGATATGTGTACTCTAGAGGAACTACACACACTGGGTGTAATTACACGTGAAATGATAGACTAGTAGACGGGATTTTTACAAAAATTGATTGGGTGTTTATGAATGGTGAATGGTCAGATAATATGCCTAGCATGAAGACACATATATTGCCTGGGGGAGTAAATGATCACTGGCCTTTGGTAGTACAAATGTTATAAATAGGGACTAAGAAGAAGAAAGCTTTCAAGTGTTTGGAGCACTCACTCAAATTTTAATCAAATAGTACATGAGAGTTGGAATGCACATATCGAAGGCTACAAGATGTTTCAGGTGGTAAGGAAAATGAAATTGCTAACGCAAAAATTTAGGCTTCTACACAGATAGGATTTCACTTGGTGGAGTAGGCAAATGAAGACAGGAAGTACCTCCAAAGAATACAAGAACTTCAACACAACCCAACAGATAAATCCCTGCAACAACAAGAGAAGGACTTGGGAAAAAAGTTTAAAAGATCATCCTATTTAGCTGAGTCCTTCCTATTTCAAAGGAGTAAAGCTAATTGGATCAGACAAGTAGATGACAACACTCAATAATTTTTCTCTGTTATCAAGAAAAGGATATTGATTCAAAATATTACTCAGATTAAAGATGCTACTAACCAGATGCAACATGAACGTGAAAAAGTGGTTGAAGTTTTTGTCCAGTATTATAAGCAATTGCTTGGGGAGAAAGGTCCTGAAAGAAAGCATGACTACCCATATAGTTTAGGCAGGGACCAGTTCTGTCTGATGAGCAGCAAATGGGGCTCCTACAATAGTTTTCTAGAAAAGAGATCAAGAAAGCTATCCTGATTATTAATGCAAATAAAAGCTCGGGGCCAGATGAATATGGTGGAGGGTTATTTAAAGATGCATGGAATATTATTGGTGAGGATTTATGTGATGCTGTGCAGGAATTCTTTTGTAATGGGAAGCTACTGAAATAGCTAAATCCTACAATGATCTCCCTGATTCCAAAAGTAGACAATCCAGAGATGGCCAGTCAATTCAGACCAATTTCCTATTGTAATACTCTCTACAAATGTATTTCCAAACTCTTATGTAGTAGATTAGCATATGTCTTGCCTGATATAGTGAATCCTGCCCAAGCAGCCTTTGTCAAGGAGAGATCACTCATTCAAAATGTGTTAGTATACCATGATTTTTTGCGACATTATAAAAGGAAAGCTGGTCCCAGATGCTTAATGAACATTAATCTAACGAAGTCATATGACATGGTGCAGTGGGATTTCATGCAAGAAATTTTGGAAGGATATAAGTTTCCTGCAAATTTTATTCAGCTAATAATGGAATATTTAAGTACTACTAGTTTTCTATTAAGATCAATGGAAGGGATGTGGTTTTCTTAAGGAAAGAGGGGCTTACGACAAGGGGACCCTATATCCCTCTTTCTATTTGTGTTATTTATGGAGTATTTCTACAGGATAATTTCTAGAATGAGCACTCTACCAGATTATAGATTTCATCTCATTTGTAAAGTGCAACAACTTACCCATCTAACATTTGTTGATGATCTTAAGATCTTTTGCAAGGGATCAGAACAGGTAGTGAAAAGGGTCATAGAGGCAATTAATCACTTTTCAGTCACTACAGGTTTATCGGCAAATGATGATAAATCAAATATCTTTTTAGCTGGGGTTAGTGACACTATTAGAGAGAAACTCCAAGAGATGACATGTTTAAACCCTGGATGCTTGCCTATCAAATATCTTGGACACCCATTATCGAACAATATATGGAATAAATTGATTGTTATCAACTGTGTGTGAAGATTACGGAAAAGTTGAGGGATACTTCTGCTTGGCACCTATCCTATGTAGGGAAATTACAGGTTGTGAATGTTGTGATTTTTTCTCTACAAAACTTCTGGAGCTTAGTGTTTTTACTGCTCAGAGTATATTTAAACTAGTAGAAAAGAAGTGTCCAGAATTTTTATGGGGTGGCACAGCTGATAAGAAGAGAATTTCTCTAGCAGCTTGGGCAAATGTGTGTTGGCCTAAGGCAAAAGGGGGAGTGAACATTAAGAGTTGCAGATTATGGAATATTGCAGCAGTTAGCAAACTGATAATGGTGGATCCAGCAACATCCAGAGCTTTTATAGATAAAACGGATTCTAACATTTATATGAAGGGAGAGGGGGATTTCTGGTCATATACACCAACACCGGGTTGTAGTTGGTACTGTAAACAACTACACAAGATTAAGCTTGGTATGATGAACTGGTACAATTAAAGAAGGTACACGCTGACTGCCTCAAGAGTATGTTCAATATCTAGGAGCTACGATGCATTAATAGGAGACAAACCTGCGTTTGAGAATGCTAAGCTAATTTGGAACAAGATACTTATACCAACACATAGATTTTTACCCTGGGTAGTAGTACACAGGAAACTGCTCACTAGAGAAAGGCTAATGAGAGTAGGAGCGCATTGTGATGACATCAATTGTGCGCTATGTGACAAGCAGATGTTGGAGAACTATACACATTTATTTGCAGCATGTGAAGTCACAACAGAATTGTGGAGAAGAACATTTAATTGACTGGGAATCAATATTTCATTAAGTGAAATCCCAACACACTTAAGCTCTTCAAGCAAAGGCACTGGAAAAGGTTCAAGAAGGATGTGATTGCTGCAAGTTATGGAGCTATGTTGTACAACATATGGCAGGCAAGGAATGCAAAATTATTTTGTAGGCAGGTCGTGAATGTTAGCTTTATGTTACAACAAGTACAACTTATAGTTAAGGAAAGAATAGGCATGTTTAGTGACTCGAAGGTTGCTAGAAGGTGTGCAGGTTTCTTGGATTTGGTTTGTAATTAGTTTTGAGGTTCAAGTTAGTTGACAATCTTCCTGGAAGGGGGTCAGCCTATTGAGTGCTCTTTAGGTGTAAATAATTTTGTTGGTATGGTAATATTTACATTTTATTGACAAAAAAATAATGGTAGGAACAAAACAAGATAGTGACCATGCATCCACTT
Organism: Capsicum baccatum var. pendulum; assembly: GCA_030864225.1. Lineage (NCBI taxonomy): Eukaryota > Viridiplantae > Streptophyta > Magnoliopsida > Solanales > Solanaceae > Capsicum > Capsicum baccatum. The sequence continues at coordinate 101,229,893 of CM061556.1, forward strand.
AACCCAATTAAGCCTTGTATATATGAATACATCTTTATAAAGTATGTGGGCATCATCACTCCAATAGAAAATTCTCTTCTTTGTATGAGTACAACAAAATTTACGTATGGATGACATTGGGAATAGTATGTGTTTCTCCTATCTAGCTCTACCAATAAAGTACTCCAATGGGGCTTGTGAAAGATAACATAAGATCCACAAAATATGCATCAAATTGAATACTTTTATGATATAGCCAACCATCATTTATTACACTTTCCAAATATTTTTTCACATAAAATTTATTCACATAAGTATAGGAGTTTTCAAGAAGGTTAGAAGAAACTTTCAATCTCAAAATAGAATCCCCGTTAAATTTTATGTAATTGCTCGAATTCACCAACAAGAAATCACAAATAGGTTCAACAAAGGGTATTTGATCACTAGTATCATAATAGTCATGTATCTCCTCATCACTAGTAGAAAACATATTTTTAACCTTACAATCACCAAAATTTGAAGAATTATGACTTATCACACAAAAAGAATTATTTTTCAGGAAGTCATCACACAAAACTTATTTAACACAAGAATAAGAAAGAAAGAATCATCTAATTCATTCACAAGTTTCTTCCTATGAACACCCCGCCTCTTCTCAACAAGTGAAAATCCACATTCAAATTTGTCATACTCAATTTTAAAAGGCAATAAATTACTCATATATTTAAACTTAAAGGTTGCAACTAATGACTTATTGTAGTGAAAAATATCATCATCTTCTCACCAACATTAGAATTAAGAGTGAAGTTTATCACTTCCACAAAGACCTTAGGTATTCTAGAAATTTCAAGAATGTGAATAAATCAATCATACACACGATACTTGGTCTTATATGACAAAGGAACATCAACACCTTGTTCCTTTTGCATGAGTGTTAGATTCACAACTAGATTTTGAACTTTTTGTCATGAGTCTTATCTTGGACAGGTTCAAAATAATTCTCTTTACCTTTATCCTTCTCATAAACATACACTTGCTCAATGGGATATTTAGTTTTGACCTCCTTAGGATTAAGCTTATTCAATGATGAATTTTCATGCAAATTTTTCAATGAGTACCTACAAAAGAGTCAAAACAACTAGAAGAAGAAGAAGGAATATTAGTGTTAGAATAAGAAATAACCTTTTTCAAGCTCTCTTGTCTTTCTCTCTCTACCTCACAATCATCCCTCTCCTTTTTACTGTCATGATCATCTCTTTTTTCTTTTCTCTCGACCTCACTTGACATCTCATTCTCTCCACACAGCACAATCTCTTTCTTTTCTCTGTTTGGATGTCAACATGCACTCTCTTACTCCTTTTATTCTTTTCTCTTCAAAAATTTTCATTGTTTCTTTCATACGTTTCTGATCTTCACAAACTTTGGATGGAGTTGAAGGTACAAGTTTATATTTTCTTTTATTTAGCTTAAGAGAAACTTTATTCTTTTCTCTATCATAAATTACATTCCTATCAAATTGTCGTAAACATCCAACCATGATATGACAATCTTGCATTAGAATTATATCACAATGAACATTATCGGAGTACCACCCCATGGAAAAAGTAATAATGCATTGATTCTCACCTTAAGTTCATCAAAATCATTCAATCATTGTCGTTTAGATGGATCAATATGTTTAATGCATGTAAGTTCCAACTTCTCCACCACGTATGAACTTATCACATTAGCACCACATTCAAAATCAATTAATAATCATAGAAAAAATATTATTTTTACCCCACACCTTGTATGAAAAATACTTCTCCTCAAATCAATTTTATTCATGGGGTTAGATGGATGTTGGGTGACCTCTAATACATCGAGTCGAGTAAAAATTCTTCTAAGTTTCTTGACTATGTCATTTTTTTGAGTCTCAACATCGGTATCCTTTACTGATTAAGACATCTCATAAATAATATCAAAAATACAAAGATCTCTTAGCTTTTGATCCTTTTTTTGCTTATTGATTTCACACTCTCATGCCCTTTTTTCACTAAAATTACAACCTTTGACTGATTTCTTTAGAATTTATATATTAATTCTACTAGTAAAATTTCTTTAGAAGTAAGATGCAGAGAGAAAAAGAAATTTATTGATTGGGTTTGGTGAGACAAGAGAAAGACTAATTTATGAAAAAAAAAAAAACTAAATCTTTCCTCTTCTTGATTTTCCTCTTGATGTTGGTAAACAAGAACGACAGTAAATTTGGAGTTTCTTAATTTGCAAGTGAAATTTTTTATATTTTTTTGCCCCTTTTTTTCTTTGTCTCTTATTTGGCTATGTAGCTTAACAATAAAAATAATAAAAAAGGATTTTGTTTTTAAAAAAAAAAAAAATCTAAGTTTAACAATAATTTTTTTTTAAACTCTCAAGATTATCAAAAATGAAATCTTGATAGAACCACTCTGATACCACTTGATAAGAATCGGATTGCTTGAATAAACAAGAAAATAGTGCGGAAGCAAAAATACTAAGATTAAAGACAAGAAATTAAAGATAGATAAAATTTGAGAATAAATTCTCAAATTCGAGGTTAAGTGTTACGAACCTTAATTAATCTTAGTATTTAAAATTAGTGGATTAAGACTAATTATGATACTAATAGAGTCAATTCAAGAACTTAGATCAAAAGTGATCTAGACTCCTATTTCGAAAAACTAAAGGCAATAATTAGTATAAGACTAACCATCTTCTTTAATTAACTTTAATAGAAACCAAAGATATCAAGTTAAAGAATTAATCTTACCTCCGAAGAATCGTTTTTATAAGGTTGCAAGATAAATCCCAAAAAGTCATACACAAATGTGTAGATAAGAGAAACTCTCAATTAATAATAATGTTATCTGATTGAAAATAACAAAATCTATCCCTATATATATAGGAGAAAAAACTATCGCAAATAGCATGGGATTGGGGTCTACTTTTATGAAAATAATAAATTAGATCTAACTAGAATTAGAAAAAAACTATCCAAATAGCATGAGATTAGAATCTACTTTTATGGAAATAATAAATAAAATCTTACTAGGACAAGAAAAGCATGTAAAAATAATACCAAAAATTGTCCCCTAAGAAAACAAGGAAAAGTTTTCAAATTAACTCAAAACTCATTTGGGTCCAATCTTCTTCGTTTGGGCTTGGACTTTTGAATCATGAAATATATATAGCACTTAGCCCATGTTTCTCCATAATTCTTGAACTCATTCTTGGGCTCTTCTTCCATCATAAATATCTTCTTGATTCACATTGAACCTTATCAATATTAATGCAAGTATATCAGCCTAGATGTTATTAGGTATTGTCTTAAAGGGTTGAAAAAAGATTTAAATCGATTAAAGGTTGATGAATTAATGGTGAAAGGTGATCGACGGGGTGTTGTTTATATCAAGTGTGGTGGCCAGAATTGGTGATTATCCAATGTGGGAATCAATGATGAAGTGAGAGTGGGGTGGAATTCCATTCTCTCTCAAAAATTCAAGGTTTGTCTATGGTGTCAATGCATGGAGTATAACAGTGAGGTAAAGTTTAATTCAATTAGATCTTAATTAATGGTGTTGAGAAATGATTAAGGTATGGAAAAAAGATATGATTGTGGGAGAGAGATTACTAAAATTTTTGAAAAGGAGATTTTAACAGATGAAATTCCTTGATTTTGGGCTACAATGGTGGAGTTTCTGCATTAGATATGTATCAAGCGCAATTTTTAATTTTTGAAATTTTATGTAATTTTTCAAATGATATGAGATTTTATGTATTAATGACCTTGATATTTGGGATTTGTGTAATTTATCCTTTATTAAATTTTATTGATTTATTATCATTAAAATTAGCAGGTGAAACCTTAGACCTAACATATATGACAATGTGAGTTTGTTTAGTACAATAGATAAGGAATAACTAATCCTGAGATTAATTTTAGGACAAACTTAACCTATGTTTGATTGGAATAACATGTATGAGATAACTCATCCAAAAGTAATTATTCTGAAATTATAGTATATAATTATTTTGGAATTATAGTATTAATTTAAAATAACTAATTATAAAATAACTTATTTTTCAACCAAGGACCCTTATGTGATAACACGAGACAATGTAATTTATATAAACTAGAGGAAACAGTCCGTGTCAACACGGGTCCAATATTATATAAATATCAAATTATTTTTTATTGAAATAACAATTTGGATAAATATATATAAAAATAAACATTAATCTATTTTTCATACTAATATATACATAGTGTATTCATGTTCTAATTAATTAAAATTTTGAAATTCTCAATTATTTAAGAGTACAACAAACACTGGAAGAAGATATTTTTCAACATTAAAGATGACTTTATTGATACTAGTGGGTTTTTATTAATCAGCGGTACGTATCAAATTCAACTACATCGAACCAATTATTAAGTTTGTTTAATTAAAATTGTAAATTAGAGAAATTTTTAGTTTTGCAAAAAAAAAAAAAGGAAAAATATCGAAGCGACTTGATAAATTTATATGAGTAAAATATGTTTTACATAACATTAAAATTTCCACTTTGATTTGGAGTGATATAAATGATTACAAGCCGACAGATAATTACCGCCTAGAGTTTAAATTTCAAAACTGATTGTGTTACTCCTATAAAAATTAACATAATTTTTTCATAACTAACAGTAACCATCGATAACTCATGGGAGTAGTATATTAATCAAATAGGGATGCCATGTTTTGCATATATAAAATACGATATTATAACATGTTATTAGATAGTGCTTTATGTTTACATCTCACAATAGTAAAATTTTATTATATGTTTTTTTATTTCTTTTTTACTTGATACATATTGACTCAACACAAATCTTAAGAAAATATTCATTAGAAATTTATTTTATTAAATTAATTTTATTAATTTTATACTTTAAAATTTTGAAGTTAAGTTTAAATATTAGTATTTTTATAAAAAAAACAAAAATAATTTTAAAATTTAAATTTACTAAAATAAATAAGTAAAATAATTAATTTTGAATATGAAAGTCAATTAAAATAATAAATTTATTAACTTTAAATATTTAATTATAATTAATTAAGTAAAATTATCATCTTATTAAATTACAATAATTTATTAAATTTAAACAATTTAAATTAAACCTATGCAAATTTGGAAAGTATTGTGCGACCCACCTATCATTATATGTAAGGCTATTTTAATGTAGCTTGTAGGGGAAATGTTGTAATTAAATAGAAAAATCTAGACTTTTTTTTTAGGGCATGGCCTATAATTAAATGAAAGATAATGACCTTTTACTAAAGCTATTAATAAGATACAAATAAGTGACATTTTTCTAAATCTATTACTAAGATACAAATAATACAACACAAAAAAAAACAAATTCTTTAAGCATGTAAAATTCTTCAGAAGACTGAATACCCTCAACTTTTTATTTAAATCCTACAAGCTGACATGTCGAAAGTACCTTTTCTAATATACTAGAGGTACAAGGTCCGTGTTAACATGGGTTCAACGCGAAAGAATATTTTAAGTCATCAAACATATTATTCAGAACCTTCAAATATATCAATTTTTAAGAAAATCCACTTAAAATGTATAAAGATTGCAAATTTAAGTTGAAACAGATAAACAAAGCAGAAAATAAATAATACCCAGGATTTATGTTGGACTAAAAAGCTTCAACAGCGAATATCAATCTCCCACTTTTATCTAAATGCACTACTTAGCCCCAGAAAAAGCCTTTTCCATTCTGATGCAAGTAAGCTTCATTCTGATGTTTAAAATTTCAATTAAAAGAAATAAAAAGAAGACAAAAGAAAACATTTATCAATTAATGTGTTCTGCACGTATTTTATCATGTTGGACACAAGGTTAAAGTTGTATTGCTGGGCCTGTGATATATCTACCCAATATTGAAAAGCCATCAAATCTGAAATTCATAAGGGATGTTATTACTTGTCATTTTAACATTTGCAATATCAGCTTAAATGCAATAACAACGTAATTCACGTCCAACTAAATTAATTTCTAGAATGGTGCTCACAAATAGCATATAAGCAACTGAAAGGCAAATCACACAGCTCATGGCAAGATATTCACTCATCTTGACATTCTAAAGAAAGAAGTAAATTGAAGCACTGAAATCTGAATATTACTAATTCAAACCTACAACCTTTGAAAAGGCTAATGTACTTTTTGAAATTGTAAGTGTAACTACCATAGTTTCCATTTAACAGTCTGCGCACAAATTCTAACTTTGGTACAAACTCATGCAAAAAAAAAATCTCGTATCCGATGCATCCAAATGTCCGGGCACCAAACTTGTAGAATTAAACCACAGGTTTATCATTCAACTCCCTCTGAAAAATATAAAATGTAGAGGTCAAACATGTCTAAAATATAAAATCAATCACTTCACAAGTGATAATTAAACAGTGATCAAAAGGGTTTATGATTAAGCGACATTCTACATTGCCTTGGCAATATAAATCACAGACGGACAATATAGAAAACAAAGTTAAACATTGTAATTATAATGATTTAGAAAGAAGTTAATCGGTACTTATATGACAATTAATTGACAAGTAATTCATTAGTTCAACAACAACGATTACGATGAAGTGATAAGTAATATTTCATTCTTAATTTAAAAGATTCGTGCTTGAGTCTTAAATATGACAATGAATTTATTTTAAAAAAATGTTTATCCATAATATGGAACTTCCTAGATGCAAATTCAAATTTAATAAAGCTTCGAGGAAAAATCCAAATATATAGTGAAAAATTGAAACAAGTTCCAACAATAACAAAAAATTCTAGGTGAGTTTTTTCGAACTTGTACTCTCCTTAATGGATAGAATTGCATGATACCTGTTGCAAGTGAAATTGATAATTATTCAGTAAAATTAGTTGAGGTACGCACAACTAATCAAAAAACTACTATTATTACAATCACTATCTACTAAATTCAGATGGAAATATCCTTTCTGACCATCTTTACTATCTTGAACATTGATGTAACTCTTTGTCTTTATTTGTTTATGCAATTTTCTCTATGTTAATTGATAAAATTACCGTTTCAATCCAAGTCCAAAGAGAATTTTATTTGGAATGCATGCCCAATTAACATCTTAATTGGTTTAAAAAGGGACTTGGATTAAGCAAAAGAATTTATGTGTGTTGTTATTATGCTTACCTTTATATTTGTGAGGGTAGAGAAGTTGTTTCTGATAAACTCTCAGTAAATCATTAAAATGCAACTCAAAGCACTAAATTAGCTAAACTTAGAGATGTTTAGATCAAATATAACTTGTCAACACACTTAGTGAAAGCTTATTTTATTTCCTTCACCCATCCTACTTATGTTTTTTTCCCTACTTGATATTTAATTAAAGAATAGGCTAAAGACAGGTTGAAGACATGATATTTACCTTCCTAATGAGCATAAGTGTAGACTGGGTGAAACAATGAGGTAATATTGGGTTTCTGCTTTCTTGATTCCTCTGGCGCCATAACAAAAACACATGCTAATTCAAGGGCATGGTACAACTTAAAAGCTCTTCACCTAAGTAATAGTTCCAACCTGAAAGAAAAAAGCCTCTTTCTCACTATTTTGCCTCATACATATCATTCTATGCCAAAACTATCTTGTCGATATTTTATTGCAGCCCTATAGAAACACAACGCTGGTAAGATAGATATGGATTGGCAGATGTCAATTAACAGTACTCAATTGATAAAATGTTATATTCAATGAAGATTTCTTAAAAGAAATTGACTTAAGTCATCGATAGATCCTTAAACTTGTTTTGAAATTACACTTGGATCATTCAACTAATTTATTTTTCTATTAGACACTCTAATATTAAGATGTTTACCTATTAAGCACAAAATGACCATGAAACCAAAAATTATGTTGAGTGAGACTCACACGCGAGTGTTAAAACAAAATGATGAATAAACTATGACATGTGGCGTATGGACCTAAATAATTATTAAAAATAAATTTTAAACTTTTTTTAAAAAAAATATCTTTAAAATATATTTATCTGATTTTAAATAAAAATAAAATCTTAATTTTATATCCACCCACACCCAGCCTCCCATGCCATCCCCTTCAACCCATCCACCCTCAATACCCTTTTTTCCTCCTTGGAAATCCTTGCAATTGCCTGTCCTAAGATGTAAGTTAAGGATGAAAGAGTAGTTAATAGGATGAATTGGAGGAAGAAAAAGTTGGCCATTTTGTTTTCTTGAAAGAGATGGTGATGTGATCTATAAAGGAGTGGGTGTTGGCCCTCTAACATGGAGTCCAGTGTTAGCTAAAGAAACCAGCTTTCTTGTTCGTTACCAAAGGGACAAACAAATCTGCAATTTTGTAAATTTAAGCAGTGGAAAATATGGTGTCAACCAATTATGGGCCAGTGGTATGGTTGTGATCCCTCCCCAGTTGCAATCCATTGCTAAGAATTTAAAGAAAAGAATTTACAGAATGATGAAGAAGAACAAGTATAAGAGAAGGGGGAGGGGGCGAGGGAGGGGGTGCATTTCTTTTCTTTTTTTTAATCAAAAATATTTATTATTATAAATTGTATTAACAAGATTTTTAAGAATTTAAAAAGAAAAAAATTACAAATAAAGAAGAAGACCACTAACAGAAAGAGGGGGGGGGGGGGGGGGGGGGAGCGAGCGAGGGGATGTTGCTTTTATTTTTTAAATTAAAAATTGTTATTATTAGAAATTGTAGTAATGAAATAAATTTAAGTGTAATTTCTTTAATAAAAATAAAAATAAAAATAAAATGTCATTTGATACTCTATTCACGGGCCTAAGGAAAGTGAATAACACTTTACTTGGCACATCAGCACTTTGTGTCTGATAGTTTTGGATTTTAAATAATTTAGGTATCTAATAGGTACAAGTTTGAGTTGATGGGTCCAAGTAACATTTTGAAACAAGTTTAAGGGTCTATCGATGACTTAAGACAAAACAATTTCTTAACTACAAACAAACTGAAAATTTTATACTCATGGATAAGCATGTTTATGAAATGTTCTTCTTCCTTATTATTGCATTAATTCTTTTTGAATAATGTAGTACATCTAATTGTTGTTACTTTACCATTTATTTGGCTAAAAACTAACTGTCTTGAAAGCTTGATTATCCTATAATTTTCATTTGTTTTATTCAATTATCTAGACAAATAAATTATGAATTTATTAAGTTACCACAAATTTCAGTTGGTGTTCCAACTATAATTTTAGATATGCTTATACGTTCATCACTCAAATACACAAAAAAATACTAAAAAGTAAGTTTCTTTAGATAAAAACTTATTATATGTTCTCTCCTCAACGAACACATAAAACTTTAAAAACTTACCGATGAGGTCAGATGACATAATTCTCATCTTGCTCGATTCAACTTTCATCAAGCTCATGCCCCTACTGCAATTCCAAAACTTCATTTTAATGTAAAAATATACGAATTTACAAAAGAACTATCTTTAAAAAATTGTAATTTTCAGTATTCTAAACAAAAAAAAGTACTACTCAGAAGAGGCAAGTTCTTGCTTGGTATATTATTTATATAACCACGCCTGCTTTCATTCCCAGTGTATGTGTGATTCTGAAAATTCAAATATGCTTCAAATTTTATTTTTGGCAACAAAATGAGTATTTCAGTAACTATCGGTATAATTTTTATTTTGAATTTTGCACACCACAAAACGCAAAAAGACATAATAGCGGCAATCCAAAAAACAACTCCACCGTCAGAGAAGAGATAGCAGCAGCAGTAGTAGTACTCAGTAGTAGTAGTAGTAATAGTAATAGTAGTAGTATTTAGTAGTAGAAATACTACTTAGTAGTAGTACTACTACTACTACTTAGTAGTAGTAGTACGTAGTAGTAGTAGTAATACTACTTAGTAGTAGTACGTAGTAGTAGTAATACTACTTAGTAGTAGTACGTAGTAGTAGTAACAGTACTACTTAGTTGTAGCAGTAGTACTTAGTAGTAGTATATATTATTTATTTTATTAATATTTTTGAATTTGAATTTAAATTTAAATTAATATAGTTTTCTTTTTGTTTGTCTTGTTGTTGTAAATGCTTGTTTCTTTGTCTTTAAGAAACTTCTAACTCGGCTCCCGTATTCACCAGATTCCACTTAATTAAAAATATCAGTAATATATTTTTTAATAAGGATAATTTAGTAAATGTCATCGAGTCTTTTCTTATTTTTTGAACTTCATGTCCGATTAAAATATGTCACATAAAATGAAACGGAGGAAAAAAGTAAATGCCCATGTTAACATTTCCACATGGGACTGGAGTTTTACTAATAGTGGAATGTTGATTTGTCGCTTGTGAAGTGGGGTCCATATTTTAGGATTGTTATCTTTAAAGTTCTTGATAAACTTTATTATACTTTTGATAGGAAAGAAAATATTTTTGTCCTTATCTCAAAAATATTTGACTTATCAATATTATATTTGTGTTGTACTACGAAATTAATATTTTCTTTGATCCCTCTATAAATAGAAACCCATTGTATTGAGATTTTTCTTTTTTAAAAAAAAAATCAACTCAATTGTAAAACATCTCAGAGAAATATCCACATTTATAAGTGAGTTCGTGCATTTGTTTTTAATCTTGAGACTGTATTGCTAAAGCCAAGTAATGTATTTAGCATTTCGTAAAAGAATGATAAAGGCGCCGTTTTAAGTAAATGCGCCACTTTAAGCACTGCAGCCACCTCTTTTTCGACTTTTCAAATGAAAAGTTTTCATGAAAACATAACAAAAGCACTGTTTGATGCTTTCTTTAGCAAATTTTTTGTTTTTCTTTTTTTTTTTAAAAAAAAACATCTTTCAAAAGTAATAATACTTAATTCCAGAATTGCTAGTTAACTTATCAATTAATAACCCCTTTAACCAATGAATTGTCTTTATCGATCACATGTATATTTGTCAAAATTTGTTTCCATGCTTGTTTTGAGTTTGATGGTTTGCTAACGTAAGATCATTAGCCACATTAAGATAATATTTTAATAAAGTATGTATCTTTGACATCATTATTTTTTTCCTTTTTTTTGGAGCATAAATTGATGTCACCATCTTTGACAATGAACATACACCAATATTAAGGCAAGTTTTTTCTTTGTGCATTTGTCTCTTATTTCCTCCTTTTATTGATCATCGAGAATAATATTATATTATGGATGTCATAGCTTGGAATCTTTACCATAGCACAATCCTAGTGATCTTATCGTGTGAAGGGATGTGCTTAATATCTTTGCTTCAACATCATTGAGGCCTCAAAAACACTGAATATTTGAGCATAAGGTGTCGTAAGTGTCACCTTATTCGAACCAAAGACTGTACACCATCTAAGGCAAAGACTTTACATGGTCTACAACTAATAATTTTACACCGTCTAAGCCAAAGACTTTATATTGCCTGAGGCAAAGATTTTACACAGTCTAAGCTAAAATATTGCCTTGTCCGAGCCAAAGACTTCACACCGTCTCAGGTAGAGATTTTACACGGTTTGCGGCTAAGACTTTTACACTATTTAAGCCAAAGATCTTACATTATTTGAGGCAACCACTTTACACCGTCTGAGTTGAAGGCATCACACTATCCAAGTCGACAACTTTATATGATCAATACTTAACTGAAGTTGATCACATTTGAATTTAGAGTTCATAATTCATAATTATTGAACTATCGAGTAATTGCTAATAAAATACTCTTTTTTTACAGTTTGAATCATCGTTTACATTAGAGATTTAATATCTTCTTTCTCAGTGCTATCCTATAATATCAGATCACAAGGATAGCGAGGTAAAGTCAAAACTAATCATTGATACACCATTGGTTGGACAATATGTTGCTCCGTGGTCACCTTTGAAAAATATAACTATGGACTCTTGAATTCCATAGTATTCCACCTAAGACATGGGTACTTTGCTCTTCCAATTATCATACCAAGAATATTACTAGTACTTCGCCATGTTTGGGACGGTGAATCATAAATAGAGAGAATATGTAGGGTGAAACATTTTCAGTTTAGTAGTGAGTTTCACTACACTGGCTATTGGGAATGAGTTAAAGATGTTCTTAATAGGAGCTGTCAAACTTGAAAGGATTCAAAGATTTACTATGTCGTATATGGTTCATTCTTTACTTGTGACCATAATAAAAACATCTTGCAAGCCTTCTGTGAAGATTGGTGTCCTGTTACGAATACGTTACTTACCTCGATTGGAAAAATATCCCTGTCTCTTTGGAATTTACACACAATAGGAGGTCTTTTGATAACCGAAAGTCTTTATGAGAAAGTCGTGCCGGACGTTACAGAACTTATAGTCACTTATGATAAGGGGAAAAAGTTCTTCTCTGAAACTAGTGTGTATCTACTTGATGCCTTCCATAAGCTACGCAAAGCGACTGGTGATAACTCGAGTATTCCCATGAGAAAATGGACAAAGCTTTGGAATAAGAAGGCTTTTAACTACGAACCACCTCCACCAAGAAGAGAGCAAAAGATCCATCAATTTGAAATCATCGCATAACCCGATTAGAAAACTCGATAAGGTTGTTAATTGGTTATCTGAAGAAGAAAGATTATTTCATAAGCTAGCTTATTCATAAGCTAGGAGTTAAGAGTTAGTCACAAGAAGGATGATACATACTTGGCTGCCTTTATGTCTTGTTGGCTGCGTGTATTTGTGTTTCCCACTAAGAAAAGAGATAATATCCGTCTAAGAGTCATCAGAGTTTCCTGCCACTTAGCAAGTGGACAAAGAGTTAGCCTTGCAGTTTCGGTCTTAGCTAGTATCTATAGGGGACTAAACACAATATCAAAATATCGGCGGCTTGATCTTGTTCGTGCATGCTTTCCAGTTCATTACATTATGGTTGATTGGCCCACTACTTTAATACTTATTTTCCATTGACAGATGGACCAATCGATGCTCTCATGGCCGGATATTCTGGCGAAGGTGCTTTTAGGAAATACGGTAAGGACCAAGCAAAAACCCATATACATGGAGGGGGAAATATTGCTTGGCATGGCACATTGATCGAGAGGCATCAAGCCTATCACTACCGCATTGATGGAAATGCCAAGGAATTTCAGTCAAATTTCTTTATGAGCATTCACTCGAACTATCTTATGTTAAGGGAAAGAAATGTGTTTATTATTGATCCTTATATTCCTTACATATTTAGCCATAAATTTGGTTTTCTTCAAGATTCGCCTGGCTTACTAGATCAAGATATTCGGGAAGCTTCATTAGAAAAGGGATTGAGACTTACACGCATTTGTGTATTGGCTAAATCCATGGCCAAGGTGTCATTTCCCCATAGTGATTACAAACTGAAGAAGTTCTTATCTTTAAATTATATGTCTTGGTGGGAAAGGTGCATGGGATTGTTCTAGAAGATCATATACAATCTCTAGTGAATGTTGTGGGTCCTAATACTAACGCCCCTCAAGAATGTGAGGAAGAGGCATTAGTTGTGAACATGCCCCCCGCTTTAAAGTTCAAAGGAGTTGTTGAGAAGACTAAGGACCCTTCGTATAAAGAAGTTTGAGAAGAACAAACGTCAATCCTTCCCCATCATGCTCCTAAAGCGTTAGCAGCCATAGAGATCATTGTTGAAAAAAAGTGAGACCATTCTTAGGAGAACGGTCAAATGGTAATTTGCACATGGTAAAGATTTTTGGTGATAATATTAGTTCTTCAGGGACATTGACAACTATTTAAAGAGGTAATGATTCAATCTTTCTCACTTATTTTTAACCGATTATTTCACTAATTGCTTCTTTTTTTTGCAGCCAAAAAATATCAACGTATTAGATGTTTCCTATTGTTGTAGACCACAAGCCAGTAGTGAATATGTTGCCAGACCAGACTCCATAAAAACATGTTCCACCTTAAAATTAGAGCAAGAGGTCACTTCTAGCCCTAGTGTGAAAGCAAAAGCAAGTGCAGAATCAGATTTCCACAAACAACCAGTAATGACCATGTCCCTTTTTTATGGAAGAAAGGTTATTTATGAGCTTAGAAAAGAAATTGTTATAAAATCTTGGGCTAGCATCCGCACCAAGTTAGAAGGTCTTACTACGGACCGTGCTTCTTCTCTCGTAGATGAGTTCCAAGTAGTACTTACAGATATGAGCGGAATGGGTGTAGACATTTCTCCTCATCTGAATTTATTGGAGTCTTTCTTCGAGCTCACCACTTCCTATGACCAAGCACGGTCGACCCTTATTGATGAGGATGCAAAAATTAAAAAGTCAGAGTCATATCTAAAAGACAAGGAGCATCTTAAACTTGTGATAAAAAAAAGAGACGAGAAATCTGGAGAACTATTTACTGCTTGCCAATCTCTTGAGAAAGCAAGAAAAAAGGTGAAGAAGTTGAAAGCTCTTCGAGATGCTACTAAGGGAAAAGCTAAGAAAATTGACACGACCCAAAATCAGGCCTTATCGTATGGGCATCTCGAGCCCAATAAGGATCGGATATCGCCCTGTTAACCTAACATAACCTTCACATCAATCCACAAGTATCGGATGAACTCTGAACATATAACAAGATATTGGAAAAGCAAGACTAATAATCAAACTTAAGAAGTGTCTAATCAATCCATTAATATCAACATGCTAAACTAACATACCCAATTCCACAGTCATCCACAAGCCTCTACTAATTCGATGTCTATAATATGTTGGGACATACCCCTGGTAGCAGCCAAAAACCAAGTCTAAAATAAATATATGACATAAGATAAAAAGACCATGAAATGTATGCCTTCCTAAATATAGAAGCTCACCACTTCAAAGTCAACACACGATCCGCTCGAGCACATGGTCACTGTACAGGAAGAGAAAAAGAAACTCCAACCCCTGTGTCACGTGGGGACACAACATCCAGAGATAGTTAGCAATTGAAGTACTAGCATATAACTCAAGGATAAGGATAAAATAGTGTTATTATTCAAAACCAAATCAAACCTTCACATGCAACCACATTTATTTACATAGGCATATATGTAGATATATAGATACATCAAATGTCGGGAAAGAAAACAAGGCCTTAACATGCATTTCGAAATATCCAATCATGACAGATGAAGTGAAATCCTCTAACCTTCCACTTACGTAGAATAAGAAGTTTGAACTTCTCAATTATATCAAGCAAGAGGACTCTAACCTCAAGATGTCTTATTAAGAAAGTAGACTCTAACCACAAGTCATTTTATTATGCCAGTGGACTCTAACCACAAGTCGTTTTATTGGACAAGTGGACTCTAACCTCAAGCATCTTCTTAAGTAAGTGGACTCTAACCACAAGCCATCGGGTCCATTACTAGTCCACATTGGGACTCTAACTCTTTGTCCATACATTCACATCCATTTACTTTAACATTTATCCACTTCAAGCCTTTATGGCTAAATTCAATGCCATACATGACCATAAGGTCTTCATGAACCATTACACAATCAATCACTTTAATAGGCCAATGCCTTAGTTTCAATCACTATTCAAGTCAAATTGAGGTCATCAAGATCTTTACCAAATCATTCATTCTTCATTAGCATTTTTACACCAAGCTTTAGTTCAAACACAATTCAATTTTATGTTTAGGGACTCAAACTCTTTTTTAACCAATCAATCCACCAAGGTTATCAATTAACTTATTACATGGACAACAAGGCCTTTACAAAGTCATTTACCAATCATCCTTACTCATTAAGCCATTGTCTTAGTTCAAAACACAATTAACATGTGACTAGTTAGTTCTTTTAGACATTTTCACTAACACCTTGAGGGCATACCATTACCATGATCAAAATCAAAGTAAAAATTATTAAGCTTAAGGTTATTCATGACCCATTTATTAAACCACAATCAACAAGCACCCATATGTGCAAACCATCACCAAATCATGTATAAACACAAGTTTAAACAAGAGTAAACAATACTCATTACTATGCATCAAAACCCTCAGCATTTGATTTCAAAACCCACTATTCAAGAATCAAAATCAATGTTTAAATATACATGATATTTGAGAAATAACAGCGGAGGAAGAGTCACATATCTTATAGAAGATGATTCACGGAAAAAACTTGACCCATTTAGCCTCTAGAAGAACACCTCTTGAAATCCTAGCCTCCAATCTTGTTGAAGAAGTTTAGAGAGTGTTTTGAAATATTTCTATCTTATCTAAGTGAAGAATAAAGGGTCAAACAATATTATAAGTCGTGGGTCATAAGAGTTTAAAGGTGGGAAAAGTCTAAAATACCCTCAGCTTAAAAGCCTAAAATTTAACTCAAGAGGGTAGGACTTTCACACCTAAATCGTACCCTAGAGTACGAGTAGTACCCTTGGCCTCACTATGACCTCTAAACTGTTCAACATACGACTTCGCAAGGTTCAATTGTGGTGGTGGTGATGATGATGATGATGACGATGACGATGACGATGATGATGATG
Source organism: Capsicum baccatum var. pendulum (assembly GCA_030864225.1). NCBI lineage: Eukaryota > Viridiplantae > Streptophyta > Magnoliopsida > Solanales > Solanaceae > Capsicum > Capsicum baccatum. The sequence goes on from CM061556.1 coordinate 101,246,422, forward strand.
ACGGTGACGATGATGATGACAATGTTGATGATGATAACAATGACGATGACAATGATGACAATGATGACGATGATGATGATGACAATGACGATGACGATGATACATTATTTACTATTAAAAATATGTGATTTGATTTTAAATATTTCTTTCAATTCAATTATAACATTATAAGATAAATTTGCATTGTATTTGAAAAAAAGATAAAATAGCAAAAGATAATTAAAAGTAATAAGTTGTTGACTTTAAATTTAAAATAATATCAAAAAATAAAAAATTACATATTAGAAGCAGATAGTTATCGTACTAAACAGTTCTAATCGGACTTTTATTGTTATATAACCACTCACTCAAAATATAGATCATTCTATCATTTTTTTTGAATTTGAATTGAAAGTAAAACATCCGTTCAAAGATTAACTTATAATTTAAAAAAATAATAATTAGATGTGCTTAATTAGTAATCATGCTACATGATTTTTTTTCTACACTATTGATTTTAATATTTATCTCAAATCATAATGAACAAATAACAATAGTATTAGCAATAGTAATAGTAGTACAACGTAATAGTGGTAAAGTAAAAATGGTATTAAAATTATTATTATTATTATTATTATTATTATTATTGTCTTATTGATTTCAATATTATCTCAACTCAAATATTGATTATAAATATGTATTATATTTGAAAAAATATAAGGATAAAGAATAATAATAAATTAATTATTTTTAGAAAATATATGTGATATTTAAATTTAAATGAAATTTGAATAGGAATGCAATTCTATCACTTATCCTCTCTTATATATACTTCTTTATTATTAATTTTATTCATGAGTTTATTTACTGCACTTTTTTGTTCTTCATTTTAAAAAAATGTTCTTGATTTGATAATTTTCTTTTTATATGCAGGAAAGATATAATATTTTCATCCTATCTTTCTTCGTGTATGTTCAGGGTCCATCAATTTAAATTGATATAAATATTTTTTTTTCGATGATTCAATTTAAGAAGTAATATTGTTGTGACTATTTTTTTTAATCATCATAATCATATATCTCCGCCATCATCTCTTTTTATTGCTTTCATGTTTGTTAAAGTTAACTATGAGAATTTTCTTTTATGAATTCAAGTATCAATTTTCTCACAAGGATTTCTTTGAAAATATATTATTGGATGTTTACTCTTAAGCTTTGTATATGCTTTCATTATCATCTTTAATAGCGTATGCTTATATATTTTGTTTTATTTCAACGATGATTAATCTCTCATGTCTCATATTAGTTTCAATAGACAACCAAAAGTATAATTTATTTGAAGGGATATAACATGCTTGACTTAATCAAGTATTTTTTTTAAAAAATAGGGTAATGAAAATACTAATTAGTAGCTATTAATTGATTTTGAGCTTAAAAATAAATAGTTTTATCTGATGTGATTATTTGACATTAATAATAACATATATGCTACAATAAATTAATACTTGATGTTTTATCAGTAAAATAAGATATATTTTCTAATAGCATTTGTTTATATCTAACACAAAATAATTAACTGCATAGAGGCAGAGTGACGAATGAGGGGGAGAGTAGGACATTTTGGTGGTTCAGACGGAGGTAGGGGTGAGATAGGTAGGTGGGGTAAGTGGGGATTGGAGTTGCGGAGTAGGAAAAAGGAATTTAAAAAAGCCAAAAAAAAAATTTTTTTTGGGGGTCAGACAGAAGGATGGAAAGAAACTTTTTATAAAAAAAGATTTTTAAAAAATAATAGAGGGTCGAATAGGTGTTTGGGGGGGAGGGGGAGGTAGAGTGGATGTGATAAAGAATTTTACTTTAAAGAAAAATAAATAAATTATTTTTTATTGGTGGAGTGCGGGTTGAGGAGAAGAGGTAGGTGAGGTGAGAAAAATATTCTCACAAAAAAGATTAAAAAGTAACAAAAAAATTTGAGATGGTGGGGTGGTGGTTGTGGGGCAAGGCTAGGAGGTAGGTGTAGTATTTGGCGGGGTGGTGAAACTAAGAGTGATTTGAGAGATCTTAATTAAATTAATTTAGAAGATACAATAAGAGGTATAAATAAAACACTTAAAATATTAATCATAAAATCAAATAACATAAAAATAATGAGTAATAGGTAAGTGGGGGTAGAGGTGTGAGGTGGAGGAAGAGAAATATTATTATAAATCTAATTTTTTAAAGTTATAAATAATAAAAAAATATGAAACATAAATTTATTTTTATAGTTACATAATTATTTTTTGAAAAATAGATTTGGTTAGAGGCGTACGATTGAGTGGAGAGGAATGCGTGGGGTAGATGTATGGGGGGGGGGGATTTTTAATTTTTTTAAAAATTGATGGAGAAGTAGGGGTGTGGAGATGGAAAAGGGATAGGGGTAAAAACAAATTTCTTACTATTTTTAAAAATTGAGAAATAATATGATGATTTTTTTTAAAAGATAATATAATTTAATAGAGTAAAGGCCTAAAATTATACATTATCTTTGTTTTGGACACAAAATAATACATATTCTTTCAATTGATGCACTAATAGTCCTTTATGTTTAAAAAGTGGTGCATTTTTAGTCATAACCCTAACACCGTTAACTTTTTTAACAGTAACCGTTAGTAAATTACAGTACATTTGATCATGGCATTGAATTGCTAAATTATTCAAGTAACCATACTTTTGCGACTTAGAAACATAGAAACATCTGTTGTGTGGGCTGAAAGTTGAAACACCAGATAAGATTGTATAATTTCTTATATCCTATGTAGGCAAAGGTGTTGAGGAGAATATGCTTGTAGCTGTGTTACTATGAATGTTTGGCATTGCATACTGCTCCGTCGATGTGTCTTGTGGAAAAGGATTATAATGGCTGGTTGGTTCCATTATTGGAATTTGATTATAATTGTTGATCATATTAGGCATTGGTTTTAGGCCACTTTCGAAAACAACGTTGATGAACTTTGATTATATATACAATTCATCCAAATAGAAAGAATAGAAGTTGTTAATGTTGTCAGAGGTAGTACGCATAGGTTGTGATGCTTGTGATTGTGGGATTCTTCAAATAATACCATATCCAAATCATTAGTTGCATTATTTCTTAATACTTGTTCTGATTTTTGCCTTTCTGGAAAGGCACTCAAAGATGGTAATTGCAATGTGGAGGCATTGAAGCTGTTAACATCGTTAGAAGCAACACTAGCCATGCGTTGTCCTCATTTTTCTTGTGGGGTTGCTTTAAATAGTGTCAAATCCCAACCATTGCTTGAAGAAGTCTCAACAGAGGACATATTTTCTCCATTTCTTGGCACCTCTTTTGGTTCTTGTTGGTCTGGAAAGACGTTAAAAGAAGATGATGACGCTAAGGTCTCTCAGCAGATATAGTGCTGGTGTAACTAATTTCCATGTTGCAACAAGAAGATAATAATGAAAGAAATTAACAGCAAGCTAGTAATGAAAACAAAAAGGGAAAACAAACACAATTTGGTGTGCATTTCAGTTTCATAATTGACATTTTTTTACTTCACAACACAACACTAAATCTTGAATAACTGCACAAACGCAATAAGTCAGTCTATTCCCTTTTTCACAATTTTGTTTTAAAAAATGCGGTGTGTTGCGGTGCAGATACACGTGGGTATGTGTGTGTGGTGGATTTATGCAGGTTTAAAAGACATGTGGTGCAGTTATATAATTTGCGAGTTATGAAAAAACTTTCACCGCACCGTCCTATTGTCATTTCTTTAAATTTCTCGACTAGTCAAACAATCATATGAAATAGGAGTAGGGAGTAGAATTCATGGGTTTCGCTGAATAAGTAAGAAACAGTAGTTAAATGTCCACTATGTTTCAGTAGAGCAGTTAAATGTCTCTCATCGAAATCATAGATATTGCACATCTTGCTTAGTTTAAGCGTTTGAATTTGTGGGTGAAATTCACTTTTGATATGAAGTGTTGTAAAAAAGACTGCATGAAGGAGTACAATGATGAATTATGCATTCATGAAGTTTTTGAAGAGGGATACCTTTCACAACTAGTATAGAAAGGTGTTTATGTTATAACATTCATGAGCAAAGGTAGATGATTAGATTAAATGTGAGGAAAAACTCAGTTTATTAATCAATGTAATGTAATTTACTAACAGTTATTGTTAAAAAAATTAACTGTGTTAGGGTTATAACTAAAAATGAACCACTTTTTAAATATAAAAGACTATTAGTGCACCAGTTGAAAGAATATGTATTATTTTATGTTTAAAACAAAGATAATGTATGATTTTAACCTTTACGCTAATCTAATATGCTTGATATTTTAATATAAAACATTTAAAATTAATATTTTAATTTTATCGCGCGTGCAGACATGTATACTAGTGTATATGTAGTAATTATATTCATGGAGCCGATACGGTACATGCTTAAGAAAACGAGTGAGGGGACGATGTACTCATCCGCGTTTACTCATAAGTACTTGAAAATGGAGGCTCGGGAAGGCAATTCTTTCATGGGTGTAAGAATGTAAATAGCAGAAGAAAAAATTAAACCTTTCACTAGTGTACTCTAGTAGTAGGAAAGAAATGGCTTCTATCTCTACTCTCTCTTCTTCTCACCACCCAACACTTTCTCTCCATTAATGCCCAATCATCTCCGCTCTTCAATACTCACAATATCACTACACACCCAACCCCACCACCCAACAAGGCCCCTCCCAAGCCATCTCGATCGACAGTTTCTGATCGACATACCACTACAGCTATTTATTTTAATACAAAATGGGGCATCACCATAATAACCACCATAGTCACCATCACTCCACCGCAACGGATGGCGTTCCGCAGCGGGTCAATAGTCCACGATTCTCTGGACCAATGACGAGAAGAGCCCATTCTTTCAAACGAACCAACAATACTAACCAAAACGCCCAAAATACTACTAGTACCAGTACTGCTTCTACTTTGAATACTCATCATGAGATTGATGTACTACTCAATTCACCCAGATCTGAAACCAATGCGAATCGTACTGATGATTATGAGATTTTAGTGGAAAAGAAGCATTCCCATTTGAGTAACGTTATCCAAAGGGTGCATTTGAGGAAAAAGTTGGAATCTTTGACTCTGGATTTTGGGTTTGGATTGGAATTGAAAGGAAGGAAGAAGTTGGGAAACTGGATGTTCTTGGTGTTTTGTGGGTTGATCTTGTTTATGGGAGTTCTCAAGTTTTGTGCCTATGGATGGTTTGGATCTGCTATTGAAAGAGTTGCGTACACTCAGGTAATTTAAATGAAATCCCCTTGGGTGTTCATTTGTTTTTCCTTCAAATTTTGTTTGTTTGGGTGTTTTATTGGAGCTGAATATTCAAGACTTAGTTTTGTATGATTAAATGTGTGTTTACTTTCTGTCTGGAAGTATTTGCTTCTCAGTAGTGGTCGACCCTTTTTTTGTTTTAGTTTTTTGCTATTTATAGGATTACGTCCAGATGCTTGCCTTTGGTAAAACTACAATTTAGTTGGTTTGTTGACATGATATTATAATTAAACGATTTGTGTATAATCATGCATAATCTCGAATGTTATCAGTTTTGGTAAGTAGACCAAATAATACAATGCAAGCAAAATTTCCTAGTTTAGCAACAAAGAAAGTGTGGATGTGGCACTACAGTGTGTATTGCCTTTGAAGAAAGTTTCACATGATAGTGATAAATAGAAGTATCAGGTTTTAGGTGAAAAGCTTTTAAAACAAAGCATATGTTACATAGAGAATGAAGGAAAATGACGCGATAGGCAGATAGATAGCCTTGGATTGTATTAGATTTTAATCATGAGTTTCTTTGTTAACCAGGTCTCTGTTTTGAAAGTGCAACTGATGATGCTGTTCTGCACTACTAATATTAAGATTAACTGCATCAGTAAATCTATGTTCTTAAAAATATTTGACATTGCCCAACAGGATTCATATGACACACTGGTCGATCAGCAAAATCTAAGGGATCAGCAAAATCTAAGGGATCAAAAAACCCATGGCAACAGAAATATGGAAGGAGATACTGAACTTAGGGGAGACCGGAATCATGTGGAACATACTCTAAGTATGGTTGCATCGGGTGTTGTTGGCAACCAGAATAGCATGCTAGATGTAAGTTCCATCACTAAGCTTCCAGCTTGTTGGACTATGAATGCACTAGAGATAGTAACAACAACAACAAACCCAGTGTATTCCCACATAGTGGGGTCGGGGGGGTAAGATGTACGCAGTCCATACCTCTACCTCTAAAGAAGTAGAAAGGCTGTTTCCGATAGACCCCCGGCTCGAGACATGAGATACTACACAAATACATAGTAAATCATAGAATAAGATGACATAACATAAATACGACACCCATAAGTAATAAAAAACAGAGAAAAGCAAACAGATTCGTAATAAAACATGGAGCAAGGTATCATAACAAGAATAATACCCCCACCAAGTGATTCCCTACACTAGCGACCCAAACTGGCCCTAGCCTTCTGCCCTAATTCGTGTCCTCCAGATCTTCCTATCTAGGGTCATGTCCTCGGTGAGCTGTAACTGCTCCATGTCCCGCCTAATCACCTCACCCCAGTACTTCTTCGGCCTACCCCTACCCCGCCTAAAACCATCCAAAGCTAGCCTCTCGCACCTACGAACCGGGGCATCCATGCCCTCCTCCTCACGTGTCCGAACCATCTCAATCGGACTTCCCGCATCTTATACTCCACTGGAGTCACACCAACCTTCTCCCTGATAGTCTCATTCTGAACTCTATCCCCTCTAGTCAGCCTACACATCCAACGCAACATCCGCATTTCTGGCACCTTCATTTTTTGAATGTGGGAGTTCTTAACTGGCCAACACTCCGCTCCATACAACATGGCCGGACGGACTACCACCCTGTAGAATTTGCCTTTAAGCTTGGGCGGCACCTTCTTATCACACAACACCCCCGACGCGAGCTTCCACTTCATCCATCCCGCCCCAATACGGTGCGAGACATCCTCGTCAATCTCACCGTTACCCTGAATCACGGACCCGAGATACTTGAAACTATCCCTCTTACATACCTCCTGTGATTCCAACTTCACTACCACCTCATTCTCCAGCCTCACGTTATTAAACTTGCATTCCAAATACTCTGTCTTGCTTCTGCTCAACCTGAACCCTTTAGACTCAAGGGTTTGTCTCCACACCTCTAATTTGTCATTCACACCCCCTCGCGTCTCATCAATCAAAACTACATCATCTGCAAAAAGCATACACCAAGGCACCTCCCCTTGAATACGCCGTGTCAACACATCCATCACCAAAGCAAACAAAAAGGGACTAAGAGTAGATCCCTGATGCAATCCTGTCAAGACAGTGAAATGCTCTGAGTCTCCTCCCGCCGTCCTCACCTGAGTTTTCGCTCCATCGTACATGTCCTTAATTGCTCTGATATATGCCAGCGGGACTCCCCTCACCTCCAAGCATCTCCAAAGCACCTCCCTGGGGACTTTGTCGTATGCCTTCTCCAGGTCAATAAACACAATGTGCAGGTCCTTCTTCCTTTCCCTATACTGTTCCACCAGCCTCCGTAGCAGGTGAATTTCCTCCGTCGTCGAGCGGCCAGGCATAAATCCAAACTGGTTTTCCGAAATAGACACTATTCGTCTCAGCCTCACCTCGACCACTCTCTCCCAAATCTTCATAGAGTGACTCAATAACTTAATCCCCCTATAATTATTGCAATTCTGAATGTCACCCTTATTCTTATAAAGAGGGATCATAGTACTCCACCTCCAAGCCTCGGGCATTTTCGCCGTCTTAAAGATTTCGTTAAACAATCCAGTCAACCACCTTACACCAGCCTCTCCAGCGAACTTCCAAAAATCCACCGGTATCTCATCCGGCCCTGTCGCCCTACCCCTTCGCATCCTGCGACCAGCCTCTCTAACCTCTTCTACCTTAAAACGTCTACAATAACTAAAATCCCGACACTCCTCTGAGTGCTCCAGCTCCCCTAACACAATAGCTCTATCCCCTTCGTTATTCAAGAGCCTATGAAAATACACTGCCATCTATTCTTAATGTGGCCGTCCTCCACCAACACTGTACCGTCCTCCCCCTTAATGCACTTCACCTGGTCGAGGTCACGACCCTTCCTCTCCCTAGCCTTAGCGAGTCTAAACAACTTTTTTTCCCCTCCTTTCCCTTGTAACCCTGCATACAAGCTCTCAAAAGCGGCCGTCTTAGCCGCCGTAACTGCTAACTTAGCCTCCTTCCTAGCTAACTTGTACTCTTTCCTGTTTACCCGCTTCTAAATGTTGTTTTCTTTTCCTTTTTTCAGTATTCAGAAATATGGTCGAAGCCTAATAGTGAAAATTTCACTCAGTGCATTGAGCGGACAAAGAGTCAGAAACGTAAACATCTAAACCATTTAAATTCGTTTTTATTTTGCCTCTTAATTGTTTTTACCTTTCCCTCATCCTTTTTGCTTTCTTTGTCAGTTGTAGAAGCAAAGACAAATGGTTACCTTCTGATAAATGCAAATGGTGGCTTAAATCAGATGAGATTTGGGGTCTGGTTGTTATAAGTTTCATGCTTGAGTTCCTTTTATTAAAGATTCATATCATCTCCATCTGATAAACAAATAATTCTAGAATGCAGATCTGTGATATGGTAGCTGTCTCTAAAATCATGAAGGCAGCACTTGTACTTCCTTCTCTTGATCATACATCCTACTGGGCAGATGAAAGGTGCTCTTCTTTTACCACTTCATTGAATTCATATTCATAAGATCATCATCTGCATTTTTGAAATGGTTATTTCGCTTTGGGCTTTGATAGGCAAAAGTTATGGAAGAACCAACCATCCACAGCACATATTTTATTTAGTTTGAATAGCCAATATTATATGTATGATGTGTGTTGGATTGTTTTTTTTCACCCTAGTAGATCCATGCTTGTATAAACTTATAATGATCATTGTTGTCCATTGTGTAGAGCTAAAAACTATGGAAATATGGGACCCTTGTGAATGGACAAAAAGTCTAGCATCAAAGAACAACATAGAGCCCTAAGTTCGGGACTCTGGTTGCTGATGCTTCTACTTGTGAAGTGCACAGTCTCATATGTATGGAGCAAATGAGAATTCTGGGATTCTATGGTAAATAGATTACCTTTGGCAGGTGCATTAGTCGATGTTGAATGGGAAGCTGTAGTCTCTAGATGATTCTTAGTTTCTCATTTACATGGTTGGTGGTGGTCTCTTGTTGAAGCCCTTGTGTACTAGCTAGTTCATGCCTCTAGCTTCGAGAAAAAACTTTTTAGATCTAGCTTGGAGAAGAAAGAAAATTAGCCAAGAAAGGAAGAAGGAAGAGGAAGATTTCCTTTGAGATTACATTTTTTGATGACATCAAAAGCATAAAAGGAGTATAGGGCTAGCTGAAACTCCGTTATAGATAGTGGAAGCCCTGTTATAGACTTGGAGTTTGTTCCCTTATTCTCAAAGTAATCATTGAAGGAGAAATGAGGTTGCACGAGTGAATCCACTGTCTGCTGGTCTTTAAGAGAGTCATGTTAGGTTAAAGACAAAGTGGTAATCATTCTTATCTGTGATCCGATGACCACTATACAAATGAGGTTAATGTCCTTCAAGCCCACAATGTAATCTGGTATTAACAGTTATATTACCAATTATTGACCGTGGATGCTATCGTTTAGCAACTTTTCTTGATAGACGTTACACAACTATGCTCATGATTAGAGAAAGAGTGGCTTGTTACTTGATGAATGGAAGCATGCTTCCAGGGATGAGACTGATAAATCAATTTAGGATGCATTTTGAGTATCTAGTGTTAGATGGCATGATTTATGAAGCATGCAATGATGGAAAAATCTGGCGTCAAAGGAAGATTGTAATAATGAGCCTAGTACTCAATTTTCTTATTGGTTTATTAGCCTAGAAATCAATTGGCTATTAATGATGGCACTTTGGGAAACGTCAAACAGAAGTGGTAAGAAAGGTAGGTAAACTTAGGCATCACAATTTCAATTTTGGAGGGTCTCCTTTAAGTTACAAAACGCTGATGCAGTTGAAAGAGTCTCGTCCTTGGGCTACTAAATAGATGATTTCTTTTTCTCTTTTGTTGGGGAACAATTGTGTGTGCAATGTTTTTTTTGATAAATCTACCCAGCATACCTTAAGGGAAGCCATTTAACACAATATGACAGTGGTGGTGTATTTAAATTCCATCCGCTGACCATATGAAGTTCTTAAATCCAATTTTTAACATTGAAATTCCATTGTATACAGTCGTAAAAAAGCGCTAATTCCCTCCTTTCAAGGGATTTTGTTTTAATTATACCCACTTTGCAGGTCTAGTTTCAACCATTTATATCATCAATTTCTCTCTTTCTTTTAAAAACTTTACGTACACAACAGAATCGGTAAAATTCATATTAAGTTTCTCTGTATTCTCTTAAATATTTCACACACAAAAAATCAAAATAACATATATCCCCAATTTTCGATTCCTCGTTCAATTCAAATTAGTTCTACTATATTCAGATAATTCTAAAATAAAAACAACACCATTCAAATAAAACTTTACAGTATAACAAATAGAACTTTCCAGTACTGAAATATATATTAAAATAAACTGTGGTATTGAGCAGGATATTCAAAATGTTTCAAACATACCACCTACCAACCCTCTTTCACAGTACCCTAATAGTAGAAACAACAACAACAACAACAAACCCAGTGTATTCCCACCTAGTGGGGTCTGGGGGGGTATGGGGGGGTAAGATGTACGCAGTCCATACCTCTACCTCTGAAGAAGTAGAAAGGCTGTTTCCGATATCTATACAATATATCGTCTGCTAAAAATAGAATTTGTAATGGCATCTGTTTAATGGATTAATTATCCCTAAAATTTAACATTTATTATGAAAATGTATCATTAGTGAATATTAAGTTGAATGCTATAGTTTTCCAAATATCAATTTGAACAATGAAGTTCTTATTTGAATATTCTTGCTTTGATTTGAATGAATACTGTAGTAGTTCTTATTGGAATATTCTTATTTTGTTTTGAATATCCTGTTCGGGAGTGGCCTAGTGATTAATCAAGTGGGCGATTCGAATCCCAGCGGAGACAAAAACACTAGGTGATTCCCTCCCATATATCCCCGCCTTGGTGGATAGAATTACCTGGTATGGGAGGTGAAGGTATCCCATGGAATTAGTGGACGCGTGTGCAAGTTGACTGGTCCGGGCACTGCACTTATCACAAAAAAAAATTGTAGTGTTGAACAAGATATTCAAAACAAAGCAAGAATATTCAAATAAGAACTACGATATTCAATGTATTCAAATCTGTATTTGAAAAACTGGAGGATTCAACATGATATTCACTAAATTTTAGGGATGTTATTCCAAATAACACGCTACTACTAAAAATTTGATGTTCAATCTTTTAGACTTGACATCTCTTGTAAATATTTATTGGATTCTCTATGTAATTACTGTTACTAGGGTATATTGTGAGAAAAAGGATCAGTAAGTGGTATATTTGTGCTTTTTTCCTTTTTTTTGTATGCATATTTTAAGGCGGTTAGGGTTGAAGGTCAGCATATGCGAATCCAGGATTTGAAGAAAGCGGGTGCACTTTTGCCTCTACACGTGACATTGCCGTAGAGTCTAGATATGTTCAGTATTTGCTTGGTTTGATTGATCTTTTATTAATTCAATTTTAATTTCGACACTTTCTAAGTTAATTCAATTCAATTTATTGGTTTTGATCTACTGAAGATAAAGCAATGGTGTAACGAGTTATATTCAATTTACTTTGTTTATCTTTCAGTACATATGGAAGGTAACACTTGGTGAAAGACTGTGAATTCTATTCTAGCAGTCATTTGTCCAAATCGTAAATGGAGGTTATATCCTCAAAAAGAGTAGCTAATAATTTACACGATTAATCTCTCTTCCACATGCATAATATCTGGCATTTTATTTTCTTCTCGAGGCATATTTCAATTGCTCCAGGAAAAAAACTTGAAATGATAGATTGTTTGTTCTACACAAATAGAATGGTGCAGAACACAATTTGTGATTAAAAAAAAAAATCAATTAATAGGTGAAAAGTCTGTATGTGGATAAGTGCAAGGTTAGCCCCATGGAAGGAACTTGTCTCGAAAGACCTACAAATGCTTGTACTAATGCAAAATTAGCTAAAAATAGATAGGCTGATAGCTACCAGTTGAGCGTGGGTTTTAGACTTGTTAGAGTACTTCTATTTTTATTATTATACATAAATATATGTATACTAACTTATTTTTCTCTTTTAATTTATTTAATATATATGAGCTTGAATGAAGATATGAGGATTCATATAGGCGATCCCAACATATTTGGGACTGAGGCGTTGTAGTAGTAGTTGTTGTTGTAAGGTGTAGCTCAGGGCTTAACTCACTTGGCAAAGGTAGAGAAATTTGAGGCTTAGGTAGCAAATTTGTGCCCTACGCCAGACGAACTAAGCCTGGTATTTAAGTTTAGAAGGGTAGAGGGGCAGACTCATCATTCGGGAGTTTCATAGGCTGCGATTGATCCTACGAGTTGGCGCCAGACAGATTGAAAGAAAGATAGAGTAAGGTTCTGAAGAAATAAGATTAGGAAACAGAGAATGAAAAGAATAATATAACAAATATTGAAGAAAAGAAGAAAAGAAAAGGAAAACAAAAGGAATGAGTCACCTTCTCAAAAAAGAAAAGAAAAGGAAGAGAGTCGTAAGATGGGGAAAGTTATGATTTTCTTCTCCAAAGGAGCTGGTGGCCCACCCTCCAGGACTTTGAGTCTTAGCTATAATGAGTGCATCCAATCATCTCTAAAGATGGTGGGGTCATGTTTAGCCACATGGAAACTTCTTAAAAAGTTATGTGCATGAATAGCGCCGGCAAAATGAACCCAATTTTCTCTTGCCCCCATATTTAAATAGGTTGAGTAGTGGTATTGATAATAGGTAAATTTCGGGCTAAACCATATTTAAACTGTCCAAATATTGGTCACTCGCGGGTTATTTACTGGTCTGATTTGGGTTGGCTGCGGCTAAATCACTCACTGCCTCATAGGTAACTAGTTAAGCTTTGATTAGTTGCACGGCAGTCTTGAGAGTCTGATTTTGAGGGCGTTGCTTGAGTTGTTTTCCCAAATTTGCTTCAGTCTCTACTTTTTTGGAAGTCTTTGCTTCAACTTCATAAAAAGTATGTAGTGGCATATTATAAAAATATATGTCATTACTAGTTCTTTGAAGGGTACATACTCATCCAAGTGTCATACTCCACCTTCTGAAGAATTACCCGCAACTTATTTGCTATCTGCATCCCAAAAACATTGACCCTATTTTTCTAATCCGAATTGAATGAAATATTATATTATATTTATTTTGGTGTAACAATGTTAAAATCATAATTTGAACTGTACAAAAATTAAATAGTTCATCAAAAGGCTGTTGCATCAAGTTTGAATATTGTAGGGTAATAGTAAGTATAGATATTAGTTTAAAACGTATAGCTATTTGGTGAGTCTTCAAGGCTATAATATTACTAATTTTATTGCAGCATTACACTGATGTACCTTCATCAGATACTATTTTAATTGTTTCAAACGTGCTACTTCTTAAATACGTTAATTATCAAAGTTGGGCTATTAACAACAAATAATACTTAAATTCATATTTGGTAATGTATAAAATCTAACAACAGAAGTTTCCATAACCCCTATATAAAATGGGTCAAAACCATCTTTTACCCAACCCGTTTTTAACAGTAATTTTTATCCAGCTTAAATATTGGTGGGCTGAATTAAGATTCATTTGCTCAATACCAGAGTTGCAGCAGAGGTAGACGGGTGCCAGTGCACCCTAACTGTAGACATTGGTCATCTTAACTTATGAAGCAAAACAACCATCTGCAGCCTACTGAACTCTCATTGGTGTGGCCAAAGTAGCAACAAAAAATAAGACTTGGGTATTTTTTTCTAAACTTGACAAATCAGTGGTAATGAAAACATGCAGTTGTTGATTTTCTAGATATTAATAAATCCAACTAACAGTGTTTGCAGTCAAATATTGGGGCATCTTATATCTTCTTGAAATTGCTTTGCCACGCACACACACAAATAACAAATATCAATTCTCCTGTTGAATTATCAATTATGCAAGCCATTCATCTAAAAATTTAGACGGCAAGAGATGAGACACTTCCTTTTTACTTAAGGTTTACGACATATTCCCTCATGTGTGGATCATTTTTCCTTTCCTTTCTTGGTGCCAAGCATGTGAACCACTTTGTTCTGTCGCCTTCAAACCGTTAATCACCTAATCTAAAAAATTCAAACGGTTAGAAGTGAGACAATTTGATTAATCTGTTTTAGGTCTGGATCGTCCTCCCCACCCTTCTCCCAATGCCAATCAAACAACAATAGAATAAACAAGGGGCATGAGTGTTTTATCCGCAAATGCTTTACATCTATATTCTCTTGTTTGATTTAAGTGATAACTATAGATGCTTTTTTTCTTTATTTGGCTCACCTTGATCTCTACCTTTGTTTCCTAAATGCAGTGGCTTCAAAGATCTTTTTGATTGGCAGCACTTTATTGAAACTCTTAAAGATGACATCCATATTGTCGAGACATTACCACCAGAATTTGCTGGAACTGAGCCTTTTAACAAAACACCAATATCCTGGTCTAAGGTGAAGTACTTAACTGATTTTATTGGTATTTTGACATGGTTGTGAGTACTCCTTTGAGTGAAGTATGAAAGTAACAATGGACCCCAAAATGTTACGGTGTGGTGATGAATATCCTGCCATACTTACATGCTTCTTTCATTTGATCAGGTTAGTTACTATAAATCAGAGGTCCTCCCTCTTTTGAAGCAGCACAAAGTAATGTATATTACTCACACTGATTCTCGGATAGCCAACAATGGGATACCCAATTCTATTCAGAAGCTGAGATGCCGTGTAAATTACCAAGCATTAAAATATTCAGCTCCCATTGAAACTTTGGGAAGGATTTTGGTTTCGAGGATGCGACAAGATGGAAGTCCTTATCTTGCTCTCCATTTAAGGTCAGTTGCGGCCTCCTTCTGTCATGGCTGTTAGAGCTATAGTGACATACAACTCTATTATTGCTTGTGCCATTGCCTTTGATTAATGCAAGGGTTATATTAACACAGTGCTAGTCAAACATCTCTAAGGATAAAGAAGAGGAGGAAGAATTCTGGATGCCACTCTTTCATTTGAAGGATTAGGCCAGTTATGTAACATACATGCTGTTCATTGTAATAGCTTAGTTTTATTTTTCATTGAACCAAAATACATTAAAAAATGGCAACTAGACGATGTCATGCCAGTATTGATATGTAGCATTACACTTGTTTTAGCTCTCTGTATGTACACTGTAAATGAACTAGGTGACAAAATTCTCTAAGAAAGTTATAGAACTTTGAGGTCATTATATTTGCAGTATCAGTATTCATAGTTTGATGCTTTAATTGGTCACAGTTATTTTAATTTTACTTTCTAATCTTATAGGACCATTGCACTCTTAAAGCAATGGCTTCGACTGTACTCTTTTTGTTGATGCAAAGTTGTGATATCAGATAAATGTAGTTTGATTTGTTTCTCAATTATCTTGATGGATACAAAGTCATTTGGATGGTAAATTGCAGAAATTATGATGCTGATGTCTTATGCTAGCAGAGGCTTCTACTATAAAATTGATTTTCTTTTCCTGCTGAAACTTTTGTTTCTGTATCCTTTTCACGTAAGCAGTTTATTATGCTACTTGCAGATACGAGAAGGATATGCTTGCTTTTACGGGCTGCAGTCATAATTTGACAGCAGAAGAGGATGAAGAACTCCGTAGTATGCGTTATGAGGTCGGCCATTGGAAGGAAAAGGAGATTGATGGTGTAGAAAGAAGAAAGCTTGGTGGTTGCCCCTTGACCCCCAGGGAAACCGCCTTTCTGCTCAAGGGGCTGGGATTCCCATCCAGCACGAGGATTTACTTGGTGGCTGGTGAAGCTTATGGGAATGGAAGCATGCAACATCTTCTGGAGAATTTCCCGAACATCTTTTCCCATTCAATTCTTTCAACGGAGGAGGAATTGAACCCTTTCGAGAATCACCAAAACATGCTGGCTGGTTTGGACTATGTTGTTGCTCTTCAGAGTGATGTTTTCATTTATACCTATGATGGAAATATGGCCAAGGCAGTTCAAGGTCATAGGCGCTTTGAGAACTTCAAGAAGACTATTAATCCGGACAGGTAAATATTTTGCCATCTGCCTATTCCCTTATTAAGCCAGATTTTTCTGTTGTCAAGCTGCGAGAATGCAATATTTCCAAATCTAAGTACTTCCGTCAGCCTAACTTTTGGAATCTAATCATCCTTTTGCAGGATGAATTTCGTGAAACTAGTCGACGAACTCGATGAGGGTAGGATCTCATGGAAGAAATTCAGCTCCAAAGTAAAAAAGCTTCATGAGACTCGTTCTGGGGCTCCTTATATGAGAGAACCAGGTGAGTTCCCGAAGCTGGAGGAGAGCTTTTATGCTAATTCCCTTCCTGGCTGTATATGCGAGAAAACCCACAGATAGCGAAGTTTGAATGCGAAGTACTTAATCCCTTGATCTCCTAGGAATTCAGCTTGAGACATTATGGGAGGTATTCCCGTGCATATGGTTCTAAGAGCATGTGGATTATCTACTAAGAATTCATCTCACTGGGACAAAAGTTCTCCCTGTGTAGAAACAGGTGGCTTGTATATATGAAGGACCATTAAGGTCAAGTTCAGCAATTTGCTGCTGGTGCAGAGTCAAGTATACCGTTCAGCCATACATGGACATTAGTCATTTTTGTTAATTGGACATTCCACGATACTTTCTTGGCAAGGATGATAGAACTGCCTATTTCCACATACGGCAGTACATGCACCCTGCAGAGCCATATGATAAGATTTGTGGGTGGTTCATATAGACTCTACTGTTTGTTGTGATGCAAATTACCAAATTGCATTGTTAATCAAGCATTTTCCTTGGTCTCCTTTCTATTGAACTGCTTGAAATGAACTTAATGCAGTGCCATTGCTAGTGAAGATTCATATAGTCACTTGTAACTTTGTTTGAGTGAAATGCAATTGTTCCTATTGAACGGCTTATAAACGTATCTGATTGAAAATTTGAGTCTTTATGTTCCTTTACTCTTTCCTTGTGCAAAACTTGAATTTTAAAAACACATGAAGCGATAGGTTTGCTGTTACAAATTCCTCGTGGTTGCAGACTTGCAGAATACATAGCAAATCCATGGGCCGGACTTATGTCTTTTTTAACGGCAATACTTTAGTTAGCAGCACAATCTTGAACGGATAATCATTACTAAAAATTACACAAATACACAACTTATGTTTTCAATATTATAAAAAATTCCAACTCCCTAAACATATTACAAAAATTCCAACATATACAGAGAATGCTATGTATATGTCGGCTATGTTATGTATATTAATTGAGAGAAAGTAAATTAATTAAAAAAGTTGGAGAGAGTGTAATTACTTTTAAAAGGATTGGTATTTATGTTATTTATACATAAATAAATAAAAGAGTCCACTGCTCTGTATTACAAACAGGGCAAACTCTCATAATCTCGTACATCTGTTCGTTCAGATATCATTATATATATATATATATATATATATATATATATATATATATATATATATATATATATATATATAATGAAATCATATATATATATATATATATGTTGGTAAAAAGAAATGTGAAGAAGAAAAAATATCCAGAAAATCATATATAATGTTGTTTGAGTGGAAAAGGTAATCATACTAATTTAAGTACTCTTCAATACTCATAATTTTTAAAATTAATAGTCGTTACGTTACCATAATCTCTTCCTCTTCCCTTACCCTTATGATACTGTATACAATAAAAAATTTTGCATAAGAAATTTGTTAGCCAACATAATTATTTTGTGGTTTTTAAGAAATAAAGCAATAAGCATTAAACTATAAGAAAAATTGAGAGAGTCACATCCATCTATTATATTGTAGTAAATATAATGTACAATTACATAACCAATCAAAGAGTATAAATAAATATTTATTCAAGAGTATATAACATAAGAAAATGGAGAGGGACCAAAACATGATCAAGCAAATATCAAATTGCAATCTCCAAATATCAGTGAATAATGAATTGATGCTGTCCACAATCATGATACCATAAGTCCCCTTCCTTGCAAAAAGATGGTATCAATGTCATGTTTTCGAAGTATGGAGAAAGTCATCAGCTGAATTTAATTTTTAGCTTAAAAATACTGAATTTAAGTTCAAGTTGTGATATGATAAAGAAAAGAAAAAGGAAAAACAGAAAGTTCATTGTCATGTATTGAACTTGAATGGTGTGGGACAGTGGAAAAAATAAGAGGGTGAGAAATTGAATCACTTTTAGTGTAAAGTTCACGAGAAAGAGGATTGAAAGGTTATGAAATCTGCTTCATGTTTTGCATAACTGCATTTGTTGATATTTATATCTGTCGGGGATCTTTCAAATTCTTTTTTTCTTTCATAAATATGGAACTTGGAAGGTTTGAAAAGCATAATAGTAACATATATTCGTGTATTCATTTCATTATTGTGTGATGTTGAGAATTTATTAACTGTAATAATAATTTTTACATTCATGTGATGAGACTTTTAGTATTTCTCGTGTATATTACTTATATGAGAAAAAAAGAATAAAACTTCAAAAAAAGGAGAAAAAAAAATGTAAATGAAGGCCATAGAGAGGTGCCACATCACCTTCTCTACTACCTTCCTTTATATTATATATAGATTCTTCCCAAAATTTATTTTAATACATCAACTATGAAAAGTAAATGAGAAAAATAACTACAAGTGACTCTTCAGAACCTAGCTTAAATTGGTACAAGAGCACTAGACAAGGAGTAGGAACATTCATGGCGCAACATCGATGTAGGATACGAATGATAGAAATGGCTGCTGAGTGATCGGTGTCGGTGCTACAGAAACTCTAACTGACCTACACCATGACTATACCCCTGAGTGAAGGTATACTAAGTGTAGCATCAATACAACCACATGTACTGGCAAACATCATCGACCGACCAGAGTTAGAAATAATTAACAACAATAATAAATACAGAAAAACCGTAACATAAAATAAAGTCCAATATTAACCCCAATTTAATGAATCCTTAACATATCATCATAGTATTTTTGTGACCTACCCGTCATTTTAACATTTTTGTATATCTTTGTCCTTTGACATAACATTTTGTATATCTTTGTCCTTTGACTTAACATTCTGTATATCTTTGTCCTTTGACTACCTTATCCAACCTAATCCTTTCTCCCTTCACATAGATCCATTCTTATGGTACCTACAATTCTTTAAGCTACAATCAAGCAAGTCTATCGGTATTTGCAATCAAAGACATCACAGTACCACCTTCTGTAAATATCATAAGTTCCACCCATTATATTATACCATAATCGATTCTTTCAGGGGATCTTAGAATCTCATCTCTAATTTGGTCCACATAAGGGACTTAATTTATATTCATAAACTCTCTTCCATCATTTACCACAACTGGGAAACATATACGGGACAAATATATAATATAGAAAATCATTCACACATATGAATGAACGCATGTATGCAAGATATGCATATCATCTCTTACCCTTCTCAGCCTCATCATCAACATAACATCGTACCGCTGTTGTACCTGACCTATTATCATCTTTGTACTGATATGGTACCCAATCCATAATCATAATAAGAATATTCATATCGGTGTGGTACCCTACCCATTTCATCTCAACACATCAGCACAGTGCAAAGAAATGCAATGCAGTAAATAAGCTATAAGGTATACTAGAAGGCAATCATAGATGTCAAGTTCGCAAACCAAGCACAGGGCCAAGAAATCTAAGTACTATAACAACCGTCTGACGCATTTGATCATTAACCTTAATCTTTACATATACACATATCTAGATCATAATTTACCAAACACCCTTATGGGATGTCGTTACCCAAGTTCACATTATTATGCATTTTTCCTCTAACCATACCCCAACCTTGAGGTTTTCATGCTATCTTCTAAACTTGACAAAATATTAATCATGACAATATAAAAATAATGCCGACTATGCAAATCGACTAATCACAATACCTTTTTACTCATTATCTCATCTTCTAAGCTCCAAAAGACGTCAATCATGATCAACAAGACATTAGAATGTTCAAGTTTCCTTAACACAAGTCAGATAATTCAGTATTTATGTTTTATTCAAGTCACCTTAATTCTACCTTTTTACTATTTTGCACTATCTCGTTCAAACTTCCTCTATACTCAAACCCTATAAAATGATTAACTATGCGCCTTTGCCCCGTAATACTATTCATCACTTATTCCAAATCAAATATTCACTTAAGATGCAATAATCAACATATTCAAGCCTATTCGAATTTTAAAAATATTTATCCGTCCAACTCATGTCCGAATGCCTAATGCATGATACTCATGATATTATCCTTAATGTTAAATACATCTAGACCAAGTATAGTTTCTACAAAAAACCTTAGCTTATCTCTTAGATAAAATATGTTGCTACAGATAGGTCTGAGTTATCTCGCACGTGCTAGACATTAGCAGTCGTCATTGATGTGATTCCTACCTTTCAGTACTGATTCAGAGCAGGGTGAGCTTACTGTCATTCGAGGTTGATCCTCCTCTTTCTACTCTAGTTTAGTCTTTTGTACTCGAGACTACTTGTGTATATTAGGTATATTTTGGATTCTGCCTAGTACTCTAGGTTTATTTTAGTAGTGGCTCTATGATACAAGAATAATGGTCGCCTTAAATTTTGACATCATTCAAAGTCACTATGTGAAGAATCAAGCTTTAATCGTATGGAGGGCACGAGATCATACTTGGAGGGGATTTTTTGAGCCTACCATTGATCAAACCCGAGTGTGGAAGATTGCTTGGAGCCTTGAAGACTTAAGGACTCTCGAGTTTGGACCACCTTTGTTGGTTCACGGTTTTGGTTCCCTTTACTAAGGGCATTTTGGTCACTTAGCCTTAAGGGTATTTTGGACAATTCATATTTTCTTCCAACACACCAAGGCCACCCTTGGTCATTAAGGGTAATGTGGTCTTTTGTCTACTTTTGTAATATACTATAAGTAGTACATTTTGGGTTTTTTCTCTTTAGTTTATGAAAGATGAAATATTGAAACACTTAAAATCCTCTCTCTTGAGAGTAGACCAATTACTTAGTGTAGTTTTAGTATAGGGCTTGGAAAAGCTAACATTGTTCTTTGCTTGGAAACGGTGGATATTGAGGTGAGTTGATTCCCTTGGCGGTCACCGTAAGAGTGTGGTTTTGATTATTACATTCATTAGGGGTTTTTGAGTTTAATACACTCTTTAGTTCTTAAGCTTGTAATAATCTTGGTCTCACTATCTATCCTTTACTTTTGTTGTTGTTATCTTGTGTAGTGGACTGTTTTGAGTCATTTATTGAATCCGAAACCTGTGTTATTGTTCTTCATATTATTCATCATGTTTTATAGCTATTTTGGTGTTAAAATACACCCTTGTATCTTGTATTCTTGTTGTTGGTAGCGAATCCGAGTGTGGTCTCCAGCTTGGTCTTTGAATCCTTAAGATTAGTGAACTAATTTAGAGTGTGCTTCGTGTTTCCATTGTCATTCTCGTATCACTCTAGTACCGACCTTATCAGATCTTGGGAGGGATTCTTTTGTGTATTTGGCCATTTTTCTTCCCTCATTTTAGTATATGAGAAATGAATTTTTGTTTACTTATTATTACTATTGCTACCATTATAAGTGATCTTTTCTGATTTCTGCCTATTAGCCCATTAACTATTATTTTGGGCTATGACTTGGCTTGCCTACTGGTGAAGTAAGGTAGGAATCATCACGACCTAAATAGTTGGGTCGTGACAAATTATTTTCATGTTAGGTTTACTCTGAGTGTTTCTCTAAACTGCTCTCATGAACCTTGGCCTATAAAATCTCAGGATTAAGGATATAAGGCTTTTTAGAGTGTTTTGGAGGTAGGGGCAACCTAGGAACTGACACACTGCTTTTTACCATTACAGTGAAACTTTTATCACTGCATTGGTTATTCGACCGTTGCAACAGTTACTAGCAGTCCAACCTTGTCCCTTATTAGGCCTCTTGGCAGAGGTAGAGCCAGAATTTTTGCTTAGGGGGTTCAAAATTTGAAGAAAAACTCATTGAAGGGGGTTCAACATCTAAAATATATATATAAAAATCATTTTAACCATGTATTATAATATAATTTTCCATCAAAGGGGATTCATCCGAAACCCTCCTTTAATAGGCTAGCTCCGCCTCTGCCTCTTGGCCCAACTGCCTTAGGCCCTAATTTTCTCCCCGATTTAGATTTTTTTCAATCCATTTTGAGCCTATTATTTATTGTAAATTATTTTTGGGACATTTTCACACCTTACAATGGTTTGGGTTATTATATTAGATACCCGTTTACCCACTGCTCATTCCAAAAGATCTTAAGGGTGAGGTTTGGGTAATTGCATAAGTGTTCGATGGAATTTAACACAACAAAACCTTAAAAAATTATTTGCATGAGCGTTCGATGGATATTTAAATATGATAAGTCACTAGGAGAATTATATAACATATGATAGCTCATTATACATCCATGCTCCTTTAGTGGACGATCACTAAAAAATGGCCTAATCTAGGCCCAATGGTTATCCTTATGTCTTTCCCTAAGACAAAGCTCACAATTGATTATTGGACCAACTACCCAAACACTGCATGTCATCTTAAAGCATGAAAGGTTGAGATGAAGTTGGTTTCAGAAAGTTTTACCGCTACAGTGATTCACTATAGTTAAGTAGGGGAAAGACTCTATTTCCCCCATTTTCACTCCCAACTCTCAAACTCTCACTTTTATATGCAAAAAATTTCCCCATCAATGAATTTAAGGTAATTTCTCAACCACTTGTACTTACTTTATGTATTTTCTATTATAGAATTGTAGAATTATGTTACAATAAAGAAAATTCAAATAGGTTTGGGTGTAACTTGTTAAACTTGGTTTTTGGTGTTGTTTTTAAACATAGTAGTTGGCATGCTAAGTCTATAGTGTTTTGAAATATGATTAAAGTAGTTCATAGTGGCTTTCGGCTAGGGATGAAAGAGGAAAGTCATATTCTCCAATGATTTGATTCAATTCGGTCTTGATTTTAGGTGTTTCACACCCCCTTTTAGTGTAAAAATAGTTACCTCACCCTTCCCCAAGTCCAATTTGTGCTTAATTTTTAAAATTATTAAGAAAAGTCAATAATCCTCTATGAGAGGAGAGGTTGGCGGGTTGAAGATATGAACCACTGCAGTGGTATCACTGTAGAAATAAATACCGCCACTGATCAACTGAAAGTTTTTGGGTGGGAGATGCTAACCAAGTCGACCCAAGTGTAACCTGGCCTGGGTTTTGAAATTTTATACTATAGTCCCTACTGTAAGTTGGCAGTACCTCTCCCTACCATTATGATCTGGGGAAGAATGTACCTATGGATGCCACTATTATTAACGAGATCTTGGGGGTCCCAACCTATCTAATGTAGACTTTGAAGCTAAGATTTTAGAGTTGAATTTGAGGTGGACGACTTGATATTTGGCGATGAGGGTAAGACTGATGAAATAAAGTGGTCCAATTATACGGGACCAAAAGTGCATACATTTTGACTGAGGCTATGATTTAGTTATTGCTGGTTAAAGATATATCTTTCAAGAAATATTACGATTTTTTCGAGTTATGGTTGTGGTATGTGCTATGACTGGGATCGAGATGAATGTGGGGGATCAGTTTATGGATGAGTGTCGGTACTTCTATGCTAGGGAGAGGTCACCAAAGGACCTTTTCTTAAATTCCTTTATTGTAGAGCTGTGAAACTGAGTGAGTGTTTCCCATGCAAGCCGTGATGTCTTGGAGGAATGCAATGCACCATAAAACCCCCTTAGAGGATGGAGTACTCGAGGTGGAGGCAAGAAAAAGAGAAAGATAGAAGAGGAGGGTGAGATCAATAGAGCTGGTAGAAGTGGAGGTTCTCTCCAATCGCAAACACCCGCTACTCCTATCGACTGGGTGGATAATCTTGCTGCTATGCGAGGATACATGGAGATGACTTAGATGTCCCTGTAGGGGTTGTCTTTTTCGAGCTCTCCTGCCCCAGTGGATCTGGACTTAGCTTATGCAGAGCTCTATAAGGATCTAGACGAGGATAAAAAGAAATACCGCTCCAGGGACTGCATACTGGTGAGAACGTGGAAGGCCGTGCAAGTTATGTTTGTATGGATCTTTCCTACTAAGGATCTCTCAAAGATTAGTATCAAGGATGTTGAGGAGTTCTTGTTCCTCAATCATGTAGATGAGGAGGTAACAGATACCATAAGCCTTGCGGACGACGCCACTAGCTAAAAGTGTCCCCCTCTCCCTCCCCTTTTGTAACAACTAGATTATGAATCATGATGGCACCTAATTTACTCCGCTAGTAGGTAAGCCAAACCGTAGCCAAAAGCTATAACCAATGAGCTAATTTTGTGGAAAAATAGCTTAAAAGTTGAAAATCAACAATTTAACACACATAATAATAAGACAATAAATATAGTCTAAAAGTTAGATAAAGCATCCACAACCATCCTACGACCTGGAAGTGTCGATATAAGAGCTACTACAAATGGAATATAAATACTGAAATGGTCAAATACAATATGTCTCAGATAATGAAAGACTAGACATAGATAATAAAAGAAAAAAGGGGCATCTCTAACTCCGAGGGCTCACCCTATCTTCGAAATCAACTTAGCACGATCGTTACATTAGTGGCGGCTACTAGTACTCAAATCTGCACCAAAAGGTAAAGAAGTGTAGTATGAGTACCAAAACCATGGTAATCAGTAGGAATCATCGACTGATTGAGTTAAATCATGATATAAATAAGATAAAGATGTGAGATAAATAAGCTAAGTCAAGGTAAAAGGTCAAACCAAGAAATAAGCTCAAACACTATAAATAAATAACCAAAATAAACAAAATATGAAAAAAGTATAATTAATACTACAAGACCGGCCCTCATAAGCTAGTAAGTACGAAAACGTAAATAACCTAATATAGGTCCCCATAATCCCTGAGGGTGCAATTAAAGGAAGGTGAATGACAGAAGATCCATAACTTTACCGAATTTCAGCTATAGCCATAAAGTCATCCATATCGTATCATATCATAATTAAAATCTCAATGTCGGACGTGAACCAAAAATCAATAGCATCAACATCATAACATCATTTGTTGGAATTGAACTGAAACTCATATTATCAATATCACCATCAATTGTTGGACTTGAACCGAAACTCAATGTCAATAAACCACCGAGTTTTGCCCGAAATTAGGACCCACTCCCAAATACCAAAACAACATAAATATCATATGTACCCCCAAAATTCCAAAATAAGCATTTTAAAGGATATAACATGCATATAGAGGTTTACAAGAGCTAACACATATCTTTACCTAAGGCCACTTCTAATCCCCAAAATCCATTCTATGGAAAATTTTACCACGGACTAGGTTAAGGTGTCTAAATTCACCTCTAGATGTTTAATAAGCCATAATTAGACCTAAGGTAGAAACTCTAGCTAAAACAAGAGCAACTAAGTCAATTACGCCTAATTTATGATTCCACAATAGCTTAAATAATCCAAATAATCCAAATATTGTCAATCATACCCCCAATACCTAAATTCCATCCCATATATATCGTAATATCATAATTATACTATGAATTAGCTCATTCTATTAGGAAGGTAAATCTAGCCTACCTGGACATCGAAAAAAGCCTAAAGAATCTGCTAAACCAACGATTTCCCTTTTCGAGAAACTTTCGCAAGATGAAACACTAATAAAATCACAATCTACTCATAAAAAATGAGAACAATGATACCCATATTGAACTATTGTCCTTTGAGTCCAAAATTACATAAAAATCCCATGTAGGGCCCATTTGTGTAATCACACTTTTAAAACAGACAACATGTCCCTCTATGCTTGGAACATTTACCAGCAAAAATGGGTGAATTCTAAGCTCAAATGGTGATACAATCAACCCACCAATATTGTAGGGATTTTAGAAAAAGATGAAGGATTTAATCAAGAAATCGATGAAAGCTTAATGAATTTAGAGAAGAAGGCGTAATTTAAGTTCATAAATGCTCCAAAATCACCCAACAATGATTCTCCCAAGTTTTTGCACTTCTTAAGGTTCTATATTCTTGGAAATGGGTGAAAAATAGGAGAAATGGGGCTAAGTGGGGTGCTTATAGAATTCCTAGGAACACGAGTGTTGCTTAAGAGGCCACCGCTTAAGCGACCTAGTATCGCTTTAGCACCATTAGCCATCTGCACAGATACTGCTTATGCGGTCCCTTTGCCACTTAAGCGGCCATAACTTAAGCGGTAAGTGCACCGCTTAAGTGAACCCTTGATGGGCCAGCCTGGCCGCTTAAGCAGTTGGCTGGGCGCTTTAGCAAATCTCCTCTTAAGCGACCCAAATGGGTTCTTAAGCGGTGAACTAGCTGAGTGCACCAGCTAAAGCTAAAACATTATTCCAAACTTTCACCAACCCCTTGATATACATTCGGAATCCCGTATACATAAAAAACTATGCTACCTTATCAAATTCTATGTTACGAACTCAATGGTGCATTCAAAATTTCTATTCGAGGTCGTTTGGGCAAAAAGTTGGTCCCATACACATGTGCCATTTTTCTTAACTTCCTGCCAATAGTTCGAAATGAGTTCGGGAGCCTCAAAACCCATACCAAGGGTCCCCATAGCCTAAAATTGACACTCTAGAGTTGTTCGAATAGTTAGAACTTGCATACAAGGCCATTTCACTAAGTTTTCATCCAGTCTCTAATTTGAACCAGGAAAGACTTCAAAATAGGGAATTGGCTCTAAGAATCAAATGAATTGCACGATAACCAAACTGTCAGTTCCAACAAGTTATAAATGATTTAGGAAAGCTATAGGAAAGCTCTAAATAGTGAAAATAAGCAGAAATATAGAAAATGATCTTGAGGGTCATTACAATATCCACTACTAAAAGAACTTTTGTCTGCAAAAGTAAAAGATTAAGATGTACCTAAAGCCTCAAACTGGTGAGGACAGTGGGTACGTAACTCGCTCTCGATCTCCCACATAGTCTCTTCTACTAGGAGGTGCCTTTGCTGAACCTTAACTACTAGAATATATCTAACATGTGACCGCCTGACATCACTGGATAATATAAGCAAAGTCTCCTCCATGAAGGTCAGCTGCTCATCAAACTTGACTGAGTCCCATCAAAGCACATGAGAGGGATCAGGAATGTATCGCCACAACATAGAAACATGGAAAATTAGATGAACAAAAACAAAATCTGGGGTAAGTCTAACTTATAAAACACCTCACTAACTAAATAAAGAATCTTAAAGAGTCCAATATATTTGGGGCTGAGCTTGCCTTTCTTCTCGAACCTCATCACACCTTTTATGGTTGATATATGGAGGAATACCTATTTACACACTCCAAATCTCAAGGCACGAAGTCTACAATCCGCATAAGCCTTCTACATACTATGAGATGCCCTCAACCTGTCCTGAATCACCCTGAATCTATCCAACACTCCCGAAGCTAGTCAATACCATAGATTCTAATCTCAGAGGTCTCAAACCAACCAATTAGAGAATGCCATCACCTACTATATAAAGCCCCAAAAGGAACTATCTCAATACTCTAATTGTAGTTATTATTATGCATGAAATCTGCCAAAGTTAAGTGCTTCTCCCACTGACCTCTAAAGTCCATAACACAGGCTCGGAAGATATCCTTTAGAACCTGAATAGTCTGCTCCAACTACTCGTCAATTAAGGATGGAAGGCTATACTAAGATTTACCTAAGTACCTAACTCCTCCCAAAAATCTCTCCAAAAGATAGAAGTGAACACTGAGCCACGGTCTAAAATAATAGACATAGGCACACCATGGAAACAAACTAACTCACAAATATAGATATTAGCCAACCTCTCAACACCAAAGGACATCTGAATAGAAATAAAATGTGCCAACTTGGTAAACCGATACACAATGACCCAAATACCATCAGAACCATGAGAGGTGCAAAGCAAACCACTAAAAATGTCCATGGTAATCTGCTCCCACTTTTACTTGGAAATGGGCAACTTATGAATCAAGTTAACAGGTCTCTGATGCTTGACCATCACCTTCTAACAACATAGGCAACAAACTACAAAGTTTGTCACATCGCTCTTCATACTACTCCACCAATAATGCTACCTTAAATCTCTATACATCTTAGCAGTTCCCAGGTAAATTAAATATTTAAAGCTGTGAGCCTCATAAAAAATTGACTGAATTAAGTCATCAACCCTCAGAACATAAATGCAACTAGTAAATCTCAAAATACCCTCAGTATCTATGCTAGGCCTTTTGGAATCAAAACTCAATATCTAATCATGGATGATGCAAAGTCTCATATACTTAAATTAATGACTTCAAATATACTCAAATAGCAAAGACTCACCTCAAAACTAGTAAGAATCCTCCTAGGGTCCAAAATATCAAGTTGCACTATCAATTTGGCTAAGGACCATATGTCCCACGCTAACTGTCTTTAAGAAATTAAACTAGAAGCCAAACTACCCTTACTCACTACCTTTCAGCTTAAGACTTCCACTACTATGTTTGCCTTTCCTTGATGATACAAAATAAGGATGTTATTCCTTAAGCAACTCTATCTATCTATGCTACCAATAATTAAGCTCTCTCTGGGTCATAAGATGCTGAAGACTATGATGATCCATGAAGATCTCACAATGCACATCATAAAGATAGTGCCTCTAAATCTTAAGTGCAAAAACTATCACTGCCAACTCCAAGTCATGAGTAGGGTTTTTATACTCATGCAACTTTAGCTACCTCGACGTATAAGTAACTACTCAACCTTGCTGCATAAACACACAACCCAAACTAACATCAAATGCATCACAATATATGGTGAATCTTTTACCCTCAATAGAAAGATCCAATATAGGAGCTGAAGTGATGAATCCTTTGAGCTTCCAAAAGCTTGAATCACACTCCTCAGACCAATGGAAGGACATCCCCCTTCAAGTCAATATGGTCATTGACGTTGCAATAATAGCAAAACCATCAATGATCTGCCTATAATAACCGACCAAACTAATGAAGCTACAAACCTCAGATAGAGATATAGGCATTTCCCAATCACGAATAGCCTCAATATTTATTGGGTTCACCATAATGCCATCCTTAGACACCACATGTCCTAGGAATGCCACTGAACTCGAGCAAAACTCACACTTATATAATTAGGAAAAAAACTTATGATCTATCAAATTCTAAAGCACAATCCTTAAATGCTGTATATGCCCCCTACTCCATGAATATACAAGAATTTTGTCAATGAATACAATCTAGAAAGAATCCAAATATGGCATGAATACCCAGTTCATCAAATGAATAAACATTGTTAGGGCATTGGTCAACTGAAAAGACATCACCAGAAACTCATAATAACCATAATGAGTCCTAAAGGCTATCTTTGGGATGTCCTCATATCGAATCCTCAACTAATGGTAACTGGACCACTGGTCAATCTTAGAAACACCGCTATATACTGAAGCTAGTCAACTAAATCATCAATGCAAGATATCAGATACTTTTTGTTAACCATCACCTTATTAAGATTCTTGTAGTCAGTACACATATGCAAGAAACCATCATTCTTTTTGACGAACAAGATGAGAGCACCCCAAGAGACACAGTCAGTCTAATAAAACCCTTATATTGAAGATCTTAAAGTTGAGAATTTTTCTCCTTAAGATCAGGAGAAGCCATATAGTAAGGTGCCATAGAAATAGGTCCAATGCCAGACATAAGGTCAATAATAAAATCAATGTCACACTCAGGAGGAAGACCAGGTATATCAGTAAAGAAAACATCAAAAAAGTCTTGGACTATAGAAACAGAGTTAAGCGAGGGACTCTCCACACTAACATAAGGAATATAAGTGAGATAAGACTCGTAACCCCTTGAAATAAGTCTCCTAGCATGAATATAAGAAATAACCTCCTTCGGCTTATAACTAATAGATCCTCGTCACATAATTGGAGGTATGTCGGGCATATCTAATGTAACAGTCTTGAAAAAAATAGTCCAAGACCACATGATAGGGGGATAACGAGTCCATGCCCAGAATCATATCAAAATCCACCATATCTAACATAATAAGATCAACATAAGTATCAAACTATCAAACAGTCACAACACATGATCCATAAACCCAATCTACTACTAAAAATCATCCATGGGAGTAGATACACATTACAAGATAGATAAAAAATACCAAGATAACTCTTACTGTAGGGCATAATAAGACGATACATAAGAGTAAGTGGATCCTGGATCAAATAGAAAAAAGATAATTGACAACATATTATAATCGTACCTATAATGACAATATTCAAAAACTCCACCTCCGGTTTAGCAGGTATGGTATACAACTGACCATACCTGCCACCTGGTTGAGCTCCTAACCAATCTCCTATCCTATCCACCTGAGGACCTCTACAATCACTTGGGGACCACTCTAATGACCATACATACCACCCTTAGCTAGGGGAGGCCCTAATCGATGGAACAATCTAAGCTGCAAGAACTACCACTCTATGACTGGGGCACCTTCTTAAGAAATGGAAAAAGTCCCTATAACCATAACATGCCACAAACATCATACTAAAACCAGAAGATCCAATTAACCCAAAATAACTACCATGACTAGAATAACCAAAAGATAAACCCCTCGGAGGTTGGCCACTACTTTGGCCAATACTATAACTATATCTAGATTGGACTTTATCTGTGATATAAAGTATGGCATGGGTGAGCCTACTAGAATGACCTTAATGCTTATAAAATTGATATGAAGGGTTCCTACCCTGATAACCACTACCTCTGAAACTACCCTGATATCATAGCCTCATATTGCTGCCCTATTGGGCCTCATGATGTATCTCCTTCATAACTTATGCATGATCAGAAACCTCAATAAAAGATCTATTAACAACAACCAAACTCTAAGTGGCCATACAGAGAGAAAGTTTTAATCTCCAGATAAAACATCAAACCCACTCATACTTTATCGGTAAGATAGATATAGCATGCCTAACCAACTCATGAAACAAGCCTCATACTCTATAAAAGTCATGGATCCCAGATCCAAACATAAGAAATAATCCCTTAAACAGTATCTAAGACAGTAGGTATATAATTTTCCAAAAAGACCTCAAAGAACTGAGTCCATGTCAAAGGGGAAGATCCAGTAGCCAAAATCAAGATGACCTTTCCACCAATGTTAAGCTGCCAAGTCAAACTGAAAGGTGGTGTAATCACACCACGAGTCTCAACTAGGCCTGAATACAGAGCCTATCCTCACAATCAATCAAGAGCTCATATGCATCCTCGCTTAGTGCACCAGAAAACATAAGCAAAGCCAATCTCAAGAACCTACCCAATATTTTCTACTCCTCAATACATAGCAGGCTGGGAAACTACCGACTGAGCAACTACTGTTCATGACAGACATCAACTTTTAGAGCCACAGCTACAGGCTACGATCGTCAACTTTGAGAGTTGTAGCTACAGGCTGTGTTCCTGCCTCAATACCACAGTGATACATAGATTGTGCACTATCAGATGTTGCACCACCAACCAATCCCAAAAAATGAACCAAATCATCCCTTATATATGAAGAAAAAATAAATCCTGATGGAGATTGGGATGGTCCCTGGCCCACCGTGGGCTGGGGCAGAGTAACCTCTAGCTCAAGAGTAGAAATAGGGTCTGGGATAAGTCCCACTATATTTTACCCTCATTGGGGACACATCTCTAGGCTGTCCATAACTTTTAGGTCATCTACAAATAGCGATAGGATCTCTAGGCTTGGTCTCAGGATCCTCATCTCATGTAGCAGTAACACGTGTCCTAGCCATCTGCAAAAGAGTTAATCAAAAAAATTATTTAGAAACCAACTGATACTTTTTGCACAAAATAAGTGAAAGAAGTGAAGAACTCCTAAGAATTTCCTATAGCCTCTCATAGATAAGAAATAGACGACATCGTTCTAATCTATCGGACTTTACTAGACACTTGTTCTTATAACAATAACACTGGAGAAACTAGGCTCTTATACTAATTTGTCACGATCTAATTTATGAGTCATGATGGAACGTACTTTACCCCGCTAGTAGGTAAGCTAAATTGTAGCCCGGAGCTCTAAGCAATGGGCTAATTTTGTGGTAAAATGGCTTAAAAGCTAGAAATTAACAATTTAACACATATAATAATAATAAGATGATAAATATAGTCTAAAGTATAGATAAAGAATCCACAGCCATCCCACGACCTAGTAGTGTCGATACAAGAGCTACTACAAATTAAACATAAGTAATGAAATAGTCAAATACAATCTATCTTAGCTAATGAGAGACTAAACATAGATAACCACAGAAATAAGGGGCATCTCCAACTCTGAGAGCTCATCCTATCTCTGAAATCAACTCATCTAGATCATCATGTCTATGACAGCTACTAGTACTCAAATCTGCACCAAAAAGTATAGAAGTGTTGTATGAGTACCAAAATCATGGGTACTCAGTAGGCATCATTAATTGACTAAGGTAAATTATTTATATGATAAGGATGTGAGATAAATATGCTAAGTCAAGGTAAAAGGGCAAACCTAGAAAAAATCTCAAACACTATAAATAAATTACCAAAATAAACATAATATGAAAGAAAGCATAATTAATACTACAAGACTGACCCCCATAAGTCAGTAAGTGTAAAAAAGTAAATAACCTAATACGACCCCCATAATCCCCGAGGGTTAAAAACAAAGGAAGGTAAATGACCGAAGATCCATTTTACTAAATATCAGCTTAACCATGAAACCATCCATACCATATCATATCATAATTAAACTCTCAATGTCGAATGTGAACCAAAAATCAATAGCATCAACATCAAAACATAATTTTTTTGACTTGAATTTAAACTCATATTATCAATATCACCATCAATTGCTAGACTTGATCCGGAACTTAATATCAATAAACCATCGGGTTTTGCTCAAAATTAACACCCACTCCCAAATACCAAACCAACATAAATATCATGTGTATAAACTCCCCAAAGTCCAAAATAAGCATTTTTAAAGGGTATAGCATGCATATAGAGGTTTACAAGATCTAACACAAATCTTTGCCTAAGATGGGCCAGATGACCCCATTTCTAATCTACAAAATCTATTCTATGGAAAATTCTACCCTGGACTAGGCTAAGGAAATCTAAATTCACCTCTGGATGTTTAATAAGCCATAATTATCCCTAATATATAAACTCTACCTAAAACAAGAACAACTAAGTCAATTACCCCTAATTTGTGGTTCTAAGATAGCTTAAACAATCCAAATAAACCAAATATTGTCAATCATACTCCCTATACCTAAATTCCATACAATAGCAAGCATAATATCACAAATATACTATGATTTAGCTTAATCTACAAGGAAGGTAAACCTAGCCTACGTGGATGCCAAAGAAAAACCCAAATAATCTGCCAAACCAATGATTTCTCTTTTCGAGAAGCTTTAGCAAGATGCCACACTAACAAAATCAAAATCTACTCATCAAAATAAGAACAATGATACCTATATTTCACTATTGTACTTCAGGTCCAAAATTGCGTAAAAATCCCTTTTGGGGCTTATTTGTAAAGTCATACTTTAAAAATTGACAACATGTCCCTCTATGCTCAAGGAACATTTCCCTAAAAAATAGATAAATTCTGAGCTCAAATGGTTCTTTAATCAATCTACCAATATTTTAGGGACTACATCAAACCTTAATCAAATCAGTAACTTAGTGACTTGACTTGGATCTGAGTACAAGTGGCAAGTGGCTCACTAAATCCACGAGGATAGGTTATGAGCGGTATGGTTGAGTCGTATATTTTCCAATGTCCAATCCCCTTGGATACGGGTAGACCATATGAGTCGTATAGTCTGGTAATGAGTGGGACCATGGAGTTGTATGGTGGACAATGTATGGATGTCCAACTCCTTATCTTTGTGGTGACTCAAGGGTATGAGTCATATGTTATGGTCATGATTCAAGGGGGTCGACTCGTAACCACCAGTGACCTTTTTACTATTTTAAGTTATGGGCATTCTGGAAATTTCCCCCCTTTACTCCCTTTGATGCAAAGACTTAAAACACCCTTTGGGGATTCATCAACACATTATTCCCAATAAACTCTCAAATTCTCTCTCAAACTCTATATTCAAGAAAAAGGTAGGGTTTCATCAAGATAATCAATAGATGCTTTCAAGGGTGGTTTCTCTCCATACTTCTTGGTGTCTAAGGCATGTGACTCTTCCCTCATTGTTATTTTACTAAATTCATATGTTTTAATATATGGTTTTCATCGTATTGTTATGGTATTTAAGTAAAGGTTGGGGCTTTTTGGTTGTTCATAGTTGATTAATGTTTCTCATGATTTAATTATGGTTTTTTATTTTTTAATTATGGTTTTCCACATGTGGGAGCATGGAAATGGTTATTTAATTAAGGAGTCATAGGGTAGGCCTAAAATTTGATGAATTTGGCTTTAATAATGGCATGCCCTGAACCTATTTGTGAAATTGTCAATGAGAATGATTTTGCACATAGTTTGACTATTCTTAGAATCTTTTCATTGCATAAATGGTTAAAGAAACATCAATTGGTTTTGGTTGGTTTCATATGGTTTTGAAAAGGCATTGGTAGTCATGGTTTTATTATAAATAATTTTGTTTTAATTGGAAATGGTGGAGTCTAATTTGGTGTAATGGTTGATATGACATAAGGTAATCGACTTGCAAGCTCTAATTTTGGTATATCGATACCAATGGTAAATGCCTAATTAAAAGACTCCTTAGTGAATGGTTATGAATGTATAAATAATTTTATATGGGCTTAAAAGAGGTTGAGTAGCAAAGCCATAGAAGGTAGAGGTCCCAGGGGGCCAACACTTGAAACTCATATTTGCCGATATGAGAGTGGTCTTGGTGACCGTGTAAATGATGTCACACATTAAATTTTTAGGATGTAATAGTAATTTTATGTTCTTTTCTCTGATCACGCGGCTAACATGCACTGGTGCCTTTTCAACAGGGAGAGCTGAACCCATATAGCCCGTGGGTAGTTTTAGCATGGCTAAGATACAAAACCCAGGTTAAGACTTTTAAATGCATGCTAAAAATTATTCCCTATCCTAAAATGGTATATGTATGTATATATGTGATTGCATATATTTATTTGATTGGTTTTTATTGATGGTATTACTCTATCTTTATCTCTTAGTTACATGCTAGCATTCACCCTGCTAACCGTCTTTGGGTGCTGTATCCCCACACGATGTAGGAACCGGACATACTACCATTCCTCCTACTTAGTGACTTGGATTCGGGGACAACTTTTGAGTCAGAATTATGTGGTGAGCTTCCATACTCTAGAAGACCCCATTTTATATTTTGGACCTCTTTTTATTATTTTTATTTCTTTGGTTTTGGATTTGTCTATGGTCAGGGGTATGTACCGATTGGATATTCTTTTATTTTGGTTAGAGGCTTTGTTGGATTACTATAAGCATGGGCAATGTCAGTATTAGTATTGGTATTGGTATTGACATTGGTTTTAGTGTTGGTTAAATACTTGGTTATGGCTATTTGGTTATGGTTATAGACTTCATCTATTGTCTTTAAATTATGATTTTCTTATCTTGTTATATATTTGAAATTCATTCAACATGGGGTATAGGGTGGCTAATGGTATGGGTATTGGGGGTGGGTAGCCGACACGATTAGGTCTTGGTTTGGGTCATGTCAGATTAGTATCAGAGACCTAGGTTCATGGTCAATTGGGTCTTTGACAAGCCATATCGAGTAGAGTCTCTTTTATGGGTATGTAGTACACCATACTTATAAGGGAGAGGCTATGAGATATTTAGGAATGTTTCCCTTTCTTGTAGTGTTGTTTTTCAAATCGTAGAGTCTAAGGTCCTGAATTCTTCTCTAATTCCCATTTTCTTACTATCATCCGAAGCTCATGGAAACTCCTCCGTCCTACTTGGGGACATGTAACACCCCGTATTTTTGTGATAGAATTTGAACCATCGTTTCTATGTCTATAAACTCCAATCTCATGATTTATATTTGAAAACATGTGCCAGGGTCATTATCCTAGTAAGAATAGTGCTTACTAGGTGAAAAATGTTCATAGGAAGCACTTAGAGCAAAGTCGAGTTGAGAACACTTTTATCGATCGAGTGTTTGTATTCGATACTACAAGGATCAACTTTAAACAAGTGTATACTAGGAACATACCAATTCAAGTGTACTACTATATATCAAATAAAAGGTCATTAAGTCTTCTTTCCAATGCCCTTGGTTTCACCTTAATCTATTATCAGAGTGGAAAGTTATACTCATTTTAATTCAGCATGTCCATCTATCATAAAGGTGATGTCTTGCCATCAACTAAGTGATGACGTTTCACTCAAGTCGTCATCCTTAACTAGAATGTTATTAACTTTAGCTACAAAGTGATAACTTAGCAACTAAGTAACGACTTATCAACCAAGTCGTCACCCATAACTGTCTCAGCTACAAAAGTGATGACTTGAGTTGATAAGCCATGAACTAGTTGATAAGTTATCAACTCAAGTCATCAAATAAAAATTTGTGCAATTCCTACTTAGTTTTTTATAACGCCTCAATTTTTGAACTAGAACGCTACACGGTGCTCATGACCCTGAATGACCACAAGCTAATCCATGATTGATATCTGTACCTGTATACTGTATAAAATATTAGAAAATATAGAAATATGAATAGAAAGGACATAAGGTTTAAACTGGATAAATATCTGAATAATAATAACGTCTGAATAAGGTGGTATCACAACACTAAAACGAAACTGAAAATACTAAAGTCTAAACCAAGTCTGATATCTAGTCTGTATCTCGTCTGAAAGCCTCTATTGTCTGAGTAATTTGAATAAGGAGCTGATGGGATATGTCCCCAACTAACTCTTTCTAATAAACTGACTAATGGTATAATGAAGAATAATCATGTCCTCGAAGGATGAGAACTCACTTCTAACTCTAACTACTGAAATCTGCAATGCTACTGCTACTTTGGAACTCGTGCCTCTGAAACTTTGGTGTAACATAAGAGAAAGCACCATAGCATAAATGCATCAGTACGACTAAATGTACTGAGTATACGAGTGAGGTAGGATAAATACAAAGGGTTTATATGCATGACCAATTCCCACTGATCTGAACATGAGAATACATACATGCATAAGTAACTCTAACTAAACTAGTGGTGATACTGACTACTGAGTCTTAATACTGACAACATGAGTTTACTGATACTGAGGTATTGAATAAGTGAACAACTATTTCTAACAGTTTGAATAATGAAGAACTGGTCTGGTTGACTGTGTCTAATAATCCTGAAACTGAATACTGATAACGTGAGTTATGATGACTGATATAACTAATATAATTGTGATGATCGGCCTAACCGATGTAACTAATACTTAGAGACTGTATTTGACTGTCTAAGTTCTGATGGAACTATCTGAGTTCTGCTTTGTATGGAGTAACTAAATCTGAGATCAGTCCTATCTAGTGGGTGATCTTTGAGTATATTGTTAATAAAGATGAATTGACTTATTCTAAGATCAGTCCTACCTAGCGGGTGATCTCTAAATCTGATGATACTGATTGACTATAGTAGAGATTAGTACTATCTAATAGATGATCCTGAAGTCTATTTATAATGATATGGATTGACCATATCTAACAGTCCTGAGTCTGATAGAACAATCTAATCTCCTTACTGTAACTTAGTTGACTGTATCTGACAGTCCTAAAAATATGAAGAACTATGTAAGTTTCTTTACTGAGACTGATACTGAAACTGTGCAAGGTAGTTGTTTAACTGACATGCCCTATATGTGTCAATATATATAAACTGGGGTCCAATCTCTGCCCTAACTGGAAGGGTGTTAATATTGTGCCAGTGATAAAGACAGGCTGTGAGAACCTACTACTGGCAGGTACTCAGAATAAGAATGGTGGGAACCCTCTATTGGAAGTTTAGGCCACCTTATCTACCATCAACTAGCAGGTATGATGTCTCAATATATGCTGGCTATGTAGTTCTAGAATGCAAGGATTGCTTCTAGGAATCACACCTCTACTGGCAGGTGAGTTCCCATCCTTGGGTTCACTCGGTGCTAACTTCTATTCACATCTAAATAGATACTGAACATGGATTACTGAACTAAACTGGACTGAGTTTACTAAGTTTCGTGACTCACGGAATACTACTGATATCTGACAACTGATCGGGTTCATGAGATTACTGAGATTAATGAGAATATGAGGTTACTGAGATTATTGAGTATTGAGATCACTGAGATTACTGAACTACTGAGATTACTGAGATTTCTAAGTTTTCCTGAATCACATGACTGACTGAGTTCTATGGATCATGGCTTGACTGAGGATATCATGAAAACATGACTTGGCTCTTGGCACACACCTATATTTTTTGGGTACAAGTGCCCCTAGGACTCGATGGAAGGAAAGTAGCACACATGACACTTCTTGATCATAGGAATAATATCCACAATTCATAATACCATAAGTAGGGGATTTCATACTACACATGTTTTTCAACACCATATATATGAAAGGGAAGGTGTATAACATGTAAATACTTGCATTACTTCAATTTCATGAGCATTACATATCACAACAACATTACACAACAATTAGCATGGAATTCATGTTGAGTCATAAGGAATAGAGCATGGTCTTGTCATTTAAGTTCTATTTATCTTTAATACATGATTTCTAGTCTCTTAGGTCTTTTATCAAACACCCTGCATGCACACCTTGTGGCATAGAAATATTCATCACCTTAATGATTTAAAGCACCCAAAATTCATATATTTCAATTTGTATGTCATCCTTGTTTCATAAAATCACATAAAGATTCTAATTTGGGAGTTGTATAACAATCCATCACACAAACATAATCAACTCAAAACATTACTTCATAATTCATAGTTTAAAAGAGGGTTGTTGAACTCCATGGATAAAAGAAATTCGTGGATGAACACTACGCATACCTTAAAGCTTGATCTTGAAAGAGATCTAATGTTTCTTGAAGGTTCTTGAAGAAATCCTTAGGCTTGCTCTTGATTTTTCTTGACTAGGGTTTAACTTCTTTGGGAGAGAATATTTTTGTTCTTGAGGAGAATGAGAAAATAATGGGATAATAGCCTTCTTAGGGTTTTAATACCTGTTTAGAGTGAGGGAAAAATATAAAAATACCCCTACAAAATTACCTTCCAGTTGCTGAAATTATCAGCTGACGACATGGGCTGATAAGCCGTCAGATCTGTGACAGCCCGTCAGCCCCGGTCGTCACCTGGGAGTTGAAATTTTTAGATTTTTTCCCTTGACGACATTGCTGATAATTCATCGAAAATGTCATCAGAAATATGATAGGTTATCAAACATGTCGTCAGAATTGTGATAAGTCGTCAGAAATATCGTCACTCAATTTTCAGGCTGACATGCTAAAGTAAAATGGGCATAACTTTTTCTCCGATATTGGATTTGGGAAAAATTGATATCCTTGAAAATCTAATTCAATTATCTATCTGTTGGTGGGTTATGAGCTCAAAAATTCATAGTATAACAAGAGATATGCTCATTTAAAGTTGACTATGGCAATATCCTTCCCAAGAATTCAATCGGTAAGGAATGTTTTGATTCGTCTGATAGTTGGGAGTTATTTGAAGACTTAATATACATGGAAATTGCTCATAAAACTATAAAATAACTATGATGTACTATGCATGATCTTGAAATATGGCGCTAATATTGGTTTGGATTTTTTGGGGTATTATATTTTTATAGGGGTATTTTGGTCTTTTTCACCTCAAACCCTACCTCTCCCATGACTTAAAGCATCATAAGGCATTATTTTTCCTCACATTCAAGTACTTACCACGTTATTTATTCTCCCACTCTAGAAAAAAATAATATTAGGGTTTCCTCCTAAGAACAAGAAACTCAAGTTTTCCTCCCCCAAGAATCCAAAAATTCAATTCTCCTCTTCAAGAAAAACCAAGAATCTAAGTTCCCTTGTCCAAAAAGTTAAAGAAAGGTTATAAGATCATATCCAAGGCTTTCAAGTTCAAGCTTCTCCAATAAATCAAGCCTATTAAGGTATGTGGGGTTATGAACAAGGGTTTATCCTATTGCCCAAAATTTGATTTTAACTTAAGATTTCATAATTTGCAAATTAGGGTTCATACCCAAACTATCTTATTTTGATTTAATGAATTTACAAGTGTTTTAAGTATTAAAGTGCATGTTTATCTCATCTATTTATGCTTTGACTTGAAGATTTATGTCACAAATTGTACTTCCTTATCATGAACCGTTATTGTTGAATTATTTCAAGATGATTGTTGAGAATGAAGCTTTATTGTGAAATTCTAAAAAATTTAAGTACATATGCGTTAAACCCAAGTATGAGTTTTTTTTTTTATATTTCAAGAAGATTATAATCTTAAGCCTCTTTGATAATCGTTTACTAAGATTTATGAAGAATTGATCTTTGAACCTAAGCTAAGATAAGGAATCCACAATATTTGTATAGTTTATGATTTAAAGAAAAGGGAAGCTTAACTGGGTTTCTTTACAAACCCTTGTGCTATTTTAAGGTGGATTTCTTAAAAGTCCGAGCGATAAGTGTGGGAGTAGTATTTAGCACCGAGTTGGGTATGATTCCAAGGTCTCATTCACTAGAACTATGAGTCACTATAGGTTTAAGTACCCATAGTAGGTTAAGTACAATGATGACTTAAGATAAGGTTCTATTCCAATGGCAAGGTTAGAACAGCTCTCCCCAACGTGGGTAAGATATTAGACTCCATAATAGCTCACATGGTTTATGTCGGTTAGAAGAACCTCCCTAAGAAAGAATAAAAGTATAATTTTTATAACTAGGTGTTATGACTCACAAAGATTATTACTATGCTTTAAGTACTCATGTCTTATTATTTCGTAGTACTCATTTTGTTCAATCCAAGGTGAGTCATTTACACTTAGCATGCATTCTTTACAAGTTTATATGTACATTAAATCATTGCTTTACTTATGTATTCACCCTCATATACTCAGTAGATTCTAAAAGTACTGATCCACATATATGTCTGTGTGCTACATTGTTTAATAATTAGGTACCAATTGTAGCCCATACATCATAATCAGATAGTGTGCAACTTTCAGTCAGTTGGTGATGAGTCCTTTCAATTCAAGGACTCCAGTCAGTCATAGTTCGAGTTGCATCTTATTTTCTTTATTCAGTCATATTGATTAGGGATAGTTGGGGGTCATGTCCCAACTACCTATAGTCAATACTAGAAGAGGCTTCATAGAAAACTATTAGAGTTGATGTATTTGATTCTAGTCTTGTTTTGTATAATCAGAGTTGTAATTATTTTAATATAGTTTTGGATTGATTATATTCAGAAAAGATTTGTCTTCCACTTATTTCTTCAAGATTTATGTATCTTATTCAGTTGCTCATAAGTTATACCAGTATAAGGGTTAGCTTGAGATCCCTTATGGTCCTAAGCACCGTGTAACGTCCAAGGGGTAGTATCGAGCTATTATAGGATAATGCTAATGGGGAGCATTCTGCTTATAGGGTCCAGACCCAGTCTAGGGGTCCAATTTTTGATTACCCTCCTGGAGTTCAACCGATCCCCTCCTTTCTTTTTTGAGATCCTCAGGCTGATGTGATAAATACTTAGTTTCGTTAGTCCATCCATATATTGACTCAGTTTGTAGATTTCCAGGCCGAGCATGGTGATTTTGTTACTCCATCTTCTAAGGCCATAAAGGTTGGCCAGTTTATGAGGTTGAACTCTCCAACCTTTACTGGTGTTACGGTTGAGGAGGATCCTCAAGGTTTTATTGATAAAATGGAAAAAATCTTTCACGTTATGCATGCTACTAACGTGAAGGGTGTAGAATTTACTTCCTACCAATTGAAATATATAGCCTACCAATGGTATGAGGAATGGGAACAATCGAGGGGTGACAATGCTGGGTAGCCCTGTGGGATAATTTCTTTAGTACTTTTCTGGATTGCTTCTTTTCTCAGGAGTTTAGGGAGGTGAAGGTGAAAGAGTTTGTTTACTTAAAGCAAGGCAAGATGTCAATCAAGGAGTTTGCCTTACAGTCTTACTAGTTATTGGGGTATGCTCCAGAATTAGTTTCTAGCATGAGGGGTAAAATAAGAAAGTTCACTTTCAAATTATATTGAGACTTGATTTTAGAGAGTAAGGCTGCCCTGTTGAATAAGGACATGGACATCTCTAGGTTGGTTTTTTACATGTAGTAGGTTGAGGAAGAGAAGAAGAAGCAAACAGAGATGGGGAAGAGACAGAGCATGAATTTTAGATTTTTTGATCAGAGTGGTGTCCAACAATAGGATGGAAGGGATGGTGGAAAGTGGTCTAAAAAGAGGTTAGGCAATTCTGGGTTTCACTCAACGGCTAATGCTTCCTACCCAAAGCCTTCTAGTGACAGGAGTTTTTAGAGTAGTAATAATTATAGGACATAGGGTGTCCAATATTAGGATAGTAGGGCCCAATCAGCTTTATCATATCCTTCCTGCAGATTTTGTTGTAGATTGCATCAAGGTTACTATGATGAAGAAAAGGACAGGTACTTCAACTGTTCAGCCAGGGCATGTACTTAAAAGATGTCTTGTTGGTAAGGTTGCCTCTAGGTCAAACAAGCCTCCAACACTGATCGGAACTAACTTTATACT
This sequence comes from Capsicum baccatum var. pendulum, assembly GCA_030864225.1. Taxonomy (NCBI): domain Eukaryota; kingdom Viridiplantae; phylum Streptophyta; class Magnoliopsida; order Solanales; family Solanaceae; genus Capsicum; species Capsicum baccatum. Next base: position 101,289,675 of record CM061556.1, read on the forward strand.
CTCACCACTCAACAGGAGTCTAAGGCATCACCTGGTGTCGTTACCGTTATATTAAAACTCTTTTCCCATAATGTGTATTATTTACTTAACCTGGGTTCCACTCTTTCTTATGTGACCCTATTTATGGATGTGCATATTGGTTTCAGTCCTGAGTGCATTCCAGACCACTTTTTTATTTCTACCCTGATGGGTGACTCTATGATAGCTGGAAGAGTCTATAGGGGTTGTGTGGTATCTGTGGGTGGTCGAGAGACTTTGATGGATCTGTTTGAATTAGATATGGTTGATTTCAATGTCATATTAGGGATAGATTAGTTATACTCGTGCTTTGTATCTTTAGACTATCAAATTCATAAGGCCGTCTTTAAATTCCCTAATAAGTCAGCTATTGAGTGGGAGGGTGGTTCCTTAAATCCTAAGGGAAGGTTTATATCATACCTTAAAGCTCAAAGATTAATATCCAAGGGGATCTCTATCATTTGGTCTAGGTTATAAATTCTAACTGGATGGTCTTTCTTTATATGTCGTCCTGGTGGTGGATGAATTTTGTGAGGTATTCCTTGATGACCTTCCTGGGGAGATTAATTTTGGGATAGATCTTATTCCAGACACTCATCGTATTTCTCTTCCCCCATATATAATAGCTCCAGATAAGTTGAAGAAGCTTAAAGAGCAACTAAAGGATCTTTTAGACAAGGGTTTCATCCATCCTAATGTGTCTACATGGGGTGCACCAGTATTATTCGTGTGTAAGAAGGATGGTTTCCTTTGGATGTGCATTGATTATTGACCATTGAATATGGTAATGGTAAAGAATAAGTACCCTCTTCCAAGGGTAGATTATTTGTTTGATTAGCTTTAGGGTGCTAAGTTTTTCTCTAAGATTGACCTTCAATCCAGGTATTATCAATTAAATATTAGGGAGGTGGATATACGTAAGACTGCCTTTCATACTTGATACAGGCATTTTGAGTTCTTAGTTATGTCTGTTGGGTTGACTAATGCCCCGACGATATTTATGGCCTTGATGAATAAAGTCTTTCATTAGTTTCTGTATTTGTTCATCATTATGGTCATAAATGATATTATGGTGTACTCTAAGAGTGAGGTGGATCATGCCAATCACCTTCACATTGTGTAGCAGACCCTGAAAAATCAGTAGTCGTACGCCAAATTTTTGAAATGTGAATTCTAGTTGAACGCTGTCACTTTTTTGGGTCATGTCATTTCTAATGAAGGATCATGGTGGATCTGCAGAAAGTTGTATTTGTTAAGAAATTGGCTAAACCCACGATTCCAACTGATAGTTGGAGCTTCTTTGATTTAGCCAGTTATTAGAGAAGGTTTGTGGAAAGTTTCTCTTCTATAGCTGCCCCATTGACTAAGTTGACTCAGAAAAAGGTAAAATTCTTATAGTCTGATGCTTCTGAGGGTAGTTTTGAGAAGCTGAAGAATAAGCTAAATTTGGATCTAGTCTTGACTTTTCCTGAAGGCACCGATGGATTTGTGGTCTATTATGATGCGTCCCGTGTGGGGATTGGGTGAGTTTTGATATAGCATGGAAAGACAATAGATTATGCCTCCATACAGTTGAAAGTGCATGAGAAGAATTATCTGAATCATGACTTGGAATTATTGGATGTGGTATTCATTTTGAAAATCTGGCGTCACTATCTATATGGTCTGCATGTGGATATCTTTTTCTATCATAAGAGCCTGCAAGATATGTCTACTCAGAAAGACCTGAACCTTAAGGTAAAGCTAATATGGTTGCTGATGCTCTTAGCAGGTTATACATGGGAAGTCTAACTCATGTGGATGAAGGAAAGTGAAAGTAGGTGAAAGATATTCACTATTTGGCTAACCTTAGAGTTTGTCTCTTGGACTCTGAGGATGGTGGTGTGTTTGTGTAAAAGGTGGTGCAGTCATCTCTTGGTGCTGAAATAAAGGAGAAACAAGTATTAGATCCTATCTTAATGAGGATCAAGGAAGATGTAGGTTGGTAGAAGGTGATGGCCTTCAAGATTAGTAGTGATGGTACCTTACGTTACCAACGAATGTTATGTGTTCTCAACATAGATGGATTGCACAAAAGGATCTTGGCTGAGGTGCATGAGTTGCATTATGCTATCTATCCTTGTTTGATAAAAATATATCATGACTTTAAGGAGATGTTTTGGGGGAACACTATGAAGCGGGATGTGGCTAGTTTTGTGGTTAAGTGCATCGTGTGTCAACAAGTGAAATTTGAGCACATGAGGCCTTAAGGATTGTATCAAGAAATTGAGTTGCATGTTTGGAAATGGGATGTGATTAATATATCTTTTGTTACCGGTCTTCCTCGGTCTTTGAATTATTTTGTTTTGGTTTAGGTCATCGTGGATAGGATGACGAAGCCTGCTCACTTTTTTCCAGTGAGGAAATATTTTAAGACATTTGATTATGCAAGGTTGTACCTCTAAAAGATTGTGAAGGTTCATAGAATGCCTATTTCTATTATAAAAAATCATGGTACATAGTTTTCATCACACTTTTGGCGGTCGTTTTATAAAGGTTTAGGGACTAAGGTGAGTCTTAGTATGACTTTCCACCTGCATTCGAATGGGTAATCAAAAAGTACTATTCAAACATTGGAGGATATGCTTCGACATTATGTGATTGACTAAGGTGGTAGTTGGGTTGAGCATTTTCCTCTTAGAGAGTTCGAGTATAATAATAGCTATCACTCTAGTATAGGGATGACTCTATTTGAGGGTTTGTATGGTAGGAGGTGTAGGTCTCATATTGGGTTGGTTCGAGGTTGGTGAGGTAGAGATTTTTTGCCTAGATTAGGTTCTCTAAGCCATGGAGAAGGTGAAGGTGATTCAGGATAGGCTTAAAGCTACCCAAAGTCATCAAAAGTCCTATGCGGATGTGAGGTGTAGGAAGTTAGAGTTTGAGATTGGGGATAAGGTATTATTGAAGGAGTCTCCCATGAAGGGAGTGATGTAGTTTTGGAAGAAGGGAAAGCTCAGTCCCTAGTAGTTAGTTTGTATGTGGTTTTGAGAAGGTTTGGTTATGTTGCATATGAATTGGAGTTTCCTTCTAGTTTGAGCTCCATTAATCTAGTGTTCCACGTATCTATGTTGAGAAAGTGTGTGGGTGATCCGTCAAAAATTGTTCCTATCAAGGATATTGGTATTTCAGATTTCCTATCTTATGAGGAAGTACGGGTTAAAATCTTGGATCGACACATTCTTCGGTTATGGACCAAGGCTGTAGCTTCAGTGAAGGTTCTATGGAGGAGCCACAAGGTGGAAGAGGCTACTTGGGAATCTGTATAGGACATGAAGTCCAAGTATCCATTTCGATTTCCCATTCCAAAAACTCATGATTAAGGTATGTGTTATTTCTAGCATTTTTGTTGTCTAACTTAGTTAAAGGTAAGAGTAGAGACGTTTGGGGTTTAATCGTGCTAGTCAATGCCTTGTTCCATTATTTGAGTATGAATAATCCAAGTGGGGGAGAATTGAAACACTCTGAGTTTTGGCCCTTGGAAATTCCCTGAGCTTTGAACTCACTGTCCTAGTAATGACTCATCATACGAGTTATATGGTATGGGTACGGGTCAGGTAACCCTAGTCGTGAAGTGTCCAGTAGATGGTGGTTAGGGTTATGTTATGTTTATGACTTGGGGATGCAAGTCGTTAGGGTGGTGACGGGTCGTTAGGTCAAACCTTAATCAAACCAGTAACTTTGTGAGTTGACTTGGATCTAGTACAAGTGCCTCAGTAAGAGCCGTGAGGATAGTTACAAGTGATAGGGTTAAGTTTTATCTTTTACAGTGTCCAATCCCTTTAGGTTCTGTCTTAGATACGGCTAGACCATACGAGTTGTATGGTCTTGTAACGAGTGGGATCATGGATTCGTATGGTGGACAGTGTATGGATGTCCATCTCACTGTCTTGGTGACGTCTCAAAGGTATGAGTCATATGTTGTGGTCACGATTCATGGGGGTCGACTCATAACCACGTGCGACCTTTTTACAGTTTTAAGTTAGGGGTATTTTGGATATTTTCTCCTTTAACCTCCTTTGATGCCACGACTTAAAACACCCTTTGGTAGTCCATTAACACATTATTCCCAACAAAACACTTTTAAATTCTCTCTCAAACTCTCTATTCAAGCAAAAGCTTGGGTTTCATCACAATAACCAATTAAGGCTTTCAAGGGTGGCTTCTCTCGGTACTTCTTGGTGTCTAAGGCATGTGACACTTCTCTTATTGTTATTTTACTAAATACATATGTTTTAATGTATGGTTTTTAGGGTATTGTTATGGTTTTAAAATAAATGTTGGTTTTTTTTGGATGTTCATGGTTGATTAATGTCTCTCATTATTTAATTATGGTTTATTATGTTTTAATTATGGTTTTACACATATGGGTGCATGGGAATGGTGATTTTATTGAGGGGTCATGGCTGATCCCCAAAATTTGATGATTTTGGCTTTGATAATTGCATGCCCTCAACCTGTGTGTGAAATTGTCAATGAGAATGATTTTTTCTCATAGTTTGATTATTCTTGGAATTTTTGTATTGCATAAATGGTTAAAGAAAAATGAATTGGTTTTGGTTAGTTTCATGTGGTTTTGGAAAGGCCTTGGTGGTCATGGTTCGATATAAATATTTTTGGTTTAAATGAAAATAGTGGAGTCTAATTTAGTTTAATGGTTGATATAGCATAAGGTAATAGATTTGCAAGCTCTAATTTTGGTATGGCGATTCCAACGGTTAATGCCTAAGTAAAAGACTCCTTAGTTAATGGTTGGGAATGTGTAAATGATTTTATATGGTCAAAAAGGGGATTGAGTAGCAAAGTTGTGGAAGGTGTAGGTACCGGGGGGACCGATACTAGAAACTCATATTTGGCAATATGAGGGGTTAACACCCGAACTAGGGCCTGGCCGTGATGGGTATCTCAAGTCCCATATGGATCGGAGATCACCCCCTTCACCTAACCTGACCAACATATCAACCACAAGTGTCGGAAGAATTCCAAACATAAAACAAGATATGCGAAATAATACTAACAATAGCTTAAGAAACGTCTAAACCATTCGTCACCACAAAACACTAAACCAACACACCTAAGTCCACATTAATCCACAAAGCCTCTACAATCCAAAGTCAATAAAATGTTGGGATATGCCTCCGATGATAACCCGAATGCAAGTCTAACAAAGTTTATGACATAAAGTAAGAAGACCATGAAATGCATGCCTTACGAACTATGGAAGATCACCACTTCAATGTCACTTCATGAGACACTCTAACACCAAGTCACTGCGCAAGAAAAGAAGAAGAAGCTCTGGTCCATGTATTGCATAGGGATACAGCGTACAGACACAGTTAGTAGTTGGAATGCTAACATGTAACTCAGGGATAGAGGAAAAAAATAATGCCATCATTGAAACCAATGTCAAATTATCATATGCGATCGCATGTATACATACGCATATATATATATATATTTATCATTCTGGAATAGGGAACAATTTTAGCATGTATTTTTGAAATCTTAGCTTGGGTTGTGTAGCTTAGATGTTATGTTAATAACAGCCACGGGCTATATGGGCTCTAGCTCTCACCCCTGGTCAGGCCCCAGTCCGTGTAGCCGCACAAATCGGAGAATGATCTTACATATACACTTGGGACACTTGAACTTCCTACTCATATAGTAAGGTGACTTAAGCACCCGTTCATATAGTATGATATGGGGGACTCAAACATCCCACATCATGTAGTACGGAGATTCAAACTCCCAGGTCATATTATGTAGGAGGACTCAAACCTTAGGCTATTTTGACCATCGAACCTCCCAGTAATATTAATCTAGAGGACTTGAACCTCAGGCTATTTTGACCCCGTGTCGACAAACACGATTTCCAGTGTTTAAAAGTTGGGATCTCCACCTTTACAACTTGGTACACAACCCTCTTTAAAGCGCAATTAAAACATTTATCACACATACACAAACATTTATCTAGTCACTTACCAAAGCCATCCCATTAGTATCGCCATACCAATCTCACTTACAAGTGTACAACATGCCATAACTATCATTAATCAACTCTTGGGAGTCAAACCCATTGTCTATACAAAGACATCACTTCAATTCAACTTTCAGGGACTTGAACCCATTTATACATTTAAAACACCAAGGTTACAATTCAATCCAACTTATGACCAACAAGGTCTTTCATGAAACCATTTAGCAACCATTTACACAACTAGGCCAAGGCCTTAGTTCAATTCATAATTCAATTCAATTTATGGCAATCAAGACCTTTTCAAAACCATTCATACTTCATTAACATTCTTATGCCAAACATTGGATCAAAACACAATTCATCATGTGACAAGATTCTTCGCACAGAAAGTTTTAGAAACAGGTTATGCATACTATTATCAAACCTTAATTAAAGCCAAAAACCATCATGTTAGGGTTAACCATGACCCATTCATTAAATCACAATTTCCATACACCCACATGTGCAAAACCATTATCAAAAGCATGTATAAACACAAGTGAAATCATGAGAGAACAATACTCACTATTATACATTCAAACTCTCAACCATGGATTTCAGAACCACCGTTATGATTCAAGAACAATGTTTAAAACACATGATTTTTATGAAAAGATAATGAAGGAAGAGTCACATGCCTAAATTACGAAGATTTATGGAGAGATTTTTGATCTTTAATCTTCTAGGTGACCACCTTGTTAAAACCTAGCCCAATCTCCTTAAGAGGTTTCTAGAGAGTTTATGAGAGTGATTTGATCTTTCAAATTGAGGAATGAAGGGCCAAATAGTATTATAAGACTTGGGGTCTTAAGGTCTTGGGGTGGGAAATGTCTAAAATACCCTCACCTTAAAATATATAATAGACTTGCAATAGGGTACGGTTGTACCCCTTCACTCGTACCCAATCATACGGGTGGTGCTTTCCATTCATACCTTGATCATAATGTTGGACACCATAATCTATCCAACATACGAATCCTTAGAATGAGTCGTATGCTACCATATAATTAGTACCTATTCAAACCATATCATAAGCAGAATGTCAAGGCTAGACACTGAACAACATACAGTTTGGCACTATACTTCTCGTATCATGATCATATGAGTCGCATGATGCCTTTTCGTGCCAAGAATAAAAATTGGCCAATGTGACACTAAACATCATACGACTAGGGTCCTTGACCCATAACTTAATCATATGAGTAGTATGGTGAGTTGTAATATGCACAGAATGTATAAGACTCAGGAAGTTTTGCAAGTGCGAAAGTTTGGGGTGTTTCAGTCTCCCCCACTTAGGATCCTTGGTCCTCGAATGATGGGATGAAGAAATACAAACACAATTAAACCGCAAATATCTTTACTCTTACCTTTAAGACAAACAAAAAAAACCAAGAAATTTTTAGTCAATCATTAACAAGATATGAAACAAAGGTGTTAAGAACAACATATACCTCAAGCACGATTTTTTCAGAATCGGGAATAGGAATAGATACTTAGACTTCATGTACTTATCGTCTTCCCAAGTGGCTCCTTATACCGCATGTTTCTCCCAAGTACCTCTACTAAGACTCCACCTTTAGTCCTCATCCACAAAATCAGCAATAAATACTATGCCTCACTAATTCAACCTTATAATTTCCCACAAACACAACACTATGAAAGCTTGAGTCTATCTATATATACTGCTCCTATGTTTAAGCATATTCAAAGCTGAAATAGGTTAACTTAGGCCATAAGGATATATATCCTTACATCCATCCAAAAAATACTACTCGACCCCATCACAACAATTAATCATCCTGTCCAACAAGATTCCTAACTAACTATCACAACATTCAAACCTACCTTTACTATATCCATTGTATAGTCTACCCTACCGAAGATCCAATAGCCTCTAAAATCATAGCCTCGTAACTACTAATTAGGGGTTTAGACATCTATGCTTCTAAACACTCATCGCTCTCTTTTTAAATCCTTAGAATACCAACATTCCTCCTCTAATGTCATATCCCTATATCTCGACAGATTCTAAATCTATACCAAGGGTTCACATAGGTAATATACTCCTCCCCTAGCTCGGCTCCACATAACACTATCTAGCAACACCCTAAAATTCTCTATGCTTAGAAACTTTAGGAACATAAGCTAGGTATACAGGGAACCCCTAACTCAAAATCGAGTATACTTTACTCTTGCAACCTAAAACTCTAATCCATCTAATGATTTGGCCGCTTATTCTACTTCAACTCGGAGGCACCATACCTATACCACCATTATATATTCTACTATTTCATAGGGCATCAACCCAAGGCCTCTCACATATAACATTACCCGACTAGTTCACCCCCATGAATCTTGCATCACTATCCTCGAGTTGACATTCCTATTACCCTACTTAGTATCAAAAGCTAAAACTTAGAATATAACAACAATCATGCATCACCCACGAAATATCTCACAAATCGCACTAATCTACCCAATAGGGAGATTACGCTAAATTTCCTTTCTCATCGTCAACAATCTATACACATCCAAAGAAACCTAACTTCCCTATGCATGAATAAGACCAGTGTGCCCCATATGGACACACTAGGACAGATAAAACCTTTGTCTAAGAGGTCCTTTAGTTGCTCCATAAGATCCTCCAACTCAGCTGGAGTCATTACATATAGGGGAATAGGAATGGGATGAGTGTACAGAACAAGATCAATACCAAAATCAATCTCCCAATCGAGAGGAGTACCAGGAAGATCATCAGGGAAAACCTCAGGAAACTCATTTACCACAAGAATAGAATATAAAGAAGGACCTTCCAAGTTAGAATCTTTAACCTGGACCCAATGATTGACATAAACTTTGGAAATTAACTTTTGAGATCAAAGATATGATATCAACCATCCCTAAGGAGATAGGGAGCCACCCTCCTACTCAATAATTGGATCATTAGGGAATTTAAACATGACCTTATGGGTACGACAATCTAAGGAAGCATAGCACAGTACGACTAGTCTATTCCTAAAATAACATCAAAGTAAACCATGTCTAGCTCTATCAAATCTACCAGAGTTCGTCTACTACTAACAGATACCAAACACCTCTAAAGACTCTTTTGACAACTTTAGAGTCTCTTACCGGTGTAGAAACAAAAAGGGGGTTCGACAAACACTTGGAACCAAAACCAAAATGCATAGCTATAAATAGGCTGACATAAGAAAGAGAGGGAGATCCTTGAATCAAGTAAATAGTACATACCATGAGAAAAGAGTTTCAAGATACCAATGACAACATTAGGAGACACTTCAGAATCTCGGTGGTCTAAAAGAGCATCGATATAATTTCAGTTAGTTCCAATATTAGAGGCAACACTCTTTGGTGATGGACCTAATGAAGTGGCATTAGGGACTTTGTTGGCCTCGGAAGAAATCTTAGAAGGACAATTCCATTGCATATGACCAATCTAACCGCCATTGAATCATTGATTTTATCCTTTATGACAGAAGCTGTGATACCCCCAACCACAGACGCAACAAAGAGGATAGGGTGGAACTAACTAGGATTTATTATACTGGTATTGGGAACATCGTGCCCTAGGACCACTACTATTCTAAAATTGACATCCACCGGATGGCCTAAGGTAAGGGGCTCAGCCGATGGGTAAGAACTAGATTTTCCCCAACTCCCTTCCTTAGTCCATTGCCTCCCATGGCTACCACTATTGAACTAGCCCCCAACCTGCTCTGAATATCTACAATTCTAGTTTTTCCTTCCCCCATTGTTTTCTGACTCCTTCTACCAACAAGATCAGACTGATGTGATAGAAAGACCACTATCTAGGTCAATAACTAAATAGAACAATGGAACTCCATATTAGAAATATCTCCTTGAGATGACTAAGCAGGGATGTCACCACCTAGAGAAAGATCAATAGAGACCAGTAGGACTCCATGAGGGAAATCAAAAGCAACGACCCTAGATCAGGTCTATACTCCATGGGTAGGATGATCTCCGTCCACCTTGTCCTTCGGTATGACAGAAGAGTTTCCATGAGTTTCAAATCTTTTTAGAGACATGATATAAAAATGAACTAATGGAGATTAGAGAGTTTCGAGACCTTAGACTTTATACCTCAAAATAGAACAACAAGAAAGGGAAAAACTCCTAAATGTCTTATAGCCTCTCTCTTATAAGTGTGGCGCTCTACACACCTATAAAAGAGACTCTACTTAATATGGATTTGTGGAAACCCATATGACCATAAACCTATGCTCTGATACCAAATTTGTCATGAACCGAACGAGTCCTGGATGTTACGGGTAATTCAAGTCCCATATGGAACAGAGATCACCCTTTCACCTAAATTGGCCAACATATCAACCACAAGTGACAAATGAATTCTGAGCATAAAACAAGATATGTAAAATAATACTAACAATAGCTTAAGAAATGTCTAAACCATTTATCTCAATAACAAATTAAACTAACACACCCAAGTCTATAGTAATCCACAAGGCCTCTATAATCCAAAGTCAATAAAATATCAAGACATGCCCTTGATGATAGATAGAATCCAAGTCTAACAAAGTCTATGACATAGAGTAAAAATACCATGAAAAGAATGCCTTTTGAACTATGGAAGCTCACCACTTCAATGTCACCTCTTGATCCACTGAAATGCCTGGTCACTGTATAGGAAAAAAAGAAGCTTCGATTCCTATATCGTATGGGATACAATGTTTGGTTAGCGGCTGGAATTCTAGTATGTAACTCAGGGATAGAGGAATAAAATAATTCCATCATTGAAACCAATGTCAAATTATCATATGCAATCATAATTATACATACGTATGTATATATCATGCCGGGATAGGGAACAAAGTTTAACATGCATTTGTGAAATCTTAGAGTGGGTTGTAAATCTTAGCTATTATGTTAATAACACCTATGGGCTATATGGGCTCTAGCTCTCACCCCCTAGTTGGGCCCCATTTTATGTAGCTGTATAAATGATGTGTGAGCAAAATATAACACATTTAATGATTTTTAGCTCAAAATAATTATGAAGTCTTAAGCAAATTTTGTTGTTTTTGATCATTTTTAGTATTTTAATGCAGATACAAGTGATCTGGGAGGAAACCAAAGGAAAGAGAAATAAATTAGCTGAAATCTGGTGTAAATAAATTAAAGTGTGGCTGACACCATTTTTGATGCACCGTCAAACTTAGGACAGGCTGTCAAAGTTGCCGTCAAGCTTAGACAGAACTTGAGAAGTTGATATAAAATGTGATGTTGTTTCAAAATCACCATTAAATCTGTGATGAGGTGTCAAAATTGCTGTCAACCTGAAGTAGATCAGGTTAAATTCTAGTGAAAATGTGATGACATTTTTCATGCGCTGTGACATATTTAAAACTCCGTCAGAATTGCCATCAAAAGAATCAGAAGACAACAATTCACTAGAATCTTTGACGACATCTTGCACACGTTATCAGACGTCTAACACCCCATCAAGATCATCGTTGTCTAATCTGAAGAGAAAATTGAAACCTTAAGTTTGTTTTCTTATTTAGAATTAACTATTTAAAAACTTGTTTTAGGGTTTTTATTGATTATCTATCACGTATTAACCTAGGGAAGAGAGGCACCTAACATTGCTCTCTTACATTAATTATTCTTCTAGTTTTTATCAACTATATTTGGGTTTCTACCTTGTGATTCAATTGAAGAAACTCCTTGTTGTTTTCCATCTAATCGTAAGTTATCCTTATCATTATGAATTCAACTTGTGATTTTGTTCATCAAATCATGAGAGGATAATTCCATTATCTGGAGTTATGGGATCCATAGATTAGGGTTTGATATGATACTAGGTGTTTAAGGGATTCAAAGAGTAGTGTAACATCTTGAAATTTGATTATTTTAACTAAAATCTAGTGGTTGCAAACATTAGGTTATGCCTTAGGTTTTATTTGCTTCTAACAGAGAAATAGACTAGAGGACGTGAATTATCAATAGGGACTCGGAAGCTACCAACCTTCTATTTAATAATTAATGCCGTAATTGGATTAATCTATCTGAGATAACATCCTATTGGAAATAGATAATTTATCTAAGTTCGAGAGAATTAGATAATAAATTGTCTGGTGAGGTCGAGAGATAAGTCAGATAGTATAATCGTCAGGGATATTTTGCTGTTCTAATCATTTCGAGAATCTCTAGCATTACCTAGTATCTGTCGATTCCCAAAACCCTTGGTGAACATAACTCTGGTTTCCCATTTATATTGATTACAAATATTAATATTGAAGTGACAACATTACATGATACTTCCAAAACCCCCATCTTAATTTTATATTTTTGTACCATTTGTTAGAATTGAACTTGTAGCTATAGCTTCAAATTAGCTTAATCGCCACTCATATTATTTCCTGTAGATTTGACCCTGACTCTAAAGTTGGGTTAATATATTGACAATGACCGCCTTAAACTAATTTGAGGTGTAAGTTGAGCGTTATAAAAAATGGCGCCGCTGTCGGGGAACAATTTGGCATATTAAGTTAGTTTGGAATTTTATGTTACTTGCTTGAATTTAAACTTGTAAATATTTGTTTGTGATTTCCTTTGTTTCTTGTGTTAGGTAGATTTTCTTTATTTTTGTTTATTTCTTACTATGTCATCATGGAATAAATGTAAGTTTGATGGTTGGAAATCTTATCTGGATAATCCATGTCTATATTTTGATGGTCCCCACTTTTGGAAAGATTGTAGATATGCTCCCCGGAGAGAGATGTGTGCACCATCTCCATCTTACCGGGAGTATAATTGTTCTTTATATGGTGGTCAAGATGGACATTGGAGTGATTTCTTAAATTCCCCTCCCCCTATTGCGCTAACCCAAGTTTTAGTTCTTCTTATGAGTATGACAAGTCTTTTGTTCAAGAAAGAAAGAACGAAGCACTGAAAAGAGTGACATTGAAGCTATGCTTCAACTAATATTGGATCATATAGACACAATTAATGATACCATATGTGACATATGTCAAGACATTAGGGCATTTAACGAGGGAAGAGAAAAGATATAAGAGATGGATATCGAGGTCAATCATCTAAAACACATTTCTACATTATGTTTAGATGATATATTGTCTGTTGAATTATTTAAAATAATGGAAGAGTGTGAGGATGAAGGGCAAGAATCCTATGTTGATGATGAGCTTGATGTTGAGCAACCCTTGGTGATTTCCCAACCAACCGAACCATTCATGAATGAAGATCCCAAGGATGAGAAAATGGAATTAGAGTCAAAAGAAAAAATCAAGCATAAACCTTGTAAAGACTCTAGTCCATTTCTGGGTAAAAATACTAATAGGGAAGTTATTCTAAAATTGAGGGTTAGTCCTCATTTGAATCACTTTTCAACATTATTCATAGTGGATGTGATGAAAGTCGAATCACTCAAGTAAATGATGAATTTTAAAAATGAGGAGAAAGATTCTTACATTTTGGAGTTTGTCCTTCCAAAAGGGTTTACTACAACCCCAATATTGAAGGCCAAGGAGCTTAAAGATCGATGTCTATTTAGTGGCTGTTTAAGATTCTCAACATCGCCAAATAATCCCATATAAAAGTTTGATATAAAATTAGACAAGCATTTTAAGTCTTCGAAGTGGCGTGATAGAACATCCTCATCATGCCCTCACATTTGCCCAACACACCCCGAAGATGTATTGATCAAAAGTTGGGCCGACATTTCAAATCCTCCAAGTGGAGACATAAATAACTATCAACAAGGTATCTTGATGAAGTCTGAGAAGTCAAGATAACTGAGTCACGCCGCGATGTTAAACCAGGGGCTGCTTGGGAGACAACTCAAGGTATTTTGTTGTTTGTATTCATCTTATGTGATTGACATCAGATCTTCTCATCCATGGTGCCACAGGTATGTTTCTAAGTCTTTTGTTTTGGTTTGATGCATTGGAGACATTGCATGATTTTAAGTTGAGGGTAGGGCTACTTGTGGGTGTGATATCCTCCTGGGGTTTTTGTTGTCGTGCCTCTTTTCCCTGGATTCTTGTTCCTAGTAGAGCCGGAATAATTAAGCGTATTGTGCTTGTTTTGTGATGTATTATGGTTAACTAGAGAAAAATAAGTATCTAGAGCAGTTGACATATTTTTGTTGATTTTTAAGATTGATAAACACCTCTTCGTTGGTCTGTTTTATAACTATATGATATGCACTTATATGTGGCTACTGTGAATCTTTTTATGGCATTAGTACTAGGGACATGATAATCACTGCTAACAATTGCATGAACTGAATGGGTAGTAGCTTGTGATGTACGATTGTGCTATGTCTGTGTAAGGTCTTACTCAATTTCCTCTGTGTGTTGAATCTAGAACTTGCCCGGTTAGTCTTACCTTTGTTGAAAGATAGGGGTTAGGAAAGAATCATAGGCCGTTTTGATTTTTAAGTCAATATTTGTCCTAAATGACCTTCCCTGTATGCATGATATCTCTTGATCCCTATTTTGAGCCAGAATTGACCATTTCTTTCTATGACACCTATCACCTTCCCATTTAGATCATAATGAACCTATTTTAGCCCTGGTCCTCCTTGGACACTGTGCACCTTGACTTAGGCAAACAACCTAAGTTGAGGGTGGGTATCATAGGGGTGCGTGATGTAAACTGGGTATGAAGAGAGGTAGAATAAAAGAAAAAGAATAAGAGAAAAAAGAATAAATTGGGTAGTGTGAAAAAGAATAATAAAAGAAAAAGAATGAAAAAGAAAAGTCATATCCATCCTGAATAATGGGTGATCAAGAAAAGAGGAAAAGAGAAAAAGAGGAAAAGAGGAACAGAAAAGAAAAGAAAAAGAGAGAAAAAGAGGTTAATAAGTGGAACCCACAAGTTAAGGTAGTGACAAGGAGGTTAGTCACTCTAAATGCCATTTAATATCATACCAGCCCTTAGCCTATGTTACAAGCTGAGAAAGACCTATAGTGATCCTAACTCACCTATCTAGATAATTTGATAATGAAGATAAGGGAAAGCATATGGTATTTGTCATACACTGGCTAGAACTTCATTCTGAGAGTGAGTGTTTTTGTGCAGATCCCCACGTTTAAATTTTGATTTTTGAGATGAGAGAAAAAAGGGAATTTCTTTGTTGTGAGGGCACACTAGTATGTTGCTAGGTGACTTACTTGTTTGGGTAGTGTCATATTGATATAAGCATGATTGTTGGTACTTAGTTCATGCCATGGATGGAATCCTTTGTGTTACATTGCTACTTTTCAATAAGATACACAGTAGTTTAAATTGGTTGACCTTGGAGCTGGTAACTGAGTTTTGAGCTAAAATGGTTGTTGACTGCTGAATGTTCTTTGTATTATATTAGTTAGTTTGTTTCTTGAGGACAAGAAATTGTTTTAAGTTGAGGGTGTTGATGTGTGAGCTAACATATTTAATGCCTTTTAGCTCAAAATAATTGTGAAGTCTTAAGCAATTTTTTTTGTTTTTGATTGTTTTTAGTGTTTTAATGCAGATACAAGTGATTGGGGAGGAAGCCAAAGAAAATAATAATAAATCAGCTGAAATTTAGTGTAAATAAGCTGAAGTGTGGCTAACACCATTTCTGATGCACTGCCAAATATGGGACAGACTGTCAAAGTTGCCGTCAAGCTTAGACAAAACCTGAGGAGTTGAGATAAAATGTGACATTGTTTCAGAAGCACCGTCAAATCTGTGATGAGGCGTTAAAATTGCCGTCAACCTGAAGCAGATCATGCTGAGTTCCAGTGAAGATATGATGACATTTTTTACAAGCCGTCACATATTTGAGACGCTTTCAGAATTACCGTCAAAAGAATCAGAAGACAACAATTCACTGGAATCTTTGACGACATTTCGGACACATTGTCAGATGTCTGACGTGCCGTCAAAATCGTCGTCGTCTAATCCAAAGAGAAAACTGAAACCTTAAGTTTTGTTTCCTTATTTAGAATTAACTATTTAAATACTTGTTTTAGGGTTTTTATTGATTATCTATCAAGAATTAACCTAGTGAAGAGAGGCACGTAACATTGCTCTCTTACATCAATTATTCTTCTTGTTTTTATCAACTATTTTTGGGTTTCTACCTTGTGATTCAATCAAAGAAATTCCTTGTTGTTTTCCATCTAATCTTAAGTTATCCTTATCATTATGAATTCAACTTGTGATTTTGTTCATCAAATCATGAGTGAATTAGCCAGAGTTATGGGATCAATGGATTAGGGTTTGATGTGATACTAGGTGTTTAACGGATTCAAAGAGTAGTGGAACATCTAGAAATTTTATTGTTTTAACTGAAATCTAGTGGTTGCAAACATTAGGTTATGCCTTAGGTTTTATTTTCTTCTAATGGAGAAATAGACTAGAGGACGTGGATTATCAACAGGGACTCGGAAGATACCAGCCTTCTATTTAATGATTAATGCCGTAACTGGATTAATCTACATGAGATAACATCCTATTGGAAATAGATAAATTATCTAAGTTCGATAGAATTAGATAATAAATTGTTTGGTGAGGTCGAGAGATAAGTCAGATAGTATAATCGTCAAGGATATTTTGCTGTTCTAATCATTTCGAGAATCTCTAGCACTACCTAGTATCTGTCAATTCCCGAAACCCTTGGTGAACATAACTCTAGTTTCCCATTTATATGGATTACAAACATTAATATTGAAGTGACAACATTACTTGATACTTCAAAAACCCCCATCTTAATTTTATATTTTCGTACCATTTGTTTGAATGAAAATTGTAGCTATAGCTTCAAATTAGCTTAATCGCCACTCACATTATTCCCTATGTATTCGACCCCGACTCCAAAGTTGGGTAAATATATTGATGACAACCGTCTTACACTAATTTGAGGTGTAACTTGAGCGTTATCAATAAACCAAAAAATGATCTTACATATATGCTTGGGAGACTCAAACTTCCCACTTATATACTAAGGATACTTAAGTACCCGATCAAATAACATGATATGAGGGACTCAAACCTCCTACATCATGTAGTACAGAGATTTGAATTTCCCAATCAAATCATACAAGAGGACTCAAACCACAAACCATTTTGACCATTTGAACCTCCTAGTCATATTAAGCAAGAGGACTTAAACCTCAAGCCATTTTGACTCCTATGCAGGCTAACACTGCTTCCAATGTTAATCCCTCGGGATCTAAACCCTCACAAATCAACTACACAACCCTCTTTAAAGCTCAGTTAAAACATTCATCACATATACACAAATATTTATATAGTCACTTACCAAAGAAATCCCGTTGGTAGCATCATACCAACCCCACTCGCAAGTGTACAATATGCCATAACCATCATTAATCAACTCTTAGGACTCAAAAATATTGTCTATACAAAGACATCACTTCAATTGAAATTTTTGGGACTTAAACCCATTTATCCATTTAAACCACTAGGGTTACAATTCAATTCAACTTATGACCAACAAGGTCTTTTATGAAACCATTTACCGACCATTTACACCACTAGGTCAAGGCCTTAGTTCAATTCAATTAATAGAAATCAAGATCTTTTTAAAACTATTCATTCTTTATTATAATTTTTATGCAAAGCATTGGTTCAAAACACAATTCATCATGTGACAAGATTCTCCGCATAGACATTTTCACAAACAGGTTGAGGGCTTACTATTATCAAATAATTATTCAAGTAAAAAACTACCATGTTAGGGTTAAACCTGACCCATTCATTAAACCATAATTTTCATACACCCAAATGTGCAAAACCATTATCAAAAGCATATATAAACACAAGTGAAATCATGAGAAAACAATACTCAACATTATACGTTCAAACCCTCAACAATGGATTTTAGAACCACCATTTATGATTTATGAGTAATATTTAAAACACATGATTTTTATGAACTAACAATTAAGAAAGAGTCACATGCCTGAATTACAAATATTTACATAGAGAATTTGATCTTTAAGCCTCTAGGTGACTACCTTGGTGAAACCCTAGCCTATTTTTCTTGAGAGGTTTCTCGAGAGTTTATGAGATTGTTTTGATTTTTTAAAGTGAGGCATGGGGGACCAAATAGTGTTATAAGATGCGGGGTATTAAGGGCTTGTAGTGTGACATATCTAAAATACCCTTCACTTAAAATCTATAAAAGACTCGAAGGAGGGTATGATTAGACCCCTCCACTTGTACCCCATCATACGAGTGGTACTTTCTACTCATACTTTGATCAAATTGTTGGACACCATAATCTTTCCAATATACCACTCCTTAGAATGAGTCATATCCTACCATACAACTAGTACCCATTCAAATCATACCCTAGGCACAATGTCAATACTAAACACTGAACAACATACGATTTAGCACTATACTTCTCGTATCATGACCATACGAGTTATATAATACCTTCTTGTACCAAGAACAAAAATTGGCCAACGTGA
This sequence comes from Capsicum baccatum var. pendulum, assembly GCA_030864225.1. Taxonomy (NCBI): domain Eukaryota; kingdom Viridiplantae; phylum Streptophyta; class Magnoliopsida; order Solanales; family Solanaceae; genus Capsicum; species Capsicum baccatum. Next base: position 101,308,242 of record CM061556.1, read on the forward strand.
TACTGACCATCATATGAATAGGGTCATTGACCCGTACCCTCACCATACAAGTTGTATGGTGAGTCGTATGATGCATAGAATGTCCAAGACTCAGGAAGCTTTGCAAGGGCTAAAACTAGAAATGTTTCACAAGGGTGATCTTGGTGACCGTGTACATGATGTCACACTTTAAATTTTTGGGATGTACTAGTCATCTCATGTTCATTTTTCCAATCATGCATCTAACACACACTGGGATCCTTTCAAAAGGGGGAGCTGAACCCATATAGCCGTGGGTGGTTTTAGGATGGCCAAGCTTGACAACCTAGGTTAAGACTTTTAAATGCCTTCTAAACCTTGTTACTTATCACCATGGGATATGTATATATATGTGATTTAATATGGTTATTTGATTGGTTTTGATTGATGTCATTACTTTATATTTATCCCTGAGTTACAGCTAGCATTCAACCCGCTAACCGTCTTCAGGCACTATATTCTCATGTGATGCAAGAGTAGCTATACTATTATTTCTCCTACTCAGTGACTTAGATTTGGGGAAAATTTTTGAGTCAGATTAAAGTTGTGAGATTCCATACTCCGAAAGACCCCATTTCATGTTATGGACCTTTTTTTATCATGGTTATTTCTTTGGTTTTGGTTTTGGCTATGTTCGGGGGTATGTCCCAACTGGATATTCTTTAACTTTGGTTAAAGGCTTTTTTGGACTACTATAGAAATGTACAATATTGATATTAGTGTTGACATTGGTATTGGTATTGGCATGGAGATTGGTGTTAGTTTCACACTTGGTACTGACGGTTTGGTTATAGTTATAGACTTCATATAGTGTCTTTAAATTATTATTGTTTTATCTTGTTATTTGTTCAGAATTCATTTGACATGGGGTATAGGAAAGCTAATGGTCTGGGTATTAGCGGTGGTCTCCAATCCTGGTTAGACTTGAGGTACCCGACACGACTAGGACCTGGTTCCAGTTGTGTCATGATTTCAATGGCACAATCAAAATTTCCATTCGAGGTCGTTTTCATAAAAAGTGGGTCCACACCCATGTGCCATTTTCCTTAACTTTCTACCAATAACTTAAAATAAGTTTGGGAGCCCCACGACTCAAACCAAGGGTCCCCTAGCCTTAAATCAACGTTTAAGAGTTGTTGGAATAATAAAAAATTGCATACGAGGTCATTTGACTGAGGTTTTTTCCCGATATCCAATTTTAATTAGTGATGACTTCAAACTAGAGAATTGGCTCTAAAAACCAAATAAATTTCCTGGTAACCAAATTGTTAGTTCCAACAAGTCATATATGACTTAGGCCAGTAGAAAATCTATAAATGGCAAAATTGAGCAAAAATATAGAAAATGACGTTGAGGGTCATTACACCTTTTAGGTTTAAGTTTTTGGATTTGGGTTGCCCCCGTTTGGGGCTTGTAACAAGCAATCACTCTTTTTCTTTTTTGAACTTTTAGACATTTTTCCTTCCCAACCTTTTTTAAAATAATCTTACTTACTTATAATGTTGGATTTATTTGTACTATTATCTCAAAAATAGGGTTGCTTTACAATGATTAAATATTGCAAAAATAAGGGAACGCCTCCCAGGATTCTGCCTGGAGCTGTCGATACCAAGTAAGTATTGCCATTCACTTTCTATATCCTTACTATCCTCTATTCATTGTACCTTAGTTTCAACCCTTTCGTATTAAGAGATACCTATTAGGACTAACTAGTCCCAATTGTGATGATTAAGATACTAATTAAAATCGAGTAGCTACCAATTGGACCCAACCCAGGGATATGATATTATGATGAAACAATTGGAAATAAAAAAGTGAAATATATTACTAGAAGAATTTTAGATTTCTAGTGATTTGATGTGGATATCAACACAACAATCCATAAAACTGCACTCAACATTTTCACTAGTACAGAAAGATCGGTAACCTAGTCTTTGATACTGTCTTTACCACGATCCGACCTAGTCAGACGTGTTAGGAACTCACTTATACCTTCCCTAAATAGGAGAACACTAGATATCTCACTATTTAACCAAGTACGAAAGTTCTATTAAATACACCTAATTCATTTGATATCCATCATCAAAAGATCCAATTAAGTTGAAATAAGATTACTAATTTAATTCTTCCCAAAATTTGTTTTAATGCACTAAATATAAAAAGTAAATACGGAAATAACTATAAGTGACTCTCCAAAACTTAGCCTAAATTGGTATAAGAGCACTAGACATGGAGTAGGAAACTGCACAATGCAATATCCATGGTGGATAGAAATGATATGAATTGTTGCTGAGTGATCGACTTCTATAGAAACTCCAACTGACCTGCACCATGGCTATACCCTCGAGTGTAGGTATAGTGATATAGCATCAATACAACCACACATACTGGAAAGCATCATCGATTGAGCAGTGTTAAAAACAATTAACATTAATAATAAACACAGAAAATCATAACATCAAATAAAATTCCTGTTTTAACTCTAATTAATAAATTCTCAGCATATTATCCTAGCATCTATGTGACCTACCCGTTATTCAACATTTTCCTATATCTTTATCCTTTGCCATAACATTTTGTTTATCTTTGTACTTCGACTTATCCTTGACTTAAGATTTGGTATATCTTTCTTCTTGACTTAACATTTGCTAATCATGATCAACAAGAAATTGGAATTATAAAAGTTTCCATAACTCAATTCGGATAATTCAGCATTTGTGTTTTAGTCACGTCACCTTAATTTTCCTTTTTTATCATTTGTACTATCTCGTTCAACCTTTATCTACACCCGAGCCTTATAAAATTATAAACTACCAAATTTTACCCCATAATACAATTGAATATTTATCCCAAATCAAACTAAAACACCTTAAATTTTGGCCCTTGAAAATTTCTTGAGCTTTGGGCTTGGTGCCTTGGTTATGATTAGACCCGCAGAGTTATAGGGTGTCTTGACAACTCATTGGGATAAGTCATACCCAAACCAATTAAGTTTGAGGCTTGATTCTACTTTGAGTATAAGTGGATCACTAAGATCCGTAAGGATATGTCATGAGTCATAGGTTCAAATCATAGGATATTTAGTGTTTGATTCATTTGGATTCTGTGTTGCTTATGAGTAGGACCCTATGAGTCATAGGGTCATGTTACGAGTTGGTGGGTTGATTTGTAAGGATAATAGTATTTGGGGTCCCAGAGACTCTCCTAGTTACGACTTGTGGTCATGAGTGATAAGGTGTGGGTACGAGTCAAGAGGTTGACTTATAACAAAAGATGATGCTTTTCCAGCTTTTAAGTTGGGGGCACTTTAGACATTTCCCACTTACAACACTTTATACCTCACATCCTTAAAACACCTTTATGGAATTCATTCAATATTTTAACAAATTAAACACTCTCTCTAAATCCTTTCAAATAAGTCAAGTTAGGGTTTCACCAATTTAGTCATATAAGGGCTTAAGGGTTGATTTCTCTCCGTAAATCTTCATGATTTTGGCATGTTACTTTTTCTTCATTATTAATTTTGTAAAGGCATATGATTTAAGGTAATGTTCATAATATTATTGTTTGGTTTTGAAAACAAAGGTTGGGGGTTTTGAATGTTGTGAATTGAATAATTTTTCTCATGATTTATATATATGATTTTCAAGCTTTTAATATGGTTTTGAACTTATGGGTTCATGGGTATGCTGAATGAACTAGGGAATTGTGATTTTTACAAAGTTGTGTCTTTGAAGTGGTTATAAACCTAACCTCGTACTATGAAATTGATTTTTAGTTATGAGAACTATGAGAATTTGTAAAAAAATTAAACTAGTCTTGAACTATTGCATGATATAAAAAAGTATTTGAAATACAATAGGATGATTTAATGAAAAAAGGGAGTCGATGTTCCTCAATTTGTATTAATAAACTAAGGGATTTATTCTCCCCAAGTTAATGGAAATTGTTTTGGCATGATCTATTACCTTGCAAGTGTAGTTGGTATGACAATACCAACAATGTATACCTTAAAGTGTATTGTGGTTCATTGAATGGGAATATGTGTCAATTATTTTAATTGGGCTCTAATAAGGGTTGTGTATCTGAGTCGTGAAAGTGGAGGTCCGAGTGATCGATACTGGAAACCACATTTGCCGATGCAAGGGGCTAAGTGACCAGGGAGATTCACGTACCCCTAATTATTATTTCATGATTAGATAGGTTTGAGTCCCTCGTAAATCATTATATGTTCAGGTGCTTAAGTCACCTTGGTATATATTGGAGGATTTGAGTCCCTCATGTGCATATATATGAGATTAGTCTCCAGTTCGTACGGCTACATGCATTGGGGCCCGACCAAGGGGTGAGATATAGGGTGCATATAGCCCGTGGATACTATTATATAATGGTTGAGCTACATAATCCAGGCTAAAGTTTTGAAAAGAATGTTAAGCCTTGTTCCCTATCCTGGTATGTTATATATATATATTTATGCATTAATTATGTGCATTGGATTTAAATAATTTTAAATTGTTGATCATATCGTTATGTTGTCCTTATCCCTAAGTTTTATGCTAGCGTTCACCCCACTAATCATCATTGGATGTTGTATCCCCACGCGATGAAAGAACTAGTCATACTTCTACTCCATACTTTGGAAGACCCTATTTCATGTTTATGGCTTCCTTTACATTTTGATTATTCCTTTGGATTTGGTCTTTGGCTATGGTCGGGGGCATATCTTAACTGGATATTCTTTGGTTCTTATTAGAGGCTTTGTCAGACTATAATTGGCATAGTTGGTGTTGGTATTGGTATCAGTGTTGGTATTAGTATTGGCATTGATACCAATATTGGTTGGTTTTGGTTGTAGTCTTATTTTAATGTCTTTAAAGTAATACACTCTTATCTTATTATATGTTCAAAATTTAGCCTACTTTGGGGTGTGGTGTATTTGGTTTGGTTAGGTACAGGGGTTGATCTTCAGTTCATGTGGGACTCAAGATAACCGTCTCTTCCTGGCCTGGTTCGGGTTGTCACACAAACATTAACTTAAGATACCAAAGTTCAACATATTCAAAGCCTATCTAGATTTTAAATATGTCCATCTGTCCAACTTTGTGCTTAAAGGCTTAATACATGATTACTGCCGACATTATCATTAACATTAAATTGATCTAGCCTAAGTATAGTTGCTACAAGATAAACCTTATTTACATATGTTGCCTAAATTACACCTCCCAAAAAGAATAAAGCGATCACTGAATATGATTAAAATCCAACTAGGTTGGGGTCGATCCTACGACGAATAGGTCCATATTCTATCAAGTGTTTGTGTAGATAACTAGCAAATAAGTAAAAAAAAGGGGTGATTTTGTGAAACGAAAGCGTAATAGTCATAATTTTTGGTTGCTAAATTTTTATTCAATAGGAGAATGGACTAGAATTGTGATCCTCATGACTTCATAACTACACAAGTTTCTCATGCTTAGCAAACTATTTCGATGCGTTGCATGCAAAATCTAACATGATAAGTTCTTCAAAACATCTTACGACCTTGTTTAGATGGATTTAACTCTTCTCCCCTCGAACTCTGAGTCTCAAACTTTTAACCCTTATTATTGATCTCAGATTAACTTTCTTATTTACAGCTTAAGTCATTAGATGGAGGTTGAAAGCTTCAAATCTCCATCGTTATTTCCTTTTTATAATCTCTCCCTATCCCTCTCGAGAAGGCATAGAATACAATCATATTCCTAATCTTTACAACTATTAGAAAGCAATCATAACGAACAAAATACCAATACATGGAAGCACACCGGTCTAGAATTGCATCTCACTTAACCTGTTTTGTCAATTCATAATGGTTCCCACAACCCTAGGTGTAGTGTTTTGGTACTCATAGTTAAAATAAAATAAGAATAATTCATAGATGAATACATTACTATGAACTTACAAGAAGAGTAAAAATCCAAAATCTCAAGTTGAATTGAAACCCTATAAACGATGTTTGTAAAATTCCAAGAATAAGCCTTAGAATCTTACAATATAATGTTATAAAATATGAAAGGGTGTTAACTCGTACAAAAAATATTTATAAGAGTACTTATAGACAAAATAAATCCTATCTAAAATAAAACAAGAAATCTGAGTCAGCTTCCTCAGACATAAGAAAGGTACAATCATGGTTAAAACTCACGATCGTCCTTTGGTGATCGTAGTATTTTGAATGGTACGAATCTCAGTATAACTCTTTGTATCAACATACAATCGTATAATGCTATCATCTAATCATCCCACACTTTAGTTTCTGAAACTTGCAAATCTGGAGTTCCTTCCCATGACCTCATTCCACAATCGTGAATTGAAAGTGTGATCATGGGATGCTATTGTCTGATCCTTTTTACACTTAGCTTCTGCTAACATGTTTCCAGTTACCTTTCCCATGATTAGATGGTATAATTGTATGATCGATATATGATTGATGTACCATCTTGGGAGCTTCTCGTCTTAGCAACACTGAGAATAATCCTTTGAATCATGTTACAAAAGCCTTGGGATGATCATGGTCAGATTCCACGATCGTATCTTTGATCGTCTAACGCCCTTTTTCCTAATATTCAGCACTTTGCTTCTCTGAGCATATTTATCCTACAAACATTAAAAAACCCATTGTCACAACCCAATTTATGAGATGATGGCACCTAGTTTATCGCACCAGTAGGTAAGAAAAACCATAGCCTAGAGCTACACGTAATGGGCTAACTTGGTGGAAATGGCCTAATAGTCTAACTTCAACATTTAAAGAGTTAAAACAATAATAAAATAGTAATAACAATCTAATAGATAGATAAAAGGGAAACAACCATCCCAACACTCAGTAATATCAGTACAAGAGATACCAGAAATGAACTATAAGTACTGAATAGTCAATACAATCTGCCTCAAAAATGAAAGACTAGACATAGATAAATAGAATGAAAAAGGAACTCCGACTCTTAAGAGATCACCTAATCTCTGAAATCAACCCTACACGAGCGTCACATTAACGAAGATAATATATTCAGATTTGTACCAAAAAGTCACAAAAGTGTAGTATGAGTTCCAAAACTGTGGGTACTCAATAGGCATTATCGACTAACTAAGCTATATCATGACATAAATACGACAAGTTACAAGATAAAACAAGCTAAGTCAAGGTAAAAGGGGCAAACCAGGAAATATGATCCAACACTGGTGTGCATAAGTAAATAAGTAACTATGGAAAAGTAACGTAAAGATCACTCAATTATAAGTACTAAATTTTCCCCCATAAGCCAATAAGTGCGAAAACATTGATAACCCAAGACAGGCCCGTCAGGTACAATCAAAGAGAAATAAACAACCGAAGATTCATAACTCTATCAAATTATTTCTATAACCAACAAATTATCCATACTGAATCATATCATTCCCAAACCCCAATGCCAGAGTCGAATCAGAACTCATATCATCATAATCAAATTATACCCGATAATATCAACATCATAATGTTATTTGCCAAACACGAACTGAAGCCTATATTATTAATATTATCATTAATTGTCGGACTTGAACCGGAAGTCATATAATCAATATCATCTTAAATTTTTTGGATTTGAACTGGAACTCTTATAGATAGACCATAACTAAATGCCATACAATAAACCATATATGTAAACTATACCAATAAAACATTGGATTTTACCTGAAATTAGCATCAACTCCGAATACCAAACTAGTATACTTATTAAGTATTCAACCTCCTTAAAATCCCAAAAAAATCCTTAATAAGGGTGTATCATGCATAAATAATTTTACAAAGCTAACACAAGTCTTGGACTAAGGTGGGCTGGAGGGCCCCATTTCTAATTCTTGAATTTTAATTTAGGCAAATTCTACCCCAGACTAGGCTAAGGTATCTAAATTCATTTCTAGATGTTAAATAAGCCATAATTATCCCAAAGATAGAAATTCTACCTAAAACATGATCAAATAAGTTAGTTATTCCTAAATTACAATTTTCAGATAGCCTTCACAGTCCAACTAACTCAAATATTTTGAATCATACCTCCAACACCTAAATCCCATCCTATAACTGGCATAATATTATAATCATACTATGAAATAGCTCAATCTATGAAGAGGGTAAACCTAGCCTACTTGGATGTCAATGAAAACCCCAAAGAATTCACTAAACCACTAATTTCCCTTTTCGAGAAGCTTTTGCATGGTGCCACACTATCATAATCACAATCTACTCATCAAAACATGAACAATGATACCTATATTTCACTATTGTGCTTCTGGTCCAAAATTATGTAAAACCTATGTAGGGCCCATTTATGAAATTGCACTTTCGAAACCAACACAGCGTCCCTCTATGTTTAAGGAATAATTTTCCTTAAAAAGGGTGAATTACTGAGCTCTAATGGTTCTACAATCAAGCCACCAAGATTTTAGGAATTTTAGCAAAAGATACTGAAATTAACCATGAAGATAAATGGAAGCTTACCACAAATTCAAAGAAGAAACACGTAAATTAACTTTACCCAAGCTCCAAAATCACCCACAAATGATTCTACTAAGTTTTCCCTCTTTTAGGGTTCAATATTATATATAATGGAGGAAACAATGGTGAAAATCGAGCTTAGTGGGGTATTTATACCCTTCCCAGGTCTACAGGTGTTGATTAAGTTGACACTGGGCTGCTTAAGCGACACAGTGTTTCTTTAGCGACATTTGGTGTCAGCCTAGATACCACTTAAGCGACCTTTCGCCAGCTACCATCGATTAAGGCCAAAGGTATCGCTTAAGTGATATCTGGGGTAATGCCAAACCGCTTAAGTGACAACCATGCCACTTTAGTGGTATTCACTAAAGCGACCCCATTGGTTCTTAACTGATGTACCAACCAGCTGAGACTTAAAATTTTTTCGTGTCTTCACCAACCCCTCAGGATTCATGCAAAATCCCGTATATACAAATGAACTATTCTACGCAGTAAAATTCAGTGATTCAGACTCAATGGCATAGTCAAAATTTCCAGTCAAGGTAGTTTCAATGAAAATTGGGTCCCACACCTTCTAAATATTTTTCTTAACACCAACTAATATCCCAAAATGAGTATGGGAGCCTCAGGACCCAAACTGCGGGTCCACCTTGCCTAAAATCAATGTTATAAAGATGTTGAACTAGTCAAAATTGGCATATGATGTCATTTAACTAAAGGTTTTTCCTTGTAGAAAATATGAACCAGTGAAGACTTTAAATTAGGGAATTGGCTCTAAAAACCAAATGAACTGCTCGATAACAGAACTGTTAGTTTCGACAAGTCATGAATGACTTGGGGAAGCTACAGGAAAGCTCTAAATAATGAAAATTAGCAAAATTATAGAAAATGACCTAGAGGGTCATTACAATATCAATTACTAAAGAACTTTTGTTGGCAAAAGTAAAGGATTAGAATGTACCTTAAGACTCAAACAATCGAGGATACTAGGTCTATATCTCGCTTTCGATCTCCCAAGTAACATCCTATATTGGGCAGTTCCTCTACTGAACCTTAAATACTAGAATCTCTCTAGTGCCCAATCGCCTGGTATCATTAGCCAAAATGAGAACAGGCTTCTCCACAAAGATCAACCACTCCTCCAACTGAACCGAGTCCCATCTAAGCACATAAATAGGGTCAGGAATGTATTGACGCAATATAGAAACATGAAAAATTGTATGGACAATAGCAAAATATAAGGGTAAGTCTAGCTTATAAGCCACCTCACCAACTGTGGGAAGAATCTCAATGGGAGCAATATATTTAGGGCGAAGCTTTCCCTCTCGAACCTTATCACACCCCTTATGGGATACACTCAAAGAAATACCCAATCACCAACTCTATATCTCAAGGTGTGAAGTCTACAATCTGCATAATCCTTCTACCTACCCTTAGCTGACTCCTGAAGTATGTCAGTACCACGGGGCCTAATCTTAAAAGTCTCAAACCATCAAAGTAGAGAATAACATCACCTACCATATATAACCTTGAAAGACACCTTCTTAATACTACAATAGTAGCTATTATTATAAGAGAATTTCTCCATATCTATGTGCTGCTCACACTGACCCCAAAATCCATAACACAGGCTCAGAGCATATCCTCAAGAACCTAAATAGTTTGTTTCGACTGCTTGTCGGTCTGAGGATAAAAGGCTATATTAATACCCACAGGAGTACCAAAATCCTCTTGAAAAAATCTCCAAAAGCTAGAAGTGGGCACTAAACCTCGGTCTGAAATGATAGATATCAGCACACCACGAAAATAGACTATTTCACTAATATAACACGGGTTAACCTTTTGACAATGAATGACATTTGAATAGGAATGAAATATGCCAACTTGGTCAACCGATCCACATGACCCAAATACCTTAATAACTATGGGAAGTACAAGGCAAACCACTGACAAAGTCTTTGGTAATCCATTCCCATTATCACTCGAGAGTGGGAAATCTCTGAATCAAGTCACCAGGTCTCTTATGCTTGACTATCACCTGCTGATAACATAGGCAATGAGCTATAAAGTTTGCCATATCTCTCTTTATACCATTTCACCAATAATTCTGTCTCAAATCTCTATACATCTTAGTTGTACATAGGTTTATAAAATATTTCAATCTATAAGCCTTACACAAAATTGACTACATTAAGTTATCAACCCTTGGAACACAAATACTGTTCTCAAATCTCAAAATACCCTCAAAATCTATGGTAGACCTCTTGGACTCACCACTTAATACTTGATCATTAATGATGAATAGTCTCTTATCCTTAAAATGATGACCTCGAGTCTGCTCAAATAGCGACGACCTCACCTCAATACTAGCACAAATTTTCCTAGGGTCTGAACTATCAAGTTGCATCATCAAGTTGGCTAAGGACTGAATGTCCTATTCCAATAGCCTCTAAGAGACTGAAATACAAGCCAAGCTACCCATACATACCACCTTCCAACTTAAGGCATCTGCTACTGCATTCACCTTTCTCGGATGGTATAAGATAAAGATATCATAATCCTTAAGAAACTCCATCCATCTACGCTGCCTAATTAAGATCTCACTGGTTGATAAGATACTGAAGTCTATGATGATCCATGAAGACATAACAATGCACACCATAAAGATATTGTCTCTAAATCTTAAGCACAAAGACTACCCCCACTAACTCTATATTATAAGTAGGGTAGTTACGCCCATGGACCTTTAATTTCCTTGATGCATAAGTGATAACTCGACCTTGCTGCATCAATACACAACTCAAGCTGACACCAAAAATATCACAATACATAGTGAATCCCTCACCCTTAATGGTAAGAGCAAAGATAGGAGCTGAAGTGAAAAATCCATTGAGCTTTCCAAAGCTTGAGTCACACTCCTCAGACCAACAAAAAGAAATATCTTTCTGAGTTAATCTGGTCTTCAACACAATAATGGTAGCAAAAATCTTAATAAACCATCTATAGTAACTGTACAAACTAATGAAGCTACCAACCTCAAATAGAGATATAGGCATGGCCCAACTACAAATAGCCTTGATGTTTACTGGATCTACCATACTCCTATTCTTAGACACCACATACCCAAGGAATGTCTTTGACTCAAGACAAAACTCACACATAGAGAATTTGGTAGGAGCCTATGATAAGGTGCCATATAAATAAGTTGGGTGCCCAACTTAAGAACAATAACAAACTCTGTATAATGCTCAGGAGAAAGACCAGGTAGATCAGCAGTGAAAACATCAGGGAACTCACAAACTATAGAACCAAAGTCAAGTGGCGGTCACTCTAACATCATGAATATAAGTGTGATAAGAATTACAACCCGTCTAAATAAGTTTCTTAGCATAGATATATGAAATAATCCCCACCAACTCGCAGCTAATTATTCCCTACTACACGATTGAGGGTATGGTGGGCATGACAAAGGTTACAACCTTGGCAAAATAATCTAAGACCAACTAATAGTTGGATAACCACTAGTACATGCCCAAAATCACATCAAAATCCACCATGTCTAATATAATGAGGTCAGCTTGAGTATCAAACTCTCGAATAGTCATAACATATGATCTATAAACCTAATCCATTACAAAAGAATTACCCATGAGAGTAGATACACATAATGGCATAGATAATAAATCCCAAGATAACCCTATAGAGCATAATAAGTAGACATTTAGGAATAAGTGAATTTTGGATCAAATCAAGCAAAGGTTGACTGGAGACACACCAATATTATACCTGTAATAATTGCATCTAAAGACTCAGCCTCCATTCTAGCAGGTACTACATACAACTTACCTTACCAACTATTTGGATGGGCTCCTAAATGATCTACTACCCAATCTACCCACCTTTAGTTAAGGGTGAAACTGGCTGAATTAGTGGAACAATCTGAATTGAAGAAACCATTGCTCCATAGTTAGGGCACTTTCTCGAGAAATAACCAAAATCTTCACTACCCAAATATTGTACCAAAACCAGAAGATCTAGCTGACTTGGAATAACCAACACAACTAGAATAACTAGAAGACAAAACCCTTGAAGACTGACCATTACTTTGGCTAAATTAATCATTGAAAATAGACTAGCCTCCATCAGTAATCTCAAGTATGATCAGCCTACTAGGCTGACCCTGATGTTATAATGGCTGACGTGGAGAGTACCTATTTTAAGAACTATTTTCTTTGAACTATGAGCCCTTATTGCTCCCATTAAAACAACCATGATATTGCGGCTTCTTATCGCTACTCCTTGTCCATCATGATGCATCTCCTTCATAACCTGAGCATGATCATAAACCTTAGAAAAATACCTATTTATAGCAACCAAACACTATGTAGTTATACAAAGAAGAAGTCTCAATCCCAAAATAAAATAATGAACCCTCTCATACTTGGTAGTTATAATAAAAGTAGAATAGATAGCCAAATCATGATATCAAGACAAATATTCCACAATATTTATAGAGCACTACTTCAACCTTGAGAATTGATCCCTTAAATAATCCCTTAGACTTGAGGCATATAATTCTCTATGAAGATCTCAGAGAATTGAGTCCATGCAATGGGAGAGATCCAATTAGCATTGAATTAAGATAACCTCTCCAGCAAAGTCAAGCTAACAAGTCTAATTGAAAAGTAGTTTAATCTATATCACAAGTTTCAACTAGGCCCAAACTACGGAGCCTATCCTTACAAACAATTAAGAACTCATACGCATCCTCACCCAATGCTCCAAAAACCTATGAAGATCTAATCATAAGAATTTACCAACATCTTCTGCCTCTGAATAGACATAGTAGGCTATACAACTACCATGCTGAGCATTTATCGATTGAGCAACAACCGATAAAAGATGTACCTCAACTCTAGGAACCACAATAATAGGCTGTGCTCCTTCCTTAGTACTAGTCTGATTTATAAACTATGCACAATCAGATAGTGCACTACCAACTAATCCTAAAAGATGAACAAAAGCATCCTTGAGTACTAAAGAAAAAATAAAACCTAGTAGAGCCTGGACTGGTCCCTAGCCCTCTCCTGGCTGCATTAGAAGAATCTTTGGTTTAGGAGTAATAATAGGGTCTAGTGAAGGCTCCCAAGATATCTCGGTGGAGCTTGGACTTGTCCCTGGACCTCCATTAGTTGCGGTGGAAGAATATCTAGCTCGGGAGAAGGAATATGGTCTGGTAAAGGTCCCTATCCTAGCCTCTAATTAGGGAGATATCCCTAGGCTATCCATGACCTATAAGTTATCCATAAATAGAAATAGGATCCCTAGGCTCAGTCAAAGGATACTTTGTCTCGTGTAGTGGCTGCACGTGTCCTAGCCATCTTCCAAAAGAGTGAGACTAAAAAAATGATTTAGAAACCAACTTAGAATATTAGCAAAGAATGATTGAATGAAGTGAAGAAATACTCAGAATGTTTTATAGCCTCCTTAAAATAAGAAATGGATGTCATTATTTTGATCCGTGGGACTCTATTAGACACTTGCTCTTGTGCCAATAATACTGGTGAAACCTAGTGTCTGATACCAATTTATCACAACCTAATTTATGAGTCATGATGGAACCTACTTTATCCCACCAGTAGGTAAGACAAACCATAGCTCGGAGCTATACGCAATGGGCTAACTTAGAGAAAAATAGCCTAAAAGTGGACTTCAATATTTAAAGAATTAAAATAGTAATAAAATAATTATAACGGTATAATAAATAGATAAAAGGGCAACAACCATCTGAGGACTTAGGTATATCATTACAAGCACTACTACAAATGAATTATAAGTACTAAATAGTCAAATACAATATGTCTCAAAAATAAAAGACTAGACTTAGATAAATAGAGGGAAAAAGAGGAACTCTACTCTAAGAGCTCACCCAATCTCCAAATTAACCCTGCATGAGCATCATATCAACGGTGGTAGATCGTACTCGAATCTATACCAAAAAATATAATACCCAATATTTCGCTAGCCTAGATTAACTCTCAGTACATGAGTGATCCAATATAAATTTTTCTAAATACTCAGTATTTTTCAGTTTAGATCCTTCCATTGTGTAGAAAATTGAATTATCTTTCCAACAATATAAAATTCTCCTAAATCTGATAACCGAGTAAAAAGTTATGGCTATTTTAAGTTTCAGTCGTTAAACACCGTCATTCAAGTTAGTAGTGCTTCACGCAGTATGTCAAAATGGCAATTTCTAGTGAGGTAACATGATACCGGCATATCTCTCCATATATCATTTTCATATTTGTCAATTTTCCAATGTACCAACGCGATCTCACCGCATCGTGGTGAACTTCCAGGTTGCATATAAGGTGGCAACATTATACCACCGCATCGCGCCACCAATCACTTTCCCAGTTGGAAATTTCTAGAGGCACGATGTGATAGCGTCGCATCGCACCAAGGGCCCAAATCGGAAAATTTTGACAAAAATTAAATGTTTCGGCCAGGGTTAAAACTATCTTTTCCCATAATTTTTATATGCCTAGATATGGGATTTAATCCCTAAAAACATTTTAAGTCATTCATTATACAACTTTTCCCCAAATCAAAAGGCATTCTCTCTTATAGAGGAAAAAACCCTAGCTTCAAGAATCAAGACTAATCCTTAAGAAATCCTTCAAGAACTTTAAGAATCCATAAGATTAAGATATGTTTGGTGTTCATTCATGGGTTCCTTTCAACCATGAAGTCCAATAACCCTTTTTAAACATACAAGATCTCGGATTCATGATTTTCATGTTTGAATTAGATTGAATTCATGTTCATGACATTAATTGAGTTTTAATCCATGATAAATTGTAGATTCAATGAAATTAAAATAACATGTACCTTGAATTGTGTAATTCCTATGTTATAACCCATAAATTTATAAGATTTGGCATTATAGTTGCAATGTTTATACGTTATCCATAGTTATGTGCATTAAGTTGTGTTCCCCAAATGTTTGATAGAATGTCCATGTGAATTAAAAGGGTGGAATCATGACATGCTAGTATATGTACAAGCTTATGCCCTACAAGTGTTTGATGAAATGATTATGTGATTAGACTAGTGAAATCATGACATGTTATTATGTGATCCCATTCATGCACAAGTTCATGTCAAGTGTTTGACAAAATGCATAAATGAGTGCATTATTAGCAAGCAAGTATTGTTATGCCTTTATGATCATGTTATGTCTTACTTTTCATGCTACCGAGTCCTGGGGGTATTTAATACCCGATAATTTAGCTGTATACCTAAAGCCAGTGTAAGTTACATAATAGTAGTATTCATGTCCTAAATCAGTAGAATCCAGTCAGTTATAGAACTCAAGAAATCTCAAAAAACTCAGTATCAGTCCAGTCAAATTTCATATACTCAGTTCAGTGTCTTTTAGTTGGGAGTAGGATTTAGCACCGAGCGAGTACAGGGATGACATCTTCCCTATCAGAGAGGCTGTGTCGTTGTAGGAGCCCTTGTACTATAGAACTACGTAGCTAGCACAGGATAAGGGGTCACCCTCTAGACTAGGCTTGACTACCTTCAAGGGGTCACTCATTAGATTCGGCTTGTCTCTACCCAAGTGTTACCGATCAGTTAGGCTTGGCATCCTAGTTTTCCAGAATTAGCACCCGTGGCACGATATTAGCACCCTTCCAACTAGGATCACAGGTTGGAACCCTATAAGCTCAAATTTAGGGCATGTCGGTTAGAAGATTACCTCCCACAGTTTTAGTTTCAATCTTCAATTTAGAATTCAGATCAGTTTCACAAAATCAGGACTGTCAGACACAGTCAATCAGTATTGGTAAATCAGTTAATATTAATTTTAGATATTAGTTACTCAGTTATCAGAACTGAGTACTTAGCTTCAGAAAAACTTAGATATAGTATATATTTATGTATGTCCACACTATTGTATACTCAGTGATTTCAGTAGTATCAGTTACTCAAATACTCTTATATTCAGTTACTCTTTATCATTCAGCCAATTACTATTTATGTATATGAACCCTTGCATTTAGCCTTACCTCATCTAGCATACTAGTACATTCCACATACTGACCACATACTTTTTTTTATGCTATGACATCTCATATAATACGTTCGAATTCTCAAGATCCCGACCATGTTTAGACAAATATATACAGCAGTTGCAGATTTAATAGTGTGTCCTCATCTATTGAGGGCATACTTTGTTTCAGTATTTTAGTTTATCAAAAGATGAGTAATTGGAATTAGTTAGGGGTCTGTCCCATCAACTCCCTATTCAGACACTCCAGTTAGAGTCTTTCAAAATAGACTATTTCAAACAGTATTTCAGCTTTCAGGTGTTTCTAACAAATGTTACATTTATTAGTATTTCAGATTTTTAACCTTAAGGCATTTTAACCTATTTTCTATATTTATTTTAATATTATTATCCAGTGCGCACAAAAGATATCGGTCATGGGTTAGCTTATGGTCTTTCAGGATCGTAAGCACCGTGTAGCCCCTAGGGTATACTCTCAAGGTGTTACAAACTTGGTATCAGAGTCTAAGGTTCAATAGAGTCCTAGGGAGTCTGAAAGCCGCATCTAGTAGAGTCTAGTACATGGGTGTGTAGTGCGTCACACTTATGGATTGGAGGCTATAAGATGTTTTAGGAAAGGTTTCCCTTCTTTCAGTATTTATGTCATCCGAGTGAGCATGAGCTCAAGCTAAATTCTTAGTCTAATCCTTTTCTTACTTCTAGTTACAGAACATGCCTTCCAAAAGGACTATCAAAAGAAGAACCAAAAATTAGTCAGGACCTCAGACCATTTAGAAAGATCCCTTGGATGAGCATGTCTCCCATAAAGAATTCAGAGTTGCATTCACTACTCTAGCCAATTCCATAATAGCTTAGAATCAACGGGTAACCGCTATTTAGGCTAACCTAGTGGCCAATACTACTGCAGGCAAGATTTAGGACTTCATCTAAATAAATCCTCCCCTATTCTCAGATGGTTTAAGTAGTGTAAGGCAGATAGGGGCATGGATGTAGAGCCCATAGAATAGGAAGAGTTTGTTACTACTTTTCTTGATAGATTCTTTCCTTTAGAGTTGAGAAAAACCAAGGTGTTAGACTTCATCAATCTCAGGCAAGGTAGTATGAGAGTGAAAAAGTATTCCCTTAAGTTTACTCAGTTATCCAGGTATGCTCCCTATGTAGTAGTAGATAGTAGGTCCAGAATGAGCAGGTTCATGGCTGGGGTGTCGGATAGTGTGGTTAAGGAATGTAGAATTGCAATATTGATTAAGGAGATGGAAATATATAGGCTTATGGTCCATGCTCACCAGATTGAGGAGTAGAAGCTTAAGAAGAAAGAGAGAGAGAACAAGTGAGCTAGAACAGGTAGTTTTAATTTCAACTAGCCTAAGTTAGAGAGCGGTAACCGTTCCCAGTTTTATCTAAAATCTTCAGTTCCTACTCTATGCTCAGCTAGTGTGCCAGTACCAAAGTTTAGGAATGGTAGTAATGATGGGGTGCCAAGCTCCAAAACCCAGATTAGTGTGAGCAGTGATCGTACCCATCCGCTTTGCGAAGAATGTGGTAGAAATCACCTAGGTGCATGTAGAGCTGGTAGTGATGTATATTTTAGATGTGGTAAGCCATGCCATAAGATACGGTAGTGTAGAGTAATGGCTCAGAGGGGAAGGTATTTGTGCCAAAAAGGTCAGTCCAATCGTCCTTCAGCTAAGTCTGGTCTTCCAAACCAGAAGGGTGCCACTTTTAGTGCAGCCAGTGGGTACTGTCCAAATAGACTTTATGCACTTCAGTCCAGACAAGGTTAGGAAAATTCTCCTGATGCGGTCACTGGTAGGTTACAAATCTTCCATTTATATCTTCATGCCTTATTAGACCCAGGAGCTTTTCTATCTTTTATAACTCTTTCCATAACAGTAAACTTTATGTCAGACTAGAAATCTTAGCAGAATGTTTCTTATTGCTTACATTAGTAGGTAAATCTTTTCTAGCCAGACGAGTATACAAAAATATCTCGATTGCAGTATTGCAGAAAATCCCTTCATTTAGTTTCAGTAATAGAGTTGTTCCATTTTAGTTTCTTGATGAACCAATCCTTGAATGAAGGAGTAGTACCTTAGTTTCAGTTGATTTAAGTTTGAAACTCTAGATTGAACTAAAAGAAAGAGAAGTTGAGAATTCTAAGTTAGTTAGTGCTGAGGTTGCTATATGATAATTGTTTGGGCAATAGAAAGCTAAGAACTATGTATTAGAAGGAAGTACTAGCATTGGACCTTATATTATCAGGAGTAGTCCTTCAGAATGCGTTTAGTGTTTATGAGCAATGTCATATCTCAGACTTTAGAGTAAAGTGGTCTCAGCTCAATTTAGAGTTTATTAAGGGGTTCACAGACTTAGAATAATGGCTTTAAGATAAGGGGAGATGGTAGAACAAGTAACCAATTTAGACTTTTAGATTTTAGTAGTAATGTCAGTATGTGTAGAGAAGTAGTGGGAGAGGTTGATACCCAATCCGTCCTTACCTCAGTGCAAAGTTTTGCACTTAAGCTATCACAATATCTACTCACATAGTAAATGTCAGCTCCATGATCATAGTTTCTATTCGTGAACATTATAAAAAATTATGTACGTTTATAGTTTCTAGTATAAGGAGTTCCAGTTTCCTCAGTATTACGAATCATGTTCCATGTTTACAGAAAGTCCAAACTCAGGTCATGCAGCTCATGACTCACGTGCTCATGCCTTACAGTGTGCTCAGTTTCCATGACTTATGCTATACTCCTAATGATCATTTAAATTCAGATTTATGTCATATATATCCTCAATATAGATCTCTTGATAAATCCAAGATATTGATATTCTATTCCTCAGGCCTTAGTTAAGTGTCAAGTTCAGTATAGTGTCCATTCATGTTTTAGGTACTCATGTTTTAACCTTCAATGAACTCTCTTTATTAGATGGTATGGTGATGAGTAGTTGCCTAGATGGGAGAGAATAAATGTTTCATGTTAAGGAAAGATTGTTGCATGCTTATTTTAAATGAGGTTGTAGTTATGAAGATAGGCTTGAATGTCATGATGATGTGTAAGAGGCTAAATGCATTTTAGAGATTTAAATAGGCTTGAACATAGTGGGAGAATTTAGTCTATCTCATACCTCAGTAGGTAGAGTTATTTAGATGTCTCATTCAGACCATTCCAAGTTCTCTGTGCTCCCTAAAGTCAGTAGATCTTTATAGAAAGAGTGTCAAGAAATGCTCTAGTTGAGTATAAGTTTCTAGTATGAGTTAGTCCATAAAGCCAGGAATCCAGTTTAGTAGTCAGGCGGACAAGTTTGAATAGTTTGCCATTTTTTCGTCCAGTCGCCCGATCCGAAGTCTCCCAATATGCCCATCCCAAGAAAGAGCATTGTAGAAGTTATGAATTCATCCCAGTTTATGTATCATGCCTCAGTTTTAGATCCTAGATATTTAATCACTATTTAATTCATAGGTGCCCTGTGCATCATATCAGCTTTTCCTTAATATCTCAGCCAAGTCAGCATTCTTCGATGGACATAATGTCCCAAGGGGGAGATGCACTATAACCCCCGATCTTTTATGTCCTAAACCTATCATTTTATCTTCACATAACAAGATCACGTTTGACATAACAGGTACTCATAAGTTAACCCTCTCATTCTAAATCTTAGTCATATGACATGTATTCAATAAATTAGTTTAGTTCATAATATTCAATTCATATATCATGTTTTAGACTCAGTCATGATCTTATGTTCCCATTCATACATGTTCAGTAAGTGATCTCAGGTTCATCAGTATTCTTAGCTTAAGGTTAAAGTCTTCCTCAGCTTTACTCAATTCCATGTCTAGTTACAATTATAAACTTGGTATCCATTACCGTTGCATATTCAGCAATGCATTCATGAATCAATTTAGTCATGTATTCCATGCATTGCATATGCATATTTAGTATGAAAATTCATCTTTTCAGTAGTTCAGCATGCATCTTATATGCATGTTCAATATGTAAACTTAGTATATCAGTATTTCTCAGCTTACTCAGTCTCATTCGCGGACTAATGTTCCCAAGGGGGAGCTATGTAATACTCCGTATTTCCCTAGCCTAGATTAATTCTCAGTATATGAGTGATCCAATATAATTTTTTCGAAATAATCAGTATTTTTTTTAGTTTAGAGCCTTCCATTGCGTAGGAAATTGAATTAGCTTTCCAAAGATATAAAATTCGCCTAAATCAAATAACCGGATAAGAAGTTATGACTATTTTAAGTTTCAGTCATTAAACACCATCATTTAGGTCATTAGCGCGTCATGGAGTATGTCAAAATGGAAATAGTAAGTTTCCAGTGAGGTACCACAATACCATCGCGACACGCCACAAATTATTTTCACATTTGTCAATTTCTAGTGTACCAATGCAATCCTACCGCATCGCGGTGAACTTTCAGGTTGCATCTAAGGTGGCAACGTGGTATCACCGAGTTGCACCACCAACCACTTTCCCAGTTGGAAATTTCCAGAGGTATGGTGTGATAGTATAGCATCGCACCAAGGGCCCAAATTGAAAAATTTTGTGAAAAATTAAATGTTTTGTCTAGGGTTAAAACTGTCTTTTCCCATAATTTTTATATGCCCAGATATGGGATTTAATCCCTAAAATCGTTTTAAGTCATTAATTATTCAACTTTTTCCCAAATCAAAAAGGAATTCTCTCTTAAAGAGGCAAAAACCCTAGCTTCAAGAATCAAGAGTAATCCTGAAGAAATCCTTTAAGAACTTCAAGAATCCATAAGATTCAGGTATGTTAGGTGTTCATTCATAGGTTTCTTTTACCCATGAAGTTCAGGAACCCCTTTTAAATATACAAGATCTCAGATTCATGATTTTCATGTTTGAATTAGATTGAATTCATGTTCATGACATTAATTAAGTTTCAATACATGATAAATTGTAGATTTCATGAAATTTAAATAGCATGTACCTTGATTTGTGTAATTCCCATGTTATAACCCATGAATTTACAAGAGTTGGTATTGTAGTTGCAATGTTTATATGCTATTCATAATTATGTGCATTAAGTTGTATTCCCCAAATGGTTGATAAAATGTCTACGTGAATTAAATGGTGGAATCATGACATGCTAGTATATGTACATGCTTATGCCCTATAAGTTTTTGAGGAAATGCTTATGTGATTTGACTAGTGAAAGCATGACATGTCATTATGTTATCCCATTCGTGCACAAGTTCATGTATATCAAGTGTTTGACAAAATTCCTAAATGAGTGCATTATTAGCAAGTAAGTTTGTTATGCCTTTATGATCATGTTATGTCTTACTTTTCATGCTATCGTGTCTTGGGGGTATTTTATACCCGACAATTTAGCTGTATACCTAGAGCTAGTATAAGTTACATAATAGTAGTATTCATGTCCCAAATCAGTAGAATCCAGGCAGTTATAGAACTCAGGAAAACTCAAAAAAATCAGTATCAATCCAGTCCAGTTTCGTATACTCATTTTAGTGTCGTTCAGTTGGGAATAGGATTTAGCACCGAGAGAGTGTAGGGATGAAGGCTTCCCCGCCAGAGTGGAAGAGTCGTTAATAGCAGTCCCTGTACTCCAAAACTTCATAGCCAACACAGGATGAAGAGTCACCCATCAGACTAGGCCTGACTACCTCCCCGGGGTCACTCATTAGATTAGGCTTGGATCTTTCCAAGTGTCACCCATCAGTTAGGCTTGGCATCCTAGTTTTTTAGTGTTAGTACCCGTGGTGCTTCAAACTGGGGTCACAGGTTAGACCCCTATCAGCTAAGATTTGGGGCATGTCGGTTAGATGATTACCTCCTAAAGTTTTAGTTTCAGTTTCCAGTTTAGAATTCAGTTTAGTTTTACAGAATCAAGAATGTCAGATACAGTGAATCAGTATCAGTAAATCAGTTATCAGTAACTTTAGATATCAGTTACTCAGTTAGCAAAACTTAGTACTTAGCTTAAAAAAAACTCAACTACAGTATATAATTATGTATGTCCACAGTATTGTATACTTAGTGATTTCAGTAGTATCAGTTACTCACATACTCTTACTTATAGTTACTCTATATCATTCTGTCAGTTACTGTTAATGCATATGAATCCTTGCATTCAGACTTACCTCATCTGGAATACCAGCACATTCCACATACTGACCACATACTCTTTTTTATGTTATGACGTCTCATATCATAGGTTCGGATTCTCAAGATCCCGACTGTGTTTAGACAAATCCATCCAGCAAGTACAGATTTAATAGTGTGTCCTCATCTATTGAGGGCATACTTTATTTCAGTATTTCAGTTTATTAGTTGATCAGTAGTTGGAGTTTGTTGGGGGTTGGTCCTATCAATTCCCTATTCAGACAGTTCAGTTAGAGGCTTTAAGACTAGACTAATTCAGACAGTATTTCAGTTTTTAGATGTTTTTAACAGATGTTACATTTATAAGTATTTCAGATTTTGAACCTTATGGCATTTTAGCCTATTTTCTGCATTTATTTCAGTATTATTATCCAGTGCTCACAACAGATATCAGCCATGGGTTAGCTTGTGGTTCTTCAGGATCGTAAACACCGTGTAGTGCCCAGAGTGTACTCTCGGGGCATTACAAAAAGGTACAAAAGTGTAGTATGAATACCAAAACCATGGTAATCAATAGCCGTCGTTGACCAATTGAGCTAAATCATGATATAAATATGATATGGTACGAGATAAAATATGCTAAGTTAAGGTAAAAGGGCTAAACCTTGAAATATGCTCCAACACCAATGTGCCTACATAAATAAGTAAATTCAGTAAAGTAACATAAATATCACACAATTACAACTGCTAAATTGGACCCCATAAGACAATAAATGCAAAAAGTAAATAACCCAATACAAGCCTTCATAAGCCTAGAGGGTACAATCAAAGAGAAATAAACAATCGAAGATTTATAACTCTATCAAATATAAACTATTACCACCAAACTATCGACACCAAATCCTATTATTCCAAGCTCCCAATGCCAGACTCGAATCAAAACTCATATCATCCTCATCATCATCATATCATACTCGATAATATTAGCATCATAACATTTTTTACCATACTCAAATCGGAGCTCATAGTATCAATATTATCATCAATTGCGAACTTGAACCAAAACTCATATAATATCACCACAACATTGCTGGTCTTATAAATAAACCATAACCATATGTCATACCAATAAACCATATAAGTAAACTATATCAATAAACCACCGAATTTTAATAGACATTAGCATCAACTCCTAATACCTAACTAGCATAGCCATTCTGTATTCAACCTCTTCAAAGTCACCAAAAAATCATTAATAAAGGTATGTCATGCGTAAATAAGTCTACAAATCTAACACAAGCCTTGGCCGAAGGTGGGTCGAAGGGGCTCCCTTTTAATCCTCAAAATCTATTTTAGGTAAATTCTACCTCGACGGAATAAGTGAAAATACAAAAAATGACTTGGAGGGTTATCACACCCATCATATCTACTTAGAAATAACTTTATACGTGCAAATATTTATATTTTAAAACATCTTAAGTTCTGTAAGTTCATGGAACATCAATGCCCTTAACATAGAATGTTTGCAAGTCCTCAGGAAAATAAAATAAACTCAACTCACAAAAATGCTTAACTTAGTGCCCAACGAAGGTCAATATGGTAGTCTTTATTCAAAACCACTTTTCAGCATGCAAACAAAAGTTCTTTCAACATCCTCCAAGTAGCAAAATTACCCAATACTGTGCATAGGTAAGACAATTACCCTAACACAATGGGATCAAAACATGGCACTACATTTTGTGTGGACAACTTAACACTTAGACCAATACACTACCCATATAAGTAGCAACTAGACTATAACCTCTATGCCCTCACATTAATGAATTCCTCAATCACTCATTTTATGTAATGAATTTACCAAATTAGGACTAAATAAAATCTCTCACTCTCACAACGAAGTTAAGTAATGTGCATTTGATACCATAGGCTTGCTCTTATTTTCTATGCTTCAGCTTTTGAACTGTCTAGTTAGGATCACTATAAGTCTTTTCTAGGCATTTAATGTAGGCTTAGGGATATGTATGATATATTTGGATAAAGTGACTAAATAGTCCTTTCCTCTTTAGTAAATTCAGACCACGTTCCTACCGCCCCTTATTTTGCATTCTTTTTCACATTTTTATTTCTTTTTAGACCCCGAATATGGTTTTATTTTCACAACAAATCTTTTTTCTTGTTTCTTATTTTATCATTCCTTAATATTTTTTCCTTTCTCTAAAAACTCTGCATACCCAATTTTTTATGTACCCCTACAAAATAGCCACCCTCAACTTAGGTAATTGCTTTAGTTGAGGTACACAGTGTCCAAAGAGGGTCTACAACTAAAGAAGGTTTATTGTAAGGTATTAGAAAAGTGAATTGGGTAGTTCAAAGAAAAGGTCTATTTAGGCTTCAAAATTTAGGTGCAAGAGATAGATGATCCTTTGGTAGCTTATTTAGGCTATAGTGGACTTTTTTAAAAATGGCCTATGATCCTTTCCTAATTTCCTATCCTACAACTTTTAGAGAGTCTAATCGGGCAAGTTCTAGATCACGCACACACCAACTAGGTAGAACCCTTACTCATGGCTCAGGGCTTTTGTCTAAGTTACTACCTACTTCGTTCATACAAGGTCAGCTAGGTTATCACACTAACAATCCTAATACCATATCTAGATTCTAACATTGGTTACAACACAGTATATGCAAACATACAACACCACAAAACAAAATAGAATTTTTGAAGGGCTATCTTTTTAAAATATTTAAAACAGGTTTACATGCTTAATTTATTCAAATGCAGTAATTTTATTATTTTACTCTAAGTTACATAGAAAATAATAAAACAACATAGAAAATTAATATTAATTCCAAAACATACTAGTTCTAACTTTGATATCATAATCGAGGGAATATTAATCGACAACAAAAACTCTCGACTATGGTACATAGATACCCCCAACTTGGAAATCATTCGATATCTCTATTGCATAATATCATAAAAAATCTAAAATAGGGTAAGAGAAATACCTGAGGCGCTCTAGGCGCCAGTCGAACTCAGATTATGTGGGGACATAGGTGGGTCCCTAATAGTCTGTTCCATTCTAATGACCTCTTTTATGGTCATGACACTCTCAGATAAGTTGGTATCTATGGCGTCCAGTGCACTCAAGATACTAAATTTTGGGGAAACCTATACCACCTCAAATTGTCTCAACAACCCCTGTGGTACGTGGTATCTCACCTCCTTCTGGAATCACTGCCGTAGAGGTCTTCTTTTTTTTCTCCTCTTGTTCTTATCAGACTTCTTCTTATCATTTTTTTCTTTGTTTGCACCCCTTTTACTCTTATAGGGATCCAAATAATTGCTTGTATTCTTAATATCTATATCATTAATCTCTGGGGCTAGAGTATAAAAATCTAAAACCAAAGAGTCCACATCCATTGCAAGAGCTACCAAAAAAAACATAGGTAGGTGGTGGTGGAGGAGGTGAAATATCAATACACTCAGTCAAAATCTTGACTGCTTCCTTAAGCTCAATCAAGCTTGTCCTAATAATCAAATCCAGTGCCTGGAATCCTAGCCATTATCTAGCTCTCAAATTTGTTTGCTTGGGTCTGCACTATTATGACTGCAGCCTGAATCTTATCACTAACATGGGGTTTAATCCTAAACTCTAGCTCTTAATCCAATAATCATTCAACAAGACAATCCACATAATCTCTTCCAACTATAAAGTTAAAATCAGTGTGTTGATGATTGGAACTAGTGGCCAGCTATGAATGAAGGCCGACGTATAGAGGATGAAGAGGCACCAACATTAGACACTGCCATATCAATTGCTGGGTACCCCAACTACGTCTTGAATCTCTAACCCTCTAGCCAATGTATTTGAGTTCCTCATATTATTTATTAATGCCATATCTACAATCTTCATCGGTTGAATCACTTTATCCGCTACATCAGTAGTTGAGACATGAGCACTTCTCATCAACTTTATGACAAGATTAGGGTAAGGTGGTATAGTACTGCCCTAGAGAACCTTATCTCAAATATCCTCTATAATAATCCATGGGATTATTCAGCTCTACTCTTGAAATAAGTTGATCAACGCCCAAAATACACCTCTAATTAAAGATAAAATAGTCACTTTTAAGTAAAGTAACCCAACTCAGGTTGGGGTCGAACCCACAGGAAATTATGGACTTGTCTCACTAGTTTGCTGGAATCAAAACAAAGTACTGAAAGTAAATGAGGGGGGGGGGGGGGTTATAGTAGTAATATCAAATAAGTAATTGAACTCGAAAGCATTGGTTGTAAATAATAAAAAATAAGGACTAGGCTTGTGTCCCCCAGCTTCTAACTTAGTAGGATTCTTGTGCTCAATCCAACTATCAAACTACTATTCATGTAGAGTCTGGTAAGTTAGGTATCATTAATTGCCTCTTATCATATTTTGGTGAATTTCACTCATCTTCTCTTGATTTTAGAGCATTGCCTTAATAACCCTTACTTTGACCCCAATTTCAACTATCTCCTCTCAGTCTCAAGTTGATTAGATAAAAGTTAATCGTCTAAGTAGATAATACAGGTAAGCTTATTTTGGTAGTTAACCCCAAATCACTGTTGTGATCTCTTTTTCCAATATCTACCTCCCTCTCGGGTTCGTAGTGAATACAAGCTAGATCCTAATGTTTTCAAGCAGTAAGAAATCAATAAGTACCAATAAAAACACAATGCATGTAACAACAATAGTCTAGAAAGATTGAACACTTTTCCTACTTTGTTATTTAGTAAGGGTTTCCACAACCCTAGCTAAGGAAATTAGCTGCTCATGTTTGTAATATGATCAAAGGAATTCATAATTGAAGACATTCAAATAATATCACATTAATCCATAGATAAAACCCAAAGTCTTTAACTGAATAAACAACCAAAATTAATACAAAGCAATCCTCAGATAAAAATTAAATCCTAGAATCAAATATATGTTTGTAAGTATATAGAGTGTGGAAACTAACTAAAACATATCAAAAAGAGTATATATAATTTACAAGTAAACCCTAGGAAATAACTCACAAACAAAGAAGAAAAATCAAGGTCGGTGGCCACTTACTGGGCCACCTATGGGCCTTAGCTGGAACCTATGGTCTTTAGGTAGTCCACGTAGGTGGCCCCTTCCTCCAGAAGCTCCTGAACTCTCTGGAATTGAATCTTTTACAACCTAATTTATCACCTATAGACCGTAGGTGGCACTTACAGGTTGTAGCTACTCTCCATAACTGTCAGAGTCTTCTTTTCTCCACTTTTGAGACTTAGATCTCAATTTCTGATGCCTACTTTGGCACTTACGTATAATAGGTAGCACATATGGGATGTAGGTACCCACTTTAGTGGCCAAAAAACTTCAATTTTCACTCTTTTCTTCTAGAATAGTCCCAAAACCTGATTTTCTTCCAAAACATAACAAAAACACATCATATCTAATAAAACAATCTAAGTAACTTGCATATTTTCATCATTTTAAGCATCAAAAGTGCTATGAATCCATTAGATGAGCACATACCATGATCATACATGGATCTCATGATAGTGAGATGTGTTCATCTAATTAACTCTTGTGAGTTAACAACTAGTACGCCATAATAATTAAACCTATGATCGTAGGTCGAAACCACAATCATAGGTTATGTCGTGGAGTCTATTAACACTTAACAAATTTAAAAATTAAAACTTGGCTCTATTTTAACACAATTCGACCCTCATTGAC
Organism: Capsicum baccatum var. pendulum; assembly: GCA_030864225.1. Taxonomy (NCBI): domain Eukaryota; kingdom Viridiplantae; phylum Streptophyta; class Magnoliopsida; order Solanales; family Solanaceae; genus Capsicum; species Capsicum baccatum. The sequence continues at coordinate 101,336,715 of CM061556.1, forward strand.
CACAACTAACAATATTAGGTACGTAAGACTTTCAAATTGTGCGTGCTCATTAAAATTCCATCTCGTACATATTTTGAGACATCACCGCCTTATGCTACCCTTTTGAATTTTAATTTGAACATAGTAGATGGGAAATAGAATAATGTTCAAGTACACTTGCTTAATTTCTCAAAATTTGTGAGTTCTTGTAAATGGTGAGTGTGAATCATTGAGGGTAGCTAGATGTTTGTTGATCAGATGGTGAAATTTCTTTATTTTTGCATTTTTAATTTATTGAATGAGGATAAATGGTAATTGGGTCTTAGGTATAGGGTGTAGGTTCTTAGATTTGAGTTGAGTTGAGGTAGGTCACAATTTTATTAAACTGATGGATCCAACAGATGATTCAAACATACAATTATGTAGTCAAACCACAATCATATCTACCTCTCATACAATGATGATCTATGAAAACTTACCATAAAACCTATGATGCATAAGGACGATTGTGATATATGACCATGATCATTCCTTAAAATCATAGGGACGATTCACCTTGAATAGTTCATTCTCATCTTCTTTCATCTCAATTTTCTTATGCATAAACACCCTTACATAGTGAATGGTCCAGACCCATTTGGACCTCAAATTTCTAGAAAACAAGTAAAACCTCAAATTATATAGCAAAACCAAGTCTATTATATGAAATTCTGTTCTTTTAATCTTTTGATCATGATACAAATTTATCTTTTCCTTATACAAGGTTGATCTCTTATAAGCATGGAGATAGAATTCATCCATCTGTTATAATCTCAATTTTGCCATGTCACTATATTCTAAATTTAGCCTCTTGAATGCCCATAATGCCTTATATTTAAGTTCGACAAGCAAACAACATATTTTTTCATATACAAGCGGATATGGCAAAGCACGTATAGGGTGTTTAACATAGTTCGTTAAGCCCTTAATGCATCATGCAACCTTCTATCACAATTTGTCGGTTTAGAATTCATAGTTTTTGCCAAGATAGACTTGATTGCTTGATTTGAGACCTCAACTTCTTTCCCACTTGTTTGAGAATGGTAAGATATTGCTACATTATATTTTTGACCATATTTTTCAAGAAAGATTTTGCATAGTCGATTTTAAAATGTGCGTGCCCCTATCACTAATGATAGTTTGCGGTGTACCAAATCTAGAGAAGATGTTCTTTTTCAAAATGATTGTGACAATCCTACCTTAACTGTTCAAAAGTGTAATTGCCTCCACACATTTAGAAACATAGTAAATAGCTACCAAGTTAAATTTCATTCCATGTGAGCTCACAAAGGGGCCTATGAAGTCAATACCCCAAACATCAAATAACTTGAGCTTAAGGATAGTCATCATTGAAAGTTCATGTCAACATGAGATGTTCCATTGCATTTGACATTGGTCATAAGAGTTAGAATAGTTATCTGCATCTTAATAAATGGTGGGCCAACAAAAACCACATTGCAAGATTTTATGCATGGTTTGCACACCTCCATGATGACCCCAAACTGGTGATGAGTGACATGATTCTAAGATACTTATAATATCAACCTCCGAAACACATCTCGAAGTCATCCCATCTTCATAAACCTAATACAAGTATGGCTCATCTTAAAAGAATTTTCTCACCTTATACATGAACTTTTTTTGCTGTTGAAATGACATCTCTTCTGAAATTAGATCACTTACCTAATAACTAGCAAAGTTTGCAAATGAGGGAATTAGGTCTTGTGATACTGTCAATACCTATCCGTATAGAAAAGTATCATCAATTTTAAGCTCATCCTCAAGTTTTCACATTTCCTCCTCCTTAAGGCATGATAAATGGTTGGCCACTTAAGTCTCAATCCCTTTTTGATCCTAGACCTCAAAGTTATTTTTCTACAATAGAAGTATTATCTATTAGACCTTCAATTTTAATCTTTCTTTGCTATAAGGTATATAAGAGATGTATCATTAGTATGCACAATCATTTTTTTGCTAAGACTGTAAGTCCAAAATTTTTTGAATACAAACACAACAACAAACAACTCTTGTTCAGTCATAATATAACTCTTCTAAATAGAGTTAAGTGCATTGAAATCATAGTAGATGGGATATGAGATCTTCTTTTGCCTTTGTCCTAGGAATACACCTAGAACCACACCACTAATACCACTACATAACCTTAAAGGACAAAGTCCAATTAGAGACACAATTATGGGGGTTGAAATCAAACTATCTTTCAGACACTTGAACGCCTTTAGACACATATCACCAAACATAAAATTTATGTTCTTTTCCAACAACTTGCATAGTATTTGAAATTTTAGAGAAGTCCTTAATGAATCCTTGATAGAAACCTGCATTCTCCAAAAAGCAATGAATGCCCATCACAAAAATTAGTGGAGACAATTTCTCAATTACTTTAATATTAACCTTTTTGACGTCAATCCCTTTCTTTGAACACTTATGGACAAGTAATATTCCTTCTTTAACCATGAAATGGCACTTCTCCCAATTTAGCACAAGTTACATTCCTCGAATCTCTTCACAACATTGGCAAAGTGCAAAAACAATTATCAAATGAGTAACCCACAATAAAAAAGTTATTAATGAAAACTTTAATAGTGTCCTACACCATGTTAAAAAACATAAACATCAGATAATGCTGAAAAATAGTAAGAGCGTTCCATAGACCAAATGCCATTCTTTTAAATGCGAATGTCCCATATAGACAAGTGAAAGTGGTCTTGTCTTGGTATTTAGGGGAAATATAAATCTGATTATACCCCAGATAACCATATAGAAAGAAATACTATCCTTTACCAGCAAAATGGTATAACAAATAGTCCATAAAAGGCATAAGAAAGTGATCCTTCTCAATTTATGAATTCAGCTTCCTATAGTTTATGAAAACTCACTATCCGATGAATGGCCTCATATCAATTAGCTCATTTTTTTTACTGGGAACCATAATGAGTCCACCCTTATTTAGAACACATTTTATTGGGTTCACCCATTTGTTATCAGTGATCGAATAAACCATACCTACATCCAAGAACTTAATGATCTCTTTCAACACAACCTTTTGTATGGGTAGATTCAATATACGTTGGCTCAATTCTAGGTATACAACCTGACTCAAGTTGGATTTTGTTAATACAATTCTTGATGGAATTCTACTAATGTAAGCAACTGACTATCCAATGGCCTATTTGAACCTCTACAAAGCAGATATTACAACCTCAACTTGACTCTAATAAATCAACTAAAATAATAATTGGTGAAGTCTTGTAAGCCCCTAAAAATATATAATACAGATGAGAAGAAAGGTCCTTGATCTCCAAAATAGGAGTCTCCTCAATAGAAGGTTAAGCTAGTAGGGTCACTCTATTCTATAGATCAAGATCCAGCTTCTTTAATGAATACGTTTATGAACCCTAAAAGTAAGTGAACCCCCCATCTCATCATATTCATCAATACCATCTCTATCAAAATTTATTATTACTATTACAAGTGCCTCAACACTGAGTCTCTCTACAATAGAAATTACCAACACCTCATTAGAAATTACCAACTCATCTTTATCGATTGTATCTATCATAGAGATCACATGCATGTCCTTCAACTACTTCACAGAATGAAATACATTAAAATTAACCTAATCATTAAATCAAAACTTTATCTACCTAATTTCTACATCAATCAATGCCCATCCATTTGTAAGAAAAAGCTTTCCAAAAAATAGGAACCTCTAAATCAACCTATAATGACCCTCCAGGTTATTTTTTGGATTTACATGTATTTTTTCCATTTATAGATTTCCTATATCTCCTAAAGTCATTTATGACTGCCTGGAGCTGACAGTTTAGTTATCAGAAATTTATTTGGTTTTTAGAGCCAATTTACTATTTTCAAGTCTTTGTTGGTAGTAATTGGCTATTGGGAAAAAACTTTAGTTTAACAACATCACATGACAATTCAGAAAGTTTCATCAGCTCCAAAACATCTATTTTAGGCTAAGGATACCTTTGGTTTAGTACCCAAGGCTTATGGACTAATTTCAAGCTGTTAACCAGAAGTTGATAAAAATGGCCCTTGGGTGTGGGCTCACTTTTTGTCTGAACAACCTCGGAAGGAAATTTTGATTGTGGCATTTGGTCTAGAATATCAAATTTGATAAGGTGGAATAGTTTATTTTTGTACACAAGATTCTGAATGAATCCCAAAAGGTCGGTGGAGACTTGGAATTTTCCAAGTTTCATCTAGCGCACTACTCAACTAGTGCATTCTCTTAAGCGACTAGGGATAACCAAGACAAACCACTTTAGTGATAGCTCCATTGCTTAAGTGGAGGTTAATTGACCACGTAAGAAAATGTTTGGCCCCAAGTGGGGATATCTTAAGCAATTCATTAGCCGTTTAAGCGGTGACTACTTAAGCCATTAAGTGTCTGCTTAAGTGACACCTGGAAGCCATTAAATCACCCACAAACCCAATTTTCTCCATATTTTCCACAAGGTCAAGAGCTTGAATCCCTTTAGAGTGTGGAAATTTGGGGAACATTTATTAGGAGATCTTGGGGTGTTTGTGAGATCTGATTACTCATTTCTCTTATTTTTTTGGTAAGTTTTTGTTAATTTCATTGTTAATTTTCCCAAAATTCCTAGATTATTATTGGGTTGATTTTAGCATCATTTCAACTCAGAATTTACCCATTCTTGATCGTAAAGATTTCTTAAGCATAGAGGGACGCAGGCAATTTCAAAAAATGCAATTCCGCAAGTAGGCCTCACATGAGATTTTTATGTGATTTTGAATCTGAAGAATAAAAATAAAATATGGGTACCATTTTTCTCATATTGATGAGGAGATTATTATTTTGATAGAATGTCATCATGCAGAAACTTCTTAGAAGGGGAAATAGACAATTTAGTAGTTTCACTAGGCTTTCTTTAGTATCCAGGTAGGATAGGTTTACCTTTCTCATAGATTATGCTAAGTTGTATTATATTTATAATAATATACTAGATGTGTGTTGGAAATTAGGACTTGAAGTTACTTTCAGTGTGAATTGGATTACTTAGCAGATTAAGGAATCGTAAATCAGGCATAATTGACTTAGTTACCCATTCTTTAGATTGAATTTCTATCTTAGGACTAAAATGTGGCTTATTTAATATGTAGTAGTGAAATAAGATACCTTATCTCAGTTCGGGGTAGAATTTTCCTTAGAATGGATTTTAGAGATTAGAAGTGGGCCCCTCTGGCCAACCTTATGCCAAGAATACTATTAACTCCTTGTAGACTTTATGAGTGTGTTACATTATCTAAATTATATTCTAGAGCTTGAGAAGGTTTAGATTCAGGATGCTTTATTTTTATTATAGGAAATTTATGAATTTATGACCAATTTGATTCCAATATTATTCATGATATGAATTCTAGTTCAAGTCCAAAAAATGATGATTTGATTTCGGTTCAAGTTCGGCAAATAATGACATGAGTTCTGGTTCAAGTTCAACATTGAGAGGTTATTTATGATGGTTATGTAGCCGGTTCGATTTCGATGTTTATACTATAGAAGGATCTATAATTATGATTTTGAGATATGGCAAATTAGTATAATTCCAGTTATTTCTTCTCTTCAATTACACCCTCCAAGATTATGGGGGCCCACGTTGAGTTATTTATAATATTGCACTTACTGGCTTATGGTGGCCAGTTTTGTAGTAAGGTATATGTTTTCTTTCATATTATTATTGTTTTAGTTATTTATTTATAGTATTTAGAGTGTAATTCTAGGGTTTTGTCTTACCTTGACTTAGTTTATTCATCTTACATTTTTATTATCTTTATATTATGATTTAGCTTAGTCGACCAATAATGCCTACTGAGTACCCATGTATTGGTACTCATACTAGAATTTTGTACCTTTTTGGTGCATATTTGAGTACTAGTTGCGACCATTGATGTAGCGATCATGTGAGCGAGACTTTGGATAAGTCCCTTGCAAAATTTGAAGGCCCAATAGTTCAAGGAATCATGAAAGCTCATGAATCTTTCTTTTTCTCAACTAGAGAGTGAGAAATAATTGTACTATAATGGTGCATGTTGTCTACAGGATCAAAACTCACAATCCTTTTCTTTGTCATCAAGTTCTTCATAAATTTTGCAGAGTCTGACATTTTCTGTAAAGCTTCCACAAGAGGGATTCTTAGTGATAACCCTTTCAACATCAAAATAAATGTTTGATATTTTACCTCTTTTACTTTCTTTTTCAATCTTTGGGGAAAAGAAGCAGGAGGAAGTAGTTGAATGGGATATAATACTGGTGTGACCTCCTTACCTTTTTCTTTGTTAGACTTGGATTCTTTTTCAGCAACTAGAAGCTTTTGAGATGCATCCTCATTCACCACCAATTTTTTTGTTTCATTTTTCTTCACATCATCAATAATTATGGGGTTATACCTCTTGTCATCAACCAGAGGCATAAGTGGATCGGTAGTAGCCTTACCAGTCTGAGTAGTGATGGCTAGGAATGTCTATAACTCTTAATTACACTCCTTCATCACACTCAAGTGTATGTGGTTATCCAAGTAATAAAGTATCCCTTTAGAGTCGGATGTCGAACCCACAGGGACTAGGTTTAACTACAATCCAATTCTTGCTTTACTAAGAAGATTAATCAGATGTAAGAATAAACAATGAGATTTAAAGTTTAGAATTTAATAGTAATAGTAAGAAAAATAAGATAATAATGTGTTGGAGAGATAATGGGGAGAAATCTTGGGTCAAGACAATTTAAAAAATCCTATAAATCTATACTATCTCATTGGTTAAGTTAATTATCTTGGTTGTTGATTCACGGGGTTTATAACACGATTATGGTATTATGAGCCTCTCATAGTCTATCTAACTTAGCCCCTCAACTACATCATTGAGCAGAGATATTAGAACTATGTTAAACTCATTTATATATCTTCCTATATTTGAGCCAATAGGGGAGAACTAGTTATATTCCTATCCAAAATGTGAATCCTAACTTTAATTCATTTAAATAATAAAACCCCCTCCATATACCCCCATGATCTAATCTATTTTTCCCTTTTTTAGGCTCATAATAGAAATATAAGTCTATCCTAAGGGTCGCAAATCCATTGAATAGTCCGAATAAAAACATATGAACAACAAAACATGATAATCAAAAATAAATTAACTCAATTATAAGCTAAGTATTCATGTTCTTAGCCTCAACCATAAAACAAGGGTGTTTAGCCACTTATATTTTTACAATGAATCACAATGATGAAATTCATATGAAAAACCAAAAGTAGACTAAAGTAAAGATTATGAACCCTGATTTCATCCTTACTCATGTTATTTCCAGACCCAAAAGTCTTCCAAGGTGTTTACATTAAGGGCCAAGTTTCCTATTTATACAACGAAAAAATTTAGCTATTTTTGGCCCTTGGGGGTGTTGCACGCCCTTGTTCCTACACGATTAGGGGTATGGCATGACTTAAAAGTAGATGAAAACTATTTTAGAAATTTTAATTTGTGTCTAATTTCATGGCACACCATTATCTCAAAGGTTTGAGGGCGTGGCATGCCCTTGTGTTAAAAAATTCCAATTTTTTCACTAGTTAACTTCTCCCGTTTGCCTTTGAGTTCCACACTTTGTGGATGTATTTTCAACCTAATTTGACCTTTTTATGCTCCCTAGAATTACTAATAACATCTTACATAATCTATTATAACATAAAATAATACAAATAAGTGCACACAACACAATAAAATTTATTGAGGTATACTAGAACAACACATAGCTCAAGCTAGTAACACTATTTTCTCGTCTAAACTCTATGTAACCAATTTGATTATAAACTTGTTTTGTACAAAACTTGAACACTATAAACATGTTATTTAACACTTAATTATTCTATTATACCATATACAACCCATTAATCACACAAAGTAATCTTCAAAACTAGGCTAAATGCGTATAGATAACGGCATACGTGTATAAATAAACCTAAGATCTCCATCCCACCCTTAAATCCTTGTTCATAATTAAACAACTATTTGCATTAATAAACATTAAAGGAAAACTCCAAAGTTACCACTACAATTACGACCCTCAAACTAGCACTACAATGACTATAGCAGAGTATGTTCCACAATAAGCCTGTTGTATACAATTGAAAGCTCATGAACACTACTTCAAAACACTTCAAACATCAAGAATCTACTCTACAAAATTGTAAAAATCATTCATATTACTCAATCAAATATATTATATAAGTCACCTTATTATCATCAAACATGTGTCCTCACAATAAGAGTTACCCATAGTCACTCACAAATAAGTAATTCATCACAAGAATGGGTGTAACAATCAAATTTTTCCTACTCTCACAAAGAATTCATATATCACATTATATGGACCTTAATATTTCTCTTATTATGATGTGATATAGAAATATATAACTTTCTACTCTTAAAATGAGGAAAATATGTAAGTTTATGAGATTTTTTTGTAAGATATGATGCGTTTTGGGTATGTTTTGTAGGAAATCATGTTTTGGATGCTAAGTTCATGAATAAGAAGACAAAAGGTATTTTTGTCTACTTATGGGAGCAATTATTGATGTTTGGGACACTTTTACGTTTGTTTGTGACCAAAACATGTGCAGAAATTAAAGAAGAGCTAAAAAAGTAACTCATAGCACATGCTAAGTCAATATGTGGACTGCATGTAGCATAAATGGACTGCATGTGGACAAAGCATGTCCATGGATTCCAAAATTTTGAGAGCTAAACCTGTAGGAAATTTTGGTTAGGGCATATGTGGTTACTATAGGCACCCATTCTTCAGGTCGCCTGAACCGCATGTGTCTGAGGCCTGGCCGCATGTGGTGACCACATATAGCCATTGAACCTTTTTCTCCTATTTCATTCGGGCTTTGGTTATAAGGTTTCCTCATGTAATATAAATACACCTTATGTGTTTTTAGTAGAAGTTATACACTCTTGATACTTAGAAATATATTTTGATTCTAATATTCGATTTTGGTCTTGGAATTCTCTTGTATTGATTTTGGTTGATTAATTCAGTTAGGGTTTTGGGTTTTTACAACACACTCATATCATAGTCTTTTAAAAACTCTAACCACCTTCTCTGCCTAAGATTAAAATCTCTCTAAGTAAACACATATTGCAGGCTTTTATAATCAGTAAACACATAAACATAAACACCATAAAGATAGTGCCTCCAGATTTTCAAGGCAAAGACCACAACAGCTAACTCAAGATCATGGGTTGTGTTAATTCTTCTCAAATGGCTTTAACTGTCTAGAGGCATAGGGTTTAACCTTACCTCTTTGCATCAACACACAACCCAAACCAATTCTAGAGGCATCACAATACACCATAAAACTATTTGTACCATCAGGCAAAGTCAAAACAAGGCTGAAGTAAGTTGAGTCTTCAACTCCTGAAAACTCTTCTCATAGGAATCTAACCACTGGAACTTAACTTTCTTTTGAGTCAGCCGGATCATGGGAGACGCAATAGAAGAGAAACCTTCAACTAAATAGTGGTAGTAGCCCACTAGACCCAAGAAACTTCTAATGTCAGATGGAGAGATAGGTCTAGGCTAATTTCTTACAGCTTCTATCTTTTGGGGGTCAACTCTAATACCTTCGGCTGAAATAATATAACCCAGAAGGGCTAGAGAACTTAGCCAAAATTCACACTTACTGAATTTGGCAAATAACTAGTAATCTCTAAGAGTTTGAAAGTCAACTCTAAGGTGATTCACCTGGTCATTCTCATTATAGAAGTATACAAGGATGTTATCTATGAAGACAATGACAAACATATCATGATATATCTTGAACACTCAGTTCACGAGGTCCATGAAGGCTACTGGGGCATTGATTAGTCCGAAGGACATGACTAAAAACCCAATGCGACCATAGTGGGTTCGGAAAACTGTCTTTGGAATATCACATTCCCTTACTTTAAGTTGATGATAGCCGGATCTAAGGTCTATCTTAGAGAAATAACTTGCACCTTGTAACTAATCAAATAGGTCATCAATTCTGAGAAAAAGATACTTGTTCTTGATGGTGACCTTGTCAAGCTGATGGTAGTCATTGCACTTATGCAAAGAACTATCTTTCTTTCGCACGAATAAGACAGGCACGCTCCAAGGAAAAATACTGGGCCAAATAAAACCTTTGTCTAAAAGATCCTTGAGTTGCTCTTTCAACTCTTTATGCTCCGTAGGTGCCATACAATATGGCAGAATAAAAATAGGCTGAGTATCAGGAAGAAGGTTAATCCCGAATTCTATCTCTCTATCGGGAGGTACCCCTAGGAGATCTTCCAAAAAACATTTAGAAACTCATTAACAATATCGACTGACTGAATAGTTAGAGCCTCAGACTTAATGTCTTTGATTCTATCTAGGTGATAGATATAACCTTTGGATTTAGCTTTATGGCTTTGAGATAGGAGATAAAATGACTCTTAGGAGATACCGAACTCTTGGACTACTCAAAAGCTGGTTCATCAGGAAACTAAAAATTGACCACATGGTACAAAAGTATATAGACGTATAACAAAAATGAAGCCAATCCATACCTAGAATAAGGTTAAAATCCACCGTGTTTAATTAAATCAAATCAACAAGTATGACTCTATGAAGAATAGTAACAAGACAACCTCTATACACTTATTTAGAAACAACTGACTCCCCTACTTGTGTAGAAACTAGGAAGGGCTCAAAAATCTTTTTGGGACTCATTTTGAAATTCATAGCCACAAGTAGGGTTATATAAGAGAGACTTGACCCTACTCCTGAAGAGTCCTCCTACTCCTGACGGGATGGTAAGGCATAGAATCTTTTCTGGCGCTGACCGCCAGCAGTGCTAGATAAAGCACCCTGAGCAGGGGCGGGATGGGGTATAGAAGCTGGTGCACTAGTAGCCTGTGCCTAAGGTCGGGCATCTCTGCTCCCCTATCTAGCATGAGGATAATCTCTAAGTCTGTGGCCCTATTTTCCATAACCAAAACAAACCCTCAGATCTACGAACCACTCCTCGAGATGACTCCTACTACACTTAGATTAAGAAGGATAGAAGGGATTGTTACCAACACTATTCTGTGACCTAGACATAAAATATCTATCCCCTTGCTCCCGCCTACTTCTAGGCATGGGAGCACTAACTGATGAAGGCACTGGTATAGACAGACGCCTCTAAAATAGAGGGCGGTTTCCTCCATGGAACCTAGGCTAGCTAACCTTATATTGCTTATATCTATCCCTCTTGTTACCCCTTACTCGATCTCTATCCCTAATATTATCTGCCTCTATCTACATCATCAACCTATCTAGATCCATATCCCTATGTAGAATCATAGTCCTACACTCTTTTAGTACCAACCCAGAAACACCGATCACAAACTTGCTCATACTAGCTTGGGTGTCAGAAATCAAATCAGGAGCATACTTAGCCAACTGGTTGAACTTTAAGTAGTATTCCTTAACAGTCATGGAGTCTGGCCTCAAGATCATAAACTCCTCAATCTTTGACTCCCTCATCTCAAGTGGAAAGAACTTGTCCAAGAATGCATCTTGGAACACCTGCCATTTCATAGGAGTATCATTCTCACCTCTACCTTTCCTCTACAATACAACCCAGTCATAAGCTATGTCTTTCAACCTGTAAGGCACTAACCCAATACTTTCTTTCTCTGAAATATACATCACCTACGTGATCTTTATCACCACCTCCAGGTATAACTATGGGTCCCCACCTGCCTTAGACCAATAAAACTCTGGCGGATTTATCCGCATGAAATCACAGATCCTAGCCACAGCTAGGTCACCTCCCTATTGATTAGAAATTGTGGCCTAGTTATTGGCTTGAACATTAGTGGTGACTACTTAGGCTAACGCTTGAAACTCCAGCCAAAACTTGGCATGAGACACGGTCTCATTCAAAGGATCAACAGATGGGGGTTGCTCATCATCGTTTATACGGGCGTTCACTCTTCGGAGAGGCATTTTTTGAAATAGAAGAGCATGAATTATTAGATGAGAGGGACAACTTTAGGCACAATAGAATCCAAAATAAAGAAACAACTTTTCCTAAAATGTCTTGTAGCCTCTTGCTCATAGATGTGGTGCGCTACCACTGATGGTCAAGATTCTACTCAACGTAGCTTGTGAGACTATCTAGGACTCTTTAAAAACCTTAGGATCTGATACCAAGTTTGTAACAACCCAAAATCATCTTCCAGGATTTCACACAGTGCTTAAGACTACAAGTAGCCCCAAGCTAACCCTTTGATCCTATTTATAGTAGTAACACTCATTTCAAGATAAAATAATTCAAACACTAGCGTAGTCATATCATATGAAAGGAAATACAAAGAAAATGCTCGGTCCAAATAACTACAATACTGGAAACCTCAACACAACCACAATCTGATAACTAGTGTGACCGAGCCTCTACTAATCCATGAACTAGAGAGCCATTGGGATAGGTTACTAACTGTCTCAAAATGAACTGGAAATAATAACATAGTATCTCCAAATATGGAGATGTCTGAATATATGTCCTTGAATCATGTGAACTCACAACTATAGTAATGTAGATAGACGTTCTAAAAAATCACTAACAAGGGTGGGACTGAGCACCTGTACCTACATTATAACACAATGTAAAACATAGATGTATATGTGGATCAGCACTTGAGAATGTACGGAGTATGTGGGGGTGCATGCATTTATATAAAACAACATCAATACTCTTTAATTAAATCATGCATGTAATAAGTAATGACTCACATGACTTGAATAAGTATAAAATGCAAAGCTCATGAATCATGTAAAATGGAACATGTAACACAATCTCGTGAGTCATTATACTTTCAGCTTTGAAATTTGTACTCTTCTCTTATTCTCATTACTCAAGGCTAGAGGATAATTTAAGCAATACTTTCAACTCATGAATATGTCTCATGGGGAGTAAAACTTCTTTAATGCTCAATAACTCATAACTCTTTTGAACTCAAATACTTGGAATTCGAAATCATATAACTTTGGAACATACTTGAAGGCATTTCATTTATGTTAGGACAATATCTCATTTCAAGATTTAGGAAAAAAATACTCATATCAATGGAAAGTATTTTAGTTTTAAAGGAAAATATATCTTATCTCAAAGCTTTAGTTTTAAGGGAAAAATATTCTATCTCAATGGAAAATACTTTAGTTTAGGGATTTTTTCTTAACTGACATAAACCATGCAAGCTACATGGAGTCCAACATTTTGTCCTCCTAAGGAAGAGACCTCACGTTGGGGGAGTGATATACTATAGCTTTCACAAGTTTTTGTTGCCATGCTTTTTTTCCTATTAGCCATGGTATGGTTATAGGACCAACACATCTAGTTTAATTTATGTCATATTATGTTTTATTTCATATTGAGTTGTGTTTTTGTGTAATTATGAGATATTTAAGTATTTAGGGAAGTAGTCATGTTTTTATTGATTTTGAGGAAAATGACACCCCTTCAAAAATTTGTGTTTTAGAACTGTGTGAATATATATATATATATATATATGTGTGATCATTGTGGATATTGTTGTTGCATTAGGATTAGGGACATGATAATAACTTGATAAAAACTGCATGAATCTGATAGGTAGTAGCTTTTAACAGTGACGTTATGTAATGTGTGTGTGAGATGCCACTTAGTTTTCTTTGTGTGTTAAAATTCAGAACTTGCGTGGTTAGTCTTGCCTAGGTTGAAGGATAGTCGGTTAGGATAGGATCATAGGATGTCACATGATACTTAAGGCTACAAGTAGACCCAAGCTAACCCTTTGAGCCTGTTTCTAGTAATAACACTCATTTTAAGATGAAATAATTCAAACACTAGCATAGACTTGTAATATGAAAGGAAATACAGAGAAAATGCTCGGTCCAAACAACCACAATAATGGAAACCTTAACACAACCACAATATGATAACTAGTCTGACAAAGCCTCTACTAATCCATGATCTAGAGAGCCGTTGGGATAGGTTCCCAACTGACTTAAAAAGAATTGGAAATAACAACATAGTCTCTCAAAATATGGATATGTCTGAATATAGGTCCTCGAACCATGAGGCCTCACCACTGTAGGAATGTAGATAAAAGTAATCGGAAATCACTGACAAGGTTAGGACTAAACACCTAAACCTACATTATAAGACAATATAGCACATAGCTGTATATGTGGATCAACATTTGAGAATATACTGAGTATGTGGGGGTGCATGCATTTATATCAAAAAAAATCAATACTCTTTAATCAAATCATGCATGTAATAAGTAATGACTCACATGGCTTGAATAAGTAAAAAATGTGAAGCTCATGAATCATGTAAAATGGAACATGTATCACAATCTCGTGAGTCATTATACTGTCAACTTTGAAATTGGTACTCTTCTCTTATTCTCATTACTCAAGTCCAAAGAAAACTTTAAGCAATATTTTTAACTCATGCATATGTCTCATGGGGAGTAAAACTTCTTCAATGCTCAAGAAGTCATAACTCTTTTGAACTCAAATACTTAAAATTCAAAATCATATAACTTTGGAACATACTTGAAGGAATTTCATTCACGTTAGGAAAATATCTCATTTCAAGCTTTAGGGAAAAATACTCATATCAAGGAAAAGTATTTTAGTTTTAAAGGAAAAAATATCTTATCTCAAAGCTTTAGATTTAAGGGAAAAATATTCTATCTCAATGGAAAATACTTTAGTTTAGGGAGGTTCTCTTAACTTACATAAACCATGAGAGATACATGGAGTCCAGCGTTTTGTCCTCCTAAGGAAGAGACCTCACATTGGGGAGAGGCATCATACTATTGCCAGGAAGTATAACCTAGGTCCAGTAATCACTAAATAAACTCGGCCTCAGGACCAATATCAACTCGGCCTTAGGCCCAATATTAATCATAAATTTGGCCTCAGGCCCAACCTACGGTGGCACATAGTTTTGGGGTAAGAAACCATAGTAATTTACCCGCTCAGTGCTAAATACTACTCCCTTTAGATTATCTGCGCTCACCTAAAATAAATCCACTTTTAGAAATAATCTTATGGTTCACCACGAACCCAATAATCAAATCTGTAATCTCATGTAGTAGAGTGGATTTCAAAACTCAATGACCATTAGGTCAAAACATTTTTCAATAATCTTACAATAATCAAATCATGGGTGCTTATAGTACAATAGTTCATAAAATCTCAAGACTCATGTAGGGCTTAATAACCCATAATTCAATCTCAAGTTATAACTCATCGAAAACATAATAGATAGCATATAGATTCATAACTCATGTAGAAATCTGGAAATTTCAGCAATTTATCTCAAAATCACAACATACTCATATACTTCAATATCTCAAACATTTCAACTATTAACTTCTCAAGGATTAATATCATTGGGTATAAATCCAACTGTAATTTCTCAAGATAACATGTAAAAGTTATGCCATTAGACACTCAATTCAAGGGAAACATCAAAATCTTGTAACCAATAACAATGGGTGAAAAAATCAATTTAATTTCATGTAAAGTATCCTAAATTGCAGAGAATTGTAGTTTAAATAAGCCTTTGGGCACAAGGGTGAAAGGATTATCCTTGTTCAAAATCCACATACTTTGAATTAGAATCTTTGGATGAACTCTCACCTTTGGAACTCTATTTGTACTCTTGAATAAGGGTTCTTGAAGCCCTTGACTTGGGAACCTTGAATCTTTACTCAATTTAGAAAATCTATAGTGGATTCTTGAGATTCTTGGAAGAGGTTTTGGATGCTTAGGGTTCTTTTTGAGAGAAAACTTGAGAAAAACTTCATAGAATGCTTGTAAATGACTTTGATTCGGTGTTTGCATCATTTAAGAGGCTTATAAAAAGTCCAAAGTGCCCTTTTTAACTTCTGAACGAAGCTGGAAAAAAATTAAACTGGAACCCGATTTCATGGGCCATCGTGACACACCACTATAGCGGTGGCTCACTGTAAATTGACAAATGGGAAATTGGTAGTCACCGTGACATGGATCCATTGCATTATCCCACTAGTTAGGGCTTAGAACTTCAGCATGACATATCATAATCGCGCCAGGCTACTAGAAATTTACTATTAGGAAATTGGGGTCCTCCGCGATGCACCACTATTGTGGAGTTCCACTGGAAATTGACAATTGTCAAATAGACCCTCTCTGCGAAGTGCCAAGCACCAAAATAATGCTATTTTACGACCTAGCCATAACTTCCTACCCGTGTATCGGATTTGGGTGAATCTTATATCGATAAAAAGCTTAACAAATTTTCCATGTGATAAAGAGCCAAAATTGGGTAAATTCCATATGGTTAACACGATATTCACTTAGAATTTCAATTCTCAATCTTTTAGGGCTGAAATTACGCCTCACTTTACAAACCTTAAGGTTCATTCTACGAGAGAATTTTGCGTGGTCTTACAATAGGCTATTTTTTTTTATCTTAGTCCACTTTTAGCCTAAATAACCTTTATTATGTGAAGTAGCATCCCTTGATCCTTGATTTGAGACTTATAGACTACTTTCTTGTTACACTTTTCACCTTCCCATTTATGTTACAATGAACCTGTTTTGGCCCTAATCCTCCTTGGACATTGTGTACCTCAACTCAGGCAAAACGCCTAAGTTGAGGGTAGCTATCATAGGGGTGCGTAGTATAAAGTGGGTATGTACAAGGGTAAAATAAGAAGAAAAGTTATCAAGGATGGGTGTTGTAGCAAAACAAAAAGAAAAAAATAATTAAGGAAAAAAGTGAAAAAGAAAGAATAAAAGACTACACCCAAACTGAATGTGCAATAAAAAAAGAGAGAAATAAGGGCGAAGTAAAAAAAAAAGTTGGCTAATAAGTAAGACCCCAAGGGTAGTGTAGTACCAAGGAGGCTTAGTCACTTGATATGTCCATATGTACCATAGCAGCCCCCAAGCCTACTTTACAAGGCGATAAAAGTCCTATAGCCTAACTTGATTTTCTGAATGCTAAGGTAGAGAAAATAAAGGCAAGCCTATGGTATTTGATGCACAATGACTGGAATTTCTCTTCTGAGTATGAATGTCTCTTTACTGTCCTTGCATTGACATGCATTATGTTATATGAGTGATTTGGGACTTCTTTGTTGTGAGGGTACTTGAGTTATATTTTCAGTTGCTTGCTTGTTTTGGGTAGTGTAACTAGTGCATGTGCATGGTTGTCTGTTTCTAATCTAATGCCATACCTTGAACACATTGTATCACATTGTTGTGCTTAATATTTATACATAGTTGCTTTTGAAAGGTTGAGATAGGAGAGGGTGTTGTAATTTGAGCTTAAAGTATTGATTGACTGCCTTGAATAACTTAGATTCTCCAAGTTAAGCATCGTGTTTAGTTTTGTATTGTTTTGTTTCCCGAGGACATGCAAATGGTCTAAGTTGAGGGTGTTGATATACTATATAAATATAGCACTTTCAATGCTTAAAACGAGAAAAATATGCATGTTTCTGAGGCTGTTTCTTAGATATGATGAGGAAAACATGCAAGTTTCTGAGGTTGTTTTGTTAGATATGATGCATTTTGGGTATGTTTTTCTAGAAATAATATTTTGGATGCTAAGTTTGTGAAAAATATGAAAAGGTGTTTTTGGATACTTATTGGAGAAATTATGGATGTTTGGGAAAATTTTTGAATTGTTCGTGATCAAAACATGTGCGGGAATTGAAGAAGGGCTAAAACATAACTTCTGGCACATGTTAAGTAAAAATGCGAACCGTATGTAGCATATGTAGACCACATGTGGGAAAAAAATATATCAACAGTCCAAAATCCCGAGAGCTAAACCTTCAGGAAATTTTGGTTCGGGCATATGCGGTCTCTACGTGCGCCCCGTCTGCAGGTTGCATGTACCACATGCGCCTGAGGCCAGGCTGCATGTGGTGACCACATGCGCCTGAGGCCAGGCTGCATGTGGTGACCACATGTAGCCACCGACCCTTTTTTCTCCTATTTTTTTTTACTTTGGTTTTAAGGTTTCCTCATGTACTATAAATACCCTTTATGTGTTTTTAGTAGAAGTTGCACACTTTTGATACTTAAAACCATATTTTGATTTCGAGATTTGATTTTGGTCTTGGAATTCTCTTGTATTGATTTTGGTTGATTAATTCAGTTATGATTTTGATTTTTTACTTCTTATTATTGTGATTTCATCTTATTCTTTCAATCATGAATGTTGTTGATTACTTCACAATCATGAGCGGCTAAGAACCCTTATCTAGGGTTATGGAAACCCTGGCAGATTGATGAAGTAGGGGAAGTGAAATTGCTATTAGGAGCCGATACCCATGCATGAACTGTATTATATTCACTGTAATAGTTATCTTAGCGGTTGAAAATGTTAGGATCCCACCTACATTATTGCTACTTACTCCAAAAGAGGAGTAGTGACTAGGAAAAGATAATGAAAATAGTAATTTCGAGTTTAACTTTCGATCCACGCTACTAGGTTTTATCTAAGTATGATGGTTAGATTTCATCTAATAACTAGAGACTCAAAAGGTAATAGTTAACTGAGATTAAGATAACGGTTAGTAAGGCGACATCCTGAGACTCAAGGTAAAGGGTGAAATCCTTCTACTCATCTAAAAGACTATAGAAGGTTCATAATTTATCGATTCTGTATGCAAGCTATTGGGTTAGTTCAACAAAGCATGATAACACTACGAAGTTAAGAATCCAACAATGCATGATAAGCCTACAAAGTTGAGAATCCAGTGGGAACACAATCCTAGTGTTCACTCATGACTAATTACAACCTAAGTTGATATTTGCTACTAGTTTGATATTGCTACTGAATTCCTCCCCCACCATTTACTTTTCCAGTTCTTCTTAATTACAACAGCTGAGATCCATAATTCCATGTAGTATCTTGAGATTCAACCTCAACCTTTGTTAGGTTTCTATATTTGGCAGCAATCATATCATCTTCAGAGTGGAGTGTAGCTTGGACGTCACCATTGTAGTGCTCCACTAATACAAGAACATCAAGGATCAAAACCAAATAGGATTTAAAGGGTTGTAATGTAGGATAATGGAAGAGTAGGATATATTCTAGCAAGTAATAGTGACTATCTTCCCTATGCACTTTAATACATCACAATTTTCATCAGAGTCCCCTCTAAACAACCAATTTCTCACCATTTCTATCTTTCCACTTCTCTTTGGTTTTACCTTATCTCTTTAATCTTGTTCACACTTCCTAAGGAGGGAGTATTTTATATCCTCACATGATTCAATTTTGATCAATCTTTCTTTTTATTTTATTACATTTCACCCAACCTTAACACATAAACTCTTTCACACCAATAACTATTTTATTGGGGCTTCACTTTAACTTTTCTCCTCCTTTAATTTTTCATTCCTTAAGATCTTAATTTTTCAACTAAAGCACTTAGGAGCTCTAGATAAAATTACGGTCAACCAAAGAAGGAGAATAAGCTACATATGAGGCTACCAAAGAACAGGCTAAAGGATCAATGGGCTAACTATGATCAAGATATAAGGTTAGATAAAAAGGGTATGAAACATGACTATCAGAGAAATGCCTATATCATCTCCTGATCCTAACATTCTTTCTTTTGCTTTACACACACACTAGAAAAGTTCTTGATCATATGCAACAAGAAATACAAAGAAAACTTCATACACGGCATATGCTCAAATCAAGTAGGATCTCTATAGAATTTAAACCAAGAAAGAGCAAGAATTTTAATTAAAACAACCTCACTATAGAGTCACATAACTGATACTACGTGTCTCAAAATTAGTCATTTAAATCAATTAAACATGCTTTTTACATTCAAAAACTACTTGCACTAATCATACATAGCAACTAGCAAGAATATCTCACTTATTCTTTATACAAAAAATTTAAAAATTTACTTCAAAGAATGAAAATGGGAAATTGGGTTGAAAGGGCGCCCCCTTAAGAAAAGAACCAAAATAAAACACCAAGGGGTGGGTGAAGTATGGCCCTACTAGACTGACACCAAAAAAACTAAATAAACAAAGAGAGAATCTTTTTGTATATTTTTTTTCTAAAATAAGTCAAAATCTATAAAAACATATAAAAATAGAAATTCTATAGTAGCACTTCACCCTAAACCATTGGAAGATTCCCCACCCCATACCTAAAATAATACTTTGTTCCCAATGTATAAATTAAAAGCAAGGATATAAAGCTCTCTGAGGACTGTAAGCCTAGATAGCAACATCTTAATCATCAACAAGGTTCAGTGGACCCCACACCTAGTCTTTGCCATTCTCCTTAGATAAGATCCTCGATACTCAGACTTCTTATCAACTTGTGACGCGGATCAAAGCAAAAACAATAATTGTATAAAAACACTACAAAATAAAATACCTACCTTAACTTGTGTTCCCTCCCAAGCAACACCTAATTTATTATCCATATACGACTTACACTACTACTCTCAACCATATTTATTTACCATTTTCCTCCTAATCAGGGCTTATCTTCTTACTCTTTTCCAACCTCTTGAGTGTCTACTCATATGTTCTACAACTTTTTCTACACTTTTATTTTTAGGCTCCTCCTTATGTTTTTAAACATTTGTCTTAATTTCTAGTTTGGGCAACTCTATAAGATAGTCCAAAGAGGTCATTGGAGGTTTGCACTCTTCTACCCCACATCCATCCTCTTCCATAGATGTGAGCATGCATAAATACTTACACTATGTAGGTGTACTGAGTGTTTTGTATGCCTTAAATACTATCACTTCATAATTCAGTCTCATTGTTAGAGTGCCCTCTATTACATCAACAATTTCTCCTCCAGTTGAAAGGAATGGATGCCCCATTATGATTGGTACCATTTAATCAACATCATAATCAAGCACAATAAAATTAGTAGGAATAATGAACTTACCAACCTTAATAAGGAATTCCTTGATGGTTCCTTCAGTCATTACTCTTGTTCTATCCACCATTTAGAGCACCATAAAACATGGTCTTAGTGTCTCAAAATAAGAGTAGTGAACATAGATAGAGGAATCACATTTATACTCTTCTGCAAGTCACTCATAGCATAGACCATATCACTTTTACCAATTTGTATAGGAAGGGTGAAACTCCCTCGGTCCTTAAGCTTTGTTGACATATTTCTATCACCATCGAATTATACACTTTTGTAAGTCCCACTATCTAAATGTATCCCAACTTTATCTTATTGGTCACTGCATCCTTTAAGTACTTAGAATACTTTGGCATACCCTACAAACATATAGTAAATGAAGATTAGTTTGAAGTTCTCTGAACTTTCAAAGAACTTCATAAAGCATGCATTATCTTTAGCCTTTTTGAACTTTTGAGATAATAGTGGTGGTGGTTTCTATTATGTACGCTCAAATTTTTTTTGCTTTTGGGCACTCAAACTTCCCCCCATTTATAGTATCTTTGGTTGCCTCTTGGTTATCTTTTGCCTGTTGTGGGTCTAACTCTTTTTTTATCTCTTCTTATTTTTGGAGGTCTATCGAAAGGGTCTCTACCACTCCTCAAGGTGATTGCCATTACAAACTTTGAACATTCTAGGACACTTGGCAAATATCCTTAAGCTTGAGAAAATTGCCCCAAATTTGTCTCTTGATTCATTTGGGAAAGTTGTGCATCTTTTATCTTTCCAACTATTTTTTCTTGATTGGCCAAGATGTTTTTCAATGTTTCTACAATATCACTAGCCTCTGTGTTCTGATGCTAATAAAACTTCTAAGTCTATGCCTTATTATTTCCCCATGAGTAATTGGGTTGACCCTCTAATCCTGATTATAGGCATTACCATAGTTTAGTGTAAGACCCTACAAAGTTTTCTCGTAGTATGAGACTTAAAGCTTGTCAAGTGAAGTATAATTTTGGCCTTAAAAGATTGAAAAATGACTTCCAAAGTGGGAAATATTTTAAACCATGTAGAATTTTTCTAATTACAACTTGTTTTCATGTAGAGAAGTGAATAACCTTTCCATCGATACTAAATTTGCCTAAATCCGACACTCAACTGAAGAGTTAGAGCCATTTTAGTGAGACCGTGTGCCACCTGACACTTTAGCGCATCGCGGAGCCAGCCAAAATGGCAATTGTCAAATTCCAGTAAGCCTCTGTGATTCCACCACATCACGGTATCTTTTCAATTCGCAACCAAGGTGGCAACGCAATTTCCACCGTGTCGCGCTAAGGCTCAATTTCCTAATTGTTCAATTTCTAGTAAGCTGGTGCGATTATGGCTCATTATGCCAACACGTAACATTGGGATTTTTCCAGTTTCGTATTTTAATTCCAAGGGCAAAACAATCATTTTTATACCCCTATATATACCCCTTAACACGAAATTCAGCCATATTAAACCCAAATATTATTGTTTTCTATCAATTTTCCTCAAGGACAAGAGCTAGGGTTCCAAAATCAAGACCCAAATCATCAAGGTTTCACCATTAATCTTCCAAGGATCAAGTAGTGAGGTATACAGGTGTTGATTCTTGGGTTCCTTCCACCCAAGAAGTTCAAGAAACCCTTTTTAAATTCAAAGATTGTGATTTTATGAGTTTTTCATGATTCATGTGAATTGAAGATCATGTTTATGTTATTGTTGATTTATAATCCATGCTTTAGAATACAAGTTGCAAGCTTTGATCTTGTTATGAATTGAATTGCATTAAGTCCATGTTAAATCCCTAAATCTGTAAGTTGGTTCATGTAGTATTTGTTGAATAACCAAAGCATGCTCTCCATATGTTTGATAAAACATTTATGTGAAGGAATTAGAGTCATTATAGCATGTTGACAAGAAATCCCCAAGTATGTGTAAGTTTATGCATGCCAAGTGCTTGTCGAAAAGCCTTAGTGAATGAATTGAGACATGTTAGCATGAAATCCCCCAATTATGTGCTCTTCAATGCATGTTAAATGTTTGTTGTAAGACCTTGTTGAATGGAGTATGATCCAATAACATGTCTCCCTATACTATCATATGTTTATGATTTCCAAGTGCTTGAAGAGATACTTTAATGATTGTAATGTTGGATGAAAGCCCATGGTCATGATTATTTAAGATGGTTATGTTTTACTTTTATGTTATTGAGTCCTGGGAGTATTTATACCCGAAAAATTAGTTACAAGTCTAGAGCCAGTGTCAGTTTCAAGATGCTCTAAATCAAGCTACAAATAGTAGAACTCAGTTAGTTACAGAATTTAGTACTCTCAGACAGTTACAGAATTTAAGAAATCTCAGAAATATAGTATTATTAGTATTCTAGCTTAATTCAGTAGTCATTTTAGATCTTAGCAGTATTCAAGAATTCAGTTAAGATATCAGTAACATTTTAGTAAATAATTCAAAACTCAGTATCATTCAATCAGGTAATGAGATTCAGTAGTATTCGCCAGTCTTCGGAATTAAGTGAACTCAGCTTAACTCAGTTACTCAGTATGATCAGTAATAGATTCAACTCAGTCTAGTACAGTTTAAGAAAACAATCAGTTCATAGTATTTCATTTGGGAGTAGGACTTAGCACCGAGCGAACGTAGGGATGGGGACTCACCCATTAGAGAGGACTGAGATCCCTAGGAGTAATCCCTAATTTCCAGAACTACGTAAACATCTTATGTACAAAATATCACCCATTAGATAGGAATGACATACTCAGGGATCACCCGTTAGTATATTATATATATATATAGGACTGATTCCAGGGGTCAGCCGTTAGACAGGACTGACTCCATAGCAAAGTATCTTTACCCATGGCATGGTACTGACACCCTTCGACTGGGGTTATAGATTGGACCCCACAAGTTAAGATTTGGGGCATGTCGATTAAATGAATACATCCCACACTCTCAGTTTTAGAATCAGTCTCAATAAAGGAACTCAGCTTAGTAGTACAGAGTAAGGTCTATCAGATACAATCAATTGTTATGATTATCAATAGACTCAGAGATCATCCATTAGATAGGACTGGTCTTAGATTCAGTTAATCAACTTCAGTATCATCAGATTAAGAGATCAACCGCTACATTGGACTGATCTCAGACTCAGTTAAGTACTTTTATTATCAGTAGATACAAATATCACCCGCTAGATAGGACTGATCTCAGATTTTAGTTAAACATTTCCATTATAATTAAGATTCAAAGATCACCCACTAGAGAGGACTGATCTCAAATTTAGTATTCAATTATTAATATTAGTAGATTCTGTTCTTTAGTATCTTAGTATAATTATTGAGTTCAGACGTCAGTAAAGTAGTATCTGAGTCTAAGTATTCAGTGTCACAATGATTTCAATTATGGTTTATGCATTCATGTATATGTCCTCATGCAGTATTCTCATGATTATATAGTTAAGTAGTTTTTCATCCATAAACCCTTGAATTTAGCCTTACCTTATCTTGCTACTCAGTACATTCCCATGTACTGACGCATTTGTGCTATAATATTTTAGTGTACACCATAGGTTCAAAAGCATGAGATCCAGAGCACCCTTAGCAACTCAGTTTCATTCAGCAGCAGTAGACCTAACAGGGAGTCCTTATCATTCAAGGATGGTTCTTATTTAATTTTATTACCATTTTTAGTATTTTAGTAGTTGGAGTTAGTTAGGGACATGTCCCTTCAACTCCACAGTTCAGACAGTTTAGACGCTTTCAGACTATAGAGTTTTCAGACTAGTTATTCAGACATATGTTTAGTTTTGATATTGATAGACTTTATTAAGTTGTATTTTTAGAATTTGAAACTTATGGAAAGTTTCAGCCAGTTTTTTGTATTTATTTCAGTATATTATGCAGTACTCAAGTATAGATATTAGAAAGGGTTAACTTTTGGTCCCTTAGGGTCATTAGCACGATGTAGCACTTGGGGTTCAGAATCCAAGGCATTATAAACTTGGTATCAGAGCCTAAAGTTTAATAGTATCCTATAAAGTCTAAAAATCCGCATCTAGTAGAGTCTTATGCATGGGTGTGTTGTGTGCCACATTTATATACAAGAGGCTATAAGATATTTTAGGAGCAGTTTTCCTTCTTTCAGTGTTCAGGTCGTGTGAGTATGCATAATTTCTAGTTGATTCTCAGTTTGATCTATTTTCCATTTCATTTACAGAAGATGCCTCCTTACAAAGCCAATGCCCATAGGGATGATAACCATCCACCTTAGCCAGTAGATCCCGAGAATAAAAATATGTCACATGCAGAGTTTTGGGTAGTTTTTCAGGCGCTAGCCAAAGCTGTGGCCACTAGCATTTAGGGAAACCATCAGGATGCAGTCCCACCTCAGCAAGATGGGGGTTCAGCCACATCGATACTTAGAGATGTCATGAAAATAAGCCCGCCAGAAATCTTTAGGTCAGTAGTAGGTAAGGATCCATAACTTTATCTAGAAGAGGTAAAGAATATCACCCAGATTGTGCATGTTTCTGAGGAAGAGAGTGTAGAATTAGTATCTTATAGGTTTAAGAATATCGCTCATGATTGGGTTGTAGCATGGAAGAAGAGTAGATAGAAGGATGCAACTCCCATGACATGGCAGGAGTTTTAGGATGCCTTTTTAGATAAGTTTTTCCCGCTAGAGATGAGAGAAGCCAAGGTAGAAGAGTTTACAAGCCTAAGACAAGGCTCCATGATAGTGAAGGAGTATTGTGTTAAGTTCAATCAGTTAGCTAAGTATGATCTCGATTTGATAGCTGACCCTAGAGTGAGTATGAGTAAGATTTTGATTGGGTGTCCGAATTGGTGTTGAAAAAGTTTAGGACTGCTATTCCCAATAGAGATATTGACCTTGGTAGACTAATGACACATGCTCAACAGATTGAAACCAATAAGTTGAAAGAAAGAGAGAGAGTGAGTAAGAAAGCCAAAATAGGTAGTCATAGTTTCTCTCAGGTAGAGTCACAGGGTGGTAACCGTTCTCACCATAGACAAAAATTTTCAATCCCAGCTCTATCCTCAGCTAGTGTACCTATACCAAACTTCAGGGATGTTAGTCATAATGGAGCACCAGGCTTCAAATCTAAAAGTAGTGCTAGTGATGTTCGGGCCTATTCGCTTTGTGAAGAATATATCAAGAATCACCTAGGTGCATGTAGAGCCGGTACTGATGTGTGCTTTGGGTGTGGTAAGCAAGGCCACATGATGCAAGAGTGTAGACTGCTAGCTCAAAGGGGTAAAGATTTGCATCAACAACCAATAGTGGTCAGTGTCAGAATAGATTGTATGCAATCCAGACCCATCATGATCCAAAACGTTTCCTTAACATATATTCGGGTACAATATAAGTCCTTTATATTCATGATATGAATTGTTAGATCCCTTGCTCGCATTTGAGCTCATGTTTCAGCATGAGTCAGTTAGTAACGCCAGATTGTCAGTTTAGCAGTCAGATGGTCAGATGCGTATAGTTTGTTCTCTCATCTTTTCATCTAGTTATGAATTAGTTTTAGATCTCAGACGATCAATCATGACCCAATTCATAGGTTCCCCGTGCACCGCCCTAGTATTTTAGCAAAGTGTTCTTAGAGGAACATAGAGGCCCAACGGGGAGATACCCTATAATATTATAATGCTTTCATGTCCTTAGACTCATTAAGTTTCATGTTCAGACTCTCCTTACAAAGTTAACACCAATTATCATTCCATAATTTTTGAAGAATTCAAAATACAGTTCAGTTAAGTATTCATGCATTAGATATGCTTGTTCAGCAGAAAAAGTTTGAGCTTTTTAGTGTATTCAGTCAAGCATTAATAAGATCAACTCAGTTACGCATCCATGCATTAGATATGCATGTCTATTATGAGAATTCAGCTTATGTAGCTTTGGTTGTGTATTCCATGCATCAGATATGCATGTTCAGTATAAAATCTTAGTATATCAGTAGTTCCATGTCAGATACTCATGTTTCAGATATTCTCATTCCTTAAGTAAGCTCAGTCGATTATTATTCTTAGACTATCAAGCAATATTCGAGGATGAATATTTCCAAGGGGGAGATATTGTAAGACCCTACAAAGTTCTCTCATAGTCTGAGCCTTAGAGCATATCAAGTGAAGTGTAATTCTGGCCTTAAAAGATCAAGAAGTGACTTCCAAAGTGGTAAATATCTTAAACCATGTATAATTTCCCAATATCAACTTTTTGTCATGTAGATAATTGAATAAGCTTTCCGTTTATACCAAATTCGCCCAAATCCGACACTCGGGCGAAGAGTTAGAGCCATTTTAGTGAGACAGTGTGCCACCTAGCACTTTAGCGCATCGCAGAGTTAGCCAAAATGGCAATTCTCAAATTCCAATGAGCCTCTGTGATTCTACCAATTCGTGGTGTCTTTTCAGTTTGCAACCAAGGTGGCAACGCAATTTCCACCGCATCGCGCCAAGACTCAGTTTCCCAATTGTCCAATTTCAAGTAAGCTGGCGCAATTATGGTGTGTCGTGCCAGTACGTAAAGTCGAGATTTTTCCAGTTCTAGATTTTAATTCCAAGGGTAAAATGGTCATTTTTCTACCCCTATATACACCCCTTAACATGAGATTCAACCATATTAAACCCAAATATTATTATTTTCTCTCAATCTTCCTCAAGGACAAGACCTAGGGTTCTAAAATCAAGACCACAATCATCAAGGTTTTACTATTAATCTTCCAAGGATCAAGTAGTAAGGTATACAGGTGTTGATTCTTGGGTTCCTTACACTCAATAAGTTCAAGAATCCCTTTTTAAATTCAAAGATTGTGATTTTATGAGTTTTTCATGATTCATGTGAATTAAAGTTCATGTTTATGTTATTGTTGAGTTATAATCCATGCTTTAGAATACAAGTTGCAAGGTTTGATCTTGTTATGAGTTGAATTGCATTAAGTCCATGTTAAATCCCTAAATCTGCATGTTGGTTGATGTAGTGTTTGTTGTATAACCAAACCATGCTCCCCATATGTTTGATAAAATGCTTATGTGAAGGAATTAGAGTCATTAAGCATGTTGACAAGAAATTTCTAACTATTTGGTTGATGTAGTATTTGTTGTATAACCAAAGCATGCTCCCCATATGTTTGATAAAATGCTTATGTGAAGGAATTAGAGTCATTAAGCATGTTGACAAGAAATTTCTAACTATGTGTAAGTTTATGCATGCCAAGTGTTTGTTGAAAAGCTTTAGTGAATGAATTTTGACATGTTAGAATGAAATCCCCCAATTATGTGCTCTTCAATGCGTGTTAAGTGTTTGTTGTAAGACCTTGTTGAATAGAGTATGATCCAATAGCATGTCTCCCTATACTATCACATGTTTATGATTTCTAAGTGCTTGAAGAGATGTTTTAATGATTATAATGGTGGATGGAAAGTCCATGGTCATGATTATTTAAGATAGTTATGTTTTACTTTTATGTTATCGAGTCCAGGGGTTATTTATACCCGACAAATTAGCTTCAAGTCTAGAGTCAGTGTCAGTTTTAAGATACTCCAAATTAAGCTACAATTAGTAGAACTCAGCCAGTTACAGAATTCAGTACTCTCAGACAGTAATAGAATTTAAGAAATCTCAGTAATATAGTATTATTAGCCTTCCTGCTTCAGTTTAGTACTCAACTCAGATCTTTGTAGTATTCAAGAATTCAGTTCAGATCTCAGTTACATTCCAGTAAATAATTTGGAACTCAGGATCATTCATTCAGATAATGAGATTCAGTAGTATTCCGTCAGTCTTCGGAATTAAGTGAACTCAGCTTAACTCAGATACTCAGTATGATTAGTAACAGACTCAGCTCAGTCTAGTACAATTTAAGAAAAATATTCAGTTCAGAGTCTTTCATTTGGGAGTAGGACTTAGCACTGAGCGAACCTAGGGATGGGGACTCACCCATTAGAGAGGATTGAGATCCCTAGGAGAAATCCATAAGTTCCAGAACTACGTAGCCAGCGTAGGCACGAGATGTCACCAATTAGATAGGAATGGCATACTCAGGGATCGCCAGTTAGTATATTATATCAATATAACTGATTCCAGGGGTTACCCATTAGACAGGACTGACTCCATAGCAGAAGAATCTTTACTCATGGCATGATACTGATACCCTTTTGGCAGGGGTTACAGGTTGGACCCCACATATTAAGATTCGGGGCATGTCGGTTAGATGACTACTTACCACAATCTCAGTTTCAGAATCAGTCTCAGTAAAGGAACTCAACTCAGTAGTATTGAGTAATGACTGTTAGATACAATTAATTGTTATGATTATCAATAGATTCAAAGATCACCCATTAGATAAGACTGGTCTCAGATTCAGTTAATTAGCTTTAGTATCATTAGATTCAGAGACTACCCGGTATATAGGACCGATCTTATACTTAGTTAAGTACTCTCATTATCAGTAGATACAAAGAGCACCTGCTAGATAGGACTGACCTCAGATTTCAGTCAAGCATTTCCATTATCATTAAGATTTCAGAGATCACCCACTTGAGAGGACTGATCTAAACTTTAGTATTCAGTTATTAATATCAGTAGATTTAATTATTTATTATCTCAGTATTAGTAGTGAGTTCAGACGTCAGTAAAGCAGTGTCCGAGTCTCATTATTCAGTGTCACGATAATTTCAGTTATGATTTATGCGTTCATGTATATGTCTTCATTTAGTATTCTCATGATTATTAAGTTAAGTAATTGTTCATGCATAATCCCTTGCATTTAGCCTTACCTTATCTTGCATACTCAGTATATTCCCACATACTGATGCATTTGTGCTATGGTGTTTTACTTTACAACATAGGTTCAGAAGCACGATATCCAGAGCACCCTTAGCAGCTCAGTTTTAGTCAGCAGAAGTAGACCTAGCAGTGAGTCAGGATAGTTCTTATTTAATTTTATTACCATTTTTAGTATTTTAGTAGTTGGAGTTAGTTGGGGAAATATCCCATCAATTCCATAGTTCGGACAATTTAGAGGCTTTCAGACTACAGATATTTTAGACAAGTTATTCAGACAGATGTTTAGTTTTGATATTGATAGACTTTACTCAGTTTTTTTTCCAGAATTTGAACCTTATGGTAGGTTTTCACTACTTTTCCATATTTATTTCAGTATATTATGCAGTGCTCAGGTACAAATATCAGAAAGGGTTAACTTATGGTCCCTCAGTGTCATAAGCAATGTGTAGCATCTTGGGTTCAGATCCAGGGCATTACAAACTCAGTATCAGAGCTTATGGTTCAATAGTATCTTAGAAAGTCTAAAAAGCCGCATCTAGTAGAGTCTTATGCATGGGTGTGTTGCGCACCACATTTATATACAAGAGACTATAAGATGTTTTTGGAATTGTTTCCCTTCTTTCAGTGTTCAGGTCGTGTGAGTATGCATAAGTTCTAGTTGATTCTCAGTCTGATCTATTTTCCCTTTCATTTACAGAAGATTCCTCCTCGCAAAGACAATGTCCATAGGGATGATAACCAGCTACCTCAACCAGTACATCCCGAGAATCAGAATGTGTCACATATAGAGTTTTGGGCAGCTTTTTAGGCACTAGTCCAAGCTATGACCACTAGTGTTCAGGGAAACCATTAAGCTACAGTCCCACCTCAGTAAGATGGGGGTTCATCCACAGCCAGAATTGAAGATTTCATAAAAATGAACCCGCCAAAATTCTTTGGGTCAGTAGTAAGTGAGGACCAACAACTTTATCTAGAAGAGGTGAAGAAGATCACCCAGATTATGCATGTGTCTGAGGAAGAGAGTGCAGAATTAGAATCCTATAGTTTGAAGGATATCTCTCATGACTGGTTGTAGCATGGAAGAAGAGTAGAGGGAAGGATGTAGCTCACATGACTTGGCAGGAGTTTAAGGATGCCTTTCTAGATAAGTTTTTCCCACTAGAGATGAGAGAATCTAAGGTAGAAGATATTATGAAACTAAGGCAAGGATTCATGACAGTGAAGGAGTATTGTCTTAATTTCAATCTGTTAGCTAAGTATGCTCACGATTTGATAGCTGACCCTAGAGCAAGTATGACTAAGTATATGATTGGTGTGTCCGCATTGGTGTTGAAAGAGTGTATGATTGCTATTCTTAATAGAGATATGTACCTTTCTATACTAATGATACATACGCATCAGATTGAGGCCAATAAAATGAAAGAAAGAGAGAGAGTGAGTAAGAAAGCCAGAACAGGTAGTCATAGTTTCTCTCAGGCAGGGTCACAGAGTGGTAACCATTCTCACCATTGCCAGAAGTTTTCAGTCTCAGCTCCATCCTTAGCTAGTGTTCCCACACAACTTTAGGGATGGTAGTCATGATAGAGCACCAGTCTCCAAAGCCAAGAGTAGTGCTAGTGGTGTTTGGACCTATCCACTTTGTGAAGAAGGTGGCAAGAATCACCTAGGTGCATGTAGAGCCAGTAGTGATATGTGCTTTGGGCATGGTAAGCAAGGCCACAGGATGCAAGAGTGTAGACCACTAGCTTAAATGGGTAAATATTTGCATCAGCAGGGCACCAATAATGGTCAGTGTCAGAATAGATTGTATGCACTCCAGACCCGTTATGATACGAAAAGTTTCCCTGACATAGATTCGGGTACGTTATAAGTCCTTTATATTCATGATATGAATTATTATATCCTTTACTCCCATTTGTGATTATGTTTCTGCATGATTCAGTTAGTAATGCTAGTTAGTTAGTTTAGCAGTCAGACAATCAGATTTTTATAGTTTGTTCTCTTATCTTTTCATCTAGTCATGCATTAGTCTCAGATCTCAGACGATCAATCATGACCCACTTTGTAGGTGCCCCGTGCATCGCCCCAGTATTTTAGTAAAGTGTTCTTAGAGGGACATAGAGTCCCAAGGGGGAGATACCCCATAATATTATGATGCTTTAATGTCCTTAGACTCATTCAGTTGCTTTTTCAGACTCTCCTTACGAAGTTAACACCAATTATCATTGCATAATTTGTCAAGCATTCAAAAGAAAGTTCAGTTAAGTATTCATGCATTAGATATGCATGTTTAGTAGAAAAAGGTCAGCTTTTCAGTGTATTCAGTCAACCATTCATGAGGTCAACTCAGTTACGCATCCATGCATCAGATATGCATGTCTATTATTAGAATTCAGCTTATGAGTAGCTTCGGTCATGTATTCCATGCATCAGAGATGCATGTTCAATATGAAATCTCAGTATATCAATAGTTCCATGTCATATATTTATGTTTCAAATGATCTCGTTCCTTAAGTAAGCTCAGTCGATCAGTATTCTTAGCCTATCAAGCGACATTCGAGGATGAATGTTTCCAAGGGGGAGATATTGTAAAACCTCACAAAGTTCTCTCATAGTCTGAGCCTTAGAGCATTTCAAGTGAAGTGTAATTCCAGCCTTAAAAGATCGAGAAGTGACTTCCAAAGTGGGAAATATTTTAAACTGTGTAGAATTTCCCAGCATCAATATTTTGATATGTAGAGAATTGAATAAGCTTTCCATCAATATCAAATTCGCCCAATTCGACACTCGAATAAAGAGTTAGAGCAATTTTAGTGAGACGGTGTGCCACCTGACACTTTAGCGCATCACGGATCCAGCAAAAATGGTAATTGTCAAATTCCAGTGAGACTCCGCAATTCCACCATGTCGTGGTGTCTTTCCAGTTTGCAACCAAGGTGGCAACGCAATTTCCAACGCGTCGTGCCAAGTCTTAGTTTCCCAATTGTCCAATTTCTAGTAAGTTGGCGCGATTATGGCGCGTCGTTCCAGCACGTAAAATTCAGATATTTCCAGTTCCGAATTTTAATTCCAAAGGTAAAACGGTCACTTTCCTACCCATATATATACCCTTTAACATGAGATTCAGCCACATTAAACCCAAATATTGTTTTCTCTCAATTTTCCTCAAGGACAAGAGCTAGGGTTCCAAAATCAAGACCCCAATCATCAAGGTTTCACCATTAGTCTTTCGAGGATCAAGTAGTAAGGTATGCATATACTGATTATTGGGTTCCTTCCGCCCAAGAATTTAAAGTATCCCTTTTTAAATTCAATGATTGTGATTTTATGAGTTTTTCATGATTCATGTGAATTGAAGTTCATGTTTATGTTATTATTAAGTTATAATCCATGCTTTAGAATACAATTTAAAAGCTTTGATCTTGTTATGAGTTGAATTGCATTAAGTCCATGTTAAATCCCTAAATCTGCATGTTGGTTGATGCAGTATTTGTTGTATGACCAAAGCATGCTCCCCATATGTTTGATAAAATACTTATGAAGGATTTAGAGTCATTATAGCATGTTGAGAAGAAATCTCCAATTATGTGAAAGTTTATGTATGCCAAGTGTTTGTCGAAAAGCCTTAATGAATGAATTGTGACATGTTAGCATGAAATCCCCCAATTATGTGCTATTCAATGCATGTTAAGTATTTGTTGTAAGACCTTATTAGATGGAGTATGAGCCACTATCACATGTTTATGATTTCTAATTCCTTAAAGAGATGCTTTAGCAAGTCTAGAGCCAATGCCAGTTTCAAGATGCTCTAAATCAAGATACAAATAGTAAAACTCAGTCAGTTACAGAATTTAGTTCTCTCAAACAGTTATAGAATTTATGAAATCTCAGAAATCTAGTATTATTAGCATTCTAGCTTTAGTTCAGTAGTCAGCTCAGATCTTAGTAGTAATCAAGAATTCAGTTCAGATCTCAGTAACATTTTAGTAAATAATTTGAAACTCAGTATCATTCAGTCAGATAATGAAATTCAGTAGTATTCGTTGATCTTCAAAATCAAGTGAACTCAACTTAACTCAGTTACTCAGTATGATCAGTAACAGATTCAGCTCAGTCTAGTACAGTTTAAGAAAAAAAATTAGTTCATAGTATTTCATTTGGGAGTAGGACTTAGCACCGAGCGAACCTAGGGATGGGGACTCACCCATTAGAGAGGTCTGGGATCCCTAGGAAAAATCCCTAAGTTCCAGAACTACGTAGCCAGCATAGGTACGAGATGTCACCCATTAGATAGGAATGACATACTCAGGGATCACCCGTTAGTATATATTATATATATAGGACTGATCCCTGGGGTCACTCGTTAGACACGACTGACTCCATAGCAGAAGTGTATTTACCCGTTGCATGGTACTGACACCCTTCCAGCTTGGGTTATAGGTTGGACCCCACAAGTTAAGATTCGGGGCATGTCGATTAGATGACTACTTCTCACAGTCTCAGTTTTAGAATCAGTCTCAGTAAAGGAACTCAGCTCAGTAGTACAATGTAAGGACTATCAGATACAATCAATTGTTATGATTATCAATAGACTTAGAGATCACCTATTAGATAGGACTGGTCTCAGATTTAGTTAATCAGCTTTAGTATCATCAGATTCAGAGATCACCCGCTACATAGGATTGATCTTAGACTCAGTTAAGTAATCTCATTATTAGTAGATATAAAGAGCACCCGCTAGATAGGACTCATCTCAAATTTCAGTCAAGCATTCCTATTATCATTAAGATTTCAGAGATCACCCGCTAGAGAGGACTGCTCTCAACTTTAATATTCAGTTATTAATATTATTAGATTCAATTATTTAGTATCTCAGTATTAGTAGTGAGTTCAGACATCAGTAAAGTAGTATCTGAGTTTCAGTATTCAGTGTCACGATGATTTCAGCTATGGTTTATGCATTCATGTATATTTCCTCATTCAGTATTCTCATGATTATTCAGCTAAGCAATTGTTCATGCATAAGCCCTTGCATTTTTCCTTACCTTATCTTGCATACTTAGTACATTTCCACGTACTGATGCATTTGCTCTATGGTGTTTTACTTTACACCATAGGTTCAGAAGCACGAGATCCAGAGCACCCTTAGTAGCTCAGTTTCAGTCAGCAACAGTAGACCTAGCAGTGAGTCCTCATCATTCGATGATAGTTCTTATTTAATTTTATTACCAGTTTTAGTATTTTAGTAGTTGGAGTTAGTTGGGGATATGTCCCATCAACTCTATAGTTCGGACAGTTTAGAGGCTTTCAGACTACAAAGTTTTCAGATAGATGTTTAGTTTTGATATTGATAGACTTTACTCAGTTGTATTTTCAGAATTTGAACCTTAGGGTAAGTTTCCACAAGTTTTTCGCATTTATTTCAGTATATTTTGCAGTTCTCAGGTACAAATATCATAAAGGGTTAGCTTGTGGTCCCTCGGGGTCATGAGCGCCATGTAGCATCTGGGGTTCAAAATTCGGTGCATTACTTTTAGATTTCCCTTTTGTGATTTGCCTATAAAGTTAACTTATTCTGGGTTTGCTCCACATGAATTTGCAGAGTGACCACTAATATAACAAATCTCACACCAAGATGAAGGACTGCTAAACTACATTTACTGAATTGTGTAATTATTTAATTGTAAAGATAGACCAACTGAGAAACCAAAGATGTGACTCTGTCAACCTCTATCATTCTTGCAGGATTCTTTACCATACTTCAAGACATATCACTTTGTCATTCGGGATCGTCTTGTGTAATTTAGTTCAATAATGTGTACAACTCATCATAAGTTTTATCTAAACCTTGAACACCTGTAGCTAAATGTAAATTTTTTTATGGTGTAGTAAAGAGCTTCAACAAAAGTATGAGACAATACCTCATTAGTCTGTTGGTGGTGGGGGAAGTCCCTAAGAAGAGATTTGAATCTCTCCCATGCATGATATAAATTCTTATCTGGACACTGGCTAAAACTAAGAATCTCACTCTGTAACCTAGCAGTCTTGCAAGGAGAGAAGAATCAAATGAGGAACTTCTTTACCAGATCATTTTGGGTATTGAAAGGGGTTTGAAGGTTCTACCTTTAACCATTTCTTTGCTTCCCCCAATTGTGAGAAGGGGAAGACAGTGAGCCTCACGTAGTTTGTGGAGATTCTAGTAGTAATAAAGGTGTTAATGATCTCTAAAAATTTCTATAGATCGACCTATGGATCATCATATGATAACCTTGTGAATTGCCCACTACTGTGCAGTAATTGTACCATATTTTTTAAGCTCAAATCTACCTTCAAGTTTCGGTGGCAGAGGTAACATTAGGTGTGACTTCCTTTCTTTACTTTACAACTTCCTTTCTTCACTTTCATGCAACCAAAACTAAACCTCCACAACGAACTGGCCTCCAACCAAACCAAGGAAGGATGATGCACGCAATTTCAAACCACAATACTCTACCACCACACCGATACCAATACAACCAAGAAAAACCTATCTGAGATCAAAGACTCTAGGTTTGAGTCATGTGACCAAGTACAACATCCAAATATGACCCTCTTTTGCCTTTCCAAACCTGCTATCCACTGTAAACTAAGAAAAAGGTCATCCGAGTCCTGTCTGCGCAACCCCATCACACTAAAATTTAAAAACTAAAGTTCATCCACCAAAATCCACAATGGCAAGGATAAGAATAAGCCCAAATTGCGCATCCTGGACACACAAATCGAGATGGTTAAAGTTTTCAATTTATGACAATGCTACAGCGGGTTTGAATGACCCTCAAAATTGACTATCGGGATTTTGAAATACAAACACTCACCATTGAATAATCTACTCTAGGATGTCTCACCATTCGAAGATTAAACCAAGCTAGGCTCAACTTGAGTACACTACTCCTACCAAGTAGATAATAAAATTTCCAACAAAAATTGAAAATCAAGGTCAAAGCTGAAGGAACCATTATCAAGTACCAATAAGATGCCATCCAAATATCTACCAACCTCAATCTATCCAAACTAAATAAGAACAAATAACTAGAAAAAGAGTAGGATTAGCTAGTCTATAGGTGAAACCCTAAGACAAATCTGAAATCAAAGGTTACACACAAATGCTACAACTCCCGGCTTAAATAGAAACACCAAGCCTAAACTGATCGATCTTAACTATCCAAACCAATCCCATAGACGGCTAAGTATTCACACTAAGAATCTATCATAACACTCAAGATGCCATTCTAAGGCATCAAATCCAAACTAAAGCTGACAAGTTTAAAATAAGGTCGAATACATAAATCGACCTTACTATCCAAATTAGACATATCCCCACTGGATCTTGTCAGAGCCAAAATCAAAACACAACTGAGAACAAAAATCACATCGGAGGATAAACCACAGTTTGAAAACACAAGCACTAACCTCCTTATCCGCTGGAGGGCATAATAATCTAAGCATACTCAAGAACACACCAAGGCTTCTAATAGTACTAGTGACAACCTAAACTCTACAATATCAAAGAAATGCAACCTTCATCGAAAACTGGCCAATCCAATATTTCATATCAACAATAAATACCCAAACTTCCAGCTTAAGAGTCGGTAAAAAAAAAACATCACCTATCTCCACCTCTCTTAACTCCACTAAAACAAGAACCACATTATGACAAGAATGGAGTATCTAACTCTACGCAAATACTAGGATAAAACTATCACCAGGAGATAAACCTAACAGATCTGAGAGGTAATCCCAAGACCTCCAACATTAACCTTAAGACCACTACTGGGTGATGAACTAGACAAATCGGAAGAATGGATCCCCAATTGATCAAACTCAAAAATAGGCTATAAGAAGAAGGATAAATAATGCAAAAATCTTAGTAATCCAGAAGGCGAGTCCTAGAATCTCACGCTCAAAAACAGGCAATGTAACTAAATAGCCAACTTTTGAACAATAGAAGACCATTGTACCTTCACTTTAATAGTCCACTTAACAATCGATCTACCATAGCCAACAGATGAGTAAAACAACCAACCTCGACTCTCTATAAGAGAGAAACTATCAAACCGAGCCAGCTACCCAGATCAACGAACAAGGATCGTGAGAAAGGAAATCCTAACTAGGTAATTCTAGCCTAGAAATCTATCAAGCGAGGATTGATCAAAATTAAACAATGGCAATAATAAAAACAACAATAAAAATATTAGTACAAGGAATAGGCAGTACCAAAAATGAGAATCAATAATAAGTACCACTCTAAGGCCAAAAGAAGACCAATACATAAAGGTAAATGGGACTCGAATCCCAAATGCTATACCCCTAAGGAAATATCATTACTAATCCACTTTATTTACTACTAAAAGAACCCATCTACGAGGGTTTCCATATAATCATGAACTCTACACTAAAGGACGTACCAATTAATATAAACTTATTGAGGCATATAATCATCGATAAATATGAAAACCCTAATAAATTCAAATAAAAAAGTAAGGTCATAAAATGAAGGCACACATATAGTAGTGGAATTTTAAAGTCATATGACTGACGTGCCCAAGGGAGTATGAATCTTAGCTAGTCTAAACTCGAACTGAGCATCCGAATAACCAACTGAGATACAAACTACACATCACTAATTGAAGGTGCCACAACACTATGAAATTAATATAGATGAGCTAAATGAATAATAATATCATGCTAGGGACACTCTCTAAACCAATTACCAATCTCATTATAGTCGTAGAAAACCTTTGAAGCCCTAAGCTGGTGAGAACACGGGCTGACCACAACTGGCTGACCAACTGATGCTGGGGGCACTCCATACTGGAATGACCATCTTCTCTGCAGTAATAACATACCTCAAGGGCCCTAAGTTGTCAGGGAACACATCCAAACTCTATTTGAGCAATCAACTCTCATCTGGGGAACATCCTAGACCAATGGCCTGGCTTACCACAACCATGATAAGCTCCTGAAATACTCTGATGTATTATGACCACTTATCTAAAATAGCCACCATAACCAAAAGATCCATAATAAATACCCCACAAGGTTTGATGAGAACTCTATCTATTTTGACCTCCATGTCTAATCCGAGAGCCACTTGTAGTCTGAGATGCTACATGCTGGAAACTGACAAGATGCAAGTGAAGTTAGTATCCACCGAAAGGATCCTTACTCCTATATGGAATACTAATAACACTATACTAATGATATGGCCTCTTACCGCCACCTCTATAAGTGTCAATATATGCTCTCTCTATGGTCCTCGTATGATCAACAACCTGAGGGAAAGAAGACCCAGTGCTATCAAATGCTTTGAATCTAAATGGAGTAGCAAAGTTAATGCTTGAATAAATTCATTCACCATCTCATGCTCTGAAGGACATAGCATAGGATTATGGCTATCACACTTAAGAAACCCAATGTCATAATTCAAAACAGCAAGGATCCTTGTTGAGCACTAACAAACATAACTCTGGCTTAAGAACTTCTCAAAGATTCAAACCTCATCTCTGGCTGTAAGGTATCCATAAAAATACTTGAGACCGTAGTGCTAAATCTTTAAAGGTTGAAGTAGTCATAAATTCTAACAAAGCTTGGGTTAGCCTCAAATCCTCTTTCCGATGCTATAGATCTTTGATTTTAACCTCTAAATCCCTAGTTTGATGTGGTGCTAAAGCTCTGGGAACATGTGTTATAATTCTATTCTCTTCTAATGATAACCTCGTGTCATCTATCTAGGAAAAAATAAAGTCAAAAAATGTACTTGAGGCCCATAGAAATATGGACACACAACAAGGAGCCAAGAACAAAATCTCCTAAGAATGCCTTGTAGCCACCCGGAGATTAGTTACTGATGTCTCCACATCAATCCACAAAACTCTACTAGACACAAAGCTCTTATACCAACAAACCGGCAAACATAGACTATGATACCAATTTGTCATGACCCAATTTATCAGATTATGATAGCATCTACTATAACCTATTAGTAGGTAAGATAACCAATAGTCAAAAATCAATTGTAATAAACTATCAAGAGAAATAAATAAAGATAGCAGAATAAATATGATAAAAGGTTAATGCATATAATATAAACCCAAGACCTGGTGGAATCAGTACATGAGCTTCTAATATAATATGAATACAAAATAAAGTACTAAATAAATATATAGGTACAACCCATATATAAATACAACTAAGAGATAAGTCAAATTCATAAGAGGGAGAATAGTAATACTCTGAAGGCCAAGAACTCATCCTAATTCTCTGTTTCATAGCTGCTCCACATAAAGCACACGACTATAGCAAGAACCCGTACTATGATCTACAAGCTATAAAAGTGTAGTATAAGTACCAAACACGTGGTAATATATAGAAAAATACCGATTGATCTCCAAAGATTTTGCAAACATAGATAATATAACACAACCCAATTTCTCAGGTCAGGATGGCGCCTACTATATCCCACTAGTAGGTAAACGAAATCTGTAGTATGGAACAACTAGTAATGGTGTACCCAACTAGATAAAGAAAAGAATGAAGAATAGATAAAATAAAAAAACATTACATAATATAGTCCCAAAACCTGGTGGTATCAGCATAAGACCTTTTAACATAACAAGGATACAAAAGAGGCACTAAATGAATTTATAGAGACAACCATCTATGAATACAACATAGAGACTAGTCTAATGCATAAGAGGGAGAAAAGTAATACTCCAAACATTAGGAGCTCACTCTAAGTCTCTGAACCATGGATGCTCCATACAATGCACACATCAATGGCTATAACTCATACTATGATTTGTTGGCTGCAAAAGTGTAGTATGAGTACCAAATGTGTGGTACTCAATAGGCAACTACCAACTGAGCTCCAAAGATAATACAAATATATATAACATATAAATAAAATAAAAAACTACACTCAAATATCTAATAACCATATAAGGAAGTCTATGAGATAATTGGGATAAACTATCCTATTCATGTCCATGAGACTAACATAATAAGGCTAAGAAAATAATAAGGATGCACTATCTTATTCAAGCCATACATAGTAATCTCAACACTATACAGTATATCACAAACCAATATACGAATAAAAAGGGAAAATAAGGATATATAATAGTATACAAAGCCAAGGAATTAATATATAAAATCTAAGTAAATGAAGGAAAGAGGGGATATACGGTAATACCATAGCTACGTATAGCTAGATATATATGCACACATAAATAAAGTCAACTCGAAGTATAGCCTAAGTCACCAGACTAGCATTTTAAGACCTTATTATTGTAGCATGAACTAATGCTAGTATACTCAGGGCTTCTAACTCATACATCTAATCATAAGTTAATCATGCATCATAATTAAATCATAAGATAGAAGAGGCTATAATCATGCCTCAATTCTCCTTAGCGAATCAATAACCATTCCATGACAAATTAGCCATAATAATGATCATAACAATAATAATAACAATGTCAATGATAACGCAATAATCAGCTAGTCAGGACAACTAAATACCTAGTCAAGCCTATTATGTTCCCGCACCGCCACAGGCTCAAAAGTTTCAATCAGCATACAACACACCACAAGGCATAGTCATTGCCCATACCTATGCAACCTCATCATATGGGCTAATAGATATAGGTGCATACTGGTGATAGGCAATGCATATGTAAAGATGTATGCAACAAAATCCACAATCAAATAGGTAAGTATAATCAATATCATAATATCCTCATCATAACCATCACCATCATAAATATGGTCATCATAACCATCATCATCATAACCATATATATATATATTTTCCTTATATAAGACTAGCCAAACTCAAACCGGTGATGTACACGTAGGCACATCAATATAATCATCCTCTAGCCTTTCCAGGTATATCATTATAATCTTACTCCAGCCTTGCCAGGCATTAATATCACCATCATAATATCCTACGGCCTTACCTAGTATCAATATATATTATCACAGTGTCCTCCAAACTTGTTGGGTATATACGCATACCATCATAGTCATCCTTCGACCTTGATGGGTATATAATCAGTATCATCATAATTATCAACACATATATACACCATATACTAAAATATATCATTGGGTTTTACCTGGAATTTATATCATCAATACAACATCTCCCTCTATCCCATACAAGAGAGATGTGTATACAGATATAATAGGTGCACGGACTCAAGCTATGTCTAAAAGAGTATAAATCCATTGCTCGATGTGAAATTCAAGACTAAATCATTATAAAAGTGTAAAAAGGGTCTATATCTCTCACGATCAGAGTAATTAGTGGTTTAAAAAACATAAACCAAAATCTATCTCGACCGAATCTTTAAAGCAACATTTTAAATCTCATTTACTTATAAGTAATTTATCCATTAAGATACGCAGTGATTATTATAAAAATATCTATTTTTAAGGTGAAAATGGGCTTTAACCCTTGTTTAAGTAAATCGATAATATGATCATATTATAGCTAAATTCGCAACATTTACCAAATTTATGATCATGAATGTACCAAACCTATGCACGCCATCACCAATATTCAAATAATG
Organism: Capsicum baccatum var. pendulum; assembly: GCA_030864225.1. Classification (NCBI taxonomy): domain Eukaryota; kingdom Viridiplantae; phylum Streptophyta; class Magnoliopsida; order Solanales; family Solanaceae; genus Capsicum; species Capsicum baccatum. The sequence continues at coordinate 101,379,199 of CM061556.1, forward strand.
AAACCATAAGCATCAATATCTGCAACCGCATTCTTTACAAGGATAAACACTTCCAGATGTCCAACCGATATCATAACATGACCTTTGGCCTAACAATATGATTTTAATAATTATAACATCATAATCAGGGTCTTAGGCCCACATACATATTCAAAGCTAATATAAATAATCATATTTATAAGCTATAGCATATCTATGAGGTATAACATATCGTTGAGCCATAAATATACTTATAATCATCTCACATCTAGGAGAAACAACATCAATAAGTATCTCTCATCTAGGAGTCATAATATCAATAAGCATCTCACATCTAAGAGGCATAATATCAATTAACATATAGGTCATAAATCATGACTTTAGGTATATCATCTCTATAGGACAAATATCACATCTATGACTATATCATGGCCATAAGCCACTTATCCTTTTTTTAGGGAAATACCATCCTCATTTGTCAATACACGAACTAACCTTAAACTAAAAGCTTACTCGTATCAACTATGCCTAACATCCGTAGTTAAGTCCATATGGGCTAACCTAAGTATTGGCCTAAACTGGGCCGGAAGAACCCACTTTTAATCACCGAATTCCATATTTAGGCAATTTATACTCCGAAATAGTTTAAGGTATCCAAATTCACTTTTTAATGGTACCTAAGCCATAATCAACTCTAAGATAGGTAACCTACCTAGAAACATGATCAATTAAGTCAACTCCATCTAAATTACAATTTCAAGATCACTAGAATGGTCCAAATAATGTTAATCATACTGACCATTCTTCCAATGCTTAAAATACATCCCAAACCTACCAATATATTATATTATTCTACAAATTTGTTTAATCTAGAGAGAAGGTAATAGAATCCTAAGAGTGTAATAGGCATTTCACCTTATGGGTCAAAAACCTTATCCAATCCACAATGCTTCAATAATCAAGACTAAGTTATTCTACCCATAATCAATCTTAATATTTACATTCACATGGAATATATAACATGCATCTTCTTACGAAGAAGAGTAGATGGAAGCCTATCTCAATGCCGAACTCCTTACATCGTTCACCAAACGTCTGTCTTCACTTCATATTCTTAAATTTCCATCACGCTATCAAAATTGTAATCTACTCATCAATACGAGAATAATGAAAATAAGTGGAAACATGAAAAATAACTTGAAGTGTCACTAAAATATCTACTACTAAAAGGACTTTCGTCCTCAAAAGTCAATGTATAGAAATATCTCAAAAGCTCAAAAAGTTGAGGTACTTGGCCTCCAAGCTTCTAGCACAACATCCCAAATAACCTCTAAGAAGAGAGAACACTTTCAAGGATTTTACCATAGGTATCCCCTTTTCAATTAGCTCTCTTACTTCACTTCCAAATAGCCAAACTCAACTTCAACCACCAAAAGACCTCCAACTGAACAAAAAGAGGCTGATGCATGCAAATCTAAACCACAACACACTGATACCATCTCAATACCTATAAAAATCAACAAACGCTCACCCGAGCCAAAACCAACCTAAGACATTTGTTATACCACAGACTCCAACTCCAAATATAACCTTCATTTGCTATTCTACACCTTCTATCCACTCCACACAATGAGGAAAATTACCCGAGTCCTATTTGCACAATCTCATCATAGACAACTCAAAAAACTGAGGTTGATCTACTAAAAGTCCACATGATAAACATGAGAATAAGCCCATAAGGCGCTATCTAGGCACACAAATGGAGATAATCAAGGAACACAATCTATGCCAATCCTACAGTTAGTCTGAATTGTAATCAAACTAAAACCAAAAGGTCAAGGCATAATTACTTATCACTGAGGATCTTCTCCAAACCATATTGAATCCAAATCAAATATATTACTCCCATTGAGTATATCATTCAAAATTATGAAAGAAAACCGTAAACCCATGGTCAAAGATGAGGGAACTAATACCAGGACTATGGGATATCATCGGAACACCTATCAACTATAATCCATCTAGAGTTGAGAATACCAAATAGGTAACCAGAGAGTAGGATCAACCATCATATAAATGAAATCCAAACTGAGACAAATCTAAAATAAAGGCTATACTCAAGGTCTAAAACTCCAAGAAGAAATCTCAACACCAAAGATGAATAGCTTGATCTCAACAACCTAAACCAAACCTGAAGATGGGTAGGTATTCATGATCTAAATCTATCATGACTTCCAAATCACTATTCCAAGGCCTCAACTCAAAAACTGAGCCAATAAGTCTATATTAATGCCAACTTGTAATGCCCCAGAAAATGAGTCCTGAAGCATCACACGGTGCTTGAGGCTACGAGTATCTCCAAGCTAACCCTTTGAGACATTTTCATTCAGTTCAGAACAAATCAATGGGGTTTCCATAAATAACCCTTAAATATCAACAAAGTAATCATCATCCAAGAATAAAAGAATTTCAGAAAGATAACAAAATATGGCTTATTAGTCAACTCCCAACATCTATACTAGTCTGACAAGCCTCTAAGAAAATCAATAAAACCAACGAGCCATTGAGACATGCCCAAACTGACTTATACTCAATTATCAAATGTAAATAATTTCATGAAACTAACATCAGACATCACATCCTCGGAACATGAGGACTCATCACAATAGAGGATGTAGAACAGCATGCCTGAAGAATCACTATCGAACCTGGAACTGAGCACCTAAACCTACATTCTGAGAAAATTCAGCCCACATCCGAAGATATGGGTCAGTATCATGGAAAAAAATCGAGTATATGGGGGTGTATGCAGTTGTATAAACATCATCATCATAAATATTTATAAGAAATATGCAGGATGTATGAAAGACTCACATAGCCCGAAGAAAATCATCATAATCATGAGAGGATGAAATAAGTACAATAACACATGTGAGTCATCATATAATTTGTAAATCACTTTCAGTTCATCAAGAATATCAATTCTCATAATGTAAATATCATTTAAATCTTTCGAAAGAATAACTTTCACAATTCTACTTTCAAATAACTTCACCATTCACCATAGACACAAGGAAACACACACACACTGGGAGATCCTATAACCGACATAAATCATGTGATCAACATGGATTCCAACGTACAACCCACGTTGGGGAGATCCATCCTATCCTTGCCATCGGAGTAGGGCTATCGATATCAAATCCACACAAACTAGTGATCACTATACAAATTAGCCTCAGGCTCACTCCTACGAGGGCACGTAGTTCTAGGGAAGTTAGGTCACTTTATACCTCTCACTCGGTGTTAAGTATTTCTCCCAGACTTAGCTCAGATCATTTCAAAGACAATCCACAACAAAACAATTTTAGTAATATATAAATATACATCGGGAGCTATCATGCTTCCCATCTATCAAAATCAACCACGTTGTGGATTTCTTTCATACTCGAGTTCAAAACAACTCCATTAAGATCAAAAGGTCAAATCATTCAAAATATCTCAAATATTCAACATCAACGTGCTTATAACACACACTTTCTAAAAAAACATAATTTTCAATGGGAATTCACGACCCAAATATCAAAATCATGATAAATATCGTTCAAAATTCATGCTTTATATCTCCACACATGTAAATTCTTCTTTCAAAATTATAAACAACAAGATTTTATAATAATCATCATAAGATATGGGTTCATGCTTCAAATTCATAAAAATCAAATAAAAATCATGCCTTTGTAAAGAAAATTACTTTTGGGCACAAGAACAAAAGAGAGTTCTTGTTGAAAAACCCCACATACCGTGAATGATGAACTTTAGATCGATACTCATTTTTGAGATGTTAATCGTGCCTTTGAATGATGGTTCTTGAGTTCTTGAACTAGGAACTTGGATTCTTGAATAAATTTGCAGAATTAATGGTGAACTTTTGAGGTTTTTGAAGTTGGATGTAGGAGCTTAGGGTTTTCTTTTTAAGGGAATTTAATGAAATTTAACATATAATGCTTCTAATAGGCTTTAATATAGGGTTTGGATGGATTTTGGATGAGGGGGAATGACCAAAACGCCCCTAAAAATTAAAAAAAATCTCGAATCTGTCCTTTGGTGGACTATTTTGATAGTCTGAAGTAGATCAACCCTAACATTTTACTCCGAAATTAAAATTGGATGAAACCAATTTCATTAGAAAGAGGACTCTCATATCCTTCCGTTGATATATAGTATCTCACCCAGATCATTGTGTACGAGGAGCTATGATCATTTGAAGTTGACCCAAAAATTCACTTTTGATAGGCTAAAGTAGATCAACCATAACTGTTTTCTCCGATAGACTAATTGGATGAAACCAATTTCATTGGAAAGAGGACTCGCAGATCTTTCCGTTGATATATAGTAGATCAGTCGTATCATTATGTACAAGGAGTTATGATCAGTAAAAGTTGGAGCATAAATACGCCAGGCCTCATTACTTTTTTCTGCACATTTTACTGTTCACTACTATTCATGGTTTTATCGGAATGTTCATAACTCGTCGCTCGGGTGTCCATTTTGGATGATCCACATATAGTTGGATATCTTATTTGATACTCTATGCAATGGTGGGTCATAATCTAAGACATTCCACACGAAAAGTTTATAATTCATTCTAGAAGATAGAACCCAACACGTTTACGCACAAAATTTCAATGAAAAATTTCCCGAGGTATTACATAGCCACTCAAATCAATTTCAATGTCCAAATATGATGCATCCAAGATAAATAATACCGAGCTAAAATTGAGACATAGATAAAGAGCAAAATCACCATAGGGATAAACCATCAACTAAAAATGCAAATTGCCAACTCTATATCAACAAGATGACACAAAATATAGCCACAGAACTTGAAATCAACTCAAAGGATAAATCACCGATTGAGAAATGCAAATAACCCACTCTATATCTTCTGGAGGGCATAAACTATCTAAATATACTCAAAACTTCCCAAGCCTGCAAACCACAGTAGTAATGGCAGTAACTCTAGAAAGTTAAGGAAATTCAACTCAAGCCAAAAACTAACCAACCCAACACTCCATCTTAGCAAGGAATAGTCATAGGCATATATTATTTAGGATAAGTACTCCACTAAGCCTTATTAGGCTGAACAAATTTTGAAATGAGGATCTTCTAAATTCGCCCAAGTAGAAAAATCATAATTCAATCAATCTATGAATCACCTCATCGAGGAAAAATACCAATATCGACAGCAATGCCAAGGTTAAGGCCACTACAAGAAAATAAACCAAGAAACTCAAGATGAAAAACTTTTGATTTGTTAATTCAACATGGCATCACAGGAAAGACCACTTGCCTCTAACTCTCTAACTACACTATAGATAATAACTACCTTACAGTGAGAATGGAACATCCAAATCTACAATAATAATAAGGGTAAACCATCACTACGATACAAACCCAACAAATCTAAGAGAAAAATCTAGGATATCTTGATATCAATATCAAACCACTATTGGGCGATGAAATAGTTACTAATGAAGAACAAATAAAAAATTGGTCAAGCTTTAAAATGGGCTACATAGAGAGGGATGGACAATACAAGAACCTTTGTAACCCAGGAGGCAAGTCTAAGAATCTAAAAATCAAGAACGGGTAATATAACTCAATTGTCAATTCTAGCACCATACAAAATTATAAAAGGTCAACTTACCTTTGATTCTATAATTGAATCCACAGTTAATGTAACACATCCAAAAAATGGGAAAACAATCAATCTTACCTCGCTATAGGGAAGAAACATCAAATCAGGCTAGAGCTGCTCAAGCCATAAAATAAGAACCATAAAGAATGGAATTCTAACTAGATAACACTAATCTAAACAACTACCCAACAAGGGTAAATAACATCAAGCAATGACAATAATAGCAATAATAATATCAACATCAATATAATGAATTGGCGGTACTAAAATGAAAATTAATAGCTAGTACCACTCAAGGAACATAATAATGATAATGTACTAAGATAAATGAGACTTAAAACTAATTACTACACCCATAGGGAGAAAATATCAATATGGATCTAATCCATCCACTCATAAAAGAAATAAACCACGGGGTAGTCATATAATCATAAATTCAATAACAAGGCACACAATAACAAATATAAACTTATCAAGGCATATAATTATCAATGGGTATGAAAACCCCAATACATATAATGAAATGGTATATGTGGGAAAAAAATCACCCCTAACATTGTGAAATCTGTGATCACATGCCTGATGCGTCTAAGGAAGAGTAAATCTGCATGGGTCCAAACTTGAACCGACCGACTAAATCATCAATTGTGGCACCAAATGCACATTCTCCTGTCAAAGATGCCACAATGTCATGAGGTTGATCAAAATGAGCTAAATGACTAGAAATCCCACACCAGGGAGACTCTCTAGACCAGTAGCCAATCGCTTTACAATTATAACAAACTCCTAAAGTTCTAACCTTAGCAAGAAATATGAAGTAAGCCTAAATGGATGGCCAAATAACAATGAGAGTAATTTGTACTACTATTATTATCCTTTTCGTAATCATAGCCTATCTTATAAACTCTAGGTTGGCGGGGAATACATGCTAACTTTGTCAAAATAACCAAACTGTATTTGGGGCACTTTATACACCAATGTCCCATCTCTTCACAACTAAGACAAGCTCCTTAAATACTCTAAGATATTGCCCCTTGTAATTAAGAATAATCATCATGGCCTAAAGACCTATATTAAAAACTCCATAAGGTCTGCTAGGGAATTCGCCTGCTATGATCACCATGACTAATTTGAGAGCCACTTACAGTCTGGAATACCGCCTATATAGAGATGATAGGCTATAAATAAATCTGACTTCTACCATAAGGATCCTCACTCCCAGATAAAATACAAATAGCACCATATTGGTGGCATAGCCTCTTATCGCTACCTCCATAATTCTCCAAACATGCTCTTGGAGGCCCTCACATAATCCATAACCTAAGAGAAGGAAGACCCAAATTCTATTAAGTACTTTGATGCCAAATAGAGCGGTAATGCTAAACCTCTAATATGCCCTTGCACCATGTCTTGGTCTGAAGGATATAGCATAGAAATATGTCTGCCCCATTCAAGAAACCCAATCTCATACTCTAAAACTAGTAAAGAACCCTAATGAACACTAGTGAATCTAACTCTGGCCTGAGAAATGCTCGATGACTCAAATGTCACCCATGGCTATGAGGGATCTACAACATAACTCGGGATTCCTAATGTTGAACCTCAAAGGGTAGAAGTAGTCATGAGCTCAATTGGAGCCAGAGCTGGCCCCAAATCCTCTGGATGACTTTGAATATCTTTGATATCCATCTCTAATTCTCTAGTTTTTCATTGTGCTAAAGTTCTAAAAACACATATCAAAGTCTCATCTACATCTATAGACTATCTCGCTTCATCCATTTAGGATAGAATAGAGTCAAAGAATATGCTTGAGAATCATTGCAATGTAGACACATGATAAAGAGTCAAGAACTAGATATCCTAAAAATCTCCCTATAGCCTCATGAAGATAGGTTACAAATATCTTTGCACCGATCTGCAAGGCTCTACTAAACAGTTAGCTTTTGTACTAATTCATCGGTGAACCTGGATTTGATACCTATTTATCACAACCCAATTTCTCAACTCATGATGTAGCCTACTATAACCCACTATTAGGTAAGCCAAACTCATAGTCCAAAATAGTTGTAATAGACTACCAAACTATATAAAGAAAATAATATTAAATAAATAAATTAAAATATAAATACATAATATAGTCCCAAAAATTAGTGGTATCAACACAAGGGCTTCTAACATAACAAGGATACAGAAGAGGTACTAAATGAATATATAGATACAACCATCTCATAATACAACATAAAGACTAGTCTAATGAATAAGAGGGAGGAAAGTCATGCTCGAAATGTTAGGATCTCACTTTAAGTCTCTGAACTAAGAGCTCACTCTAAGTATCTAAACCACGGCTGATCCACACGATGCATACATCAATGGCAATAACCTATACTATTAACTGTAGGCTTTAAAATTATATTAGGAGTACTAAACACATGGTACTCAGTAGGCAACTACCAACTAACCTCCAAAGATAATACAATTATATATAACATATAAATAGAATGGAAAACTACATCCAAAAATCCATTAACCACTTAAGAAAGCCTATGAAATAATAAAGATAAACTATCTATTCATTTCCAAGAGACTAACATAATAAGGATAAAGAAGTAATTAGGGAACTCTATCTTATTCTAACTGTACTTTGGAATCTAAAAAATATAATATATATGAATAAAAAGGTAAAAAGTCAAGGAATGAATATATATAATCAGAGTAAATAAAGAAAAGAAGGGATATATGATAATACCATAGCTACGTATTATATATATATATATACATATAAATAAGGTCAACTCAAAGAATAGCCTAAGTCATCAAACTAGCATTTTAAGACCTAGTAATCATAGAAGGAGCTAGTGCTAGTATACTAATGGTTTCTAACTCATATGTCTAAGCATAAGTTAATCATGCATCATAATAAAATCAAAAGATAGAAGAGGTTAGAATCATACCTTAATTCTTGAGACCAAATCAGTAACCAATCTATCATAAATCGTCCATAACAATTATCATTACAATAATAATAATAATATCAATGATAATGCGAGTAATCGACTAATTTAGACAACCAAATACCTAGTCAAGCCTATCACATACCCCAACTATCCCAGGATCAGAAGGTTTAATCAATATAAAACATACCACAAGGCATAGTCTTCACCCATACCTATGTAACCCCCTCGTATGAGCTAATAGATATAAGCACATATTGGTGATAGGCAATGCAGATGCAAAGATGAATATAAAAAAATCCACATAATATATCAGAATACAAACTCAAACTGATAAGTATAATTAATACTATAATATCATCATTATAACCATCACCATCATTAACATCATCATCATAACCATCATCATAATAGTTATTCTCTGTCCTTGCTAGTATATATATTTGTTCCCTATATAGGGCTTGCCAGACTCAAACCAGTAGATGTACACATATGAATATCAATATAATCATCCTTCAGCTTTGCCGGATATATCATCATAATTATCCTCTGACTTTGTCGGACATTAATATCACCATAATAATATCCTTTAGACTTGTCAGGTACATTATATATCATCACAATGTCCTTCGACCCTATCAGGTATATAAGCATACCATTATAGTCATCCTCCAGCCTTTTCGAGTTTATAATTAGTCTTATCATAATTATCAACATATATACAAAACATCAATACTAAAATATGTCTTTGGGTTTTACCCAAAATTTATATCATCAATATAGTGAAACACCTTTGTTTTGACCCTTAGAAAATTTTCTTGAGTTTAAGATTTTGGACATCATATGACTTAAGGGTAATTGTCGTATGATGTGGGTACAATTTAGGGTCCTCAACTCTTATGTTACTCAATATGGTTTTGGTTGGTTTCTATCCAAGATACGAATGGACATTATACTAGTTGTATGTTAGGGCACGAGAAGTATAGTGCCAAACTGTATGATGTCCTACGTTTAGCCTAGATGATTCAGCCTAGGTTATAGCTTAAGGTTACCATTCATATGTTATGTATTTGAGTCAATGCTTATGGTTTTATTTTAGACAGTTCTGGGTTCCAAGTTGCTACCTAGGGTACGAGTTGTGGGTACCACTCATATGTTGTGGGTATAGTTTAGGTAGAGTGGTCGTACCCTCCAACACCTATTTTTATCTTTTAAGCTAAGGATATTTTAGACATTTCCTACCCCAAAACCCTTAATACTCCACATATTAAAACACATCATCGCCTATCATAACATACTTTGGAAGATCAAATCACTCTTAAAACTATCTCTAAACTCTTTTTTGAAGATTGTGCTAGGGTTTCTACAAGGTGTTAATGTAGAGGCTTAAGATTCAAGCTCTTTTCATGAATCTTTAAGAATAAGGCATATGAATCTTCCCTCATTGTTATTTCTCAAATACCATGTGTTTTAAACATTGATTATGTTTCATTAATGGCGGTTTTGAAAACCCATGTTGAGGGTCTTGGTGCATATTGTTAAGTATTGTTTACTCTTGGTTTAAATTGTGTTTATACATATTTTTTATGATTTTTTGCTCATATGGGTGCATGGTAATTATGGTTTACAAATTGGTTAATGGTTCACCCTAAACTTGATGGTTTTTACTTTGGTTTTGGTCTTGGTAACGGTATGCCCTCAAAGTATTTTTGAAAATGCCTAAGAGAATAAACTAGTCACATGTTAAATGATATTTTGAACTAAGGCATTGTCCTACTGAATAGCAATGGTTGGTAAATAGTTTTATGAAGGCCTTATTGGCCATGTAATGATTTAAAAAGTAACCTTATCTTGGTGGTTCAATTAGATAAAAGGGTTTAATTCCCTAAATATTAAATTAATTTATGTCTTTATTAACAATGGGTTTGAGACCTAAACTTTGAATTGAATTAGAGACTTCATTGGATAATGGGTTTGAGTCCCAATGTCAAATAATTGATTGGTTGATTTATAATGGTATGACATATTGTATGCTTGAAACTAGTGTTAGGATAATGATACTAACAAAGTACTTTTGGTAAGTAATTAGCTTAATTATTGTGTATGTGAAATGATGGTTTTAAATTAGTCCTTAAAGAGGGATGTGCAATTGTACCATGAAAGTGGAGTTCGAATGACTAATACTGGAAATTGTGCTAGCTAGTGTGGGTATCTTCATGACCGAGTGGTTCGAGTCACCCAAATAAATATATGAGTGGGAGGTTCGAGTCCATCATAATTCATGTATTGGTACTTAAATCACCTTGATTATGCTAGGAGATTGGAGTCCCCCATATAGCTACATACTGTTATGGATGTTCTCTTGTTCATACGGCTACACAAACTTAGGCCCTTCAAGCTAGGGGAGAGCTGGGCCTATATAGCTCGTGGGTGCCTTATATTATCACAGTTATGTTATACAACCTAGGTTAATGATTTCAAAGTTTATTCTAATTGTGTTCCCTATCCCTGCATGGTATATATATATATGTATATATATTTATTACATTGGTAGATTGGTTTTGAACTGTTGAGATTATTTTAACCTTATCCTTGAGTTAAATTCTAGCACTCCAACCACTAGCCATCCTCAAACACTGTATCCCTATGTAATGTAGGTGCTAGTCATGCTATCATACCTCCTACTCAGTGACTCATATTTAGGGACAACTTATGTTGATTTGAAGTGGTGAACTTCCATACTTTAGATGGCTCCATTTCTTTTTTTGAGTTTCTTTATTATTTATTAGTTTAGACTTGGATATCGGTTTTGGTTATGGTCCAGGGCATGTCCTAATCAGATATTCTTAATTTATTTTAGAGGCTTTGTTTGAAAAAATGTGGACTTGGGTATGTTATGGAATGGTTATAGATTTGGTTATTGTTTTGTAGTTTACCGACTAATTGGGTTAGGTATAAGGGTGATCTACGGTTCTTATTAGGCTTGAGAAGCCTATTCTGAGAAGGCCCTAATTCAGGTCATGTCAAGTTTGTCTCAAATCCCTAGGTTCATGGTCTGTTAGGTGTTCACAAAGCCATGTCAAGTGAAGTCTCTTTTATGGGTCTGTAAGGTACCACACTAATAAGAGAAAGGCTATTAGACATTTAAGAATGTTTCACCTCTTATTGTCTTATTTTGAGCTATCTTCTGGTTTTTTTTGCTCATTTGAAGATTATGCCTCTAAGAAGATATGATGTTTATACAAACTCTTCTATCCTGACTGAGGACAATATGGATTGAGCTCGTCCAACTTTTAAAGTCTACACCTAGTCAAGGGTTGCTACATCTAACTATCCTCATAGAGTTCTACCTATCCCCACTGGTCCTAATCTTGAAGGAGATACTCATACCCAGTCACCTTAAGGAGAGGCCACTAATACTGAGTTTCGTTGCTCTATTACCCTATTGACTCAGTTGGTAGCTTCTTAGTCTGAGAGTGACGTTCCTATTACTCTATCTTCTGAGGCCATAAGGGTTGGCCAGTTCATGACGTTGCATCCTCTTATGTTTATAGGTACAGAGGTTGAGGAGGATCATCAAAGTTTCATTAATGAGATGGAGAAGATCTTCTGGGTTATGCATATTTTGGAGGTTGAAAGAGTTTAGTTTGTTGCCTACCAATTGAAAGATGTGGTGTATTAGTGGTATGAAGAGCGGGAATAGTCAAAGGGAAAGGATGCTAGTTCTGCCTTGTGGGAGGATTTCTCTAGTTCATTTCTGGGCCACTTTTTTCCTAGTTGAGAGAGGCAAAAATTAAGAAGTTTGTGAATTTGAGACAAGGTAGGATGTCATTCCAGGATTATGACTTGAAATTTCATTAGTTGTCCATGTATGCTCTTAAGTTGTTGTTTAGCATGAGGGCTAGAATGCATAAGTTTTCTTTGGGATTGTCTCGTGAGTTGATCCTTAAGAGTAAGGCTACCTTATTGACCAAGGACACAAATATCTCCAAATTAGTTATATATATATAGTAGGTGGATAAAGAAAAGAGAAAGAAGGTTGAGCTTAGTGAGTGGCTAGAGAAGAAATTTAGACCTTCTGAGCAAAATGGTAGATATGGTGGTAAGTGGATAAAGAAGAAGTGGAGGATTTTGGTTATTTCTCCAAGGCTAGTGCTTCTTACCCAAAGTCATTGGGTAATCGTTGGTCTCAGTATAATGGTGGGATTTGAGCATAGGGTTCCCAATCTAAGGCTAGTGGGGCTCAGTTGGATTCATCCTACCCTCCTTATAGATTTTGTGGACGGTCATATTGTGGGTTATGTGAGCAAGGGAAGAAAAAATATTTTTATTATGGTTAGATTAGCCATATGCAGCATGACTATCGTGATAGAATGGCTTCTGGGGCTAACAAGATCCCTATTGGCTATTCATCTACTACTTCAAAAAAGAGTGATACTTTTACATCTATTTCTACTTTTGGTATCGGCATTGGCCTGAATTGATTTTATACTTTTGTGTCTCATTAAGATTCTAAGGCATCCTCTAATATTGTTACTGGAATGTTGAAACTATTCTCTCGTGATGTGTATTGTTTAGTTGATTCAGGGTCCACTCTTTTGTATATGACACCATTTGTGGTTGTGTATTTTGGTTTAGGTCCTAAGTGTATTTCTTATACTTTTTTTATATCTACCCTAGTTGGTGACTCTGTGATACAAAAAGAGTCTATAAGGGGTGTGTGGTATCTGTTAGTAGTAGAGAAACTCTTATGGACTTGATAGAGTTAGACACGGTTGAATTTGATGTCTTATTAGGGATGGATTGGTTGCATTTGTGCTAGGTTTCTCTAGACTGTCATACCCGTAAGGTCATGCTTAAATTCTCTAATAAGCCGATCATTGTTTGGGAAGGGAGTTCTTTAGTGCCTAAGGGGAGATTCATCTCATATCTTAGAGCCCAAAAGTTGTTTGTATCATTTGGTCTGAGTTAAAGATTCTAACTCTGAAGGTCCTTCTCTAGAATTTGTTCCAATGGTTAATGAGTTTCCTAAGGTTTTCCTAATGATCTTCCTGGTATTCCTCCTGATAAGGAAATTGATTTTAGGATTGATCTTGTTCTGGACACTCATCCTATCTCTACAGCTCCTATTAATCTCATTTTGGACACTCATCTTATTTCTATCCCTCCTTATAGAATGGCTCCATTTAAGTTAAAAAAGCTTAAGAAGCAATTGAAAGATCTATTAGATAAGGGTTTTATCCATCTAAGTGTCTCCTTGGGGTGCTCTTGTGTTGTTTGTGCGTAAGAAGGATGGTTCCATTTAGATATGTATTGATTATCATTAGCTGAATAAGGTGAGCTTAAAGAATAAGTATCCTCTTCCTAGTATCGATGATTTGTTTGATTAGATCCTAGGTGCGAAGTATTTCTCTAAGATTGATCTTAGGTCGGGTTATTATCATCTTAAGATTAGGGGAGTGGATATCCTTAAAATTGCCTTCAGGACCCGGTATGGTCATTATGAGTTCCTAGTTATGTATTTTAGGTTGACCAACAATCCGGCAGCATTTATGGACTTGATAAATAGGGTATTTTACCAGTTTCTAGATTTTCTTGTCATATTCTTCATTGATGACATCTTAGTCTATTCTAAGAGTAAGGCAAATCATGTCGATTACCTCTGTGTTGTATTATAGACCATAAAGGATCAACATTTGTATGTTAAGTTCTCAAAGTGTGAGTTTTGGTTAAAGCCTGTGACTCTTCTTAGTAATGTTATCTTTAGTGAAGGGATTATGGTGGATCCATAAAAGGTTGCAATGGTTAAAAAGTGGCCTAGAACTGCGACTCCAATTGATACTCAAAGCTTCTTAGGTTTATCCAGCTACTATTAGAGGTTTGTGGAGAGTTTTTTGACTATAGCTACCGCATTGAATAGATTAACCTAGAAGAAGGTGAAGTTCTTATGGTTGAATGTGTATGAGGGTAATTTTGCAAAGTTGAAAGATAAATTAACTTTGGATTTGGTCTTGTCTCTACCTAAGGGTACTGAGTGTTTTGTCGTATATTATGATGTTTCTCTTATTGGGCTTGGTTCTGTGTTGATGCAGCATGGTAGGGTGGTGGGCTATGGTTCTAGACAGTTGAAAGTTCATAAGAAGAACTACCCTACTCATGATTTGGAGTTGTTGGTTGTGGTTTTTGCATTAAAAATTTGGCTTCACTATATTTATGGGGTTCATGTTGACATCTTTTCTAATTATAAGAGCCTACAATATATGTTTACCCAGGCAAAGTTAAATCACAAGCAAAGAAGGTAGCTTGAGTTGCTGAAGGACTATGATATAAGTCTCCATTACCATCTGGGAAAGGCTAACATAGTTGTTGATGCTCTTAGCATGTTATTCATATAAATTCTAACTCATATGGATGAGGACAAGCGGGAGTTGGTGAAGGATATTCACCATTTGGCTAGTCTTAGAGTTCGTCTCATAGACTCTGAGAATGGTGGTGTATTTATGCGTCATCTATCAGAGTCATCTCTTGGTGTTAAGATAAAGGAAAAGAAAATATTGGATTCTGATTTGATGATGATTAAAAAGAATATAGGTTAGCAAAAGGTTGTTGACTGTATGATTAGTTGTGATGGTATCTTGAGGTACCAAGGCAGGTTATATGTTCCCAACATCGATGGTTTGAGGGAAAGGATTTTTACTGAAGCTCACGGATCTCGTTATGCTATTCAACTCGATTCTACAAAGATGTATCATAATCTTAGAAAGTTCTATTGGTGGAATAATATGAAGTGAGATGTGACTAACTATGTAGCTAAGCGCATGGTATGTCAACAAGTGGAAGTTGAGCACCTGAGATTCGGAGGTTTGTACCAAGAGATTAAGTTGCCTGAATGGAAGAAGGAGGTAATTAATATAGGTTTCATTACCAGTCTTTCTCGATCTCGAAACTAGTGTGATTTGATTTGGTCCATTGTGCATAGGATGACCAAGCCCACTCACTTCTTGCCTATGAGGACTAGTTATTCGACGAAGGATTATCCTAAGTTATATCTTGAAGAGATTGTGAAGTTGCATAGTGCTCTCACTTATTTTATTTTGGACTGTGGTACTCTATTGTCATCTTATTTTTGGCGATTGTTTCAGAAAAGTTTGGGAACTAAGGTGTGCCTTAGTGTCGCTTTCCACCTCTAGTTAGATGGATAAGTGGAGAGGACCATTCAAACCTTGGAAGATATGATTCGTGCATGTATGATCGATTATGGTGGTAGTTGGGTTGACCATTTTCCTCTTATTGAGTTTTCTTGTAATAATAGTTATCACTCTAGCATTGGTATGGCTCCTTTTGAGGCATTGTATGGTAAGAGATGTCGTTATCCTATTGGGTAGTAAGAGGTTGGTGAGGGTAAGTTATTTGACTCTGACTTGGTTCACCAAGCCTTGGATAAGGTGAACGTGATTCATAATAGATTGAAATCCGCTAAAAGTCTACAAAAGTCCTATGCAGATGTGAGGCGTAGGGAGTTGGAGTTTAAAGTTGGTGATCGGGTGTTCTTGAAAGTTTCTCCCATAAAGGGAGTGGTGCAGTTTGGTAAGAAAAAAAAGCTCAGTCCCTGATATGTTGGTCCATATTTGGTCTAGAAGAGGGTTGGTAATGTTGCGTATGAGTTGGAACTGCCTTCTAGTTTGAGCTCTATTCATTCGGTCTTCCATGTCTCTATATTGATGAAGTGTGTAGATGATCCTTCAATAGTTGTTCCTTTGGAGGGGTTGGGTATCTCATATTTCTTATGAGGTAGTCCCAGTGGAGATCTTGGATCATCAATTTCATCGGTTGAGGACGAAGGATGTAGCTTAGGTAAAGGCTTTTTGGAGGAACCATAAGGTTGAGGAAGCTACTTGGGAGGTGGAAGAGGACATGAAGTCCAAGTATTCGCACTTGTTTCTCATTCTGGAAATTTATGCTTGAAGTATGTGTGTTCTTATCATCCTTGTTTTTTATTCTTGTTAAAGAGAAATTTGATGGGTATTATTGTGTTAAATCGTGCTTGTGCTTATCTTTACCCATCATTTGAGGACGAATAATCCAATTGGGGGAGAAATGAAACACCATAGTTTAGACCCTTAGAAAAATTTCTTTAGTTTGAACTTCTGGACATCATACGACTTGAGGGTACTTCTCATATGACGTGGGGACAATTTAGGGTCCTCAACTTATATGTTACTCAGTATGGTTTTGGTTGGTTCTGTCCAAGGTAAGAATGGTCATCATACTAGTCGTATGTTAGGGCACGAAAAGTATAGTGCCAAACCATATGATTTCATATGTCTAACCTAGATGATTTTTCCTAGGGTAAGGTTTAAGGGTACCATTCGTATGTTATGGATATGACTTGTACCTTGTGGTTGTTTGTTGGACAGTATTGGGGTCCAAGTTACTGCCTAGGGTACGAGTGGTGGGTACCACTCATATGTTGTGGGTACGGTTTGGGTAGTATGGTCGCACCTTCCTGCGCAAATTTTCATCTTTTAAGATGAGGATATTTTAGACATTTCCCACCCTAAAACCCTTAATACCCCACACCCCAAAACATATTATAGCCTCTCATAACACACTTTGAAAGATCAAATCACTACTAAAACTCTCTCTAAACTCTCTTTTGAAGATGGGGCTAGGGTTTCTACATGCTGTTCATCTAGAGGTTTAAGAGTCAAGTTCTTTCCGTGTATCATTGAGATTAAGGAATGTGAATCTTCCCTCATTGTTAGTTCTCAAATGGCATGTGTTTTAAACATTGATTATGATTCATTAATGGTGGTTTTGAAAACCAGTGTTGAGGGTCTTGGTGCATATTGTTTAGTATTATTTACTCTTGGTTTAAATTGTGTTTATACATATTTTTTATGATGGTTTGCATGTATGGTTGCAGGGTAATTATGGTTTAACAATTGGGTAATGGTTAATCCTAAACTTGATGGTTTTAACTTTGGTTTTGGTCTTGGTAATGGCATGCCCTGAAAGTGTGTGTGAAAATGCCTAAGAGAATAAGCTTGTCACAAGTTACATGATGTTTTGAACTATGGAATTGGCCTAATGAATATGAATGGTTGGTAAATGGTTTTATAAAGGTCTTGTTGGCCATGTAATAATTTAAATGGTAACCTTGGTGGTTTAATTAGATAAAAGGGTTTGAATCCCTAAGCATTAAATTGATTTATGTATTTACTTGATAATGGGTTTGAGTCCCTAAACTTTGAATTGAAATAGTGTCTTTATTGGACAATGGGTTCTAGTCCCAATGTCAAATAAATGATGGTTGATTGATAATGGTAATGCCATGTTGTGCGCTTGCAAGTGGTGTTGGTATGACGACACCAACGAATTACCTTTGGTAAGTAATTGGCTTAATGGTTGTGTATATGAAAGAATGGTTTTAAATTGGGATTTAAAGAGGGATACATAGACGGGCCATGAAAATGGAGTCCGAAGGATTATCATTGGAAATTGTGCTAGCCGGTGCAAGTGTCTTCATGTCCAGATGGTTCAAGTCCTACGAATGAATATATGAATGGGAGATTCTAGTCCCCCATAATTCATGTATTGGTGCTTAAGTCACCTTGATTATGCCGAGATATTTGAGTCCCGCATGTAGTCATATATGTTTATGGATGTTCTTTAGTTCTTGCTGCTACATGCACTGGGGCCTGTCTATCTAGGGGAGAACTGGGACCATATAACCTATGGGTGTCTTGTCCTATGAAGGTTATGCTACACAGCCTAGGTTAATGATTTCAAAGTTCAAGCTAATCTTATTTCCTATCCCAGCATGGTATATATATGTATATGTATGTATTGCATTGGTTATATGCATTGGTAGATTGGTTTTGAACTATTGGAATTATTTTAACCTTAACCTTGCATTACATGCTAGTGCTCCAACCGCTAACCATCTTCGGATGTTGTATCCCCATGCGATGCAGGTGCCAGTAATAATATCACACCTCCTACTCAGTGACTCAGAATCAGGGACAGATTATGTTGGCATGAAGTGGTGAGCTTCCATACTTTGGAAGGATCCATTTCTTGCTTTGAGTTTCTTTTGTATTTATTAGTTTAGACTTGGATAGTGGTTTTGGATATGGTGGGGGGCATGTCCCGACCGGACAATCTTGTTTTGTTTTAGAGGCGTTGTATGAAAAAACTGTGAACTTGGATATGCTATGGAATGGTTATGGATTTGATTATTGTTTTGTGGTTTGATGCTTGGTTGGGTTGGGTATCAGGGTGATCTTCGATTCTTGTTGGACTTGGGATGCCCATTTCGATAAGGCCCTAGTTTGGGTCGTGTCATATAGCATCTTCCTCCGTCTTATATCAGAGAGATGTGTATATAGATATAATAGGTGCATGGACTAAAGTCGTTTCTAAAAAAAGTATAAATTCGTAAAATCCATTGCCCAGAGTGAACTTCCGGACTAAATCAAAATAAAAGAGAAAAAAGGGTCGGAATCTCTCATGATTAAAGAAATTAGTGGTATAAAAATCATAAATCGAAATCTTTCTCGGCCATATATTTAAAGCATCATTTTAAATCTCTTTTACTTCTAAGTTATCCATTACGACAGACAATGATTATATAAAGAGATCTATTTTTAAGGTGAAAAGTGGGCTTTAATCCTTGTTTAGGAAAATCAGTAATATAATTATATTATAGCTAGAATCGCATCATTCATCGAATTTATGATCATGAATGTACCAAACCTATGCATGCCATCACTAGTATTCAAACAATTGAACCATAAGCATCAATAGTCATAAACTACAACTACATCCTTTACAAGGATAAGCACTTCACGGATGTCCAACCAATATCATAACACGGACTTTGGCCCATTAATATGTTCAGAATAATTATAACATCACTATCACGGCCTTAGGCCCACATACACATTTAGAACTCATATCAATAATCATATTTATAAGTTGTAGCATATCTATGAGGTATACATATATTTGAGCCATAAAACATACTTTTAATCATCTCACATCTAGGTGGGATAGCATCAATAAGAATCTCACATCTAGGAGGTATAATATCAATAAGCATCTCACATCTATGGGGCATAATATCAAAAAACATATCATATCTATAGGTCATAAATCATGATTTATGGAATATCATCTTTATGGGCCAAATATCACATCTATATCTATATCATGGTCATGTTCCATTTATTAGTTTCTTTCCAGGGGAAATACCATCCTTATTCATCAATCCACGAAGTAACATTACACCAAAAGTTTACTTGACTTAACTATTCCTAACATCCGTAATTAAGTTTACATGGGCTAACCCAAGTATTGGACTAAGGTGGGCCGGAAGAGCCCACTTCTAATCCTCGAATTCCATATTTAGGTAATTTATACCCCAAACAAGGCTAAGGTATCTAAATTCACTTCTTGAAGGTACCTAAGCCATAATCAACTATTCTATAGGTAACCTACCTAGAAATATGAGAAATTAAGTCAACTCCACCTAAATTATGATTTCAAAATCACTAGAATTGTCCAAAGAAGGTTAATTATACTAACCATGCTTCCCATGCTTAAACCATATCCCAAACATAGCATCATAGAATATTCATTCCACGAATTTTTTCAATCTAGGGAGAAATTAATAGGATCCTAATAATGTAATAGGCATTTTACGTTACTGTAATACCCCGGAAAATTTTTCGTTGAAATTTTGTGCGTCAATATGTTGGGTTCTATCTTCTAGAATGAATTATAATTTTTGTGTGTGGAATGTCTTCAATTATGAACCACCATTGCATATATTATCGAATAATATTTTGAGCTACATGTGGATCATACAAAACGGACACCCGAGCAACGAGTTACGAACATTTCGATCGAACGTGAATAGTAGTGAACAGTAAAACTTGCAGGAAAAAGTATTGAGGTCTGGCGTATTTTTTCTCCAACTCTAAACAATCATAACTCCTTGTACAAAATGATGTGTGTGATCTACTATATATCAATGTAAAGCTCTGTGAGTCCTCTTTCCAATGAAATTGGTTTCATCCAATTTGCCTACCGAAGCAAAAAGTTACGGTTGATCTACTTCAGCCTATCAAAAGTGAATTTTTGGGCCAACTTCAAACGATCATAAATCCTTGTACAGAATGATATAGGTGAGATAATATATAGCAACAGAAAGATATGAGAGCTATCTTTCTAATGAAATTGGTTTCATATAATTTGGATATCGCAGTAAAACATTATGGTTGATCTACATCAAACTATCAAAATAGTCCACCAAAGAACAGATTCAAGAATTTTTTTGATTTTTAGGGGCGTTTTGGTCATCCCCCCTCACCCAAAATCCATCCAAACCCTATATTAAAGCCTATTAGAAGCATTATATGTTATATTTCATCAAATACCCTCAAAAAGAAAACCCTAATCTCCTACATCCAACTTCAAGAACCTCCAAAGTTCACCATTAATTTTGTGAATTTATTCAAGATTCCAAGTTTCTAGTTCAAGAACTCCAAGAACCATCTTTCAAAGGCACGATTAACATCTCAAAAATGAGTATCGATCTGAAGTTCATCATTCAAGGTATGTAGAGTTTTTCAATAAGAACTCTCTTTCGTTCTTGAGCCCAAAAGTAATTTTCTTTACAAAGGCATGATTTTTATTTGATTTTTACGAACTTGAAGCATGAACCCATATCTTATGATGATTATTATGAAATCTTGATGTTTATAATTTTGAAAGATGAATTTACATATGTGGAGATATAAAGCATGAATCTTGAATGATATTTATCATGATTTTGATATTTGGGTCGTGAATCCCCATTGGAAATTGTGTTTTTTTAGAAAGTGTGTGTTATAAGCACGTTGATGTTGAATATTTGAGATATTTTGAATGATTTGGCCTTTTGGTCTTAATATAATTGTTTTGAACTCGAGTGTGAAAGAAATCCACAACGTGGTTGATTTTGATAGATGGAAAGCATGATGGCTCCCAATGTATATTTATATATTATTGAAATTGTTTTGTTGTGGATTATCTTTGAAATGATTTGAGCTAAGTTTGGGAGAAATCTTTAGCACCGAGTGGGAGGAATAAAGAGACCTTACTTTCATAGAACTATGTGCCCCCGTAGGAGTGAGCCCGAGGATGATTTATATAGTGATCACTAGTTTGTGTGGATTTGATATCGATATTCCTACTCTGATGGAAAAGGTAGGACAGCTCTCCCCAATGTGGGTTGTACATTGGACTCCATGTAGCTCACATGGTTTATGTCGGTTATAGGATCTCCCAGTGTGTGTGTGTGTTTCTTTGTGTCTATGGTGAATGGTGAAGTGATTTGAAAGTGGAATTGTGAAAGTTATTCATTCAAAAGATTTAAATGATATTTACATTATGAGAATTGATATTCTTGATGAACCGAAAGTGATTGACAAATTATATGATGACTCACATGTGTTATTGTACTTATTTCATTCTCTCATGATTATGATGATTTTCTTTGAGCTATGTGAGTCTTTCATACATCTGATATATTTCTTATAAATATTTATGATAATGATGTTTATACAACTGCATAAACCCCCATATACTCGGTTTCTTTCCATGGTATTGACCCGCATCTTCGAATGTGGGCTGCATTTTCTCAGAATGTAGGTTCAGGTGCTCAGTTCTAAGTTCGACAGTGATTCTTCGGGTACACTGTTCTACATCTTCTCTTATGGTGAGTCGTTATGTTTTGAGGACGTGATGTATGATGTTGGTTTCACAAAATTGTTTACATTTGATAACTGAGTATGGGTCAGTTGGGGCATGTCTCAATGGCTCGCTAGTTTTATTGATTTTCTTAGAGGCTTGTCAGACTAGTATAGATGTTGGGAGTTGACTAATAAGTCATATTTTGTTATCTTCCTAAAATTCTTTTTATCTTGGATGATGATTACTCTATTGATATTTGAGGGTTATTTATGGAAACCCCATTGATTTGTGTTGAACTGAATGAAAATGGCTCAAAGGGTTAGCTTGGGGCTATTCGTAGCGTCAAGCACCGTGTGACGCTCCGAGACCCATTTTTTGGGGCGTTACAAACTTGGTATCGGATCCTAAGGTTTTAAGATATCCTAGGGAGTCTGACAAGCCGCGTTAAGTAGAGTCTTGATCATCGGTGTATAGCACGCCACATCTATTAGCAAGAGGCTACAAGACGTTTTAGGAAAAAATGTGATTCTTTATTTCAGAAGTCTATCGTGCTTAAAGTGTCTCTCTCTGCTATTGATTTGTGCTCTTCTCTTTCAAAAATATGCCTCCACGTCGAGCGAGAAGAAATAATGATGGTCAGCAACCTCAAACCGCTGACCCATTGTATGAAAAGATGTCTCATGCTGAATTTTGGGCAGCCTTTCAAGAGCTGGCCCAAGCTGTTACTGCAAATGTTTAGGCCAACCCAGCCCCGGCTCTACAGCAGCAGGGAGGTGATTCAGCTGCTGCCAGGATCCATGACTTTATGCGGATAAATTAGCTAGAATTCTATGGGTCCATGTCTGATGAGGATCCATGGTTATTTTTATAAGAGGTGCAGAAGATTACTCAGGTGATGCATATATCTAAGGAACATAGTATGGAGTTGGCATGTATAGGTTGGAAGACCTTACTTATGACTGGATTATTACTTGGAGAAAAGGTAGAGGTGAGGGAGCTGTCCCTACAACTTGGCAAGAGTTCCAGGATACATTCCTGGATAAGTTTTTCCCTTTGGAGATGAGGGAGCCAAAGGTGGAAGAGTTTATGAACCTGCGATAGGGCTCTATGACTGTTAGGGAGTACTGTCTAAAGTTCAATCAGTTGGCCAAGTATGCTCCTGACTTAGTGGCTGATAATCGGGCTAGTATGAGTAAGTTTGTGACTGGAGTGTCTAGTTATGTGGTTAAGGAATGTAGTTTTGCTATGCTGAATAGTGAGATAAATCTTTCTAGGTTGAGACTCATTCCCAACAGATTGAGGCAGACAAGATTAAGGAGAGAGATAGAATAAGAGGGAATAAGAGACCTAGGTTCGATCAGCATGGACAGGATAAGAATAGATCATAGGAAGGGAGTCACCCTCAGTATCAGGATCGTTTATCTATGCCAGCACCATTATTTGCTAGTGCTCCCATGCCTAGACGTAGGCAGGAGCAAGGTAGTAAGTCATATGTATCCAGGTCCCAGTACAGTATTGGCAGTAAGCCAAATCATCCCCTGTGTCCTAAGTGTGGTAGGTCTTATTTGGGTGAGTGTTAGGGTGAGAAGAGAGGTTCTTTTCAGTGTGGTGACATAGGTCACAGAGTTAGAGATTGTCCACAGGATGGACAGAGGCATCGTGACTATCGCCCTCAGACCCAGACTCAGACTGTTAGTGCTCCAATTTCAGCGACTCGCCCAGCCCCAGCTCAGGGCGCCTCTTCTAGCAATGCTGGCGGGCAGCGCCAGAATAGATTTTATGCTTTACCATCCCTCCAGGAACAGGAGAACTCTCTCGATTTTCTTACTGTTATGCTTCATATATTTTAGTTTGATGTGTATGCTTTGTTGGATCCTGGATCCAGTTTCTCATATGTTACACCTTTGATTGCTATGAATTTTGAAATGAGTCCTGAGATTATTCCTGAGCCTATCCTAGTTTCTACCCCAGTGGGTGATTCGATTGTTGCCCAAACAGTGTATAAAAAGTGTCCTGTTACCATTCTTCATAGAGTCTTGTTGGCCAATCTGATTGAGTTAGACATGGTCAATTTTGATGTGATTCTGGGTATGGACTGGCTATATTCTTCTTATGCCTCTATTGATTGTTGGACCCGAGTGTTCAAGTTTCAGTTTTTGGGTGCATTCGTGTTTGAGTAGTCTGGGAATTCTGTGTCACCCAAGAGTCATTTTATCTCTTCCCTTAAAGTTAGAAAGCTTATTTCCAAGGGGTGTATTTACCATTTTGTTAGAGTCAAAGACACTAAGTCTGAGACTCCAACTCTCCAGTCTGTTAACTTCGTCAATGAGTTTTCTGATGTCTTTCTGGATGTTCTCCCAGGGATACCTCCTGATAGAGAGATAGAGTTCAGGATTGATCTTCTTCCTGATACTCAGCCCATTTCTATTCCTCCTTACCGTATGTCCCCTGTAGAACTTAAGGAGTTGAAAGAGCAACTCAAAGATCTACTAGATAAGGGTTTCATAAGGCCCAGTATTTCTCCTTGGGGTGCTCCTATGGTGTTTGTTAGAAAGAAAGATGGCTCTTTGCGTATGTGCAGTGATTACCACCAACTGAATAAAGTCACCGTAAAAAATAAGTACCCCCTTTCGAGAATAGATGATTTGTTTGACCAATTGCAAGGTGCAAGTTATTTATCAAAGATAGACATTCGTTCCAGCTATCATCAACTCAAGGTTAGGGAGTGTGACATCCCAAAAATGGCTTTCCAAACTCTTTATGGCCATTTTGAGTTTCTTGTTATGTCTTTCGGGTTAACTAATGCCCCAGCAGCTTTCACGGACCTCATAAATTGAGTGTTCAGACCATATCTGGATATGTTTATCATAGTGTTCATCGATGATATACTGGTGTACTCCCATAGTGAGGATGAATATTCTAATCATCTCCCAACTGTCTTGCAAACCCTTAGAGATCATAAGTTGTTTGCCAAGTTTAGTAAGTGTGAGTTTTGGCTAAGGTCAGTTGCTTTTCTGGGTCATATCATTTCTTCTGAGGGTATTAGAGTTGATCCCCAAAAGACCGAAGCTGTTAGAAATTGTCCTAGACCTATTTCTCTGACTGATATCTGAGGTTTCTTAGGTTTAGCTGGCTATTACCGCCGTTTTGTTGAGGGTTTCTCCTCTATAGCGTCTCCTATGGCTCGGTTGACCCAAAAGAAAGTGAAGTTCTTGTGGTCCGAATCTTGTTAGAAGTGTTTTTAGGAGTTGAAAACTAGACTCACTTCAGCCCTTATTTTGACTTTGCCTGATGGTGTTGATGTTTTTGTGGTGTACTATGATGCTTTGAGAGTTGGGTTGGGTTGCGTATTGATTCAGAAGGGTAAGGTGATAGCTTATGCTTCTAGACAATTGAAACCCCATGAGAAAAATTACCCCACCCATGACCTTGAGTTGGCTGCTGTTGTGTTTGCTTTGAAAATCTAGAGATACTATTTGTATGGTGTCCATGTTGATGTTTTCACTGATCATAAGAGTCTGCAGTATGTGTTTCCCCAGAGAGAATTGAATCTTAGGCAGAGATGATGGTTAGAATTGTTAAAGGACTATGATATGAGTGTGTTGTACCATCCAGGCAAGGCCAATGTTGTGGCGGATGCCCTAAGTAGAGTGTCCATGGGTAGTGTTTCGCATGTGGTAGAAAGTAAGAAAGAGTTGGCTCATGATGTACGTCATTTGTCTAGATTGGGGGTTAGGTTGTTTGACTCTACTGAAGGTAGTATAGGGGTTCAGAGTAGTTTCGAATCCTCCTTGGTTTTAGAAGTGAAGGAAAAACAATACTTAGATACTAGTTTGGTCAGACTGAAGGAGTCAGTCAAGGACCAAAAAGTAGAGGTTTTCTCCCAAGAGGGATATAGTGTGTTGAGATTGCAGGATAGATTGTGTGTCCTGAATGTTGATGATCTGAGACGGAGGATTATGGCTGAAGCACACGAGGCGCGATATTCTATTCAACTTGGTGCCACCAAGATGTACCGAGACCTGCAGGAAATCTATTGGTGGAGTTGCATGAAGAAAGATATAGCAGCGTTTATAGCTAAGTGTGCAACATGCCAACAGGTTAAGGTTGAACACCAATGACCTGGTGGTATGATACAAGAGTTTAGTATTCCCACGTGGAAGTAGGAAGAGATAAATATGGACTTTGTGATTGATTTACCTCCTTCCCGACGCCATCATGATTCCATTTGGATTGTGGTTGATAGGTTGACTAAGTCTGCTCATTTCTTGCCTGTTCATACTTCATATACTGCTAAGGATTACGCTAGATTTTATATCCGAGATCTAGTTAGACTGCATGGAGTTCCCTTGTCTATTATTTCGGATAGGGGTACTCAGTTCACTTCGCAATTTTGGAAAGCTTTTCAAAAGGGTCTTGGTACCCCAGTGCTTTTGAGTTCTGCTTTTTATCCGCAGATCGATGGTCAGTCTGAGCAGACCATCCAAACCTTAGAGGGTATGTTGAGAGCTTGTGCACTTGACTTTAAGGGAAGTTGGAATGATCACTTACCGTTGATAGAGTTTGATTACAATAACAGTTTCCACTCTAGTAATAGCATGGCTCCGATTGAAGCCTTATATGGGAGGAAATGTAGATCACTCATTGGTTGGTTCGAGGTGGGTGAAGCGGCTATGAGTGGTCCTGATTCGGTATTTGAGGCTATAGAAAAAGTTAAGTTGATTAGGGAAAGGTTGAAAATTGCGTAGAGTCGTCAGAAGTCATATGAGGATGTTAGAAGGAGAGACCTTGAGTTTGAAGTTGGTGACCTAGTGTATCTGAAAATTTCACCCATGAGGGGGTGAAGAGATTCAGAAAGAAGGGGAAGTTTAGTCCCCTTTATGTTGGTCCTTACAAAATTCTTAGCCATGTTGGTAAGGTAGCTTATGAGGTCGAGTTGCCTGCCAAGTTGTCCTCTGTTCATCCAATATTCCATGTCTCCATGTTTAGAAAGCATATTAGCAATGTTGTGGAAGTAGATTCCTCTATGAGTGCTTACATTCAACAAAATCTTTCTTTTGATGAGATTCCTGTTGAGATTCTTGATTTCAGTGTTCGAAGACTGGTCAAGGTGTTGTGGTGAAACCAATCTGCGGAGGGCGCAACTTGGGAAGCTAAGGCGGATATGCGATCTAAGCACCCACACCTATTTTCTACAAACTCCGATCAAGCCGAAGGTACCGTTCTTTCCTAAATCATGCACTTTTGATAAAAGTTGCAGCAGTTCAGTTGTCATTTATTATGTGTTCAGCTGTAGTTTCTTGAATTTATGCATTCTATGTTGCATTCGGAGTGAGAAACGATGTGGTGATGAGTCTAAAGAATTGTTTCAGCTACATCCTGCATATTTCTTATAAATATTTATGATGATGATGTTTATACAACTGCATACACCCTCATATACTCGGTTCATTTCCATGGTACTGACCCACATCTTTGGATGTGGGCTGCATTTTCTTGGAATGTAGGTTCAGGTGCTCAGTTCCAGGTTTGACAGTGATTCTTTGGGCACGCTGTTCTACATCCTCTATTGTGGTGAGTCCTCATGTTCCGAGGATGTGATGTCTGATGTTGGTTTCACGAAATTGTTTACATTTGATAACTGCGTATGAGTCAGTTGGGGCATGTCTCAATGGCTCGCTGGTTTTATTGATTTTCTTAGAGGCTTGTTAGACTAGTATAGATGTTGGGAGTTGACTAATAAGTCGTATTTTGTTATCTTTCTGAAATTCTTTTATTCTTGGATGATGATTACTCTGTTGATATTTGAGAGTTATTTATGGAAACCCCGTTGATTTGTGTTGAACTGAATGAAAATGGCTCAAAGGGTTAGCTTGGGGCTACTCGTAGCCTCAAGCACCGCGTGATGCTTCGGAACCCATTTTCTGGGGCATTACAGTTACGGGTCAAAACCCGCATCCAAATCCCAATGCTTCAATAATTAAGACTAAGTTATCCTACACATAATCAATCTTAACCATCATATTCAAATGGAATATAAAGCATCCTACACATAATCAATCTTATCCATCATATTCAAATGGAATATAAAGCATGCATCATCTTATGAAGAAGAATAGATAGAAGCCTACCTCAATGTTGAACTTCTAATCCTTACATCGTTCACCAAACGTCTATCTTCACTTCACAATTCAAAATGCCATCACGCTACCAAAATCATAATCTACTCATCAATACGAGAATAACGATACCCATATTAACCATTAAGCTTTGGATCCAAAAACGACATCAAAAACACCAAGTGGGTCCGACTTACAAAAATCATGTTTTGAGGTCAACCCAACATTCATACATGATCAAACATAACCCTTAAGAATGGGTGAAAACAAAATTAAATTAGGGCTAAAATCAAGCCCTCAAAGCTATTTAGGGTTTTGGTCAAGAACCAAAAAATTTCACAAAAAATGGATGAAATCTTACCTTAATTCAGAGGACAATCATGCAAATAGATGGTAAATAAGCTCCCAAGTCACCCATAAGTCTCAATTTTGAGCTATCACACTCGTTAGGCCTTTTGTCTCTCTAGATATGAGAGGCAATGGGCAAATTCGCAACCTAAGAGGTTTATACCCCTTTCAGGTAATAAGGTACTACAATTGCACAACCTGGCCTTAGAAGCAGATGTAGCAATCTCCACACCCTTTAGTGCAATTACACTGCTCACTCTGCACATACTTGTGTGATTTCCTTTCAAGTTATGCGATCGTACATGCACCAGAAACTAGCTGAAACTTGGAAAAGTTCCCGCCAATGCCTTCAAATTCTTTTAGAATTTGATGGACAAAAATGAATTATATAACCATACTAAATTTGACATTTTGAATGCGATGGCAATGTCATATTCTCCATCCGAGGTTTTTTTTAACCAAATATGGGTCCTATACCCAAATTTCCACTTTTTTCAATTTTCCGATCAATAGGTCAAAATTAGCTCAAGTGCCATAGGACCCAAACCAAAGGTTTACCTAGCATAAAATCAATATTATAGAGTTGCTGACATAATCAGAATTTTCATCTGAGATCGTCTTACTAATTTTTTTTCCTGGTGGACATTTGGAATCAACAAAGACTTGTAAACAGGGAATTGACACTAAAAAACAAATGAACTGCTCGGTAACCAAACTATCAATTCCAACAAGTCATAAATGACCTGGGAAAGCTATGGGAAACCTCTAATTACAAAAATAAGCAGAAATATGAACAATAACCTAGAGGGTCATTACATGACATGCAAACAAGAAGGTAAACTACAACCAAATATCCAGTAAACTAATATTATAACACTAGGGAGGCAAT
Organism: Capsicum baccatum var. pendulum; assembly: GCA_030864225.1. Taxonomy (NCBI): domain Eukaryota; kingdom Viridiplantae; phylum Streptophyta; class Magnoliopsida; order Solanales; family Solanaceae; genus Capsicum; species Capsicum baccatum. Next base: position 101,408,926 of record CM061556.1, read on the forward strand.
AAGTATGAACTATCCTATTCTCTCGTACTCAGGAAATAAATCACTATACTGTATATCACCGAGCCAATATATAAAAAATGAGAACGAAAAGGATATATAGTAGTATCCAAGGCCAAGGAATGGATATACAATGCTAATAAATTAAGAAAGAGAGAAATATATGGTAATACTATAGCTAGATACATATGAATATAAATATATTATCTTAGGCGTATTTATGCACCTTAGTATCACTATTTATGCATATTTAGTTTAGTTTTGAGGACTAATTTGTGTGCTTTATGAGTTGTTAATAGTGTAATTGAGATCTATGTGTTTAATTACATGTTTAGAGTGTTTAAGGTGTAATTAAAATAAGCTAATGATCAAAATGATCCCATAGAGTTTAGATGAGAAAACTAGTAGTACTAGCTTGAGCTACGTTTGTTTCTAATGGACTTTGATAAATTCTATTTTATTATGCGAGCTTATGTTTATTACTTGTTGTTGTAGGAAACTATGGGAGGTGTTAAAAATAATTTCGAAAAGCTAAACATGCTCAAATAGAGATAGAAAGGCATCCAAAAAGTGCAGGACTTGGAGACAGATGGAAGGAGTAAACTACAAAGAAAAAGAGGCGTTTGGAGAACTAGGGCGTTCCATGCCCTAGGATACAAAGTAGAATTTCAATTTCAGTGAGCATGCACCTTAATGGCATATCATGGACAAGGACATACGTGATAAGGGCGTGCCATTCCTAAGGGTAAAATTCAGCCAAAATCCTTCTATACTATAAATAGGACACTTGACTCTTATTCTAAACATCTTGGATGACTTTTGAAGATAGAAAACACATGAGGAGGCTTCAATTAGGGTTCTTATTCTTTTACATTTGTTTAATTTTAGTTTTTACTCTTGAATTCAAATTTTGTGATTCCTTGTAAACCTATGAGTGGCTAAATACCCTTGTTTTATGGTTGTGGCTATGAATATGAATACGTGGAATTCAATTGAGTTGGTTTTAAGTTGATTATCATATTTGGTTGTTCTTATATTGTTGTTATTACTATTCTATTGATTTGCGACCTTTAGAATAAATTTGTTTTTCCATTGTGATCCCCAAAGGAAGAACAATAGATTAGATCATGCAGTAAATATAGTGGGTTCTTATACTTTAACTAAATTAATGATAGGATTCACAGTTAGGATAGGAAAATACCCAATTCGCCCCATTAGGTTCAAATATTGGAAGACATATTAATGTGTTTAAATTAGTTCTCACATTCCCTCTCAATAATATAGTTGTAGGGCTAATTTAGATAGATGATTAGAGCCTCGAAAGACCATAATCATGTTGTCAACCCTGTGAATCAATAACCAAGATAGTTAACTTGACCAACGAGATTATATAACTTAGTAGAATTGTTCAAAGTGCATTGACCCTAGGTTTTTTCTTATTATCACTTCAAACACTTTATAATCTTGTATTTCTTACTATTACTTGTAATTATCAAACTTGAACTCTTATTGGTTATAATTTGCACTTATTTAACTTGAACTCTTATTGGTTATAATTTGCACTTATTTAATCTTCTTAGTAACACTAGAATTTGATTGTTTCTAAACACGAGTCCTTGTGGGTTCAATATCTATCTTGAAAAGGCTACTTTATTACTTGTACGGCCACTTATGTTTGCGTATAAGGTAGAATGTAGCAAGTTTTTGGCGTTGTTGTCGGGGATTTGAAAGATTGTCAACCTTCTTATTTTTAGTTGTGCTATTTTTTTGGATAAGTGTTGACAACTTGGTCTTAGATTATGAACTTACAGGAATAATTTTAAATCTCAAGTAATATGGCAAAGGAAAAGGATTTGGTTGATCCATATCTTGAACCTGCACACTTACATCAATTAAGAAGAAAAGCAGTACTTCTCTATCACATTCCGCAAGTTCAACTGTAAAAAGCTATTCCTACAGGCATGGATAAAGAACAACCAACTCGCAGGATAATGCACGATGTGGCAATCCTACTCGCCACTAATATTACTTGTACCATCCGCAGATCAAAACTTGGGGGAAGATTTGAGCTCAAACAAAAAATGGTGCAATTATTGCACAAGGGTGGGAAATTCACAAGCCTGTCGCATGAGGATCCACATGTCCATCTTTAAAACTTCTTAAAGATAAGTGACACCTTCATCCCACTAGAGTCTCCATGGATTATGTTAGTCTCATTCTCTTCCCCTTTTTACTATTGGGGGAAACAAATAAATAGTTTAAGATAGAACCTTCAAACTCCAACACTACTTGGGATGACTTGGAAAAAAACGTTCCTCATCTGATTCTTTCCGTTTGGAAAAACTTTAAGGTTAGGGGTGAGATCTTGAGTTTTAAACAAAAGAAAAATGAGAACCTATATCATGAATTGAAGATATTAAATTATATTTTCAGAGATTTTCCACACCACCAATAGACCAAGGAGGTATTATCTTATACTTTCATAGAATCTTTTGACCATACCATAAAAGGTTTGCTAGATTCAACTGCAGGAGGTCAAGTATTGGAGAAAACTTATGATAAGTTATACACTCTCCTGAACTAAATTGCACAAGATAATACTAAATGGAAGGGTGATATATCTAGAAGTGCAGTGAAGAAGTCTGCAGGTATGATTGAGGATGATAGTGTGACAGCTTTGGCTGCTCAATTGGCATTCTTTCAGAACCAAATAATGACATAGTTTGGCAAGTTGAGTATGAATTAACCTCTGGCTGAAGTAAATATAGTTCAACAAGCTTAGTATTAGTTTTAGATTTATGGGATTAGTTGTCACTCTGTAGACTTACGTGGTGCAAATTTGGAGTTGGTAAATTTTGTGGGCAACGCACAGAAGGGAAATTTGAACTATGAGAATGACTACAATCGGAATTGGCAGAGTCAACCCAATTACTCATGGTGCAATAATCAAGCTCAAACTTAGTAATTTTGGCAGCAGCAGGGCATTTAGATTAACTCTCAGGCCAATATTATTAAAGAGACTTTGAAAAAGATTTTGACCAACCAAGAACAAATGGTTACAAAAATAAAAAATTAGCAGCTTGCTCAAAATATTTAGAGACCCTATTGGGCCAGCTGGCTCAAGCACAATATACAAGACCTCAAGGGGGTTTGCCTAGTAATATAGAGAATCCAAAGAAAGAGATGGAAATCACCTTGAGAAGTGCGAGAGACTTGATTGACAAAACTCTAAAGAAAAATCAAGGGGTACAGGCAGAGTTAGTCCTGCAACACGTATAGTAGAAAAAAGTACAAACCAAAGACGTTGAATGATTGGAGAAGTTTGGTTACCAAAAATCAAAGGAGACAAAGGAATCACATGAGAGATCACTACCAACATTCCCTAAAAATCTTAAGAAGGATAAGGAGGATGCTTGCTTTAAGAAGTTCTTTGACAACGTTCAAAGAACTTCACATTAATCTTTCTTTGTTAGATTTTTTTCAAGGGATACCTAAATACGCTCTGTACTTTAAGAATTTGTGACCAATAAGAAAACCTAGGCAACATTGAGAGAAGAACATCTACTGAGGAGTCCAGTTCAGTGGTAATGAGCAAGATGCCAAAAAAACTTAAGGACCTAGTGAGTTTCACCCTCCCCATACAAATTGGTGAAAGTAATATGGTCCATGCTTTGCGAGACTTGGGGCGAGCATAAATTTGGTTCCCCTTTTAGTGGTTAATACCCTTAGATTGTGAAAGCCAAGGCCATGTTCTATGGTGCTCTAAATGGCAGATAAAATTAGAGTGGTGCCTGAAGGAATCATAAAGGACGTTCTCATTAAGGTTGGTAAGTTCATTATTATTGCTGACTTTATTGTTCTTGATTATGATGCAGATGACAGGGTACTAATTATACTGGGATGTCTATTCTTGGCAATTAGAGGAACACTTATTTATGTGAAAGAGGTCACTCTAAAAACAAGACTGAATGATGAAATAACGGCCTTTTGAGTGTACAAAGCACTAAATAAACCCTCACACTACAAGGATTTGTGTATAATCACATCCATGGAAGTGGATGAGTGCAGGGTGGTGGAATATATGTGTATAATGACCTTTTTGAACTCTCATTTAGTGTTGCGCGAACCAAAAATTAAGCCCAACGTTCAGAAACATGAAGAAGAGACTGAAAATTCAAGTGTAGAGAAAGCTATAGACCTTGAGAGTAAGAAATCAAAAGGTTAGAAAAGAGTAAGAAAGTAGGTTTCAAGTAGGAGAAAGAGGATGAAAGAATATTTGAAAGTTGTGATGAGTGTCATCCCACGATAATAAATCAAACGCTGCTTAGGAGCCAACCCAAGTTATGGTAGGTATTTTATTTTCCTTAAGTATCACCATTATTTTTATTTTTGTGTGTCATAGGTCAAAGGAAAATGTAAGTACCGGAGATCTTAGTGAAGGAGCATGGCAAAGACTGAGCATGGGGTCCTCTAGATCTCTTTGATAATGAAGATGCTACTAGCTAAGTCTAGAGGCAACAAGGAGTATTTCTATCCTTACGTTTGATTTATATTTTAGGGGATAAAGTGTGATTCAAGTGTAGGGTAGGGAATCTTCCAATTATTTAGGTTGAAGTTCTGCTATAGAATTCCAATTTTTAGCTATTTACTAGTTTTAATGTTGACTAAATTTAAAAAATTCCCAAAAGATTTTATCTTTATTGGTGTCAGTCTAGTAGAAGCACACTTCACCCACCCCTTGGTTTTATTTTCGGTTCTTCTTTGAGGGGGCGTCGTTTGAACCCAATATAAACTTTTTATTTGTAAGAGCATTTTTACATTTTTTATTAGGAATATATGAGATGTTCTTTCTAGGTAATATGTATGATTACATGATACGAGTTGGTTTTGACTGAGAAAGAATCTTAAATGAGTTGAACGACTAGTTTTGCGACACCTAGTGTCACAATCCAAACCAGGGCCTGGCCGTGACGGGTATCTCAAGTCCACCAAGGATCGGAGACCCCTTCTTCACCTAGTCAACAAGAACACAATATAATATAATAGCGGAATTCCAAATGTAAAACAAGATAGATAAGTATGACTCAGAAGAAGTTTAAGAATTCAACAACCAATCCCATGTCTACAGTAATATCCACAAAGCCTATAGACTACCAAATAATAATATTAAACAGGACATGCCCTTGACAATGGCAAAAAATAAGTCCAAAGGAAAGAATCAATAACATAAAGAAACCTAAAACATGAAATGAGGCTTTCCAAACTATGGAAGCTCACCACTTCAATCTGACTCACAAGCTACCCCACGATAAGCTAGTCATTTCTTAGGAAAATTATAAGTATGGACAGTTTTTGTGTCGTGTGGGGATACAACGTCTGACGATGGTTACGGTTGGAGAGCTAGCATGTAATTCAGGGATAAGGATATAATAATTACATAAACTATAATGGAGAAACCATTAAAACTAGTGCACAACATCATATGCAATACATATATATATCATATGCCGGGAAAGGCAATAGGGCTTGGCAAGAACCTTAAAACCATAACTTGGACTGTGTACCTTGATCGTCTTAATCTGGCACCCACGGGCTATATGGGTTCAGCTCTCCTTACTGAAAGGGCCTCAGTACGTGTTAGCCATACGAACATGAGAAAAACTCAAGGGAAAGATAGAGACATCAAGGAAACTAGCCATCCTAAAATATATCAAGTGTGACTTATGCACACAGTCCTTAAGACCAACCCTCACGTCGGCAAACATAAATTTCTAGTATCAGTTCCCGTGGGACATACACCTACACGGCTTTGCTAAACAACCCCCTTTAAGCCCATATTAAAAGATTTAAAACATAACCCAACCATTACCTTAAGGAGTCAACCATTTAGGCATCATTACATAGTATCGTCCTACCGTCTACAGCTTACAAGCAAAGTCATTAGCTGACCCTTTGGGGATTTCTCTAAACCTACGACTTTATTATAAAAATCAACTTAGGGGATTATATTGTGCCCCACAAGGTTTTCAAAACCATCCTTAACCATTTTTCCATTTATGGAATGTATTAGTTTCAAGGAGAATAGCCAAATCAAATGATAATTCATATTCCAAAACCAATTATGCAAGTGAGTCGAGGTAATTATCAATTTCCATACCAAAACCAATTATTTGGGGAATCCATTGTACCCCTAAATTTGTTTACCAATCCCTAGCAATCCAACGAGTGTACAAACCAATAATTCATGCATAATAAATCAATAGAAACCGTGGGAAAATAGTCCAACAATTTATGTCCAAAACCCTAGACCCATAGTTCAAAACCCAATATCAAAACCATGAATAAAAATAAATTTTCATGCCATTAAGAAAATACAAGTATAGGGAAAGAGCTACATGCCTTACACACACATGGATTTGAGAGCAATTGGGAACTTGGAACTCGGATGACAAACATATGATGAAACCCTAGTTTTTTTGGGGTTTTGAGTTTGAGAGTTAGATAATAACCTTTGTGTCGTGAAAACTGATGGAAATAGGTTCATATGTTGTTTAAAGGCCCTTCATAGGTGAAAAGACCCCAATACCTCTTATCCAAAGTAAACAAAACCAAAAACTGCCTGACTTTAAAGCATTAGTGTGACACGGAGCTTATCACGGAATTATCCTTTGTGACACACTGAAATCGTGGATCTTCACTAGTTCCTAACAAAAATGCTCATAACATTTTGCTCGGGTATTGGATTAAGACGAAATCGGATGCATTGGAAAGAGGAAACAATTACCTATAATTTGGTCAGTCTTAGTCTCCAAAATTCCATATATTCCAGAAGTTATACATATTCAAAGTTGACCTTTGTAGAATTGAATTCCAAAATTTGGCCGAATCAAAAGTTTTTAACTCCATTTTACTCTAAGTGTTTACTATGAACATTCTTCCCCTCAAAAACACTTTCCAAACTAGGTAAAAGATCATGACACTTATATTTATTTAGAAGTAATTGGATTCGAGTACATACATGAAAGAATAACGGTTCGAATTCTAGCCCAAAAATGTGGGGTGTTACATTATCTCTCCCTTGGAATCATTTGTCCTCGAATGATGGATAAGAATCTATTGAAGCTTTAGAAGTATGAAACAAGGTATGTAACTTTGCATTAAGAATTCTACCTCAACAAAACACGTATAGGAATTAAAATAAAAGGGCTTCATGGTATCACAAAGTAAGTTATGTAAGCACGAATCATTTGACAATAAGACTAAGGTCATACAAGGGATAAAATACCCAAAGTCCCTCACCTCAAGTGAAAAAATCAAAACTAGATGAGATTTTACTCCTCGGCATGGCACGTTGCCTATCGGGGAGGCTAACCTCCATGCCATGCTGCTTATCGTGGAGAGTATCCTCTGTGACACATTGATATCGCAGAGGCTTACTTCCTGCGTGTTCCAAAATCACCCCAAACCCCTTACAAAAATTTTAAAGCTCCCCTAGATAATCCTATCAACATAAGCAAACACCATTTAAGTCAAAAATCAATGTTTTAGCACAGGAGGGTCAAAAATAAAATGATGGAAATTTTTAGGGTATTATACTTATAGTCCTTAAATATCACAATACTTCTCAACTATGAATTCAGCTATGAATACCACAATTCACCATTTCATTCTTACAATTTTCCCACAAGGAACCTCACCACAAGAGCCTGAGTCTAACTGCACACTTCTTCGATATTGAAGTCTACTCTTGAGTTAAAACGTGCTAACTTAAGTTGCAGGTTCTATACCTTACATCCATCCAAGAATACTACTCCATCCTATCAGTGTAATCAAATAGCATCATGTCTTATTACGAGCACTAGCCACGTAACACAATGGTTTGTGTATCTATCAATCACAATATTCAAGCCTATTTTACTATACCCACTTTACAGATCTCTCCACCAAAAACCCCAGAAACCTTAATCACTTTCACAAGGATTTTCCCCATATATTCCCTCCTAACTATTTCACATAACAAAAGTTTTATCTCACTCTTTCCGCTTTATCTATAACCTTAGTTTGAGTAGCCACACCAAAATCTTACAGTAAAGATCAACCACTCTCTAATATAGAACATTACTATGCTTCTATAACTACCACCATCTAGACACAAAGAGAGTAACTGAGGGAATAGAGTACGAGCTTCAGAAATAGGAGTGATAGTATTCAATTACATCATATATTTATTGTGCTACTCAAGTTGGGGTTTGTAATGTAAGATATGATCCAATAAGCATAAAGGGCTCCACACATCAAAAAACCTAGATCATAATTAGAGGGTTGAAACATGGGCATAGGTTGTATAAAGAACTATAAACTTAGGCATAAACACCATTTGAACACAGGGGATGTTGGTAAAATGTCCTCTTAAACTGAAATAGGAGGAATTTTCTAGAGTAAGAATAGATTTATTATGACTTGCCCTTGAAACTCACCACTATGAGAAAATTCAAGATTTGCATCATCTCCCCTTTAGCTCAAAGGTAACAATCCCAATCTTGAAAGTATATCCCCCTTATTAAATCTATATGAACAACACACTACACAATTGGGGTGGGGGTATCACTATTCTCAAGAATACAAACTCCCATCGAGAACTTTAATATGAAAGCACTAAATTCTTTCTAGAATATCCCCTTCAGGGATGATGATAATAAATTCCTCTAACCCCCAAGGTCATTACCTTATGACTAACATTTTTATGGGCATAGACATCCATGCTTCTAAACACTTAACACTCAAGTTTCAACTACTTATAATACTAACATTACACCTTTAATATCATAACCTCATAACTTAAACAAAATTTAAACTATACCAAGAGTTCACATAGTCTATCTATTTCTCCCTCAATTCAATCTACATAACACCATATAACAAATCCCTAGACTTCTCCATATTTAGAAATTTAAGAACATAAACTAGGCATACATGGCATGCATAACTCAAGATTGAGCACACTTTATTCTTATAACCTAAGGCTCTTAGACATCTATTAATTTAGCCACCATTTCTACTCCACTACTAGACCTCATGCATAATCGTAATTACATATCCTAATATTTCATAAGTAATCAACCTAAGAACTTTCACATATTACATAAAACCTTCTAATTCACTCCCAAAATTCTTGCACCACTATCCTTAAGATAATAATTTTATCACCACAATTAACATCTAAAGTTCAAACTAGTGTCTAACAACAATTATGTACCACCAATGAGATATCCCACATAATATACTAGCCCACCAAATAGATAAATCCACCTAAATTCCTTATTTAACTTAACTATAGACCATAAACACATTCTTAATCACCACATTACTACTACACCTTAATATTCCTTACACATCTTCTCACATACCAAACCAACTTACAACTACTAGATAAAAAATCAAGGGACCCTTAGTGTATTAAAACCACCTAATAAGGATAAACTATCTTAATTTTACTACCCAAGCCCTTATGGTCTATAGAACATTCACCTCCTCATATTACATACACTTACCCATGCATACACCCCAACTATCTTCAAGATTCTATGAACACCGTTGAGTCCTATCTTTCTATGATCTCCCCAAGTGAATGCTAAATTCATAAATTATTACCTGACCAATACTTCCATTCACAACCTGTGATTTATTTCACTACTATCATATCTAGTCCTCATGAGCTAATTTTTTATTTCAGTTAAAGATGTAAATATTACAACTAACCACTCTTTTTTACCTTCTACCATAAGTTTGCTAATCTTTGGTACACCTTAACCAACACCATAAAAGCATACTACCCCCAAAACTCACTTAAAGGTCATGCAAACACAACTATATCTTTTTCACTAAAAAGTTACCCTCACTCTGACTTCTAAATATAAGATTCATAACACTAACCTCGGGATCACTTACTACTCATAGGTCATAGCACCCTAATTTATACTGCCTCATTGGATTAAAATATGACCCCAATATTTAGATATGTATCCTCCCCTTAAGTGAGATGTCTTTAATAAAGTTTTCAAAAGGGATAACTTACATATCTTACCTCAGGCTGAAAAGCACAATTCATGAAGTTAGAGGTACACGCTTGAATCAACACACCTTGTCATACTAATGGATTTCTTTTAAGTCCTTGTGCTATCTTGTAACCTTTGATGACTCATTCAAAAAGAACCATACTATTAGAAATCTAAGCTTTTGCACTTGTATCGCCTCATTAATATGACATATCCCATAAATTAGAGCAAGGAAGTTGGATAACTTTTATATGGAAAACACAATAGCATGATATAGAGTATCAAAAAATAAGAAATATTTCAAAAATGCCTTATAGACTGCTAATTATAAATATGGTGCAGGACACACCCATAAGCAAGACTCTACTAGAAATGGCTTTGTGGACACCCAACGACCCTGAACCTAGGGTCTGGCCGTGACAGGTATCTCAAGTCCACTAAAGATTAGAGACCACCCCCTTCGCCTAGTCAACCAGAACATAGTATAATATAACAATGGAATTCTAAACGCAAAACAAGATAGATAAGTATGACTCAATTGAAGTATAAGAATTCAAAAACCAATCCCATGCCTACAGTAATCTCCAAAAAGCCTATAGACCACCAAATACAAATATTAGTCAGGACATGTCCCCGATAATAGCCAAAAGTAAGTCCAAAGAAAAGAGTCAATAACATAAAGAAACCCAAAATATGAAATGAGGCCTTCCAAAGTATGGAAGCTAATTACTTTAATATAACTCACTAGCTATCCCATAATCAGCTAATCACTACAAAAAAAATAGAAGTATGGGTAGTTCCTGCATTGCATGGGGATATAACATCAGAAGACGGTTAGTGATTGGAGCGCTATTATGTAACTCAGGGATAAGGATAAAATAATTCCATGAACTATAATACATAAAGCATTAAAAATAGTGCACAGTATCATATGCAATACATTTATATATCATATGTCGGGAAAGGGAATAGGGCTTAGCATGAACCTTAAATATTAACCTGGACTATGTAGCTTGACCATCCTAATTCAGCATCCTCGGGCTATATGGGTTTAACTCCTCCTTTTGAAAGGGCCCTAGTGAATGTTAGCCGTACGAAATAGAGAAAACTCGAGGGAAACCTAGAGCCATCAAGGCAACTAGCTGTTCTAAAATATATCAAATGTAACTTATGAATACGGTTATCAAGACCAAACCTCATATTAGGAAATGTGAGTTTCTAGTATTAGCCCCCCCCCCCCCGAGACATCCACCTTTACGGCTTTTCTACACAACCCCATTTAAGACCATATGAATATTTAACACATAACCCAACCATTATATTAAAGAGTCAACTATTTAGGCATCACTATGTGGTATTGTCATACCGTCTACATCTTGTAACCAATGTCACTATCTAACCCTTTAGGGATTCCTTCGTACCCCCGAATCCATTATAAAAATCAAATTGCATGATTTCATTGTACCCAACAAGGTTTTCAAAACAATCCTTAACAATGTTGCCATTTATGCAATGCATTAATTTCAAAGAGAATAGCCAAACCAAATGATAATTCATATTCTAAAACCAATTATGCAAGTGGGTCGAGGTTATTATAAATTTCCATACCAAAGTCAATTATTTAAGAAAATCATTATACCCCTAAATTCGTATACCATCCCCATGCACCCCAATGAGTATACAAACCAATAACTCATTCATAATGAATCAATAGAAACCATGGAAAAATATTTAAATAATTTATATCCAAAACCCTCAATCCATAGTTCAAAACCAAATATCAAAACCATGAATAATAAAACAATTTTCTTGCCATTAAGAAAATACAAGAAAATAAAAAAAGGTACATGCCTTAGACACACAAGGATTTGTGAGTAATCGGGGACTTGGAACTTAGAAGATGAACAATGATGAAACCCTTATGTTTTCTTGGGGTTTTGAGTTTGAGAGTGAAATAATAGCCTTTTTGTCATGAAAACTAATGGAAATAGGTTCATATATTATTTAAAGGTCATTCATAAGTGAAAAGACCCCAATACCTCTTATCCCAAGTAAGAAAAATAAAAAATTGGTCGAATTTAAATCATTGGCGTGATACAGATCTTATCACAGAATTATCATCCATGACATGCTTAAATCACAGATGCTCACTGGTTCCTTATAAAAATGCTCATAACTTTTCGTTTGAGTATCAAATTAAGGGGAAATTGAATGTTTTAGAAAAAAAAAGACAATTTTCTATAATTTGGTGGGCCTTAAGCTCTAAAATTCCATATATTTCAAAATTTATACGCGTTTAAATTTGAACCTTGTAGAATCAAATTCCAAAATTTGGTCGAATCAAAAGTTCTTAACTCCACTTCACTCTAAGTGTTTACTACAAACATTATTCCCTTAAAATTAATTTACACACTAGGTAAAAGATCTTGACACTTATTTTTATATAGAATTAATTGGATTCGAGTCTATACACGTAGGAATAACAGTTCAAATTCTAGCCCAAAAATGCAGGGTGTTACACCTAGACTCATGTTTATGATCTTGTGAGATGTTGGCTTAATTATAAATTCTTGATATTACTTTGTTTAGATTCTATCATGATCCTACTTTGTTTGAGCATGTGCCATGAATGGGTGAGGTTTCTTTTGATGTTCCTTTTTGCCTATCAATGTCGAGAACTTTCTTTCTATGTTTGCAAAGTAAAATAAAGAATATTGAATTTAGGAGATGTTATAGGAATTTCTTTAGTAGTGATGTTTTGTACCTTCTTTATCTATCTTTATTGTATGATCTTAGTTAGCCCTTTTTATCCTTTAACCTATTCTTTGGTAGCCTCATATATAGCTAATTCTCATTCTTTTGATTGACTATAATTTGATCCAAAACTCCTAAGCACTTTAGTAAAAAAATTAAGATGGTAAAGAGTGTAGAGTTAAAAAAGAAAAAAGTAACAGTGAAGCCCCCAAATAATTTCTAGTAGTTTTTTGAAAAAGTTCATGTGTTATGGTTGGGATGAATGTAATGAAAAGAAAGTAAATTGATGAAAAGATAATTATGTGTCGATAGGAAATTCTCCCTCCTTAAGATGTCTGCGCAAAACAAAAGAGAAATAGGAAGATAAAAATGGTGGAAACATTGGTTGGCTATAGAGGAGTTAAATGTTATTTGTGATGTATTAAAGTTCTTAGGGAAGATAGACACTATTACTGGACCGAATAGTTCCTACCCATCCTTTAGCCTATATTACAACCCTTAAAGTCTTGTTTGATCTTGATCCTTGATATTATGATATTAGTGGAGTACTATTCTAAGGTTAAGCTTATGGTTCGTCTTATGTAGCATGTGAATTCCTTTGAGAGTGAGTGAAATTTGATTCTTACAACTATTCTTCTGATAAATTATATATTTGTGAGTAAATATAGGTAACTCTCTTATGGTGAGATGATGCTTAGGTGATTTGTATGATCTCTTTGATTAAGTAATATGCATGAGTTTCCAACTTGGTAGAGTAAATTCTTGAGGTTATAATATTTTGAAGTGGTGTTTATGAGCTTTCAATTGTAATATGACATGCTTAATATGGAACTTGCAACTCATACAGTCATCATAGTTCTAGTTTGAGTATATTATTTGTAATAGTATTATTAGGGTCTTACTTGTATGGAGCTCAATGTAAAGAGTTTCTCAAGGATGAAAAAGGCTTTAAGTTTGCAGTGGTGATCTTAGGTTTATTTATGCACCTAAGTGTCACTATCTATGCATGTTTAGCCTAGTTAGTGGACTACTTTGTGTGCTTAACGTGTTTTTAATGGTGTAATTGAGTATCTATGTGTTGAATCACATGTTTATAGTGTTCAAGGTGTAATTAAAACTTGTTAAGAATCAAAATAATCACTTAGTCTAGATGAATAAACTAGTGTTACTAGCTTGAGCTATATTCGTTTCTAGTGGACTTTGATGAATTCTATTCTGTTGTGTGAGCTAATGCTTGTTACTTGGTGTTATAGAAGAAAATGATTTGTATTAAAAGAAATGTCAAGAAGCTAACCAAGCTCAAAGTGAGATGGAAATTCATCCACAAAAGGTGGTACTTAAAAACAAATGGAAGGAGTAAACTACAAAGGAAAAAAGACATTTAGAGCACAAGGGCGTGCCATACCCCCAAATATTTGAAATAAAGGCATGTCATGACCTAGGACATAAACTAAAATGTCAATTTACAGTAAACTTGTGCGTTAAGGGTGTTTAACACACAAGTACATGCGATATAATGGTGTGCCACATCTAAGGGTAAAATTCAGCCAAAGTCATTCTATACTATTAATTGGACACTTGGTTCTTATTATAAACATCTTGGATGACTTTTAAAGAGATAAAACACATAAGGAGGCTGTAATCATGATTATTATTAGTATACTTAATTTTACTTTTAGTTTTTACTCCATAATTCCATCCTTGTGATTCTTTGTAATACTATGAGTGGCTAAACATCCTCATTCTAGGGTTGAGGCTACAAACATGAATACTTATCATTCAATTGTGTTAGTTATAAGTTGATTATCATATTTTATTGTTCATATATTGTTGCTATTATTATTCTATTAATTTGAGACCTTTAGAATAAATCTATTATAGAAATATGGAGTGGGTTCTTATGCTTTAAATGAATTAAAGATAGGATTCACAGTTAGGATAGGAATATACCTAATTCGCCCCATTTGGTTCAAATACGGGAAGACATATAAATTCATTTAAATTAGTTATAACATCCTCCCTCAACAATATAGTTCTGGGGATAGTTTAGAAAGATAATTACAGGCTCAGAAGTCCATAATCATGTTATCAACCCAATGAATCAACAACCGAGATAATTAACTTGGCCATCGAGATTGTATAGCTTAGTAGAATTGTTCAAAGTGCCTTGTTCCTAGGTTTCTCCTCATTGTCATTTCAAACACTTTATAATATTGTATTTCTTACTATTCCTTTTAATTCCCAACCTTGAACTTGCATTGGTTATGATTTGCACTTATTTAATCCTTTTAGTAATAGTAGAATTGGATTGTTGCTAAACACAAGTCCCTATGGGTTCGACATTCGGCTCAAAAGGGATACTTTATTACTTGCATGGCCATGTACACTTGCATATGAGGTAGAACTTACAAATATATATACAGGTATGCAGGACTAAGTCAAATTTAACAACCTAAGGTAGCCAACCTAACCCCACCAGGGAATCCTAACCAAGTAGGAAGCTAGTACTAGCATGATCTAGCTATATAGTCACAATGTCTAAACTTGAGATAGTTATCCATAATATAATAATAGTAAAAAAAAAATAGAATCATACCTCAAATATCAGTACCAATCGATAATCAACCTGCTATGAACTAACCATAATAACAAAAATAACATTACTAGTGGTGAGTGGTGATTTTACCACTTATTCCTACTTATCATTCATGCACATTACCTTGTTTTGAATGAATAAACGAGATATAATTGTGATAAAATGCACTAATATTCAAACTTTATAGGCATAGAGCTGATAAGATCAAAAGATGTGGATTGGAGTCAAAAAATGATCAAAAGGAAGCAAGAAAGTGCAGCTAGAGACTTAGAGCAGGAACTAGCCTCAATTACCGTGGTTGCGATCTGATGATCGTGATCATCGAATTCAAGTAAAACTCAAGCAACCACAGTCGCAAAAGATAATTGAGGTCACAGCCAGACCCGCGCGATCGCAGCTTAGTGAAAGAATACAGCCCAAGGGAAAATTTGGAAATGCACGTGGCTGATCCCAAATTATTGGCAAAAAAACTCAAACTTAAGTCATTCATCATATTTCATATTTCCTAATTTTTAGGTTTAGCTCTTGAATTCTTAGCCTCTATATTTGGAAAATAAAATATTGTATAAATTTTGGGTGAATAATACATTGGAGACCTTCTAAGTAGAGAAATAGCTCACTTCCATTGTTGATTTGTGGGAGTAAAAAGTTTGAAGTAACATTCACTTAATCTTCAACAAGTCATCTCAATAGAGATTATGGATATATCTATGCTTATTTATCTTATGTATAACTAGATCTCCCTCTTGGGGGTTAAAGTGTGTATGGGTTATCCTCTATTTGGTAGTTCATACTTATGGGTTTTATCATTGTTATGCTAACTTGGTTGGGATTTGTGGGTGAAATCCCTAAATACCCACATGGGTTTGAAGAGTAAAAGCTCCAAACTAAATTACTAAATTAATGTTGATTACTAAAAACCACATGTCATTCCCTTAGTAATGCATAATTCCAAGATCCGTGCCTAATTGTTAAAACTCTAATTATTCATAACCCTGATTTTATACTAGAAAAACTCAAAAAGAAACACTAGTGTTGATACTTGTCTCCCCAATTTTTATCTTTTTGTAATATTGGTTTGAATTTGACTTATATATATTATTTTGAATTAACTTGATTGCTAATCACAATTTTCCTCGTGGCTTCGACCCCGACTCCAAAGTTGGGTAAATATATTGACGACGACCTCTTTGCACTTAAATTAACGTATAAGTTGAGCGTTATCAAAAATGGTGCCATTATCGGGGATCAATTTGGTGTATTAAGTTATTTTGGAATTTTAGCTTACTTTCTTGAATTCAAGCTTGTAAATATGTGTTTGTGATTTTCTTTTGTAGGTATATTTTTATACTATTTTGGTTTTATCTATAGCATCTTCAAACGAGTATGATATTGGTAGTCAGGAATTCTATCTTGACGACCCATGTCCAATTTATGACGGACCACACTTCAAGAGAGATTGTAACTAAGATCCCCAAAGAGAGATGGACCCACAATATCGATCCTATAGGGAGTATAGGTGTCCTTTATGTAGTGGTTGAGATGGATATTGGGATGACTGTCCAAATGCACCCTCCCCCTATTATGCTAATCGGGTAGCTAGTTCTTCTTATGATCTTTATAGGTCATATGATGAGAAGAAGGAAGAGAAACATACCAATTCCTATAGCTTTGACACAAGGCTACTAGCTATTTTGTATTGGGTAGATACAACGGGGGAGAGTGTACAAGACATGCATCAAGAGGCATTAGGATGGAAAAGTGTCAAGATGGAGGAAATGGGTAAAGAAAGAAAGCTTGAAATTACCACTACCTTGCCCATCTCCTAAGAGGAGGTTTATTAAGAAGAGAAACCAAGCTATGATGATGATCTTGGTAGCAAAGACTCCTTGGTTACTTTCCAATCTACCGATCAAACAAGGAAGAAGAAGCTGAAATAAAAGGAATTATGCTAGAGTCACAAGACGAATCAAGTCAAATCTCTTATGATGACTCTAGTTCATTTGGGGTAAAGATGTTTTGGAGAAAGAAATTCCAAAATTAGGGGTTGGACCTCGTTCAAACCACTTTTCAACATTATGCTTAGAGGATGTGATGAGGATCCATCCCTCCACACAAATGGTGAATTGTGGAGAGACAGAGTCCGATTCTTACATTTTGGAAATTGATACTCCAAAGGAGAACATGGAAACCCACCATCAAAGGCCAAGGAACTCAATTTCCGATGCACACAGAGTGTCCTATTGATGTCCTCACCTTTTCCCAGTGAACCAATCCATAAATTTGATATAAAATTTGATAAAGGTTCAAGTATTCAAAATGGTGAGATCGAAGCTTGATCACCATGTTCTAACATCTTCCAAGTTTCATCTTAAAAGATCTGAATTTTCTATCCCTCTGTCGCTCAATGCATATTAAATGAAAGTTTGGATGGATATTTAAATCTTATAAGTAGAAGCACAAAAGTAAGTGGTAGAGGCACCATTCTACGATGTTAAACTAAGCGATCGATGATAGGCACCCCATACCTCAATGAAAACTGGCACATATCCTTTTTATTTATTCATGATAGAGTAGATCTTTGTTTTGTGTTTGTGCATGCATAATCCATGAAATGTTAGTGCTAAAAGGAATTTTGATTGAATTTTAAAAAGGAACGTGTGAAATTGGAAGTTTGGACTGAATAAGAAGTGCAGGAGACACGATTTTCTAGTCTCAGTTACTACAATCGTGGTTCGTTCCACTGCGATTGTGGAGGCTGTGTGACCACGATCGTGGTTAAATCAGTGTAAGTGACCATTCAAATGCCATTTATTCCCAGTCTTCTCTCACATATTTTCTCAAAATTCTCTCAAATTTGTATCTTGCATAGCCTATCAAAGTGTAACGCCCCAAGACTACCCCCTGGACGTCACACGGTGCTTAGGACCACAAGTGATCCCAAGCTAACCCATGAATTGGTATACTGTTAAGCAACTGATTTAAATATGTATAAAATAACTAATTTTACTTTGCAAAAACATAATCATGATGAAATCTGGGAAAAATACACTACTAATAAAACCGAAGAGAGGAATTAAATTACATAACTAACTCTGACTGACATCTATGAAGCCTCTACTCTACTGACTATAGACAGCTCGAACGCGACTCCAACTACCACTAATAAATACATATGAGTAAGAAGGTAAAGTACATGAATAACATCTAACTGAAGTCCCTGAAGTAGGAGGACCCATTGATGTGTGAGCAAATGCTAACACATATGAGGCTTTTAACTGAGAATAATTGCAAAGTCTTAAGCAATTTTTGTCCTTTTTGATTTTTTTATATTTGATATTGCAGTAAAAGTCGAGATGTATGAAAATACATGAAAGCTCCATCAAGAAGGATGATTCTTTGGAGAAATTTACAAGAAATTAAATTCTGAAGATTTCTTCTGATGACTTGGTCTGATAAGCTATCAGATCTGTGATAAGCTATCAGACTATGTCATCACACATAGGCAGAGAACAAGAAAAATTGAAGATTTTTTGATGACATATCCTAATAATCTATCAGATCTCTGATAAGCCATCAGGCATGGCTTCACTTAAAAGCAGAAGGCAGAAATTAGAAGCAAGGTCTGACGACAAGTCTGATAACTTATCAGACTTGTGATAAGTCATCACACAGGTCATCAAACAGATGAAGAAGACGTGAAGACATTCTCTGATAACTTATTAGATTTGTGATAAGTTATCAGACATGTTGTCACCTAAAAGAAAATTTCTGAATTCTTAATTTTGGATTTTTCTTAAGTCACAAATATAAATAGCAACTTTTAGGGTTCATTGAGGGGGTGCATCATCTTGGACATCTTGAAACGGCTGGAACTCATTCCAAAGGCCAGTTTACCTCTTTTGGGTTCTCTTAACTTAGAATTTAATTTTTTCAACTCTTTGATTTGGTTGTGGGAATTTTCTCTTGAACTTAGAAGAGAATCAACTTCAGACTTCATCTTTTGTAAGTTTAATTACTTTGAATGATGAATACAACTGTTGTTATCTCTTTCTTTCTCCTGTGGAACTAAAACTCACAACTAGGGTTGTGGGATCTATGATTATTCCTCCATGGATTTAATATTTGGTTAGGGTTTGAGTGATTGTGGGAACATCTTGATAATTCTTTGGTATTAATTATTTTTCTGTTGGTTGCAAATAATAGGCCTTGCTTATTGTTGATTTGCTTGAGATAAGAAATCAACCCTAGTAAGAAGTGAATTATCAACGAGGATTTAGGAAGGTTAAGTTCTCATCTAATGATTAATGTTGTAACAAGATTGATTAACTCGAGATAAAATAAGTATGAATAGAATGCTTTCCTAAGTTTGAGAGAATTAGGGAGTTCAACATCTAGGTAGGTTGAGAAACACTTAGATGGACTGTCGAAAGTGATAATTTGGTGTTTCCCATAAGTCACGAGAATCCAATACTACAACTGTTATTCAATGGAGGATTACTAATCATAGTGATCATAACTCTAGTTTCTCTATATCATTGATTTAAAATATTGTAGATTAAGATTTGAGCTCTGAAGAAAATTAAAACTTTAACATTTGTTTGATCATTGAAAACCCCCATTTTATCTTTTCATATCATTTGTTTGAATTTAACTTGTAGCTTTAGTTTCAAACTAATTTAATTGCCACTCACATTGTTCCCTATGGATTCGTCCCTAACTCCAAAGTTGGGTAAATATATTGACGATGAACACCTTGAATGAAATTGATATGTAAGTTTAGCATTATCACCCATCACTTGCTGGCTAGAATTTGCAACTGTCTGATCTTAATATACGAACTACAACTGATCCGGTACCTACATTATTAAAAAATATAGCATATAGACAAATAGGTGGATCCATACTTTTGGAATATACTGAGAATATGGGGTGAATGTAGAAGAAAAACAATAATTCACTATTCATGCAAACTATTAAAACTGCATGTTAAGTGTAAGTGACTCACCTAGGCTTGAGTAATCAACACTGTAAAATCATAAATTATGAGAAGTAAGGTAATTCTGTTAGCCACCACACTTAGTTCTAACAAAAGTTATAGTCTTATTCTATTTTCAAATCATTATGGCTAAGCGTAAAAATGACTCACCTTTTTCATATGAAAACTAAAAGATGAAATCTTATAACTGAAGTATTATGTAAGAAAATATCTGAGTAAATTTGTGAGACTATACACTTAGTTTCTAAAAACTATTCTGTTATTCCTTTTATGTTAGGGAGGTTCTTCTAACTGACATAAACCATGTGAACTATCATGGAGTCCAACGTCTGGTTCCCCTGTGGGGAAAAGCTAATGTTGGGGAGAGCTGTCATACTCTTGCCAAGGTGTATGACCTGAGATAAGTGATCATAATCTGTATCTGCATCCATATAAATGGGGAATAATCTGAACCTACATTGGCACATAGTTTTGGGTCATGTGAACTGATACACATACCCAACTCGATGTTAATGACTACTCCCTTACTTATATGCTTATTCTGTAGGAAATCCACCTTAAAATAGCATAAGGGTTTATAATGGAAACCAGTTATGTAGTTGTCTGTTTTAAACTATAATCAAAACTAAATGCGTGGATTCCATATCTTAGACGAGGATCAAAATATCAAATCTTGATTAAAATCTGATACATTCTTATCAAAGAATGCTTAAACATTATCTCTCTTGAAATATCAAGGCTTAAACTTAGGGCTTAAAACCCATGTTTGAAAATTATCTCAAATCAGAACAAACTTCATGCTCAGCAATTATAATCTTGAAATACTTTAGCAATTCTAGTCAATACAAGGAAATTCAATTATCAATATATAAAATCAAGTCTCACACATAAACATGTGAAAGTAGATATGCAATTCAACGCTTAAATCACTTGTAACTTCATAAACTTCAAGTAACGATAATCGGGTATGAACCCGAAATTGAAATTCATGTAAATTAAACTTTTAAAGCTAGTTTTGGGCACAAGTATGAAAGAAGTATCCTTGTTCCTGATTGAAAGAATCCTTGGAGAGAACTTTGAATTTGGAACTTAATTTCTTGATTCTTGAGAGATGACACTTTGATTTTTGTTCTTGGTAATGGAGGATGGATTTTGATTTGTTTACTGATTTCTTAGGGTTAAGAGAGAGGATTTTATGTGTTTAATAGCTCATAAAAACATTTTGAAGTGATTACGGAAGATTTAGGGGTGTGAAATGACTTCAACACCCTTGATCTAGGTCAAAATAGAGTATTTTTGGCACTTGGTAATGACTTAGGTAGCGCCCAGTCAATCTCCTAAGTCAAGGTGGATGACGTCTTGCCAATGGCCTAAGTTTGGTTGGTGGGTATGAAGATGACAAATTCAACATATACATAAATTTATACTCATTCAAAGATGACCTTTGTGAAATCAAACACCAAAAATTGGTGGAATCAAAGGCTCTTAGCTCACTGTTCTCTAAGTGACACTTATGAACATTTTTCCCACCTCATAATATTTTTTCACACTAGGTTAATGATCATGAAACATGGATTCAAGTATGAATCATGGGACTATAGTTTACACTCATAGGAACGAAGGTCCAATTTTTAGCTTAAAAACGTATAGGGTATTACAATATCTCCACCTTGGAATCATTCTTCCTCGAATAATGGGTAGGAAATTATTAAAACATTAAAAGTATGGAATAATATATACAGGACATGTCTACTAATAAAGGATATAGTTGAGGTAAAACTTGAAAAATTCTATCATGAAGCTGATTTCTGAGTTGACTTGACCTTATTGACTATCAGGAACTTACTCATGCTTGCAGTTTATAACTCACTTGAAATTTCAATGAAACAATCATTAATATAGTACTGCAAAGTGCTAATTGATACATGAACTGGATATCATAAATGAGCTGATTTCTTGAATATGTGCACTAATGTGAGAATGGTTATAAGACGGAGATAGTAATGAGAGGGTTAACTTACTAGTACCTATTACTTCAAGCTGGATCTTGTTTTGTGACGAAGAATTGAGGGTTCTGGAGCATGGAAAATTGGGGCATTACTCTCCCTCTTTGAGACATTTTGTCCCCTGAATAACATTTACTTGGCTGAAATATTAAGGAAAGACTAAGGTGACGCACAGGACACATACGAAATGAATCCTAACTATATATCTGAAATCTAAAACTGATGCATGATGTTTGAACTAAGCTAAATTTGTAATTTTCAAAAATGCGAACACTCTACCTCGTGTAATGGCCTTACTCGTGAAACTTTGGGTAGTAAGACCAAATGGAATGTTGGAAATCTATAGGAACTTATCTTCTTGATTTCTAAATTGGATCGCAGGCTTTATCGACTGGATTATACTAACTACCCATACTCAAATGGAGTATTTCTTCAACACTCTTCTAAGAAATTCTAATGATATTAGGGAGCAAAGAACTCTAGGCATGATTTGAATAAGACATCTGAATAAGAAATTACAAAATTTCTACAACTCTATAGCATACACAGACCTATAAATCATAAAATAGGATAGAATTACTATCCCTTAGGCAATGCAACTTCTTACCTTCAAACTTCGAAACACTTCTCAAATACTTCCTTAACTATACTATTCCCCTTAAATACCAAACTCATTGATTCAACTTAAAGTTTTCACGTAGGCATTGATAAATCCATCTACTAAAGTCTAAATTGAACTAAATTCTCTCACCATGACCAAGCCTAACTCTAAATCACAAAATACAACACACTACCCCATAATACTAGTCTAAACCATATGATTCAACCTTCTATGTCTCTTCCAGAGCTCACACCCTAAGCATAACATACCTTACCACTGCAATGACTAACTCTGAACTCTTACTATGAACTTACTAGCGCATATTGCATTCCTCCACTTACATCCCAACACAACATGCAAGCCTATAATTATAACCACATATGAACTTTAAGGCAAACACCCAAAAGGAATACTTCTCATATTTTCTAAACCTCTATCAATAACAACTTTCTTGCACCATGCATAACAAGACATACCCGGAATTCTCAACTAACTATGATATACACCAAGGATTTACCTAAATATTCTTTTATCCTCTAGCCTTAGATAGAAAATCATAAATAATATTTCTTAATGAGGGTCATTATCCTCCTTTAATGCTCTTCTACACATACTGGCATCACTAATAGGATCTGAGAGCCTGACTTAGTTACTTGTTCTATCATCACCCTCTTAGTTTTAAGCCATCATTCTAAGTCTGTGCGGCCACATAATAAACTCTAACTGAACTGCAACAACTTTATTCTAGAATTTGAAATATAACAATACACATAATAATAAACTCAGCCTGAAAGACTATACCTGAAAGTGTAAAAATCCATTGCTAGTACTTCCTTCTGAGATTCAATTCTTAACTTTCTATAGCCCCCAATGGTCATCATATAATAACTTAAATACTTAGTAACTTAGAATCTTCAAGAGTATCACCATACCATAAGGTCACACCATCTAGTTCTTCAACACTACTTTCTATTAGCTCAATCTTCAAAGATTCAAACTTAGATTCTAACTCTTAACATGGATATTCCCAACCTTCTAACAAACTATACTAACTTCATTCCTGAGCACTTCTTTGATACATACTATTCTTACTTTTCTTTAGCTTCAACAATTATCATATACTTATACCCTTTTTGACAATCTCTTAGTCTCAATAAACACATAATCCTCTTTTTTTACTTCATAGGCTACTAATATCACACCTCTAAACTTAAGTCACGAAAATTAAAATCATACTTAAAAGACTCAACAACATCTATACATAACTCCTCAACTTAGCTATTAAGAACACCATGTACTATATAACTAGCCTTCTTCCACTTAAAAACTCAAGGGTATTATTAACCACGTACTACACCTAATAAGCTTCAAAAAATAATGCATCCCTATCAACTTAGGCACACCTCTACATCATACCTACAACATCATGTTAAATTTTAAATCAACAAACTTAAATTCTTATATGCACTGTTCAAGCCTAGTAGATCACCTCCATATAACTAGCATCATCAAACAAGAAATCATTATTTCCACCTTAATAGTCATTCACTATTCCAACTTATTGTCTAGTGCTAGGAATGATTAATAACCCAACCTCACAAAATATTCTCACTTGGCAGCTATAAAATAAAACATCAAGACACACTAGTTCACTAGAACTTCATAGCAATAATAATTAGTCATAATCATAGAATATATCTTATAAAAATATGTTAGCACATCCTCCTTCTACACATTATGACTATTTACCCATCTATACACCTAAATTACTTTCATAACTCTATAATTTTCAATAAAGCTCTTTTTAAAACCTCAAGGGAAGCCTAAATTAATAATACTCAACCACCAAATACTTTCATTACTAACCTATACTTTTCTAACAAAATAAATACCATCAATAACTCCTTTCATTACTAAGACTACCCCTTGGACGTCACACGGTGCTTAAGACCACAAGTGATCCCAAGCTAACCATGAACTGGAATACTGTTAAGCAACTGATTTAAATATGTATAAAATAACTGATTTTATTATGCAAAAACATAATCATAATGAAATCTGGGAAAAATACAATATTGATACAATTTTATATTCTGATAAAACCAAAAAAAGGAATTGAAATTACGTGACTGACTCTGACTAACATCTATGAAGCCTCTACTATACTGACTATAGATAGCTGGGATGTGACTCCAACTACCAATAATCAATACATATGAGTAAAAAGGTAAAGTACATAAATAACATCTAACTGAAGTCCCCGAAATAGGAGGACCCATTACTTGCTGGCTGGAATCTGCAATTATTTGATCATGATATATGAACTACAACTGATCCGATACCTACATTATTAAACAATGTAGAACATAAAATATATGTGGACTAGTACTTTTAGAATGTATTGAGCATATAGGGGTAAATGCATAAGTAAAACAATAATGCACTATTCATATAAACACTCAAAACTGCATGCTAAGTGTAAGTGGTTCACCTTGGCTTGAGTAATCAAAACTGTAAAATCATAAATCATGAGAAGTAAAGCATAAAGGTAATTCTGTGAGCCACCACACTTAGTTATAAAAACAGTTGTAGTCTTATTTTATTTTCAAATCATGTTGGCTAAGTATTAAAAGGACTCACATTTTCATATGAAAACTAAAAGCTGAAATGTGATAACCTAAGTCTTATGTAAGACAATATCTGAGTAAATTTTTGAGCCTTTACACTTAGTTTCTAAAAACTATTCTATTATTCTTTTTCTATTAGGGAGGTTCTTATAACCGACATAAACCATGTAAGCTATTATGGAGTTCAACATCTGGTTCCCCTGTGAGGAAAAGCTCACATTGGGAGAGTTGTCATACTCTTTTCGGGGAGTAGGCCTAAGCCAAATGATCACAATCTATATCTGCATCCATATAGATAAGGAATAATCTGAACCTATGTTGGCTAGTAGTTATGGGGAATGTAAACTGAGACACATATCCAAATCTATGCTAAATACTACTCCCTTACTTATATGCTTATTCTATAGGAAATCCACCTTAAAATAGCATAAGAGTTTATAATGGAAACCATTTAAGCATATGTTTGTTTTAAACTATAATCAAAACGAATGTGTGGATTCCATATCTTAGCTGAGGATGAAAAGAACAAATCTTTATTAAAATCTGAATACATGTTTATCAAAGAATTCTTTAACATCATCGCTCTTGAAATATCAAGGCTTAAACTTAGGGCTTAAAACCCATGCATAAAAATCATGTCAAATCACAACAAACTTCATGCTCCGCAATAATAATCTTGAAATACTTTAATAATTCTAGTGAAGATAATGAAATTCAATTCTCAATATGTGAAATCAAGTCTCACGCATAAACATGTGAAAGTAGATATGCAATTCAATACTTAAATCACTTGTAACTTCATAAACTTCAAGTAATGATAATTGGGTATGAACCCTAAATTGAAATTCATGTAAATTCAATTTTTAAAATTAGTTTTGTACACAAGTATGAGAGAAGTATCCTTGTTCCTAATTGAAAGAATCCTTGGAGAGAACTTTGAATTTAGAACTTAACTTCTTGATTCTTGAGAGATTACACTTGAATTTTTGTTCTTGGGAGTAGAGGAGGGATTTTGATTTGTTTACTAATTTATTAGTGTTAAGAGAGAGGATTTTATGTGTTTAACATCTCATAAAAATGTTTTGAAGTGATTAGGGACGATTTAAGGGTGTGAAATGACTTTAACACCCTTGATCTAGGTCAAAACAGAGTGTTTTTGGCACTTGGAAATGACTTAGGGGGTGCCCAGTCAGTCTCCCAAGACAAGATAGATGACGCCTTATGAATCGCCTAAGTTTGGTTGGGCGGCGCCTAACTAATAGCACACCCTTACTGTCTTTCACGAAAGTGGGCATAACTTTTTGCTCGGGTATCAGATTAAGACAAAATTGGTATCATTTGAAAGCTAATTCGATTATATAAAATTTGGTGGGTATTAAGCTGCCAAATTACACATATCCATAAAGTTATACTCATTCAAGGATGACCCTTGTGAAATCAAACACCAAAAATTAGCTGAATCAAAGGCTCTTAGGTCACTTTGCTCTAAGTGATACTTATGAAATTTTTTCCCACATCATAATCTTTCTTCACACTAGGTTAATGATCATGAAACATGGATTCAAGTATGAATCATGGGACAAGAGTTTACACTCGTAGGAACGAAGGTCTAATTTCTAACTTAGAAGCGTACGGGGTATTACACCAAGTATCATTTCATTCCAATTGCGTTATCTAATTTTGTAAGTTGTCTCAACTCCCTTGATTTGGATAATTATATGCTTAAAACTTGTAGTTTAGGGAAGGCCTAAAATGATGTTTGCATTATTAAATGCATACTTATTTGTGATTATTGTTGTGGTTAGTTGTTGTAGTTGGTGTACACATAGATGGGGAAGTCTTGAGTACCCAAATTTAATCTTTAAATGGTTGAGATGATTGTGTACACCATGTGTTTGATTTAATTCCTCAATGAGTTTAATTTGAATTACTTCAAGTTTGGGGCTATAATCATACATTCTAGGCTTCAATTATTTTGTTATAATGTAAATATGCCTAATTGAAACAAAGAATTGGGGTTAAAATTATATTTTAAGCATTGTGCAGAATCTGATGACTAAGGTCTCAAGTACCGCAATCATGGTCCCAATGACCACAATTGCAGTCACTGCTCTGAGATCACCATACCTGAAAGGAGTGTCTGCAAGACCCCACAAAACCTTCAATATTGTTACCACATAAGCTTACCTATTTGATTTAGCACATTTTTGGTATGATGATGCTAATGATGGTTTGGGTTGCATTGTTCAGAGGTTCTAAGCCTCAAAGATAGAAAATTTTGACAACTCCATATTCATGGCCCCACAATGCCAAAACCTATATGATGTGACTTGATAAGGACTAAGTTACTCCCTAAAAGGGGTACTAGCTTAGACAAAGTATGGGAAAAGTTGCCAAGATTTCATGCCAAACTCACTCAGATCGGATGGATATGCTTTAACCCACAACCCTTTATTTCTAATGAGCACTGGGTATGTGAATTCTATGCTAACCTAAGCATAGTTTCTTTCACAAACCCAGTATGATGATTCAAGAAAAGTGAGTGAACTTCGGAACAGAGCAGATCAATAAGATGTATAGAATCCTAAATGTTGATATACAATAGTTTCATGCACGGGGATACGAGCCAGGAACTTGGATGGAAAATTTTAATGTCCTAATAAAGAGGTTTCTTGGGCCACCAACAAGAGAGAATTCTGATGAATGATTTTACAATTGACGCTAGGCTTTGGCTAAATATTGTCTAAAGCTGAGTATTACCGTGCACTCACATGACTATTATTACAGACCAGCGAGCTCAGATGGTGGCTTGTCTTCTCTCTGGAATTTCCTTAAATGTGGGTGAGATTGTACATTCAGAATGGAGGTACTTCAGAAATCATGAAGATATATATCTCCTTCTCTTCCCAGTCCCTTGTATTTTCCCACTCAAATATAAAGGTAAGGGTTTCCTAGTCTAAAGCAAGAAGAGAAATATGGATTCGAGCAAATAAGTCCAAGAGGATACAGACTCTTGCAGACCCTCATCAGCCATCTTATTTGATGACATCTCTAGTTAGATGCAAGTGGTGAGGGAACTATTGTCCAGGCTACCTCAAGGACCAGGAGAGTCCTGCACTGCTCACCATTCATACTCAGCCCAATCAGACTATAAGAAATGTAGGGAGGAGCAGAAGAAGCAGTAAGCCACTTTTGAGAAGTTGGAGAGGGCCTACTCAGCCTTAGCCAGATCATACAGGGACCTTGGATATTTGCATAAAAAGATGGTGAAGAGATAAAAAAAGAAAGATAAATTCTTTAAGAAGATGTGAAAGGGGGTGAAGGGCATATTCAAGGTTCTCAAGCGCAACCATCAACTACCTTCACCTAGGACGGATAGTGAGGATGAGGTCCCTGCTGATTGGTCTGCCGATGGTACTGATGGTGATGGTGCAGAGTCAGCGCGAGAGAGCAACTCTTGATATAGATTTAGAGAGACCCCTCTTACTCTTGCTTTATTGAACATGCAGTGAGGACACTGAATTCTTTTTGGTTGGGGGTGCCCCCGGATTCATATTATTTTGGTGATGTGTTACTTGATATTTATTTTTATGTTATTTTGGGATGACATCTTGGATATTATTTTTTTTAGTTTTTGGGATGCTACATTTTTGTCACTCTAATCGTGCCCACATTTCATGGATTATCCTGTAGTTTTATTTTAGTTCTTCTTCTTACTTCAAGTTTTATTTTGATTATGGTGATGTATGACTAGTTTTTACCTATGATAGATTGGGTGACAACATTCTTAAGGGTAAAGCATCGTGTTTGGGTTTTGAGACATAGATGCAGGGGAAGTTCGAGAACCCGTAGGATAAATTTCATATATGCAGGGGAATTTTGAGTACCCGTAGAATTGTAAATTTGGGATCATGTTGTACACTATTGGGTGGTTTGCCCCTTTTTATCCAAAATGTAAGACTAAAGCTTTGGTTGTTATCATAACCTAGCAAATTAAGTATGGTGCTAATGCTAAACAAACTACCCCCTCCTTCCAAAAAATTTTGAAAATCAAGAGCATGCATATGAGCAACTTTGTAACAAAATTTGTTCTCTGTTTGTGACTCTATAAGTTTTTGACTCATAAATATTTATAGATACTCTAATTTTGTCTCTCACAGCAGGGATAATTGACCCTCCTTAGAAATTTTTTTGCATTCCATGTGTGGTGAGCTCTTTGCATTTATATCTTGTATACTTGTGTAATCTAGAACTTGCCCCGTTAGTCTTTCAAAGCTAATTTTGATTGTATTTGGTCAGAGAAATGATCTTAAGCCTTCTTTCTAATTTTGGAAGCCTCCTTATCCTAAAAAGCTCACCCAAGAATGAATGTAATCCCTAGTTACCCACTTTGAGCCTTTGGACCTTCCTTTGGAAAATACATTACAAGCCATAAACCATTATTTTAATCCCTCTTTTAAACTATACACCTCTTGAACTTGAAAATTCAAATTGAGGATAAAATCATAAGTTGGGGGTGGTAAATATTGACGGAAGTAAGTTTAGGGCCACGAAGTTGTAAGTGAAATGCCTAGTTGCCTTAGAATTTAAACCAAATTAATAGAAAAAGAGAGGATCTGACAAAGGAATGAACTGCACAAAAGTTGCAACAAAAAGGAATGAAAGAAAAGTGGTGAAAAAAAGAAGAAAAATGTAGGCATATGAAAAGAGAGAAAACAAAGAAGAGTGGCCCATAGTAAAAAAAAAGGATTAAATAGTGTGATGTAGATGTTCAAGGAAGGGTGTAACCATGTTAGTCCCAAATAATATCCTGCAATCACAAAAACAAGACCAAGAGTAAAATACACTAAAGAAATCTAAAGGTAAAACTAAAAAATAATCAGTTACCAAATAACATGTCCCCGACAACGACGCCAAAAATATGATAGTGCCCAAGCGCACACACAAGTATACATAGTCTTATCAAGTAGTAAAGTGGCCTTTACGAAGCCAAGTATCGATCCTAGCGAGACTTGATTTAACAACGATTCTATTTTCATTCACAAATTAGATTCAATTGATGCAAGCGTAACTAAAAAAAGAGTTTGGAATTTTTGCAAGTAAAGTAAACAATGCATAAATTGAGATCTTGAAACAATCAATAGGAGAAAACCCAGGGTTAAAGCACTTTAAACAATTATACTATGTATTGAATTTCATTCGTTAACTTTCTTATCTTAGTTGTTGATTCGTAGGGTTAATCGCATGATCATGCTTTCCCAAACTCTAATCCTTTACCTAAGTTGAACCTTATAACTACATCATTGAGTGGGGATGTAATCGTCCACTTAAGTGTATTAAGCTGTCATCCTACGTGTGAATCAAGTTCGGCTCCTAAGTACATCCATGTCCTAGGTGCTAAGTTCAATTCTTTATTTCATAAAAGAATAAAAACCCAAACTTTGTTCATCTCCTTACTCTATCCCCTATTCCTTCTCCCAAGATCAAAAGGTAGACAATTGAAATATTCTAAGGGTCGCAAATCCTTAAAATAGTTAAATCAAAGATGACCACACAACCAATAATGACAAGAAAAGTTAAATGAATTCAACTCAAAACAATAGTACTCATGTTTTTTGCTTTAACCCTGAAAAATAGCGTTTAGCCACGCATAGTCATAATTGTAATCACAAAGTAGTAATTAATGACTACAAATATGAATAAACTAAAGAAAAATAATAAAAACCTAAAGAAAAAGTTATGGCATCCCCCTGATCTCCAAAATATGCCCAAAGATATGTTAAAACGTGATATAACATGTATTTATAGTATAGGATCAAGCCAATTCCGTGTTGGACAAGGAAACTGTCAGTTATTGAGCCCGGGACTAGGTGGGGTGTCGCCCTGGCTTTAGCCCCACACCAGGTGAGGCTGATACTTGGATAGAACACAACTCCAAGAAAGGCTCTGCCCTGCCAATATCCCTCCTCCTGGTGGGGAGGCTCCTCAATATCGCCCTGAGCCTCTAGAAGTTGCTCTCTGAATTTTGGTTAAGTGTTGAGTCTCCCCTCTTGGTTCCTTGTCTTGTGGTGTCTTTTCCATTGATTTCAAGAATTATTATCATCAAAATATCATCATATTCATCTCCAAAATCATCCTACAAACTCATACCACACGAATTAGGAGACAAACACAACACACTACACATAATGATGAATCGAAACAACAGCTAAGTTAGGCTAGTTCATGTTAATCTATAACTTATTGTTCCAGCTGTAAACTCAATAAAATTGAAATTTTCTCACTACCAACAACTTATTACACTCATAAATACACATTAAAATCATTTGAAACACATTAAACATAATAGAATCCAACAGAATCAACTAGACAAGCACCTAGCTCAAGCTAGTAACGCTAGCTTTTTTGGTTGAACTTCTAAATGAATCTCATAGGTACAAACTTGTTTGGAATTCACTTTGAACATTATAAACACATGATTTAAGACATTTATCTCATTATCAACCCATATAGAACATGAATCATCCTCGAAACAAGGCTAAGAAGGCTAGAATAGTGATGCCAAAATGCATAAATACACCCAGCATCACCACCCTGGAGTTAAAATATTGTTCATCCTCGAATAACTCTTCACTATAAACATCATGACTTGGAGACTCTACATTTTTGGTACACGCAAGACACTCGAGCTAGTACTACCATGACTATACATAATGCAAGTTTCTACACTAAGCATGTTTCAAACACAATTGAAAGCTTATGAATACTACTCCAAAACATCCTAGCCTCGAGAATTGACTCACCCAGTTGGAAAACTCATTATTATCATTCAATCAAGGACATCATACAAATTACCCACTTTCATCAAATATGTGCCCCTCACAACAAGAGTGTTACTAATAATCACTCACATTTAAGAAATTTATAACATAATGGGTACAAGAATCAAATTACAATCACTCTCACAAAGAATTCACAAGTTACACACAATGAACTATAAGTTTTTCCTTAGTGTAGTGCTCCACTAATATTAGAATGTCAAGTATAGGATCAAATAAGTCTTTTTTGGGTTGTAATGTAGGCTAAGGATGGGTAGGAACTATTTAGGAATAGTGACTAACCTTTCTAAGCACTTTAATACACTACATTATACAATAGAACCACTCTCCAATAACTAAATTATGTCATTTTTGTCTACCCCATTCTTTTATTTTTGCCCCATCTCTTTTAAGTATTTTCACAAACACTTGGTGGGCGTATTGTTTATTCCTTCAAGAATCAGTTTTTCTCATTTTCTACAATTATGGAAATATTTGTAACACTATTTATATCACTCCCACCACTACAAATAAAATACAAACACCAATAACTATTACCTTGGGGCATCAATTTCACCTTTTTCTTCTTCAATTTCTCAAACTCCTTACCAAATTAATATTTTTTTCACTAAAGCACTTAGGAGATTTTTGGATAAAATTATGGTCTATCAAAGATGGGATTAGGATATATATGAGGCTATCAAAGAAAAGGTAAAAGGATCAATGAGGGTTAACTAGGATAATGCATAAAGGGTAGGACAAATAGAAGATATTAAACAAGGCTATCAAAGAAATGCCTAAATCATCTCCTAAACTCACACTCTTTATTTTTCTTTACACACACTGGGAAAGTTCTAGACATCATATACAACAAGAAATATACAAAAACCTTACACGCACATGGCACATGCTCAACTCAATAGGATTATTATAGACTCTCAACCAAATAATGGCATTAATTTAGATTTAAGACAAAAAGTACAAGAGTTATATACATAAGCCTAAGAGTCTCAAAAGTAGAAATTCACTTGTTCCACATGGTATGGTCCAGTCGTATGGAACAGGTGAACTCCTACTTTTGAGACTCTTAGGCTCATATATATGAGTCTTGTACTTTTTGGCTTAAATCTAAATTCATGCCATTATTTGGTTGAGTCTATAATGATCCTATTGATTTGAACATGTGACATGTGCATGTAAGGTTTTTGTATATTCCTTGTTGAATGTGATGTCAAGAACTTATCCGGTGTGTGTGTAAAGCAAAATAAAGAGTGTGAGTTTAGGAGATGATTTAGGCATTTCTTTGATAGCCTTGTTTAATATCTTCTATTTCTCCTACCCTTTGTGCATTATCCTAGTTAACCCCCATTGAGCCTTTAATCTTTTCTTTGATAGCCTTATATCTATCCTAATCCCATATTTGATAGACCATAATTTGATCCAAAAAGCTCCTAAGTGCTTTAATAAAAAAAATATTGATTTGGTAAGGAGTTTGAGAAATTGAAGAAGAAAAAAGTAAAATTAATGCCCCAAGGTAATAGTTATTGGTGTTTATATTTGATTTGTAGTGGTTGGGAGTGATATAAATAGTGTTAGAAATATTTCCATGATTATAGAAAATGAGAAAAATTAAATCTTGAAATAATAAACAATACGCCCACCAAGTGTTTGTGAAAATGCTTAAAAGAGATGGGGCAAAACCAAAAGAATGGGGTAGACAAAAATGGCATAATTTGGTTATTGAAGAGTGGTTCTAATGTATAATGTAGTGTATTAAAGTACTTAGACAGGTTAGTTATTATTCTATAATAGTTCCTACATATCCTTAGCCTACATTACAACCCAACAAAGACCTATTTGATCCTATACTTGACATTCTAATATTAGTGGGGCACTACACTAAGGGAAAGCTTATGGTTCATTTTGTGTAACTTGTGAATTCTTTGTGAGAGTGAGTGTAATTTGATTCTTGTACCCATTATGTTATAAATTTCTTAATTGTGAGTGATTATTGGTAACTCTCTTGTTATGAGGGGCACATGTTTGATGAAAGTGGGTGATTTGTATGATGTCCTTGATTGAATAATAAGCATGAGTTTTCCAACTAGGTGAGTTAATTCTTGAGGCTAGGATGTTTTGGATTAGTGTTCATAAGCTTTTAATTGTGTTTGAAACATGCTTAGTGTAGAAACTTGCATTATGTATAGTCATGGTAGTACTAGCTTGAGTGTCTTACATGTAGTATAAGTGTAGAGTATCCAACTCATTATTTTTATAGTGAAGAGTTATTCGATCACAAACAAGGTTTTAAGTGCGGGGTGGTGATGTTGGGTGTATTTATGCATTTTAGCATCACTATTCTAGCCTTCTTAGCCTCGTTTCGAGGATGATTCATCTGCTCTATGGGTTGATAATGAGATAAATGTGTTAAATCATGTGTTTATAATGTTCAAAGTGAATTCCAAACAATTTTGTTCCTAAGAGATTCATTTAGAAGTTCAACCCGGAAAACTAGCGTTACTAGCTTAAGTTGGGTGCTTGTCTAGTTGATTTCGTTGAATTCTATTTTGTTTAATGTGTTTCAAATGATTTTAATGTGTATTTATGAGTGGAATAAGTTGTTGGTAGTGAGAAAATTTCAATTTTATTGAGTGTACATCTGGAACAATAAGTTGAAGATTAACATGAACTAGCCTAGCTTAGTTGTTGTTTTGATTCATCGTTAGGAGTAGTGTGTTGTGTTTGTCTCCTAATTCGTGTGGTGTGAGTTTTTAGGATGATTTGGGAGCTGAATATGATGATATTTTTATGATAATAAGGCTTGAAATCCATGGGAAATACACCACAATACAAGGAACCAAGAGGGGAGACTCAACACTTAACCAAAATTCAGAGAGCAACTTCCAGAGGCTCAGGGCGATATTTAGGCGCTTCCCCACCAGGAGGAGGGCTATAGGCACATGAAGTGGGGCTATACCTATAGCCAAGGAGACACCCCACCTATTCCCGGGCTCAATAACTAAAAGTTTTCTTGTCCAACACAGAATTGGCTTGCTCCTATACTATAAATACATGTTATATCACGTTTAAACATATCTTTGGACATATTTTGGAGATCAAGGGGCTGCTACAACGTCTTATTTAGGTTTTTATTATTTTTATTTTGTTTATTCATGTTTTAAGTCATTATTTACTACTTTGTGATTACAATTATGACTATGCATGTCTAAACTCCCTTTTCGGGTTAAATCCTAAGACATGAGTACTATTGTTTTGAGTTGAATTCGTTTAACTTTGCTTTTCATTATTAGTTGTGTGTTCATCTTTGATTTAACTATTTTAAGGATTCACGATCCTTAGAATATATCAACTGTCTACCTTTTGATCTCGGGAGAGGGAATAGGGGATAGAATAAGGAGATAAACAAAGTTTGGGTTTTTATTCTTGTATGAAATAAAGAATTGAACATAGCACCTAGGACAGGGATGTACATAGGAGCCGAACTTGATTCACACGTAGGATGACAGCTTAATACACTTATGTGGACGATTACATCCCCACTCAATGATGTAATTGTAAGGTTCAACTTAGGGAAAGGATTAGAGGTTGGGAAACCATGATCATGCGTTTAACCCTACGAATCAACAACTAAGATAAGCTTGAAATTCAATACATAGTATGATTGTTTAAAGTGCTTTAACCCTGGGTTTTCTCCTATTGATTATTTTAAGATCTTTATTTATGCATTGTTTAGTTTACTTGCAAAAATTTCAAACTCTTTTTTTGGTTACTCTTGCATCAATTGAATCTAAATTGTGAACGAAAATAGAATCGTTGTTAAATCAAGTCTCTCTGGGATCGATACTTGACTTCTTAAAGGCCACTTTACTACTTGGTAAGACCACATACTCCTGCGTGTGCGCTTGGGCGCTGTCACAGGATGTTTCAGACTTTCCTGCTAGGAACATTCATCCCCGAATAACCAACAAGGTAGGGGTAACTACATGCATGAGTCATTTGCATTATCAAATATATTCCTAATTTTGAACAAAGTTTGAAAACAAATATGCAAATGTATTAATCTTTTCTTTAGAAAACTCAAAAAATAAAAGATGTCTTGAAAAATACATACCTTTCACAGGAATCCCAGGAAGAGAAAACAGATACGGATACTTGGACTTTATGTTCTCCTCCGTTTCCCATGTAGATTCCTCCACCTTATGGTTCCGCCGAAGAACCTTAGTTGAAGCCACATCCTTGGTCCGCAATCGACAAACCAAGATCCAATGCCTATCCAAGATCTAAATCAAGACATCTTGATAAGATAGAGAGTCGGAAACACCCGACACCTCCAAAGTAACAATCGAAGAAGGATCACCAATGCACCCATAACATAGAAACATGAAATACCGGATGAACTAAGCTCAAACTAGAAGGAAACTCCAATTCATAAGCCACATTACCAACCCTTCGCAGAGCTACATAAGGACCAACAAATCGGGGACTGAGCTTCCCCTTCTTACCAAACCACATTACTCCTTTCATAGGAGATACCTTTATGAACACCTTATCCCTAACCTCAAACTCCAAGTCTCTACGCCTTATATCCGCATAGGACTTTTGGCAGCCTTAAGCCTATCCTGAATGACCTTTAATTTTTCCATAGCTTGATAAACCAAGTCTGGACAAACATATCCGCCTCACCAAGCTCAAACCACCCAATCGGAGATCTACATCTCCTACCATACAATGCCTCAAAAAGGGCCATACCAATACTAAAATGATAGCTATTGTTGTAAGCAAACTGTACCAAAGGTAGATAGATGGTCAAACCAACTGCCACCATAATCAATCACACATGCCTGAAGCGTATCCTCTAATGTATGAGTTGTCTTCTCCGCTTTTCCATCCGACTATAGATGGAAAGCAGTACTCAGACTAACCTTGGTACCCAACCCCTTTCTGTAAAGACCATCAGAAATGAGATAAAAACTGTATACCACAATCAAAGATAATCGAAACAGGTACCTCATGCAGCTTCACAATCTCCTGAAGATACAACTTCATATAATCCTCTACCGAAAAGGTAGTCCTCACTGGTAAGAAGTGAGCAAACCTTGTCATTCTATCAACAATGACCCAAACTAAATCAAATTAGTTTCAAGACCGACGAAGATCGATAACAAAATCCTTATTGATTACCTTTTATTTCCATTCGGGAAAATTAATTTTTTGATAAAACCCACCAGGCCTTTTGTGCTCAACTTTAATTTGTTGACACACCATGCACTTGGCCACAAAATCAGCCACACCCTTTTCATACCATTCCACCAATATATCTCCTTGAGATCATGATACATCTACATCAAGTCGGGATGTACAATGTAGTGTGATTCTGTGCCTCAGTCAAGAACCTTTACCGCAACCTATCAACATTAGGAACACACAACCTCCCTTGGTACCGCAAAGTACTATCGCCATAGATCTCAAAGACAATTACCTTTGGCATACCCATACTGCTCTTGAATTTTCATCAAGACAAGGCTAGCACTTGTTTCTCCTTAATCTATGCACCAAGAGACGACCGAACCACTTCCAATACCATCACTCCACCATCCTCGGAGTCTAAAAGATGAACTCCAAGATTAGCTAAGCGGTAAATATCCTTCACCAATTCCCATTTTCTGTTCTCCACATGAGACAAACTCCTCATGGCAACCTACTATGAGCATCAGCAACCACGTTAGCTGTACCTAGGTGATAGTGAAGACTCATATCATAATCTTTGAGAAGCTCCAACCATCTCTTCTGCTTGAGATTTAACTCCTTCTGAGTGAACACATACTATAGACTCTTTTGATCAGTAAAGATGTCTACGTGTACTAGATACAAGTAATGCCTCAAGATTTTTAAAGTAAAAACTACTGTCAACGGCTCCAAATCATGAGTAGGATAATACCACTCATGCACCTTCAACTTCTTAGAAGCATAGGCAATCACATTTCCATATAGCATTAATACACAACCAAGTCCTACCCTAGATGCATCACAATAAACCACAAACCCCTCACTACCCTTAGGCAATGTCAAAACCAGTGCCGAAGATAGCTTAGCTTTCAACTTCTCAAAACTCTCCTGACAAGAATTCGATAAAGAAAACTTAACCACTTCTGAGTCAACTTAGTCAAAGGAGAAACTATCGCCAAAAAACTTTCCAAAAACCACCTATAATACCCACTCAAACTCAAGAAGCTCCGAATGTCGGTTGGAGTTATGGGTCTAGGCCACCTTTTAACCACTGCCATCTTTTGAAGGACCGTAATGATCCCCTCACTAAAAATAATATGACCAAGAAAAGTCATAGTATTTAAACAAAACTCACATTTAGAGAATTTGGCATAGAACTGTTGTTCCTTCAAGGTCTGCAATACCACACGGAGGTGATTGGCATGATCCACCTCACTCTTGGAATAAACCATAATGTCATCAATAAACACAATGACAAAGAGATTCAAGAAATGCCTGAAAACCCTATTCATCAAGTCCATAAATGCCATTGGGGCATTAGTAAAATCGAATGACATCACCAAGAATTCAAAGTGCCCATATCGAGTAAAAAAATCCATTTTAGGGATATCCTTCTCCCTAATCTTAAGCTGATGATACCCAAACCAAAGATCTATCTTAGAGAAGAACTTGACAACTTGCAACTGGTCAAATAAGTCATCTATCTTTGGAAGAGGATACTTGTTATTAACTGTTGCCTTATTCAACTGTCGATAGTCAATTCACAGCCAAAGGGAACCATCCTTCTTACGCAAAAACAACACCGGTGCACCCTACGAGGATACACTAGGACGAATAAACCCCATATCTAAAAGATCCTTAAGTTGTTCCTTGAGTTCCCTCAACTTAGCCAAAGCCATTCTATAAGGACAAATAGATATTGGACGAGTGTCCAAAACCAAATCAATACCAAACTCTATTTCCCTATCCGGGAGAAAAACTAGTAAGATCATCCGAAAAGACCTCAGAAAACTCATTTACTACCGAAATTGAATGCAAAAAGGACCCTCTGAGTTATAATCTTTAACTCAGACCAAGTGAAAAAGACAACCTTTGGAGATTAATCTTCGAGCTCTAAGATAAGAAATAAACATCTCCTAAGAGCAAGGGAACCACCCTCCCATTCTATAATTGATTCACCAGGGAACCTAAAGACAACTGTATGGGTCCGACAATCCAAGGATGCATAACAAGAGTATAACCAATCCATCCCCAGAATAACATCAAAATCTACCATATCTAGATCAAACAGATCTACCAAGGTCTGTTTGCTACCAATAGATACCACATACATCCTATAGACTCTTTAAGCAATAACCGAGTCACCTACCAGGGTAGAAACAGAAAAAGAATCTGAAAAAATATTAGGATCAAAACCAATACATACATCCATGAATAGGGTCACAAAAGAAAGAGAGTAGCCCAAATCAAGCAGACATACACATTACAAGAAAAGAGTTGTAATGTACTAGTAACGACATTAGGTGATGCCTCCATTTCGTGCCGAGATGCAAGAACATACAACCTAGTCTATCCTGTACTGATACCAGAAGCAGGAGAAGACATCGAAGACACCCACTAGGCGCAGGAGCAGAAGGCAAAGCAACTAGAGCTTTAACCGCCCCTAAAGCTACCTTATCAATCAAAAAATTCTTGAGCATATGGCCTGGCTAGCTACATTTAAAACATTTTTCCTTGCCTTTGTCACAATAGTCTCGATGAAGAAGATCACAGAATCAGAAAGAAGGGCATAAAGAATTCAAAGGACCCCCACTCACCTGAGATTGGGCACCCTGTTCCCAGAAATTATCACTAACCTACGAATGCCTATAAAGCCGACTACCTCGGATAAAGAGCGATAGCAGTAGAGAAGGAAGTAGAACTTCCCCAATTTTTTGGCCATTTACCTCTATCTAGACCACCCTACTGATGAGCACCACACTACTAAAAAATCCTACTCCTCTTACCCATTCTTTCCCCAAACTCTGCCTGTTTCCTCTTTTTATTCTTTACCTGTTGTATGTGGACAACCAACCTCAAAACCTATATATCCTTAATCAGCAAAGCAGTCTTGCTTTCAAGGATCAGATCCTGAGATAGCCTAAAAATGAAATTTCTCATCCTTGCCCTCATGTCCACTACCAAATCTGTAGTATACCTTGATAATTGATGAAACTTCAAGGCATATTCTTTGACAGACATTTTACCCTACTTGAGATTTACAAACTCCTCAATCTTTGCTTCTCTCAGCTCATGAGGAAAGAAATGATCCAAAAAAATATTAGAAAAAGCATCCCACAAGGACCACTCCTCCACATCACCTCTATCTCTATCCCACTCTTTGTACCATTGGTACGCAACATCCTTGAGTTGATAAGCTGCAAAGTTTTCACCTTCCATATTAGTAGCATGCATCATCTAGAATATCTTCTCCATTTCATCCAAAAAACCCTGAGGATCCTCCTCCACCTTCACAGTAGTAAAAATAGAAGGATTCAACTTCATAAACTTCCCAACCCTTATGGCCTTAGCAAACAACCCACCAGATGTATCTCACTCACCCTGAGTAGCGACTAACTGAGCAATAACATAAATAGATTGAAAAAATTTTATATTAGTTACCTTACCCTGAGGAGGACAAGTAGCAACTGGAGGAACTCTAGAACAATCAGGGATAGGACCCTGAGAACGAGTGTGAACTCCAGGTGTAGGACGTACCCCATCAACATCATCTCCAGATGGGATAGAAGAATTTCTTTAGGTTTCAGATCATCAAGGCATGATTTGAAAAGTGAATAACAACGGATTAGAGAAAAATTCCAGAACTTAGATTTCGTGCTTGAAAACAAAATACCAAGAAAGTAAAACATTCTTAAATGCCATATAGCCTCTCTCTTATGAGTGTGGCGCAAAGAGACTCTACCAGCCACAACTTTGTGGACTCCCAATTGACCATGAACCTAAAGCTCTAATACAAACTTAACATAACCCAACTCGAGGCCTT
Source organism: Capsicum baccatum var. pendulum (assembly GCA_030864225.1). Taxonomy (NCBI): domain Eukaryota; kingdom Viridiplantae; phylum Streptophyta; class Magnoliopsida; order Solanales; family Solanaceae; genus Capsicum; species Capsicum baccatum. The sequence continues at coordinate 101,450,449 of CM061556.1, forward strand.
GTCGTAATGGGTGTTCCAAGTTCGACTGGGACCGAAGACCACCCCCTCTATCCAACCCAACCTCCAGCAGCCTGCCCTGAGTTGTCTGAATTTCAAACATATAAAAAGATAGCATAACTATCTAAATTACAGACTCTGGATAGGTCTATTACCAAGACCAATGCAACCGTGTCCGACCGTGTATACCAACCGTCCAACCATACCAATCCAAACCAAGGCATAGATCCAACCATAACCAAATAAATTTCATCAATTATTAAATATATAATCCTAAAATAAAGGAGGATGGAATAACTAACAATATCATCAACCGGTATCAGTCCCAAAACTAATGCCAATGCTAAGGCTGATACCAATATTGATTCTGCCCATTCCAACCCATAGTAGTTCCACAAAAGCCTCTAACCAAAAGAATACAGATATCCAACTAGGACATGCCCCCGACCATAGCAAAAAATAATATCCATAAGTAATTCAAAGTATGAAATAACATTCATGAAATAGAGCCTTTTGAATAGATGAAAGCTCACCACTTTAATCCAAAGTTGACCCTTGAGTGTCCAAATGCTAAGCAGGAGAAGTAGAACGGTCAATTCCTGCATCGCGTGGGGATACAGCCGCCCAAAAATGGATTAGCGTGTGAACGCTAGTATGAATTTAGGATAAGAATAAAATAATGCCAATTATAAAACCAAGTAAAAGCAAAAATATGCATACAAACTCTATATATATATAACCATACCAGAAAAGGGAACGGGGTTTAGCATGCCATTAAAACCTTTACTTGGGCTATGTAGCTTTGTCATCCTAAAACTGCCCACGAACTATATGATTTTAGCTAGCTCTGCTCAAAGGGCCCCAGTGTGTAAAGCTGCATGACCAGAGTAAAAAACCTAGGATGACTAGTACATCCCCAAAAATATAATGTGTGACATCATGCACACGGTCACTAGGACCAAACCTCGTATCAGTAAATATGAGTTTCCAGTTTTGATCCTCTCAGGACACCCACCTTCCATGGCTTTTCTACATACTACCCTTTAAGCCTAATTAAAACCATTATCAAACAACCAAATCATTATCCATTTATAATTAACCAAGTCCATTAGTAGTGGTATAATCATACCGACTATAACTTGCAAGTATTGTCCTTAGCCAAATCATTTCGAGGTCAAGGGATTCCCATGTACCCATAGATCATATAATCCAATTAGCTTGGGGGATCCCTATGTACTCCACAAGTATGTTTATTAAGACAAACCATTACAAAATTAAACTATTCATATCATTTAGAGTCCCACTACTAAGTGTAAACCATGCATAAGTTCCATTGAAAAATTAATATTATAGTGAAAGCATTGTTATAGGCATTTTATCAAACACATTGGGGGCATAGTATTTCCAAAACCAAAGTCCGTTAGTAAATAATCATTCTCATGCAACCAATCATGTAAAACCACTATTAAAGCATATAAAAGCATAATTAAAACATAGAAAAACCACAACCAAGCATTTATAACCAAAATCCCAAAATTATATTTGAAAACCCAAAATAATACAACATTCAAATCATGAAAAATATTACATAAAACCATAACTTTAGTTGGAACTAACAATGAGGGAAGAGAACATGCCTTAAACCAAAATGATGATGGAGAGAAATCACTAAGACAAGCCCCAATTTACTCCTTAAGATGAAACCCTAGCTTTCTTTGCCCAAGAAATCTAGAGAGGATTTAAGAGTGTTTTTTAAGTGTTTAAGAATGGAATAAGAGGGAAAATAACCTCCCAAGTTCAATATAAGTCATGGAACTTATTAGGATAAGTGGAGAAATATCCAGATTACGCTCATTTAAACAGTATTTAATTTTCGTCATAGGATACGACTGACCTTTACGAGTCGTACCCATTATGTACCAGTGATACCCGCCTCTCATACCCTAGGATTTCCCCTATGGACCCAATACTGCCCAAGGTACGACACACCCAAACCCATATCATATCCAAGTGTACGACTAGTACCCATAAATCGTACCCCTGCCAGAATAGAATCTAGGAGGTTTGAACACTGACCACCATACAAGTCCTGGGTATGACTCGTACCCTGTCTTATGGCTCATAGTGAGCCACTAGTAGGCTGATCCAACCTAAGTTATTAAGTCTAAGGTTAAGTGAAGTAACAAATAACCCATATCAACAGATACGACTCGTACCACCCAAATCGTACCCATTTCAGTAACTACATCCATCCCACCAACCAATACTGGTCAGCATATGAATGGACCATACCACCCGTACCCAAGTGTACGACTCATTCTCCTAAGTCCTATCTTGCGCAAAAACTAAAAATCAAGAAAAATTTCGAAGGTCTAGAAACCAGGGTGTTTCAAGTGAACATTAGGCCTACCGTTTGTACACATTATCGAATGAACAAAGTGTCCTACCAATTTAGACAAATTTACCAGATAAATACTAATTGATGTAGAGTCTTTCGGGTAAACTATGACTCTCATAATGGGTGGCTTTGCTTTTTTGTCCCACATAATAAAAGTCTTATAAAATTAGCCTTCTTTTTTTATCTATATAACAAATACCAATTTACCCCTCTATACCTCAAATATTTTTAAACAACTCCATAGTTATTTATCTTTCAACTTCTATTTTTTGTATTATACTTTGATTTTTATTTTATCCTTTTTTTAGTTTTTCTCAATCCTTACTTTTTTTGTTTTTTCTCCTCTCAACTTCTATTTTTTATTTTTCTTTAGTTCTTTTCTTTTCTCTTTTAATTTTCTCATCCTTTATTTTTCTTTTTTTTCATTTTATATTTTTTTCTTTTTCTTGTCCCAACTTCTATTTTTTTATTTTTCTCTTTTTTATTTTCTAGCATTTTTATTTATTGTCTAGAAATATTTTTTCTTCATTTTATTTTATTTTTGCAACTTTTATTAATTTTCTTTCTTTTTCTTTGCTTTTTGTTTTTCAATTCCTTCCAAGCAAGAAGTTATGCCCCATGGGTAAGAGTTGACACTACTACAATGTATATTTATTTATGAGATGTTCTATAATCGTCTTAGAAGCAACACTTAGTCTAAGGACTTTCAAATAACAAGTTACGTCCCATGAACAAGAGTTGACACTACCATATTGTATTTTGATTTATGAGATGTTCTATTGGTCATACCTTAGAGGTAAGACTTAACCCAAGGAATTTCAATAACAAGTTATGTATCACGGGCAAGAGTTGACACTACCACATTATCTCTTGATTTATGAGATGTTATACAACTCTTACCTTAAAGGCATGACTTATCCCAAAGATTTTCAAATAACAAGATACGTATATTGGACACGAGTCAACACCAACACATTGTGTTTTTGACTTATGAAATGCTCTATAACTCTTGTCTTAGAGGCAAGACTTAGCCCAAGGATCATCAAACAACCAGTTCTGGTCAATGGGCAAGAGTTGACACTACCACACTATGTATTAATTATAAAATGCTCTATAACTCTTACCTTAGAGGCAATACTTAGACCAAGGATTTTCGAACAAGAAGTCCCTATGAAAAAGAGTTGACACTACTATATTGTGTTTTGATTTATGAGATCTTCTATAGCTCTTACCTTAGAGGCAAGACTTAACCTAAAGACTTTTAAACAATAAGTTACACTCCATGGGAAAGATTTGACACTACTATATTATGTTTTGATTTATTAGATACTCTGTAACTCCTTCTTTATAGGCAAGACTTAGCCCAAGGATATTTAAACAACAAGTTATCATCCATGAGCAAGAGTTGACACTACTACATGTGTCTTGATTCATGACATGTTTTATAAATCAAGGACATTGAAGCAATAAGTTATGTCTCATGGATAAGAGTTAACACTATCACAATATGTTTGATTTATGAGAAATTTTCTAACTCTTGCCTTAGAGGCAAGACATAGTCCAAAGACTTTCAAACAATAAGTTACATCCCATGGGCAAGAGCTGACATTACCATATTGTGTATTGATTTATGTTGTGTTCTATAACTCTTCCTTTAGAGGCAAGACATAGATGACAAGTTATACTTCATGAGCAAGAATTGACACTAAAATATTTTATCTTGATTTATGATATGCTCTAATAATCTTGCCTCTAAGACACGACTTAGCCCAAGAACCTCCTAAAAAATAATTTATGCCCCATGGGCAAGTGTTGACACTACCACATTGTGCCTTTATTTATGAGATATTTTATAACTCTGGCCTTAGATACAAGACTTAACTCAAGGATTATCAAACAACAAGTTATGTCTCACGAGCAAGGCTTGACACTTTCACATTATGTCTTGATTTATGAGATGTTCTATAAGTTTTGCCTTAAAGGTAGTACTTATCTCAAAGGACTTTCAAACGATTAAGTCATGCTCTTAAATTTACTTCGATGTCAAAGAAAGAAGATCCCTTGATGGATTATCCAACTCTCTATTTGTAAGAAAAATATAATAAAAGTTGAGAAAAAACAAAAAAATAGATTGAGAAAAAAAGATAAAAATAAAGAATAAGAAAAAAAGAGAAGAATAAAAAATAAAAAAGGAAAAAAAAATAAAGATTGAGAAAAATAAAAATGAGAAGAAAAGAATAAAAATAAAGTTAACGGAAAATGAAGAAAAAAGAAAGAAAAAACTGAGAAATGATAAAAAAAAAAAAAAAACAAAGGCAGAGACAAGTGAATTAAAAAAAGGAAAAAAAAAAAGAAAAATGAAGTAATAAGTAATGTTTGAGGAAAAAATAAGAATAAAAGAAAAATAAAGGTTGAGACAAATGAATTAAAATAATTAAGAAAAATCAAGGAAAGATATAAAAAAAAGTGCAAAAAAAAAAAGTAAAACTAGAAGTTGAGAGACAAATTAGCATGAAAAATTTAAAAACATTTGAGGTGTTAGACAAATGTACTTGCCTTATACATAAAGAGGAGTGGGCGACCAAAATATGCCTACAGTTTGAATAAATGACATAACTATGCCAGGGATATAAAAAATAATCAAAATAGGCTTAGTGCATTTTTTTGTGTACTATACATTTTTTTAAAATGGAATGAGGTTAACGACATCAAAACTGGATAGTGCACTATGTTTGTGCAGTATCCATTTTTTCCATATAGTGCACTATGCACTATCTAATTTATTTCATATAATGCACTATTTTAATGCACTATTTTTTTTGGCGCACTATTTTGTGCACTGTCTAATTTTTTTCAAATAGTGCACTACTTTAGTGCAATATCTATTTTTTTCATTCGAGTTATAATGTACAAAATCAGTTTACTATATAAAAACAACTAGAAAATACAAATTTTATATATTGTATATACTAAATTTGCATTTTGTAAACGACAAATCAACTAGAATAACAAAGATGGGTAGCCATGAAGAATATTTACTACCCATTCCCCACTACTTACTAACCAAATATGATCTCATGAAATTGTTTTTCTACAAAACAAAAATGAGGGATGAAGATGCCATAACAGTTTCCATGAACGACCAGACAAAATCACATCATTAATCATTTACAGGAATTTTGTGCCATCGATTAGTACATACCTAAATTGACGTTTCTTTTTCACCAAAATTGAGCAATCCAATTGTCACCTACGCATGAATACACCTATAATATGTCTTTTTCTTGAAAAGAACATGTGATTATTGGGGCTCGGGGACCATCAAATTTAAAATTTTTAGAGAGAAAGTTGCGGTTTGGGGGGGGGGGGGGGCGATGGGTTAGGTTAAAAGGATACAAAGTGCACTATTTCTATGCACTATTCAATTTTTTTTATATATATAATGCACTTATTTTGTATACTATATACTATATGAAAACATGGATAGTGCACTATATGAAATAAATTATACAGTGCACAAAATACTTAAAAATTGATAGTACATAAAAATAGTGCACTATTCACTTTTGACGTCGTTAACCTTATTACGTTAAAAAAATTATATAGTGCACAGAAAATTTACACTAAGCCGATTTTGGTTATTTTTTATTGGAAAAATTACATAAAGTAGCATACTTAAGACTATAATTATAATAAATAGCAACACTTTTGTAAAAATTACAGTTTATAGTAAGAGTAACATTATTTTACTCATTAAGTATGCAAGTTCATGTTTTACTCTCATTACTTTACATTTTCCTATTTTCATTCCACTATTTCACCTCCCCTAAATATAGCAATATCTTTTACCCTTTATTTTTTATTTTATTTTTTATCATTTTTTTATTTTATTTTTATTTTTTTATTTCCACTTTATTTTCTCTCTACTATTTCTCTTCTTTTTTTTTCCTTTTTTTTTAGTTTTGTTTTTCTTTTTTTCATATTTGAAGATAATTATCTCCATGGTCTTCAAGATTTCAAAATAAAAGATCATTACTGTCTTTCACTCTCTTATATATCTACCTTTTTTTTCTTGTTAGTTTTTTTTCATCTTATTTTTTTGTCATTTTATTTTTTTATTTTGATTTCTTTTTCTTTTTCCTTTTTTTCTTTCCACTTTATTTTCTCTCTTCTATTTATCTTTTTTTTCCTTTTTCATTTTCTTTTTTTCTTCTTTTTCTTTTTATAATTTTTTTTCATTTTTTTACTCTTCTATCTCTAACTTTTATTTTGAAAAGAAAAATATGTATATCACATACACATATTCAAAAAACATACAAAATACATAGTTATAAAGATCTAGATATGTATTTACAGTACAAAACATACATATGTATTTACGAAATACATATCATATTTATATTAAACAGTAACAAACATAACTATACTATATATCTTTATATCTATTTACGAAATACAAAGGTGACTCATATAAATTAAGAATATACATATGAATCAGGTATGTATTCTCTAAATATATATGCAGAGCTATATGTATTTTATACGGTGTTAGATTTGTCTATGAACTGTACATACTATATCATTTTAGAGGGTAATATATGTACTTATTTATTTTCTTTTACTGTTTAAGTTATGTATCATGTATTGTTTTGTTACCTATATGTATATGTATATAATTGTTATTTTTTTATAGAGACTTTGTGTCCTATATGTTTATAAATACATGTGAGTCAGATATGTATTTCTGTAAATACATATGCAGATCTATATGTATGTTTTTTATCCTAAATACACATGCATATATGTATCTCTATTTATTTTGTATAATTTTGAATATGTATATAGGATATAAATATTTATCTTTTAAAAATAAAAGATAGAGATAGAAGTGTAAAAAGAAAAATCAAAAATAAAAAAATAGAAAAAAACAAAAATGAAAAATAAAAGTTCGAAGAAAAAAGAAGTGAAAAAGGAAAAAAAAAAAGAAAGAGAAATAGAAACTAGAAATAGAAGTGTAAAAGAAAAACAAAAAAAATTTAAAAAAAAAAAAGAAGAAGAAGAAGAAGAAGAAGAAGAAGAAAACGAAAAAAAAAATGAAAAAGGAAAAAAAATGTAAAAAGAAAAAAAAATAATGAAAAAAAAGGAAAAGAAAAAAAGAAGAGAAGTAAAAGAGAAAAAATAAAGTAAAAAGAAAAAAATGAAAAAGAAAAAGAAATTAAAATAAAAAAAGATAAAAAAAAAAATGAAAAAACTAACAAGAAAAAATAGTTACGGATATAAGAGAATGATATTTTGAAATTTTGAAGATCATGAAAATAATAATCTTCATTTTGAGTTTGATTTGGAAAAAGAATCTACTAATTAAAATAAGAGTAATTTATGAGAATTTAATTAGATGAATAATTATTCCTTATTTAACTCGACTAATTTGAGTAAAACAAGGACAGTAAATCTTGTTGTATATGTATTTTTATAACAACAGTTACTTAAATACAAAATATAATTTGTTATTTTTCGTAATTATGAAACTGTTGGTATAAAAGTTACAATTAAGGCTCTTTAGTTGTTATTTCTAAAAATTTTCCTTTTTTATATCCATGCCATAGTTATGTCATTTATTAAAGTGTGGGCATATTTTGCCAAGGCTAGTCATTAAAGACTTTTGTCATGTAAAACAAAAAATTAAAGTCATCCACTATGAGAATCATCCCATTTAATTTTTTGTAGTGTTTCCCTTGGTGGCCTTATATGCCCCAAAAGATTATCTACACTATATATATGGGTCATAAAAAATAAAGTTATTCTAAGATATATTTGTACATATTGTTTGAATTTTAATAAATAGTCAATGTTGGCCTATTTTGATTAAAATAAAAAATAAAAAATTAAACTATATATACTTTTAAGATTACTCATTTATGTGAATATGTGTTGTACATTTGTCGCAATACTTAGTACAAAATTTTATTTTATATTTGACATTGGTCATTACAATATATTTTCACAAAATTTGTACAACAAACTTAACTAACAAAACAAAATCATAAACTACATTCTTCTTGATGGTGCTAAGAAAAAATCAAAATTAATATCATTAATTCATAATTTCAAACTTCAGAATTGGTTATTTTTTTAAAATAAAGTTGAGGAAAGGAAAAAATAAAGAAAACAAAATAGCTAGATTTAACATAACCACAAATTCATTAAACAGTCCTTTGGTTGATTATCTGAATTGTTACTTGTTGGTGATAGATCAATTTCCTACCTTATAATATCTAACCCTATTTTTCCTTTCCCATCTTTATTTTGCAATGTTAAATAAAATATAAACACACTAAAGTCATCGTCATTGCCGCCCCAGCACTACTTTGGCTGGTCAATACCAAACTTACGACATATAACATCACCACAAACCATCCACCTTGATATCATCAATCACCACTACATTCATATCCATCAATTTTTACCGAACTAAATCCTAAAAGTTTAATTCAATTTGATAATCCAACACCTCATTCCAAAGCCTTATAAAAAATAGTGATTCAATTGGGCAAAATTATTACATGCTAGTTATATTGAACATCTTCTAGTGAACAAAATTGTGTAAGTTATATCAAAAGTCAAAATTATATTGGTATTGATACATAGAAACACACAAATAATATAAAGGAAAAAAAACTATTGGTGGTGACCCCAGGATTTAGGGGTCGTGGTTACTCAGGGAGATTTGAACACACATATCGACATCTAAAGCTTTAAGGTTCTGCATGAAGATCAAAGCACCCATATATATTCTTAGTTTCAAGGGTGTTTTTTTCCGTCCTGACCCAATTTTTATACATTAATCATATAATTATGCCTAATCTACGTTAATTTTAACAGGTGTTGAAGCACCAAATATTTGCATCTAGGTATGCCAATGCGAACTACATTATATATAAATATAATCATATAAGGTAACTATTTGTAACAAATTAACAATAACATAAAAGATTATGGTAAAATAGGAGATGACAACCTCAAAGTTGATGGAAGAAAATTGAAAGTCATCTATCAAGAGGTCAACAACATGGTCGTTTTAAGAAAACACCTATCACAAAAATAAAAAATAGTAGAATCTTGTTGGGTTTGAAATCGAGAGGGCATCATGCGGAAGCTATTAGTTGTAAATTATAAGACGATAAATCAGACGACACATAAAAAATTAAACTAAAAATATATTATTGGATATGGTTTGGCCAAACGGCCTACATATTAAAAATAAAATTGAAAATCCTAAAACTTACTGCGAGAAATCTCCCCCTAAATAAAGACTCTTTTAACAACTACATTGTGGATGTTATTGTGTTATGGTATGAGAAGGGGATCCTCTATTTATAGATGTCCAAAATCTTTCCTCCAAGAAAGAGGTTAGCCAAATATGAAAAAGAATTATATTTTTTCTTTCAAGAAAAGTGAAAGTAATTATGGTAATTTTTATTTTCTTTTTAAGAAAAAATAAAACTTAAATATAGTAAGAAAATCATGGCAAAAACCCTAACAAATCTCTCCTTTTTGGCTTGATTTTCTTCACTTGATCTGCCTTCTTCACATCTTTAATCTTTGTTCTTCACATAGTCTTCATCACTGCTGCTTGGCATGTTTAAAAATAGAGCTTTTGGGTTAAAGTATATGAGCATTTTTCGGGTTAAAAATATTGGATCCCTTTATAGGGTTAAAAGTAAGCTTTCTTTTCAAATATTTAACAGCAGGATTATTGAAAATATGATTGACAATCATCTCCACATGTAGCTTTTGGACATATATCTTCATTATCATCAAATTTATTGCAATTTTGTTCGACAATTGGACCATCGAATCATTGAACCATGGGCTTTAATACCATTTATTGGGTTCGAAATCGAGAGAGCGTCATGCGAAAGCTATTAGTTGCAAATTATAAGACGACAAATCAGACAACACATGAAAAATTAAACTAAAAATATATTATTGGATATGGTTTGTCCAAACGTTCTACAAATTAAAAATAAAATTGAAAATCCTAAAACTTATTGGGATAAATTTCCCTCTAAACAAAGACTCTTTTAACAACTACATTGTGGATGCTATTGTTTTATGGTATGAGAAGGGGATCTTCTATTTATAGATGTCCAAAATCTTTCCTCCAAGAAAGAGGTTAGCCAAATATGGAAAATAATTATAATTTTTCTTTCAGGAAAAGTAAAAGTAATTATGGTAACTTTTATTTTCCATCTAGAAAAAAGTAAAACTTAAATATAGTAAGAAAATCAAGGAAAAAATCCTAACAAATCTAATATTTAATTAAATAAAATAAAAACAAACCAAAATCTAATATATAATTAAATCCTAGAAAGCATTAGAACAAAAACTCAAAAACACTTAAAATCACATTATATCTAGCGAAAAAAAGTAAAGGGCAGCATGTTAACTATATATAAATATATTCCTTTCTTTGGAAAAACAGAGTCTTAATTCCTAACAAATTTAGGGGAAAACATTTCGTGGGTTTTTGTAGTCAAGAAAAAAAAAGAGAAAAGAGTCCTAACACTAACAATTTTGGAGAAAAAACTTGTTGTGCTCTTTGTTATTTTCCTTATTTAAATTTTAAGAAACAAAGTTGTAATTAAATAATATTACTCTAATTTTGATGAAAATCATCAATTTTTTTTCCTATTTTCTCTCTTATTATATATTTTAGGAATCCTTTTTAGATACACAAGGAAAAAATAACCTACAAATATTAATTCTCCATATGTTTTAGGATCCTTAACTTTTATCTTGTATTTAATAATATAAATAATTAATTAATAATTTAAGAAAAAGGTAACATTTTTAAGACTATTCACATTTTTAAAAGACTAGTCTATGGAACGTGCATTGCACGTTTATCCCAGAAAACTTATAATAATTTTATGGGGTCGTTTAGTTGAGAACAAGTTATTCCAAAATTATCTATTGTGAGATAAGTTATCTCACCATGTATATGAAATAACTTATCACTTTAATATGGTATAAATGGTCGGATAAATAATTTTAGGGCTAACTTCCATGTATATGGAATAACTTTTTACATTACTATGGTATAAACATTTAATAAATAATTTCGAGGCTAACTGATACATCCAACCAAACAAAGAATTTCATCTTGAGATTATTAGACCTTATAGCTCGCACCAAATGACTCCTAATAGAGAAACCCCTAGAAAAATAAATAGATTAAACAAACCAAACCATCAAATCCAGGATATAAAAAATAATAATGATAAAATCAAAGTATAACATAATAAAAAATATCGAAAACTCAAAATTAAAAAAACACTCAACGAACTTAAACCATAGGTAAGCATAAGCCAAAGAAATAACCTTTTATTTTTTCAGCTACTTTATTAATAAAAAATATCGAAAACTCAAAATTAAAAAAACACTCAATGAACTTAAACCATAGGTAAGCATAAGCCAAAGAAATAACCTTTTATTTTTTCAGCTACTTTATTTGGCGGCAACATATTTATTTTGTCCAATTTTTTGACAAAAAATTATAACTGAAAGAAGAACATGAAATTTGTTATAAATGTATTTACATTACAGTGAATGTCTATCAAGATCTATCAAGATCTACTTTAATATCTATTAGGATTTGAAGCATCCGTCTTTTACTCAGACTAGGAGTAAATTTCTCCTATAAATAAAGGAGTTTTGTTAATTGTATTTACAATCAGACAATCTCTCACCCTCAAGAAAAGAAATAAGAATTACTCTCTCTATTCTCTCTACTCTTCTTTTTTATTCTTTCTTGTTTTATAATACGTTATCAGCATGAAGTCTCTTACCTATTGAGATCTGTACCAAGTCTCTTACCAATTGAGATTTGTTTGTACATGGCTACACAACTTTTTGAGTCTCTAACTAATTTAGATTATCAACACGAGATTCTGTCAAATAAGGTGAGATTATAAATCTAAACGTAATTTCAAGGTTAGTAATTTCTTATGTTATCTGTCTTTTGCTACTAATAATATAATTATTGTTGGATTTAAGGAAAAGTAATTGGTTTGGAACCATTTATATTTTGAATTTATTTCTCAAGAACAATATTATCAAAAGAGATGATAATATGTTGGGTTCAAGTCCCATCGATTTATGCCTAAGACGCCTTTATATGGATAATACATTGAGTTTGAATCTCAATGCACCATATTGATATATTATGATGTCTAAGGCAAAATAATGGGTATTTGATGAAAATTCGTGAAATTCGACCCATTGAATATGCTCCATTCCATGAAGTGAATGTGGTATCAATATATGATAAGTCTGAAATATGACAACTTACTTCATTCTTGAGGTGTATGTGGTAGCAGTGCATAATATTTCTGAAAGAAGACAAGTGATTGAATGCACGAATATACCCATGAAGGGACAATATGATGATGATCATCAAAAGTGATAATATTTTCACACGCTTATATGATTATAAGATATGCTAGAAAAAAATTCTCTACACTATATGTATGCCTCGATTTGCTTCTGAAGTAGCAAAATCATGAAAGAGGTTATAAGCTATCATAATTTGATAGACTTAAGGCACGATTATATTTCATTCCTGGGGAATGAGAAACTTATTAATGCAAATGTGCATTTGATCACAAATCACCTCCGAAAGATATTGAATAATTTTAAAATCTACTTTTAAAGTAGTAAATCTAAAATTTATTCATGTAATAGTTAATCTGAAATTTTCTAAATAAAAAGTACATTTCATGGTAAACTTGGAGTTTACTAGAATAAAAGTTCATAAATTGATATGAATGATTGTGACATCTCGAAGATGTGAATGTATTAAAGAACTAGAAGATTCTTCAAGAATTGTTTATGTTTTTTGTTCTCATGACAAGTTGGTTGAACCAACTAATATTGGGATTGAATTCCTTCAAATCTAAAAATTATAAAAGGTGAATAAGAGTCCGTTCACCTATGATGTGATATGTTGAAAAGATGCATTAATAAGATGATCACATGTACATTCATGGTCAACCTACGTTTGACATTCATAAAGTTACTTGTTCAATATAAATTGAGCTTAATTTTCAGATTGTGTAATCAAGATAATTCATCTTGATGATGATGGTTTAGCATTGAATATCTTTGATAAATATCTAAACCATTGTTAATGAGAATAAAACTTAATGTATTGGTCTAAAATATGATATACTACAATAGCATTTGCCTGCATTAGACCAATAAATTATGCTTATTTCTTCCCTCTCAATTGGTTCAAGGTCGGGAACCAATTATTCCATCTAATAATTTTGATGTGTGGTATATGATTAATGAATATACCATAATGCACAACGATGGATTCCTCAAAGAAGTAGAGTATGCATGTTAGTTTTCCTAACATAAGGGAGAGATTATAAGCGCTATGACATATATTAGGAATTATCACCATATCCTCATCCAAAAGATAATTCAAGTCAAATGTTGAAAGCATCTCATATTAAGCGCAAGTGCTCTTATTTTGTGTTCCTAAAGGACAAAGTCTATGCATGCGTGAAGCATGGTAGACTGATCGGTTCCAAATGAAATAGTCCTTAAAAAATAAGAAGCAAATAATCATAATAATAAGGCAATGAGCTCTTGAAGAGCCTACGATATACCACTTCATAAAACCTTATGAGAGGTTCATGTACCTGAAAATAATGAAGTGATGAGATCTCAAATGTTATGTCGCATTGTGAACTTATACTAAACGATATATCATTAATATATTTGACATAATATTGGCGCAATATTGTGAAAGATTACGAAGATCTGAATTCTACGTTTATTTAAGCATGCTGGCGTAGAAATATTTATCAAGTGACATTAAAGGATGCATTTTGGTAAGCATAAAACTTAATTGATTTACAGTCTAGACACTTGAAGATGTCACTCATGAAATGTTGAATATTGTCATTTGATAAAACTTATGTGAAAATTTTTAAGGATTCAAACTGCTTAAAGCATATAAAAGTTTCTGGGAAACTTATTTATAATCCTTATATTGTATAAGTTTATTGCTCGAACATCATTGGAACTCTTGGAGAGTTTTCAAAGCAATAGATTATTTGCTGAAATTCAAAATATATCGAATTCTATTAGTTATGAAGTACCATATCTTAGTGCAATTGATACACTCATGTACCTTGCATATACTACAAGGCCTATAGCCTTTTCAGTCAATTTGTTAGCAAGGTATATTTCTTCTCCTACTATGAGACATCAAAATGGGATAAAACACATGAGCTTGTTTTATTATAAAGATTGCAATCTCGATCTTATTGGTCATGCTGATGTTGGATACTTATCTGACCTGCATAAAGATTTATCTCAAATAGGCAATGTGTTCACATGTGGGGATACTGCCATAGCTTGGTGATATACAAAGCGGTCTATCGTAGGCAATTCATCAAATCATGCTGAGATAATAGCTATTCAAGAAGCAAGACGAGAATGTGTATGGTTAAGGTCCATGATACATCTCATTCGAGAAAAATGTGGTGTGAAATATGACAATCTACCCATAATTTTATATAGAGATAATTCAGCATACATAGCACATCTTAAGGGAGGATTCATAAATGGAGATAGAACGAAGAACATTTTGCCAAACCTTTTATACATACATAAGGTACAAAATAATGATGATATTAACGTGCAACAGATTTGTTCAACTGACAATGTGACTGATTTATTCACCAAATACTCTCCAATTGCAACTTTTAAGAAGATGTTGCACAAGATTGGGATACAAAAGTTCAGGGATGTTCTTATTAGGGGGAGAAAATACACACTGTACTCTTTTTACCTTTCAAGGTTTTGTACCATTGGGTTTTCCTTCTAAGGTTTTTAATAAGGCTGCCTATATGCGTATTGTTAGAGATGTGTACTCTTTTTCCTTCACTAAATTTTTTTTCCACTGGGTTTTTTCTATTAAGGTTTTAACGAGTCACATTATCTATCTAGACATCAAGGGGGAGTTTTATAAATGTATTTACATTATAGTGAATGTCTATCCAGATCTATCAAGATCTACTTTGATTTCTATTAGGATTTGAAACATCCATCTTTTACTCAGACTAGGAGTAAATTTCCCCTATAAATAGAGGATTTTTGTTCATTGTATTTACAATAAGATAATCTCTCATCCTCAAGAGAAGTAATAAGAATTACTCTCTCTATTCTCTCTACTCTTCTTATTTATTCTTTCTTGTTTTATAACACGTTATCAGCACGAAGTCTCTTACCTATTGAGATATGTACAAAGTCTCTTACCAATTGAGATCTATTCGTACATGACTATACAACTTTTTGAGTGTCTAACTAATTTAGATTATCAACACGAGATTCTGTCAAGTAAGGTGAGATTATAAATCTAAACGTAATTTCAAGGTTAGTAATTCCTTATGTTATCTGTCTTTTGCTACTAATAATATAATTATTGTTGGATTTGAGAAAAAATAATTGGTTTGGAACCATTTATATTTTGAATTTATTTCTCAAGAACAATATTATCAAAAGAGATGATAATATGTTGGGTTCAAGTCCCATCAATTTATGCCTAAGACGCCTTTACATAGATAAGACGTCGAGTTTGAATCTCAATGCACCATATTGATATATTATGATGGATAAGGCAAAATAATGGGTATTTGATGAAAAGTCATGAAATTCGACCTATTGAATATGCTCCATTCCATGAAGTGAATGTGGTAGCAATATATGATAAGTCCGAAATATGATAACTTACTTCATTCTTGAGGTGTATGTGGTAGCAGTGCATAATGTGTCTGAAAGAAGACAAGTGATTGAATGCACGAATATACGCGTGGAGGGACAATATGATAATGATCATCAAAAGTGATGATATTGTCACACACTTATATGATTATAAGATATGCTAGAGAAAAATTATCTACATTATATGTATGCCTTGATTTGCTTCTGAAGTAGCAAAATCTTGAAAGAGGTTATAATCTATCATAATTTGATAGACTTAAGGAACGATTATATTCCATTCCTGGGGAATGAGAAACTTATTAATGCAAACGTGCACTTGATCACAACTCACCTCCGAAAAAGGTTGAATAATTTTGAAATCTACTTCTGAAGTAGTAAATCTGAAATTTATTCATGTAATAGTAAATCTAAAATTTACTAAAGAAAAAGTACATATCATGGTAAACTTGGAGTTTACTAGAATAAAAGTTCATAAATTGATATGAACGATTGTGACATCTTGAAGATGTGAATGTATTAAAGAACTAGAAGATTCTTCAAGAATTGTTTATGTCGTTTGTTCTCATGACAAGTTGGTTGGAACAACTAATATTGGGATTGAATCCCTTCAAATCTAAAAATTATAAAAGGTGAATAAGGGTCCGTTCACCTATCATGTGATATGTTGAAAAGTTGCATTAATAAGATGATCATATGTACGGGAACCAATTATTCCATCTAATAATTTTGATGTGCGGTATACAATTAATGAATATACCATAATGCACAATGATGAATTCCACAAAGAATTAGAGGATGTATGTTAGTTTTCCTAACATAAGAGGGAGATTATAAGCGTTATGGCATATGTTAGGAATTATCACCATATCCCCATCAAAAAGATAATTTAAGTCAAATGCTGAAAGCATCTCATATATAAGCGCAAGTGCTCTTATTTTGTGTTCCTAAAGGACAAAGTCTATGTATGCTTGGTAGACTAATCGGTTCCAAATGAAATAGTCCTTAAAAATTAAGGAGCAAATAATCATAATAAAAAGGCAATGATATCTTGAAAAGCCTATGACATACCACTTCATCAAACCTTATGAGAGGTTCATGTACCTGAAAATAATGAAGTGATGAGATCGCAAATGTTATGTCGCATTGTAAACCAATACAAAATGATATATCATCTATATATTTAACATAATATTGGTGCAATATTATGAAAGATTATGAGGATCTAAATTCTACATTTATTTAAGCATCCTGACGTAGAAATATTTATCAAGTGACATGAAAAGATGCATTTTGGTAAGCATAAAATTTATTTAATTTGCAGTCCAAACACTTGAAGATGTCACTCATGAAATGTTGAATATTGTCACTTGACAAAACTTATGTAAAAACTTTTAAGAATTCAAACTGCTTAATGCATATAAAAGTTTCTGGGAAACTTATTTATAATCATTATATTGTATAAGCTTATTGCTTAAACATCATTGGAACTTTTGGAGAGTTTTCAAAGCAATAGATTATTTGCTTAAATTCAAAATATATCGAATTGGATCGGTTATGAAGTACCATATCTTAGTGCAATTGATGCACTCATGTACCTCGCAAATATTATAAGGCCTATAGCCTTTTCAGTCAATTTGTTAGCAAGGTATATTTCTTCTTCTACTATGAGACATCAAAATGGGATAAAACACATGAGCTTGTTCTATTGTAAAGATTGCAGTCCCGATCTTATTGGTCATGCTAATGTTGGGTACTTATCTGACCCGCATAAAGCTCTATCTCAAATAGGCAATGTGTTCACATATGGGGATACTGTCATATCTTGGTGATATACAAAGCGGTCTATCGTAGCCACTTTATCGAATCATGCTGAGATAATAGCTATTCATGAAGCAAGCCGAGAATGTGTATGGTTGAGGTCCATGATACATCTTATTCGAGAAAAATATGGTGTGAAATATGACAATCTACCCATAATTTTATACAGAGATAATTCAACATACATAACACATCTTAAGGGAGGATTCATAAATGGAGATAGAACGAAGAACATTTTGCCAAAGCTTTTCTACATACATGAGCTACAAAAGAATGATGATATTAACGTGCAACAGATTCGTTCAACTGACAATGTGACTGATTTATTCACCAAATACTCTCCAATTGCAACTTTTAAGAAGATGTTGCACAAGATCGAGATGCAAAAGTTCAGGGATGTTCTCATTAGGGGAAGAAAATACACGCTGTACTCTTTTTTCCTTTCAAGATTTTGTCCCATTGGATTTTTCTTCTAAGGTTTTTAATGAGGCAGCCTATATGCGTATTGTTAGAGATGTGTACTCTTTTTCCTTCACTAAATTTTTTTTCCACTGGGTTTTTCTATTAAGGTTTTAACGAGTCATATTATCTATATAGACATTCAAGAGGAGATGTTATAAATGTATTTACATTATAGTGAATGTCTATCAAGATCTACTTTGATATCTATTAGGATTTGAAGCATCCGTCTTTTACTCAGACTAGGAGTAAATTTCTCCTATAAATAGAGGGATTTTGTTCATTGTATTTACAATCAGATAATCTCTCATCCTCAAGAGAAGAAATAAGGATCACTCTCTCTATTCTCTCTACTCTTCTTCTTTATTATTTCTTGTTTTATAACAAAATTTTTTTAAAAGGGAGAATCTAGTGTCAATCATTAATTATGCATAATTCATATATAGTATTTACAGTTATTAACTAAAATAAATAAAAGAAAAGACATAAATACTAATAATAACAAATATAAGTAGATATGCTTGAATCAAAATTAAGGAAAAAAAAAGAAAAAGAAACATGGAAGTAGAAGAGATCATATGTTTCTTATAGTTTGATTCAACATATTAATTAACTAGAATTATAGAAATTATATGATATATAAGATATAATTTTAATTGATTTAGAATTGTTCAATATTGTTATTTCATACCTAAATACAGAATTTAACAAATTTTTAAATCATAAAGATTCTACGAAAAAAGGTAAAAAATACCCTTCAACTATAGGAAATGGCTCAGAAATACCCTCCATTCATCTATTAGGCTAAAAATACCCCCTCATCCACCTTTTTGGCTCAGTTATACCCTTTAAACTAACAACCTCTTCTTTATTTTATTATTTTAAAAAATATTTATTAAGTGTCAGTTTCTTATTAGGTGAAATGAAAATCACACTCCACCAAGCTGACGACATGACAAACAAAAAAAAACTAAAACTTACATGTTAACAAATAAAAATAAAATCTTAATTAAGAATCATAGAGTATGTGTATTAAAGAAAGGAAAAAAAAATTAGAAATAGAGAATGTGCCATAAAATTTACTATCAATTTCAAATTCAAACTTTGTTTATGTTGGGATTTTTGGAGGTGACATTTGGTTAGGTTGGACTGAATTGGTCAGATCATGTGGTGATATGAGGTATTTTGGGCTTGCATAAGTAGATATTTTGAAAAGAGATTCGAGCAATGCGGGGAAGATTTTGGGATGGAAGCCGAAGGTTGGATTCAAAGAACTGGTGAAGATGATGGTGGATGAGGATGTTGAGTTGGAGCAAAGAGAGAAGGGTATTCTCATTGATGCTGGTTACATGGATGCTCAACAACAACCTTGATGAACACATCAATAAGCTTTATGTAATTTTTCTTACATTTGTTGTTTACTTTACTCTAGTTGGAAGTGTATTGAAGAGCAGCATCATGTTAATTATTTTTTATTGTTTCATTGTTTTTCAATCGAATACAAAATATATATGAATTGTCTTGTCGGATCTAAGTCAATTGTTAAGCTTTGAGAAATTATATCCAAATTAATGTCTAGTAGTTTTTGAAATTAAATTTTAATGTTGTCTTAATGGTATGTTATTATCTACTGCCCAATTCTAATTTCTTGGATGAATAATTGTAGTTTGTTGAAAGTGCAGTTGACTCTGCAACGGAGCAACCCTGTTTGCATAGCAGTATACGTCAATAATTTTCTTAAAGTTTTATTTTTATTTTTTGACAAGTAATTTTTAGTTGTTTTTGTTTGCCATGTCATCAACTCGATGGTGTATGATTTTCACTTCAATCAATAAGACAATGACACATAATAAATAATATTTTTTAAAATAAAATAAAGAAGGGGTTGTTAGTTTCAAGGGTATAAGTGAGCCAAAAAGGTAGATGGAATGATATTTTTGGCCCAATAGGTAGATGAAAGATATTTTTGAACCATTTTCTATAGTTGAAGGGTATTTTTGGCCCTTTTCCGAAGATTCTATTATAGAGTTTATATCGATTTGAAAAAAACAAAAACTGAAAAGTAATTACACGGATTCAACACAAAAGAAGAGAAAAATGCATAAATGAAAAGGATAGATAGTGCGACATACACCTACACCATGAATAGCAACAAGGTGTGTATCAAACATCAAGACACACAACACCAATGGAGGATAACACCACACTCTTAGGTGGACACAAATGAATCATCTCCTTAAGCACCCACCTTTCTTGCCAAGCTGTCAACTCAAGTGAATCCACACTCAAGCTAACCCTAGTTTCAATGTCACTACCAGAAATTAGGCCTATCGCAACAAACTTTTTTGCGACGATTGCAAAAGTGTTGCTATAGAATATCTATAGCAACGCTTTCAACCGTTACCAAAAATAATTGTTCTATTAGCACTATAACGGTTGCTACTGAAAATGAACCATTGCAATAGTTATATGTATAGCAACATTTTTTAAAACCGTTGCCATAGAAGCTTCTATGGCAACGCTTAATGAAAAAAATTATCTATTGCATCACTTCTGAATTTCCCTCCTCAATCTCAATTGAAAATATCAAAAATCCCCCTCATTCTAAAAAACATAACTCCAGATATATTCCTTTTTCTTTCTCACAAGTTTATTGAAAGCCCTCTTTCTTTCAATCGTGAAATTCCTATTTTCTTTCTCAAAAGTGGATTGAAAATCCATTTATCCTCATGCGTAAATCTAGATAAATTTAATTTGGGGGTGATTTTGTAGCTCATTTCTCAATCAATTGAAACCCCATTTCTCCTCAATTGTAAATCCAGAAAAATTTTATTTTGGGAGTGATTTTGGAGCTCCATTTGCCTGGGTAGTAGTTCCAATTGACTGAAAATGGAGTAAAAGAGATGGATCGAAAACCCATTGCCTAGAAATAGAAATGCTATAAGTATCTTCAATTGAAAACCTATTTCTCCTCAATCTATTAGGCTTGCTGTAATTTCCATTGTTGTTGTTTGGTTGCAGTGACAGTGGATTGAAACTCAACACTTAGCTTGTTGTTGATCGGTGGAAAGGAGACGGAAAAATCAACGGCTATCGGAGCTTCGACTTTGACGAGTTAGCTTTCAGCATCTTTTAGCATTGTTGTTTCAGAATTTTGGGATTTTAAGGTTAGTATGTTCTTTTAATCGACTATTTGACCTAATTTAAGTTTTTTAATTTAGAAGCTCAGTGTGTGCTTTAGCTTCTATAAACCTGCAATAATTTACTATATTTTAGCTTCTGTAAACCCACAATGGCTAACCTATATTGGTCTGTCTAAGACGAGTAATTGTTTAAAAGCTTAAAAATCAAGTCTTTAGGTAATATGTGTTTTACTTTGATGGTCTCTACTGGCTATCTGTACTGTTTGTGTTAGGAACATTTCGAGTTGTTGTTAACCCGATTGGTTGTTGTAATGAAATATTACTCTTTTTGGTTGTTCCATTTTTTATAATGTTAATAGTTGAGAAGTCAAAATTAATATGAAAGATGGACGCTTGCCTTCGTATTCTGAACTCCTTTGTTCATTTTGGAGTGGAAAAATAGTAGTCGGATGTTACTAATGTGGGATGTAAAGAATATCAAATAGTTAAATAGTGGTTGCGTATAATTAAGTTGGTGATTTTCTATTTTTTCTTTTCCTTTTTTTTGTTGTTGGCGTGTTTCATCTCTATTCGGGTCGAATGGGATACCTGTGTTGATTTGGTTACGTTTAGTGTTTGGGTATTTATCAACCCGGATCGTAAACATAGCCACTTAATTTGATATTGAGCTGCTTTGCCAAAACTAGTCCAGGACCATTCTGAACAATACCTGCTGCACCAGTAAGAGAGAAGATAGTATTTCGTATGCATTTGGTGTCACTATGTTTGGTCATGTTTTTAATCATGAGCACTCTTAGAGTTGATTTTGAAAGACAACAGAGAGTACATCCACTTTGTAGAATATTGGAACATTAAGTTACAGCCTAACAGATGAACCAGGAATATTTCTGCATAATTAATAAATCTCATTTACATTATTACAGCTCCATTGGAGTGAAAACCATGTTAAGTTTGAGCTTGAATTTTGCAATATGAAGGCACGAATCAGGATGCATAGTTATTTGTTTAATTGCACAATAAACCGCCTACCAACAGCACGGACCTGGTATGTGAAAGTTGTGTGCAGTTTCTTCTTCCTCTAGTTCTGTGCAGTTTATGTTTCAAGCTGTATGTGGAATTTGTACATTAACTGTTTATACCTGGAAGCGAATAATTTGGGGATTCTCTTGAGATTAGTATAGTTGACATAATGAAGTCCAAATCATAGGCTATATCTATCTAGCCACTCAAAGTTGTCAAGAAGGGACCAAACAATGTACCCCATCACATCTGCACCTTCGCTGATTGCATTTGCCAGTGAATTTATATAGCTATGCATAAAGTTCACTCTATGAATATCGTTTAATGCATCCTTTATTGAAGGATTCGGATTACCCTTCTCAGGAATACCTGCAACATTGACAATTATGTCAGTAGTTGCATCTCAACAGATCCTAATGAATCTGGTTTAAGTTATTAGCTAATAAACTGCATCTTGCTTCTATGTGACAAGAATGTGAAGTTCTTTTCTTACCATTTTCGGTGATAACGATTGGAGAATATGGAGCTATGGTGAGTCCAATAGAATTGAAATAGGCTACAATATTTCTAACCAAATACAACATTTTTGATTTATTTGTTTTTTTCATTTTTACTTTTGTGGTGGAGTTTTGTGTTAAGGTCCATCTTTAGTCTTGTAGGGTTCGATTTTAATCTTGTAGGGTTCCTCTGGGCTGCTGGCATAATGATAGTACCTCTTGTTTCTTTCAAAAGTTGCTCTGGAGATCATGGGTTCAAACCATGAAAACAGCCCCTTGCATAAATGCAAGGCAAGACTGTGTACAATAGACCCCCTTTTTGAGTCATAGTTCTCCATCTTTCCCCTGTTTTCTAATGCTAAAGTGTGCTTATTTAGGAAAAAAATAGAAAGTTATAGTTCAGGGGCAGCGTAAACTAGGCTTAGTTTAAGTATGAAACTAATAAAAACTTTATAGTTTAGAGGGGGTTTAACCCATTATAACATTTCTGGGATAAGACAGAGAGCAAAGTATTCCCCTTTGCACATATGCATAATGTCAATGAACTTTATGCTTACCCACTATTATCAGTTATATTTCTGGCATTATTTTATGTTCCTTTTTGTATTAACATTTAGTACCTCCGCTTGATGTTGTAGTAAGAAAGTACTTGCTAGTTGCTACCATTTTCTATAGGAGTTTGTTAGTAGAAAATGTTCGACAATTGTTGAACAAATGCACGTCATAAATCATCAACTTGTTTGTAAAAACTAATAAGTTGCTATACTGAAGGGTTCAAAAATCTATCAGTATATTTTGAAGTATCCTTAGCAGGCCAAGGAACTACACTTGCCTTTATTTGCAATCTCTCCTTCCATATCCACACCTAACCATGATAACCTATCAGGTATAGTTTCCACACAAAGATTTTAAGAAAGGTTTACAAAAGAATGAAAATATTTTAAGAAAGGCTTAGAAATCATTGCTGGCTTCATTTTTGCTTGTTAGTACTGGTTGGTTTAAAAAGAATAAAGAGAGACATGATATTAGTTTTACTCAAACTCCTCAAAAATAAATTGACTTCTAGATTGCTATTCAGAATCTTTTGTCTGTTTCATAAAAGAAAAAAAGAGTTCCTACAAGATAATGTGAGAGTTAACCTGAAAGGATTATATCATAGTTTTTTCCTAGTTAAACATTTAAACTTCTGCAGTCAGTATCCCCTCTGCTCCTCCTAGGGGGAGGCGTAGTGTTTAAAGTAACATAATCTGTTTAAGAAATGTGTGGGGTTTAGAACATCTGAAAAGTTATACACTTTATTAGCAAAACTGTGAAACAATTGTTGGATGATACATCATTTGCCAAAGCATTGTTGGATGATAGTTCTGTTTCCATTTATCTTTTCCAAGGTGGGCTGGGGTTGGTGAAGCAAGAGGAGATTATCCATTTAGCCATCACAAGTTAACAGTTCAGTTTTATGAAGCATCTGCTGCTCAGGACCGAAAACTGGAAGGACTGGTGCACAAGGCCATTTTAGAGCTTTGGAGGCCTGATCCTAGTGAGTTAGCTTTATTGCTGGCTAAACGAGTAGACTCCTCTTTATTCAAGGTTCCTCCTAGTGCATATACTTTGACTGGAAGCAGTGATCCTTGATACGTCGAAGTATATCATTTGACTGATCCAAGTGATGGGAGAATTACTCTGCACTTAGAGGTCAAGGCCTCTACTTCTCTTTGTTGTTATCAACTTATTATTGATTTTTTTTCCTCTATGCTCTGTATCTTTGTAATTATTCATCAAACATCTCTTGCCATTTTGGCATCCTGACAAGCATTTCTTGGCTGTGGGACAATTGTGATTTTCTTTCTGGTTATAGATGGTCAATGCAGGTAGTATTATTTCTGATGAACAAATTTAGGTCTCCCTGAGATATTTCGGTATGGAGTGACAATTGTTACGTTCTTACTGAAATGGTGAAGAGTTTGGATCTTTAGTTGGTAGGGAATGTGTGCTATATTATATGGGTGGTAAAGGCAAATCCTACTATACTAAACAAACAATCGGAACTATGCACTCCTGGCCTGACAGCCTACCCAAAAAAATTATAATTCCTTGTTCTAGCTCAAGCGTACCTACTTCTTGGCTTTTGGGACAACCTAAATAGTTTACATTGCCTTTGACACTTGGCCTAACCCATTTAGTACAAACGACGACAGCAAGACATTGAAGACTTTTTGGTCTCTCTCAGTATATTCCTACAAGAAAAAATAATTAAATCTCCTTCTAAAAGACTTGCATCTAATTCTTTGTTCTGATTTTCTAGTACTGTCCTCCTCTTCTTCAGTAATTTATCTTGTTGAACTTCACACTGATGCTTAGAATCTTACTGGAACAATAAGAATCATTGTTCAAGACATGAAGTGGAATCATATTTTTAGTTCTGTCTTTGAGAAATGAAAGATTGGGACTTCAAGGAGTTAAACATGAATCTACAAAAAGCTTGGCAAAATTGCTAAAATTGGACATCAAATTTAAATTGCTAATACCAAATGTATTATGGTTTATGTGATTATGGTTATTAAAGTACATGCATTCACGAGTTACACAATTATTTCCAGTGCTTT
The DNA here is from genome assembly GCA_030864225.1 of Capsicum baccatum var. pendulum. Classification (NCBI taxonomy): domain Eukaryota; kingdom Viridiplantae; phylum Streptophyta; class Magnoliopsida; order Solanales; family Solanaceae; genus Capsicum; species Capsicum baccatum. The sequence goes on from CM061556.1 coordinate 101,476,184, forward strand.
ATTTCTTCTAATATGTATCTACTGATGATAGGCACTGAATTTGATAGAAGACTAGAATCTTGAGATACTAACTGATTCTTGCTTGGAAGGTCAAGAAATCATTAGTAAGTTAAAGAACTTTGTTTCAGTTGGATCACTTGCAGCTTCATGAAAAAAATAGATGCTAGAATGCAAGAAGAAGAATACAGGCTACATAGAATTTCTTGAAGCTTATCACGACTAGAAATTGATACTATGTAAAAACTTAACTAATCATTTGAGTACTTAACATACATTTTGCTTTTGGATTAAGATTACTAGTTTAATTTGTTCCATATTTTGGATTATTTGATTATTAATGAATGATTTTGTTTTATGATGTGTGTATAATTGTTTATCGTAATTTATTATGTATGTAAATACTAATTTATAATACATCGCAATAGATGTTGCAATAGATCCGTTGAAAACATCGCAATAAATGTTGCAACGGTTTAATGTCGTTGTAATAGCTTCTATTGTAACAGTTAGTAACCGTTGCAATAGATGAAAATAGGCATCTCAATAAGTTAAAAAACCGTCGCCATAGGTCAAGCTATGGTGACAGTTGTAACCGTCGCAATAGATGAAAATAGGCATCTCAATAAGTCAAAAGATAACCGTCGCATAGGTCAAGCTATGGTGATGATTGTCTAAAACCGTTGCTATAGCTTGGCCTATGGCGACGATTCAAATAACCGTCACATAAATCGTTGTCATAGACCTATTGCAACGCCCACCTATAGGACGGTCGCTGAACCATTGCGGTAGAGCTATGGCAACGATTTTTTGTCTATTGCAATGGTTTTGCAACCGTTACCATAGGGGTAATTTCTGGTAGTGTGTTTTGTCCAAGACCTACACTACAATGGCTTTTCCAAGCCCTACACTAGGAAAGAAAATATAATTTGAGTTTTACTCAATCAATTCTTCAAAAACTAAGGAAAAAAGAAGCCTAATTATCTATTCATACTTATGTAAGAACCCACAAAGTTCTCTTGTAGTCTGAGCCTTAGAGTGTGTCAAGTGAAGTATAATTTTAACCTTAAAAGATCGAGTGACTTCCTAAGTGAAATATTATAAAGCGTGTAGAATTTTCCTAATATGGACCTTTTTTCATGTGGAGAATTGCTTAAGCTTTTCATCGATACCAAATTCGTCCAAATTCGACACTCGGGCGAAGAGTTAGAGCCATTTCAGTGAGACAGTGTGCCACCTGGCACTTTAGTGCGTCGCGGAGATAGCCAAAATGACAATTGTCAAATTTTAGTGAGCCTCCGCGATTCCACCGCATCGCGGTGTCTTTCCAGTTCACAACCAAGGTGGCAATGCGATTTCCATAGCGTTGCGCCAAGGCTCAGTTTCCCAATTGTCCAATTTCCAGTAAGCTGGCGCGATTATGGCGCGTCGCGCCAACATGTAAAATAGAGATTTTTTATCCACTTCCGGATTTTAATTCCAAGGGCAAAAAGGGTATTTTCCCAACCCCTATATATATACTCTTTAACACGAGATTCAGCACATTAAACCCAAATATCATTGTTTTCACTCAATTTTCTTCAAGAACAAGACCTAGGGTTTCTAATCTAAGACCAAATCATCAAGGTTTCACCGTGAATCTTGAAATAATTACATAGCAAGGTATGTTAGATGTTGATTCTTGGGTTCCTTCCACCCAAGAAGTTCAAGAATCCTTTTCAAAATTTTAAAGTTTATGTTTTATGAGTTTTCATTATTTATGTGAATAGAAATTGAAGTTCATGTTGTTGATAAGTTTTGATTCATGTTTTGATTATAAAGATTCAAGATTTGACCTTAGTATGTGTTGATTATGTGATGTTCATGATAAAGCCCCTTCAAGAAGCATGTTAAATTATGTAATTATGTTAATTTGGTGTGTTGAAAGTTGTATGACCAAAGGGTGCCTCTAATATGCTTGATAAATTGCTTATGTGAAGAAAATAGTGTTATTGTAACATGAAGTATAATATCCCCAAGTATGTGTCAACTAGTTAACACTAAGTGTTTGCGAAAAGGACAAAATGAATGAATTATGATATGTTGCATGTCTTCCTGTTCATGTGAACTCTTTGTTGGATGAGTTATGAGACAATAGCATGCTTCCCTTTACAATTACATGTTTAAGATTCCCAAGTGCTCAAGATGATGCTTCATTGGTTATATTGTGAATGATAGTCTATTGTTATGATTATTACACAAGAGTTTTCATATCCTATTTATTTATGTTATAGACTCCTGGGGGTATTTAATACTCGAAAATTTAGCTACTCGTCTAAAGCCTAGTCAGTCTCAAGATAATCTCAGTCGTGCTATGATCAATATATTTCAGTTAGTACCAAAAGTTAAGAAAACTCAAAAAATCTCAATATTCAGTCTAATCAAGCTCAGTACTCAGTTCAGATTTTAGTAAAGCTCAGTAAGTTACAGAACTGAGTCGTATTAAGACAGAAAGTAGAATTCAGAAGTATTTCGTCAGATAATGGAATCAAGTAAACTCAGTCAGATCAGTCAAGTAAGATAATCAAATCAGTAATAGATTCAGTTCAGTTTAGTTCAGTATAAAAATCAGTTCAGAGTCCTTTAGTTGGGAGTAGTAACTAGCATTGAGCGAGTTCAGGGATGATGGGTTCCCCGTTAGAGAGGCATAGTCATTATTAACAGTCCCTGAACTCCAGAACTGCGTAGCCACAACAGGACCAGGAGTCACCCATTAGATTAAAGATCGACTATCATATTGCCTTAGGCTTGACTTCCTGTTCAGGGTCACCCGTTAGAGAGGCTTAACCATAGCAGAAATCTTTACCCGCGACACGGTATTGACACCTTTCCAGCTGGGGTTACAGGTTGGACCCTACTAGATCAGATTCGGGGCATGTCAGTTAAGTGAGAACTCCCACAGTTGCAGTTTCAGTATCAGTCTTGAGAGTAGAACTCAGAAATTAGAATCGTTAGATACAGTCACCCACCTCAGTAAGGAACTTAGATAGTTCCATAGATTCATATACCACCCATTCGATAGGTCTGGTCTCACGTAAAGTCAATCATAATTAGTACTAATAGATCCATAGATCACCCGTTAGATAGGCCTGATCTCAAACTCAGTCCATTATTTCTATTATTAAAATATTCAGAGATCTTTTGCCAGATAGGTCTGATCTCAGATGCAATCATTCTTTATCATTATTAGTAGATTCAGAGATCATTCGTTAGAAAGGTTTGATCACAGATTTAGTCACTCAATAGTAGCAAGCCCAGAACTCAGTCAATGATATGAGTAGATTCAGTTAATCAGCTTCAGTATCATCAGATTGAAAGATCACTCGCTAGATTATACTGATCTCAACTTCAGTACTCAGTTATCAATATTAGAAAATTCAGTTATTCAATTTCTCAGTATTAGTAGTGAGTTCAGACGTCAGTAAAGTAGTACTCTCATGATTAATCAGTTGATCTATGTTCATGCATAAGACCTTGCATTTAGCCTTACCTCATCTAGCATACCGGTATATTCAAAGTACTGACGTATACTTTTGTCTTGCGCTATGGTGTCTTATACCATAGGTTCCGAAGCGCGAGATCCAGAGCACCCTTAGCAGTCCAGACTCAGTCAACAACAGTAGGTGTAGAAGTGAGTCCTCTTCATTTGAGGATGATCCTTATTTTATTATGGTATTAGACTCAGTTTATTTTCAGTAGACGGAGTTAGTTGGGGACATGTCCCATCAACTTCACAGTTCAAACAGTTAGAGACTTTTCAGATAGATGTATCAGTATTCAATTTTTAATTTTGAGTATTTTAGATATTTTGAACCTTATGGCAAGTTTCCGCTAGTTTTCCATAGTTATTATATTATTTTATGCAGTGCTTAGGTACAAATATCAGTAGAGGGTTAGCTTGTGGTCCCTCGGGGTCATGAGAACTATGTGGCATTCCGATTCTAGAAAATTGGGGCGTTACAAACTTGGTATCAGAGCTTAAGGTTCAATAGTGTCCTAGGAAGTCTAAAAGCTGCATCTAGTAAAGTCTTATGCATGGGTGTGTTGCACGCCAGATTTATTTACAGGAGGCTATAAGATGTTTTTAGGAACAGTTTTCCTTCTTTCAGTGTTCATGCCGTGCGAGTATGCATAAGTTCTAGTTGATTCTTAGTCCGATCCATTCTCCTTTTCATTTATAGAGTATGTCTCCTCACAGAGATAATGCCCATAGGGTTGATAACCTGCCACCTCCACCAATAGATCCTGAGAATGAGAATGTAACATATGCAGAGTTTCGGGCAGCTTTTCAGATGCTAGCCCAAGCTGTGACCACTAGTGTTCAGGGCAACCGTTAGGCTGCAGTCCCACCTCAGCAAGATGGGGGTTAATCCATGGCTAGGATTAGAGATTTCATGAGAATGAACCCGCTAGAGTTCTATGGGTAAGTAGCAGGTGAGGACCCACAACTTTATCTTAGGAAGGTGAAGAAGATCACCCTAATTATGCATGTTTTTCTGGAGGAGAGTGTAGAGTTAGCATCTTATAGGTTGAAGGATATCGCTCATGACTGGGTTCAAGTGTGGAAAAACAATAGAGGGAAGGATGTAGCTCCCATGACTTGGCAAGAGTTTTAAGATGCCTTTCTAGATAAGTTTTTCCAACTAGAGATAAGAGAAGCTAAGGTAGAAGAGTTTATGAACCTAAGGCGAGGCTCCATGACAGTGAACGAGTATTGTCTTAAGTTCAACCAGTTAGCTAAGGATGCTCCCAATTTGATAGCTGACCCTAGAGTGAGTATGAGTAAGCTTGTGACTGATGTGTCTGGGTTGGTGTTGAAAGAGTGTAGGACTGCTATACTCAATAGAGATATGGACCTTGCTAGACTAATGATGCATGCATAGCAGATTGAGGCCAATTAGATGAAAGAAAGAGGGAGAGTGAGTAAGAAAGCCAGAATAGGTAGTCATAGTTTCTCTCAGGCAGGGTCATAGGGTGGTAACCATTCTCACCATAGTCAGAAGTTTTCAGTCCCAGCTCCATCCTCAGCTAGTGTACCCACACCAAAGTTTGGGGATGTCAGTCATGATAGGGCGCCAGGCTCCAAAACTCAGGGTAGTGCTAGCAGTGTTCTTACCTACCTGCTTTATGGAGAGTGTGGCAAGAATAACCTAGGTGTGTGCAGAGCTAACAGTCAGGTATGTTTTGTATGTGGTAAGCCAGGCCACAACGGTAGAGAATTGCATTATCAGGGTGCCACTTCTGGTGCCAATAGTGGTCAGCGTTAGAACAAACTCTATGCGCTTCAGACTCACCATGATTAGGAAAGGTTCCCTGGTATTGATTCGGGTATGTTATGAATCCTTCATCTCTATGATATGCATTGTTGGATCCCTTGCTCCTATTTGAACTTATATTTCAGCATGAGTCAGTTAGTAGAGCCAGCAAGTCTGTTTAGCAGTCAGATTTGTATAGTTGTTATCTCATCTCTTTACCTGATCATGCTATCAGAAATATCCGAAATGTAACTATTCCAAGATAGAGTATCCTAGTAGTTGTGAGTATAGCTCATCTCCCGTATTATGCATTAGTTTCAGATCTCAGATGATCAATCATGACCCAGTTCATCGGTGCCCCGTGCACTGCCCCAGTATTTCAGTAAAGTATTCTTAGAGGGACATATAGTCCCAAGGTAGAGATACCCCATAATATTATGATGCTTTCATATCCTTAGACTCATTCAGTTGCATGTTCAGACTCTCCTTACGAAGTTAACACCATTTATCATTGCATAATTTATCAAGCATTCGAAAGACAGTTCAGTCAAGGATTCATGCATTAGATATGCATGTTCAGTAGAAAAAGTTTAGCTTTTCAGTGTATTCAATCATGTATTCATGAGAACAACTCAGTTACGAACCTATGCAATAGATATGCATGTCCATTATGAGAATTCAGCTTATGAGTACCTTCAGTCGTGTATTCCATGCATCAGATATACATGTTCAGTATGAAATCTCAGTATATCAGTAATTCCATGTCACATAGTCATGTTTCAGATGTTCTCATTCCTTAAGTAAGCTTAGTTGATCAGTATTCTTAGCCTATCAAGTGACATTCGAGGACAAATGTTTCCAAGGGGGAGATATTGTAAGACCCCGCAAAGTTCTCTCGTAGTTTGAGCCTTAGAGCGTGTCAAGTGAAGTGTAATTCCAACCTTAAAAGATCGAGGAGTGACTTCCTAAGTGAGAAATATATTAAAACGTGTTGAATTTCCCTAATATTGACTTTTTGTCACGTAGATAATTGATTAAGCTTTTCGTCGATACCAAATTCGCCCAAATTCGACACTAGGAGAAGAGTTAAGAGTCATTTTAGTGAGATAGTGTGCCACTTGGCACTTTATCGAGTCGCAGAGCCAGCCAAAATGGAAATTTTCAAATTCCAGTGAGCCTCCACGATTCCACCATGTCGCGGTGTCTTTCCAGTTCATAACCAAGGTGGCAATACGATTTCCACCGCATCGCGCCAAGGATCAGTTTCCCAATTATCCAATTTCTAGTAAGCTGACGTGATTATGGCGCGTCGCGCCAGCACGTAAAATTGGAATTTTTTTTCCAGTTTTGAATTTTAATTCCAAAGGCAAAAAGGTTTTTTTCCCAACCCTATATATACTTTTTAACACGAGAGTCAGCACATTAAACCCAAATGTCATTATTTTCTCTCAATTTTCTTCAAGAACATGACCTAGGGTTTCTAATCCAAGACCCAAATCATCAAGGTTTCACCGTGAATCTTTCAAGAATTACATAGCATGGTATGTTGGATGTTGATTCTTGGGTTCCTTCCACCCAAGAATTTCAAGAATCCTTTCTAAAATTGTAAAGTTTATGTTTTATGAGTTTTCATGATTTATGTGATTAGAGATTGAAGTTCATGTTGTTGATAAATTTTGATTCATGTTTTGATTATAAAGATTCAAGATTTGACCTTAATATATGTTGATTATGTGATATTCATGATAAAGCCCCTTCAAGAAGCATGTTGAATTATGTAATTATGTTAATTTGGTGTGTTGAAAGTTGTATGACCAAAGGGTGCCTGTAACATGCTTGATAAATTGCTTATGTGAAGAAAATAGTGTTATTGTAACATGAAGTATAATATCCCCAAGTATGTGTCAACTAGTGCATGTTAAGTGTTTGTTGAAAGGACTAAATGAATGAATTATGATATGTTGCATGTATTCCTGTTCATGTGAACTCTTTGTTGGATGAGTCATGAGATAATAGCATGCTTCCCTTTATAATTACATGTTTAAGATTCCCAAGTGCTCGAGATGATGCTTCATTGGTTATTTATTACGCAAGAGTTGTCATGTCTTATTTATTTATGTTATCGAGTCCTGGGGGTATTTAATACCCAAAAACTTAGCTGCTTGTCTAGAGCCGAGTCAGTCTCAAGATAATCTCAGTCGTGCTATGATCAATATATTTTAGTTAGTGACAGAAGTTAACGAAACTCAGTAAATCTCAGTATTCAATCTAATCAAGCTCAGTACTAAGTTCAGATTTCAGTAAAGCTCAGTAAGTTATAGAACTCAGTCATATTCAGACAGAAAATAGAATTCAGATGTATTCTGTTAGATAACGAAATCAAGTAAACTCAGTCAGATCAGTCATGTAAGATAATCAAATCAGTAACAGATTTAGTTCAGTATAAGAATCAGTTCAGAGTCCTTTAGTTGGGAGTAGTAAATAGCACTGAAAGGCTTCCTCATTAGTGAGGCAATCCTTATTAACAGTCCATGAACTCCAAAACTGCGTAGCTAGGGCAGGACCAGAAGTCATTTGTTAAATTAAGGCTTGACTATGATATTGCCTTAGGCTTGACTTCCTGTTTAGGGTCACCCATTAGAGAGGCTTGACCATAGCAGAGGTCTTTACCCGTGGCACGGTATTGATGCCCTTCTAGCTAGGATTACAGGTTGGACCCCACTAGATCAGATTTGGGGCATGCCGGTTAAGTGAGAACTCCTACAGTTGCAGTTTCAGTATCATTCTTCAGAGTAGAACTCAGAAATCAGGACTATCAGATACAGTCACCCACCTCAGTAAGGAACTTAGATAGTTCCATAGATTCATATACCACCCATTCGATAGGTCTGGTCTCACGTAAAGTCAATCATAATTAGTACTAATAGATCCATAGATCACTCGTTAGATAGGCCTGATCTCAAACTTAGTCCATCATTTCTATTATTAAAAGATTTAGAGATTTTTCGCCAGATAGGTATAATCTCAGATACAATCATTCTTTATGATTATTAGTAGATTCAGATATCATCTGTTAGAAAGGTTTGATCACAGATTTAGTCAGTTGATAGTAACAAGCTCAGAACTCAGTCATTGATATGAGTAGATTCAGTTAATCAGCTTCAATATCATCAGATTCAGAGATCACTCACCAGATAGGACTGATCTCAACTTCAGTACTCAGTTATCAATATCAATAGATTCAGTTATTTAGTTTCTCAGTATTAGTAATGAGTTTAGACGCTAGTAAAGCAGTATTCGAGTTTCAGTATTTAGAGTCACGATGATTTTAGTTATGGTTATGCATTCATGCATATGTCCTCATACAGTACTCTCATTATTAATCAGTTGAGCTATGTTCATGCATAAGCCCTTGCATGTAGCCTTACCTCTCTAGCGTACCAGTACATTCAAAGTACTGCCACATATTTTTCTCTTACGCTATAGTGTCTTATACCATAGGTTCCGAAGTGCGAGATCCAGAGAACCCTTAACAGTCCAGACTCAGTCAGCAGCAGTAAGCGTAGTAGTGAGTTCTCTTCATTCGAGGATGATCCTTATTTTATTATGGAATTATACTCAGTTTATTTTCAGTAGACGGAGTTAGTTGGGGTCATGTCCCATCAACTCCACAGTTCAGACAATGAGAGGCTTTCCTGACAGATGTATTAGTATTCAGTTTTCAATTTTGAGTATTTTAGATGTTTTGAACCTTATGGAAAGTTTCTTCCATTTTTCCACAGTTATTATATTATTTTATACATTGCTCAGGTACAGATATCAGTAGCGCGTTAGCTTGTGGTCCCTCAGGGTCATGAGCACTATGTGGCATTCCTGTTCCAAAAATTCGGGGCGTTACAACTTATTACAAATAAAGAAAAAAAATACCCTTAATGGAGGGTGATCCTTTGGAGTGTTAAAGAGAGCTATCAAAAGATAATATTGCCCTTAGTGAGTCCAAGTATAGGCGACCTTGGAGTGTAAGAGCCTCTTCTTCTCTCTTCAACTTGATCAAGGTATTGAAATAGTTCCAAAAAGGTCTTCAACCACCTTGCAAATCCAAGATTGGCCTTTTAAGAAGGTATTGTAATCCTTGTGCTCTTCATGATTATATTAGGTGTGCTACCTACCCATCCACAATAGGGTTAATGATGGAGGAAGCAGAATAAAACAAATAGAAAGAGCAATCACACTTTAGATGGTTGATAAATCATTTCCCATGGAGACTTTGCATTCTTTGGTATCACATCAGGACTTTCAAAAAGAACTTGCAGGAACAGGTACATAAGGATACAAAAGAAATTGAAGAAAAAGATGAAAGAGAAAATTTTATTGAAATACAAAAGACTGTTACTAAAATAAATTTATCTCCAAAGCTGAGTAATAAAGGTAGAAAATCTAAGATGAAAGGAGAGGGTGGTATTACAACACCCACAAGAATTCTGGCTAAAAGAAATGTCAAATCCAATCATAAGTGAATTGTAAAGTTTTATTTTGGAATATAAGGTCTGTCAATTGTCAAAAGGCCTTTCATAGAATTCAAATGTTGCATAGACATCACAAAATTTCAATTATTGCTTTGATTGAACCTTTTCAAGATATTAGAAATATTAGATGTACAAAAGAAGGTTAGGTATGCAATATGGTTTTCATAATGAAAATGGACAAATTTGGTTCTTTGTTGATCATGACATTTAAGTGGAGAATATTTATATTTCAAGAATAACATTTGTCTTTTTATATTATACTAGATAATAAAATTAATCTGCTAGCTACTGCTATTTAAGGTAAATGTTCAGCAATTAAAAGATTAAGTTCGTGGGATGATCTTTATTCCCTAAGTCAGAATTTTTCTTTGTGTTGGATGGTTGGAGAGGATTTCAATGTAATTTTAGGGGATGAGAAAAAGATTGGTGGTCTACCTGTACACCCTCAAAAGTATGGAGGTTTTGCTCTTTGCATTCATTCTTGTGAGCTGTATGACATTAATTTTTCAGGCATTCCTTTTTCTTGGTGGAATGGGAGAATTGATAGGGATTGAATTTCTAAAATATTAGACAGGATTGTTGTTACTTAGAGTTTAATGGATATCTTTGGGAATTTGGAGTTGCAACATTTAGCCTGAACTATACCAGACTATTCTCCCTCTTTCTTGTGGTGTTAGTAATATTGTTATTGCTAAACCTTTATTTTTTTCAAAGTTCTAGATAGAAAGAGAAGATTTTTTGGATATTGTTCTTTAGAGTTAGGTTGCTGATAATATGATCATGTTTTTATTCAGTTAATACAGAAGATGAAATGGACAAAGATGGCTTTTTCGAAATAGAGTAGAGATAAATATGGTGATATTTTTAAGCAATGGGTCATTAGTGAAGAGATTGTTAAAATTAAAGATGAATAATTTCAAGAATCCTTCTCTCCTCATAATAGATCTATTTTATAGAAGGCTCAGGCTGAATTAAAAATCTATCTTCATTATGAAGAGGAATTCTAGAGGCAAAAATCTAGTGTGCAATGGTGAGAAGAAGAGGATAGAAACACTAAGTTTTTTCACTCTATGGTTAAGGGTAGAAGTAAAAAGCTTTATTTGAGTAGAATTCAGATGAAAGATGGATCCTGGACAGAATTACAAGAAGAAATTGTTGCTGAATTAGTTTATTTTTCCAAAAAAACAATTTATAGGTAGCTCTAATTCATCTGATCTGTCTTTACTACAGCACATACATACAGATATCTCTACTGAAAACAATGCTTTACTCAATGCAATTCGATATTCGACAAAAATAAATAAAATGGTTTTTGAACTAAATGCTGAAAGTTTTTGTAGACATGATGGGTTTTCTGAGTGTTTTTATCAGATTTGTTGAAATATTATTGGTCAGGACATCATTAATGTAGCACATTCTGTAGTACATTCTTTCTTTCATGGGTCTATATTAGCTAAATCTATTACTTATACTAACCTGGTTCTAATACCTAAAAAGGATGTGATTCAATCTTTTTAGATATTAGACCAATTAGTTTGAGTAAATTTCTCAATAAAGTTATTTCCAGTCTTATTCATCAAAGGCTAGAAGGTCTTCTTCCAAGATTGATTTCTCAAAATCAATTAGGCTTTGTGAAAGATACCATTAAGAATGTTTTGTTGGCTCAAAAAATAATCTCTGAGATACAGTTGAGGGGTAAACCTGATAATGATGTTATTAAGCTAGATAGGGCTAAAGCTAAGATGGTTGATATAATATGAAGGCTTATTGCTAATAACTGCTACTAAGTATTGATCAATGGCTAGGCACATGGTTTCTTTCATTATTCTAGAAGGGTGAAACAAAGGGATCATTTGTCTTCTTTTTTTTTTGGCTGCTAAAGTGCTATCTCAAGCATTGAATGATCTTTTTGAAAATCAAGAATTTAAGAGTTATGGGCTACCCAAATGGAGTGAAATCTGAATCATTTAGCTTATGTAGATGACACCATCATTTTTGCTGCAGTTGACAAAACATCCTTGTATTTTATTATGAGGACTCTGAGTATGTATGAACAACAATTAGGTTAGCTTTATAATAATGATAAGAGTTCCTTTGATATGTTTAACAAAGTTACTCATACTTTTGTTCAATTAGTTGAGGATGTTACAGGTTTTTTAAAAGGAAAATTTTCTTTGAAATACTTCGGATCTAACATTGGCCATTCTAAGAAGAAGAAAGTTCACTTCTCAGAGTTAATAAAAAAAAATTCAAAATAATTTGCAACACTGGAAAGGAAAGATTTTTTCATTTTGAGGGAAAGCTATCCTGATTAATCATGTCCTAAAAAGCATTCCCATTTTTCTTTTATGTTCTGTTAATCCTCCTAAATGTGTAATTTATGATATCCATAGGATTTTTGCAGAAGTTTATGGAAGTTTATGGATTTTTGCAGAAGTTTATGGAAGTTTATGAGTTATGATGACACGTGCTAAACATAACTTACAAAATTGGCTCCTATATGCCAATCAGTGCAGAAAAGCAAGAAACTCATCACAACCTCCCATATGATCGGATAGTACACGCAAGAGAACAATAAAGTATCAACCGACATTATAACTAACCTTCATTTCCATTTAGCCATCATTTCACAATATACCAATATTTGGCAAAGTACCTATATTTCATAATACTACCATCATTAACAACTTTATCACCGCCATGCATTAGGCACTATTAATTAGCTAACCATTTCTTATTGACTAATTCATTGAAGTACTAGTTATCATTCAACAACTATTCACCACATACACTAATCACTATTCATTTGGTAACTTCTCATCTAGCCTAATCTATTTTCTACTCCACGTTTACCAACTAAATCTTGATTATCACTAGCTATTATTAGCCACATAAACAACATTCATCATTAATCATCAAATATCATTTATAATCAATTATAACTAATCATCAAATACACCTCTTTATGAACATTTAACACTTGCGGCATATAACCCGCATCGCTACTATCAACAATATACCCAAATTTAATATAAGTATATATAAGCATATAATTGCTATACATAGGGCTAGTAGGACTCGAACTGGTAGATGTACACATAGGCACATCAACATATTCATCCTTTGGCTTTACCGGTCATCAATGCATTATCATAATCCTCTTATGGGCTTGCCGTGTATATATTATCATAATATCTTCCTGCCTTGTCAGGTATATATCATCATAATATCCTTCAGCCTTGTCGGGTATTAATATATCACCACAATGTCCTCCGGCCTTGCTGGGTATCACTATATCATCATAATATCCTCTGGGCCTTTTCGGACATTAATGTATCATCACAATGTCCTTTGGCATTTTCGGGTATCAATATATCATCATTAAGTTCTCCGACCTTGCTAGGTATCAATATATAGTCATAATATCCCCTGTCCTTGCCAGGTATCAATATATCATAATAATATCCTCTGACCTTGTTGGGTATTAATATATCATCATAATATCCTTCGACCTTGCCGGGTATCAATATATCATCATAATATCTTTTGGCCTTGCGGGCATCTATATCATCACAATCGGTGGCAAAATCAAGAGAATGAGTATTCATATAATCAAACATCATGATTTTAGGAATAACGAATAGAATAATTCCTCTTATAATTAATAAGTATGACTTCTAACATAACTTATGGAATAATTACTAATATCATTATTAGGAATATTTTCTAGCATGATCATAATAATAAGCAATATCATGAAAAAATTAATAGCCTTTTCAATGGCTTATCATTAACATAAGAGATAGTTTATCAATAGCTTGAGTAATAGCTAATCCATGGAATAATAATACCTAATCCCTGGCATAATCTATAGCTTATTCATAGAATAGTCAATAATATAATTTATGGTTTAGGAAATATCATAGTCAAGGGCCCATTCAATAGTATATTCGGTAGCCCAATCAATAGTCGCAACAGTAGTATGGTCAATAGCTCATCATAAGTCTAATTAATAACTCATACATATGGCATAATCGTTTAGGAATTACTTCTAGCATCACTCATCATGACCAACAAGTACCAAGGTTCCTCAATATTTCCTAAAAAAGGCATTCCCTAGGAATTTAATAAGCGTATATGATTTTCAAGAGAATTACATAAACCATGGCTTAAGGTAGGTCAAAGCTCATATCTTAATTTCCAAAATATATTCTAAGTCAAATTCTATCCCTAACTAGGCTAATGTATCTAAATCAACTCTTAGAAGTATAGCAAGCCAAAACTAATCCTAAGGTAATGGTTCATTCCAAGCACTAAAATTAAATCAACATAACAACTAATATAACTTCTATTAGTGTAGGCAACCAAGGCCAAACATACCCTAAGCATGATTAACTAGGACATTTTACTTAATTTAAAGCAACCTAAGGCATTATCATGCTAAACATAAGTAAAGAATTCTAATTCTCTAAGGTTCAAGGCAACAAATAAGCATTCTAACTCTACGAACTCAAATAACTTAAATGGTCCAACTTATACCAATTCTTGCATTTCATCAATACAACACCTAAAACCAATCCTAAATCCAACACAATATCATAAAACATACTATGTCATAGCTTAATCTAACAAGGAATAAACCTAGCCTACCTTGACACCGAAGAAAGCACAACAAATCGCTAAACCTTCACTTTCCCATTCGAGAAGCCTCTTCAAGATGAAAAGATATCAAAAATACATTCAAATCATAAATACAAGAATATCGATACCCATATTGCACCATTGTGCTTTGGGTCTAAAAATAACATCAAAAACCCATGTGTGTCCCACTTATGGACATCACTTTCCGAGACCAACCCAACATTCATACAAGCTCAAGGAATCATTACCCTAAAAAATAAGTGAAAACTAAGCTAATTTAGGGCTAAAATCAAGTCCAAAGTGTTTTGGAGTTTTGAGAATTAAATCAAAAAAATTCACCAAGAAAAAGTTGAATTCTTATCTTAAATCAGATGATAATCACAAAAATATATGTTACTCTAGCTTCCCAAGCTCCCACAAGATTAAATTTTAAGCTCTTACACTATTTAGGATTTAGCTCTCAAAATAAAATATGAAAAATGCCTAAAATCGTGGGAAAAGAATCAATTTTTACCAGTCCAAGGTGCAATCACACCTTAACCTCCATGATCATACTATGTCCTATGCATACGGTGTCACGATCGCAACACAAAGTTGTGTGATTGCGGTGTCACCATATTGCTGATGCACCAGATTTTATAAGTCTAAAAAAATCTCGATCGGGGGCTCGTAATTCATTTGGAATCTAGTATATGCAAATGAAATATGTAAACACACTAAATTTGATGTTTTGGACTCAATGTCTCACTTGAATTTTCCATCCGAGGTTGTTTCAAAAAAATTTGGCTCCCAACCTATATTTTATTTTCTTAACTTTTTGACTAATAGGTCTAAATAAGTTCGGGTTTCTTGGGACCCAAACCAAAGGTCTACCTAGCCTAAAATAGATATTTTTGAGCTGCTGGCATAGTTAAAATTTGCATACGAGATCATTTTATTTATTTTTCACCTGGTGTCCATTCAGAATCAACGAAGAGTTTTAAATTAGGAATTGGCTTTAAAAAACAAACCTACTCCCCGGTGACCAAACTATCAGTCCCAGCAAGTCATAAATGACTTGGGGAAGCTATGGAAAAGATCTAAAGGAGAAATAAATAGAAATATAAAAAATGACCTGGAGAGTCATTATAATCTACTACTAAAGAAAGTTTCATCCCCGAAAGATAAAGATTAAGATATACATGAAAGTCTCGATAGATGAGATACTGGGTCTATATCTCACTCTCAATATCCCAAGTAGCCTTCTTTACTGGGCGGTGCCTCCACTAAACCTTAACTATAGAAATCTCTCTAGTGCGCAACCGCCTAACATCGCTATCCAAAATGAGTACCGACTCTTCTACAAAGGTCAAACAATCATTTAACTAGAATGAAACCCATCTAAGCACATGAGACTAATAAGGAATGTATCGCTGCAACATAGAGAGATGGAAAAATAGATGAACAACAACACAATCTGGAGGTAGAGCTAACTTATAAGCTACCTTAATAACTTTGCAAAGAATTTTAAAAGGTCCAATAAATCAAGGACTGAGTTTGACTTTCCTCTCGAACCTCATCACACCCTCCATGGGCGATAAATAGAGGAATGCATGGTCACCAAATCCAAATCTCAAGGCATAAAGCCTACGGTTTGCATAGGGCTTTTGCCTGCTCTGAGATCCTCTCAACCTATCTTGAATCACCATGAATCTATGCAACAACTCCTCAAGAAAATTAGTACCACGAGGCCTAACCTCAAAAGTTTCAAACTATCTAATCGGATAATGACGTCTCCTGCCATACAAAGACTCAAAAGGATCTATCTCAATACTTGAATAATAGTTGTTATTATATGCAAACTTTGCCAAGGATAAGTGCTCCTCCCACTAGACTCCAAATCCATAGCATAGGCTTGGAGCATATCCTCAAACACCTGAATAGTTTTCTTGGACTAGCCATTGATATTCGGATAAAAGGTTGTACTAAGATCCACATAATTTCCCAACTTCTCCTAAAAAGCTCTCCAAAAACTCAAAGTCAACATCAAACCACTATATGAGATAATAGAAATGCGCACAGTATGTAAACAAACTATCTCTAGAATATAGATATAGGCCAATCTCTCAGCATTGTAGAACATCTAAATAGGAATGAAATATACTGACTTGGTCAAATGATCTACAATAACTCAAATACAATCAGAACCATGGAAAGTACAAGGTAAACCACTAACAAAATCCATGGTAATTCATTCCCATTTCTACTCGAGAATGGGTAACCTTTGAGTCAAACCAACTGGCCACTAATGCTCGGCCTTTAATTTCTCACAACATAGGTATCGAGCTACAAAATTTTCCATATCTCTCTTTATACAATTCCAGCAATAATTTTGTCTCAAATTTTTATACATCTTAGATGTACCAGTCTAAATGGAATATCTAGAGCTATGAGCCTAATGAGAAATCAATTGAATAAAGTCATTGATCTGCAGAACATATCATCAAATCTCAAAACACCCTCAAAATCTATGGTGAACCTCTCAGACTCACCACTCAACAGTTTATCACGTAGGAAAGGAAAATTGCTATCCTCAAACTAATAATCTCGAATTAAAACACTTGGGTGTTTGGACATTAGAAAATTTTCTAGAATTTTGGTCTCTATACCAAATACGACTTGAGGGTACTGGCTGTATATTGGGGTATATGTGGTATGGTTTATTCATATGCTTGTCAGTGTTGGTTGGTGTGATGGATTTTGGTTACTGGAATGGGTATAACTTAGGGTACTCATTGTATTGGTGGTTACAGATTGTTTGGTTCCGTAACTTAATCTTAGACTTGGTTACTTAGGTTAGATATGAGTATGAGTGGCTCACCATGAGTCGTAAGATAGGGTATGAGTCATACCAGGACTCGTATGATGGACAATCTCCAAATCTTTGTTGGGTTTAAATTTGATAGGGGGTCTGAATAAAGGGTATAAATCATATTCTTTGGATACGACTTGGTTGGATGAGTCATATGCTGGGAATTATTTGATCCAAAGGTTGAGGCTATGATACGAGTGGAGGGTACCACTTATATTTGAATGGTACAGGTCATGAGGGTGAGTCGTATCCTTGTGATGGGATTTTGTTCAACTTAAGATACCCGGATATTTCCTCACTTATCCTAATAAGGTCCTACGACTTCTAACCTACTTGGAAGATTATTTACCCTATTATTCAATTCATTAACACTTAGAAACTTTTCTAAACACTCTATAATTCTCTCAAAAACTTTTTGGAAAGGGAAGTAAGGGTTTCAACTTGAGGATTGATTTGGTACTTGTCTTGATAATTTCTTTCCATCATCATCTTATTTTAAGGCATGTTCTCTTTACTCATTGTTAATTTTATCTAAAGTCATGGTTCTTATGATTTCATTAATTGTATGATTTTTGTTTTCAAATATGAATTTTGGGATTTGATTTTAAATGGTTGGTTATGGTTTTCCATGGTTTTAATTATGCTTTTATATATATTAATGGTGGTTTTAGATAATTGGATTGCATGGGAATGGTTTAATGGTAATTAAAATTGGTTTTGGTCATATTATGCCCCCAATGTATTTAACAAAATACTTATAAAGATATGTTCATTGCATTGATTGCTTTTAATGGAGCTCTTGTTTGTTTTAAAACATGGTAAAGGAATTATTCATGGTTTAAATGGATTGGAAAGGTAAATAGATAAATGGTTATGCTTGTGAGGTACATGGAACCCCCCATAGTTGTTTAATATGGTAAATAGAAGGGCACTTAAAGTCCCCTTAAACCTATATATAGTTGGGTATGGATAACACTTTCAAGTAAGGATTGGTACGACAATACCAATATTAATGGCCTTGGTTAATAAATAAATAATGGTTTGGTTATTTGGGAATAGGTTTTAATTGGGCATTAATGACAGGATGTGCAACAAAGTCATGGAAGATGGATGTCCCTGGGGTACCAAAATTAGAAAATCGTATTTGTCAATATAAGATTGGTCTTGTTGATCGTGTGCATAATGTCAAACTATATTTTGTGGGATGTACTTGCCATTCCATGTTTTATTCCCTGGTCATGCGTTTTCATGCACTGGGGCCTTTTCAGTTGGGAGAGCTTAACTAATATAGCTCATAGGTGGTTTAGGAAGATAAAGCTACACAACCCAGATAAAGATTTTAATGGAATGCTATGGATGGTTTTACTTGGTTTTATAAATGGAATTGTTTTATACTTATCATAATGTAATACTAGCATTCACTCTCTAACCCATCTACTAGCGGCTGTATATCCACGCTATGCAAGAGCCGGCCTTTCTGCTCCTCTTATATAGTGATTGACTTGGGATCAGTATTTGGATTGAAGTGGTGTGCTTCCTTTTTTTTTTTGGAAGGCTCTATTTGATGTTACAGATATTTTTAGACACTTTGTTTTCTTTTGGATATTGTATTTGGCCATGATTGGGGGCATGCCCCAACTAAATTTTATTTCTCTTTTGGTTAGAGGCTTTATGGTAATTCTATAGGTTTGAATGGGGATGGGGGATCGGTATTGGTGTCGGCCTTAGCATTTGAATAAGTCGGTGGGTTGACATTATTGGATGATATTATTGGTTGTTCCATTCTATTTCTTTTTGGGATCAATTATATTATGTTTTGGAGTATATTTTGTTATGGCCTAGTTTATAGACTTTGTTTTGTTATGGATGGATTGTTGGTATGGATGCTTGGAATCGGTTGGGTCGGTCATGGGTGTGATCTTATCCTAGAGTCTTTATGTGAGCTGTTGCACTACCCTGCTACTTGCTTGAAATTCAGCTAGCTGAAGGCAGGCGGTTGGAGGTTAGAGTTGGGTAATGGGGTGGTCTCCAATACCGGTAATACTTGGTATGGCCATTACAACAAGTCCCATGGTTGGGTTATGTGAAGTTGGTATTAGAGCCTAGGTTCATGGTCAATTTGGAGTCCAACAAGCCATGTTGAGTAGAGTCTCTTTTAGGGGTATGTAGTGTGCCACACTGAGAGGATAAAAGGCATTTAGGAATGTTTCAATTTCTTTGTATTCTATTTTCAAGCTTGGAGTCTCAGTCCTGGAATCTTCTCTAATCCTTGTTTGTTCCACCAATTGCTACTAGTCCTCCTCAAGGGTAGTAACCCATAGGCTTAGTTGTTCAACATTGCTTTGTCCCTTGATAACCCTCTTTTGAGGATGTTATAGGTTACCTAATATTCACCTAAGTCCCTCTTTCAAGGATGACAAAGGGTTTCTAGATCTTGGAGCTTTCACCCATCAAACCCATTCGGTAATTTGGTGTTTTCACCCATCAAATCTCAACTCATAAACTCAAATAATGGTGAAACCCATACTTAACAACTAAAATTCATGCAAACACAACAATACCCACACACAATCATAAACTAATTCAACATAATTCCAAGAATAAATTATTTAGATACTCATAAAGAAAGTAAAGAGAAATATACCATATTGGTTATTCAAAGCATCCATTCTTCAATAAGAAAAGAAACTAAAAAATTGATCCTCCAAAATTATGTACACACTAGCCCAAGATTAGGGTTTCAACTCTTAAATTCCAATATATATTATGAGATATCTTCCCTAAAGAGAAAAGTATTTTTGCTTAAATATGGCTTGGGATGCATCTAAGTGCTATTGCAGATATACCCCTAGGCCTGTTCTACCTTACTCGCGATCACAGACATCTATCCACGACTGTAACCTCGTGACCGTGGTTTTGTGTTGTGATCGCATTGCTCTGACCTTATTAACTAACCACGACCATGGATAGAGGATTGCGGTTGTGGTAAACAAGGCTGACGTAGTCCAGGTCTTCAGCTGCACTCTTTCTTGCTCTTTTTTAATCATTTTCTTCTCCTCTCCACATCTTTTGGTCTTTTCAACTTTATGCCTACAAAGAGTGGATATTAGTGCATTTATCCATAGATGTTGTCTTATTTATTAATTCAAAACAAGGTAATATGCACAAAAAATGAGAGCAAATGAGTGTTAAACTCACCACTGATCAACACCCCCAACATAACACCTTGCTTATCCTCAAGCAATGCTACCACTTATTATGAGACAATTTCATATGTACGCCCTCTTACTATAACTTCAATGATAATGAAGACTCAAGCTTGATTATGACAACCAAAAGGTTTTTGCACATGGGAAAATAGACTTTTAAAGACTCCCCTCATCAGAAAATGGAATAGTGAAGGGTGCAAAAGACTTTGGGGAGCAACTATATGATAACTACTAGTACTCTAAAAATGACTCACATGTTGACTACAATCATTCTATACTTCCACTTGCCTCATTATACAGAAGATGACAAAATCACCCACCTCACTAATTCATAGCCTCTTCACCAGAAAGGAGAAATTAACACTTTTAGTGACCAATCATGCAACGAGGAATTTTAAGTGCAATCACTCACTCTCTCACAAAATTCTCTATGTTAACAATTATTATTCCATAGGCTTGCTCTTATTTTCAATCACCACTACAAAGACAGTAAATGGTTGGAGATCTCAAAGGACTTTATAAGCTTGTAACGAAGGTTTGGGTTACGGTAGAATATCATTTAGAGAACTTGGTTACACCCTACCTTGGACATCTACATCACATTTTATAACACTCCTCCTTTCGACTAAGGGTCACTCTTTTTTATTATCTGTCTTTGTTCATGCCTATATTTTGCCTCTTTTATTCCCCACTTTCCTTCTACTTCCATTTTTTTGCATTTTCGCGTAAGTTATTCTTTTATGAGATCTTTTTTTTCTAAACGTTCATTTTCAAGACTTAGGCACATTTAATATTTCACTAATACCTCATGACCCTAAACATACTTCCATGGATCCTTACCACCCCCAACTTAGGCTTTTAGCCTCATAATTCATTTTCAAGTCCAAGGAGGGTAGGGTTCAAAAGAGGGACAAAAAAAATGGTTCACGGCTTGTAATGTGTTAACCAAAGAAAGGTAAAAAGGCTTAAAGTGGGTACTAAGGATTACAATTATGCATGGGTAGGCATTTTAGGTTAGAGTGGGTTCCAAAATAACAAGGATGGCCTAATATCATTTCTCCAACCAAATACAATCAAAATTAGCTTTGAAAGGCTAACGGGCCAAGTTCTAGATAACATAAGTATACAAGATATGAATGTAATATTCTTACCACACCAGCATGCAAATGTCGTCAAGGGGATTCAATTATTCTACTCACTTAAGACAAAGATGGAGTATTCATTATTTTTCAAAATTCAACTTTTGGAGTCATAGGTAGAGAGAAATTTTGGTCACAAAATTGCTCACGTCTATGCCTTCGAGTATTTAGAAATTTTTGGATGGAGGGGGGTTGTTTGCTTTTGCATCTGCACCACATATGATTTCCTAATCGTGGAAACCATCTAAGTTATCATCTCACATTGAAGTTCATAGTATGGGCGAACCACTATATGGTTACTTATACTTCACCAATGGATATTTATGCAACCCCAAATTAGCAATTCTAGAAGTACTCAGACTTCTCTTACATTCTAAAGCCGTGATGCCACGACTACTCAGACTTCCCCTGAACCTATAGATTGAAATCCAATCATGAAGGAAAAGCTTGTCTAATGAAATTTAGGCTGAAAGAGCCAACTTAGAACAAAATAGTTAATCCATCTGAATGTGAACACCATCAGAGTGATTGAATATTACAACGCAAACAAGGATCACCATAACTAATTGTCCAAAAGAACAGAAAAGTATGCAGCAATATAAATAATACAAGACTAAATTAAATTAAAAAGAAAACACCCCTAACTAAAAATTTTGTAGTGTCCCTACTGCAAGAATAATCAAAGCTAACAAAGAGATAAGAGTGCTCCCTGAAACTCCATCAAAGGCCTCTATTCTTTTGAGACTCTGCCCCATCACCAATTATCTTGAGATTAGACCATTCCCATATGAACGAACTTGAGCGAGAGTGTGAGGAAGTTAGGGTGGTAGTCGATGAATCAACTAGTTTTTGTTATCGCGATTACAACTGATTTTCCGTGATCGCAGACAGGCAGGTAATCGCTATTGCGCCTAGTGATCGTGATCGCGATAACCGAGGACATGTCTGCTCCTCTTTTTCCCGTATTTAGCTTTTCTACTCACTTAAAATGCACACTTATTTTCTTCTAATTTTATGCAAATCTCTCTATAGTGTCACATATGCATGAGTTATTCATATGTAAAATCTAACATTCATACTAGAAAAGTATGATAAAAAGGATACGAGTGGTCGTTGTGGCATTTCCAGGTTGCCTACCACACAACATCGAGTTAACTTTATGGGATGATGTTGGAATGCAGAAACTCATTAAGAAAGGTCCACAGGACCCCACTTATCAAATTCCCATTCATCAATCAACCTATCAATAATGCCTTTTACTTTTTCTTCTCATTTTCGATTAGACTTTGGGACATCCTCTCCGTTAGTTTAGTGTTGGGCATCTTTCCCCCAAATTTATCCATCAAGTGCTCCTCTTTTGGATTTTTATCCGCTGCATGCATTGCCAAAATTTGTCCCTCGATTTAAAGATTTGTGTTTTTTCCACTACTGGAGTCACCCTTAGTCTTAGCATCAAGACACACAGTGATTCGTCCCATTTGATTCTCCAATTTATTTATGGAAACCAAATGGGAGGCTACCTTTTTAGAAAGTGAAATAAAGTCATTTTTACTTTGCAGACCAATTTGTCCACTCATTCAACCTTACTTAAAATCCTTGAAAAGAGATTCTCCATTCCACCTCTGTCAGTATCCATGATGTACTTAGTTAGTAGTTCAAGTTGAGCAAGTATTTTTGCCAGGATTAGCTCTTAATTCTCTTCCTACTTCCTTTGGTATCCATTAGTCATGGTTTTAGTTAAAGGTCGATTTGAGATGTAGGTGTCTTGAGTGTGACCTACTTGATTGTGGTTAGTCACCTCTCTCAACAATTTTATGGCCGCCTCAAAGTGCAAGTTCAAGAGAGGACCTTCAGTCTTATTGTTTAGCATCGATTGGTTCAAAGGATCTAGACCCCGATAAAACATTTGGAGGAGTTTCTTCCCCAAAATATCATGGTTTAGGCATTTGTCTGACATTCTATGTAATCTCTCCCATACTTTATGTAGGGGTTCGCTGTCCTTTTTCCTAAAATTCATAATTTCATCCCTTGAGTCACATACCTTGGATGGATATGAGTATTTATCTAAAAATTCCTTTGTGAGTTCATTCTATGAAGTAAGTGAACTCGAAGGAAGAGTAAAGAACCATAGCAATGCTTCACCTATTAGTGAGAATGAAAAGAGACAAAACCGATAAACTTCCTGAGCACTAGGGGAAATGTTGAATGGAGTACAAATTCCAAAAAAAATTTCTCAAGTGAACATATGTATCTTCATGGGATTGGCCTCTATATAGCCCCTTTACTTGCAACACATGAATCATGACACTAGATACATGAAAAGTCCCATTCCCAAGGTGAGGTGGTGTACGATTTTCATCTGCATGATACTCATTATTTGAGTTTCTCTCTCCTTCAATATCATCGGATGGTTCCACATGATTAGGGCCTTTACTCGTGGTTTTTTTAATTCTACAATTACCTACAAAAGATTCAAAAACAACAAGGAAAATAAAGTGTGACTTTCCAGATGCTCCAAAGTAAGAATAACACCACAGAAGCTAAATCTACACTTCACTCCTCAGAAATGGTGCCATTAGATAACACTCAAATCACTCCCATAATTTATGGGTGAGGCGGTTGTTGTCAAGTAACCCAATGTAAATCAGGGTCGAATCTCGAGGAGTAAATTCTATAGACTTCAGACCTATGGGTATTCCAATTACTATAAGGTCATCCAAAATGCTAAATAAAAAGACGTGTATAATTAAATGGGGTATTTGTTTGGGAACCTTTTTTTACTACTACCTGTAGGAAGTAATCAATAAATGATATTTTTGATTAGAATTCAAGGTTTGGAAGAATCTTGGGATCATGTATCCTTAGAGGTGAAGCATGTGGGATTGTGTTGGTTTAGTATGGAATTTAGTTTTTAATTAATGGATAGGCTAAGTCAAAGGTCATTGAGGTCAATCTTTCAATAAAACCCCAATGATTTCACTCACTGGCTCTTTCGATCGCCTAATAAGTGTGGAGTTTATATAACCACCCAAAACCTCAACCAAGCATCCCTATTTCTATGATGATGCTTTTGACATGAATTACAATCCCTAAACACTTATTTCTTAGATTGCAAAGGGTAGTAACCCATAGGCTTAGTTGTTCACCATTGCCTTGTTCTACGATAACCCTCTTTTAAAGATGTTATGGGTTGCCTAATATTCACCTAAGTCCCTCTTTCAAGGATGAGAAAGGGTTTCTAGATCTTGGAGATTTCACCCATCAAACCCATTTGGGAATTTAAGTTTTCACCCATCAAATCCCAACTCATAAGCTCAAGCGATGGTGAAACCCATACTGAACAACTAAAATCCATGCAAACATAACAATATCCATACACAATCACACACTAGTTCAACATAATCCCAAGACTAAATTATTTAGGTACCCATGAAGAAAGTAAAGATAAATATACCATATAGGTTATTCAAAGCATCCATTCTCCAATAAGAAAATAAAATAAAAAATAGATCCTCCAAAATTAATTACGCACTAGCCCAAGATTAGGGTTTTAAGTTTTGAATTCCAAGGTATCTTATGAGCTAAGATTCCCTAAAGAGGAAGGGGTTTTGCTTAAATATGGCTTGGGATGCATATAAGTGCTTTTACAAATCTGCCCTATGGCCTATTCTCGCTTACCCGCATTTGTGGATATTTGTCTACTATTGCAACCTCGCAATCGTAGTTATGTGTTGTGACCCCATTGCTCTGACTATCTGAAATAACCACGACCGCGGATAGAGGATCACGTTCATGGTAACCGAGTCTGATGTAGTCCAGGTCTTCAACTGCACTCTTTCTTTCTCCCTTTTCATCATCTTCATCTTCTTTCTACATCTTTTGGTATTTTTAACTTTATGCCTGCAATGAGTGGATATTAGTGTATCTATACATAGATGTTGGGTCATTTATTCATTCAAAACAAGGTAATGTGCATGAAAAATGAGTGCAAATAAGTGGTAAACTCACCACTCATCAAGTATCAGTATATCATCATAATATCCTCTAAAGTTTCTGGGTATCAGTTTATCATCATAATATCTCCCAGCTTTGCTGGGTATTAATAGATCATCATAATATCCTACGACTTTGTCGAGAATTATTATCATAACAATTGATGAAAAATCAAGAACATGAGTATTCATATAATCAAAGATCATAATTTCTAGCATAATGAAGAGAATAATTCTTCATATAATCAATAAGCATGACTTCTAACATAATTCATACAATATTTGCTAATATCATTATTAGGAATGTTTTTAAGCATGATTTCTAGTATGATCTTAATCATAAGAAATATCATGAATAATGAATCATTAATAGCCTATTCAATGGCCTATCATTAGCATAAGAGATACTTTATCAATAACTTGAGCAATAGCTAATCCATGAAATATTCTATAGATTATTCATAGCATAATCAATAATATAATTTATGTCTTAGGAAATATCATAGTAAAGGGCCCATTTAATAGAATATTTGGTACCCCAATCAATAGCCATGAAAACAACCTAGTCAATACCTCATCATAAGCTTAACCAATAAGTCATACATATGGCATAATCATTTAGGAATTACTTTAAACATCATTTATCATGACCAAAAAGTACCTAGGTTCCTCATTATTGCCTAAAAAGGGAATTTCCTAGGCATTAAATAAGTGCATAAGGTTTTCAAGAACATCACATCAATCTTGGCTTAAGGTGGGTCAAAGGCCACCTCTAAATTCCTGAAATACATTTCCAAACTAGGCTAAGGTGTCTAAATCAACTCTTAGATGTATAGAGAGCGAAAATTAGCCCTAAGGTAATGGTTCTTTACAAGCATTACAACTAAATCAACATAAGAAAACATCCACCAGTATAGGAAACCAAGGCCAAATTTACCCTAAGCATGATTAACTAGGGCATTTTACTTATTTTAGAGCAACCTAAGTCATTCTCATGCTAAAAATGAGTAGTAAAGTCTAATTATTTAAGGAATAAGGCAATGACTAAGCATTCCAACTCTAAAATGTCAAATGATTTAAATGGTCCAACTAATCCTAAGTCTTGTATTTCATCAATCCAACTCATAAAACCCATCCTAAATCAAATAAAATATCATAAATATACTATGACATAGCTCAATATAACAAGGGATAAACCTAGCCAACCTCGATGCCGAAGAAAGCTCAACAAATTACTAAACCTTTGCGTTTTCTTTATGAGAAGCCTCTTAAAGATGCCAAGATATCAAAAACACATCCTACTCATCAATGGAAGAATATCTATACCCAAATTGCACCATCATGCTTCGGGTCCAAAAATGACATCAAAACCTTATATAGGTCCCACTTATAAAAATCATATTTTTGAGACCAACCTAACGATTATACAACTCAATGAATCATTACCCTAAAAAATGGGTGAAAACCAAGATAATTTGGGGCTAAAATCAAGCACTAAAGCTTTTGGGGTTTTGAGAATTAAATCAATAAATTTCACCAAGAAAAGAGTGAATTCTTACCTTAAATTGAATGATAATCACAAAAATATATGTTACACTAGCTTCCCAAGCTCCAACAAGCTTAAATTTTAAGTTATCACACTATTTTAGCGTTTTAGCTCTCAAGGGTAAAAATGAAAAATGCCCAAAATTGTGTAAAAGGGTTAAATTTATACCTAGTCCAGGGCCTCGGCAGTTGCTATCATGATCTGTTGGTGTGCAATTGCCATATCTTGTGGCTGCACATAGGATGTGCTATCGCACCCTAGCCTCTATGATTGCACCATATCCTCTTCACACTGTGTTTCGATCATGGCCCAAAATGGAGCGATCGCGATGGCACCAGATTGTTGATGCATCAGATTGTGCAAGTCCCAAAATAATCTCGACCAGAGGCTTGGGGTTCATTTGGTATCTCATATATGCAAATGAACTAAGTAACCACACTAAATTTGATGTTTTAGACCCTATGTTGTAGTTGGATTTTTAATCTGAGGTCGTTTTGACTAAATGTGAGTCCCACACACTATTTCATTTTCTTAACTTTTCGACCAATAGGTCAAAATGAGATCGGGTGACTCGAGACCCAAATAAAATGTCTACCTATCTTAAAATCAATATTTTAGAGTTGCTATAACAGTCCTAATTTACGTACGATAACATTTTATTAAAGTTTTTGCCCAGTGGCTATTTGGAACCAGTGAAGACTTCTAAATAGGGAATTGGCTTTAAAAACCAAATGAACTGCCCTATAACCAAACTGTCAGTCCCAACAATTCCTAAATGACTTGAAGCTGCTATGAAAAAGATCTAATAATGAAAATAAATGGATATATATAAATTAACCTGAAGAGTTATTACAAAGAAAAATCTACTTATTGGATTGCGTAGGACAAAATTTGTGTTCCTAAACAAGAGGGAGGTTTAGGATTTTGGTCTTTATTTGATATTTCGAAGTATCTCTGTTTCAAACTTTGGTGGAACTTCAAAATTATCAACACTTTTTGGTAAAATTTTATGCGGAATAAATATTGTAAGAGGAATAGACCTTAAATAATTAAATGGAAGGAAGGATCACAGGTTTAGAAGACTATGTTACAATCTAGAGATTTCTTTGTTCAAGAAATATGGTGAAAGATCAGAGAAGGATATGGTATGATAATTGGACACAAAAAGGAGCTCTCCAGTTCCACTTTCCTGTTTCTCATGAGAATGATCAAGTGGAATCAATCAATCAGTTACTTTCTGAAGAAGGGTGAAACTATGAACTACTTGCTAGTTATTTTAACGAGGAAATTTGTGATCATATTCATATACTTATGGGTGACAGTAACATTTTTGAGAGTAGATATAAAACTCAATGGATCCCTAGTAGCACTTGAAAATATAAAGTTAATTCAGGTTGGAAATTGTGCAAATAGAGAAATAATCCCATTGATAACATATCCAACATTATGGAAAAAGGAATATAAGCTATCTTTCCTAATGTAGAGGATATAGTTTAGGAGAATTCCTATAGGAGAGGTGTTGACTAGAAGAAGAATTGTTGATTCTGTTCTATGTTGCTGCTGTAATGAAAATGTATAGGAAACCTTTAGTCATATTTTTATTTAATGCCCTGATTCTTCTCATGTGTGGAAATATTTTGTAAATTCTATTGGATTATAATTTCCAATTCTTCATATTAATCAAATTCTAGAATAGTGGTGGAATGTTGATTGTTGTTCTAAATTTAAGCCAATTTTCAAAGCAAACCCTATTTTTATCATATGACAAGTTTGGAAAAGGAGAAATATTATTAAGTATGGGAAAAAATGAGTAAAATTGCTATGATTATGGAAATCCATAGGAATTTATATCTTTTGTCAGGTATAAATATTCTTAGTTGAAAGAATTACCTAATAATTTGCCTGTAATAGTTAAATGTTTAGAATGGTATTGTCCTTTGATTAGTCATAAGTTTATGAGATGGATTCACCCTCTGAGGGTAGTTATAAATGCAATACAGATGGTTTAGGATTGGGTTTCATGGCTTTTTGTATGAGAAACGGAGATGGGGATTTTATATTTTCTGAGACCAGAATTATACAGGATGTGTCTATCATTGAGAGTGAAATTAAGGATATTAAAGTAGGATTAAATTATTGCATTCAAATTAATTTTTTCCAACTTAGTATTGAGACAGACTCACTTACAACTCAAAAAGTGATAAATGGAATCTAGGAGGTGCCATGGTTGATCTCATTGGATGTGAAATACATCAAAGAGATGATGAGCATTTATAATGAGGAAGTGGTACATTCACTTAAAGAAGGAAACTCTTTGGTAGATTATTTCACTATCTATGCTGTTAATTTTGCAGGTACTAAGACAAATTCAACATGTTTCAATAATTTTCAAGACATTCCGAAAAAAGCTAAAGCAATTGTTCATATAGAAAAAACAAATATTCCATACTTGAGGACTACAATAATTCAAAACTGGAACTACAAGATGCAAGGTGCATAAATCTCTATTGTGCCGCATGGAGAAAAAATTTCAAATTAGTATGATAAGTTACCTATGCAGTCTCTTTGATTTATATCTCCTAATTTTGCTTCTCTCTAGCAATTGTATTTACTTCGATGGGGTTTTGATCAGAGAAAAAAAATAGAGTGGGAATTAAAATAAGCACTTTAGGAATTATAGATGGATGGTACTTAACTCAATTCTGCTTGAATCAATAGATTTGTTAGAATAAAAGCTAGATTTGTTGAATAATCTTTTAAGACCACTTTCTTCCTGGATTTTATGAGGGTTTCTCCCATTTGCATGTGTCACAGTAGCTCAGATTTTTAGGTCTCAAGCTGAAGAATTCTTCAATGGGTTGAATCATGGCATTAGTTAGAGATTTTTAATGATTGAGTGTTTCACCCCAAGCTTGGATTTTGGTTTTCCTCAGCTCTTGGACCTAGTATGTATATGTGGATTACTCTCATCAAATAATTGGACTTGTCATCAAAGAGGGTGATATTGGATTATAGTCGAAGATAAAGAGTAGTAGAGAGTTCGATTTGAAGCTTCCAGATCGATATTTGTATCTCGTTTGGACATTCTAGCTCCTTGTATTATCTTTTTGTCTATTTTTTCTTTTTATTCTTTCCATTTTTGGGTATGGGATATTCTTTGGGCCTAGTTTTGGCTATTTTTTTACTTGTAAAGACTGATGCCATTTTTTTTTTTCAAAAAATGGCCTATATATGGTCTATGACTTGGATTAAAAAACATATGAAGTTTACTTTTTTAAAATGGTAAAAAAATTATTTTCTTTTACTTTGACAGATTGGGTTGAAATCAGTTTATATATTCATTGCGTTCACTAAATAAATATGGTCTTAACCCGCCTACACAAGGAGACTTTCTTGTTGAAAATAGTCCTACTTTATCTAACACTATATTGGTAGGGACCCTCGAAGAATACATGGTAGAGAAAAGGATCCTTGAGAGGATTAATAGTCTTTGGATATGTATGAGATCATTATAACCCAAGTTGCAGAGTCAAGAGAACTCATTCACAAAGAAATTTCAAAGAGAACGAGTCCCCCTCAACCTCCTATCTCGTCCAAAGGACATAATAAAAATATAAAGGGACAAGGGTATCAGGAACATCTGTGCACGGACGCGTAGTGTACCAGCCTGACCCCTATAGAGGATATTGGTTGGTGCCTGCAATGGGCATAACACCTGAAGTGATA
This sequence comes from Capsicum baccatum var. pendulum, assembly GCA_030864225.1. Taxonomy (NCBI): domain Eukaryota; kingdom Viridiplantae; phylum Streptophyta; class Magnoliopsida; order Solanales; family Solanaceae; genus Capsicum; species Capsicum baccatum. The sequence goes on from CM061556.1 coordinate 101,507,105, forward strand.
TCATTGGTTGTAGTACTATACGGGATAGATAGACTATCCTTGTTATATTAGGACTATTAATAATTTTAAACCATTTTCGTCGTTATGTATGAACCTCTTGTTAAAATTTTTCCTAGTGTGTCCTTGGAATGATGGAAGCTATTTTTCTATTTTTCCTTGTTTGGTTGCAATAAATGTTTGGAAAATATTTTCCACAACAACTCATTTTCCTCAATTTGAGAGAAAATGATTTCCCTCATGGGCCAAGGAAAGTTATTTTCCAGAAAATGACAAATGTGACTTATGATCCCACCCCCACCCCTCTTCCCCAACCCAACAACACTCATATTCACAGGACTCAAAAATTTTACATTTCTCAAAAATTTACATTACTCGGAAATATTTTTCACTGTGCTTTGCTTGAATTTTTCACTGCATGAAATAAAAAATAGTGAAGCCCAATTTTTTTTCATTTCCAATGTTCATTGAATGTAATGTTATTTTCATATGCATAGAGGAAGACTTACCTATGTTACTTTTTCTAATTGCATATTTTATTTTATCATCGATGTAACTTGCTTCACGAGGTTGAATAAGCTTGTCGTTCTATTATATTTCTATTGATTATAGTATCTTGAGATTGTCCTAACAAAATATTGAAAAGTGTCTCCTACATTTGCTAATTAATAGTTGCTAAAATTTAGTGAATGTAATATTTTAGTATTTGATATTAATATTATTTGTTATGCTTTACAAATTGTTGAGTTGCGAGAGACACTGATATAAGTTAGTAGTATTTTCTAAAAAAAATATTTTTCACTCACCAATCAAACACTAGAAAATATTTTTTTAAAAAATAGTCTGTACTCACCAACCAAACACCATAAAGTATTTTTCAAAAAATATTTTCCACTCACCAACCAAACATGAGAAAATAAGTAGAAAACCAACTTATTTTCTAGGAAAATATTTTCAAGAAAACATTTTCCATCATACCAAACACACCCCTAATCTTGAATTAACAAATTTTAGGTCAGTCTAGTTTAGAATGAAATCAGAGAAAGGTGTGGTCTAGGGAAATTTGAGAATTATTTGATAGGTTTAGTGGCATTTGACTTGAATTCTAGTTAGTTAAGAAGATAAGGAACCCGTAGAAATTTACCGAATTTAATTTGGGTAAATAGGACTCTCAAAATTGATCTTAGTAGAAAAGGCATTATATGGAATGTCCTGAGTTGTGTGTTGAAAAAAAGTGGGATTTTGGAGAAAAACTGAACATTCTATCCCATTGACGCCGATATAACAACTGACACATTGCTAGAATGATCGACACTATAACATAAATTTTTTCCTATAGCAGCAGTCAGAGGATGGTTAACGCCGCTATAACAGCATAGTGAAAATTGCAATTTAGTTAAATATTTCTTTCAAAATAATTTATTATTGTAAAACTCATTTTGGGGCAAAGAAGAAGAAATATGGGGCAATTTTCACCAGAAATTCTTTATTGTCTTTAACAAGGTAAGGAATCTATCCCATTAACTTGTAATTGATGATTAAGCTTAAACTTTCTAATTTATGGAGTTTAGAGAGGGTTTTAGGGAAGAATTAGTTATTTTCTAGTGAAATGGAATAAATTAAGCAATAGGTTAATGGATTTTGTTTATTAACAGTTAATTTACCATTACATTTTGTTAGTTCTCTAATTTAACCATGGAATTGGCAGTTTTAGGTTAATTATGATGGAAAATCCTTTGAATAAGAAATGAATGATCATGAACTTGACCTTAGGTGTTGGGGATGAGTTATAATTTCGGACATGGTAGGTCATGATATGAATTATATATTTATATGCCCATTCAAGACCATGAGCAAATAGAAATTACACGGAAGGGAAAAGCTTCAGTTTAGAGGATTTGTGAAAGCTTGGTTTGGGGTAGGTTATAATATTGTTGTTTAATCGAATTCATACTATATGTACATGTTAAATACTTTGCATGTGTTTGGTTGGTGCATGTTGTTAGGTGTTGTCAATGTAAATGATTATTTGATTGATATACGGAATTTGGCCTTCCTTTATTGTTAACTGTGGAATGTTTGGTATTTAGAATGTTCGCATAGGATTTTGGTGAAACAAGGTTGGCAGACACTTGTGTCTATAGTTTAGTACATGGACATAAATTATCCCCTATAGGCCATGGCTAGAGAGTGGTTGTATTACCCCTTGAGTACATGTATGAGGGTCGGGTGAGTTTAATTATTCAATGAGTGAAATGAAAAAATATGCTTATATGCTAAGTAAATTATTCTAACTTTACTTGATTAAATTTGACTGGTGATAATATCTTGAATTGTAGGTTTGATCCCTAATTGCTTATATGTTGCGTGGTATTCTAAGTGGGATTGTTGAGCGAGAATTAACTTGTTGTACTATAATTTGGTTATGTGTTCATATTCTCATCTTAGGTAGGTCAAATGACCCTACCAATACACTGTTGTTTTCTTGTACGCTGATATTATACCTGCTCGTACTTATATGAGTAGAGCGCATATTCTAGTGACACCTGCAATACCTCACTTTTCATCCTCTTGAGTGACTTTAGATGTTAGAGTTAGCAATATATCTGATCTACCATTGAATCTCACCTTATTGGCATAGTTCCTTTTTTCTTGACTAATGTTTCCATTTTAGTTTTTGGGATTGGATATCCCCCTTGACATTCTTTAGTAGTTTTGGTACGAATGAATTTTACGTCTTAAGTATGCATTGTTTTCTTAATTACAATGTTCTACCTGTGATTTTACTTATTTTTTTTAGTTTAGTCTTGATTTTATCTATTAATAGATTAGTTTTTTATTTTCTAAGTGTTGCTTGTGAGATGGTGTTTTGGGATAGATGGTCCTCCTATCTGGTGAGTAGTGTGGGTGATACTCACAACGTGTTTGGGTCATGACAAAGTTTGACTCAAATCCTAGGTTTGTCGATCTCATTGTACCAAAATAGGTACAATAAGAAAAATAGGCTACAAAACTCAAAATCGGGATCAAGGGATACTATTTCACACTAGAAAGGTCATTTAGGCTAAAATTCGACTAATATGAAAAACAACCTATGATACTTTCCTAATAGACAATCCTACAACTTACGCAAGACTAACAAGGCAAGTTCAGGCTTTAGAACATAAAGGGAACTAAGTAGCATCTCACACACATATGCAATAGGGTCACATCACAAGCTACTACCTATTCGGTTCGTGAACAAGTTAGTAGTGATTATAATGTCCCTAATCCTAATACCATAACAAGATTTACGATAGTCACATATATATACATATCACACGATTCAAAAACAGGCTATTGAAGCGGTATCATTTTCTCAAGAATCAACAAAAAATATGTCAACTCCCTAGATACTCATTTTTCTCCTAGTTAAACACAAAACATCACGAAACAAAACACAATATGCCTAAACATGCCCGCTCTACTAGGAACAGGAATCCTGGGAAAAGAGGCATGTCATAAAAAACCCCAAAAGGACATCAAGACCCATAAGAAATCCTACCCTCAACTTATCTATGACAAAAACTAGGCTTGTGTTCCCCCTAGTTTCTAACTCCATATGATTATCATTGACTATCAAACTATTCCAATACATTGCATGTAGAATTTGATAAGTAATGTACCATGTAGACTCATTGATAGATCTCACCATTTACTTTTTAATTCTCAAGGTGTCTCTTTACTAACTCTTATGCTAGATCCTAGTTAACTATCATCTTTTGAGTCTCAAGTAATTAGATAAAAGATAATCGTCTTATATAGATGATGCTGGTTAGCCTAGATCAATAATTAAGCTCCAAATTACTATTGGGATTTTTTTCCTACTCTCTACCTCTCTTGTGAAGCAAGTGGTGAATATAGGCGGGATCTTAATGTTGGTCACCACTAAGAAATCAATAAGAACAAAGAAAACATAATACACACAAGAATCTTTATCTATAATAACTTGGCACTCTCTCTTCTTCGTTAATCCTCTAGGGTTCCCACAACCCTAGCTAAGGGAATAATTAGGGTATCTAAATCATATATATCAACACGGAATAATTACCATAATAAAACAACCATAAAGATCAAATACCATAATATCAAAGTTTGAAGCCATAATTCCTAACCATGGGATGATTATACATAATAATATAACCATAAGATGAAAGAATCAGAATTGTACCTTGAATCTAAATACTAGTCCAATAATAAACCTATCATAAGCTAACCATAATAACAATAACAATATAAGGTAACCAAATAGTTTGAACAAATAGTACCTAACTGGTTCTTTCATAAACCACCACCTTCATAGGATCAAAAGGTCTAATATACACTCAGCAAATAACAGTCCATGCATTTACCTATGCAACCCGATAAGGGTGAAAGATACAAGATCCATACAATATACTACAAGTAAAACTCATAACTGTACCTATGAAACCCCCATATAATGATGATAGCTATAGGGCATACTGGTAATAGGAAATCTTCATGCAAGAATAAATGCCAAGATTTAACCTATAGTACCATAACTGATAAGAATGCCATAAAGTAACCTAGTGTATAAATTAATATCATTAATATCATCATCAATCACTGAACTTAAACTAAAACTAATATAATATTATCATCAATCATCGTCCTTGAACTGAAACTCATATCAACAATATTATCATCAATCGGCGGGCTTGAACAAAAACTCATATCATAATATCATCACTGTAATAACCCTTTAGGTCATTTATTGTGATTCCACTTATTTTTTCCATTAGATCTTTTCCATAGCTACACTAATCTTTTCCATATCTACACTATGTCATTTATGACATTTGATATTGAAATTTTAGTCACCGAGCAGTTCGTTTAGTTTTTAGAACTATTTCCTTGTGTAGAAGTCTTTGCCGATTTCAAATGGCCATCAAGCAAAGACCTTAGTAAAATGATTTTGGATGCAAATTATGACTGCACCATCAGCTCTAGAATATTGATTTTAGGTTAGGTAGACCCTTGTTTTAGGTCATGCTGCATCCAAACTCATTTTAACCTATTGGTTGGAATATTGATAAATTAGAAATTTAGGTATGGGGCCCTTATTCATCGTAAAAACCTCAGATGGAAAATTCAACTTTGCCTACGCATTCAGAATAACTAAATTAGTATGGTTGCATATTTTTTTCACTCATATTAGATTCTGAATGCATCCCGATGCATTGGGAAAAACTTAAAAAATATTCCAAGTTTCAACTATCATCTTGTGTAATAGAGGGTACCGTAATTGCAGAGGGTTTATCATAATCGCAACCTATGTTCTTATGATTGCTTGAATTGAGGACCTAGAAAGGGGTATTTAAATGCACTTTTTGGTCGAGAATTGGCTATTTGGCTATTACTTTGAGTCCTATAAATCCTAATAGAGTGTGTAGCCCATAAATTAAGTCTTGGGTGTTGATTGGGAGCTTGAATAACTTGCATATTCATGATTAACATTGAATTTAAGGTATGAATCCTTCATTTATGGTGTTAAATTCTTGATTATTTGACAAAAAACCAAAAGTGGCTTGAGGGCATGATTTTAGCCAAAATAAGCTTGATACTTACTTGATTCTTGAGGGATATAACTCTATAATGGCATTTGAACAATAGGTTGGTCATAGAAACTAATTTTCCATATACAGGACCTACTTGGGGGGGTTTTTGGTGTCGTTTTGGACACAAAGAACAATGGTGCAAAATGGGTATTGATATTCTCATAATAATGCATAGATTGTGTTTTTTATAGGTTGGCTCATTGAAAAAACTTTGAGTGAAGGAAAAGCGAAGGTTATCAGTTCGTGAGCCTTATTTGGATTTGAGAAAGGTTAGGCTTACTTCTGGTTAGATTGAGATTTATTATAGTATGACTTTGATATCATGATAAGATTGGGAGGGATTTTCGATGTTGAAATTATAGGTGATATTGTTTGGGATTAATTGAACCACTTAGTCTATTTAACTTATAAAGTGTGATACTTGACTTATAGTCTAGAACTTTGGTTAATTAGACTTGTTATCGCATGAATAACATGAGAATTATCTAATTTATATAGTTAAATGGGACTGAACTTTTCAGTCACATTAAATAGTACGTTCACCTTAGTTGTGCACAATTATGGAAATTGCCCTAGTAGCTTTGGATGAATTAAGAGTAATACTAGAGAAAGAATGGTACTATAGAACTAGTGTGGATTTATAAACCAATATGACATGAATTAGATGGCTTAGCTTAGTCCTGGGTACAAGTTATTAAGAGGAAATTTGGATTATTAAAAGCATAACTCGATCCTCCTTAAGCTTGGACTATGTAGTTTCATTAGTGACCTAGATACTTGTTAAACACATAGAATGTGCCTTTGGTAATATGATGGCTAACCCAGGTAAATAGTTTATTCATAATGTTTGTATTGGAAATGATGTGCATGATTGGTTGCTAGATTATTGAAAATACTTGGATAACAATGAGATGTCTTATAGGTTGAACCCATGACTATACTATCACTCAAATCATTGACTAAATTACCATATGTGCATTGGATTATGTTATTACTCACAGTATGTTCAAGCCTAGTGACTAAACTATTGTTTGTGCTAAAAATCCTATTGTATGCTAATAATGTAAATAATGCTAATAGAGAAGGGCTCTAGAAGATATAACTATGGCCTTACATTAGAAAATGATAATGATTATATTAATCCTGGTAAAGTATCGAGTGTTCATGCCAATAATTGAGGAGGTACGATGGTATGCCTTTTCTTACTTCTCTTTCACTTTATCTCTTGTGGGGCTTTCATTTATTATTCATTGGATTGCTTATATATGTATTGATTTTGTGATGATGCCCGATAAGTCTAGAGGATACCACGTAAGTTTGGAGGATATATTGATGTTGTGATGATTCTCAGTAAGTCTGGAAGATATATTGATATTGTGATGATGCTCGGTAAATTCGGAGGATATATGAATATTATGATGATGCCCGATAAGTCCGAAGGATATATTGATGATATGATGATGCCTGGTAAGTCCGGAGGATATATTGATGCTATTTATGGTAAGCATATATATATATATATATTTATATGTGATCATGTCTTATATGATTACAACTGTATATGCTTGAAGGTATGATGCTATTCTTAGGATGTCAGTTATAATTCTTTGATGCCAATCACTTCTTAAGTGGCATAGTTCCTTCTAGTGTTAAATAGTGAGTAAAAATAGTATATGCCGAATAATTTATTAGGATAAGTTGTTAAGTGGGATAACGTGTGGCATTTAGGGATTCACCTAGTGAGTATACATAACATTGAATAAATTAATTAATTAAGGAATATTTCTATTAGACTGAGTTATGTGGTAACTAGTTGTCTACTAAGTGGCTATATTACTTGATGGCTAGAAGTCTAGAGTATTAATTAATGAACCTTGTTTAATTAAGAGGTGCTAACTAGTAATAATGGTTGTTTTGCGCCTAGTGATGATAATAGGTTAGCATTGGTGATGATTAATGATATTGATGATGTGATGTCGATTTGCTATTAATTGAGGATTTACATATTAATGATGCTAGATAATATAAGAAGTCAAAGGTCAAATAGATAAGTGTTCAAATGATGTGTAGTGGTTTTTTCCTAGATGATGACTAGTGGGATTATTAAGACTAGAATTGTGATTTGACTAAATAGTATCTGTGGCCTAGTAGTGAGCCTTGACTAGATTTGGATGTTGGTTATTTATTGAATAATGGTTAGATGTCAATTCATGAATAGGATTATGTAAAGAATTGATTATGCTAATAATTAGAGGTCATTGATGACTAGTGAATTGGTAGTTTATTAATAATTATTGGTTAGCTAATAATGAGTAAGTAAAGTATATTGATGAGATAGACATCTATATGGTGATACTGCTATGGTATTGGCACCTTGGTAGTTGTTATTTTATTGTGGTAAAGGTTGATGAGTCTAATTGTTGACAAATGGTTGTTGATGGGAAATGTGGAAACTATGGAAAAATGAGTAGTTTGTTATATACCTATTTATGTTGATGATTTGATCCTTTATACACTCTCTGGTGGTATGGAACACCGTGATAGGTTCCTTACTTTATGTTCTTTTGGGTGTACTCCCGGTGGTATGGGACGCCGTGGGGAGTTCTTTTACTTTATGTTCTAATGGATGTATGTGCGCCAACTTTGTATTTACGCGGTGGTAATTGTATTAGTGTCGCTTTATGCTTTTGGATCAGTTACTCCTTATACATGATGGTATTGGCGTGTATTAATATGTTATGTCATATTATCTTTCTAGTTGATCACTTATTTTATATAGTAATGATGAAGATGATTCAGGTTAGATTCTATACCTTGACTTAGAGATATTGTCTTGGTTTATATCATCTTTATATCATAATTTACCTCAGTCGGCCGATGATGCCTACTGAGTACCCGATTTTTTGTTACTCATACTATACTTATGTACCTTTTTGGTGAAGATCTGAGTTCTAGTTGACACCGCTGAGTTATGATCGTGCAGTGTTGATCTTCTGGAGACAGGGTGTTCTCTTGGAGTTTCGAGTCTCTCATTTACCGTCTATCTTTATTTAGTCTTTTGTATTCAAGATGGATGTGTTGACTATTTTAGACATTGGGGTAATATTTACTATTATCATACTTAGATGCTCTTGTACTAATATTACTAGGTCATGGGATTGGTGTTCGTATTTTGATTGTATTTTTTTAAGTGGAATATTGTTGATTGTAATTGTGTACGTGTGTTTAGGCCCATGTTAGGCATCTCTACCAAAGTAACCCATTGCCTTAGCTCTGGGTTACGGTGTTGGCTGACCTATTGGTGGATTTTAGTAGGTGCCATCATGACTTATAAATCGGGTCGTGACAATCACTAATCACCTATTCATTTAGTACTAGATATATATATATATGTATATATATATAAGTATATGTGTATATATTATATGTATATATATATACATATACATATATATATATATTTATTTATTTATGTAAGTGTACGACTAGCACCCCAACTAAAAGAGTGTAAATCCATAAATTCATTACCCGGGGTAAACTCCGGTTCTAAATCATCATAGAAATGTAGAATGGCTGGAATGTCTCTCGATCGGGGTAGATAGTAGTAGTAAAACAGTGGACCGAAATCTATTTTGGTCAAATCTCTAAGATCATCATTATTAGTATTGAAGGATCATAAGTTATTCTTAAGATGGTACGAGTCCCGTTATGAAGAAACCCATTTTAAATGTGAAAAGAGGGAATAATTCCCTTTTTGGGAAAAATGTAATAAAACCATATTGTAGTTCGATCATACCATTTACAGTCAAAGTGATCATGATTGTACCGAATCTATGCATTCCATGACCAGTATTCAAACAATACGATTATAAGCATCAATATGTCTATAAACTACGATCATTTCCATTACAAGAGTAGAATACTTCTTGAAGCCCAACAATATCATAATCATGACCTTGGGTCCAATATATATCCAACATAACCATATCATCATAATCACAGCCTTAGACCCAATATATATCTGGAATAACCATAACATAATAATCTGACGAAAGAACATTACGATCCATCAAGTAACTTATTATACATCATACTAAGGGTTTGTTAACCTCAACTGAGTCTAATCATGCTAACATGCATAAACTAGTCTACATAAGCTAACTCATGTCATGGCCTATGTTGGGCCCCTGAAACCTATTTTAGATAAGCTTATATCCCGAACTAGGCTAAGGTATCTAAATTCACTTCTAGATGTTGAATAAGCCATAAATAACCCTAAGATAACAATTTATTCCCGTACATTAGAAACTAAGTCAATCCCAACTAAATAATAGCAAGTAAGGTAATTTCCCCTAACTTCGGCAAATAAGACCGATTCCACCCTAACATGAGTGATTAAGGCAATTCACCTAGCTTAATCAACTAGGGAATTTCCATTCCAAACACGATACACAAAGACAAATTCACCTAAGAGACAAGTAACTAAGATAATTACTCCCAATTTATGGTTTCCATGATGGCCCAAATAGTCCAAATAAGATCAATCATACTAATCATGCTTTCAATACCTTAATCCAATTCCATATCTAAAATAATATCATAATCATTCTACGAATCAGCTCGATCTATAAAGAAGATAATAGGTCATAGAAGTATAATAAGTATTTCACCTTAAGGGCCAATCAACCTTCTAGCCACCAAAACTCATAATTTATGCTAAGTCACTGTGTTCTACCCACAACCCCGTCCGAACATCCCTATCTAACATGCAAGATATATCAAACACTATCTCAACAAGAATAGTTGACAAAAGCCTATGTTGAAGTTAACCGTAACCATAGAATCATCAACAAATTTTCCGTCTTCAATCCACGATCCAGAAATGCCGTCACGCTATAAAAATAATAAGCTACACGCCGTTAGGACTAAAATGAGGGTCATATTTTTATAGTAAGGGTCGGGTCAAATTTCTAGTCAAGAATGAGCCCGCGGGGCCTATAAATGGAATCCAAAACTGAACACATCATGACATCCCTCGAAGAACAAAGAATGTGTGCTCAAAGCTGAGCAGAAATGGAACACAAATAGAGTCCCAAATCAACCCTCAAAATTTAGGAATTCAAGACCTAATTTCCATGGATTTGAGCAGTAATTAGAATGGAAATCGAAGGGAAAATCAATGGTAAATGGACAAGAAGAGTTAGGTTAGCTTACCTCAACTTATGTGGATGATTTTTCCTTTTTTCCTCTCTTTGAGCTCTCAATTTGTGTAAAGATAGTGGAAGGAATGGTAGAAAATCGGGTGGAGAAAAGGGAATTAAAATCTACAGGTGCCACTAAAGCAGGCACCTACGCTTTAAAGCTCCTACTTCTAAAGAGCCTTCAACTAAAATGGAAATATGACTGCTAATGATGTCTGGCCAAAACAACGGGTTCCACTAAAACAACCCCAATAGATCTAAAGCGGGCACCGCTTTAGCGGCCATTGGATGCAAAAGTGCACCACCGGTAAAAGGCCAGGGCAGCTAAAACGCTGAGCGTTTAAGCGACGCAATAGATTCTTAAGTGGTCCTATTAGGCTCCATGCAACCGATTTCTTAATTCTGAAATGGACATCAATCTGGTGGCCGGTATTTGTTTAGAACCTCATACGCAAAAACAAAATATACCATCACACCAAATTCAATGTTCTGTACTTAATGGAACCATCAAAACTTTCATCCGAGGTTTTTTCGGCTATATATGGGGCCCAATACTTATAGTTCCATTTTTCATATAATTCACCCAATAGCACTAAATGAGTCCAGAAGTCTCGGGACCTGACCAAGGGCTCCCAGCCTAAAATTAACATTTTGAATCTGATGGAACTGTCTGAATTCTCATCTGAAGTCGTTTACTAGGAGCTGTACTCTAAGACCAAAACCTAAATAGAAAAGGCTCCAAAATAGAAAAATGAGCCTAACGTCTAAACAAACTATTGATCTTTGAACCGATAATTTTGGTAAGTTATAAATGACCTGTAGCCATTATGGGGAGGCTCAAAACTCCAAAAATGCACGTAAATCAAGGAAATGACCTAAAGGGTCATTACAGTATCCACTACTAAAAGGACTTTCATTCGCAAAAGTCAATGGATAAAAGATCTTGAAAGCTCGAAGGGACCAAGTACTGGGGCTCGTATGCTCTGAGCACTTCCTAGATAACCTTAAAAAAGAAACAATGCTTTTAAGAGATTTTACCATATATATCCCTTTTCCAAGCATATTTCGCACTCTATTCTCAAATAGTTAAAACTTAACCTCAACCACCAACTGTCTTCCAATTGAACTGAGGAAGGTAACTGCATGTAAATTCGAATCACGATACATTGATACCACAATGATACCCGTACAAATGAATGAAAACTCATCCAAGCGAAAGGCAAACAATGGCATGAGTCATGCAACCATCTCAAAATCCAAACATAACCATCCTTTAGTTTTCTAAACCTGTTATCCACACCATCCTAGGAAGAAAATCTCCTGAGTCTTGTCCGCACAATCACATCACAGTTAACCCAAAGAACGAAAGCTTCTCCAACAAAAATCCATAAAAGAAAGCATGAGAATAAGCTCATAAGGCGCTACCTGGGCACACAAATGGGCATAACCAAGGTATGCAATCCATATCGATGCTACAACTTGTCTAAATGATTTTTAAATTTGGAAACCAGTCTGAAGTGCAACTACTCACCAGCTCCAGGATATCCTATCAACTGAGAATGAAGCCATACGGAAATTCGGCTCAAGAATACTACTCCTACTAAGTAACTATCAGAAAATTTTGACAAAAACTAAAAACTGAGGTCAAAGCTAAAGGAATTAATGTTATGTCAATAGACCTCCATCTAAATATCAATCAATCACAATCTATCTAAACTAAAGAAGACTGAGTATATAATCATAAAGTAGGCTTAACCAGCCTACAAATAAAATCCTATCTAAGGCATATCCAAAAACAAAGGCTACACCAAAATCAACAACTCCAAACTAAAATCTCAACACCAAGGATGACTTGCTCGATCTTAACTACCCAAACCAAACCTGAAGATAGGTAAGTACCCGTATTCCCAATCTATCATACCATTCCAAGGCATCAAATCTGAAACCGATCTAATAAGCTTGGACTAAGGCCAACTACTCAAATGGACCTTACTATCCAAATCAGACATATACTTACTGAATCATGTTGACCTAAAATTAAAACATAGCTAAAGAACAAAATAACAATAGAGGATAAATTAATAACTAAAAACATGAGCAACCAAATCTATCTCCACTAGAGGGCATGAAATGTAGTTGCAAAACAACTTAAAAAAGGAGGATAAATTGCTAGTTGATGACACAAGCAATCAACTCCATATTTGTTGGAGTGAATGAACTACCAAATCATACCTAAGAATGCAGCAAGGCTAAAAATTGCACTTATAATAACCAAAACTCTAGCAACTTAGAGTAACGAAACATTATCCTAAAGCTAATCAATCCAATACTCCATCTCGACAATGAATACCCAATTCACCAATTTAGGAAACGATCATAGGAAAGATCATCTATCTCTAACTCTCTAACTCCACTAAAACATGAACCATATCATAGAAAGAATAAAGTATGCAACTCCACACTAGTACTAAGAACACATCATCACCAGGAGACAAACTTAACAAACCTAAAAGTCAAATCCAAAACTTGGCAACATCAACATAAAAACCACTATCAAGAAATGAACTAGTCAAATAAAAAGAATAGAGTCCAAACTGATTAACCTCAATAATAGGCTACATAAAGAGAGAAAGCCAATGAAAAACCTTTGTAACCTAAGAGACATGTCCTAGAATCTCACACTCCAAAATGGGCAATATAACAAAATTTCTGACTCTAGAACTATAGTAAAACCATAAAAGGTCATCTTATCTTCACTTCCATATAACCAATCTAGAACAGACAACAAAAGATGAAAACAACTAATCTCACCTCACTAAAATAGAGAAATTATTCAACTAATATAGCTACCCAAGCCAATGAATATGAAATGCATGGAAAGGGATTGTAACTAGACTCTAACAGTCTAGTCATCTAACAAGAGAGGATTAAAAACCTAAAATGATAGCCCTAATAACCACAATAATATAAATATCAATATATAGAATAGGTGGCACCAAAAATGATAATAAAAAGAAAGCACCACTATAGGGCCATTAGAAGATTAATATGCCAAGGTAAATGGGACTTGAACCCAAATGCTACACCTATAGAGGAAAATATCAATACTGATCCACTCCATCCACTAATAAAGGAAATAATCTATGGGGATAGCCATATAATCATGAAGTCTATATTGAGGAACACAATAATTGATATAAACCTATTAAAGCATAGAATTAATGATGGGTACGAGAACCCCAATACATGCAAATGAAAAGGTAAAGGTAGGAAATAAAAAGGCACACTTATCATGGTGAAATCCAAAGTAACATGCCTAATGATTCCAATGGATAATTAATTTGAATGGTTCAAAACCTGAATTGACCAACTGAATCATCAACTGAGGCGCTAAGCACACTGCCTCTAATAGATGGTGACACAACACCATAAGACTGATTTAAATATGTTTAATGACCAATAATCCTATGCCGAGGACATTCTTTGGACCAGCTAATAATCTCTCTACATTCATAACAAACCCCTAAAGCCCTAACCTAGGAGAAATATATGTTGGCCCCAATAGGCTAGCCAAATGATGCCGAGGGCACTCGCTATTGAAATAACCATCCTCCTCATAATCATAACACACCTCTAAGATCTAGGATAGCGGGACACACATGCTAACTCTATCTAAGCAACCAACTCACGTTTGGGGAACTCTCTAGACCAATGCATAATCCTGCCATAACTAAAACAAGCTCTTTGAATACTCTGAGATACTATCCCAATTGATACAGAACGATCTCCATGTACTAAAGACCTATACCAAATACTCCATAATGTTCAATGATAGCTCTATCCGTTGTGACCACCATAACTAATCTGAAATCCACACGTAGTCTAAAGTGTTACCTACGTTGAACCAATATGCTGCAAATGATGCAGGCCTCCACTAGAAGGATCCTCACTCTCAAATATAACAAAATCATGAATGTAAAGTCAAGAAACGAACCATAACACAATGACTAGGACTCATGTAGGAGGAGTTTTGGGCATAAAATAATACTCATGCAGCAAAAAGAACCCACAACTCTCGATAGGGCTACCAACAACCCAGATCACTATAGCAAACCTTGTATTTTCTTAATGGATAGCACATATTCTCATCCATTCAATAAAATAAGAAATGAATAAAAAAGGTCTTTATTGAAGAGGCTTTGCCCCTAACATAGGACTAATACAGATCCAAATGAATGGTACGGGATTTCAAAAAAAATAAAAATGCAGGGGATAAAGAGAAAGTCTTTTGAATAACCAAGATGACCTAAGAATTCTAGCTTGTGCTCAATTAGAGCAGATGAAGATTCTTGGATGGGTAAATGCGTCACTTGATATTACTTAAACAAGACAAAAAACAAAGCCATACCATGCCCTTGGGATAAAGTAGTGATGACTTCCCCTAAAGATATCCTCGAGGATATGTATAAGAAGGTCACTACCAATTCCTATCAACATGGTGCATCTCTTAGTAGAGAGGCATTAAAAGTGGAGAGTTTAACCATAGGGATTAATTGTTAGAAATTTGTCTTGCGTAAGAAAATCCAGGATGAATGTTTTTCTAATTTGCTATGCACTCACTGGATGCGCACTTGCATGATCAATCGATGGATGGAGGAATTGCGTAAATGATGAGATAGTCCTAACCTAAAGTCAAGGAGTTTCCCTCTCTTCATAGCGAATACTAATTGACTGATACCAGGAATTGATTCTAAGAAAAGAGAAGCATGAAATAAGATAGGCGGTGGAGAAATTTCTAATAGCAAATTACTTAACTCAATGGATGGAGGGAGAGCCCTCCAACTCAAGCACAAAATCATTGTTTAGTCAATAATAATAGAAAGGGGTACCACTAAGCAAGATTGAGATGAACAACACCGTACTGATGATATATCCTCTTACCACTACCCCATAAATCTTAATACATGCTCTATTTGTGTCCCTCTCCTGATTAATAACCCGAGAGAAGAAAGACCCAACTACTATAAAGTACTCTGACACCAAATAGAGTGGAAATATTAATCCCCTAATAAATCCATACACCTTGTCATGCTCTAAAGGATATAACATAGGGTTATGCCTGGCCAACTTAAAACACCCAATCTCATACTTTAAAACCATTAAGGAACCCTGATGAACACCAATAAACCCAACTCTGGTCTGAGAACTTCTCGATGAACTGAAGGCAATTCGTGGGTTGAGGTGTCCATAAAAAGACTCAGGATCTCCAATACTAAATCTCAAAACACTGAAGCGATTGTAAACTCTTCCAGAGTCTAGGCTGGACCTAAATCCTCTAACTGAAACTGAACATATTCGACATCCATCCATGACTCCCTGGTCTGACGCTACACTAAAGCATTTGGAACACATACTGAAGTTTTATCCGCAACTATCGACAAACTCACATCATCAATCTAGCACAGAATGATGTCAATAAATGTACTTGAGGCTTACAAAATTATGGAAACAAGATAAGGTATTAGGAATAGAATTTCTAAAGAATGCATGTGGTTTTCTAAAGATAGGTTATGGACGTCTCTTCACCAATCTATAGGACTCTGCCAGACACTTAGTTCTAATACCAACACATTGATAAACCTAGGCTCTAATACTAATTTGTTATGATCAATTTCTCAGTTTATGATGGCACATACTATAACACAACAATAGGCAAGCCAACTTATAGTCCAAAATGGCTGGTATCAAACTACCTTAAGAAATAGAGGAAGAATGCAAAATAAGTATAGTAAGAGGTTAAAATACATAAAGTAGTCTCAAAACCTGGAGGAATCAGTATAAGAGCTTCTAATATAATATAACATACAAAAAGAAGTACAGAATGAATATATGATACAACCTATCTATAAATACAACATAGAGACTAGTCTTGTACATAAGAGAGAGAACAACAATACTCAAAACACCAGGAGCTCACCCTATGTCTTCGAACCATAGTTGTTTTGCACGACCCATAAAAAAGTAGAGACAACCCAAATAATGATCTGCAGGCTGCAAAAGTATAGTATGAGTACCAATGCGTGGTACTTAATAGGCAATTGTCGACTACGCTCCAAAGATAATGCAAATATAAATAGAATATAAGCAAAAATATAAGCAACAACCAAATATCAAACAACTACATAATAAAGATAATGATAAAATGAGAATAAACTATCCTATTTATATCAAAGAACTAACATAGGAAGTCTAAGGAGTTCTTAAAGGTAAACTATCCCATTCTAGCCATACTCAATAACCTCAACATGATATCATACATCACTGGCAAGTATTGATAATGCTTAACTTATACGTCAAATTAAGTGCAAGGTGGTCGTTGTTAATATAAAGTCAGCAAGAGTTGGTGTCGAATCTACAAGGAAAAATATAAATGGCGATCGAGCAAGTTTGAAATGAAAGTTGCTTGATAAATTCAAACCTACAGTACAAATAGAGTAAGGATTTTAAATGTTTCTGAAATTATAACAAATTAGGGCAACACTTGCGATTTAAATTCAATGTGATAAGGGCCTTGGGACTATGTCTCCCTAAGGGAAAATATGGTTGGGAATATGATGATTTGGTACAATTTCTAGTTATTAACGATAACATAGTCTAGGTCGAAAGCCCTTGAAGATTGTTTGTCAACAAAACCTCAAAAATATCACTTGTTGACCCTTTTGAGTGCCTAACGAGTTTGTCAATTTCAACCATCTAATAACTCAATTGTTTATCCCTATTTCAAGGAAGATGCCTAAGACATAGCTAAATCAATATTCACCCTTATTTCTAAGATGGTAAAAAGATAACATACTATATCTATTCTTGTTTGCTATTGCTTTGTCCCCCATAGCCCTGTTTCAAGGCTGCCATGGGTTTCCAAAAGTTCACCCACATCTCTTTTTCAAGGATGATGTGAGCTTTCCAGAGTTTGGGGTTTTCACCCATAAAACTATTTTGGGTATTTGGGGTTTTCACCCATAAACCCCAAATAATTAAATCAAGCAATAATGAAACCCATTATCAACAAACTAGAATCTACACAAATACATCATAACCAACACAAAATTTTACCTTAGATCAAATACTCCCAGGACAAATAAATTTAGCTATTTATGAAGTAAATAGGAAGAAATATACCTAACGGTTCATCCAAAACTTCCACCCATTAAATTTACTAAATTCAAAACAAAAAATCCCAATACAATTGTTGCCTAAATTAGGGTTTGTAACTACAAATTCAATTTCTCTTCAAAGAATGTCCAACATCCCAATGAGATAGGGTTTGAGCCTCTTTATGAGATTTAGGGGCCAGCTATGCAAGATTACAAAATTTCCCAGGGCATATCCCTGCGTTAGTGTGATCACGGTAGCTTGTAAGCAATTACGGCCACCACGACCACAGTCAGTTCCATGCAATCATGGAGGATGACCCATCTTGATTGGTCACAATCACGACCTTCAAACCACAATTGTGATAACTGAGACCAGATTTTGCTCCAATTCTTCCAGTTGCACATTGCTTCTCTCTTTGATCCTTTTCTGCTAAAATATGGGTCTTTCTTGCTTATCACCTGTAAGCCTGCAAATTATGGAAATTGGACAGAAGAGGATGCTTGCTTTACATTTTTACCATTCACTATTGCTATTTATGGCATTAAACCAAACCGACATCTCAAATAACAACTTTTATACGGGCATACCATATGGCTACTCAAACTCTTCCATAGGTATAAGTGTGATCCCAAATTAAAAATACTACAGGTAATCAGACCTCCCTTGTATTTAAAGCTCCGATCTTATGGGTACTCATAGTTCCCCAACATCTATGGCTCAAAACCCAACACGATGATTTTTTCTTAAAAATGCTGTCACTCAATCTATCATAGGGAAAGGCTCGTCTGATATCACCATAACAAAAATAAAAATAAAGTAAAAAATCTAAAAGCAAAAGAGACTAATCTATGGAAATATGGGCACCATCAGAGTGCCCAAAAATTACAACCCAAATAAAAATAAAAATCATCCAAAATGTTATCAAAATAAGATCAAAATATCCATAAATCCAAATAATACAGGCCCAAATGAGAAATTATGTAGTGACATGCACCCCACTAATAAACTAGTAGTGACCTCACTGCATGTATAATAAAGTAGAAATAGAGATAAGGGTGCTCCTTGAAACCGCATGAAAAACTGCTCTTGCCTGCAGACTTTGCATTATCTCCATCAGCATTTGAATTGGACCACTTAGCAGGTGCCTTATTATTGCTCTCCTCTATAGTCGAAGGTAGTCTACCTCAGGGTTTTAGGACCTTCCACAGGATCTTTACCCCCTTCCATATCTTGCTAAAAACTTTATCTCTTTTCTTCTCTTTTTTTTCATCTTTTCGTGGGAGTCCCAAAGCTCCATGTGAGACTCTGCCAATGATTAGTAGGCCCTCTCGAGCCTAGAAATGGTGGATGACTGTGTCTTTTAGTCCTCCAAATACATCTTATAATTTGACCAGGCCACATATAAATGATGGGTGGTGGATGGATCTCTCAGCCCATGAGGCAACTTAGACACGAGCTCCTTAATAGTCTGCATTTTATCAGAAATATCATCAAAGGGGTTGGTGGTGGATGGCCTTCAAGATTCTAAATCCTCAACTGTCGACTTGTCCATATTGATCTTCCCCTTTTTACTTTTACGTGGTACGTCCTCACCCTAAATTTTCAAAGGATAGATGGGGGTGCCAGGGCATACCCAAGTGTCTCCTGGGTACATAACAACTCCATCCCTCTTACAAAGCTTAGTCATAAGAGATGGGAATAAGAGATGCATACTACTATGGATCTTGTAGAACTTCATATTAGATATCACCAGATAACCAACATTCAAGGAATTATTGCCCGTATATAGGCAACCATGCAGGCATGCAAATCTATCGCTGCAGTCAGATGAGTGCATACGGAGATCCGACTGCAAATGTGTCCATCTATATTTGGGCCTCAACAGTGAAGTCATTCATCAAGATGCCTGTCTTAGTTACCGCCCATGAGACCTCCTTTCCTGGGCATAAGCTCTCTGCCATCCAGCTGCTCGGCTAACACCCCCAAGCCTCAAATTCTACTATGTCTACATTTTTGAGCCAATATAAGTCATTAATTTTCTCTACCCCAAAATGCAAATTCTTTCCCCGAATCCTAATAAATGAGTCCGTAAAAGATACTACGCGATGATTAATGTAGAACTCCTGCACCTACTGCTCATTTGCTCAGCAAATATCCAGAGAAAAGCATCTCCATCCGATGTCTATGAGCCAATCGTTAAATATCAGAAGATTTTCTGACACCTTCTCCAAACATATGCCTCTCTCCGGAAGCATCGTTATCCTTGGAAGCTCATTGAAGTATTGGTTGTGGAACTCTGGAGTCATGAACCGTATTTGGTCATAATTCTCCATGATGTAAACCTGAAATACATAAAGACAACAAAAACATTTATCATCAATATTTTTATTCTTAAACTAGACTATTTTGTCCAATAAAGATCATGGGATGGGACTTGATGGTGTTTGACAAAAATTGGAAGTGTAGAAACTTTATCCCAGGCTGAGATTCAGCCTCAGTTATAGAAATGCAGGCCACTGAGCTGCAATTGCTGTGTCACAATTGAGACTTAATGACAACAATCACTAGTTTTGCTATCGTGATATCGTGATTGTGATTGTGGTTCCTAAGGCCAGACAGGGCCAGATTTTCAATAGCTCAATATTCTAACTTTGGGCCCAAAATGTGTTCCAAAATAAAAACTAATCATTAATAACATGAAACATGTGTTCTAAGTGATCACTTATGCCCTCATAAAGTGAAAATAATTAGTTATTGACTCATTTGGGAAATTGATCGGACACTTGGTGTGCACCCTGTATTTTACTCAATTTTACATAATTTTTGGGTACTCAACACTTCCCCATATATATGTACACTAATTCTAACATATAATCACCACTCAAGTAAGCTTTAAAAAAATTTAGCAATGAAAGACAGTTTTAGGCCCTACCTAGTTCATGCACTACAAGGCCTACTCACAATTATTAAAAACACAAATTTAAAGTACTTATCAAAATAGTGATGTAAGATGGATTCAAAGATGCTTTTGGAATGCTTAAAACATAGCCCGAAATGGGTGCAATTTGAGAGAAAAGTTAGAGGGGGAATGTGAGGAAAATGAAAGACCAATGGTCTTTTAAAATTGGTCTGGCCGAAATCTCTGTCAAGGGTCAATGATCGCAGACATGTGGTTGACCACAATCGCGACATAGAGCCTATGATCGCAGTAACAAAGGGCATTTTTGCTCTTTATTTTCCCCTGTTCAGTCCAAAAAGCAAAAATCCCACACTTTCCCTCTTTCAAACTCATTTAATGCTCTCTAAAGTGCCATAAATGAAATGGATTAATCAAAGACAAAACAAAAATCTACACCACCAACTTAAAAAGAAAGGATACAAATCACTTTTGTAGCATGATGGGTTGCCTCCCATCGAGCACCTAATTTAACATCGTGGATTGACATCTCTTCAACTATCATTTATGTATTCAGTTAGAAGATTTGAATCGATATCCCATCTTGTTACCATTATGACTTGAGCGAAAGCCAGGCAGGAGATTCAAATCTTCCAAAATAAGATTAAACAGAGTTGAGGAGGTATTAGTAATGCATCTATCTCACCACTTTGAAGACTTTAAACTTTTACCCAACTTAACATCAAACTTCTGAATAGGCCTATTGGGTATTTGTGAGAACATAAAAAATGCACTTGTTAAACATCAAATTTTGAATTTATTGGCCTTTAAGTGAGGGACTTTGCTTTGTCCCTTTGGAATGAAAAATTCTAAAATGTAAGGATGTTGCTCCTCATCTCCAAGTTTTATCATTTGGTCGAATGGTTGGACTTTCATTATATACTCTAAACATAATGTTGAAAAATGGTTGGAATGAGGTCGTCTTCCCAATTTTGGAGTTTCATTCCTCTTGAATTTCTCACCCCGAAAGTGTACTAGAGCTTTCACAAAGGATTTACCACTTCCTCAACTTTGACATGCTTCATTAGTTTTAGTTCAGTTGGTTTGCAATTCACTAAGAAGTTTTCGACACTAAGCCCACCATCAACCACATGGCTTGATATCTCTTCTTAATCAACCTCATTTGGAAGATGGGCTCTTTCATGGTATTTGGAAGATTTTTCTCCTCACCCAATTCTTCTATATTGTTAATATCCCATCCAAATGCCTCATTGAATTGATAATGTGTCGAACATCTTTCTCTATTATAGTTACCTAATCCAAAAGAGTTTGAAGCATTGCTTTAACACCATTGTATCCAGTATGTCGTTCTTCCTTTATCCCATCATGAGACCTTCAAACTCATAAAAAGAACTAGCATCTTTGTTGATATAATGAGGGAAGGGGAATTTAGGCGATTACTCCAGTATCCATCCCGACTACCACACAAAGAACAATCATACTCTCAATAGGATTGAGATGGTGCACACATCTCTTTCTGGGGAGTATATCTATGATCTTGCAAAAAATGGGGTCCTTCATTCATAATATGGACATGGATCATCAAGATAAGATTTCCAACCACCAAACTCATATTCATTCCAAGATGCCATAGTGACAAGTAAATAAAAACAAAAATCTACCTAACACAAGAAACAAAAGAAAACCATAAACAAATATTTACAAGATTGAATCCAAGTAAGTAAGCTAAAATTTCAAACTAACTCAATACACTAAATTGCTCCTCGGCAACGACACTATTTTTGATAATGCTCAACTTACATGTCAAATTAAGTTCAAGGCATTGCCTGTCAATGTAAACCCAACAAGAGTCGGGGTTGAATCCATAAGGAACAATATGAATGGCAATCGAGCAAGTTTGAAATGAAAGTTTCTTGCTAAATTCAAACCTAAGGTACAAATATAGTAGGGGATTTTAAATGCTTTCAAAATGATAACAAACTAGGGAACCACTTTCAAATTAAATTCCATATGCGAAGGGTCTTGGGACTATGTATGCCTAAGGGCAAGTTATGCATGGGAACATGATAATTTGGTACAAATTCTAGTTATTAACGATATGGTAGTCTAGTAAGAAAGCCCTTGAAGCTTGTTTGTCAACAAAACCACAAGAATATCACTTGTTGACCCTTTTGAGTACCTAACGAGTGTTTTAATTTCACCCACCTAATACCTCAATTGGGTATCCCTATTTCTAGGAAGATGCCTAAAACATAGAAAACTCTCTATTCACCTTTATTTCTAAGATGAAAAAAAGGTAGCATACTACATCCATTATTATTCACAATTGCTTTGTCCCCCATGGCCCTATTTAAAGGATACCATGGGTTCCAGAAGTTCACCCATATCCCTCTTTCAAGGATGATGTAAGCTTTCAAGAGTTTGGAATTTTCACTTACAAACCCATTTTGGGCATTTGGGGTTTTCACCAACAAACCCCAACTAATTAAACCAAGCAATAGTGAACTCTATTATAAAAACACTAGAATATACACAAATACATCACAACCCACACACAATTGCACCTTAGTTCAACATAATCCTAAGACAAATACTTATCTACTTATGATGTAAAGAGGAACAAATATACGCAAAGTTTCATTCAAAATATCCATCCTCCAATTTCACCAAATTCAAAACAAGAAATACCAATATAATTGTTGCCAAATTAGGGTTTGTAACTACAAATTCAATTTCTCTTCGACAAATGTCCAACATCCCAATAAGATTGGGTTTGATCCCCTTTAAAGGATTTGGGGTTGACTGTGGAAAATTACAAAATTACCCCTGGGTATATCCCTGAGTTGCCGCGATCGCGGTAGCTTGTTAGTAATTTCGGCTACAACGAATGCAGTTAGCACCACATGACCATAGAGGATGACCTATTTTGACTGGCTGTGATCGTAGCCCTCAGATCGCGATCGCTATAACTGAGACCAGATTCTGCTCTAGGTCTTCGAGCAGTCTTTCCTTCTCTTTTTGATCTTTTTTTGCTCAAATTCATATCTTTCTTCCTCATCACCTGTAAGACATATGGAAATTAGTGCATTCAATCACAAATTTGTCTTATTTATACCTTCAAATCATAGTAGTATGCATGAATTTTGGATGCATATGAGTGGTAAATTCACCACTCATCAAGTATATGAATAAAGAGCCAAATAAGAATATATCATAATATACAAGGTCAAGGAATAAATATCCAACCTGAATAAATAAAATAAGGAAGGAATATATGGTAATATCATGGCTACACATAGGTAGATATGCCTATATATACAAAAAAAGTTAACTCAAACTACAATTAAGTTACCATACTAGCATCTCCATGCCTCATCATAGTAGGAACTAGTGCTGAAATAACTAGGGTCTGTAATCCATATGTCTAATATGAGATAATTACCATACTAAAGTAACGTAAAGAAAGGAATTAGAAGATTAGATTCTAAAGCCATAATGTCTAATCATAGGGTGATCATACGTACCGAACCAGGTGGTGATCATACGTAATAATATAACCATAGGATGACAGAATTAGAATCATACCTTGAATCTTTATACAAGTTTAATAATCAACCTTTCACGAGCTAACCATAATAACAGTAACAATACAAGGTAACTAGCTAGTTCAGGCAAACTATACCTAATTGGGACTTTCATAAACCACCACTATCATAGGCTTAGAAGGTCCAATCAACCCTTAACAAAAAATAGTCTGAGCCTATACCTATGCAACCCCCACAAGGCTAATAGATAAAATTTCCACATAATATACTATAAGAGACACTCATACCTATACCCAGGAAACCCCCAAATACTGATAGCTATAGAGTGTACTGGTGATAGGCAATGTGCATGCAAGAATGAATGCTAAGATACAATCCATAGTATCCTAACCAATATGAGTGACATAAAGTAACGTAGTGTATAAACTCATATCATTAATATCATCATCAATCACCGATATTGAACCAGGACTCATATCATCAATAAAATCATCAATTGTTGAATTTAAACTAGAAATCATTTCATTAATATTATCATCAATCACCAGACTTAAATCGAAACTCATATGATTAATATCATCACCAATCACCTATTTGTTTAATGCCAGATATATATATGTGTGTGTGTGTATAAGTGCAAGGCTAGAACCGCAACTAAAAAAGTATAAATACATAAATCCATTGCCCAGGGTAAACTCTGAAACTAAATCATCATAGGAATATGGAAAAGGTTAGAATATCTCTCGATTGGGGTAGATAGTAGTAGTAAAACTGTGAAACAGATCTATTTTGGATCAAATCTTTGAGATCATCATTATTACTTTTGAAGGATCATATGTTATTCTTAAGATGTTATGATTCCCATAGTGAAGAAATCAATTTTAAACGTGAAAAATGAGAATAAATCCCTTTTCTAGAAAAGAGTAATAAAACCATATTTTAGTCAATATTTACTAACTGGAGTAATCATGACTATACTGAATCTACACATGCGATTCAATTGAGTCTAATTATGCTAACATGTGTAAATAAGTCTATAAATTCTAGCACATGTCTTTGTCTAAGGTGGGTTGTAGGAGCCCACTTTTAATCTCCATAATCCATTTTAGACAAGCTTCTATCCTAGACTAGGCTAAGGTATCTAAATTCACTTCTAGATGTTGAATAAGCCATAAATATCCCCAAGATAGAAATTCATTCCCAAACATGAAAAACTAAGTTATTCCAACATAAATAATAACAACTAAGGAAATTTCCAATAACTTATGCAAATAAGACCAATTCCACCCTAAATGAGTGGTTAAGGAAATTTACCTAGCTTACAAAAACTAAGGATTAAAAACATGAGACACAAAACCAAATTGAACTAAGACATGAGTAACTAAGCTAATTACTCCTAATTTATAGTTTGTATGCTGACTTAACTGGTCCAAATAAGACCAATCATACTTATCATCTTCTCATACCCAAATCCCATTCCATATGTAGAAAATATCATAACCGTTCTATGAATTAGCTCAATCTATAAAGAAGATAATAAGATCATAGAAATATAATAAGTATTTGTCCTAAAGGGTCAATAACCCCTCTAGACCCCAAAACTCATAGTTTATGCTCAGCCATGGTGTTTTACCCACAACCACATCTATGCATCCCCATCTAACATGCAACATCTATGAAATGCCTATCTCTACGTCGAACTACATCACTCTATGATCTAAAAGGGCCATTTTACCATCAAACTAGTAATCTACATAATGTTAGGAGTAAAACAAGTTCAATATTTCTACATTAAGGGTCCTGCAAATAGAATTCAAAATTGAACCCGCCATGGGGTCTCTCAAAGGATAAGGAACATGGAGCACAAATTGGGTCTTAAATAAACCCTCAAAATTTAGGATCAAGAACTAATTTCTAAGGATCTTACAGAGAATTAGAATGGAAATCGAAGGGAAAATCAATGGGAAATGGCCATGAAGAGTTAGGTTAACTTACCTCAACTTATGTGTATGATTTTCCACTTTTTCTCTCTTTGAGCTCTCAATTTGGTGTAAGAATAGTGAAAGGAATGGTAGAAAATCGGGTGGAGAAAAGGGAATAAAAAGGCTATAGGTGCTGCTAAAGCGGACATATAGGTACTGAAGTAGAAACAAAATCACTAAAGTGGTCTGGAGACAGCAGCGGGTGCCCCTAAAGCAACCCCAATGGTGCTAAAGTGGGCACCACTTTAGAGTCCAATAAGTGCTAAAGGACACCATCAGCAAAGGGCCATAACCCATGGGCGCTAAAGTGGTCCTATCAGGTGCCATGTAATAGATTTTTCTAAGTCTGGAATAGACTTCGATCGGGTATTTAAGATTTTTTTGGAACCCCGTACGGGTAAATAAAATATGCTACCATACCAAATTCGACGTTCCAGACTCAATGTAACCATCAAAACTTTAATCGAAGGCTCTTTAGACAAAATGTAGGGCCCACACCTATAGTCCTATTTTTGTATAATTAGCTTAATAGCCCAAAATGAGTTTGGTGACACGCACCAAAATTGTGCTATGTCGTTTGGGCACCTCAAGCCCGCATGAAATGGAGGTTGCCCTAATAACACATCAAAATCATCACATCTGTAGAAAGGGTCGGTTGAATCCTGGCCATATAATAAGATAACAGAAACAATACAAGATATCACAACTTAACAATGTCTAACCATTTCAAAAATATAACACACTAACCAGTATACCCAACTCCATAGTCATCCACAATGACTCTATGCAAATCGATGTTTAAAATATATATAAGTAAGGACAAGCCCCCAATAATAGACAAACCAAGTCAAAATGAGACTACGGCTAAAGATAGGGGATCGAAAATGAATATCTTCTGACATAAGGAAGCTCACCACTCCGTAGTCGATGCACGAACTATTTTGATTATTTAATCACTATGCAGGAAGAGAAGATGATACTCCGAACCCTATGTCACATAGGGATATAGCATCTAGAGATAGTTAACGATTGGAGCCCTAGCATGTCACTCAAAGATAAGGATAAAATAGCATCTTTATTAAACAACAAGTCAATATATCATATTCACTCATATCAATATCCTTATCCTTACATATAGGTATATCACATGATAATGAAGATATCAAGGCTCAACAATATTCTTGAACATTCATTCATTAGACATGAAGTGAAGGACTCTAACCTTCCACACTTAGATTCGGCAACTCTATTCAGGAAGGGGAATTTAACCATAATAACATACCATTATACAAAGGACATTAAACATGCTCACACATTGATTAGAGAAGGACTTTAACCACATATAGAATTATTCAAATAAGGGACTCTAACCGTACATGCATTCCTCTAGGCAAGGGACTCCAACCTCATGCCCGTTCGTTAGATAAGGGACTCTAACCTCTTGCCAAGGGACTCTAACCATATGCCATTTCATTCAGCAAGGTACATGAACCTCAAGAGATTTCTTTATGCAAGGAAATTTAAATTGGACCAATTTTATTGCGCAAGGGACTCCAACCTCATGCCATTTCATAAGGCAAAGGTCTTAAACCTTAAGCCATCATAACTATCATTAGTTAATAAGGGAATTTAACCATTTTCCCATGCATCAACATTCATTCCATTTAACACCTAAAGACTTTAACCATATTGCTAATTCAACACTATAATTGACCCCATGGTACTTATGGGAGCTTTCATTACTCAAACCTTTCAATAGGCCATTGCCTTCATTCAATTCATCATACAATTTAGTTTATTGTTATTAAGACCCTTACAAACTATGCACATTTCATAAGTAATCTTATACCACTTTCATACCACACTTTAGTTCGACCCTACAATTCAAGTTTATTTTCATATTGAGGGACTTGAACCCCTTAATAGTCATTAACTCAACTAGGTCATCAATTCACAACACATGGCTTACAATAATTTTACAATATCATTTATCAATCATTCATAATTATAGGGCCATTACCCTAGTTCAACACATCACCACATATGGCTAGATAATTCACTTAGATATTTTTGCATACACCTTACGTCCATACCTTTAACAATGCTTTTTTCATGGGATAAATCATCAAGGTTAGGGTTACTCAAAACCATCAAGTTAAACCTCACACACAAAACACCCGTATATAAAAATCATCATCATTAACATTTATAAACATGAGTCTAATCAAGAGTCAACATTATTAATCATTAGGCAAGAAAACCCTTTTTCATTTGATTTCAAAATCACTATGTACACTTACTAATCCAAGTGTGAAATACATGGGTTTAGAGTTATTTAACAAGGGGAAGAGGAACATGGCTTTGAAAATTTGATTCACTCAAGAAGCTTGACTTCACTTTGCTCCTAGATGGACACCGTTGAACCCTATCCTTTAATCCTTTACAAATTATATTTGATAGAGAATTTTAAGCATTTTAACAACTAAAAATGTGTTTATAAAGGCCTTATATAATTATATACTGAAGGGACTTAGTTTTTAAGGCATGTGAAATGACCACAAGGCCTTTAGCTAATCGCTGTAAAATAAGCCTGTGCAGGGGTATGATTCACCTCACAAACCGTACCTTAGGGTACGTGTGGTACCCTGACTCGTACCCTAGGCTTTTCTTAGGTCACCCACATTTTTAAGGGTATGATCACACACCCTTGAGTCATATCCAAAGGGTACGACTCATAACCAAACTCGTATTCACCACCCGTACCAAAAATAGTTCACTTAATTTAGGACAACAAATGGATTTTTTTGATGGTTCAAAGTCTAGGTGTTTCAATTCTCCCCTAGTTGGATCATTAGTCTTCGAATGATGGTTAGGGAAAGAGATAAACACAAGTTAACATATCATAACACATCAAAATGACCTTTAAACATGTTAGAACTAGCATACAACAAGGATATAACACACATCCTGCTCATTATCAAACAATCATTCCCCTCATCGTCTTTGGGACTCAAACCCATTATTTATCAAGACACATGTCCAATGTAAATCTTAAGGAATTAAACCCTTACTTATCAACACACTTATTTCACAACTTAGGGAATTTAACCTATCTACTTATCAAGGATACTTGCTCAATTCAAGGATTCAGGACTCAAACCCTTCGTTTACAAAAGGTATGAAGAAAATCAAGATACAAGGGACTTAAACCCATCACAACAAGGACACATATAGTTTCAAAGAATTAGGGACTTGAACCCATGGTCTAACAAGATACAAATTAACTCAACACATTGGGGACTTTAACCCCTTGTCTATCAAATACATAAATCAAAGCAAGGAGATCAACACATACCTCCTTCCCAAGATTTTGGAATAGGAAACAAATGCAGATACTTGGACTTCATATCTTCTTCCACTTCCCATGTAGATTCCTCAAACTTTTTATTCCTCCATAGAACCCTCATCGAAGCCACCTCTTTTGTTAGCAATTCGCAAACTTTCCAATCCAAGATCCTCACCAGGATATCCTCATAGGACAATGAGTCTGAGATATCAATACCCCTCAAGGGAATAACCAACAATGGTTCACCCAAAAATTTTCAAAACATAGAAACATGGAAAATTAGGTGAATAAAGTTTATACTAGAAGGAAAATCTAAATCATAGGCAACATTTCCAATCATCTTTATAATCAAGTAGGGTCTAACATATCGAGCACTAAGCATCTCCTTCGTACCAAATCACATTACTTCCTTCATGGGAGATACCTTTAAGAATACCCAATCTCCAACACTAAAATCTAGGTCCCTACGACTCACATCCGTATAGTAATTTTGGAGAATTTAAGAGGTTTTCAACCTATCATGAATCTCATTTATTATTTCTAAGTCTTAGTAAACTAAATTGGGGATAAAAAACTTACCCTCGCCAACTTTGTACCACTCAATAGGAGGTCAACATCACCTACCATACAATGCCTCGAATAAGGCCTTGCCAATTCTAGAGTGGTAACAATTATTATAAGAGAACTCAATAAAAGAAAAGTTGTCATACCAATTACCACCATAATTAATCACACAAGCCCATAACATATCCTTCAATGTTTGGATGGTCCTCTCTGCTTCCCCATCCTTTTATGGGTGGAAGGCATTACTAAGGCACACTCTATTACCCAAAACCTTTTAGAATGACTTCCAAAATTAGGATGAAAATAGTAGACCACGATCTGATATAATCAAAATCGAATCACCGTAAAATTTCATAATCTCTGCAAGGTACAACTTAGCATTATATTCTGTCGAGTAATTAGTCCTCACGGGAAAGAAGTGAGCAAACTTGGTCATTCTATCAACAATGACACAAATAAAATCATATTGATTTTGAGATTTAGGGAGACCTGTAATGAAATCCATATTAAATGCCTCCCATTTCCATTCGGGCAACATGATTTCTTGGTACAACCCACCCGGCCTCATATGCTAAACTTTCACTTGTTGACATACTATACACTTGGACACATGACTATCCACATCATGTTTCATATTTCTCCACTAATAGAACTCTCTAAGGTCATGATATAACTTGGTAAAATCAGGATATATAGCATACCGATATTCATAAGTCTCGGCCATGACCCTTTCCCTTAATCCATCGATGTTGGGAACACATAGCCTACCTTGGTATCTCAATATACCATCACCACAAATTACAAATTCTGAAACTTTTCAATGGACCATATTACTCTTTATTTTCATCAAGTCCATGTAATACCCGTACTTCTACCTAAATTAAATTCATCCCAAAAATGTAAAAAACTTTCTTTAAAAGATGAATCCACTTTTATAAAAGTGGAATTTTCAAGATTTTGACTTTTTGTGAGTGGAAAATTGAATAAGATTTCCATCGATACCAAATTCTCCCAAATACGACACTCGGGTGAAGAGTTAGAGCCATTTTAGTAAGACAGTGAACCACCTGGTATGTTATCACATTGCAGAGCCAGCCAAAATGGTATTTTTCAATAACAAGTTAGCCGTCAGGATATTGGTGCATCTCTATAAGGCTTTATTTCAAAATTTTCAATTTCCAGTGCACCAACGCGATTCCACCGCATCGCGGTGCCATTCCAGTTTGGATTCAAGGTATCAATGCAATTTCCACCACGTCGTGCCACCAACCAGTTTCCCAATTGTCCAATTTCCAGTGAGATGGCATGATTTTACCCCGTCGCTCCAGCATGTAAAATTGGGATTTTTCAGGTTCCGTCATTTAATTTCACGGGCTGTTTGGTAACTTTCAAAAACCCCAAATTAGCCTATACACACCATTAAACCCTTAAAAGACCTATTATCTCATTGTTTACCCATATATCTCAAGAAATAAATCACTCTCTCTCAAATATAGAAAACCCTAGCACCAAGTTTCAAAAGAAAATCTCAAGAATCCCTCTAAGAACTTCAAGAAACTCACAATCAAGGAATGTCAAGTGTTGATTCATGGGTCTCTTTCACCTATGAAGATCAAGGATCTCTTTTCAATTAAAAGATTGTATATTTAAGAATGTTCATGATTTATTTGAATTGGAATTCATGTTCATGTTGTTGTTGGGTTTTGATCCATGTTATAGACTATTAATTTCAAGAATTGATCTTAGTGTGTGATGATTTACGTGGTATTCTTGATAAGCCCTTCAATGTTCAAATTGAATTATGTAGCCAGGATAATTTGATTTATTGATTATTGCATAACCAAAGAATTCTCCCCATGTGTTTGATAAAATTCCTATGTGAAGAAAATAGTTCCTTCATAGCATGTTATTATGATATCCTCATTAATGTACAAGTTAGTGCATGCAAATTATTTGATAAAATATCTTAGTCAATGAATTATGGATATATGTAGCCATTTTGTGATTTCAAGCATTTTCCATGATTTACTTTTATGATATCGAGTCCTGGGGGTATTAAAAGCCCGACCATTTAGTTGTGTGCTTAGAGCTAGTGTGTTGTTTTCATGATACTCTCAGTCAAGCCATGATCTGTACGATTCAGTCAGTTATGTAACTCAGGAAAAATTAGTAACCTCTGTATCAATCCATTCCCATTCACTAATACCAGTAGTCTCAGAATTTCAGTTGTCTTAATTATTCATCATGTCTCAGTAGTATTCAGTTCAGACCTTAGTAAACTCAGTCAGCTAGTAGAACTCAGTAGTATTCTATCAGTTAACAGAATTTAATAGTATTCTATCAGTCAACAGAAATCTAGTAAACTTAGTTAAATTTTGTTAATAAGTATAATCACTAATATATCAATCCAGCCTAGTATGAACTAGGAAATTAGTTCTATGTCTATTCTGTTCGGAGTAGGATTCAGCACTGAGTGAGCCTAGGAATAAGGACACACACCATTAGCCAGTAGAGGGTGTGATCCTTATTACCAATCCCTGCATTACAGAACTACATAGCAAACATATATTGAGATGTACCCCTATGAGTCTAGGAACTATACATCTCATTTGAGTTTTCCTTACAGGAGGGTTTAACGGATGAGCTTCCTATCAGAAAAGGTTTACTCACAGATTATCTTTACCCATGGCATGGTACTGACACCCTTCCAGCTGGGGTTACATGTTGGACACCACTAGTTCAGATTTGGGGTATGTCGGTAGATGATAACCTCCCATAGTTTCAGTTTCAGATTCAGTCTTTAGAATAGATTTCAGTCTAGTTCTAAAAAATTAGGATTGTTAGACACAATCACTCAACTCAGTACGCAACTTAGCTAGTTCCATCAGAATTTAGGACTGTTAGATATAGTCACACACTTTAGTAAAGGAATCAGATAGTTATTCAGGACTGTTCATCCCAGTTCATGCATCATGTCTTAGTTTTAGATCTTTGATATTTAGTCACGATTTAGTTCATAGGTTCCTTGTGTGTCATCTCCAGTTTTCTCATAGCTTACCAAAGTCATCCCAACATTCTTCAAGGGGACATAGTGTCCAAGTGGGAGATACACTATAATTCCTTGAAACTTTCATGACATAAACATAATGCTCTTTTTTCGTAATGAAATACAGTTTGGGGTAATGGGTGCTCATGAGTTGACCCTCAGACTCTGATCTTAGGTGTAAGCCACATATTCAAGGTACTCAGTTTAGATAATGATATTCATCTCATGTATCACGTTCTAGACTCAGTTATGTTATCATGTTTTTGCTCATGCAAATTTTGTAATTAATCTCAGGCTCATTAGTATTTTTAGTTTAAGAAAATAGTATTCCTTAAACTTACTCAGTTTTATGCTCATATTTCCATCAGAAACTTGGCATCAGTAATTTCCATTACAAACCTGGTTTCAACTACCATTGCATATTCAGTCATGCAATCATATGCCAGTTCAGTCATGTATTAACGAGTCAGATATGCAAGTTCAGTATGATACATTAAGTTCATCAGTCATGTTAGTCATGTACTCATGTCTCAATTGCTCATGTTCAGTATGTACTACAGTTTATCATTTCTCCCATTTCAGTATGTTTCAATTGCTCATGTTCCCAAGGGGGAGATATTGTAATACCCCATACTTCTACTTAACTTAAATTCATCCCAAAAATGTTAAAGACTTGATTTAAAATATGAATCAACTCTTATACGTGTAGAATTTTCAAGATTATGACTTTTTGTTGTTTGGGAAATTTAATAAGATTTCCATCGATACCAAATTCACACAAATCCAACACCCGAGCAAAGATTTAGAGCCATTTTAGTAAGACAGTGTACCACCTGGTACTTTAGCTCATCGCGGAGCCAGCCAAAATGGCATTTGTCAAAAACCAGTGAGGCTCTACAGTATTGGCACGTCGCGTCAAGGCTCAATTTTAGAATTGTCAATTTCCAGTGCACCAACGTGATTCCACCGTATCAAAGTGCCATTATAGTTAACAACCAAGGTAGCAACACGATTTCCACAGTGTCCGCCACCAACCAGTTTCCCAATTTTCTAGTTTCCAGTGAGCTAGCGCGATTTCACCGCGTCGCGCCAGCATATAAAATCAGGATTTTCAGGTTTAATCATTTAATTTCAAGGGCTATTTGGTAAATTTCAAAAACCCCAAATCAGCCTATACATGACATTAAACCCTAAAAAGACCTATTATCTCATTGTTTACCCACATCTCTCAAAAAATAAATCACTCTCTCTCAAATGTATAAAATCCTAGCCCCAAGTTTCAAAGAAAATCTCAAAAATCCCTCCAAGAACTTCAAGAAACTCATAATTAAGGTATGTCAAGTGTTGATTCATGGATCCCTTTCACCCATGAAACTCAAGGATTCCTTTTCAATTCAAAGATTGTATTTTTAAGAATGTTCATGATTTATTTGAATTGGAATTCATGTTTATGTTGTTGTTGGGTTTTGACCTATGTTATAGACTATTAATTTCAAGAATTGATCTTAGTGTGTGATGATTTACGTGGTATTCTTGATAAATCCTTCAATTTACAAGTTGAATTATGTAGCCATGATAATTTGATTTTTTAATTATTGTATAACCAAAGCATGCTACCCATGTGTTTGATAAACTATAAAATACCCATGTGAAGAAAATAGTGCCTTCATAGCATGTTATTATGAAATCCTCATTCATGTACAAGTTAGTGCATTTAAAGTGTTTGATGAAATATCTTAGTCAATGAATTATGGATATATGTAGCCATTGTTGTGCTTTCAAGCTTGTGCCATGATTTACTTTTATGCTATCAAGTTCTGGGGGTATTAAATACCCGATAATTTAGATGTGTGACTGGAGAAACAATCATGTTTTCATGATAATCTCAGCCAAGCGATGATCAGTAGAATTTAGTCAATCATGTGACTCAGGAAAACTCAGTAAACTCAGTATCAGTCAGTACCATTCACTAATCCTAGTAGTCTTAGGAATCTCAGTAATCTTAGTCAGTCATCATGTCTCAGTAGTATTCCGTTTAGACCTTAGTAAACTTATTCATCTAGTAGAACTCAATAGCATTATGTTAGTTAACAAAGTTCAGTAGTATTTCGTCAGTCAATGGAAATCCAGTGAAGTCAGTTCAATCTAGTTAATAAGTAAAATCAGTAATATATCAGTCCAGCCTAGTATGAACTAGGAAATCAGTTCTGTATCTATTCAGTTAGGAGTAGGATTCAGCACCGAGTGAGCCCAGGAATAAGGACACATATTGTCAGCCAGTAGAGGGTGTGATCCTTTGTAGAAATCCCTGCGTTCCATAACTACGTAGCCAACGTAGGTCGAGATATACCCCTACTAGTCTAGGGACTATACATCTTATTTGAGTTTTGCTTACAGGAAGGGTTAACGGAAAACCTCCCTGTCAGAGAGGGGTTACTAAAAGCTTGTCTTTACCCATGGCACGATACTGACACCCTTCCAGCTAGAGTTACAGGTTTGACCCCACCAGTTCATATTTAGGGCATATCGATTAGATGATTACCTTTTACAGTTTCAGTTTCAGATTCAGTCTTCAGAATATAACTTAGTCCAGTTCTAAAGAAATTAGGACTGTTAAACACAATCACTTAACTCAAACGGAAATCAGCTAGTTCTATCGGAATTCAGGACTGTCAGATAAAGTCACCCACTTTAGTAAAGAACTCAGATAGTTATATAGATTTCAAGACTGTCAGATACAATCATCTAGCTCTGTATAACACTTCAATCAGTTATTTATAATTAGGACTGTCAGAAATAGTCTTTCAGTTATTAGTTATTAGTAAACTCAGATATCAGTAAATCCATATTATTTGTAGACTTAGTAATCAGAACTCAGTATTTAGTCCTATCACGACTCAGTTACAGTTACGTATTCATGTATGTATTCTCACGTTCATCTTATACAGTCAGTTAGTATTGTTCATGCATATGAATCTTTTGCATTCAGCCTACCTCCCTTGCATACCAATTTATTCAACATACTGATACATTTGCGCTATGATATTTTATACCATAGGCTTAGAAGCACGAGCTCTAGAGCATCAGTAGAATTCTAGCTCCAGCAGTCAGAGTCAACAGTGAATCCTCATCCTTCGAAGACATGATCATTACTTTGTTTGTCTCAGTAGTTGGAGTTAGTTAGGGATATGTCCCATCAACTCCTTATTCAGACAGTTTAGAGACTTTCAGACTATAGTATGTTTAGACAATTATTTCAGTTTTGGGTATTTCTATACCTCGTCCAGATATTGTTTTATCAGTTGCATTACAATTTCGAACCTTATGACCTTACAACTTATATCCCGCATATTTTCAGTATACTATTTAGTGCTCTGTTACAGATATCAGTCATGGGTTAGCTTGTGGTCCTTCAGGGTCATAAAAATCGTGTAGCATTCCGGGTACCAGATTTGGGGCATTACTGTCCGGGTCCGAAACTTGCTTCTCCATTATCTCAACAACAAGAGACTACTGAGAT
This sequence comes from Capsicum baccatum var. pendulum, assembly GCA_030864225.1. Taxonomy (NCBI): domain Eukaryota; kingdom Viridiplantae; phylum Streptophyta; class Magnoliopsida; order Solanales; family Solanaceae; genus Capsicum; species Capsicum baccatum. The sequence goes on from CM061556.1 coordinate 101,543,996, forward strand.
ACCAAAAGCACAAATACACCACTATCCCTGGAGTCCGCAAGTCGAACTCACAGTGAATATCTTTAACCAATTTCTGCTTATCCTTATCTATATGGGCCAAAATTCCCATGGATAATCTACTAGGAGCATCAACGACTACATTCGCTTTATCGGGATGGTAATGAGGACTCATATCACAGTCTTTCAACAACTTGAGCCACCTTCTTTGTTAGAGAGTTAAATCTTTTTAGGTAAATACACATTGAAGACTCTTATGATCGGAGAAGATATCGACATCAGCCCTATAATATAATGTCGCTAAATCTGTAACGAATAACCATGGCTAACAAATCTAGGTCATGAGTAGGATGGTTCTTCTCATGAACTTTCAATTTTCTAGAAGCATAGACCACCACCCTACAATGTTGCATTAACATGGAACCGACACCAGCACGAGAAGTATCACAATATTCCACGAAACCATCATTATCCTCAGGCAAGGTCAAAACCAGCACCGAAGTAAATTTATCATTCAACTTCTCAAAAGTACCCTCACACGCATCATACCACATGAACTTGGTCTTCTTTTGGGTAAACTTGGTTAATGGGGAAGCTATAGTAGGGAAACTCTCCACAAAACTTCTATTATAACTGGCTAGACCTAAGAAGCTCTAAATATTGGTTGGAGTCATAGGTTTAGGCCACTTCTTAACCGTTGTAACTATTAGGGATCTACCATGATCCCTTCACTAGAGATGACATGACCAATAAAAGGTACGGCTTTTAACCAAAGCTCACACTTGGAGAACTTGTCATACAAATAATGATCCTTCAATGTTTGCAACACGGAACAAAGGTGATCGACATGATCCACCTCACTCTTAGAATAGACTATCATCAATGAAGACAATGATAAACATATCCAAGAATGGATGGAAGACCCTATTCATCAAGTACATAAATGCCGTCGGGGCATTGGTCAACCCAAAAGACATGACAGGAAACTCAGAATGACTATACCGTGTTCTAAAGGCAGTCTTAAGGATATCCACGTCCCTAATCTTAGGCTGATGATAACCCGATTAAAGATCAATCTTAGAGAAATACTTCGCACCCTGAAGTTGATTAAACAAAACATCGATCTTAGGAAGAGAATATTTATTCATTATGATCACTTTGTTCAACAGATGATATTCAAAGCACATACAAAAGGGACCATCTTTCTTGTGCACGAATAACACGGGAACACCTTATGGAGACACAATAGAGTGAGGTCTTTCAATTTCTCCATAAGCTCTTTTATCTCCGTCGGAGCCATTCTATAAGAAGGGATAGAAATCTGATGAGTGTCAGGAATGAGATCAATCCAAAAATCAATTTCCTTATCAGGAGGAACATCAGGAAGATCATCGGGAAACACCTCAGGAAACTCATTAAACATGAGAGTGGATTCTAGACAAGGCTCTTCCGAGTTAGAATCTTTAACTCAGACCAAATGATACAAACACCCCTTTGAAAACAACTTTTGGGCCTTTAGATAAGAAATGAACCTTCCCATAGACACTAGGGAACCACCTTCCCATACAATGATTAGCTCATTAGGGAATTAGAACATGATGCTACGGGTCCGACAAACTAAAGAAGCATAGTGAGAGTGCAACCAATCCATCCCCAAAATGACATCAAAATCAACCATGTCCAACTTTATCAAGTCTACAAAAGTATCTCTAGCACTAACTAATATCACACGCCCCTTATAGACCCTTCTGACAATCATAGGATCTCTAACTGGGGTTGAAATACAAAAATGAACTGACAGACTCTCGAGATCACAATCAAGATGCACAGACACATACGGGTTCACATAAAAAAAGTAGATCTTGGATCAGACAAATAGTACATATCATGGGATAAAAGTCTCAAAATACCTGTGACAACATCGGGAGATGCCTCAAATTCCTGGTGAGTAGTAAGTGCATACAAGCAGTTCCGTCTTACACTTGAGATAGAAATAGAAGTAGAGGAAGACATAACATCCTTTGGTATGTGAGTAGATGGAGTAGAAATAGGGGTCCAGTTGTCCCAATAAGCTACTAGAGAGAGGCACTTACAATGCATGTGCCCAATCTAACCATAACTAACATATCTATTCCTATCCATCTCACACTGACCACGATGACTCTGACCACAAAATCTGCAAGGAGGTAGGGTGGAGCCAACTAGGCACTACTAGCCTAGAATTGGACACCCTATGCTCGAGGCCCACCACTAAATTGAGACAAACGATCACCCAAAAATTATGGGTAAGAAGAGCAAACACTAGCCAAGGAGAAAGAACTAGAACTCCCCCTCTTCTTTCGTGGACACTTACCACCCTCACCACCATTATGCTTAGAAGACCGAAATTTCTTTCCTTGCCTTTCACTAAGATCACCATGCTTCTTTTTATCTTTTTTCTCAGGCTGAAAATTAACAATCAACCTAGAAATATCCATGTTTTCAATAAACAAGGTCGTTTTTCTCTAAAGGACTAACTAACAGGACAATCCCAAGAAAAACTTATGCATTTTAGCCCTCATTCTAGAAACCATCTTGAGAGCATACCTTGACAATTGATGGAAATTCAAAGAATACTCTTGGACGTACTTCCTCCCTTTGTTCAAGTTCACAAACTCTTCTATCATTGACTCCCCCAACTCTTGAGGAAATTAGCGGTCTAATAAAGCCTCAGAAAAATCTTCCCACATAGCGGGACTAGCATCAACAACTCTAGACAACATCCCACCTTTGTACTATAGGTACGCTACATCTCTCAATTGGTAGGAAGAAAATTCAACTGGCTCAGCCTTTGAAGCATGCATGATTTCGTAGATTTTCTCTATTTCATTAACGAAGCCTTAAGGATCTTCCTTAATCTTTATACCGAAGAACATAGGAGGGCTCAACCTCATAAATTGGCCAATTCTTTTGGCCTTAGAAGAAATAGTAGCCGGAGCACCACACTCTTATTGAGAGGCTACCAATTGAGTCAAAAGTTTGGTAGAGCAACTAAACTTGACATTAGTACATCCCTTTGAGGTTATGGGATAGAAGGGTCACTCTCATAGTCGGGGTTGGTGCGGATAGCTGAAACCCCATGAAGATAGTCGGATGCCATAGCCCTAGCCTGAGTTCGAACTCCAGAAGTTGGAATAGCTTCGTCCATAGGGCACTCAGAAGGTTTTGTCTGAGTCTCAGATCTTCTTAGAGGTATTTTTAAAGATACCCTAAGAAAATTAGAAGAATCCAAGACCTTAGACAATATAGCTTGAGATTGAGACACAAGAAAGGGAAATATTTTTTAAAATGTCTCCTAGCTCCTCTTTTATAAGTGCAACACACTTTATACCCATAAAAAAGACTCTACTCGACATGGTATTGAGAACACCCAACTGACTATGAACCAAGGCTCTGATACCAACTTGACACGCCCTAAAATTGGGCTATGTCATATGGGTATGTCAAGCAAACATGGACCAGAGGTATCCCTGATAACCCATCTATATCATCATGTCTACCATAACGGTTGGGTGAATCCCGACCATATTATAACATAGCGAAAACAATACTAGAAGTAGTAACTTTACAATGTCTAACCATTTAATAAATATCAACACACTAACTAATATACCCAAGTCAACAGTCATCCATAATACCTCTATACAAATTGATGTTTAAAATATATATGTTAGGAAAAGACACTGGCAATAGCCAAACCAAGTCAAAATGAGACTAAGTCTAAAGATAGGGGACCAAGAATAAATGTCTTCCAAAATAGGGAAGCTCACCAATCCGTAGTCGATGGCAAACAACTTTGATCACCTAATCACTGTGCAGGAAGAGAAGATGATGCTTTGACCCCTATGTTGCATGGGGACATAGAATCCAAAGAAGGTTAGTAGTTGGAGAGAAAGCATGCTACTCAAGATAAGGATAAAATAGCATCATTATTCAACAACAAGTCAATATATCATATTCAATCATATCCACACCCTTATCCTGACATATAGATATAGCACATTTTATTCATGAAATCATGGCTCAACAAAATTCTTGAACATTCATTTATTAGACATGAAATGGAGAACTCCGACCTTCCACACTTTGATTCAACAATTCTATTAGGCATAAGACTTTAACCACAATCACATACCATTAGACAAAGGACTTTAACCATTCTCACACATTCATTAGCCAAGGACTTTAACAACATTCACAATCATTCAAACAAGGGTCTCTAACCCTACACACATTTCCCTATGCAAGGGACTCCAACCTTATACCCATTTGTTAGATAAGGGACTCTAACCTCATGCCATGAGAATCTAACTATAAGTTATTTTATTCGGTTAGGCACATCAACCTCAAGAGATCTCTTTATGCAAGGGACTTTTACCTTGAGTAATTTTGTTGGGAAAAGGACTCCAACCTCAAGCCATTTCATAAGGCAAGTGACTTCATCCTCAAGCCATTACAACTATCATTAGTTGACATTAGGACTTTAACACTTTGACCATGTACCAACATTCATACCATAAAATACCCAAGGACTTAAACCATATAGCTAATTCAATACTATACATGACCCTATGGTCCTTATGGGTGCCTTTATTACTAAACTATTTCATTAGACCATTGTATCCATTCAATTCATCATACAATTCAATTTATGATCATTAAGACCCTCACAAACTATACACATTTCATTAGCAATCTTATACCACATTCATACTATAATTTAGTTCGACCCTACAATTCAAGTTTTGTAAATATTTAGGGACTTCAAACCCTTAATAGTCATTAACTCAACAAGTTCATAAATTTACAAAACATGGAAACAATACTTTTAAAACATTATTTATCAATAATTCATACTTATTAGGCAATTGCCCTAGTTCAACACATCACCACATGTGGCTAGACAATTCAGTTAGACATTTTCACAAACACCTTACGTGTATACCTTTAACAAGGCTATTTTAATGGTAGAAATCATCAAGGTTAGGGTTACTCAACACCCTCATATTGAAACTCACACAACAAGAAACCACATAAGCAAATCATCATCATTAACATATATAAACATGAGTCTACTCAAGAGTCAACATTATTCATCATTAGGCAACAAAACCCTTTTTATTTGATTTCTAAATCACCATGTAAACATACTAATTCAAGTCTAAAATACATGGGTTTAGTGTTATTTTAAAAGGGGAAGAGGTACATGCCTTATACAACTCGATTCACCCAAGAAGCTTGACTTCACTTTGCTCCTTAATGGACACCCTTAAACCCTAGCCTCCAATCCTCCACACATTATGTTTGAGAGAGAGTTTTTGATGTTTGATCCACTTAAAGTGTTTTTAAGGAGTCCTTATATACTTATATAGTGAAGAGATTTAGGGTTTAAGGCATGGGTAATGACCACAAGGCCCTTAGTTAAAAGCTAACCCATATAGGGGTATGACTTACCTCACGAACTATACCTTAGGGTATGAGTGGTAATCTGACTCGTATCACACACCCTTGAGTTTATAAAAAGGGAAAAACTCATCCCCTAATTCATATACAGCACCCGTACCCAAAATAATCCACTCAAGCTAGGATTTTTCTATATACGATCATATTGGGTACAACTCATATACTTAGGGTACAATTTAGTAGGAGGGTCACTTGTATATTGGACGGTATACTATCCTACTAGGCTGCACAAGGTACTAGAGGGGAGGGGAGAGTGGATACAACTCATATCAAAGTGGTACAACTCGTTCCACTTGTTGTGCCCACACTAGTGACATCAAATGGAATTTTTTTCGATGGTTCAAAGTATAGGTGTTTTATCTGGAAGTCTTAGGACCTGAACAAAGGGTCCATTAACCTAAAATCAACATTTCGAAGCTGGTGGCATTGTTAGAATTCTCATTCGAGTTATTTTCTATGATTTTTTTTTGGCCTGAGACCAAATCCTAAAGAACAAAAGCACCAAAATAGGAAATTGAGCCTAAAATCCAAACAAACTATCTGGTCACTGAACTAATAGTTTTGACAAGTAATAAATGAAAAGTAGCCACTTTTGAAGGCTCAAGAAACCAAAAATATATTCATTAAGAAAATAATATAGAGGGTCATTACAGGTTGAGACTTTTTCTTTTTATGGCTAGTTAGAGTTTGGTTGCAACTGGTAGGTCTTTTGCTAAGGTTTAATATTATGCCCAAACTATAGAGGAGGTGTATCATAAGGCCTAAGGGGGAAGTGATAGAGACCACATAACCAAGTTAGTTTCAATGAGAGTCAAAGTGGCTTAAAGTTTAGAGGTAGGGCTTCTCAAAGTAGGTACCTACAATGATAGTTTTATCAGCATCAGGGTTAGCCTACTAGACACATTCATGCTACACTTCAGATTATTGATGGGGTTCAACAAAACTATACTGATTACAGTGGGATAAATAATGGTCAATCTTTACGAGGCACACATTTTGGTTTTCTAGACGAGGTGGCTATTTTAGGTCAGTTAGATCTTCTAGTCAGAGTAGAGTGCCCAGGTCATGCTATGATTATAGGGCCATCAGTCTTTACTCTAGAGAGTGTCATCATCGTGATGTAGTTATGACTGTAGTGCAGAGTGTTCAGTTGATTAGGGTAGTGACATCCCAAGCTAGATGAGGTATACAGGGTTGCATGGGTAGTCTCCAAGGTTCTCTAGAAGGCTCTTAGGTAGGTAGAACAAGTGGTCAGTTTGTGCCCATCCAATTAGCGATTAAGGACATTTATATATTATACCTGGTAGGCCAGAGAATGAGTCTACAAAAGCTATTATTACAAGTATGATTTTAGTGTGCCTTCGGCCAACTATTGCTTTATTTTATCTGAGATCCACTTATTCCTATCTGTCCACCTATTATGCACTATAGTTAGAGTTGTTTTGTGAGTCTTTATTTGTGCCATTGTGTATATCTATTCCCGTGGGTGATTCTTTATTAAGGGATTAAGTAGATAAATAATGTGTTGTGGTCATTTGAGAGTTTGATACTCAGGCTGATCTTATTGAGTTAGATATGGTGTAATTTGATTTGATTCTAGGCATGACTGGTTATCACCTTATTATGCAGTCTTGAATTATTTTACCCTGACTTTTAACTTAGCCATGCCTAACATTCCCTTTATTATATGGAAGGTTTCTATTAGTCGCGCATTAATGGGGATCAAGGGTAGCCAGATTAAAATAGTGAATCAACAACAGGACTTAGAGTTACCTTCATTTAATTACACTTGAGTTGGTAAATAGGAAATATTATATTGGGATCATTGATAGGGGTCAATAATGCAACTCTCATGACCCAAAAATAATGGTTATGATGGCACTTGTCGCGAAAAATCTTGAAAAGTAAGCCTATCTCACAAATTGGGAAAAAGACAGAAATAACCCCAAGGTAAGGCTTTTCGAACAAAGCCGAACCATGCAAATATAATATGAAAGCGGAACATACAACCAAAGATATTACACCAAACTCCGAAAACCTGGTGTCAATAGTGTAAGAACCACTAACACAGTCTAAGAGTCAAATACATCAGAATATACAATTAGAACAACATCCGTCTCTGTATACTAGTAAAGACAAACTAATAGAGAAAGATAGAAATGGATCTCAGAAGCATGAAAGTCCAACCGCTACCTTTAACAACTCTGAAGGTGCCAAAATTAAGCCACATGAGATGCATCCTCTATAGAATTTGAAAAAAAAGGGCATAATAGGGATGAGTATGATCCACTTATAATCAGTAGTATCATAGGTCGACCGAGGAAATTAGAAAATAAAGCATTCAAAATCCATACTAAGGGCAAAGCACCTGCAATCATAAAATGTCCCATAAGAGTATCCCACACTACTTACCCTAATAGTTCTATAATATCCACATATAATACAACACGACACTAGAAAAGAATACAAATATATTTACACCACGTATAAGAAAAGAAAAGGGGAACAACATATATGAGAACATCAAGTAGAAGTAAAGGAAGATAGAACAATGGATAGGTAACAAGTCAAACAGAATATACAATCATATCACAATCATAATAAGGTAAACATAATAGAATGGTGATGATACACGAGGTTGTCGCAAAACCTCACAGCTATCACATTGCCTCTGAGACTGTCGAACATTCTTTGTATTCACTTACGGAGCTAAAGCTTCTAGAAGTAGGACCCAGGGGGTTCGTCAACCCATATACAATCCATATATCATATCTCCTCCCCAGCACATCCTTTAGGGAGTGTTTTATAAGATGTCACATTTTCTATCATAAAAAGGTGGAGCTAATGTTTCTCAAAATTTCCACGGTCGTACAATAAGCATTTCCACAACTAAAAACAATGAGTATTTTTACGACCAACCAATATACCATCACATGAGACAAATATCAACTCATTATTTCCAACCATTCATGAAATCCAACATGATTCATATGCCAATAGAGTATGAATACATCATAATACACAATTGGTACCATAATATGCTTTCCATAAAAAAACACAATTATTCTCATGTACATAAGCTATCAACATCACATAGGACCCCACATGGTAACACATAGCAAATAATAAACCAAATCCACCAATTATATCATATATATGCCCCCACACGGCCACAATAAAATAAGATATCAATTTTTCATGATTAGTTCCAACACCCTTAACATTCCTTTTTATCAACATTAACTACCCAACCTATTTTAAGAAATTAAGACATAACCTACTTTGAAGGCCAAAAATTGATCCATAACATTTAATCAAAAAGCCCTACACTTTGCGAACAGATCCAAATCAGCTAAAACATCAAAATATAGAATTTAAATATAAAAAGAAAGCCCACAACACCCATATTGCCTAGTTTCAAGTAGGGGTAAAAATAGACCCCCACAATAAGTTTTTAAAAAAGAAGAACAAAATCATAACTTTGTTTCAAAATCATGTTCCCATATTTATAGGAGTCTACAGCTAAAAATCTAAGAAAAACAAGGTCCAAATCAAAGGAAAACTATTTTTAAACTTTAACGGGCAAAATCTTTGAAATCTATTTAAAAATCAAGAATCGAGGTTGTTTTGAAGATCAAATCGAGGGAAAATAGATAGTTAAAGGATTAGAAACTCACTCAAGTGAAAAAGGTGAGAACTTGGGGTTAAATTATCGAAATACCATTTTTAGGCTTTATGGGCCAAAATCCTCATATTCTATACTTTAATCCAAGTTTAAAATAAGTTTTGCTATTAAAGACGGAAGAGATTTTTCAAAATGAGTGTAAAGGAGCTTACCCAAGCTTAGAAATGGAGAAAGTTACTCAAAAGCACAAGCCTTAAAATCCAAGTCACAAAAATAGTAAAAACTAGGTATTTATATACCTAGGCTTCGCGATTGCGGTCCAGGATCGTGATTGCGGTACCTAGCCTATCAAGGTATCATAGTTGCAAAAAAGGGTATCGTAATCATGACATGTCGATTGCAAGCCTAATTGCAATCATGTCAGGAGCATCTTGATCATACGTGCACTAGATAATTTATGCACCCGTTGGGAACTTGGTAATTTTTAAGTCTCCGTGGACCCATCGAGATTCATCTGGAATTTTGTGAACACAATCGAACAATGCTACCTATTAAATTCGACTCCAAACTCAATTGTGATAGAAGATTTTTGAACAACATTATTTTCACAAAATTGACCCCAAAACCTAAGACCATAAATTTCTAAATTGAGGGTCAAAATGAGATTTAAAAGCCATAAAACCACATCAACCATGTTACCACCCTAAAATCTACATTATGGATCTGTTGGCATAGTCCGTTCTACCATCTATTACCTGAATAAAAAGATATCACCAAAAATCAATCATAAGGCTCTTAAAGTAGCCAAAAACCCACAAAATAACATAAATGGAACCAAAATGCATCAGAACCATTCCAATCATCTCCATAACCTAGAAATGTCACAATACAACTATTGGGAGGGGTAAAATAGTCAAATCACACAAAAACATGTTTTCCACTTAATTCATCAAAATTCAGGTGGTTACATCATCCACCACTAAAAATCTAGTTCATCCTTGAACTAATGGCAAGAGAAATGCCTGAATCAACAATAAGGTGGGGATATGAACTACGTATATTAAACTCGTCCTCCCAATTAGCCTCATCAATAAGTCGTTGTCGCCATTGAATCTAAACCCTAGGATAACTCTAGAACACAACCGTCTAACATCTCTTGCCAAAATGAAGATCGACTTAACAACAAAAGACAACCTCTCATCTAACTAATCTAACTCCCAACAAATAACATAAGACTAATCCAAAATATAATGACAAGTATGGGAACTTTAAAAATTGGGTGAACAGTTGATAAATATAGGGATAAAGCTAGCTCATACGCCATATTAGTGTCACGACCCAAAATCCCATCGGGCCGGATTGGCACCCGAAGTCGAGAAGGCCCGGGAGAACCCGTTCAAATACCTGTACTTTCACTTATATGTCACCAAAAATTTGGGCAGCACTTTGCTGCATATAAAAGGGTCTAATTACCTGTATCAGCACAACACGCACAAATATATATACATATATATAATACTTGGCCGTCGGGGCCACCCCATATACGAATATAATATCACTATATAAACTTCCATGACTTTACCCTTCTTTATGTCTACAAAGCCTCTAGGATATACATGACATAACTAGGGTCGGGACCAACCCCCGCCCACACATGACTCCTGTACAATAACAAAATATAAGAAACCGACTCGGAAAGCTCCGAAGCAAACTGGAGCTCACCAACAACAACTGTATGACCTGGCTCCTATCTATGCTGTGAATGAGCTGAAGTACCTGATCCTGCAACATGAAATATAGGTCCCCCGTGAGGGGCGTCAGTACGAAATATGTACTGAGTATGTAAAGCTGTAAATAATCATATGTGATATGGGGGATCAAGAAAATCATACGCATGTGAATAAATCATAATAGAAGTGAACCACACTTCATAAACACTTTTTGGATCATGTACATTATTATTAATCTGAATTGGGTTGTTGAATTCAAACACATTTGTGGAACGGTATACATTCGTTCATTTCATTCTTTACAATTATTATTCGCCATTACCTCCTCCTCCCGAACCTCCAACCACCTAACAATAATCAATACTATACCGTACTGTGACCATTAGGCTGCCCCCAGTACATATCAATTGGGATCGACCCATGCTAGGCTTATGCCCCTGGGATACCACCCATAAACACATAAAAGATTTTTCCAATAACTTAGTTCAAAAGCTTTGAGATTATTACATTAGTGTTCATGCCAATATAGTACCTTTGGAACAATGATACATCAATAGGAATCAAGTAATAGACCTTCTATACAATAACGATGTAATAAGGACTCTTTGGTACATCAACAATATATTTCAGAATCATCAATATCACAACAATGAAATAGGAGCCTCTTGGTATATCAATGAAACATTTTGACACTTTATAGAATGGAAACAACTTCATTGGTAATGTAGAACAATACATGTGTTTGGATAACCATCGGAATCTTACTTGATGGAACATTGGTGTTTTCATGCCAAAGAACATCGTTAGAGTATGCTTTACATACCTCGTTGTAGATTCGGATACCAATTCAACACAACTTCCCGCCTTTACAAATCACTTATATACAATGAAATATTTGGCATCTAGTATTAGCAACCCAACACCACAATTCTCTTCCATAATTCCATACAACCAATATTTGCAAAGCATTCCAAAAACCAACTTGAACAATAGGTTTATGTGTGTATATATATATATATATATATATATAATCATCATTTCAATACCACATCATCAATACCACATCATCCCTTCACAATTCAACACAATCCAACCATGCACAAGAATGATCCAACATCATTTCCAATCATCTTTCAACAACAATCAAATAACATGTTTCTTATGCTCACATGCATATATATATATATACATATCCATATAAATAACACCAACATAATTTACATCCTTACCATAGAATGACCCTTTGGGTTTTGAAGTCCTGTTGGAACAAATAAGGAGTGCTTCTCGAAGCCCTTGAGACGATGAACACAACTACGGAATCAATTTGGACTTTCCATGGTTGAATCACAAGATAATTAGAGTTGAAAATTAGGCTAGGGTTTGTTCTTTCCTATAATTGATGATGAATATGAGTTTTTGAACTCATATACATGTATATATACACATATTCCCGTCCATAATACCATAGAAAATGACCAAAGTGCCCTTAAAATTTAAATAATGTCAAATATGTCCTCCGGTGGACTGTTTTGACAAGCTGAAGTAGATAGACCATAACTCTTTGCTCCGATATCGGATTTGGGTGAAATTGATATCATTGTAAAGATAATGCAATTTTCTTTCATTTCATATAAATTAGGCCACCCAGTTCGTCCTGTACAAGGAGTTATGATCGTTTGAAGTTGACCCTAAAAATCTGTTTTGAGAGGCTGAAGTAAAACGCGTATAACTCCTTACACAGATGTTGTATTTGGATGAAACTAATTGCATTGGAAATAAGACTCAAAGATTTTTCTTTTGATATGTGGTAGCTCTCCCTGTTCATTATATTGAGGGAGTTATGATCGTTCAAAGTTGACCCAAAAACTAGCAGGCCTCAGTATTTTCCTGCTAATTTACTATTCACAAAAATCTGTTTTGAGAGGCTGAAGTAGAACGAGTATAACTCCTTACTCAGATGTTGTATTTGGATGAAACCAATTTCATTAGAAAGAATACTCAAAGATCTTTTTATTTATATTTGGTAGCTCTCCCATTTCATTATATTGAGGGAGTTATGATCGTTCAAAGTTGACCCAAAAACTGGCAGGCCTCAGTATTTTCCTGCTAATTTTACTGTTCACATCCCGGCCACCGTTTCATAGTTTCGAGCGTGCTCGCTTATATCCGAAACTTATTCGTTTTTGAAAATCTTTATATCATCGGAAAGCTTATTCAATAACATTCGTATGGAAACATCGACGGGCAAATTCCGATATAAATAAGGTCGATTCCTATACCCATATAATCAAACTATACACTTGAAACCATCTCAAAATAATCAATACTCATACTTAAACTCATATATACCTAACTTAGGATCAATACAGATACTCCAACACATATAACAATGGCTAATGCACGTAATTAAGTACGGGGTGTTACAATTAGCAATAACCTGAAGAATCTTAAATGGAAAAGTATACCTAGGGCTAAGCTTTCCCCTCTTCCAAAACCTCATACACTCTCCTTGGGTGAAACTCAAAGGAAAAATGATCACCAATACCAAATCTCACGGAACGAAGTTTATGATCTGCATAGGGACTTCTATCAAATCCGGCCTACATGAAGCCTATCCTAAATGAGCCAAACTGAATCCAAGGACACACGAAGCTAGCCCATACCTTGAGGTCTAACCGTAGAAACCTCAATCTAACCAATTGGAGAGCAATAAAAACTACCATACAAAGCCTCAAGAGGATCTACATTGATACTGGAATGGTAGCTTTATTATATGTAAACTATGCTAAGGCTAAATGCATCTCCCACTGACCACCAAAATCTATCAGACAAGCGCAGAGATATCCTCTAAAACCTAGATAGCCTACTTTGACTAGCCATCATTTTAGGGTGATATGTTGTGCTAAGGTCAACCCGAGTACCCAACTTATCCTAAAAAGTCTTCCAAAAGTGGGAAGTGGACACATAACCTCAATTTGAAATAATAGACACTGGAACACCATGTACTCGCATAATCTCATAAATATAGATATGGTCCAACCTCTTAGCACTGAAAGACACCTGTAGAGGAATAAAATGCACAGACTTGGTCAATTTATCCATGATGACCCAAACGCTATCAAATCCATAGGAAGTGCGAGGCAATTTGGTATCAAAGTGCATAGTTATCTATTCCCACTTCCACTTAGGAATGGGTAATCTTTTAAGAAATCTACTAGGTCTCCAATGCTCGGTCTTCACCTGCTGGCAAAAAAGGCAACATAATATAAAATCTTCTATATCCATCCTCATACCACCATACTACTAATGCTGCCTCATGTCACGATGCATCTTAGTCACTACCATATAGATGGAATACCTAGAATAATCGACCTTTTTCAAAATCAATCTAATCTAATCACCTACTCCCGAGACACAAACTCAGCCTCTAATCCTCAAATTACCATCTGAATCAAGTGAGGCTTCCTTAGCCTCACCACTTAAAACCTTATCCAAAATCACCCTCAATCCAACATCATCAAACTGATAAGCTCTAATCTTCTCTATCAAAGAAGACCCAACCTCCATAAATTGTAAAACACACCCAAGTATTGAAATATCAAGCCTGACTATTTGGTAAGCTAAGGATTGAACCTCTAAGGCCAAAGGTATGTCTTGGGTCAAAAAATATGCCATGATACCCAAGCTAGTTAACTTCTGGCTCAAGGCATCTACAACCACATTAGCCTTGCCCGAATGATAGCGAATAGTCAAGTCATAATCCTTAAGAAACTTAATCCTACAACACTGCCTCATATTAAGATCCCTCTGGGTGAAGAAGTACTAAAGGCTATGATGATCCAAGAAAATATCACAACGAACTCCATACAAGCAGTTCCTCCATACCTTCAAAGACAAAACAACCACAAACAACTTCAAATCTTGGGTAGGGTAATTTTTCTCTTAGGGATTCAACTGCTGAGACACATAAGAAATCACTTTACCCTCTTGCATCAACACAATACCTAACCTAACACCTGAAGCATTAAAAAAATGGTAAAACCCATGCCCTCATTAGGCAAAGTCAAGAGAAGAGTTGCAATCAACAAATCATTAAGCTTTTGAAATCTCGCATCACAATAATCAGACCACTGAAATGAAATCTTTTTCTGAGTCAACTTTGTCACTGGAGCTACGATAAATGAAAAACCCTTAAAAAATATTGATAATAACCTTTAAAGAATAAAAAACTCCAAATATCTATGGGGGAAGTAGGTTTAGCCTAATAAGGAACTACTGCAATCTTGGCTGGATCAACCATAATACCCTTTTTAGTTGCCTTGCGGCCCAAGAACGAAAAACACTCCAATTAAAACTCACTCTTGGAGAACTTGGCATACAACTTCTCACCCCTTAATCTATAAAGAATAATCTAGAAATAATCCTCATGTATAGCCTAAATCTTGGAATAAACAAGGATATTATCAATAAATATAATAATAAAGAAATCGAGATACAATCAAAACACCTAGTTTATCAACTCCATGTACAGGGTTGGGGCGTTGGTCAACCAAAAGGATATGACCAAGAACTCATAATGACCATATCATTTCTGAAAATCCGTCTTTGAAAAATCCAAAGCTCTAATCCTCAACTAGTGATACTTGGACCTCAAATAAATCTTTAAAAATACTACAACACCCTAAAGTTGATCAAATAAATCATCAATACTAGGAATAAGATACTTATTGTTAACAGTCACCTTATTTAACTACCAATAATCAACACGCATACGCATAGACCCATCCTTATTCTTTATAAACCAGATAAGCACACCCCAATATGATATGCTACATGAGATAAATCCCTTCTCCAACAACTCCTACAACTGATATTTTAATTTTTTCAACTTAGTTGAGGCCATCCTATATGAAGCATACCTTTTCAAGATATCCTCAACACACCTAGAAAATCTAAAGTCACGGTTATAGAAAAATAATCTAGGATAGCAAGACAAGGAGACAAGCAATCCATACCTAAAATAACATTGAAATCGACCATATCCAACCTAGGAAAATCTACCCAAGTCTCATGCCCAACAAAAGTCACTACATAAGATTGACACACTCGATCTACCAATGAAGAATCTCCTACAGGGGTAGATACACATATAGGCATGGAAAGAGGCTCAATAACAAAATCAAAACCTAAAGCAAAATTTATAGACACATAGGAGAAAGTTGATCTAGGATAGAATAAGACAAATATAGATCTAAAAAAAATGGGGATGATACTTATGATCACAACATTAAAAGCCTTTGCCTCTGGTCTGGCTACTATAGCATAACACTATCCATGATAGCCAACTAAATAAGTGGCCCCACGACCACCACCATGGGCTTCACTACCTGTTACCCTTGTATGTCTGGTAGAAGCCCTACCTCTCATAGCTGAAATAAAAATATCTCTAATGATATGAGAGGGATAAACCTTAGCTAAATAGCCAATCTCATTGCACACCAAGTAATCTCTATGGCCTGACTCAATAGGAGAAGGTACCACTGGGCACAAACAACCACCCTAGATGACTAGACCATATGATCTACTACCAAAACTCTATAAGGCTGCCTGGAATGTTCTATCATTCTAACCACAAGTTCCTCTAAAATATCTACCTCGATAATAATAACCTCGTAACTCACTAAAATGGTGCACCTTCTTAGCTCCTTCTTGAGATGCTCATTGAGTACCCTTAGTTATCTTAGCACGATCCACTATACTCTAAAAGGACACTTTAAATACAACTATCTGAGATGTAGCCAACTAAGAGAGACATACAAATCTTTAAAAACTTTTGAATCTTCTTAGAGTTGGTGGAAATACTGGCATAAGAATATCTAGACAAGGCATGAAAGTGTACCCCATACTAAGCAAAAGTTATAGAGCCCTGCTCCAGGAGATTAAGATTATCTCTCATTCAAACCCTTAGACTATAGGGCATTGATAACACTCAACTTACACGTCAATTTAGTGCAAGACAGTCTTCATCAATATATTGACCCAACCTTGAAGTCAGGGTCGAATTCACATAATATGAGTGGTAATTAAAATCGTTTGAAACTAAAGATACAAGTTAAATTCAAACAACTGTCATGAAAAAAAATGGTGGTTTTTAATGATTGAACAAAAGTTATTAACACTTTAATTCACCTTAGAACTCAAATCTTAAACTGTAATATTTCAAATCAATGATATAAACAAACTAGAGTTGTGATCACTATGATTAGTAATCCTACACTGAATAACAATTTTAGTATTGGATTCTCGTGAATTATGGGAAACACCAAATTATCAGTTTCGACAGTCCATCTAAGAGTTTCTTAATCTACCTAGATGTTGATCTCCCTAATTCTCTAAAACTTGAAAGCATTCTATTCATAGTTATTTTATCTCGAGTTGATCAATCTTGTTATAACATTAATAATTATATGAGAACTTAAACTTCCTAAATTCTCATTGATAATTTGCTTTTTACTAGGGTTGATTTCTTATGTCAAGCAAATCAACAGTAAGCAAGGCCTATTATTTGCAACCAATAAAAAATAATTAATACAAAAGAATTATCAAGATGTTCCCATAATCACTCGAACGCTCACCAAATATTATATCCATGGAGGAATAATCATAATCCCACAATCCTAATTGTGGGTTTTAGTTCCACATGAGAAACAAAGAGATAGCAACAATTATATTCATCATTCAAAGTAATTAAACTTACAAAAGATGAAGTATGAAGTTGATTCTCTTCCAAGTTCAGGGGAAAATTTCCACAACCAAATCAAAGAGTTGAAAATTGAATTCTAAGTTTAGAGCCCCCAAAGAGAGTTCAACTCCCTTGGAATAAGTTTTCTGAGCCCCGATATGTTCAGCCTCCCTAATAAAACCCTAGAAGCTGCTATTTATATCTGTAACTTAAGGAAAATCTAAAATCTAAAATCTAAAATTAAAAATTCAAAAATTTTCTTTTAGGTGATAACATGTCTGACGGCTTATCAGAGTTCTGATAGCTTATCAAAATATGTCATTAGGCATGCTTTAAAATTTTTCCTTCTGCTTATGTGTGACGACATTCTTGACGACTTATCAGAAAATTGATGACTTATCAAAAACATCATCACATCTTCACTTTAATTTCTCAAGCATTGGCCAAGCCTGACGACGAGCCTGATGGCTTATCATAACTCTGATGGCCTATCATAGGTTGTCATCACTCCTTCCAACTGAATCTCATTCTCTATCTAAGGCTGACGCTGAGTCTAATAACTTATCAGGGAGTTGACGACTTATTACACAAGTCGTCAACTATACTTCCCTTCTTATTTTGCTCAAAATTCAACTCTTTTACTTCCATTATTGCTGGTTCTCTTGCATCTTGACTTTTACTAAAATATCAAAGAGAAGATAATCAAAAATGAAAAAATTTTCTTGAGACTTTTCAATTATTCTCAGTTAAAATCCTTAAATATGTTAGCATCTGCTCACACATTAGGCATGAACCTTTCTAAAAAGGAATCATCTAATTAATCCCAAGTCATCTCGGGAGAATCAAGGGGTTTACAAACATCAAACAACCTTAACTAATCTTTATGACCATCTCTCAACTAATAAGTAGTATAAGAAACCTATGTTTCCTAATATTCAATAACGAACTTATAGGCATCCTCACTTATAGCAACACTGAATCTAGGAGGACCCAAATCAGTAAATCTCTCAAACTTCTTTTGATCCTTAAAATACATCACTTCACTCACAGGAAGAGAAGATATGGTGAATCTATTGGACTGATATCCCATCTGGAGAGCTAACATAGATAAAGGTTGAACTCCTGATCTCAAAACTCTATACTCAGATGTCGGCACTGATGGAAAAATAATACTTGGGGTCTTATGAGTACTCAAAATAGAAATAGGTACAACCAGAGGAAAACCTAGAATAACCAAAGGAGAACCCTCTAAATAGGTTACCAAATGCACCAATAGCCTCTCCAAAATAGGGACAGATGAAATCTTAGGAACTAGAACATAATCTACACTCCCAACATGCTCAATATGAGACTTAAGGGAGAGTCCTCTAGCACTCTTCCTATATGGGGCTAATCCACTGGCTTGTCTACTCCCTTAATCCCATCTATGACTCGAGGCTCTTCTTCTTAACTTGGATCTCTCTCTAAAATCTAGATCCATATCTTTAACCTTATGAGACTTATTTAGTCAACACCATCTATGTAGAAAAGAGTGAAATATGACATAAAACACAAGGAATGAAAGAAATTTTCATGATAAGGGACAAAATAAGGGAAATTTACCAAAGACATCCTATAGCCTCTCAAAGATAGATATGGATGTCTTCTTACCAATCCCCACGAATCTATTAGACATCCTGTTCTTACACCATTAAGACTAATGAACCTACCTACATTGATACAAATTTATCATGACCCAAAAATAAAGGTCATGATGGCACTTATCATGGAGAACCTTGAAAAGTAAGCCTATCACACAAATTAATACGAATAAAGGAAAAAGACAAAAATAACCAAAGTCAAGGCTTCTAGAATGAAGCTGATCCATGCAAATATAATATGAAAATAAAACATATAACCAAAGATATTATACCAAACTCCCAAACCTAATGTCAATAGTGTAAAAACTACTATTACAATTATGCGACAAATATATCAAAATATCCAACAGGAACAACATCTTTCTTTGAATAATAGTAAAGACATAAACTGATATACAAAGATAGAGGTGGACCCTTGATACATGAAAGTCCAATGCTACATTGAAATACTCTTAAGGTGCTAGAAATAAAGCCACATAAGATACACCCGCACTAAAATCTACACTAAAAGGGCATAATAGAGATGAGCACGGTCCACTTGTACTAAGTAGGTATCATAGGTTGACCGATAAAAGTAGAAAATAAAGCATACAAAATACACACTAAAGGCACGCCACCTGAAATAAAAAAATATTCCCCAATGATATCCCACACCGCTTGCTCTAAAAGTTTTATATATCGATATATAATATATCACGACACCAAAATAGCATGCAAGTATCCATTTACACCACATATAAGAAAAGAAAAAAGGAATAATATATATAAGAATATCAAGTCCATGTAAGAAAAGATAGAAAAATGGATAGGTAACATGTCAGACAAAATACACAATCACACCACAAACATAATAAAGTAAACATGATTGAATGATGACAATGATGATGATGATGCACAGGGTTGTCGCAAAACCTTGAGGCCATCACACAACCTCTAATATTGCCCTAGTGTCTCTATATGCATCTATGGAGCTAAATCTTACCAACATATGAACCATGGGGGTTTGTTAACCCATATACAATCCATATATCATATCTTCTCCCTGTCATATTCCTTTGGAAGGGTTTTATAAGATATCATATTTTTATTATAAAAAGGTATTGCCAATGTTTCAAAATATTTCCATGATGGTATAATTATTTCATGAATGAGTAGAGGATGCAATTCTCAAAACTAACCACAATGAATATTTCCACAACCAACCATAATAAGTATTTCTTATAATGACCCTTCAGGTTATTTTCTATATTTATACTTATTTCCACTATTAGGACTTTCCAATAGATTACCCAAGTCATTTTTCACTTGATAGGACTAACAGTTTAGTTACTGGGCATTTCATTAGTTTTTTAAGCAAATTTTCTATTTAGAAGTCCTCGTTGATTCCAAATGGACACCGAGAGAAAACCTCAGTAAAATGATCTTAGATGCAAATTTTGACTATACCAGCAACTATGGAATATCAATTTAGGATAGGTAGACCTTTATTTTGGGGTCCCAATGCACCCGAGCTCATTTTGACCTATTGGTCAAAAATTTGAAATTTTAGTAATTTGTGTGTAGAATCCATATTTGGTTAAAATGACCTCGGATGGAATATCTGACTTTGCAACTACATCTAAAATGTCAAATTTATTATGGTTACATAATTTTATTAAAAAAATTAGATTCTCAATGAGTCCCAAGGCTTTGTTGGAAACTTGGAAATTTTTCCAAATTTGTTGGTGCTGGAGCATTGCTATCTCACAAGTGCCTTTCTAATCAACCTATGGTGATCACACAAAGTGTATTTTGATCTTCCTATGGTGATAATGATCCATGGGATGGTGATAACTATATATCTTTACCTTTAAGGGATATAAATAGACTCCAATGTCATAATTTTGGTCATTTTCTATTCATCCATGTGACCTGAAAACCCCATATGGTTATGATGACTTACAATTGAGTCTTTGGAGTGACTTGGGAGCTTTATTTACATCTTTTATTGGGAATATATTCATATTTAAGGTAAGAATCCTTCAAATGCATTCTTGAATTTCTTAAATTCTTGACGAAACCCCAAATAACTTGAGGGCTTGATTTTAGCCCTAAATGAGTTTGGTTTTACCTATTTCTTGAGGGTCATGATTTCATTTTCATGTGTGAACATTGGGATGACATCTAAAATGTGTTTTCCATAAGTAGGACCCACTTGGGATTTTTGGTGTCATTTTGGACCCCAAGCACAATGGTGCAATATAGGTATCATTATTTTTGTATTTATGAGTAGATTATGATTTTTGATAGTGTGATGGAATTTTTAGATTGTGAAGTGAATATGGGTATTTGGTGAATGAGGATTGGTAGTTCAACTTTGTGGTAGGCTTCTGTTTACTCTTCTTCATAAGATGATGCGTGTTATATATTGCATGTGAATGTCAATGTTAAGTTAGATTATGGGTAGAATGACTTAGTATTGTATATGTAAGTACATGAGGGTTTCAACTCGTAAGGTGAAATGCTTACTACCTTTTGGGACCCTATTGCGTTCTCCCTATTTTGGACTAATTTGTAGTATGAATACAATATAATGCTAGGTTTGGAGTATGGTTTAAGTGTTGGAATCATGGTTAGTATTATTAACCTTAGTTGGTATAGTCTAATGTTATTGAAACCGTAATTTTAGTAGAGTTGACTTAAATGACATTGTTCTTAGATGAAATTCCTAGCTTAGGATTGGTTATAGCTTACTTGACATCTGGAAGTTTAACCAGATACCTTATCCTAGTTTAGGGTATATATCACCTAAATATGGACATTGAGGATTAGAAGTGGCCTCTTATGGCCTACCTTTGGCTAAGACTTACATTAGCCCTTGTGGACTTAGTTGCGGATGTTAGACCAAGTGAGACTACTGAGCCTTTAGAATAAGTACTTCATGGCTTGCTAAATTGTGATGACTTTTCTTAGATTACGATTAATGGCCTAGAGAGATGATATTCCTTTTTATATGATATTGGGCCTTAGAAATATTATTTCCTCTTAGATATGATAATTGGCCTATAGAGATGAATTCCTCTTAGATATGATATTAGGCCTTTAGAGATGTTATTTTCTCTTAGATATGATAATTCGCCTATAAGGATGACATCCTTCATAGATATGATATTAAGATTTTAGAGGTATTATTTCCTCTTAGATATGATAATTGGCCTATGGAGATGATATTCATCATTGTTATGAGTTATGCTTCATTGATGAATTATGCCTCCTAGATGTGAGATGTCTTCTATGTGTGATACAATTATAGATATGCTTTATCACTTATAAAGATGTTAGGACTCCTGATTATTCTATGACTTTTAAATATGAAATACTGTATGAATATGATTTTGATATGGGTTCCAGATATATATGTGGGCCAAAGGATGTGATTATGATGTTATATTATTTTGGACACATTATTGGGCCCAAGGCTATGTATTGATTTGAGTTGACCATTTGGGAATTATCTATTCTTGTAAAGGATGCAATTGTAGTTTATTGATATATTAATTCTTATGGTTCCATTGTATGAATACTAGTGATGACAATCATAGATTTGGTACATTCATGATTGTTGTGTCGATAATTGATATGATTTTATTTAAATTATAATATTATTATAGTTGTCTCTATCTAAGGGTTAAAGCCCACTTTTTACCTTAACAATGAATTTCTTCATAATAATTAATGCATATTTTAATGAATAACTTATATGCAAAAGAGATTGATAATGATGTTTTAAACACAACCAAGGTAAATTTTGGTCTATAATTTTATATTAATAATTACTTCGGTCATGAGAGATTTAGGACCTAGCTACACTTTTATAATGATTTAGTCTCGAAGTTCACTCCAGGCGAAAAACTTATGGATTTACACTCTTTTTTCTATGGATTGATAGTATAAATTTAAGGTAAAACTCAATAAAAACTATAATTTCATGTCATGTATATATGCCTATTGATAATATAGTATTAATGATGAATTATGAATTATGAAAATATACTTTACCTTGCTTCCCCTTTTATGTTTATATACTTTAGCCCTCATGGGGCTTGTACTTTACTTTTTCCCTCATAGGTCTCGCTCTCTATTATTAATATTGATTTAGATATTATCATAATGTAATGAAGCCCATAAAGGTAGAATGATATTATGATGATGTGATGATACCCAAAATGGTCAGAGGATGATTATATTGATTGCCTACGTGCATATCTACTGGTTGAGTCTGACTAGCCCTATGTATAACAAATATATATATATACCCGACGAGGTCGATGGATGATTATGATGAATGTGATAATGATAATGGTTATGATGATAATGATGGTTGTAATGAGGATGATATTTTGGTATTGTAAATTTTATTGCATTTATTTTTGCATGCACATCACCTATCACCAATATTCGCCTATATCTATATGTTCATATAGGAGGGTTGCATAGATATAAGTGATGATTATGCCTTATGTTGTTTTGTATTCTAACTGAACCTTTTGAGCCTGGGGCAATAGGGGTACACAAAGGCTCGGTTAGGTATTTGGTTGTCCGAAATAGCCGGTTACTTGAGTTGGTATTAAAATTGTACTTGTCATTGTATTATCCTTGTTATTATCCCTAAATATGGATGGAATAAGATAGTGCATCCTTAATATTTCCATAGCCTTAATATGTTAAGTCTCTTGGACAATAATAAGATAGGTTAGCCTTATTATCTCATTGGCTATCTTATAATGTTGTTGGATATTTGCGTGCAGTTTTCCATTTTTTAATATGTTATATATATCTACTTTATCTTTGAAGCTCCACTGACAGTTGCCTACTGAGTTGATGTGTGAGCTAATGCCAACACATTTGAGGCTTTTAACTAAGACTAATTGCTAAGTCTTAAGAAACTTTTGTCATTTTTGATTGCTTTATGTTTGATTTTGTAGTAGAAGCTAAGATGCTAGAGAACCAACAAGAATGGAAGCAAATGAGATAAAATTTGAAGTAAATAAAGGCGAAGTGTGACTGACGACATTTGTGATAAGTCATCAGCTTGTGATAAGCTATCAGCTACATCGTCATCAGTAGACAGAGAATTGGAATAAAGTGAAAGTTGTAACGACATTTTCTGATAAGCTGTCAAGGGTCTGATTAGTTATCAAGAATGTCGTCAGCCTAAGGAAGCCAAGAAGAACTGAAGCAAAGCCTTGATGACATTTTGTGATAGGCCGTCACGTAGCTGATAGGTTATCAAGTTTGTAGTCAGCCTTAAGCAGGAAGAGCCAAAACTGAAGAACAAGCTGGCAACATTTGTGATAAGTCGTCAACTTCTTGATAAGCTATCATAAATATCGTCGGCTAATCCAAAGGATTTCTGATCTTTATTAATTTGTTTCTTATTTAGGATAAACTATTTAAAGCTTTGTTTTAGGGTTTTCTAGAAATAATTATTATTATTCTGCACAAGGTTGACACCTTGAGTTTTGGAGAGAATATTCTTATATTTTCTCTCTTTACTTCTTGACTTTAACAACACAACAATTTTTGAGAGATTATTATCAGTATTTTGGGATTTTTCCTTTGTGATCTAATCTGCGATTCATTAATTATTATTCATCTCTATAAGTTTATCTTTCAAATCATGAATTCAATTATTTGTTTCGTTCGTTACATCATGAGTGGATAAACTCCATTAACCTAAGTTATGGGATCTAGGGTTAGGTCTTGATTAGGTGCTATATATTCAAGATTCAAAAGGTGGTAGGATTTCTTGATAATTCTCAAGTTTTAATTAATGTCTGTTGGTTGTAAATAGTAGACACACCTACTTTAATTTGCTTGAGAAAGAAATCAAATATAGTAGGAAGTGAATTATCAACAGGGACTCGAAAATACTTCATTTAATAATTAGCGCTGTAACAAGGTTGGTTAACCTGAGGTAAAATCTGGGACGTAAATTAAAATTCCCTAAGTTCGAGAGGATTAGGGAATTAAATGCTTAAGTAGGTCGAGAGACATTTAAGTATAGCATTGATAAAGATAGCTTGTTATCCTACCCATCGTGAGAATCTTGAACCACTTTTAGCATCTGTCATGTACCGGAAGCCATAGTAAATATAATTCTGGTTTTTCATAAACTTTTGATTACAAACACTAAAACTAAAGTGACCAATAATTATTTGCTAATCTCCAAAACCCCCATATAATCTTTTTATATCATTTGTTTGAATTTAACATGCAACTTTAGTTTCAAACTAGTTTAATTGCCAATCACATTGTTCCCTGTGGATTCGACCCCAATTCTATAGTTGGGTAAATATATTGGTGATGACCGTCTTGCACTTAATTGACGTGTAAGTTGAGCATTATAAAAAATGAAGCCGTTGCCGGGAAAAAATTTGGCGAATTGTGTTGGTTTGGAATTTTAGTTTATTTGCTTGAATTCAAACTTGTAAATATTTGTTTATTTTATATTTTTATTTATTTATTTTATTTTCTTTTATTTTTATTTTTCTCACACTTTTCTTGAGATATCAGCCTGAATAGATGGTTTTTTAAGTGATGACAATTCTTGTTGTTATTGTGGGGGACCATATTTTGAGGCTTGTTGTCCAGATTTACCTAGAAGTACATGGACGGGTCCTGCACAATATGATGTGGATACTGTACTACTTACTATAACTTGGTGTTTGGCTTGTGGTCAAAGTGATCATACTGAAGATATGTGTGTTGTCATGATTCAAGCATACAAATTGATGAAATAAATCTTAGAGAATCAAGATCAACAGTGGGTAATGATAAAAGAGTTACCACTCCCACCATCTTTATGGGGGCTAAATGAAAAAGAATATGAGAGGGACATTAGCCAATTTGCGGAGAAAACTCAAGAATAACAACCACTCGATTGTCATTTTGATCTTGAGACTGACATTGAGAAGATGAATAAAAGTAAGTGTGTAGTAGATAGTGTAAAATTTGAAGTAAAATTAGTTGGGCCTCACTCAAAGCATTTTTCTACATTATGTTTAGATGATATCTTGTCTGTGGAATCATCTAAAATAGTGGAAGAGTGTGAAGATGAGGAACAAGGATCCTATATTCTTTATTTTAAACTTGATAAGAAAAATAAAAACACACCTCACTTTAAGGCTGAGTGGTTTACCACGCTCAATCCATTACTCGACTTCTTAATTTTCGTACCACCCTCTATGATCGAGGAAAGAAGATGAACTCTAAGTTGGGGATGAAATTCAAACCGTCTAAGTGGACGGATAAAGTATAAAGCACTTTTAAGGTATCTTGATGAATTCGAGTATTTAAGATAACCTAGTCGTGCCGCGACACAAAATTAGGCACTTCTTGAGAGGAAACCCAAGGTATTTTGTTGTTTGTATTCATATTATGTGATTGACATCAGATCTTTGCACCCATGGTGCCATAGGTATGTTTCTAACTCTCTTTTTTTAGTTTAACGCATTGGGAATAATGTATGATTATAAGTGAAGGATGGGACTACTTCTTGGTGCTGAAGTCCTCTTAGGGTTTTTGTTGAAGTGCTTCTTTTCCTCAGACTCTTGTTCCTAGTATAGCCGGTATGTTTAGGCGTATTGTGATTTATTGTAAAATATTGTAGTTGACTAGGAGAAATACAAGTACCTTAGGCAGTTAACTTATTTTTGTGATTTTTGAGCACCTCTCCAATGGACTGAGTATTAACTATGTGAATTGCATCTGATTGTGACCACTTTGCATCTTTGCATGGCATTAGTTTTAGTGACACAGTAATCGTTGCTAAATAACTGGAGGAATTGAACGAGTGGTAGCTTATGATATACTTGTGTGCCAAGTGCGTCTGAGATCTTACTTAGTTCCTATTGTATGTTGAAATCTAGAACTTACTCGATTAGTTTTATGTTGGTTAAAGGATAGGGGTTAGGAAAGGATCATAGGCCATTTTGATATCAGCTCACTTTTAGCCTAAATAACTTTTCCTGTATGTAGAATGTCCATTGATCCTTGCTTTGATCCTGATTAGCCTATTTCTTGTTATGACACCTGTCACTTTTCCAGTTTATATCATAATGAACCTATTTTGGCCCTGGTCGTCCTTGGACACTGTGCACCTTGACTTAGGTAAATGGCCTAAGTTGAGGGTGGCTATCATATGGGTGTATGATGTAAAATGAGTAGGAAGACAGGTAGAGTAAAAGAAAAGAATAAAAAGTTGAGTGCAGTAGAAAAAATCACGAAAAAGAAAAGTTGTGAAAAAAAGTAATTGAGAAAAGACTACACCCATCCTAAATAATTGTGATCAAGAAAAGAGTAGCGCGGAAAAGGATAATGAGTGAAACCCCAAAAATCTAGTGTAGTGTCAAGGAGGATTAATCACTTTAAATACCATCGTGTATCATACCAACCCCTAGCCTACATTACAAGCGCAAGAGAAGTCCTATAGTGATCCTAGCTGACCTATCTGAAGATCTTGGTAATGAAAATAAGGGCAAGCCTATGGTACTTAGCATACACTGATTGGAACTTCATTCTGAGAGTGAGTGTTTTGACTGTCCCTATGGTTACATAAATAATTCCTGATATGAGATAAGGGGGATTTCTTTTCTATGAGGGCACACTAGTTCCATTACTAGTTACTAACTTGTTCGGGTAGTGTAATACTGATCTATGCATGGTTGTTATAGCTAAATTGATGCCATATCTTGATTCCTGTGTGTTACATTGGTGTTCTTCATTGTACTTAAATTGACTGACTTTGGAGATGGTGAATGTGTTTTGAAATGATAAGGATGATTAACCGCCAAATGTGCTTTGTATTCTCTTAGTTGTGCTGAGTTGCTCGAGGATAAGAAATTGTTTTAAGTTGAGGGTTTTGATGTGTGAGCTAATGCTAACAGATTTGAGGATTTTAACTAAGAATAATTACAAAGTCTTAAGCAACTTTTGTTGTTTTCGATTGTTTTAAGTTTGATTTTGTAGTAAAAGCTAAGATGCTAGAGAACCAACAAGAATGGAAGCAAATGAGCTAAAATCTAAAGTAAATAAAGGTAAAACATGTCTGATGACATTTGTTATAAGTCATCAGCCCTGTGATAATCTATCAGCTTCATCGTCACCAGTAGACATAAATTGGCCTAAAGTTGAAGTTATGATGATATTTTATGATAAGCCGTCAAGGGTATGATAAGTTATCAAGAATGTTTTAAGCTTAAGGAACTATGGAAAAATAAAGCAAAGCCTTGGCGATATTTTATGATAGTCTGTCACGTAGCTGATAGGTTATCCATTGTGTTGTCAGCCTTAAGCAAGAAGAGACAATATTGAAGAAGAAGCTGACGACATTTGTGATAAGTCGTCATCTTCCTAATAAGCTATCACAAATGTCATCGGCTAATCCAAAGGATTTCTGATTTTTATTAATTTGTTTCCTTATTTATAGTAAACTATTTAAAGCTTTTTTTTAGGTTTTTCTAGACATTATTATTATTACCACACAAGGTGGACACCTTAAGTTATGGAGAGCATATTTTGACATTTTCTCTCTTTACTTCTTGACTTTAACAACACAACTATTTTTGAGAGATTATTATCAGTATTTTGGGTTTTTTCCTTTGTGATCTAATCTGTGATTCACTATTTATTATTCATCTCTGTAAGTTTATCTTTCAAATCATGAATTCAATTATGTGTTTCGTTCATTACATCATGAGTGGCTAAACTCCATTGACCTGAGTTATGGGATCTAGGTCTAGGTCTTGATGATGTGCTAAGTATTCAAGATTCTAAAGGTGGTAGGATTTCTTGATAATTTTAAAGTTTTAATTAACGTCGATTGGTTGCAAACAGTAGATACACCTGCTTTGATTTGCTTGAGAAAGAAATCAAATATAGTAGGAAGTGAATTGTCAATAGGGACTCGAAAATACTTATTTAATAATCAGTACTGTAACAAGGTTGGTTAACTTGAGGTAAAATCTGGGTAGTAAATAGATATTCCCTAGGTTAAAGAGGATTAGAGAATTAAACACTTAAGTAGGTCGAGAGACATTTAATCATAACATCAATAAGGATAGCTTTTTATCCTACCCACTGTGAGAATCTTTAACCACTTTTAGCATCTGTCATGTATCGAAAGCCCTAGTTGACATAATTCTCATTTTCCATAAACTCTTGATTACAAACACTGAAACTAAAGTAACCAACAATTATTTGCTAATCTCCAAAACCCCCATTTTATCTTTTCGTATCATTTATTTGAATTTAACTTTCATCTTTAGTTTCAAACTAGTTTAATCGTCAATCGTATTGTTCCCTGTGGATTCAACCCTAACTCTAATGTTTGGTAAATATATTGATGACGATTGCCTTGAAATTAATTGACATATAAGTTGAGCATTATCATGAGTCCCATTAATCTTGTAGTAATACTATACTTCTGTAGCTTGTAGATCAGAATATAGGTTATCAATATTGATGTGTGCATTATTTGAAGAAGCCATTGTTTAGAGACATAGAGTGAGATCCTGACATTCGAAGTATTGCGTAGCTGTCTCTTATGTATTAGACTAGTCTCTATATTTTATTTGGTGATAAGTTATTTTAGTGTATTCATTTATATTTTACTTTTAATTATTATAATGTACAAGATCTTTTACTTGTACCACTAGGTCTTAAGATTGTATTGTATATTGATTCTCTTATTTCATCTATACCACATTCTCCTTGTTATATACAATGAGTAGTTCATTACTAGTCATTCCAGACTATGAGTTTTGCTTTCTTACTAGTGGGTTAAGTAGGCGCCGTCATGACCTAAGAAATTAAGTCTAGTATCAGAGCTTAGGCTTTACGACTATATTAGTATTATAGCGAAATGTTTAGTAGAGTCTTGCATACCAGTATAGAAATAGACATTTATAACCTATCTTTGGGAAGATACAGAGACATTCTTAGGAAATTTATTTCTTAACTCCTTATTGTGTTTCCACATTGCAAGGGACCTTAAACATATTATTTGACTCTATTCTGTTCCCAATAGGCAATACAAGTTGATCGATGGATGTAGATGAAACTTTAACACATCTTTTTTAGCTTCAGCACAACATTAAATTAGAGAGTTAGAGAAGGATATCAAAGACCTTCAATAATTGTAAAAGGATTTTAGGCCAGATCAGGCTCTAGTATAGATTATGACTTCCTCAGCCTTTAAAGTTCAGTATTGTGGATCCAAGTTATGTGGTAGATCTTTCCCAAAGTTAGATAACATTTGATTCTCTGAGCAGCTATTCGACTAGAGTTGGGTCTATTGGTGTTCATCAGGGGTCTTTAAAAATTTCTAATTATCAGATTAGATTTCTCGAGTGGGTCAGGTATTTTTCTATGCAATTCCTTTTGAGCTGGGAATTATGTATGGATTGATTAAAGGATTAGCATTGACACTCCCTTTGGTGTCTGAGCATATGATAGTAATTAGGTCTTACTTTACTTAAATTTTTGAATATGTGAGTGCCTTAGAAATCGTGTATATTAGGACTTATAGAGGTGGTGATAAGAAGCCATGCCATCAGTATAGTCCTATTCATGGTTTGTCTTAGAGCTTTTTTTGGTTTTGATGAGATGACACATTAATCTAGAGAGTTTTCCAAATATGAGTTAGTTGATCACACAAAGTTAGTATGTATCCTTTACTAGCCTAGAGTTCCTGAGTTAGGTTATGATAGAGGGAAAGATATACATTATGCAACTGATTTCTCTCAGTATCAGTTTGCCAACCATTTTGGCTTAGCTGGTGTTGCTCTCCTGGATTAGAGCTCTAAGAATTTGTCAATACAATAGAGAGACTTGTTACTGGTTGAGAGAGTGTCCCTGGTATATGAGTTCTAATCATTCAACTTATTCAGATTTTTATCATGATAATGTGGCATCTTTGATTAGAGATAGTTTGCTTAAAGGCTCAATAGATTATTTAGTTGGTTAGTTTGAGTTTAGACTCGTTCAGATTTATTCTGTCATAGATCCGTTAGACATATGATTATGGATTTCATCATGATGGGTGTGCTTTTATTTTTCTATATGTATCATTTCATTATGTTCATTGGGGTTTTCTTAGCCATTGATGATTATATGCTTTGATGAGATCATGTTGATTATTGTGTTCCTTGTTATTGAATTCAGGATTATGTGACAATTCCATGTTTATTTCTTTTAGTAGTGGATGGAGTAGATTTGTATTGATATTTTTCTCCTTATGGGGGTAGCATTTGGGTTTGAGTCCAATTTATATTGGCCACGTTGTGGACTTAAGTGGCACTTGTTATTAATTTTTATTTTGGAATTGCCAATTCATTTGTTAATATTATATTATTATTATTATTATGGATATTACTTGATATAATTGATCCTTGCTGGGTAGCTATTTAGACTAGTCTTGTCTAGTTAGAATTCTATTTATTTGTGATGTTAATAAGTGTCTTGAGTAGATATAGTTTGATTTGATGATTTCTTTCCCATAACGCAATGAGGTTGATTAGTTTCCTATTGGTTAGCTATGTTAGATTGACTGAGGATTTCATTATGGAATCAAAGGTAAGTTGAACTTCTGTGGTTCTATAGGGTTCCAAAGTTTACAATTTTGCTATATTACCTCATCTTGAATTGGATATTCTTAGACTTTCCCCTGGGTTGCGAAGGTTTTCGCTTTGTCTATTCTTTTATATATAGAACATTTTTTAGCTTGACCAGTTTTTGATCCGTTCTTTACTGTGGCTATTTCATTGCCTGATAGTGAGTTTTATTTTGACATTGAGATGTCCTGAGTTCATCGCTTAGATTTTTTAGATTCATCTCCTTGTGATGGTTTGCCTTTGTTATAAATATGAAGTTGGATGCTCAATCCTCACAGTGATATGATTCATGGACGGATCAAGTGATGATTGTCCTACTTGGGTGGAGTTAGGAAATTTCCATTAAAGAGTTTGCACGGCCTAATGGGACTTGGTGAAGTTTTCTCCTTGATGATATGAGCCTATGGAAATTTATTACCAAGATGGAGTGTTGGATTAGTTAGTTTCTAGATTGAGTTTCATTTCTCTGAGTTTCTATAGTTTTTTCACTACTAGTATGGTTTGAATCCTCAGGGATTTTGAGTATGTTTTGATAGTTCATTCCCTCTTCCAGTTATGGAGTAGGTTATATGCATTCCTTAGCCGGTGATTTATCCTTCTGCACGGTTTCTATTCTATAGCTATAGTCCATTCCCTCTAGCTAATATAGAGTTTGTTGTTGCATTTTAAGTCAATGGTTTATCCCTATAGTGAGTGTGTTCTTCAACTATTTTTTGATTTTAGCTTGGCATAATTTAGCTTGGATGTGTGAGATTAGGATACTTAAGTCGATTTGAGTGGTTGGCACTGATATAGAATTATTGGCTTAGTTTTGATTTGATATCTTGGAATGGTGATTTGGAAGTTATGATAGATTTGTAGTATGAATGACTACACGTCTTTAGGTTTATCTTGGATAGTTGAGATCGAGCGATTCAGTCTTGGTTGGAGTTTCAACTTGGTGCTGCATACAAGCTACCTTTTTTTAGATTTGTATTAATTCAGATTTCCTGTATAGGCTAGTTGAGCCTAATCTATAGTTACCTATTTGATTTTCTTGACTTTACTTGGATTTTTGTTCATAAGTGTTCAGATGATAGCCCAAGGGCTCGATATTTGTTCTTTCAACTTTGACCTAGAGATTTTAGTCTTCTTTGAGAATTTTGTATGATATACTCAGTGGGAGTAGTATGTTGGATTTGTATTTTGTTTGGTTTCATTCTCAATTGATTGGATATCCTGGAACGGATCATTCCTTGATGAGTAGTTCTGCCTTGGTCTTTTGGATTCTAGTTTTGATTACCATCAGGACTAGTTGTAGCATTGGCATAGACTATATTCCT
The DNA here is from genome assembly GCA_030864225.1 of Capsicum baccatum var. pendulum. Classification (NCBI taxonomy): domain Eukaryota; kingdom Viridiplantae; phylum Streptophyta; class Magnoliopsida; order Solanales; family Solanaceae; genus Capsicum; species Capsicum baccatum. The sequence goes on from CM061556.1 coordinate 101,577,207, forward strand.
TGATAATCTCCATAAGTGTGCCTAGATAGTGCCTTATGAGCTTATTCTCATGGTTTTCATATTGATTTTTAGTGGATAAACTTTAGTTCTCTAAGTTTTTTTGCGATTAGATTGTGCAGGCGGAACTCATCTGAGTTTTTCCTGGTTAGAGTAGATAGCAAATTGGGATTATTAAAAAATTGGTTATAATTTGATTTGGAGTTAGTTGAAGGAATCATGAATTGGGTTGGTTTGGCTTGGATGAGCATTAATTTATCAGTTTGAGTATCGAGATGATATTAGTGTGTCGTGGTTAAGATTTGCATGTAGCAGCCTTTTTTGGTTTGTTGAAGGCTAGTTGGTGGTTGAGATTCAGTTTTGACTGTTAGGAAGTGAAGTAAAAGAGTTGTTTAAAAAAGAGAGATCTTTGGCAAAATCATTTTAAAGTGTCCTCTATTTGTGGAGGTTATCTGGGAAGTCATGCTTTGAGCATGCGGGCCATTATCTCATCCTCTTGAGCTTTTGAGATTTTTCTATTCGTTGCCTTTCGGGGATGAAAGTCCTTTTAGTAGTGGATATTGGAATAATCCTTCAGGTTATTTTCTATATTTCTACTTATTTCCGCCGTTAGGGCTTTCCCATAGTTTCCTCAATTCATTTATGACTTACTGGGACTGCCAGTTCGGTTAGCGAGCCGTTCATTTGGTTTTTAGAAACAATATTGAATTCTCTATATAGAAGTCTTTCCTGGTTCCAAATGACCACTGAATGAAAACTTTAGTAAAATGATCTCAAATGTGAGTTTAAACTGGGCCAACAACTTTGAAATATCAAATTTAGACCAGGAAGACCTTTGGTTTGGGTCCTAATGCTCCTAAGCTCATTTCGACCTAATGGTCGGAAAGTTGAATAAATGGTAATTCAGGTGTGGGAACCATATTTTGTCAAAATAACCTCGGATGTAAAATCTGATTTTGTCACTACATCTAAAATGTCTAATTTAGTATAGTTACATAGTTCATTTGCAAAAATTGGATTTTGAATGAGTCCCGAGGCGTTGTTAGAAACTTGGAAACTTTTTCTAGTTTGGTAGTGCCTGTGCATTGTGAATGCACAGGGCCCACTGTAATTTCCCTACGATGATCGCACAAGGTGTGTGATGATCTCCCTACGGTACCATGATCCAAGAGATGGCAATAGCAATATCGCTTTACCTGAAGGATCTTTAAATAGACCCGAATATCGCGATTTTGGTCATTTTCTCTTAATTCTTGCCACCTAAAAATCCTAAATGGGTGTGATGACTTCAAATTTAGTCATTGGGGAGACATGGGAGCTTGATTAAAATCTTTTATTGCGAATATAATTGGATTTAAGGTAAGAATCCTTCAAATCAATCCTTGAATTTCTTGAACTTTTTACCAAAATCCCAAATAGTTTGAGGGCTTGCTTTTAGACCTAAATGAGGTTAGTTTTCACCCATTTCTTTAGATTTATGATTCGTTGTTCATGTGTAAACGTTGGTTTAACCCCAAAAATGCATTTTTCATAAGTGGGACCCATTTGGGGTTTTTGGACACGAAGCACAATGATGCAATATGTTATTATTCTTGTATTGATGAGTAGGTTATGATTTTGATAATGTGATAGCATCTTCGGATTGTGAAGTGAAAATGGGAGTTTAGTGAATGATGTAAAGATTTATGCTTTAACTTTGAGGTAGGCTTTTGTCTACTCCTCATCGTAAGATGATGTGTGTCATATATTGCGCGTGAATGTAAATGTTATGTTTGATTAGATGTAGAATGACTTAGTATTGAATATGGAAGTGTAACACCCCGAATCTAAAACCTGGAACGCTACATCGTTCCCATAATCCCAAAGGAACACAAGCTAACCAATGACTAATATCTATAAACTGAGCACTGAATAATAGTAATAACAATAACAACAACAACAACAAACCCAGTGTATTCCCACCTAGTGGGGTCTGGGGGGGGGGTAAGATGTATGCAGTCCATACCTCTACCTCTGAAGAAGTAGAAAGGATGTTTCCGATAGACCCCCGGCTCAAGACGCGAGACACCACACAAATATAAAGTAACACACAGAACAGGATTTCATAACGTAAATACGGCACCCATAAGTAGTAGGAAACATCGGAAAACACCCAGATTCATAATAAAACAAGGAACACCGAAAGCATAACAAGAAGAGGAACAGGAATAGGAATAAAAATAGGAATAGGAAGAATAACAGGAATAAAACCCCCACCAAAAACTTCCCTACCCTAACGCCCCAAACTGGCCCTAGTTTTCTGCCCTAATTCGCGCCCTCCAGACCTTCCTATCTAGGGTCATGTCCTCGGTGAGCTGTAGCTGCTCCATATCCCGCCTAATCACCTCACCCCAGTACTTCTTCGGCCTCCCCCTACCCCGCTTAAAACCATCCAACGCTAGCCTCTCACACCTACGAATCGGTGCATCCGTGTCCCTCCTCTTCACGTGTCCAAACCAACTCAATCGGACTTCCCGCATCTTCCACTCCACTGGAGCCACACCAACCTTCTCCCTGATAGTCTCATTCCTAACTCTATCACCTCGAGTCATCCCACACATCCAGCGCAACATCCGCATTTCTGCCACCTTCATTTTTTGGATGTGGGAGTTCTTAACTGGCCAACACTCCACTCCATACAACATGGCCGGACGGACTACCATCCTGTAGAATTTTCCTTTAAGCTTGGGCGGCACCTTCTTATCACACAACACCCCCGATGCGAGCTTCCACTTCAACCATCCCGCCCCGATATGGTGTGAGACATCCTCGTCAATCTCACCGTTACCCTGTATCACGGACCCGAGATACTTGAAACTATCCCTCTTACATACCTCCTGCGATTCCAGCTTCACGACCACCTCGTTCTCCAACCTCACGTCATTAAACTTGCATTCCAAATACTCTGTCTTGCTTCTGCTCAACCTGAACCCTTTAGACTCAAAAGTTTGTCTCCACACCTCTAATTTGTCATTCACACCCTTTCGGGTCTCATCAATCAGAACTGCATCGTCTGCAAAAAGCATACACCAAGGCACCTCCCCTTGAATACGCCGCGTCAATACATCCATCACCAAAGCAAACAGAAAAGGACTAAGAGTAGATCCCTGATGCAATCCTGTCAAGACAGTGAAATGATCTGAGTCTCCTCCCGCCGTCCTTACCTGAGTTTTCGCTCCATCATACATATCTTTAACTGCTCTGATATAAGCCATCGGGACTCGACTCACCTCCAAGCATCTCCAAAGCACCTCCCTGGGAACTTTGTCGTAAGCCTTCTCTAGGTAATATCGTAAATATGGAAACATGAACTAAAAGGCTATTAGGTTCAATACTAGTACATAACTGAAAAATATGGTATAACGATACCAAAACAAGTGGGATAATTGTCTGCACATACTGTTGTCTGAAAGCCTCTAAACTGTCTGAATAAGGAATTGATGGGACATGTCCCGAACTAACTCAAACTACTGAAATAAACAGAAAACTGAAATAGTAATGTGATCATTATGTCCTCAAAGGATGAGGACTCACATCTGACTCTGACTGCTGAACCGGGATATTATTGATGCTCTGGAGATTATGCTTCTAAACCTATGGCATAAGACACTATAGTGCAAATGCGTCAGTACTTTGAATATACTAGTATGCAAGTGAGGTAGGATAAATGTAAATGGTTCATATGCATGAACAATACTAAATGACTGACTAACTTGAACATGAGAATACATGCATGACTACATAATTGTAACTGAGATCATGATAGGATTGAATACTGAGTTCTGACTACTGAGTCTACTAATATTGGTATTTGAGTCACTGATAAGTGAGAAAGACTGATACAATATTACTGAATACTAAGGGACTGATACTATACTACTAATACATGAATAACTATTTCTGACAGTTCTGATAATGAAGAACTGGTCTGGTTGACTGTGTATAATAGTCCTGAAGCTGAATACTGATAATATTAGTTTTGATAACTGATATAACTAATAACATGAGTTAGGAGAACTGATATAACTGATAACATGAGTTCTAAGAACTGATATAACTGATAACATGAGTTCTGAGAACTGATATAACTGATAACATGAGTGACTGTATCTGACAGTCCTAAATCTAATGGAACTATCTGAGTTCTATACTATGTCTGAGTTATTGAATATGAGATTAGTTCTATCTAGCCGGTGATCTCTAAATCTAATGATACTGATACTAATTGATCATAGTTAGGATCAGTCCTGTCTAGTGGGTGATCTCGGAGTCTATTTAGAATGATAAGGATTGACTGCATCTGACAGTCCTAAATCTATACTACAGAGCTAAATTGACTGTATCTAACAATCCTAATTCTGTAACTAAAACTATATGATGTATTCATCTAACCGACATTCCCCATACTTAGTTAACTGGGGTTCAACCTATAAACCCAGCTGGAAGGGTATCTGTACCACACCACTAGTAAAGACAACTGCTGTGGAGTCAGTTCTAATCTAGCGGGTGACCCCTGGCATCAGTCCTATACATTTAAATGTGCTAACGGGTGATCCCTGAGTATCTCAGTCTTATCTAATGGGGAACATCTCGTATCTATGCTGGCTACGTAGTTTTGGAACTTAGGGATTGCTTCTAGGAATCTTAGTCCTACCTAGCGGGTGAGTCCCCATCTTCAAAGGCTCGCTCGGTGCTAAATCCTACTCCCATTTGAAAGACACTAAACTGATTAACTGAACTGAGCTGATTAACTAAATTGAACTGATACTAGCAGTATTGTTTAGTGGAGCTAAACTGAATTTACTGAGTTCCATTGACTGACAAAATGTACTGAGTTTTGAGGACTGATGGAGAATACTGAAGTTACTGAGATTCCTGGGAATACTGAGCTTACTGAGATTACTAAGTTACTAAAATTACTAAAATTTCTGAGATTTCCTGAGTCACATGACTGACTGAGTTTTATGGATCATAGGTTGACTGAGGAGATCGTGAAAACATGACATGGCTATAGGCACGCAGCTAAATGTTTGGGTATAAGTACCTCAAGGACTCGATGAGAAGAAATTAACATGGCATGGATTACTTGAACACATGACCAGCAACACAATTCAAAATTCATATATTGAAGAACTTCATCAAACATTTGATATGCATAAGCTTGTACATACATGGGGATTTCTTAATATCATACTAGTTGGGCATTGTTCCTTTATCTAGGCATTTAATCATACACATGATAGTCATAACACATGTGGACAACATTATACACCAATCAAACACCTTGATTCATATCTAATTTCATCATCCTAGGGTTTATTCATAGGTTTACATGAATATAAATCTATATAAATCAATTCCACATAAAATTTATCACCCAACATGGATTTGAATTCTATTGATCATTCTCAACATAAAAAAACCAATCCAACATGAAATTCATAAATAAATCCATAGACTTAAACTTAGAAAAGAGATTCTTTGGCTTCATGGACGAAAGGAGTCCATGAATAAACACTACACATACCTTAGCTTGTGATTCTACAAAGATTGACAGATAGATTCATGAAATTTAACGGTGAATTCCCTTGGAATTAAACCTTCTATGAACACTCTAGGGCTTGTTCTTGAGAGTTTTTGAGATTAATTGAGTATAAGATGCTGAATTTATGACCAAATATCATGTTATATAGCTATATAGGGTGGGAAATTGACCCTTCAACCCTAGGACACGTATTTAATTTATGAGAAAATTTCTCAATTTTCATCCTTGGCGTGACGCGCCACTATCGTGCCAAGTCACTGGAAAGTGATAAATGGGAAATTGCATGGTGGTGTAATGTGGCACTATCGCGTTGCCACCTTGTCTGCGACCTGGAAGTTTGGCGCGATGAGCCACTATCATGGAGCAATACTGTAAATTTCTATTTGAGCTATCTCCGCGATGCGCTGAAGGCTCAGGTGATACATTGTCTCACTAAAAAGTCTCAAACTCTGCACCCGGGTGTTGGATTTGGGAAAATTTGGTATCGATGGAAATATTATACGATTCCCAACATGATAAAAAGTTAAAATATTGAAAATAACATGTGTATAAAAGTGGATTCATCTTTTAAAGAAAGCTTCTTTCTTGGGGAAACTTTTCAAGCTAGGAAAGTATGGGGTATTATAGGAAGTTTGGTATTTAGATGAGGGTTCTGACCTGTAGAGTGAAATTCTTACCACCTTTTAGGAACTTATTTCCTTCTCCCTAGTTTGGAATAATGCATAGTATGTGTACGATATGAATCTAGGTTTGAGATGTGGTTTAAGTTTTGAATTAATGATTAGTATGATTAACCTTAGTTGGGCTAGTCTAGTGATCTTGAAACCCTTATTTGTGTAGTGTTGACTTAAATTCCCTTGTTTTTAGATGCAATTCTATCTTAGTATTTTTTATGGCTTACTTGACATCTATAAGTTCACCTAGATAACTTTGCCTAGTTTGGTGTATAAATTGCCTAAATATGAAGATTGAGGATTAGAAGTGGGCTCTTCCATCCCACCTTAGGCCATGACTTATGTTAACCCTTGTGGACTTAGTTACGGATATTAGACCTAGTGAGACTATTGAACCTTTATAATAAGTTTACTTCGTGGCTTGGTAAATTATGATGACTTTCCCTTGATTATGATTAATGGCCTATAGAGATGATATTCCTCTTAGATATGATATTGGGCCTTAGAGATGTTATTTCCCCTTAGATATGATAATTAGAATATAAATATGATATTTGTCTATAGAACCATGGCTTTTAGCTATCAGTTACTTAACTATCAGAATTTAGTACGTCCGTGTCAGTCTAAACCTCAGTTATCAGAAAACCAACATTCAGTCCCAGTTATAATCTTAGTCATTTTTACAATCTTAATTACCATCTTAGCTATAATCTATGTTATAGTCCTAGTCCAGCTAGATCAAAAGCTCAGTTCACTTTTAGGATTACCTGACCATAGCATATGACCATTAGTTACTCAATTATTAGTATTTTAGTACCTCGGTTATAGAATATTTCTGAATCATGTCATACACTTAGTCTCGCATTTTTAAGTAACACATTTTTCATAAATCCATGCCCGGTCACCTCATGTCACTCAGTCAGTCCTTACCTCCTATGCATAATATTCTATAGCCTCAGGCTGATTATTTAGACTAAGTACAGTTCAGTCTTATATGCCTAACATATATCTATCAATTATTTAGTTAATCAGATCAGTTAGTATATTTATGCATTCATACTCAACCCCATGTAAACCTTTTCAGTAGTCTCAGTTGTAGTGCATAAGATTTAGTCACTTTATATTAGATGATTTTTCATAGGCCTTGCCTCCTAATACAAGAACCCAACCATGTAGCAATCTCTTATTTAGATGTCCTACTCAGACCAAGCTAAGGTTTGCTTTTTCTCTACTGTTATTAGAATTGAATAGAAAGAGTGTCATAGAAAATCTCTAGTCGAGTATAAGTTTTCAGCATGAGTTAGTCCGCAGAGCCATTAGTTTCATTTAATAGTCAGGCGAACAAGTTCAGACGGTGTGGTTTCCATCTTTCCATCCAGTCGTACTATTCGGAGTCTCATGAATGTGATCTTTCTAAGATGGACTAACCAGGTAGTTGCGTGTTTAGCCCAGTTCATTAATCATGTCTTAGTTTTAGATCTCTGATATTTAGTCATGATTTGGTTCGTAGGTGCCTTGTGCATCACCTTAGTTTTCCTCAAAGCTCAGCAATGTCAGCCCAACATTCTTTAAAGGGGATAGTGTCCCAAGGGGGAGATACACTATAATTCCCTAAAAATTTTATGATATAAGTATGCCACTCTCTTCTCGTAATGAATCCAGTTTGGGGTAAGGGGTTCTTATGAGTTGACCCTCATACTCCGATCTCAGCCATAAGCTATGTATTCAAGGTGCTCAGTTTAGGTCACAATATTCAGCTCATGTATGATATTCAAGACTCAGTTATGTTCTTATGTTTCCACTCATCCATATTTAGTAATTAATCTCAGGATCATTAGAATTTTGAATTTTAGGAAACAGTCTTCCTTAAACTTATTCAGTTTCATGCTTAAATTTCCATTAGAAACTTTGTATCAGGAATTTCTATTGCAAACCTGGTATCAACTACCATTGCATATCCAGTCATGCAGTCATGTTTCAGTTCATTCATGTATTCATACATCAAATATTCATGTTCAGTATGATACATTAAGTTCATTAGTTATGTTAGTCATGTACTCATGTCTCAGTTGCTCATGTTCAGTATGTACTATAGCATATCTTTTCTCCTATATTAGTAAGCCTCATTCGAGGATGAATGTTCCCAAGGGGGAGATATTGTAATACCCATACTTCAACCTAGCTTGAATTCATCCCAAAAATGTTAAATACTTGCTTTAAAAGATGAATCATCTTTTATAAATGTGGAATTTTCAAGATTTTGACTTTTTTTGTGTGGAAAATTGAATAAGCATTCCATCAATACCAAATTCACCCAAACTCGACACCCAGGTGAAGAGTTAGATCCATTTTAGTATGACAATGTACCACCTGGTACTTTAGCGCGTTGCGAAGCTAGCCAAAATGGAATTTATCAAAAATAGTGAGCCTCTAAGATATTGGCGCATTGCATTAAGGCTCAATTTTAGAATTGTCAATTTCCATTGCTCCAATGCAATTCCACATCATTGCGATGCAATTCTAGTTCATAGCCAAGCTGGCAATGCAATTTTTACTGGATCACGCCACCAACCAGTTTCCCAATTGTCAAATTTCCAATGAGCTCGTGCGATTTCACCTTGTCGTGCTAGCATGTAAATTTGGGATTTTTCAGGTTCCATCATTTAATTTCAGGGGCTATTTGATAAATTTCAAAAATCCCAAATCATCCTATCACGACATTAAACCCTAAAAAGACCTATTATCTCATTGTTTAGCTACATCTCTCAAGAAATAAATGACTCTCTCTCAAATATAAAAAACCCTAGCCCCTAGTTTCAAAAACAAATATCAAGAATCCCTCCAAGAACTTCAAGAAACTCACAATCAAGGTATGTCAATTGTTGATTCTTGACTCCCTTTTACCCATGACGCTCAAGGATCCCTTTTCAATTCAAAGATTGTGTATTTAAGAATTTTCATGATTTATTTGAATTGGAATTCATGTTCATGTTGTTGTTGGGTTTTGATCCATGTTATAGACTATTAATTTCAAGAATTGACCTTGGTGTGTGATGATTTATGTGGTATTCTTGATAAACCCTTCAATTTGGAAGTTGAATTATGTATCCATGATAATTTGATTTATTGATTATTGTATAACTAAAGCATGCCCCCCACGTGTTTGATAAAATGCCTATGTGAAGAAAATAGTGCCTTCATAGCAGGTTATTATAAAATTGCCATTCATGTACAAGTTAGTGCATGTAAAGTGTTTGATGAAATGTCTTAGTTAATCAATTGTGGATATATGTAGCCATTGTTGTGCTTTCAAGCTTGTGCCATGATTTACTTTTATGCTATCGAGTCCTGGGGGTATTAAATACCCGATAAGTTAGCTGGGTGCCTAGAGCTAGTGTCATTTTTTATGATACTCTCGGTCAAGCCATGATTAGTAGAATTCAGTCAGTCATGAGACTTAGCAAAACTCAGTAAACTCAGTATCAGTCCAGTCCCATTCACTAATCCCAGTAGTCTCAGAAATCTCAGTGATCTCAGTCAGTCATCATATCTCAGTAGTATTCGGTTCGGACCTTAGTAAAGTCAATCAACTAGCAGAACTCAATAGTATTCCATCAGTTAACAGAATTTATTAGTATTCCATCTGTCAACGGAAATCCAGAGAACTTAGTTCAATTTAGTTAATCAGTAAATCAGAAAAAAATTAGTTCAGCCTAATATGAACTAGGAAATTAGTTTTGTGTCTATTCAGTTGGGAGTAGGATTCAGTACTAAGTGAACCCAAGAATGAGTACACACACTGTTAGCTAGTAGAGGGTGTGATCCTTAGTAGCAATCTCTGCATTCCATACCTACGTAGAAAATATAGGTTGAGATGTACCCTCATGAGCGATTCAACCTTGAAATGGATAGTTTCAACTTGGTGTTGCAGATCTTGCATGCAACCTTTGTTTTAGATTTATATCAATTCAAATTTCATGTATAGGCTAGTTGAGCCTAATCCGTATTTACCAATTTGATCTTCTTGACTTTAGTTGGATTATTATTCATAAGTGTTTAGATAATAGCCCTAGGCTTGATATTTGTTCTTTCAACTTTAACCTAGAGATTTTAGTATTATTCAAGAATTTTGTATGATATACTTAGTGGGAGTAGTATGTTGGAGTTGTGTTTTGTGAGGTTTCATTCTCGATTGATGGGACATCCTGAAATAGATGATTCCCTTATGAGTAGTTCTGCCTTGGTCTTTTGGATTCTAGTTTTGATTACCATCCAGACTTGTTGTAGCATTGGAATAGACTATATTCCTTGATTATCTCCATATGTGTGCCTAGATAGTGCCTTATGAGCTTATTTTCATGGTTGTCGTATTGACTTTCAGTGGATAAACTTTAGTTCTCTAATTATTTTGCGATGAGATTATGCAGGCGGAACTCATGTGAGTTTTTTCCTAGTTTAGAGTAGATAGCAGATATGGATTAGTAAAATAAGGTTTTATTTGGATTCGGAGTCAGTTGTAGGACTCATGAATGGTGTTGGTTTGGCTTGGATGAGAATTTATTGATTTATGTAGATGATATTAATGTGTCATGGTTAAGATTTGCATTGATCAACAATTTTTTAGTTCGTTGAAGGCCAGTTAGTGGTTGAGATTTAGTTTTAATTATTAGGAAGTAAAGTAAGAGAGCTGTTTGAAAAAGAGAGATTTGAAGGAAAATCCTTTAAAAGTGTTCTCTATTCATGCAGGTTATCTAGGAAGTCATGCTTCGAGCATGCGGGCCTAGTGTCTCATCATTTTAAGATTTTGAGATCTTTTTATCCGTTGCCTTTTAGGGATGAAAGTCCTCTTAGTAGTGGATATTTGAATGATCCTTCAGGTTATTTTCTATATTTCTACCTATTTCTGCCGTTAGGGCTTTCCCATAGTTTCCCTAATTCATTTATGGCTTACTGGGACTGCTAGTTTGGTTACCGAGCAGTTCATTTAGTTTTTAGAAACAATATTGAATACTCTGTATAGAAGTCTTTCCTAGTTCCAAATGACCATCGAGCAAAAACTTTAGTGAAATCATCTCAAATGTGAGTTTAAACTCGGCCAGCAGCTCTGAAATATCGAATTTAGAATAGGAAGACCTTTTGTTTGGCTCCTAATGAACCCGAGCTCATTTCGACCTAATGGTCGAAAAGTTGAATAAATGGTAATTCAGGTGTGGGACCCATATTTTGTCAAAACAACCTCGATTGGAAAATCTAATTTTGTCACTATATGTAAAATATCTAATTTAGTACAGTTACATAGTTCATTTGCATAAATTGGATTTTAAATAAGTCCTGAGACGTTAGATACTTCGAAAAATTTTCAAGTTTGCTAGTGCTGGTGGATTATGAATGCACAAGGGCCACTGTAATCCCCCTACAACGATCTCTAAAGGTGTGTGATGATCTCTTCATGGTGATCATGATCCAAGGGATGGCGATAGCAGCATCTCTTTACCTGAAGAGGCTATATATAGACCCGAATGTCGCGATTTTGATCATTTTCTCTTAAACCTTGTCACCTAAAAACCCTAAATAGGTATGATGACTTAAATTGAGTCATTGGGGTGGAATGGGAGCTTTATTAAAATATTTTATCGCAAATATAATCGGATTTAAGGTAAGAATCCTACAAATCAATTCTTGAATTTCTTGAATTTTTTACCAAAATCTCAAATAGTTTGAGGGCTTGCTTTTAGCCCTAAATGAGCTTTGTTTTTACCCATTTCTTCAGAGTTATGATTCTTTGTTCATGTGTGAACGACGATTTAACTTTAAAAATACTTTTTTCGTAAGTTGGACCCACTTGGGGTTTTTGGACTCAAAGCACAATGATGCAATATGGTATCATTATTCTCATATTGATGAGTAGATTATGATTTTGATAGTGTGATGGCATTTTGAGATTGTGAAGTGAAGATGGGAGTTTAGTGAATGATGTAAGGATTTGCTTATTAACTTTGAGGTAGGCTGTTGTTAACTCTTCAACGTAAGGTGATGTGTGTCATATATTGTGCGTGAAGTGAATGTTAAGTTTGATAAGGTGTAGAAATGACTTAGTATTGAATATGGTAGTTTGGGGTTTAGATGAGGGTTCTAACCCGTAATGTGAAATACTTACTACCTTTTAGGACCCTATTGCTTTCTCCCTAGTTTGGACTAATGCATAGTATGTCTATGATTTGAAGATATCTTTGAGATGTGGTTTAAGTTTTTGAATAATGATTAGTATTATTACCTTAGTTGGGCTAGTCTAGTGATCTTGAAACCCTAATTTGTGTAGTGTTGACTTAAATGCCCATTTTTTTGATGTAATTCCTATCTTAGTATTTGTTATGGCTTACTTGACATCTAGAAGTTCACGTAGATACCTTAGCCTAGTTTGGTGTATAAATTGCCTAAATATGAAGATTGGGGATTAGAAGTGGGCTCTTACAGCCCACCTTAGGCAAAGACTTGTATTAGCCCTTGTGGACTTAGTCACGGATATCAGGCCTAGTGAAACTATTGAACCTTTAGAATAAGTTTACTTCGTGGCATGGTAAATTGTGATGACTTTCCCTGGATTATGATTAATGGCCTATAGAGATGATATTCCTCTTAGATATGATATTGGGCCTTAGAGATGTTATTTCCCCTTAGATATTGTAATTAGACTATAGAGATGATATTCCTCGAAGATATGATATTTGTCCTTTAGATTTGTTATTTCCTCTTAGATATGATAATTGGCCTATAGAGATGATATTCCTATTAGATATGATTTTGGGCCTTTTGAGAAGTTATTTCCTCTTATATATGATAATTGGCCTATAGAAATGATATTCCTCATAGTTATGAGTTATGATTCATTGATGCATTATGCCACCCAGATGTTAGATACCTCCTATGTGTGAGACAATTATAGATATGCTTTATGGATTATAAAGATGTTAGGCGTCGTGATTATACTATGGATTATAAATATGAAATGATGTATGAATATGATTTTGATATGGGTTCCAGTTATGTATGTGGGCCAAAGGCTGTGGTTATGATGTTATAATTTTTCCAGGAACATTATTAGTCCCAAGGCTGTATGATGATATAAGTTATCTATCTAGGAAGTATCTATCTTTGTAAAGGATGTGATTGTATTTTATTGATATATTAATGCTTATGGTTCCATTGTATGAATACTGGTGATGGAATGCATAAATTTGGTAAATTCATGATCGTTGCATCAATCGTTGATATAATTTTGATTAAATTATAATAGTATTATTATTGTCTTTAACTAAGGATTAAAGCCCACTTTCTACCTAAGAATGGATTTTTTTCATAATAAGAAATGCCTATTTTAATGAATAACTTATATAAACAAGAGATTGATAATGATGTTTTAAAGATTTGACTGAGATAGATTCAAATGTATAATTTGATATTACTAATTACTCTGATCGTGAAAGATTCTGACCCTTTCTACACTTTTATAATGATATAGTCCTGAAATTTACTCCAGGAAGCAAACTTATGGATTTAACCTCTTTTTGTCACACACATCTCTCTAGTATGGAATGGAGAAAAATGCTTGATTAATAATATAAATTCTTGGTAAAACCAGATGATGGTTATAATATTAATGTTATGTATATATGCCCATTGATAATGTGATATTGATGATGAATGATGAATTATGGAAATATATTCTACCTTGCTTCCCTTTTCATGTTTATTTACTTTAGCACTCATGGGGCTTGCACTTTACTTTTGCCCTCGTCGGGCTCTCTCTCTATTATTGACATTGATTTAGATATTATAATAATGTGATGATGTCCGAAAAGGCCGAAGGATATTATGATGATGTGATGATACCCAACAAGGCCGGAGATTATTATATTGATGTACCAATGTGTATATTTATGGATTTAAGTCCGGCTAGCCCTATATATGATAATTACATATATCCCCGACAAGCTCGAATAATGATTATAGAGAGGATGATGATGATGGTTATGAGGATGACAATGGTCATGATGATGATGATAATGTTGTGGTATTCTGAATTTTGTTGCATTTATTCATGCATGCACATCGTCTATCACAGGTATGAACCTATACTATCATCTATTATTGTACAGTTTGATAGATATGCGTGATGATTATGCCTTGTGGTGTGTTGTATGGTGATTTAACCTTCCAAGCCTGGGGTGGTGGGGGCACACATAGTCCCGATTAGGTATTTGGTTGTCCTAAATATCCAGTTACTTACATTGTTATTGACATTGTTATTATCATTGTTATAGATAGTTTATGACAAATTGGTCATTGATTTGGTACCGATACTTGAGGTATAATTATGACCCATTTATCTTATGATTATATTATTATGCATGATCATCTGATGACTCGGTATATGGATTAGAGCCCTGCATATTCTAGCACTAGCTTCTACTATGGTTATGCGGTCTTAAATTAGTTTGATGATCTAAGCTATACTTTTAGTAGACTTTGATTATATACTTATATGTATATGCATACATAGAAATATATATAGCTATGGTGTTACAGTATATTCTTTCCTTTAATTTATTCAGATTGTATATTCATTCCTTGCCCTTGTATACTTATATGTATCTTCCTTCCAATTTTACTTTGTATATTGTATAGTGATATACGGTAAAGTGTTGAGTTTCCTAAGTCTGGCTAGAATAAGATAGCGCATCTTTAATATTTCCTTAGCCTTAATATGTCAAGCCTATTGGGCAGGAATAGGATAGGTGATCTCTATTATCTCATTGGCTGTGTCAAATGGTTTTTGGCCATTTGGGTGTAGTTTTTGATTTTGTTTATATGTTATATATGTTTTCTTTATATATGTCAGCTTAGTTGGCAGTTGCCTACTGAGTACCATTCGTTTGGTTCTCATACTACATTTCTACATCCTACAGATCATAGTATAGTTTATCGATGTTAATGTGTGTATCTTGTAGAGCAGCTATGGTTCAGAGACTTAGACTAAGCTCGTGACCTTTAACGTATAGCTTATCTCTTCCTTATGTATTTGACTAGTCTCTATGTTGTATTTAGAGATAAGTTATATTAGTGTATTCATTTGTACTTCACTTTGAAATCTTATTATGTAAAAGCTCTTGTATTGATACCACCAGGTTTTGGGATTATATTTTGTGTTGATTCTCTTATTTCATCTACACTACATTCTCTTCTTTATATACAATGAGTAGTTTGTTACTAGTCATTCTGAACTACAGGTTTGGCATGCTTTTTGGTGGGTTATAGTAGGCGCCATCATGACGTGCGAAATTGGGTCATGATATTTTTACAATCAACCAATATACCATCACGTGAGCCAAATATCCACTCATTATTTCCAACCATTCATGAAATCCAACATGATTCATACGCCAATAGAGTATGAATACATCACAATATACAATTGGTACCACAATATGCTTTTCATCAAACAAAACACAATAATTCTCATGTACAGAAGCTATCAACATTACATAGGACCCCACAAGATAAAACATAGCACAAAATAAACTAAATCCACAAATTACATCACCTATAGGCCCCCACACCGGCACAATACAAAAAAATATCAATTTTTCATGATTAGTTCTCATACTATTGAAATGCATTTTGTTTCAACATTAACTACCCAACTTAGTCTGAAAGAAGTTAAGCCATAACCTACATCGAAGGCCTAAAATAGGTCCGAAACACTTCAATTCTAAAGCCCATGTCATCACGAACGGACACCAAATCAACTAAAACATCAAAATAGAATCTACACATCAAAATTAAGCCAAAAATACCCATATTGAGTAGTTTCAAGTTGGGGTCAAGACGAACCCCCAAAATAGGTTTTTGAAAAAAAGGGAAAAATGGTAACTTTATTTCAAAAACATGTGCCCCATACTATTAGGAGTCTGTATCTGAAAACTCAAGCAAAAAAGAGTTTAAAACAAGGTCTAAATCAAAGTAAAACAAATTTTAAACTTTATAAGGTAAAATCATCAAAATCCATTTGAAAATCAAGAATGAAGGTTATTTTTAAGATGAATTCGAGGGGAAACTGATAATCATAGGATTAGAAATTCATGAAGTGTAAAAGGAGTGAACTTGGGGTTTAAATTGGAGAAATACCTTTTTTAGACCTTACTGGCAAAAATCTTTAAATTTCATACTTTAATCCATGTTTAAAATGCAAATTTGGTATTAAAGATGGATGAAATTAGATGAAATAGGTGTAATGGAGCCTACCCAATCTTACAATTAGAGAATTTTTCTTAAAACAATGAAACCCTAAGCTCAAAGTCTCAAAAATGGCAAAAAATACCAAAAACCAGTATTTATATACTTAGGCTTTGTGATCGCAGTCTAGGGTTGTGATCATGGTTCCTCGCCTATCAAGGGTATAGTGATTGCAAAACGGGTGTCGTAATCACAAACCTCAACTGCAGGACGAATCGAGATCACAATAGGAGCATCACAATCACGGGTGTACCATATAATTGGTGCACTAGTTAGGGACTTGGTAATTTTCCAAGTTTCCACAGGCCCCTCGAGATTCACCTGTAATCTTTTGAGTGCAGAAAAACAATGCTTCCCTATAAAATTCAATGCTCTAGACTCAATAGAGATATCTGATTTTCGAAATTTTTTTTTTCACAATGTTGACCCCCAAAACCCAAAATCACAACTTTCCAAACTGAGGGCCAAAATGAGATTTAAAAGCCATGAACCCACACCTAACATATTACAACCCTAAAATTGAGGTTCCTAATTTTTTGGCATAGTCCATTCTGCAATTTGGTGCATGAATTAAAATATATAACAAGAAATCAATTATAAGGCTCTTAAGATGCCAAAAACCACAAAATCAAATCAATGACACCAAAATGCATCGAGAATTGTGCTAATCATCCCCACACTCCAAAAATACCATAGTTCAATTATGAGAAGGGTTGAAATAATCAAATCACATAAAAACACATTTTCCTCATTATTCATCAAAATTTAGGTCGTTACAACAACACTTATCAAATATTTTTATTTCTGCTTGAGGACAGTCATCTACAATGGGAGTAACACTATCGGTTAGATTATACATAACCTATAGATTCGACAGGCTGAATACAATAAAAAATAAAGTATAAAGTACCTATGGAGTTTTGAAGTTATTAGGAAACACAGTCTTAGCGGCTTTCACATATTGATTACAAATAAAACAAATAAATGCTCTATACTATTGATGTTTCATTTCACAAAACCCTCTCATTTACTTACCTGCCAACTAATTAGACAAATACATGATCAGATCTTGCCCTATTCCCTATGGCATTGAGCAGAACTTAGTTGGGTTATATATTTGATCAACACTTTATAATTTTTGGGAGGTGTAATTTAGGCGACATCAAATTTTGGCGTATTTTTAGGGAATATAGTTATAGAGTTGATTGATTGTGTTTGTTTGATTATTGGTTTTGCTTTTAATTTGACATTTATATTATTTCCAAGGCTCACACCGATGCATGCCTGATACTCTGAGTTAAGGAAATCCCCTAATTCTAGCTGATCTTGAAGTTAAGAGAACTTTGAGATAGAATTGAAGGATTTGGATTAAAGAAGTTCATGACCAAAGTGCCCTGCTCAAAGGGTTCATAATGACCAAACAATGTTGAATAGGCCACTTTAGCATGATGTTAAAAAATATATAGAATAAGTCACTACTCGATTAATGGCTACAGAAAATACTAGGCAAGTAGCTATCCCACGAGCTTCAAGGGAAGAAAAGGCTAGACAAATAGAGGAAAAGTGTCTAGATACACTAATTGAGAAGAAATAGGGGAAAACAACAGTACAATAATAGTTTCCTATTAATGATAATCCAAAGAATGATTTAGGGATATTGAACCAATTGAAACAGGTATAATTGAACCTTTAGAATTGCCTTGAGGTACAAAGTTTGATATGATAAGTACGATAATCCAGTTACTGAACTTGAAGAGAGTGTTTGTCGGCCTTTCAACTAATAATTTAAACATGCATATTATGAGCTCTGTGGGGAGACTCTCTTTATATAATTTCCCTCAAGTTTTCAGGAGACAATTTATTGAGATTATTCCGTTTATCTCTAATCAGGAAAATTACTCTTTGGTTAGGTGAGTTTCCCTATAGATCATCTCTACTCAAAATTAGTTGAGGACTCTTATTGGATAAATTTTGCTTGCTCTATAGAATATTGTAATTGAAAGATAAAATATACAACTTTTGACAGTTATTTTAGTGATATTATATGAAGTCCTAATTTAGGTTTAAGAAGAAGATCCAAAATATGCCAAATCATAGGATTATAGGGAGAAACGTTCTTGACATCTTCTACCGATGCTTGAATACAAATACTACGGCTGTAACAAACACTATTACAGGTGGAGCCTTCATAAGTCTATGATGGAAACATGATACTAAAAGCTTAGACCATATTACTAAATCAAACTGAGGGTGGCATACTTGGAAGGTAGATAGAGCAGTTGGTAATTATTCAATTGGGGTCTCTAATGAGCAACGAGAGATAGATAAGATAGTGGCTCAAAAGAAGGATTGACTAAAGACTGAGATTGGATTTCTTAATAAGTAATTTTCATCAGCTAGGATAGAAAAGATTAATGTCGCGGGTGCATAAGGTAAAGCTTCTAGATATTAAGATTACAATTTTGAGGAAGAATCTAAATATATCCAGAGAGATATGGTGGGTTTTTTAGCCAAGGGATAAAGTACTAATCAAGATGATTGGGACTATAGGAAATATAATCAAGGTTGGAACTATTATAGAGACAACTACAAAAGGCATAGATATAAGAGTAGAGATTGTAATGATGACTGGAATAGAAAAAATAATGGTGACTGGAGTCAAAAAGATGATGACAAGGACAACAGTGGCCTTTATGTTTTAATAGGTAACCAATATACTGAAGCAAAAAATTTAAGGATAGAAGCTTTTCTTTGAAAAATCGTTTAATGGTTAGACAACCAAGAGACTTTCCTAAATAAAATTAAGGCAGATATTTCAGGGTTGAGCCAAAAGGTGGATCCACATACAACTGCTATTAAATATCTTGATCAACAATTTGGGAAGATTTCTACCACTTTAAACCAGCATCAACTGGGCGCGCTTCCAATCAACACTATTCAAAATACTAAGAATAGCAATCACTATATACCTATTATGACTTAAAGTATTAAGGCTACTATAGATTCAGCTATCCCTATGGTTGAAAAATTAAGGAATAATCCTGTAGACATTGATGACACAAACCAGATAAAAATTGAATATTCGGTTATAAATAATGAGGCATCTCAAAAGTATCTAGTTGTTAAGAAGAAAGTTGAGGCGAATAAAGAAAAGGGCAAAGAGGTCATACTAGTATTGAAGTCCATTCGTTGATATCCTTCAACCTTCCCCATTGATTGATGAAGAAATGTAAAGATGGAAAGTATTAAAAAAATTATTTTTATGTTAAAAGATTTTTCAATGAATATCCCTCTTATGGAATCTCTAGAGCAAATGTCGGGTTTTGTGAAATTCATGAAAGATTTAATGATGAAGAAAAGGACCATAAGTTTTGGGCCTGCTGATAATGTGCACCATTGCAGTTCTATTACCTCTTACTCTTTAGTTTAAATGAAGAAACATCTGTGAGATTTCATGATTCCTTGTACTATTGGGTCTTTCAATTTTTTACTAGCCTTATGTGATTTGGGTGCTCATACTAAAATGATGCCACTAGTCATCTACAAGAAGTTGGGGTTGGGATCCTAAATCAACCTCTATGATATTTTTAATAGTAGATCGCATTATGAAAAAGCCCATGGGTATCTTGTGTGATGTGTTGTGAAGGTATCATCTTTTATAGTTTTGTTAGATTTTGTGATTCTTGATTGTGATGTCGACTTCAAGTTTTAAACTTGTGAAGTCCTTCCATAGCTACAAATAGGGCATTGGTTGACATGGAAATGGGTCAGGTGAAATTTCAACTTAATGATCAGTAATTTACCTTTAATATATTCTAATCTATGAAATAGGCCAAGGATATACGTGTGGTATCTATGATTGATATCATACATGAGGATGAATTGCTAGTACCTACAAAGGAGAGACTTGGTGTTAAGGCACTTGCAGTTGTGATAATGAATTTTGATAATGATTGTATTGATGAGTATGATAAGATCGTGAACAAACTTGTTGGTAGGGTTTCATACACTTATGTACTGATGTAATATAGAAATATAGCACTTTTGAAACTTTAAATAAGGAAAATAGGTAGGTTTCTGAGGTTATTTTGTTAAATATGATTTCTTTGGGATGTGCTTTGTAGAAAATCATGTATAGAATGGTAAGTTCATGAAGAGGTAAAAAATGTATTTTGGCTATTTTGGAGAAATTATGGATGTTTGGGACACTTTCTGTATTGATCGTAATCAAAGAATGTTTGAGAATTAGAGAAAAGCTAAAAAAATAACTCTCAGCACCTACTAAGTCAAACTACAGACCATATGTTTGACCTACGGATCGCAGGTTGTCAAAGAAATTGCCAGAAGTTTATAATCTTGAGAGCTGAACTTGCAGGTTTTTTCCATCGACACCTGCTAGTTGTAACTTTTCCCAGTGTCAGGATCGCAACTACTACTTATACCCAGTGTTAGACCGTGGGTACGGGCCACATGTGGCCACCAACCCTGTCTTCTCGTATTTTATTAGGGCTTTTGTTTTAGGGTTTCCCCATGTACTATAAAACACCCTTTAAGTGGTTTTTAGTAGGAGTTATACACTTTTGATGTTCACAAATATATTTTTATTCTAAGATTTAATTTTGATCTTGGGATTATCTTTTATTAACTTTAGTTGATCAATTCAATTACGATCATAGGCTTTTACGCTTCTTATCATTGTGCTTTCATCTATGCTTTCTATTATGAGTGTTGTTGATTTCTTCACTATCATGAGCGGCTAATTTCCATGGCTAGATATATGCAAACCTTAGCGAACTGATGAAGTTGGGGAATTACGATTATTGAATTGAACCAATACTCGTGTCATGCATTGCATTATCTTCACTATAATAGGTTTCTTAGCGGTGGCTAATATTAAGATACCACCTAGATTATTTCTCCAAAAGAGGAGTAGTGACTAGGAAAAGATAATGACAACTATAATTTGGAGTTTATCTATCCATCCACATTGCTATGTATTATCTACGTAAGATGGTTATATTTAATCTGTTAACTAGAGACTCAAAATGTAATAGTTAAATAAGATCAAGATAAGGTCTAGTAAGGTGACATCCTTAGAATCAAAAGGTAAATGGTGAAATCTGTCTACTCATCCAAAATACTATAGATGGTACATAACTTATTGATTATTCATTAAAGGTATCGGGTGGGTTAAACATAATATCATAATCCTATAGAGTTGAGAATCCAGGGGTAACACAATCCTAGATTTCACCAATACTTATCACAACTGAAGTTGATATTAGCTCTTTGTTTGATAGTTTTATTCAAATCCCTCTATTAACTTTTTTAATTCTTACCCGTCGATTACAGAATCTAAAATCCATGAGTCCACTTATTCTTTTGGGATTCAACCCCAACCTTTGTTGTGTCACTATATATTTGACAGCGACTGTATCATCATCTGATTGGATTTGTTGTTCGGTCGTCATTAATATTTTGGCACAATTGCCGGGGAATATAGTGTTTCTTTGTGAACTAAGGTCATTTAAATCTTTGTGTCCCTATTTTTGTTATTATTTGGGCATACACCAGTGTATTCCTAGAATATAAAGGAGAGGCAATCCCTTTCTCGAACTAAATCCAAATCTAGAGTAGATTCTATAGATACTTAGTAGGATGTCAGTGATAAAAAGAGATGATTTGCCTCCCCCTCTTCCTGAAGGAGCTTAAGACATTGACGATTGACATAATGGTGTGCTCTTAGCATAAGATGAAAATGAGAGGAGGGTAATAGAAAAAGGACAATGCATAGCTCAGGAGGAAAAGTTTTCTGAGTAGAGATAAGTAGCAGACCGTTGAGAAGTACTTGGTGGAAACCAAAATTGAAATAGAGGAGTCTAACCTCAAGTGATCCCATCATATTAGTATATTCAGTCGTATGAAGATAATGAAGAGGATATGGGATATGTTGAACCGGCAGAGACTGGAGCTATCATTCCTTCTGTTTTGCCCCTTGATGTCAAGTTCAATATATCTAGTGTTGTGATTCAACTCTTATAATTGAAGAGTGTGTTTGCAGGGTTAACTATAGATGACACAAATATGCATTTGGCAAATTTCACTGTGATCTGCACTTCATATACCATTCCTAGGGTACATAAAGAGGCACTGAGATTGAGGTTGTTTCCCATTTTGCTCATTGGAGAAGCATCTTTACGATTAGGGGAACTTTTAAGAGGGTGTATTACTATATACATCAAATTATACAAACAATTCTTAAACAAATTATTTCCTACATCCGGAGTATTACAGTTCAAGGATGAGATTTATAACGTTATGCTATTGTAGTTAGAATCAATGTATAAGGTGTGGTTTAGGTTTAAGAAGAAGCTCATCATAGTGCCCAACAACCATATTTTAGGGACAAGATTGTTGGAGATCTTCTATCAATCCCTAACTATTAGTTCTAGAGAAATGGCAGACACTATATCAGAAGGATCATTCATGAATATTAAAATTGAAGATGGCTTTGAGTATTATGGATCAAATCTCATTAACTAACCGAGGATGGTAAACTCGAGAGGTTGAGATAGGTTCTGATATTTATGCCATTGGCGCTTCTCGAGAGCGAAGAGTAGCTGAGGATGTTGTAGCTTAGGATATTTAACTATTGAGGAAAAACATTGGCGAGTTGACTTACCAATTTATAAAAATAAATTTTCCAAAGGTTAATGAAGTAGGGGTATAGAGTGCGGCTCTATGGTGTAAGATTTTGAGTTATATAAGGAGTCAAAGTATGTGGATTTTATGTTTGAGGGTTTCCAAGACTAAGGGAAATGGAAGAAAGGTCGGAACTATAATGATAAAGATAAATATATTACACTTGGCAGAGGAGATGCAGAATCGAGAATAGAAGAGATGTTAGAAAAGTCGATGAAGGGTCAAGAAAGACAAGAAGCTTGCCTTAAAGAACTTAAGGCTGATGTTTTAGGATTCGCCAAGAAGGTTGAGTCACATGCTATTGTTATCAAGTATTTGGAGTAGCAGTATGGGAAAATCTCTGTTACTTTATCTAAAAGACAGTCAGGAGCATTTCTTAGAGACAATGTTCCAAATCCTCAAACACTGGTTTATTGTCTTTATATTAACATAAGGAGTGATTCCCCACTTGATGATCACTTCTTGCCTTCTACAAATGAGACAAAGAAGGAAAATATAGTTGCTAATAAGCCACTTGAAGCTTAATTTGAGAAACTAACTTGTAGTGATGATGATTTTAGGAGTGATGACAAAGACGACTAGTTAGCAGGAGAGCTCCAGTATATAGTGTATAAGTTTAGTGTTGATTTTCATGCACGTTTAGTAGAAACGAAGGGTGACCTATGTTCAGCCAACATCCCATTTCAATTGGGCCTTATGAGATTAATTAGGCTCTATGTGGTATAGGGGTAGGAATAAAGATAACACCATTGGTGATATATAATGTATTGGTGTTAGGCGAACTCCGAACTATATCTGCAAGGTTGTTGATGGTAGATCTATCTATAAAAGAGATTGTGGTTATGGTGAAAAATGTTGAAGTAAAGGTTGTTTCATTCACTTATCCAACAAATTTCATGATTTTAGATTGTAGAATGGATGCCCATTCTTCAATTATTTTAGGGAGACCTTTCTTATAAACTTTTTGAGAATTTATTGATATGGACCTAGAGGGGATCACTTTCAAATAGAAAGATAATAAAATAGTGTTGGACATATGCATAACAGTTCAATAACTTGATGATATGAGAGTCGAAACAGTGGTTAATGTAGTATAAAATATTACGGTTCCAGTAGAGGTCCCAATTAAAGAGAGATTAGGGGTAGAAACATTAGCAATAGTGATTATAAACTTTGAGAGTGATGGAATAAATGAATATAATGAGTTGGTTAGGAACTGCATGGCATATGTTCTTACAAATATTCCCCTAAGAAGCTGGATCTTGGCTTGAAGAATAGAACCATACCTCCTTCAAGACCATCAATTGAAGAACTACCGATATTGGAATTAAAGGCCCCCAAACTTATTTGTAGAATGCATTCTTAGGGGCCAACAATACACTACCAGTAAATATTGCAGCAGATCTGGTAGGAGTGTAGGTGGAAGCTCTAATATCAGTGTTACAAAAGTTCAAGAGAGTTATTGGATGGACAACAATAGATATTATTAGGGATTACACAAGGTATATGCACATAAAATATGCATGTTGATCCATACAATATTCCCAGTATTGAGCACCAAAGGCGACTAAATCCTCCTCTGCAGAAGGTAGTAAAAAAGAGATAATCAAGTAGTTAGATGCTAGGGTGATGTTTCCTATTACAGAAAACAAGTGGCTGAGCTCGGTTCAATTCATGCCAAAGAAAGAAGGAATAACAGTGGTTCCAAATAAGAAGAGTGAATTAATTCTAATGAGGCTAGTAACTGGGTCGAGAATATGCATGGACTATAGAAAACTGAACTAGTTGAGACAAAAAAACCACTTCTCTATGTCGTTCATGGATTAGATGTTGGGTAAATTAGTAGGAAGGGTTTGGTACTATTTTCTTGATAGGTATTTGGGCTACAATCAAATAATGATTTCCCCCAAAGACCAAGAATAGACTACTTTTACTTTCCCCTATGGGACCTTTGCATTCAAATAAATATCATTCAGGTTATGTAATATGTCAACCACTTTTCAAAGATGTATGATGTCAATATTCTCTTACATGGTGGAAGACACTATTGAAGTATTCATGGATGACTTTTCAGTGGGTGGGGGCTCATTTGATGACTTCTTAGACTATTTGGCCAGTTTATTGTAGAGATGTGAAGAGTGCAATTAGATACTAAATTGGAAAAAATGTCACTTTATGGTGAAAAAAGCTATTGTGCTAGGGAACAAGATCTCCATACATGGTATTGAGGTGGATATAGAGAATATTGAGAAACTACTGCTACCAGTGTTAGTTAGAGGCATATAGAGTTTTTTGGGTCATGTAGGCTTTTATAAAAGATTCATCAAGGACTTCTCTAAAATTACAAGTCCTATATGAAATATTTTAGAGACGGAGGTGAAATTTTTGTTAGATAAAGATTGTCTCAAGGTTTTCAAATGCCTAAAGGAGAAGTTAATTTCAGCGCTCATCATTGGGTGTCCTGAATAGTCTGTACTTTTTGAGGTGATGTGTGATGAAAGAGGAGTGGCCTTGGGAGCTGTTCTAGGACAAATTACAGAAAATATACTTCATTCTATCTACTATGACAACTAGTCTTTAAGCTCGGCATAAAAAAATTACACAGTTACAGAGTAGGAGCTACTTTTCGTGTTTTTTATTTTGAAAAATTTCATCCTTATTTTATTTGGACTAAGGTTATTGTGCACACTGACCATGCAACCTTGAGGTAATTGATGTTGAATAAAGATGCCAAACCTAGACTAATTCGTTGGTTTCTCTTGCTATAAAAATTTTATTTTAAATTCAAAGATTGAAAAGGGAAAGAAAATTAAGTTGCAGACCACTTATCCAGACTTGCAAAGGAGACCATACAGAAAATAGGGGATAATCTTGAGATATATTCTAGTTTTACTAATGATCAAGTGTTTGCAGAATCTCATGATTTGATTCCCTAGTTTGCTAATTTTGCCAACTTTTTCGCAAGCAATCTTGTCCAAGATGATCTATCCTTCTAGTGGCGAGGTAGATTTATGTACTAGGTAAGGAATTTCATTTAGAATGAGCCATATTTTTTTAGGATCTGCACTAATGGTATGACTGAGATGCATTCTAGAGGTGGAGATAATGAGAATTCTGAAATCTTATTATTGTTCACCAGTTGGGGGTCACAACAGTAGCATACAGACAACCCACAATATTTTACAGTATTAGTTTTACTAGCCTTTAATTTTCAATGATGTTCATGATTTTCAAAAATCCTGTGACCAATGTCAACATCAAGTCAATATTTCACGGTAACAAGAACTCCCCATGATACATATTATGTAGTTGGAGTTGTTTGATGAGTAGGGGATTACTTTCATGGGCCCATTTGTGAGCTCCTATGTCACTTGGTACATTTAGGTAGCCGTTGATTATGTATCAAAGTGAGTTTAGGTAGTTTCACTTCCAGACAATGAAGGAACGAGAGTCATCATCTTTTTGAAGAGGAATATTTTTTCTCGATTTGGCACTCTACGTGTAATTATCAGTAACAATAGGTCACACTTATGAAACCACTTATTCAAAGAAATGCTTGATATATATGGTGTAAAGAATATAAGTTGGAAACACCTTACCATCCACAGACAAGTGGGCAAGTGGAAGTCTCTAATAGAAAAAAATTCTATATTGGCAAAAACTGTGAATGCCAACAGCACAGATTGGTCTAGAAAGTTAGACGATGCATTGTGGGCCTACTAGACAACTTATAAGAGCCTCATAGATGCCTATCCATATCAATTTTTGCATGGTAAAGCATAAGGTACTATTGGATTTGACAAGAGTAAATTTAGAGTGGCGTGATACAACAAACTTGAGATTAAATAAAGTGAATAAGTTGCATGAATTCCGATTTCGATCTTATGAGAGACCATCCATATACAAAGAAAGAAAATAGTTGTACCATGACAATAAGCTTGAGAAAAGGATGTTCAAACTTGGTTATTTGTTCTTGTTGTACAATTCAAGACTATGTTTATTTCCTAGCAACCTGAAATTAAGGTGGACTAGACCATTCACTATAGTTAAGCTATTATTATATGGTGCTATTGAGATTAAGCATGATGATGATATCCTATTTTAACTAAATGGGCAGTGAGTGAAACAGTACATAGGAAACCTGGATGAAGTCAGAGTTTGTACTGCAATAGACCTTGGCAAAGTTTGAGTAGCCAAGGGAACTGAGTCATGCTGCAATAATAAATCAGAAGCTGCTTAAGAGGCAACCTAAGATATATAGATGCCTTATGCATCCTAGGTATGTTCTCACTTCATTCTATTTTATTTTATTTTTTCGTATTGAGGACCTTGATAGTTTTTCATTGGGGGTGGGCATACCATGCCACTACGGGTTTTTATTTTCATGCTTCTTTTCCTATCAATTGTAGTATGACTGTAAACTTTCATGTCTATGATAATTTTGTTACACATTATGTTTTTCTTCATATTATGTTTTGTTATTATGTATTTGGGATATTCCTAAGTATTTAAGGCAGCAGTCCTGGTTTAACTAATTTTTGATACCCCTAAAAAAGATTTGTGTTTTAGAACTGTGTAAATATATATATATATATATGTGAACAATATGGATCTTGTAATGGCAATTGGATTAGGGACATAAAAATCACTTTAACAGTTACATGAGCTGGATAAGAAGTAGTTGGTGATATTTACTCTATGCTATATGTGAGTGAGACACTACCGAGTTCCCTTTGTGTGTTGAACTTAGAACTTTCCTGGAAAGTCTTTCCTAGGTTGAGGGATAGTCTATTAACAAAGGATCATAGGCCATTTATGATTTTAGTCCACTTATAGCCTAAATGACCTTCCATGTGTAAATAATATCCCTTGATCCCTATTTTGAAGCTTTTGTAGCAATTTTTCTTATTTCACCATTCACCTTCTTGTTAATATACAATGAACCTGTTTTTACCCTATTCCTCTTTAGATATTGTGCATCTCAATTCAAGCAAAACACTTAAGTTGAGGGTGGCTATCATAGGTGTGTATAGCGTAAAGTGGGTAAGAAGAAGGGTAGAATAAGAGAAAAAGTTAGTTGGGTTGGGCGTGGTTAAAAAAGAAAAGAAAAGCAAAAGTAAAAGAGCAGAAAAATTATGACAAAGAGAGAAAAAAATTTAATGACCACACCCAACCTGAATGTGAAATAAAGAATAAAAAGGGAGAAATAAGGGTGGAATGAAAGGAAATTGGCTAGTAAGTGAGACCTCAAGGTTAGTGTAGTTCCAATGATGCTTAGTCACTTGAAAAGTACATATGTACCATACCAGCCCCCAAGCCTACATTACAACCTGAGAAAAGTCCTATAGTGATCTTAACTTAACTATATGAATTCTAAGGTAAAGAAAATAATAGAAAGTCTATGGTAGTTGACATGCATTGATTGAAACTTCTTTTTGAGTGTTACTGTCTTTTGACCGTCCTAGCATTGACATGCATTATTTCATAGGAGTGAGTGTTACATTTTTTTATGAGGGCACTTGAGTCATATTACTAGCTATTTTCTTTTTTGGGTAGTGTAAATTTTATATATGAGTGGTTGTTTTTTGCTAATGTAATTTTCATACCTTTATCCCACTGAATCACATTATTGTGCTTCATGTTCATATAAAGTTATTTTAAAAAGTAAGATTGGAGGGGTGTTGTGCTCTTAGTTTGAAGTGTTGACTGACTGTCGTGAATAGCTTAATTTATCCTAGTTAAGCGTCATTTTTGTTTTTATTATGTTATGTTGCCTGAGCAAATATGCAGGTTTCTGAGGTTATTTTGTTAGATATGGTGCCATTTGGGTATGTTTTGCATGAAATCATGTTCGGGATTATAAGGTTGTCTAAAAGGTGAAAAGGTGTTGTTGGATATTTTAGAAGAAATTATGGATGTTCGGGAAACTTTCTGACTTGATTATGATCAAAGCAATGTTTGAGAATCGAAGAAGAGCTAAGAAGATAACTCTCGGCACCTACTAAGTCAACTTACAAACCACATGTAGGACTTATAGACCGCAGGTGGGCAAATCAAGTTCCAGAAGTCCAAAATCCTGAGAGCAAAACTTGAAGGAATTTTTCCATCCATCACCTCCGATTTGTACCTACGCCAAGTGTTAGGATCGCAGGTACTACCTGCGTCTGGTGTTAGATCGTGCGTATGGACCACAAGTGGCCACCGACCTTATTTTTTCCTATTTCATTCAGGGTTTGGTTTTAGAGTTTCCTCATGTACTATAAATACCCTTTATGTGGTTTTTATTGGAGCTACACACTTTTGATATTCACAAACATATTTTGATTCCAAAATTTTATTTTGATCATGGGATTACCTTTTATTGACATCAGTTGATTAATTCAGTTATAGTTGTGGGTTTTTACACTTCTTATCATTTTTCTTTCATCTATGATTTCTATTATGAGTGTTTTGATTTCTGCATAATCATGAGTAGCTAAATCCCATAGCTAGGGTTATGCAAACCCTGGCAGACTGACGAAGTAGGGGAAGTGCAATTTTAGAATTAAATTGATACCCATGGCATGCAATGCATTATCTTCACTATAATAGATTTCTTAGTGGTGTCCAACATTAAGATCCTGCTAAGATTATTGCTACTTACTCTTAAAGAGGACTAGTGACTAGGAAAAGATAATTACAACAAAAATTTGGAGTTATCTTTCGATCCAGGCTACTAGGTATTATCTATGTAAGATGGTTAGATTTCATCTAATAAATACAGGATCAAAGGTAATAGTAAAATAAGATCAAGATAAGAGTCAATAAGGCAACGTCCTAAGACAGAAAAGCTAAAGGGTGAAATCGGTCTACTAATCTAATAGACTATAGATAGTACATAACTTTTTAATTTTTTATGAAAGGTGTAGGATGGATTAAAATAGCACCATAAGTCTACGGAGCTGAGAATCCATTGAGAACACAATCCTAGTGTTCACCAATACTGATCACAACTGAAGTTGATATTTTCTAATTTTTTGATAGTTTTATTTAAATCCCCTATTTACTTTTTAGATCTTGCCCGTCGATTACAATATCTAAAATCCACAAGTTCACGCATTCCCTTGGGACTCGAACCCAACCTTTGTTTGGTTCCTTATCATGTACCAAAGCAGTTGGATCTTGATCTAAGAAATTGAGTAACTCCACCGACTTAATCGTTATCAAGGGTGTTAGAACTAAATGACTTTTTGTGTCATCTTAGTTATGAATTTTGGGGGCTAATAATACTTTTCAAACTGTCATTGTAGCTGATTTATTAATGTAGTAGGTTGAGACCTTAGTATCTGTTCTGTAGAGATTTAAAAGGGCCATAAGATATACTATTGCTGGCATTATTGGAATTTTACTCAGGATTTATTCTCACAAAATGTAAATTGAGATAGATTGTATACCTAGAATTAAGCACCAATATTGATTGCATCCAACCATGAAAGATATTGTGAAGAAAAAAATCATCAAGGAGTTGGATTTTAGTATGATTTATCTGATTGCTGGCGCTATATGGATGAGTCCACTCTAGTGTGTGCCAAAGAAATGTAAATAAACTTTGATTCCCAATGATAGCAATGAGCTATTTCCTTTAAGATTAATCACCGAATGGAGAGTTTCCATAGACTACAGAAAGCTAAATTTATGGACCCAGAAGGATCACTTTTTTATGTCTTTCATGGATCAGATATTAGTTTGCCTTACTGGCAGAGGATTTTATTGCTTTCTTGATGGTTATTTTTGGTAAAATCATATTTCTATTTCTCTCAAGGACCAAGAGAAGACCACCTTCACTTGCCCATATTGGACGGTTGTATTTAAAGGGTGCCTTTTAGTCTATGTAATGCTCCCACAACTTTTTAGTGTTGTATGATGTCCATATTTCTAACATGGTAGAGGACACTATTGAGGTTTTTATGGATGATTTTTTAGTTATGGGTGACTCATTAAGATATTTCTTGGCTCATTTGGCCAATGTCTAGCAAATATCTGACGAGTCTAACTTGGTTCTTAATTTGTAAATGTGACATTATATGGTTAAAGAATGAATAGTGCTTGGTCACAAAATTTCTAAAAAAGCTATTAAATATGATAAGGCAAAGATTAAGGTAATTGTGTTGTTGCCTCAACTAATTGTTGTGAAGGCGTTTGTAGTTTTTTTGGTGTCATGTAGGTTTCTATAGGTGATTTATTAAGGAATTCTCTAAAATTTCTTATCCGTTGTGAAAATTTTTGGAGAAGTGTGTGAAGTTTGTGTTTGATGAGCCATGTCTAAAAGCATTTAAAAGTCTAAAAGATGGATTGATGTCAACCCACATTATTGTGTCTCCAGATTGAACCTTGCCCTTCAAGGTCATATGTAATGCAGTGGTGTAGTTTTAGGTGCATTCCTAGTCCAAAGGTGAGATAAGATCTTACATCTCATCTACTATGTGAGTAAAATACTTAATCCTTCCCAGAAAAATTATGCTATGACAGAATAAGAATTGCTTGTTGTTGCATTTGTATTTGAGAAATTTTTGTCTTACTTTATTGGCATGAAAGTCATTGTGTATACTGACCACGTAACTCTTAGATACCTTATGCCAAGAATTATACAAATCCAAGTTTGATTTGATGGGTACTTTTGTTGTAGGAATTCAACTTTGAGATTTAGGGTCAAAACGACACTAAGAACCACGTAGCCAACCATTTGTCAAGCCTAGAGGAGGAAGCAATACTAAAATTAGGGGATTAGCTTGAAATTGATGAAACTTTTCTAGATAAGTATATCATTGAAACATCACAATACTTTATCCCTTGGTTTACAAATTTTGCCAATTATTTAGCAAGTGATATAGTTTCAGAACATATGTCATTTCAACAATGAAAGAGTTCATGCATGAGGTTCATAATTTTTTTTGGGATAAGCAATACTTGATTTGTATCTATGCAGATGGTGTGATTAGAAGATGTGTCCCAGAGATTAAGCTGCTGAGTATCCTAGAGGCGTGTCACTCTTCACCGATTGGGGGTCACCATAGAGATGTGTGGACAATGTAAAAGACCTTACAATTTGGATATTAATGGCCCATAATTCACTAAGTTGCCCATGACTATGCAAGGCCATAAGACAAATGTCAATCACAAAGGAACATCTCGCAAAGACATGAACTTTTGTTGACTGCTATCCTTGAGCTCAAGTAGTTTGATGTTTGGACTAGTGACATTATGTGACCCTTTGTGAGTTTGTAGGGCATGCAGTATAATTTGGTGGCTGTAGATTAAATTTTAAAGTGGGTGGATGCAATTTCACTTCCAAATAATGAAGGTAAAAGTATCAAAACTATCTTGAGAAAAATATATTCTCAAGATTTAGAAAACCTAGAGTGATCATTTGTGATGAAGGATTCCATATTTGAAATAGTCTATTTCAGGCCCTGCTAGAGAAATAAGGTGTGAAACACAAGGTGGTGATACTTTACCATCTGCAAATGAGCAGTCCAATTGAGGTCTCTAATCGGAAGATCAAGTCCATTTTAGCAAAGACTATGAATACCAATAGGATGGATTAGCAAGGAATTATATGATGAACTATAGGTATGTTAGGCCACATTCAAAATACTCATTGATGCATCTTTGTATCAACTTGTGTATGGCAAGGCATGCGATGTGCCTGTGGAACTTAAAAATAGGACATTTGGGCATTGAAAAGTTGAATATAGAATGAAGTGGAACAACCAAATTGGGACTTAAATAGATTAATTATATAGATGAATTCCATCTCTGTGCATCTGATAGCTCAACCTTGTATATGGAGAAGATAAATTTGTAGCACGATCAAAAGATTGAAAGGCTAGAATTCACTTTTGGTGATATGGTACTACTATTTGATTCAGGGATGAAGCTATTTCCTAGAAAGTTAATGTAATGACCCTCTAGGTCATTTTCTATAGTTCCACAAATTTTTCTTATTGGAGCATTTCTATAGATGCCCAAAGTAATCTATGACTTACTGGAGCAGACAGTTTGGTTATCGGGAAATTCAATTGTTTTTTAGAGTGAATTCCCTGTTATAAAGTCTTTGTTGGTTCAAATTAGCTACCGGGTGAAAAATTCAATCAAATTACGTTGTATTCTAGTTATGATAGTTCTAACAAATGTAAAACGCTGATTTTGACCTAGGTGGAACCTTAGTCTAGGTCCCGAGGCTACTAGACTCATTTCAGGATATTTCTCGAAGGTTAAGAAAAATAAAACATGGGTGTGGGACCCAATTTTCACTAAACCAACCTTAGATGGAAATTTAATCTGTGCCATTGAGTTTGGAACATCAAATTTGATAGGGTATCATAGTTTATTTTCATTTATAGATATCGAATGAATTCGACGGGTTGGTGGAGACCCAAAATAATTTAAAGCTTTCTGCTGGTGCACCGCTTGAGAGCCCTTTCGGGTTGCGTAAGTGGAGGACCGCTAAAGCACCTAGACAACTACTTAACCAGTTACGCTAGCATATTAGAGGTTTCTTAAGTGGCAACCCAAAGTAATGGCTTCTTAAGTGGTAAGGGCGCTGCTTAAGCGATATATTCACAGACGACTAATGTCCTTAAAGCGACACTAGGTCTCTTAAGTAAAGACCGTTTAAGCAGCCCAGTGTCTGATTAAGCCACACCCCAACATCTAGTCCAATATAAAAACCCAACTTAGCTTGATTTCTCATATTTTCCACCTACTTCCAAGAATGTAGAACCCTAAAAACTGGGAAAACTTGGGAAAATCATTCGTGGGTGTATTTGGATCATTTGTGAACTTAAATTACACTTTCTTCACCGAGTTATTAGTAATCTTTCCTCAATTTCATGGTTAAATCCTTTTCTTGTAATACCTAAAATATTGGTAGGTTGATTATAGCACTATTTGAGATCGGAAATCACCCATTAATGAGGATAAATATTCCCTGAGTATAGAGGGATATGTTGTTTGTTTTGAAAGTACAATTTTACAAATGGGCCCCATATAGGGTTTTTACACAATTTGTCGACTCGAAGCACAATAGTGTAATATGGGCTTCATCGTTCTCATTTTGATGAGTAGATTGTGATTTTCATAGCATGTCATCATGAGAAGGATTCCTTGAAAGGGAAATCATCGGTTAACCAAATTCTTTAGGTTTTTCTTTGGCATCCAGGTAGGCTAGGTTAACCTTCTATATAGATTGTTCTAATTCATAGTATAATTATGATATTATGCTAGATATGGGATGAGATTTAGGTATTGGAGGTATGATTTGTATAATAAGTAACTATTTGGATCGTTTAGCCTATTAAGGAACTATAATTTAGATAGAATTAGCTAAGTTGCTAATGATTTATGAGAATTTGTGTTTTCAAGATAATGGCTTAGTTTACATCTATAAGTGAATTTAGTTAACTTATCCCAATCAAGGCTCGAATTTGCCTTAGAATGGGTTTCGAGGAATAGAAGTGGGCCATTTTGGCCTACCTTAGGCTAAAACTTATGTTAACTTTTGTAGACTTTTATACACATGTTATACGCTTTGAAATTTTTATTTTGGGACACTGAAGAGATTAAATAGTTAATGATTATGCTAGTTTGGTATTTGGGTGTTGGTTCTTGTTCCAGGCAGATCCCGTGGATTACGGGATTATTGATATTGAGTTCTGGTTTGTAATACCCCAGAAAATTTTTTCGTTGAAATTTTATGCATAAATGTGTTGGGATCCTATCTTCTAGAATGATTTATAATTTTTCTGTTTGTCATTTCTTAGATTTTGACCCACCATTTCGTAGAGAATTGAATAAGCTTTCCAATGATATGTGGATCACCCAAAACGGACACTCGAGCGATGAGTTACGACCATTCCGATCAAACTACAACCAGTCCGATCATAGTAAAATGTGCAGAAAAAAAAATACTGCAGCGAGGCAATTTTTTTGGTCAAACTTCAAACGATCATACCGCCTTGTACATAATGAAATGTGTGAACTGCTATATATCAATGGAAAGCCCCGAGAGTCTTCTTTCCAATGAAATTGGTTTCATCTAATTTAGACCTTGGAGTAAAAGTTATGGCCGGTTTACTTCAGCTTAACGGATAGATCACTGAAGGGCAGATTTGATATTAATTGATTTTTAAAGGTATTTTGGTCATTTCCCATTATGGTAATCATCTATAAATAACCCCTTTGAGTTGAGAATTTTCATTCATTTTCTCTCATTTCTCTTATATCTTTCTCTCAAAATATATGCATATATATATATATACATATATTTGCATATATATATATATATATATATATATATATATATATATGCATATATATATATATATATATATATATATATATTGAAGAAGAGGAGTTAGCGTTAGGGTTCCAATTGGGGGAAAATCGATTCAAGACTTTGCTTCGCGAATTGCTTCCGTCAATCTCTTCGGCTACAAAATCTAAGGTATGCAAGTGTTTATCTATGGGCTCCTTTCGTCCATAGAGCCTACAAATCGTTTATCAAAGGCTCAAGATTCATGTGTTTATATATATATACTGATTATACTTTCTAAATTTTTATTGTGTACGTGTGTAGTATTCACATGATGGTTGAGATATATGTGTGGGATGATTATGTGTGTTGGTTAAAGTATATGTGTGTAGTATTTGTGTGATGGTTGGTGATTATGTTGTTGAAGTTGATGAAATCCAAGAAGGGATCTTGGTATGTTTTTGGAAACTATGGTGGTTTGTGATGTATAAATATATGAAATGGGTGATTGAATACTTGTAATCTTGATGAATCCACCTATGCCTAAGAAGTTCATGTAAGGTGTTTGTGAAAATACCTAAGAGACTAGAGATTTTTTTTTTTGTAACATAATAGGTTCAAAATTAATTGATAATAAATATATGATGATTTAAATTTTTAAGCCTTGATTTATACTATTATTCCATTATTTCCTTGTTATGACTTGATACTTGTTATTGGGAATTATATATCCCTAATATTGATGGATATGTCAAATATTTTCTAAATGTTAGTTGGATTGTGAATTGAGAAATGTGGATGTTGAAGTTGAAAGATGATGGTGTTGTGGTGCATGAAATTTAGTATTAATCCTATGCCCTAAATGGTGCATGTAAGATCATTGCTAAAATGCTTATGTAAAGAAGAATTTAAGTATTTGACATGTTTGTTATCCAAATTATGATTTCATGCTTTATCCATATGCTTAACTTATGTCTACCATATGTTTGACAAAATATTTAAGAGAATAAGAAACTATGCATTGTGGTTCATTAGGTCGTAAAAGATAAATTCATGTATTATTCCTATGGATAGTTTATTTCCTTGAATTTGTGGTGCGTTGTGGGTGTATGATGGAATGCCATGATGAATTATTGAGGTAGCCATGATGTTTGTGTGTATTATTTGCTGTGGACCCAAAGCATGCTCCCCACATGTTCGATTGGATGCTTATATGGAGAAATGAGGCCATTTGATTTGCTAAGTATGAAGTCCTCAATTATGTGTTGCATATAATGGCCTATAGATATGTTGTGTATGAGTTATCTATCCTGTTTTACTTTATTGTAGTTTGTGCTGGGGGTACGTATGCCCAAAATAGTCTGCTGGTCTAGGGCCATGTCAGTTTCACGGTAATCTCAATTGAGCGATGACAATGAACTCCTAGTTAGTTTTAAAACTTGGGGAAAACTCAGTAATCTCGGAAATCATTCTTTATAGAATAATCAGGTTATGAAGCTCTGAAATCTTATATATCTATTCACTCCGTTACAGACCTCTATACCTTCTATGAGATAGTAAGCTTATCTTAAAAGTAAGTGGCAATTAGAAATGCTCCGTCAGACAACAAAATTAAGCGAACTCTGTCATATTGATAAAGTATCATAATGTGAGAACAAATTCAGTTTAGTTGAGTACAGTTAAGAACCGGTTAAATGTCTTTCAGTTGGGAGTAGGATTCAGCATCGAGCGAGCTAAGGATAGGAAAATTCCTGCTAGTAGAGGGTTTGATTCCTGGTACCAATCCTTATGCTCCAGAACTACGTCTCAAACGTAGGTAGAGATATCTGTCCTACGAGTAGAGGGTCATGTGAGGTGGTTGTCCTGCGAGTAGAGGGTCCCACCGTTCTCATTTTAGGTCCTAATAGTAGAGAGTTCTATACAGTTGTCTTTACTGGTGGCACGATATTGACAATCTTCCAGCTGGGGTACAGGTTGGATCCCACTTGTGGTAAGTGGGGCATGTCGGTTAAATGATTACTCCTACAGTTTCAGTAGCAGTCTCAGAAAAGAACTTAGTTAATGTGCAAAATTTGAGGCTGTCAGATACAGTCCTCCCAGTATTGCTATCATAGTATTTGAGTAGAGAGACTTCCTGCAAGATGAGGGTTGCTCTCGAACTTATATACCCATTATCATTATCGTTGAGTATAGAGACTTCCTGCTAGATGAGGGTTGATCTCAGATTCAGTTATTCATTGTTCTAGAGACTTCCTGCTAGATAAGGGTTGATCTCATATTCAGTTGTTCAGTGTTCTAGAGACTTCCTGCTAGATGAGGGTTGATCTCAGATTCAGTTGTTAAGTGTTCCAGAGTTGTTGAATTTGAATATCAAATATCTGTAATATCATTTATCCGATTTCTCAGTATGGATAAGTACAGATGTCAGCTCTAGTAGCTTCAAATACTCAGTATCTTATTGTCAGTATTATTATTTTCGGGTGTCAGTGTTCAAAATGTAACATTCGGTGTTATGATGATTTCAGTTGTACTTTATGCATCCATGTTTGCATTGTTGATCAGACATGTTTCAAAATTGGTAACTGTAGAGTTTCTATATATGTTTATTCCAGCAAATACATATTATTCTGATTGTTATGTTTATGCATAAGCCTTATATTTTACCTTACCCTATCCTTGCATACTCGGTACATTCTTTGTACTGACGCATTCGTGCTATGGTGATTTCCCCACCATAGGTTCAAAAGAGCGATATTCACAGTATATTTAGCAGTCAGATCTTGTAGCAGTGGGTGCAGCAGTGAGTCCTCATCATCCGAGGATATTCTATTTCAGTGTTTTGATGATTTTAGTAGACAGAGTTAGTTGGGGAATTGTCCCTTCAAATCCACAGTTCAGACAGTGTAGAGGCTTTTTAGACAGATGTATTGATATTTAGTTTTCAGTACTATATATTTAGATGTTTGAACCTTATGGACAGATTTAGCCAGTTTCTGCATTTATCATATTATATTTTGCGGTGAACAAATATGGATATTAGTAAAGGGTTAGATTGTGGTCCCTTGGAGTCACGAGCACCGTGTGGCATTATAATTCATGGGAATCGTGGCGTTACAAAATTGGTATCAAAGCCTAAGGTTCAACAGTGTCCTAGGGAGTCTGAAAATCCGTATCTAGTAGAGTCTTGTAGAAGAGCGTGTTGCGCGCCACATTTATGTACGACAGTCTATGGGATGTTTAGAAGAGTTTCCGTTCTTTCATGATCCAGATCGTGCTATAGCAAGATTTTCAAAGAGAGTTATGTAGACTCTTGTAATGATCCATTTATGTTAGATTTACCTTACTCTTAAGGTAACAGAAGTAGTGAAGCTAAAGTCTTTCAGATAGAACTTTCCCTGACGGACCCCGCAGATAGTTTTGGGACAGTGTTCTCTAAAGTGAGCAGAGTATGCCTTATGGGGTTAGTTGTTTATATGGTGAATGAATAAGCTTTAAATTATATATGTAAGAATCTAAGTGTGAAAGTTGGGAATTATATGTGTTGATTGATAGAGATATAGCTGCAATTCTCATTGTGCGGAGAAGTATAAGTTTAAGAGATGTGGTGTTTGAAGGCAAGAATGAGAATAGTATGTTTATTAAAGATTTGTGGATATTCATGTTATGCTTTAGAAGCTAAGCTTGAATCTTTGAAGAATATAAGTTTGTGGACTCCAAACGAAGTATTAAGATGTGAATGTGGTATTAGTAGACTATGAAGAAATCGAAGCAGATAAATTAAGTTATGTTTTCAGGTGTGTTCTTTCTAGATGAATTAAGTTATCATTTTGTGCACCGTTGTGCCTCAGAATCTAGAGTACATTGGTTGTAGTTCATTTCGTGGTTTAGCCAATTGTTCAAAAGTGTCTGATGAAGACTTAAAGATGAGAGGAGGATGATAGAGAAAGTGACAAGTCAGGTCCTCAGAATCTGATAGTAGTGCAAGTAGGTATGGAAAAGCAGTAAAGGGTGACAGTTCCTGACCCATTCTTATTTCAGTGAAATATGTCTAGAGGGACCTTGGGTCCCAAGGGGGAGATACCCCATAATGTTATAATAATTGCATGTCCATGCTCTTTCTATGATGTTAACCTCATTGTTCGTTGCATTTCTAGTTATGCTTTCGAGAATTCGGTATATTAAGTATATTTGAATTTAATATGCACGTTCAATAGAAAGGAACTCAAATTGTGGGCATGTTTGAATATGTATTAAAGAGATTTGTTGGGTTATGATTCTGTGCATCTCAGATGCATGTATGTTGTCAAAATTTACCCATGAGTGGGTTGTTGAATGTTTTATGCGATAGATGTGCATGACTAGTGAAAGTACATAGAGTATTGGTTGCTTCAGTCGTGTGGTTATGTTTTGAGATGTGTTGTTGTCTTGAATAAACCCAATCGATTAGTGTTCTTGATCTGGTCTTCACATTCGAGGGCGAATGTTTCCAAGGGGGAGATGCTGTAATACGCCGAAAAAAAATTTCGTTGAAATTTTGTGCGTAAATGTGTCGGGATCCAATCTTCGAGAATGGTTTATTATTTTTGTGGGTGTTATTTCTTGGATTTCGACCCACCATTTCGTAGAGCATCAAATAATCTTTCCAACGATATGTGGATCACCCAAAATGGACACTCGAGCGATGAGTTACGACCATTCTGACAAATTACGACCATTCCGATCGAACTGTGAACAATAAAATGTGCAGGAAAAAAAATACTGCAGCCAGGCGATTTTTTTGGTCAACTTCAAACGATCATAAATACTTGTACATAATAAACTGTGTGATCTGTTATATATCAACGGAAAGCCATGAGAGTCTTCTTTCCAATGAAATTGGTTTCATCCGATTCGGACATCAGAGTAAAAAGTTATAGCCAATTTAATTCAGCCTATTGGATAGATCACGGAAGGGCAGATTTGACATTAATTGATTTTTAAAGGTATTTTGGTCATTTCCTATCATGGTAACCCCTCTATATATACCACCTTTGAGCTGAGAATTTTCATTCATTTTCACTCATTTTTCTTATATCTCTCTCTCAAAATATATGTATATATATATATATATATATATATATATATATAGAAGAAGAGGAGTTAGGGTTAGGGTTCCAATTGGGGGAAAATCGATTCAAGGCTTTGCTTCACGAATTGCTTCCGTCAATCTCTTCGGCTGCGAAATCTAAGGTATGCAAGTGTTTATCTATGGGATCCTTTCATCCATAGAGCCCACAAATCCTTTTTCAAAGGCTCAAGATTCATGTGCGTACATATATATATATATATATATATATATATACTTTCTAAATTTTCATTGTGTATGTGTGTAGTATTCACATGATGGTTGAGATATATGTGTGGGATGATTATGTGTGTTGGTTGAAGTATATATGTGTAGTATTTGTGATGGTTGGTGATTATGTTGTTGAAGTTGATCCTATCCAAGAAGGGATCTTTGTGTGTTTGTGGAAACTATGGTGGTGTGTGATGTATATATATATGAAATGGGTGATTAAATACTTGTAATCTTGATGAATCCACCTATTCCTAAGATGTGCATGTAAGGTGTTTGTGAAAATACCTAAGAGACTAGAGATTTTGTTTTTATAACATAATAGGTCCAAAATTAATTGATTATGAATATATGATGATTTAAATTTTTAAGCCTTGATTTATACTATTATTCCATTATTTCCTTGTTATGACAGGATAATTGTTATTGAGAATTATATATCCCTACTATTATGGATATGTCAAATATTTTCTAAATATGAGTTGGATTGTGAATTGAGAAATGTGGATGTTAAAGTTGAAGGATGATGGTGTTGTGGTGCATGAAATTGAGCATTAAACCTATGGCCTAAATGGTGCATGTAAGATTATTGCTAAAATACCTATGTGAAGAAGAATTTAAGTATTTGACATGTTTGTTATCGAAATTATGATTTCATGCCATATCCATATGCTTAACTTATTTCTACCATATGTTTGACAAAATATTTAGGAGAATAGGAAACTATGCATCGTGGTTCATTAGGTCTTTAAAGATAAATTCATGCTTTGTTCCTATGGATAGTTGATTTCCTTAAATTTGTGGTGTGTTGTGGGTGTATGATGGAATGCCATGATGAATTGTTGAGGTAACTATGATGTTTGTGCGTTGTATTTGCTATGGACCCAAAGCATTCTCCCCAAGTTTTTGATTGGATGCTTATATGGAGAAATGAGGCCATTTGCTTTGCTAAGTGTGAAGTCCTCAATTATGTGTTGCGTATGATGGCCTATGGGCATGTTGTGTATGAGTTATCTATCTTGTGTTACTTTATGCTATTGTGTGCTAGGGGTACGTATGCCCGAAATAGTCTGCTGGTCTAGAGCTGAGTCAGTTTCACGATAATCTCAATCGAGCGATGAACAATAAACTCCAGGTTAGTTTCAAAACTTGGGGAAAACTCAATAATCTCGGAAATCATTCTTTATCAAATAATTGGGCCATGAAGCTCTAAAATCTTACATATCAATTCACTCCGTTACAGACCTCTATACATTTTGTGAGATAGTAAGCTTATCTTAAAAGTAAGTGGCAATTAGAAATACTCCATCAGAGAATGGAATCAGGCGAACTCGGTCATATTGATAAAGTATAATAATGTAAGAACAGATTCAGTTTAATTGAGTATAGTTAAGAACCAGTTAAATGTCTTTTAGTTGGGAGTAGGATTCAGCACCGAGCAAGCTAAGGATGGGAACATTCCTGCGATAGAGGGTTTAATTCCTGGTAGCAATCCTTATGCTCCAGAACTACGTCGCCAGCGTAGGATGAGATATCTATCCTGCGAGTAGAGGGTTAGATGAGGTGGTTGTCCTTCAAATAGAGGGTCCCACCATTCTCGTTTGAGGTCCTAATATTAGAGATTCCTATACAGTTGTCTTTATTGGTGGCACGGTATTGATACCCTTCAAGTAGGGGTACAGGTTGGATCCCACTTGTGGTAAGTGGGGCATGTCGGTTAAATGATCACTCCCACAGTTTCAGTAACAGTCTCAGAAAAGAACTCAGTTAATGTGCAAAAGTTAAGGCTGTCAGATATAGGCCTCCCAGTATTGCTATCATTATCATTGAGTAGAGAGACTTCCTGCGAGATGAGGGTTGATCTCAAACTTATTTACCCATTATCATTATCGTTGAGTATAGAGACTTCCTGCTAGATGAGGGTTGATATCAGATTCAGTTGTTCAGTGTTCTAGAGACTTCCTGCTAGATGAGGGTTGATCTCAGATTCAGTTGTTCAGTGGTCTAGAGAGTTCTTACTAGATGAGGGATGATCTCAAGTTGTTCAGTGTTCCTGAGTTGGTGAATTTGAATATCAAATATCAGTAATATCAGTTATTCGATTTCTCAATATGGATATGTTCAGATGTCAGCTCTAGTAGCTTCAGATACTCAGTATCTTATTGTCAGTATTATTATTTTCGGGTGTCAGCATTCAAAATATAACATTTGGTGTCATGATGATTTCAATTGTACTTTATGTATCCATGTGTGTATTGTTGATCAGACATGTTTCAAAATTGGTAACTGCAGCGTTTCTATATATGTTTATTCCAGCGAATACATATTATTCAGATTGTTATGTTTATGCAAAAGTCTTTTATTTTACCTTACCCTATCCTTGCATACTCGGTACATTCTTTGTACTGACGCATTCGCGCTATGGTGCTTTCCCCACCATAGGTTCAAAAGAGCGAGATTCAAAGTATATTTAGCTGTCAGATCTTGTAGCAGTGGGTGCAGCAGTGAGTCCTCATCATCTGAGGATATTCTATTTCAGTGTTTTGGTGATTTTAGTAGACAAAGTTAGTTGGGGAATTGTCCCTTCAACTCCACAGTTCTGACAGGGTAGAGGCTTTTCAGACAGATGTATTGATATTTAGTTTTCAATACTGTATATTTAGATGTTTGAACCTTGTGGCCAGGTTTAGCCAGTTTCTGCATTTATCATATTATATTATGCAGTGAACATATACGGATATCAGTGAAGGGTTAGCTTGTGGTCCCTCGGGGTCACATGCGCTGTGTGGCATTTCAGTTCATAGGAATCGGGGCGTTGTATGGTTCACGTCCGGCAATTGATAATTATATTAATATCAAGGTTATGGATCAAGTCTGAAAATTGATGATATTGATAATATGAGTT
The DNA here is from genome assembly GCA_030864225.1 of Capsicum baccatum var. pendulum. Classification (NCBI taxonomy): domain Eukaryota; kingdom Viridiplantae; phylum Streptophyta; class Magnoliopsida; order Solanales; family Solanaceae; genus Capsicum; species Capsicum baccatum. The sequence continues at coordinate 101,620,989 of CM061556.1, forward strand.
TTGGTTCAATTTTGACATATAATGTTATGATGTTGATGCCATTAATTTCAGTTTGATTTCGGCATTGAGAGCTTATTAATGATATGATATTGTATGGATTGATTCATGGTTATGGATTGACATTCAATAAGTTCATTAAAATTATGTTATTTACTTTCCTTTGATTACACCCTCCAGGTTTATGGGGGCCAATATTGTAGTGTTAATTATGCTTTTTTCAAGTAATGTCTATTTTGTTATTTATTTACAGTGTTGCATCTTATTTCTGGGTTATCCCTTTTAGCTTGACTTAGTTTATTTATCTCACATCTTTATTGTATTTATATCATGATTTAGCTCAGTCGGCCAATGATGCCTACTGATACCCATGGTTTTAGTTCTCATACTACACTTATGTATCTTTTTGGTGCAAACCCAAGTACTAGTAGCTGTCACTGATGTGTAGATCATACTGAGTTAATTTCAAAGATATGATAAGCTCTCGGAGTTGATGTTGCCCTTTTTTTCTTTTATCCATGTCTAGTCTTTCACTTTTTGAGATACATTGTATTTGACTATTTTTGTTGTTATATTCTTTTTCTAGTAGCTCTTGCACTGACACTACTGGAATTTGGGATGGTTGTTGGTGATTTATCTAAATTCTAGACTATTATTACTATCTTATTGTTATATGTCTTTAATTGTTGAGTTTTGTTTTTTAGGCCATTTTCCCATAAAATTAGCCTATTCCTCATAGCTCTGAGTTACAATTTGGCTAACTTACTGGAGAGATAGAGAAGGTGTCATCATGACTCATAAATTGGGTCATGACAAATTAGTAATAGAGCCTAGGTTAACCAGTATTGTTGATACAAGAGCAAGTGTCTAGTATAGTCCCACGGATTGAAACAATGACGTATATTTCATATCTTTACGAGTCTATATGACATTCTTTGTAGTTATTCACTTCGTTCACTCTTTTTGTGATAAGAGTTTGTGTTGGTTTCTGAAGAATTTCTTTGAATTCACTCTTTTATAGATGGCTAGGACATGTTCTACAACTACATGAGATGGGGATCTCGATACTAAGCCTAGGGATGTTGTTAGTGTTCATGGACGACCTAGAATTTATGGACAACCTAGAAATCTGTCCCCACCTAGGAGCTAAGACAGGGGCCTTCAATAGACCCTATTCCTCCCCTCAAGCCAGAGATTCTTTTACCCAAGCCAGTGGAGGGCCAGGGACCAGCCAACACTCTATCGTGGTTTATTTCTTCTTTAGTTCTGATGGATGCATTGATTTAATTTTTGGGATTGGTTGGTGGTGTATTATCTTGTGGTTCACAATCTACATATAAGAGTGGTATTGAGGCACAGGTACAATCTATAGCTGCAATACCTAGAATTGAGGTCCCTCATACACCGATAATTTCTTAGCTGGTAGTGGCCCAACCTGCTATGTGTATTAAAGAGCATAAGATGTTTGGTAGATTCTTGATATTAGCTTTGCCTGGGTTTTTTGGTGCACCTAGCGATGATGCTTATGAGTTTTTGATTGCTTGTGAGAATAGGCTTCATAATTTTGGCCTAGTTGAGACTCATGGTATGGATTACACTACTTTTTAGTTGTATTTGGTAGCTTGACATTGGTGGAGAGAGCACCTTGATTCCAGGCCAATGGATCTATACCATTGACATAGACATAGTTCTACGAGATCTTTTTAGAGAATTATATACCTTCCAGTCTTAGAGATTATTTCTCAAGGTTGGAGAAGGGCTCTATGACTATTATGGAGTATAAGGCTCGATTTCATGAGTTTGATAGGCATGGTACTTTTATTTTTACTACTGATATAAGAAGATTTGATGCCTTTTTAGGGGATTAAATTTTCTTTTTTGCATGTGTAAATAGAGTTTGGTTGCTGCAAATAGATCTTTTGTTTAGGTTCCTAGTCATGATCCAGTTATGGTGAAGATTCATCGCACCCAAAGGGGTTGCAATAAGAGCACATAGGATCATGGTGTTTTTAGTGTGAGTCATAGTGACATACGATTCAGAGATAGTGGTTCTCAGGGTAGGTACCCTCCGCATAAGTCGTATCAACATTATAGTAATTCTAGCAGGCCTATTTAGGCTGGACTTTAGATTACTAATAGAGGTCAGTCTAGTTTTAGTGATCATCCTAGAAAGGTTAGTGGTCAGTCTTTGAAGTTTTTTTTTGTGTTATTCTTGTCATGGTCGTTATTATGGATCATCTGAATCTTGTTATTTTGTAAAGTTCCTAGGGCATGTTATGGTTATCGGTTTGTTTATTTCTCAAGTGAGTGCCCCAGTCCTGGAGCGATGGTTCCTTCAGCTTAAAGTTATCCTTCAATTAAGGTAGTACGTCCCTTAGCTAGAGATGGTGTATATGGATGTAAGGTTGGTTAAAAGGGTTCTCATTGAGGTTCTTATCTAGGTAGGATAAAAGATCGTTTAGGGGCCCAACCAGGTGGTGGGCATGGTTGATTGTATGCCATCCCTTCTAGACCCATGGTCGAGTCTTTTAATGCTATCGTCATAGGTACAATCTTTGTTTGCCATAAGTTTGCTCTTGCTTTATTTGATCTAAGATGCACTTATTGTTATGTGTATTCTTATTATACCCTATAGTTTGTGTTATCTTGGGATTCATTATCTATGCCATTATGTGTATCTACTCCCAAGGTTATTCTTTAGTAGCAGATTGTTTTTATAGATCATGTGTTATGAATGTTTGAGAATTTGATACTTAGGTTGATCTTTTTGTATTAGATCTGGTGGATTTTCATGTGATTCTAGGCATGGATTAGTTATCCCACTATCATGTGACCATGGAATTTAAGCCAAGACCTTTATCTTAGCTATGCTCAGCATACCCCCAGTTATGTGGCGAGGACCTATTAGCCGTGAGCTGATGGGGATCATTTCTTATATTCAAGATAGAAGACTTATTTCGATGGGTTGCTAGTCTTAGCTAACTTATTTGTGATGTTAGTATAGAGAGTCTATCGCTTAAATCTGTTTCTATAGTTTTTTAGATTTCTAATGTTTTCTTTACCAATCTACCTGGTCTTCCTCCTGAGTGTGATATTACATTTATTATTGTTCTTGATCGGGAACCCGACCTAATTCAATGGCACCTTACTGTATGTCCCCTATTAAGCTTAAGGATCTAAATTCTTAGATTCATGATCTTCTTAAAGATTTCATTAGCTTGAGAAATTAACCTGAGGGAGCTCCAGTATTGTTCGTAAGGACGTAAGATGGTTCCATGTACATGTGCATTAATTACAGAAATCTTAGTAAGGTGGTGGTAAAGAACCCACATCCTATGCCTCATGTTGATGATTAATTTGACCAACTTCATAGTTCAATGGTGTTCTCTAAGATTGACTTCAGGTCGGGTAACCATTTATTGAGGATTTGGGTTGAGGATATCCTAAAGATAACCTTTAGGACCTAAAATTGTCATTATGAGTTCCTCGTGTTGTCTTTGGTCTTAACCAACACCCCATCTATGTTAATGGATTTAATAAAACATGTGATCAGGCTTTTTTTTAGATATTTTTTTGATTGTGTTCATTGATGATATCCTTGTGTTTTTGAGGAGTAGGGAGGAGCATATACAATATTTGAGAGTTGTGCTCCAAAATTTAAGAGATCATAAGTGTTTTATCGAATTCTCTAAATGTGAGTTTTGGATTGAGTCATTGACACTTTATGGGCATGTGGAGTCTAAGGATGCGATTATGGTATACCCAACAATGATTGAGGCCATTTGTGATTAGTCCAGACTTATATCTCCGTCTAAAGTTCATAGCTTTATTTTTCTGGCCGGTTACTACAATAGTTTAAGGGGAGTTTATCTACTATTAAAGTGTCGATGGCTAGATTGACTTAAAAGGGGGATCCATTTTGATTGTCTAAGGATTGTGAGTTGAGCTTTTGGAAGCTCAAGGGATTTCTTATGCCAGCTCATCTCTTGGATCTTTCTATTGAGGGTAAGATATTCACCATGTATTATTATGCTTTTGGGGTTTGTTTGGTTTGTGTATTGATGTAGTAGGGTTGTGTTATTACTTATGAATTGAGACAGTTAAAGGTGCACGAGCACAATTACCACACTCATAACTTATATAATGATTTGGAGACATTATCTTTGTGGTGTGTATTAAGAGATCTTCATGGATCATCACAGTCTTCATCATCTTATTACCCAAAGATATCATAATTCTAGACAGTGGAGACAAATGGAGTTACTTACAAGATTAAGATATCTCTATTTTATTTTATCAAAGGAAGGTGACTTTAGCAGTGGATGCCTTAAGATGAAATGTGGTATGTATGGGTACTTTGGTTTCTAAGTATAATTTCTTAGAGGCTATTGGCTCGAAATTCCAATCCTTAGCCAAATTGATGATGCAACTTGATATTTCATATCCTAGAAGGTTTCTTGCAAGTTTTGAGATAAGATCTTGGTATTTGAGAATATTTAACGATATTAGTTTAAGGATATAAGACTTTTCATTATCCATTATCAGGTTGAGTGGTGAGTCAAAGAGAGCTACTATAGATTTTGAGGGTATTTTGAGATTTGATAGACATTTTTTGTTTCGAAGGTTGATGACTTGATTCAGTCAATTTTGTATGAGGCTCATAACTCTAGATATTCAATTCATAAGGGTACAACTAAGATTTATAAATATTTTAGATAACATTATTGGTGGAAGGGTATGTATAGAAATGTGGTAGACTTTGTATTTTGTTGACTATGTTTTCAGTAGGTGAAGGACAAGTATCAGAGACCTAGTGGCTTGATTCCGAGGTTGCCTATTAATGATAGAAAGTAGGAGCAGATTACCATTGAATTTGTTAGTAGGTTGCCGAACACTTCCTATGGTTATGATGGTATTTAGGTCATTATGGATTGGTTGGACAAATTAGCTCATTTCATTCATATTTATAAGTCCTGCAGTGCTGAGTTGTTGGCCTACATCTATAGTTGTGAGATAGTTCATTTTCATAGTGTGCCTATATCTATTATTTTAGAATAAGGTTTAGTGTTTACTTTGGTATTTTGGAGAGCTTTTAATAAGGAGTTGGGTACTCAGGTGGATCTTGGTATAGCCTTCCATCCTTAGATCGATGGGCTGATAAAATGGACTATTTATGTTTTTGAGGAAATGCTCTAAGCCTATGTATGGAATTTGGAGGTCAGTGGGAGCATCACTTAGCTTTTCCAGAGTTCACATATAATAATAACTATCCTTCGATTATTAAAATGGCGTATTTTGTGACTTTGTATAATAAGCAATGTTGTTGTTCAATTGGGTTATTCGAGACCTTTGAGATTAGACCTCGTAGTACTGACTTTCTTTAGGAGTCATTGGATAGATTCAGGATGATTAAGCATAAGTTGAGGGAAACTCAGAGTAGGTAGAAGGCTTAAGCTGACCATACACTTTGTTCATTGAGATTCGATATTGGTGATCGAGTTTTCCTTTGAGTATCTCCTATGAAGGGTGTTATTAGGTTTGGGAGGAAAGGAAAGCTTAGGACCTGATATATTAAATCCTTTGAAATTCTTTGCATAGTTAGTGAGGTGATTATGAGTTAGCCTTACCCTAGATTTTGCTGCTGTCCATCCTGTTTTCCATGTTTCTATGCTGCAGTGATACATTCCTAATTTGTAATATGTGCTTAGATGGGACTCAATCAAGTTGGATTAGCAGTTGACCTTTGTAAAGGATCCCTCATATTGGCTAGTGTTGTCAGGGGGTTGCGCACTTGAGAGATTATAATAGTTAAGGTCCAGTGCAGGCACCGTCGTGTAGGGAAGGCTACTTGAGAGATCGAGAGAGAAATGCGGACCCAATATCCTTATCGTTTTGAGGATTTAGGCACATCTTAATCCTTTATATTCATGAATTAAAGTTTATTTACTAGTGGATATTGTAATGACCCTCCTTACCATTTTCTTTATTTTTGATCATATTTGCCAATTTGATGTTACTTATGTTGCCCCAAGTCACTATGACTTATTAGAGCTAATAGTTTGGTTACCGGGTAGTTTGTTTTGTTTTTAGAGACAATTCTTTATTTTGATGTCTTCGCTGATTCAAATTAGCTACTGAGGGAAAACTTCAATCAAACAATCTTGTATGCCAATTCTAAAAGTTCACAAAACTACAAAATATTGATTTTACGATTGGTGAACCCTTGTTCTGGGTATCAAGGGTCTCTAACTAATTTTAGGCTCTTGTCTAAGAGTTAAGAAAAACTGCACATGGGTATGGGACCCATATTTCATTTAAATGTCCTCGAATGGAAATTTCAATTATGCAATTAAGTCCAGAACGTCATAGCATAGTTTATTTGTGTATACTAAATTTTTGATGAATTTTGAGAGGTTGGTGGAGACCCACAATAATTTAATCTTTGAACTGGTGCACTTCTTAGGCTGCATTTTCACTATTTCAAAGAGAGTAGCACCCCAAAAAGTTAGAAATCCTGGGAAAATCATTGGTGGGTGATTCTGGAGTATTTGTCAACATAAATTATGCATTTATTCTCTGAGGTAAGCTTTCTTCAGTTTCATTGTTAAATCATTCATCCTTCTCCAAAATTCCAAAAATATTTGTGGGTTGGTTGTAGCCCCATTTGTGCTCGAAATTCACCCATTTATGAGAGTAAATGTTCCTTGATCATAGAAGGATGTTTTTTTAGTTTTAAAAATGCCCTCAAATGAGCCCCACATAAATTTTTTATGTAATTTTGGACCCAAAGCATAATATGCAACATGGTTATAATTGTTTTCGGGTTGATGACTAGATTGTAATTTTGATTGTGTGGCATCTTGAGCAATCTACTAAAAAGGGGAAATTGTAGGTTAAGGAGGATCTTTATATTTTTCTTTGGCGTCCATGTAGTTTTTGTTTACCATCTTCATATACTGAGCCACTTTGTAGTATAATTGTGATATTGCGCTAGATATGGGATGAGATTTAGGTATTAACGGTATGATTGAAATAATTAGCAAAAATTCACTTAGTTGATCATGATTTAGGTACATTTCTATTATAGGGCTAATTATGGCTTATTTAACATCTAGAAGTGAATTTAGATACTCATCCTAGTAGAATGGATTTCAAGGATTAGAAGTGGGTCCCTTCGGTCCACCATAGGCCAAGACTTGTGTTAGCTTTTGTACACTTCTATATGTATTTTATACCTTTTGAAATGCTTATTTTGGGACTTTGAGGAGATTAAATACTTAGTAATTATGCTATTTTTATAATTGGTAGTTTGTGCTAATTCCAGGCAGATTTCGATGTATTATTAATATTGAGTTTTGGTCTAAGTCCAACAATCGATGATGATTTTGATATTGAGTTTCGATTCAAGTCTAACAATTGATGTTGAAATTGATATGATAAGTTCCAGTTCAAGTTCGACAAATGCTGTTATGGTGTTGATGGTATTGGGTTCTTATTTGAGTTTGACATTGAGAGTTTATTTATGATATGATATGGTATGGATGGATTCAGGGTTATTGTTTAATATTCATTAAATTTGTGGAACTTTGGTTATTTACTATCCTTTTATCGTACCCTCTGGGCTTATAGCGACACTCGTTGGGTTATTTATATTTCAGCACTTACTAGTTATTAGGGCTTATTTTGTGGTGTTAATTATGCATTTTTTTATGTTATGACAATTTTGATTATTTATTTATAATGTTGGAGCTTATTTATATATTTGACTTTTACCTTTACATAGTTTAAGTATCTTGCATCTTTATTGTATTTATATCGTGATTTAGCTCAGCCAGTCGATGATGTTTACTGAGTACCCATGGTTTTAGTACTCATACTACACTTTTGTAGATTTTTGTCACAAATCTGAGTACTAATAGCCACCACCGGCATGATGATCAGTCTAAGTTGATTTAAAATATAGACTAAGCTCTTCTACTGGGAGTTACCTTTTTTGTTTCTATTATCCATGTCTAGTATTTCATTATCCGTGAATGTGTTATTAGTATTGAATTTATGTTTTCAGGTGTGTTCTTTCTAGATGAATTAAGTTATCATTTTGTGCACCATTGTGCCTCAGACTCTAGAGTACATTGGTTGTAGTTCATTTAGTGGTTTAGCCAAGTGTTCAAAAGTGTCTGATGTAGACTTAAAGATGAGAGGAGGATGATAGAGAAAGTGACCAGTCAGGTCCTCAGAATCTGATAGTGGTGCAAGTAGGTATGGAAAAGCAGTAAAGGGTGGCAGTTCCTGACCCATTCTTATTTCAGTGAAATATGTCTAGAGGGACCTTGGGTCCCAAGGAGGATATACCCCATAATGTTAAATAATTGCATGTCCATGCTCTTTCTATGATGTTAACCTCATCGTTCGTTGCATTTCTAGTTATGCTTTCGAGAATTTGGTATATTAAGTATATTCGTATTTAATATGCACGTTCAATAGAAAGGAACTCGAATTGTGGGCATGTTTGAATATGTATTAAAGAGATTTGTTGGGTTATGATTCTGTGCATCTGAGATGCATGTATCAACAACAACAACAACAACAAACCCAGTGTATTCCCACCTGGTGGGGTCTGGGGGGGGTAAGATGTACGCAGTCCATACCTCTACCTCTAAAGAAGTAGAAAGGCTGTTTCCAATAGACCCCCGGCTCAAGACACAAAACACCAGATACCACACAAATACAAAGTAAAGCACCGAACAAGGTTACAAGATTACACAACATAACATCCATAACATAAATACAGCAGCCGTAAGTAAAAGAAATAAAAACAGAAAGAAAACAGAGGGAAAACAGAGGAAAGCACCCATATTCGTACTGAAACAAGGGATAAGGAACACGAAAAATCATAATCAGAATACTACCCCCAACAAGTAATTCCCTACACTAGCGACCCCCAACTGGCCTAGTCCTCTGCCCCAATTCGCATCCTCCAGACTTTCCTATCTAGGGTCATGTCCTCGGTGAGCTGTAACTGCTCCATGTCCCGCCTAATCACCTCACCCCAGTACTTCTTCGGCCTTCCCCTACCCCGCCTAAAACCATCCAATGCTAGCCACTCACACCTACGAACCGGGGCATCCATGCCCCTCCTCTTCACGTGTCCGAACCAGCTCAATCGAACTTCCCGCATCTTGCACTCCACCGGTGTCACACCAATCTTCTTCCTGATAATCTCATTCCAAACTCTATCCCCCCTAGTCAGCCCGTACATCCAGCGCAACATCCGTATCTCTGCCACCTTCATTTTTTGGATGTGGGAATTCTTAACTGGCCAAAATTTACCCATGAGTAGGTTGTTGAATGTTTTATGCGATAGATGTGCATGACTAGTGAAAGTACGCAGAGTATTGGTTGCTTCAGTCGTGTGGTTATGTTTTGAGATGTGTTGCTGTCTTGAATAAACCCAGTCGATTAGTGTTCTTGATATGGTCTTCACATTCGAGGACGAATATTTCCAAGGGGGAGGTGATGTAATACCCAGAAAAAAATTTTGTTGAAATTTTGTGCGTAAATGTGTCGGGATCCAATCTTCGAGAATGGTTTATTATTTTTGTGGGTGTTATTTCTTGGATTTCGACCCACCATTTCGTAGAGAATTGAATAATCTTTCCAACGATATTTGGATCACCCAAAACGGACACTCGAGCGATGAGTTACGACCATTCCGACAAATTACGACCAGTCCGATCGAACTGTGGACAATAAAATGTGCAGGAAACAAAATACTGCGGCCAGGCAATTTTTTTGGTCAACTTCAAAGGATCATAAATACTTGTACATAATAAACTGTGTGAGCTGCTATATATCAACGGAAAGCCATGAGAGTCTTCTTTCCAATGAAATTGGTTTCATCCAATTTGGACATCAGAGTAAAAAGATATAGCCAATTTTCTTCATCCTATTGGATAGATCACGGAAGGGCAGATTTGGCATTAATTGATTTTTAAAGGTATTTTGGTCATTTCCTATCATGGTAACCCCTTTATATATACCCCCTTTGAGCTAAGCATTTTCATTCATTTTCTCTCATTTCTCTTATATCTCTCTCTCAAACTATATGTATATATATATATATATATATATATATAGAAGAAGAGGAGTTAGGGTTAGGGTTCCAATTGGGGGAAAATCGATTCAAGGCTTTGCTTCACGAATTGCTTCCGTCAATCTCTTCGGCTACGAAATCTAAGGTTGCAAGTGTTTATCTATGGGATCCTTTCATCCATAGAGACCACAAATCATTTTTCAAAGGCTCAAGATTCATGTGCGTACATATATATATATATATATATATATATACTTTCTAAATTTTCATTGTGTATGTGTGTAGTATTCACATGATGGTTGAGATATATGTGTGAGATGATTATGTGTGTTGGTTGAAGTATATATGTGTAGTATTTGTGATGGTTGGTGATTATGTTGTTGAAGTTGATGCTATCCAAGAAGGGATCTTTGTGTGTTTGTGGAAACTATGGTGGTGTGTGATGTATAAATATATGAAATGGGTGTTTAAATACTTGTAATCTTGATGAATCCACCTATTCCTAAGAAGTGCATGTAAGGTGTTTGTGAAAATACCTAAGAGACTAGAGATTTTGTTTTTATAACATAATAGGTCCAAAATTAATTGATTATGAATATATGATGATTTAAATTTTTAAGCCTTGATTTATACTATTATTCCATTATTTCCTTGTTATGACATGATAATTGTTATTGAGAATTATATATCCCTACTATTATGGATATGTCAAATATTTTCTAAATATGAGTTGGATTGTGAATTGAGAAATGTGGATGTTAAAGTTGAAGGATGATGGTGTTGTGGTGCATGAAATTGAGCATTAAACCTATGGCCTAAATGGTGCATGTAAGATGATTGCTAAAATACCTATGTGAAGAAGAATTTAAGTATTTGACATGTTTGTTATCCAAATTATGATTTCATGCCATATCCATATGCTTAACTTATTTCTACCACATGTTTGACAAAATATTTAAGAGAATAGGAAACTATGCATTGTGGTTCATTAGGTCTTTAAAGATAAATTCATGCTTTGTTCCTATGGATAGTTGATTTCCTTAAATTTGTGGTGTGTTGTGGGTGTATGATGGAATGCCATGATGAATTATTGAGGTAACTATGATGTTTGTGCGTAGTATTTGCTATGGACCCAAAGCATTCTCCCAAAGTTTTTGATTGGATGCTTATATGGAGAAATGAGGCCATTTGATTTGCTAAGTGTTAAGTCCTCAATTATGTGTTGTGTATGATGACCTATGGGCATGTTGTGTATGAGTTATCTATCTTGTGTTACTTTATGCTATTGTGTGCTAGGGGTATGTATGCCCGAAATAGTCTGCTGGTCTAGAGCCGAGTCAGTTTCACGATAATCTCAATCGAGCAATGAACAATGAACTCCAAGTTAGTTTCAAAACTTAGAGAAAACTCAGTAATCTCGAAAATCATTCTTTATCAAATAATTGGGCCATGAAGCTCTGAAATCTTACATATCAATTCACTCCGTTACAGACCTCTATACATTTTGTGAGATAGTAAGCTTATCTTAAAAGTAAGTGGCAATTAGAAATACTCCATCAGAGAATGGAATCAAGCAAACTCTGTCATATTGATAAAGTATAATAATGTAAGAACAGATTCAGTTCAATTGAGTATAGTTAAGAACCAGTTAAATGTCTTTCAGTTGGGAGTAGGATTCAGCACCGAGCGAGCTAAGGATGGGAACATTCCTGCGATAGAGGGTTTGATTCCTGGTAGCAATCCTTATGCTCCAGAACTACGTCGCCAGCGTAGGATGAGATATCTATCCTGCGAGTAGAGGGTTAGATGAGGTGGTTGTCCCGCAAATAGAGGGTCCCACCGTTCTCGTTTCAGGTCCTAATATTAGAGAGTCCTATACAGTTGTCTTTATTGGTGGCACGGTATTGATACCCTTAAAGTTGGGGTACAGGTTGGATCTCACTTGTGGTAAGTGGGGCATGTCGGTTAAATGATCACTCCCACAGTTTCAGTAACAGTCTCAGAAAAGAACTCAGTTAATGTTGAAAAGTTAAGGCTGTCAAATATAGGCCTCCCAGTATTGCTATCATTATCATTGAGTAGAGAGACTTTCTGCGAGATGAGGGTTGCTCTCAAACTTATTTACCCATTATCATTATCGTTGAGTATAGAGACTTCCTGCTAGATGAGGGTTGATATCAGATTCAGTTGTTCAGTGTTCTAGAGACTTCCTTCTAGATGAGGGTTGATCTCAGATTCAGTTGTTCAGTGGTCTAGAGAGTTCTTACTAGATGAGGGATGATCTCAAGTTGTTCAGTGTTCCTGAGTTGGTGAATTTGAATATCAAATATCAGTAATATCAGTTATTCGATTTCTCAATATGGATATGTTCAGATGTCAGCTCTAGTAGCTTCAGATACTCAGTATCTTATTGTCAGTATTATTATTTTTGGGTGTCGGCGTTCAAAATATAACATTTGGTGTCATGATGATTTCAGTTGTACTTTATGTATCCATGTGTGTATTGTTGATCAGACATGTTTCAAAATTGGTAACTGCAGCATTTCTATATATGTTTATTCTAGCGAATACATATTATTCAGATTGTTATGTTTATGTATAAGCCTTTTATTTTACCTTACCCTATCCTTGCATACTCGGTACATTCTTTGTACTGACGCATTCGCACTATGGTGCTTTCCCCACCATAGGTTCAAAAGAGCGAGATTCAAAGTATATTTAGTTGTCAGATCTTGTAGCAGTGGGTGCAGCAGTGAGTCCTCATCATCTGAGGATATTCTATTTCAGTGTTTTGGTGATTTTAGTAGACAAAGTTAGTTGGGGAATTGTCCCTTCAACTCCACAGATGTTTGAACCTTATGGCCAGATTTAGCTAGTTTCTAGATTTATCGTATTATATTATGCAGTGAACATATATGGATATTAGTGAAGGGTTAACTTGTGGTCTCTCGAGGTCACGTGCACTGTGTGGCATTTCAGTTCATAGGAATCGGGGCATTGTATGGTTCATGTCCTGCAATTGATAATTATATTAATATCAAGGTTATGGATCAAGTCTGAAAATTGATGATATTGATAATATGAGTTTTGGTTCAAGTCTGACATATAATGTTATGATGTTGATGCCATTAATTTCAGTTTGATTTCGGCATTGAGAGTTTATTAATGATATGATATTGTATGGATTGATTCATGGTTATGGATTGACATTCAATAAGTTCATGAAAATTTTGTTATTTACTTTCTTTTGATTACACCCTCTAGGCTTATGGGGGCCAATATTGTAGTGTTAATTATGCTTTTTTCAAGTAATGTCTATTTTGTTATTTATTTACAGTGTTGCATCTTATTTCTGGGTTATCCCTTTTAGCTTGACTTAGTTTATTTATCTCACATCTTTATTGTATTTATATCATGATTTAGCTCAGTCGGCCAATGATGCCTACTGATACCCATGGTTTTAGTTCTCATACTACAGTTATGTATCTTTTTGGTGCAAACCCAAGTACTAGTAGCTGTCACTGATGTGTAGATCATACTGGGTTATTTATATTTCAGCACTTACTAGTTATTAGGGCTTATTTTGTGGTGTTAATTATGCATTTTTTTATGTTATGACAATTTCGATTATTTATTTATAATGTTGGAGCTTATTTATATATTTGACTTTTACCTTTACATAGTTTAAGTATCTTGCATCTTTATTGTATTTATATCGTGATTTAGCTCAGCCAGTCGATGATGTTTACTGAGTACCCATGGTTTTAGTACCTATACTACACTTTTGTAGCTTTTTGTTACAAATCTGAGTACTAATAGCCACCACCGGCATGACGATCAGTCTAAGTTGATTTAAAATATAGACTAAGCTCTTCTACTGGGAGTTACCTTTTTTGTTTCTATTATCCATGTCTAGTCTTTCATTCTTCCGTGATCTATCCATTAGGCTGAAGTAAATTGGCTATAACTTTTTACTCTGATGTCCAAATTGGATGAAACCAATTTCATTGGAAAGAAGACTCTCATCGATTTCCGTTGAAATATAGCAGCTCACACAAATTATTATGTACAAGTATTTATGATCGTTTGAATTTGACCAAAAAAATCGCCTGGCTGCAGTATTTTTTTTCCTGCACATTTTATTGTTCACAGTTCGATCGGAATGGTCGTAATTTGTCGGAATGGTCGTAACTCATCGCTCGAGTGTCCGTTTTGGGTGATCCACATATCGTTGGAAAGATTATTCGATGCTCTATGAAATGGTGGGTCGAAATCCAAGAAATAACACCCACAAAAATAATAAACCATTCTCGAAGATTGGATCCCGACACATTTACGCACAAAATTTCAATGAATTTTTTTTTTTGGGGTATTACATCATCTCCCCCTTGGAAACATTCGTCCTTGAATGTGAAGACCAGATCAAGAACACTAATCGACTGGGTTTATTCAAGACATCAACACATCTTAAAACATAACCACACGACTGAAGCAACCAATACTCTGCGTACTTTCACTAGTCATGCACATCTATCGCATAAAACATTCAACAACACACTCATGGGTAAATTTTGACAACATACATGCATCTCAGATGCACAGAATCATAACCCAACAAATCTCTTTAATACATATTCAAACATGCCCACAATTCGAGTTCCTTTCTATTGAACGTGCATATTAAATACGAATATACTTAATATACCAAATTCTCGAAAGCATAACTAGAAATGGCAACAAACGATGAGGTTAACATCATAGAAAGAGCATGGACATGCAATTATTATAACATTATGGGGTATCTCCCCCTTGGGACCCAAGGTCCCTTTAGACATATTTCACTGAAATAAGAATGGGTCAGGAACTATTACCCTTTACTGCTTTTCGATACCTACTTGCAGCACTATCAGATTCTGAGGACCTGACTTGTCACTTTCTCTATCATCCTCCTCTCATCTTTAAGTCTTCATCAGACACTTTTGAACACTTGGCTAAACCACGAAATGAACTACAACCAATGTACTCTAGAGTCTGAGGCACAACGGTGCACAAAATGTTAACTTAATTCATCTAGAAAGAACACACCTGAAAACATAAATTCAATACCAATACCACATTCACTAATAATGAAAGACTAGACATGGATAATAGAAACAAAAAAGTAACTCCCAGTAGAAGAGCTTAGTCTATATTTTAAATCAACTTAGACTGATCGTCATGCCGATGGTGGCTATTAGTACTCAGATTTGTAACAAAAAGCTACAAAAGTGTAGTATGAGTACTAAAACCATGGGTACTCGGTAAACATCATCGACTGTCTGAGCTAAATCATGATATAAATACAATAAAGATGCAAGATACTTAAACTATGTAAAGGTAAAAGTCAAATATATAAATAAGCTCCAACCTTATAAATAAATAATCGAAATTGTCATAACATAAAAAAATGCATAATTAACACCACAAAATAAGCCCTAATAACTTTATTGTAAGATCTATATGAATCATCGTGGTTTTCAACACTTTATTACTCAAAGAGAGATTTATTCCTCACAACGCAAATAGATGAAGTTACTAAAGGACTATTATATCTATATTCTATTTCATTCGACTAAGGAGAATGTGGTAGCAGATGCCTTAAGACAAAAGGTGGTGAATATAGGTAGGTTGGCGTTCATATCACTTTAGAGTAGCCATTGGCTTGGATATTTATACCTTAGGTAACATAATAGTTTAACTTTGTATTTCAGATTCTAAGAATTTCCTTGCTTGTTTGAAGGTTTGATCTACCTTATTTTAGAAAAATTAGTGTCGCTAATTTAAGGATAATAGACTTTGTAGCACTCGTGATCAGGTTTTGAGGTGTGTATCCTAGAGGGTACCTTGTATCTAAAGGGTATTTTAGGATATGATGTCTACATTGAGTTTTGAGGGTTGGAGACTTGATTCAATCAATATTGTGTGAGGCTTCGCGCTCTAGATATTATATTCACCCTGGTAGAACTACGATTTATAGAGATTTGAGGAAACATTATTGCTGGTGTGGCATGAAGAGTGATACAATGGATTTTTTATCTCATTGATTACGTTATTAGTAGGTAAATGTTGAGCATCATAGGCCTAGTAGCTTGATTCAAAGATTACCCTTCCCGAGGAGTAGTAGGAGCAGATCACTCTGGACTTTATTAGTGGTTTGCATCAAAGTTCCTAGGGTTTCAATAGCATTTAGGTCATTGTAAATTGGTTGACCAAATTAACATATTTTCTTCCTATTTAAATGTCCTTTAGTGCAGAGAGATTTTTCCCTATCTATATTCATTTGGTAGTTTGCCCGTATGGATTACCTATATCTATTATTTCAGAAAGGGGCATAGTATTCAGTTCTATCTTCTAAATGAATTTTCAAAAGGAGTTAGGTATTCAGGTTGACCTCAACATCAGTTTTTAACCTTAGACGATGGGCAGTCAAAGTCAACTATATAGGTTTTTGAGGATATACTTTGCACTTGCTTTATAGACTTTGGAGGTCAGTAGGAGCAACACTTATCCTAGGAGGAGTTTGCCTATATTAATAACTATCATTCTAGTATTGGTTTGAGGTATTATATGGTGGGATTACCAAACAATGATAGTCTGGTTTGAGACCTCCAATATCAGGCCCTGTGATACTGACTTTCTTTGTGAGTTGTTGGATAGGTTTTGGGTGATTCAGGATAAGTTGAGGGCAGCACAAAATATTAAGATAATTTATGCTAATCATAGAATTCATTCATTAAGATTTAGAGTTGGTGACTGGATTTTCCTATGAGTATCGTCCATAAAAAATGTGATTAGGTTTGAAAAGGGAGGCATGCTCAACCTCGGGTGTATTGGGCTATTTGAGATACTTCAAACAATTGGGGAAGTAGCTTACGACATAGACTTGTCCTCAGACTTTGTAATTATTCACTAGTTTTCCATGTCTCTATATTGTGATGTTATATTCTAGATGATTATTATGTACTTTAGTCAGACTCAGTACAGTTGAATGAGAGGTTGACCTTCACGGAGGAGCTAGTTCTCATATTAGCAAGCAAAGTTAGGTGGTTGTTCTCCAGAATGATTCAAGTGGTTAAGGTTTAGTATAGACACCACCCTATTGAGGAGGCTACTTGGGAGATCGAGAGTGAGATCCAGACCTAATATCCCCACCTATTTGAGCCTTTAGGTACACCTTGATTCTTTACTTTCATGGATAAAACTACTTTTAGTGGTGGATATTAGCATGGCCCTCTAGGTCATTTTTTCTATTTCCATACTATTTCACTCTTTAGAGCTTTCCCATAGCCTCTCCAAGTCATTTATGACTTATTGGAGTTGATCATTCGATTATTGGATCTTTTATTTGATATTTAGAGCGAATTCCCTATTTTGAATTTCTTGCTATTGAGAATTGGCTATCAAGCTTAACCTTTAGGTTAACAACTTTATATTTCAATTCTGATAGTTTTGTTAGTTTTGAAACACCGATTTAAGGCTAGGGGGACCTTTGGTTTTGATCTTGAAGCTTCAAAAATCATTTTGGTCTATTGGATATGCTTTGTCTAAAATGACCATTAGGTATTGGGCCCCTTTTTTATCCAATCGACCTTAGCCAAAAATTTTGATTGCATTGTTGAGTGTATAGTGTTGAATTTGGTTGGGTAGAATAGTTCATTTGCATTCACAAGATTTTTTACAAGTCCTGAGGGTTCAATTTGAAACTTGGTAAATGCCAAGTTCAGCTGGTACAACATCAACTAATGCAGACCAAAAAGGGCCTTTACATTTGTGAGGCCAAGGCCATTTTCCCAGGACAAAGGTAATTTGCTATCATAGTTATGATGCGCTTGGAAACATTAATGATGCACGTTTTCTTATTTTTGAAGGCCAAGTTTATTGCCACCGCATTCGTGAGTCTGTCTTTGCATTCACAAAGAGTATCCATTTGGTCGGACCAGTCTTCTTTCTTTGCAATTGTGGGTGACCAGCTTATTTCATGTAGGGTATGTCGAGTGGAGGCCTGCATTCAAGAAAGGGTTTGTGTGTTTGCAATGAAAGGTCCCCTGATAATATTAAATATTGTAATCATGATTTCTTTTAAATTATTTCTAAGTCCCAAGTCCCTTAAAGACATAGATACCTTAGATATAGTAAAGGTTGATTATTGGGTGGTCAGGGTGAGTTATAGGCATGACTATAGTCATTTTCCCATCATTTATTCTATAAGTTTACATTTAAATTTTTTATAATATTTTTTTAAACCGAAATCCCTAGTTTACTTTATGAGCTTATTTTGGGTTCATTTGTGCTTGTAATTTATTCATTTTAAGGATAAATGGTTTTTGAACCTAGAGGGACTTTTGGCAAATTCTAAGTTATGATTTTGTTGTAGACACCACATGGATTTTTAGCTTAATTTTTGGCACAAATTATTTATATCCAATATGGGTATTGTTATTTTTGTACTATTGTATAGGTCTTTATTTTGTTAGTGTGGCATCATGTGAAAGATTCTCAAAAGGGAAAAACTATATTTTAGGGGACTTACTCAAGCATTCATCAGCGTCAAGTTAGGCTAGGCATACTTTGCTTATAGATTGAGCTATATTATTGTACTAGAGTGGTAGTATGGTAGATTTAGGTTAGTACTTATGACTTGGTTGTATGTTTAGTGAAATTATGAATCTTTAGTAAATTAGCAAGTCATTTTTTTATAGAATTGACTCATTCATCCTCTCCTTGGATTAAACTATGACCTCATGGCTTGGTAGACTTACTTAACACCATGAAGTGGAGTTGGGAAGGCTTATTCGAGTTTTTGGTAGAATTTTGCCTTAGTATGAACTTTTGAGGTTTATTAGCGGGCCCCAATTCCCTTCTTTAAGGTGAAATATCTTAGTCATCTCCTTGTAGATCTAGGAGGCCTTCTTTCATCCACACATACATACACACACACACACACACACACACACACACACACACATATATATATATATATATGGATTCTTGATTAGACTTGGTAACCTATATTTATTTTAAAGGCTGGTTTGAGTTTTTTAATTGCAATTTATTTATGATATTTAATGACCAATTTAAGTCTGACACTTACTATTCATTTATGATATTTAAAGAACTAT
Organism: Capsicum baccatum var. pendulum; assembly: GCA_030864225.1. Lineage (NCBI taxonomy): Eukaryota > Viridiplantae > Streptophyta > Magnoliopsida > Solanales > Solanaceae > Capsicum > Capsicum baccatum. The sequence continues at coordinate 101,640,237 of CM061556.1, forward strand.
TTAAGTCTATCAATTACTATTTACTTATGACATCAGAATCTGACATTTATGGTTCACTTGTGATATTAAGAATCTGATTTGAGTCTAGTGTTTTGGTATGAAAGGATTAACAAAACTGGTTTTGATAGTCAGTTACTTTATGATTACCATTATCAATACTATTCTCTTTGTTGCACCCACTGGGTATATGGAGGCTCCGTTGGATTATCCTTTTCATTTTTCCACCATTTGGGCATATGGGGACCAGTTAGGCTATACGTAACTTGTATTCTCTTGGATATTATTTTATCATTTTAATTATTATCTGTCAGCCAAAGCACTATTTCAGGTTTGGCCTTTTATCTCTAACTTTATTTTACATTCTCGCATCTTATTATGCATTTATTATGATTTATCTCAGCTGCCAATGTAGTTTTTATACAGATCCAAGTACTAGTTATCGCCTTTGATAGCCTATCAAGCTTATTCTAGAGTCAGAGATAGGGTGAGCTTTCAAATATGGAGGTAATTCGCTCTTCTTCTACTACTATTGGATAGTCTTATTTTTAAACTATTTGTATATGGACACTATTAGTACACTTATTCTTTTGGTTAGTGACTCTTGTACCAACCTTATTAGGTTGTGGGATACCTTTTTTATCTTTCTCTTATCTTATATATATATATGTATAATTATATATATATGCTATTGTCTTTATATTCCATCACCTACAATCAATTTGTATCCTTAACTTTTAGTATTCGTCACAACTTCTACTAACTAGCCCATTATTTGTCATTTTTGGGCTTTGATTTGGCTTGCCTACTGGTGGTTTAAAGTAGGTGCCATCACGACTTGACAAATTGGGCCGTGAAATATTATGTTCATCTCTTAGAGGACAACATCTTAATCCTATTTCCTATATTTATAATTGATTATTTTCTTTCCATTATTATTCATTTTTATTACACTTCCATTGCTTGTTTAACTAAAACGACTACTCAAATTTATAGTAAATAGATGTAAAACTTGAGTTTAATTATGATGTTTGCTCTTGGCCACATACAAATTCAATTGTATGGACATTAGGATAAATGGTTTGTGCCCAACCTAGGCCCAGATCTGTTTTATAGATTTGACTCATTTATTTGACTAACTTAATTATCTTTTATTTATAGGCAACTTAGAATGGCAAGCAATGATGAATAAGTAACTAAACTATTTATTGATGATAACGTAGCTAACAAAGCAGGAAAATTATTTCCTAGCGAACAGAGTGAAGATGTGGAACAACACATGATGTGGATATGAAGAAAATAAATATGCAAAAGAGAAACCATAGACCCTCTCCCCTTGATAATGCAGAGAATGAGGGAGTAGGCATGATAATGAGTTTTGAGAACCTCTGGGAAAATCTAATAAAATTACTAAAGGCATAAATAAAGAAATGGGTGTATTGTTAAATAGCGCAGAACACTTCTAATGCATTTATTGGTGGGGATATGTAAAGAACCTTTTCATTGTTATTAGTAAGTCTAGCATACCAAAATTTGGTTTAAGTTTTTTCCCAAATTAGGAGTTAAAAATTTCAAACTAGGCTAGTCTTACATAAAAATAAAGTGTGGTATGATCTTGGGTAATTCAAAATGGATTAGCTAAAAGTTATATGTTTTGAGTTTATTTGTGACAACAAAGACGATAAGGAGTCCATAGGATCTTTTGGATCTAATTCAAATGAGTTTATCTTCCTATCTCAAATTTTACATAGAATGGTTGGTTTAAGCTTTCAAAATAAGACAGGGTATTCTGAAAATGGAAAAAATAAAAGAAATCTTGAGTTTCTCCCTCGTCTACTTCTCTATAGTAAGTGGTAGGCAGCTACCATTAGCTATTATAGAAGGAATTTTCTGCTATAGTAAGAGTCAACTTTGGCATATCCTGCCATAGCGTATGGATCCTAACGTAGTAAGGTTGTTATAGGGGGATAGGGTAGGTATAATGAGATATGTGTTGGTTAATGCAGAGAAAATTGAAAAATGTTATTTTCATTCTTTATTCATCTAAGGACTAGGAGAGGCAATTTTGGGCGATTTCCACCTAAATTTCATTATTTTTACTTAAATAACACAACAAAGTAGGAAGTGCACAACAAGGCAAGACTTAAGTCCAATAAAGTGGTGCAAGATTTTATTGAGGTAGGTGATGGTTGAATGTAGTAGAACACAACTTTATTTATGCATGCATGTTTACTATTTCTTCATATACTTGATATAATGCATGTTCAAAGAGAGTGAATAGCTAATTGATGTGCTAAGTGTTAATCTTATGCAAAAAAATAAAATTAAAAGCTTGTGGTTTTACAAGTGTAATTATTGTTATTATTATGGTGTGATACATCTTGATTATCTTGGGATGTACTGGTATTTTGACATCTTCACTAGATTTGTTAGTATAAGATTGGCATGCACTAGATATATAGAATTTGTGTACATAGACAAGAGCTCATCCTCTATAGGTCATGACTAGTTAGCGGCCAAAAGACCCTTATCATGTGTGTACAAAGTATTGATGAGAGTTACTTTTCCTTCAGTGAACTAGGTTTATATATTGATTTTCTATATTTAGTTCCTTGAGTGGATTGAGACTCATGATTTTAAACATTATTATTGTGGAAGTGTATCCTTGAGTGGTTAGAACTAAACTACAAATGATTTACATAACTCTTTATTTGTATATCTACTTATGTATTTGAGACATGGTTAGCATACTATTGAGTCATGGTTTGTTGACTTGGATTCTTTCTAGTTGTCATGGTCTTGGCATGAGTTTTTATTTATTTTAACTTGTATTTGACTGAATTTTATAGTGCTGTTAAATAATGATAAGTGTAATATGCTTAGGGTAAAGTTATATGGTAGGTGTTCACAGTTGTTCTTGTTTTAGTAGGTTATTTAAATGATACACAGGTTATTTTCTTTTTGTTTAATCATTTTCAATTATCGGGTAGTTCATTTAGATTTTAGAGTCAATTCCCTATTTTGATGTCTTCGGTGGTTGAAATTGGCTATCGACCCAAAATATCAATTAGAAAACCTCATATGCCAATTCTAATAGTTTCAACAACTCTAAAATGTAGATAGTATAGGTGGAACTTTAGTTTAGATCCTGAGAATTGCAAAGTCATTTTGAGTTATTTGCCCAAAGTTAAGAAAAATGGTAAGTAGGTATGTGACCCTCTTTTCAATGAAACAACCTCGGATGAAAATTTTAACTATTCCATTGAGTCTAGAATGTCGTATTTGATAGGGTATCTTGGTTTGTTTCAATTGGTGCATGGCATACACGACTAGCCTATCACTTGAATGATCTATCTTGGCCCACTGGTATCTCGTCAGAGAGAAACATATTGAATAAGAAAATATCACTGAAGTGATACCTGGATTGCTTATGTGACATGAGCTGAGGCAACAAGTATCACTTAAGTAACCTAGTGTCTGCTTAAGCGACACTCGTGGACCTAGGAAGGGTATAAATACCCTACTTAGCCCAATTTTCCCAATTTTGTATGCATTATCGAGAATATTTAACCCTAAAAGTGGGAGAACTTGGGAAAATCATTTGTGGGTGATTTTGGAGCATTGGTGAAGTTAGTTTATGCATTTCTTCCTTGAATTTATGGTAAGCTTCCATTAATTTCTTGATTGAATCCTTCCTCTTTCTCTAAAATCCCTAGAATCTTGGTGGCTTGATTTCACTCATTTTGATGAGTATATTGTGAAATTTATAGAGTGGCACCTTGTCTAAGCTTCTCGATAAGGGAAATCAGTGCTATAACTAATTCATTGGGATTTTTCTTCAGGGTCCAATTAGGCTAAGTTTACCGTCATGATAAATTGATCAATTTCATACTATGATAATGGTATTATGCTAGATATGGGATGGGATTTAGGTGTTGGAGGTATGATTAAAATTATTTGGGTCAGTTGGACTACTTAGGCAATCTTGGAATTGTAATTTAGGCATAATTGACTTAGTTGATCATGTTTAACTATAAATTTCTATATTAGGGATAATTAAAGATTGTTTAACCTCTAGGAATAAATTTACATATGTTAGCCTAGTTCGAGGTAGAATTTACCTAAAAATGGATGTTGGGGATTAAAAGTGGGCCCCTTCAATCCTTATTAGGACAAGACTTGTGTTAGTTTTTGTAGACTTATTTATTCTTATTGACACCTTATCAATGATTCTTTTAGGAATTTGAGGATGTTAAATATGAAATAATTAAGCTAGTTTGGTAACTGGGAGTTAGTCCTAATTCTAGACAAAGTTTGGCGGTTTATTGATGGAGTGTACTTATATCGGTTATTATTATGTCTTATGGATAAAGGTTATTGGTATGACTTATTGATATGATCAATTAATATGAGTTCTATTTCAAGTCCAATAATTAATGATGATGCTGATAATATGAGTTCCATTTGAAGTTTGACAATTGATAATGATATTGATATATAAGTTATGGTTAGATGTAACAATTGATGATGCTACTGATATTATAAGTTCCAATTTGAGTTTGAAAAATAGTGTTATGATGTTGATACTATTGATGATGATGATGATATGAGTTCAGGTTTGAGTCTGACATTGGGAGTTGTGAAAAATTTGATTCGATATGGATAGTTTGATGGTTATAGCAGGTATTCAGTAGAGTTATGGATCTTTAATTATTTGTTTCTCTTTGATGATACCCTCCTAGATTATGGGGTCCTACGATGGATTATTTACTTTTCTATATTAATTTGCATATCGGGGCCTATTTATTAGTTATAATTGTGTGATTTTTATGGAACTTTGCTGGATTTATTTCATTTACTTATGAAATAATATATTTGGAGCTTATTTATTGGTTTTCCCTATTAACTTGGCTTAGTTTACTTTATCTAGTATATTATCATATTTTTATCATGATTTAGCTCTGTGTGCTGATAATTCCTAATGAGTACCCGTGGCTTTGGTACTCATACTACACTTCTATAACTTTTTGGTATAGATCCAAGCACTAGTTGTTTTCATTGATGTGACACTTATATAGGGTTGATTTTGGAGATTAGGTGATCTCTTGGAGTCAGATTTACACTTTTTCCTTCTATTTATCTATTTCTAGTCTTACATTTTTTAGACATATTGTATTTTTCTATTCAGTACTTATAGTTCATTCATTGTAATTCTTGTACCAAAATTACTATGTTTTGGGATGGTTTATGCCCTTTTATTTATCTATTAGACGGTTATGACTTCTTTACTATTGTTTGACCTCTTTAAATGTTAATTTATAGCTTTTAGGCCATTTCTCAATAAGTTAGCCCATTGCTTGTATCTTTGGGATATGGTTTGGCTTACCTACTGGTGGGATATAGTAGGTGTCATCATAACTTTTAAATTAGGTCTTGCTAATTTGGTATCAGAGTCTAGGTTCACCAGTATTATTGGTATAAGAGCTAGTGTCTAGTAGAGTCTCATGGATTGGAATGACAATGTTCATTTCTTATCTTTGGGAGTCTTAGGACATTCTTAGGAGCTCTTCACTTCTTTCACTTATTTAATTTTAAGGGATTTAGTTGGTTTCTAAAGTATTATTTGGTTTTACTCTTTCCTAGATGGTTAAGACACGTGCTACTGCTACACAAAATAAGGTCTCAAGATCGATCCTATGGATATTTTCTCTATTCATTGATAACTTATAGATCATGAAAACCTAGGTATATGTCCTCATCTAGGGGCTAGGATTGTGGGCCTTCACCAGACCCTATTTCTAATCCCGAGCAAAAGATTATTCTTCCCCATCTAGCGGTAGGCTAGGGACGAGCCTAGACTCCAATGAGGTTTATTTCTTTTTCAGTGCCCAAGGATGCTTTGGACAAGATTTTTGGATTTTTCGGTGGTACACCATCTGATGGTGCAAAATTTTTGGATCAATTTAGTGTTGAGGTTGGGGCACAACTGGTATCTCCTACACTCAGAGTTGAGGTCCCTCTTGCGCCCGTGGTTGCTCATTCGATAATTTCCTCATCCATAGTTGGTCATCAGTTTTTTTCTAGCCTTCTATGTCTTTTTTGGATCAAAAGATGTTGGGTAGGTTTTTTAGATTAGCTCCGCCTAGGTTTTCTAGTGCATCGGGCGTGGATGCATATGTGTTCTTGATTGCTTATAAAGATAGGCTACACATTTTAGTCCTTGTTAAGACTTATGGTGTGGATTACACTACTTTTCAGTTTGAATTGGTAGTTCTACATAGGTTAGAGGTCATCTGGATTCCAGGCTAACTAGATCTCCCCATTTGACATGGACTCAATTCTCTGAGATTTCTTTTAGGGATTTTTAGGAGATCAGTTCTCAAGGTTAGAGAAAGGCTCTATGATTGTTATGGAATATAAGGCCCGATTTCATCAGTTGGCTAAGGATGCTACTTTTATTCTTACTAATTTGTATGAGAGAGCTTGTTCTTTTATTCTAGGAATGAGACTTCCTCTTTGCACGTCTACACAGAGTGTTGTTATTGTAAGTAGATATTCTCCTGTGATTTGAAATTATGCTCAAGTTAGAGAGGAGATACATCATGAGATCCAAAGAACAGGGATAAGAGGTTGTAATAGCAGGGTAGTTTTAGTAGGAGTCATAATGTCTCACAGTACAGAGGTAGTGGTTCTTAGGTAGGTACCATTCGCTTTAGTTGTATCAGTATTTTGGGTTGGTCTATTAGGCCTACTTAGGCCTCTATTTAGATTACTAATGACGACCAATCTTGTTTTAATGAACATCCTGGCTTGGGTAGTGGTCTATCTTTTAGAGGTTTATCTTCCAGTTATTATAGTTGTGGTGTTTATTCTGGGTGAGATCGATGTTTTTTTTTTAATACAACGCTTGTGACATGTTATGGTTTTTGATATTTTTATCATTTCTTGAGAGAGTGCTTCAACTGTAGAGCTATGGTTCTTTTAATTTAGAGCATTCCACCAATTTGGGAAGTTCAAACCTCAATTGGAGGTGGGATGTATGGTCATATGTTAGTCCTCAGGATTCTTATGGAGGTTTTAAGGTAGGTATGACAGGGATTGGTTAGGATCCCATCCTGGTGGCGGGCGTGGAATGTTTATGTTGTACTTGCTAGATCCGAGGTTGAGTCTTCAAATATAGTTATAACAGGGACGATATTTGTATGCTATTAGTTGGCTTTTGTTTTATATTATTTTTTATTTATTATTCTATATGGTTAGACTTATCTTGGGTGATTATTTAGTAGTGGATCTGATGTTTAGATCATGTGTGGTGATTGTTTGATAATTTGATACTCAGGTTGATCTTACTGTATTAGATATGGTGGATTTTGATATTATTCTAGGCATAGACTAGTTTTCCTACTATCATGCAGTACAGATGTTTTTGCCAAGACTGTTACCTTCGCCATGCTCGGCATACCGTCAGTCATGTTGTAAGGAGTAGTTATCCATGAGATGATAGGGATTATTTCGTATATTTTTGCTAGGAGGCTTCTTTTGAGATATTGTGAGTCTTATCTTACTTATATTTGTGATGTTAGTATAGAGATCCTATTGCTTGACTGTATTCCTATATTTCGTGAGTTTCTTAATGTTTTCACTATCGATCTACCTGGTTTTCTCCAGACCATGATATTGAGTTTGTTATTGAACTTTTGCAACTATATGGCTCCTGCCTAGCTTAAGGAGCAGAGTTGTCAACTTTAGGATCTTTTTGTTAAGGGTTTTATTAGACTGAATGTGTCTTCTTGGGGGATCCTATATTGTTTGTGAAGAAGAAGAATGGATCCATGTCTTTGTGTATTGAATATAGGTAGCTAAATAAGGTGACAGTAAATAACGGATATCCTTTGCCTCTCATTAATAATTTAATTAACTAGCTTCAGGGAGTAGCGGTGTTCTCTATGATTCATTTAAGGTTTGATTACCATCAATTGAGGATTCATGATGAGGATATCACAAAGATAGCCTTTAGGACCCGTTATTGTAATTATGAGTTCTTAGTAATGTCTTATGGGTTGACTAATACCCCAGATGGATTGGATTTGATGAACCATGTGTTTTCACCTTAATTGGATTCTTTTATAATCGTGTTCATCGATGACATCCTTGTGTATTTGAGGAGTAGAGAGGAGCACTTGAAATATTTGAGAATTGTGCTATAAACTTTTAAAGATCATATTTTCTTTGCCAAATTCTCTTAGTATGAGTTTTGCATGAGTAGGTGACATTCTTAGGGCATGTGGTGTCTAAGGATGGGATTATGTTAAACCCAACAAAGATTGAGGCTATTCATGATTGCGAACAATATATATGGTCGCTTGAGGTTCGTAGATTTATTGGTCTATCCATTTAATATTAATGGTTCGTTGACAGTTTTATTACCACTACAACAATGACCAGTTTGACTCGAAAGGAGGTTCCCTTTCAATGGTCCGGGTTGTGTAAGTCGAACTTTGGAAAGCACAAGGGATTTCTTACTTTATCTCTTATTTTTGTTCTTCCTATTGAGGTCAAGGTATTCACTATATATTTTGAAACTTTTCGTGTCGATTTGGGTTGTGTGTTGACGTCGGAAGGTCATGTTATATCTTATGTATCAAGACAGCTGAAGGTGCAAATGTGCAACTACCACACTCATGACTTGGAGTTAGTGGCAGTAGTTTTCACGCTTAAGAATTGGAGGCATTATATTTAAAGTGTGCATTGTAAAATTTTCATGGATCATCATAGTCTTTAGCATCTTATGACCTAAAGAGACCTTAATTCTAACTAGAGTAGATGGATGGAGTTGCTTAAGGATTATGACATCTCCATTTTTATCATCTGGGTAAGGTGAATTTTATAGCGAGCTCCTTGAGTTGGAAGGATGGCGGTAAGTATGGCTAGCTTTGCTTGCATTTAAGTTTCTTAGAGGTGATTGGAATGGAACATTCAGTCCTTTGCTAACTTGATGGTGTGGCTTGATATTTCAAACCCTAGTAGGACTTTTCTAGTGTCGAGGTGAGCTCTTTGCTATTTGAAAAGATTAGGAGTCGTCAATTTGAGGATAAGAGGCTTTCCATCATCTATGATCAAGTGTTAAATGGTATGTCAAATAGGGCTACAATAGATTCTGAGGGTGTCTTGAGATTTGGTGGCTGCATGTATGGTTTGAGTGTTGGTGACTTGATTTATTCGATTTTGAATGAGGCTCACAGCTCTAGATATTCTATTCACCTAGGAACAACAAATATGTGTAGGGATTTGAGATAACATTATTGGTGGTGGTATGAAGAGAGATGTGGTGGATTTTTTAGCTCGTGGCCAATGTTGTCAGCAAGTGAAGTGTCATGACCCAAACCAGGGCTTGGCTGTGATAGGTGTCTCAATCCCACAATGGACCGAAGACCACGCCCTTTGCCTAATCTCAAGAGCACAATAATCATAAAATAAAGTGAAATTTAATCAGATGGTAACAAGAAGATGAATAGATAACTCAAATGAAAACGAAGAGTAAAAACAACAACCAACTAACAATTGTCCATAATATCATCTAAAACCAGAATAGCAACTAAGTCAGGACATGCCCCAGACTATGAACAAAAAGAATCAAAAAGTGTTTAGTCAATAAAGGAAGATTAATGAAATTATAAGGCTTTCTGAAGGATGGAGGCTCACCACTTCAAAAAAACTCAGCAGACGTGCTCAACCACCTAATGCTGCACATGAGCAAAAGAAAAGTGTTCTAACCCTACATTATGAAATAGTCCCGACCAGATCCAGGGCCTGGCTGTGACAAGTATCTCAAATCCCACGTGGACTGGAGATAACAACTCCTTCACCTAACCTAGTCAACTCAACAACCTAATATGTCGGATTAATTCCAAACATATATCAAGATAGTGTAAACTAAGACAAATCCTTACTCATGAAATCCTAAGCCAATCACCAGTAACTGGACAAGCGCCCATCACCGAGCCACACTACAAAAACAACACACTCAAGTCTACAGTAATCCAACATATCCTCTATTAATCCGAAGTTAATTAAATGTCAGGACATGCCACTGATAGTAGCCAAAACAAAGTCTTAACAAAGGATGAGACATATAATACAAAGACCATGAAATGAAGCCTTCCGGAGTATGAAATCTCACCACTTTAATGTAAGATCATGAACCAACTTGAGCACCTGATCAATACATAGAAAAATTAGAAGAAGCTCTGAATCCTACATGGTGTGGGGATACAATGTCAAGAGACAGTTAGCGGTTGGAGTGCTAGCATGTAACTCAGGGATAGGGGAACAAAATAATCCCATCATTCAGAAAAAATCAAATAAACATATGCAATCACATACATACATACATATACATTCATACATATATATATATATATATATAATGGCGAGATAGGGAGCAAGGCTTAGCATGAACTTTGAAAACCTTAACCTGGGTTGTGCAGCATAACCGTCATTAACTAAGGAACCCACAAGCTATATGGGCCCAACTCTACCCTATTTTGAAGGTACCAATGCATGTAGCCATATGAACTAGAGAATTTCCATATCAATATATTCCTTTATAGGGGATTCAAATCTCCCGGCATAATCAAAATTTCTTAATTACCAACGTATACAATATGAGGGACTCGAACCTCCCATTCATATATTCATTTTGGGGACTCAAACCTCCCGATCATATAGGCACCCACACCGGTTAGCGATTTCAAGTCTTAGTCCTTTGGACTCCACTTTTATGACCCATCTACACATCCTGCTTTAAAGCCCAATTAAAACATTCATTACACATACACAACCATTAATACATTTACTTACTAAAGGCATCCCATTGGTATTACCAAATCAATCCAAATTGCAAGCGTACATAATGACATAACCATTATTACTCAAATTAGGACATGAACCCATTATCTAAACAAGACATCAATTCAATTCAACATTTATTTCTTTAACCTATTTAGCAATTCAAACTAATTTATGGAAAAGAAGGATTTCATAAAACCATTTTCCAACCACTTACATCATTAGTCCAATGCCTTATTTCATACAAAATTCAACATGTGACTAGATCATTCTTATAGGTATTTTCGCAAAGAGGTGAGGGCATACCATTATTAAACCATTATTCTAGCCGAAAACTAAAACACCCTGGGTTTTGACCCTTGGAACATGTCCTGGTTTTTGTCTTATAGGAATCATACTATTTGGGTTACTAGTCATATGATAGGGTACATATCTGGTAACGTAGTCAGATATTGTCCAGTTTTGGGTGGTGTTGGGTAGTTGAGTTTCTGGAAAGGGTACGACTAGGCAGGTACGAGTCGTATGGTTTATAATGGGTCATTGGTTAGGGTTTTCCTTCACTTAATTTGAAACTTAGTAACTTATCTTTTATCTGTGTATGAGTAGATCACCATAAGTCATGAGATAGGGTATGAGTGGTATAGTCTAACTTGTATGTTGGACAGCGTCAACCCTCTTTGGATTCTACCTAAGGTATGGGTTAAGGGTCCATGTCCTATACTTAGATACGATTGGGGCTTGATGGTCGTATATTGTATAGTGTGGGGAATCCAAGGGATTCCTAGGGTAGTTTTGTTGGTACGACTCGTACGATATGGTACGAGTGGTATGGTAGAGTCATACCCTCTAGCAGGAAATTAATACAATTTAAGTTGGGGATATTCTTGACATTTCCCCTTATAACTCCTTGGGATCAATAACTTAAAAAACCTTTTTGAGCTTTATTAACCTATTTACAATTAATTAAACACTCTAAACTCTCTAAAAATATATCAAGGCTCTTGGGTAAAGCAAAAGATAGGGTTTCCTTCAAGGTGATCAATTAAGGCTCATAGGGGTGATTTTTCTTAATCTAAGGCATGTACTATTCCCAAACTGTTAGTTCCAACTAAAGGTATGTTTTATGAATAATTTTCATGGGTTAATTGTTGTATGGTTTAAGTTTTCAAATATATTTTGGGGGTTTTGGATTTTTCTATGTTTTAATTATGGATTTACAAGTTTTAGTTGTGGTTTGGACATTTAGTTTCATGGGAATAGTTAACTGGTACATGGTTTTTTCTTCAGAAACACTCTGCCCCCAACTTGTTTGATAAAATGACTATGACAATGTTTTTTGTTAAATTGTTGGAGTTTCATTGAACTATGAATGGTATAACTTGGTAGTGCAACCCTAAATGCTATAAATGGTTTAGAATGGTTAAATGGTATGGTCTTGGTTACTATGGTTGGTCTAATTAAAAGCCTTATGGGGTACAAGGGAATCCCCCAAGCAAACATAATAATGATCACTTGTGGGGTATATGTGATTCCCCTAAGTCAACTTAATAATGTAATCTATGGGTACATGGGAATCCCTTATTTTTAAAAAGGATGACTTAGGACATTGCTTGCAAGCTATAGTTTGTATGACGATGCCACTACTTATAGCCTTGGCTAATAATAAATGGAATGGTGGTTTGGTTATGTGGTAATGTTTTTAATTCTGCAATAATGGTGGGGTGTTAACGCTAATCATGAAGATGTGAGTCCAATGGATGGACACTGGAAACTCATGTTTGCAAACATGAGGATTGATAATGGAGACCATATATGATACTTACAGGGTACACGGGAATCCTCTGATTACACTTGTTCATATGTATCATTGAGAGTGAAGGTTACTCGGGAATCCCTTACTTCTATGGTATCTCTGGTACATGAAGCTACATGCATAAGGGCCCATTCAGGGGGTTACACTAGAACCATATAGCTCGTGGGTGGTTCTAGGATGATTAAGCTACATATACTCAGTTTAATGGTTTTAAAGGCATGTTAAACCCAGTTCCCTTTCCCAACATGGTTATATATATGTATGTATGGTTGTGAAATCATATGGTTGGTTTACTTGGTTTTAAAATTTAGCATTATTTTATACTAATTGTATGTTAGTGTTAACCTGCTAACCCATCTTCGAGTGGCTGTATCCCCATGTGATGCAGGAATCGACCATTCTATTCCTCCTGCTTAGTGATGTTATTTGGGATTAGCTCGATTAAATTGAATTTGTAAGTTGCCATATTTCAAAAAGCCTAATTTCATGTCATGGATGTTTTACATATATTTGTCATTTTACAGACACTGGTTTTGGATATGGTTGGGGGCATGTCCCAACCTGATGTTGATTTACTTTCTGTTAGAGGCTTTATGGAACTACTATCAGTTGGTATAGCCAGTGTCAGTAGTGGTGTCAGCCTTAGTATTGACATTGGTATTAAGGCTGATGTCGTTTGACTGTATTTATGATTGTTCTATACTATTGTGTTATGGACTCATAATTGGTAATTGTTTTTGTTATTGGCTGGATATTGGTTGGTTGGAATTACTTGGGTTGGTCACAGTCATGGACATATCCTAGAGTGTATAATTGTAATTAACGCTACCTTGTTAAATATTTCAAATACATCCAACTCAGGGTACGTATTTCGAGGTTGCTTAGGGTAACGGGGGTGGTTCCCAGTCCTGGTTGAACTTGGGATGCCCATTACGACAAGGCCCTAGTTTAGGTCGCATCAAAAACCATAAAGTTAGGGTCAACGATAACCCCTTTAGTTTAAATCATAATTCCCAAGCACCCATATGTGCAAAACCATTATCAAAACATGTATAATCAAAATTCAAATCATGAGAAAGAAATACCCAATCAACATTCATTCAAACACTCAACCATGGATTTCAAAACCACTCTTAATGACTCTTGTACAATTTTTTGAATGCATGATTTTTTTGAACTAACAATGAGGGTAGAGTTATATTCCTGAATAACGAAGATTCTGTACGAGAATTTGATCTATAAGACTCTCGATGGCCACCTTGAAGAAACCCTAGCCCAATCATTACTGAGAAGTTTTTGAGAGGGTTTTGAGTGTGTTTTATTCTAAGTGTAAAATGAGTGGCAAAAAGTGTTATAAGGCTGGGTCTTAAGGGTTTGGGGTGGGAAATGTCTAAAATACCCTCAGGTTAAAATCTATGAAAAACTTACATGTGGGTATGAGTTGAGCCTCGAAATTGTCACCACGACATATGAGTTGTACTTTCAAGTCGTTACAAGATCAGAAGGATGGGCATTACACTCAATCCAACTTATGACTTCCTTGCTATACTTGTCTTAATACAATACAGCTAGTACTATTAAGTCATATCCAAGGCAGAAAATCAAGGGCTAGACACTGTACAACATATGATTAGACCCTAAACCTATCGTCACATTACCATACAACTCGTATAGGGTCTTTCGTAGCTAGGACAAAACTTGGCCAGCAACAGACAGACTAAAATATGACTAGGGTCCCTAGAACCATTATCACACTATACGACTTGGGGTGTGAGTCTTATGATGAACAGAAAGTTCATGACTCGAGAAATTTGAAAGGGCCAAAGTTTGGGGTGTTTTAGTCTCCCCCAATTAGGATCAATAATCCCCAAATGATGGAATAAGGCAGTACAAGCACGATTTGGATCTTAAACCCCTCTAATCTTACCTTTAACCAAGTTGGAAAACAAAAATGCCAAGGAAATCAATCTTTCCTATAACAAAGTCAACAAACAAAGTGATAAGATCAACACATACCTCAAGCATAAATATCTGAAATCGAGAATAAGAGCGGATACTTGGGCTTCATGTTCTCCTCGGCATCCCAAGTTTCTTCCTCAAAATTTCAATTTTAACATAGAACCTTTACCGAAGTCACATCTTTCATCCTTATCCGATGAACTTGCCAATCAAAGATCCTCATCGGGACCTCCTCGTAGGAGAAAGAATTTGAAATACCAATGTTATCCAAGGAAGCAACCAACGAAAGATCACCCACCCATTTCTGCAATATGGACACATAGAATACCAGATGAATAGAACTCATACTAGAAAGAAATTCCAAATCATATGAAACACTACCAACCTTTCTCGAATCCAAGTATGGACCATCATAATAGGGACTGAGCTTCCCCTTTTTTCAAAACTGCATCACTCCCTTCATGGGAGGCACATTCAAGAACACCAAATCTCCAAGCTCAAATTCCAAGTCCAATCGGCTCACATACGCATAGGACTTTTGGCAACTTTGTGAGGTCTTAATCCTATTTCGAATCACCTTCGCCTTGTCCATAGCTTGATGAACCAAATCTAAACCAGACATCTCCACTTCGCCTACCTCGAACCACCAAATAGGAGATCTACATCTCCTTCCATACTACGCCTCAAACAGGGTCATACCAATCCTAGAATGGTAAATATTATTATAGGCCAATTTAATGAGAGGAAAATGGTCATACCAACTACCACAAAAGTTGATAATACAAGGTCGCAACATATCTTCCAAAGTTTAAATAGTTCTTTTTGCTTGCACATTCGACTGCGGGTAAAAGTCAGTACTAAGGGTACCATAGAACCGTTACTGAAGCCATGTATTTCATCCATATCGGATGAACTTGCCAATCAAATATCCTCATCGGGACCTGTTCGTAGGAGAAAGAATTCGAAATACCAATGTTCTCCAAGGAAGCAACCAACGAAAGATCACCCACCCATTTCTGCAATATGGACACATAGAATACCAGATGAATGGAACTCATACTACAAAGAAATTCCAACTCATATGAAACTCTACCAACCTTTCTCAAATCCAAGTATGGACCATCATAGTAGGGACGGACATTACCCTTTTTTCAAAACTGCATCACTCCCTTTATGGGATACACATTCAAGAACACCCAATCAAGGAATCGGCTCACATACACATAGGACTTTTGGCAACTATGGGAGGTCTTAAGCCTATTTCGAATCACCTTCACCTTGTCCATATCTTGATGAACCAAATACAAACAAGACATCTCCACTTCGCCTACCTCGAACCACCCTATAGGAGATCTACATCTCCTTCCATACAACTCCTCAAACGGGGCCATACCAATCCTTGAATGGTAAATATTATTATAGGCCAATTTAATGAGAGGAAAGTGTTCATACCAACTACCACAAAAGTTGATCATACAATCTCACAACATATCTTACAAAGTTTTAATATTTCTTTTAGCTTGCACATTCGATTGCGGGTAAAAGGCAGTACTAAGGGTCACTTTGTTCCCCAATCCATGCTAAAAGGAGAGACATAAATGTGATAAAAATTATGTACCAAGATTTGAAATGATCGATACAGGTGCACCATGCAACTTTACAACCTCTGAAAGGAACAAATTTTCAGAGTCCTCGACAGAATAATTAGTCATCACAGACAAAAGGTAAGCAAACTTAGTCATCCTATCCACGATGACCCAAATGGTGTCACACTAGTTCCTTGACCGTGGAAAGCCAATTATAATATACATATTAATTTAATCCCATTTCCAAACCAGCAATTCAATCTCTTGGAGTAGCCAACGGTCCTTATGTGTTCCACCTTCACTTATTGACATGCCATACACTTAGCCAAAAAGTTGGCTATGTCCCTGCTTCATATTATTCCACCAATACATATCCTTGAGATCATGATACATCTTCATTTAATTGAGATGTGTTTCATATAGAAATTCATAGGCCTCAACCAAAATCCTGCCTCACAATCCATCAACAACAGGAACACACAACCTACCTTAGTGACTCAAGATACCATCACCACCAATCTCGAAAGCCATTACCTTTTGCTTACCCACATCATCTTTGACTATCATCAAGAGATGTTCTAATACCTATTTTCCTTTATTTAAGATTCAAGAGATGATTGTGCCATCTTTTGTACAAACACGAGATGATTCTCAAAGTCTTAGACATGAACTCCAATGTTAGCCAAACGGTTAATATCCTTCACCAAGTCTTTCTTATACTTATACATATGAGCTAGACTCTCCATGGATAACCTGTTAAGATCATTATCAACTATATTAGCTTTACCTGGGTGGCAGTGAAGACTCATGTCATAGTCCTTTAGCAACTCAAGCCTCCTCCTTTGGATGAGACTAAGCTATTTCTGAGTGAACACATACTTTATGCTCTTACGATAAAAAAATATATTAATATGCACCACATATAGAAAATGATGCCAAATTTTCTATGTGAACACCACAAGTAAAATCTCCAAGTAATGAGTAGGGTAATTCTTATCTTGAACCTTTAATTGTCTAAAGGCATAAAAAAGTAACTTGCCAAACTGCATCAGCACACAACACAAACCAACCTAGGGTGCATCATAATAAACTAACAAACCCTGGTGCCCTTAGGTAGAGTCAAGACCGGGCTGAGTCAACTTATCTTTTAGATTGTCAAAACTACCCTGGCAAGGACAATACCATAAGAACTTTACCTTGTTCCAAGTTAGCTTAGTCAATAGGGTAATAATAAAAATAACATTCGATGAAGCTCCTATAATTACCAGCTAAACCCAAAAATCTCTGAATATCAGTTGGATTCATAGGTGTAGGCCACTCTTAGCCATAACAACTTTCTAAGGAACCACCACGATCCCTTCACTAGAGATAACAGGATCTAAAAATGTAACAACGTTCAACAAGAATTCACAATTAGAGAACTTAGCATACAACTACTGATCTTTCATGGTTTGCAACACAATGTGGAGGTGATCAGTATGATTATCCTTACTCTTAGAGTATACCAAAATATCATCAATGAAGATAATCATGAACATATCTAGAAACTAGCAAAATACCATATTCATCAAATCCATGAATATCGTAGAGGCATTTGTCAATCCAAAAGACATGACAAAGAACTCAAAATGCCCATACTGGGTACGAAAGTTGTCTTAGGTATGTCCACCTCCCTAATATTTAACATATGATGTCCGAAATGAAGATCGATCTTAGAGAAGAATTTAGCACCCTAAAGCTGATCAAAAGTATCATCAATTCTTTGAAGAGGGTACATATTCCTTACTGTCATCTTCTTTAGGTTCCTATGATCATTCGATGGCTTTAGGTAAGGAGCACTAGTCATAGATAAGTAGCCAAAACTTCCCCATATCTTTTTAGGCTACTTTCCCCCATGTCTACCACTCTACTATTGGCTCTACCCTGATTAAAAAATCTAAATTTAATACTTTCCTCTAATAAATCTCCACTCGCTTCTTCTTTTCTTCCCCAACCTCTTGCGCATAAACCACAACCCGAGAAATATCCATATTTTTATTCAATAATGTAGTCTTACTCTGCCGAATAAGCTCATCGGACAACCCAGATACAAACTTATGTATTTTACCTCTCATGGTAGACACCAACTCAGATTCATAAGTTCCTTGGCTTTCACCTTCTTCAACTCCTAAGGAATGAAACGGTCAAAAAAGGCACTTGAAAAGTCCTCCTATATTGCAGAGTCAACATCACTTCCCCTAGACTATTCCAACTCTTCGTACCACTGTCATGACATATCATTCAATTGGTAGGCTGTAAAATCTATACCTTCAACATCTGGTGCATGCATAATCTAGAAGATCTTTTTTGTCTCATTAATAAAATCTTAATGATCCTCCTCAACCTTAATACCAATAATTGTTGCAGGACTTAACCTCATGAATTGGTTAACCCTTATAGAGTTAAAAGATGGAGTAATAGAGGTAAAACACTCATACGGAGAATCTACAAAATGAGATACCATTTGAATAGACTGATAAAACCAACGTTCATCAAATCTTCTTGAGGAGATCGTGCAGGAATAGAGAGAATAGGTGGAACTCCAGGAGGGCAATTAGGAATTAGACCCCTAGACAGGGTTTAAACCCTATATATCCCATTATCATTTTCCCCAAGTGGAACAACGGATTTCCTAAGAGCTTCAGATTATTTGGGAGGCGTGATCTGAAAAAATAAGCAAACAAAAATTAGAGGAATCCCAGACCTTAGACTCTATATGTCAAAGTAAGACAACAAGAAAGGGAAACATTCTTAAATGTTTTCTAGCCTTTCTCTTATAAGTGTGGCACACTACACATCTATAAAAGTGACTCTACTTAATATGACTTTGTGGACACACAATTGACCCTGAGCCTAGGTTTTGATCCCATAATTGGCATAACCAAAACCGGGGGCTATCCATGACAGGTATCTCAAGTCCCACATGCATCGAAGATCTTAATTTTACCTAACCTAGTCATCTCAACAATCTCAAATCTCAGATAAATTTCAAAATATAACAAGATAATGTAAATAAAGACTAATCTTTACTCATGAAATGTCTAAGACAATCATCGGTAACTAGACAACCGTCCATCATCGAGCAAATATACCAAAACAACACACCTAAGTCCACAGTAATCCAATAAAGCCCCTATAAATCTAAAGTCAATAAAATATTATTACATGCTCCCGACAGTAGTAGAAGTAAAGTATAAACAAAGTCTAAGACATAGAATAAAAAGACCATGAAATTAAGCCTTTCAGAGTATGAGAGTTCATATCTTCAATGTCAACTCATGAACCAACTTGAGTACCTGATCATTGTGTTGGAAAAGTAGAAAAGTTTTAGTTCCTACATTACGTGGGGATACAACATACGATGAGCTTACCAATTGGATCTCTAGCATGTAACTCAAGGATAGAGGAAAAAAATAATGCCATTATTAAAAAATAAATCAAATAACTATATAAAATCACACACTTACATATATATATATATATATATAATGTAGGTGAAGAGAGCAAGGCTTAGTATAAACTTTGAAAACTTTAACCTAGACTGTGTAGCATAACCGTTATTAAATGAGGTACCCACGGGCTATATCATCCTAGCTCTCCCCTAGATACGTGTAGCCACACGAACTAGCGAATATCTATGGCTATGTATGATTTTATGAGGGACTCAAACCTCCAAGCATAATCATGGTGACTTAAGCACCAATGTATAAAATACGGGGGACTCAAATCTCCCAATCATATATTCATTCTGGGGACTCAACCATCCTCCTTATATAGACACCCACATTTTCTAACAATTTCCAGTGTTAGTTGTTTGGACTCCTCTTTCACATCCCAGCTACACATCCCTCTTTAAGCCTAATTAAAATATTCATTACACATAAATAACCATTAATCCATTTGCTTACCAAAGAATTCCTATTGGTATTGTCATACCGACCCCACTTGCAAGCGTACATCATGCCATAACCATTATTAATCACCTTGGGACTCAAACCCATTGTCTAAACAAGATGTCAATTTAATTCAACATTTAGGTATTCAAGCCTATTTATAAAATCAAACTAATTTATGTCCAACAAGGCTTACATAAAACCATTTACCAATCACTTACACTGTAAGGCCAATGCTATAGTTCAAACACAATTCAACATGTCAAAATATCATTCTCATAGACTATTCCACAAACAAGTTGAGGGCATACCACTATCAAACTATTATCCAAGACAAAAATCATTAAGTTAGGGTTAACCATAACCCCTTTAGTTTAAATCATAATTCCCAAGCAACCATATGTTCCAAAATATTAACAAAACATGTATAATCATAATTCCAATTATTAGAAAGTAATAGCCAATCAACATTCACTCAACCCTCAACCATGGATTTCAAAACTACTCTTAATGAGTCATGATCAACATTTAAAATACTTGATTTTAGTGAATTAACAATTAGGGAAGAGACACATTCTTCAATTCCACAGATTCTCAGAGATAATATGATCTTTAATCCTCTAGATGACCACCTTGAAGAAACCATAGCCCAATCATTCTTTAAAAGTTTTTTAGAGAGTTTTGACAGTGTTTTAATCTCATTAAGTATAATGAGTGACCAAAAAGTATTATAAGGCATGGGGTCTTAAGGGATTAGGGTTGGAAATGTCCAAAATACACTCATCTTAAAAGTTGTGTAAAACTCATAGGTGGATATAAGTTGACTCTCTAACTCATCACCATAACATACGAGTGGTACCTTAAAGTTGTCACAAGATTAGAAGGTTGGGCATCATACTCTGTCCAACTTATGACTTCTTTCTGTACTCATCACAATAGCATACGACTAGTTCCATTAATTTATATCAATGGAAAAATATCAAGGTCTAGACACTGGACAACATATGATTAGACCCTAAATCTTTTATCACAATTCCATATGACTCTTATGGAGTCTGTCATAACTAGGATAAAACTTGGCCAGCGACACACTAATCAATATACGACTAGGGTCCTTAGACCCGTCACAACACCATACTACTTATGTTGTAAGTCGTATGATGAACAAAAAGTTCATGAATGGAGAAATTTGCAAGGGCCAAAGTTTGGGGCATTTTAGAAATGATACAGCATCCTAGAATGGTCAGTGGGATTAGCACTTTCATGTAACTCTGGGAGAGTGATAACATAATTCCAAGCCCAACATCATTCGTATTCATTTATATATGTGTATAAGGGTAAGGGTCATGAACATGAGAGTTTAAAACCATTAGCTTAGTCTGTGTACCTCAATCCATCCAAAAGTCACCCAAGGTCAATATATGATTAGCTCCCCTTGTTGAAAGGGACCCACTGCATATTAGACATAAAAAATGAGGAAAAACCCAAGTGAAAACTAAAGCCACCATGGGAAATAGTTTTTATAAATATATATATCATGTATGTATCAAGCAGACGGTCATATATACCCCAAACATCGAACAACATGGTTTCTATTATTCGTCCCCCCAAGACTTACATAATCATGGTGAGCTACACAACTATATTTAATCCTAAAATCAATTTGCTCATAATTATATCAATTAAACCAGGAGCCATTTATTTTGTAATGACCCTTTTAGTTTTTTTATATGTTTCCACTTATCATTGCTATTAGGGCTTTTACATAACTGCCCCAAGTCATTTATGACTTGTTAGGATCGATAGTTTGGTTATCGAGAAGTTCATTAAATTTTTAGAGCCCTCTTTTGAAGTCTTCATTGGTTCCAAATAGCCATTAGGCAAAAACATTAGTGAAACAATCTCAGATAGAAATTTCAACTGCACTACTATATCTAAAAGATCAAATTTATTCTAGGTAGACCTTTAGTTTGGGTACCAATGCACCCGAGCTCAATTGACCGATTGGTCAGAAAATTGAAAAATTAAAATATAGGTGTGGGATCCATATTTTGTCAAAAAGACCTAGGATTGAAAATTTAACTTCTTCATCATATTTGGAACATTGATTTTAGGATACGGAGACCCTTGGTTCAGGTCCCAAGGCTTTTAACCTTTTTTTGAGCTATTGAGCGGATTTTATAAAAAAAAAATGGAACTATAGTTATGGGCCTTACTTTTTATGTAAATGATCTTGGATGAAAGTTTTTATGATTCCACTATATTTGGAAAGTGGTTTATATTAAAATTTCACTACCAAATCATGTTATTTAGGCATTTCCCTACATCTTTGACAGCCTAAAACCCTAAATGGGTATGATAACTCTAAATTGAGTCTTGTTGGTGACTAGGTAGCTTGGCAAACTTCTATTATCATTATTATCGCCTATATTACGGTAAGATTTCATCACTTTATTGGTGAATTTCTTAGTTCTTGACCCAAAATCCCAATTTAGTTTAGGACTTGATTTATCCAAAAATTTAGTTTGTTTACACCCATTAATTGAGGGTTATGATTTCTTAATTATGTATGAGCGTTGACCTCAGAAACATGATTTCTGTATGTGCGACCCACTTAGAGGTTTTGGTGTCCTTTTTGTACTCAATGTTTAATAGTTCAACATTGGTATCATTAGACTCATAATGATGAGTATTTTATATTTTTTTATAGCATAATGGCATTTTGGGGATTGTGAAGTAAAGATGAGTATGTGGTGCATGATACGAGGTTTTTCGGTTCAGCCTTGAGGTAGGCTTCTACCGACTCTTCTTTAAAGATTATGTGTGTTATGTATGGAATGTGAATATAAATGTTAGGCTTTATTATTAATAAATAACCTAGTATTGATTATTGATGTTTTAGGTATTGCATGAGGGTTTTAGAACCATAAGGTAGTATGTTTATGACCCTTTTAGAATCTTATTGACTTCTCTTTATATTGAATTAGTTTATAGTATAGAAATATTATGATTATAGGTTTGGGGTATTGTCTAAGTGTTGGAATCATGGTTAGTGTGATTGACCTTAGTTGGGCTGGTCTAGTGATCTTAAAACCATATCATGGGGTGGAATTGACATAATTGCCCATGTTTCTAGATGATATTTTAGAATTGGTTATGTCTTAGTTGACATCTAGAACTTTAACTAGAAACCTTAGCGTAGTTTTTGGCATAGTTTTCCTAAATATAGAGATTGAGGATTAGAAGTGGGAATCATCTGGCCCACTTAGGCCAAGACTTGTGTTAGTGCTTGTTGGCTTAGTTGTAGATAGTAGGCCTAGTTGAGACTACTAAGCCTTATTTATGGGATTTACTTGGTGAATTGATAAATTTTGATGATTTTCACCAGATTATGATTAATGGACTATAGAGATGTTAATTTTCTTTAGATGTGATATTCGTCCCATAGAGATACATTTTCCTCATAGTTATGATATTTTGGCCCATAGAGAAGTATATTACACTTAATTATGATATTTGGCCAATAGAGATACATTTTCCCCTTAGTTATGATATTGTGCCTATAGAGATGCATTTTTATTTTATTTATGATATTCGGCCCATAGAGAAGCATTTTTCTCATCATAGTTATGATATTCATCCAATAGAGATGTATTTTCCTCTTAGTTATGATATTTATCCCATAGAGTTGCATTTTCCAATTAGTTATGATATTTGGCCATGAGATTGATTTTCCTCTTAGTTATGATATTTGGCTCATAGAGATGCATTTTTCTCTTAGTTCTGATATTTGGTCAATAGAAATAATTTTTATCTTAGTTATGATTATTGGCCTTATAGAGATGATTTTCCTCTTGATCATTATGTACGACCTTTAGATTTGAGATGTTTAATAGATGTGATATGCTTATCCTAGTTGTGATTATGATTTCGTGATCATTTCGGACATATTATTGGGACGAGGTTCATTTTATGATATTGCATAGATATTTGGGAGGTATTTATCCTTTTAAGAGATATAGTTGTAGAATATGGACAAATATATGTTTATGTTTTCTATGATTTCACTAACTGAATACTAGTGTTGGTATACATAGATTTGGTACACTCATGATTATTATATCAGTATTAAAGTGATCCTAATGAAATATGAGCTTATCACAGTTTTTCTAAATAAGGATTTAAACCTAATTTTGACCTTAATAATAGATTTCTTTACTATAATAATTGATAACTAAATGAAGTATTTATACGTATAAAAAAGGTTAAAATTATTATATTAAATATTTGACCGATATAGATTCTAGTCCATGACTTAACACTATTATTTACTTAGATCATGAGATATTCTCACCCTTTCTACAAATTTATAATAATTTAGTCTCGATGATCATTTCGGGCAGTATACTTATGAATTTACACTCTTTTCGCTATAGCTTAAGTCTGTACATCTATTATATATGTCTATATATTTATTAAGGATTATGATAACATACATACTTGTTTCGAGTCTGGAGGATACTATTGTAATGATATATATGCCTAATTAAACTTTGTAGGATACTATTGTGATCATATCTATGCTCGATTTGACTTTGAATGACACTATTATGATGATATATATGCCTGATTTGAGTCTGCAGGATACTGTTGTAATGATATGTATATCCAGTATAGGTTGAAAAGACACTATTGTAATGATATATATATACCCGATTTAAGTCAGGAGGATATTATGATGATATATTTATACCTATCAAGGTCGGAGGTTTATTATGATGATGATGATGGTTACGATAACATTTTGATTTTGATTATGTACCTTGCATTAATTATTGCACATGCATCACCTATCACCATTATGCGCCTATGTCTAGGGACGGTTTCATAGATATGGGTGATAAATATGCCTTTTGTTGTTGTATGTTGATTGAACCTTCTGAGCCTGTGGGTGGTAGGGGTACGCATAGGCTCAACTAGGTTTTTGGTTTCCCAGAATAACTGATTACTCGCATTGTTATTAATATTGTTATTATCATTATTATGTCTTGCTTTTGACATATTGGTTCTTGGTTTGGTATCGAGAATTGAGGTATATTCCTACCCTATTTTATCTTATGATTTCATTATTATATATGATTAATTAATGTCTAGACATATGGGTTAGAAACCCTGATTGTTAGAGTATTAAATCCTGATCAGATTATAATTAGAACTTAAAATAAAGACTTGAAAATTTAGGTTATGCTTTGAGTTGACCTCATAACTCTCTCTCTCTCTCTCTCTCTCTCTCTATATATATATATATCTAGCTATACGTAGCTATGGTACTACTGTATATCCCTCCTTCATTTGTTCATATTGAATATTTCTTCCTTGGCCTTATAAATTGTTATTTACTTTTCTTTTACCCTTTATTCATATATTAGCTTGCGATATACGGTAAGGTATTGAGATTTATGAATTTGGACATCAATAGGATAGTTAATACTTGATACTTTCTTAGCCTTATTATGTTATTTTCTTGGACATGAATAAAATAGGCTATCCTTGTTGTCTCATTGACCTATTATAGGATTTATGGACGACACTTGGGTATAATTTTTATTATGTTTATATATTGTATATAATTGCTTTATCTTTGGAGCTCATTTGGTAGTTTCCTACTGAGTACCATTTATTTGGTACTCATACTATACTTCTGCATCCTACTGATCATAGAAAGATTATCTCCATTGATGTGCATGCCATGTGGAGCATCCATGGTTCAGAGACTATGAGTAACCCTCACCATTAAAAGTATTACTTACCTCTCTCTTATTTATTAGACTAGTCTTTATATTATATTTGGAGATAAGTTATATCAATGTAAATCCATTGATATTTCATTCTTGTCCTTTTATTATATTATAAGCTCTTGTACTGATACAACCAGGTTTTAGGATTAACTTATGTAATTGATATTTATTTTATTTATTCCATATTCTTTTATTTATACTATTGAGTAGTCCATTACTAGCCATTCTGAACTATGTGTTGGGCTTGCCT
This sequence comes from Capsicum baccatum var. pendulum, assembly GCA_030864225.1. Classification (NCBI taxonomy): domain Eukaryota; kingdom Viridiplantae; phylum Streptophyta; class Magnoliopsida; order Solanales; family Solanaceae; genus Capsicum; species Capsicum baccatum. Next base: position 101,666,420 of record CM061556.1, read on the forward strand.
ACTGGTGGGTTATAGTAGGCGCCATTAGGACCTGAGAACATGAAAAATTAGTATCAGATCCTAGGTTTCACCAGTATATTAGTACAAGAGCTAAGTTTTAGTAGAGTCCTACGATTTGGTTCAAAAACATCTGAAACATATATTGGGAGGCTATAAGGACATTTTGAGAAATTCAGTTCTTGACTCCTTATCATGTCTCTGCATTGGTCTGAACCTTGAACACATCCTTTGACTTTATTTGGTCCCTAATTGTAAGATCCCGCAAAATCTTAAGCTTAACTTAGTCCGTTAAAGCTTGAAAATTTGGTCCCTAATTGTAAGATCCCGCAAAATCTTAAGCTTAACTTAGTCCGTTAAAGCTTGAAAAAAGGTCCCAGACTTAGAAATTTCAACTAAGTGCTTATACTTAGAATTATTTTAGCCTTCATAATTTGGAGATCCTATTTTACGACCCTTATGACGTAAAATGTTGATCCTTGGATTGAATTATTATCCGGTGTGTCGATACGTTACTTTGGGTTAGTTTTTGATTTTTAGGACCTTGTTTGAATCATTTTTAAGTGGCCAAAATAGCGGGTCCACGCGATATCGATACGTCGCATCGGACATCGTGTTGAGGGATAATTTTTCCCCATATTTTAGTGCAATTTAAGTGAACCAACACAAAATCGATGTGGCTCATTGGTCAATGTGTTGATGCGATCGACGCGACGTGTTAGTATGTGCATTGCTGGGAATGCTTTGTAGTAATTAAATAAACATATAAAGGGGTATTTGGGACATTTTCCTCACTTCTTTCAAGACCTAAACGCGAGATTAAACCCCTTAATAGGTAAAATACACTCATTGTTCACTAAAATTCTCTCAAGAAAAAACCCTAGTCCATCAAGTCAATATCAGGATTCAAGAAATTCACCATCAATCTTAATGAATTTGTTTACCAAGGTATGTTAGATGTTCATCCAAGAGTTTCCTTCCACCCTTGCAGTTCAAGAACATTTTTTTAATTACAAGTTAATTTTTTTCATGAATTTCATGTTTACTTTGATTGTATTTATGAGTATGATATTAGTTCGGTTTATAATCCATGATTAATTACAAGTTTCAAGAGAAATAAATAGCATGTGCGCGTTATATGGATTTATGTTAAAATAAACCCTTTAATTTGTGAGTTTGAAATTATGATCATGATGCTTACATGTTGACTAGTAATATGTGAATAAACTATGCCCCCGAAGTATTTGATAAAATGTTCATATGAGTTGAATAGAGCAATCATATCATGTTTAACATGTATACTAGTTTATACCACGGAAGTGCTTGATGAAACACCTCAAAAAATGATTATCGTAGAGTGTCTGGTGATTATATTTTCATGATTCTGCTATGGTTTACAATTTATGCGATCGATTCCTACGGGTATCTAATACCCGAAAATTTGTTGTTTACCTAGATTTACTATATTTTCAGAATAGTCTCAATTATGTCACGTACAGTAGCACTCAGGATTTTACAAAACTTAGCATATTTGGTGAGTTAACAGAATTCAGTATACTCAGTCAGTTAATAGAACTCAGTGAGTTCAGTTAGATAGTACAATCAGTAACCATTCAGCTAAGCCTAGCATAGTCTAGAAATCATTTCAGTGTCTATTCAGTTTTGAGTAGGAATCAGCACCGAGTGAACCCATGGATTGAAGCATTCTTGTCAGTAAAGATTTTAACCCTTAGTAGCAGTCTCGGTATTATAGAACTACATAGCCAGCTTAGGTTGAGATATCTTCCTACCAGTCTAGGGTTGATACATCTCGTACAATTTTTCCTTCTAGCGAGGGTTGACAAAAAGGGTTCTTGTTATAGAGGGTTAGTTCATAGCCATTGTTAGTATCCCTTAGCAATGTGCTAACACCTTCCATCTGAGGTCACAGGTTGGACCCCAACACAGTTCATAACTGAGGTATGTCGGTGTAATACCTTATACTTTTTCCTAGCAAATTACATCTCAAGAATGTCTAGTATTAGCTTCTAAATTGAATGATGGTTATTCCATGAGGAATTTTCAATATTTTATCATTTTGTCATGTGGGAAATTCAATAAGATTTCTATCTATATAAGATTTGCCCAAATCCAATAACCGGGTTAGAAGTTATGACTATTTTAAGTTCCCGTCATAGAACAATGCTATATTAGTCACTGGCGCTCCGCGCCACAAGAGGAAATAGCATTTCGCAAATACCAGTAGAGGTCCACGATTATGGTGCATCGTGCCAGGGCCCAAATTTAGAATTATCTTTTTCCAGTGTCTTAGCGCAACTTCCTTCACATCACATCGAATTTACAGGTCATAAAAGAAGGGGCAACGTAATGGCTCTGAGTTGCGCCATCTCTCAATTTCTAAATTGTCAAAATCCAGTGACACGGCTGATAACACCGCGGCGCGCCAAGGGTCCAATTAGGGAAAATATTATTGAAATTAAATGACCTGTCTAGGGTTAAAAGGGTAAACCACCCACCCCTTTCTAAGCCCTTTAACACGCGATTCAACCACTTTACACCCAAAGTACACTCTCTTCTCTCAAAAATATCTCAAGAACAAGCTAGGGTTTTCATAGAAGATCCAGTTCCAAGAAATTTTCCTTCATCAATCTTTACGAAATCATGAGCCAAGGTATGCATAGTTTTCATTCATGGTCTTCTTTCGTCCATGAAGCCCAAGAATCTCTTTTCTAAGTTAATATTTAAGGATTTGTTTATGAATTTCATGTTGGATTTGTTTGGTTTATGTTGAGAATGATCAATTAAATTCAAATCCATGTTGGGTGATCAATTTTATGAAGATTGATTTGTATAGATGTATATTCATGTGAACCAATGAAAAAACCCTAGATGATTAAATTAGAGATGAATCATGATGATTAATTGTTGTATAATGTTATTTCCATATGCTATGCCTACAATGTGTTTGATTAAATGCCTAGAGGAAGGAACAATGCCCAACTAGTATGATATCAAGAAATCCCCCTGTATGTATAAGTCATGCCTATCACATATTTTGATGGAATGCTTCTATAAATGTATTATGGATTATGATGTTAGTTATATGTTCAAGTATGTTATGCTTTGGTCATGGTTTCCTTCCATCGAGTCCTGGGGGTAATTGTACCCAAAATATTAGCTATGTGCCTAGAACCATGTCATGTTTCCACGGTACTCTCAATCAAGATATGAATCCTTAAACTTTAGACTGTCTTATGACTCAGGAAATCTCCTTGATCTCATGAACTCAGTTAGTTGTAGAATATTAGTAATATTCTGTCAGTCAATGGAATTCAGTAACTCAGTCCATGTTTAGTTCTGTAAATTATGATCAGTGTCTATTTAGATGGGAGTAGAAATTACCACCGAGTAAAACCAAGGATTGGAACTCACCTTTTATGTGAGGGTGTGATTCTTAGAAGCAATCCTTGTATTCTAGAACTATGTATCCAACATAGGTTGAGATGTCATAGCCTTCTATATGACGGTAGATGAGTTGGCTTAGCCTGCTATATGAGGGTTCTCACCATTTTCATTTTAGTTTTCTGTTATATTAGGGTCACTCACATGTTGTCCTTATAAGTGGCGCAGTATTGACACCCTTCTAATCAGGGCATAGAATGGACCCCAATTTAGCTATAACGCATCATTTGGGGTATGTCGATTAGATGACTACCTCTCATAGTCTCAGTAAAAGAACTCAGATAGGTCTTCCAAATTCAGGGCTGTCACATATAGTCAACTCAGACATAGTACGGAACTCAGATAGTTCCATAAGATTCAGAACTTTCCGATACAATCACTCATGTTATCAGTTATATTCAGATTCAATAATCATGTTATCTCAGTATTAGTATCAGTATGTTTAGTTTTGTTTTGGATATTCTATTACCCTACACAGATGTTATATAATTTAGATCATGTTCAGTATTGAACCTTATGACCTTTCAGTTCATATTTCCATATTTTAAAGTATTTTATGCAGTCTATAGGTACAAATATCAATCATGGGTTAGCTTGTGGTCCTTTGGGGTTATAAGCACCGTGTATCATTCAGGGTACCAGATTTAGGGCGTTACAAACTTGGTATCAGAGCCTAAGGTTTAATAGAGTCCTACGAAGTCTGAAAGCCGCATCTAGTAGAGTCTTGTACATGGGCTTGTTGCGTGCCACATTTATGTACAGGAGGCTATAAGATGTTATAGAAATAGTTTCCCCTCTTTTAGTTTTCATGTCTTGCCAATGAGCATAATCTTAAGTCAATCTCTCAGTGTAATCCATTCTCCTTTTATTCTACAGAACATGTCTCTTAAAAGAAGAAATGGAAATCAGTCAGCCTCTCAGGCCAAAGATCCTTTGGGCAATTATGTTTCTCATGCAGAGTTCAGGGCCGCATTCACTACTCTTGCTCAGTCAGTTACCACTGAAAATGAACGGACAGTAGCCATTCCTTCCAACCCAGTATCCAATTCAGCTGCAGCTAGGATTCAGGACTTTACTTAAATGAATCCTCCATCCTTCCTCAGTTCTAAGATAGCTGAGGACCCTCAGGAATTCATTAATCAGGTTTAGAAGGTGAAAGATATCATGGGGGTGACTACTGTTTAGAGTGTTGAGCTAGCTGCATATCAGTCACAGGATGTGGTTCATACTTGGTTCGAACAGTGGAAGTAAAAAAGGTCAGATTATGTAGGTCCTATAGAGTAGGAGGAGTTTGTCACTGCATTCTTAGATAGATTCTTTCCCCAAGAGCTTAGAGATGCTAAGGTTCTAGAATTAATTAACCTCAGATTAGGCACTATGACAGTGAAAGAGTATTCTCTCAAGTTTACTCAATTATTCAGATATGCCCCTCATGTAGTTCGAGATAACAGAGCCAAGATGAGTAAGTTCGCTTCAGGGGTAAATGATAGCGTGGTAAATAAGTGCCGATCTGCCATACTGAATAGTGACATGAATTAACCAGGCTTATGACTTATGCTCAGCAGATAGACACGCAGAAGATTAAGCAGAGCGAGAAACTGAATAATAAGGTTAAGACAGGTAGTTTCAACTTTTCTTAGCCTAAGTAAGAAAGAGAAATCATTCTCAGTTTTATACTATGCCATCAGTTCTAGCTTCTTCTACTGCCAGTGCTCTAGTTACTAAGTTCAGAGAGGGTAACAAAGATAGAACACAAGACTCTAAGTCCCAGGGCAGTGTTAGCAGTGCCCGCACCTATTGTCTTTGCCAGACTTATGGCAAGCACCATCAAGGTATTTGAAAAGTTGGCAGTGGTATTTGCTTCAGATGTGGCAAGCCAGAACATACAGTCAGAGACTGTCCTTATCCATGTCCGCAGGGTTAACAGAATTACTCCTCAGCTTAGTCTGGTCGCCCAAATTAGCAGGGTGCTACCACCAGTGCTATGAGTGGGCAATGCCCAAATTATCACTATACTCTTTAGTCCCAACATGATTAGGAAAATTCTCCTGATATAGTTACTGGTACATTACAGATCTTTCATGTGTATATTTACGCTTTGCTAGATCCAGGAGATTCTTTGTATTTTGTTATTCCCTATATAGCAGGAGATTTTGGAATCAGTCCCGAAATCCTAGTAGAGCCCTTTTCAGTGTCTACCCTAGTGGGTAAAACCATCATAGCCCAGTGCGTATACCGGAACTACCCAATTATGATATTGCAAAATGTCACTTCAGCAGACTTTTTCAAATCATAGACAACTAATTTTGACATCATTCTCAACATGGATTAGCTAAATTCCTGCTATGCCAAAGTCGAATGTAGAAATAACATTGTCCAATTTTAGTTCCTAAATGAACCCATCATTGAGTGGAAGGGTAGTGTATCCTCTTTCAAGGGTCAACTTATTTCCTACCTTCGGGCAAGTAAAATGATATCTAAAGGATGTGTCTATCATCTTGTTCGAGTTAAGGACACTAGTTTTGAAACTCCCAACCTTGAATCAGCTCTAGTTATAGGTGAATATTTAGATGTCTTTCCCGAAGATTTTCCAGTAATTCCTTTCGAAAGGGTAATTGAATTTGGTATTGATCTTCTTCTAGATACTCTACCTATTTCTATTCCTCCTTAAAGAATGGCACTAGTAGAACTCAGAGAACTGAAAGACCAATTGAAGGATCTCTTAGATAAGAGATTCATCAAGCCTAGCATTTATTGGTGGGGTGCTCTAGTATTATTCATGCGCAAGAAAGACGGTTCTCTTAGGATGTGTGTAGACTACCGTCAACTTAATAAGGTAACATCCAAGAACAAGTATCCTCTTCCCAGAATAGATGACTTGTTTGACCAATTTATGGGTGCCAGTTACTTCTCTATGATAGACCTCAGATCCGGCTATCATCAGCTCAGATTTAGAGAATGTGACATTCCAAAAACATCTTTCCATACTTGGTATGGTCATTTTGAATTCTTAGTTATGTCCTTTGGTCTTACCAATGCCCCAACAACTTTTATAGACTTGATGAACCATGTGTTCAAGCAGTACTTGGACATGTTTGTCATAGTATCTATAGATGATATTCTGGTCTATTCTTGCAGTGAGCATGATGATGCAAACAATCTCAGAATAGTACTTCAGACTCTAAGAGATCATCATCTATTTTCTAAATTCAGTAAGTGTAAATTTTGGATAAGGTCAGAAGCATTCCTTGGTCATATCATTTCCGGTGATGGCATTAGAGTGGATCCTCAAAAGACAAAGCAATAAGAAACTGGCCTCGCCCTATCTCTCCATCAGTTATTAAGAGTTTCTTGGGTTTGGCCAGCTATTACAGATGGTTTGTTGAGCTATTTTCTTATATTGCATCCCCTATGTCCAGTTTAACTCAGAAGAAAATTAAGTTTCAGTTTTCAGATCCTTAAGAGAAGAGTTTTCAAGAGTTGAAAACTTGACTCACCTCAACTCCATTCTTTGCTCTCCCAGATGGTTCAGATGGGTTTATAGTGTATTGTGATGCATCCAGAGTAGATTTGGGTTGTGTCCTCATGAAGCATGGTAAGGTCATAGCCTATGCCTCCAGATAGATTTAGCCCTGTGAGAGGTATTATCCTAATCATAATTTTGAGTTAGCAGTCGTAGCCTTTTCTTTGAAGATTTGGAGGCATTATCTATATGATATTCATGTATATGTGTGTATTGATCATAAAAGTCTTTAGTATGTTTTTTCTAAGAAAAATCTCAATCGTCATCAGAGAAGTTAGCTAGATCTCTTGAAATATTATGACATAAGTGTCCTCTATCATCCGGGCAAGGCCAATATAATTATCGATGCTCTCAGTAGACTATCCATAGGTAGTGTTTCTCCTATTGAGGACAATAAGAAGAAGTTATCTCAGGAAATACATCAGCTTGCCAGACTAGGCGTTTGTTTAGTCGACATAAATAAGGGTCATATATAGGGTTAGAGTAGTTTAGAATCATCTCTAGTTTCCTAGGTAATAGAAAAGCAAGATAGAGATCCCAGCCATGTTATGTTGAAAGAATAAGTTTAGAATCAGAAAGTAGAGATTTTCTCCCATGTGGGAGATAGTGTTCTGCAGTATCAGGGTTATCTCTGTGTTCAAAGTTTAGATGACTTAAGACAGTGAATTATTATAGAAGCACATGGTGCGCGCTACTCTATTCATCTAGGGGCCACAAAGATGTTCCGTAACTTGAAGAAAATCTATTGATGGAGTGGGATGAAGAGATACATTACAGAGTTTGTGCCTAAATGCTTTACATGTCAGTAAATTAAGATAGACCATCAGAAGCTTAGTAGATCCATGCAGGAGTTGAGTATTCCTACTTGGAAGTGGGAAGTTGTGAACATGGACTTCGTGATGGGTTTGCCTCGAACTGGTCATCAGCATGATTCAATCTGGGTCATTATAGATAGAATGACCAAATTATCCCATTTCCTTCTAGTCCATACCTCTTACTCAGCAGAGGATTATGCTAAACTCTACATTAGGTAATTGGTCAGATTACACAGTGTTCCATTATCTATTATCTCAGATAGAGGTATCAGTTCACCTTTTATTTTTGGAAAGCATTCTAAAATGGTCTTGGTACCCAAGTTCAACTCAGTACAGCCTTCCATCCTCAGATAGATGGTCAAGCAGAAATGACCATTCAGACGTTAGAAGGTACTCTAAGGGCGTATGCAATCAATTTCAAGAGAAGTTGGGATGACCACTTACCTTTGATTTAATTTACATACAACAACAACTATCATTCCAGTATTTAGATGGCTACATTTGAAGCTCTCTATGGTAGGAGATGTAGATATCTTATTGGTTGGTTCAAAGTTAGTGAGGCCTCAATTATAGGGCCTGACTTAGTATTCGATGCCTTAGAAAAATTCCAATTGATTAGCGAAATACTCCGGGCTGCTCAGAACCTATAGAAGTCTTATGAATATGTTCATAGAAAAGATATCGAGTTCAAGATTGGTGACTATGTCTATCTAAAGATCTCTCACATTAAGGGAGTGAAGTTGTTCGGCAAGAAAGGGAAACTCAGTCCCCGATATGTCAGTCCCTTCAAGATTATCAGTCGATTTGGTAAGGTAGCCTATGAGCTTGAATTGCCTTCAGATCTAGCCTTAGTTTATCTAGTCTTTTATGTCTCTTTTCTCATGAAGTGCATAGGTTACACATCAGTTGTTTTCCCTATTTAGAGCATTGATGTTCAGAACACTCTCTCTAATTAAGAGATTTCTGTCGAAATCTTAGACTGTCAGACTCGTAGATTGAGGAACAAAGAAGTCCCTCTAGTTAAGTTTTTTTTGAGAAATTAGTCAATCGAGGGAGCTACTTGGGAAGTAGAGGCAGACATGCATACCAAGTATCCTCACCTCTTCTTCGCCAACTCAGATCAAGGTCAAGGAAATAGTTCTCCTTAAGCTTACTCAGTTTCATGTTTAGTATTCATCACAGACATGGTATGTAGTTTCATGCTCATGTTCCTATTATATACTTGGTATCAAGTACCATTATATATTCAATCATGCACGCATGTATCAGTTTAGTTATGTAATTATGCATCAAACATGCTTTCTCATTGTGAGAAACTTAGTTCTTTGAAACACTTATTCATGCATTCGTGAATCAATTACACATGCATCAAATATTCATGTTCAGTATTATATGTTCAAATTTTCAGTTATGTCAGTCATGAGATCTTGTTCCAGTTATTCTTGTTTAGCATGTACGTCAGTTGTCTTTTTTCCCCTCTCAGTCAGTCTCATTCGAGGACGAATGTTCTCAAAAGGAAGATAATGTTATACCCCATACTTTTTCCTATCTAATTTTATCTCAAGAATATCTAGTATTAGCTTATAAATTGAATAATGGTTATTTCAAGAGGAATTTTCAAAATTTTCACTTTTTTTCATGTGGGAAACTCAATAAGCTTTCCATAATCGGATCAGAAGTTATAACTATTTCAAGTTCTCATGGTAGAAGAATTCTATATTAGTAAGTGGCGCACCGTGCCACAAGAGTAAATGGAATTTGGCAAATTCTAATAGGGGTTCGTGATTATGGCGCGTCGCTCTAGGCCTACATTTAGAATTGTCCTTTTCCAGTGTCTTTGTGCGATTTCCTCTGTGTCACGCCAAATTTCTAGGTTGTAAAAGAAGGGGAAACATGATGGCTTCGCGTCGCACCATCCCTCAATTTACCAATTGTCAAAATTCGGTAACATTGTACGATAGCACCGTGTCGTACTAGGGTTCTAATTAGAGAAAATTTTATTAAAATTAAATGATGTGTCTAGGGTTTAAAGGGTCAACTTACCACCACTATTTAAGCCCTTTAAAATGTGAATCAACTACTTTACACACAAAGTGCACTCTTCTCTCATAAACCTCTCAAGAATAAGATAGGGTTTTCATAGAATATCCAATTCCAAGAAAGTTTCTCCTGTCAATCGTCATAGAATCATGAACCAAGGTATGCGTAGTGTTCATTCATGGACTTTTTTTGTCCATGAAACCCAATAATCTCTTTTCTAAGTTTAAGTTTATGGATTTCTTTATGAATTTCATGTTTGTTTTGATTTTTTTATGTTGAGAATGATCAATTGAATTCAAATCCATGTTGGGCAATCAATTTTATGTGGAATTGATTTGCATAGATGTATATTCATGTGAACCTATGAATAAACCCTAGATGATGAAATTAGAGATGAATCATGATGATTAAATTTTGTATAATATTGTTTACATGTGCTATGCCTACCATGTGTTTGATTAAATAACTAGATAAAGGAACAATGCCCAACTAGTATGATATCATGAAATCCCCTAGTATGTACAAGTTATGTCTATCACATGTTTTGATGGAATGCTTCTATATATGTATTATGGATTATGATGTTAGTAATATGTTCAACTAAGTTATGCTTTGGTCAGTTTTCCTTACATCGAGTCCTGGGGGTACTTGTACCCAAAATATTAGTTGTGTGCCAAAGCCATGTCATATTTCCACAATACTCTCAATCAAGCAATGAATCCTTAGAATTTAGATAGTCTTATGACTCAGGAAATCTCCATGATCTCATAATCTCATTCAGTTGTCAAATATCAATAATATTTCGTCAGTCAACTGAATTCAGTAAATCAGTTCGTGTTTATTTCAATAAATTATGATTAGTGTCTATTAAGATGGAAGTAGAAATTAGCACCGAGTGAATCGAAGGATGGGAACTCACCTGTTATGTGAGGGTGTGATTCATAGAAGCAATCCTTCCATTCTAGAACTATGTAGCTAGTATAGGTTGAGACATCATAGCCTTCTATACGAGGGTAGATGAGGTGGCTTAGCTTGCTATATGAGGGTTCCCACTATTCTCACTAGAGTTACTATTATACTAGGGTTACTCATATGTTGTCCTTACCAATGGCACGGTATTGACACCCTTCCAATCAGGGCATATATTGGACCCTAATTAAGCTATAATGCATCATTTAGAGCATATCGGTTAGATGAGTACCTCCCGCAGTCTCAGTATCAGTCTCATTAAAAAAACTTAGATAATTCTTAAGAATTCTACACTATCAGATACAGTCAACTCAGACACAGTATGGAACTCAAATAGTTCCATCAGATTCAGTACTGTCAGATATAGTCACTCATGTTATCAGTTATATTAAGATTCAGTAATCACGTTATCACAGTATTAGTGTGAGTATGTTCAGTTCTGTATTGGGTATTCTATTACCCGACATAGATGTTATATCATTCAAATTATGTTCAGTGTTTAACCTTATGGCCTTTCAATTTATGTATCCGGATTTTAAAGTATTTTATGCAGTAAACAGGTACAGATAACTGTCATGAGTTAGCTTATGGTCCTTCAGGGTCATGAGCACCGTGTAGAATTCTGGGTACTAGATTTGGGGTGTCACAGTCGGTTAGATAAATACTCCTATAGTTTTAGTTTTTGTTTCAGACTCAATATACAATGTCATTTCAGTTTTAGAATCAGGACTGTCAAATGCAGTCACCCAGCTCAGTATAGAACTCAGTTCAGTTCTACAAAGTAAGGACTACCAGAAATAGTCACTTTGTAAACAGTAATACAATATATTTTAGGACCTTATTGTCTTCTCCCTAGTTTGGACTAACGTGTAGTATGCATACAATATGAAGCTAGGTTTGAGATGTGGTTTAAGTTTTGGAATAATAATTAGTATGATTAACCTTAGTTGGGCTTGTATAGTGACCTTGAAACCCCAATTTGTGTTGTGTTGCCTTAAATGCCCTTATTTTAGATGCACTTCCTATCTTAGTATTTGTTATGGCTTACTTCAAATATAAAAGTTGACCTAGATACCGTAGCCTAGTTTGGTGTATAAATTTCCTAAATATGGAGATTAAGGATTTGAAGTGGGCTCTTCCAGGCCACCTTAGGCCAAGACTTATGTTAACCATGGTGAACTTAGTTGCGGATGCTAGGCCTAGTGAGACTATTGAACCTTTAGAATAAGTTTATTTCGTGGCTTGGTAAATTGTGATGAATTTCCCTGGATTATGATTAATGGCCTATCGAGATGCTATTCCTCTTAAATATTATATTGGGCCTTAGAGATTTTATTTCCCCATAGATATGATAATTAGACTACAGAGATGATATTCCTCTAAGATATGATTTTTTTTCCATTAGATCTGTTATTTCGTCTTAGACATGATAATTGGCCTATAGAGATGATATTCCTATTAGATATGATATTAGACCTTTCGAGAAGTTATTTCCTCGTATATATGATAATTGGCCTATAGAAATGATATTCCTCATAGTTGTGAGTCATTCTTCATTGATGCATTATGCCTCCCCGATGTTAGATGCCTCCTACGTGTGACACGTTTAAAGATTTGCTTTATTAATTATAAAAACATCAGGCCTCGTGATTATGCTATCACTTATAAATATGAAATGATGTATGAATATGATTTTTATATGGGTTCCAGATATGTATGTGGGCCAAAGGTTGTGATTATGATGTTATAATTATTCCAGGAACATTATTGGTCCTAAGGCTGTGTTATGATATGAGTTATCCATATTAGAAGTGTCTATCTTTGTAAAGGATGTGATCGTATTTTCTTGATATATTAATGCTTATGATTCCATTGTATGAATACTGGTGATGGAATGTATAGATTTGGTATATTCTTAATTGTTACATCAATTATTGATACAACAACAACAACAACAAACCCAGTAAATTCCTATATCGTGGGGTCTGCGAAGGGTAAAGTGTATGCACACCATACCACTACCTCTAACAAAGTAGAGAGGCTGTTTCTGAAAGACCCCTGGCTCAAGAAAAATGACAGTATATAAAAACATCAAAACCATGGAACACGATAAAAAAAATAGATATGCCATCAACAAAAATATGCAACACTGCTAAACAAAAGACACCCAAGCCCTCCTACCTACTGACTACGACTCATCCACCCATCTTAACCCTCTATCCTAATGTTTTTCCTGCATACCTTTCTATCTAGGGTTATGTCCTCAGTCAACTGTAATTTCTTCATGTCATATCTAATCATTTACCTCCAGTATTTCTTAGGTTTACCCCTACCCCGCTTGAAACCATCCAAGGCCAACCTCTCACACCTACGAACTGGGGCATTCACACCCCTCCTTATCACATGGCCAAACAATCTCAACCTCATTTCCCCCATTTTATTCTCCACAGACTCCACTCCCACCTTTTTCCAAATAATTTCATTCCTAATCCTGTCAGGCCTAGTAAAACCACATATCCAATGCAACATCCTATTTTATGCCACCTTCAATTTTTGGATTTGAGAATTTTTAACCGACTAACACTCAGCTCCATATAACGTAGCCGTCCAGACTGCAACTCTATTGAATTTTGCATTCATCTTAAGGGGCACCGTTTTATCGCATAAAATTCCAGAAGTGAGCCTTTATTTCATTTAACCTGCCCCAATATAGTGAGATACATCCTCATATATCTCTCCATTCCCCTAAATTACCCAAGATACGTAAAACTATCCCTCTTACAAACTATCTGGGAATCCAACTTCACTATCACCTTGTCCTCTTGCCTTGAGTCACTAAACTTGCACTCCAAGTACTCTGTCTTAGTCCTACTCAACCGAAAACCTTTTGACTCCAGGGTTTATCTCCAAACCTCCAACTTATTAGTAACACATTATCGAGACTCATCAATTAAAACTAAATCATCCGCAAAAAGAATACGCATCAATTATTGATACAAATTTGATTAAATTATAACAGTATTATTGTTGTCTTTAACTAAGGGTTAAAGGCCACTTTCTACCTAAGAATGAATTCTTTCACAATAATAAATGGTTATTTTAATGAATAAATTATATATAAAAGAGATTGATAATGATATTTTAAAGATTTGACTGAGATAGATTAAAAGTATAAAATGATATTACTAATTACTCCAGTCGTGAAAGATTCTAACCCTTTCTACACTATTATAATGATATAGTCATGAAATTTACTCTAGGAAACAAACTTATGGGTTTAACCTCTTTAGTCTCACACATCTCTCTAGAATGGAATGAAGGAAGATGCTGGATTGATAATATAAATTCTTGGTAAATCCCGATGAAAGTTATCATATTAATGTTATGTATATGTGCCCATTAATAATGTGATATTGATGATGAATGATGAATTATGGAAATATACTGTACCTTGCTTCCCTTTTCATATTTATTTATTTTAGCACTCATGGGGATTGAACTTTACTTTTGCCCTCTTTGTGCTCACTCTCTGTTATTAACATTAATTTAGGTATTATGATGATGTCCTGAAAGGCTGAAGGATATTATGATGATGTGATGATACACGACAAGGCCGGAGGATTATTATATTGATGTACCAATGTGCACATCTACTAATTTACGTCTGGATGGCCCTATATATGATAATTACATATATCTTTGACAAGGTCGAATGATGATTATAAAGTGGATGATGATGATGGTTATGAGGATGACGATGGTTATGATGATGACGATGATGTTGTGGTATTGTGAATTCTATTGCATTCATTCATGCATACACATTGTATATCACAAGTATGCACCTATACTATAATCTCGTATGGTACAGTTGGATAGATATGCATAATGATTATGCCTTGTGGTGTGTTGTATGGTGATTTAACATTCCGACCTTGGGGCGGTGGACGTACGCATAGGCACAATTAGGTATTTGGTTATACAAAATAGCCGGCTACTTGCATTATTAGTGACATTGTAATTATCATTGTTATGGATAATTATGACAAATTGGTCATTAATTTGTTACCGAGACTTGAGGTATGATTCTGACCTATTTATCATATGATTATATTATTATACATAATTGTCTGATGACTCATCATATGGAATAGAACCCTAGGTATTCTAGCACTAGCTCCTACTATTGTTATGAGGTCTTACATTAGTTCGATGATCTAGGATATAGTTTTAGTAGACTTTTATTATATACTTATATGTATATGCATATATAGTTTTGGTGTTATTGTATATCCTTTACTTTAATTTATTCAGATTGTATATTCATTCCTTTCCCTTGTATACTTATATATATCTTCCTTCCAATTTTACTTTGTATATTGTACAGTGATATACAGTTTAGTGTTGAGATTCCTAAGTATGTCTTGAATAAGATAGTGCATCCTTAATATTTCCTTAGCCTTAATATGTTAAGCCTATTGGGCATGAATAGGATAGGTGATCCTTATTATCTCATTGGCTGTCTCAAATGGTTTTTTGATATTTGGGTGTAGTTTTTCATTCTGTTTATATGTTATATATATTTTGTTTTTCTTTGTGAGCTTAGTTGTCTGTTGCCTACTGCGTATCATTCGGTTGGTACTCATGCTAAACTTCTACAGCCTACAGATCATAGTACGGGTTCTTGATGTTGATGTGTGCATCTTGTAGAGGAGCCATGGTTTAGAGACTTAGAGTGAGCTCCTGACGTACGACGTATTACTTATCTCTCTCTCATGTATTTTACTAGTCTCTATGTTGTATTCAGAGATAAGTTATATTAGTGTATTTATTTGTACTTCACTTTGAAATCTTATTATGTAGAAGCTCTTTTACTGATACCACCAGGTTTTGGGATTATATTTTGTATTGATTCTCTTATTTCATTTACACTGCATTCTCTTCTTTTTATACAATGAGTTGTTTGACACTAGCCACTCTGGACTACGGTTTTGGCATGCTTTTTGGTGGGTTATAGTACGCGCCATCATGACCTGGGAAATTGGGTCATGATATTTTCATAATCAACCAATATACCATTACTTGAGCTAAATATCCACTCATTATTTCCAACCATTCATAAAATCCAACATAATTCATATGCTAATAGAGTATGAATACAACACAATATACAATTGGTTCCACAATATGCTTTTCATCAAACTAAACACAATTATTCTCGTGTACAAAAGCTATCAACATTACATAGGACCCCACAAGATAAAACATAGCATAAAATATACCAAATCAACAAATTACATCACAAATATGCCCCCACACAGGCACAATAGAATAAGATATCCATTTTTCATTATTAGTTCCCACACTCTTAGCATGCATTTGTATCAACATTAACTACCCATCTTAATTTGAAAGAAGTTAAGCAATAACCTACCTCGAAGGCCTAAAATAGGTCCACAAAATTTCAATTCTAAAGCCTAAGTCTTCACGAACGGATATTGAATCAACTAAAACATCAAAATATAGAATCCACACATAAAAATAAAGCCAACAATACTCATATTTCTTAGTTTCAAGTTGGGGTCAAAATGAAACCCTGAAATAGGGTTTTAAAAAAGAAAGGCAAACTTGTAACATTATTCAAAAACAAATGTCCTATACTCTTAGGAGTCTATATCTAAAAACCTAAACAAAAAAGATTTTAAAATGAGGTATAAATCAAGGTTAAACTAATTTTAAACTTTATAAGGTAAAATCATCAAAGTCCATTTGAAAATCAAGAATGGAGGTTATTTTGAAGATGAAATCTAGGGGAAACTGATAATAATAGGATTAGAAATTCTTGAAGTGAAAATAGTGAACTTGGGGTTTAAATTGGAGAAATACCCTTTTTAGGACTTATGGACCAAAATCCCTAAATTTCATACATTAATCCATATATAAAACAAGAATTTAATATTAATGATGGACAAAATTAAACGAAATGAGTGTAATGGGCTTACCCAATTGGAGAAATAGAGAACGTTTCTAAAAATTACTAAACCCTAAGCTCAAAGTCTCAAAAATAGTGAAAATAGGAAAAACCAATATTCATATAATTAGTCTTCGTGATCGCGGTCTAGGGTTGCGATTGCGGTTCCTCGCCTATCAAGGGTATAGTGATTGCAGGAAGGGTGTTGTAATCATAAACCTCAACTGTAAGATGAGTTGCGATCGTAATAGGAGCATCAGAATCACGGGTGCACCATATAATTGGTGCACTAGTTAGTGACTTGGTAATTTTCCAATTCCATAGGCCCCTTGGGATTTACTTATAAGCTTGTAAATCCAAACAAACAATGCTGCCCTATAAAATTCGATGCTCTAGAATCAATAGATATATCTGATTTTTGAAAAAAATCATTTTCAAAATGTTGACCCCTAAAACACAAAATCATAACTTTCTAAAATGAGGGTCAAAATAAGATTTAAAAGTCATGAACCCACACCAAACATATTGCATCCCTGAAATTGAGGTTCCAAATTTGTTGGAATAGTCCATTCTGCAATCTGGTGCACGAATTAAAAGATATAACTAGAAATCAATTATAAGGCTCTTAAGCTGCCAAAAACCATAAAATTAAATAAATGGCACCATAATACATCGAGAACTATGATAATCATCTCCATACTCCAATAATACCATATTGCAATTATGGGGATAGTTGAAATTGCTAAATCACATAAAAACATATTTTGCTCATAATTTATCAAAATTCAGGTAGTTATAACAACACTTACGACATATTAATCTTTTTGCTTGAGGATAGTCATCTACAATGGGAGTAACACTATTGGTTAGATTATACACAACCTATAGATTCTACATGCCAAATACCATAAAAGATCACTAAATTATAGAGTGCCTATGGAGTTATGAAGTTAGTAGGGAGCACAGTCCTAGTGGCTTTCACATATTGATTACAAATCCAACAAATAAATTCTCCATACTATTGATATTTCATTTTACAAACCCTCTTCATTTACTTACTTGCCAATTAATTGGATAAATATGTGATCAGATCTTGTCTTATTCCCAATGTGATCGAGCCAAACCTAGTTGGGTTCTATTTTTTATCAACGCTTTATACTTTTTGGGAGGTGTAATTTGGGAGATATCAAATCTTAGCGCCTTTTTAGGGATTATAGTTATAGAGTTGATTGATTGTGTTTGTTAGATTATTTATTTTGATTTTAATTCGACTTTTATATTTTTTTCTAGGGATCACACTGATGTATACCTAATACTTAGATTCAAGGAAATCCACTAATTCCATCTAATATTGAACATAAGAGAACACTGAGATAGAATTGAAGGATTTAGAGAGAAGGAGTTCATGACCAACGAGCCCTGCTCAAAGGGTTCATGATGACAAAATACTGTTGAATAGGAAACATTATCATGATGTCCAAAAATAAATAGAACAAGTCACAACTCAATTAATAGATAAGGAAAATACTAGGCAACCATCTATCCGACGAGATTCAAGGGAAGAAAAATCTAGACAAAAAGAGAAAGAATGTCTAGATACACCAATCCAGAGGAAAATTTAGAAGAAATAGGTGAAAACAACCATACAATAACATTTTCCTATTTATGATGATCTAAAGAATGATTTGGGGTATGTTGAGCCAATTGAAACAGGTGCCATTAACCCTCCAAAATTGCCTCGAGGTACAAAGTTTGATATCATAAGTGACATGATCCAGCTATTGAACTTGTAGAGGGTGTTTGTCGTTCTTTCAACTAACGATTTAAAAATTCATATTATGAGCTCTGTGGGGATATTATCCTTATATAATCTCCCTCAAGTTATTTAGGAGGCAATAGACTGAGATTATTCCCATTATCTCAATTCAGGAAAGCTACTCTTATTTTAGGTGAGTTGACCTATAGGTCATCTGTACCTAAAATTAGTTGAGGACTCTTATTGGACCAATTTTACTCGCCCTATAGAATATTTTAATTGAAACATGAAATATACAGCTTTCGACAGTTATTTTAGTGACATTGTATGAAGTCATGATTGAGGTTTAAGAAGAAGCTACAAAATATGCCAAATAATAGGATTATAGGGAGAACCTTTCTTGAGATCTTCTACAGATACTTGAATACAAATACTAAGGCTGTAACAAACACTTTTAAAGATGGAGCATCCATGAGTCTATGGTGGTAACATAATACTGACAACTTAGACCATATTACTAAATCAAACTGAGGGTGCCATACTTGAAAGGTAGACAGATTAGTTGGTAATTATTCAATTGGGGCCTCTAATGAGGAACGAGAACTAGATAAGATAGTGGCACAAAAGAAGGCTTAACTAAAGACTGAGATTGGCTTAATTAATAAGTAATATTTAGTCATTAGGATAGAAAAGATTAATGTCGCAGGTGCATAAGGTAAAGCTTCTAGATATTAAGATTAAAATTATCAGGAAGAATCTAAATATATTGAGAGAGATGCGGTGTGTTTTTAAGCCAAGGGATGAGGGAATAATCAAGATAATTAGGAATATAGGAAATATAATCAAGGTTGGAACTATTATAGAGACAACTACAACAGGTATAGATACAGGAGTAGAGAAATTAATGGTGACTGGAAGAGAAAAAATAATGGTGACTGTAGTAAAGAAGATGATGGCAAGGATAAGAGTGGCCTTTATGTTTTGACAGGTAACCGAGATGTTGAAAAAGGAAATTCAAGGATAGAAGATTTGCTTGAAAAACTCATTTAATGGTTAGACAATCAAGATAGTTTTCTAAATTAAATTAAGGCAGATATTTCAGGGTTTGGCCAAAAGGTGGAGCCACATAGAACTGCCATTAACCATCTTGATCAACAATTTGGGAAGATGTATACCACTTTAAACTAGAATCAACTAGGCACACTTCCAAACGACACCATTCAAAATCCTAAGAATAACATTCACTATCTATCTATTATGACTCAAAGTACTAAGGTTACTATAGATTTGGCTATGCCTGTGGTTGAAAAATTAAGGAATAATCTAATAGTCATTGATGACATAGACCAGATGAAAAATTAAATATTCGGTGATAAACAATGAGGCATCTCAAAAGTCTCTAGTTGTTGAAAAGGAAGTTGAAGCTAACAAAGAAAAGGGAAAAGAGGTCATACTAGTATTGAAGTCCATTCCTTGATATCCTACGTCGTTCCCCAATGATAGATGAACAAAGCTAAAGATGGAAAATAAAAAAAATTATTTTTATGTTAAAGGATTTTTCAATGAACATCCCTCTAATGAAAGCTCTAGAGCAAATGTCAGGTTTTGCGAAATTCATGAAAGAAATAATGACCAAAAGGAGGACCACGAGTTTTCGGCCTTCTGATAATGTGCACCATTGCAGTTCCACTACCTCTCGCTCTTTAGTTTAAATGAAGAAAGATCTGTGAGATTTCAGGATTCGTTGTACTATTGGGTCTCTAAATTTTCACTAGCCTTATGTGATTTGTGTTCTCATATTAACATGATGCCACTAGTCATCTACAAGTAGTTGGGGTTGGGATTGCCTAAATCAACCTCTATAACACTTTTAATGGTAGATCGCATTATGAAGAAGCCCATGGGTATCTTGTGTGATATGTTGTGAAGGTAACATTTTTTATATTTTTGTTAGATTTTGTGATTCTTGATTGTAAGGTTGACTTTAAGGTTCCAACTTGTGAAGTCCTTCCCTAGCTATAAATAGGGCATTGATTGACATGGAAATGGGTCAGATGAAATTTCAACTTAATGATGAGAAATTTACCTTTAATATATTCCAATATATTAAGAAATCCAAGGATATGCATGTGGTATCTGTGATTGATACCATATACGAGGATGAATTAGTAGTACCTACTAAGGATAGACTTTTTGTTAAGGCACTTGCAGCTGTGATAATGAATTTTGACAATGATTGTATTGACGAGTATGATGAGATCGTGAACACACTTGTTTGTAGGGATTCATACACTTATGTACTGATGTACTATAGTAATATAGCACTTTCAACACTGTAAACAAGAAAAATATGCAGGTTTTTGAGGTTATTTTGTTAGATATGATGCCTTTGGGCTATTCTTTGTACGAAATCATGATTTGAATAATAATTTCGTGAAAAGTTGAAAAATGTGATTTGACTATTTTGCAGAAATTATGGAAGTTTGGGACAGTTTCCGGATTGATCATGATCAAAGCATGTTTACGAATCAAAGAAGAGCTAAAAAATGACTCTCGACACCTACTATGTCAACCTACAGATCACATGTTTGACCTACGTATAGCAGGTAGGCAATGCAAGTTCCAGACGTATAAATTCTTGAGAGACGAATATGCAGGTTTTTTCCATCCACACCCGTTATTTGTACCTCCATCCAATGTTAGGATCACAGCTACTACCTATGCCTAGTGTTATACCGTGGGTACAGAACACATATGGCCACCGACCCTATCTTCTCGTATTTTGTTAGGGCTTTTGTTTTAGGGTTTCCCCATGTACTATAAATACCCTTTAAGTATTTTTAGTAGGAGTTATGCACTTTTGATGTTCACAAATATATTTTGATTCCAAGATTAAGTTTTGATCTGAGGATTACCTTGTATTAACTTCAGTTGACCAATTCAATTACAGTCGTGGGCTTTTACACTTCTTATCATTGTACTTTCATCTACGCTTTCTATTATGAGTGTTGTTGATTTATTCACTATTATGAGTGACTAATTTCCATGGCTATAGTTATGCAAACCTTGGTGGACTGACAAAGTAGGGGAAGTGCGATTATTGAAGTAAATTGATACCCATGGCATGCATTGCACAATCTTTACTATAATAGGTTTCTTAGCGGTGGACAACGTTAAGATTCCACCTAGATTATTTCTCCAAAAGAGGAGTAGTGACTAGGAAAATATAATGACAGCTGTAATTTGGAGTTTCTCTATCCATCCACTATTCTATGTATTTTCTACAGAAGATAGTTATAATTAATCTAATAACCAGAGACTCAAAATATAATAGTTAACTGTAAGACCCCGTAAATAGCTCTCATAGTCTGAGCGTTAGAGCATGTCAAGTAAAGAATAAATCTAGTCCAAAAAGGTTTACAAATGTCTTCCCAAGTTTTCCATCGATACCAACTTCATCAAAATCTAGCACCGGATGAGGAAGTTATGGCCGTTTTACATAAAGTAGTTGAAACTGCCCAGGTGCGAAGGCCAGGCTGATGGACCATTGAGCTTGCGATAAACCATCGCCCAGACCATCGCAACAAAGGTAATGTCTCTTTTCTCAGGCTCAAGTGCAATGGCCAAGAAAACGGACCATCAAGGCTGCGATGCACCATCGCACTGAGGCAGTGTGGCCTCATCCTGGCCAACGTACAATGGATGATCTGACGTACCGTCGGGTTTGTATGGACCATCAATGAGACCATCGAATAAATGTAGTGTGTTATTTTTATGAACATTATGTGATGGATGATTCGATGGACCTTCAGACTGAGCGACGGATCGTCACTTGAACTGTCGCAGGCCCCAATTCAGCATTTTAAAGATGTTTTTAAAAGGCTTTTTGGGAATTTTCCCACTCTTTTCAGCCAGTATTTATATTCGATCAAGGCTCTAAACTTCATTTCTCATCTTCAACATCAAAAACTAGGGTTTCTACAAAATCAAAACCCTTCTTCTTCAAGAAGAATCAAGAGAAATCAAAAAATCAAGAACCTCACCAAGTACTTTCAGGAAAGAGTTTCTCTAAGGTATGTAGATGTTGATTCTTCGGTCCCTTTCAACCAAGAATCTCCAAAACCCTTTTTGTAAAATTCAAAGATCTTATGTTTGTGGGTTTTCATGATATATGTGAGTTGAAATTGATGTTCATGCTATTAATGAGTTTTGATTCATGTTTCTTTGCATGGTTTTTAGGCTTTGACCCTAGTATGTGATATTCATGAGATTTTCATGATAAACCCACTTCAAATGGCTTGTTAAGTGATGTGTTCATATAAATTAAATGAAGAAAATTGTTGAATAAGCAAAGCATTCTCCCAATATTTTTGATAAAATGCTTATTTGATGGAATTCGAGCCATTATAGCATGTTCACTAGAAATCCCTAATTTTGTGCAAGCCCATGCCTATCAAGTGTTTATTGAAATGACTTAGTGAATGAAATGTGACATGATAGCATGAAATTCCCTAATTATGTGCACTTTGATACATGCTAAGACTTTAATACATGCCAAATTTTTTATACATGACCTTCTTGAATGGAGTATGATCCAATTGCATGTCCCCCTATGTTATTACATATTTAGGTCCTAAATGCGTGAAGTGATTCCTTAGTGATTGTGATGGTGACTGATTGTCCATGGTCTTGATTATTCAAGAATGGTTATGTTTTATTTTTATGTTTTCTAGTCCTGGGGGTATTTATACACAACAATTTAGCTACCGTATAGAGCCCGTGTCAATTTTCACGATAATTCTAATCGTGCTATGATTCTCAGAACTCACTAAATTATAAAACTCGGTATTCTCAGATACATACAGAACTTAAGAAATCTCAATAATCTCAGTAATTGCTGTAATATTAGTTTCGCTAGTAATCTATCCTCAGTTCTATACCCAACTCAGATCTAGTAGTATTCAAGTGTTAAGTTTTGACCTATGTAGTAATCCAGTACTCTATTCAAAGATCAGTGTCGTTCAGTTAGATAACGAGATTCAATAGTATTCCATTAGATATGAAACCAAGTGAATTAAGCTTAACTCAGTTTGACCAATCAAGAAACATGATCAGTATCAGATCCAGCTTAGTTTGTGTTAACTTAAGAATCAGTCCAGTTTCTTTAAGTTAGGAGTAGGAGCTACCACCGAGCAACGGCAGGAATGGCGGCTCGCCGACTGAGAGGCGGAGTTGCTTGGAACAATCCCTAAGCTCTAGAACTACGTAGCGAGCGCATGATGCAGGAGTCACCCGTCAGGAAATATTGGTCACCCGTCAGATGGGCCTGACTATTATATACCTTAGGCTTGACTTCCCACTAGGGTAACCTGTCAGATAGGATTGAACAGAGAGGTCCTCACCCGTGGCACAGTATTGACACCCTTCAAGATGGGGTTATAGGTTAGACCTCACCAGTTGAGATTCAGGGAATGTCGATTAAGTGAGCACTCCTAAAGTTACAGTTTCAGTATCAATCTTTAGAAATCAGTATTGTATGATACAATTATCTATCTTCGTGAGGAACTCAGATAGTTACATTAATTCATGGACCACCCGTCAGATTGGCTTGTCTCATATAAAGTTATTCAGTATTTGATTTAGAGATCACCTATTATATAGGCTTAATCTCAATCTCATATTCTGTTGAGTATTCTTGTTATCAGATCTAGAGATCACCCATCAAATAAGCTTGATTTCAGTCTTTGATTCAGTTGAATATTCATGTTATCAGATCTAGATATCACTCATCAGATAGGCTCGATCTTAATCTCAGATTTAGTTTTCTTGTTATCAGATCTAGAGATCACCTGTCAGATAGGCTTTATCTCAATCTAAAATTTAGTTAAGTATTCTTATTATAAGATTCAGATATGATCTTTTTCTTATCATTGATAGTAGATTTTGAAATCATCCTTTAGAGAGATTGGATCTCTGATGCAATCAGTCAAGAGTAGAAAGCTTAAAATTCAGTCAATGACATGAGTATATTTAGTCAATCAGCTTCAGTTTCCTCAGATTCCAAGATCACTCGCTAGATAAGACTGATATCAACTCCAGTACTTAGTTATCGATATCAAATAATTTAGTTATTCAGTATCTCAGTATTAGTAGTGAGTTCAAATAACAAAAATGTAGTATCTGAGTTTCAGTATTCAGAGTTGTGATAGTTATAGTTATGGTTTGTCCATTTATGTGTGTGTTCTTATTCAGTACTCTCATTATTATTTAGTTAATTAATTATTCATTAATAAGCCCTTGCTTTTAACCTTACCTCATCTGCATACTCGGTACAATCCCAT
This sequence comes from Capsicum baccatum var. pendulum, assembly GCA_030864225.1. Classification (NCBI taxonomy): domain Eukaryota; kingdom Viridiplantae; phylum Streptophyta; class Magnoliopsida; order Solanales; family Solanaceae; genus Capsicum; species Capsicum baccatum. Next base: position 101,691,294 of record CM061556.1, read on the forward strand.
AATGATGCATTTACCATAGGTTTAGAGGCATGAGATCCAGACTACCCATAGCAGCCCAATCCCAGTAAACAACAGTAGATATAGTAGTGAGTCATTTTTATTTGAGGATTATCATTTTATCATTATTGCATTAGATTTTGTTTATTTTAGTAGACAGAGTTAGTTGGGCACATGTCCCATCAACTCCATAGCTCAGACAGTTTAGAGGCTTTACAAACAGATGTATCAGTATTCTATTTTAAATTTTGAGTATTTTTAAATGTTTAAACCTTGTGACCAGTTTCTACATTTATTATCCATATTATGAAGTGTACAGGTATAAATATTAGTAGAGGGTTAGCTTGTGGTCCTTTAGGATCATGAGCACCATGTGGAATTCCGGATACAGAAAATCAGGTGGTTACAAACTTGTTATCAGAGTCTAAGGTTCAATAGTATCCTAGGGAGTCTGAAAATCCATATCTAGTAGAGTCTTATACATGGGCGTGTTGTGTGCTATATTTATGTATACGAGGCTATAATATATTTTTAGGAGCAGTTTCCCTTCTTTTAGTATTCATATCATGCGAGTGAGCATGAGCTCGAGTTGATCCTTAGTGTAATACACCTCTTTCTTCCATTTATAGAGTATGCCTCCTCGTAGAGATTATATCCGTAGTGTTGATGACCAGCCCCCTCTGCTAGTAGATCCTTAGAATGAGAGTGTGTCACACATTGAGTTTTGGGCAGCTTTTCAGGCGCTAGCATAAGCTATGACTAATGTTTAGGGTAACCGTCAGTCTATGGCCCCACCTCAGAAAGATAAGGGTTTATCCGCAACCAAAATTAGAGATTTCATGAGAATGAGCCCACCAGAATTCTTTCGATCAGTAGCAGGTGAGGACCCAAAACTTTATCTTGAGAAGGTGGGGAATATTATCTAGATTATGTATGTTTCTAAGGATGAGATTATAGAGATAGTATCCTATTGGATAAAGGATATTGCTCATGATTCTGTAGTGATGTGGAAGAAGGGTGGAGGAGAGGATGCAACTCCCGTGACTTGGAAAGAGTTCTAGGGTGCCTTCTTAGATATGTTTTTCCCGCTAGAGATGATAAAGGATAAGGTAGAGGAGTTCATGAACCTAAGGTAAGGCTCTATGATACTGAAAGAGTAGTGTATTAGGATTAACCAGTTAGCTAAGTATGCTCCTGACCTGATAGCTAACCCTAGAGCGAGTATGAGTAAGTTTGTGACTAGTGTGTTCGGGTTAGTGTTGAAAGAGTATAGAATTGCTATGTTTCACAGATATATAGACCTTGCTAGGCTGATGATATATGCCCAACATATTGAGGTAGATAAGATAAAAGAAAGAGAGAGAGAGAGAGAGAGAGTAAGAGAGCCAAGATAGGTAGTCATGGTTTCTCTCAGGAAGGGTCCTAGGGTGGTAGTCGTTCTCATCATAGTCAGATATTTTTAGTACCAACTCCATCCTCATCTAGTGTACCCAAACCAAAGTTCATGGATGTAAGTGATGATGAGGAACCAAGCTCCAAAGACCTAATTAGTGCTAGTGGTGTTCGTACCGATCCACTTTGTGAAGAGTGTGGCAAGAGACACCTAGGTGTGTATAGATTCGGTAGTGATATGTGCTTTGGGTGCTGTAAGGAAGGCCACAGGATGCCAGAATATAGAGTGATAGCTCATAGGTTTAGAGAGTTTCTTCAGCAGAGTGCCCCTTCTGGTGCTAATAGTGGTCAGTGTCAGAACAGTCTTTATGCATTTTAGGCTCTCCATGATCCGGAAAGGTTCCCTGATATAGTCTTTGGTATCTAATGAGTCCTTCATATTTATAATATGCATCTATAGATCCTTTGCTTCCATTTTGAGCTTATATGTCAGCATGAGTCATGCATGAGTTTCAGATATAAGTTGGTCATACATGAACCAATTCGTAGGTGCCCCCATGCACGGCCCCAGTATTTCAGCAAGGTGTTTGAAGAGAGACATAGAGTCACAAGGGGGAGATACCCCATAATATTGTGATGCTCTAATGTTTTTAGACTCATTTATTTGTATGTTTATACTCTCCTTATGAAGTTAACATCAGTGGTCATTGCATAGCCAGTCTTACTTTCAAGAGACAGTTCAGTTAGATATTCATACATTAGATATGCACATTCAGTAGAAGGAGTTCAGATTTTTTCATTTTTTTGTTCTTGAATTCATGAGATCAAACCAGCTATGCATCCATGCATCAGATATGCATGTCCATTATGAGAATTCATCTTACAAGTTGAGTCGAGAATTCTATGCGTAAGGTATGTATGTCCAGTATGAGAACTTAGAGTATCAGTGGTTCCAATTGCATAGTCATATTTGTGATATTGTTGTTCCTTGAGTAAGTTTAGTTGATCAGTATTATAAGCCTAATAAGTGACATTCAAGTATGAATAGTTCCAAGGCAGAGATAATATAATACCCTACAAATATCTCTGGTAGTCTGAGCCTTAGAGCGTGCCAAGTGAAGCATATATGCAATCTAAAAATGCTGAGAATTATCTTACCAAGTGAGAAATATTTATAACCATGTATAATTTCCATAATATAGAATTTTTGTCATGTAGATCATTGAATAATCTTTCCATCGATCCCAATTTCATCAAAATACGACATTAGATGAGGAAGTTATGGATGTTTTACAGAAAGAAGTCAAAATTGCCTACGTAAAATAGACGGGCTGATGGACCATCGAGCTTGTGACAGACTATCTCACAACACATTCAAACCAAGGAAGTGACTCTCTTTTTAGCCCCAAGTGCGACAGCCAGGACGACAGATCATCGAGGTTGCGACAAATCATCATTCGGACCATCGCGCTGATGCTGTGTGGACTCATCCTGGCCAACGTGTGATAGACGATCCAATGGACACTCGGGCTTAAGATGGACCATTTTATCAAGTTATTGTGTTCTTTTTCCGACCATTGTGAGATAACCAATTCGACAGACCATCAGAGTTAGCGACGGACCGTCACTTTGACCGTCGCAGCCCCCGATTCAGCATTTTTAAGATGTTTTTAAAAGGGATTTTTGGGTACTTTCCCACTATTTTCATCCCCTATTTATGTTCGATCAAGTATCACAACATCATTTATCATCTTTAACATCAAAAACTAGGGTTTCTACAAAATCAAAACCCTTCTTCTTCTAGAAGAATAAAAAGAAATCAAGAACCTTTCCAAGAGCTTTCAAGAAAGAGTTTCTCTAAGGTATGGAGATGTTGATTCTTGGGTCCCTTTAATCCAAGAATCTATAGAACCCTTTTTTAAAATTTAAAGATCTTATGTTTTACGTTTTTCATGATTTATGTGAGTTGAAATTGATGTTCATGCTAATATTAAGTTTTTATTCAAGTTTGTTTGCAAGGTTTTCAAGATTTGACCCTAGTATATGATATTCTTGAGATGTTCATGATAAAATCTCTTCAAGTTGCTTGTTAAGTGATGTTTTCATGTCAATTAAGTTAAGAAAATTATTGAATAAGCAAAGCATGCTCCCCATATGTTTGATAAAATACTTATGTGAAGGAATTAGAGCCATTATAACATGTTTACTAGAAATCCCCAATTATGTGCAAGCCCATGCATGTCAAGTGTTTGTTGAAAAGCCTTAGTGAATGAATTGTGACATGATAGCATGAAATTCCCTAATTATGTGCTCTTTGATACATTCTAATACTTTAATACATGCCAAGTGTTTGATACAAGACCTTGTTGAATGGAGTATGATACAATAGCATGTCCCCCTATGCTATTACATGTTTAGGATTCCTTAATGCTTGAAGTGATGCCTTAGTGATTGTGATGGTGAATGATTTTCCATTGTCTTTATTATTTAATAATGCTTATGTTTTACTTTTATGTTATCGAGTCGTGGGGTTATATATACCATTTACCTGTTGTGTAGAGCCCGTGTCAGTTTTCATGATAATTCCAATCTAGCCATAATTCTCAGAACTCACCAAATTATAGAACACTGTATTCTCAAACAAATGCAAAACTTAATAAATCTCAGTAAACTCTGTAATCTTCGTAATCTTAGTATGACTATTAATCTAGCCTCAGTTCTATACCCATATCAGATCTAGTAGTATTCAAGTGTTCTGTTCTGACCTCTGTAGTAATCGAGTACTCTATTCAAAGCTCAGTGTTGTTTAGTTAGATAACGATATTCAGTAGTATTTTGTCAGATACGAAACCAAGTAAATTCATCTTAACTCAGTCAGACCATTCGAGAAACATGATTAATATGAGAAACAACTTTGTTTGTGCACAGTTAAGAATCAGTTCAGTGTCTTTCAATTGGTAGTAGGAGCTAGCACCGAGAAAAGACAGGGATGGAGGATCCCCGTTAGAGAGGCAGAGTTGTTAGGAGAAATACATAAACTCCAGAATTGCGTAGCCAGTGCAGGATATAGGAGTCACCCGTCAGAAAAGGCTGGTCTCCCATTAGATTGTCTTGAATATTATATGCCCTAGGATTGACGTCCTGCGAGGGTCACCAATCAGATACGTTTGACCAGAGAGGTCTTTACCCATGGAACAGTATTGAAACCCTTCCAGTTAAAGTTACAGGTTGGACCCCACCAGTTGAGCTTCGGGGCATGTCGATTTAGTGAGCACTCCAATAGTTACAATTTTAGTATCAATTTTAAAAAATCAGGACTGTCAGATACACTCATCTATCTTAGTAAGGAACTCAAATAGTTCCATTAATTCATGGACCACCAATCAGATAGTCTTCATCTCATATAAAGTTATTCAGTATCATATTTGGAGATCACCCGTTAGATAGGCTTGATCTCAGTCTCTGATTCTGTTGAGTGTTCTTGTTATCAGATCTAGAGATCACCCATCCGAAAGCCTTGATCTAAGTCTCAAATTCAGTTGAGTATTCTTGTTATCAGATCTAAAAATAACCCGTGAGATAGGATTGATCTTAGTCTCAAATTAAGTTGAGTATTCTTATTATCAGATCTAGAGATCACCCGTTCGATAGACTTGATCTGTGTCTCAGATTTAGTTTAGTATTCTTGTTGTAGATTCAGAAATGATCTTTTTCTTATCATTGATAGTAGATTATGGAATCATTCATTTGAGAGGTTTGATCTCTGATGCAGTCAGTCAAGAGTAGAAAGCTCAAAATTTAGTCAATGATGTGAGTATATTTAGTCAATCAACTTCAGTATCCTCAATTTTCGATATCACTCGCTAGGTATGATTGATCTCAACTCCAGTACTCAGTTATTAGTATCAGATAATTCAGTTGTTCAATATCTCAGTATTTATAGTTTGTTCAGATGACAGGTTTGCAGTATTTGAGTTTCAGTATTTAGAGTTGTGATAGTTGTAGTTATGGTTTGTGCATTCATGCATATGTTCTCATTCAGTACTTTCATGCTTGTTTAGTTAAGTAATTATTTATGCATAAGCCCTTGTGTTTAGCCTTACCTCATCTGCATACTCGATTCATTCCCTCACTAACGCATTTACGCTATGGTGTTTTATTTGATACCATAGGTTTAGAGGCATGAGATCCAGAGAACCCTTAGTAGCTGAGTCCCAGTCAGCAGCATTAGACATAGCAGTGAGTCCTCTTTATTTGCAGATGATCCTTTTCTAATTATTGCATTAGATTTTGTTTATTTTCAGTAGATGGAGTTAGTTGGGGACATGTCCCATCAGCTCCACAGCTTAGATAGTTTAGAGGCTTTTCGGACAGATGTATCAGTATTCAGTTTTAAATTTTGAGTATTTTTAGATATTTTGAACCTTATGGCCAGTTTCCACATTTATTATCTATATTAAGTAGTATCCAGGTATATATATCAATAGAGGGTTAGCTTATGGTCCTTCGGGATTATAAGCACCGGGTGACATTCCGATTCCAGAAAATTGGGTTGTTATATTAACTGGGATCAAGATAAGGTTTAGCAAGGTAACATCCTTAGACTCAAAAGGTAAATAGTGAAATCTGTCTACTCATACAAAAGACTATAGATGGGAAATAACTTATTGATTCTGCATTAAAGGTATCAAGTTTTTTAAACATAACATGATAATTCTATAGAGTTGAGATTCTAGGGGGAACACAATCCTAGATTTCACTAATACTTACCACAACTGAAGTTGATATTTGCTTTTTGTTCACTAGTTTTATTCAAATCCCTCAATTTACTTTTTCAATTCTTTCCCATCGATTACAGAATCTAAAATCCACGAGTCCACTTGTTCTTATTTTATTCAACCCCAACCTATGTTGGGTTACTATATTTTTAAAATGACCGTATAATCATCTGATAGGATTTGTTATTCGATCGTCATCAAAATTTAGCACCGTTGTAGGGGAATATAGTGTTGCTTTGTGAACTAAGGTCGTTGTAAACATTGGGTCTTTATTTTTGTTCTTAGTTGTGCATATAATGTTGTATTCCTAGAACATAAAGGAGAGGAAATCCCTTACTCACACTAAATCGAAATCTAGAGTGGATTCTATACCCACTTAGTAGGATGTCAGAGATAAAAATAGATGATTTGCCTCCCCCTCTTCCTGAAGTAGCTTAGGACATTGTTGATTGACATAATATAAGCTCTTATATCAAGATAAAAATGAGAGGAGGGTAATAGAAGAAGCACAAAACATATCTCAGGAGGAAAAGTTTGCTGAGCAGAGACAAGTAGAAGACTGTTGAGAAGTACTTGGTGAAAACCAAAATAAAAATAAAGGAGTACAAGCTCAAGTGATCCCATCATATTATTATATTAAGTCATATGAATATGATGAAGAGGATCTGGGATATGTTGAGACGGCGAGACTGGATCTATCATTCCTTCTGTTTTTCCCCTTGATATCAAGTTTAATATATCTAGTGCTATGATTCAGCTCTTATACTTGAAGGGCGTGTTTGCAGGGTTAACTAAAGATAACACAAATATGCACCTGGCAAATTTCACTGGGATCTGAACTCATATACCATGCCTAGCGTATAATAAGAGGCATTGAGATTGAGGTTGTTTACCTTTTCTCTCACTGGAGAAGCATCTTTACGATTAAGGGAACTTTCAAGAGGGTCTATCACTATATATAGAAATTTATGCAGATAATTCTTAACCAAATTATTTCCTCCCTTTGAAGTATTGCCGCACAATGATGAGTATTATAATTTTATACTATTGCAGTCACAATCAATGTATGAGGCAAGGTTCAGATTCAAGAAAAAGCTCAACATGGTGCCCAACAACCAGATTTGAGGGAAAAGATTGTTGGAGATTTTCTATCGATCCTTAACTATTAGTTCTAGAGAAATGGCAGACACTATATCAAAAGGAGCGTTCATAAATATAACGATGGAAGATTATTTTGAAAGAGGTTCTAACATTCATTCCATTAGAGTTTCTAGCTAGCGAAGAGTAGCTAAGGATGTTGTAGATTCGAAGATTTAACTATTGAGGACAGACATTGCTGATTTAGCCTACCAATTTATAAAAAGAAATTCTACAAAGGTTAATGCAATAGGGGTATAGAGTACGGACTCTATGGTGCAAGATTTTGAGTTAGATGAGGAGTCAAAATATGTGGATTGTAAGTTTTTGCATTTCCAAGAACAAAGGTAAGGGAATCAAGGTCGCAACTATAATGATAAATATATTACACCTGGCAGACGAGATGCAGAATCAAGAATAGAAGAGATGTTGGAAAAGTTGATAAAAGGTCAAGAGAGCCAAGAAGCTTGCCTTAATGAACTCAAGGATGATGTTTCAGGATTAGCTAAGAAGGTTGAGTCACATGCAATTGTTATCAAGCAATTGGAGTAGCAGTATGGTCAAATCTCTGTTACTTTATCTGAGAGACAGTCAGGAGCAATTCCTAAAGACAATGTGCCAAATCCTCAAACACTAGTTCATTGTCTGGCAATTTACATGAGGAGTGATTATCTACCTGATGATCAATTCTTGCCTGCTATAAATAAGACAAAGGAGATATGGTTGTTGATGCGACACCTGAATTTGAATTTGAGAAACTAACTTGTAGTGATGATGATTTTGGGAGTGATGGCAATAACGATTGGGTTACCGGAGAGCTCCAACATATAGTGTATCAGTTTAATATAGATTTTCATGAACATTATGTAGAAAAGAAGTGTGACCTAGTGCAGTCAACGACCCATTTCTATTGGTCCTAATGATATTAATTATGCTCTATATGATACAGGAGTAGGAATAAATATAAAACCATTGGTGATATATAAAGTATTTGTGTTAGTGAAACTCAGGACTACATCTGCAAGGTTGTCGATGGTAGGTCCATCTCTAAAAGAGCTCATGGGTATGGTGAAAAATGTTGAAGTAAAGGTGGCTTTATTAACTTATCCCACAGATTTCATGATTTTAGATTATGAAGTGGATGCCTACTCTTTAATTATTTTAGAGAGACCTTTCTTATCAACTTGGTGAGGGGACCTAGAGGGGATCACTTTCAAATAGAATGATAAGAAAATAGTGTTGAACATATGCATGACAGTTCAATAACTTGATGATATAAGAGTGAAAGAGGTGGTTAATGTAGTAGAGGATGATGCGGTGGTAGTAGAGGTGCTTATTAAAGAGAGATTAGGGGTAGAGACATTAACAATAATGATTATAAACTTTGAGAGTGATGGGATAAATGAGTATGATAAGTTGGTCAGTCACTGCATGACATATGTTCTTACAAATATGCCTCTAAAAAGATGGATCTTGACTAGAAGAATAAAACCATACCTCCTACAAGACCATCAATTAAGAACCACCAATATCGGAATTGAAGGCCCTCCCACCCTATTTGTAGAATGCGTTCTTGGGGGCCAACAATACTCTACCAATAAATATTGTAGCAAGTCTGGCAGGAGTGCAGGTGGAAGCTCTAATATCAGTGTTACAAAAATGTAAGAGAGCTATTGTGTGGACTGCTGTAGACATTGTGGGGGATTCCACATGGTATATGCACACAAATGATATATCTTGAGCCATAAAATATTCCAAGTATTGATCACCAAAGGCAACTAAATCCTCCTAACAGGGGGAAGTAAAAAATAGATAATCAAGTAGTTAGATATTGGGGTGGTGTTTTCCATTACAGACAGCAAGTGGATGAGCTCTATTTAATTCATGCCAAACAAATAAGGAATCACAGTGGTTCCAAATAAGAATAATGAATGAGTACTATTGAGGCTAGTGATTGGGTCAAGAGTATGTATGGACTATAGTAAACTAAACTAGTGGACACAAAAAGACCACTTCTTTGTGTCATTCATTAATTAGATGTTGGATAGATTAGTAGGCAGGGGTTGGTACTATTTTATTGATGAGTATTTGGGCTACGATTAAATCATGATTCCCCCCAAAGACCAAGAATAGACTTCTTTTACTTTCCCCTATGGGACCTTTACATTTAAGCGAATAGCATTTAGATTATGTAATATGCCGACCACTTTTCTGAGATGTACAATGTCAATATTTTCTGATATAATGGAAGACAGTATTAGAGTATTAATGGATGACTTTTTAGTAGGTGGGGACTCATTTGGTAACTGCTTAGCCTATTTGGCCAGTTTATCGCAAAGATATGAAAAGTGCAACTAGATACTAAATTGGAAAAAATGTCACTTTATGGTGAAACAAAGTATCTTGCTAGGGCACAAGATCTCCATACATGGTATTGAGGTGGATAAAGCAAACATTGAGATGATTGAGAAACTACTGCTGCCAGTGTCAATTAGAGGCATACAAAGTTTTCTAGGTCATGCAGGCTTTAATAAAAGATTCATCAAGGACTTCACTTAAATTATAAGTGCTCTATGAAATCTTTTAGACAAGGAGGAGAAATTTTTGTTAGATGAAGATTGTCTCAAGGCTTTCAAATTCCTAAAGGAGCAGTTATCAGCGCTCATCATTGGGTATCCTGATTGGTATGTACTTTTTGAGGTCATGTGTGTTGCAAGCGGAGTGGCCTTGGGAGCTGTTCTAGGACCAATAGGATAAAATTTACTTCATCCTATCTACTATGCCAAAAAAGCTTTAAGCTCTGCATAGAAAAATTACATAGTTATACAGTAGGAGCTACTTGCGTCTTTTTGATTTTGAAAATATTCATCCTTATTTTATTTAGACTAAGGTTATCATGTACGCTGACCATGAAACCTTGAGGAAATTGATGTTAAAGAAAGATGCAAAACCTAGACTAATTCATTGGGTTCTCTTGCTGTAAAAATTTTATTTTAAATTAAAGGATTAAAAAGGGAAAGAAAATTATGTTGCAGACCACTTATCCAGACAGATGAAGGAGACCATACAGAAACTAGGGGATAATATTGAGATATATGATGCTTTTACTAATGAGCAAGTATTGGAAGCATCTCATGATTTGATTCTTTGATTTGCTGATTTTACCAAGTTTTTTGCAAGAAATCTTGTCCAAAATAATCTATACTTCCAGTAGCGAGGGAGATTTATTCACGAAGAAAGGAAGTTCTTTTAGAATGAGCCATATTTTCTTAGGATCTGCGCTGATGGTGTGATTGAGATGTATTCTAGAGGTGAATTTTATGAGAATTCTCTAATCTTGTCATTGTTCACCAGTTAGGGGTCACAACAGTGGTATACGGACAACCCACAAAATTATACAGTGTGAGTTTTACTGGCCTTTAATTTACAAAAAAATTCATGATTTTGTAAAATCTTTTGACCAAGGTCAATATCAAGTGAATATTTCACGGCGCCAAGAAGTCACCATAATACCAGTTCTGGAGTTGGAGTTGTTCGATGAGTGGGGGATTGCTTTGATGGGCCCATTTGTGAGCTCCTATGTCATGAGGTACATTTAGGTATCGTTTGATTATGTATCAAAGTGGGTTTAGGTAGTTTCACTTCCAGAAAATGAAGGTAGGTGCGTCATCGCCTTTTTGAAGAGGAATATATTTTCTCCATTTGGCACTATACGTGCAACTATCAGTGAAAGTAGGTCACACTTTTAAAATTGCTTATTCAAAAAAATTCTTAATATATATAGTGTAAAGAATATAAGGTGGCAACACCTTGCCAACCTCAGACAAGTGGGTAAGTGGAAGTCTCCAATAGAAAAAAAAATTCTTTATTGGCAAAAACTATGAACGCCAATAGGACAGATTGGTATTGAAAGTTAGACGAGGCATTTTAGGCCTAATCAACAACTTATAAAAGGCCCATAGTTGTGGGGATACAACATCCAATGACGGTTAGCGGTTGGAGCTCTAGCACGTAACTCAAGGAGAGAGGAACAAAATAATGCCATTATTCAAAAACAAATCAAATAACCATATGCAATAACATAGATACATACATATATATATGTATGTATATATTATATATATATATATATATATATAATATCGAGACAGAAAGAAAGGGTTAGAATAAACTTTGAAAACTTTAACCTAGACTATGAAGCACTACCATCATTAAACAAGGTACCCACGGGCTATATCGTCCTAGCTCTCTCCCAAATAAGTGTAGCCGCACAAACTAGAGAATATTCATGGTTGTATATGCCTTTATGGGGGACTCAAACCACCTAGCATAAACAAGGTGACTTAAGAACCAACGTATACAATAAGGGGAACTCAAATCTCCCATTCGGATATTCATTCTGGGACCCAGACCTCCTCCTCATATAGATACCTACATTATCTAGCAATTTCCAGTGTTATTCCTTTGGACTCCCCTTTGATATCCCAGATACACATCCTACTTTAAAGCCTAATTAAAATATTCATTACACATAAATAAGCATTAATCTATTTACTTACCAAAGGCTTCTTGTTGGTAGGGTCATACCAACCCCACTTGTAAGCGTACATCATGCCATAACCATTATTAATCACGTTGGGACTCATACCCATTGCATAAACATGACGTCAATTTTCTTAAACATTTAGGTATTCAAACTCATTTATCAATTCAAACCAATTAATGTCCAACAAGGCTTTCATAAAAGCATTTGCCAATCACTTACATTATAAGGTTAATGCTATAGTTCAAACACAATTCAACATATGAAAAGATCATTCTCATAGGAAATTTCGCAACCGGTTGAGGGCATACCACTATCAAACCATTATTAAAGACAAAAATATTAAGTTAGGGTTAACCATGACCCCCTTAGTTTAATTAATACTTTCCAATCACGCACATGTTCCAAACTATTAACAAAACATTTATAATCATAGTTCCAATAATTAGAAAGCAATACCCAATCAACATTCATTCGAACCGTCAATAATGGATTTCAAAACCACTCTTAATGACTCATGATCAACATTTAAAATACATAATTTTAGAGAACTAAAAATCCAGGAAGAGTCACATGCTTAAATTATGAAGATTCTTGGAAAGAATATGATCTTTAATCCTCTAGATGACCACCTTGAAGAAACCATAGCCCAATCATTCTTTAAAAGTTTTTAAGAGAATTCTGAGAGTGTTTTAATCTTGCTAAGTATAATGAGTGTCCAAAAAGTGTTATGAGGCATGGGGTCTTAAGGGCTTAGGGTGGGAAATGTCCAAAATACCCTCATCTTAAAAGTTGTGTAAAAATCATAGGTGGATATGAGTTGACCCTCCAACTCATCACTACAACATACGAGTAGTAACTTAAATTGTCACAACATCAGAAGGTTGGACATCATACTCTATACAACTTATGACTTCTTCCTCTACTCGTCATAATACCATACAAATTGTACCATCAAGTTATATCCATGGAGAAACATCAAGGGATAGACACTGGACAACATATGATTACACTCAAAATCTTTTATCATAATACCATATGACTCATATGCAGTCTCTTATAACTAAGATAGATATTAGCAAGCAATACACTAACCAATATACGACTAGGGTCCCTATACCCATCACTCCACTATACGAATTGTGTTGTGAGTTATATGATAAAAAAAGTTCATAACTGGTGAAATTTGCTAGGTCCAAAGTTTGGGGCATTTCAAAAATGATGTTACATTGTAGGATGGTCGGTGGGATTAGAACTATCATATAACTTAGGAAAGGTGATAACATAATTCCCTGTCCAATATCACTCAAAATCACATGCACACATTTATATATATATATGTGTGTGTGTGTGAGTGTAAGGGTAAGGGTCATGAACATGAGAGTTTAAAACTATTAACCTAGTCTATGTAACTCGATGCATCCTAAAGTCATCCAAGGGCTATATGTGTTCAGCTCCCCCTACTGAAAGGGACCCAGTTAGTATTATTCATACAACATATAGAAAATCAAAGTGAAAACTAAAGCCACCATAGGAAATATCTGTTACAAGTATATATATCAAGTATGTATCAAGAACACGGTCAAATATACCCCAAACACAGACAAACATGGTTTCTAGTATTTGCCCCATAAGACTTACGCATTCACGGTAAGCTCTACAACTCTATTTAATCCTAAATTGCAATTAATTTGCTCATAATTACAACCATTAACCTAGGAGCCCTTCATTATGTAATGACCCTTTCGATCGTTTTTCATGTTTCCACTTATTATCACTATTAGGGCTTTTACATAACTGCCCCAAGTCATTTATGACGTGTTAAGATAGATGGTTTTCTTATCGGGCAGTTCATTTGATTTTTTGAGCCAATTCCATATTTTGAAGTCTTTATTGGTTCCAAATAGCCATCAGGCAAAAACTTAGTGAAACATTATCAGATAAAAATTCCAACTGCACCATTATATCCAAAAGATCAAATTTATTCTATGTAGGCCTTTATTTTGAGTCCCAATGCGCTCGAGGTCAATTCAACAAATTGGTCAGAAAGCTGAAATATTGAAATACAGGTGTGGGATGTACATTTTACCAAAATGATATTGGATTGAAAATTTGACTTCTCCATCACATTCAGAACATTGATTTTAGGATACGGAGACCCTTGGTTCAGTTCCCAAGGCTTCTAAACATATTTTTATATATTGATTGGATTTTAAGAAAAATAGAACTATAATTGTGTGCCTCACTTCTGTCTAAACGATCTTAGATTAAAGTTTTGATGATTCCAATGGATTTGGAAAGTGGTTTACATACAAATTTCTCTATCGGATCATGTTATTTGGGCATTTCCCTTCATCTTTGACAACCTTAAACCCTAAATGGGTATGATAACTTTAAATTGAGTCTTGTTGTTATCTAGGTAGCTTGGTAAACATCTATTATCATTATGATCGCCTGTATTATGGTAATATTTCATCACTTTATTGGTGAATTTGTTAGTTCTTGACCCAAAACTCCAATTTAGTTTAGGACTAAATTTATCCCCAAATTTTGTTTGTTTTCACCCATTAATTGAGGATTATGATTTCTTTGTTATGTATGATTGTTGAACTCAGAAACATGATTTATGTATGTGGGACCCACTTAGAGTTTTTTGTGTTCTTTTTGAACTCAAAGTTTAATAGTGCAATATCGTTATCATTAGACTCGTATTTATGAGTTGATTATATTTTTGATAGCATGATGGCATTTTGGAGATTGTGAAGTAAAGACGAGTATGTGGTGCATGATGTGAGGTTTTGCCGTTTGGCCTTGAGTTAGGCTTCTACCTACTCTTCTTCGAAGATTTTGTGTGTTATGTATGGCATGCGAATATGAATATTAAGCTTTATTCATAATAAATCACCTAGTATTGATTATTGATGTTTAGGGCTTTAGATAAGGGTTTTGGATCCATAATGTAGTATGTTTAATACCCTTTTAGAATCCTATTGACTTCTCTCTTTATTTAATTAGTTTGTTGTATGGAAATATTAGGATTATAGGTTTGGGGTGTGATCCAAGTGTTGGAATCATTGTTAGTGTCATTGACCTTAGTTGGGCTAGTCTAGTGATCTTAAAACCGTATCTTGGGGTAGAATTGACACAATTACCCTTGTTTCTAAATGATATTTTCGGATTGGTTATGTCCTTAGTTGATATCTAAAAGTTTAACTAGATATCTTAGCCTAGTTTTGGGTGTAGTTTTCCTAAATATAGAGATTGACGTTTAGAAGTGGGATCATCTGCCCACTTAGGCCAAGATTTGTGTTAGCCCTTGTGGGCTTAGTTCTAAATAGTAAGCCTAGTTGAGACTAATGAGCCTTATTTATGGGATTTACTTGGTGAATTGATAAATTTTGATGATTTTCACCGGATTATGATTAATGGACTATAGAGAAGTTAATTTTCCTTAAATGTGATATTCGGCTCATAGAGATGCATTTTCCTCATAGTTATGATATTTGGCCAAAAGAGATGCATTTTACTCATGTTATGATATTTGACAAATAGAGATACATTTTCCCCTTAGTTATGATATTCGACCTATAGAGATGCATTTTCCTCTTAATTATGATATTTGGCCCATAGATATGCATTTTCCTCTTAATTGTGATATTCAACCCATAAAGATGAATTTTCCTCGTAGTTATGATATTCGGCCACTATAGATGCATTTTTCTCTTAGTTATGATATTTGGCCCATAGAGTTGCATTTTCCTATTAGTTATGATATTTGGATGGATTTTCCTCTTAGTGATGATACTTGGCCCATAGAGATGCATTTTTCTTTTAGTTATGATATTTGGTCTATAGAGATGATTTTCTTCTTAGTTATGATTATTGGGCTTATAGAGATGATTTTCCTTTTTGATCATTATGTATGACCTTTAGATTTGAGATGTTTAATAGATGTGATATGCTTATTTATATTATACCTCCTAGATTTGAGATGCCTCCTATATGTAAGATGATTATAGATATGCTACTAATTATAAATATGATTTTCGATATAAGTTTCGGATATGTATATGGGCCTAAGCAGTGATTATGATGTCATGATCATTTTGGACATATTATTTGGCCGAGATTCATTTTATGATATTGGATGGATATTCTGGAAATATTTATCCATATAATGGATACAGTTGTAGAATATGGACAAATATATGTTTAAGTTTTCTATGATTTCATTGACTGAATACTGGTGTTGGTATGCATAGATTTGGTACACTCATGATTATTATATCGGTATTAAAGTGATCTTAGCCGAAATACGACCTTATCATAGTTTTTCTTAATAAGGATTAAAACCTAATTTTCATATTAATAATGGATTTCTTTACTATAATAATTGATAACTAAATGAAATATTTATAAATATAAAAGAGGTTTAAAATATTATTTTAAAGATTTGACCGAGACAGATTCTAGTCGATGACTTAACATTATTATTCACTTAGATCATGAGAAATTTTGACCCTTTCTAGACATTTATAGTGATTTAGTCTCGATGATCATTTATGTCAACATACTTATGAATTTACACTCTTTTAGCTATAGCTTAAGTCCTTACAGCTATTATATATCTCTATATATGTATTGAGGATTATGATGACATACATACCTGTTTTGAGTCCGAGGATACTATTGTGATGATATATATGCCCAATTCAAGATTGAAGGATACTTTTATGATTATATATATACTCGATTTGACTCCAAATAACACCATTGTGATGATATTTACGCATGATTTGAGTCTGGAGGATATTGTTGTATTGATATGCATACTCAATATGGCTCCGAAGAATACTGTTGTGATGATATATATACCCAATTTGAGTTCGAAGGATATTTTGATGATATGTTTTTACCCATAATGATTGGAGGTTTTTAAGATGATGATGATGGTTACGATAATGATATTTTGATTTTGATTAAGTACCTTACATGTATTGTTGCACATATATCACCTATCACCATTATGTGCCCATGTCTATTAGTCGGTATGGGATAGTTTAATTGATATCGGTGATGAATATGCCCTGTGTTGTTGTATATTGATTGAACTTTCTAAGCCGAGGATGGTAGGGGTACAGATAGGCTCAACTAGGTTTTTGGTTGTGAAGAATAACTGATTACTCACATTGTTATTGATATTGTTATTATCATTATTATGTCTAGCTTATGACATATTGGTTCTTTGTTCGGTATCGATATTTAAGGTATGTTCCTATCCTCTTTTAACTTATGATTGCATTATTATATATGATTAATTCATGTCTAGGCATGTGGGTTAGAAACCTTGATTATAAAAATATTAAATCCTTATTAGATTGTAATGAGATCTTAAAATGAAGACATAATAATTAAGGATATACTTTGAGTTGACCTCATAACTATATATATATATATATAGCTATACGTAGCTATGATACTACTATATATCCCTCCCTAGTTTTTTCATACGGTATATTTCTTCCTTGGCCTTGTATATTGTCATTTATCTTTCTTTTACCCTTTATTCATATATTAGCCTGGGATATATGGTCGAGTATTGAGATTTATAAATTTTGACATCAATATGATAGTTCATCCTTTCTACTTCCTTAGCTTTATTATGTTAGTCTCTTGGAAATGAATAAAATAGGCTATCTTTATTGTCTCATTGACTAGTTATAGGATTTATGGACACTTGGGTATAATTTTTATTCTATTTATATGTTGTATATATCTATTTTATCTTTGGATCTTATTTGGTAGTTGCCAACCGAGTACCATTTATTTGGTACTTGTACTATGATTCTGCACTTACTGATCATAGTAGAGTTATCTCTATTGATGTGTGTGTTAAGTGGAGTATCCATGGTTTAGAGACTATGTGTAGGCTCAAAACGTTCAAAGTATTACTTACCTCTCTCTTATTTATTAGACTAGTCTTTATATTATATTCGAAGATAAGTTCTATCAATGTAAATCCATTGACATTTCATTCTTGTCTTTTGATTATACTAGAGGCTCTTGTACTGATACAACCAGGTTTTGGGATTCACTTATGTAATTGATCTTTCTTTTATTTATTCCATATTCTTTTCATTATACTATTGAGTAGTCCATTACTAGCCATTCTGGACTATGTGTTGGGCTTGCCTATTGGTGGTATATAGTAGGCCCATTAGGACATGAAAATTAGGTCATAACAAATTGGTATCAGTTTCTAGGTTTCACTAGTATATTAGTACAAGAGCTATGTTTTAGAAGAGTCCTATGATTTTATGCAGAAATGTCTGTAACAAGTCTTTGGGAGGCAGCTCACGGTGTGAATTACATTACTTTTTAGTTGGAATTGGTAGCTCTACATAGGTGAGTGGTCATCTTGATTCCAGGCCAACTATATTTTCCTATTTGACATGGACTCGGTTCTCTGAGATCTTCTTGGAAAACTATATACCTCACAGTCTTAGGGATCTTTTAAGAGATCAATTATCGAGGTTAGATCAAGGCTCCATAATTTTTGTGGAATATATGGCCCTACTTGATAAGTTGGCTAAGGATGCTACTTTTATTCTTACTAATTTGTATGAGAAAGCTTATTCCTTTATACTAGGAATGATACTTCCTCTTTGCACGTCTATATAGATTTTTATTATTGTTAGTAGATATTCTACAAAGGTTTCAAATCATGCTTAAATTATAGAGGAGATGCATCGGGAGACCCGAGGGACAGGGATAAGAGGTTGCAATATCATGGTAGTTTTAGTGGGAGTCATAGTGGCTCACAGTACAGAGGTAGTGCTTATCAGGTAGGTACCCTTTGCTTTAGCTATATCATTATTTCAGGTTGGTTTAGTAGGCCTATTTAGGCCTCTCTTTAGATTACTAATGATGTCCAGTCTTGTTTTAATAAACATACTGTCTTGGTTATTAGTGTATCTTTTAGAGGTTCATCTTCGAGTTATTATAGTGGTGGTGGTTATTCTGGTTGAGATCGATGTTTTTGTTTTAATATCACACTTGTCGCATGTTATGGTTTTGGATATTTTTATTATTTCTTGAGAAAGTGCCTCTACAGTGGAGCTATGGTTCTTTTAGTTTAGAGTATTCCACCAATTTGGGTAGTTCAAATCTCAATTCAAGGTGGGATGCATGGTCATAGGTTAGTTCCCAGGATGCTTATAGAGGTTTTAAGGTAGGTATGGTAGGGATTGGTTAGGATCCAAGCAAAGTGGCAGGCGTGGTATGTTTATGTAGTACCTGCTAGATCCGAGGTTGAGTTTTCAAATATAGTTATCACAGGTACGATCTTAGTATGCTATTAGTTGGCTTTTGTTTTATTTGGTTTTTTGTTTATTATGCTATATGGTTAGACCTGTCTTGGAATTGATTATCTATTCTATTATGTGTATCTACTCTCGTGGGTGATTATTTAGTAGTGGATCTGATGTTTAGATCACGAATGGTAACTGTTCGATAGTTTGATACTCAGGTTGATCTTATTGTATTAGATATGGTTGATTTTGATGTTATTCTAGGCATCGAATAGTTTTCCTACTATCATTCTTTACGGATTATTTTACCTAGCCTGTTACCTTCGCTATGCTCGACATACCCTAAGTCATGTTGTAGGGAGTAGTTAGCTATGAGACGATAGAGATTATTTTGTATATATATGCTAGGAAGTTTATTTTGAGATATTGTGAGTCTTATCTTACTTATATTTTTTATGTTAATATAGAGATCCTGTTGCTTGACTGTGTTCCTGTATTTCATGAGTTTCTTAAAGTTTTCATAACCGATCTACCTCATTTCCTCCAGAGCATGATATTGAGTTTTTTATTGAACTTTAGCAACCATGTGGCTCCTTCCTAGCTTAAAGAGCTGAATTCTTAACTTTAGGATTTTTTTGTTAAGGGTTTTATTAGATCGAATGTGTCTTCTTGGGAAATCCTATATTTTTGTGAAGAACCAGTATCCTATGCCTCTCATTACTGATTTAATTAATAAACTTCAGGGAGAAATAGTGTTCTCTATGATTTATTTGAGGTTTGATTACCATAAATTAAGGATTCGTGCTGAGGATATCGCAAAGACAGCCTTTAGGATCTGTTATGGTAATTATGAGTTCCTAGTAATGTCTTATAAGTTGGCTAACACCCCAGCTAGATTGGATTTGATGAACCGTGTGTTCTAACCTTAATTTGATTCTTTTATAATCGTTTCATCGATAACATCCGCATTTAAGGAGTAGAGAGGAGTATGTGCAACATTTGATGATTGTGATCCAAACTTTTATAGATCATATTTGTTTTGCCAAATTCTCTTAGTGTGGTTTTATGTGGGTCGGTGACATTCTTGGGGCATGTGGTGTCTAAGGATAGGATTATGTTAGACCCAACAAAGATTGAGGCTATTTATGATTGCGACCAATATATATCTTCGTCTGAGGATCGTAGAGTTATTGGTGTTGTTGTTTACTATAAATGGTTCACTGAGAGTTTTTCTACCATCACAACAATGACCAGTTTGACTAGAAAGGAGTTTGCCTTTCAACGGTCTCAGGAGTGTAAGTCGAGCTTTGGTAAGCTCAAGGGATTTCTTACTTTATCTCTTATTTTTGTTCTTTCTATTGAGGGTAAGGGATTCACCATGTATTGTGAAACTATTGGTGTCAATTTGGGTTGTGTATTGATGTAGCAAGGTCGTGTTATATCATATGCATCAAGACAGCTGAAGGTGCAAGAACGTAACTACCCCACTCATGACTTGGAGTTGGTGGCAGTAGTTTTCACGCTTAAGAATTGGAGGCATTATCTTTTTGGTGTGCAATGTGAAATTTTTACGAATCATCATAGTCTTCAGCATCTTTTGACCTAGAGCGATCTTAATTCTAAATAGAGTAGAAGGATGGAGTTTCTTAAGGATTGTGACATCTCCATTCTGTATCATTTGGGTAAGGCGAATGTTGTAGCGAGCTCCTTCAGTAGGAAGAAAGGTGGTGAGTATGGCTATCTTTGCTTGCACTTAAGTTTCTTAGAGTCGGTTGGAATGGAACATTCAGTCCTTATCCAACTTTATGGTTCGACTTGATATTTCAAACCCTAGTAGAAATCATTCTAGTGTTGAGGTGAGATCTTCTCTATTTTAGAAGATTAGGAGTAGTCAATTTGAGGATAAGATGCTTTGCATCATCTATTGTCAAGTGTTAAATGGTATGTCCAAGAGGGCTACAATAGATTTTGAGGGTGTCCTGAGATTCGGTGGCTGCATGTATGTTTTGAGTTTTGGTGACTTGATTTTGTCTATTTTGAATGAAGCTAACAGCTCTAAATATTCTATTCACCTAGTTATAATTAAGATATATAGGGATTTGAGATAACATTATTGGTGGTGGTATGAAGAGAGATGTGGTAGATTTGTAGCTCGTGGACAATGTTGTTAGCAGGTGAAGTGTCACGACCCAAAATAGGGCTTGGCTGTGATAGGTATCTCAAGCCCACCATGGACCGAAGACTACCCCCTTAGCATAACCTCAAGAGCACAATAATCATAAAATAAAGTCAAATCCAATCAGACGGTAACAAAAAGATGAATAGATAACTCAAATGAAAACGAAGAGTAAAAACAACACCCAAGTAACAGTTGTCCACAATAGCCTCTAAAACCAGAATAACAACTAAGTCAGGACATGCCCCTGACTATGAACAGTAAAAATCAAAAAGTGTTGAGTTAATAAAGAAAGAATAATGAAATTATAAGGCTTTCTGGAAGACGGAGGCTCACCACTTCAAAAAAAACTCAATAGACTTGCTCAGCCACCTAATGTTGCACATGAGCAAAAGAAAGTCTTCTAACCCTTTATTGTGAAATAGTCTCGACTTGATCTAGGGCCCGGCTGTAGATAACCAGTCGTTCACCTAACCTAGTCAGCTCAACAACCGAATGTGTCGGATGAATTCCAAACATATAACAAGATAGTGTAAACCTAGATTAAACCATACATATGAAATATCTAAGCCGATCATTAGTAACTGGAGAATAGCCCATCACCGATCCAATCCACCAAAACAACACACCAAGTCTACAGTAATCCAACATATCCACTGTAAATCGAAAGTCAATGAAATGTCAGGACATGCCCCCAACAGTAGCCAAAATAAAATATTAAGAAAGGCTGAGATATATAATATAAATACCATGAAATGAAGACTTCCAAAGTATGGAATATCACCACTTTAATGTAAGCTCATGAACAAACTCGATCAGCTAATCACAACAAAGAAAAAGTAGAAGAACTTCTAAATCCTACATCATGTGGGGATAAAATGGCTGGAGATAGTTAGCGGTTAGAGAGCTAGCATGTAACTCTGGGATAGAGGAACAAAATAATCCCATCATTCAGAACCAAATCAAATAACATATATAATCACATACATACATATACATACATAAATATATATAATGGCGAGATAGTGAGCAAGGCTTAGCATGAACTTTGAAAACATTAACCTAGGTTGTGTAACATAACAATCATTAAATAAAGAACCTACGGGCTATAGAGGCCCAACTCTCCCCTAGATTAAAGGGACCAGTGCTTGTAACGACATAAACTAGAGAATATCCATATCAATATATGCCATTATAGGGGGCTCAAACCTCCCGTCTTAATCAAAGTGTCTTAGTTACCAAAGTATACACTATAGGGGACTCAACTCCCATTCATATATTCATTCGAGGGAGTCAAACCTCCCGGTCATATAGGCACGCACACCGGTTAGATATTTTAAGTTCTAGTCCTATAGACTCCACTTTTAAAACCCATCTACACATCCTACTTTAAAGCCCAATTAAGACATTCATTACACATAGACAACCATTAATACATTTACTTACAAAAGGCATCCCATTGGTATTATCAAACCAATCAAAATTGTAAGCGTACATCATGGCATAACATTATTATTCAAATTAGGACATGAACCCATTGTCTAAACAAGATGCCATTTCAATTCAGTATTTATTTCTTGAACCTATTTAGCAATTCAAACCAATTTATTTCCAAGAAGGATTTCATATAACCATTTTCCAACCACTTACATTATTATTCCAATTTCTTAGTTCAAACACAATTCAATATGTGACAAGATCATTCTCATAGGTAATTTCACAAAGAGGTTAAGGTCATACCATTATTAAACCATTATTCAAGGCAAAAATTAAAACACCTTGGGTTTTGACCATTGGAAAAATGTCCTGGTTTTTGTCTTATATAAATCATACTATTTGGGTTACTAGTTGTATGATATGGTACATGTGAGGTAACCTATTTGTATTTTGTCTAGTATTTGGTGGTGTGAGGTAGTTACATTTTTGGAATAGGTATGACTAGTTGGGCATCAGTCATACGGTTGATGATGGGTCGTTGGTTTGGGTTTTCCTTGACTTAATTTGAAACTTAGTAAATTATCTTGGATCTGAGTATGATTTTCTCACCTTCAGTCATGAGATAGGGTATGAGTGGTATAGTCTAACTTGTATGTTGGACAGTGTCAACCCCCTTTGGATTCTTCCTAAGGTACGGGTTAAGGGTACATGTCTTAAACTTGGATACAATTGGGGCTTGGTGGTCGTATGTTGGATAGTGTGGGGAATCTAAGGGATTTATAGGGTAGTTTGATTGGTACCACTTGTATGATAGGGTACGTGTGGTTTGGTGGAGTCATACCCTCCAGCGGGAAATTTATACAATTTAAGTTGGGGGTATTCTTAATATTTCACCTTATAACTCCTTGGGACAGAACGACTTAGAACATAATTTTGGGCTTTATCTATCTATTTGCAATCAATTAAACACTCTAAACTCTCTAAAAATATCTCAAGGCTCTTGGGTAAAGCAAAAGCTAGGGTTTTCTTCAAAGTGGTCAATTGAGGCTTATATGGGTGATTTTCTCTCAATCTAAGGCATGTACTCCTCCCTCATTGTTAGTTCCAACTAAAGGCATGTTTTATGAATTATTTTCATGGTATAATTATTCTATGGTTTAAGTTTTCAAATATATGTTGGGGGTTTTGTTTTTCCCAAGTTTTAATTATGGATTTACATGTTTTAGTTGTGGTTTGGACATTTAGTTTCATGGGAGTTGTTAATTGGCACATGGTTTTTTCTTTGGAAACACTATGCCCCCAACTTGTTTTATAAAATTCCTATGAGAGTGTGTTTTTTAAATTGTTGGAGTTTCATTGAACTATGCATGGTATAACTTGATAATGGAACCGTAAATGGTATAAATAGTTTAGAACGGTTAAATGGTATTGTCTTGGTTATCATGGTTTGTCTAATTTAAAGCCTTGTAGGGTACAAGGGAATCCCCTAATCAAACATAATAATGACCACTTTTGGGGTACATGTGATTCCCCTAAGTCAACTTAATAATGTAATTTATAGGTATATAGGAATCCTTTCTTTTTAAAAAAGATGGCTAAGGACATTGCTTGCAAGCTATAGTCGGTATAACGATGCCACTACTTATAGCCTTGGTTAATAATAAATGGAATGGTGGTTTTGTTGTGTGGTAATGTTTTTAATTGTGCTATAATGGCGGGGTGTTAAAGGTAATCATGAGGATGTGAGTCCAATGGGAGGAAACGGGAAACTCATTTTTTCCGACATTAGTATTGGTCATGGACACCATATATGATACTTATGGGGTACACGGGAATCCCTTAATTACACTTATACATATTTATAATTGATATCAAAAGTTACTTGGGAATCCCTCACTCCTATGGTAGCAGGTCCAATTCAGGGGTTTACACTAAAACCATATAGCCCGTAGGTGGTTCTAGGATAATTAAGCTACACATACCCAGGTTAATGGTTTTAAAGGCATGTTAAACCAAGTTCCCTTTCCCAACATGGTTATATATATGTATATATGGTTATGAATGGATATGGTTAGTCTACTTGGTTTTAAATATAGGCATTATTGTATCCTTATCCTGATTGTATGTTAGTGTTAACCCGCTAACCCATCTTCGGGTGGCTGTATCCCCATGTGATGTAGTAGTCGGCCATTTTACTCCTATTGCTTAGTGAGGGTATTTGGGATCAGCTCAATAAAATTTAATTTGTAAGTTTCGATATTCCAAAAATTCCAATTTCATGTCATGGATGTTTCTACATACTTTGGTCATTTTACAGATGTTGGTTTTGGATATGGTTTGGGGCATGTCCCAACTTGATATTGTTTTACTTTCTGTTAGACGCTTTTGGGGAACTACTATCGATTGGTATGGTCAGTGTTAGTAGTGGTGTCATCCTTAGTGTTGGTATTAGTATTTGGGCTGATACCGTTTGACTGTAGTTATGATTGTTCCATCCTATTATGTTATGGCTCATACTTGGTAATTATTTTGGTTTGGTTTTGGTTATTACTTGGATATTAGATGGTTGTACTTATTTGGGTTGGTCACGGTCACGGACCTATCCTATAGTGTAGAATTTTAATAAATGATATCTTGTAATATTTTTCGAATTCATTGGACTCATGGTATGTATTTCGAGGGTCCTTAGGCTAACGGGGGTGGTTCCCAGTCCTGGTTGAACTTGGGATGCCCATTATGACAAGGCCCTAGTTTTGGTCGCATCAAAATCCCTAAAGTTAGGTTCAACCATAACCCCTTTAGTTTAAATGACAATTTCCAAGCACCCACATCTGCAAAACCATTATAAAAACATGTATAATCATAATTCAAATCATGAGAAAGCAATACCCAATCAACATTCATTCAAACCCTCAACAATAGATTTCAAAACCACTCTTAATGATTCATGCACAATTTTTAAAATGCATGATTTTAGTGAAATAACAATGAGGGTAGAGTCACATGCCTGAATGACGAAGATTCATTAAGAGAATTTGATGTATAAGCCTCTTGATGGCCACTTTGAAGAAACCCTAGCCCAATCATTCTTGAGAAGTTTTTGAGAGGGTTTTGAGAGTGTTTAATATGTCTAAGTGTAAAATGAGTGGCCAAAAAGTGTTATAGGGCTGGATTTTAAGGGCTTGAGGTGGGAATTGTTCAAAATACCTTTAGGTTAAAAGCTATGTAAAGCTCACTGGTGGGTAAGAGTTGACCCTCCAACTCATCACCACAACATATGAGTGGTACCTTCAAGTTGTCACAAGATCAGAAGGTTGAACATTACACTCTATCCAACTTATGAGTTCCTTTCTCTACTCATCACAATAAAATACGACTAGTACCATCAAGTTGTATCCATGGTAGAACATTAAGGCCTAGATGCTGGACAACATATGATTAGACCCTAAACCTATCGTACCAAGACCATACGAATCGTATGGAGTTTCTCGTAACTAGGACAAAACTTGGGCAGCAACATACTAACCAACATATGACTGGGGTCCATAGAACCGTCATCACACCATACAACTAAGGGTGTGTGTCATATGATGAACAGGAAGTTCAATACTTGAGAAATTTGCAAGGGCCAAAGTTTGGGTCATTTTAGTCTCTCTCCCACTTAGGACCAATCATCCTCGAATGATGGAATAAGCCAATACAAGCACGATTTGGACCATACATGCCTTTAATCATACCTTTAATCAAGTTAGAAACAAAAAATGCCAAGGACATCAATTTTTCCTTTAACAAAGTCAGAAAACAAAGATATTATGATCAACACATAACTTAAGCATGATTTTCTGGAATCGGGAATAGAATGGATACTTAGGCTTCGTGTTCTCCTTGGCATCCCAAGTAGCTTCCTCAAAATTGTAGTTTGGCCATAGAATCTTTATCGAAGCCACGTCTTTCATCTGCAACCGATAAACATTCCAATCTAAGATCCTTATCGGGACCTACTCGTAGGAGAAATAATTTTAAATACCAATGTTCTCCAAGGGAACAACCAACGAAGGATCACCCACGCATTTCTGCAACATGGACACATGGAATACTGGATGAATGGAACTCGTGCTAGAAAGAAATTCCAGCTCATATGCAGAACTACCAACCTATTTCAAAACCATGTATGGACTAACATAGAAGGGACTAAGCTTACCTTTCTTTCAAAACTGCATCACTCCTTTCACGGGAGACACATTCAAGAACACCCAATCTACAACCTGAAATTCTAAGTCCAATCGCCTCACATAAGCATAGGACTTTTGGTAACTTTGGGCAGTCTTAATCCTATGCCGAATCACCTTCACCTTCTCTATAGCTTGGTGAACCAAATCTAGGCCAGACATCTCTGCTTCACCAACTTTGAACTACCCAATAGCAGATCTACACCTCCTTCCATACAATGACTCAAACTTGGTCCTACCAATGCAAGAATGGTAACTATTATAGTGGCCAATTCAAGGAGAGGAAACTGGTCATACCAACTACCACAAAAGTTTATAACATAAGCTCACGAAATATCTTCCAAAGTTTGAATAGTTCATTTTGAGTTCATTTTGCTTGCCCATTCAACTGCGGATGAAAAGTAGTACTAAGGGTCACATTGTTCACCAATCCACGTTAAAAAGAGACTATAAATATGATAAAAAATGAGTACCAAGATTCGAAATGATCGATACAAGTGCACCATACAACTTTACAACCTCCTGAAGGAACAACTTTGAATAGTCCTCGGTAAAAAATCAGTCATCACAGGCAAAAAGTGAGCAAACTTAGTCATCCGATCCATAATGACCCAAATGATGTCACACTAGTTTCGCGATCATCGAAGGCCAATTACGATATCCATATTAATTTACTCCCAATTCCATACCAGCAGTTCAATCTCTTAGAGTAGCCACCGGGCCTCATGTGTTCCACCTTCACTTACTGACACGCCATACACCTAGCCAAAAAGATGGCTATGTCCCGCTTCATATTATTCCACCAATATGTATCCTTGAGATCATGATACATCTTGATTGAATTGAGTTGAATTTCATATATCAATTTATGGTCCTCGACCAAAATCCATCCTCATAATCCATCAACAATGGGACCACACAATCTCTCTTAGGACCTCAAGATACCATCACCATAGATCTCGAAAGCCATTACCTTTTGTTTACCCATATCATCTTTGATTTTCATCAAGCGAGGATCTAACACCTATTCTACTTTATTTTAGATTCAAGATATGATTGTGCCACCTGTTTCACAAACATACCACCATTCTCAGAATTTTAGAGCTGAACTCCAAGGTTAGCCAAGAGGAAAATATCCTTCACCAAGTCTCGCTTATCCTTATATACATGAGATAGAATCCTCAGGGATAACCTGTTAAGAGAATCATCAACTACATTAGCTTTACCTGGGTTGAAGTGAAGACTCATATCATTGTCCTTTAGGAAATCAAGCCTCCTCCTTTGCATGAAATTAACCTATTTCTGAGTGAACACATACTTCAGGCTCTTATGATCAAAAAATATGTCAATATGCACCCTATACAAAAAATGATGCCAAATTTTCAATGCGAACACCTAAACTAAAACCTCCAAGTAATGAGTAGGATAATTCTTATCATGAACCTTCAATTGTTAAGAGGCATAAGAAAAAACCTTTCCATGCTGCATCAACACGTAACCCAAACCAACCTAGGGCGTTTCATAATAGATGATGAAACCCTCGATACCCTATGGTAGAGTGAAGACCGAGGCTGAGTTAACGTATCTTATAGCTTGTCAAAGCTACCCTGGCAAGCATAAGACCATATGAATTTCACCTTGTTCCTAGTTAGCTTAGTCAATAGGGCAGTAATAAAAGAAAACATTTCCATGAACCTCCTATAATTACAAGCTAAAATCAAAAAGCACTAAATATCGATTGGAGTCATGGGTCTAGGCCACTTCTTAACCACAACAACTTTCAAAGGATCCACTATAATCCTTTCACTAGCGACAACAGGACCCAAAAATGTAACAACGTTTAACCAAAATTCACAATTAGAGAACTTAGCATACAACTACAGATCTTTCATGGTTTGCAAAATAATATAGAGGTAATCAATATGATCATCCTTACTCTTAGAGTATACCAAAATATCATCAATTAAGACAATCACGAACAAATCTAGAAACTGGCAAAATACCATATTTATCAAATCCATGAATATCATAGAGGCATTGGTCAAATTAAAAGACATGACCAAGAACTCAAAATGCCCATACTGGGTACGAAAAGTTGTCTTAGGGATGTCCACCTCCCTAATATTTAGCATATGATGTTTGGAATGAAGAATGATTTTAGACAAGAATTTGGCACCCTAAACTTGATCAAAGAGATCATCAATTCTTGGAAGAGGGTACTTATTCCTTGCTATCACCTTATTTAGGTGTCGGTAATCAATACACATCCAAAGAGAACCATCATTTATTATGCACAAAAAACACCAGTGCAAGCCATAGAGGCACACTAGGACAAATTAAATTCACCCCTTGTCTAAAAGATCCTTTAATTGCTCCTTAAACTCTTTTAACTCAGCCAAAGCCATTCTATATGGGGGAATAGAGATTGCAAGAGTTTTCAGAACAAGGTCAGTACAAAAATTTATATCCCTATCAGGAGGAATACCAGGAAGGTCATCAAGGAAAACCTTCGAAAATTCATTCACCACCGAGACAGAATATAAAGAAGGACCCTATGAGTTTGAATCTTTAACCCAAACCAGATGATAGAGAGACCCCTTGGAGATTAAGCTGTGAGTTCTAAGATATGATACGAGCCTCTCCTTAAGAAAAATAGAACCACCCTTCCACTCAATAACCGGCGCTTTAGGGAATTTAAGGACGAGCTTACGAATATGAAAATCTAACAAAGCATAAAATAAGTAGAACTAATCCATCCCCAAAATGACATCATAGTTAACTATGTCTCTTTGAAACAGATCCACTAAGGTATCCTGACCACCAAAAGATACCACACAATCCCTATAAACCCTTTTAGTATCAATAGAGTCACCTACAGAGGTAAACATTAAAAAAGGGTCCTAAATGCACTTGGGACCAAAACAAAAATGCACAACCAAAAATAGGGTCACGTCAAAGAGAGTGGACCTCAAATCAAGAAAACAATACACATTATGGGAAAAAAGTTTTAGCATACTAGTAACGGCATCGAGAGATTCCTCAAAGTCTTAATGAGAACAACGAGCATCTAAGCGATTTTGGCTTGTGCTAATACCAGAAGCAGAAGCAGCACCCTTTGGTGCAGAAGATGATGAATACGAAACATAAACCTCATTGTCCATAGAGGAAACACTAGAAATACAATCATGATGCATACGTCCAATGTGACAATAATTAAAACATCGGTTTCTCCCCTTCTCATATTAGCCACGGTGCGACTAACCATAAAATCTATAAGAGGATATAATGGATTGGATGGAGCCCTGCCAGCCTAAGATTGGGAACCATGTGCCCTATACCCTCCACCATATAATGGAAACCAATCACCCGACGGCTTCAGGTAAGGAGCACTAGTCGTAGAGAAAGAACCAGAACTTCCCCATATTATCTTAGGCCTCTTTCCCCCATATCTACCACTCTACTGTTGTCTCTACCCTGATTAAAAAATGTAATTTTCTTACTTAACTCTCATAAATCTTAGCCCGCTTTTTCTTATATTTCTCAACCTATTGCATATAAACCATAACCCGAGAAATATCTATATCCTTATTCAACAAGGCAGTCTTACTCTGCCGAATAAACTCATGGGATAACCCAGATGCAGACTTTTGCATTTTAGCTCTCATGGTAGGCACCAACTTTGGCGCATACCTAGACAACTAATGGAACTTCAAGGCATACTCATTGATCATGATTCTACCTTGTGTCAGATTCATAAGTTCCTCTATTTTTGCCTTCTTCAACTTCTAAGGAAAGAAGCGGTCCAAAAAGGCACTTGAAAAATCCTCCTATATTGCAGAGTCAACATCACTGCCCCTAGACTGTTCCCACTCTTTGTACCACTAGTATTACATATCCTTCAATTGGTAGAAAGCAAAATTGATACCTTCAACATCTGATGCATGTATAATCTCAAAGATCTTCTCCATCTTATCAATAAAATCTTGACGATCCTCTCCAACCTTAACACCTGTAAAAGTTGGAGGACTCAACCTTATGAATTGGTCAACCATTATAGCCTCAAAAGATGGAGTAATAGAGGTGCCACTCTCATACTGAGAAACTACAAAATGAAATAACATTTGAATAGACTGATAAAACTCAACGTTCATTAAATTTTCTTAAGGAGATTATGCAGGGATAGAGGGAACAGGTGGAACTCTAAGAGGTAATCATGAATCAGGAATTGAAATACTGGTACCTTCCCCTAACAATAGAAAAAATAAAGTATAAAAAATTCTGAGACATAGAATATAAAGACTATGAAATTAAGCCTTCTGGAGTATAAAAGCTCATATCTTCAATGTCAACTCATGAACGAACTCGAGTACCTGATTATTGTGCTGGAAAAGTAGAATATGTTTTGGTTCCTGCATTGCACGCCTATACATATCAAATTTTGTATGGAAAATCATTCCACTTGCTTGTTGATATTGAGCATAAAGTATTATGGGCTTTGAAAAGAGTAAATTTTGAGTGGCATTATGCAAAAAACTAGAGATTAAATAAGGTGAATAAGTGGCCACCAACCGTATTTTTTCCTATTTTATTCAGGCTTTGGTTTTAGGGAGTCCTCATGTAGTATAAATACCCTTTATGTGGTTTGTAGTAGGAGTTACTCACTTTTGATATTCACAAACATATTTTGATTCCATGATTTTAATTTGATCATGGGAATACCTTGTATTGACTTCAATTGATTACTTCAGTTACAGTTGTGGGTTTTTACACTTCTTATCATTTCACTTTCATCTATGATTTATATTATGAGTGTTTTGTTTTTTTGCATAATCATGAGTAGCTAAATCCCATAGCTAGGGTTGTGCAAACCCTGGCACACTGACGAAGTAAGGGTACTCAAATTTTAGAAATAAATCGATACCCATGGAATGCATTGCATTATCTTCACTATAATAGATTTCTTAGCGGTGGCCATTGTTAAGATCCCGCTAAGATTATTGCTACTTACTCCAAAAGAGGAGTAGTGACTAGGAAAAAATAATTACAGTAGTAATTAGGAGTTATCTTTTGATCCACGCTGCTAGGTATTATATATGTAAGATGGTTAGATTTGTTAGATTTTATCTATTAAATAGCGACTTAAAAGGTAATAGTTAAATGAGATCAATATGAGAGTTAGTAGGGCAACATTCGGAGACACAAAAAGTAAAGGGTGAAATCTATCTACCCATCCAATAGACTGTAGATGGTACATAACTTGTCAATTTTGAATGAAAGGTGTAGGTTGGATTAAAATAGAGCGATAAGTCTACAGAGATGAGAAGCCATGGGGAACACAATCCTAGTGTTCACCAATATTGATCACAACTGAAGCTGATATTTTCAAATTTTATTTTAGTTTTATTTAAATCCCCTATTTACTTTTTTAGGTCTTACTTGTCGATTACAACATCTAAAATCCAAAAGCCCATGCATTTCTTTGGGACTCGACCCTAACCTTTGTTTGGTTACTATATTATTAATGGTACTGTATCATTATTTGATAAGAGGTTTTATTTAGACATTATCATGTAAAAGTACCTGGATCTTGATCTAAGGAATTGAGTCACTCAACTGGCTTATAGTTTATCAAGGAGACGCCAGTGTTTGAACTAAATGCCCTTGCATCTTATACGATTCATGACTTTTGAGGGTAAATAATACCTTTCCAACTATCATTGCAGTAGATTTATTAGAGTTGTAGATTGAGGCCTCAGTATTTATTCTATAGAGATTTAAAAGGAACATAAGATATATTATTGTTGGCATTATTGGAATTTTACTCAGGATTTATACTTACAAAATCTAAATTAAGCTCAATTTTATACCTATAATTGAGCACCAATATTGATTGAATCCCAACATGAAATATTTTATGAAGAAAGAAATCATCAAGCAGTTTGATTTTAATATGATTTATCTGATTGCTGACAATATATAGATGAGCCCACTCTATTGTGTGACAAAGAAGTGTAAATAAACTTTGATTCCCAATGAGAACAATGAGCTATTTACTTTGAAACCAATCACTGGATGGAGATTTTCCATGAACTATTGGAAGCTAAATTTATGGACCCAGAAGGATCAGTTTTTTATATCTTTCATGGATTAGATATTAGTCTGCCTTACTGGCAGAGGATTTTATTGTTTTCTTAATGGTTATTTCTTGAAAAATCATAATTTTGTTTCTCTCAAGGACTAAGAGAAGACCACCTTTAATTGCCCATATTTGTGATTTCATTTAAAGGGTGCCTTTTAGTCTATGTAATGCTCCCACAACTTTTTAGTATTGTATGATGTCCATGTTTCTAACAAGGTAGAGGACAATATTGAGGTTTTCATGGATGATTTTTCAATTATGGGTGACTCATTAAGATATTTCTTGGCTCATTTGGCTAATCTCTAGCAAAGATATGAAGAGTGCAACTTGATTTTTAATTTGGAAATGTGCCATTACACGGTTAAAGAATGAATAGTGCTTGGTCAAATACTTTTTTAAAAAGGTATTAAATATTATAAGGCAAAGATTGAGGTAATTGTGTTGTTGTTTATACTAATTGTTGTGAAGGAATTTGTAATTTTTTTGGGGTCATGTGGGTTTCTACAGGCGATTTGTTAAGGCATTCTCTAAAAATTTTTTATCTTTTGTGCAAATTTTTGGAGAAGTTTGTGAAATTTTTGTTTGATGAGGCTTGTCTAAAAGCATACAAAAGTTTGAAAGATATGTTCATCTCAACCCCCATTATTATGTCTTCAAATTAGACCTTGCCTTTTGAGGTCATGTGTGATTCCAGTGGTGTAGCATTAGCTGAATTCCTAGTCCAAAGGTTAGAGAAGATCTTACATCTCATCTACTATGCGAGTAAAACACTTAATCCTTCCCAAAAATATGATGCTATGACCAAACAAGTATCTCTTGTTGTTGCGTTTGCATTTGAGAAATTTTTGTCTTACTTGATTGGCATGAAAGTCATTGTGTATACTGACCATGCAACTCTTAGATACCTTATGGCAAAGAAATTTACAAATACAAGGTTTATTTGATAGGTAATTTTGTTGTAGGAATTCAACTTTGAGGTTTAGGGTCAAAACAACACTAAGAACCAAGTATCCAAATATTTGTCAAGCCTTGATGAGGAAGAAATACTAAAATTAGGGGATAATCTTGAAATTGATGATACTTTTCCAGATAAGTATATCATTTAAATATCACAAGACTTAATCCCTTGGTTTGCAAATTTTGCCAATTATTTAGCAAGTGATATAATTTCAGAAGATATGTTATTTCAACAATGAAAGAGTTCATCCATGATTTTCATTAACTCTTTTGGGATAATCCATACCTGATTCGTGTCTATGCAGATGGTGTAATTAGAAGATGTGTCGCAGAGGTTAAGATGATTAGTATCCTAGAGGCGTATCACTCTTCATCGATTGGGGGTCACTATAGAGATGTTTGGACTATGTTCAAAACCTTATAATTTTAATATTAATATCACATAATTCACAAAGTTTCCCATGATTATGCAAGGTCATGTGACAAATGTCAACGACAAGGGAACATCTCGCAAAGACATGAACTTTTGTTGACTGCTATCCACGAGCTCAAGTTATTTGATGTTTGGGGCATTGACATTATGGGAACCTTTGTGAGTTTGTATGGCATGAATTATAATTTGGTGGTTGTAGATTACATTTTAAAGTGGGTGGATGCAGTTGCACTTCCAAATAATAAAGGTAAAAATATCCCAACTATCTTGAGAAATACATATTTTCAAGATTTAGAACACTTAGAGTGATCATTAGTAATAGAGGATTCCATATTTGAAATTATCTATTTAAGGGCCTACTTGAGAAATAAGGTGTGAAACATACAGTGGTGATACGTTACCATCCATAAATAAGCGGTCAAATTGAGGACTCTAATGGGTCCATTTTAGCAAAGACTATGAATACCAATAGGATGGATTAGCCAAAGAATTAGATGATGCACCATGGGTATATTAGACCATATTCAAAATACTCATTGATGTATCTGTATATTAACTTGTGTATGGGAAGGCATGTCAAGTTCCTGTGGAACTTAAGAATAAGGCATTAGGGCATTGAAAAGTTGAATGAAGAATGAAGTGGTACAACCAAATTAGGAGTTAAATAGATGAATGATATGGATGAATTCCATCTCTATGCATGTGATAGCTTAACCTTTTATGAGGAGAAGATGAATTTGTATTATGATTAAAAGATTGAAAGACGAGACTTCACTTTCAGTAATATGGTATGACTATTTGATTTAAGGATGCAGCTATTTCCTAGAAAGATAATCTAATGACCCTCTAGGTGATTTTCTATATTTCCACAATTTTTTCTTATTGGAGCATTTCTATAGCTTCCCAAAGTAATCTATGCCTTTCTAGAGCAGATATGTTTAGTTATTGGGAAATTCATTTGGGTTTTAGAGAGAATTCCCTATTTTAAAGTCTTTGTTGGTTCAAATTGGCAACCGGGTGAAAATTTAGTCAAATAACCTTGCATTCTAGTTATGACAGTTATAATAGCTGTAAAATATTGATTTTAGCCTAGGTGGAACCTTAGTCTGGGTCTCGAGGCTACTAGACTCATTTTAGGATATATGTCAAAGGTTAAGAAAATTAAAACATGGGTGTGGGACCCAATTTTCATTAAAACAGCTTCGGATGGAAATTTAATTTGTGCCATTGAGTTTGGAACATTGAATTTGATAGGGTAGCATAGTTCATTTGCATATATAGATATTGAATGAATCCCGACGGGTTGGTGGAGACCCCAAACAATTTTAAGCTTTCAGCTGGAGCACCGCTTAAGAACTATCTTAGGTTGCTTAAGTGGAGGACCGTTAAAGAACCTAGATGAATACTTAATCGATCAGGCTAGCATATTAGGGATTTGTTAAGAGACAACCCTAAGTGATGGCCTCTTAAGCGGTAAGGGCACCGCTCAAGCGATAGGTTGACAGATGACCAATTTCACTAAAGCTACAGTAGGTCGCTTAAGTAGTGACTGTTTAAGCAGCCCAGTGTCTGCTTAAGTGACACCCCAACACCTAGTACCATATAAAAACTAGACTTAGCTTTATTTCTCATATTTTCCACCCATTTCCAAGAGTGTAGAACCTTAAAAAGTGGGACAACTTGGTAAAATCATTCGTGGGTGTATTTGGACCATTTGTGAACTTAAATTACAATTTCTCCATCGAGTTATTGGTAATCTTTCATCAATTTCATAGTTAAATACTTTATTTTTTTTGTAATACCTAAAATATTGGTAGGTTGATTATAGCACCATTTGAGCTTAGAATTCATTCACTTATGAGGGTAAATATTCCTTGAGCATAGAGGGATGTGTTGTTGGTTTCGAAAGTGCAATTTTGCAAATAGGCCCCTTATAGGATTTTTACATAATTAGTGGACTCGAAGCACAATAGTGCAATATGGGCATCATTGTTCTCATTTTGATAAGTAGATTGATATTTTTGTAGCATGTCATCATGCGAATGCTTCTTTGAAAAGGAAATCATCGGTTAATCAAATTCTTTAGGTTTTTATTCGGCATCCAGGTTAGCTAGGTTTATTTTCTATATAGATTTTGTTAATATGTAGTATAATTATGAAATTATGCTAGATATGGGATGAGATTTAGGTATTTGGGGTATAATTTGTATAATAAGTAACTATTAGGATAGTTTAGCCTATTAAGTAACTATAATTTAGGCAGAATTAGCTAAGTTGCTAATGATTTATTTAGAATTTTTGTCATCGAGCTAATGGGTTAGTTTACATCTATAAATGAATTTAGTTACCTTATCCCAATCTAGGGAAAAATTTCCCTTAGAATGGGTTTTGGGTAATAAAAGTAGGCCACTCTGGCCCACCTTAGGCTAAAACTTGTGTTAGCTTTTGTAGACTTTTATACATATGTTATACCCTTTGAAATTCTTATTTTTGAATTTTGAAGAGATTAAATATCTACTGATTGTGCTAGTTTGGTATTTTGATGTTGGTGCTTATTCTAGGCAGATCCTGTGGATTATTGATATTAAGTGATGGTTAAAGTTCAACAATTGATGATTATTTTGATATTAGGTTATGGCTCAAGTATGAAAATTGATAATGATATTGACAATATGAGTTTTTGGTTCAAGTCAGATATGTAATGTTATGATGTTGATTCCATTAAGTTTGTTTTGATTTCGATTGAGAGTTTATTAATGGTCTGATATCGTATGGATTGATTCATGGTTATGGATTGACATTAAGTAAATTCATGAAAATTTTTTATTTACTTTCCTTTGATTATACCCTCTAGGCTTATGGTGTCCAATATGGTAGTGTTAACTATGCTTTTTTCAATTAATGTCTGTTTTGTTATTAATTTACAGTGTTGCATCTTTTTTCTAGGTTATCCCTTTTACCTTGACTTAGTTTATTTATCTCACATTTTTATTGTATTTATATCATGATTTATCTTAGTCGGCCAATGATGCCTATTGATACTCGTGGCTTTAGTTCTCATACTACACTTATGTACCTTTTTAGTGTAGACCTAAGTACTAGTATCCATCACTGATGCGTAGATCATACCACATTAATTTCGAATATAGGATGAGCTCTAAGAGTTGATGTCGAACTTTTTTCTTCTTTTATCTATGTCAAGTCTTTCATTATCTGAGATACATTGTATTTGACTATTTTTGTACTTATGTTCCTTTTCTAGTAGCTCTTGTACTGACACTACTAGATTATGGGATGATTATTGATGATTTATCTATATTCTAGACTATTATAACTGTCTTATTGTTATAAGTCTTTAATTATTGATTTCTAGCTTTTAGGCCATTTTCCCACCAAATTAGCCTATTGCTCATACATTTGAGTTACAGTTTGTCTAACCTACTGGCGAGATAAAATATCTTTCATCATGACTCATAAATTAGGTCAAGACAAATTAGTATCAGATCCTAGGTTAACCAGTATTGTTATACATGAGCAAGTGTCTAGTATAGTCTCGCGGATTAAAATAATGACATATATTTCATTTCTTCAGGAGTATATAGGACATTTTTAGTAGCTCTTCACTTTTTTCACTCTTCTTGTAATAAGAGTTTGCATTGGTTTCTGAAGAATTTCTTTAACTTTACTCTTTTGCAGATGGCTAGGACATGTTCTACAATTACATTAGATGAGGCTCCCGAGAATAAGCCTAGGGATCTTGTTAGCATTCATAGATTACCAAGAGGCTGTGGACAACCTAGAAATGTGTCCCCACCTAGGAACTAGGATAGAAGGCCTTCAACAAACCCTATCCTTTTCTTAAGCTATAGATTCTTTTGCCTAAGCTAGTGGAGGGCCAAGGACCAACCAATGCTCTATCATGGTTTATTTCTTCTTAAACTATCAGGGTTGTATTAGTTTAATTTTTGTGAATTTTTGGTGGTGTATAATCTTATGGTGCATAATTTACATATAAAAGTGGTATTGAGGCCTGGGTACATTCTATAGCTGCAACACCAAGAGTTGAGGTCCCTCATACACTGATAGTTGCTTAGCTGGAAGTGTCCCAACCTTCTATGTTTATTGAAGATCATAAAATGTTTTGTGGATTCCTTATATTAGCTTTTCTTAGGTTTTCTGGTGCACCTAGCGATGATACTTGTGATTTTTTGATTCTTTGTGAGAATAGGTTCCACAATGTTGGCCTAGTTGAGACTTATGGTATGGATTACACTACTTTTTAGTTGGATTTGGTAGCTTGACATTAGTAGAGAGGGAACCTTGATACTAGGCCAACTGGATCTCTCCCTTTGACATAGACTTAGTTCTATAAGATCTTCTTGGAGAATTATATGCCTAATGGTCTTAGAGATTAGTTCTCAAGACTGGAGATGGGCTCCATTACTATTGTGGAGTATGAGGCTCGATTTTAGGAGTTGGATAGGCATGGTACTTCTATTTTTACTACTGATATAAGAAGATTTTATACTTTTTAGGGCATTAAATTTCTTTTTCGCATGTCTACACAGAGTTTGGTTGCTGCAGATAGATCTTTTGTTTACGTTACTGGTCATGCTCCAGTTATGGTGAAAATTCATCGCAACCAAAAAGATTTCAATAAGAGGACACAGGATCATGGTGTTTTTAGTGGGATTCATATTGGCACACGGTTCAAAGGTAGTTTTTCTCAGGGTAGGTACCCTCTGCAAAAGTCATATCAACATCAGGGTAATTCTAGTAGGTCTATTCTGGCTGCACTTTAGATTACTAATAGAGGTCAGTCTAGTTTTAGTGATCATACTAGAAAGGTTATTGTTAAGTCTTTGAAGGGTTTATTCTTTTATTATTCTAGTCATGGCGGTTATCCTGGGTCATCTGAAGCTTTTGGTTTTGTAAAGTTCCTAGGGCATGTTATGGTTATCGGGTTATTTATTTCTCAAGAGAGTGCCCCAGTTGCGGACCTCTGATATCTTCAACTAAAAGTTCTTCTTTGATTAAGGCAACATGTCCCTCAGCAAGAGGTGGTGTACATGGCTGTAAGGGTAGTCGAAAAGGTTCTCATAGAGGTTCTTAGCCAGGTAGGACAAGAGATCATTAGGGTGCCAACAAGGTGGTGGGCATGGTCAGTTGTATGCCATCCCTTCTAAACCCATGGTAGTCTTTAGATGCTATCATCATAGGTACAATATTTGTTTTCCATTAGTCTTCTCTTGCGTTATTTGATCTAAGATCCACTTATTCTTATGTGTCTTCTTATTATGCCCCGCAGTTTATGTTATCTTGGGATTCATTATCTATGCCACTCTTTGTATCTAGTGTCAGGGTTATTCTTTAGTAGCGGATTTGGTTTATGGATCCTGTGTAGTGAATATTTGAGAGTTTGATACTGAAGCTGATCTTTTTGTAGTAGATATGGTGGATTTTCTTGTGATTCTACGCATGGATTGGTTATCCCACTATCATGTGGCCATGGATTTTTTGCCCAGACCTTGACCTTATCCATGCTCTGCATACCCCTAGTTATGTGGTATGGAGCTATTAGACATGAGCTGATGGGGATCATTTCTTATATTCAAGCAAGAAGACTTATTTCGATGGGTTGCGAGTTTTATCTCACTTATATTTTTGATGTTAGTATAGAAAGTCTTTCACTTGAATCTGTTTCTATAGTTTTTGAGTTTTCTGATGTTTTCTTTACCGATCTACCTGGTCTTCCTCCTAAGTGTGATATTATGCTTGTTATTGATCTAGAGCCAGGAACCCGACCTATTTCTATGGCACCTTATTGTATATCTCTTATTAATCTTAAGTAGCTAAATTCATAGATTAATGACCTTCTTGAATATTTCATTAGATTGGAATGTAACCTTGGGGAGCTCCAGTGTTGTTCGTAAAGAAGTAAGATGGTTCCATGTGTATGTGCATTAATTATAGGAAGCTTAATAAGGTGGCAGTAATGAACCGACATACTATGCCTCGCATTGATGATTAGTTTGACCAAATTCATAGTTCAAAAGTGTTCTGTAAGATTGACTTGCGGTAGGGTAACCATTTATTGAGGATTTGGGATGAGGATATCCTAAAGATAACCTTTAGGGCCCGATATGGTCATTATGAGTTCCTCATGATATCTTTTGTCTTAACCAATGCCTCAGCTATGTTAATGGATTTAATAAAACATGTGTTCGGTCTTTTTTTAGATTTTTTTGTGATTGTGTTCATTGACGACATTCTTGGATATTTGAGAAGTTAAGAGGAGCATATATAATATTTCAGAGTTTTGAACCAGACTATAAGATATTACAAGATTTTTATCGAATTCTCTAAGTGCGAATTTTGGTTTTAGTCTGTGACACTTCTCGGGCATGTGAAGTCTAAGGATAAGATTATGGTAGACCTAGCAATGATTGAGGTCATTTATGATTAGGCCAGACTTATATCTCCGTCTAAAGTTGGTAGCTTTATTTGTCAGGATGGTTACTACAATAGTTCATAGGGAGTTTATCTACTATTAAAGTGTCGATCTCTAGATCGACTTAAAAAAGGAATCCATTTTGATTGTCCAAGGATGTGAGTCGAGCTTTTGAAAGTGTAAGGGATTTTTTATGCCAGCTCATACCTTGGCTTTTTCTTTTGAGGGTAAGATATTCACCATGTATTAAAATGTTTTTTTGGGTTGGTTTAGGTTATGTGTTGATTGATGATAGGCGAATTTACGCGCCTATATCAATATATTTTGCCCATATTTTAGCCTAGTTTTGAGAACTAATTATCTATTTCATGCACTTTTAGTCCTTTTTCCTGTAAATGAGCTAACAAACATGATTAGGAAAGTTTCAGGTATAAATGATGCAAAATACAGCAATTTATGGCTTACTTGACGCAAAAGAAAGCTCACGAACGAGATGGAAAGGAGCTGGACGCCTAAAGGACCAAATCTGCTGCATGGAAAATCTATCCCGGGCTAAAACGGCATTTCAGAAGACTTTGGGGACTTACAGACACAAAGCTGGATTTTTACCAAGATACATTAACCTAGTATAATTAGGTTATGTGTTTTATTATTCTATTTGGATTATGATATTGTAACCTTACCCTAGTACATTTGGGTCAAGGATTTCATTAGTATATTAGGATTTGGTTATTTATTTCATTAGCTTAGTAGGAGTAGGATAGGAGTATTATAAATACCCAATCATGCTAGAGATTTTTATTCATCTTCTAACATTCATTCTTCATTCTTCACTTAATTCAACAATTAATTTTCTTCCATCCCTCTCATCTTCCACCACAAATACATCTAATCTACTCTTCTATTCATCTATTCCACAACAAGAGAATCGTTACTCGCTACGGAATCACCAAAACCACACGCCTAACACTACTTCTCACGCCATCCACCATGCAAAACGTGATATCCTTCACATTCATGGGTAACTATACCTCTTAGTTGGGGTTATGGAAGCCGAATGAGTTACTATCTATAGCTGTGAGTTTGTGAGTTCAAGACAAGTATATTGCTTATATCATTACGCTCTTCATCTTAAATCTACATTCTTTGTGGTTATAAACACAAGAACACGCCATTCTAACATTTAACCTGTTCGAGAGAAAGTTTATTTGTCTAGAAAAGAAGACGCAAGAATACGCCAGTCTAACATTTAACTTGTTCGAGAGAAAGGTTATTTGTCTGGAAAAGAGATAATGTCAAGGTAGTAGGACACCCTTTCCTATTAAAAAGCTAGTGCCGTAACTGGACTAACCTCTTGGAGAATTCGTACCGTTAGACATGCTTTAAGCTCGAGAGAGTTAAAGTGAAATAGTCCTTGTTTAGGTCGAGAGACGCTTGGATTTACCATCGACTACAATTCTCTATAAGCAATTGCATGTCAAGACTCTACACACTCATAGCCAATAGAGACATATACCTCAAAAGGTGGACATAACCCCAACACCTCAATTCTCATTGTTTACAACCTACGTAACAATCTCTCTCTTTTTACTTTGCCATTTTCAGCTTTTACTTTATTATTTTGGTTACACATTACAATCCCCCTTCTTACGAGACTTGCACTAAAAGTCTAGTAATTTTGCTTACTTGTTGGCCAAGCTATTCCCTGTGGGATCGACACCCAACCCAGGTTGGGTTCTATATTTGCTAACGACCGCTTTACACTCAAACAAGAGCTGTAGATTGAGCGTTATCAAAAATTGGCGCCGTTGCCGGGGAATACGAGTGTCAATCAAGTTTGTAATAATTACTAGACCCTTTGGTCAAAGATTCTCGTACTTTTACTTTTAGTTTTTGTTTTTGTTTATTGCAGGTTTTTCTTTTAGTGCATGTCCCATACTAGAAGTTCTAGTCAACCGTTATTACCAATCAATCCTGAACCACAACGAATTAGAAGAATGGAAGCACAAGCTGGAATCGACAGGATGGCTGCTCAACACGAGCAAGCAAGATTAGCTGCTCTTGCTGCTGCTCAAGTCCAACAACAAAACATTGATAATCCTGGGCGAGCAACAAATCCTGACGATGAGGATTTAGGTGACGACGAGTTGATAAACCCAAGGCATGTCGCCGAAACGACAACACCTGCCAATCGAAGAGGTCGACAAGCTCGGTATAGGTATGATCGCCAACCTTTGCAACCAGCTTTCGACGATGATGATGATGAGCTTGATGGTGCCGGAGCCACTGGAGCTATAATTCCACCACCATTAGCGCCCGGAGCCAAGTTCAACATTACAAGCACCATGATTCAGTTATTGCAACTCAAGGGATTATTTGGTGGACTAGCAGGCGATGATCCGAATATGCATCTCATCAACTTTATTTCTACATGCAAGTCTTTTGACAATCCTGGTGTTGGTCAGAATGCTATTCGATTACGTCTATTTCCATTGTCTCTGTCTGGGGAGGCAACAGTATGGTTGAATGGGCTAACTCCTGATTCTATTACAAATTGGAGGCAATTGAGAGACGCTTTCCTAGAAAGATTCTTTCCGCCATCCAAAAGGGCTCAATTAAGAGATGAAATCAGCAACTTTCGTCAGCTTCCCTCTGAAGCTCTTCACGAAACATGGGAGAGGTTCAAGACAAAGCTAGCGAGATGCCCAAACCATCACATGACTAATGTTCACCTCATGGAGATTTTGTATAGAGCCTTGAATTCAATAACCAAACCAGTGGTGGACAAC
Source organism: Capsicum baccatum var. pendulum (assembly GCA_030864225.1). NCBI lineage: Eukaryota > Viridiplantae > Streptophyta > Magnoliopsida > Solanales > Solanaceae > Capsicum > Capsicum baccatum. The sequence goes on from CM061556.1 coordinate 101,735,062, forward strand.
GCAGCTGGAGGTTCTTTCATGGACCTCACCTTTGGTCAAGCAAGCAATATGCTAGATCGCATGACAAAGCAAAGTAGAGCTTGGCATACCAGGGATTCAGAGGTAGCAAGCCCCACTTTATCTATTGGCATGTCTACAGACCAAAGAAGAAGAGAAGAAGAACGTGAGCAAGATATGGCGCACATGAAAACACAATTGGATCTTCTAACAAAGCACTTATTATCGGGGAAGACCGAAAAAGTGAAAGCTGTGGCGCTGAAAGGAAGAGACGAATCTGATTCGGAAGAGGAGGCCAACTACTTGAACAATCAGGGGGGTTTCCGTGGGAATGCCCAAGGAAACCAAGGTCGGAACTATTATGATAAATCTGGAGATAAAGACCAAGGTAGTTGGAAGAAAAATAATGAAAATAGTGGTTTGTACGTTCCCCCTGGTAGACGTGATACCACCACATCTAATTCTATGGAAGACATGATGGCTAAGTTATTGAAAGGAGTAGAAGCAACGAGCGCGGGAGTTAAGGAGGTAATCGACGATTTAGCCTCCATGAAGCAATTAGTTGATTCTCATTCCACTTCTATAAGACAACTAGAGCAGCAATTCAGTCAACTTTCAGCAGCACTCAACCAAAGAAAAGCCGGCACCTTACCTAGCGATACTGTGCAAAACCCAAGGAATGATGGGTCATGCATGGCCATCACTACCAGAAGTGGTAAGGCGCTGGAAACTTCAGCAAAAGGCAAGAAAGTGATTGACGAAGTTGTGGACATAGATGACAACGCAAAAGGAGAAGATGCCCCAGCTACTACTCCTGACGTTAAGGACGCCACATCCAGCACTGTGCAGCCTGAAAAAGTGGAAAAACGGAAGAAAGAGGAGAAGAAAACCGTGGAGAGAACACTTCCATACCCACCACCACCTTTTCCACAAAGATTGAAGAAGAAGGCCGATGACACTAAGTTCAGCAAATTCATGAATATGTTAAAGAAGATCACCATTAATGTTCCATTGGTGGAGGCACTTGAACAAATGCCTGGGTATGCAAAATTTATGAAGGATCTCTTGACAAAGAAGCGGGCAGCAAGTTATGACTTGGCGGATAATGTTCATCATTGTAGTGCAATCGCTACAAGATCGCTAGTTCAAAAGAAGGCAGATCCTGGAGCTTTCACTATTCCTTGCACAATTGGATCGTTGGATTTTGCTAAGGCATTGTGCGATTTGGGAGCTAGCATCAATTTGATGCCACTATCTATCTACAGAAAGTTGGGGTTGGGAGACCCTACACCAACCAATATGAGGCTGGTGATGGCTGATAGGTCGGTAAAACGACCTGTGGGTATCTTGAATGATGTGTTGGTGAAGGTTTCTTCATTCATATTTCCTGCCGACTTCGTTATTCTGGATTGTAAGGAGGATTCTGAAGTTCCCATCATCTTGGGACGTCCCTTCCTTGCAACTGGAAGTGTGCTTATTGACATGAAAGATAATGAGCTTTTGTTTCGAATTAATGACGAAGTGGTACGGTTTGATATATGCAAAACAATGAAGCAGCCCAGCGATATGAATGAGTTATCTGTAGCTGATGTTCATCATGAGGATATGAAAGCATTATCTATAGAGAAACAACCTACTGTTGAGCCATTATCTGTTGCGCCACTAAAAATTGAGCATGAGGATAATGAAGAACTTATGGGTGCTCTAACAGAAATAGAGCCGTATACTCCTAAGCAACCGGATTGTGATCCCAAGAATCAACCGTCACCACCAGCGAAGACTTTCATTAATGAGCCACCAATGCTAGAATCACAAGAGCCCCCCGATTATCTAAGGTATGTGTTCTTGGAAAGTAGAAATATACTTCCGGAGAGTGCAGATGATTTAAGTGAACAGCACGTAGAGGCTCTCATCTCTGATCTGAAGAGATACAAGAGAGCTATGGGTTGGACTATTGATGATATAATTGGAGACTCTCCGGGGAAACGTAAGAACCATCTTAAAGAAGATCGCATGCCCACAGGTAAGCCTCATTGTCGTCTAAATCCTTTCAAAAAACGATCCACCATTTACCTCGACGAAGTCTGAGTACTCGAGGTAACTACGTCGAGCCACGACAATAAATAAGGCGCTAGATGGGAGGCAACCCATCGTTTTATCATTTTATCATTTTATCGTTTTGTCTTTCTTTCATCCTAGTACTTGTTTTGTTTTATGAAAAAAACAAAAAATAAGAGTCGTGCCACGACCAAAACTAAGGCGCTTGGTGGGAGGCAACCCATCGTACTAATCGTTTTCATTTGGTTTTGAGCAAAAATAGGTGCAAGAAGTATGCAACGAGGAGATTGATTTCAATTGACGATTTGGTCGCATTGTATGGTAAAGTCGGTAAGTTAGGAATGGTGATGCATAAGGCTATGAATTGAGCCTTTCTCACGTCATAATAGGCTTCGAGGAAGGCTAGGCCTTGGTAAAAATAGGCCACGAACGATGCACAACCTATTCTATAGCCTAAGGACTCGGAATCTAGAGTGCTATACACTATGCGCCGCCTATTCCTAGGTATGCTTTTGACTATGCGCCGCCTATGCTATAGCATTTGAGATACTGAGGCCAAATGCCATAGACTATGCGGCGCATATGTCTAGAAATGCCATAGACTATGCGGCGCATATGTCCTATTATGCCATGGACAATGCGCCGCATATGTCATTGATATGCCAAGAGATATGCGCCGCATATGTAGTGATTTTGTCCCCAAATCCAATTGTAAATGGGTCATAACCCGACCCATACTCTTCCTATATAAAGGGGACATAGTTTTACAACACAACCACATTAGAAAACACCCTAAAGGCGCCACATAACCTTCCAAATCTTCTCAAAATTTTCTTCTTTTGCTCTTCCAATTCACAACACCGTCTCCACAAGCTTCAAGCAAGTAAGTACTCTCTTATTCTTCATTTATTTATCGTAAGTACTACGTTGTTGTGCTTATTATAAATTGATAAATCATATAAGATTGTTGGTGATGTTCATGTGTTTGAATTATTGTTGCATAATCATGTTAGTGAACATAGACGTAGGGAATTCTTGACTTATTTCCGACTTGAATTTGGTTTTAATAGCATTGTTATACTATTTTCGGAATTACTATGGCTATGAACAGTGCTTAAGATTGTTGTTTGGATACTTACATATTAGACTATCCCGGCCATCGGGATAAGACTTATAGTGCCTACCGACATAAGAGGTTGTGATTGTTGTAAGAATAACTATTCCATATGGTAACCCCTATGTAGTAGTGTTGCTATAGCTACCATGAAAGTAGTCCAATGGCTGCAAGTAAGTAATGCATTGATGATTTTCTTGTCGGAATACAATCCTAAAACGTATGTCGATGATTTCTGAGTAATCGATCACTTTCACCTCACTAGTTGGTGCCAACACCCTAAGTGTGGGGTGGTACCCCTACTGTCTATGTATAGATTGTATCCATTGAGATTGTGCTACCATTAACACTATTTAAAGTCTCAGGTACAATGGCACCTAAAGAGAGACAAGGCAAGGAAGAAGGCTACCACTTCCCAAAAGGGCAAGAAAAGAGGCCGCAAGGAGCAAGGAGAACCCTCCTCGCTGCAAACACCTCGACTCACGCTTGGAATTATGTGGGATACTTATGCGGAACTTATGAGGATGATGACTCTTATGATGATCCCAACGCAAGGGGTATGACCCCAGACATAGAGGAGGAGTCCGACTGACCAGGTTCCTCGTATTTATTTTCCACTGAGGACAGTGTCCCGTCTAAGTGTGGGGTGGCATTGCATGCTATACTTCTCTGTTTACACCTATGTTTGTTTGTTTACTTTGTTTATTTGAGTTCGTTTTTTTTTGGTTTTTTTTTTCCGTTTGACGTTTTTTTAGTTTTTTTTTAGGAGTAAAATCTTTCTAGCTTCGCATGAAATTATTTTGATAGGCAGCATGAGATTATAACAAGAGTATGTATTACAATTGTGACTATTGAGACGTTTAGGCTCTAGTTGTGACTCATTATGTGATATTGTATGATTCAATTCCTTCACTTGTTGGGTCAAGAGTCTATATTACTTCCAATCAAGTCGACCATGTGCCTTGTGTGTGTGAGATAATAGTATATTCTATGTGTGTGGCTGATGCTAGAACTTGCCTGGTATGTATACAAAGCGAAAATAAGGAGTGTAAGTTAGGATATGATTTAGGCATTTCTTTGGCAACCTATATTTGTTTACCTTCAGTTTTACCTACCCATGGACATCATCCTAGTTAAACCCTTTTGAGCCTTTAGCCTATTTCTTTGACATCCTTGTATGTAAGCCTAATCCATTTTCTTTCAAGACCGTAATTTGATCCAAATTCCTAAGTGCCTTAAAGTGAAAAAGTCATGTGACAACATAAGAGGAAATTGGGTGAGTATAATGCTATAATTTGGAATGGTTCTTGAATGTGTTATGAAAAAGAAAACAAAGTGCTATCATAGGAGGTATGTTATGAAAAGAAAAAGGAAGAGAAAGCTGAAAAGTGAGTTGTGCTTAAAATTGAAAAAAAAAACAAAAGATGAGAACAAGGGTGGAAGAATAAAATAAAGAAAGGTTGAAAAAAAAAAGTGTCAATGATACAATGTGATGTATTAAAGTGCTTAGGAACTTAGTCACTATTTCTGGCCAAAATAGCTGATCCTACCCGTCCCTTAGCCTACATTACAACCATCAAAAAACCTACTTGATCCTAAGCTTAGCATTCTGACATTCAGTAGAGTACTACATTAAGGGCAAGCCTATGGTCATCAGTTGCTACATATGAATTCTTTGCGAGAGTGAGAGCAAGGATATGTTGATACCCATGTTTGAAAAATATGCTATACTTGTGAGTGATTATGGGTACTATATTGTGAGACACACATGGTTGATGAGTTTTGGATAGTTGTATATGATTCTATGTACCTTAACGTTTGCATGCGAGTTGATCACCATCACGAGTCTATGCTTGAGGTTAAATTGTTTGTACTTATAATCGGAAAGCTACTCTTTGTTGATAGTTGTTGTGCTTGTCTTGAAGAATATTTTGTGTTGTGGCTGTAAAAACCCTAAGTTGATGTTAGAAGGACATGATATGTTGTTCGAGGACGAACAAAGCTCTAAGTGTGGGGTGTTGTTTTTGATAACGCTCAATCTACAACTCTTGTTTGAGTGTAAAGCGGTCGTTAGCAAATATAGAACCCAACCTGGGTTGGGTGTCGATCCCACAGGGAATAGCTTGGCCAACAAGTAAGCAAAATTACTAGACTTTTAGTGCAAGTCTCGTAAGAAGGGGGGATTGTAATGTGTAACCAAAATAATAAAGTAAAAGCTGAAAATGGCAAAGTAAAAAGAGAGAGATTGTTACGTAGGTTGTAAACAATGAGAATTGAGGTGTTGGGGTTATGTCCACCTTTTGAGGTATATGTCTCTATTGGCTATGAGTGTGTAGAGTCTTGACATGCAATTGCTTATAGAGAATTGTAGTCGATGGTAAATCCAAGCGTCTCTCGACCTAAACAAGGACTATTTCACTTTAACTCTCTCGAGCTTAAAGCATGTCTAACGGTACGAATTCTCCAAGAGGGTAGTCCAGTTACGGCACTAGCTTTTTAATAGGAAAGGGTGTCCTACTACCTTGACATTATCTCTTTTCCAGACAAATAACCTTTCTCTCGAACAAGTTAAATGTTAGACTGGCGTATTCTTGCGTCTTCTTTTCTAGACAAATAAACTTTCTCTCGAACAGGTTAAATGTTAGAATGGCGTGTTCTTGTGTTTGTAACCGCAAAGAATGTAGATTTAAGATGAAGAGCGTAATGATATAAGCAATATACTTGTCTTGAACTCACAAACTCACAGCTATAGATAGTAACTCATTCGGCTTCCATAACCCCAACTAAGAGGTTTAGTTACCCATGAATGTGAAGGATATCACGTTTTGCATGGTGGATGGCGTGAGAAGTAGTGTTAGGCGTGTGGTTTTGGTGATTCCATAGCGAGTAACGATTCTCTTGTTGTGGAATAGATGAATAGAAGAGTAGATTAGAAGTGTTTGTGGTGGAAGATGAGAGGGATGGAAGAAAATTAATTGTTGAATTAAGTGAAGAATGAAGAATGAATGTTAGAAGATGAATAAAAATCTCTAGCATGATAGGGTATTTATAATACTCCTATCCTACTCCTACTAAGCTAATGAAATAAATAACCAAATCCTAATATACTAATGAAATCCTTGACCCAAATGTACTAGGGTAAGGTTACAATATCATAATCCAAATAGAATAATAAAACACATAACCTAATTATACTAGGTTAATGTATCTTGGTAAAAATCCAGCTTTGTGTCTGTAAGTCCCCAAAGTCTTCAGAAATGCTGTTTTAGCCCGAGACTGATTTTCCATGCAGCAGATTTGGTCCTTTAGGCGTCCAGCTCCTTTCCATCTCGTTCGTGAGCTTTCTTTTGCGTCAAGTAAGCCATAAATTGCTGTATTTTGTATCATTTATACCTGAAACTTTCCTAATCATGTTTGTTAGCTCATTTACAGGAAAAAGGACTAAAAGTGCATGAAATAGATAATTAGTTCTCAAAACTAGGCTAAAATATGGGCAAAATATATTGGTATAGGCGCGTAAATTCGCCTATCATCATTGATGCAGTAGGGTTGCTTTATTACTTATACATTGAGGCAATTGAAGGTGTATGAGCGCAACTACCCCACTCATAACATAGATAATGATTTGGAGACATTATCCTAATGGCGTGTATTGTGAGATCTTCATGGATAACTATAGTCTTCATCTTCTTTTTACCCAAAGACATCACAATTCTAGGCAGTGTAGACGAATGAAGTTGCTTAAAAGATTATGATACCTCTATTTTGTTTCATCAAAGAAAGGTGAATTTGGAAGTGGATCCTTTACGATAAAATTTGGTGAGTATGGGTAGTTTGGTTTCTAATTGTAATTTCTTAGAGGTTGTTGGTTCGAGATTCCAATCCTTAGCCAAATTAATGATGCAACTTTATATTCATATCCTAGGAGGGTTCGTGCAAGTTGTGAGATAAGATCTTCGCTATTTGAGCATATTTAATGTTATTAGTTTGAGGATATAAGACTTTACATTATCCATTATTAGGTGTTAGGTGGTGAGTCCAAGAGAGCTACAATAGATTTTAAGGGTATTCTGAGATTTAATAGCCACATTTGTGTTTTGAGGGTTGATGACTCAATTTAGTCAATTTTGTATGAGGCTCATAACTCTATATATGAGATTCACAAGGGCACAACTAAGATTTACAAAGATTTTAGATAACATTATTAGTGGAGTTGTATGTAGAGAAATGTGGTAGGGTTTGTAGCTTGTTGACTATGACCTCAGTAGGTGAAGAACAAGCATCAGAGACCTGGTGGCTTGATTCAGAGGTTGGCCATTCATGATACAAAGTAGGAGTGGATTACCATTGACTTTATTAGTAAGTTTCCATACACTTCCCATGGTTTTGATGGTATTTGGGTTATTATGTATTGGTTGGCCAAATTGGCACATTTCATTCCTATTAATATGTCCTTCATAGTTGAATTGTTGTCCTATATCTATAGTCGTGAGATAGTTCATTTTCATAGTGTTCCTATATCTATTATTTTAGAAAAAGGTTCAGTGCTCACTTTGAGTTTTTGGAAATCTTTTAATAAGGAGTTAGTTACTCAGGTGGATCTTTGTATAGCCTTCCATCCTTTGATCGATGGGAAGATAAAATAGACTATTCATGTTCTTGAGGATATACTTTGAGCTTATGTTATGGAATTTGGAGGTCAGTGGGAGTATTAGTTAGCTTTTGTAGAGTTCACATATAATAATAGCTATCATTCAATTATTGAAATGGTATATTTTGCGACTTTGTATTATAAGCAATGTCATTCTTCAATTGGGTTGTTTGAGACCTTTGAGATTAGACCTCGTAGTACTGACTTGCTTTAGTAGTTGTTGGATAGAGTCTTGATAATTAAGGATAAGTTGAGGGAAACTCAGAGTAGGTAGAAGGCTTATACGGATGATAGACTTTGTTCTTTGAGATTCAATATTGGTGATCGAGTATTCCTTTGAGTATCCCCCATGAAGGATGTTATAAGGTTCGGGAGGAAAGGAAAGCTCAAGCCCTGATATATTAAATTCTTTGATATTCTTTGCATAGTAATTTAGGTGATTATGAGTTAACCTTACCCCTAGATTTTGCTGTTGTCCATCCTATTTTTAAGGTTTTTATGCTGCGACGATACCTTCCTAATTCATCTCATGTGCCTAGATGGGAATCAATCAAGTTGGATTAGCGGTTGACCTTCGTAGAGGATCCCTCATATTGGCTAGTGATGACAGGAGGTTACGCATTATAGAGATTCCAACAGTTAAGGTTCAGGGTAGGCACTGCCTAGTAGGGAAGGCTACTTGGGAGATCAAGAGAGAGATGCAGACCTAGTATCCTTATCGTTTTAAGGATTCAGGTATAGTTTAATCCCTTATATTCATGAATTAAAGTTTATTTACTAGTGGATATTGTAATGACACTTATTGCCATTTTTTTTATTTTTGCTCATTTTTGCCAATTAGAGGATCCTTATGCTTCCCCAAGTCACTATGAAATATTATAGCTCATAGATTGGTTACCAGGCAGTTTGTTTGGTTTTTAGAGCCAATTATCTATTTAGATGTCTTCATTGATTCAAATTGGGTACTGAGGGAAAAGTTCAGTCAAACAAGCTCGTATGCCAATTCTAAAAGATCCCAAAACTTCAAAGTATTGACTTTACGCTAGGTGAACCCTTGTTCTGGGTACCGAGGGTCTCTGACTAATTTTGGGCTATTGTCCAAAAGTTAAGAAAAATGGCATAGGGGTATGTGGCCCACTTTTCACTTAAATGACCTCGGATGGAAATTTCAATTGTGAAATTAAGTCCAGAATGCCATAGAATAGTTCATTTGTGTGTACTAGATTCTGGTTGAATTGTGAGGGGTTGGTGGAGACCCATAATAATTTTAATCTTTTCACTGGTGCACTTCTTAGGTGCCCTTTTGGGTCACTTAAGTTAAGGACTTGTGAAGTACCCAATCGACCTCTTAAGAGGTCAGGCTGGACTAGCAAGGTTTACTAAACCAGCACCCTCGCCACTTAAGTGATGGTCGTATAAGTGGTAAGGAACTGCTTAAGCGGTATGTTGACATATGACTAAGGTACATAAATCAAAAGTAGGTCACTTAATAGCTGATTGCTTAAGTAGCCCAGTATTTGCTTAAGTGATACCCGATCACCTGGTACCATATAAAAACCCCTCTTAGCCTTAATTCTCCCATCTTTCACACATTTCTAAGAGAGTAGAACACCAAAAGATAGAAATATTGGGAAAATCATTGGTGGGTGATTTTGGAGTATTTGTAAACATAAATTATGCTTTTCTTCTCCCAGGTAATCTTTCTTCAATTTCATTGTTAAATCATTCATCCTTTTCAAAAATCCTAAAAATATTTGTGGGTTGGTTGTAGCCTCATTTGTTCTTAGAATTCACACATTTATGTTAGTAAATATTCCTTGATCATACAGGGACGTTTTGTTAGTATTTAAAGTGTATTTAATCAAATAGGCCCCACATGGAATTTTTATGTAATTTTGGATCCAAAGCATAATAGTGCAACATGGGCATCATTATTTTTGGGTTGATGAGTAGATTGTAATTTTGATAGTGTGGCATCTTGCGAAATATTCTAAAAAGGGAAATTGTAGGTTAAGCATGCTCTTTAGTTTTTTCTTTGGCATCTATGTTTTTTTGGTTTACCATCTTCATAGAATGAGCCACTTTGTAGTATAATTGTGATATTACACTAGATATGGGATGAAATTTAGGTATTGCAAATATGATTACTATAATTAGTGAAAATTGACTTAGTTGATCATGATTTAGGTAGAATTTTATTGTAGGGATAACTATGGCTTATTTAACATCTTGAAGTGAATTTAGATACTCATCCTTGTAGAACAAATTTCAAGGATTAAAAGTAGGTCCCTTCGGTCCACCATAGGCGAAGGCTTGTGTTAGCTTTTGTAGACTTCTATATGCATTTTATACCTTTTGAAATGCTTATTTTATGACTTTGAGGAGATTAAATACATAGTGATTATGCTATTTTTGTATTTGGGAGTTTGTGCTAATTCTAGGCAGATCTTGATGGTTTATTGATATTGAGTTTCAGTTTAAGTCCAAAAATTGATGATGATTTTGATATTGAGTTTTTGCTCAAGTATAACAATTGATGTTGAGATTTATATGACGAGTTTCAGTTCAAGTCTGGCAAATGATGTTATGGTGTTGATGGTATTGGGTTCTGATTTGAGTCTAACATTAAGAGTTTATTTATGATATGATATGGTATGGATGGATTCATGGTTATAGCTTGATATTCATTAAAATTATTTTAACTTTGATTATTTGCTTTCCTTTTATTGCACCCTCTAGGCTTATGGGGACCTTGTTGGGTTATTTATATTTCAACACTTACTGGTTATAAGGGCCTATTTTGTTGTGTTAATTATGTTTTTTTCATGTTATGTCTACTTCGATTATTTATTTATAATGTTGGAACTTATTTCCATATTTTCCTTTTACATAGTTTATGTACCCTGTATCATTATTGTATTTATATCATGATTTAACTCATCCAATCGATGATGTTTACTGAGTACTCGAGGTTTTGATACTCATAATACACTTTTGTAGCTTTTTGTTACAAATCCGAGTACTAATAGCCACCACCGGCATGACAATCATGCTAAGTTGATTTAAAATATAGGTTAAGCTCTTCGACTGGGAGTTGTCCCTTTTATTTCTATTATCCATGTCTAGTCTTTCATTATCCGAGATAGATTATATTTTTTACTATATATTTTTTACTATTGCAATACTTATGATCCTTTTATAGTAGCCCTTATACCAACAATAGAAGGTTGTGGGATGGTTGTTGATCCTTTATCTATATTTTAGTATATCTTTACTGTCTTATTGTTATTAAAAGTCTTTAATGGTTGATTTCTATATTTTAGGCAATATTTAAACCAAATTATCCCATTGCTTATAGCTACGGGCTACGGTTTAACTTACCTAATGGTGGGATAAAGTAGGTGCCATTGTGACTCCTAAATTAGGTCGTGAAAGTTATGAACAAAATATAATGGCCCAAATAGAATGGTTATAGTAGTCCCTTATGGGGAAATTAAACTCGAGAATAAGGATGGGAAGAGGTTTAAAGTCACTGATCATCATGTGAAATGCTAAATGGGTGAAATCAGTAAACCTAGTTTGATCTTTGTAGTGGACTTAAATAGGGCTTGAGAAATCAAGACAAATTGATTCATGCCGCAATGGTAAATAACGCACTTTTTGGGAGGCAAGTAATGGGTGTATTGGTGAAGTCTGAGTACCTAACATGGCCACGTGGCATCGTGATGTTAAATTAAGTGCTTCTTGGGAGGCAACACAAGTATTTTGTTTTTCACTTTGTTTTGTTTGTCTTATGTTTATTACTATTGATATATGGTATCAAATTATGTAGGGATTACTTTACTAAGGAAAAAATGAAAAGATAAAATCTCTAGGTAAGTATGTTTACGGGTTGAGTCTATAAGTCATGGACTAGGTCCACGCCCCGTAGATATAACTCATGGGAATCTGAATAAATTACTCCCCGCTGATAATGTTTCATTTTTTGGGTCCGTGGATCTTCAACTTTGTGTACCACCCATATATCTAATTCATGGGAATCAAACAAACTTTTCGGATTACTAGACATGGTCCATGAGTTCAATCCATGTGTCATAGACCATGTCTACAACCCATAGATTGAAGTCGCAGAAATAAAAAACTTTAAGGTCTCTAAACATGACCGATGAGTTAAATCCATGGTTTGTGAACTATGTCTACGACCTACAAGTTTAACACATGGGAATTAGGTAAGTATTTTGTTATTTATTTTTGTTTGATTGAATTAACCTGCCCGCTACCCTACTTACCATTACAATTTTATACAAAGTCCAAACCCATATATACCTTTTTATCAAATAAACCTATTAAACCTTTATTCACTAATACTCGATACAAATTTGACTTCAATCCCATAAAAGTCTAAAACACTACCAACCTACATTCCTCTTATTGATTTCAAAATACAACCCCCTTCCAAATAAAAATTGTGATCACCACCCTGATACCTTACTTAAAAATTTGACCTCTATTCCCTTAGACCATGAGACCATGAGACCATTTCACCTGAATGTACTCATGATAGAAGTTTTAAGTTTGAATTGAACTCGTGTGTCACTTACTCACAATTCCCCACACTAGATAGGTATGGAAGTTCTATTCAAGATGTATTTCCTATTGGTTCATTTTTACCTAAAGTGGGGGTGTAATTATAGTTTGATATTCTTAAACTCATGGGCATAAGTATACTCAAGTTTTCATGATTAAGTGAGAAATATTTGTGTGATAAATTTAACAATTTTATCAGTAAGATTGGTGCATATATATTGGATACTCGGTTTAAAGCTTACTAGTCCAATTCATAATTCATGGACTTTTTTCATGGGTCGTGGATTGGACTCATGGGAATCAAACTTGACACTCCTAAAGCTTAGCTTTTATCTCTAAATTTTATGAGTGGGCTCCACGACTTGTGAACCTAATCTATTACTCATAGACTAGACTCATGAACCTTAGACCTATAATATACTATTATTCTAATTATTTCCCCAGTTGTTTATTCCTTGTTCTAATTTTATATTGCACAGGTACCATGATATCCAAGGGAATTCAATAAGAAGGTGCTGCAACACCTACATCCAAAAGGAAGGCTGAAGCTTTGAAGCCCAAATAACGATTCTGAGTTAAGTCTCTCAAAAGAAGTGGGTCTATTGTGGAATATAATTTAGATGATGCCCCAATTATGTCTCATTGTACATGGTGATAGACAAAGAAGCAAGATGCAACTCAATCCACACTATAGGTCACCTTATAGCCTTAACCACATGTTCTACCAGCTCCTACTATGCAAGAATATTCCTTTCCCCAGTAAAAAAAGAGATGAATCATATAAGTCTGGTGAGGAGAATATTATTGCTTTCCTATCTCAAGAGGGGGTAATATATTTTGAGTCTAGTGATGGTGAGGAAAATATTGTTTTTGCCTTAACTTTTTGCATTAAGATATAGATTTACACAAATACTTCGACACTAAAATTAGATTAGCAAAGGGCTTGATCAACTCAATCTAAGAAACTTTGTAGTGTAGTGTTCACAATATGAAATTGATTTATGATAGGGATAACGAGCCAATTTAAAAGAGTGGATTCAAAACTAATATTGTTGAGGAACCCTGCATTAGGACAATTAATTTGGCTATAATTCCCCATATAAAGACTTTGTTTGATAGAAATTGGTTTGTTTAGATGGGGGAAGCTATTGGATGGGGTAACCTTCAAGGAGCTATTGTCCAAAGTTGGCTCATAAGTTTTACGCCTCTTATTCTACTTTAGTGGACATGATTACACATCTAAGGAAGAAAAATTGAGACCAACCTTTATTGGCCTACACTTTAGTTTGAGGTACTCGAGTTGATATATGTAAGCAAATTATTCAATGTTTCTTATTTGGCCTAAACATGAGTTAGTAATCAGTACAATTGTGTTTGATTATTTCATGGAGATCGAGAAAAGTAGAACCAAAATAAAGGATCTTGAGTAGAAGCAGGAATTATTAAGTAGGGTTTCAAGCAACATTACTAAAATAAAGTCGATGTTACTTGGGTTATAGGGAAAATGGAGACAAAGAATTTATCCTTGTACTTAGAGGGAAAGTTTTATTGGTCCATTGTGCAGAATATGTTGGGTTCTATAATAGCAGATATATTCTTACCCTTGATCGAGAACATTTATTGGCCAACATTATATCTATGTTCGATTATAATTTTGCTCTGTATATACATAATCAAATACATTGGAGGCCATTTAGAGATATAATGGGTATCCCATTCCTTTATCATATTTATAAGATTCATGATATAGTGCGTATAATGGTACTACTGAGTTTTTATCATGTTGTAGATGAGGCCTATTAGCACATATAGGGTTGATACATAATGATACCAACTTGGTTTCCTAGAGAAAGCCACAACCAACTAAGTAGGTAAACACTCACTCCAGCACTGGGAGGTGCGAGAGAATATTTGAGCCAGCCTATTAAGAGCATAACCATCATGGGTACTGATTAGGAGATGGAACCATAGTTCCACCACCCACTTCATCTGTGCCTCATCGTCCACCTATTTCTTGCATAGTTATGGTATTATACGGGTTTCTTCAATAGCAGGTTGATAGGCAGACTCAATTGGTCAAGCGGTAGATTCATACTTATATCCTTTTTACCAAGTTGTTGAATAGATAAACCATAGTTTTGGACTTTAATTGACACATCTTGGGCATAGGTAAAGGCACGAGTGATGATAGTAATGGAAAGGTATATGTAAGAGTTGTGTGAGAGGATAGATAGTTTTGACATTCAAATGGGTTACAGACTGCGTCAGGCCTAAATTCTAAATTTGTCTTATTTGAGGAATATTGTTTCTATATTAAAAATAAAGGTCAGAGCATTAGTGACTAGCTTCACTCCTATTATACCACCCCTTCTGCATCTAATTCCTATAGCACAAGCATTGGTGTTTTACCTTTTTGAGGATGATTAGCCCCTACTGGTAGGGGAAAATCATAAAGATCCTCAGGGACCATAGTGTGAGTTTTGATGAGTTTGAGAGGAACTTGAAAAGAAAGACTAAGGTATCCTCAACTGATTATCATGTTGAGTAGATTTCTTGTGAACAATTAAATTTAGGAGCCTCTTATAGTCAGCAACCACCGCCATCTAGCTCAAAGCTTAGGGAGTCTCTTGAGCCCCCAGCTGTGGCGATTTCGCATCTATCGCGTATAGCGTTATAGATAAGTCTTCACTCCCATGTTCTTATAATTTCCTAAGTTATGCATTTAGGATAACGCATCATCTTAATGTTTTGGGTAAGAGTATACCACCACTTGAGGATTTTTATTAGATTATTTTTTTCCCTTAAGGGTGTTATCATATAAGAACTGACATGTTAGGATGCTATTTTTTTTTTTAATTATTTTGTTTAATTAGGAGAAATAAGAAACCTTAGTCAAGTTATGTTTTGAATGTTTTGATTCTAATTTTTGATGTTTAAAGGATACTCCTCCTAAAATTTTGTTTTAAACTATTTATTGTGGTTGTGTGAAATTGTGATAATTTTTGGAAGATATTATGGCATTACTGTGATAGGTAGAATAACTATGTCTTAGAAATGCATGAACTATATAGGTCGTAGTTTATGGTATAACCCTGTTCTATGTAAATATAGGGTTGTCTACTTAGTTCACTTTGTGTATGCAATCCAGAACTTGACCGGTTAGTCTTTCCTTGATTTTATGATCATTTGTTGGGAAAGGATCATAGGCCATTCTTGAATAAGCCCATTTCTATCCTAAACGTCTGACCAAATAAAATAAATATCCCTTGATCCCTAATATGAGCCTTAATTAATTATTTTCTTTTACTAGACCATTTGCATCCCTATTTCTACTTAAAATTAATATGTATTTTCCTTGGTACCTGCTTGGAAATTATGTACCTTAACTCAAGTAAATCAGCTAATTTGAGGGTACCTATCATAACGACGTGTAGTTTGATATAGGTATAGAGCGGAAGTTGAAAAACAAAACAAGATAGAATTTTGTATGGAAAGAAAAAAAATAAAAGAGAAAATATGTGATGAATAAAGTCTACAAAATAAAAAAATTGAAGAATAAGAACAAAAAGAAAAAAATGTAGAAAGAATAAAGAGAAACCGACATCCAAAAACTGAAGATCAATGACAGAGAATAAAATGAACTAGGTCAAAAAGGCGAGCCAAAAAAGAAGGTTTAGTCACTTTACCCATATTTACCATACCCATCCTCAAGCCAACATTACTAGACGAAGAAAGTCCTATAGTGATCCTAGTCCATCAATCTAAGAAGCTAAGACATATAAAATAAGAGCAAGCTATGGTATTTCATGCACACTATTAAAACTTTTTCATAAGGGTGAGTGATTTGAAGTAGTCCTTATGTTGATATTCTGTGTTATACTGTGACTTCATGGGACTTCCTTGTAGTGAGAGTACACAGCTATCTTTGTTAACTACTACTTGTTTAGGTAATGACATTTGGGTATGTGCTTGGTTGTTTATTCATATTATGATATAAAATCTTGATCTCTTTTATTTCATGATAATGTGCTGCATGTGTACATAGGGTGGGTTTTATTTTTGTATAGCAGGGTGTTTAATTTTTGTTGTAAAACCAAATGAATTGAATACTGTAGGTACCATAGGTTTCACTTAGCTAAGAAGCCAATGTGCTTACTTTATTTTGTCTGCTTGAGGACATAAAAATATTCTAAGTTGATGGTGTTGATGTACCATGATTTCATGGCACTTTTGATGCTTAAAATAAGGAAAATACACAAAAGCTTTGGTATTTTATGCGTATAATGTGTTTTTGTGATGTTGTGAGGGATAACAAGGTTCATACGCAAAACTAAGAAAAAAGGAACAAAATTAACCAAAGGGATGAAGATGTCAAAAATCCACGGGTGTGGTTTATGAATCATGAATTGGATCCGCAACCCGTGGAAGGAACTCACAAATAAGTTTCTAAAGATGAATGAAAATCCTAAATTTTATGGAAAGGACCAAAGACTCATTGATACAACCTACGACTCATGAATTAAAGTCATGAACTAGATACTAAAGAAGGCAAGCAAAATTTGATTTCCGTGAGAGAAACCTACAGCCTATAGACTTATCCACGATCCTACTCTATGAGTTGTAGAAACTTGCCCAGCTGTTTCTCCTACAATGTTTAGGATAGGATTCTTTTTGTATCTATAAATACTCCTTTAGGTTTTATGATTACTTTTACATTCTATTATATTATTGTGAGATTCTAAGGCACATTTTTTTCTTGGAATCATAAGCATCAGTTTTTAGGCTTTTAATTCAATGTGAGATTTCAGAGTTTTCAGCTTATTATTGTAAGGGTATGATTATAAATTTTTTTTTAAAAAGTATTCTTGCAATTATGAATATCTAAACACAAAAACTGGGGTTGTGGGAATCATGACGGATTAACGAAGTAGAGTTCAAAGTAAAAGGTAATTCTCAAGGGGTTGTTGGGCATGTATTGTTTTTTATTTTAATTAGATTTCTTTTAAATGAGGGCACACGTTGGGAATTGTCCTATATATACCATGGGTTATAGTAGAGGTAGCAAGATTGGAATAATAAATCAACAATAAGACTTAGGGTTATCCTTATTTAATTATCCTTGAGTCAATACATAGGAAATACAATATTGGGATCATAGATATGGGTAAATAATGTAACAATCATGACACATTGACCTTTGTTCTTCAAGATAGTTATCTTGATGGGGTGTAAGATAGTCAATTAGATGATACACAACCTATCGATTTTGCATGTTGAATACCGTAAGGGATTACAAAATCATGATGAACCAATGAAGTTATGAAGTTATTGGGGAACAAAGTCCTAGTTCCTTTTACATATTAATTACAAATATAAAAAATAGATGCTCATTACAATTGATATTTATTTAAAAAAAATCCTTTTTCACTTACTTACCAACTACTTATACAAATACATGATCAAGTTTTGTCTGATTCCCTATGGAATCAACCCCAATGAAGTTGGGTTCTATATTTGATCAGTGATCGTGTTATATTTTCTGGGAGGTATAATTTAGGCAACATCAGTTCTGAGTATTATCGTGCTTATATGTGCGATGTTAGTATAGACAGTCCTTCAGTTGATTCTATTCCTTTAGTTTATGATTTCTTGAATGTTTTTTCATACCATATTACCTGGACTTCTTCTAACTGTGACATTAAGTTCATTATAAATCTTGAGTCGGTAACCTAACTTATATCTATGGCACCTTATCCCATGGCTTTTACCAAGCTTAAAGAGCTGAATCCTTATCTTTAAGATCTTCTAGATAAGGGGTTTATTAGGTTATGTATATCACACTGGAGTGCCCCTATCTTTTTTGTGAAAATTAAAGATTGTTTTATGTATATGTGTATTGGCTCTACTCCACTAAACAAGGTAACAGTAAAGAACTTGTATCCTATGACTTACAAATGTGTATTGACTATAATGCAATTAAATAAGGTGATAGTAAAGAACAAGAACCATATACCTCATATTAATGACTTATTTGACTAGCTTTAGAGAGTAGCTATGGTCTCTAAGACTGCATTGAGATTTCTTTATCACAAGTTAAGGATTAAGGCTTAGGATATCCTAAGACTACCTTCAGGATTTGCTATATCCACTCTGAGTTCTTGGTGATGCCTTTTAGATGAACAATACCCCATCTGCATTCATATATTTGATGAGTGAAGTGTTTAAATCCCATTTAGACTCATTTGTGATTGTTTTAATTTATGACATCCTTGTGTATTCAAGGAATAGGTAGAAGTATGAGTAATATTTATGGATTACGCTCCAGACTTTAAAAGATCATAAACTTTACGTCAAATTCTCAAAGTGTGAGTTTTGGATCAATTTTGTTACATTTCTAGGACATGTGGTGTCTAAGGATTAGATTGTTTTGGATCTAGTGAAGATTGAGGCTATTCGTGATTGGTCTAGACCTACATCTATGACTAAGGTTTGTAGCTTTATTAGTTTGTTAGGTTACTAGAGGTCATTCTTTGAATGTTTTACTTTTATTGCAGTGCTGATGACTAGGGTGACTAGAAAGTAGGTTCCTTTTTAGTGGTCCAAAGAGTGAGAGTCGAGCATTTTGAATGTCAAGAATTTCCTTACTTCAGCTCATATTTTGACTTTTTTAGTTGAGGTAAGGATTTACCATATACTATGATGCTTCTAGTATTAGTCTGCGTTATGTTCTAATACAGTAGGGATGAGGTATTATTCTTGTATTTGTTTGCGTTATGTTCTAATGCAAGTAGGTTGAGTTAGTGCATTGATGCAGCTGAAGGTGCATGATCATAAGCTACCCTATTTATGATTTGGAGTTAGCAGTAACAATTATTGTGCTTATGATTTTGAGGCATTACTTCATTGTTAGAACTACATGAATCATCATAGTGTTCAACACTTTATTACTCAAAGACAGATTTATTCTTCACAATGCAAATAGATGAAGTTACTAAAGGACTATGATATCTTTATTCTATTTCATCCAGCCATAATAAATGTAGTAGTAGATGCCTTGAGCCAAAAGGTAGTGAATATAGGTAGGTTGACCTTTATATTAGCTTTAGAGTAGCCATTGGCTTGGATATTCATGCCTTAACAAACATAATAGTTTGACTTTGCATCTTATACTCTAAGAATATTCTTACTAGTTTTAAGGCTTGATCTACCTTGTTTGAGAAAATTTGGAGCCACCAATTTAAGGATAATAGATTTTGTAGCACTCGTGATCAGGTTTTGAGGAGTGTTTCCTAGAAGATAGCTTGGATCCAAAGGGTATTTTGAGACATGATGGCTACATTGAGTTTTGAGGGTTGGACCCTTGATTCAATTAATATTGTGTGAGGCTTAGAGCTCTAGATATTCTATTCAACTTGGCACAACTATGATTTATAGAGATTTAAGGAAACATTATTAGTGGAGTGTCATAAAGTGTGATATAATGGATTTTTATCTCGTTGCCTATGTTACCAATAGGTAAAGGCTGAGCATCTTAGGCCTAGTATCTTGATTCAAAAATTAAACTTCCCGAGTAGAATTGGGAGCAGATCACTATTGACTTTATTAGTGTTTGCATCATAATTTCTATGGTTTCTAAAGAATTTAGGTCATTCTAGATTGGTTGACCAAATCAATATATTTTCTTCCTATTTAAATGTCCTTCAATGCCGAGAGGTTTTCCCCTATCTATGTTTATTTTATAGTTTACCTGCATGGATTACCCATATCTATTATTTCAGAAAGGGGCTTAGTATTCACTTCAATCTTCTAAATGAATTTTCATAAGGATTTGGGTATTCAAGTTGACCTCAACATCGCTTTTCAACCTCAGACTGATGGGTAGTCAAAGTCAACAATTTAGGTTATTGAGGATATGCTTTGCACTTGATTATGGACTATGGAGGTCAGTAGGAGCAACACTTATCCTAGGAGGAGTTTGACTATAACATTAACTATAATTCTAGTACTGAGATTGCATCATTTGAGGTATTATATGGTATGGATTACCAAATAATGATATTTTGGTTTGAGACCTCCAATATCAGGCACTACGGTACAGACGTTCTTTGTGAGTTGTTGAATAGGTTTTGGAGGATTCAAGATAATTTGAGGGCAGCTCAAAATATGAAGATGGTTTATGATAATCATAGACTTTATTCATTGAAGTTTAGAGTTGGTGACTGGTTTTTCCTATGAGTATCGTCCATAAATGATATGATGAGGTTTAAAAAGAGGGGTATGCTCAGCCCCGGGTATATTAGGCTATTTGAGATACTTCAAACAATTGGGGAGGAAGTTTATGACATAGACTTGTCCCCAAACTTTGTAATTGTTCACGTAGTTTTCCATGTCTCTATATTGTGATGTAATATACTAGATTATTATCATGTACTATGGTGGGACTCACTACAGCTGGTTGAGAGGTTGACCTTCAAGTAGGAGCTAGTTCTTATATTTGCAAGAAAAGTGAGGTGGTTGTGCTCTAGAGTGATTCCCGTGGTTAAGGTTTAATGTAGACACTGCCCTATTGAGGAGAATACTTGGGAGATCGAGACTGAGATCCAGACCTAATATCCCCACCTATTTGAGCCTTCAGGTACACCTTGATTCTTTACTTTCGTGGACAAAACTACATTTAGTAGGGGATATTAGCATGACCCTCTAGGTCATTTTTCGTATTTCCACACAATTTCACTCTTTAGAGCTCTCCCATAGCCTCTCTAAGTTATTTATAACTTATTGGAGATGAAAGTTTGATTGTAGGATCATTCATTTGATATTTATAGCTAATTCCCGATTTTTAATTTCTTACTACTAAGAATTGGCTATCAAGCTTAAACTTTAGGTCAACATTTTGTATTCGAATTATAATAGTTCTATTAGTTTTGAAATATCGATTTTAGGCTATGGGGACCTTTGGATTTGATCTCAAAGCTTCTAACCTCATTTAAGGCTGTTGGATATGCTTTGGTAAAACTAACCATTGGGTATTCAACCCCTTTTTCATCCAATTGACCTCAGATGACAATTTTGATTGCATTATTAAGAATATAGTGTTGAATTTGCTAGGTTTGAATAGTTCATTTGCATTCACAGTATTTTGAACAAGTCCTGGGGTTTCAATTGGAAACTTGGTAAATTCTAAGTTCAGCTGGTACAACATCAACAGATATAGGTCAAATAAGGCCTTTACAATTGTGAGGCCTAGGTCATTTTCCAAGGACAAAGTTAATTGGCTATCGTGATTGTGATGCCTTTGGAATCATTAATGATTCACTTTTCCTCATTTTTGAAGGCCAACTTTATTGCCACCGCATTCGCGAGTCTATATTTGCATTCACAAAGAGTATCCGTTAGGTCAGACCAGTCTTCCTTCATTGCAATCATGGGTGTCCAGTTTCTTTCATGTAGGGTATGTCGAGTAAAGGCATGGATTCCTAAAAGGGTTTATATGTATGCAATGAAAGGTCCCCTGACAATATTTAATATTGTCAATGAGATTTCTTTTCATTTATTTCTAAGTCCTAAGTCCCTTAAAGACCTAGATACCTTAGATATAGGGAAAGTTGATTATTTGTTGGTCAGGGTGAGATAGAGGCACGACTATAGTCATTTTTTCATCATTTATTCTATAACTTTCCATTTAAATCTTTATTAATTTTTTTTGTTTTAAACCGGAATCCCGAGTTTACTTTATGAGCTTATTTTGGGTTCATTTGTGCTTGTAATTTATCCATTTTAAGGATAAATGATTCTTTAACCTAGAGGGACTTTTTGGCAAATTCCAATATGATTTTGTTGTAGACACCACATGGATTTTTAGCTTAATTTTAGGCCCTAATTATTTATATCCAATATGGGTATTGTTATTCTCGTACTAATGTATAGGTCATTATTTTGTTAGTGAGGCATTATGTCAAAGCTTCTCAAACGGGAAAACCTACATTTTAGTGGACTTACTCAAGCATTCATTGGTGTCCAGGTAGTCTAGGCATACTTTCCTTATAAATTGAGCTATATTAAGGTACTGCTATGGTATTACGGTAGATTTGAGTTGGAACTTATGAATTGGTTGTATGTTTGGTGAAATTATTTATCCTTAGTAAATTAGCAAGTCATTTTTATAGAATTGACTCCTTCATCCTCTCCTTGAATTAAACTATGACCTTATGGATTGGTAGATTTACTTGAAACCATGAAGTGGAGATGCGAAGGCTTAATCGAGTTTTTGGTAGAATTTTACCTTAGTATAAATGTTTGAGGTGTATTAACGGGCCCCGATGCCCCTCGTTAAGGTTAGCTATATTAATTATCTCCTTGTAGATCTTGGGGGCCTTCTTTCATCCTTACATATATATATATAAAAATAAATAAATATACGTACATATATACTGTAGGATGATTTAGACATCTTTTTGATTCTTGATTAGACTTGTTAACCTGAATTTATTTTAATGACTGGTTAGAGTTTTGTAATTGGAATTTACTTATGATACTTAAAAACTGATTTGAGTCTGACACTTACTATTCTTGTATGATATTTAAAGAACTGTTTAAGTCTGTCATTTACTATTTACTTATGACACTAGAGTCCGACATTTATGGTTCACTTGTGATATTAAGGATCTTATTCGAGTCTAGTGTTTTGGTGTGAAAGTATTCACAAAAATGGTTTCGATGGTCGGTTACTTGTTTATTAGCATTATTGTTACTATTCTTTTTGTTGTATCCATTACGTTTATGGAGGCTCCAATGTATTATCCTTTTCTTTTTTGCACCTTTTGGGTATATGGGGACCAGTTATGCTATAGTTAGCGAGTATTATTTTTTATATTAGCTTATTATGTAAATTATTATCTGTCAGACAAAGCATTATTTCTGGTTTGGACTTTTATCTCTAACTTAATTTTACATTCTCGAATCTTATTATGAGTTTATTATGATTTAGCTCAGCCGCCAATGCACTTTTTGTACAGATCCAAGTACTAGTTATCTTCTTTGATATTCTATCAAGCTTATTCTAGAGTCATAGGGTGAGCTTTCAAATCCCGAGGTAATTCTCTCTCCTTCTGCTACTTTTTAATAGTCTTATTTTTTATACTATTTGTATATTGATACTATAAGTACAGTTATTATTTTGGTTAGTGTCTCTTGTACCAACCTTATTAGTTTGTGGGATACCTTTTGCTCTTTCTATCATCTTATATATATATAATTATATATATATATGCTATCATTTTTATATTCAATCACGTACAATCCATTTGTATGCTTATCTTTTAGTATTCGGCACAACTTCTACTAACTAGCCCATTATTTCTCGTTTTAGGCTATGATTTGACTTACCTACTGGTGGGTTAAAGTAGGTGCCATCATGACTTGACAAATTGTGCCGTGAAATATTATGTTCGTCTCTTGGAGGACAATATTTTAATCCTATTTCCTATATTTATACCCAATTATTTTCTTTCCAATATTATTCATTTTTATTAAACTACCATTGCTTATTAACTAAAAAGGCTAATCAAATTTCTAGTAAGTAGACCTATAAGTTGAGTTTAATTGAGATGTTTGCTCTTAGCCACATACAAATTCAATTGTATGTGTATCAAGATAAACTGTTTGTGCCCAACCTAGGTCCAGATCTGTTTTATAGATTTGACTCATTTATTTGACTAACTTAATTTTGTTTGCTTTGTATGCAACTTAGAATGGCAAGGAATGATGAATAAGTAACTAAAACATTTAGCAATGATAACATAGGTAACAAAGCTGGAAAATTGTTTCCTGCTGAACAGAGTGAAGATGTGGAGCAACACATGATTTTGATATGAAGAAAATAAATATGTAAAAGAGAAACCATAGACCCTCTCCTAGTAGGAGCTAGTTCTTATATTTGCAAGAAAAGTGAGGTGGTTGTGCTCTAGAGTGATTCCAGTAGTTATGGTTTAATGTGGACACTGCCCTATTGAGGAGAATACTTGGGAGATCGAGAGTGAGATCCAGACCTAATATCCCCACCTATTTGAGCCTTCAGGTACACCTTTATTCTTTACTTTCGTGGACAAAACTACATTTAGTAGTGGATATTAGCATGACACTCTAGTTCATTTTTTGGATTTCCACACTATTTCACTCCTTAGAGCTCTCCCATAGCCTCTCTAAGTTATTTATGACTTATTGGAGCTGACAGTTTGATTGTTGGATCATTCATTTGATATTTATAGCTAATTCCCTATTTTTAATTTCTTACTACTAAGAATTGGCTATCAAGCTTAAAAATTAGGTCAACATTTTGTATTCGAATTATAATAGTTCTATGAGTTTTGAAATATCAATTTTAGTCTATGGGGACCTTTAGTTTTGATCTTAAAGCTTCTAAACTCATTTAAGGCTGTTGGATGTGCTTTGGTAAAAATGACCATTGGGTATTCGACCCTTTTTTCATCCAATTGACCTCAGATGACAATTTTGATTGCATTATTGAGAATATAGTGTTGAATTTGGTAGGGTAGAATAGTTCATTTGCATTCACAGTATTTTGAACAAGTCCTGGGGTTTCAATTGGAAACTTGGTAAATTCTAAATTCAGCTGGTACAACAACAACGGATATAGGTCAAATATGGCCTTTACATTTGTGAGGCCTTGGTCATTTTCCAAGGACAAAGTGAATTGGCTATCGCGATTGTGATGCCCTTGGAATCATTAATGATTCACTTTTCCTCATTTTTGAAGGCCAACTTTATTGCCACCGCATTCGCGAGTCTATCTTTGCATTCACAAAGAGTATCCGTTAGGTCGGACCAGTCTTCCTTCATTGAAATCATTGTTGGCCAGTTTCTTTCATGTAGGGTATGTCGAGTGAAGGCCTGCATTCCTAAAAGGGTTTATATGTATGCAATGAAAGGTCCCCTGACAATATTTAATATTGTCAATGTGATTTCTTTTCAATTATTTCTAAGTCCCAAGTCCTTTAAAGACCTAGATACCTTAGATATAGGGAAGGTTGATTATTCGGTGGTCAGGGTGAGATAGAGGGACGACTATAGTCATTTTTTTATCATTTATTCTATATGTTTCCATTTAAATCTTTATTAATTTTTTTTGTTTTAAACCGGAATCCCTAGTTTACTTTATGAGCTTATTTTGGGTTCATTTGTACTTGTAATTTATCCATTTTAAGGATAAATGATTCTTGAACCTAGAGAGACTTTTTGGCAAATTCTAATATGATTTTGTTGTAGACACCACATGGATTTTTAGCTTAATTTTAGGCCCAAATTATTTATATCCAATATGGGTATTGTTATTCTCGTACTAATGTATAGGTCATTATTTTGTTAGTGAGGCATTATGTGAAAGCTTCTCAAAAGGGAAAACCTATATTTTAGTGGACTTACTCAAGCATTCATCGATCACCAGGTAGGCTAGGCATAATTTCCTTATATATTGAGCTATATTAAGGTACTGCTATGGTATTACTGTAGATTTGGGTTGGAACTTATGAATTGTTTTATATCTGGTGAAATTATTTATCTTCAGTAAATTAGCTAGTCATTTTTTATAGAATTGACTCCTTCATCCTCTCCTTGAATTAAACTATGACCTTATGGATTGGTATATTTACTTGAAACCATGGAGTGGAGATGGGAAGGATTAATCGAGTTTTTGGTAGAATTTTACCTTAGTATAAATGTTTGAGGTTTATTAACGGGCCCCGATGCCCCTCTTTAAGGTTAACTATATTAATTATCTCCTGGTAGATCTTGGAGGCCTTCTTTCATCCTTACATATATATATATATATAATATATATATATACGTACATATATACTGTAGGATGATTTAGACATCTTTTTGATTCTTGATTAGACTTGTTAACCTGAATTTATTTTAAAGACTGGTTAGAGTTTTGTAATTGGAATTTACTTATGATACTTAAAAACCGATTTGAGTCTGACACTTACTATTCTTGTATGATATTTAAAGAACTGCTTAAGTCTGTCATTTACTATTTACTTAAGACACTAGAGTCCGACATTTATGGTTCACTTGTGATATTAAGAATCTTATTTGAGTCTAGTGTTTTGGTGTGAAAGTATTCACAAAAATGGTTTCGATGGTCGGGTACTTTTTGATTACCATTATCGTTACTATTCTCTTTGTTGTATCCATTACGTTTCTGGAGGCTCCAATGTATTATCCTTTTCTTTTTTGCACCTTTTGGGCATATGGGGACCAGTTATGCTATAGTTAGCGAGTATTATTTTTTATATTATCTTATTATGTAAATTATTATCTGTCAGCCAAAGCATTATTTCTGGTTTGGCCTTTTATCTCTAACTTAATTTTACATTCTCAAATCTTATTATAAGTTTATTATGATTTAGCTCAGCCGCCAATGAACTTTTTATACAGATCCAAGTACTAGTTATCTCCTTTTATATTCTATCAAGCTTATTCTAGAGTCATAGGGTGAGCATTCAAATCCTGAGGTAATTCTCTCTCCTTCTGCTACTTTTGAATAGTCTTATTTTTTAGACTATTTGTATATTGATACTATTAGTACACTTATTATTTTGGTTAATGACTCTTGTACCAACCTTATTAGTTTGTGGGATACCTTTTGCTCTTTCTGTCATCTTATATATATATATAATTATATATATATGCTATCATTTTTATATTCAGTCACCTACAATCCATTTGTATGCTTATCTTTTGGTATTCGGCACAACTTCTACTAACTAGCCCATTATTTCTCGTTTTAGGCTATGATTTGACTTACCTACTGGTGGGTTAAAGTAGGTGCCATCATGACATGACAAATTGTGTCGTGAAATATTATGTTCGTCTCTTGGAGGACAATATTTTAATCCTATTTCCCATATTTATATCCAATTATTTTCTATCCAATATTATTCATTTTTATTACACTTCCATTGCTTGTTAACTAAAAAGACTAATCAAATTTCTAGTAAATAGACCTATAACTTGAGTTTAATTGAGTTGTTTGCTCTTAGCCTCATACAAATTCAATTGTATGTATATCAGGATAAACAGTTTGTGCCCAACCTAGGTCCAGATCTGTTTTATAGATTTGACTCATTTATTTCACTAACTTAATTTTGTTTGCTTTGTAGGCAACTTAGAATGGCAAGGAATGATGAATAAGTAACTAAAACATTTAGAAATGATAACATAGCTAACAAAGCTAGAAAATTGTTTCCTGCTGAACAGAGTGAAGATGTGCAACAACACATGATTTGTATATGAAGAAAATAAATATGTAAAAGAGAAACCATAGACCCTCTCCTAGTAGGAGCTAGTTCTTATATTTGCAAGAAAAGTGAGGTGGTGGTGCTCTAGAGTGATTCCAGTGGTTAAGGTTTAATGTAGACACTGCCCTATTGAGGAGGATACTTGGGAGATCGAGAGTGAGATCCAGAACTAATATCCCCACCTATTTGAGCCTTCATATAAACCTTGATTCTTTAGTTTCGTGGACAAAACTACATTTAGTAGTGGATATTAACATGACCCTCTAGGTCATTTTTCCGATTTCCACATAATTTCACTCTTTAGAGCTCTCCCATAGCCTCTCTAAGTTATTTATGACTTATTGGAGCTGACAGTTTGATTGTTGGATCATTCATTTGATATTTATAGCTAAATCCCTATTTTTAATTTCTTACTACTAAGAATTGGCTATCAAGCTTAAACTTTAGGTCAACATTTTGTATTCAAATTATAATAGTTATATTAGTTTTAAAATATTGATTTTTGGCTATGGGGACCTTTGGTTTTGATCTTTAAGCTTCTAAACTCATTTAAAGCTGTTGGATGTGCTTTGGTAAAAATGACCATTGGGTATTCGGCCCTTTTTTCATCCAATTGACCTCAGATGACAATTTTGATTGAATTATTGAGAATATAGTATTGAATTTGGTAGGGTAGAATAGTTCATTTGCATTCATAGTATTTTGAACAAGTCCTGGGGTTTCAATTGGAAACTTGGTAAATTCTAAGTTCAGCTGGTACAACATCAACGGATATAGGTCAAATAAGGCCTTTACATTTGTGAGGCCTAGGTCATTTTCCAAGGACAAAGTTAATTGGCTATCGTGATTGTGATGCCCTTGGAATCATTAATGATTCACTTTTCCTCATTTTTGAAGGCAAACTTTATTGCCACCGCATTCGCGAGTCTATCTTTGCATTCACAAAGAGTATCCGTTAGGTCGGACCAATCTTCCTTCATTGCAATCATGGGTGGCCAGTTTCTTTCATGTAGGGTATGTCGAGTGAAGGCCTGCATTCCTAAAAGGGTTTATATGTACGCCATGAAAGGTCCCCTGACAATATTTAATATTGTCAATGTGATTTCTCTTCAATTATTTCTAAGTCCCAAGTCCCTTAAAGACCTACATACCTTAGATATAGGGAAGGTTGATTATTCGGTGGTCAGGGTGAGATAGAGGCACGACTATAGTCATTTTTTCATCATTTATTCTATAAGTTTCCATTTAAGTCTTTATTTTTTTTGTTTTAAACCGGAATCCCTAGTTTACTTTATGAGCTTATTTTGGGTTCATTTGTGCTTCTAATTTATCCATTCTAAAGATAAATGATTCTTGAACCTAGAGGGACTTTTTGGCAAATTCTAATATGATTTTGTTGTAGACACCACATGGATTTTTAGCTTAATTTTAGGCCCAAATTATTTATATCCAATATGGGTATTATTATTCTTGTACTA
Organism: Capsicum baccatum var. pendulum; assembly: GCA_030864225.1. Classification (NCBI taxonomy): domain Eukaryota; kingdom Viridiplantae; phylum Streptophyta; class Magnoliopsida; order Solanales; family Solanaceae; genus Capsicum; species Capsicum baccatum. Next base: position 101,764,267 of record CM061556.1, read on the forward strand.
ATGTATAGGTCATTATTTTGTTAGTGAGGCATTATGTGAAAGCTTCTCAAAAGGGAAAACCTATATTTTAGTGGACTTACTCAAGCATTCATCGGTCTCCAAGTAGGCTAGGCATACTTTCCTAATATATTGAGCTATATTAAGGTACTGCTATGGTATTACGGTATATTTGGGTTGGAACTTATGAATTGTTTTATGTCTGGTGAAATTATTTATCTTCAGTAAATTAGCAAGTCATTTTTTATAGAATTGACTCCTTCATCCTCTCCTTGAATTAAACTATGACCTTATGGATTGGTATATTTACCTGAAACAATGGAGTGGAGATGGGAAGGCTTAATCGAGTTTTTGGTATAATTTTACCTTAGTATAAATGTTTGAGGTTTATTAACGGGCCCCGATGCCCCTCTTTAAGGTTAACTATATTAATTATCTCCTTGTAGATCTTGGAGGCCTTCTTTCATCCTTACATATATATATATATAAATATATATATATATATACGTACATATATACTGTAGGATGATTTAGACATCTTTTTGATTCTTGATTAGACTTGTTAACCTGAATTTATTTTAAAGACTGGTTAGAGTTTTGTAATTGGAATTTACTTATGATACTTAAAAACCGATTTGAGTCTGACACTTACTATTCTTGTATGATATTTAAAGAACTGTTTAAGTCTGTCATTTACTATTTACTTAAGACACTAGAGTCCGACATTTATGGTTCACTTGTGATATTAAGAATCTTATTTGAGTCTAGTGTTTTGGTGTGAAAGTATTCACAAAAATGGTTTCGATGGTCGGGTACTTTTTGATTACCATTATCGTTACTATTCTCTTTGTTGTATCCATTACGTTTCTGGAGGCTCCAATGTATTATCCTTTTCTTTTTTGCACTTTTTGGGCATATGGGGACCAGTTATGCTATAGTTAGCGAGTATTATTTTTTATATTATCTTATTATGTAAATTATTATCTGTCAGCCAAAGCATTATTTCTGGTTTGGCCTTTTATCTCTAACTTAATTTTACATTCTCAAATCTTATTATGAGTTTATTATGATTTAGCTCAGCCGCCAATGAACTTTTTATACAGATCCAAGTACTAGTTATCTCCTTTTATATTCTATCAAGCTTATTCTAGAGTCATAGGGTGAGCATTCAAATCCTGAGGTAATTCTCTCTCCTTCTGCTACTTTTGAATAGTCTTATTTTTTAGACTATTTGTATATTGATACTATTAGTACACTTATTATTTTGGTTAATGACTCTTGTACCAACCTTATTAGTTTGTGGGATACCTTTTGCTCTTTCTGTCATCTTATATATATATATAATTATATATATATGCTATCATTTTTATATTCAGTCACCTACAATCCATTTGTATGCTTATCTTTTGGTATTCGGCACAACTTCTACTAACTAGCCCATTATTTCTCGTTTTAGGCTATTATTTGACTTACCTACTGGTGGGTTAAAGTAGGTGCCATCATGACATGACAAATTGTGTCGTGAAATATTATGTTCGTCTCTTGGAGGACAATATTTTAATCCTATTTCCCATATTTATATCCAATTATTTTCTATCCAATATTATTCATTTTTATTACACTTCCATTGCTTGTTAACTAAAAAGACTAATCAAATTTCTAGTAAATAGACCTATAACTTGAGTTTAATTGAGTTGTTTGCTCTTAGCCTCATACAAATTCAATTGTATGTATATCAGGATAAACAGTTTGTGCCCAACCTAGGTCCAGATCTGTTTTATAGATTTGACTCATTTATTTCACTAACTTAATTTTGTTTGCTTTGTAGGCAACTTAGAATGGCAAGGAATGATGAATAAGTAACTAAAACATTTAGCAATGATCACATAGCTAACAAAGCTAGAAAATTGTTTCCTGCTGAACAGAGTGAAGATGTGGAACAACACATGATTTGTATATGAAGAAAATAAATATGTAAAAGAGAAACCATAGACCCTCTCCTAGTAGGAGCTAGTTCTTATATTTGCAAGAAAAGTGAGGTGGTGGTGCTCTAGAGTGATTCCAGTGGTTAAGGTTTAATGTAGACACTGCCCTATTGAGGAGGATACTTGGGAGATCGAGAGTGAGATCCAGAACTAATATCGCCACCTATTTGAGCCTTCATATACACCATGATTCTTTAGTTTCGTGGACAAAACTACATTTAGTAGTGGATATTAACATGACCCTCTAGGTCATTTTTCCGATTTCCACATAATTTCACTCTTTAGAGCTCTCCCATATCCTCTCTAAGTTATTTATGACTTATTGGAGCTGACAGTTTGATTGTTGGATCATTCATTTGATATTTATAGCTAAATCCCTATTTTTAATTTCTTACTACTAAGAATTGGCTATCAAGCTTAAACTTTAGGTCAACATTTTGTATTCGAATTATAATAGTTATATTAGTTTTAAAATATTGATTTTTGGCTATGGGGACCTTTGGTTTTGATCTTTAAGCTTCTAAACTCATTTAAAGCTGTTGGATGTGCTTTGGTAAAAATGACCATTGGGTATTCGGCCCTTTTTTCATCCAATTGACCTCAGATGACAATTTTGATTGAATTATTGAGAATATAGAGTTGAATTTGGTAGGGTAGAATAGTTCATTTGCATTCATAGTATTTTGAACAAGTCCTGGGGTTTCAATTGGAAACTTGGTAAATTCTAAGTTCAGCTGGTACAACATCAACGGATATAGGTCAAATAAGGCCTTTATATTTGTGAGGCCTAGGTCATTTTCCAAGGACAAAGTTAATTGGCTATCGTGATTGTGATGCCCTTGGAATCATTAATGATTCACTTTTCCTCATTTTTGAAGGCAAACTTTATTGCCACCGCATTCGCGAGTCTATCTTTGCATTCACAAAGAGTATCCGTTAGGTCGGACCAATCTTCCTTCATTGCAATCATGGGTGGCCAGTTTCTTTCATGTAGGGTATGTCGAGTGAAGGCCTGCATTCCTAAAAGGGTTTATATGTACGCCATGAAAGGTCCCCTGACAATATTTAATATTGTCAATGTGATTTCTCTTCAATTATTTCTAAGTCCCAAGTCCCTTAAAGACCTACATACCTTAGATATAGGGAAGGTTGATTATTCGGTGGTCAGGGTGAGATAGAGGCACGACTATAGTCATTTTTTCATCATTTATTCTATAAGTTTCCATTTAAGTCTTTATTTTTTTTTTGTTTTAAACCGGAATCCCTAGTTTACTTTATGAGCTTATTTTGGGTTCATTTGTGCTTCTAATTTATCCATTCTAAAGATAAATGATTCTTGAACCTAGAGGGACTTTTTGGCAAATTCTAATATGATTTTGTTGTAGACACCACATGGATTTTTAGCTTAATTTTAGGCCCAAATTATTTATATCCAATATGGGTATTATTATTCTTGTACTAATGTATAGGTCATTATTTTGTTAGTGAGGCATTATGTGAAAGCTTCTCAAAAGGGAAAACCTATATTTTAGTGGACTTACTCAAGCATTCATCGGTCTCCAAGTAGGCTAGGCATACTTTCCTAATATATTGAGCTATATTAAGGTACTGCTATGGTATTACGGTATATTTGGGTTGGAACTTATGAATTATTTTATGTCTGGTGAAATTATTTATCTTTAGTAAATTAGCAAGTCATTTTTTATAGAATTGACTCCTTCATCCTCTCCTTGAATTAAACTATGACCTTATAGATTGGTATATTTACCTGAAACAATGGAGTGGAGATGGGAAGGATTAATCGAGTTTTTTGTAGAATTTTACCTTAGTATAAATGTTTGAGGTTTATTAACGGGCCCCGATGCCCCTCTTTAAGGTTAACTATATTAATTATCTCCTTGTAGATCTTGGAGGCCTTCTTTCATCCTTACATATATATATATATATATATATATATATATATATATATATATATATATATATATACGTACATATATACTGTAGGATGATTTAGACATCTTTTTGATTCTTGATTAGACTTGTTAACCTGAATTTATTTTAAAGACTGGTTAGAGTTTTGTAATTGGAATTTACTTATGATACTTAAAAACCGATTTGAGTCTGACACTTACTATTCTTGTATGATATTTAAAGAACTGTTTAAGTCTGTCATTTACTATTTACTTAAGACACTAGAGTCCGACATTTATGGTTCACTTGTGATATTAAGAATCTTATTTGAGTCTAGTGTTTTGGTGTGAAAGTATTCACAAAAATGGTTTCGATGGTCAGGTACTTTTTGATTACCATTATCGTTACTATTCTCTTTGTTGTATCCATTACGTTTCTGGAGGCTCCAATGTATTATCCTTTTCTTTTTTGCACCTTTTGGGCATATGGGGACCAGTTATGCTATAGTTAGCGAGTATTATTTTTTATATTATCTTATTATGTAAATTATTATCTGTCAGCCAAAGCATTATTTCTGGTTTGGCCTTTTATCTCTAACTTAATTTTACATTCTCAACTCTTATTATATGTTTATTATGATTTAGCTCAGCCGCCAATGCACTTTTTATATAGATCCAAGTACTAGTTATCTCCTTTGATATTCTATCAAGCTTATTCTAGAGTCATAGGGTGAGCTTTCAAATCCTGAGGTAATTCTCTCTCCTTCTGCTACTTTTGAATAGTCTTATTTTTTAGACTATTTGTATATTGATACTATTAGTACACTTATTATTTTGGTTAATGACTCTTGTACCAACCTTATTAGTTTGTGGGATACCTTTTGCTCTTTCTGTCATCTTATATATATAATTATATATATATGCTATCATTTTTATATTCAGTCACCTACAATCCATTTGTATGCTTATCTTTTGGTATTCGGCACAACTTCTACTAACTAGCCCATTATTTCTCGTTTTAGGCTATGATTTGACTTACCTACTGGTGGGTTAAAGTAGGTGCCATCATGACATGACAAATTGTGCCGTGAAATATTATGTTCGTCTCTTGGAGGACAATATTTTAATCCTATTTCCCATATTTATATCCAATTGTTTTCTATCCAATATTATTCATTTTTATTACACTTCCATTGCTTGATAACTAAAAAGACTAATCAAATTTCTAGTAAATAGACCTATAACTTGAGTTTAATTGAGTTGTTTGCTCTTAGCCTCATACAAATTCAATTGTATGTATATCAGGATAAACAGTTTGTGCCCAACCTAGGTCCAGATCTGTTTTATAGATTTGACTCATTTATTTCACTAACTTAATTTTGTTTGCTTTGTAGGCAACTTAGAATGGCAAGGAATGATGAATAAGTAACTAAAACATTTAGCAATGATCACATAGCTAACAAAGCTAGAAAATTGTTTCCTGCTGAACAGAGTGAAGATGTGGAACAACACATGATTTGTATATGAAGAAAATAAATATGTAAAAGAGAAACCATAGACCCTCTCCTAGTAGGAGCTAGTTCTTATATTTGCAAGAAAAGTGAGGTGGTGGTGCTCTAGAGTGATTCCAGTGGTTAAGGTTTAATGTAGACACTGCCCTATTGAGGAGGATACTTGGGAGATCGAGAGTGAGATCCAGAACTAATGTCCCCACCTATTTGAGCCTTCATATACACCTTGATTCTTTAGTTTCGTGGACAAAACTACATTTAGTAGTGGATATTAGCATGACCCTCTAGGTCATTTTTCGGATTTCCACATAATTTCACTCTTTAGAGCTCTCCCATAGCCTCTCTAAGTTATTTATGACTTATTGGAGCTGACAGTTTGATTGTTGGATCATTCATTTGATATTTATAGCTAAATCCCTATTTTTAATTTCTTACTACTTAGAATTGGCTATCAAGCTTAAACTTTAGGTAAACATTTTGTATTCGAATTATAATAGTTCTATTAGTTTTAAAATATTGATTTTTGGCTATGGGGACCTTTGGTTTTGATCTTTAAGCTTCTAAACTCATTTAAAGCTGTTGGATGTGCTTTGGTAAAAATGACCATTGGGTATTCGACCCTTTTTTCATCCAATTGACCTCAGATGACAATTTTGATTGCATTATTGAGAATATAGTGTTGAATTTGGTAGGGTAGAATAGTTCATTTGCATTCATAGTATTTTGAACAAGTCCTGGGGTTTCAATTGGAAACTTGGTAAATTCTAAGTTCAGCTGGTACAACATCAACGGATATAGGTCAAATATGGCCTTTACATTTGTGAGGCCTAGGTCATTTTCCAAGGACAAAGTTAATTGGCTATCGCGATTGTGATGCCCTTAGAATCATTAATGATTCACTTTTCCTCATTTTTGAAGGCCAACATTATGACCACCGCATTCGCGAGTCTATCTTTGCATTCACAAAGAATATCCATTAGGTCGGACCAGTCTTCCTTCGTTGCAATCATGGGTGGCCAGTTTCGTTCATGTAGGGTATGTCGAGTGAAGGCCTGCATTCCTAAAAGGGTTTAAATGTATGCAATGAAAGGTCCCCTGACAATATTTAATATTTTCAATGTGATTTCTTTTCAATTATTTCTAAGTCCTAAGTCCCTTAGAGTCCTAGATACCTTAGATATAGGGAAGGCTGATTATTCGGTGGTCAGGGTGAGATAGAGGCACGACTATAGTCATTTTTTCATCATTTATTCTATATGTTTCCATTTAAATCTTTATTAATTTTTTTTGTTTTAAACCGGAATCCCTAGTTTACTTTATGAGCTTATTTTTGGTTCATTTGTGCTTGTAATTTATCCATTTTAAGGATAAATGATTCTTGAACCTAGAGGGACTTTTTGGAAAATTCTAATATGATTTTGTTGTAGACACCACATGGATTTTTAGCTTAATTTTAGGCCCAAATTATTTATATCCAATATGGGTATTGTTATTCTCGTACTAATATATAGGTCATTATTTTGTTAGTGAGGCATTATGTGAAAGCTTCTCAAAAGGGAAAACCTATATTTTAGTGGACTTACTCAAGCATTCATCGATCTCCAGGTAGGCTAGGCATACTTTCCTTATATATTGAGCTATATTAAGGTACTGCTATGGTATTACTGTAGATTTGGGTTGGAACTTATGAATTGTTTTATGTCTGGTGAAATTATTTATCTTCAGTAAATTAGCAAGTCATTTTTTATAGAATTGACTCCTTCATCCTCTCCTTGAATTAAACTATGACCTTATGGATTGGTATATTTACTTGAAACCATGGAGTGGAGATGGGAAGGCTTAATCGAGTTTTTGGTAGAATTTTACCTTAGTATAAATGTTTGAGGTTTATTAACGGGCCCCGATGCCCCTCTTTAAGGTTAACTATATTAATTATCTCCTTGTAGATCTTGGAGGCCTTCTTTCATCCTTACATATATATATATATATATATATATATATATATATATATATATATATATACGTACATATATACTGTAGGATGATTTAGACATCTTTTTGATTCTTGATTAGACTTGTTAACCTGAATTTATTTTAAAAACTGGTTAGAGTTTTGTAATTGGAATTTACTTATGATACTTAAAAACCGATTTGAGTCTGACACTTACTATTCTTGTATGATATTTAAAGAACTGTTTAAGTCTGTCATTTACTATTTACTTAAGACACTAGAGTCCGACATTTATGGTTCACTTGTGATATTAAGAATCTTATTTGAGTCTAGTGTTTTGGTGTGAAAGTATTCACAAAAATGGTTTCGATGGTCGGGTACTTTTTGATTACCATTATCGTTACTATTCTCTTTGTTGTATCCATTACGTTTCTGGAGGCTCCAATGTATTATCCTTTTCTTTTTTGCACCTTTTGGGCATATGGGGACCAGTTATGCTATAGTTAGCGAGTATTATTTTTTATATTATCTTATTATGTAAATTATTATCTGTCAGCCAAAGCATTATTTCTGGTTTGGCCTTTTATCTCTAACTTAATTTTACATTCTCAAATCTTATTATGAGTTTATTATGATTTAGGTCAGCCGCCAATGAACTTTTTATACAGATCCAAGTACTAGTTATCTCCTTTGATATTCTATCAAGCTTATTCTAGAGTCATAGGGTGAGCATTCAAATCCTGAGGTAATTCTCTCTCTTTCTGCTACTTTCGAATAGTCTTATTTTTTAGACTATTTGTATATTGATACTATTAGTACACTTATTATTTTGGTTAATGACTCTTGTACCAACCTTATTAGTTTGTGGAATACCTTTTGCTCTTTCTGTCATCTTATATATATATAATTATATATATATGCTATCATTTTTATATTCAGTCACCTACAATCCATTTGTATGCTTATCTTTTGGTATTCGACACAACTTCTACTAACTAGCCCATTATTTCTCGTTTTAGGCTATGATTTGACTTACCTACTGGTGGGTTAAAGTAGGTGCCATCATGACATGACAAATTATGCCGTGAAATATTATGTTCGTCTCTTGGAGGACAATATTTTAATCCTATTTCCTATATTTATACCCAATTATTTTCTTTCCAATATTATTCATTTTTATTACACTTCCATTGCTTGTTAACTAAAAAGACTAATCAAATTTCTAGTTAATAGACCAATAACTTGAGTTTAATAGAGATGTTTGCTCTTAGCCTCATACAAATTCAATTGTATTTATATCAGGATAAACAATTTGTGCATCCCCAACCTAGGTCCAGATCTGTTTTATAGATTTGACTCATTTATTTGACTAACTTAATTTTGTTTGCTTTGTAGGCAACTTAGAATGGCATGGAATGATGAATAAGTAACTAAAACATTTAGCAATGATAACATAGGTAACAAAGCTGGAAAATTGTTTCCTGCTGAACAGAGTGAAGATGTGGAGCAACACATGATTTTGATATGAAGAAAATAAATATGTAAAAGAGAAACCATAGACCCTCTCCCTTTGATAATGCAGAGAATGATGGAATAGGCGTGATAATGAGTTTTGAGAACCTCTGGGAAAATCTAATGAAATTACTAGAGGCATAAATGGTGAAATGGCTGTAGTATTAAATAGCGCAGAACATTTCTAATGCACTTATTGGTGGGGATATGTAAATAACCTTTTCATTTTTATTAGTAAGTCTACCATACCCAAATTTGGTTTAAGGTTTTTTCCAAATTAGGAGTTAAAATTTTCAAGCTAGGCTAGTCTTAGATAAAAATAAAGTGAGGTATTGTCTAGGGTAATTCAAAATGGATTAGCTAAAAGTTACATGTTTTGTGTTTATTTGTGACAACAAAGATGATAAGGAGTCCATAGGATCTTTTGGAACTAAATTCAAATGAGTTTATCTTCCTATCTCAAATTTGACATAAAATAGTTGGTTGTAGAAGGAATTTTCCTACTATAGCGAGAGTTAACTTTGACATATCCTGCCATAGCGTGTGGATCCTTCCATAGTAAGGTTGTTATAGGGGGATAGGGTAGGTATAATGAGATATGTTTTGGTTAATGCAGAGAATATTAAAAACTGTAATTTTTATTTTTTATTAATCTAAGGACTAGGAGAGTCAATTTTGGACGATTTCCACCTAAATTCCATTATTTTTCATAAAGAACACAACTAAGCAGAAAGTGCACAGCAAGGCAAGACTCACGTCTAATAGAGTGGTGCAAGATTTTATTGAGCTAGGTCATGGTTGAATGTAGTAGAACACAACTTTATTTATGGGTGTATGTTTACTATTTTTTGGTATACTTGTTACAATGATGTTCAAAGAAAGTAAATGGCTAGTTGATAAGCCAAGTGTTAATCACATGCAATAAAATAATATTAAAAGTTTATTGGTTTTACAAGTGCAATTATATTTTTTAGTACTGGCGTGATACATGTTGATTATCATGGGGTGTACTGGTACTTTAACATCTTTAGTAGATTGGTTGGTATAAGGTTGGCATGCACTTGATGTATTCCATTTTTATACATAGACAAGAGCTTATCCTCTATAGGTCATCACAAGTTGTCAGCCATGAGACCCTTATCATATGCGTACAAAGTATTGTTGATAGTGATAGTTCCTTGAGTGAACTAGGTTTATATATTTATTTACTATATTTGGTTCCTTGAGTGAATTGGGACTTATGATTATTAGCATTATTATTGTTGAAATTTATTCTTAAGTGGTCCAAACTAAATTACAAATGATTTACATAACTCTTTATTTGTATATATAATTAAGTATTTGAGACATGGTTAGCATGCTGTTGAGTCATGGTTTGGTGACTTGGATTCCTTCTAGCTTTCATGGTCTTGGAATGAGTTATCTATTTTGACTTTTATTTGACTGAATTTTGTAGTGTTGTTAAATAATGATAAGTGTAATATGCTTGAGGTAAAGTTATATGGTAGGAGTTCATTATTATTCTTATTTTGGTAAGTTATTGTAATGATACCCAGGTTATTTTATTCATGTCCAATAATTTTCACCATTTAGAGATTTCTCATAGTTGCCCTAAGTCATTTATGACTTACTAGAATCGATAGTTCAGTTATCGGGTAGTTCATTTAGTTTTTAGAGTCAACTCCCTATTTTGATGTCTTCAGTGGTTGAAATTGTCTACCGACCTAACATATCAATTAAAAAACCGTGTATGCCAATTCCAATAGTTTCAACAGTTCCAAATATAGATAGTACTAGTGGAACTTTAGTTTGGGTCATGAGACATCAAAACTCATTTTGAGTTATTAGCCAAAAGTTAAGAAAAATGGTAAGTAGGTATAGGAACCACTTCTCATTGAAACAACCTCGTATGGAAATTTTAACTGGTCTATTGTGTCAAGAATGTCGTATTTGATAAGGTAGATTAGTTCATTTCAACTGGTGTATGGAATACGCGACTAGCCGGTCTCTTAAATGACCTATCTTGGCCCACTGGTATCTGCTAAGAGAGAAACATGTTTTCTTCTTCCAATTTATAGTAAGCTTCCATTAATTTCTTGATACAATCCTTTCTCTTTCTCTAAAATCCCTAGAATCTTCGTGGCTTGATTGCTCTTGTTTTCATAAGTATATTATGATTTTTATAGAGTGGCACCTTGTAAAATCTTCTTGAATAGGGAAATTAGTGGTTTGACTGATTCTTTGGGTTTTTCTTTGGATTCCAGTTAATCTATGATTACCGTCTTCGTAGATTGATCTATTTCATAGTATGATAATGGTATTATGCTTGATATAGAATATGATTTAGGTGTTGGAGGTATGATTAAAAATATTTAGGTTAGTTCGACTGCTTAGGCAATCTTGGAATCGTAATTTATGCGTAGTTGGCTTAGTTGATCATGTTTAAGGATAAATTGCCATCTTAGGGAGAATTAGGGATTGTTTAACATCTATAAATGAATTTAGATATGTTAGCCCAGTCTAAGGTAGAATTTACCTAAAAATGGATTTCGGGGTTAGAAGTGGGTCCCTTCAATCCTCCTTATGCCAACACTTGTGTTAGTTTTTGTAGTCTTATATACGCTTATTGACTCCTTATCAATGATTTTTTTGGGAATTTGAGGATGTTAAATATGAAATAATTATGCTAGTTTGGTAACTGGGAGTTAGTGCTAATTCTAGACAAAGTTTGGCGGTTTATTAATGGAGTGTACATATATGGGTAATTAATATCACTTACGGATAAGGGTTATTGTTATGACTTATTGATATGGTCAATTAATATGAGTTTTATTTCAAGTCTAGTAATTATAGATGATGTTGATAATATGAGTTCCATTTCATGTTTGACAATTGATGATGATATTGACATATAAGTTATGGTTTGAGTATAGCAATTGATGATGATATTCATATTATGAGTTTCGATTTGAGTTTAAAAAATAGTGTTATGATGTTGATACTATTGATGATGATATGAGGATGATGATATGACTTCATGTTCAAGTCGGACATTGGGAGTTGTGAACATTTTGATTCGATATGGATAGTTTGAGGGTTATAGAGATATTCAGTGGAGTTAAGTATCTTTAATTGTTTGTTTCTCCTTGATTGAACCCTCTAAGCTTATGGGGTCCTACGAAGGATTATTTAATTTTCTGCACTTATTGGCTTATAGGGGCCTATTTAGTAGTTATAATTGTGTGATTTTTGTGGTACTTTTCCGGATTTATTTCATTTACTTATGCACAATATTATTGGAGCTTATTTATTGGTTTGCTTTGTTGACTTGGCTTAATTTACTTTATCTCATATATTATCATTTTTATCATGATTTAGCTCTATCGGCCAATGATTCGTACTAAGTAACTGTGGCTTTGGTACTCATACTAAACTTCTGTACATTTTTGGTATAGATCAAAGCACTAGTTGTTGTCATTGATATGACACTCATGTAGGGTTGATTTTGGAAATTAGGTGAGCTCTTGGAGTCAGAGTTACACTTTTTCCTTCTATTTATCTATTTCTGGTCTTATATTTTTAGACATATTGTATTTTGCTATTCAGTACTTATAGTTCATTCATAGTAGTTCTTGTACCGAACTTAGTTTTGGGATGGTTTATGCCATTTTATCTATCTATTAGACTTTTATGACTTCTTTATTGTTGTTTGAGTTCATTAAATTTTAATTTAGAGCTTTTAGGTTATTTTTCACTAAGTTGACCCATTGCCTGTAGCGTTAGGATATGGTTTGTCTTACCTACTAGTGGGATATTGTAGGTGTCATCATGACTATTAAATTAGGTGTGGCTAATTTTATATCAAAGCCTAGGTTCACCAGTATTATTGGTATATGAGCTAGTGTCTATTAGAGTCTCTTGGATTGGAATAACAATGTTCATTTCTTATTTTTGGGAGTCTATAGGACATTCTTAGGAGTTCTTCACTTCTTTTGCTCATTTAATTTTAAGAGATTTAGTTGGTTTCTAAAGCATTTGTTTGGTTTCACTCTTTCCTAGACGATTAGGACACATGCTACCGCTACACAAAATAAGGTCTCAAGATCAAGCCTAGGGATTGTTTCTCTATTCATCAATGACTTACTGGTCGTGGAAAACTATGTATGTGTCCACATCTAGGGGCCAGGATAGTGGGCATTTAATATACCCTATTCCTGATCCCGAGCAGGAGATTATTCTTCCTTAGCTAGCGGTAGGCTAGAGACCAGCCTAGATTCCAATGAGGTTTATTTCTTCTTCAGTGCCCAAGGATGCTTTGGTCAAAGCTTTTTGGATATTTTTGTGGTACACCATTTGATGGGGCATAATTTATTGTTCAATTTAGTGCTGAGGTCGGGGTGCAGCTGGTATCTTTAACTCTTAGAGTTGAGGTCCCTCATGTGCTGGTGGTTGCCAATCGATAATTTCCTCATCGATAGCTGGTCATCAGGTGGTTTCCTAGCCTGCTATGTCTTTTTTGAAGAAAAAGATGCTTGGGTAGGTTTTTCAGGTTAGCTCCGCCTAGGGTTTCTAGTGCATCGGGCATGGATGCATATGAGTTCTTAATTTCATATAAGGATAGGCTACGTAATTTAGTCCTTGCTAATACTCATGGTGTGAATTACACTACTTTTCAGTTGGAATTGGTACCTCTACATAGGTTAGTGGTCATCTTGATTCCAGGCCAACTGGATCTCCCTATTTGACGTGGACTCAGTTCTCTGAGATCTTCTTGGCAAAGCATATAACTCACAGTCTTAGGGATCTTTTAAGAGATCAGTTATCGAGGTTAGAGAAAGGCTCCATAATTGTTGTGGAATATAAGGCCCCGATTTGATGAGTTGGCTAAGGATTCTACTTTTATTCTTACAAATTTGTATGAGAAAGCTTATTCCTTTAATCTAGGATTGAGACTTCCACTTTGCACGTATACGTAGATTTTTATTATTGTAAGTAGATATTCTACTGAGGTTGTAAATCATGCTCAAATTAGAGAGGAGATGCATCACAAGACCCAAGGGACAGAGATAAGAGATCGCAATATCAGAGTAGTTTTAGTGGGAGTCATAGTGGCTCACAGTATAGAGGTAGTAGTTATCAGGTAGGTACCCTTCGCTTTAGCTGTATTGGTATTTTGGGTTGGTCTAGTAGGCCTATTTAGGCCTCTTTTTAGATTACTAATGATGTCCAGTCTTATTTTAATAAATATCCTAGCTTGGGTAGTGGTGTATCTTTTAGAGGTTCATCTTCTGGTTATTATGATGGTGGTGGTTATTCTGGGTGAGCTCGATGTTTTTGCTTTAATACAACAGTTGTGGCATGTAATGGTTTTAGATATTTCTATCATTTCTTGAGGGAGTGCCTCAACTGTAGAACTATGGTTCTTTTAGTTTATAGTGTTCCACCAATTTGGGTAGTTCAAACCTAAATTGAAGGTGGGATGCATAGTCATAGGTTGGTCCCCAAGATTCTCATAGAGGTTTTAAGGTAGGTATAGCAGGGATTGGTTAGGATCCCAGCCAGGTGGCGGGCGTGGTATGTTTATGTAGTACCTGCTAGATCCGAGGTTGAGTCTTCAAATATAGTTATCAAAGGTATGATCTTAGTATGCTATGAGTTGGCTTTTGTTTTAATTGATTTTTTGTATATTATGCCATATAGTTAGGCTTGTCTTGCGGTGCATTATCTATTCTATTGTGGGTATCTACTCTCGTGGGTGATTATGTAGTAGTTGATCTGATGTTTAGATCATGTATGGTGACTGTTCGATAGTTTGATACTTGGGTTGATCTTATTGTATTAGATATAGTTGATTTTGATATTATTCTAGGCATATACTAGTTTTCCTACTATTGTACATTACGGATTGTTTTGCCAAGCCTGTTACCTTCGGTATGCTCAAGATACCGTCAGTCATGCTGTAGGGAGTAGTTAGCTATGAGTCGATAGGGATTATTTTGTATATTTATGCTAGGAGGCTTATTTTGAGATATTGTGAGTCTTATCTTACTTATATTTGCGATATTAATATAGAGAGCCTGTTGCTTGACTGTGTTCCTATATTTAGTGAGTTTCTTAATGTTTTCATAACCGATGTACCTTGTTTCCTCCAGAGCGTGATATTGAGTTTTTTATTGAACTTTAGCAACCATATGGCTCCTTCATAACTTAAGGAGCCGAATTCTCATCTTTAGGATTTTATTGTTAAGGGTTTTATTGGACCGAATGTGACTTCTTCAAAAATCCTATATTTTTTGTGAGGAAGAAGAATGGATCCATGTGTTTGTGTATTGATTATAGGCAGCTTAATAATGTGATAGTGAAGAACCGGTATCCTATGCCTCTCATTAATGATTTAGTTGACTAGCTTTAGGTAGCAACAATGTTCTGTATGATTTATTTAAGGTTTGATTACCATCAATTGAGGATTCGTCCTGAGGATATCCCAAAGACAACCTTTAGGACCTGTTAAGGTAATTATAAGTTCCTAGTAATGTCATATGGGTTGACTAACACCCCAGCAGGATTGGATTTCATGAACCATGTGTTCTAACCTTAATTGGATTCTTTTATGATCGTGTTCATCAATAACATCCTTGTGTATTTTAGGAGTCGAGAGGAGCATGCGCAACATTTGAGGATTGTGTTCCAAATTTTTAAAGATCATATTCCTTTTGCCAAATTCTCTTAGTGTGAGTTTTGCATGAGTCGGTGACATTCTTGGGGCATGTTGTGTCTAAGGATTGGATTATGTTATACCAAACAAAGACTGAGGCTATTCATGATTGCAACCAATGTATATCTTCATTTGAGGATCGTAGATTTAGTGGTGTAGATGTTTAGTATAAACAGTTCAATGAGAGTTTTTCTACCATCACAACAATGACCAGTTTGACTAGAAAGGAGTTTCTCTTTCAATGGTCTGAGTAGTGTAAGTCGAGCTTTGGTAAGATCAAGGGATTCTTACATTATCTCTTATTTTTGTTCTTCTTGTTGAAGATAAAGGATTCACCATATATTGTGAAACTTTTGGTGTCAATTTGGGTTGTGTGTTGATGTAGCAAGGTTGTGTTATATCTTATGCATCAAGATAGCTGATGGTAAAAGAGCGCAACTACCCCAATCATGACTTGGGGTTGGTGGCAGTAGTTTTTGCGCTTAAGAATTGGAGGCATTATCTTTTTGGTGTGCATTGTGAAATTTTCATGGATCATCATAGTCTTCAGTATCTTATGGCCTAGAGCAATCTTAATTCTAAGTAGAGTAGATGGATGGAGTCGCTTAAGGATTATGACATCTCAATTTTGTATCATTTAGGTAAGGTAAATGTTGTAGCGAGCTCCTTGAGTAGGAAGAAAGGCGGTGAGTATGGCTTGCTTTGCTTGCATATAAGTTTCTTAGAGGTGGTTGGAAAGGAACATTCAGTCCTTTGCCAACTTGATGGTGTGACTTGATATTTCAAACCCTAGTAGGACTCTTTCTAGTGTTTAGGTGAGGTCTTCGCTATTTAAGAAGATTAGGAGTCGTCAATTTGAGGATAAGAGGCTTTGCATCATCTATGATCAAGTGTTAAATGGTATGTCCAAGAGAGATACCATATATTTTGAGGGTGTCCTGAGATTTGGTGTCTGCATGTATGTTTTGAGTTTTGGTGACTCAATTTAGTCGATTTTGAATGATTCTAACAACTCTAGATATTCTATTCACCTTGGTACAACTAATATTTATAGGGATTTGAGATAACATTATTGGTGGTGGTATAAAGAGAGATATGGTGGATTTTGTAGCTCGTAGCCAATGTTGTAAGCAGGTGACGTTTCACGACCCAAACCAAGGCTTAGGTATGATAGGTATCTCAAGCCCACCATGGACCGAAGACCATCCCCTTAGCCTAACCTTAAGAGCACAATAGTTATAAAATAAAGTGGAAGCCAATCAGACGGTAACAAGAAAATGAATAGTTAACTCAATTGAAAACGAAGAGTAAAAACAACAACCAACTAACAATTGTCCACAATAGCCTCTAAAACCAGAATAGCAACTAAGTCAGGACATGCCCCTGACCATGAACAAAAATAATCGAAAAGTGTTGAGTCAATAGAGGAAGAATAATGAAATTATAAGGCTTTCTGAAGGATGAAGGCTCACCACTTCAAAAAAAAACTTAGCAGATGTGCTTAGCCACCTAATGTTGCACATTAGCAAAAGAAGGTCTTTGAACCCTACATTATGAAGTAGTCCTAACCTGATGCAGGGCCTAGCTGTAGATAACCAGTTCTTTACCTAACCTAGTCAGCTCAACAACCTAATGTGTTGGATGAATTCCAAACATAAAACAAGATAGTGTAAATCTAGATTAAACCTTACACATGAAATGTATAAGCCAATCATTAGTAACTGGACAAGTGCCCATCACCGAGCCAACCCACCAAAACAACACACCCAAGTCTACAGTAATCCAACATATCCTCTATAAATCCAAAGTCAGTTAAATATCAGGACATGCCCTCCGACAGTAGCCAAAATGAAATCTTAAGAAAGGCTGAGATATATAATATAAAGACCATGAAATGAAGATTTCCAGAGTATGGAATATCACCACTTCAATATAATCTCATGAACAAACTCGATCACTTAATCACAAAAATGAAAAATTAGAAGAAGTTCTAAATCCTACATCCTGTGTTGATACAATGTCCGAATATAGTTAGCGGTTGGAGTGCTAGCATGTAACTCAGGGATAGAGGAACAAAATAATCCCATCATTCAGAACCAAATCAAATAATATATGTAATCACATACATACATATACATATATATATATATATACATTAAATAAGGAACCCATGGGAAATATTGGCCCAACTCTGCCCTAGATTAAAGGGACCAATATGTGTAACAACATAAACCAGAGAATATCCATATCAATATATATCTTTATGGGGGACTCAAACCTCGTAGCATAATCAAAGTGTCTTAATTACCAAAGTATACAATATGGGGGACTCAAACCTCCAATTCATATATTCATTCGGGGGACTCAAACCTCCCGGTCATATAAGCACCCACATCGGTTAGATATTTTAAGTGCTAGTCCTTTAGACTCCACTTTTACAACACATCCACACATCCTAGTTTAAAGACTAATTAAAACATTCATTACACATACACAACCATTAATACATTTACTTACAAAAGGCATCCCATCGGTATTGTAAAACTAATCAAAATTGCATGCGTACATCCTGGCATAACCATTATTATTCAAATTAGGACGTGAACCCACTGTCTAAACAAGACACCAATTTAATTCAGTATTTATTTATTGAACCTAATTAGCAATTCAAACCAATTTATGTCCAAGAAGGATTTCATAAAGCCATTTCCAACCACTTACATTATTATTCCAATGCCTTAGTTAAAAAACAATTCAATATGTGACAAGATCATTCCCATAGGTAATTTCACAAAGAAGTTGAAAGAATACCATTATTAAACCATTATTCAAGACAAAAAATGTAACACCCTGGGTTTTGAATATCCTGGTTTTTGTCTTATAGATATTATACTATTTTGGTTACTAGTCGTATGATGGGATATAGGTGAGGTAACCTAGTCGTATGTTGTCTAGTATTGGGAGGTGTTGGGTGGTTGTATTTTTGGAAAGTCTTTGACTAGGTGGGTATGAGTCGTATGGTTGATGAAGGGTTACATGTTTTACATGTAACTAATTGAAAGCCTTGTAGGGAACAAGGGAATCCCCTAAGAAAACATAATACTTATAACTTGTGGGGTACATGTGATTCCCCTAAGTCACTTAATAATGCATTTTATGGGTATATAGGAATCCCTTCTTTTTAATAAGGATGGCTAAGGACATTGCATGCAAGGTATTGTCGGTATAACGATGCCACTACTTATAGCCTTAGTTAATAATAAATGGAATGGTGGTTTTGTTGTTGTAATGTTTTTAATTCTTCTATAATGGTATGGTGATAAAGCTACTCGTGAGGATGTGAGTCGAATGGAAGGACACTGGAACTCATTTTTGCTAACATGAGGATTGGTCATGGCGACCATATATGATACTTACGTGTACACGGGAATCCCTTAATTACACTTGTACATATTTATCATTAAGAGAGAAGGTTACTTAGGAATACCTCACTCCTATGGTATCTCCGGTACATGTGGCTACAAGCATAGGGGCCCGGTCAGGGGGTTACACTAGAACCATATAGCCCGTGGGTTGTTCTAGGATAATTAAGCTGCACATACCCAGGTTAATGGTTTTAAAAGCATGCTAAATCAGTTGCCTTTCCCAACATGGTTATATATATATGTATGGTTATGAATGGATATGGTTGGTCTACTTGGTTTTAAATGTTGGAATTATTTTATTCTTATCCTGATTGTATGTTAGCGTTAACCCACTAACCCATATTCAGGTGGCTGAATCCCCATGTGATGTAGGAGTCGTCCATTCTACTCCTCCAACATAGTGATGGTATTTAGGATCAACTCAATTAAATTGAATTTGTAAGTTTCGATATTTCAAAAGACCCAATTTCATTTCATGGATGTTTTTACATACTTTGGTAATTTAACAGACATAGGTTTTGGATATGGTTGGGGGCATGTCCCAACCTGATATTGTTTTAATTTCTGTTAGAGGCTTTGTGGAACTACTACCAGTTGGTATGGTCAGTTACAGTAGTGGTGTCAGCCTTAGTATTGATATTAGTATTGGGGATGATACCTTTTTACTTTATTTATGATTGTTCCATCCTATTATGTTATGAACTCATACTTGGTGATTATTTTAGTTTGGTTTTGCTTATTAGTTGGATATTAGTTGGTTGAACTTATTTCAGTTGGTCGGGGTCATGGACCTATCCTATAGTGTAGAATTGTAATGATCGCTATCTTGTTATATTTTTCAAATTTATCCAAGTGATGGTACGTATTTCGAGGTTGCTTAGGGTAACAGGGGTGGTTCCCAATCCTGGTTGAACTTAGGATGCCTATTACGACAAGGACCTGGTTTGGGTCGCATCAAAATCCCTAAATTTAGGTTCAACCATGACCCCTTTAGTTTAAATCACAATTCCCAAGCACCCACAAGTGCAAAACCATTATCGAAACATGTATAATCATAATTCAAATCATGAGAAAGAAATACCCAATCAACATTCATTCAAACCCTCAACCATTGATTTTAAAACCACTCTTAATGACTCATGTACAATTTCTAAAATGCATGATTTTAGTGAAATAACAATAAGAGTAGAGTCACATGCCTGAATGATGAAGATTCACTATGAGAATTTGATGTATAAGCCTCTTGATAGCCACCTTGAAGAAACCCTATCCCAATCATTCTTGAGAAGTTTTTGAGAGTGTTTTAATATGTCTAAGTGTAAAATGAGTGGCCAAAAGTGTTATAAGGCTGGGTTTTAAGGGCTTGGGGTGGGAAATGTCCAAAATACGTTAAGGTTAAAAGTTGTGGAAAACTCATAGGTCTGTACGAGTTGACCCTCCAACTCATCACCATAACATATGAGTGGTACCTTCAAGTCATCACAAGATTAGAAGGTTGGACATTACACTCTATCCAACCTATGAGTTCTTTGCTCTACTCGTCACAATACAATAGGACTAGTACCATCAAGTTGTATCCAAGGCAGAACATCAAGGGCTGGACACTAGACAACATATGATTAGACCCTAAACTTGTCGTAACAAGACCATACGAATTGCATGGAGTTTCACGTAACTAGGCCAAAACATGGCCAGCAACACACTGACAAATATATGACTAGGGTCCATAGAAGTGTCATCACACCATACGACTAGGGGTGTGAGTCATATGATGAACAGGAAGTTCAATACTTGAGAAATCTGAAAGGGCCAAAGTTTGGGGCATTTTAGTCTCTCCCACTAAGGATCAATCATCCTAGAATGATGGAATAAGGCAATACAAGCACGATTTGGACCATACACACCTCTAAACTTACCTTTAATCATGTTAGAAAACAAAAATGCCAAGGAGATCAATCTTTCCTTTAACAAATTCATAAAACAAACATACTAAAATCAACGCATACCTCAAGCATGAATTTCTGGAATTGGAAATAGAATGGATACTTTGGCTTCATGTTCTCCTT
Organism: Capsicum baccatum var. pendulum; assembly: GCA_030864225.1. NCBI lineage: Eukaryota > Viridiplantae > Streptophyta > Magnoliopsida > Solanales > Solanaceae > Capsicum > Capsicum baccatum. The sequence continues at coordinate 101,785,339 of CM061556.1, forward strand.
GGCATCCCAAGTAGCTTCCTCAAAATTTTGGGTTTTCCATAAAACCTTTACCGAAGGCACGTCTTTTATCCGCAACCGATGAACTTGCCAATCTAAGATCCTCACCGGGACCTCCTCATAGGAGAAAGAATTTGAAATACCAATGTTCTCCAAGGGAACAACCAACGAAGGATCACCTAAACATTTCCGCAACATCGACACATGGAATACTGGATGAATGAAACTTGTACTAGAAAGAAATTCCAACTCATATGCAGCACTACCAACCTATCTCAAAAGCATATATGTACTAACATAGCAGGGATAAAGCTTACCCTTCATTCAAAACAACATCACACCTTTCACGGGAGATACATTCAAGAACACCTAATCTCCAACCTTAAATTCCAAGTCCAATCATCACATAAGCATGGGACTTTTGGTAACTTTGGATGGTTTAATCGTGTGCCGAATCACATTAACCTTCTCTATATCTTAGTGTACCAAATTCGGGCTAGATATCTCTAATTCGCCAACTTCGAACTACCCAAAGGCAGATCTGCACCTCCTTCCATACAATACCTCAAATGGGGTCATACCAATGCTAGAATGGTAACTATTATAGAGGCTAATTCAATGAGAGGAAAGTGGTCTACCAACTACCAGAAAAGTTGATCACATAAACTCACAACATATCTTCCAATGTTTGAATAGTTCAATTTGTTTGTCCATTCGACTGCGGGTGAAAAATAGTACTAAGTGTCACTTTCTTCCCCAATCCACGCTAAAAGAAGACCATAAATGTGATAAACATTGAGTACCAAGATCTAAAATGATTGATAAAGGCACATCATGTATCTTTATAACCTCCTGAAGGAACAACTTTGCATAGTCCTCAGTAGAATAATTAGTCATCATAGGCAGGAAGTGATCATACTTCAGGCTTTTACGATCAGAAAATATATCAATATGCACTCTGTACAGAAAATGAGGCCAAATATTCAATGCGAACACCACAACTAAAATCTCCAAGTAATGAGTAGGATAATTTTTATCATGAACCTTCAATTGTCTAGAGGCATAAGAAACCACCTTTCTATACTGAATCAACACATAACCCAAACCAGCCTAGGGAACTTCATAATAGATGATGAAACCCTCGGTACCTTTAGGTATAGTGAAGATCGAGGCTGAGTTAACTTATCGTTTAGCTTACCAAAACTACCCTGCCAAACATAAAACCATATGAACTTCACCTTGATCCTAGTCAGCTTAGTCAATAGGGTAGTAATAGAAGAAAAAATTTCCATGAGCCTCCTATAATTACAAGCTAAACCCAAAAATCACTAAATATAAATTGGAGTCATGGGTCTAGGCCACTTATTAACCACAAAAACTTTATAAGGATCCGCCATGATCCTTTTAGTAGCGATAATAGGACCCAAAAATATAACATCATATGGTTTGCAACATAATGTGAAGGTGATCAATATGATCATCCTCACTCTTAGAGTATACCAAAATATCATCAATGAAGAGAATCACGAACAAATCAAGAAACTGGCAAAATACCATTGTTATCAAATCCATGAATATCGTAGTAGAATTGGTCAAATTAAAAACCATGACCAAGAACTTAAATTTCCCATAATGGGTACGAAAAGTTGTCTTAGGGATGCCCACCTGCCTAATATTTAGCATTTGATGTCCGGAATGAAGATTTATCTTAGAGAATAATTTTGCACCATAAATTTGATCAAAGATATCATCAATTCTTGGAAGAGGGTACTTATTCCTTACTATCACCTTATTTAGGTGCCGGTAATCAATACACATCCGAAGAGAGCCATCATTTATTTACTATGCACAAATAACACCAGTGCATGCCATGGAGACACACTAGGACAAATGAAATTCTCCCCTTGTCTAAAATTAAACTCTTTTAACTCAGCCAAAGCCATTCTATATGGGGGAATAGAGATTGGAAGAGTTTTTAGAACAAGGTCAATACAAAAATGTATCTCCCTATTGGGAGAAATACCAAGAAGGTCATCAAGGAAAACCTTAGGAAATTCATTCACTATTGAGACATAATGTAAAGAAGGACCCTACGAGTTTGAATCTTTAACCCAAACAAGATGATGGAGAGACCCCTTGGAGATTAAGTTGTGAGCTCTAACATATGATATGAACCTCCCCTTAGGAGAAATGGAACGACCCTCCCACTCAAAAATCGACACTTTAGGGAATGTAAAGATGAAATTACGGATATGAAAATCTAACAAAGAATAGAACAAGTGGAACCAATCCATCAGTAAAATGATATCATACTCAACTATGTCTAATTGAAACAGATCCACCAAGGTATCCTGACCACCAAAAGATACTACATAACCCCTAAAAAGCCTTTTAGTATCCACAAAGTCACCCATGGAGGTAGATACTAAAAAGGGGTCCTAAATGCACTCGAGATAAAAACAAAAATGCACAACCAAAAATAGGGTCACGTCAAAGAGGGTGGACCTCAAATCAAGAAAAAAATACACATTATTGGAAAAAAATTTCAACATAATAGTAATAGGATCGAGAGATTCCTAAAATTCTTGATGATAACAAATATCATATAAGTAATTTTGGCCAGTGCTAATACCAGAAGAAGAAGAAGCAACACCCTTTGGTGCATAAGATGAATAATAGGAAACATAAACTTTACTATCCCTAGAAGAAACACTAAAAGGACCATCATGCTATATATGTCCAATCTGACAATAATTAAAACATCAGTTTCTCCCCTTCTCATATTAGCCATGGCGCGACTAACCATAAAATCTTCAAGAGGATATAATGGATTGGGCTGAGCCCCGCCAACCTAAGATTGGGCACCCTGTGCCCTATACCCTCCACCATGCAATGGAAAACAATCACCCGATGGATTTAGGTAAGGAGCACCAGTCGTAGAGAAAGAACCAGAACCTTCTCACATCATCTTAGGCCACATTCCGCCAACTCTACCACTCTACTGTTGGCTCTACCCTGATTAATAAATCTAAATTTCCTACTTGCCTCTCATAAATATCAGCCCGCTTCTTTGTTTCTTCCTCAACCTATTGCATATAATCCATAACCCAAGAAATATCCATATCCTTACTCAACAAGGCAATCTTACTCTGCCGAATAAACACATGGGATAACAAAGATGCAAACTTATGAATTTTATCTATCATGGTAGGCACTAACTTAGGAGAATATGTAGACAACTAATGGAACTTCAAGGAATACTCATTGATTATGATTCTACCTTGTCTTAGATTCACAAGTTTCTCTATTTTTGCCTTTTTCAACTCCTAAGTAAAGAAGCGGTCCAAAGAGGTACTTCAAAAATCCTCCTATATTGCAGAGTCAACATCACTTACCCTATACTATTCCCACTCTTCGTACCATTGGTATGACATATTGTTCAATTGATAGACAACAATATCAATACCTTCAACATCTGATGCATGCATAATCTAAATGATCTTATCCATCTCATTACTAAAATCTTGACTATCCTCTACAACCTTAACGCCAGAAAAAGTTGGAGGACTCAACCTTATGAATTGGTCAACCCTTGTAGCCTCAAAAGATTGACTAATAGAGGTACCACACTCATACTGAGAAACTACAAAATGAGATAACATTTGAATAGACTGACTAAACACAACGTTCATGAAATTTTCTTAAGGAGATCATGCAGGGATAGAGGGAATAGGTGGAACTCCAAGAGGCAATCAGGAATCATAAATTAAAATAGAGGTACCTGCCCCCAACAATAGCAAAAATAAAGTATAAACAAAGTCTACGAAATAGAATATAAAGACAATAAAATTAAGCCTTCCGTAGTATAAAAGCTTATATCTTCAATGTAAACTCATGAACCAACTCTAGTACCTAATTATTGTGCTGGAAAAGTAGAAGATGTTTTGGTTCCTGCATTTCATGCCTATAAATATCAACTTTTGTATGGAAAAGAATTCCACTTGCCGGTTGATATTGAGCATAAGGTACTACATGCTTTGAAAAGAGTAAATTTTGAGTGGCTTGATGCAGCAAACTAGAGATTAAATAAGGTTAATAGGTCGCATGAATTTTGACTCTTATCTTATTAGAGCCCAACCATATACAAAGAAAGAATAAAGTTGTTCCATGGCAATAATCTTGAGAAAAGGATATTCAAACTTGGTGATTTGGTTTTGTTGTACAATTCAAGACTATGTTTATTTCCTAGCAACCTGAAATTAAGGTGGACTAGACCATTCACCATAGTTAAGGTTTTCTTATATGGAGCTATTGAGATAAAGAAGGATGGTAATATCCCATTTCAACTGAATGGGCAACAAGTAAAAAACTATATAAAAAACCTAGAAGAAGTCAGAGTTTGTGCTGAAATAGATCTTGGAGAAGTTTGAGTAGCCAAGGGAACTAAGTCATGCCATAATAATAAATGAAGAGCAACTTAGGAGGTACCCCAAGATATATGGACGCCTCGTGCATCCTAGGTATGTTCTCACTTCCTTTTATTTTATTTTATTCTATCATATTGAGGGCATTGCATAGTTTTTCATTGGGTGTTGCCATACCATGTCACTATGGTTTTTTTTTATGCTTCTTTTCCTATTGACTTTAGTATGGTAGTAGAACTGGAATGTATAGGATAATTTTGTTTTGTATTATGTTTTTCTTTATATTATGTTCTATTATTATGTAATTAGGAGATTCTTAAGTATTTATGGTAGCAGACCTAGTTTAACTAATTTTTGATACCCCTTAAAAAGATTTGTGTTTTAGAATTGTGTGAATGTATATATGTGTGAACATTATGGATCTTATTATGGAAATAGGATTAGGGACATGACAATCACTTTAACAATTACATGAACTGGATAAGTAGTAGTTGGTGATATTGACTCTATGCTATGTGTGAGTGAGATACTACTGAGTTCCCTTTATGTGTTGAACTTAGAACTTTCCTAGAAAGTATTTCCTAGGTTAAAGGATAGTCTATTAAGAGAGGATCATAGGTCATTCATGATTTTAATCAACTTATAGCCTAAATGACCTTCCATGTGTAAATAGTATCTCTTGATCCCTATTTTGAAGCCCTTGTAGCTATTTTTTTTATTTTACCATTCACCTCTTTATTTATATACAATGAACCAGTTTTTGCCCTTTTCCTCTTTGGATATTGTGTATTTTAACTCAGGAAAAATGCTTAATTTGAGGGTGGCGATCATATGGGAGTATTACATAAAGTGGGTAGGAAGAAGAGTAGAATAAGCGAAAAAGTTAGTTGGGTTGGGTATGGTTGAAAAATACAAATAAAAGCAAAACTAAAAGAGAAGAAAAATTGTGAAAAAAAAGAAAAAAAGAGATTTAGAGACCACACCCAACCTGAATGTATAATAAAGAATAAAAAGACAGAAATAAGGGTGGAATGAAAGGAAATTGGCTAGTAAGTGAGACCTCAAGGTTAGTGTAGTTCCAATGAGTCTTAGTCACTTTAAAAAGGCCATATGTACCATATCAGCCCCCAAGCCTACATTACAACCCGAGAAAAGTCCTACAGTGATCCTAACTTAACTATATGAATGCTAAGGTAAAGATAATAATATAAAGCCTATGGGTTTCGACATGCATTGATTGGAACTTCTTTTTAAGTGTGACTGTCTTTTGACCATCCCGTCATTGGCATGCATTATTTCATAGGAGTGAGTGGTATATTTTTTTTTTAGGGCACTTGAGTTATATTACTAACTATTTGCTTATTTTGGGTAGTGTAAGTTGTATATATGAGTGGTTGTTTATTTCTAATGTAATTTTCATACTTTGATCCCGTTGCATCACATTATTTTGCTTCATTTTCATATATAGTTGTTTTAAAAAGTGAGATTGGAGGGGTGTTGTGCTCTTTGTATTAAGTGTTGATGGATTTCCTTGAACAACCTAGTTTCTCCTAGTTAAGCATTTTTTTTCTATTTTTTTGTGTTGTGTTGCCTGAGGACATAAAAACATTCTAATTTTAGGGTGTTGATGTGCTATAAAAATATAATACTTTTGATGCTTTAAACAAGGAAAATAAGCAGGTTTCTGAGATTATTTTGTTAGATATGCTGCCGTTTGGGTATGTTTTGCCTCAAATTGTGTATTGGATGTTAAGTTTGTCTATGTGGTGAAAAAGGTATTATTAGCTATTTTTTGAGAAATTATGGATGTTCAGGACACTTTCTGACTTGATTGTGATGAAAGCAATGTTCGAGAATCAAAGAAGAGCTGAAAAGATTTCTCTCGGCCTATACTAAATCAACCTACAAACCGCATGTATGACCTACAGACCGCAGGTAGGCAAAGTAAGTGCCAGAAATCCAAAATCTCGAGAGCTGAACTTGAAGGAATCTTTCCATCCAGCATGTGTGGTTTGTACCTGCGCCAAATATTAGGATTACAGGTATTACTGGCGTCTAATGTTAGATCATGGGTTCTAACCACAAGTGGCCACCGACCGTATTTTTTCCTATTTTTTATAGGCTTTGGTTTTTGGGTGTCCTCATATACTATAAATACCCTTTATATGGTTTTTAGTAGGAGTTACTCACTTTTGATATTCACAAATATAATTTAATTCGAAGATTTTATTTTTATCATGGGAATACCTTGTATTGACTTCAATTGATTAATTCAGTTATAGCTATGGTTTTTACACTTCTTATCATTTCACTTTCATCTATGATTTATATTATGAGTGTTTTGATTTTTGCCTAATCATGAGTAGCTAAATCCCCTAGCTAGGGTTGGGTAAACCCTTGCAAACTGACGAAGTAGGGGTAGTCCTATTTTTGAATTAAATCAATACCTATGGAATACATTGGATTATCTTCACTATAATAGACTTTTTATGGGTGGCCATTGTTAAGATCCCGTTAAGATTATTGTTACTTACTCCAAAAGAGGAGTAGTGACTAGGAAGAGATAATTACAGCAGTAATTTTGAGTTATCTTTCGATCCACGCTACTAGGTATTATCTATGTAAGAAGGTTAGATTTCATCTAATAAATAGCAACTCAAAAGGTAATAATTAAATAAGATCAAGATAAGAGTTAGTAGGGTGACATCTTGAGACACAAAAGGTAAAGGGTGAAATCTATCTACTCATCCAATAGACTGTAGATGGTACATAACTTGTCAATTTTGTATGAAAGGTGTAGGTTGGATTAAAATAGCACGATAAGTCTACGGAGCTGAGAAGCCATGGTGAACACAATCCTAGTGTTAACTAACACTGATCACAACTGAAGCTGACATTTTCAAATTTTTTGACAGTTTTATTAAAATCCCCTATTTACTTTTCTAGTTCTTGCTTGTCTATTACAATATCTAAAATCCAAAAGTCCATGCATTCCTTTGGGACTCGGACCTAACCTTTGTTGGGTTACTATATTGTGAACGCGACTGTATCATCATATGACAAGAGGTGTTATTTAGACATTATCATGTACCAAAGCATCTGGATCTTGATCTAAGGAATTAAGTAACTCCACTGGCTTAATCGTTTATGAAGGAGCCTCCAGTGTTGGAACTAAACTTCCTTGCATCTTATACGATTCTTGAATTTTAGAGGCCAATAATACATTTCCAACTATCATTGTAGTAGATTTATTAGAGTGGTAGGTTAAGGCCTCAGTATCTATTCTGTAGAGATTTAAAATGGACATAAGATATACTATTATTGGCATTATTGGAATTTTACTTAGGATTTATACTTACAAAATCTAAATTAAGCTCGATTGTATGCCTATAATTGAGCACCAATATTGATTGAATCCAACTATGAAAGATTTTGTAAACAAAGAAATCATCAAGCAGTTGGATTTTAGTATGACTTATCTGATTGCTGACATCATATTGATGAGCCCACTCTAGTGTGTGACAAATAAGTGTAAATAAAATTTGATTCCCAATGAGAACAATGAGCTATTTCCTTTGAAACCAATAACTGGATGGCGAGTTTCCAAGGACTATAGGAAGCTAAATTTATGGACCTATAAGAATCAATTTTTTATATCTTTTATGGATAATATATTAGTCTGCCTTACTGGCAGATGATTTTATTTTTTTCTTGATGGTTATTTCTGGTAAAATTATATTTCTATTGCTCTCAAGGACTAAGAGAAGACCACCTTCACTTGCCGTTATTTTACGATTGCATTTAAAGGGTGCCTTTTAGTCTATGTAATGCTCCCATAACTTTTTAGTGTTGTATGATTTCCATCTTTTTAACAAGGTAGAGGACACTATTGAGGTTTTCATGGATGATTTTTCAGTTATGGGCAACTCATTAAGATATTTCTTAGCTCATTTGGCCAATGTCTATCAAAGATCTGAAGAGTGCAACTTGGTTCTTAATTTGGAAATGTGCCATTAGACGGTTAAAGAATGAATAGTGCTTGGTCACAAATTTTTTTTAAAAGGTTAAATATGATAAGACAAAGATTGAGGTAATTATGTTGCTTCCTATACTAATTGTTGTGAAGGAATTTGTAATTTTTTTGGGCTCATGTAGGTTTCTACAGGCGATTTGTTAAGGCATTCTCTAAAAATTTTTTATCTATTGTGCAAATTTTAGGAGAAGTTTGTGAAATTTGTGTTTGATGAGGCTTGTCTAAAAGCATTCAAAAGTCAGAAAGATGTGTTCATCTCAACCCCCATTATTATGTCTCCAAATTATATCTTTCCCTTCAAGGTCATGTGTGATTCCAGTGATGTAGCATTAGCTATATTCCTAGTTCAAAGGTGAGAGAAGATCTTACATCTCATCTACTATGCGAGTAAAATACTTAATCATTCCCAAAAAAATTATGCTATGACAAAACAAATTTTTTTTTTTTGTGTTTTAATTTGAGAAATTTTTGTCTTACTTGATTGGCATGAAATTCATTATGTATACTGATCATGCAAATCTTAGATACCATATAGCAAAGAAATATACAAATCCAAGGTTAATTTGATAGGTACTTTTGTTGCAGGAATTCAACTTTAAGGTTTAGAGTCAAAATGACACTAAGAACCAAGTAGCCAACCATTTGTCATGTCTTGATGATGAAGAAATACTAATATTAGGGGATAAGCTTGAAATTGATGATATTTTTCTGGATAAGTAAATCATTGAAATATCACAAAACTTAATCCCTTGGTTTGCAAATTTTGCCAATTATTTAGCAAGTGATATAGTTTCAGAAGATATGTCATTTCAACAATGAAAGAGTTCATGCATGAAGTTCATAAACTCTTTTAGGATAATCCATACCTAATTTGTGTCTATGCAGATGGTGTAATTAGAAGATGTGTCCCAGAGGTTAAGATGATGAGTATCCTAGAGGCATGTCACTCGTCAACGATTGGGGGTCAATATCGAGATGTGTGGACTATGTACAAAACCTTACAATTTGGATATTAATGGCCCATAATTGAAAAAGTTGCCCATGACTATGCAAGGCCATGTGACAAATGTCAACGGCAAGGGAACATCTTGCCAAGACATAAACTTTTATTGACTGCTATCCATGAGCTAAAGTTGTTTGATATTTGGGGTGTTGACATTATGTGACCCTTTGTGAGTTTGCTTGGCATGAAGTATAATTTGGTGGTTATAGATTACATTTTAAAGTGGGTAGATGCAGTTGCACTTCCAAATATTGAAGGTAAAAGTATCGCAACTATCTTGAGAAATACATATTCTAAAGATTTAGAACACCTAGAGTGATCATTAGTGATGGAGGATTCTATATTTGAAACTATCTATTTAAGGCCCTACTTGAGAAATAGTGTGTGAAATACACGGTGGTGATATTTTACCATCCACAAATGCGCGGTCAAATTGAGGTCTCTAATCGTAAGATCAAGTCCATTTTAGCAAAGACTATGAATACCAATAGGATGGATTAGCTAAGGAATTAGATGATGCACTATGGGTATATCAGACCAAATTCAAAATACTCATTGAGGCATCTCTGTATTAGCTTGGGTATGGGAAGGCATGGCACGTGCTTGTCGAACTTGAGAATAAAACATTAGGGCATTGAAAAGTTAAATAAAGAATGAAGTGGCACAACCAAATTGGGACTTAAATAGATGAATGATATGGATGAATTCCATCTTTGTTCATGTGATAGCTCAACCTTGTATGAGGAGATGATGAATTTGTATTATAATAAAAAGATTGAAAGCTATTTCCTGGAAAGTTAAAGTAATGACCCTCTAGGTCATTTTCTATATTTCCACAAATTTTTCTTATTGGACCATTTCTATAGCTGCCCAAAGTAATCTATGACTTGCAAGAGCAGAAAATTTGGTTATTAAGAAATTTATTGGGGTTTTAAAGTGAATTCCCTATTTTAAATTCAAATTAGCTACCGGGTGAAAATTTAGTCAAAAAACCTTGCATTTTAGTTATCACAGTTCAAACAGCTCTAAAATATTAATTTTAGCCTTGGTGGAACCTTAGTCCAGGTCCTGAGGCTACTAGACTCATTTTAGGATATTTGTCGAAGGTTAAGAAAAATAAAACATGGGTGTGGGCCCCAATTTTTATTAAAACAACCTCAGATGGAAATTTAATTTGTGCCATTGAGTTTGGAGCATCGAATTTGATTGGGTAGCATAGTTCATTTGCACATATAGATATAAAATGAATCTCGATGGGTTGGTGGAGACCCCAAACAATTTTAAGCTTCCAGCGGGTGCACCGCTTAAGCACTCTCTTGGGTTGCTTAAGTGGAGGACCGCTAAAGCATCTAGATGACTACTTAATTGATTAGGCTAGCATATTAGGGGTTTCTTAAGCGGCAAACCTAAGTGATGGCCGCTTAAGTGGTAAGGGCACCGCTTAAGCAATGTGTTGATAGATGACCAATGTCGCTCAAGCGATACTAGGTCGCTTAAGCAGTGACCGTTTAAGCATCCCAGTGTCTACTTAAGCAACACCCCAACACCTAGTACCATATAAAAACCCAACTTAGTTTTATTTCTCATATTTTCCACCAATTTCCAAGAGTGTAGAACCCTAAAAAGTGGGACAACTTGGTAAAATCATTCGTGGGCGTATTTGGATCATTTGGGAAATTAAATTAGACTTTCTTCATCGAGTTCTTGGTAATCTTTCATTAATTTCATAGTTAAATCCTTTCTTTTTTTTTTGTAATATCTAAAATATTGGTATGTTGATTATAGCACCATTTGAGCTTGGAATTCACCCATTTATGAGGGTAAATATTCCTTGAGCATAGAGGGATGTTTTGTTAGTTTTGAAAGTGCAATTGTTCAAATGGGCCCCATATAGGATTTTAAAATAAATTGTGGACTCAAAGAACAATAGTAAAACATGGGCATCTTTATTCTCATTTTGATAAGTAGATTGATATTTTCATAGGATGTCATCATGTGAATTCTTCTTGGAAAGGGAAATCATCTGTTAACCAAATTCTTTAGTTTTTTCTTCAGCATCCAGGTTAGCTAGGTTTACCTTCTATATAGATTTTGCTAATTTGAAGTATAATTATGCAATTATTCTTGATATGGGATGAGATTTAGGAATTGGGGGTATGATTTGTATAATAAGTAACTATTAGGATAGTTTATCCTATTAAGGAACTATAATTTAGGCAGAATTAGCTAAGTTGCTAATGATATATGTAGAATTTTTGTTGTCAAGCTAATGGGTTAGTTTACATCTATAACTAAATTTAGTTACCTTATCCCAATCTAGGGTAGTATTTACCTTAGAATGGGTTTTGGGAAATAGAAGTTGGCCACTTTGGCCCACCTTAGGCGAAAACTTGTGTTAGCTTTTGTAGACTTTTATTCACATGTTATACCTTTTGAAATTCTTATTTTGGTACTTTGAACAGATTAAATACCTACTGATTATGCTAGTTTTGTGTTTGGATATTGGTGCTTATTCTAGGCAGATCCTATTGATTATTGATATTGAGTTTAGGTTCAAGTCCAGCAATTGATGATGATATTGATATTAGGTTATGTCTCAAGTCTGAAAATTTATGATGATATTTTGAATATGAGTTTTTGGTTCAAGTCTAACATGTAATGTCATGATGTTGATGCCATCAAGTTCTGGTTTAATTTTGATTAATAGTTTATTAATGGTATAATATCATATGGATTGAGTCATGGTTATGGATTGACATTCAGTAAATTCATGAAAATTTTGTTACTTTCTTTCCTTTGTTATACCCTCTAGGCTTATGGGGGCCATTATGGTAGTGTTAACTATGCTTTTTTCAATTAATGTCTGTTTTGTTATTAATTTACAGTGCTGCATCTTATCTCTAGGTTATTCCTTTTACCTTGACTTAGTTTATTTATCTCACATCTTGATTGTATCTATATCCAGATTTATCTTAGTCGGACAATGATGCCGATTGATACTCGTGGTTTTAGTTCTCATACTACACTTATGTACCTTTTTAGTGTAGACCTAAGTGCTAGTAGCCGTCACTGATGCATAGATCATACTACATTAATTTCAAAATATAGGATGAGCTCTCAGAGTTGATGTTGATCTTTTTTCTTCTTTTATCTATGTTTATCCTTTCATTATATGAGATACATTGTATTTGACTATTTTTTTACTTATGTTCCTTTTCTAGTAGCTCTTGTACTAACACTACTTGATTATGGGATGATTTTTGGTGATTTGTCTATATTCTAGACTATTGTAACTGTCTTATTGTTATAAGTCTTTAATTATTGATTTCTAACTTTTAGGCCATTTTCCCACCAAATTAGCCTACTGCTCATAGCTCTGAGTTACAGTTTAGTAACCTACTGGCGAGATAAAGTAGGTGTCATCATGACTCATAAATTGGGTCACAACAAATTAGTATCAGAGCCTAGGTTAACTAGTATTGTTCATACATGAACAAGTGTATAATATAGTCCCACGGATTAAAACAATGACGTATATTTCTTATCTTCAGGAGTATATAGGACATTCTTAGAAGCTCGTCACTTTTTTCACTCTTTTTGTGATAAGATTTTGTGTTGTTTTCTAAAGAATTTATTTGACTTTACTTTTTTGCAGATAGCTAGGACATGTTCTACAACTACATTTGATGGGATCCCGAGACTAAGCCTAGGGATTTTTTCAGCGTTCACGGATTACCAAGAGATTGTGGACAACATAGATATGTGTCCCCACCTAGGAACCAGGATAGAGGGGCTTCAATAGACCCTATTCCTTTCCTTAAGCTGGAGATTCTTTTGCCCATGGCAGTGGAGGCCCAGGGACCAACCAACACTCTATGATGTTTTATTTCTTCTTCAATTCTCAGGGATGCATTGGTTTAATTTTTGGGATTATTTGGTTGTGTATCATCTTATGGTGGATAATCTATATATCAAAGTAGTATCGAGGCATGGGTACAGTCTATAACTGCAACACCCAGAGTTGAGGTCCCTTATACATTGGTAGTTGCTTAGTCGAAAGTGTCCCAACCTGCTATGTTTATTGAAGAGCATACAATGTTTGGTATATTCCTTGTATTATCTTTGCCTAGGTTGTCTTATGCACCTAGCGATGATGTGAGTTTTTGATTGCTTGTGAGAATAGGCTCTATAATTTTGGCCTAGTTGAGACTTATGGTATGGATTACACTATGTTTTAGTTGGATTTGGCAGCTTGACATTGGTGGAGAGGGCACCTTGATACTAGGACAACTGGATCTGTACCTTTGACATAGACTTAGTTCTATGAGATCTTCTTGGAGAATTATATGCCTTCTAGTCTTAGAGATTAATTATCAAGGTTGGAGAAGGTCTCCAAGACTATTGTGGAGTATAAGGCTCGATTTAATGAGTTGGATAGGCATGGTACTTCTATTTTTACTACTAATATAAGAAGATTTGATGCTTTGTTAGGGCATTAAATTTCTTCTTCGCATGTCTACACAGAGTTTGGTTTCTGCAGATAGATCTTTTGTTTAGGTTACTGGTCATGCTCTAGTTATGGTGAGGATTCATCACAACCAAAAGGGTTACAATAAGAGGACATAGGACCATGGTGTGTTTAGTGGGAGTCGTAGTGGCACATGATTCAAAGGTAATGGTTCTCAGGGTAGGTATCCTCTGCATATGCCGTATCAGCATTAGGGTAATTCCAGAAGGTCTATTCAGGCTGCACTTTAGACTACTAATAGAGGTTAGTCTAGTTTTAGTGATCATCCTACAAAGGTCATTGTTCAGTCTTTGAAAGGTTTATTTTTTTGTTATTCTAGTCATGGCGGTTATCCCGGGTAAATTGAAACTTTTGGTTTTGAAAAGTTCCTAGGGCATGTTATGGTTATGGGGTTGTTTATTTCTCGACAGAGTGCCCCAGTCGCGGACCTAAGGTTTCTTCAACTAAAAGTTCTCCTTCAATTAAGGCAGTACGTCCCTCAGATAGAGGTGGTGTACATCGCTGTAAGGGTGGTCAAAAGGGTTCTCATAGAGGATCTTAGCTAGGTAGGACAAGAGATCATTACGGTGCCAACTAGGTGGTGGGCATGGTCGGTTGTATTCCATCCCTTCTAGAACCATGGTAGAGTCTTTAGATGCTATCATCATAGGGTCAATCTTTGTTTTCCATCAGTCTGCTCTTGCTTTATTTGATGCAAGATCCACCTATTCTTATGTGTCTTCTTATTATGCCCGACAGTTTGTGTTATCTTGGGGTTAATTATCTATGACACTCTGTGTATCTAGTCTCAGGGTTATTCTTTAGTAGTAGATTGGGTTTATAGATCTTATGTTGTGAATGTTTGAGAGTTTGATACTCAAGATGATCTTTTGGTATTAGATATGGTGGATTTTCTTATGATTCTACGCATGGATTGGTTATCCCACTATCATGTGGCCATGGATTTTTATCCAAGAACTTTACCTTAGACATGCTAGGCATACCCCTAGCTATGTGGCATGGAGCTATTAGCCATGACCTAATGGGGATCATTTCTTATATTCGAGCAAGAAGACTTATTTTGATGGGTTGCAAGTCTTATCTCACTTGTATTGTGATGTTAGTTTAGAGAGTCTATCTCTTGAACCTATTTCTATAGTTTTAAGTTTCCTAATATTTTCTGTACTAATCTACCTAGTCTTTTTTGTGAGTGTGATATTATGTTGGTTATTGATCTTGATCCAGGAACCCAAGCTATTTCTATGGCACCTTATTTTATAGCTCCTATTAAGCTTAAGGAGCTAAATTCTTAGATTCATGACCTTCTTGAAGATTTCATTAGATTGAGAATGCAACCTTGGGGAGCTCAAGTGTTGTTCGTAAAGAAGTAAGATGGTTCCATATGTATGTGCATTAATTATAGAAAACTTAATATGGTGGCGGTAATGAATCGACATACTACACCTGACATTGATGATTAGTTTGACCAGCTTCAGGTTTAACAGTGTTCTCTAGGATTGACTTGCAGTCGAGTAACAATTTATTAAGGATTCGGGCTTAGGATATCATAAAGATAACCTTTAGGACCTGATATGGTCATTATGAGTTCCTCAAATGTCTTTTGTCTTAATCAACGCCCCAGCTAAGTTAATGTATTTAATAAAACATGTGTTCAATCATTTTTTATATTTTTTGTGATAGTGGTTATTGACGACATTCTTGGATATTTGAGGAATTGAGAGGAGCATATAGAAGATTTGGGATTTGTGCTCCAGACTTTAAGATATCACAAGCTTTTTAAGGAATTCTCTAAGTGTGAGTTTTGGCTTTAGTCACTGACACTTCTCAGGTATGTGGAGTCTAAGGATAATATTATGGTAGACCTAGCAATGATTGAGATCATTTATGATTAGGCCATAATTATATCTCCATCTAAGGTCGTAGCTTTATTTGTCAAGATAGTTACTACAATAGTTCATGGGGAGTTTATCTATTATTAAAGCGTTGATGGATAGATTGACTTAAAAAGGGTTTGATTTTCTAAGGATTGTGAGTCGAGCTTTTGGAAGCTCAAGGGATTTCTTATGCCAGCTCATATTTTGCTCTTTCTGTTGAGGGTAAGATATTCACAATGTATGATGATGCTTTTGGGGTTGGTTTGGGTTGTGTGTTGATGCAGTAGGGTTGTCTTATTACTTATACATTAAGGCAGTTTAAGGTGCATAAGCACAACTAGCCCACTCATGACATATATAATGATTTGGAGACATTATCTTAATGGCGTGTATTGTGAGATCTTCGTGGATCATTATAGTCTTCATCATCTTATTACCCAAAGATCTCATAATTCCAGGCAGTGTAGACGAATGTAGTTGCTTAAAAGATTATGATATCCCTATTTTGTATCATCAAAGGAAAGTGAATTTGGCAGTGGATGCCTTAAGATGAAATCTGGTGAGTATGCGTGATGATAGGCGAATTTACACGCCTATAGTGCTATATTTTACCCATATTTTAGCCTAGTTTTGAGAACAAATTATATATTTCATGCACTTTTAGTCCTTTTTCCTGTAAGTGAGCTAACGAACATGATTAGCAAAGTTTCAGGTATAAATGATACAGAATTCAGCATTTTATGGATTACTTGACGCCAAAGAAAGCTTCACGAAAGGAGAAGAGGGAGTCTTGGACGCCTAAGGATCAAAAGTGATGAATGGAAAATCTGTCCCGGGCTAAAACAACATTTTTGAAGACTTTGGGGACTAGCAGTAATTTATTAGGATTAGGATAATGATACATTAACCTAGTACAATTGGGTTAAGTATTTCATTAGCTTATTAGGATTTGGTTAAGTATTTCATTAGCTTAGTAGGAATAGGATATGGGTATTATAAATACCCTATTTTGCTAGAGATTTTTATACCTTCTACTTCTAATTCATTCATCATTAATTCTATTACTCTATAACTCTTCTTCTAACCATTCCATTAATTCTACTTTTTATTGGCACCTTACCTAGCGATACTGTGCAAAACCCAAGGAATGATGGGTCATGCATGGCCATTACTACCCGGAGTGGTAAGATGCTGGAAACTTTAGCAAAAAGCAAGCAAGTGGATAACGAAGTAGTGGGCGTTGATGATAAGGCTATAGAGGACGCAGAAAAAGGGCACAACGTCCATGACGTCAATCCCAATGGATTACAACCTGAAAAAGCTGAAAAACGGAAGCAAGAGGAGAAGAAAGACGTGGAAAGAACAATTCCATACCCACCACCACCTTTCCCTCAAAGATTGAAGAAGGTGGCGGATGACACAATGTTCAGAAAATTCATGACTATTTGAAGCAGCTGACCATTAATGTTCCATTGGTGGAGGCACTTGAACAAATGCCTGGGTATGCAAAATTTATGAAGGATCTTTTTACAAAGAAGCGGGCAGCAAGTTCTGAGTTGAAAGATGATGTTCATCACTGCAGCGCAATCGCTACCCGATCAATAGTTTAGAAGAAGGCTGACCCCGGTGCTTTCACTATTCCTTGCATCATTGGATCATTGAATTTTGCCAAAGCATTATGCGACTTACGAGCCAGCATCAATTTGATGCCATTATCTATCTATAAGAAGTTGGGGTTGGGCGATCATACTCCAACCAACATGAGGCTCGTAATGGCGGATAAGTCGGTAAAACGACCTGTTGGTATTCTATGTGATGTCTTGGTAAAGGTTTCTTCAGTTATCTTTTCGGCAGACTTCATTATTTTGGATTGTGAGGCAGACTCAGAAGTTCCCATAATGTTGGGGCGTCCTTTCCTTGCTACGGGAAGCGTACTTATTGATTTGAGAGCTAATGAGCTTTCGTTCCGAATAAATGACGAAGTAGTTCGCTTTGA
Organism: Capsicum baccatum var. pendulum; assembly: GCA_030864225.1. Lineage (NCBI taxonomy): Eukaryota > Viridiplantae > Streptophyta > Magnoliopsida > Solanales > Solanaceae > Capsicum > Capsicum baccatum. The sequence goes on from CM061556.1 coordinate 101,803,194, forward strand.
TGTTTCCAAATCAATGAAGCAACCCAAAGATCTGAGTGTATTTTCGGTGGCTGATGTTTTCTTTGATAATGAGAAAGAATTACTTGAAGAAGAGTAAATTATTGATGACCCTTTGGCGGTTGTGCTCATGAATGGAGAGAATGAGGATGCTGAAAATTGTGAAGAAGTTATTGGTGCTCTATCAGGATTAGGGACATATCGCCATACTCCCAAGAAGCTGGAACTTGATCTTAAAAATCGACCCACACCACCAGCTAAGTCATCTATTGAAGAGCCACCCAAATTAGAATTGAAGGAGCTGCCAAGTCATTTAAAGTATGCATTCCTAGGAAGCGGAAACACACTTCCAATCATTATTGCAGCAGATTTGGGTGAGCAACAAGTTGCAGCTCTCATTGCTATTCTACGGAAGTATATTAGAGCCATTGGATGGACCATTGCGGATATTATTGGTATTCCACCTGGGATATGTACACATAAAATTTAGCTTGAAGAGAATTGCACACCCACCATTGAGCATCAAAGACGTCTAAACCCACCTATGAAAGAAGTGGTGAAGAAATAAATAATTAAGTGGTTAGACGCAAGAGTTGTGTATCCAATCTCTGATAGTACACGGGTAAGCCTGGTACAATGTGTTCCCAAGAAAGGAGGCATGACGATGATCGCGAATGCGAAGAATGAGCTTATTCCACTTAGACCCGTCACTGGATGGAGAGTATGCATGGACTACCGAAAGTTGAATTCTTGGACACTCAAAGATCACTTTCCAATGCCATTGATGGACCAAATACTATATCGATTAGCGGGGAAAGGATGGTTTTGCTTCTTAGACGGTTATTCAAGATATAATCAAATTTGTATTGCACCCGAAGACCAAGAGAAGACAACGTTTACATGACCATATGGTACGTTTTCTTTCAAACGTATGCCATTCGGGCCATGTAACACACCAACCACCTTTCAACGTTGTATGATGTCAATTTTTTCTGATATGGTTGAAGACACTTTGGAGGTATTTATGGACGATTTTTCAGTTGTTGGTGAGACTTTTGAAGCATTCTTGGCAAACCTAAGTATGGCGTTGCAAAGATGTGGAGAATTCAACCTAGTGCTGAATTGGGAGAAGTGCCACTTCATGGTAAAAGAAGGAATCGTTCTTGGGCACAAAATATTCAAAAGAGAAATTGAGGTTGACCGAGCGAAAATCAAAGTCATTGAGAAGCTACCGCCTCCAATTTCGGTGAAGGGAGTTCGTAGTTTTCTCGGCCATGCAGGTTTCTATCGTCGGTTCATCAAAGACTTCTCTAAAATTGCTAGTCCATTGTGCAAACTCTTGGAGAAAGATGAAAAGTTTGACTTCAATGAAGATTGCTTAAAGGCATTCGAATGGATCAAAGGAAAACTCATTGAAGCCCCTATCATGGTAGCACCAGATTGGTCTCTCCCGTTCGAAGTCATGTGCGATGCTAGTGGTGTAGCCGTTGGAGCTGTGCTTGGTTAGAGAAAGGAGAAATTATTTCATCCTATCTACTATGCGAGTAAGGTCCTAAATGAAGCACAAAAAAACTACACTGTGACAGAACAAGAGCTCCTAGCGGTTGTGTATGCGTTTGAGAAGTTTCGCGCCTATCTATTGGGTACTAAGGTTATCGTTCATACAAACCATATAGCTCTTAGGTATCTAATGACAACGAAGGATGCAAAACCAAGATTAATTCGATGGGTATTGTTGCTGCAAGAGTTTGATTTCGAAGTTAAAGATAGAAGAGGTTGCGAGAACCAAGTGGCCGACCATCTATCTAGACTCGAGAACGAGTATGTGGCGCAGCCTGAAATCGAGATTGATGATGCATTCCCTGATGAGGAGATCTTAGCAGCAACAATGGAAGGATTACCATGGTATGCCGACTTTGCAAATTTTGTGGTGAGTAATGTAATACCTGCCAATTTATCATACCATCAAAAGAGGAAGTTTATGCATGACGTACAACACTACTATTGGGATGAGCCATATTTGTTTCGACGATGTGCGGATGGTATTATTCGACGATGTATATCCCATGTAGATGTGCCTACTATATTGGAAGCATGCCACACTTCCCAAGTTGGAGGACATCACGGAGGCAATCGGACGGCAAGAAAAGTATTGCAAAGTGGATATTATTGGCCTTCGATATTTAGAGATGCCTATGACTTTGTTAGAAGATGCGACCAATGCCAAAGACAAGGTGCTATTTCGAAACACCATGAGATGCCCATGTCGAAAATTCTTTATGTAGAACTCTTTGATGTGTGGGGCATTGATTTCATGGGTCCATTCGTGAATTCGTTTGGAATGAAGTACATCTTAGTTGCTATAGATTATGTCTCGAAATGGGTTGAAGCTGTAGCGTTGGCCGACAATGAGGGAAAGCGTGTTGTAGCATTTTTGAAGAGGAATATCTTCTCTCGCTTTGGAGTACCACGTACTGTCATAAGTGATGGAGGATCTCACTTTTGCAACAAGCTATTCAATACCGTGTTGGCCAAGTATGGTGTCAAGCAACATAAGGTAGCCACGCCTTATCACCCACAAACAAGTGGACAAGTAGAGGTTTCCAATCGGGAGATCAAGCAAATCCTTGCGAAGACGGTAAATGCTAATAGGAAGGATTGGTCTCGGAAGTTAGATGATGCACTATGGGTGTATAGGACTGCATTCAAAACACCCATCGGCATGTCCCCTTATCAACTAGTTTATGGGAAGGCTTGTCATTTACCCATTGAGCTCGAACATAAGGCATTGTGGGCGTTGAAGCAATTGAATTTGAATTGGGATGATGCGATGAATCTGAGGTTGGAGCAGCTGAACAAATTAGATGAGTTCCGTCTCCATGCATATAAAAGGTCAGACCTATACAAGGAGCGGATGAAGATGTATCATGATCAGCATATTATTCGACGAAGCTTTCAAAAGGATGATATGGTGCTTATCTTCAACTCTAGATTGAAGATATTCCCAGGTAAGTTAAAGTCTAAGTGGACTGGTCCATAAAAAGTTATCCAAGTCTACTCGTCTGGAGTAGTCGAATTGGAAGACAATAATGGTGTTGTCTTCAAGGTGAATGGTAAACGTGTTAAACCTTATATCAGTCCTCCTGACTCGATGAAGGATATGGCCATCACTTATCTCGACGAAGTCTAAGTACTCGAGGTAACTATGTCGAGCCACGACAATAAATAAGGCGCTAGATGGGAGGCAACCCATCGTTTATCGTTTTTCATTTTTTTTAGTATATGTTTTGCATTTGATTAATAAAACTCCAAATATAAGAGTCTTGCCACGACCAAAACTAAGGCGCTATATGGGAGGCAACCCATTGTACTAATCGTTTTAAGTGGTTTTGAGCAAATGTAGGTGCAAGAGGTATTCAACGAGGAGATTTGTTTCAAATGACGATTTGGACGTATTGCATGGGAAAGGTAGTAAGTTTGGAATTAAGATGCATAAGGCTATGGATTGAGCATTGCTCATGACAAAATAGGCATCGAGCAAGGCTAGGCCTAGGCAAAACTAGGCCACGAACAAGGCAACGACTATACTATAGCCTATGGTCTCGGAATCTAGTGTGCAAAAGCATAGGCGCCGCCCATGCTCAAGTATGCTATAGCATAGGCGCCGCCTATGCTAAAGCATTTGGTCTCTGAATCTCATATGCCATGCTAAAGGATCTGCCTATGGTCACTAAAGGTATTGAACTAGGCGCCGCCTATGCTAGCACATGCTTTGCATTAGGCGCCGCCTATACCATGCTTAGGCAAAGCTAAAGGCGCCGCCTATGGTCACTTTTTGTCTCCAAAACCGATTTTAAATGGGTCAAAACCCGACCCATTCTTTTCCTATATAAAGGGGACTTAGTATTGAAACATAAACACATTGAAATCTTGACCTAGGCTCTGCACATAGCATCCAAATCCTCCCAAAAACTTTTCTTTTTGCTCTCCTACTTCACAAGAACATCTCCAAAGGCTTCAATCACGTAAGTACTCTCTTGTTCTTCATCTATTTTTCATAAGTACTACGTTGCTATGTCTATTATAAATTGCTACATCTTGAAGAAATATTGGTGATGTTAATGTGTTTGAATTGTTGATACAAAACCATGTGAGTAAACATATATGTTAGAATGATCTTAACTTGTTTCCGACTTGAATTTGATTTGATGCATTGTTATACTAATTGCGGAATTGATATAGTCATAAACATTGCATAATATTGTCACTTAAATACTTAAATGTTACAATATCCCGTTCATCGGAATAAGACTTATAGTTGCCTACCGACATAGGAGGTTGTGATTACTAATAGAAACTATACCATGATGTCATCCCTATGTATTAGTACTGTTATACCTAATATGAAAGTATTGCAAAGGTTGCAAGAAGTGATACCTCTCTGATTTTCTTGTCGGAATATAGCTCCTAAAATGTATGTCGACGAAGTCTAAGTAATCGACCACTTCCACTTCACTAATTTGTATCAACAAAATTAAGTGTGGGGTGGTACCCCTATTGCTTGTGTATAGATTGTATCCATTGAGATGATGCTAACATGAAAATTGTTCGAAGTCTCAGGTACAATGGCTCCTAAAGCAAGACAAGACAAGGCTACCACTTCCCAAAAGGGCAAGAAAAGAGGTCGCAAGGACCAAGGAGAATCATCCTCAATGCAATTACAACGCCGCATGTTTGGAATAAAATGGGTTCTTGATAAGGAAGCCAAGGAATGGTATAGGAACAACAAGTAAAGAAAATATGTTCATGTCAACTTGATTAGCAAGGACAGCCTAGCGAAGAAGGAGCCGCGCATGTTGACAAAAATCATGGCATTAAATCTGGATTTCATCTTCCGCGACATGGTAGAATGTAATCTTGATTTAACAAGGGAATTTTACGCCAATTGGTCACCGAAAACCACAGGCAGCGAAGTCAAGATTCGGGGCCAAGTTCTACAACTCAATGCGGATTTAATCAACTCCTTTCTTGGCTTGCCTTCAGTCGATCCAGCACCATTCAAAGAGCTGGACAAAAGACCTCCTTATAGAGCAATTCGACACACACTTTGTGGAAGTAGATCCATGGCAAGGTGGAGCAGACAAAAAGACACCGGACGACACAACACCTTCCCATATGCTCCTTTGAATAGAGAAGCAAGAATATGGTTGCGTATTGTCAACTCTTGCCTTATTCCTGGGACACAGTACACCAAAACAATAAGAGATAGAGTGTGTTTGGTTTATGCATTGATGACGAATGTCCCTATCAACATTGGGGCAGTCATTTGCTCTACAATGCGGAAGGCCAGACTACACAAGCGGTCCCACTTCACCTTTGGCAACCTGTTGACAGCAATCTTACGGAAGGAGGACATCAAAGAGGAACCAGCTGATCACAAACTCTCACATAACCTGAAGAAGGTTGAGCTCACAAAGGTCAAAGATGCTGAAACAACACATGGTGTCAACCTTACTACTGCGGAGAGACATGCTCGAGATGAGAGTTTCTTCCTTCACCTTTATGGCATGACACGGTTCACCATGATGAGCGAAGGTCGTGTTCCAACTACGGTAGAGCTCCAACAGCTGGACCTTGACTATCCAATGAATATGCATGCGAGGGAGATGTGTGGAGTAGGTACATACTTTGAGGAACCTCTTGATGATGATGTACTGACCGATAATGATCGACGCATTCCAGACTCCGACATGGAAGAGAATTCAGATGACGACGACTCCCATGTTGATTTCGATGAAGGGGGTATGACCCCCGACATAGAGGAGGAGTCCGACTGACCAGGTTCTTTGTATTTATTTTCCACTGAGGGCAGTGTGCCGTTTAAGTGTGGGGTGGTGGTATTTGCATGCTTTACTTCTCTATCCGCATTTGCATTTATTTATGTTTGTTTGTTTGAGTTTTTTTTAGTAGTAAAATTTTTCTTACTTAGCTTCACATAAAATCATTCTAATAGGCAGCATGTGATTATAACAAGAGTTAGTGCTAAAATCATGACTATTGACACGTTTAGGCTGCAATTGTGACTCACTATGTGATATTGTGTGGTTCAATTCCTTCATCTGTTGGGGCAAGAGTCTATACTACTCCCAATAAAGTCAACCATGTGGCTTGTGTGTGTAAGGATATTGTATATTCTATGCTTGTGGCTGATGCTAGAACTTGCCTGGCATGTATGTAAAGCGAAAATAAAGAGTGTAAGTCTAGGAGATGATTTAGGCATTTCTTTGGCAACCTATGATTGTTCACCTTCTTTTTACCTACCCATTGACATTATCCTAGTTAACCTCTTTGAGCCTTTAGCCTATTTTCTTTGACAACCTCATATGTAAGCCTAATCCATTTTTTTCAAGACCATAATTTGATCCAAATTCCTAAGTGCTTTAAAGTATAAAGTCATGTGACAAAATAATAGGGAATTGGGTGAGTATGATGCTTTAGAATGTATTGGTGCTTGAATTAAAAAGAAAGTGCTATCATAAGAGGTATGAAAAGAAAAAGGAAAGGGAAGCTGAAAAGTTGCTTAAAATTCGAAAAACAAAAGAGGAGAAAAAGGGTGGTAGAATAAAAGAAAGTAGAAAGGTTGTTTGAAAGAAAAGTGTTAATGATACAATGTGATGTATTAAAGTGCTTAGGAACGTAGTCACTATTTCTGGCCAAAATAGTCCTACCTGTCCCTTAGCCTACATTACAACCCGTAAAAGACCTAGTTGATCCTAATCTTAGCATTCTGACATTTAGTGGAGCATTACACTAAGGGTAAGCCTATGGTCATCAGTTGCTGCATATGAATTCTTTGTGAGAGCGAGACCAAGGATATTTCTATACCCATGTTTGAAAAATATGCTATACTTGTGAGTGATTATGGGTAATATATTGTGAGACACACATGGTTGATGAGTTTTGGGTAGTCGTGTATGATTCTTTGTACGTTAACCATTGAATGTGAATTAACCACCATCACGAGTCTATGATTGGAGGTTGACTTGTTTCTACTAATGAGCAGAAAACTACTCTTTGTTGATAATTGTTGTTCTTGTCTTGATGAATATTTTGTGCTGTTACTGTGAAAACCTAAGTTAATGTTTAGAAGGACATGATAGTTTGTTCGAGGACGAACAAAGCTTCAAGTTTGGGGTGTTGATGATAGTTGAATTTACATGCCTATAGCGCTATATTTTACCCATATTTTAGCCTAGTTTTGAGAACAAATTATATATTTCATGCACTTTTAGTCCTTTTTCCTGTAAGTGAGCTAACGAACATGATTAGCAAAGTTTCAGGTATAAATGATGCAGAATTCAGCATTTTATGGATTACTTGACGCCAAACAAAGCTTCACGAAAGAAGAAGAGGGAGTCTTGGACGCCTAAGGACCAAAAGTGATGAATGGAAAATCTGTCCCAGGCTAAAACAACATTTCTGAAGACTTTGGGGACTAGCAGTAATTTATTAGGATTAGGATAATGATACATTAACCTAGTACAATTGGGTTAAGTATTTTATTAGCTTATTAGGATTTGGTTAAGTATTTCATTAGCTTAGTAGGAATAGGATATGGGTATTATAAATACCCTATTTTGCTAGAGATTTTTATACCTTCTACTTCTAATTCATTCCTCATTAATTCTATTACTCTATAACTCTTCTTCTAACCCTTCCATTAATTCTACTTTTTATTCTTCTTCTATTCATCTATTCAATTCTTAATTTCCGCAACAAGAGAAACGTTACTTGCAAGAAATCACGCCTAACGCCTACCACACTTGTGCTACACGAAAATCTTATTGTGGTATAATAACAATGTCAATTGTGATTTCCTTCGCACTCATGGGTAACTAAACTTCTCTGTTGGGGTTATGGAAGCCGAATGAGATACCATCTATTACTATGAGTTTGTGAGTTCGTGACACGTATGTTGCTTATATCATTATTCTCTTCATCTTAACCTAAATTCTTTGTGGTTGCAAATGCAAGAATACGCCAGTATAACATTTAACGTGTTTGAAAGAAAGGTTATCTGTCTGGAAAAGAGATAATGTCAAGGTAGTAGGGTCCCATCTCCTATTAAAAAGTTAGTGTCGTAACTGGATTAACCTCTTGGAGAATTCGTACCGTTAGACACGCTTTAAGCTCAAAAGAGTTAAAGTGAAATAATCCTCGAATAGGTCGAAAAACGCCTGGATTTACCATCGAATACAATTCTCTATAAGCACATGCATGTCGGAATTCAACACACTCATAGCCAATAGAGACGTATAACTCAGAAGGTGGACATAACTCCAACTCTTCAATTCTCATTGTTTTACAATCTACTAAACATTCTTTCTTTTTACCTTGCTATTTTCAGTTTTTACTTTAATATTTTGGTTCCACATTACAATCCCCCCTTTTTACGAGACTTGCACTAAAAGTCTCGTAATCGTTGCTTACTTATTGACCAAGCTATTCCCTGTGGGATCGATACCCAACCCAGTTGGGTTCTATATTTGCTAACGACCGCTTTACACTCCTACGAGAGTTGTAGATTGAGCGTTATCAATGCATAGTTTGGTTTCTAATTATAATTTCTTAGAGGCTGTTGGTGCGAGATTCCAATCCTTATCCAAATTAATGATGCAACTTGATATTTTATATCCTAGGAGGGTTCTTGCAAGTTGTGAGATAAGATCTTTTCTATTTGAGCATATTTAACATTATTAGTTTAAGGATATAAGACTTTGCATTATCCATTATTAGGAGTTAAGTGGTGAGTCTAAGAGAGTTACTGTAGATTTTGATGGTATTTTGAAATTTGATAGCCATATTTGTATTTTGAGGGTTGATGACTTAATTTAGTCAATTTTGTATGAGGCTCATAACTCTATATATTCGATTCAAAAAGGAACAACTAAGATTTATAAAGATTTTGGATAACATTATTGGTGGAGTGGTATATAGAGAAATATGGTATACTTTGTAGCTTGTTGACTATGTCGTCAGTAGGTGAAGACCAAGCATCAAAGACCTGGTGGTTTGATTAATAGGTTGGCCATTCATGATAGAAAGTAGGAGCGGATTACCATTGACTTTATTAGTCGATTGCCATACACTTCCTATTGTTTTGATGGTATTTGGATCATTATGTATCGGTTGGCAAAATTGGAGCATTTCATTCATATTAATATGTCCTTCAAAGCTTAATTGTTTTCCTATATCTATAGTCATAAGATTGTTTATTTTCACAGTGTTCCTATGTTTATTATTTTAGAATGATAGTTCATTTTCACAGTGTGCCTATTTCTATTATTTTAGAATGGGGTTCAGTTCTCACTTTGAGCTTTTGGAAATCTTTTAATAAAGAGTTGGGTACTAAGGTGGATCTTTGTATAGCCTTCCATCCTCAGATCAATGGGAAGATAAAATGGACTATTCATGTTCTTGAGGATATGCTTTGAGCCTATGTTATGGAATTTGGAGGTCAGTGAGAGCATCATTTATCTTTTGCAAAGTTCACATATAGTAATAGATATCCTTTAATTATTGAAATGGAGTATTTTGAGATTTTGTATTGTAAGGAATGTTGTTCTTCAATTGGTTTGTTTGAGACCTTTGAGATTAGACCTCATAGTACTGACTTGCTTTAGGAGTCGTTGGAGAGAGTCTGGATAATTAAGGACAAGTTGAGGGAAACTCAAAGTAGGTAGCAGGGTTATGCAGATCATAAACTTTGTTCTTTGAGATTCCATATTGGTGATCGAGTATTCCATTAAGTATTGCCCATGAAGAATGTTATAAGGTTTGGGAGAAAAGGAAAGCTCAGGCCCTGATATATTAAATCCTTTGAGATTCTTTGCATAGTTGTTGACGTGATTATGAGTTAACCTTACCCCTTGATTTTGCTGTTGTCCATCCTATTTTCCATGTTTCTATGGTGCGGCGATACATTCCTAATTCATCTTATGTGCTTAGATAGGACTCAATCAAGTTGGATTAGCGGTTGACCTTCGTAGAGAATCCCTAATATTGTCTAGTGATGTTAGAAGGTTGCGCACTAGAGATATTCTAATAGTTAAGGTTCAGCGTAGGCACCGCCTAGTAGGGAAGGCTACTTGGGAGATCGAGAAAGAGATGCGGACCCAGTATCCTTACCGGTTTAAGGATTCAGGTACAGTTTAATCCTTTATATTTGTGAATTAAAGTTTATTTACTAGTGGATATTGTAATGACACTCCTTGCCATTTTCTTTATTTTCACTCATTTTTACCAATGAGAGGTTACTTATGCTGCCCCAAGTCACTATGACTTATTATAGCTGATAGTTTGGTTACCAGGCAGTTTGTTTGGTTTTTAGAGCCAATTCTCTATTTTGATGTCTTTCTGATTCAAATTGGCTACTGGCGGAAAACTTCAATCAAACAAGCTCGTATGCCAATCCTACTTTAGTGGACTTGATTACACATATAAGGAAGAAATCTTGAGACCAACCTCCATTGGCCTACACTTTAGTTTGAGGTACTCGGGTTGATATATCCAAGAAAATTATTCAATATTTCTTGTTTGGGCCCAAACATAAGGTGGTAGTCGATACAATAGAGTTTGATTATTGCATAGAGATCGAGAAAATTAGAACAAAAATAAAGGATCCTGAGTAGAAGAAGGAATTATTAAGCAGGGTTTCAAGCAACATTACTAAAAATAGAGTTGATACTACTTGTGTTGTAGGGAAAATGGAGACAAAGAATTTATCCTTGCACTTAGAGGGAAAGTTTTGGTGGTTGATAACGCTCAATCTACAGCTCTTGTGAGTGTAAAGCGGTCGTTAGCAAATATAGAACCCAACCTGGGTTGGGTGTCGATCCCACAAGGAATAGCTTGGCCAACAAGTAAGCAAAATTACTAAACTTTTGGTGCAAGTCTCGTAAGAAGGGGGCAGTCTTGTCGTGCAAGTAATGTAAACAAAAGCTGAAAATGGCAAAGCAAAAAGAGGAAGAGATTTTTACGTTGGTTGTAAACAATGAGAATTGAAGCGTTGGGGTTATGTCCACCTTCTGAGGTATACGTCTCTATTGGCTATGAGTGTGTAGAGTCTTGACATGCAATTGCTTATAGAGAATTGTAGTCGATGGTAAATCCAAGCGTCTCTCGACCTCAACAAGGACTATTTCACTTTAACTCTCTCGAGCTTAAAGCGTGTCTAACGGTACAAATTCTCCAAGAGGTTAGTCCAGTTACGGCACTAGCTTTTTAATAGGAAAGGGTGTCCTACTACCTTGACATTATCACTTTTCCAGACAAATAACCTTTCTCTCGAACAAGTTAAATGTTAGACTGGCGTATTCTTGCGTCTTCTTTTCTAGACAAATAACCTTTCTCTCGAACAGATTAAATGTTAGAATGGCGTGTTCTTGTGTTTGTAACCGCAAAGAATGTAGATTTAAGATGAAGAGAATAATGATATAAGCAATATACGTGTCTTGAACTCACAATCTCATGGCTTTAGATAGTAACTCATTCGGCTTCCATAACCCCAACTAAGAGGTTTAGTTACCCATGAATGCGAAGGATATCACGTTTTGCATGGTGGATGGCGTGAATAGTAGGTGTTTGGCGTGTGGTTTTGGTGATTCCGTAGCAAGTAACGATTCTCTTGTTGTGGAATTTAAGAATATAAGAGTAGATTAGAAGTGTTTGTGGTGGAAGATGAGAGGGATGGAAGAAAATTAATTGTTGAATTAAGTGAAGAATTTCTTGAATTAGGGGAGGAGTTGCCTCCACTAAGGGAGGACTTGCCTCTCCACTAAGGGAGGACTTGATTAAAATCTCTAGCATGATAGGGTATTTATAATACTCCTATCCTACTCCTACTATGCTAATGAAATAAATAACCAAATCCTACTAAACTAAGGAAATACTTAACCCATTTGTACTAGGTTAATGTAACATTCTCCTAACCGAAATAAACTAATGAAATACATAACCCAATTGTACTAGGTTAATGTATCATTGTCAAAATCCAGCTTTGTGTCTGTAAGTCCCCAATGTCTTCAGAAATGCTGTTTTAGTCCTGGACAGATTTTCCATGCAGTCCCCAAAGTATTCAGAAATGCTGTTTTAGCCCGGGACAGATTTTCCATGCAGCAGTTTTGGTCCTTAGGCGTGTAAACTTCTTTCCCTTCGTTCATGAGCTTTCTTTTGCGTCAAGTAAGCCATAAAATGCTGTATTTTGCATCATTTATACCTGAAATTTTCCTAATCATGTTCGTTAGCTCATTTACAGGAAAAAGGACTAAAAGTGCATGAAATAGATAATTTGTTCTCAAAACTAGGCTAAAATATGGGCAAAATATATTGATATAGGCGCGTAAATTCGCCTATCTTCAGTGGTCCATTGTCCAGAATATACTGGTTTCTCTAATAGTATATATATTCTTACCCTTGATCGAGAGCTTCTATTGCCAACATTTTCATCATGTACAATAATATTTTTGCTTTGTATATACGTAATCAGATACATCAGAAGCCATTTGAGATGTCATAGGTACCCTATTCCTATATCTTATTTTGAAGATTCATGATTCAGTGGGTATAATGGTAGTATTTAGTTTTTATCATGTAGTATATGTGGCCTATTAGAACATATAGGGTTGATACATAATGATACCAACTTTGTTTCCTAGAGAAATTCATAAACATCTACTTTATCGGGAGAGGCCCTACTTGAGAAGAATTTAGATATGTTTGAGTAGGTAAGCACTCCAGCACTGGGTGGTGCGAGAGAGGATTTGAGCCAGCCTGCTGAGAGCACAACCATCATGGGTAGTGATTGAGTACCTGGAACCACAGTTCCACCACCCACTTCATCTGTGTCTTTTCGTCCATCAATTTTTTGGACGGTTATGGTATTATATGGGTTTCTTTAATAGTAGGTTGATAGGAAGACTAAGTTGGTCAGGCGGTAGATTCATACTTATATCCATTTTACCAAGTTGTTGAATAGATAATCCATAGATTTGGACTTTGATTAAGAAAAATTTGGCATAGGTAGAGGCACACGTGATGATAGTAATGGAAAGGTTTATATAAGAGTTGCGTGAGAGGATAGATAGTTTTGACATTCAAATGGGTTACAGACTGCGTCTGGACCAAATTCTAAATTTGTCTTATTTAAGGAATATTGTTGCTATATTAAAAATAGAGGTCAGAGCATTAGTGACTAGCTTTACTCCTATTATACCACCTGTTCTGCAGTTAATAGCTATAGCACAAGCATTGGTTATTTATCTTTTTGAGGATATTAGCCCTCTACTGGCAGAGGAAAAATCATAAAGATCCCCAGGGACCATAGTGTGAGTTTGGATGAGTTTGAGAGAGACTTGAAAAGGGTGACTAAGGTATCCTAAAATGATTATCATGTAGATTATATTTCTTATGAACAATGAGAGTTGGGAGCCACTTACAGTCACTAATCACAACTATCTAGCTAAGAGCTTGGGGAGTCTCTTGAGGCCCCAGCTGTAGGCGAGTCTGCATCCATCGCCTAGAGCATTGTGAATAAGTCTTCACTCGTATTTTCTTATTATTTCCTTAGTTATGCATTGAGGATAATGCATTATCTTAAAGTTAGGGGTAGGAGTATACCACCACTTGAGGATTTTTATTTTATTTTTTTCCCTTAAGGGTGTTATCATATAAGAACCGACATGTTAGGATGTTATTTTTGTTTTTTTTAATTATGTTTTTTAATTAGGAGAAATAAGAAACCTTAGTGAAGTCATGTTTTGATTTTAATTTTTGATGTTTAAAGAATACCCATCCTAAAATTTGGTTTTAAACTATTTATTATGGTTGTGTGAAATTGTGATAATTTTTGGAAGATATTATCGCATTACTTTGATAGGCATAATAACTATGTTTTAGAAATGCATGAACTATATAGGTAGTAGTTTATGGTATAACCCTGTTCTATGTCGATATAGGGTTGTCTACTTAGTTCACTTTGTGTATGCAATCCAAAACTTTCCCAGTTAGTCTTTCCTATGTTTTAGGATGATTTGTTGGGAAAGGATGATAGGCCATTCTTGAATAATCCCATTTCTATCCTAAACGCCTGAACAAATAAAATAAATATCTCTTGATCCCTAATTTGAGCCTTAATTAATTATTTTATTTTACTATCCCATTTTCATCCCTATTTCTACTTAAAAATGAACATGTATTTTCTATGGTACCTCCATGGAAATTGTGTACCTCAACTTATGTAAATCACCTAGGTTGAGGGTAGCTATCATAAGGATATGTAGTTTGATATTGGTATAGAGCAAAAGTTGAAAAAGAAAACAAGATAGATTTTTGTGTGGAAAGAAAAAAATAAAAGAGAAAATATGTGATGAATAAAGTCTACAAAATAAAAAAATGGAAGAATAAGAAGAAAAAGAAAAAATGTAGAAAGTATAAAGAGAAACTGGCACCCAAAATCTGAAGATAAATGACAGAGAATAAAATGAACTAGGTCAAAAAGTGTAGCAAATAAAGAGTGTGTAGTCACTTTACCCATATTTACCATACCCATCCTCAAGCCAACATTACAATCCTAAGAAAGTCCTGTAGTGATCCTAGTCCAGCAATCTGAAAAGCTAAGGCATAGAAATTAAGGGCAAGCTATGGTCTTTCATGCACACCATTAAAACTTTTTCATAAGGGTGAGTGATTTGAAGTAGTCCTTATGTTGATTTTCAGTGTTATACTGTGACTACATGGGACTTCCTTGTAGTGAGAGTACACAGATTTCTTTATTAACTACTACTTTTTTGGGTAATGTCATTTGTGTATGTGCTGGGTTGTTTATTCATATTATGATATCATCTCTTGATCTCTTTTATTTCATGATTATATGTTGCATGTGTACATAGGGTGGGTTTCATTTTTGTATAGGAGGGTGTTTAATTTTTGTTGTAAAACCAAATGAATTGACTACTATAGGTACCATAGTTTTCTCTTAGCTAAGTAGCGCTGCTTTATTTTGTCTGCCTGAGGATATAAAAATATTCTAAGTTGAGGGTGTTGATGTACCATGGTTTTATGGTACTTTTGATGCTTAAAATGAGGAAAATACACACAAGCTTAGGTATTTTTATGAGTATAATGTGTTTTTGTGATGTTGTGAAGGAGAACAAGGTTCTGATGTAAAACTGAGAAAAACGGATCAAAATTAACCAAGGGATGAAGAAGTTAAAAATCCACGGGTATGGTTTATGAATCATGAACTGGATCCGCAACCTGTGGAAGGAACTCATGAATAAGTTTCTACAGATGAATTAAAATCCTAAATTATATGTAAGGGACCAAAGACTCATTGATACAACCTACGACTCATGAATTGAAATCGTGAACTAGATACTAAAGAAGACAAGAAAAATTTGATTTCAGTGAGAGGAACCTACGAACTGTAGACTTATCCACAATCCTAGTCTATGATTTGCAGAAACTTTCGCAGCTATTTCTCCTACAATTGTTAGGATAGGATTCTTTTTGTATCTATAAATACTCCTTTAGTTTTTATGATTACTTTTACATTGTATTACATTATTGTGAAGTTCTAAGGAACATTCTTGTTCTTGGAATCATAAACATCAGTTTTTAGGCTTTTAATTCAAAGTGAGATTTTAGAGTTTCCAGCTTATTATTATAAGTGTGTGATTAAAAATTTTTATTTGAAAAGTATTCTTACAATTATGAGTATTTAAACACCAAAACTAGGGTTGTGGGAATCATGACAGATTAACGAAGTAAAGTTCAAAGTAAAAGGTAATTCTCAAAGGGTTGTTGGGCATGTATTGTTTTTTCATTTTAATTATATTTCTTTTCAATGAGTGCACACGTTGGGACTTGTCCTATATATACCCTGGGCTATAGTAGAGGTACCCAGAATGGAATAGTAAATCAACAATAAGACTTAGGGTTATCTTTATTTAATTATCCTTGAGTTAATACATGGGAAATACTATATTAGGATAATAGATATGGGTAAATAATGTAACAATCATGACACATTAACCTTTGTTCTTGAGGATAGTAACCTAGAAGGGGTGTAACATAGTCAATTAGATGATACACAACTTATCGATTATGCATGTTGAATACCATAAGGGATCACTAAAGCATGAAGAACTAGTGAATTTATGAAGTAACTGGGGGACATATTCCTAGTGCCTTTTACATATTAATTACAAATATGGAAAATAAATGCTCATTACTATTGATATTTTGTTTTAAAAAATCCTTTTTTACTTACTTACCAACTATTTATACAAATACATGATCAACTTTTTTTTAATACCCTATGGAATCAACCCCAATGAAGTTGGGTTCTATATTTGATCTGTTACTAAGTTGTATTTTCTTGGAGGTATAATTTAGGCAACACCAATTATGAGTATTGTCGTTCTTATATTTGCGATGTTAGTACAGACAATCCTTCAGTTGATTCTATTCCTTTAGTTTATGATTTGTTGAATGTTTTTTCATACCAACCTACCTGGACTTTTTCTATCTGTGACATTAAGTTCATTACTAATCTTGAGTCAGGAACCCAACCTATTTCTATGGCACCTTATCCTATGGCTTCTACCAAGGTTAAAGAGCTAAATCCTCAGCTTCAAGATCTTCTAGATAAGGAGTTTATTAGGTCGAGTATATCACACTGGAGTTCTCCTATATTGTTTGAGTAAATTAAAGATGGTTCTATGTATATGTGTATTGACTTTAGGCAACTAAACAAGTTGACAGTAAAGAACACGTATCCTATGCCTTGCATATGTGTATTAACAACAAGGAAATTGAATAAGGTGATGGTTAAGAACAAGAATCCTATACCTCATATTAATGACTTATTTGACTAGTTTTAGAGAGTAGTTATGTTCTCCAAGACTGTGTTGAGATTCCTTTATCGTAAGTTAAGAATTAAAGCTTTGGATATCCTAAGACTACCTTCAGGACTCACTACATCCACTATGAGTTCTTAGTAAAGCCTTTATGATGACCAATGCCCCATCTGCATTTATATATTTGATGAATGAATTGTTTAAATCCCATTTAGACTCCTTTCTGATTGTTTTAATTGATGCCATCCTTATGTATTCAAGGAATAGGTAGAACTATGAGCAATATTTGCATATTGTACTAAAAAATTTGAGAGATCATAAACTTTACATTAAATTCTTAAAGTGTGAGTTTTGGATCAATTCTGTTATATTTCTAGGACATGTGGTGTCTAAGGATGAGATTATTATTGATCTAGTGAAGATTGAGGCTATTCGTGATTGGTCTAGATCTATATCTCTGACTAATGTTTGTAGCTTTATTAGTTTGTTTATTTACTACTGGTCATTCTTTGAATGTTTTACTTTTATTGCAGTGTTGATGACTTCAGTGACTAGAAAGTAGATTCATTTTTAGTGGTCCAAAGAGTGAGAGTCGAGTGTTTTGAAGGTCAAGGACTTCCTTACTTCTGCTTATATTTTGACTCTTTTAATTGAGGTAGGGATTTACCGTATACTATGATGCTTCTATTATTAGTCTGGGTTATGTTCTAATACAGTAGGGCTGAGGTATTATTCTAATATTTGTTTGCGTTATGTTCTAATGCTAGTAGGTTGAGTTAGTGCATCGATGCAGCTGAAGGTGCATGATCATAAACTACCCTATTTATGATTTGGAGTTAGTAGTAACAATTATTGGGCTTATGATTTTGAGGCATTACTTCATTGTTAGATATACATGAATCATCATAGTGTTCAACAATTAATTACTCAAAGAGAGATTTATTCTTCATATTGCAAATAGATGAAGTTACTAACAGACTAAGATATCTTTATTCTATTTAATCCAGCCATGAAAAATATGGTAGCAGATTCCTTGAGCCAAAAGGTAGTGAATATAGGTAGGTTGCCCTTCATATTAGTTTTAGAGTAGCCATTGGCCTGGATATTCATGCCTTAGCAAACATAATAGTTTGACTATGTATCTCAGACTCTAAGAATATTCCTGCTAGTTTTAAGGCTTGATCTACCTTTTTAAAGAAAATTTGGAGTCACCAATTTAAGGATAATAGACTTTGTAGCACTCGTGATCCGGTTTTGAGAAGTGTGTCCTAGAAGGTACCTTGGATCCAAAGGGTATTTTGAGACATGATGGCTACATTGAGTTTTGAGGGTTGGATACTTGATTCAGTTAATATTGTGTGAGGCTTAGAGATCTAGATATTCTATTCAACCTGGTACAACTACGATTTATAGAGATTTGAGGAAACATTATTGGTGGAGTGGCATGAAGAGTGATACAATGGATTTTTTATCTGGTTGCATATGTTACCAGTAGGTGAAGGCTGGGCATCATAGGCCTAGTATCTTGATTCAAAAATTAGACTTCCCGAGTAGAAGTGGGAGCAAATCACTATGGACTTTATTAGTGGTTTGCATCGTAGTTTCTATGGTTTCTATAGCATTTAGGTCATTTTAGATTGGTTGAACAATTCAACGCATTTTCTTCCTATTTAAATGTCCTTTAGTGCCAAGAGATTTTCCCCTATCTATGTTTATTTGATAGTTTGCCTGCATGGATTACCCATATTTATTATTTCTGAAAGGGGCTTAGTATTTAATTTAAGCTTCTAAATGAATTTTCAAAAGGATTTGTGTATTCAAGTTGACCTCAACATCGCTTTTCATCCTCAGACTAATGGGTAGTTAAAGTCAACTATTTAGGTTACTGAGGATATGTTTTGCACTTGCTTTATGGACTATGGAAGTTAGTAGGAGCAACATGTATCCTAGGAGGAGTTTGCCTGTAATATTAACTATCATTCTAGTGCTGAGATTGCATCATTTGAGGTATTATATGATAGGGATTACCAAATAATGATAGTTTGGTTTGAGACCTCCAATATCAGGCCCTACAACACTGACTTTCTTTGTGAGTTATTGGATAGGTTTTGGGTGATTCAAGATAATTTAAGGGCAGCTCAAAATATGAAGATGATTTATGCTAATCATAGACTTCATTCATTGAGGTTTAGAGTTGGTGGCTGGTTTTTCCTATGAGTATCATCCATAAATGATATGAGAAGGTTTAAAAAGAGTGGAATGCTCTATCCCGAGTATATTGGGCCATTTGATATACTTCAAACAATTGGGGAGGTAGCTTATGATATACATTTGTCCCCAAACTTTGTAATTGCTTACCTAGTTTTTCATGTCTCTATATTGTGATGTTATATCCTAGATTATTATTATGTACTTTAGTGGGAATCACTACAGTTGGTTGAGAGGTTGACCTTCAAGGAGGAGATAGTTCTCATATTCGCAAGGAAAGTTAGGTGGTTGTGCTCTAGGGTGATTCCAGTAGTTAAGGTTTAGTGTAGACACTACCCTATTGAGGAGTCTACTTGGGAGATCAAGTGTGAGATCCAGACCTAATATCCCCACCTATTTGAGCCTTCAGGTACACCTTGATTCTTTACTTTCGTGGACAAAACTACATTTAGTAGTGGATATTAGCATGACCCCCTAGGTCATTTTTTGGATTTCCACTCTATTTCACTTTTTAGAGCTCTCCCATAGCCTTTCTAAGTCATTTATGACTTATTAGAGCTGACATTTTGATTATTGGATCATTCATTTGATATTTAGAGCTAATTCACTATTTTGAATTTCATACTATTGAGAGTTGGCTATCAAGCATAAACTTTAGGTCAGCGTCTTTGTATTCCAATTATGATAGTTCTGTTGGTTTTGAAACACCTATTTTAAGATATTTCTTAGCTTATTTGGATAATGTCTAGCAAAGATATGAAAAGTGCAACTTGGTTCTTAATTTGGAAATGTGCCATTACACGGTTAAAGAATGAATAGTGCTTGGTCAAAAACATTTTTAAAAAGGTATTAAATATTATAAGGCAAAGATTGAGTTAATTGTGTTGTTGTCTATACTAATTGTTGTGAAGGAATTTATAATTTTTTTTGGGTCATGTAGGTTTCTACAGGCAATTTGTTAAGGAATTCTCTAAATAAAATTTATCTGTTGTGCAAATTTTTGGAGAAGTGTGGGAAATTTTTCTTTGATGAGGCTTGTCTAAAAGAATTCAAAAGTTTGAAAGATGTGTTCATCTCAACCCCCATTATTATGTCTCCAAATTAGACCTTGCCCTTCGAGGTCATGTGTGATTCCAGTGGTGTAGCATTAGCTGAATTCATAGTCCAAAGGTGACAGAAGATCTTACATCTCATCTACTATGCGAGTAAAACACTTAATCCTTCCCCAAAATATTATGCTATGACCAAACAAGAATCGTTTGTTGTTGCATTTTTATTTGAGAAATCTTTGTCTTACTTGATTGACATGAATGTAATTGTGTATACTGACCATGCAACTCTTAGATACCTTATGGCAAAGAAATTTACAAATACAAGGTTTATTTGATAGGTAATTTTGTTGTAGGAATTCAACTTTGAGGTTTATAGTCAAAACAACACTAAGAACCAAGTATCCAAACATTTGTCAAGCCTTGATGAGGAAGAAATACTAAAATTAGGGGATAAGCTTGAAATTGATAATACTTTTCCAGATAAGTATATCATTTAAATATCACAAGACTTAATCCCTTGGTTTGCAAATTTTGCCAATTATTTAGCAAGTGATATAGTATTAGAAGATATGTTATTTCAGCAATGAAAGAGTTCATCCATGATTTTCATAAACTCTTTTGGGATAAGCCATACCTGATTCGTGTGTATGCAGATGGTGTAATTAGAAGATGTGCCGCAGAGTTTAAGATGATGAGTATCCTAGCGGCGTATTACTCTTCATCGATTGGGGGTCACTATAGAGATGTTTGGACTATGTTCAAAACCTTATAATTTAATATTAATATCCCATAATTCACAAAGTTTCCCATGACTATGCAAGGTCATGTGACAAATGTCAACAGCAAGGGAACATCTCGCAAAGACATGAACTTTTGTTGACTGCTATCCATGAGCTCAAGTTATTTTATGTTTGGAGTATTGACATTACGTTATCCTTTGTGAGTTTGTATGGCATGAATTATAATTTGGTGGTTGTAGATTACATTTTAAAGTGGGTGGATGCAGTTGCACTTCCAAATAATAAAGGTAAAAGTATCCCAACTATCTTGAGAAATACATATTCTTAAGATTTAGAAAACTTAGAGTGATCATTAGTAATAGAGGATTCCATATTTTAAATTATCTATTTAAGGCCCTAGTTAAGAAATAAGGTGTGAAACATACGGTGGTGATACTTTACCATCCACAAATAAGCGGTCAAATTGAGGTCTATAATGGGTCCATTTTAGCAAAGACTATGATTACCAATAGGATGGATTAGCCAAGGAATTAGATGATGCACCATAGGTATATCAGACCACATTCAAAATACTTATTGAGGCATCTTTATTTTAACTTGTGTAAGGGATGGCATGCCAAGTTCCTGTGGAACTTGAGAATAAGGTATTAGGGCATTGAAAAGTTGAATCAAGAATGAAGTGGCACAACCAAATTAGGACATAAATAGATGAATGATATGGATGAATTCCATCTCTATGCATGTGATAGCTCAACCTTGTTTGAGGAGAAGATGAATTTATATTAGGATAAAAATATTGAAAGGCGAGAATTCTCTTTCAGTGATATGGTACGACTATTTGATTTAAGGATGAAGCTATTTCCTAGAAAGATAATCTAATGACCCTCTAGGTCATTTTCTATATTTCCACAATTTTTTCTTATTAGAGCATTTCTATAGCTGCCCAAAGTGATCTATGCCTTTCTAGAGCAGATATGTTTGGTTATTGGGAAATTTATTTGGGTTTTAGAGCGAATTCCCCATTTTAAAGTCTTCGTTGATTCAAATTAGCAACCAGGTGAAAATTTAGTCAAACAACCCTGCATTCTAGTTATGACAGTTGTAATAGCTGTAAAATATTGATTTTAGCCTAGGTGGAACATTAGTCTAGGTCCCGAGGCTACTAGACTGATTTTAGGATATATGTCGAAGGTTAAGAAAAATAAAACATGGGTATGGGACCCAATTTTTATTAAAACAACCTTGGATGGAAATTTAATTTCTGCCATTGAGTTTGGAACATTGAATTTGATAGGGTAGCATAGTTCATTTGCATATATAGATATCGAATGAATCACGACGGGTTGGTGTAGACCCCAAACAATTTTAAGCTTTCAGCTGGAGCACCGCTTAAGGACTCTCTTAGGTTGCTTAAGTGGAGGAGTGCTAAAGAACCTAGATGACTACTTAATTGATCAGGCTAGGATATTAGGGATTTCTTAAGCGACAACCATAAGTGATTGAAGCTTAAGCGGTAAGGGATCCGCTTAAGCGATATGTTAAAAGATGACCAATGTTGCTAAAGGTGCAGTAGGTTGCTTAAGAAGTGACCGTTTAAGCAGCCCAGTGTCTGCTTAAGTGACACCCCAACACCTAGTACCATATAAGAACCTAACTTAGCTTTATTTCTCATATTTTACACCCATTTCCAAGAGTGTAAAACCCTAAAAAGTGGGACAACTTGGTAAAATCATTTGTGGGTGTATTTGGACCATTTGTGAACTTAAATTACAATTTCTCCATCGAGTTATTGGTAATCTTTCATCAATTTCATAGTTAAATACTTTATTTTTTTTGTGATACCTAAAATATTGGTAGGTTGATTATAGCACCATTTGAGCATAGAATTCACTCATTTATGAGGGTAAATATTCCTTGAGCATAGAGGGATGTGTTGTTGGTTTCAAAAGTACAATTTTGCAAATGGGACCCATATAGGATTTTTACATAATTTGTAGACTCAATGCACAATAGTGCAATATGGGAATCATTGTTCTCATTTTGATAAGTAGATTAATATTTTTGTAGCATGTCATCATGCGAATGTTTCCTTAAAAATGAAATCATCTATTAATCAAATTCTTTAGGTTTTTCTTTGGCATCCAGGTTAGCTAGGTTTATCTTCTATATAGATTTTGCTAGTTTGTAGTATAATTATGAAATTATGCTAGATATGGGATGAGATTTAGGTATTGGGGGTATGATTTGTATAATAAGTAACTATTAGGATAGTTTGGCCTATTAAGTAATTATAATTTAGGAAGAATTAGCTAAGTTGCTAATTACTTATATAGAATTTTTGTTGTCGGGCTAATGGCTTAGTTTACATCTATAAGTGAATTTAGTTACCGTATCCCAATCTAGGGAAGAATTTCCCTTAGAATGGGTTTTGGTGAATAAAAGTGGGCTACTCTGGCCCACCTTAGGCTAAAACTTTTGTTAGCTTTTGTAGACTTTTATACATATGTTATACCCTTTGAAATTTTTATTTTGGAACTTTGAAGAGATTAAATGCCTACTGATTGTGCTAGTTTGGTATTTTGATGTTGGTGCTTATTCTAGGCAGATCTTGTGAATTATTGATATTGAGTGCAGGTTAAAGTTCGGCAATTGATGTTCATATTGATACTAGTTTATGGCTCACGTATGAAAATTGATGATGATATTGACAATATGAGTTTTTGGTTCAAGTCAGATATGTAATGTTATGATGTTGATGCCATTAAGTTCGAGTTTGATTTCAATTGAGAGTCTATTAATGGTATGATATCGTATGGATTGATTCATTGTTATGGATTGGCATTCAGTAAATTGATGAAATTTTTTTATTTACTTTCCTTTGATTATACCCTCTAGGTTTATGGGGGCCAATATGGTAGTGTTAACTATGCTTTTTTGAATTAATGTCTTTTTTGTTATTAATTTATAGTGTTGCATCTTTTTTCTAGGTTATCCCTTTTACCTTGACTTAGTTTATTTGTCTCACATCTTTATTGTATTTATATCATGATTGAGCTTAGTCGGCCAATGATGCCTATTGATACTCGTGGTTTTAGTTCTTATACTACACTTATGTACCTTTTTCGTATAGACCCAAGTACTAGTAGCCGTCACTGATGCGTAGATCATACCACATTAATTTTAAATATAGGATGTGCTCTAAGAGTTGTTGTCGAACTTTTCTATTCTTTTATCTATGTGTAGTCTTTCATTATCTGAGATACATTGTATTTGACTATTTTTGTACTTATGTTCCTTTTCTAGTAGCTTTTGTACTAACACTACTAGATTATGGGATGATTGTTGGTGATTTATCTATATTCTAGACTATTATAACTGTCTTATTGTTATAAGTCTTTAATTATTGATTTCCAGCTTTTAAGCCATTTTCCTACCAAATTAGCCTATTGCTCATACCTTTGAGTTACAGTTTGTCTAACCCACTGGCGAGATAAAGTAGCTGTCATCATAAATCATAAATTGGGTCAAGTCAAATTAGTATCAGAGCCTAGGTTAACCAGTATTGTTATACATGAGCAAGTGTCTAGTATAGTCCCGCGGATTAAAACAATGACGTATATATCTTTTCTTTCGGAGTATATAGGACATTTTTAGTAGCTCTTCACTTTTTTCACTCTTCTTGTTATAAGAGTTTGCATTGGTTTCTGAAGAATTTCTTTGACTTTACTCTTTTGCAGATGGCTAAGACATGTTTTACAATTACATTAGATGGGGATCCCGAGACTAAGCTTAGGGATCTTGTCAGCATTCATAGATTACCAAGAGACTATGGAAAACCTAGATATTTGTCCCCACCTAGTAACTAGGATAGAGGGCCTTCAACAGACCCTATTCCTTCTCTTAAGCTAGAGATTCTTTTGCCCAAGCCAGTGGAGGGACAGGGACCATATCATAGTTTATTTCTTCTTAAATTCTCAGGGTTGTATTAGTTTAATTTTTGTGATTTTTTGGTGGTGTATCATCTTATGGTGCATAATATGCATATAAAAGTGGTATTGAGGCATGGGTGCATTCTATAGTTGCAACACCAAGAGTTGAGGTCCCTCATACACTGATAGTTGCTTAGCTGGAACTGTCCCAACCTTCTATGTTTATTGAAGAGCATAAGATGTTTTGTAGATTTCTTCTATTAGCTTTGCTTAGGTTTTCTGGTGCACCTAGCGATGATGCTTATGAATTTTTGATTGTTTGTGAGAATAGGTTCCATAATTTTGGCCTAGTAGAGGCTCATGGTATGTATTACACTACTTTTTAGTTGGATTTGGCCGCTTGACATTAGTAGGGAGGGAACCTTGATACCAGGCCAACTGGATCTCTACCTTTGACATAGACGTAGTTCTATGAGATCTTCTTGGAGAATTATATGCCTTCTAGTCTTAGAGTTTAATTCTCAAGTTTGGAGAAGGTCTCCATGACTATTATGGAGTATGAGGCTCAATTTCAGGAGTTGTATAGGCATGGTACTTCTATTTTAACTACTGATATAAGAAGATTTGATGCTTTGTTAAGGCATTAAATATCTTCTTCGCATGTCTACACAGAGTTTGGTTGCTGCAGATAGATCTTTTGTTTCGGTTCCTGGTCATGCTCCAGTTATGGTGAAAATTCATCGCACCCAAAAAGGTTTCAATAAGAGGACATAGGATCATGGTGTTTTACTGGGATTCGTATTGGCACACAGTTCAAAGGTAGTTGTTCTCAGGGTAGGTACCCTCTGCAAAAGTCATATCAACATCAGGGTAATTCTAGTAGGTCTATTCAGGATGCAATTTAGATTACTAATAGAGATCAGTCTAGTTTTAGTGATCATCCTAGAAAGGTTATTGTTCAGTCTTTGAAGGGTTTAATCTTTTTTCATTCTAGACATGGCGGTTATCCTGGGTCATCTAAAGCTTTTGGTTTTGTAAAGTTCTTAGGCCATGTTATGGTTATCGAGTTGTTTATTTCTCAAGAGAGTGCCCCAGTTGTGGACCTATGGTTTCTTCAACTAAAAGTTCTTCTTTGATTAAGGCAGTATGTCCCTCAGCATGAGGTGGTGTACATAGCTGTAAGGGTAGTCTAAAAGGTTCTCATAGAGGTTCTTAGCCAGGTAGGACAAGAGATCATTAGGGTGCCAACAAGGTGGTAGGCATGGTCGGTTGTATGTCATCCCTTCTAGACCCATGGTAGTCTTTAGATGCTATCATCATAGGTACAATATTTGTTTGCCATTAGTCTTCTCTTGCTTTATTTTATCCAAGATCCACTTATTCTTATGTGTCTTCTTATTATGTCCCGCAGTTTGTGTTATCTAGGGATTCATTATCTATGTGACTCTTTGTATCTAGTCTCAAGGTTATTCTTTAGTAGCAGATTCGGTTTATAGATCCAGTGTTGTGAATAGTTGATAGTTTGATACTCAACCTGATCTTTTTGTATTAGATATGGTGGATTTTCTTGTGATTCTATGCATGGATTGGTTATCCCACTATCATGTGGCCATGGATTTTTTACCCAGACCTTTACCTTATCCATGCTCTGCATAACCCTAGTTATGTGGCATGGAGCTATTAGACATGAGCTGATGGGGATCATTTCTTATATTCTAGCAAGAACACTTATTTTGATGGGTTGCGAGTCTTATCTCACTTATATTTGTGATTTTCGTATAGAAAGTCTGTCACTTGAATTTGTTTCTATAGTTTATAAGTTTTCTGATGTTTTCTTTATCGATCTACCTGGTCTTCCTCCTAAGTGTGATATTATTCTTGTTATTCATCTTGATCTAGGAACCCAACCTATTTCTATGGCACTTTATTGTATATCTCCTATTAAGCTTAAGTAGCTAAATTCTTAGATTCATGACCTTCTTAAATATTTCATTAGATTGAGAATGTAACCTTGGGGAGCTCCAGTGTTGTTCGTAAAGAAGTAAGATGGTTCCATGTGTATGTGTATTAATTATAGGAAGCTTAATAAAGTGGCAGTAATCAACCGACATATTATGCCTCGCATTGATGATTAGTTTGACCAAATTCATAGTTCAAAATTGTTCTCTAAGATTGACTTTCGGTTTATTGAGGATTTATGATGAGAATTTCCTAAAGATAACCTTTAGGGCCCGATATGGTCATTATGAGTTCCTCATGATATCTTTTGTCTTAACCAACGCCCCAGCTTTGTTAATGGATTTAATAAAACATGTGTTCAGTCCTTTTTAAAAATTTTTTTATTGTGTTCATTGACGACATTCTTGGATATTTGAGGAGTTAAGAGGATCGTATACAATATTGGAGAGTTGTGCACCAGACTATAAGATATTACAAGATTTTTATCGAATTATCTAAGTGCGAATTTTGGTTTTAGTCAGTGACACTTCTCGGGCATGTGGTGTCTAAGGATAAGATTATGGTAGACCTAGCAATGATTGAGGTCATTTATGATTAGGCCAAACTTATATCTTCGTCTAAAGTTTGCAGCTTTATTTGTCAGGCCAGTTACTACAATAGTTCATGGGGAGTTTATCTACTATTAAAGTGTCGATGGCTAGATCGACTTAAAAAAGGAATCCTTTTTTATTGTCTAAGGATGTGAGTCGAGCTTTTCAAAGCTTACGGAATTTTTATGCCAGCTCATATCTTGGCTCTTTCTGTTGAGGGTAAGATATTCACCATGTATTAAGATGTTTTTGGGGTTGGTTTAGGTTATGTGTTGATGCAGTAGGGTTGTCTTATTACTTATACATTGAGGCAGTTGAAGGTGAATGAGCGATTCTACCCCACTTATAACATAGATAATAATTTGTCGACATCATCCTAATGGCGTGTATTGTGAGATCTTCATGGATCATTATAGGCTTCATCATCTTATTACCCAAATATATCATAATTCTAGGCAATGTAGACGAATGAAGTTGCTTAAAAGATTATGATATCTCTATTTTGTATCATCAACGGAAGGTGAATTTGGCAGTGGATGCCTTACGATGAAATCTGGTGAGTATGGGTAGTTTGGTTTCTAATTATAATTCCTTATAGGTTGTTGGTTCGAGATTCCAATCCTTAGCCAAATTAATGATGCAACTTTATATTTCATATCCTAGGAGTGTTCTTGCAAGTTGTGAGATAAGGTCTTCGCTATTTGAGCATATTTAATGTTATTAGTTTGAGTATATAAGACTTTGCATTAACCATTATTAGGTGTTAAGTGGTGAGTCCAAGAGAGCTACAATAGATATTGAGGGTATTCTGAGATTTGATAACCATATTTGTGTTTTGAGGGTTAATGACTTAATTTAGTCAATTTTGTATGAGGCTCATAACTCTATATATTAGATTCACAAGGGCATAACTAAGATTTATAAAGATTTTAGATAACATTATTAGTGGAGTGGTATATAGAGAAATATGGTAAACTTTGTAGCTTGTCGCCTGTGTCGTTAGTTGGTGAAGACGAAGCATCAGAGACCTGTGGGCTTGATTCAGAGGTTGGCCATTCATGATACAAAGTAGGAGTGGATTACCATTGACTTTATTAGTAAGTTGCCATACACTTCCTATGGTTTTGATGGTATTTGGGTCATTATGTATTGGTTGGCCAAATTGGCACATTTCATTCCTATTAATATGTCCTTCAGAGTGGAATTGTTGTCCTATATCTATAGTCATGAGATAGTTCATTTTCACAGTGTGCCTATATCTATTATTTTAGAATAAGGTTCAGTGCTCACTTTGAGTTTTTGGAAATCTGTTAATAAGGAGTTGGGTACTCAGGTGGATCTTTGTATAGCCTTCCATTCTCTGATTGATGGGAAGATAAAATAGACTATTCATGTTCTTGAGGATATACTTTGAGCTTATATTATGGAATATGGCGGTCAGTGGGAGCATCACTTAGTTTTTGCAGAGTTCACATAAAATATTACCTATCCTTCCATTATTGAAATAGTATATTTTGCGACTTTGTATTATAAGCAATGTCATTCTTCAATTGGGTTATTTGAGACCTTTGAGATTAGACCTCGTAGTACTGACTTGCTTTAGGATTCGTTGGATAGAGTCAGGATAATTAAGGATAATTTGTGGGAAACTCAGAGTAGGTAGAAGGCTTATGCAGATCATAGAATTTGTTCTTTGAGATTCAATATTGGTGATCGAGTATTCCTTTGAGTATCGCCCATGACGGATGTTATGAGGTTCAGGAGGAAAGGAAAGATCAAGCCCTGATATATTAAATTCTTTGAGATTCTTTGCATAGTAATTAAGGTGATTATGAGTTAACCTTACCCCTAGATTTTGCTGAAGTCCATCCTATTTTCCATGTTTCTATGCTGCGATGATACCTTCCTAATTCATCTCATGTGCTTAGATGGGACTCAATCAAGTTGGCTAAGTGGTTGACCTTCGTAGAGCATCCCTCATACTGGCTAGTTATGATAGGAGGTTACGCACTATAGAGATTCCAACAGTTAAGGTTCAGGGTAGGCACCGCCTAGTAGGGAAGGCTACTTGGGAGATCGAGAGAGAGATGCAAACCTAGTATCCTTACCGTTATAAGGATGCAGGTATAGTTTAATCCTGTATATTCATGAATTAAAGTTTATTTACTAGTGAATATTCTAATGACACGATTTGTCATTTTCTTTATTTTCGCTCATTGTTGCCAATTAGAGGATCCTTATGTTGCCCCAAGTCACTATGACTTATTATAGCTGATAGTTTGGTTACCAGGCAGTTTGTTTTGTTTTTAAAGCCAATTCTCTATTTTGATGTCTTCGTTGATTCAAATTGGGTACTGATGGAAAACTTTAATCAAACAAGCTCGTATGTCAATTCTACAAGATCCCAAAACTCCAAAGTATTGATTTTACGCTAGGTGAACCCTTGTTCTCAGTACCGAGGGTGTCTGACTAATTTTGGGCTCTTGTCCAAAAGTTAAGAAAAATGGAACATGGGTATGTGACCCACTTTTCACTTAAATGACCTCGGATGGAAGTTCAATTGTGAAATTAATTCCAGAATGCAATAGCATAGTTCCTTTGCGTGTAGTAGATTCTGGTTGAATTGTGAGGGGTTGGTGGAGACCCATAATAATTTTAATCTTTTAACTGGTGCACTTCTTAGGTGCCCTGTTGGGTCACATCAGTGAAGAACTGGTGAAGTACCCAGTCGACCTCTTAAGAGGTCAGGCTGGACTAGCAAGGTTTGCTAAACCGGCACCCTCGCCACTTAAGCGATGGTCGTATAAGTGGTAAGGAACTGCTTAAGCGGTATGTTGACATACGACTAAGGTAGATAAATCAACAATAGGTCACTTAATAGGTGACTGCTTAAGTAGCCCAGTATCCGCTTAAGTGACACCCGAGCACCTGGTACCATATGAACACCCCTCTTAGCCTGATTTCTCCTATCTTTCACCCATTTCTAAGAGAGTAGAACACCAAAAGATAGAAATCTTGGGAAAATCATTGGTGGGTTATTTTGGAGTATTTGTAAACATAAATTATGTGTTTCTTCTCCCAGGTAATCTTTCTTCAATTTCATTGTTAAATCATTCATCCTTTTCAAAAATCCTAAAAATATTCGTAGGTTGGTTGTAGCCTCATTTGTTCTTGGAATTCATGCATTTAAGTGAGTAAATATTCCTTGATCATAGAGGGATGTTTTGTCAGTATTTAAAATGTGTTTAATCAAGTAGGCCCCACATGGAATTTTTATGTAATTTTGGACCCAAAGCATAATAGTGCAACATGGGCATCATTATTTTTGGGTTGATGAGTAGATTTTAATTTTGATAGTGTGGCATCTTGCGAAATCTTCTAAAAAAGGAAAATTGTATGTTAAGCAAGATCATTAGTTTTTTCTTTGGCATCTATGTTTTTTTGGTTTACCATCTTCCTAGATTGAGCCACTTTGTAGTATAATTGTGATATTATGCTCGATATGGGATGAAATTTAGGTATTGCAGATATGATTACTAAAATTAGTGAAAATTGACTTAGTTGATCATGATTTAGGTAGATTTTTATTGTAGGGATAACTATGAATTATTTAAAATCTTGAAGTGAATTTAGATACTCATCCTCGTAAAACGAATTTCGATGATTAAAAGTAGGTCCCTTCGGTCCACCATAGGCGAAGGCTTGTGTTAGCTTTTGTAGACTTCTATATGCATTTTATACCATTTGAAATGGTTATTTTGTGACTTTGAGGAGATTAAACACATAGTGATTATGCTATTTTGGTATTTGGGAGTTTGTGCTAATTCCAGGCATATCTCGATGGATTATTGATAATGTGTTTTGGTTTAAGTCCAACAATTGAAGATGATTTTTATATTGAGTTTTGGTTCAATTATTACAATTGATGTTGTAATTTATATGACGAGTTCCAGTTCATGTCCGGAAAATGATGTTATGGTTTTGATGGTATTGGATTCTAATTTGAGTCTATCATTAAGAGTTTATTTATGATATGATATAGTATGGATGGATTCATGGTTATAGCTTGATATTCGTTAAAATTATTTGAACTTTGATTATTTTCTTTCCTTTTATTGCACCTTCTAGGCTTATGGGGACCTTGTTGGGTTATTTATATTTCAACACTTACAGGTTATAAGGGCCTATTTTGTGGTGTTAATTATGCTTTTTTCATGTTATGTCTACTTCGATTATTTATTTATAATGTTGGAGCTTATTTCCATGTTTGCCTTTTACTTTTACATAGTTTATGTACCTTGCATCTTTATTGTATTTATATCATAATTTAACTCATCCAATCGATGATGTTCACTGAGTACTCGAGGTTTTGGTACACATACTACACTTTTGTAGCTTTTTGTTACAAATACGAGTACTAATAGCCACCACCGGCATGACAATCATTCTAAGTTGATTTAAAATATAGGTTAAGCTCTTCGACTGGGAGTTTCCCTTTTTCTTTCTATTATCCATGTCTAGTCTTTCATTATCCGAGATAGATTATATTTTACTAATTCAGTACTTATGATCCTTTTGTAGTAGGCCTTGTACCAACATTAAAAGTTTGTGGGATGGTTATTGATGCTTTATCTATATTTTAGTATATCGTTACGGTCTTATTGTTATTAAAAGTCTTTAATTGTTGATTTCTATATTTTAGGCAATATTTAAACCAAATTATCCCATTTCTAATAGCTACGGGCTACGGTTTAACTTACGTAATGGTGGGATAAAGTAGGTGCCACTATGACTCCTAAATTATGTCGTGACAGTTATGAACAAAATGTAATGGCCCAAATAGAATGGTTATAGTATTCCCTTATGGGGAAATTAAACTCGAGAATAAAGATGGGAAGAGGTTTAAAGTCATTGATCATCATGTGAAATGCTAAATGGGTGAAATCAGTAAACCTAGTTTGATCTTTGTAGTGGACTTAAATGGGGCTTGAGAAATCCAGACAAATTGATTAATGCCACAACGTTAAATCACACACTTTTTGGGAGGCAAGTAATGGGTGTATTGGTGAAGTCTGAGTACCTAACATGGCCACGTGGCATCGCGATGTTGAATTAAGTGCTTCTTGGGAGGCAACACAAGTAATTTGTTTTTCACTTTGTTTTGTTTGTCTTATATTTATTATTATCGATATATGGTATCAAATTATGTAGGGATTACTTTACTAAGGAAAAAATGAAAAGATAAAATCTCTAGGTAAGTATGTGTACGGGTTGAGTCTATAAGTCATGGACTAGGTCCGTGGATCTTCAACTTTGTGTACCACCCATATATCTAATTCATGGGAATCAAACAAACTTTTTGGATTACAAGTCATGGTCCATGAGTTCAATCCATGAGTCATAGACCATGTCTACAACCCATAGATTGAACTCGTGGGAATAACAAACTTTAAGGTCTCAAAACATGACCCATGAGTTAAATCCATGGTTTGTAAACTAGGTCTACGACCTACAGGTTTAACTCATGGGTATCAGGTAAGTATTTTTTTATTTATTTTTGTTTGATTGAACTAACCCGCCCGCTACCCTACTTACCATTACAATTTTAAACAAAGTCCAAACCTATATATACCTTTTTATCAAATAAACCTATTAAACATTTATTCACTAATACTCGATACAAATTTGACTTCAATCCCATAAAAGTCTAAAACACTACCAACATACATTCCTCTTATTCATCTCAAAATACAACCCCCTTCTAAATAAAAATTGTGATCACCACCATGATACCTTACTTAAAAATTTGACCTCTATTCCCTTAGACCATGAGACCATTTCACCTGACTGTACTCATGATAGAAGTTTGAAGTTTTAATTGAAAGCGTGTGTCACTTACTCACAGTTCCCCATTCTAGATAGGTATGGAAGTTCTATTCAAGATGTATTTCCTATTGGTTCATTTTTACCTAATGTGGGGGTGTAATTGTAGTATGATATTCTTAAACTCATGGGCATAAGTATACTCAAGTTTTCATGATTAAGTGAGAACTATGTGTGTGATAAATTTAACATTTTATTACTAAGATTGGTGCATATATATCGGATACTCGGTTTAAAGCTTACTAGTCCAATTCATAATTCATGGACTTTTTTCATGAGTCGTGGATTGGACTCATGGGAATCAAACTTGACACTCCTAAAGCTTAGTTTTTGTCTCTAAATTTTATGAGTGGGCTCCAGGACTTGTGAACCCAATATACGACTCATAGAATGGACTCAAGAACTTTAAATCTACAGTCCATTAGTAGGTTTCATGAGTGGTGAACCATGTGTATGACTCGTAGACTAGATTCATGAATCTCAGACCTATAATATACTATTTTTCTAATTATTTCCCCAATTCTTTATTCCTTGTTCTAATTTCATCTTGCACAGGCACCATGACATCCAAGGGAATTCAATAACCAGGTGATGCAACACCTACATCCAGAAGGAAGGCTGAAGCTTTGAAGCCCAAATAATGATTCTGAGATAAGTCTCTCAAAAGAAGTGGGTCTATTGCGGAATATAATTTAGATGATGCCCCAATTATGTCTCATTGTACATGGTGATAGACAAAGAAGTAAGATGCAACTCAATCCACACAATAGGTCACCTTATAGCCTCAACCACATGTTCTACCAGCTCCTACTATGCAAGAAGATTCCTTTACCCAGTAAAAAAGAGATGAATCATATAAGTCTGGTGAGGAGAATATTATTGCTTTCCTGTCTCAAGAGGGGGCAGAATTTTTTG
The DNA here is from genome assembly GCA_030864225.1 of Capsicum baccatum var. pendulum. Taxonomy (NCBI): domain Eukaryota; kingdom Viridiplantae; phylum Streptophyta; class Magnoliopsida; order Solanales; family Solanaceae; genus Capsicum; species Capsicum baccatum. Next base: position 101,837,386 of record CM061556.1, read on the forward strand.
AGCCTAGTGATGGTGAGGAAAATATTGTTGTTGCCTTAAATATTTGCATTAAGATATAGATTTACACAAATACTTCGACACTAAAATTAGCTTAGCAAAGGGCTTGATCAACACAATCTAAGAAAATAGGTAGTGTAGTGTTCACAATATGAAATTGATCTATGATAGGGATAACAAGACAATTTATAGGGGTGGATTCAAAAGTAATATTGTTGAGGAACCTTGCATTAGGATAATTAATTTGGCTATAATTCCATATATAAAGACTTTGTTTGAAAGAAATTGGTTTGTTTAGATGGGGAAAGATATTGGATGGGGTAACCTTCAAGGAGCTTTTGTCCAAAGTTGGCTCATGAGTTTTACGCCTCTTATTCTACTTATTGGACATGATTACACATCTAAGGAAGAAAGCATGAGACCAACCTCTATTGGCCTACACTTTAGTTTGAGGTACTCGAGTTGATATATGTAAGCAAATTATTCAATGTTTCTTATTTGTGCCCAAACATGAGGTGGCGGTCAGTACAATTGAGTTTGATTATTTCATGGAGATCGAGAAAAGTAGAACCAAAATAAAGGATCTTGAGTAGAAGCAGGAATTATTAAGAAGGGTTTCAAGAAACATTACTGAAAATGTAGTTGATGTTTCTTGGGTTACAGGGAAAATGGAGACAAAGAATTTATCCTTGCACTTAGAGGGAAAGTTTTGGTGGTCCATTGTGCAGAATATTTTGGGTTCTATAATAGCCGATATATTCTTACCCTTGATCGAGAATTTTTATTGGCCAGTATTATAGCTATGTTAGATTATAATTTTGATCTGTATATACATAATCAGATACATTGGAGTCCATTTAGTGTGCATAATGGTACTACTGAGTTTTTATTATGAAGTAGATGCAGCCTATTAGCACATATAGGGTTGATACATAATGATTCCAACTTGGTTTCCTAGAGAAAGCCACAAACATCTACTTCATCGAGACTGGCCCTACTTGATATGAATTTAGATATGTTTGAGTAGGTAAACACTCCATCCCTGGGAGGTGCAAGAGAGAATTTGAGCCAGCCTATTGAGAGCATAACCATCATGGGTAGTGATTAAGAGATGGAACCACAGTTCCACAACCCACTTCATCTGTGCCTCTTCGGCCACCTATTTTTTATATGGTTATGGTATTATATGGGTTTCTTCAATAGTAGGTTGATAGGCAGACTCAGTTGGTCAAGCGGTAGATTCATACTTATATCCATTTTACCAAGTTGTTGAATAGATAAATCATAGATTTGGACTTTAATTGACACATCTTGGGCATAGGTAAAGGCACGAGTGATTATAGTAATGGAAAGGTTTATGTAAGAACTCTGTGAGAGGATAGATAGTTTTGACATTCAAATGGGTTACAGACTGCGCCAGACCTAAATTTTCAATTTGTCTTATTTGAGTAATATTGTTTCTATATTAAAAATAGAGGTCAGAGCATTAGTGACTAGCTTCACTCTTATTATACCACCCATTCTACATCTAATTCCTATAGCACAAGCATTGGTGTTTTGTCTTTTTGAGGATTATTAGCCCCTACTGGTAGCCCCTACTAGTAGGGGAAAATCATAAAGATCTTCAGGGAACATAGTGTGAGTTTTGATGAGTTTGAGAGGGACTTGAAAAGGGAGACTAAGTTATCCTCAACTAATTATCATATTGAGTAGATTTCTTGTGAGCAATTAGATTTATAAACCTCTTACAGTCACCAACCACCACCATCTAGCTCAGAGTTTGGGGAGTCTCTTGAGACCCCAGCTGTGGCGAGTTTGCATCTATCACCTAGAGCATTATAGATAAGTCTTCACTCCCATATTCTTATTATTTCCTAAGTTATACATTGAGGATAATTCATCATCTTAAAGTTTGGGATAAGAGTATACCACCACTCGAGGATAAGTTATGCATTTGATGCTTAAAATAAGGAAAATACAAAAAAGCTTAGGAATTTTTATGAGTATAATGTTTTTTTGTAATGTTGTGAGGGATAACGAGGTTCGTATGCAAAACTTAGAAAAAAGGATCAAAATTAACCAAAGGGATGAAGATGTCAAAAATCCACGGGTGTGGTTTATGAATCATGAACTGGATCCGCAACCCGTGGAAGGAACTCACCAATAAGTTTCTAAAGATGAATGAAAATCCTAAATTTTATAGAAGGGAGCAAAGACTCATTGATACAACCTACGACTCGTGAATTGAAGTCGTGAACTAGATACTAAAGAAGACAAGCAAAATTTGATTTCCGTGAGAGGAACCTACGGCCTGTAGACTTATCAACAATCCTACTCTATGACTTGTAGAAACTTGCCCAACTATTTCTCCTACAATGTTTAGGATAGGATTCTTTTTGTATCTATAAATACTCCTTTAGGTTTTATGATTACTTTTACATTCTATATATTATTGTGGGATTCTTAGGCACATTCTTTTTCTTGGAATCATAAACATCAGTTTTTAGGCTTTTAATTCAAAGTGAGATTTCAGAGTTTTCAACTTATTATTGTAAGTGTATGATTATGAATTTTTATTTGAAAAGTATTTTTGCAATTATGAGTATCTAAACACCAAAACTGGGGTTGTGGGAATCATGAAGAAATACCAAAGTAGAGTTCAAAGTAAAAGGTAATTCTCAAGGGGTTGTTGGGCATGTATTGTTTTTTATTTTAATTAGATTTCTTTTCAATGAGTGCACACGTTGGGACTTGTCCTATATATACCCTGGGCTATATTAGAGGTAGCAAGATTGGAATAGTAAATCAACAACAATACTTAGGGTTATCCTTATTTAATTATCCTTGAGTTAATACATGGGAAATACAATATTGGGATCATAGATATGGGTAAATAATGTAGCAATCATGACACATTAACTTTTGTGCTTAAGGATAGTTATCTAGAAGGGGTGTAAAATAGTCAATTAGATGATACACAACCTATCGATTCTGCATGTTGAATACCGTAAGGGATTACTAAACCACGATGATCCAATGAAGTTATGAAGTTATTGGGGGACATATTCCTAGTTCCTTTTACATATTAATTACAAATATAAAAAATCAATGCTTATTACTATTGATATTTTTTTTAAAAAAATCCTTTTTTACTTACTTACCAACTACTTATACAAATACATTATCAAGTTTTGTCTGATTCCCTATGGAATCAACCCCAACAAAGTTGGATTCTATATTTGATCAGTGATCGTGTTATATTTTTTGGGAGGTATAATTTAGGAAACATCAGTTATGAGTATTATTGTGCTTATATGTGCAATGTTAGTGTAGACATTCCTTCACTTGATTCTATTACTTTAGTTTATGATTTCTTGAATGTTTTTTCATACCAAACTACCTGGACTTCTTCTAACTGTGACATTAAGTTCATTATAAATCTTGAGTTGGGAACCTAACCTATTTCTATGGCACCTTATCCCATGGCTTCTACAAAGCTTAAAGAGATGAATCCTTATCTTTAAGATCTTCTAGATAAGGGTTTTATTAGGTTAAGTATATCACACTGGAGTGCTCCTATCTTTTTTGTGAAAATTAAAGATTGTTTTATGTATATGTGTATTGACTCTACTCCAATAAACAAGGTAACAGTAAAGAATATGTATCCTATGACTTGCATATGTGTATTGACTATAAGGCAGTTAAATAAGGTAATAGTAAAGAACAAGAATCATATACCTCATATTGATGACTTAATTGACTAGTTTTAGAGAGTAGTTATGGTCTCTAAGCCTGCGTTGAGATTCTTTTATCACAAGTTAAGGATTAAGGCTTAGGATATCCTAAGACTACCTTCAGGAATCGCTATATCAACTCTAAGTTCTTGGTGATGCCTTTTAGATGACCAATACCCCATCTGCATTCATATATTTAATGAATGAAGTGTTTAAATCCTATTTAGACTCCTTTGTGATTGTTCTAATTTAAGACATCCCTGTGTATTCAAGGAATAGGTAGAAGTATGAGCAATATTTATGGATTATGCTCCAGACTTTGAGAGATCATAAACTTTATGTCAAATTCTCAAAGTGTGAGTTTTGGATCAATTTTGTTACATTTCTAGGACATGTGGTGTCTAAGGATTAGATTTTTTTGGATCTAGTAAAGATTGAGACTATTCGTGATTGGTCTAGACCTACATCTCTGACTAAGGTTTGTAGCTTTATTAGTTTGTTTGGTTACTACAGGTCATTCTTTGAATGTTTTACTTTAATTTAAGTGTTGATGACTAGGGTGACTAGAAAGTAGGTTCCTTTTTAGTGGTCCAAAGAGTGATAGTCGAGCGTTTTGAAGGTCAAGGATTTCCTTACTTCAGCTCATGTTCTGACGCTTTTAGTTGAGGTAAGGATTTACTGTTTACTATAATGATTCTAGTATTAGTCTGCGTTATGTTCTAATACAGTAGGGCTGAGGTACTATTCTAGTATTTATTTGCGTTATGTTCTAATACAAGTAGGTTGAGTTAGTGCATCGATGCAGCTGAAGGTGCATGATCATAAACTACTCTGCTTATGATTTTGAGGCATTACTTCATTGTTAGATCTATATGAATCATCATAGTGTTCAACACTTTATTACTCAAAAAGAGATTTACTCTTCACAATGCAAATAGATGAAGTTACTAAAGGACTATGATATCTTTATTCTATTTCATCCAGCTATAGTAAATGTAGTAGTAGATGCCTTGAGCCAAAAGGTAGTGAATATAGGTAGGTTTACCTTTATATTAGCTTTAGACTATCCATTAGCTTGGATATTCATGCCTTAACGAGCATAATAGTTTGACTTTGTATCTTAGACTCTAAGAATATTCTTGCAAGTTTTTAGGCTTGATCTACCTTGTTTGAGAAAATTTGGAGACGCAAATTTAAGGATAATAGATTTTGTAGCACTCGTGATCAGGTTTTGAGGAGTGTTTCCTAAAAGGTAGCTTGGATCCAAAGGGTATTTTGAGACATGATGGCTACATTGAGTTTTGAGGGTTGGAGCCTTGATTCAATTAATATTGTATGAGGCTTAGAGCTCTAGATATTCTATTCAACCTGGTACAACTATGATTTATAGTGATTTGAGGCAACATTATTCGTGGAGTGGCATGAAGAGTGATATAATGGATTTTTATCTCATTGCCTATGTTACCAGTAGGTAAAGGCTGAGCATCATAGGCCTAGTATCTTGATTCAAAGATTACACTTCCCGAGTAGAAGTGGGAGCAGATCACTATTGACTTTATTAGTGTTTGCATCGTAATTTCTATGGTTTCTATAGAATTTAGGTAATTCTAGATTGGTTGTCCAAATCAATATATTTTCTTCCTATTTAAATTTCCTTTAGTGCAGAGAGGTTTTCCCCTATCTATGTTTATTTGATAGTTTACCTGTATGGATTACCCATATCTATTATTTCAAAAAGGGGCTTAGTATTCACTTCAAGCTTCTAAATGGATTTTCACAAGGATTTGGGTATTCAAGTTGACCTCAACATCGCTTTTCAACCTCAGAATGATGGGTAGTCAAAGTCAACTATTTAGGTTATTGAGGATATGCTTTGCACTTGATTATGGACTATGGAGGTCAGTAGGAGCAACACTTATCCAAGGAGGAGTTTTCGTATAACATTAACTATTATTCTAGTACTGAGATTGCATCATTTGAGGTATTATATTGTATGGATTACCAAATAATGATAGTTTGGTTTGAGACCTCCAATATCAGGTACTACGATATAGACGTTCTTTGTGAGTTGTTGGATAGGTTTTGGGTGATTCAAGATAATTTGAGGGCAGCTCAAAATATAAAGATGATTTATGATAATCATTGACTTCATCCATTCAAGTTTAGAGTTGGTAACTTGTTTTTCCTATGAGTATCATCCATAAATGATGTGATGAAGTTTTAAAAGAGGGGCATGCTCAGCACTGGGTATATTGGGCTATTTGAGATACTTCAAACAATTTGGGAGGTAGTTTATGACATAGACTTGTCCCCAAACTTTGTAATTGCTCATGTAGTTTTCCATGTCTCTATATTGTGAGGTTATATACTAGATTATTATCATGTACTTTGGAGGGACTCACAACAGTTGGTTGAGAGGTTGACCTTCAAGGAGGAGCTAATTCTTATATTTGCAAGAAAAGTGAGGTGGTTGTGCTCAAGAGTAATTCCAGTGGTTAAGGTTTTGTGTAGACACTGCCCTATTGAGGAGGCTACTTAGGAGATCGGGAGTGAGATCCAGACCTAATATCCTCACCTATTTGAGCCTTCAGGTACACCTTGATTCTTTACTTTTATGCATAAAACTACATTTGGTAGTGGATATTAGCATGACCCTCTAGGTCATTTTTCAGATTTCCACACAATTTCACTCTTTAGAGCTCTCCCATAGCCTCTCTAAGTTACTTATGACTTATTAGAGCTGACAGTTTGATTATTGGATCATTCATTTGATATTTAGAGCTAATTCCCTATTTTTAATTTCTTACTACTAAGAATTGGCTATCAAGCTTAAACTTTAGGTCAACATTTTGTATTCGAATTATAATAGTTCTGTTAGTTTTCAAATACCGATTTTAGGCTAGGGGGACCTTTGGTTTTGATCTTAAAGCTTCTGAAATCATTTAAGGTTGTTGGATGTGCTTTTGTTAAAATGACCATTAGGTATTCAACCCTTTTTTCATCCAATTGACCTTAGATGGCAATTTTGATTGCACTATTGAGAATATAGTGTTGAATTTGGTTGGTTATAGTAGTACATTTGCATTCATAGTATTTTGAACAAGTCCTGGGGTTTCAATTGGAAACTTTGTAAATGCTAAGTTCAGCTAGTACAACATCAACGGATATAGGTCAAAAATGGCCTTTACATTTGTGAGGCCTAGTTCATTTTCCAAGGACAAAGGTAATTGGCTATCGCGATTGTGATGCCCTTGGAAACGTTAATGATTCACTTTTCCTCATTTTTGAAGGCCAAGTTTATTGCCACCGCATTCGCGAGTCTATCTTTGCATTCACAAAGGGTATCCGTTGGGCCAGACTAGTCTTCCTTCATTGCAATCATGGGTGACCATATTCTTTCATGTAGGGTATGTCGAGTGAAGGCCTGCATTCCTAAAAGGGTTTATGTGTATTCAATGAAAGGTCCCCTGACAATATTTAATATTGTCAATGTGATTTTTTTCAATTATTTCTAAGTCCCAAGTCCCTTAAAGACCTAGATACCTTAGATATAGTGGAGGTTGATTATTCGGTGGTCAGGGTAAGATAGAGGCACGACTATGGTCATTTTTCATCAATTATTCTATAAGTTTCCATTTAAATCTTTATTAATTTTTTTAGTTTTAAACCGGAATCCATAGTTTAGTTTATGACCTTATGTTGGGTTTATTTGTGCTTGTAATTTATTGATTTTAAGGATAAATGATTCTTGAACCTAGAAGGACTTTTTGGCAAATTCTAAGTTATGATTTTGTTGTAGACACCACATAGATTTTTAGCTTAATTTTAGGCCCAAATTATTTATATCCAATATGGGTATTGTTATTCTTGTACTAATGTATAGGTCATTATTTTTTTAGTGAAGCATCATGTGAAAGCTTCTCAAAAGGGAAAACCTATATTTTAGTGGACTTACTTGAGCATTCATCAGCGTCTAGGTAGGCTAGGCATACTTTTCTTATAGATTGAGCTATATGAAGGTACTGGAATGGTATTACGGTAAATTTATGTTGGAACTTATGAATTGGTTGTATGTTTTGTGAAATTATGTTTCTTTAGTAAATTAGCGAGTAATTTTTTAATAGAATTGACTCCTTCATCCTCTCCTTGAATTAAACAATGACCTTATGGATTGGTAGATTTGCTTGACACCATGGTGTGGAGATAGGAAGGCTTAGTTGAGTTTTTGGTAGAATTTTACCTTAGTATGAACTTTTGATGTTTATTAGCGGGCCTCGACGCCCCTCTTTAAGGATAAATATCTTAATTATCTCCTTGTAGATCTAGGAGGCCTTCTTTTATCCTTCCATATATATATATTTATAAATACATATATATGTATATATATATACTATAGGATGATTTAGACATCTTTTTGATTCTTGATTAGACTTAGTAACCTGAATTTATTTTAAAGACTGGTTAGAGTTTTGTAATTGGAATTTATTTATGATATTTAAAAACCGATTTGAGTCTGACACTTACTATTCATTTATGATATTTAAAGAACTATTTAAATCTGTCATTTACTATTTACTTATGACATTAGAGTTCGACATTTATGGTTCACTTGTGATATTATGAATCTGATTTGAGTCTAGTGTTTTAGTATGAAAGGATTCACAAAAATGGCTTCGATGGTCAGTTAATTTTTTATTACCATTATCGGTACTATTCTCTTTGTTGCATCCATTATGCTTATGGAGGCTTCGTTGGATTATCCTTTTCTTTTTGGCATCTTTTAGGTATATGGGGACCAGTTAGGCTATAGTTAGCTAGTATTCTTTTTGATATTATCTTATCATGTTAATTATTATCTGTCAGCCAAAGCATTACTTCAGCTTTGGCCTTTTATCCCTAAATTTAGTTTACATTCTTGCATCTTATTATGCATTTATTATGATTTAGCTCAGCCGCCAATGCACTTTTTATACAGATCAAAGTACTAGTAATCGCCTTTGATATTCTATCAATCTTATTCTAGAGTCAGAGATAGGGTGAGCTTTCAAATTCTATGGTAATTCTCTCTCCTTCTACTACTTTTGAAGAGTCTTATTTTTTAAACTATTTGTATATTGACACTATAAGTACACTTATTCTTTTGGTTAATGACTCTTGTACCAACCTTATTAGTTTATGGATATCAGGATAAATGGTTTATGCCCAACTTAGGTCCAGATCTATTTTATAGATTTGACTCATTTATTTGAATAACTTAATTATCTTTGCTTTATAGGCAACTTAGAATGTCAAGCAATGATGAATAAGTAACTAAAACATTTAGTATTGATAACATAGCTAACAAACCAGCAAAATTATTTCCTGCCAAATAGAGTGAAGATGTGGAACAAGACATGATGTGGATATAAAGAAAATAAATATGCAAAAGAGAAACCGTAGACCCTCTCCCCTTGATAATGCAGAGAATGAAAGTGTAGGCATGATAATGAGTTTTGAGAACCTCTGGGAAAATCTAATGAAATTACTTAAGGCAAAAATAAAGAAATAGGTGTACTATTAAATAGTGCAGAACACTTCTAATGCATTTATTGGTAGGGATATGTAAAGAACCTTTTCATTGTTATTAGTAAGTCTAGCATACCAAAATTTGGTCTAAGGTTTTCCCCAAATTAGGAGTTAAAAATTTCAAGCTAGGCTAGTCTTAGATAAAAATAAAGTGTGGTATGGTCTAGGGTAATTCAAAATGGATTAGCTAAAAGTTATATGTTTTAAGTTTATTTGTGACAACAAAGATGATAAGGAGTCCATAGGATCTTTTGGATATAAATTCAAATGAGTTTGTCTTCCTATCTCAAATTTGACATAAAATGGTTGGTTGTAGAATGAATTTTCATGCTATAGTGAGAGTCAACTTTGGCATATCCTTCCATAGCGTGTGGATGCTACCATAGTAAGGTTGTTATAGGGGGATAGGGTAGGTATAATGAGATATGCTTTGGTTAATGCAGAGAATATTGGAAAATATAATATTCATTCTTTATTCATCTAAGGACTGGGAGAGGTGATTTTGGGCGATTTCCTCCTAAATTCCATTATTTTTTAATAAAGAACACAACTCTGCAGAAAGTGCGTAGCAAGGCAAGACTCAAGTCCAATATAGTGGTGCAAGATTTTATTGAGGTAGGTCATGGTTGAATGTAGTAGAACACAACCTTATTTATGTGTGCATGTTTACTATTTCTTTATATACTTGTTACAATGCATATTCAAAGAAAGTAAATGGCTAATTGATATGCTAAGTGTTAATCACATTCAACAAATTAATATTAAAAGCTTGTTGGTTTTACAAGTGCAATTATAGTTTTTATTATTGGCGTGATACATGCTAATTATCATGGATGTATTGGTATTTTAACATTTTCACTAGATTGGTTAGTATAAGGTTGTCATGCACTTGATGTCTAGGATTTTTGTACATAGACAAGAGTTTATCCTCTATAGGTCATGACAAGTTGGCACCCATAAGACCCTTATCATGTGTGTATAAAGTATTGGTGATAGTGATGGTTCGTTGAGTGAACTAGGTTTATATGTTGATTTGCTATATTTGGTTCCTTGAGTGAATTGGGACTTATGATTATTAGTATTGTTCAAGTGTATCCTTGAGTGGTCCGAACTAAACTATAAAATATTTACATAACTCTTTATTTGTTTATATAATTAAGTAGTTGAGACATAATTAGTATGTTGTTGAGTCATGGTTTGTTAACTAGGATTTTTGCTAGCTTCCATGGTCTTGGCATGAGTTGTTATCTATTTTGACTTGTATTTAACTGAATTTTATATTGTTGTTAAACAATAATAAGTGTAATATACTTAAGTTAAAGTTATATGGTAGGTGTTCATTGTTGTTCCTATTATAGTAAGTTATTGTAATGATACTCAGGTTATTTTCTTTATGTCCATTCATTTTCACCATTTAGAGATTTCTCGTAGCTTTCCTAAGTCATTTATGACTTACTGGAATCGATAGTTTAGTTATCGGGTAGTTCATTTAGTTTTTAGAGGCAACTCCCTATTTTGAAGTTTTAGTGGTTAAAATTGGCTACCGACCTAAAATATCAATTAGAAAACCTCGTATACAAATTCTAATAGTTTCAACAACTCCAGATGTAGATAGTATAGGTGGAACTTTAGTTTGGGTCCCAAGACATCAAAACTCATTTTGAGTTATTAGCCAAAAGTTAAGAAAAATGGTAAGTAGGTATGGACCCACTTGTCATTGAAACAACCTCGTATGGAAATTTTAACTGGTCTATTGAGTCAACAATATGGTATTTGAAAGGGTAGCTTAGTTCGTTTCAAATGGTGTATGGCATACACGACTAGCAGGTCTCTTGAATGACCTATCTTGGCCCACTGTTATCTCATAAAAGAGAACCATGTTGAATAAGAAAATGCCACTAAAGTGATACCTGGATCACTTACGTGACATATACTGAGGCAACAAGTATCACTTAAGTTACCTAGTGTCTGCTTAAGCAACACTCATGGACCTTGGAAGGGTATAAATAACCTATTTAGCTCAATTTTCTAAATTTTGTATGCATTATCGAGAATATTTAACCCTAAAAGGTGTACAACTTGGGAGAATCATTTGTGGCTGATTTTAGAGCTTTGGTGAAGTTAGTTTATGCATTTCTTCTTCGAATTTATAATAAGCTTCCATTAATTTCTTGATACAATCCTTCCTCTTTCTCTAAAATCCCTAGAATGTTGGTGGCTTGATTGCTCTTGTTTTGATGAGTATATTATGATTTTTATAGAGTGGCACCTTGTGGAATTTTCTTGAAAAGGGAAATCAGTGGTTTAACTAAATATTTGGGATTTTCTTTGGCATCTAGTTAGGCTATGTTTACCGTCTTTATAGATTGATTTATTTCATAGTATGATAAAGGTATTATGCTATATATAGAATGGGATTTAGGTGTTGGAGGTATGATTGAAAATATTTGGGTTAGTTGGACTGCTTAGGCAATCTTGGAATCGTAATTTAGGCATAGTTAGATTAGTTGATCATGTTTAAGGATAAATTGCCATATTAGGAATAATTAAGGGTGGTTTAACATCTAGAAATGAATTTAGATATGTTAGCCAAGTCTGAGGTAGAATCTACATATGAATGAATTTCGAGGATTAGAAGTTGGGCCCTTCAATCCTCCTTAGGCCAAGACTTGTATTAGTTTTTCTAGACTTATTTACTCTTATTGACACCTTATTAATGATTCTTTTGCGAATTTGAGAATGTTAAATATGAAATAATTATGCTAGTTTGGTAGTTGGGAGTTAGTGCTATTTCTAAACAAATTTTGGAGGTTAATTAATGGAGTGTACTTATATAGGTTATTATTATCACTTACGGATAAGGGTTATTATTATGACCTATTGATATGGTTAATTAATGTGAGTTCTATTTCTAGTCCAGTAATTAATAATGATGTTGATAATATTAGTTCCATTTCAAGTTTGATAATAGTTGATGATATTGGCATATAAGTGATGGTTTGAGTGTAGCAATTGATGATGATATTGATATTATGAGTTCTGATTAGAGTTTGAAAAATGGAGTTATGATGTTGATACTATTGACAATGATGTGATGATGATGATATGAGTTCATGTTCGAGTCTGACATTAGGAGTTGTGAACATTTTGATTCGATATGGATAGTTTGATGGTTATACAGATATTCTGTAGAGTTAAGGATCTTTAATTGTTTGTTTCTCCTTGATTGAACCCTTTAAGCTTATGGGGTTCTACGAAGAATTATTTACTTTTCTGCACTTATTGTCTTATAGGGGCCTATTTAATAGTTATAATTGAGAGATTTTTATGGTACTTTTCTGTAATTATTTCATTTACTTATGCATAATATTATTGGAGCTTATTTATTGGTTTTCTCTGTTAACTTGGATTAGTTTACTTTATCTAGTATATTATATTTTTTATCATGATTTAGCTCTATCGGCTGATGATTCCTACTGAGTAACCGTGGCTTTGGTAATCATACTACACTTTTGTACATTTTTGGTGTAGATCCAAGAACTAGTTGTTATCATAGATGTGACACTCATGTAGGGTTGATTTTTTTGAGATTAGGTGAGCTCTTGGAGTCAGAGTTACACTTTTTCCTTCTATTTATCTGTTTCTAGTCTTATATTTTTAGCCATACTGTATTTTGCTATTCAGTACTTATAGATCATTCATAGTAGTTCTTGTACAAAACTTACTTAGTTTTGGGATCATTTATGCCCTTTTATCTATCTTTTAGACTGTTATGACTTTTTTATTGTTGTTTAACCTCTTTAAATGTTAATTTAGAGCTTTTAGGCCATTTTTCACTAAGTTAGCCCATTTCCTGTAGCTTTGGGATATGGTTTGGCTTGACTACTAGTGGGATATTGTAGGTGTCATCATGACTATTAAATTAGGTCTTGCTAATTTGGTATCAAAGACTAGGTTCACCAGTATTATTTGTATAAAAGTTAATGTCTATTAGAGTCTCATGGATTGGAATGACAACGTTCATTTCTTATTTTTGGGAGCCTGTAGGACATTCTTAGGAGCTCTTTACTTCTTTCGTTCATTTACTTTTAAGAGATTTAGTTGGTTTCTAAAGAATTTATTTTGGTTCACTCTTTCCCAGATGGTTAGGACACGTGCTACTACTACACAAAATAAGGTCTCAAGATTGAGCCTAGGGATTTTTCTCTATTTATCGATGACTTATTGGTCATGGAAAACCTAGGTATGTGTCCACATCTAGGGGACAGGATAGTGGGCCTTCACCAAACCCTATTTCTTATCCCGAGCAAGAGATTATTCTTCCTCATCTAATGGTAGGCTAGGAACCAGCCTAGATTCCAACGAGGTTTATTTCTTCTTCATTGCCCAAGGATTCTTTGGTCAATATTTTTGGATATTTTTGTGGTACACCATGTGATGGTGCGTAATTTGTTGTTCAATTTAGTGCTGAGGTTGGGGTACAGCTGGTATCATTGACTCTTAGAGTTGAGGTCCCTCTTGTGCTGGTGGTTGCCAGTCGATAATTTCCTCATTGATAGCTGGTCATCAGGTGGTTTCCTAGCCTGCTATATCTTTTTTTGAGCAAAAGATGCTTGCGTAGGTTTACTGGTTAGCTCCGCCTAGGTTTTCTAGTGCATCGAGAATTCATTCGTATGAGTTCTTGATTTCTTATAAGGATAGACTATGTAATTTAGTCCTTGATGAGACTCATGGTGTGAATTACACTACTTTTCAGTTGGAATTGGTAGCTCTACATAGGTGAGTGGTCAGCTTGATTCCAGGCCAACTGGATCTCCCTATTTGACATAGACTCGATTCTCTGAGATCTTCTTGGCAAAGTATATACCTCACAGTCTTAGGGATATTTTAAGAGATCAGTTATCGAGGTTAGAGAAAGGCTCCATAATAATTGTGGAATATAAGGCCCGATTTGATGAGTTGGCTAAGGATGCTACTTTTGTTCTTAATAATTTGTATGAGAAAGCTTGTTGCTTTATTCTAGGATTAAGACTTTCTCTTTACATGTCAACATAGATTTTTATTATTATAAGTAGATATTCTACTGAGGTTTCAAATCATGCGCAAATTAGAGAGGAGATGCATAACGAGACCCAAGGGACAGGGATAAGAGGTTGCTATATTAAGGTAGTTTTAGTAGGAGTCATAGTGGCTCACAGTACAGAGGTAGTGGTTCTCTCGTAGGTACCCTTCACTTTAGTGGTAGTAGTATTTCAGGTTGGTCTAGTAGGCCTATTTAGGCCTCTTTTTAGATTACTAATGATGTCCAATCTTGTTTTAATAAACATCCTTGCTTGGGTAGTGGTGTATCATATAGAGGTTCATCTTCTTGTTATTATAGTGGTGGTGGTAATTCTAGGAAAGCTCGATGTTTTTGTTTTAATACAACACTTGTGGCATGTTATGGTTTTATCTATTCTATTATGTGTATCTACTCTCTTGGGTAATTATTTAGTAGTGGATTTGATGTTTAGATCATGTATGGTGCCTGTTCGATAGTTTGATACTTAGGTTGATCTTATTGTATTAGATATGGTTGATTTTGCTGTTATTCTGGGCATAGACTAATTTTCCTACAATAATGCATTATGGATTGTTTTGCCAAGCCTTTTACATTTGCTATGCTCGACATATCGTCAGTCATGTTGTAGGGAGTATTTAGCCATAAGCCGACAGGGATTATTTAGTATATTTATGCTAGGAGGCTTATTTTTAGATATTGTGAGACTTATCTTAATAATATTTCTGATGTTAATATAGAGAGCCTGTTGCTTGACTGTGTTCCTATATATTTCGTGAGTTTCTTAATGTTTTCATAACCGATCTACCTCGTTTTCTCCAGAGCGTGATATTGAATTTTTTATTGAACATTAGCAACCATATGGCTCCTTCATAGCTTAAGGAGCTGAATTCTCAACTTTAGGATTTTTTTGTTAAGGATTTTATCAGACCGAATGTGTCTTCTTGGGAAATCATATATTTTTTGTGAAGAAGAAGAATGGATCCATGTGTTTGTGTATTGATTATAGGTAGCTTAATAAGGTGACTGTGAAGAACCGGTATCCTATACCTCTTATTAATGATTTAATTAACTAGCTTCAGGGAGTAACAATGTTCTCTATGATTTATTTGAGGTTTGATTACCATCAATTGAGGATTCGTCCTGAGGATATCCCAAAGACAGCCTTTAGGACCCGTTATTATACTTATAAGTTCATAGAAATGTCTTCTGGGTTGACTAACACCCCAGCTGGATTGGATTTGATGAACCATGAGTTCTAACCTTAATTGGATACTTTTATAATTCTGTTCATCGATAATATCCTTGTGTATTTGAGGAGTAGAGAGGAGCATGCACAACATTTGAGGATTGTGCTCCGAACTTTTAAAGATCATATAATTTTTGCCAAATTCTGTTAGTGTGAGTTTTGCGTGAGTTGGTGACATTCTTGGGGCATGTGGTGTCTAAGGATGGGATTATATTAGACCGAACAAAGACTGATGCTATTCATGATTGCGACCAATATATATCTTCGTCTGAGGATCATAGATTTATTGGTGTAGACGTTTATTATAAACGGTTCATTAAGAGTTTTTCTACCATCACAACAATGACTAGTTTGACTAGAAAGGAGTTTCCCTTTCAATGGTCCGAGGAGTGTAAGTCGAGCTTTGGTAAGCTCAAGGGATTTCTTACTTTATCTCTTATTTTTGTTCTTCCTATTTAGGGTAAGGGATTCACCATGTATTGTGAGACTTTTGGAGTTAATTTGGGTTATGTGTTGATATAGCAACGTCTTCTTATATCTTACGCATCAAGACAGCTGAAGGTGCAAGAGCGCAACTACCTCACTCATGACTAGGAGTTGGTGGCAGTAGTGTTCGCGCTTAAGAATTTGAGGCATTATCATTTTGGTGTGCATTGTGAAATTTTCACGGCTTATCATAGTCTTCAGCATCTTATGACCTAGAGCGATCTTAATTCTAGGTAGAGTAGATGGATGGAGTCTCTTAAGGATTATGACGTCTCCATTTTGTATCATTTGGGTAAGGCGAATGTTGTAGCGAGCTCCTCGACTAGGAAGAAAGACAGTGAGTATGGATAGCTTTGCTTGCATTTAAGTTTCTTAGAGGCGGTTAGAATGGAACATTCAGTCCGTAGCCAACTTGATGGTGCCACTTGATTTTTCAAATCCTAGTAGGACTATTTCTAGTGTTGAGGTGAGTTCTTTGCTATTTGAGAAAATTAGGAGTCGTCAATTTGAGGATAAGAGGCTTTGTATCATCTATGATCAAGCGTTAAATGGTATGTCCAAGAGGGCTACCATAGATTATAAGAGTGTCCCGAAATTTGGTGGATGCATATATGTTTTGAGTTTTGGTGACTTGATTTAGTTGATTTTGAATGAGGCTAATAGCTCTAGATAATCTACTCACCTAGGTACAACTAAGATGTATAAGGATTTGAGATAACATTATTGGTGGTGGTATGAAGAGAGATGTGGCGGATTTTGTAGCTCATGGCCAATGTTGTCAGCAGGTGAAATGTCACGACCCAAAATAGGGCTTGGCTATGATAGGTATCTCAAGCCCACCATGGATCGAAGACCACTCCCTTAGCCTAACCTCAAGTGCACAATAATTATAAAATAAAGTGGAAGCCAATCAGACGGTAACAAGAAGATGAACAGATAACTCAAATGAAAACGAAGAGGAAAAACAACAACCAACTAACAATTGTCCTCAATAGCCTCTAAAACAAGAATAACAACTAAGTTAGGACATGCCCCTGAGTATGAACAAAAAGAATCAAAAAGTGTTAGAGTCAATAAAGGAAGAATAATGAAATTATAAGTCTTTCTAAGGAGTGGAGGCTCACCACTTCAAAAAAACTCAGTCGATGTGCTCATCCACCTAATGCTGCACATGTGCAAAACAAAGTCTTCGAACCCTACATTATGAAATAGTCCTGACCTGATCCAGGGCCTGGCTATAGATAACTAGTCCTTCACCTAACATAGTCAGCTCAACAACCTAATGTGTCGGATGAATTCCAAACATATAACAAGATAGTGTAAACTGAGATTAAACCATACACATGAAATATCTTAGCCAATCATTAGTAACTGGATAAGTGCCCATCACCGAGCCAATCCACCAAAACAACACACCTATGTCTACAGTAATCCCACCTAGTCCCATCATTCAAAACAAAATCAAATAACATATGTAATCACATATATACATATACATACACATATATATATATATATATATATATATATATATATATATAATGGTGAGATAGGGAGCAAGGCTTAGAATGAACTTTGAAAACTTTAACCAAGGTTATGTACCATAACTGTCATTAAATAAGGAACCCACGGGCTATATGTGACCAATGCGTGTAACGTCATAAACCAGAGAATATCCATATCAATATATGCCTTTATGGGGGACTCAAACCTCCCGACATAATTAAAGTGTCTTAATTACCAAAGTATACAATATGGGGGACTCAAACCTCCCATTCACATTTCATTCGGGGGACTCAAACCTCCCGGTCATATAGGCACCCACACTGGTTAAGTATTTTAAGTGCTAGTCCTTTAGAATCCACATTTAAACCCATCTACATATCCTTATTTAAAGCCCAATTAAAATATTCATTACACATACACAACCATTAATACATTTATTTACAAAAGGCATCCCATTAGTATTATCAAACCAATAAAAATTGCAAGCGTACATCATGGCATAACCATTATTATTCAAATTAGGACATGAACCCATTGTCTAAACAAGACACCAATTCAATTCAGTATACATTTCTTGAACATATTTAGCAATTCAAACCAATTTATGTCCAAGAAGGATTTCGTAACACCATTTACCAACCACTTACATTATTATTCCAATGACTTAGTTCAAACATAATTAAATATGTGACAAGATCATTCTCATAGGTAATTTCACAAATAGGTTGAGGGCATACCATTATTAAGCCATTATTCAAGCCAAAAACTGAAACACCCTAGGTTTTGAGCGTTGGAAAAATATCCTGGTTTTTGTCTTATAAACATCATACTATTTGGGTTACTAGTCATATAGTAGGGTATAGTTAAGGTAACCTAGTCATACGTTGTCCAATATTGGGTGGTGTTGGGTGGTTGCATTTTTGGAATGGGTATGACTAGGTGGCTATGAGTCGTATGGTTGATGATGGGTCGCTTGTTTGGGTTTTCCTTCACTTAATTTGAAACTTAGTAACCTATCTTGGATCTGAGTACTAGTTTCTCACCTTGAGTCATGAGATAGGGTATGAGTGCTATAGTCTAACATGTATGTTAGACAGTGTTAATCCCCTTTGGATTCTGCCTTAGGTACGGGTTAAGGGTACATATCATATACTCGAATACAATTGGGGCTTGGTGGTCATATGGTGGATAGTATTGTGAATCTAAGGGATTGCAAGGGTATTTTTATTGGTACCACTTGTATGATAGGGTAGGTGTGGTTTGGTGGAGTCATACCCTCCAGCGGGAAATTTATACAATTTAAGTTGGGGGTATTCTGGATATTTCACCTTATAACTCCTTGGGAAACAACGACTTAAAACATGTTTTTGGGATTTTTCAACCTATTTACAATCAATTAAACACTCTAAACTCTCTCAAAATATCTCAAGGATCTTGGTTAAAGAAAAAGATAGGGTTTCCTTCAAGGTGGTCAATTGAGGCATATATAGGTAATTTCTTCTTAATCTAAGGCATGTACTCCTCCCTCATTGTTAGTTCTAACTAAAGGCATGTTTTATGATTTATTTTCATGGGATAATTGTGGTATAGTTTAAGTTTTCAAATATATGTTGGGGGTTTTGGTTTTCCCATGTTTTAATTACGGATTTACATGTTTTAGTTGTGGTTTGGATATTTAGTTTCATGGGAATAGTTAATTGGTACATGGTTTTTGCTTTGAAAACACTATGCCCCCAACTTGATTGATAAAATGCCTATGAGAATGTTTTGGTTTAAATTGCTTGAGTTTCATTGCACTATGCATGGTATAACTTGACAATGGAACCCTAAATGATATAAATGGTTTAGAACGGTTAAATGGTATGGTCTTGGTCATCATGGTTAGTCTAATTTAATGCCTTGTAATGTACAAGGGAATCCCCTAAGAAACCATAATAATGATCACTACTGGGGTACATGTGATTCCCCCAAGTCAACTTAATAATGTAATATATGGGTATATGGGAATCCCTTCTTTTTAAAAAGGATGGCTAAGGACATTGCTTGCAAGCTATAGTCGGTATGACGATGCCACTACTTATAGCCTTCGTTAATAATAAATAGAATGGTAGTTTTGTTGTGTGGTAATGTTTTTAATTCTGCTATAATGGTGGGGTGTTAAAGATAATCATGAGGATGTAAGTCCAATAGAAGGACTCTGGAATCTCATTTTTGCCGACATGCGGATTGGTTATGGCCACCATATATGATACTTACGGGGTACACGGGAATCCCTTTATTACAGTTGTACATATTTATCATTGAGAGTGAAGGTTACTTGGGAATCCCTCACTTCTATGGTATCTCCGGTACATGCGGCTATATGCATCAGGGCCCGTTCAAGGGGTTACACTAGAACCATAAAGCCCGTGGGTGGTTCTAGGATAATAAAGCTACACTTACCCAGGTTAATGGTTTTAAAGGCATGTTAAACCCAGTTCCCTTTCCCAACATGGTTATATATATGTATGTATGATTATGAATGGATATGGTTAGTCTACTTGGTTTTAAATGTTCGCATTATTTTATCCTTATCCTAATTGTATGTTAGCGTTAACCCGCTAACCCACTTTCGGATGGCTGTATCCCCATGTGATGTAGGAGTCGGCCATTATACTCCTTCTGCTTAGTCATGGTATTTGGGATCAGCTAAATTAAATTTAATTTGTAAGTTTCGATATTCCCAAAGGCCCAATTTCATGTCATGGATGTTTTTACATACTTTGGTCATTTTACAGACACTACTTTTGGATATGGTTGGGGCATGTCCCAACCTGATATTGTTTTACATTCTGTTAGAGGCTTTGTTGAACTACTATCTATTGGTTTGGTAAGTGTCATTAGTGGTGTCAGCCTTAGTATTGATATTAGTATTGGGGCTGATACCGTTTCACTATATTTATGATTGTTCCATCCTATTATGTTATGGACTCATACTTGATAATTATTTTGGTTTGGTTTTTGTTAGTAGTTGGATATTGGTTGGCTATACTTATTTGCATTGGTCATGGTCATGGACCATCCTATAGTGTAGAATTGTAATAAATGCTATCTTATTATATTTTTTGAATTCATCCGACTGATGGTACGTATTTCGAGGTTTCTTAGGGTAATAGGGGTGGTTCCCAGTCCTGGTTGAACTTGGGATGCCCATTACAACAAGGCCCTGTTTTGGGTCGCATCAAATCCCTAAAGTTAGGTTCAACTATGACCCCTTTAGGTTAAATCACAACTCCCAAACACCCACATGTGTAAAACTATTATCAGAACATGTATAATCATAATTCAAATCATGAGAAAGCAATACCTAATCAACATTCATTCAAACCCTCAACCATGGATTTCAAAACCACTATTAATAACTCATGTACAATTTTTAAATTGCATGATTTTAGTGAAATAACAATGAGGGTAGAGTCACATGCCTGAATGACGAAGATTCACTAAGAGAATTTCATGTATAAGCCTCTTGACGGCCACCTTTAAGAAACCCTAGCCCAATCGTTCTTGAGAAGTTTTTGAGACGGTTTTGTGAGTGTTTTAATCTGTCTAAGTGTAAAATGAATGGCCAAAAATTGTTATAAGGATGGGTTTTAAGGGCTTAGGGTGGGAAATGTCCAAAATACCTTCAGTTTAAAAGCTGTGGAAAACTCACAGGTGGGTACAAGTTGACCCTCCAACTCATCACCACAATAAATAAGTGGTACCTTCAAGTCGTCACAAGATCAGAAGGTTGGACATTACACTCAATCCAACTTATGAGTTCCTTGCTCTACTCGTCACAATACAATATGACTACTACCATCAAGTTGTATCCAAGGCAGAACATCAAGGGCTAGACACTTGACAACATACGATTAGACCCTAAACCTATCGTAACAAGACCATACGAATCGTATGGAGTTTCTCGTAACTAGGACAAAACTTGGCCAGCAACACACTGACTATGGTCCACAGAGCCGTCACTACACCATACACCTTGGGGTGTGAGTCATATGATGAACAGGAAGTTCAATACGTGAGAAAGTTTCAAGGGCCAAAGTTTGGGGCATTTTAGTCTCTCCCACTTAGGATCTATCATCCTCAAATGATGGAATAAGGCAATACAAGCACGATTTGGACCATACACGCTCTAATCTTACCTTTAACCAATTTAGAAAAGAAAAATGCCAAGGACATCAATCTTTCCCTTAATAAAGTCAGTAAACAAAGATACTAAAATCAACACATTCCTCAAGCATGAATTTTTGGAATCGGGAATAGAATAGATACTTGGGCTTCATGTTCTCCCTGGCATCCCAAGTAGTTTCCTCAAAATTTTTGTTTTGCCATAGAACCTTTACCGAAGCCACGTCTTTCATCCGTAAAAGATAGAACCTTTACCGAAGCCACGTCTCTCATCCGTAAAAGATGAACTTTCCAATCTAAGATCCTCATCGGGACCTCCTCGTTGTAGAAAGAATTTGAAATACCAATGTTCTCTAAGGGAACAACCAACGAAGGATCACCTACACATTTCTGCAACATGGATACATGGAATACTGGATGAAGGGAACTCATACTAGAAAGTAATTCCAACTCATATGCAGCACTACCAACCTATCTCAAAACTATGTATGGACCAACAAAGCAGGGACTAAGCTTACGCTTCTTTCAAAACTGCATCACTCCTTTCACGGGAGACACTCAAGAAAACCCAATCTTCAACCTCAAATTCCAAGTCCAATCGCCTCACATAAGCATAGGACTTTTGGTAACTTTGAGCGGTCTTAATCCTATGCCGAGTCACGTTGACCTTATCTATAGCTTGGTGTACCAAATATGGGCCAGATATCTCTGCTTCGCCTACTTCAAACTAGCCAATAAGAGATTTATACCTCCTTTCATACAATGCCTCAAACGGCGTCATACCAATTCTAGAATGATAACTATTATAGAGGTCAATTCAAGGAGAGGAAAGTGGTCATACCAACTACCATAAAATTTGATAACATAAGCTTGCAACATATCTTCCAAAGTTTGAATAGTTCAATTTTCTTTCCCATTCAACTGCAGGTGAAAAGCAGTACTAAGGGTCAGCTTGTTCCCCAATCCACGGTAAAATAAGACCATAGATGTGATAAAAACTGAGTACCACAATCTAAAATGATCGATACAGGCACACCATGCAGCTTTACAACCTCCTAAAGGAACAACTTTGCACAGTTCTCAGCAGAATAATTAGTCATCACACATAAGAAGTGAGCAAAATTAGTTATCCTATCCACAATGACTCAAATAGTGTCACACTATTTTTGTGACCGTGGACGGACAATTGCGATATCCATATTAATTTACTCCCATTTCCACACTAGCATTTCAATATCTTGGAGTAGCCACCGGGCCTTATGTGTTCCACCTTCACTTACTAACACACCAAACACTTAGCGAAAAAGATGGCTATGTCCCGCTTCATATTATTCAACCAATACATGTCCTTTAGATCATGATACATCTTCGTTGAATTGAGATGAATTTCAAACATCAATTCATGGTCCTCGACCAAAATCCTGCCTCATAATCCATCTACAACGGGAACACACAACCACCCTTAGTAGCTCAAGATACCATCACCGTAGATCTAGAAAGCCATTACCTTTTATTTACTAACATCATCTTTGATTTTCATAAATAGAGGGTCTAACACCTGTTCTCCTTTAATTTAGATTCAAGATATGATTGCTCCACCTGTTTCACAAACACACCACCATTCTCAGATTTTTAGAGATGAACTCCAAGTTTAGCCAAGAGGTGAATATCCTTCATCAAGTCTGACTTATCCTTATACACATAAGCTAGTCTCCCCATGGATAACTTGTTAAGAGCATCATTAACTATATTTGCTTAACTTGAGTTGAAGTGAAGACTCATATCATAGTCTTTTAGGAACTCAAGCCTCCTCCTTTGCATGAAATTAACCTATTTCTGAGTGAACACATACTTCATGCTCTTATGATCAGAAAATATATCAATTTGCACCCTATATAGAAAATGATGCCAAATTTTCAATGCGAACACCACAACTAAAATCTCAAGTAATGAGTAGGACAATTCTTATCACGAACCTTTAATTGTCTAGAGGCATAAGAAACAACCTTTCCATGACGTATCAACACATAAACCAAACCAACCTAGGGCGCTTCATAATAAATGATGATACCCTTAGGTAGAGTGAAGACCGAGGCTGAGGTAACTTATTTATTATCTTGTCAAAACAACCCTGGCAAGTATAAGACCATATGAACTTCACCTTGTTCCTAGTTAGCTTAGTCAATAGGGCAGTAATAGAAGCAAAAATTTCCATGAACCTCCTATAATTACAAGCTAAACCCAAAAAGCACTAAATATCGATTAAAGTCACGAGTCTAGGCCACTTCTTAACTGAACAACTTTCTAAGGATCCACCATGATCCTTTCATTAGCGACAATAGGACCCAAAAATGTAACAACGTTCAACCAGAATTCACAATTACAGAACTTAGCATACAACTACAGATCTTCATGGTTTGCAACATAATACAGAGGTGATCAATATGATCATCCTCACTCTTAGAGTATACCAAAATATCATCAATGAAGACAATCACGAACAAATCTAGAAACTGGCAAAATACCATATTCATCAAATCCATAAATATCATAGAGGGATTGGTCAAATTAAAAGACATGACCAAGATCTCAAAAAGCCCATACTGGGTATAGAATGTTGTGTTAGGGATGTTCACCTCCCTAATATTTAAGATATGATGTCTGAAATAAAGATCTGTCTTAGAGAAGAATTTGGCACCCTAATGTTGATCAAAGAGATCATCAATTCTTAGAACAGGTTACTTATTCCTTACTGTAACCTTATTTAGGTGCCGGTAATCAATACACATCCAAAGAGAACCATCATTTATTATGCATAAATAACAACGGTGCACACCATGGAGGCACACTAGGACACATAAAATTCACCACTTGTCTAAAAGATCTTTAATTGCTCCTTAAACTCTTTTAACCCAGCCAGAGCCATTCTATATGGGGGAATAGAGATTGGAAGAATATCTAAACAAGGTCAATACAAAAATATATCTCCCTATCGGGAGAAATGCCAAGAAGGTCATCAAGGAAAAACTTAGGAAATTCATTCACCAGCGAAACAAAATGTAAAGAAGTACCCTACGAGTTTGAATCTTTAACCCAAACTAGATGACAGAGAGACACCTTGGATGCGAACCTTCCCTTAGGAAAAATAGAACCATCCTCCCACTCAATACTAATAGTTTAGGGAATTTAAAGATGAGTTTACGAATATAAAAATCTAACAAAGCATAAAACAAGTGGAACCAATACATCCCCAAAAGAACATTATAGTCAACTGTGTCTAATTGAAACAGATCCACCAAGGTATCCTGACCACCAAATGATACCACACAACCTCTATAAATCCTTATAGTATCCACAAAGTTACCGATGAAAGTAGACACTGAAAAAGGGTCCTTAATACACTCTGGACCAAAACAAAAATGAACAACTAAAAATAGGGTTACGTCAAAGAGAGTGGACCTCAAATCAAGCAAACAATACACATTATGAGAAAAAAGTTTCAACATACTAGTAAAGGCATCGAGAGATTCCTCAAATTCTTAATGAGAACAAAGAGCATATAAGTAATTTTGGCCAGTGGTAATACCAGAAATAGAAGCAGTACCCTTGGTGCAGAAAATGATGAAGAGAAAACATAAACCTTATTAACCCTGGAAGAAACACTAGAAGTACAATCATGCTGCATATGTCCAATATGGCAATAATTTAAACATTGATTTCTCTCCTTCTCATATTAGACATGGTGTGACTAACCATAAAATCTACAAGAGGATATAACAGATTGGAATGAGCCCCGCTATCTTATTATTGGGAACCCTGTGCCCTATTGATGATAGGCGAATTTACACGCCTATAGTGCTATATTTTACCCATATTTTAGCAATGTTTTGAGAACAAATTATATATTTCATGCACTTTTAGTCTTTTTTCCTGTAAGTGAGCTAACGAACATACTTAGCAAGTTTTCAGGTATAAATGATGCAGAATTCAGCATTTTATGGATAACTTGATGCCAAAGAAAGCTTCACGAAAGAAGGAAGGGAAAGCTTACACGCCAAGGACCAAAAGTGGCGCATGGAAAATCTGTCCCAGGCAAAAACAGCATTTCTAAAGACTTTGGGACTAGCAGTAACTTATTAAGATTAGGATAATGATGGAGTAACCCAGTAGGAATGGGTTAAGTAATACAGTTGCTTAGTAGGAATAGGATATGGGTGTTATAAATACCCAATTCTGCTAGAGGTTTTTATGCATTCCACATAATTCCCCCATTCCATCAATTCCCATCCATCCACCATCCATCCATCCATCAAAATAATTCTCTTTATTAATTCATTGTTGACATTATTTTTCATCTATTCAATTCTTATTTTCCACAACAAGAGAAACGTTACTTTGCAAGGGAGTTCACGCCTAAACACCTACCACACTTTACTACACGAGATCTTTATTGTGGTATAATAACAATGTCGATTGTAATTTCCTTCACACTCATGGGTAACTAAACTTCTCTGTTGAGGTTATGGAAGCCATATGAGCTACTATCTATTGCTATGAGTTTGTGAATTCATGAAACGTGTGTTGCTTATATCATTATTCTCTTCATCTTAATGCAAATTCTTGTGGCTGCAGACGCATAGAATAACGCCAGTATAACATTAACTTGTTCGAAAGAAAAGTTATATGTCTAGATAAGAGATAATGTCAAGGTAATAGGGTCCCATCCCCTATTAAAAAGTTAGTGCCGTAACTGGATTAACCTCTTGGAGAATTTGTACCATTAGATACGCTTTAAGCTCGAAAGAGTTAAAGTGAAATAGTCCTTGTTTAGGTCAAAAGACGCTTGGATTTAGCATCGAATACAAATCTCTATAAGCACATGCATGTCTGAATTCCGCATAACTCATAGCTAATTAAGACGTACAACTCATAAGGTGGACATAACCCCAACTCCTCAATTCTCATTGTTTAACATCTCACCAGCAATTCTTACTTTTTACTTTGCTATTTTCCATTTTTACCTTATTACTTTGGTTACATTACTTCCACGACAAAACTCTCCCCTTTTTACGAGACTTGCACTAAAAGTCTAGTAGTCTTTGCTTACTTGGTGACCAAGCTATTCCCTGTGGGATCGATACCCAACCCAGTTGAGTTATATATTTGACAACGACCGCTTTACACTCTTACAAGAGCTGTAGATTGAGCATTATCAAAAATTGGTGCCGTTGCCGGGTAATACGAGTGTCAATTAAGTTTGTGATAATTACTGGACCCTTTGGTCAAAGATTCTCATACTTTTACTTTTACTTTTTATTTTTGTTTTATTCAGGTTTGTTCAGTGCATCAATGGATGCACAACATGAAATTGGAAGGAAGGCTGCTCAAGTGCATCAACAAAATATTGATAATCCAGGTCGGGCAACAAATCCTGATGATGAGGACCTGGGCGATGAGGAGCTACTAAACCCACGGCATACTGCTGAGATGGCGGCACCCATGCAGAGAAGAAATCGTCAAGCTAGGTTTAAGCCTAAACGCCGAGCTATGCAAATACCGTTCGATGATGATGATGATGATCTTGATGGATCTGGTGCCACAGGAGCCATTATTCTTCCGCCATTAGCGCGCGGAGCCAAGTTCAACATCACAAGCACTATGATTCAGTTATTGCAAGTCAAGGGATAATTTCGTGGACTAGCATGCGATGATCCGAATATGCATCTCATCAACTTTATTTCTACATGCAAGTCATTTGACAATCCTGGCGTCGGTCAGAATGCAATTTGATTATGCCTATTTCCATTGTCTCTGTCTGGGGAGGCAACTCTATGGTTGAATGGGCTGACTCCTGATTCTATTACAAATTGTAGGCAATTGAGAGACGCTTTCCTAGAAAGATTCTTTCCGCCATCCAAAAGAGCACAATTAAGAGATGAAATCAGCAACTTTCGGCAGCTTACAACTGAAGATCTTCATGAAACATGGGAGAGGTTCAAGACGAAGCTTATGAGGTGCCCGAAGCATCAAATGACCAATGTCCACCTAATGGAGATACTATACAGAGCCTTGAATTCAATAACTAAACTAGTGGTAGATAATGCAGCTGGAGGATCATTTATGGACCTCACCTTTGGGCAGGCAAGCAATATGCTAGATCGGATGACGAAGCAAAGTAGAGCTTTGCATACCAGGGATTCTGAGGTAGCAAGCCTTACTATATCTATTGGCATGACTGCAGACCAAAGGAGAAGAGAAGAAGAACGTGATCAAGATATGGCGCACATGAAAACACAAGTGGATCTTCTTACAAAGCATCTATTAGTAGGGAAGACCGAAAAAGTCAAAGCTGTTGCGTTAAAAGGAAGAGACGAATCTAATTCAGAAGAAGAAGCCAACTACTTGAACAATCAGGCGGGTTTCCGAGGCAATGCCTAAGGAAACCAAGGTTGGAACTATTATGATAAATCTGGAAACAAGGACCAAGGTAGTTGGAAGAACAAGAATGATAATAGTGGTTTGTATGTTCCCCCTGGAAGACGTGACGCCACCATATCTAGTTCTGGAAGTATGGAAGACATGATGACTAAACTATTGAAAGGAGTGGAAGCAACTAGCGCGGGAGTAACGGAGGTAATAAATGATTTGTCCTCTATGAAGCAATTAGTTGATTCACATTCCACTTCAATCAAGCAAATAGAGCAGCAATTGAGCCAACTTTCAGCAGCACTCAATCAATGAAAGGCTGGCACTTTACCTAGCGACACTGTGCAAAATCCAAGGAATGATGGATCATGCATGGCTATTACTACTCGAAGTGGTAAGGTGCTGGAAACTTCATCCAAAGGCAAGAAAGTGGTCGACGATGTAGCGGACAACGATGATAAGGCTAATGAAGAAAACGCCATAGGAGCTGACCAAGACGTCCATGACGCCACCCCTAGTAGGTTGCAGTCTGAGACTACCAAAATTCGGAAGCAAGAGGATAAGAAAGTCGTGGAGAAAACAATTCCATATCCACCACCACCTTTTCCTTAAAGATTGAAGAAGCAGGCGAATGATACATGTTTCAGCAAATTCATGACGATGTTAAATCAGCTGACCATTAATGTTTCCGTTGATGGAGGCACTTGAACAAATGCCTGGGTATGCGAAATTTATGAAAGACCTTTTGACAAAGAAGCGGGCAGCAAGCTATGAGTTGAAAGATACTGTTCATTATTGCAGCGCTATTGCTATCCGATCACTAGTTCAGAAAAAGGCCAACCCCGGTGCTTTCACTATTCCTTGCACGGTTGGATCTATGAATTTTGCTAAGGCATTGTGCGATTTGGGAGCTAGCATCAATTTGATAGCACTATCCATCTACAAAAAGTTGGGGTTAGGCGATCTGACACCAACCAATATGAGGCTCGTAATGGCTGATAGGTCGGTAAAATGACCTGTGGGTATCGTGAATGATGTGTTGATGAAAGTTTCTTCATTCATCTTTCCTGCAGACTTCATTATTATAGATTGTGAGGTGAATTCTGAAGTTCCCATAATCTAGGGACGTCCTTTCCTGACAACAGGAAGTGTGCTTATTGACATGAGAGCTAATGAGCTTTTATTTAGACTGAATGACGAAGTGGTCCGCTTTGATATATGCAAAGCAATGAAGCATCCCAGCGATATGAATGTGTTCTTTGTAGCTGATGGTCATCATGAGGATAAGAAAGCATTATCTGTAGAGAAATAGCTTACTGTTGAGCCTTTGTCTGCTGCGCCACTAAATGATGAGAATGAGGACAATGAAGATTATCAAGAACTTATGGGTGCTCTAATAGAAAAAGAGTCCTACTACCATACTCCTAAGCAACCGGACCTTGATCTTAAGAATCAACCGTCACCAACAGCGAAGACTTCCATTGAAGAGCTACCAATGCTAGAATTGAAAGAGCTCCCCGATTATCTAAGGTATATGTTCTTGGAAAGTGGAAATATACTTCCGATAAGTATGGAGGATGATTTAAGTGAACAGCACATAGAGGCTCTCATCTCTGCTCTAAAGAGATACAAGAGAGCTATGGTTTGGACTATTGATGACATAATTGGTGACCCTCCGGGGAGACGTATGAGTTATCTAGAAGAAGATTGCAAGCCTACAAGTAAGCCTCATTGTCGTCTGAATCCATTCAGAAAATGATCCACCATCTATCTCGATGAAGTCTAAGTAATCGAGATAGCTATGTCGTGCCGCGATAATAAATCAAGCGCTTGGTGGGAGGCAACCCATCGTTTTTAAATTTTTTTCTTTCTTTCGTTCTATTACGTGTTTGCTTTTGATAAATAAAAATCCAAAAAGAAGAGTCGTGCCATGACCAAAACTAAGGCACTTGATGGGAGGCAACCTATCGTTCTAATCGTCTTTGTTGTTTTTGAGTAAATGTAGGTGCAAAGAGGTGTAAAACGAGGAGGACGGTTTCAAATTTTGATTTGGACGTATTGCATGTTAAAGGTGGTAAGTTAGGAATGAAGAAGCAAAAGGCTATGGATTGAGCATTGCTCATGAAAATATAGGCATCGAATAAGGCTAGGCCTAGGTAATACTAGGCCACGAACAAGGCAAGGACTATACTATGGCCTAAGGTCTCGGAATCTAGTGTGCCATAGCATAGGCGCCGCCAATGCCCAAGTATGCCATAGCATAGGCGCCGCCTATGCTAATGCCTTTTGTCTCTGAATCTCATATGCAAAGTGAAATGCGCCGCATATGCCTAGGAATGCCATGGCATAGGCACCGCCTATGCTAAGACAATGCTTTGCAAAAGGAGCCGCCTATGCCAAGCATAGGCAAAGCAAAAGGCGCCGCCTATGGTAACTTTTTGTCTCCAAATCCGATTTTAAATGGGTCAAAAACCGACCCAACCTTTTCCTATATATATGAGACTTAGTCTTGAACCAAAAACACATTGAAAACCTAGCTTATGCGCTGCCCATAGCCTCCAAATCCTCTCAAAAATTTTCTTTTTCTCTTTTTCTTCACAAGAACATCATCCAAAGGCATCAATCAAGTAAGTACTACTCTGTTCTTCATTTATCTTCCGTAAGTACTATGTTACTACGCCTATTATGAATTGCTAAATCTTGAACAAGTATTGGTGATGTGAATGGGTTTGAATTGTTGTGATGCAACCAAGTGAGTGAATCAATATGTAAGGATGATCTTAACTTATTACCAACTTGAATTTGATTTTGATGCATTGTCATGCTTTTGTGGAATCGAATTGGTACCAAATATTGCATAATCTTGTTACTTGAATACTTACATGACTTGTTCATCGGAATAAGGATTATAGTTGCCTACCAACATAGGAGGTTGTGATTATTGTTAGATACTATCCCTTGATTCAATCCCTATGTAGTAGTCTTGATATATCCAACATGAATGTATTGTCAAGGTCACAAGAAATATGACTGCAGTTATTTTATTGTTGGAATATAGCGCCTAAAACGTATGCCGATGAAGTCTGAGTAATCAACCATTTTCACTTCACTAGTTTGTACCAACAACCTAAGTGTGCGGTGGTGCCCCTACTGCTTGTTTATAGATTGTATCCATTGAGATGATGTTAACATGAACATTGTTTTAAGTCTCAGGTACAATGGCACCCAAAGCAAGACAAGGCAAAGATAAGGCTACCACTTCCTAAAAAGGCAAGAAAAGAGACCGAAAAGAGCAAGGAGAATCATCCTCGATGCAATTACCACGCCGCATGTTTGGAATAAAATGGGTTCTTGAGGAGGAAGCGAAGGAATGGTATAGGAACAACAAGGAAAGAAAATATGTTCATGTGGACTTGATAAACAAGCCTAGCGAAGAAGAAGCCACGCATGTTGGCCAAGATCATGGCATTACATCTTGATTTCATCTTCCGAGACATGGGAGAATGTAATCTCGATTTGACAAGAGAATTTTACACCAACAGGTCGCTGAAAACCACAGGCAGCGAGGTCAAGATTCGAGGCCAAGTTTTACAACTCAATGCGGAATTCTTCAACTCCTTTCTTGTGAATTCGTGGCACGTGTATTGCTTATATCATTATTCTCTTCATCTTAATGCAAATTCTTGTGGCTGCAGACGCATAGAATAACGCCAGTATAGCATTAACTTGTCCGAAAGAAAAGTTATATGTCTGGAAAAGAGATAATGTCAAGGTAATAGGGTCCCATCCCCTATTAAAAAGTTAGTGTCGTAACTGGATTAACCTCTTGGAGAATTTGTACCATTAGATACGCTTTAAGCTCGAAAGAGTTAAAGTAAAATAGTCCTTGTTTAGGTCGAAAGATGCTTGGATTTACCATCGAATACAATTCTCTATAAGAACATGCATGTCTGAATTCCGCATAACTCATAGCCAATTGAGACGTATAACTCATAAGGTGGACATAACCCCAACTCCTCAATTCTCATTGTTTAACATCTTACCAGCAATTCTTACTTTTTACTTTGCTATTTTCCATTTTTACCTTATTACTTTGGTTACATTACTTGCACGACAAAACTCCCCCCTTTTTACGAGACTTGCACTAAAAGTCTAGAAATCTTTGCTTACTTGTTGACCAAGCTATTCCCTATGGGATCGATACCCAACCCAGTTGGGTTATATATTTGACAACGACCGCTTTACACTCTTACAAGAGCTGTAGATTGAGCGTTATCACCTATACCCTCCACCATGCAATGGAAAACAATCACCCGATGGTTGTATGTAAGGAGCACTAGCCGTAGAGAAAGAACCAGAACTTCCCCAAATCATCTTAGTCTACTTTCCCCCATCTCTACCACTCTACTGTTGGCTCTACCCTGATTAAAAAATTAAAATTTCTTACTTATCCCTCATAAATCTCAACCCACTTGTTTTTTTCATTCTCAACCTATTATATATTAACCATAACCCGAGAAATATCCATATCCTTATTCAACAAGGCAGCCTTACTCTACCAAATAAACTCATGGGGCAACCCAGATAGAAACTTATGCATTTTAGCTCTCATGGTAGGCACCATCTTTGGAGCATACCTAGACAACTAATGGAACTTCAAGGCATACTCATTGATCATGATTCTACCTTGTCTCAGATTCATAAGTTTCTCTATTTTTTCCTTTTTCAACTCCTAAGGAAAGAAGCGGTCTAAAAAGGCACTTGCAAAATCCTTCTATACTGCAGAGTCAACATCACTTCCCCTAGACTGTTCCCACTCTTCATACCATTACTATGACATATCCTTTAATTGGTAGACAGCAAAATCAATACCTTCAACATTTGATGCATGGATAATCTAGAAGATCTTCTCCATATCACCTATAAAATCTTAAGGATCCTTTCCAACCTTAACAACAGTAAAAGTTAGAGGACTCAACCTTATGAATTGTTCAACCCCTGTAGCCTCAGAAGATGGAGTAATAGAGGTACGATGCTCATACCGTGAAACTATAAAATGAGATAACATCTGAATAGACTAACGAAACTCAACGTTCATCAAATTTTCTGAAGGATATCACGCAAGGATAGAGGGAACAGGTGGAACTCTATGAGGTAAACAGGAATCAAAAATTCAAATACTGGTACCTGCCCCCAATAATAGAAAAAATAAAGTATAAACAAAGTTTGAGACATAGAATTTAAAGACCATGAAATTAAGCCTTTCGGAGTATGAAAGATCATATCTGTAATGTCAACTAATGAACCAACTTGAGTACCTGATTATTGTGCTGGAAAAGAAGAAGATGTTTTGGTTCCTGCTTTGCGTGGGGATACAAAATCCAATAATGGTTAGCTGTTGGAGCTCTAGCATGTAACTCAAAAAGAGAGGAACAACATAATGCCATTATTCAAAAACAAATCAAATATCATATAGAATAACATAGATACATACATATATATTTAATATCGGGACAAGAATCAAGCCTTAGCATAAACTTTGAAAACTTTAACCTAGACTATGAAGCACAACCGTCATGAAATAAGGTACCCACGAGCTATATCATCCTAGCTCTCTCCTAGATAAGTGTAGCCGCACGAACTAGAGAATATCCATTGTTGTATATGCCTTTATGGGGGACTCAAACCACCCAACATAATCAAGGTGACATAAGAACCAAAGTATACAATAAGGGAGACTCAAACCTCCCATTCAGATATTCATTCTAGGGACTCGATCTTCCTACTCATATAGACACCTATATTATCTAGCGATTTCCAGTGTTAGTTCTTTGGACTCCCTTTTAATATCCCAGCTACACATCCTACTTTAAAGCCTAGTTAAAATATTCATTACACATAAACAAACATTAATCCATTTACTTACCAAAGGCTTCCTGTTGGTAGCATCATACCAAACCCACTTGTAAGCATACATCATGCCATAACCATTATTAATCACCTTGGGACTCATACCCATTCTCTAAACAAGACGTTAATTTAATTCAACATTTAGGTATTTGAACTCATTTATCAATTCAAACTATTTAATGTCCAACAAGGCTTTTATAAAACCATTTACCAATCACTTACATTATAAGGCCAATGTTATAGTTTAAACACAATTCAACATATGAAAAGACCATTCTTATAGGAAATTTCACAAATTGGTTGAGGGCATACCACTATCAAACCATTATTCTAGACAAAAACCATTAAATTAGAGTAAACCATGACCCCCTTAGTTTAATTCTTAATTCCCAATCACCCACATTTTCTAAACTATTAGAAAAACATGTATAATCATAATTCCAATCATCAGAAAGCAATACCCAATCAACATTTATTCAAACTCTTAATAATGGATTTCAAAACCACTCTTAATTACTCATGATCAAGATTTAAAATACCTGATTTTAGTGAACTAACACTTAAGGAAGAGTCACATGCTTAAATTATGAAGATTCTTGGAAAGAATATGATCTTTAATCCTCTAGATGACCACCTTGAAGAAACCATAGGCCAATCATTGTTTAAAAGTTTTTGAGAGAATTTTGAGAGTGTTCTAATCTTGCTAAGCAGAATGAGTGACCAAAAAGTGTTATAAGGCATAGGATCTTAAGGACTTAGGGTGGGAAATATCCAAAATACCCTCATCTTAAAAGTTGTGTAAAACTCATAGATGGATATGAGTTGACCCTCCAACTCATCACCACAACATACGAGTGGTACCTTAAAGTTGTCACAAGATTAAAAAGCTAGACATCATACTCAGTCTAACTTATGACTTCTTCCTCTACTCGTAATAATACCATATGACAAGTACCATCAAGTCATATTCATGGAGAAACATCAAGAGATAGACACTGGACAACTTATGATTAAACTCAAAATCATTTATCACAATACCATACGACTCATATGGAGTCTCTCATAACTAGGATAGAGCTTGGCCAGCAATACACTGACCAAAATACGACAAGGGTAACTAGACCCGTCACTATACCGTATGACTTGTGCTGTGAGTCATACGATGAACAAAACGTTTATGACTTGAGAAATTTATGAGGGCCAAACTTTGGCGCATTTCAAAAATGATATTACTTTCTAGGATGGTCAGTAAGATTAGCACTATCATATAACTCAGGAAAGGTGATAACATAATTTCATGCCCAATATCAGTCAAAATCATATGCAAACATTCATATATATATATATATATATATATATATATGTTTGTAAGGGTAAGGGTCATAAACATGAGAGTTTAAAACTATTAACTTAGTCTATGTACCTTGATCCATACTAAAGTCACCCAAGGGATATATGTGTTCAGCTTCCCCTACTGAAAGGGACCCAATGCATATTATCCATACAACATGTGGAAAACCCAAGTGAAAAATAAAGCCACCATTGGAAATATCTGTTACAAATATATATAGCAAGTGTGTATCAAGCACACAATCATATATACCCCGAACACAGACAAATATGGTTTCTAGTGTTTGTCTCGCTAAGACTTATGCATTCACGGTAAGCTATACAACCCTATTTAATCCTAAATTGCAATCAATTTGCTCATAATAACAACCATTAACCTAGGAGCCCCGAATTATGTAATGACCCTTTCGGTCATTTTTCAAGTTTCCACTTATCATCACTATTAGGGCTTTTACATAACTTCCCTAAGTTATTTATGAATTTTTAGGATTAATGGTTTGGTTATCGAGCAGTTCATTTGATTTTTAGAGCCAATTCCCTATTTTAAAGTCTTCATTTGTTCCAAATGGCCATCAGGCAAAAACTTTAGTGAAACAATATCAGATAAAATTTCCAACTGCATCACTATATCTAGAAGATCAAAGTTAGTCTAAGTAGGCCTTTTATTTGAGTCCCAATGCGGTTGAGGTTAATTCGACTGATTGTTCAGAAAGTTAAAAAATTAAAATATAGGTGTGGGATCACATTTTGTCAAAAAGATCTTGTGTTGAAAATTTCACTTCACCATCGCATTCACAACATTGATTTTAGGATAGGGAGACCCTTGGTTGAGGTCCCAAGGCTTCTAAACTTATTTTTATCTATTTAGTGGATTTTAAGAAAAATGAAACTATAGTTGTGGGCCTCACTTCTATATAAATGATCTTGGATGAATGTTTTGGATGATTCCAATGGATTTGGAAAGTGGTTTACACACACATTTCACTACCGTATCATGTTATTTGGACATTTCCCTTTATCATTGACAACCTAAAACCCTAAATGGGTATGATAACTCAAAATTGAGTCTTGTTGGTATCTAGCTAGCTTGGTAAACATCTATTATAATTATTATCACCCATATTGGTGAATTTCTTAGTTCTTGACGCAAAACACCAATTTAGTTTAGGACTTAATTTATCCCCAAATTTTGTTTGTTTTCACCCATTAATTGAGGGTTATGATTTCTTTGTTATGTATGAGCGTTGACCTCACAAACATAATTTTTGTATGTGGGACCTACTTAGAGTTTTTGGTTTTCTTTTTGAACTCAAAGTTTAATAGTGCAATAGTATTATAATTAGACTCGTATTGATGAGTTGATTATAGTTTTGATAGCATGATAGCATTTTAGGGATTATGAAGTATAGATGAGTATGTGGTGCAAGATGTGAGGTTTTGCAGTTTGTCCTTAAGGTTGGCTTCTACCTATTCTTCTTTGAAGATTATGTGTGTTATTTATGGCATGTGAATGTGAATGTTATGCTTTGTTCATAATAAATCACCTAGTATTGATTATGGATGTTTAGGGGATTGGATGAGGGTTTTGGACCCATAATGTTGTACGTTTATGACACTTTTAGAATCCTACTGACTTCTCTTTATATTTAATTAGTTTATCATATGGATATGTTAGGATTATAGGTTTGGGGTGTGGTCCAACTATTGGAATCATTTTTAGTGTCATTGACCTTAGTTGGGCTAGTCTAGTGATCGTAAAACCGTATCTTGGGGTAGAATTGACATAATTACCCTTGTTTCTATATGATATTTTATGATTGGTTATGTCTTAGTTGACATCTAAAATTTTAACTAGATATCTTAGCCTATTTTTGGGTGTAGTTTTCCTAAATATGGAGATTAAGGATTAGAAGTGGGATCATCTAGCCCACTTACGCCAGGACTTGTGTTAGCCCTTGCGGGCTTAGTTGTAGATAGTAGGCCTAGTTGAGACTAAAGAGTCTTATTTATGGGATTTACTTGGTGAATTGATAAATTTTGATGATTTTCATTGGATTATGATTAATGGACTATAAAGAACTTAATTTACCTTATATGTGATATTCGTCCCATAGAGATGTATTTTCCTCATAGTTATGATATTTGGCCCATAGAGGTGCATTTTACTCTTAGGTATGATATTTGGCCAATAGATATACATTTTCCCCTCATTTATGATATTCGACCTATAGAGATGCATTTTTCTCTTAATTATGTTATTTGGCCCATTGAAATGCATTTTCCTCTTAATTGTGATATTCAACACATAGAGATGAATTTTCCTCATAGTTATAATATTTGGCCAATAGAGATACATTTTCCTCTTAGATATGATATTTAACCCACAGAGTTGCATTTTCCTATTAGTTATAATATTCTGATGGATTTTCCTCTTAGTTATGATATTTGTCTCATAGAGATGCATTTTTCTCTTAGTTATGATACTTTCTCCGTAGAGATGATTTTCTTCTTAGTTATGATTATTGGGCTTATAGAGATGATTTTCCTTTTGATCATTATGTATGAACTTTAGATTTGAGATGTTTAATAGATGTAATATGCTTATTTATATTATGCCTCCTAGATGTGAGATGCCTCCTATATATAAGATGATTATAGATATGCTATTAGTTATAAATTTGATTGTTGATATAAGTTTTGGATATGTATATGGTCCTAAGCTGTGATTATGATGTCGTGATCATTTTGGACATATTATTCGGACAAGGTTCATTTTATGATATTGGATGGATATTCAGGCAGTATTTTTCCTTGTAACGGATACAGTTGTAGAATATGGAAACATATATGTTTATGTTTTCTATAATTTCATTGACTAAATACTAGTGTTGGTATGCATAGGTTTGGTACACTCATGATTATTATATCGGTATTAAAGTGATCCTAGCCGAAATACGACCTTATAACAGTTTTTCTAAATAAGGATTAAAACCTAATTTTCATATTAATAATGGGTTTCTTTATTATAATAATTGATAACTAAATGAAATACTTATAAATATAAAAGAGGTTAAAAATATTATTTTAAAGATTTGACCAAGAAAGATTCTAGTCGATGACTTAACATTATTATTTACTTTGATCATGAGAAATTTTGACCCTTTGTACACATTTATAGATATTTAGTCTCGATGATTATTTCAGGCAGCAGACTTATGAATTTACACTCTTTTATCTACAGCTTAAGTTCGTACATCTATTATATATCTCTATATATGTATTGAGGATTATGATCACATACATACCTGTTTTGAGTTAGGAGGACACTGTTGTGATGATATATATGCCCAATTCAAGTTTGGAGGATACTATTGTGATGATATATATACTCGATTTGACTCTAAATGACACTATTATGATAATATATATGCTCGATTTATGTGTGGAGGATACTGTTGTGATGATACGCATACTCAATATAGGTTCAAAGAATACTATTGTGATGATTATATATACCCAATTTAAGTCCAAAAGATCTTTTGATGATATGTTGTTACCAATAATGGTTGGAGGTTTATTAAGATGATGATGATGATTACGATAGTGAAATTTTGATTTTGATTAAGCACCTTACATTTATTTTTCCACATCCATCACCTATCACCATTATAACTAAGAAGAAAATCATCTCTATAAACCAATATGTGCCTATATCTATTAGTCAGTATGGGATAGTTTCATAGATATTGGTGATGAATATGCCCTGTGTTGTTGTATGTTTATTGAACTTTCTGAGCCTGGGGCGGTAGGGATACACATAGGCTCAACTATGTTTTTGGTTGTGAAGAATAACTGATTACTCCGTTGTTATTGATATTGTTATTATGATTATTATGGCTAGCTTGTGACATATAGGTTCTTGGTTCGGTATTGAGATTTAAGGTATGTTCCTTTTCTCTATTATCTTACGATTGCATTATTATATATGATTAATTCATGTCTAGCCATGTGGGATAGAAACCTTGATTATAAAAGTATTAAATCCTGATTAGATTTTAATGAGATCTTAAAATGAAGACATGATAATTCAGGATATACTTTGAGTTTACCTCATAACTATACATATATATATATATATATCTAGCTATATGTAGCTATGATACTACTGTATATCCCTTCCTTATTTGTTCATACTATATATTCCTTCCTTGGCCTTGTATATTGTTATTTATCTTTCTTTTACCCTTTATTCTTATATTAGCCTGGGATAACGGTAGAGTATTGAGATTTACAAATTTTAACATCAATATGATAGTTTATCATTGATACTTCCTTAGCCTTAATATATTAGTCTGTTGGACATGAATAAAATTGGCTATCTTTATTGTCTCATTTACCTGTTATAGGATTTATGGACACCTGGGTACAATTTTTATTTTGTTTATATATTGTATATATCTGTTTTATCTTTGGAGCTCATTTGGTATTTGCCTACCGAGTACCATTTATTTGGTACTTATACTATGCTTCCGCACCCTACTCATCATAGTAGGTTATTGCCATTGATGTGTGTGTTATGTGGGGCATCCATGGTTCAGAGGCTATGTGTAAGCTCTAAACGTTCAAATTATTACTTATGGCTCTCTTATATATTAGACAAGTCTTTATATTGTATTCAAAGATAAGTTATATCAATGTAAATCCATTGATATTTCATTATTGCCCTTTTATTATAATAGAAGCTCTTGTACTAATACAACTAAGTTTTGGGATTCACTTATGTAATTGATCTTTATTTTATTTATTTCATATTCTTTTCTTTATACTATTGAGTAGCCCATTACAATTCATTCTGGACTATGTGTTGGGCTTGCGTAATGGTGGTATATATAGGCCCATTAGGACCTGAAAATTAGGTCATGACTAATTAGTATCAATTTCTAGGTTTCACCAGTATATTAGTACAATAGCTAAGTTTTAGAAGAGTCTTACGATTTGGTGCAGAAACATCTGTAACATATCTTTGGGAGGCTACGTAGATATTTTAGGAAATTTAATTCTTTACTCCTTATTAAGTGTCTGTATTTCTCTGAACCTCGAACACATCCTTGGATTCTATTTGGTCCCTAATTGTAAGACCCCATAATATCTTATGCTTAACTCAGTCCGATAAGGCTTGAAATGAGGTCCCAGACTTAGAAATTTCAGCTTAGTGCTTATACTATGAATTATTTTAGCCTTCATAATTTGGCGATCTTATTTTATGACCTTTATGACCTTAAAATGTTGATCCTGGGAGTAAATCAGTTTAAAGTATGTCAATAAGTTACTTTGGCTGAGTTTCGTATTTTTTGGACCTCGTTTGAATCATTTTCAAGTGGCCAAAATAGTGGGTCAACACGAACATGATGCGTCATGTCAACCATCGCATCGACGGATAATTTTTCCCCATATTTTAGTGCAATTCAAGTGAACCAATGTGAACTCGAGGTGGCGTATTCGTCATTGTGTTGATGCCATCGACGCGGTATATCGGTATGAGCATCGCTGGGCATGCTTTTCAGTTATTAAATCAACATCCAAAGGGGTGTTTTGGACATTTTTCTCCCTTCTACCGCATCGATGGATAATGTTTCGCCAGCTTTTAGTGCAATTCCAGCAAACCAAAACAAACTCGATGCGGCATGTTGGTCATTATATTGATTACATCAACATGGCACGTCGATATGCGCATCACTGGGCATGCTTTTATGTAATTAAATCAACATCTAGAGGGGTATTTAGGATATTTTCCTCACTTTAATATAGCCCCAAAACACGAGATTAAATCCCTAAATAAGCAAAATACACTCATTATTCACTAAAATCCTCTCGTGAACAAACCCTAGTCCATCAATTCAAGATGAAGATTCAAGAAATTCAGCATAAATCTTGAAGAATTTGTGTACCACGGTATGTTAGGTGTTCATCCTAGGGTTTCCTTCCACCCTTGGAGTTCAAGAATCTTTTTAAAATTACAAGTTGATTTTTTTCATGAATTTTATGTTGACTTTGATTGTATTCATGAGTATGAAATTCGTTGGGTTTACAGTCCATGATTAATTACAAGTTTCAGGAGAAATAAATAGCATGTGTATGCTGTTATGTGGATTCATGTTAAAAAACATTTTAATTTATGCGTTAGGAATTGTGATCATGATGCTTTCATGTTGAGTATTAATATCTGAATAAACTATGCCCTCCAAGTGTTTGATAAAATGATCATGTGAGTTGAACAGTGCAATCATATCATGTTTGCATCTATACGAGTTTATACCAAGCAAGTGCTTGGTAAAATGCCTCAAAGAATGATTGTGGTAAAGTGTCTGGTTATCATGTCTTCAAGATTGTGCTATGATTTACAATATATGCAATTGAGTCCTAGGGGTATCTAATACTTGACAATTTAGATATTTACCTAGATTTACGGTAGTTTCAGAATAGTCTCAGTGATGTCAGATACAGTAACACTCAGTATTTTACAAAACTCACTATATTTAGTCAGTTAATAGAATTCAATGTAATCTTTTAGTTAATAGAACTCAGTTTAGTTTAGTTAGACAACACAATCAGTAACCATTCAGTCAATCCTAGTATAGTCTAAAAATTAGTTCAGTGTCTATTCAGTTTGGAGTAGGAATCAACACAGAGTGAACCCAAAGATGAGGGCATTCCTATCAGTAAAGGGTTTGACCCTTAGTAGCAATACCTGTATTACAGAACTACGTAGCCAGCGTAAGTTAAGATGTGTTTCTGCCAATCTAGGGTTGATACATCTCTTATGAGTTTTCTTACGAGGGTTGATGAAAGGGCTTTCTATTAGAGAGGCATTGTTAGTATCCCTTGGCAAGGTTCTAACACTATTCCAACTAGGGTCATAGGTTGGACCCCAACTCGGCTCATAATTGGGGTATGTCAGTTAGATAAACACTCTCATAATTTTAGTATTAGTATTAGACTCTGTATAAAATCTCAATTTAGTTTTAGAATTAGGACTGTCCGATATAGGCACCCAGCTCAGTACAAAACTGAGTTAAGTTCTACAGAATAAGGACTGTTAGAAATAGTCACCAAATAAACAATAATACAATATCGTGAAACTCAGATATTAGTAATTCAATTTTTAGAACTCATTATCCAGTGCTAATGAAATCTCTGTTATGTGCATTGCATTGCAAAATCAGTATTCATAGTAGTTTCAGATATACATGTACTCTCAATTAGTTATACTCATATTATTTAGTCAGTTATTGTTCATACATATGAACCTATGTATTCATCTTTACCTCACCTGACATACCAGTACATTCAAAGTACTGATAAATATTTTTCTTTTACATTAAGATGTCTTATATTATAGCTTCAGACACACGGGCTCCTCATCGTACCCAATAGCTCAGATTATCAGCAGTTGTTTTAGTGGTGAGTCCTCATAGTTCTAGGATAAAGTTTTATTTAAGTTTATCAATAACTCAGTAGTCAGAGTTAGTTGGGGAAATGTCCCATCAACTCTACATTCAAATTATTCAGTTAGAGGCTCTTCACACTAGACTATTTCAGAAAGATGTTTAGTATTTAGTATTTACATATTCATTAGTTGATTTAGTGTCGAACCTTGTGGCAATTTTAGCTAAATTTTTGCATTTTTATTGTATTGTTATTAAGCGATTGCAGAAGGTACCTATCATGGGTTATCTTGTGGTCCATCGGGATTATGAGCACCGTGTGACATCCAGGGTAATAACTCAAGGCATTACAAACTTGGTATCAGATCCAAATGTTCAACAGATTCCTAAGAAGTCTAAAAGTCACTTCTAGTAGAGTCTTATGAAAGGGTGTGTACCATACCTCACTTATGAATAGGAGGCTATGAGGCATTTTAGGAAAAGTTTCCCTTCTATCTGTATTGATATCGTGCGAGCGAGCATGAGCTCAAGTTAAAATCCCAGTTGAATTCTTTTTCCCCTTCATTTACAGAATGTGCCTTACAAAAGGAACAATGAAAGGAGAACTAGAAATCAACAAGCACCTCAGCCCATTAAGGCAGATCCCCTGGACGAGCATGTATCCCATGCAGAATTCAAAATAGGTTTAACTACTCTAGCTCATTCTGTGGCAGCCCAGAATGAACGCCTAATTGCCATTTCAGCAAACCCACTGGCCAATACTACTAAAGCTAGAATTTGGGACTTTGAACGAATCAACACTCCTACCTTTACCGAGTTTAAGTCAGATGAGGACCAACAAGAATTCCTTTATTAGGTGTACAATGTCATAGATATTATATGGGTGACTGTAAGTGAGAGTGTTGAGTTGGCTACATATCAGTTGTAGGATATGGCTTTCTCATGGTTCAAGCAGTGGAAGGGAAAGAGGGTCACAAATGTAGGGCGCATAGAATGGGAGGAGTTTTCCACTACTTTTCTTGATAGGTTCTTCCCACTAGTTTTGAGGGAAGATAAGGTTTTTGATATTATTAATCTGAAGCAGGGAAACATGACAGTGAAAGAGTATTCTCTTAAGTTTACTTGGTTGGCTAGATATATCCCTCATTTGATAGCAGATAGCAGATCTAAGATGATTAAGTTTGTATCTTGGGTGTCTAATAGTGTGGTCAAGGAGTGTAGGAATGTAATGCTGATTAAGGAGATGGCCATATCCATGCTCATGGTCAAGGCTCAGTAGATAGAGAAGGCTAAGAAAGAGTAGAATGAGAGGGAAAATAAGAGAGCTAGAATAGGTAGCTTTAACTTCCCTCAGCCTAAGGTAGAGGGTTGAAATCTTTCTCAGTTTT
This sequence comes from Capsicum baccatum var. pendulum, assembly GCA_030864225.1. Classification (NCBI taxonomy): domain Eukaryota; kingdom Viridiplantae; phylum Streptophyta; class Magnoliopsida; order Solanales; family Solanaceae; genus Capsicum; species Capsicum baccatum. Next base: position 101,881,668 of record CM061556.1, read on the forward strand.
ACCCAAAATCTTCAGTTTTAGCTCCGTTCTTAGCCAGTTATCTAGTGCTAAAATTCATAGATGGAAAAAAAGATCTGGCACCCGGACGTAAACCAAAGGGTAGTATTAGTAGTGCTCAAATAAATTTCCTTTGCCAGAAGTGTGGCAAAAACAACCAGGGTCTATATGGCTGGCAGTGATATATGTTTTGGCTATGGTAAGCCAGGCCACAGGGTCAGAGAGTATCCTCAGGCGGGTACACAAAGTCAACATATTCATTCTTTAGCTTTTTTCGATCACCCAAATCATCATAGTGCCTCTTCCAGTTCCACCAGTGGGCTACACCCAAATAGAATTTACGCACTTCAATCCCGACAGGATCAGGAAAATTCTTCTGATGTGTTCACTGGTATGTTACAAGATTATCATTTACATGTTTATGCTTTGCTAGATCTACGATTTGTTGTACTTTGTAACTCCTTATATAGTTGTTGACTTCGGAGTCAGTCTAGAAATCCTAACAGAGCCCTTCATAGTCTCTACCCTGGTTGGTAAATCTATCATAGCCCAACGGGTTTACAGGAACTGACTTATTATGGTATCATAAAGAGTCATATCAGCAGACATAGTAGAATTAGAGATGACAGATTTTGACATTATTCTCGGTATGGATTGCCTTCATTCATTCTATGCTTTAGTTGACTATAGAAAAAATTGTCTATTTTTAGTTTCCTAATGAACCTGTCCTTGAGTCGAGGGGTAGTACTTCAGCACTTAGAGGTCAGCTTGTTTCCTACCTAAGGGAGAGAAAAACGATATCTAAGGGGTGTGTTTATGATCTTTTTTGAGTTAAAAACTCTAGTTTGGAGACCCCTAATCTTGAGTTAGTTCCAGTAGTATTTAAATTCCTAGATGTATTTCCTAAAGATTTTCCTGGAGTACTTCCAAAGTGCAAAATTGACTTCTGAATAGACCTTCTTCTCAATATTCAGCGTATCTCTATATCGCCATATAGAATGACCCCATTAAAACTCAAATAGTTGAAGGATCTCCTCGATAAGGGGTTCATCCGACCTAGTGTATCCCCTTAAAATGCACTAGTTCTATTTGTGCGTAAGAAAGACGGTTCTCTTTTTATGTTTATAGACTACCCTCAACGAAATAATGTCAAGGTTAAGAACAAGTATCCACTTCCCAGAATCAATGACTTGTTTGACCAACTTCAGGGTGCCAACTACTTTTCTAAGATAGACCTTAAATCATTCTATCATCATATCAGAGTTAGAGAATGTGACGTTCTAAAGATATCTTTCAGAACTCGATATGGTCTCTTTGAATTCCTAGTTATGTTATTTGGTCTTACCAATGCTCTAGCTTTCTTCATAGACTTTATATACCACATGTTTAAGCAATACTTGGATATGGTCATCATAGTCTTCATTGATGACATTCTTTTCTATTATCGCAGTGAACATGATTATGCAGACCATCTCATAATAGTATTACAAACTCTCAATGCACATCAGTTTTGTGCCAAATTTAGTAACTAGAAATTTTAGTTTTGGTCAATAGGTTTTCTTAGTCATATAGTTTCCAGTGATGGTGTTAGAGTTGATCCTCTAAAGATTGATGCAGTGAGAAACTAGCCCAGACCTATCTCTCTAGTAGATATCTAGAGTTTCTTTGGTTTAGTTTGCTATTAACAATCGTTTGTTGAAGGATTTTCATTTTTTACATCCCCCCATGTCCAAATTTACTCAGAAGAAAGTCAAATTCAAGTGGTCATATTCTTGTGAGAAGAGTTTCTAGGAGTTAAAGACTCGACTCACTACATCCAGTTTTGACTTTACTAGATGGATCAAGTGGGTTTGTGGTATATTGTAATTCTTCCAGAGTTGGTTTGGATTGTATTTTGATGTATAGAGGTAAGGTTATAGACTATGCCTCTAGAAAACTTAAGCCCAAGAAAAAGAATTACCCTACTCACGATCTTGAGTTGGCAGCTGTTATGCTTGCCTTAAAGATTTAGAGGCATTATTGTATGGGGTACAAGTAGACATGTTCACAGACCACAAGATCCTGCAGTATGTGTTCTCTCAGAAATATATAAAACTACATCAGTGAAGGTGGTTAGAGTTGTTGAAAAACTATGACACGAGTGTTCTATATCATCCGAGAAAGGCCAATATAGTGGCTAATGCTCTCAGTAGGATGTCTATGGGTAGTGATGCTCACGTGGAGGATGGTAAGAAGAAATTAGTTTAGAAAGTTCATCAGCTTGCCCGACTTGGTGTTCTCTTAGTTGATTAAATAAAAGGTAGTGTGTGGGTGTAGGATAGTTAAGAATCATCTCTGGTTTCAAAAGTGAAGGAAAAGTAGGACAAATATCCCTGTAAAGTCAAGTTAAAAATGATAGATAGATATCAAAAAGTAGAGATTTTCTCACAAAGAGGAGATGGTATGTTGTATTGTTAGGGTCTATTACACGAGCTAGGTGTAGATGACTTGAAGCAATGAATTCTTGTAGAAGCGTATGCTGCACATTATTCTATTCATCTAGGGGCCACTAAGATATACCGTGATTTATGGGCAATCTATTAGTGGAGTGGGATAAAGAGGGACATTGCAGAGTTTGTAGCTAACTGCTCTACGTGTCAGAAGGTCAAGATTGAATACCAGAAACCTAGTGGTTCCATACAGGAGTTCAGTATTCCCATATGGAAGTGGGAGGAAGTGAACATTGATTTTATGATGGGTTTGACCCATACTGATCGTTAGCATAATTCAATGTGGTTCAAAATAGATAGGATAACCAAATTAGCTTATTTCTTACCGGTTCATACCTCTTATTAAGTCGAGGATTATGCCAAGCTCTATGTTAGAGAATTGGTCAGAATGCACGAAGTTCCATTGTCCATCATTTTAGATAGAGGTATGTTGTTCACTTTTCATTTCTGGAAATCTTTCCAAAAGGGTCTTGGTACCCAATTTCACCTCAAAACATTCTTTCACCCTCAGACAGATGGTCAAGTAGAAAGGACCATCCAGACTCTAGAAGATATGTGAAGTGCATGTGCTATTGAATTAAGGGTAGTTAGGATGGCCAATTGCCTTTCATTGATTTTACATATAATAATATTTATTATTCCAGCATTTAGATGGCTCTATTTGAGGTGCTTTATGGGAGGAGATACAGATCCCTCATTGGATGGTTTGAAATGGGTGAAGCTTAAGAAAACTCAAGGCCAAAAGAAATCCTATAACAATGTGCGAAGAAAGTATCTCAAGTTTGATATTGGTGAATTTATGTATTTGAAAAAATCTCCTGCAGAGGGAGTGAAGAGGTTTGGAAATAAGGAGAAACTTCGTCCCTGATATGTCGTCCTTTACCGAATTCTCAGCCTTTGGAAAAGTAGCTTACAAGCTTGATCTGCCTTCAGATGTAGATTCAGTGCATCCATTGTTTCATGTATCCTTGCTAAAGAAGTGCATAGGTGACCCAAAAGTTTTAGTCCTGATATAGGGCATAGAGGTTCAAAACAGTCTCTCTTATGAGGAAGTCCTAGTCAAAATTCTTGATCATCAGATTCGCAGACTGAGGAACAAAAAAGTGCCTTTATTCAAAGTTCTTTGGAGAAATCTGTCCGTTGAGGGATCTTCTTGGGAAGCTAAAGCAAATATGAAGAGTAAGTATCCTCACCTCTTCTCTACAAACTCAAAATCAGCTCAAGGTAATAGTTTTCCTTAATTTACTCAGTTCAATGCTCAGATTAACTTTATAACTCTGTATCAGTTCAGTTGCATAGCTTTCTCATATCATGCATACCTTCATGAAACAGCTAAGTCATGTGTCATGTCTTTAGAAATCATTCATGCTTCAGTTATGCATGTTAGTGTGATAATTCAGTATATCATTAGATTCAGTCATGAAATCATTCTTTTGTTGTGCATGATCAGTATGTAAATTTAGTCTATCAGTATTCATAGCTTAGTCAGCATTATTCGAGGATGAATGTTCCCAAGGGGGAGATATTGTAAGACCCCGCAAAATCTAAAGCTTAACGCAGTCCGTTAAAGCTTAAAAAGAGGTCCCAGACTTTGAAATTTCAGCGAAGTGCTTATAATTAGAATTATTTTAACCTTCATAATTTGGCGATCCTATTTTACAAATGTTATGACCTTCAAATGTCAATCCTTTGATTGAATCATGATCAGGTGTGCCAATAGGTTACTTTGGGTGAATTTCAGATTTTTCGAACGTCATTTGAATCATTTTCAAGTGGCCAAAAAATTTGGTCGATGCAATCTTGATGCATCGCGTCGACCATCGCATCGATGGATAATTTTCCTCAGATTTTAGTCTAATTCTAGTGAACCAAAACAAACTCGATACGGCATGTTGGTCATTGTATTGATTCCATCAACGTGGCACGTCTATATGCGTATCACTAGGCTCACTTTTTAGTAATTAAATCATCATCCAGAGGGGTATTTAGGACATTTTTCTTACATTAATCTAGGCCCAAAACACGATAATAAACCCCTCAATAGGAAAAATACACTCATTATTGACTAAAATCCTCTCATGAAAAAACCCTAGTCCATCAAGTCAAGATCAAGATCTACGAAATTCACCATATATCTTCACGAATTTGTTTACCAAGGTATGTTAGGTTTTTATCCAAGGGTTTTCTTCAACTCTTGGAGTTCAAAAACCTTTTTTAAATTACAAGTTGATTTCTTTCATGAATTTTATGTTGAATTTGATTGTATTAACAAGTATGATATTAGTTGGGTTTATAATCCATGAGTATTTAACAGTTTCAGGAGAAATAAATAGTATATATTTTTTATTATATGGATTCATGTTAAAAACCCTTGAATTTGGGAGTTTGGAATTGTGATCATGATGTTTGCATGTTCACTAGTAATATATGCATAAGCTTTGCCCCCCAAGTGTTTTATAAAATGTTCATATGAGTTGAATAGTACAATCATGCCATGTTAGCATGTATATGAGTTTATACCATGCAACTACTTGATAAAATGCCTCAAAGAATATTTTGGTAAAGTGTCTAGTTATCATGTTTTAAAGATTGTGCTATGTCTTACAATTTATGCAATCGAATCCTAGGAGTATCTAATACACAATAATCTAGTTGTTTTCCTAAATTTATAGTAGTTTCAGAATAGTCGCAGTGATGTCAAGTATAGTAGGACTCAGTCTCTTACAAAACTTAGTGTATTTAGTTAGTTAACAGAATTTAGTGTACTCAGTTAGTTAATAGAACTCAGTGAACTCAGTTCAGTTTAGTTAGACAACACATTCAGTAACTATTCAGTCAAGCCTAGTCCAGTCTTAAAATTAGTTCAGTCTGTATTCAGTTTGGAGTAGGAATCGTCACTGAGTGAACTCAGGGATGAGGGACTTCCTGTCAGTAAAAGTTTGACCCTTATTAGCAATCTCTACATTAAAAAACTATGTAGCCAGCGTAGGTTGAAATATTTTACTGCCAGTCTAGGGTTGATACATTTCATATGAGTTTTCCTGCAAGCAAGGGTTGACAAAATGGTTACACCCTTCTAACTAGAGTCATACATTTTACCCCAAATTAGTTCATAAGTGGGGTATGTCGGTTATATGAACACTCCCACAGATTCAGTTTCAGTTTCACACTCAATATAAAATCTCAGTTTCATTTTAGAATCAGGACTGTTAGACACAGTCACCCATCTCAGTATAGAACTCAGTTAAGTTCTACGGATTCAAGACTCTCAGAAACAGTCACTCAGTAAACTGTAATACAATATCATTAAACTCAGATATCAGTCATTCAGTTTTAAGAACTCATTATCCAATGCTAATGAAATCTTAGTTAAAATATATGTAGTTATGTGTATAGTATTGCACAATCAGTATTTACAGCAGTTTTAGATATACATGTACTCTCAATCAATTATACTCGTATTATTCAGTCGGTTATTGTTCATGCATATGAACCTATGCATTCAGCCTTACCTCACCTAGCATACTAGTACATTTAAATTACTGACGCATACCTTTCTTTTGTACTACGATGCCTTATATTATAGGTTTAGATGCATGGGCTCCTGACCATATCAACAACATATTTAGTGGTGAGTCCTTATTTTTTGAGGATAGAGTTTTATATCAGTTTATCAGTAGCTCAATAGTCGAAGTTAGTTGGGGGCTTATCCCATCAACTCCACATTCAGACAGCTCAGTTAGAGGCTCTTCAGACTAGACAATTTGAGATAGATATTCAGTATTCAGTATTTACATATATGTATTTAATTTAGCTTTGTAGACAAATTTCTACATTTTTATAGTATTATTATTAATTAATTAAATCAGGTACCAGTCATGGTTTAGCTTGTGGTCCTTCAGGATTATGAGCATCGTGTGACATTCAGGGTATAGAATCGAGGAATTACACTAACAAATAATGCAATATGGGTAATTATGTGGATATATAAGGATGAGACTACATCACGTATTTCTAGAGGTTTAGTGCAGTGTCATACTAAAGAGTCAGAAATGGATGTCATTGATATTCAGCATAATTGAAATGATTTAGGGCCAATCTAGGCTCCATTTAAGCTTATTACTACTTCATCCTTTAAGGTTCAACATTAGGAATCCATGTTAAGTTATAGAGCCCTCACAACCATAGATGGCATTAGATTCATCGAGTAGTTTCTTGAACAGAGTTGGATCTATTGGTGCTCATCAGGGTTGTTTATCAGTTTTCTAATACAATATTAGATATATCAAGTGGGTTAGACTTATTCCTATATTATATCCTTCTAAGCCGGGCATGGTTCATTGAATCATTAGAGGTTTAGCATTGCCACTCGATTTAGCATCGAAACACTTGATAGTAGCTGAGTCTTTCTTCTCTTAGATTGTATTTTATGAGATCACCATATAGATCACAGGTATTTAGGATTATAGAAGTGGCGGCAAGAGGCCATGCCATTAATATAACATTATTGGTATTGTATTTGGGAGTGGGGATCCTTCCAGTGGATTTGAGCTTTATTTGTACCCCATCGATTCTACACAGTTAGTATTTCAGACTATGAATTAGTTGATTAAACAAAGTTAGTATGTATTCCCTACCATCCTAGAGTCCCTAATACAAACTATGATTGTGGAAGAATGGACATAATTCTAGAGATTTTTCTCAACATTAGTTGTTCAACCATATGAGCTCTATTTATTTACCCGCCATATTGATGCTTTAGAAATTTCTACGACTATAGAGAGATCAATTACTAATATAAAAAGTGTCCCTGACATGGAATTTCTAGTCATTCAGCTCATTCATATCGTCCTCATGATGTTGTGGAATCTTCAGATAGAGATAGTGCATATAGTGCCTCAATTAATGATTTAGTAAGTTGGTCTGAGTTGGACCCATTTTGATTTATTTTCACTCTGAATGCTAGTAGTATGATTTGTCACCGTGATTGGTGTACTTTTTTTCCCACATTTATATTTTAATATGTGTATTGGGGTTTTTCATACCCATTCATGATTATATCCCTTGATGAGTTCATATTGATATTTCGTGCCTTGTTATTGAATTGATGATTATAAAAATACGCCCATTGGTTTTTCTCTTGAGTAGTGAATGGAGTATATATCTGTGCTACTATTTCTCATTATGAGTGTAGAATTTGGGTCAGAGTACCATTCATCTTGGCCTATTGGCCTTGTTGTGGCTCTTGAGTGGTACATGGTATTACTATATATTTTTGCACTATCTATTCATTTTTTTGATATTTATATTATTGTTTTTATTACTACCACTACTTTCGGTTATTGATATTATTTGATATTATTACTTGATTAAATTGATCCTCAGTTGGCAGTTGTTTAGACTAATGTTATCTAGTTAGAATTTTATTTCATGATATTATTTGATGTCTTGAGTAGATATAGCCTAATTGTTTTATTTCTTTCCCATCACGTAGTTAGGTTAATTTTTCCATCTTGGCTAGCTGTGTTAGATGGATTTTGGAATATATTATTGTATCAGAGGTATGTTGACCTTCTATGGTTTTGTGTGGTTTTTAAGTTTGCAATTTATTTGTATTTCTTGTTATTGAGTTTGAGATTGTTAGACTTGCTTCTTGGGCTGCAAAGGCTTTTATTTTAGCTATCCTTTCCGATATAACCCGTTTGTGAGATTAACCAATTTGAGGTTCATTATTTGGTTGTTACTATTTCATCGCTCGATAGTACTTTTTACATCAATATTAAGGTGTCATGGATTTTACTCTCAAATTTTTTAGGTTCGTTGCCTTATGATGATTTGCCCTTTTTATTAGTGTAATGATTAGATACTCCCTTCTTTCTGTGATATGGTTTTGTCTTAGGAAGAGTTTGAAAGTTAGAGGCAGTTGTCCTTTATTATAATCGCTTCTTGAGTTGGTAAATTAGAAATTTCTTATATTGGGTTATTGATTTTCATGTTGTTGTCTTGACATTGAAGTTGTTTCGAGATAGGTATATTTTTTATTTAATGATGTAATTTTTAGGTGGATTTAGTAAATCCCTATTCAAGAGTTTGTTTATCCAAATGAGGCCTTGGGGAGTGTTTATCCTTGATAATATGTGCCTATGACTACTGTTTGTTGAGATGGAGTATTAAACTAGTTAGTTTCGGCTTAAGATGTATATCTTCGTCTTGCTTGAATTTTTTCCTTTACTGGTACTAGTTGCAGCCTTGGGGAGTTTTGTTTTAGCATGTTTTGATTACTCATGTCCTCTAGAAGATATGGGGTAGGTTATTTGTGTTTTTAGCCAATGATTTGACATTTTGCATGATTTATGTATTGTGTTGTGGTACGATTTCTCTCGGATATGCCAGACTTTTATACTAAAGTTGATTTGAATGGTTGGTAATGCTATAGTCATATTGGTTCAGTTTTGACTAACGCTTTGGAATGATGATTTAGAAATTGTGAAAAATTTAGAATATGAATGCCTACCCATACTCAGGTTTGGTTTCGGTAGTTAAAACCAAGTGATTAAGCCTTCTTATTAAGATTTTATCTTGGTGTTGTAGAGCTTGTGTACAACTATCGTTTTGCACTTATCTCTCCTCAGATTTCATTTATAAGCTGGTTGATCCTACTCCGTGGTTGACTATTTGGTCTTCTCGACTTTTGATGGATTATAGTTGATGAATGTTTAGATGATAGCCAACAGACCCGAAATTGGTTCTTTTAGATTTGAACTTGAGTTTTCAATTTTCTTAGGGAATTTATGATGATATACTCATGAGAGTAATGCATGTGAGATGGATTCAATATGGCTTTATTCTCGATTGATGAGATATCCTAGAGAGAAATATTCAAGGATGAATAGTTATACCTTGGACTTTGAGATTTTAGTTTGATTTTCATTTGGACCGGTTTTAGCATTAGCATTGATTTCATTCCTTGATTATGTTTATTTGTGTGCCCAGATAGCACTTTATAATTTTATTCTCAAGTTTCTCGTATGGATGTTCGGCGTATCAACTTCAGTTCGTTGAGTTCCTGGTGATGAGGTTGCGCAGGCAAGACTCAACTGATTTTCCTCTTTGTTTGGAGTGCATAGTAGGAATAGATTGGTAGAAGAAGAATGTATTTAGATTTTGAATTCAGTGGTATGACTCATGACTTAGATCGATTTGTCTTAGATGACCTTAGTTGATTTATTTGGGTATCGAGATAGTATAAGTGTGTTGAGGTTCAAATTTGGATGAATCTATCTTTCAGGTTTAGTTGGAGGCCAGTTAGCATTTAAAGTTGAGTTTTGGCTGCTTGGGAAGTAAAGTGAGGGTGCTGGTTGAAGGGATAGATGTGGCAAAATCCCTTGCAAGTTTTCTCTCCTCGTAGAGGTTACCTGGGAAGTCATGTTCATAGAATATGGGCCCACTATCTCATCCTTTTCAAATTTTTAGATTCATTCTATCTGTTGACTTTTCAAGATGATAGACCTTTTAGTAGTGTATGTTGTAATGACCCTTTAAGTGATTTTTCATGTTACTTCCTATCTTCTCTATTAGAGCTTCTCCAAAGCTGCCCTAAGTTATTTATGAATATCAAGAACCAACAATTCTATTATCGGGGAGTTCATTTGATTTGTAGAGTCCATTCCCTTCATTTGATGACTTAGATTGTTCCAAATGGCCATTGGGCAAAAGCTTCAGTGACATTATATTGGATGCTAATTCTGATTGTTCAAGAAGATACAACAGTGACTAGTTTAGGTAGACCTTTCGTTCAGGTCCTAATGTGCCCGATCTTATTTCAACCTATTGGTTGGAAAGTTGGAAAATCAAAATATAGGTATGGGACCCATATTTTTTCAAAACCACCTAGAATTGAAAATTCTACTTCTCCATCACATTTGAAACATTGAATTTTGGATTAGTGGACCCTTGGGTTAAGTTCCCAATGCTTTCGAACTTATTTTGGGCTGTTGAGCGGATTTAATGAAAATTTATGCAATAGGTATGGTCCCCATTTGTTACCAAAATGATCTAGTATAATAGTTTTAATGATTTTAATGGATTTGGAATGTGGCTTACACTCAAATTTAACTATTGGATCAAGTTATTTGTGTTTCAAATGAAGACCGAGGGTCAAAAATAAGATTTGGACTTTGGTGTCAATGGGGATATTGTATCTCTTTGCCGAGGGGGTCTATAAATAGACTCTAAGGTCTCAAATTGGTGTAATTTCCCTCTATCTTTGATAGCCTAAATCCCTGAATGGATATGAAAACTCAAATTTGAGTTTTGTGGGTGTCTAGGGAGCTTGGTAAGCATATATTATCATGATTATGATCCTTCTAATTAAGGTAAGATTTCATCACTTTATTGGTGAATTTCTTAGTTCTTCACCCAAAAGCCAAATTTACTTTGGACTTGATTTAGCCCCATTTGGTTTGTTTTCTCCCATTAATTGAGGATTATGATTCCTTGGTGATGTATAAGCATTGGGTTGACCTCAAAAATTTGAATTCCATAAGTGGTACCCATTTGGAGTTTTTGGTGTTTTTTTTAGATCTGAAGCACAATAGTGCAATATGGGTATCATTAGAATCATATTGATGAGTATATTATGTTTTTGATAGCATGATGTTATTTTAGGGATTGTGAAGTGAAGATGAGCTATATGGTGCATAGTGTGAGGTTTTGCGAATCAGCCTTGAGGTAGGCTTCTACCTACTTCTCTTTGAAGATGATGTGTATTATGTATGACATGTCAATATGAATGTTAGGCTTGGTTATGAATAAATAATCTAGTATTGATTTTTGATGTTTGGGGAATGATATGAGGGTTTTGGACTCATAATATTGTTTGTTTATGACCTTTTTAGAATACTATTGCCTTCAACATAGATTGAATTAGCTTGTCGTAATGAAATGTTTTGATTTTAGATTTGATATGTTGTCCAAGTGTTGGAATCATTGTTAGTGTGATGGACCTTAGTTAAGTTAGTCTAGTGATCTTGAAACTGTATCTTTGGGTAGAATTAACATAATTTCCCATGTATCTAGATGAATCTCCTATTTTAGGATTTGTTATGGCTTTCTTGACATCTACAAGTTGAACTAGATACGTTAGCCTAGTTTTCGGCATAGTTTGCCTAAATATGGATATTGGGGATAAGAAGTGGGATCATCCGGCCCACTTAGGCCAAGACTTATGTTACCCCTTGTGGGAGTAGTTGCGGATAATAGGACTAGTTGTGACTAATTAGCCTTATTTATGAGATTTACTTGGTGAATTGATAAATTGTGATGATTTTCACCGGATTATGATTAATGGGCTATAGAGAGGTTAATTTTCCTTAGATGTGTTATTTGGCCCATAGAGATGCATTTTCCTCTTAGGTATGATATTTTTCCATAGAGATGCATTTTTCTTTTAGTTATGATATTTGGCCAATAAAGATACCTATTCCTCTTGTAATATTTTTCCCATTGAAATGTATTTTCTTTTTAGTTATTATGTTCAGCCCAAATAGATGCATTTTCCTCTTAGTTATGATAATCGGCCCATGAAGATGCATTTTCCTTTTTGTTATGATAGTCGTCCCATAGAGATACATTTTCCTCTTAGTTATGATATTCGGCCCATAGAGATGTATTTTCCTCTTAGTTATGATATTTGGCCCATAAGATGCATTTTTCTCTTAGTTATGATTATTGGGATTGTAGAGATGATTTTCCTCTTTGTTATGATGTATGACCTATATATATGAGATGTCTAATAGAAGTCATATGCTTATTGATACTATGCCACCTAGATGTTAAAATTCCTTCTATATGTGAGATGATTAGAGATATGCTACGACTTATAATATGATTCTCGCTATGAGTTTTGGACATGTATATAGGCCTAAGGCTATGATTATGATATCGTGAATATTTCAGATATATTATTGGGCTGAGGGTTGTTTTCTGATATTTGTTGGATATTAAGGAAGTATTTTCCTTGTAGGATATGGTTGTAAATTATGGACACATATAGGTTTATGTTGCCTATGATTTTATTGACTGAATACTAGTGATGGCATGCGTAGATTTGGTGCCATCATGATTACTATGTTGGTATTGATGAGATCCTAGCTGAAATATGACCTTATCAGTGTTTTTCTAAATAAGGATTAAAACCCACTTTTCACCTTAATAATGAATTTCTTTACTATAACAATTGCCTAACTAAGTGAAATATCTGTACGTATAAAAGAGGTTAAATATATTGTTCTAAAGATTTGACCTAGATAGATTTTAGTCCTTGACTTAACATTATTATTTACTTTGGTTGTGAGATATACCAAACCTTTCTAGACTATTAAAATGATTTAGTGTTGAAGATCATTTCAGGAAACAAACTTAAGAATTAATATTACTTTATCTATAGATTGAGTCTGTGCATTTATTATATTTCTATATATATGTATTGATTATTATGATGATATGCATACCTAGTTCGAGTTTGGAGGATGCTGTTGTGATGATATATATACCCGATTTGAGTTCAGAGGATACTATTGTGTTATATATATATACCAAGTTTGAGTTCAGAGGATATTGTGATGATATTTTCATACCCGTCAAGGTTAGAGGTTTATTAAGATGATGATGATGGTTACTATAATGAGATTGTGATTTTTATTGTGTACCTTGCATTCATTCTTTTATGTGCATCACCTATCACCATTATACAACTATGTCTATCAGCCGGTATGGGACAGTTGCATGGATATAGGTGATGAATATTCCTTGTGTTATTGTTTGTTGATTGAACCTTCCGAGCCAAGGGTGGTGGGGTTACGCATAGGCTTGGCTTGGTATTTCGTTGACCAGAATAGCTGGTTACTTACGCTGTTACTGATACTGCTATTATCATTATTATGATCATTATTATGAAAAGCTGATGATAGATTGGTCATTTGTTTGGTATCATGATTTGAGGTATGTTCTTGTCCTCTTTCATCATACAATTGCTTTATTATACAGGATTAATTCATGACTAGCCATGTGGGTTAGAAACCCTGATTATGAGAATATTAAATCATGATCAGATTATAATGATGCCGTAAAATGAGGACATGATAATTTACGCTATGCTTTGAGTTGACCTCATAACTGTATATATATACATATAGCTATACGTAGCTATGGTACTACCATATATCCCTCCTTTATTTGTTCATGTTGTATTTTTATTCCTTGGCCGTGTATATTGTTATCTACCCTTGTATATTGTTATCTACCTTTCTTTTGCCCATTATTAATATATTAGCCTGGGATATACGATATAATATTGAGATTTACGAATTTGTACATGAATAGGATATTTCATCCTTAATACATCCATAGCCTTATTATGTTAGTCTCCTAAAGATGAGTAGAATAGGCTATCCTTATTGTCTGATTGACCTATTATATGATTTATGGACTCTTGGGTGTAGTCTTTAATCTTTTTATACGTTGTATGTATCCGCTTTATCTTTTGAGATCAGTTGGTAGTTTCCTACTAAGTACCATTCGCTTGGTACTCATACGAAACTTTGGCACCTTGTAGATCATAGTAGCGTTATCACCATTGATGTGTGTATCGTGCAGAGCAGCCAAAGTTTGAAGACTGAGAGTGAATTCCTAACGTTCGAAGTTATACTTACCTCCCTCTTATATATTAGACTAGTCTCTATTGTATTCAGAGATAAGTTGTATCAGTGAAATTCCATTGACATTTCACACTAGTGCTCTTTTATATTGGAAGCTCTTGTATTAATACCACCAGGTTTTGGGAATCACATATGTTATCGATCTTTATTTAATTTACTCTGTATTTTTCTTTATACTATTGAGTAGTCCATTACTAGAATTTCTGGACTACGGGTTGGGCTTGCCTTCTTTTGGGTTATATAGTAGGTTCCATCATAACTTTAGAAATTAGTTCGTGACACATTAAGTCATTTACCACTTCGTATCATCATACTAATATGCTTGCAAGCAAAATTAAAGATGCCAAACCGATCCACATAACCACATTGACCCCAAGTTCCATTAAACATCCAAACCTTGGCCAACAAGGCAATCCAAATCCATTTTTATATCCAGTTATCCATTAATGCAATGCATTGAGTTCCAAATCAAGTTAAACCATACAATTTTTCCATATTCAAAACAAAATTATAATATGGGTTAGTTTAATTCCAATTCCAATTCAAAATTAATCCAATATGGGGAAACTCATTCCCCCAATTCCATCCATTGAAACGTTGTGTCAATTCACTATCTAAAATTTCAATGTAAGACATGAATAGTAAATTTAAAACACAGGACAAGTAACTCAATCAATAACAACCAAAACCCCTCAACCCTATTTCAAAACCCACAATTTGAATTATATGAAAATCCAATCAATTAATGCCAAAATATAAAATTAAAGTTCAGGAAAGAGAAACATGCCTAAAACACACAAAAGATTGAATTCAATTTGATGTTGGGATCCCGAAAGATGAATTCTCTATGAAACGCTTAAATGATATTGGGTTTTGAGTTTTATGAGAGAATAAATGATTGTAATATTTGAAAACTAAAGAAAAGAGGCTTATTTTGAGTTTTAAGAGAGAATGAATGATTTAATCTTTGAAAACTAAATAAAAGAGGCTTATTTTATGTTTAAAGGTCATACAAGGGGCAAAAAGACCAAAATCCCCACACTCTAAGTGAAAAAATTAAAAACGGGATGAAATTAATACATCACCACGGAACGCCAATATTGTGGAGGTTAGCCTCCATGCCAGGTTGATATCATTGAGGTTAACCTTCATGACAAAACCTTATCCTGGACCCTCAATGTCTTGGTGTCCTAAAATGACCACGAAACCCTTCTAAAAAATTTGTAACTTTCCCAAAATACCTTTTCAAACTCCTAAATATAATTCAAGTAAAAAATTTACATTACACATGGGAGGGTCAAAAATAAAATAATCAAAATTTTAGAGGTCTTACATTATCCCCCTAGGATCACTTGTCCCCGAGCGATAAGTTAGGACACATTTAGAACTAGAATAGCAAAAATACATCAAAATCAAATGAAAAACATGGAAAGTGCCAATAGAAAGATGAAAATCTTTCCTTAAGCACCTTCATTCGACACAGGGAACAAGAATGGATACATGGCCTTCATACCTTTCTTAGATTCGCATGTAGCCTCCTCTACCTTTGAATTTCTCCAAAGGACCTCAATTGATGCTACATACTTTGTCATTAATAATTTTCTTATAATAAATGAATTAGTCACACCAACATCCTCAACAGGAACAATAAAGGAAGGATCACCCCTACACTTTTTTAGCGGGAACACAAGAACAATAGGATGAATAAGGTCCAAACTCGTAGGCAAATCCAACTCATAAGTAACATTCTCAATTGTCCTAACAATTTCTTATGGACCAACGTAAAGGGTACTGACCTTCCCATTAATTCCAAACCTTATGGCTCCTTTCATAGGAGACACCTTCAAGAATACCCAATCCCTATCTTCAACTCAAAATCCTTCTGCTTCATATTTTCATAATACTTTTTATGACTTTGAGTAGTCTTAAGTCATCCTCAAATCATTTTTACCTTCTCTATGAATTGGTGAACAAAGTCAGGACCAAACAACCTAGTCTCACCTACCTCAAACTACCCAATAGGATAACTATACCTCCTACTATAAAGAGACTTAAAAGGAGCCATTTGAATGCTAGACTGATAATAGTTACTATAATCAAACTCAATAAAAGGCAAATGATCCAACAAATTTCCTTAAGTTCAATCACATAGGAACTTATCATATCCTACAAAGTCTTAATAGTCCATTCCTCTTGTCCAACTATTTGAGGGTGGAAAGTGATGATAAGGTTCACTTGTGTACTCAAACTTTTATGAAATGAATGCCAGAAGTGAAAAGAAAATTATATACCTCGATCTGAAATAATGGAAACTGACATAACATGCATCTTCACAATCTCCTAAATGAATAACTTAGCATAATCATCTCTTAAGTAGTTAGTCCTCATATGTAAGAAGTAAGCAGACTTAGTCATCCTATCCATAATCATCCAAATAAAATCATACAGATTACGAGACCATAGAAAACCCATAATGAAATCCATATCACCATTTCCGATCTCCATATAGGCAACACTATCTTTTAAGACCATCCACCTAACCTCAGATGTTTAATCATAACTTGATGACAGACCATACACTTAGTCACAAAGTTCACCACCTCACTCTTCATATTATTCAACCAGTAGATTTCTTTCAAGTCATGATGCATCTTAGTTAAACTAGAATAAACTGTATATCTGGACTCATGAGCCTCAGTCAAAATCCTTCCACGCAGTCATCAACATCAGTAACATAACCTACCTTGATACCTTAAGATGCCATCCCCCCAATCTCAAAAGTCATAACCTTTTTCAAACCCACATCATCCTTAATATGCATAAATATTGGATCCAAAGCCCACTTATCCTTTATCTCGACCCAAAGGTATGATTTTACCACTTCCTTAACAATTACTCTCCAACCCTCAAAGTCAAAAAGAAGAACTCACAAGTTAGCAAACCTATGAATATCCTTCACTAACATCTATTATCATTATTAACATGAAATAAGCTACCCATAGACAACTTGCTAAGTGCATCAACAACAACATTAGCTTTAACTGGATTATAGTGAAGGTTTATGTTGTAATCCTTAAGCAATTAGAGCCACTATCTCTACCTGAGTTTAACTAGTTCTGTGTAAACTCATATTGTATTGATCTTATGATCTGAATAGACATCCACATGCACCCCATATAGGTAATGGTGCCAAATCTTCAAAGAAAATACCATAGCTGCCAAATCTAAGTCATGAGTTGGATAATTCCTCTTATGAACCTTAAGCTTCCTAGAAGCATAATCACCAAACATGCCATGTTACATCAAAACGCAACCTAATCCCACATGGTACATATCAAAAAACACAACAAAACCATTAGTACCCTCGGGCAGGGTCAAAACTAGTGCAGAAGTTAATTTATCTTTAAAATTTTCAAAACTACCCTCACAAGCATCGGACCACAAGAACTTAACCTTCTTTTGAGTCAACCTCGTTAGTAGAGTAGCATCTATAAATATCCTATAATACCCAAACAATCCCTAGAAGATCCTAATGTCGATTATAGTAATGGGTATAGGCCATTTATTAACTGCCTCAACTTTTTGTAGATCTACTTTGATCCCCTCAGTAGAAACAACATGTCCAAGAAAAGTCATAACATTCAACCAAAACTCACACACAAAAAATTTTGCATATAACTTTTGGTCCTTAAGAGTATACAACACAATTCATAGGTGATTAACATAATCCTTCACATTCTTAGAGTACAAAAATATGTCATCAATGAAAACTATAACAATTAAGTTCCAAAAATACCTGAAAACCTAATTCATATGATCCATACATACAGCTAGAGCATTAGTCTACCCAAATGAAAAAATCAAAAACTCATAGTGACCATACCAAGTTTAAAAAATAGTCTTAGGAATATCAACCACCTAAATTTTCAATTAATAATAGCCTAATTAAAATCAATCTTAGAGAAATACCTAACACCCTTAAGCTAATAAAAAAGATCATCAATCCCAGGAAGAGGGTACTTATTTATCATAGTAACCTTATTTAGCTAATGATAGACTATACATATCCGAAGAGACCCATCTTTCATTTGCATGAAAATCACAAGAGCACCATACTGAGAGACATGGGACAAATGAACCCTTTATAAAGAAGATATTTCAATTGTTCCTTTAGTTCAGTCAAAGCCATTCTATAGGGCGAATTAGAAATAGGATATGTATCAAATATAAAGACCAATCCCAAAGTCTATTTCCTTACCGAGAAGAATACCAGGAAGATAACAAGGAAACACTTCAAGAAATTCAGTAACCACATGGATTTTTATCAATGAAGACCTTGTGGAGTTAGTATCCTTAATACAAACTAGATAATACGTAAATACTTTGGAAATTATTTTTTGAGCTCTAGGATAAGAAATAAACCTCTTTTTGGATACAAAGGAATTCCCATCCTATTTTAATACTGGTTAATTATGAAACTGAAAAATAGCCCTTTGGGACTTATAATATAGAGCAGCAAAGCATGAATAAAGCTAATTTATCATCAAAATTACATCATAATCCACCATATCAAGCTCTATCAAATCTACTAATATTTTCTTACGAAAGATGGACACTACACAACCCTTATAGATTTTTCTAGAAACTATAAAATCACCTATGAGAGTAGAAATAAAGAATGGGTCAAAAATAATTTTAGGACCAAAACCAAAATGCACAACCAAATAAGGGATTGCATAAGATCGGATAGAACTCGAATTATGTAAAAATTAAACATCACCAGAAAAGAGTTTTAACATACTAGTAATAACATCTTGAGATACCTTAGATTCTTAGTGAGTAGCAAGTGAATAAAGATAATTTCATCCACTGGTTCTATTAGAAATAGCGCTCTTTGGTGCTGGAGCTAAAGATGTGGTGAACAAAATATTATTAGCCTAGTGGAAACACTGTATAAAAGATAATCTCATTGTATGTGATCAACCTAACCATAGTTATAGAAATTATTTATATCTTCCTTAGAATACCCATGGTGAAGATGTCCACGAAAAAAACAAATAGGATAAGGTTGGGCTAACTGAGCTCCACTAGCCTAAGATTGGGCACCCTGTGCCTTGGGACCACTGGTAGCTTGAAAATGACTATCACCTGAAGGTTTAGGAAAAAGATCATTGGGAGACAAATAAGAATTACCCTAGTTCTTTTTCTTGGTCCACTGTCTACCATCATTCCTATTATTTTGCTGACCCCTACCTACTTTGAAAACCTAAACTTCATATTCTCCCACTCTTCTATCTCCCTCTGCTTTATTTTCCTATTCTTTACCTGTTGTATATAGACCACAAACCTAGAGATATTCTTATAATTATTCAATATCACAGCCTTACACTCCAACAAAAAATCATAGGACAAACCACAAGCAATCAGGGGACCTCATATTTGATACTAACTCTGGAGCGCAATTAGCTAACTACTGAAATTTCTGAGCATACCGCTTTACGCTTATCTTACTTTACTTTGGATTAACAAACTTTTTAGCCTTAGCTTCACTCAACTCCTGAGGAAAGATATGACAAATAAAGGCCCTTGAAAAGTCATACCACACAACCCTCTCTACATTATTACCCCTTATAGCTTCCCGCTCCTTCACACTGATAATATACATCCTTTAACTGATACACAACAAACTCCTCGCCCTCCAAATCAGTAACATGTATCAATATACAGAATTTATCTAACTCATCAATTAATCCCTGGGAATCTTTCATCACCTTAGAGCCTGTAAAGGTTGGGTGATTCAGCCTTATAAACTGTCCAACTCGAGTGACCATATATTTATGATTACCAATACTGTCAGACTACAATACTTTGATACCACCAACTGAGTAAGCATATTAATAAACTAAAGAAACTGTATATTAGTAATATCTCCCTAAGGTGTGTAGCATTGATGTGTGAGAAGATGCTAACATATTTAAGGATTTTAACTATGAATAATTGCAAAGTCTTAAGCAAATTTTGTTGGTTTTGATTATTTTCTATTTGATATTGCAATAATAGTCAAGATGCAAGAGAACCATTAATAATAGAAGTAAAAGATTTAATTTTTGAGCAAGTAGAGACGAAAGTATAGCTGACAACTTATCTGATAAGTCGTCAACCTTTTGATAAGTTGTCAGGCTTATTGTTAGCCTTAGACAGAGAATGAGATTCAACTAGAATTCATGGCGATATCTGTGATAGACCATTAAAAGTGAGATAAGCCATTAGGCTCATTGTTAGGCTTAGATAGGGAATCGAATTTGAAGTGAAGAATCGACGATAATTCTGATAAGTCATCACAAGTCTAATAAGCCTTCACGTCTTATCATCAACCTAAGGTAGAAATTGTCCAAAATGAAGAGGAGCTAACGATATTCCTGATAATTCATCAAACTCTTGATAAGTTGTCAGACACGTTGTCGCCTATTTGAGAAAATACTATAATCTATAATTTTGTTTCCATGATTAGGATGAAGTATTTAAATTATATGTTAGGGTTTTCTAATAAGGAAGGAGGGGGGATCTAAAATTTTGAAAATCTCCTCTTTAGTTTTCTAACTTGAACTTTAGAATTATTTTTGGAGAGATTATTGTAATTGTTTTTGGACTTTCTACTGGGAATCGAATCTGAGAAACACTTGTTGCAATTCATCTTGTTATAAGCTCATATATCAAACTATGAATTCAACATATTTTCTTGATTACTTTATTATGAGTAGATAAAGTTCCTTAACCCAAGTTGTGTGATCTATGGGTTTGGGTTTGGGTATGTAATGTAACTAAGTGTTTAAGATTCTAATGGTGGTACAAACTTTTTGTTAATTCCATTATTTTATACTCTGACTATTGGTTGCAAACAATAGTCCTTGATTACTGGTGATTTTCTTTAGATAAGAAATCAACCCCAGTAAGAAATGAGTTATGACAGGGACTTGGAAGTATCAAACTTCTATTTAATAATTAATACTATAACAAAATTAATTAACCTGAGATAACATCCTATTATGAAATATAAATTCCCTAAGTTTAAGAGAATTAGATCATTAAATGTAAAAATAGGTTGAGAAAAATTTAGACATAACTTTGACAAGGATAGTTTGTTGTGCCTACCTACCACAAGAATGTTGAACCATTACTAGCATCTGTCAAATCCCTACACCTATAGTGAACATAACTCTACTTTGCCTTATAATATTGATTTTAAATACTGAATTGAGATGTAATTATTTGTTAACTTTCCAAAAAACCACATTTATAGAAAATTTATAACTATTAGGTGATTAACCCACAGATAACTCAAATAGACACGAAATTCCCTGTGGGATTTAACCTCAACCTAGTTGGATTATATATTTACAATGATTGATTACATTATCATAAGAGAGGTATAGTTTGAACGTTATTAGAACTGGCGCCATTTTTGTGGAATACAGTTGTAAATTGAAGTTGTCTGCGCTAATTGACTATTAGTCAAGTTTCCTAGTTTTATGTTTATTTTTTGTTTTTATTTGCAAAAAGGACTTTTGTCGTGGATGCCAAGAACCAGAGGTTCCAGAGAACCATTATTACCATTTAATCTAGAACCGTGACAAATCGGCAGAATAGGAGACCAACAAAAGGCTGATAGGTTACCAGCCTTACCTAGAGCTTAGGTGAATGTGCCAAATAACGGTCAAAAGTATGGCATCAAAATCATGAGGATGACCACTTGGAAGATGAGGAGTTGCTAAACCCTAGTAACCCAAGGCGTGCAAAGCAAATAGCTACACCAATTCATCATATTTCTAATAGGAACCATCCGTTCTGAGGAAGGTAAGATCACTACATGGTCTAGTATAACCTCAATGATGATGATGATGGAATAGATGGAGAAGGTGCAATGGGTGCAATTATTCCTCCACTGTTAACACCTCGGGTGAAATTCAACATTACGAGTACTATGATTAAACTCCTTAATCTTAATAGGTTGTTTTGTGGCCTTCCTAGGGATGATCCAAACTTGATTCTAGTGAACTTTGTCACCATTTATAAATCTTTTGATAACCTAGGAGTGGGTCAAAATGCTATTTGTTTAAGATTGTTTCCGCTGTCTCTGTCTGGTGAGGCAATATTTTGGTTTAACAAGCTGACACCCGATTCTATAACCAATAAGAGATAGTGGAAAGGAGCTTTCCTAGAAAGGTTCTTTCCACCTTCTAGGAGGGTATAGTTGATTGATGAGATTATCAAATTTAAACAACTATCAACTAAAGCATTGCATGAAACCTGGGAGAGATTAAAAAAGAAGATGACGCAGTTTTCGAACCAAAACAAGACGGATATAAACTTGATGGAGACTTTGTCCAGGGCTCTTAACACTGTGACAAAGAAAATCAAGGTTGGACTTACTATGACATGGATGGATATAATAACCAGGAGCAATAACGATTAGAGCGGGTTATATGTCCCTCCTGGATATCATAAGGCTGCTACAACAAGCTCTAAAAAGATGTTCCTGGAGGACATGATGGATAAATTGTTAAAGGGAGTAAAGGCTACCAACTCATGGGTGACTACCATGAAGACCTATTTGTCCTTTATGAGTCAGTTTGTAAATTCTCACTCTACTTTGATCAAACAGCTGGAATAGGAAATGAGCCAAATTTCCACAGTGCTACGCTAGAGAAAGAGTAGAACGTTACCAAGTAATACAATTTAGAATTTAAGAAGTGATGGATCATGTATGGAAATTACCACTAGGAGTGGTAAAATATTACCTAGCATTTCAATGGGCAAAAGTTTGATTGAAGATATAACTGGAGTAGATGATAAACTCAAAAAAGAATGTCCAGTAGAGTCTAGGAAGCTGGATGGTTCTGATGATGCTCCAGAACAAGGAAAACAAAAGGAAAGGGAAGTAGTGGTGAAAGCTCTCCTAGGACCACCACCTCTCCTTCCTCAAATATTGATGAAGAAGGTTGATGACATAAAATTTATTAAATTCATACCAATGTTGAAACAATTAACAACAAATGTGCCTTTGGTAGAGGCACTCGAGAAAATGTCAGGGTATGCTAAATTTATGAAGGACTTTGTGTCAAAGAAAAGAGCAGTGAGATACGAATAAGAGGATAATCACTATTATTATAACACTATTTCAATGAGGTCCTTGGTGCAGAAAAAGGAAGACCCAGGAGCATTTATTATTCCTTATACAATTGGGTCTCTGGAATTCGATAAGGCCTTATGTGATTTGGGAGAGAGCATTAATTTGATGTCGCTAGCTATATATAAAAAGCTGCATTTGGGAAATCCCTCACACACTAATATAAGACTCATGATAACAGATAGGTCAGTAAAATAACATGTTGGGATTTTGTATGATATGCTGGTGAAGATATCTAGCTTCATATTTCCTACAGATTTTGTCATTATGGATTTTGAGATGGACTTTGAGATGCCCATAATCTTGGGTCAACCTTTCCTCACAACTGGAAGTGTGTTGATTAATTTGCGAGCTAATGAGCTCTTATTTAGGATAAATCATGAGGTGGTGCAATTGGGTATGTGCCAATCAGTGAAACAATATAAAGAAATGAGTGTTTTCTCATTTATTGATGTATATTATGAGGATTAGCAGGAGGTTTCAACAGAGGAGAAACTTGTTGTTGAGCCTTTAGCCACAGTTATGATAAATTTTGATCATGAAGATATTGACGAGTATGAAGAGATTGTTTCTGCTTTTTCAGCAATGGGTTCATACTCTTATGCTCCTAAGAAGCTATGTCTTGATCTTGGTAATCGACAAACACCACTAGCTAAGCCATCCATTGAAGAGCCACTAGTGTTTGAATTGAATAAAATCCCAACTCATTTAATGTACGTGTTTTTGGGCAACTAAAAAATGCTAACCATTATTATTGCAGCTGATTTAGCCAGCAACGGGTAGAAGAACTCAGAGGTACAAAATAGCAATAGGATAGACTATGGCAGATATTATTGACATTCCCCTTGGCATCTGCACGAATAAAATATAACTTAAGGAAGATTGTACTCCAACCATTAATCACCAACACCATCTTAACCCACCAATACAAGAGGTGGTTAAGAAGGAAATTATTAAGTGGTTGGATGCCAGAGTGGTTTACCCAATTTCTGACAGTAAATAGGTAAGCTCAGTTCAATGTGTGCCCAAAAAAAGGGGCATGACTGCTATTGCAAATGAAAAGAATGAGTTAATTCCACTGAGGCCTATGATAGGGTGGAGTGTTTGCATGGACTACCACAACTAAACACATGGACTTTGAAAGACCACTTCCCGATGCCCTTTAAGGACCAAATGGTTGATCGATTAGTTGGAAGAGGGTGGTATTGCCTCTTGGTTAGTTAATCTAGATATAACCAGATATGTATTGCTCTAGAAGATTAGGAGAAGATGACATTCACATACCTATATGGCACCTTTGCATTTAAGAGGATATCATTTGGGCTATGCAATGGACCCACTACTTTTCAATGGTGCATGATGTCTACTTTCTCAGATATGGTAGAGGACACCTTAGAGGTGTTGATGGATGATTTCTCTATGGTGGGAGATTCATTTCAGTTATTTTTGGCAACCTAATTATGGCCTTGCAGTAGTGTGATGAATTTAATTTGGTTCTTAATTGGGAGAAATTCCACTTTATGGTAAAGGCGGGCATCTTTCTCAGGCACAAAAAAATAGAAAAAGGGATAGCGAGTGATCGAGACAAGGTTGATGTTATCTAGAAAATGCCACCTCCTATTTCATTGAAGGAAGTGCATAGTTTTCTTAGACATGTTGGCTTTTACCAGAGGTTTATAAGAGACTTCTCGAATATTTCAAATCTGGTTTGCAATTATTTGGAGAAATAAGTGAAGTTCTCTTTCGATGATGATTATTTGAAGTCATTTGAATGACTTCAAAAGAATTTGGTCGAGGACCCTATCATTGTTTCACCAGACTGGACAAAACTGTTTCATATCATGTGTGATACAAGTGGTGTTTCCCTTGGAGCTGTATTGGGACAAAAGGAGGACAAACTATTTTTACCAATATATTATGCTAGAAAAGTACTAAATGTAGTGCAAAAGAACTACACCGTCGCTGAAGAGGAAGTCCTAGCTGTAATGTAAGCTTTTAAAAAATTCAGGGCATACCTTCTTGGGACCAAGGTGGTCGTCCATACTAACCAGGCAACCTTAAGGTATTTTATTGCTAAGAAATATGCAAAACCAAGACTGATTAGATGGGTGTTGCTGCTATAAGAATTTGACTTTGAAGTTAAATATAGAAAAGGTTGCAAAAACCAAGTTATAGATCATCTGTCTAGAATAGAAGGTGAGCAGGCAGCTAATGATGAAATGGAGAAAAATGATGCATTTCCTGATGAGGAGATCTTGGTTGCTGCTATGAAGAAAATGCCTAGGTACGCTGATTTTGTAAATTATGTTGTGAGTGAGGTCATTCCCCAAACCCTTTCTCTCCATGAAAGAAAGAAATTCTATCATGATATGACACATTACTTATGGGGTAAACCGCATCTTTTTCGGTGATGTGCAGACAATATTATAAAGAGATGTTTGCCAGAAGTGGATGTATTGTGTATAGTGGAAGCATGTCATGCTTCCCCAGTTGGAGGTCACCATGCAGGTGACCGAATGGATAGGAAGGTGTTGTAGAGTGGCTACTATTGGCCAACATTGTTCAAGGATGCTCACGAGTTGGTGATGAAATGCGACCAATGTCAGAGGCAGGGGTCGATCTCCAAAAGAAATAAGATGCCATTGACTAAGATTCTTGAAGTGGAATTGTTTAATATCTGAGGCATTGGTTACATGGGTCCTTTTGTAATCTCATATGGGATGAAGTATATTTTTGTTGTTGTCGACTATGTCTTGAAATAGGTCAATGATTTTGCTTTCTCAGATAATAAAGGAAACAGGGTTGTTTCTTTTTTCAAGAAGAACATATTCTCTCATTTTGGAGTACCATATACTACCATCAGCTTAAGTAAGAGAGTATGATATCCCAAAGATAGCCTTCCAAACTTGTTATGGTAACTTTAAGTTTCTAGTTATGTCTTTGGACTAACCAATTCCCTAACAGCCTTTATGGACCTCATAAACCTAGTGTTCAAGCAATATCTTGAAACTTTTGTCATTGTTTTCATAGATGATATCCTTGGGTACTCTCGTACTAAGAACAACCATACAGATCATCTTAGAATTGTCTTTCAAACTCTTAGAGATTACTAGTTGTTCCCCAAATTAAACAAGTGTGAATTTTGGCTAAGGTCATTAGCTCTCTTCTCAAAAGGCCTAAATTTCTTCTCCTACCTCTCACTAAACTTTACCTAATTTGTTTCCTCTATATCTACTTTCTGCAAGTACACCACTAACCTAGAGATATATATATATATCCTTGATCAACAAAGTAACCTTGATCTCACTGATCAACTCCCGAGGTAATCCTGAAGAAAAGTTATGCCACTCTAGATCTTATAGTAGAGAACAACTCAGAGCATACCTGGCAACTGATGAAATTTCAAGGCATACTTCGTAATAGACATCCTACCTTGCCTTAAATTTATGAACTCGTCTGCTTTTTCCTTCCTCAACTCCTGAGGAAAGAAGAAGTCATATAATACACTAGATAAATCCTCCTATAAGACAGAACCAACATCCTCTTCCCTCGACTGTTCCCATTTTTCATACCACTAGTACACCATAACTTTCAATTATTAGGCAGCAAACTTAACACCATCTACCACTGAAGCATGCATAATCTGGAAGATCTTCTCTATTTTGTCAATGAAAATTTGAGGATCCTCCTGAAATTTTGTACCAGTAAATATACGAGAATGCAACCTCATATATTGACCAACCTTTGTTCCCTCAGAAAATAAAGTGGTAGGAACACCATACTTGGACTAAGAAGCTACTAAGTGAGTTAAAAGGTTAATGGAGTGATAGAACTCAACATTAGTAGCCTCTCCTTGAGGTGAGTGAGTATGAGAATCGCCCTTATGAGTTGGATCAGTAGGGATAGGTGGAATCATACGAGGATAGCCAGATGGACAAACCATTAACTAGGTCTAGACTCTAGAGGTAGAGTGTGTACCATCATATTGTCCCCAATTTGGACAAAAGGGTTTGCATGAGTATCAAATCATCTTGGAGATATAATTTGAAATACAAGCAAATGAAATCAGAAGAATCCAAGACCTTAGACTCTATATCTTGAAATAAGACAACAAGAAAGTGAAACATTACTAAATGTCTCATAACCTCTCTCTTATAAGTTTGGCATCCTACACACCCATAAAAGAGACTTTACTTGACATGGCTTTGTGGACACCTAACTAACCATGAACCAGGATCTGATAGCAACTTGACATGACCCAAACGAGGGCATTATTGTAATGGGCATTTCAAGCCCAACAAGGATTGGAGATAACCCCACTACCCAATCAAACCAACCAACGTATACCTAAAGGCGCATGAAATCAAAACATATAACAAAATATGGAGATTAATAACACAAAGACTTTGGGATAGGTTCAAGACCAAGAACAATACAAACAAGTCTAACCATCCAATGCCAACAAAAAATATATAAAAAACAAAAATAATAACCAAGTACATATTCATACCATAATGTACCAAAGTCCATAGTTTCCCATATAAATCCTCTAAAAGTAATCCAAGAATATCCGGTGGGATATGCCCCCGACCATATCCCAAAACCAATTTTAAAGGCTAAGCCAATAAAGATATAATGAAACTCAAAGCAATAAATGGATCCTTCTAAAGTATTGAAGCTAATAACTTTAAGTGAACACAAGTTGTTCTTGTGTCCAATCACTAAGTAGGAAGTGTAAGAATACGACCAACACCTGCATCGGCTGGTGATACTGCATTAAAGAAAGTTAACTGTTGGAGTGCTAAAATGTAACTAAATCATAATGATAAGAAAATGTTAATAGTTAAAATTTAATCAACCAATGCACATAACCAATGCAATATGTCCATACACATATATACCATGCTGGGGTAGGGAACAAGATTAGCATGAACTTTGAATTATTAGCTTGGACTATGTAACATAGCCATCATAAATAAGGCACCCACACGATATATAAGCCCTGCTCTCCTCTAGATAGAAAGACCCTAGTGCGTCTAACTGCATGAATAAGAGAGTATCAAAAATTGTATATATAAATATGGAGGACTCAAACATCCCGGCAAGATCAAGGTGACTTAGACACCAATACATGTATTATGGGGGACTAAAACCTCCTATTCACATATTTATTCGGGGACTCAAACCACCCTGTCACAAAGATACCTCTATTAGCTAGCATAGTTTCCAGTTTTAGTCTTTTGGACTCCACTTTTATATCCCAACTATACATCCCACTTTTAAAGAACAATTTAAAACCATCATTTCACTTACACAACTAGTAAACCAATTAGTTTCCAAAGGAACTTCATTTGTATCATCATACTGACACCGCTTGCAGGCGTACAACACGCCATTACTATTATCAATTAACCAATAATTTATTTGACTTTGGGAATCAAACCCATTTTCTAACAAAGACACTTATGCAAGTCAAATAGTAGGGACTCTAACCTATTGTCTAGTAACATATAAATCAATTTAATGGGTAGGGACATAAATACTTTTTAGCAAATTAAACCACCAAGTTTACCATATAAATTATTACATGGCGAAAAATGCATTTACAAAATTATTTACCAATCATTCATATTCATTAGTCCAATGCCTTAGCTAAAAATAGCATTAACATATGACTAGTTTATTTTCTTATTCATTATCATAAACACTTCGATGGCATATTATTACCAAGACCCAAAATAAACTAAAAAACATCAAGTTTAAGGTTACCCATGACTCATTTATTATATCACAATTACAAATAACCCACATGTGCAAACCATTACCAAAAACATGTATAAAAACTATTTAAACTAAGAGTAAACAAAATAATATGTATCAAAACCCTCAACATTGGTTTTCAAAACCACAATTTATGAATCATAATAAATATTTCAAATGTATGATACTTGATAGCTAATAATGAGGGAAGAGTCAAATTCCTTATTCATGAAGATTAACGGAAGAAAGTTCACCCTTGATCCTGTGATGAACACTTAAAGAAAACCCTAGCCTAATCATCAAGAGAGGGTTTAGAGAGTATTTTTGGAGTATTTGTTGTTTCAAAAGTATGTTATGTGAGGTAAAAACATGTTATAATATGTGGTGACTTACGGGTTTTAGGGTGGGAAATTTATTAAATTCATTCTACTTAAAAGCTAAAAACATGATCATAGGAGGGTACGACCACAACACCGAAACTGACCCAACCATATGAGTGGTACACACCATTCTTACCCTAGGCATCAACTTGTACCCTAACACTATCAAATATTTATGTTTCTTGACCAACTCATATCCAATCATATGATTGGTTTCCCTAATCTGTAATGTAGGCAAAATCCTCTAGGCTGGACATGTTACATCATAAGATTTAGTACTCCATATACACAAGCTTACGACTAGTAATATGTCCACTCATACCTCGAACATAATTTAACCCAAACCACACTGATCAACATATGAGTTGAAAACCCTAAATTGTACCCACATCATACAACTAGTTCCCACAAGCCATAAAATGTCAAAAACAACATCATTTTATATATGCCCTTCAGGCCTTAATTTACACTTAAAAACATCTTTTGATTCAAAGATTTTTCTTTGATGATGGGATTCATGGTTTCTTAATTTTGGTTGAATAATTAATTTGAGACTTTATGTTTTCTTCTTTCATTGTTGTGATATTATTTTTATTTTTTTGTTTATGAATTCCATAAATTGTGTCACAACTATCAACAGCTAATTCCCTTAGCTAGGGTTGTGGGAACCCTGGCGCATTAATGATGTACTCAAAGTAATAAGTCGTTCTAGATAAAGATTCTTGCATGTATTATGGTTTTCTTTAATTTTATTGATTTCTTAGTGGTGGACAACTATAAGAACTTAGTTTTATTCACTACTTACTTGAAAAGAGAGGTGATATTCGAAAAATAAGACCACAACTATAATTTGAAGTTAGTTGTCAATATAAGCTTATCAACTTCAACTACATAAGGTAATTATCTTCATTTAATTAACTTGAGACTCACTATTAATGGTTTATATAGGGTCCAAGGAAAGGGTTATTAATGAGATAATCTAAGACTCATAAAATACAACAACAATAACGAACCAATGTATTCCCATATAGTGAGATCTGGGGAGGGTAAGATGTTCGTAGTCCATAACACTATCTCCAGAGAAGTAGCAAGGCTGTTTCTAATAGACCCCCGGCTCAAGATAAGATAAGTGATAACAACCGTACAAAACGGATGGAACAAGATGGAAAAATAAAAAAATGCCCCTAAAATGGAAAGTAAACAAAGAATAGTAGGCACTCATAATACCGCATACAACAAGGCAACCTAACAAAAGTAATACACCAAACAGGTAAGGCCCTACCCTACTGATGTGTGAGCCCATGCTAACACAATGTAAGTTTTTAACTCTTAATAATTGCGAATTCATAAGCACCTTTCATCGTTTTTTATTTCTTGTAGTATACTCATGCAAACATAAGTTATTAGAAAGGAAACCAAAGGAAAGAAGAATAAATTGGATGATATCTGATATAAATAAGCTGAAGTGTAGCTGAAGTCAATTCTGAAGCGTCTTCATACATGAGACAGGCTGTCAAAGTTGCTGTCAAGCTTAGACAAGACCTGAAGTAATGAGAGAAAATATTACGGTGATTTGGAAGGGCCATCAAATATGGGTCATGGCATCAAAATCTCAGTCAACTAGAGAAAGAGTATGCTGATTTTCAGTGAAGATATGACAACAGTTTTCATGTGCCATCAGGATTTTGACATGCTATCAGGATTGCCGTTTGGAGAGGCCAAATATAAAAATTCACTAGAATATCTGATGATATCTCGCACATGTCATCAAGAATCTGACACGCCATCAGAAGTATCGTCATCTAAACCAAAGAGAAAACTAAAACTTTAATTTTATTTCCTTCCTTAGGATTTACTATTTAAAGACTTATTTTGTGGTTTTATTGAATAGGATTTATAGTTAGTTATCAGACATTTGCCTAGGGAGGAGAGGCACGTAATATTACTCTCTTTCATCAATTATTCTTATTGTTTTTATCAACTATTTTTTAGTTTCTACATGGTGATTCAATCGAAGAAAATACTTATTGTTTTTCATCTAATCGTAAGTTATCCTTATCATTATGAATTCAAATTATGAGTTCATTCATCAAATCATGAGTGGCTAATTCCATTATATGGGGCTGTGGGATCCATTAATTCGGGTTTGATATAAATCTTGGTGATTAATAGATTTAAAGAGTAGTAGAACATCTTGAAATTCGGTTGTTTGAACTAAACTCTAGTGGTTGCAAACATTAGATTATGCCTTAGGTTTTATTTGCTTCTAACGAAGAAATAGACTACGGGACGTGAATTCTCAATAGGGACTTGAAAGCTACCAACAATGATAAATGTCGTAACTAGATTAATCCACCTGAGATGATATCCTATTGTAAATAGATAAGTTATGTAAGTTCGAGAGAATTCGATAGTAAATTGTCTGGTGAGGTCAAGAGATAAGTTAGATAGTATAATCGTGAGGGATATTCTGTTGTTCTAGTAATTTTGAGAATCTCTAGCATTACCTAGTATCTGTCAATTCCCAAAACCCTTGGTGAACATACCTATGGTTTCCCATTTATCCTGGTTACAAACACTGAAGTGTTGAAAGTGATATTTAACATACTGTGAACTTAAACCCCTATCTTTTGGAAACAGTAAACTTGCAGTAATGTTTTTTATAAACAAATCAATGTCCACACCCTATTCCCTGTGGGATTCGACCTTAACCTAGTTGGGTTTTATATTGACAATGATCGCTTACTTCCATTCAAGAGTGTAATTTAAGCGTTATCAAAAATGGCGCCGTTGACGGGAAATACAATTATAGACTAAAAGTTTCAGTGCAAATATTTGTTGATAGTTAAGTTTACTTGATTTATGTTTATTTGTTGTTTTTATTTACTACAGGTATTGTCTTATTTATGCCAAACACAAGAAGTTCTATAGAACTACTATTACCAATCAATTAAGAACCCAAATGATAAATAGAATGGCTAAACAACAGGAAATGAAACGAATAGCTACTATGACCAGGGCTCAGGTGAACGTGCAAAATTTCCAACAATCACATCACCAGAACCCTGATAATGAAGACTTGGGTGATGAGGAACTGTTGAATCCTCAAAACCCAAGGTGAGCTTAGCAAGTTGCTGCACCAATGCAGCGAAACATCAATAGAAATCATCCAGTTTGAGGGAGATATGGGAGACAACCTATGCAATATGAGGCTAATGAAGATGATGAAGGAATGGATGGAGATGGTGCAACAAGTGCTATCATTCGTCCTTCGTTGGCACCAGGAGAAAAATTCAGCATCATAAGCATAATAATCCAACTCTTGAATCTGAATGGGTTATTTGAAGGCTTACCCAAAGATGATTCGAATATGCACTTGGTTAACTTCATCACTATCTGTAAATATTTTGACAATCTATGAGTAAGCCAAAATGCGATGAGGTTGAGATTTTTTCCTTTGTCTCTGTCTGGGGAGGCAACAATGTGGTTGAATGAGTTAGAGCCTGATTCTATAATAAACTAGATACATCTGAAAGATGAGTTTCTAGAATATTTCATTCAACCCTTCAGCAGGGTACAGTTGAGTGAGGGATGAAATTAGTCAGACAACATCCAACTAAAGCACTGCATGAGACCTGGGAAAGATTTAAGAAAAAGCTTGCACAATGTTTAAACAACAATATGAATGACTTACACTTAATGGAGACTTTATATAGAGCCTTCAACTCTGTGACAAAGCCTATTATTGATAATGCTGCAAGTGGTTCGTTCGTTGACCTCTCTTTTCTAGATGCTGCTGACATGTTGAACCAAATGATCAAGCAGAGTCGAGCTTGGCACACTAGGGATTCTGCGGTGGCTATCCCTACTATTGTTGGTAGTATTAATATGGAGCAACATAGAGGGTATAGGGAGTGAGATCAGGACATAGCCCATTTGAAGACGCAGATGGACTTGCTATCCAAGCACTTGCTTTCTGGCAAGACTGAAATAGTAAAAGTTATGGAATCTCAAGGCACTTCTTTTATAGGTACAGATGTGGAGGAAAACTATATGAGTAATCTGGGTGGTTTCAGAGGCAATAGTCAAGGCAACCAAGGTCGGACTTTCTATGACAAGTCTAATTATAGAGATAGGGAGTAGGGCCATTGGCAAAACAATAATGATAGGAGTTGTTTGTATGTTCCTCCTGAAAGTCGGGATGCTGCAACTACTAGTTCTGGTAAGATAACCATGAAGGACATGATGGAAAAGTTGTTGAAGGGAGTTGAAGTGACAAACTCGGGGGTAACTAATATGAAAAGTGAATTTTCTACCCTCAGTCAGTTAGTTAGCTCATACTCTGCTTCTATTAAGCAATTAGAACAAAAGCTGAGCCAACTTTCGGATACTTTGAACAGGAGAAAAGCTAGCACTTTACCTAGTGATACGATTTAGAACCTGCGGACTAATGGCTCTTATTTGCCGATTAACACCCGGAGTGGTAAGATGATACCTGACCCTTCTATGTACAAAGCTGTGGAAAAGAAGGTAAATATTGATGAACCAGAAGGAAGAAATCTAATAGAGTCTAAGAAGCTAGATTGGTTAGTTAATATTTCAGAAAAAGAAGTCAGATAGAAGGGGAAGTGTTATTGCAAGAAATGCCAAGACCACCACCTCTCTTTATTCAGAGATTAAAGAAGAATGCAGATAACAAAAAATTTAGCAAGTTCATGGAAATAATAAAACAACTGAAAGTGAGTGTGCCATTGATAGAGGCACTTTACTGAACTATGCTAAATTTATGAAGGAATCATTGACAAAGTAGTGGAATGTAAGTTGTGAGCCATTGGAAAACATCCAACACTATAGTGTTGTTTCTTCATAATCATTAGTGCAGAAAAATCCTGAACCTGGAGCATTTACCATACCTTGCATAGTTGGGTCTATGAAGTTAACCAAAGCTTCATGTGACTTAGGAGAAAGTATTAATCTAATGCCACTTGATATCTACATCTTGTGATGGCCGAGTAATCGGTGAAGCTACTAGTTGGTATATTACATGATGTGCCGATATAGGTGGATGACTTTATTTGGTCGGCAGACTTTATGATATTGGATTGTGATATTGGTTTTAAGGTACCCATCATCTTGGATAGACCACTATTCACCACGGGAAGAGTATTGGTTGATATAGAGCTCAATAAGCTAAACTTCAGGTATGGAAAAAGGGAGGCCAGATTCAAAATGCATCCTCCTATGAAGCAGTTGGAAGAAATAAATATCTTCTTTGTTGTCAATGTATTCCAGAAAGATGGTAATTAGGTAGTCATATGGTATCTTGACGAAGTCTAAGTAGTCAAGATAACCTAGTCGTGCCGCGACATTAAACCAGGCGTTGTTTGGGAGGAAACCTAATGTTTAAAATTTATTACATTATGTTTAAAATTTTTATAGCTAAGAGTGTACAAAGGAGTTGAACTGGTTGTAGTGAGCCTAAGAATGTCGATGCTAATTTTGATGAGCTATCACAAGTATGACAAACTATGAGAAATGGCGTCAAAAAAATCAAATTAAAACATTGTTCTATAAAGGCTGACGAGAATTTTAAAGCTCCGTCCGATTTCTGAAGGGCCATCAAAAATACCATCAAATGAGTCGGCCCCAGCTTCAAATTTTTAGGCTAACCCAGCTCAGCAACAGTTGTTCACATTCCCGCGTATATTAGATAGTTTAATTATATTTTTAGTTTTGTTTCCATAAAGAATTATTTCCCTTCCTTTTTCAAACTTAATTCCTTTTAAGGCAAAATCTTAAGTGTTTCCATGTTGAATCCAGAGGGTTAAGTCAGTAAATCTTCTTCCTCTCTCATATCATCCTTCACTCACTCACAAGTATAGGTTCTCAAAGATTCATCAACTAAGTATCGATTCCCAGGTATGAGAAAACTTCAACTTCATCTTTATTTGGATCAATTGTGAACCATAAAAAACCTTGGTTTCAAAGGAGTGAGCTGAATCAATGAACATGCTTCAATCTCTTTAGAAAACTAGGACTACTAGGGGCATGCACTATAATTTTGTGGAAATCTCAGTAAAGGGCATGACCTAATTTGAAATCGAGAACACTGGTAGTTGAAGATTCAGATAAAAAGAAGTTAGAAGTTTAATATTGTCTGTCGACAAAATTCACAGCTTTTCACCTCTGTGACGGCTGGTGAAAATTGCCGTTAGAGGCTTAGAAAGTTTGTAGATTCTGGATAAGGTTGAAAACATTTTTGAAGTGTCGTCACACCTGTGATGGCAAATCAGAAAGGCCGTCAAATCTATACACTAAATAAAGTGATGATGATTAAACTGAGGTGATCCTTTTTCTTCTATTGTTTGATTAAGGGCACTAATTGAGAAATTTTATTATTGTACAGAACTGAGCATGGCACCCAAAATTAATAATCCAACCACATCAAGAAAGACGACGAGGAGGCTTTGCTCGGTGGAAAAGAATGAGGACTAGTCCAAACACTTCATCTCTACCTAAGCCTATTGAGGTGGAGGATACTGATGATGTTGAGGTGATAACCTTATCTGAGCAATCTTTTGAAGAACAAGGATCAGAATACACTGATCAGGGGTCAGAGGAAACTATACAAGAAGCTAAAACTAAAGATTCTTAGAGGCCTGCAGCTGAAGAAACTGAGTTTGAATCACCATCTGTGGAGTAGCATGGTGATAAGGATTCTCCAGTATAGGAAATTTTTGGTGAAATGCAAAAGCCCCGAGGTTAGGAACAATACGACATGGAAAATCCCTGGGTCTGAAATGATCTACTTGGATGGAATTCACAGAACAAATCGACGAAATTCCAGAAGGCTAATTCTAGAGGATAAAAAGATTGTCACTACCGGGTTTATCAGATACCCTGAGGTGATACAACAACTCAAGGAGTATAGCCTGTAGTGGACTACTAGGGGAAGAGGTGTTTACTTTCCTTCGTTGGTCCACGAGTTCTATGCGAATTACCAGGCTATGGTGTAAAGTATTTGCAAAGGAGGGGATAGAAAATCTGATAAGCCTCTTCTGACCAAAGTTGCAGTATGTGGAGAAAGGGTGGATGTATCAGATGCCACCATAAATATATTTCTCCATGGGACATCATCCATTGCACAAGCCACCTCACCTACATTATATGACCGATTGAAGCATCAAGAAAATCAGCGCAAGTAGCTAGCGAGTCTCATAGCAGATGGGGAGCTAGAGTGGTTAAATAATCTGACAGAAAAGATTACCAAAGCATCTATGAATTCAGAAGCATGATTTTGGTGGGGTTTACTGCATATTCATCTAATACCCACCGAGGGAGATAATATATTAGGAGATGATAGAGCATTATTAGGTGCAAGCTTGATAGATAGGACTCCCTTGGATTTTGGAGAAATCATAGCGAAGGAGATCAAGATTCAAAACTTAAGACCCGATGCTACAAATCCATTCCCATACTTGATAACTAGGTTGTGTGAAGCAGCTAATATACCTGTGATTTCATGTATTAATGATGAGATACATTATAAGAAGAATCACAATCCAATTAGAAAAAATGAAATTTTGCCGGGCTTGCGACTTGATCGAGATGCATATTGTGCAGCTAGATCCTCCGGTCAGTGAGACTATTCCAGCACTAGATGTGGGGGTGGGAACTTCCGAAGATGGACCATCACCACCAGCATATTCAGTCCAGGTAGATTTAGTACCTCAAAGTGAGTCGACTGCTTCAGTTCCTCCAGAAGTAATAGGGTCGGCATTTCAGGTGATTGATATCAGGAAAGTAGCTAGACAAGCGAATTGGTGCCAGGGGCAACTTCAGGCCTTCGCCAAATGATTTGTTGCTGCTATAGACAAAAGAGTAAAAGTTGCACTCAAAGATGATCTAGAACCTTTCATGACCTTGACTGCATGGGTAGCAGATCTATAAAATAGGTTTGATACTCGAGCGAGAGAGATGATAGGAGTTGATCTTGCCACTTTCAAGGCTATATTTGAAAAAGTGAAGGATAAGGTTTGAATGTTGTAGATGTACAA
The DNA here is from genome assembly GCA_030864225.1 of Capsicum baccatum var. pendulum. Classification (NCBI taxonomy): domain Eukaryota; kingdom Viridiplantae; phylum Streptophyta; class Magnoliopsida; order Solanales; family Solanaceae; genus Capsicum; species Capsicum baccatum. The sequence continues at coordinate 101,919,255 of CM061556.1, forward strand.
AATTATGGTGACAATAGGATCAGCCATACATGATGTAGAGGAAGAAATTCCTATACTTAATCTTGTTCCAGATTCCTCAAAGAAAATGAAGAAAAAATAGGAAAATTAAGGCATGAACAAAAGAGATGAGTCTGATGGTAAAGAAGAGAGAGAGGCTGAAAAGAATGCAAAGAAGAAGGAAGAGAAAGATGGCTTGAAAAGGGCAAGACTGGAGTCTCTGGCTAATATAGAAAAATAGGAAGCAGCCATCAGAGCTAGGGATGCAAGTGCTTCATCGAGTCAAGCTGCACCCACTGCCAAGGTAGTCGCCATGAGTGGGGAGAAGACAGTTGATGATGCTATAGAAGGGTTGGAGACCCAGGATCCGCAGGCTGGACTGTCCTCAGGTACATCCTAACCCTTGGTACATTTTATTTTAAAATTTTAAGTTAAGGGTATAGGAAAACTATTGTGTAACATGTTCTGTAGATTATTAGGAGTAGGTCAATTACTTGAGGTAGTTAGCTCATTTTGTGACTTTTTTAGTACCTCTCCAATTGTCTGATATGTTGTGAACTATGTGAAGTGCATCTAGTGTGACCACTGGGTATCTATTTATGGCAATAGTGTGGCAAATAAGTAACCTGTAGAAAACAAATGCATGAAATGGATGATTAGTGATGTGTTATATACTTGTGTTCTATGTGCATGTAAGGTTTTACTTAGTTCCCATTGTACGTTAAATCTAGAACTTGCCCATTTAGTCATACCATAGTCATAGGATAAGTGTTAGGAAAGGATCATATGCCATTTTGTATCTTAACCCAGTTTATCTTAAATGACCATCCAAATGTGAATAATATCCCTTGATCCCTTCTTGAACCTAAATAGTCCAGTTCTTTCTTGTTTATATCTTTGACCTTTTTATCACATTAAAATTAACTAGTTTTGGCCCTATTTCTCCTTGGACACTGTGCACCTTGGCTTAGGCAAATAGCTTAAGTTGAGGGTGGCTACTATAGGGGTGCTTGATGCATTATGAGTATGAAGAAAGGTAAAATAAGGAAATTAAATAACAAGTTGGGTGTAGTGAAAAAAATAGGAAAAGAGAAAATTGAAAAACTTAATCTAATGCTTGAACATACAACACCCATCTTGAGAATACCTGTCAAATAAATGAGGGAAGAAAATAAGGTCAAAAGTTGAAACCCCGTGGGTTGATGTAGTGCCAAGGAGGTATATTTACTATGAAATACCCTTGAATATCATACCAGTCCTAGCTTACGTTACAAGCTCAGAAAATCCCTTAAGTGATCCTAACTAACTTATTTGAAGACTTTGGTACTGACTATAAAGGCAATCCTATAGTATTTGATGCGTAATGTTGGAACGTCATTCAAAGAGTGAATCTTACGTTAATACCTATGTTAATACATGATAATATGAGTGAAATACAGATTTCTTTGTTGTAAGGGAACACCAGGTATCTTTCTATTGACTGCTTTGTTCGGAGAATATAATTTGGGTATGTGCTACATTGTTATCGCTAAAATTTTTGCCTTATCTAGATGCTTGTGAGTTATATGGTTGTTTTCAAATATTAGACATAGTTGAGTTTATTTTGATTAATCATGGAGATGGTGTATATATTCTGAACTAATAAGAGTATTTAGCTGCCAAACTGTGCTTTCTTTACTCCTAGTTATGTTTTGGTTGCTTGAGGACAAGAAATTGTTTAAGTTGAGGGTGTTGATGTGTGAGCCGATGCTAACACATTTGAAGCTTTTAACTCTGAATAATTGCAAAGTCTTAAGCAACTTTCATTACTTTTGATTTCTTTTAGTATGTTAATGCATACATAAGTGATCGGGGAGGAAACCAAAGAAAAGAAGAATAAATCTACTGACATTTGATATAAATAAGATGAAGCGTAGCTGACATCAATTCTAAAGCGCTGTCATACATGGGACAGGCCGTCAAAGTTTTCTTCAAGCTTAGATAGAACCTGAAGAGTTAAGAGGAAATATGATGGTGATTTGGTAGGGCCATCAAATATGGGATATGGCATCAAAATCACCGTTAACTAGAAAGAGAGTATGTTGATTCCCAGTGAAGATGTGATGAAGGTTTTCTCATGACGTCGGGATTTTAACATGATATCTGGATTGCCGTCAGAAGAGGAAGAAGATAAAAATTTACTTGAACCTTTGATGACATCTCGCACACATCGTCAGGAATCTGACACCCCATCAAAAGCATCTTCATCTAAATTGAAGAGAAAACTGAAACTTTAGTTTTATTTCCTTATTTAGGATTTACTATTTAAAAACTTATTTTGGGGTTTAATTAAAGAGGATTTTCTTTTAGCTATTTAACATTAACCAAAGAAAGAGATTAACATAAGATTGCTCTCTTACATCAATTATTCTTCTTGTTTGTATAAACTATTTTTGGGTTTCAACCTAGTGATTCAATCGAAGAAACTACTTGTCGTTTTTCATCTAATCGTAAGTTATCCTATAATTATGAATTCAACTTGTGAGTTCGTTCATCAAATCATGAGCGGCTAATCCCATTAGCCGTGGCTGTGGGATATATGGCTTAGGGTTCGATATGTAAACCCTATCCCCCTTGACTGGACAACACTCCACTCCATACAACATGGCCAGGAAGATTGCCACCCTATAAAATTTACCTTTAAGCTTGGGCGTCACCTTCTTATCACACAACAGCCCCAAGGCGAGCTTTAACTTCATCCCTCCCGCCCTAATCTACTTAGAGATATCCTCATCAATCTCACTATTCCCATGAATCATGGACCCAAGCTACTTAAAAATATCCCAACACCTGAGAATCCACTTTTACTACCACCTCGTCCGGCTCTCTCGAGCCATTAAACTCATAGTCCAAATATTTATTTTTGCTCGTACTCAACCAAAACCCTTTAGACTTAAGGGTATATCTCCACACCTCTAATATATCATTCGAACCTCCCTAGGTATCGTCAATAAAAACTACATCATTCGAAAAAAGCATACACCAGGACACCTCGCCTTGGATACGCCGCGTCAACACCTCCATAACCAAAGCAAACAAAAATGGGCTAAGAGTAGAACCCTGATGAAATCCTGTCAAGAATGGGAAATTCTCTGAATCTGCTCCTGCCGTCCTCACCTTGGTCTTAGCACCATTATACATGTCCTTAATTACTCTAATATACGTCATCGGGACCCTACTCACCTCCAAACATCTTCGAAGGACTTCCCTAGGAACTTTGTTGTATGCTTTTTCTAAGTAGATAAACACCATGTGCAGGTCCTTCTTCCTATCCCTGTACTATTCCACCAGTCTACGCACTAGGTAAATTACTTATGTCGTAGAGCACCCGGGCGTAAATCCAAAAAGGTTCTTCAAAATAGACACAAACCTCCTCAACCTCCAATCGACCACTCTCTCCCAAATAACATCGTGTGAACCAATAACTTACTACCTCTATAGTTGTTGCAACTCTAAATTTCACCTTTATTCTTATATAGAGGGATCATAGTGCTCCATATCTAGGCCTCGGCATTTTCACAGACTTGAAAATATCATTATATAAATCCGTTAACCACCTTAAACTAGCCTCGTGAGAAAACTTCCAAAAATCCTCGGGGATCTCATCAGGTCCTGTCACCCTACCTATTTCCATCCTACGAATAGACCATCTGACTTCCTCAACCTTAAAATTTTTATAATAACTAAAATGATGACACACCTCTGATTACTCTTGCTCACATAACTCAATAACTCTCTCCCCTTCATCATTTAAGAGCCTATGAAAATATGACTGCCATCTCTTCTTAATGTGAACATCTTTTTCCAACACTCTACCATCCTCTCTCTTAATGCATTTCACCTGATCTAGGTCACGGCCCTTTCTTTCTCTACCATTAGCAAGACTAAACAACCTTTTTCCCCTTATTTCTCCTCTAACCCTGCATACAAGCTCTCAAATACTGCCATCTTAGCAGCCCTAACTGCTAGCTTAGCCTCCTTCTGTGCTAACTTTTACCCTTCCCTAAACACCTACTTCTTTTATTCATCCTTACTCTCAATCAACTTTGTATACACCCCTTTCTTAGTCTTTATTTTCTTTTTTACCTCTTTATTCAACCACTAATCCACCCGATGGTGACTGGTCTAGCCCCTGGACATACCAAACACTTCACTAGCAGTCTCCTTGATGCACCTAGCCGACCTATCCTACATACCATCTATGTGTACCCTAACTCCTATACCCTCATACCTTCCAACTTCTCCCCAATCTCCCACGTATTCACCAGCATCAGGCCAGCCCACTTAATTCTCAGTCGCCCCTCCTCACCCCTACTCTTTTTACCCTTATTTATGCCAAAGTCCATAACCAATATCATATTCTAGGTCAAAAGATTCTCACTCAGAATGACCTTCCATTCCCTACACAACACCCTATACCATTTTTTAAGCTAAGACTCATAAAATAAAGGGTGAAATTTGCTAATAAGTCCACAAGACAGTTGGTGATACATAACTTGTTAGATTCTGCATGCAAGGTCTTGTAATAGTTGTATAGAGCATGATAAATCATCAAAGTTAGAAGCCAGGGGGAACCCAAGCCTAGTGTTAGTCTTAGATTGATTACAACCAAAAACATCCAATTCTTGTTACTTTTTACTATTCCAAAAATCCCCTTCTTTACTTTTCTGTATTGCTCGGTGATTTAAGCAAGTTTGGGAGATATTTTCACATATTTTCTATGAGTTTGACCCCAACCTAATTAGGATAATATATTTTGACAATAACTGCTTTATACTCCTAAGGAAGTGTACTTTTAAGCCATATAAAATTTTAGCATTATTTCTAGGGGATATGATTGCGATTTATCGATTTAAGTTATGGAAGTTTTGGGGTTTTATTTTTATATATATTTGGCTACTCTTTTGGATATGACATATTTACATGAGGATGTGTGGAGTGATGATGACTCCATATTTATTAATCCTTATGCTTTTGATAAAGTGTATTATTACAGGAGTGTGATAAATATATTATTGAAGCACAATGAGTGCATGCTAAAAATGTTTACAATCTTCGCAAAATAAAGATATGAGTTCTTTCAAAAGGTTGATAGGTTTGGATTAGATATTCACACCTTACAAGTAGAGTTTAATGTAAATGTTTATGCGTGCAACCCCCAATAATTTAGTTATAAATGTATAAGGTGGAGAAAGTTCTTAAAAGCTAAACTAAGGAGTTAAAGTTGTAGGACTCAACACTTTATCATACTTTTATGGATGTTGTCATTATTGAGAAGAGAATATTTGAGTTGTGTGAGGATTAAAAGGATAAGACAATTCAAGAGTTGAGACATATTGGACCATATTCAAATTATTTTTCCACATTATGTTTGGATAGTATGATATTAGTCGAGCCATTTAAACCCATAGAAAAGTGCAAGAAGAAGGAAAAAGATATCTATATTATTAAATTTATTAAACCAAAATGAAAGAATTAAATTCCCTAATTAAGAGACAAGAATTGCAACATACCACACCTATTTCTTGCTTCCTTTATTATTATACCACCACCCTTTGGGCATAGTAGGAAATTGAAAAAAAATTAGGTGCCAAATATATAAGTTCAAAGTTGAAAGAGAAAAATAGAGGCCGACTCTTGGGCTACCTTCATTAGGTCTCAGTGATCAAGGCACCCATGGGATTATTGGTGAAGTCTAAGTAACTAGTATATCCACGTCTTGTTGTGACATAAAATTAGGCACTACTTGGGAGGCAGCCCAAGGAATTTTATTGTCTGTACATTTATTTATGAGTATTTTTATTGATGGAAGGTTTGTGCACCTACGGTACCATATGTATGTTTCTAACTTTGTTTCTTTATAGCGGCCCAATCCATTGGGGACAATGCATGTCTTTTTAAAGGGCGTGGGGCTACTTGTGGGTCTTAATATTCTCTTGTGGTTTCTTATTGTCGTGTTTCTTTTCCCCATAGACTTTTTCCTAGTAGAGCCGACATAGTTAGGATGTATTGTGTTTTTTTTATTATATTTTTTTCTAACTAGGGGGATAATAAATCACCTAAGGCAGTTGATGGGTTTTGTTTGTGCTTAAATTGTTTTTTAAGAAAATAATACCACTTAAAATATTTCTTTGAACTGAACGATATATATATATATGTTACCATTGTGAATCTTGATATGGAATTAGAATTAGGGACATAATAATCATAGCTAACATTGGCATAAACTAGATAGGTAGTAGGTTATAATGTAACCCTGTGCCATATGTGTGCATGATGCTTACTTTGTTCCCTTTGTGTGTTGAACCAGAACTTGTCCAGTTAGTATTGCCTAGGTTTTAGGATATTCGGTTAGGAAATAATCTTAGGTTGTTCTTGAATCTAGTGCACTTTTAGCCTAAACGACCTTCCAAATATGAATAAGTATCCCTTGTTCTTTATTTTGAGCCAGATAGACTATTTTTTTATATTGACCTTTCACCTTCCTACTTTAGTTACAATGAACTTATTTTGTGCCTAGTCCTCTTTAGACATTGTGCCCCTAACTCAGACAAATCATCTATGTTGAGGGTGGCTACATAGGGGTGCATTATTTAAAATTGGCATGAAAAAGGGTGTTGATAAGAGGAAAAAAGCATAGGTAGGTGTTGTAGAAAAATAAAATAAAAAAAAACTCAAAAAGGAAGAATAAAAGAAACCACACCCAACCTTACTGAGCAATAAAATAATAAAAAGCGAGAAATAGTGGAGGAGTAAAAAAAATTGGAAAACAAATGGACCCCCTAAAAGTAATTATAGTGCCAAGGAGGCTTAGTCTCTAAATTTCAATATGAACCATACATAAACTCCTACAGTGATCCTAACTCGACTGTTTGAAAACAAAGGTAAAGAAAATAAAGGCAATCCTATGGTATTGTATGCATATTGTTGGAACTTCTCCGGTAAGTAAAAGTGTCAGTTGATGTGTCCTTGCATTAAAATGCATGATTTCATATGAGTAATTGGACTTCTTTGTTGTGATAGTGTATGGGTTGTGTTTCTAGTTACTTACTTGTTTGGGCATTGTAAATAATAGGTATGCATGGTTGTTTGTTGCTAATGTAATGTGATATCTTGATTCCTTTGTGTCACATGGTTGTTCATTATAGAAACACACAGTTGGTTTTGAAGTGTTTAAATTAGAGAGGGGTAATGTTTATAAGCTTAAAGTTGATTACTAACTTCCATAGATGCTTTAGATTTATCCTTGTTAAGCGTCGTGGTGTTATTTTATTGTGTTTTATGTACTGAGGACATGCAAACGTTCTATGTTGAGGATGTTGATATGCTATGATTTCATACCACATTAGATGCTTAAAACTAGATAATATGCATGTGTTTTAGGTGATTTTCTAAAGTTTGATTTAAATTTTAAGTTATTTTGCAGAGAAATAGGTTGTGGGAGCTAACCGGATGAAAAATAGGTTCAATGATGAAAAATGACTACCTACTTAGGGTACCTATGCCCCCTAGGTTCAACCTAAGTGGCATAGGTAGGGGCATAAGTGGCAGGAATATAAGTTCTTAAAATTTTGAAGCCTTGGAAGTGGTCTGCTTCCTACATAGATCCATTTATGTCTTATAGGTGCCACCTACGATCAGTAAGTGACTCGGTAAATGGCCACCGACGCATGTTTTTCTCTTTTGTTTAGGATTTTATTTCTATAGTTTCGATGTATATAAATATCCTATTGATGCCTTTTAGTAATGGTGTGTGAGTTTGGCTTATATATGCCCTTTGGGGCTTAGTTTACATTCACAAACATCTTTTGATACCAAGATTTATCTTTGATCTTAGGATTTTTGTGTTCTTAGTTTTTTGTTGAATAATTGATTTGAGACTTTTGGTTTTTTTCTTTTATTATTGTGAGATTATTTCAATGTTTTTGTCTATGAATTCCGTGAATTGTCTCAAAACTATAAGAAGCTAATTCCCTTAACTAGGGTTGTAAGTACCCTGGCGGATTAACAAAGTTGAAAAAGTACCAACCTGTTCTAGATAAAGATTCTTTCTTGTATTATGTTTTTATTTGGTTTAATTGAGTTATTGCTGGTGGCCAACATTGAGAATCTATTTGAATTCACTGGGTACTTCAAAAGAGATGTAAATACTACGAAAAAAAATCACAATAGTAATTTGAATTAAGTTACCAATATAAGCTAATCATATTCATCTACTTATGGTAATTATCTTAATCTAAGTAATTAGAGACACAAGGTAATGGTTAATATGGGATCCAAGGAAAGGTTTATTAATGCAACATTCTAAGATTCACAATATAAAGAGTAAAATTTGCCAATGAGTTCACAAGACATTTAGTGATACTTAACTTGTTAGATTCTGCATGAAAGGTGTTGGAATGATTCGATAGTGCAGTATAAATCTACGGAGTTAAAAGCCAGGGTAAACATAAGACTAGTATTTTTCTTACATTGATTATAACCAAAAACATCAAATTCTTATTACCTTTTACTATTCTAGCAAATCTCTCTATTTCCTTTTCTGCACTACCCAATTATTTTAGCAATTTTAACAGATATTTCAATACATTCCCTGTTGGTCCGACCCCAACCTAGTTGGGTTACTATATTTTCACAACGATCATTTTATACTTTTAAGGGGGTGTATATTTGGGCAATATCAGTTGTTCATATGACATAGTCTGTAAAGGCTTTAAATGAGGTGTTAATTGTATGAAAAAATATAAGGATTCAAACAAACTGTTCAACAAAGATTTTAACAAAAAGGTCCTGCAATCCAGGAAACTTTAGCACCTCTTAATCTAGAGGTCTTAATCATTGAGCCTATCTGACTTGCCCTATTCATTAAATTCTGTCAAGTTTTACAGAGTGTCAGTTAGGTTCCACTCAACAACCCTCAGTTACTAGAAACTAAGGGGATTCCTATTCTTTGGAGAATATGACTTTTCTGGATTAAGGTTAATATACTTATGGTGCTATAGGGTACTTCAAGAGAGAGTACTCAGAGATAGTTTGGTTTCTAGGGGAAATAGTAGGCTAGAGTTGTGGTTTATACTTATAGAAGTGGTAGAGTTAATGTTAAGGGTCATCTATATAGTGGGTGGGATAATCATTATGAATGCCATAATGGAAACCAAGAGGGTGGTAAAGTGGGGATAGTAGGAGCACAACTTGATTTGGAGGTTGCCTAGATTGATTATAAAGCTCATTGTTGTGTCTTTGCAGGAAAAACATCAGTTGAGGCTTCCAATGCTATCATTAAAGGTGATATTCTCATTTGTGACTTTGAGACTATGTTGTTTGTTTTGGGTTTTGATGTGCTATGAATTTATTGCACTTACGATGTTTAAAACTTGGATAATATGCACGTACTTAATGATATTTCATTTGATTTTATTTTTCTTTAGAGTAATTTTGTAGGAATCCAAGTTTGTAATGCTAAATGAAAGAAAAAGATATTTTTGGATGCTAAATAGATAAAAGGGATGAAAATTAAGATTTTGGCTTCGTCTTACCGAGGTAATTCTGGGCGTATATGCCGTTACTGGGAATAGGTGACCTAAGTAGGTGCAAGACCTTGAATTCCTGATGCTCAAGAATAGGAAAAAGGAAGTTTGTCACATACTAATGACCACATACGGTCTGTTTGTGGTACATTTGATCCATATGTGACATTAGTAAGTGGTCACTGACTTCAACTTTTCTAGATCATTTTGAAATTATTTCTTAGGGTTTCTATGTAACATACTTACCCTAGTATAATTTTTTGAGTACTAATTATGTATGTCTAGTTAATTTTTCCTATTTTCTTTCGGATTTTTTTGCTTGGTTTTCTTGTAATCTATAAATACCCTTTAGATTCAATTATATGCTAGGGGCTGAGTGAAAGGCCATTTGGTGCTAAGTTTACATTATCATTTGATTCTAAGATTAACTTGTAATCTTGGGATTTTATTGTTCTTGATTGTTATTTAATATATGACTTTAGGATTTTGTCTTTTATTATTGTAAAATCGATTCTGTAATTTTATCTGCAAATTCCATGGATTATCTTACAATTATGAGCCACTAATTCCCTTAGCTAGAGTTGTAGAATCCTTGATAGATTAACAAAGTAAAGGAAGTGACAAGGAATTCTAGATAAATATTCTTGCATGTATTATGGTTTTCTTCAATTTTATTACCTTCTTAATGGGGGTTAACGTTAGGATCCTTCCTGTAATTACAATGGACTCGAGAGAGGGGTAGAGATTAGGAAAAGGCCATCATAATAGTTATTTAGGGTTAACTACAAAAATAAGCTTACATGTACATATTCTTAATACAATTTACTTTCATCTTATCAACTTTAGACCAAAAGAAGATAGTTGAAACATGGGTATAAATAAGGGTTACTAATACAACACTCTGAGACCGAGACGAGATGAGTGAAATTCACCAAAGTATGTCGAGAGATGGTTGGTGAATCATAACTTGTCTGATTTTGCATGCAAGATGATAAAATAATTAGACAATGTACGACAAATCTACGAAGTTAGAATCCAAGGGGAACAAAAGACTAGTGTTTGTTTTAGATTGTTTACAACCAAAATAGTCGAATTCTTGTTACTTTTTACTATTTTCGAAAGTTCTTATTACTTTTTACTATCTTAGGAAATTTCCAAAATTACTTTCTATACATCTTGGTGATTTCAACAAGTTAAAGTAAAGAATCTGATCTATTTCTTACAGGATCAACACCCAGCCTAGTTGGGTTACTATATTCTAACAATGACCGTTTTATCCTTCTAAGGAGAGGTAGTTTGGGTGTTATCAAATTTTTGGGCTACTTGTGGGTCTTGATGTCCTCCTTGAGTTTTTTTTCCATGCCTCTTTCCCCAGAGCCATATACCTAGTAGAGCCAACATATCTAGGCGTATTGTATTTTTTTATTTATATTTTGTGTTTAACTAGGACAAAAATTAGAATCTACGGTAGTTGACATATTTTTGTTGATTTTTGAGAAAACGAAAACCCTTTAGTAGCTTATTTTTCAATTTTATGATATGTACATACATTTGTCCATAGTGGATAGTTTTATGGAACTATATTATGGACATCATAAACTTTGCTAACTTGAGCATGAACCAGTTAGGTAGTAGCTTATGAGGTGACTCTGTTCTATATATGTATGAGATGCTACTCAGTTTCCTTTATGTGTTAAAGCTAGAACATGACTGGTTAGTCTTGCCAAGGTTGTAGGATAGTCTAGTAGGAAAGGACCATAGGCCTTTTTGGTTGTCAGTCCACTTTTAGCCTGAATAAGCTTTCCTATATGCATAAGAGTCGCTTGATCCCTGTAGCTAAGACTGTATAACCTATTTGTTTGATTTCACCTTTTACTTCTTATTTGGTTATAATGAACCTATTTTTCCCCTGGTCGTCCTTGGACATTCTACACCTTAACTCAGACAAATAATCTAAGTTGAAAGTGGATATCATAGGGGTACATAATGCAAAATGGGTATGAAGAAGGTTAGAATAAGAGAAAAAAGATAGTACATGTTGGGTGTAGTAGAAAGAAAAAAAGAAAAGAAAAATAAGAAAAAGAATAAAGAAAATAAAAAGAGAAAAGAATTTAGAATCCCCACCTACCCAGAATGTGCAGAAAGATAAAAAGGGAGAATTAAAGGTGGAATAAAATGAAATTGGTTGATAAGTCGATCCTAAAGTAAGTGTAGTTCCAAGCAGTCTTAGTGTCACATAGTTGTACTTTATTGATACACACATTTGGTTTTTAAGCATTGAACTTGGAGAGGGTAAGGTACTTTGAGCTAAATTTGATGATTGGCTGCCATAGGTATCTTAGGTTTCACATGTTTAAGAATCATCATATATTTTGTTGTGTTTTTTTTCATAAGGACATGCAACATTCTATGTTGAGGGTCTTCTTGTGCTATGAATATATAGCACTTAAGATCCTTAAACCTGGAGAATATGCATGTACTTAAGGCTATTTTATTGGAGTTTATTTGTTTTGGAGTGATTTGGTAGGAAAAAAAGTTTTGGATATTAAATATAAGAAAAATATGTTATGCTAAATGTAAGAAAAAGATGAAAATTGAAGATTTTTGCTACTTACCGATGGAATTTTGTGTGTTTATGCCACATACCAGGTGTAGGTGACCTAAGTATGTGCTTAAACTTGAAGTCGTGAGGCTCTGAAGTAGGCAAAAGAAAGTTTGTCACATAATAAGGACAACATATGGTCCGTATGTAGTACATATAGTCCGTATGTGACCTTAGTAAGTGGTCATTGACTTTAATTTTTATGGATCGTCTCAAAATTATTTCCTAGAGTATCCATGTAACCTACATGCACTCCTATGATGTTTTTAGTACTTCTTATGTATGTTTAGTTATGATTTCCTATTTATTTATAATTTTAATTCTATGGTTTCTTGTAATCTATAAGTACGCTTTAGACATTGTTATCTGCTAGGGAGGATGAGAGAGAGTCCCTTTGAGGCTAAGTTTACATCATCTTTTAATTCTAAGATTAACTTGTAATCTAGGGATCTTATTGATCTTGTTTTGCTCTTGGTTTGTTATTCAATTTAAGACTTTAGGATTTAGTCTTTCATTATTGTAAAATTGATTATGTAATTTTTTCTGGAAATTCCATAAATTATCTGTCAATTATGAGCGGGTAATACACATAGCTAGGGTTGTGGGAACCTTAACGGATTAATAAAGTAAAGTAAGTGCCAAGTCATTCAAAATAAAGATTCTTTCATTTTTTTTGGTTTTCTTTCATTTGATTGTCTTTTTAATAGGTGACTAACATTAGAATCCCGCCAATACGCTCTATGAACCTAAGAAGAAGGTAGATATAGGGAAAAAGGGGTCTCAACAGTGATTTAGGGTTAATTTCCAAAATATGATTACGTGTACCATCTTCTTAAGATGATTAACTTTTATCCAATTAACTTGAGAGTGAGTGGAGATAGTTGAAACTAGGGTCTAAGGCAAGGGTTAGTGATGCGACGTTCTTAGACCGAGAAGAGATGAGTGAAATTCACCAAAATATGCCATGAGGCGGTTGGTGATACGTAACTTGTAAGATTCTAAATCGAAGATATTGAAATAGCTCATCAGTGCACCACAAATCTACAGAGTTAGAAGTCAGAAGGAACAAAAGCCTAGTGTTCATCTAAAATTGTTTACAACCAAAAACATCCAGTTCTTGTTACTTTCTACTATTGTAGAAAATTCACGTGATTTCAGCATGTTCAAGTAAGTTTTCTGATCGATCCCTACCTAGTTGGTTTACTATATTTTCACATTGACCATCTTACCCTTCTAAGGAGGGGTAGTTTGGGTATTATCAATTTTACCTTGATTGAAGTTTTTGAAGATATCAGGGTTTTTATTCCTATTATTCTTGGGAATACGCTAATGTATGCCTACTCTTATTGATATCACAACTTGGCCTAAGGAAGTATGAAGTGTGAAGACTTTTTGATTATTGATCCTTATCATTTTGATATAGTGTGTTACTGCAGGAGTGTGGAAAATATAGTTTCTTAACATAAGGATAGCCCATTGGGAACATTGGCACACCATGTACACACCAATGATGAGCTTATTGAAAAATGTTTATGGGTGGTGTAAGACTGAAAAACATCTGAGAAGCAGACTTTAGGAGCTAAAATTAGAGTGTCTAACTTTCTCATACTCTTATGGATAGTGTCACTCCAAAGGAGAGCATACTAGAGTCATGTGGAGATGTAATTAAGACTATAATTCCTGAATTAGGGCATATTGAACCTTGTTAGGAACATTATTCCAAATTGTGTTTGGATAGTCAAATCTTGATCGAGTTATTCGAACTTGAGGAATAGTGCCCGAAGGAGTAAATATATGTCAACATTTTTGAATTTGTTTAGCAAAAATCAAAGAATTACATTCCTCATGGAAGTTGAAAGAAGTATAATAGGCCACATCTAATTCTTGGGTACTTTATTTATATTTCACCGCCCCGTGCGTATAATCGAGTAGTAAAACTACAATTAGGGGTTCAACACATAAGTTCAAAGGGGAAAGAGAAGACTGGAAGCCAACATTTGGGTTACCTTGATGAAGTTTGAGTAATTAAGGTATCCATATACTTATTGTGAAGGTCTGATTACCCAACCAAGAACTACCATGCTGGGACATAAAATCAGTTATTGATTAGGAAGAAACCCAAGGTATTGTGTTTTCTATAAGTTTTATTATGATTGACATTAGACCTACGCACCTATGGTGCCACAAGAATGTTCCTTATTCTCTTGTTTTGTAGCGGTCTACTGTATTGGGGAGAATATATTATTTTAAGTTGAAGGTGGGGATGTTTATTGGTCGTGGAGTCCTATTGATGTTTTTGTTTTCGTGCCTCTTTTTTCAATAGTCCTATTCCTAGAAGAGCCAACATGTATAGGTTTATTATGTTTTGTTTTATGATATTTTGTTTTTAACTAGGAGAAAAATACGTATCTAGGGTAGTTGACATGTTTTTTTTTGATTCGTGAGAAAATTATACACATTTAATATATTGTTTTTTAATTATGTGATATGTATATATGTGACCATTATGGATCTCATTATGGAATTATATATGGAACATGATAATCATTGCTAACTTTTGTATTAACCGGATAAGTAGTTTCTTGTAATGTGACTATGTGCCATATGTTTATGTGATGATACTCAGTTCCCTTTGTGTGTTAAATACAAAACTTTATTGGTTAGTCTTTCCTAGACTGTAGGATAGTCTGTTTGGAAAGGATCATAGGCTATTTTGTATATTAGTTCACTTTTATCTTAAATGACCTTTTGTATGTGCATAAGTATCCCTTGATCCCTGCCATTGAGTTTGTATAGCCTATTTTTTGTTTTTGCCTTTAAATTTCCTATTTAGTTATAATGAACATGTTTTGGCCTTAATCCTCCATGGACATTGTGCACTTCAACTCAGGCTAATCTCCTAAGTTATGGGTGGCTATCATAGGGGCGCGTAACGTAAAATGGGTATAAAGATCGGTAAAATAAGAGAAAAAGATAGTAAGGCTGGGTGCAGTAGAAAAAAAAAGAAAGAAAAATGAAACGATAAAAAAAAGAGAAACGAATAAAGAAATTTTGATGCATATCGTTGGAATTTTGCTTATGAGGGTGAGTTTCTCTTGACCATCCTTACATTGATATGCATGATTATATATATAAGATTGGGACATCTGTGCTATGTGAGCACATGGGTTGTATTGCTAGTCGCTTACTTGATTGGTTAGTGTAATGTGTATATATGCATGGTTTTTTGTTGCTAATGTAATGTCATAGCTTGATTTCTTTGAGTCACATTGTTGTGTTTCATTGATACACATAGTTGGTTTTTAAATATTGAACTTGGAGAGTCTAAGGTGCTTTAAGCTAAATTGGATGATTGACTGCCATAGGTATCTTTGGTTTCTCTTGGTTAAGCGCTGTTATGTAATGTTTTGTATTCTTGTTTCCTAGGGATATGCAACATTCTAAGTTGAGGGTCTTGATGTTCTATGATTTTTTAGAACTTACGATGCTTAAGCATGGAGAATATGCCTGTCCATAAGGCTATTTTGTTGGATTTGATGTGTTTTTAGAGTGATTGTGCAGGAAAATAGGTTTTGGATGCTAAACGGAAGAAAAAGATAGTTTGAGATGCTAAATGAAAGAAAAAGATGAAATTTGAAGATTTCGGCTACTTATCGTTGTAGTTCTGAGCGTACATGCCACTTATCGGCATAGGTGACCTAAGTATGTGATAGAAGTTCAAGAATAGATGCTCGAGAGCAGTGAAAAGGAAGTCTGTGACTTACTAAGGACCAGACAACGGTCCGTATGTTGTACATACAGTTTGCATGTGTCCTTAGAAAGTTGTAACTAATTCAATTTTTTCAAATCATTTTGAAATCTTTTCCTAGCATTTCTATGTAACCTACAAGAACTCCTATGATTATTTTAGCAGAGTTTTACTATTTTATTTATTTTTTTATTTGTAGGGTTTCTTGTCATCTATAAATACCGTTTAGACTTTGTTATATGCTAGGGTGGCTGAAAGAGAGGCCCTTTAAGGCTAAAGTCACATCATCTTTTCATTCTAAGATTAACTTGTAATCATAGGATTTTATTGTTTTTAGTTTGGTCGTGGTTTTTTTTGTTTAATTTAAGAGTTTCATATTTCTTCTTTCATTATTGTAATATTGTTTCTGTAATTTCGTGTCTGAATTACATGAATTATCTTGCAATAATGAGTGGCTAATTCCCTTATCTTGGGTTGTGGGAACCTTGGAAAATTAATGGAGTAAAGGAAGTGCCACATTGTTTTGTAGAAAGATTCCTGCATGTATTTTGGTTTCCCTTTATTTTATTGTCTTTTTAATGGGTGACCGACATTAGGATCCCGCCTGTATTAACTATGAACCCGAGAGGGAGGTAGAGATTGGGAAAAAGAGATCACAACAGTGATTTAGGGTTAGTATTCGAAATAAGCTTACTTGAACCATCTTCTTAAGATGATTAACTTTCAGCTAATCAATTAAGACGGAGAGGAGATAGTTGAAATAGGGGACCAAGGCAAAGGTTAGTAATGTGATACTCTGAGATTGAAGGAGAGGAGATAAATTCACTAAAGTATGTCAATAGGAAGTTGGTGATACATAATTTGTCAGATTCTGTATGAATGATATTGGAATAGTTCGACAATACGCAATAAATATACAGGGTTAGAAGCCAGGGGAGCACAAGCCTTGTATTTATATTAGATTGTTTATATCCGAAAGAATTCAGTTCTTCTAAATTTTTACTATTTTCACAAATTCCCCAATTTACTTTCTGTACTGCCTGTTGATTTCAATAAGTTCAAGTAAGATTTTTGACCTATTCCCTATGGGATCGACCCTAACCTAGTTAGGTTGCTATATTTTGACAGTGGCTTTTTTATCCTTTTATGGAGGGGTAGTTTAGTCATTATTAGATTCCTTATTCTTATGTAACTATTTTATTTGCCTTAGTATTAGACTTGATTTATGATATACTTGAATCTCTTATATATTTGTCTACTACTAGTGAAGACTCTGACCTATTCCCATGTGAGTCATGCTTGGTTTTCTTGTTTATGGTTTTCAAATTTAGGTAATTTTAATCATTTTTTGTATTTTTTATTTTGATATCATTTTGGGTATGACTTGTCAATCTATGTGTCATGTTGATGTAAATTATAATGTTAAGACTATAACTTTAGAGATGTTATATTCTTTATTCGGGCTAAGAAGTTGGTTGGGAAAGGGTGTTCAACTTTTGGTAGCACATCTGTAGGATGTAAGTGTAGAATCCCTTTCTATTGAGTTAGTCCTTATAGTGTCAGAATTTCAGGTGGTGTTTTCCATAAAATTGTTTTGTACGCCTCTGAACCGGGACATTGAATTTTGTAATGATTTGGAGTAGAGCACTTACCCCATTTCCATTCCTCCCTATTGAATGGCTTTGGATAAGTTGAAGAAACTCAAGACTTTGTTGCAAGAGTTACTTAATATGGGATATATACATCCTAGTGTAAAGCCTGGAGGTGATCCAGTGTTGTTTGTTAAGAAAACAAATTGTAGCATGAAAAAGTGCATAGACTATAGAGAGTTGAATAAGGTAACTATTAGGAACAAGTATCTTTTGCCCCACATATATGATAATTTTGGCTAGTTACAGGGTGTTTCACTTTTATCCAAGATAGACTTGGGGTCAGGATATTACAATTAAAAAATTATGCCCAAGGTAGACTTGAGGTCTGGCTATTAACATTAAAAGATTCAGCCTAAGCATATACCTAAGGCAATGCTTAGGACTCGATATGGGTATTATTAGTTTTTGGTGCTGTCTTTGGTAACTTTCTAGAGCTTGATGAAATATATCTTTATTTGTTTTTTGGATACATCGGTGATTGATTTATGGATGAAATTTTTGTTTACTCAAGGTGTAACGAGGAACATGTATGTCATCTTTGCATTATGTTGTGGATTTTAATGATATATTGGTTTACTCCAACGTTAACAAGGAACAAGTAGATCATCCTTCAACTGTTTGGGGATTTTTCTTTACTCCAACATTAAGATGGAACAAGTAGGTCATCCTTGCACTCTTTGGGGATTTTGAAGGTGAAGTTGTTGTATGCTAAGTTCTTGATTTGAGGTGGATTTATGCACCATAGAATTCATATCCGGGCTTATTTAGCCTTTTTTTGAAGACAACTTGTGTGCTTAGTGTGTTAACAATGATATAATTGTGCATCTAAGTGATTGAGTATTTAATTACAATGTTTAATGTATATTTCAAACATGTTTGTGCTTAATTGAGACACTTATAATTAAAACTAGAAAACTAGTGTTACTAGCTTGAGCTAGATGTTGTTCTAGTGGATCTCGATGCATTATAATTTTATTAATGAATTAATAATGTGATTATTGTATAATTATATGTGTAAAAACGTGTTTATGTTGTTAAAACTTTAATTGAATCAGGACAAGAGTCAAAAAATTGTTAAAGATCAAAATGGGAAAAACTAGTTCTTAGCTTAAGGAACTAGTTTGTTGGCGTGGATGTTATGCTTGGTGAGTTTATTAAGATGATATATGTATTATTAAAAAGCTGTAAATCAAGTGTAAATAACACCATAAGGCTTGGGATGGAAGGACAAATGCTTAAGACAAGTTTAGATGTCAAAAGAGTGAAATCAAATGAGGGTATGGAAATATCCACATGGATAGACCACTTATCCTATGTACTAACCATGCGGAATGACCCCTAATCCCATGGACTTACCCTCTTAACGTAGAGGTGGCTCTCAACACAGCAAAAATTTCCCTCCTATAAATAGGACACTTAAACTTGATGTTAGACACCTTGGACAACCTTGAAACATAGAGAGGCACTACAAAACACTTCCAATAGGGTTTTTATTCTTTTACTTTAGTATTTTTATGTATTTTATCATGCATTCATCCATTGTTATTGTAAGTCCATGAGTGGCTAAAAGACCCCTTTTTTGGGGTTAAGAACAAGAACATGATTACTATTGCTTTGAATTGATTTAGTTTTGATTGATTATCATATTTAGTTGTTTATTTATCCTTTTTATAACTATTTAAATGATTCTCATCCCTTAAAATAAATCTATTGTCGTATTTATGAGCCTAGAAGGGGGACTAAAAGGATTGAACATGGGGATAAGTGGAGCAATGATCTTATACGTTTATAAAATAAGGGATTCGAATTAGCATCTAGGATAGGGATATACCTATAAGACTTGTTTTATTCACTTGCAAGATTACATTTTCATACATCCAAATGGATTATTACATGCCCACTCAACGATGTACTTTTAATCTCCAGTTACGTAGAAGATTAAAGGTTGAGAGACCATGATCATACGATAAACCCTGTGAATCAACAAATAAGATAACTGATATAACCAATTAAGTTAGAGAGCTTATTATGATAGTTCGTAGTACTTTAACCTTGGTTTATCCGTATTGATTATCTAAGAAATTTACTTTAATGCACTGTTTGATTTACTTTTCGTTTATAAATCAAAAACTCTTTTGGTTACACTACACTGGTTAATCTCAATTGTGAACTAAAATTCAATACTTGCTTAACACTTGTCCCGATGGGATTGATACTTGGCTTCTAAAGGGCCACTTTACTACTTAGTGAAACCACTTACACTTGTGTTTGTGCTTGTGCATAAAATTTTTTTGCACTGTTTCCGCAGACTTGTAAATTGGCAACTATCTTAGTTTTATGCTTTACTTTTAAGATTTCTTTAGTCTTGGTATTGAATTTGTAGGAAACAGATTTGCAAATTAGTAAGTTGGAAAGGGATTGGGAACTGGTTAAACCAACCCCCGAACCTAAGCGACACTTTCACCAATTGAATAGAGAAATAGTCCTTCTCTACCGCATCCTATAAATTCTAGAGGAACAAGATAATCCTTCACTTATGGCTGAAGATCCACCATCTCGTAGGACAGTTTGCAAAGTGGAAATCTTAATTTTTACAAATTTGACCTCCCCTTTTCAAAAACCGACTGATGGAGGTATCTTTGAGCTGAAACAGAACATGGTACAGCTTTTGATCTATAGTGGACAGCTCATAGGGCTTTCACATTAAGATCCACATGTCCACCTATAGAACTTCTTGGAGATCAGTGACACATTCATCTCTATGGGTGTGTTAACTGACTAGGTTAGGCTGACGCTTTTCCTCTTTTCATTGTTGAGCAAGTAAATAAGTGGTTGAATGATAAGTAGGCAAGTTCAAACACAACTTGGGATGACTTAGCCCAAAAAATTCTCATTCGATTTTTTTAATCTGGAAAGACTGTGAGACTGAATAGTGAGTTTGTGAGATTCAAACCAAACCTATATTAAAACTTATATTATGCATGGGAAAGGTTCACAGATCTTCTTTGGGATAATCCACATCATCAGTAGTCCAATGAGGTACTAGCTCACATGTTTTTGAAGCACTTGATCGTAACACACAAATTTTTTTAGATTCAGCTGTGGGTGGTCTTGTACTGAAATTGACATATGATGAGCTATGCACCTTGTTAAAATTGATTGTACAAAGGAATATCGAGTAGCATGCTGACTCAAGAAGTGCTCCAAAAAAGTTGTAGGTGTGTTACAGGTGGAATAATTTTCTGCTTTATTATCTCATATTACTGCACTATAGAATCAGTTAACTACTCAGGTTAGTAATATAAAATTAGGAGTTACTCAGCCTGCAGGGACAACTAATTCAATTCATTAGACGAATACTTTGTATAGGATTTGTGGAAATAGAGGTAATTCTGCAGCCATATGTAGTGCAAATCCTAAATCACTGATGTTTTTGGGCAATGCTCAAAGGCCAAATTATGTCCTACAATCAAAAGTGGTAGACTGAGCAACCAATTCAATCATGGAACACCCAACAATAACAGTTTCAATAGTAGCAGGTTAAAGGGAATGGGGACACGACTCAAACTACCAAGATGTAAGAGATGTTGAAACAAATTATAGTTTCTCAAGCACAGTTTGTAGCATATATGAATAGACAGTTGATGGATACAAAGAACTTGGAGATACAGGTTGGAAAAATGCAGAAGGCACAAAATGCCAGGCCTCAAGGTGGTTTGCCCAGTAACACAGAATCTCCTAAATAACTAAAGGCAATCACTTTAATGAGTGGTAAAGAGCACAATGAAGAACCTCCAAAGAGAACTAAGAAAGTAGATGTGGAGTTGGTTCCTCAACAAATAAATGATAGAGTTGTTAAAAATTCAAGAATGTTTGGGTACTCAAAAACCAATGTTTCTGAATAGGAGAAGCAAAGACTACCAACACATTTCGCATAGAGTCTTAGAAAGGCAAAGGAAGATGCATGCTTTAAGAAGTTCTTTGACACATTTAGAGATCTTCATATTAACCTTCATCTTTTAGATGCCTTATAGGGAATGCCCAAGTATTCTATGTACTTGAATGACATGGTCACTAACAAATTTAAACTATAAGATGTTGAGATAATATAACTTACTAAGGAGTATAGTTATGCGGTGATGCACAAGATGCCAAAAAATCTTAAAGACCCCGGGAGTTTCATGCTCCCAATTAAAATTAGAAACAGTGAGGTGGTCAACGTACTTAGTTAATTAAGGGAGAGAAATAATTTGATGCCACTCTCCTTAATCAATATGTTGGGTTTGGGGAAACCATGACCGAGCTCTATGATACTCCAATTGGTAGACCAAACCCTATCCTATCCTGAAGTAATCATAGCGGAAGTTCTCATAAAGGTTAGTAAGTTTAATATTACTATTTATATTAATGTTTGAGATTTTCAGGTTGACAAAAGAGTGCCAGTCATCTTGGGACATCCATTCTTATTGATGGGAGGATCCTCGATCGATGTGAGAAATAACATGCTCACAATGAGGTTGGATTGTGAAGAGGCAATTTTGAAAGTGTAAAACCCACTCAACACAATGTCCAACTAAAATTATTTGTGTATGATTATAATGATTAAAGGGGATAAGTTTAGGGTGGTGGAGTTAAGTCCACTAAAGACATTTTCTGACTTTCTCATGAAGTGGCCCAAGTCACAACCACCCACACTTAAAATGATGTAGACTAATGAGCCTAAAAATGCTATTATTGGGAGAGTTTTTGACCTTGCGAGTTACCCTCAATAGGTAAGAAATGAATAAAAAGATGGCCTATAAGTAGGAGGAAGAGAATGAAGGAAAACGGATGAGTCGAAGAGTGACTAGTATTGTGAGAATAAATCAGGAACTATTTGGGAAGTGACCCAGTTAAGGTATGTTTTATTTTCATTATTTTAGTTTTTACTTCACTATTATTTTGTTTAGTTGAGTCATAGGTTGATAAGAAGTCTGAGTACCAGAAAATCTAGTTAAGGATCATGGTGAAGACTAAATATGGGGTCCTAGGACCCTTTTAATAGATAAAGATGCTACAAGTTAGGCTTAGAGGCCTCAGGGAGTATTTCTACCTCAACTTTTAAAGTATACTTCAGGGACAAAGTAGATTTTTAAGTGTGGTATGGGGAAATTCCCATTTTTAGGAGTGATTTTAATTTATTTTTTTTTAAGTATTATTGTGATGTTCTTGTTAATGCAATATCTGATTAAATAATGCAAGTGTTTAGTTGTAAAGGAATCTTTATTTTGTTAATTACTACTTTTGAGACTCCTAGGCTCATGTTTAGGACTTCTATACTTGTTGGCTTAATGTTGAATTCATATTATTCTTCGGTTAAGAGTGTAATGATCTTACTTGAGTTGACATGTGCCATATGCGTGTGAGGTTGTTTTGTATTACTTATTGAATTTGATGCTAGAACATCCCTGGTGGGTGTCAAAGCCAAATAATGAATGTGGGTTTAGGAGATGATATAAACATTTCTTTGATAGCCATGTTTTATACCTTGTTTTGACCCTATCCTTTTGCATAATCCTAGTTAATCCCATTGATCCTTTAGCTTATTTTCTTTGGCAGCCTCATTTATTGCGTAATTCACTTCTTTTATAGACCTTAATTTGATCCAAAGCTCCCAAGATCTTTAGTGTAAAATTAATTGAGTTAAGGAGTTTGTAATTCAAGTAGGGAAAAGGCAAAAGTGAGGCCCCAAAATAGTAGTTAGTGGCATGGACAATTGATGTGTTGTTGTTGGGAGTTAATGAATTTTTTGTTAAAAATGGAATAAAGAATTAATATAATATAGTCCCACCATAGTGTATGTGAATTATCTTAATTAGTTGGGGTAGAACAAAAGATGTGTGAAGGTAGTAGAGGTGAGAATTGGTTGTTAGAGATTGGTATTAATTGTATAATGCAATTTATTAAAGAACATAGTGAAGATAGTCACTATTCTTTGAAAAAATATTTCCTACCTATTCCTTAGCCTACATTACACAAGTAAAGACCTATTTGATTCTAAGCTCTAACATTCTTATATTAGTGGAGTACTACACTAAGGGAAAGCCTATGGTTCATCTTTTTTAACTTATGAATTCCTTGTGAGAGTGAGCATAACTTTATTCTTGTACCCATTTTATGATAAACTAAATATAAATATATGAGTGATTATTGGTAACTCTCTCTTGGTGAAGGAACATGTTCAATGATAGTTGGGTGAATTATATGACATCTTTGTTTGAAAATTATTCATGGGTTTTCCAAATAGGTGAGTCAATTCTTTAGGCTAGGATATTACGGAGTAGTATTCCTGAACTTTCAATTATGTACATAGCATGCTTAGTGTTGAAACTTGTATTTTTTTTAGTCATTGTAGTACTAGCTTGATTGTCTTGCTCTTAGTTGGAGTGCATAGACTTGTTTTGAATAAAACTTGGGTGTTTAATGTGGTAACAATTATATAATTGAGCATTTATGTAAGACCCCACAAAATTCTCTCGTAGTTTGAGCCTTAGAGCATGTTAAGTGAAGTATAAATCTGGCCCTAAAATATTGAGAAGGGACTTCCCAAGTGACAAATATTTTTAACCATGTATAATTTCCCTAATATAAACTTTTTTCATGTAAAGCATTGAATAAGCTTTCCATCGATACAAATTTCGTCAAAATCCATCATCGGACGAAGAAGTTATGGCCGTTGTACTAAAAATAGTCAGAACCCGCCCAGGTGCAACGACCGGGTTGACAGACCATCGAGCTTGCAATGGACAATCGCCCAATCCATCACAACAAATGAAGGGACTGTCCCAAGTGCGACGACCTGGACAATGGACCATCAAGACTGCAATGGACCATCGCTGGGAATATCGCCACTGAGGCAGTGTGGCCTAATCCTAGCCAACATGCGACGGATAATCTAGCGGACCGTTGATTTTGCGATGGACCATCGCTGAGACCGTCATGCTGAGGTAGTTTATTCGTTTTTTGACCAACATATGATGGATGATTCGGTGGACCATTAGACTAGCGATGGACCATCACTTCGACCGTCACAGTCCCTGATCGGTAATTTTATATCGATTTTAAAAGGAATTTCTGGTCTTTTTCGACTATTTTTATCCTCTATTTATAACCAATCAAGGCTCACAACTTCATTTCTCATCTTCAATATCAAAATATAGGGTTTTTATAATATCAAAACCCTACTTTCTTCTTCAAGAGATATCAAGAAATCAAGAATCACCCCAACAGCCTTTAAGAAAGAGTTTCCTAAGGTATGCAGATGTTGATTCTTTGGTACCATTCATCCACGAAACTCAAGAAATCTTTTCTAAATTTCAAAGATTTTATAGATATGAGTTTTCATGATTCATATCAGTTGAAATTGATTTCCATGCTATTATTGAGCTTTTAGTTCATGTTTTGTTTATGAGCTTTCAAGCTTTGACCCTAGTATGCCATATTCATGTGATGTGTTCATGTCAATTAAGTGAAGAAATTGTTGTATAATCAAATAATGCTACCCATATGTTTGATAAAATCCTTATGTGAAGGAATTAGAGCCATTATAGCATGTTGACTAGAAATCCCTAATTGTGTGCAAGCTCAAGCATGCCAAGTGTTTGTTTAAAAACCTTAGTGGATGAATTGTGATATCATAGCATGAAATTCCCCAATTATGTGTTCTTCGATACATGCTAAGACTTTAATACATGCTGAGTGTTTGATGTAAGACCTTGTTGAATGGAATATGAGCCAATTGCATGTCTCCCTATACTATCACATGTTTATGATTTCTAAATACTTGAAGAGATGCCTTAGTGATTGTGATGATGAATGAATGTCCATGGTCTTGATTATTCAAGATTGATTATGTTTTAATTTTATGTTATCGAGTCCTAGGGGTTATTTATACCCGATAAATTAGCTGCAGTCTAGAGCCCATGTCGGTTTCCTCGATAATCTTAGTTAATCCACAATTCTCAGAACTCAGTGAGTTATAGAACTCTGTACTCTCAGATAGGTATAGAACATAAATCATCTTGGTATCACTATTATTCTAGCCTCAGTTAAGTACTCAACTCGGATCTACAAATATTCAAGTATTCAGTTGGGAACTCAGTACCATGCAGTTAGATAACGAGATTCAGCAGTATTCCATTAGATATAAAACTATGTAAATTCAGCGTAACTTAGTTAGGTCATTCAAGAAATATGATCAGTAACAAATTCAACTTAGTTTAAGTTTAGTTAAGAATCAGTTAAGAGTCTTTTAGTTTGATGTATGTGCTAGATCGAGCGAGTGCAGGGATGGTGATTCCCTGTTAGAGAGGCAGAGTTGTTAGGATCAATCCGTGAACTCCAGAACTACATATCCAGCGCAGGAGTAGGAGTGATCCATAACAATAAGGCTTGACTATTATATTGCCTTAGGCTTGACTTCCTGTGAGGGTCACCTATTTGAGAGGCTTGACCAGAGTAGGGACTCACCAAAGCGCTTTGAAGTTATGGTATTCATGGCTATAAGATGAATCTCGCCAATCACTTGGCGTATAACATGAGTTATGGAAACGTAGCACATTATATAGCGTGAGTACATAACTCTCTATCATATGTATAAACATGAACTGATCATGGAACTAAATAGTAAAGCATGAGTAGGTATTAGGATCACTGAGAAACATTGAGATAGGAATGGGTTGAGATTCACCCTTACTTTTTTATGTTCTATATCATCATGAAATCACTACAAGAATCTAAGAGTCTTACTTGGTTATTCGCTTAGTCATCTCCCTCTTAGCTTCAAGCCATCATCTTCAGTTTTTGGGAGACACCTTGCTAGACTTTAAACATGACTGCACTCACTGCACTCTGGGTTCTGAAATATGAAAATACATAAAATTAATAAAACTTAACCCGAAAGACCACATATGATAGTGGAACGCCCACTTCTAATACTACCTCCTGAGGCACACTCTATTATTCTGTAACCTCAATAGTTATTATCTATTACTCAAACACTTACTAACTTCGAATGTGCATGAGTATCCCCAAAGTTGAAGTGCACACCCTCTAGTACCTTTACTCTTATTTTAATCAGTAGAAGTTTCAAGCACTCGAGCTTAGATTATAACACCAAACATGGGTATCACCAAGTCTTCAATGAGCCACTCTATTTCTATCATAGTCTACCAACATAGCAACTTCAAACTTATTTTCCTCTACCATGAGAATCAAGCACATATCAAAAGGCTCAATGCTATCAATGAAAGGTCCTTAACTTTGCTATTTAGAACACCATATACCATCTAGCTAATCTTTTTCCACCTAGCAACTCCACAGTACCAGTAGCCACACACAACATGTAATAGCCTTAGAAAAATACCACAGCTTCATACTACCTTGGGCATACTTCTATATCACATATAAAATGTCATAATTCGATACGAATCAAATAAACTTAGGCACTTGCATATGCTGTTCAAGCCTATAAATCACTTCCATATAACTAGTATCATAAACCAAGGAATTATCATATCCACATCCATGGCCATCAATTGTTTCAAACTTAATGCCTAGTGATAAACCTGATTTACAACAAACCTTGCACACAATCCTCACTTAGAAACTATGAAATAAACATCAAGAAACACTAGAACACTAGAACATTATAACCACAATGATCGATCATGACCTTAAGGTTTTCCATGTCATAATCCACTAGCGAGTACTATTTTAGCACATCATGCTTACAAATCTATTCCCATGAAACATATAACATTAATCTCTTGCCACTATTCACCACCACACAATTTAAATACAAGCCTATAGTCTAGCATCAATCATTTACCACCAATGAAGAGTGCAACATAATATAAATATACTAATCCTTCACGTTGGGATATTCTACCCAAATAGTTGAAAAATACAGTAGATACTTTCTCACAAGTAGTGTTAGTTTACAACTACTAATGAGAAGAAGGTTAAGGGGTAAGGTCACATAATAGACATGATCAACCGTAATCTTATATTATAACCATACAATCTTATCTATTTATACAGCTTTCTCACATCACAATTACTTACCCCAATGGCCATTTAGACTACCTTCAAATACCACATACGTCAATGAGTCTATACTTATAACCTACTGGCTAATCTAGCCATTTTCATATATAGCCTTTAAGGAGTTTCTATAACCACCTTAAATATCTACTCTGGGTTGTTTCTCTATTTTGAAAGGAAGAAATAAAATAACATTCTGAGTCAAAACTTCCTCTATGGACTACCATACAATCCATAAATGGTACCACCATATTATTCTACCACCACGAAAGTGTAAATCA
Organism: Capsicum baccatum var. pendulum; assembly: GCA_030864225.1. NCBI lineage: Eukaryota > Viridiplantae > Streptophyta > Magnoliopsida > Solanales > Solanaceae > Capsicum > Capsicum baccatum. The sequence goes on from CM061556.1 coordinate 101,947,184, forward strand.
TTCTTAATCAATGGTTATCCAACTATAAATATTTAATCACAAAAGTCGCACTCACTCTGACCTCTAACCTTGTGACTTCATATCACAAACTTTTTGGTCTAATTTCACAACCAATAGGTCATGACATCGACACTCAAACATATACTACTACTCAGGTGGAAATATAGTTCCAACAAACACAAGAATAATAAGATGAACAACAATTTGCTAGTGAATCAAAATAGGCCTCACATAACTTCACTAGACTTTTGTTTTCAACAACACAATGATATCATGATTACAAGAGATAGAAGCTTGATACACAATATTCAATGATTCAAGAATAGACATCTTACTCTAGTCTTAATTGAATGCATCAAAATAACGAGGACACAATTTTACACTAGGGAACTCCTCTCCCATCCTTTATGGCACATCTAAAATTTTTACTAGATAATTGGAGAATATCTGGAACACCAGAGTGAGGAAGAAATTAGGATAACTTTTATTTTCGTATGGGTGACACCATAACACAAATTAGAATATGAAGGAGGAATATTCTGATCTATAGAATGAACTAGAACATGAATAAAGAGAGACATTTCTAAATGTCTTGTAGCCTTTTCTTATAAGTATGGTATGCTGCACACCCATAAAAAAGAATCTACCTGATGCGATTTTGTTGACACCCTAGTACAATGAACCATTCTTTGATACCAAGTTTGTCATGATCCAAACTGAAGCCCTGGCCATGACGAGCATTCTCAAATAAGAAGGCTCGAAACGCCCTCTATTTATCTGGTAATCATGCACATAATTCATATGATCAAAGTAACACGAAATATACACAATAATATAGAAACATGTTCAATAATTTAAAATATTTTAAGGCCTAAAAATGTGCCCAATAATATTTAATAAACATCTGTAATAGTTTGTGAATTCTCTACTGACATACTATCTGAATAACAGGGACAAGGCCCCCAGCAGACCAAAAACCATACTGAAATAAATACCTAACTGACTAGGACTTCTGAAGCAAAGAAGGATCACCAACTAAACTCTGAGACAACCCTGACTGTAGACTCTACTGAGGATCTGGACCCCTTGAATGTGCCTTAGTACCTGGGCAAAAGGGGGGTCAGCACAATTGTACTGGCATGGGAAGCAATCCAAAATAGAGTAATTGAATATATATATATATATATATAATACGTGAGAGCAAATTTTCATCAAAGATTATGCATAAAATAGTTCCTGAAAAACACATGGTGACCTTCTGAAAACATGATTTTTCTATGCCCATGAGAATTTAGGAAAACCCCGTGTACCTCTATTTTAGAAAATAATGGGTGCTTCTTGAAGCCTATGGATTGGGGATTTCAAATATCTAATCAATTTTGAAAACCCAGGGTTAAATCTTGATTTATTTGGGTTTTTAGTTTGAACCCTTGGGAGTATTCTTAAGAATTTTTATATGAATGTGGAAGTATTTTGGAGAATTGGGTACTGAATTTCGTGTTTATGGCTGAATAAGGGGGGAGAAATGACAATATTGCCCCAAAAATAGAGTGTTTAAGTCATTTAAAACAAAAAGATATGCGCCCCATATGGCATTGCATATATTTACATAGGCACCACATATGAAATCGTCTATATTTACATAGGCGCCACATATGATATTGCCTCTAGTTACATAGGTGCCGCATATGATATCGCTTATATTTACATAGGTGTCGTATATGCTATCGCGTATGTTTCTTAGTGGCCATGTGCAATTTGTTAGGCGACGCATATTACTTTGAAAGGCCATAACTTCTTGCTCGGGTGTCAAATTTTAGCAAAATTGGTATTGTTGGAAATTTAACTCGAAGACCTATCATTTGACACATAGAAGGATCTCTAATTTGACATATACAAATAGTTATAATCGATGGAAGCTAACACAAATTACAACGTCCACTAAAACCTAATCAATCAAATAGATTCATTTGATTCATGCTCTAAAACCTCTATGGTCTAAATTCATGCTCAAATAGATTCAGATACTACATAATTGATTAACATGACAAATTGTCTTAGGATTTAAGGCTTTGGGATTATCAACGTATCTGAGTCATGGTTTTATTCTTGCCTGATATGCAGGGTGTTATAGAAGTACAAGTGTGGATTCTTGGCTGGCTTAGCAGACATCGCTAGCCAGGACAAGACTAGTAACTGATTATCAAGCAACACTCGATAGGGATCGTGATAGAGTGCGAGGTGGTAGAGCTTGAGTTATTATAGCTTATTAGTATATACCTCCAGATAATGAAGATGAAGATATGGTATTTGTTAAGCCTACTAGAATGGAGCCATTCTTCTTCTTACTCAACTTCCAAATGTAAAATTTTATATTTCCATTGCAATGATCCAGCTATTAAATTTAAAAGGTGTATTTTCAAGGTTATTGACAAATAATGTGAACATGCATCTTGAAAAATTAATCGGGATTTGCACTTTTTATGCTATCACAGGGGTTGATCAGGAAACATTGAGATTGAGGTTGATCTCATTTTCATTAATGCGATGGGGTAATGTATTATGAACTAGAGTTGAGAATTGAGTGCAAGATGTATTCTAGGATATTCTTATTTAAGCTTTGTGTCTGTGTTTGTGTTTTGTTGTTCTTAAGGACATGAAAAAGTTCTAAGTTCAGAGTGATGATATGTTCTAGAAAAATGGTAGATTTGATGCTTAAAATAGTGAAATTATAAATTGACTCATGTTATTTTGTTGGATATAATATGTTCTTTACGTGTTCTCTAGGAAATTAGGTAGGATGTGGCTTGGACTGAAAAATAAAAGAATATGCTCCCAAGAAGTAAAGTACTGATCATGCTACAAGTTTTTTATGTCACCTTATAACTCATAGAACAACTCATAAAGAAAACAATGGCTTGAACTAAGTCAAGGAACTATGTAATAGAAGGTTGTGAGTCATAAGGACCTTATACAACTCATTGTGAGAAGTCGTACTATGACCAATGTCTAAAGCCTTTAAGATTGATAATCTAGTTCTTGCAACTGAAGATCACAAGTCTTTATGTTTTAGTACGAATTGTGGTGAGGTGTCATAAAGAGAATAAACTTAAGTTCCATGAAGATGAAAAGCTACTAGAGTGACTACGATTAGCAGGATACAACTCATAATTTATCTATATGGCTCATCACCATTAAACACAAAAGAGAGATATGATAGTAGGCATCGAGTCGTAAGGAGATCTAATAACTCATTGCTAGGGGATTATCTATTGTTGACTTAATTTTCCAATTCTTCTTTAATTAGGATTCCTTGGTTATTTTGATATACTCTAAATACCTTGGGTTATTCCTTTCTGAGATTTTGCATTTTTTATAATTTTCTTCATACTCTTGCAAACTTTGTTCCTTGATATGATTGTTCTTGAGTTTTCCTTTCATATTTTGTTGGAGATTTTAGCTTTTATTTTTGTAGTATTGCACAGTTATTTACTTGTCTTCATGTTTGATTTCCATGGATTGTTGCATAAACATGAGCGGTTAGTTTCCTTCACTAGGGTTGTGGTAACAGTGGTGGATTAACTACGTAAGTGAAGTGTGAGATTTATCTATCCTAGTATAAATGTGTGAATTTCAAACTTCTTTATAATAATCACTCCCCACACTACTACAGAAGATTAGGAATTTTCTGTGTTCGGTAATATCCTCACAATGGTGTTTGAGATTAGGAAAATAAGGTTATAATTGTGATGCAAGGCTCTCAACCCTTTTCTAATCAAATCGAGACTCAAATGGTAAGATTCGCACGAAAGTTATAGATAAAGACAAGTAAGGTGATGCCCTATGGTTCAAAAGGTTAGGGGTAAGATTTATCAACACGGTGACAAGATTGTATATAATAGACAACTTTTCAACTTTTCATGCAGAGCATTGGGTTAGATGGGTAAAACATGAGAAACTAATTTGAAAATCCAAGGGGTAAACAGTCCTAGTTTTCATCTTCTATTGTCTACAAACTCAAGAATTCAAGTTCGACTACATATTTCTATCGACTTTAAAATTCCCCCATTTAATATTTTTGCACTACTCATGGAGTTTGTCAACTTTGAGAGACCGATCCAAGTATTTATAGTAGGTTTTATCCACCCCTGGTTTGGACACAATATTTGACATCACTGCAACATACTTCATTGGAGGTTAATTTTGGGAGAAATTAAATTTTGACGTCTTTGCCATGGAATATAATTTTAATTATTGACTAAAGTTGGTAAAGTTTATGGGTTTTATTTTTGCTTTAGTTGGGAATATACCAGTGTATGTCTAGCATTCAAAGTCAAGGAAAACCATTACTTCCCATTCATTGAAAGTCCAAGAGAATTCTGCAGACACTAAGAAAGATGTCAGAGCATGTTTGTAATGGTATTCTAAAAGGGGTTCGGGGTGACCCTCTTGCTATACCTCTTCCTACTATAGGATATCCACATAATTTAGCTAATAGATAGGTGTATTAAATGTAAGCAGAGGCAACCAAACACCAGAGAAGAGCAGTTTAGGAAGCCTAGTTGGATCAGCAGGCACAACTAGCTAGGCAAAGACCAATAGGTGATCGTCAAGAAGCACTAGGAGTTGATAGGGATAGTGTGTGAGGTGGCAAAGTTTGATGATTCCTACCTATCAGTAGCTACTACCATATGATGGAGATGAAGATATGGTATATGTTGAGCTTGTTAAGACAAGAGCCATTAATTCTTTTTCTCTAACCCCCAAAAGTTAAGTTTGATATTACTAGTGCAATGATCTTGTTGTTGAATTTAAAGGGTGTATTTTTGGGGTTATCAACAGATGATGTGAGCATGCATCTTGCAAATTTTACTAGTATCTACACTTTTTAAACTATCCCAGGAATTATTCAAGAATCATTGAGATTGAGGTTGTTCCCATTTTCATTGATAGAAAAGGGTAATGTTTCGTGAACTAAAGTTTACAATTGAGAACCAAAGGTTTCCTAGGATCTTCCTATTTAATCATCATGTTTGATTTTATGTTGTCTTGTGACTAAGGAGAAGCAAACATTATATGTTGAGGGTGTTGATGTGTTGTGAAAATATGGCATATTCAATGCTTAAAATGATGAAATTATGCATTAACTCACGTTGTTTTATTGGATATGGTGTGTGTTTTATGTTTTTTGTAAGATATAAGGTAGGAAGTGGATTAGAGTGAAAAATAGAAAAAAAATGCTCTTAAGAAGAAAAGTACTGATCTGGCTACAAGTTATTATGTCACCTTATGACTTGTAGCCTTACCTATAAGGATAACAATTGCTTAAAATAAGTTGAGGAAGTAAGTAATTTAAAGATACTAGTAGTAAGGATAGACTATGATTCATAGTGAGAAGTTGTACTATGACCAGTTTCTAAATCCTTTAAGATTGATACTCTAGTGGATTTGATAGAAGACCAAGAGTGCTCATGTCTGAGTATAACTCATGGTGAGAAGTTGTAAGGATAACAAACTAAAATTCCATGAAGATAAAAGCTATTGGAGTGACTTTAGTTAAAAGGATACGACTTGTATATATCTATTTAAGTCGTCACCACTGAAGAAAAAAGAGATCTATGATAGTATGTAGTGAGTCATAAAAATACCTAACGACTCTTTGCCAGAGGCGTAACCACTGCCGACTTAATTTTCCCATTTTTCTTTAATTATGATTCCTTTGTTATTTTGAGATACTTTAACTATACCTTTATGAGTTTACGTATGTTTTATAATTTTCTTCATACTTTTCGTATACTTTGATGATCGATAAAATTGTTCTTAAGATTCTGGTTTTGTATTCTAGTGGAGATTTTGGAGTTTATTCTTTCAATATTGTTCAATTAATTACATATCTTCTTCATTGATTTCCATGGATTGTTCCATAAGAATGAGCAACTAATTTCCTTGTTTAGGGTTAGGGGAACCTTGGTGGTTTACCTATGAATGGAAACTGAGAGATTCATCTAGCCTAGTGTAGCTTCATGTATTACAATCTTCTTTATATTAATCATTCCCCAAGCTACTGCAGAAGCTTGGGAATCAATTGTATTCAATAGAATCCTTACGAAGGAGCTTGTAATTGGGAAAAGATGTTATAATAGTGATTTGAAGATATAAACCCTCATCAAATGAACTTGAGACTCAAAAGGTGAGAGTTGTACTAATGTTAAAGACTAGGGATATCAAGGCGTTCCCTAAGAGTCAAAAGTTGAGCGGTACGAATTATCAATGCATTCACAAGATGGTTGATGATACCTAGCTTGTCAACTTTTCATGCAATGCAGTGTGTTAGGTGGGTCAAACACGAGTAACTTATTGAGTTAAGAAGATCGGGGGAACATAGTACTAGTGTTCCTTTTCCATTGTATACAAACTCAGGCATTCAAGTTCAACAAATTGTTATTCTTGACTTTAACCCCCCCCCATTTACTTTGCCACGCTACTCGTGGATTTGGTCAAGTTTAATAGACCGTTCCATGTATTCCCAATGGGTTTGACTACCCTTGGTTATTGTTACTATTTTTGACATCACCGCAACATACTTCTTTGGAGGTTAGTTTTTGGTGACATAAAATTTTGGTGTCATTGCCAGGGAATATAGTATGAATAATTGACTAATGTTAGTGAAGTTTGCGGGTGTTATTTTCTCCTTTAGTTAGGCATACACCGGTGTATGCTTAGCACTCAAACTCAAGGCAAACCCTTACTCATTATCTATTTAAAGCCTGATAAAATTCTGCAGACACCTAGAAGGATATCGGAGAATGTTAGTTATGGTTTTCCACAAGGTATTCAGGATGACCGTCTCCTTTTACTTCCTCTTACTCCATGTGATCCACAAAATATTTCAAATAGACATATGGAGTTGAAATGTTTGAGGACAAATTTTTCTGCTGAGGACTATTTGAAGTTTTATATCCAAGAGAATATAAAGTTGCATGATGCACAAGTTTCTATTATATCTGGTTGTGGTAACAAGTTCTCATCTCACTTTTGCAGGACATTCCAATGAGGATTTAGGACTAAGGTAATCCTTATTACAGCTTTCCACCCGTATATCGATAGGCAAGCCATAAAGAAAATTTAGTCCTTAGAAGATACCCCTTAGTCTTGTGAATTTGATTATAGTGATAACTGGATTGACCACTTGACTCACATAGAATTTTTATAAAACAAAAGTTATCTGACACGACCCAACTAGGGGCCTTGTCGTAATAAGAATCCAAAGTACAACCATAATGGGGGTCCACCCCTTATTACCCAACCCAACCACCATTAGCATACTGTAAGTGGACTAAATTTGGAATATATAACAAGATAGCATAACTGGACAAGGACTAACTTTGGGACAGGACTATTCCTAGACTAGCCCTAACAAATCGTCCCGCCCACCAAACCATTACAACCTAATAACCAAGCCCAACCAATACAAATCCAAGGGCCATAAACCAGGACATAACAAAATCAGTTACAAAACATAATACGATTAATACCATAATGAAAAAGGATGGAACAACCAATAATATCATCAATCGGCATCGACCCTAGTACTAATACTAATGCTAAGGGAGAAACTAATACCGATCCTACCCTTTCAAACCCATAGTAGTACCACAAAGCCTCTACCCAAAAGAGTAAGAATATTTGATTGGGACATGCCCCAACCATAGCCAAAATAAATATCTAGAAATAAATTAAAATGTCTAAAAAAATATCCATTACATAAAATGGAGCCTTTTGAAGAGTTGGAAACTCATCACTTCAATCTAATAAATGTCCTCGAGTAAATCACTATGTAGGAGTAGTAGAATGGTCAGTTCCTGTATAGAGTGAGTATAAAGCTTCTCAAAGATGGGGTTGCGGGTGAACTCTAGCATGAACTTGGGATAAGGATAATATAATGACATTCATAAAACCAAGTAAAATCATCCATATGAACACAAACCTTTTGTGTATATATATTTATATATATATATTCATGTTGGGAAAGATAACCGGGTTTAGCATGCCAATACAACCTTCACCTGTGTTGTTTAGCTTTCCTGTCCTAAACCACCAATGGGCTATATGGATTCAACCCCCTTGCTGAAAAGGCCCAGTGCATAAAGGCACACAACTAGGGAACAAAACCTGTGATGACTAGTACATCCCACAAATATAAATTATGACATCATGTATACAGTCACAGGGACCAAACCTCACTTCTGCAAATATGAGATTCATATTTTGGTTACCTCGGGTCCTCCACCTTCCACGGCTTTGCAACACACCCCACTATTATTGCCCAATTAAAACCATTACCAAGAAACAGACAAATTCTTAACTCATTTGTTAACCAAGGACATTAGTAGTGGTATCATCATACCAATAATACTTGCATGTTTTCTCCATAGTCAACCACTTTCAGATTTAAGGGATTCCATGTACCCTTCATGATTTCCAATTAACAAAAACCATACACACATAGGCCTTTCCAATAAATTTAAAACCATTTAAAACATCATATCATTTAGGGTTCGATTACCGAGTTTAAACTATGCATAAGATCCATTGAAATACCAATATTGTAGTGGACACATTGTTAAAGTCATTTTACCAAACACATTGGGGGAATAGTATTTCCAAAACTAGATTCCATTACCAAAGTACTATTCTATGCAACCAGTTATCCAAAATTACCATCAATGCATATGAAAGCATATTTAAAATATGGGAAACCCATAACCAAGCATTTATAACTAAAACCCCCAAATCTTATTTGAGAACCCAAAATCATTCAACTTTAAATAATAAATACATTGTATGAAACCATGCCTTTAATTGGAATTGACAATAAAGGAAGAGAACATTCCTTAATTTATAAAGTATATACAAACAAACCACCAACAAGGTCACCAATTTAGTCCTCTAGTTGAAACCCTAGCTTCCTTTCCCAAAATCTATTGAGAGGATTATAGAGTGTTTAGGAAAAGTTTATAAGTGTTAATGAATAGAATAATAGGGTAAATATCCTCCCAAGTGAGTTACACGTCATGGGGAGTTATTAGGGTAAGTGGGGAAATGTGTAGATTACCCCCACATAAGTTGCACAAAATCCCATCATAGGGGTACAACTAAGCTTCACGAGTTGTAGTATTATGAGTGGTACCCGCCACTTATATCATAAGCCTTAACACTTAGACCTAATATTATCCAGTGTATAACTCATCCTACCCAAATCATATTGACAGTATATAATTCGTACCCTTCACCCGTATCCCTAGTAAGATAGAATCACAAAAGTTTTGAACACTATCCACTGTAGGAGTCCCTCGTATTACTCGTACACTAACTTACCTCTCTTGGTAAGCCACTCTTACTTAAGTCCAACCTAAGTTACCAAGTCTAAGGTTAAGTAAAGGAATAAAATAATCTTTAACCAACCATATGACTCGTACCATCAAGTTGTACCAATTCTAATAACAAAAATCTAACCCATCAACCAACACTATTCATCACAAAACTGGACCATACCATTCGTACCCCAACATACAGCTCATACCCATGAGTCGTATTGGGTCCAGAAACCAGAATTGTAGGAAATTTTCTAAGGTACAAAAATGAGGGTATTATATTATCACTCTAACATTGGCATGGCTCCGTTTAAGGACTTGTATTATAGGACGTGTAGGTAACCTATTGGGTGGTTTAAGATTAGTGAAAATAGGCTATTTGGCCCTGATTAGGTTCACTAAGCTATGGATAAAGTAAATGTGATTTGAGATAATATTAAGACCATCCAAAGTCATCAAAATTTCTATAAGGATGTAGGGCAAAGGGAGTTAGAGTTTAAAGTTAGTGATTAGGTGTTCTTAGTGGCATCTCCCATGAAGGGAGTGATGCAATTTTAAATTAAGGGGAATTTTATTTGCCGTTAAGTTTATCCGTATTTGGTTTTATAGAGGGTTAATAATATTGCATATGAATTAGAGTTTCCCTCTAATTTGAGCTCTATACACCCAGTCTTCCATGTGGCGCGCTACACAGCAATGCATAAGACTCTACTAGATGCGGCTTTTCAGAATCCCTAGGATACTCTTGAACCTTAGGATCTGATACCAAGTTTATAATGCCCTGAGATCCCATCCCGAGAAATCACACGATTCTTATGACCTAGAAGGACCACAAGCTAACCCTTTACTGATATCTGTACCTGTATACTTCATAATATCTTAAATAAATACAGAAACTAGCCATAAGGTTCAACACATCTATGAATAATCATAATACAGAAAAACTGAATACTAATACATCCATCTGAAAAGCCTCTAAACTGTTTGAACTACAGAGTTTAAGGGACAGTTCCCCAACGAACTCTGTTAACTAAAAATAAATAAAGTCTGAAACAATAATAGTAAACTGAGATTCGTTCTCAAAAGAACAGGACTCACTGCTACTGCTGCTGACTGGGACTGAACTGCTGAGGACACTCTGGATCCTGTTCCTCTGAACCTATGGTGTCAAATAAAACACCATAGCGTAAATATATCAGTACAAGAATGTACAGAGGATGTAGATAAGGTAGGCTAATCCAAGGTCTTATGTATGCACAATATCTAAACTGAATAATCATGAAGATGTCGCATGAGAACACATATATGAATGCACAGATCATGAACACAATCATTGCAACTCTAGAGACTAAAACTAGAATACCACTTTAATGCAGACACTGAGATACTGAATCAGTGACTCATCTGATAATGATAACTGAGAGTCTAGATGTACTCACATCATGGATTGAATTCTAAGCTTACTGCTTTCGACTAATAGGATTAGAGATCAACTTTTCTAATAGATTATTTTCGAAGAAATTATCAATAAAAAAAATTATGATCTTGTCCGAATCTGACAACATGAATATGTTGGTCGAAAATTCTACGGAAAGGGGGGATTTAATTTATGCGTGTAATAAGGTTAACAAAGTAATGAATGAATGCTGGGTTTAGTAAGATTTAATCACAGAGAATAATAAGTTAGGGTTATGTCCACCTTATGAGTTCTACGTATCTATTAACTATGAGTTATGTGGAATTCAGACATGCATGCACTTATAGAGATTCGTATTCTAATGGTAAATCCTAGTGTCTCTCAACCATCCAGAATTATTTCACTTTAACTCTCTAGAGCTTAAAGTGTAACTAACTGTACAAACTCTCCAAGAGGTTAATCCAGTTACGACACTAACTTGTAAATAGGGGTTGGTAGCCCTATTTCCTTATCACACTCTGTTTTCCAGACATGTAACTTTTCTCTCGAACAAGTTAATGCTATACTATTGTATTCTATATGTTTGCAACCAAAAGAATTCAATTAAGATGAAGAGAGTATTGATATAAGTAGGATACACATCAAGAATTCACAAACTCATAGTAATCGATAGTATCTCAAAAAGCTTCCATAACCCTAACAGAGAAGTTTAGCTACTCATAATTGTAAAGCAAAATAATGAAGACATCATCCTCATACCAAAACAATAACAGTCTCACGATAGGTATGTATTGGCGTCACTTATGAGACTGACGTGATTTCCTTGCTTGTCGGTCTTGTAGCATTTCTCTTGTCTTAAAATGTAAAAACTAAAAGTCGAATAGGAGAAAAAGAATGTCAACAACGAACAAATGAAAGGAATGCTGAAAAATTCAGCAAAATAGGGTTTTTATAACATCCATATCCTAGTCCTACTAAGTTACTGCATCCTTGTCCTAGTCCTACTAAGTTACTGCTGATATCCAAGTCTTTAGAAATACTGTTTTTGCCCGGGACAAGTTTTCCATGCATCACTTTCAGTCCACAAGATTCCAGAAGCTATCTTCCTTCTTACATGAAGTTTCCTTTGCTGCCCAACGGTCCACAAAATGCTGAAATCTTCATCATTTATACCTGAAAACATGCTAATCACATTGGTTAGCTCCCTTACAGGAAAAAGGACTAAAAGTGCAGGAATTATATATTTTGTCCTTAAAACTTAGCTAAAATATGGGTAAATTATAGTACTTTAGGCGTGTAAATACGTCCAACATCAGAATACCCAACAGAATATGAGATAGAGATCAATCCTCTCTGATCGGAGATCTATAAATATGATAATAAGAATATGTATATGAGACCAAGCCTATCTGACGGAATGGTCCATGAATCAATGGAACTATCTGAATTCCTTACTGAGATAGACGATTATACCACACAGTCCTGATTTCTAAAGATTGATACTAAAAATAGAACTGTGGGAAGTAGTTACTTAACCAACATGCCCTAACCTACCACAGGTGGGGTCCAACCTGTAACCCAAGTTGGAAGGGTATCAATACCGTGCCATGGGTAAAGATATCTCTGGTCAAGCCTCCTGATGGGATAACCCTCATAAGAAGTTAGTCTAAGGCAATATAATAGTCAAATATCTCCGACGAGGATAGCCTCTACTGATAGGGACTCTTCCATCCTACGCTGGCTACATAGTTCTAGAGTTCATGAATTTCTCCTAGTGACTCGGCCATTCTGACGGGATAGACTTCATCACTTCCCTCGCTCGGTGCTAGCTTCTACTCCCAACTAAAAGACTATGAGTGAATTCTCAATTGAACACAACTGAACTAAATCTGATACTGATCATGTTTATCAAAAGATTTGACTAAGTTACGCTGAAATTACTTAGTTCCTTATCTAATGTCAATGGTATCGAATCATGGAATCTGACTAGCGATACAGAGCTTGAATAAATTACCCAAATAAATTTTTAGATTAGAATTAAATAACTTGAATACTATTAGATCTGAGTTGATTACAGGGTTGAGGCTAGATTACTAGGGATACAAAGATTACAAAGATAATTGACATTATTGAGCTTTCTTAAGTTCTGCATTTGTCTGAGGATAGACAGTTCTATAGTTCGCTGAGTTCTGAGAATCATGGCTTGACTGGAATTATTAAAAAACTAATATGGGATCTAGATAATACCTTTGTTGTCGAGTAAAAATACCCCCAGGACTCGATATCACAAAATTAAAGCATAATTATTCATTCATCATCGCGATCATCCATATATCACCACTATCATGCATACGTTATCAAAATCATTAATACATCACCTCGAGTATTTAAGAATTACAAACATCTATTCATCATCATAATCGCGAAGGGGTCACTTTAAGCATTTCTGAATCATAATCATATAATAACGTAGAGAAAACATACTACTATATCGTACTCCATTCAATAAGGTTTTAACTCAACTATTTCATACCTAAATCAGTCTTAATATGTATTTAGATGTAAAATGGCTTGGGGAAACTTCATACTATCATGTCATTACTTACTTGCTAACCACATGGCATGTATTAAAAACTTAGCACATATCAAGACCACATAATTGGGGAATTTAGTACTATCACATCTCTACTTATTCACTAATGTCCTTAAAAAAAACTAGACATGCACGGGTTCACACTTATTTGGGGATTTCCTACTACCATGGAATAATTCATTTACTTGGGTATTTTATCAAACACTAGACATGCATAAACTAACTCGCAATTTGGGGTTTCATCTTCAATATACTAAATTGGCCCTTATGCTTCACCTAAGCTCTTTATCAAACCTAGGGGGAACATGCTTCGCATATTCAACCATTTCTACGCCCATTTGACATGAGCACAACACATACAAAGCAACATAAGGAAGATTCATCACAAATATCACATGCATTCCACCTACTAGGGTTAAGGCTCATGAATCTTGTAAACAAACATGAATGAAAACTCAACAACACATTGATTATCAATTTCAACTTATACATATCATTAAAAACTCATAAACATAAAAATATTTGAATTTTGAAAAGAGTTCTTGAGTTTCTTGGATATAAGGGACCCAATAATGAAGATCTACATACCTTACTTTTTGAAAGTTGATGAATTCTAATGCTTGAGACTCTATCCGCACTTGTAAGAAATAATTCTCGAAGCCCACACTATGAGGAACTTGATTCTTGAATAAATCTTGAAGAATTTATGATTGATTTTTGTAAGATTAGGGTTCTTGAATGAAATCCTAGTTATATCTTCTTAAGAGAATTAAGAGAGATGATGGAGAAATTAGGATTTAGAGGTGGATGCTCATATTTATAGAGAACTCCAAAAGGTAGAAAATGACAAAAATACCATTAGAAAAATATACTTAAATTGCTGAAAAAAATATCTGAAGACATCCGAGATAAGTCGTAAAGTTGGTGATAGGCCATCATGAATTGTCGTCACAAAAGGGTAAAACTTTGAGTTTTTGGTTAAGGTTGACGACATTGGTGATTGGATGTCACAGGCATGATGGCTTGTCACAAAATGTCATCACCAGGGGTAAAAATTTGCCCCGGGATAATGACATTATTGATAGGTCATCACACTCGTGATGACTTATCAAGAATGTCATCACTCAGTTTCTCAGCCTAACATGCTGGAGTAAAATAGGAATAACACTTTGCTCCGATATTAATTTTTGATTAAATTTGTATCGTTAGAAAGACAATTCAAATATTTTTCATTTTATATATATTAGGTTCTCTAATTTGATATGTACAAAGTTTCATGGTCAATTAAAATTGACCAAAGTTTTGACACTTACTAAAACTTGAACGGTAGGAAAGGTTTTAACTTGTCATTGAGTTAGGAGACCTCTATTATCTTAATTCATGCTCAAATAGATTCCTACACGATTCAAAGTATTTCCTACTTGGGAAGATATTTTTGAAACATTTTGACTCAGATTTATTGCTTTACCAATTATGCTCTAAGGCTCAAACTGGTAGAGAATTTTATGGGGCATTACAGAAACTTATATAGATTCTCATATTTCTTCATTTATGTTAAATTTAACTTAGTCTTGAGGTAACAAAAATAATTCGTCTTAAATTCCCACTGATATAGTTTTCTCAAATAGACAGCTACAAGGTCATGTGTTTGATAAAAAAACATCCGATCTGTGCCTTTAATTTCTAAAGTTTGATAGATTTCATACATGTTCATGAAAATCGTGCACTAATCCATATTCAGATATGCTCTCAGATCCCTTCTCAGAATCCTATGATAGCATGTGACCTAAAGTTAGAAGCATGAACCTAGAATTTTAAACGTAGTAAAGTTAGGATTGTGTTTATTTTAATTTAGTAGATTATGTATCCATGGAACCAGAATGGTGTTATGTAGTTTTCTTAATAGCTCTCTTAGAGAGATTTCTTAGTTAAGGAAGTCTTATAGTATGTTAATTCTTTAGTAAGGGTGGAGATTAGGCAACGACCCTAATGATAGAGGAGCTTGTTAAGGTTGAGTATGTTCATATAATTTTGTGTGGATTAATGTTTTATGATTCCTATCCAGTAGTAATAAATAGGTAATATTGTATGATAAGCTCGATGGATATCCATGTAAAGTTTTAGAATCTATGTTTGACTCTTGGATGATATAGTAAATAGAAAAGAAGTGCCTGAAATTCTAGAGGGTGTGAACTCATAGTACGGTGATACTAGTATTGTGGTATTATTGTATGAGAACTTCGATTGATATCCATGTTAAGTGTTAGAATCTTATTTATATATGGTTTATATTATAACACATAACAAGAGTTTGAGCAGTTTCATGTTTGTATATATGTGGATAAATGCATCGTGCATTAATGAATTCCTAGTAAGAGATTGAATTTACTTTTTGAAGTGTTAAGAAGAATTATTCTTGAGATAAAATATTCGAAATAGGCATGGGGTATCAAGTTCTTGATTTAGACTAGTATTACAGTGTTATGTGTGCACTTTGTAATTTTGAGTAGGCTTGAACATAGTTCGAGAATTTAGTTCAGCAAAGATATTAGTAGATAGAGTTATCAATTCCCATGTTAAGATTATAAGTAGCCTCAAGTGAAGTGCAGTGTTGAATGGGAAATGAATATTTGAGGGAGTATTTGAGGAGAATATCTAAGCTTGTAAACAATAGTTTTGTTGCTTAAGGCATAGTAATTCTATCCTAGCTTGTGTTTTATAGGCCTACATTCTATGTTATATAGGTGTAGAAAGGTTGTGATTCCTTATTCAGATATCTTACATAGATCATGCCCAGAATTATTTGCTCCCTAATATTATTAGATTTTCTTACAAAGAGTGTTAAAGAACTACTCCAATTAAGTATAAGATTTCAATATAATTCAGTACGTATAACCAGCAATTCAGTTTAGAGTAATGAATACGTAAGGATGATCTTAACTTATTTCCAACTGGTATTTGATTATGATGCACTGTCATACTTTTGCGGAATTGACATGGTCACGAAAATTGCATACTCTTTTCAATAGAAAGCTTACATGTTGGAATGACTTGTTCATCAAGATGAGAATTAAGGTTGACTACCAACATATGAAGTTGCGATTATTTCTAGATGCTATATCTTGATTCAATCTCTATGTAGTAGTCTTGATATATCAAACATGAAAGTATTGCCAAGATTACAAGAAGTATGACTGTACTGATTATATTGTTGGAACATATCACCTAAATGTATGTCGATGAAGTCTGAGTAATCGATATCATTCACTTAATTAGTTTGTGTCAGCAAATTAAGTGTGGGGTGGTGCCACTATTGTCTGTTTGTTGATTGAATCTTCCGAAATGAATCTAACATGACTCTATTGAGATCTCAGGTACAATGGCACCAAAAGACAAGAAAAGCAACCACTTCACAAAAAGGCCAGAAAAAGGGAAGAAAAGAACAAGCTGAATCCTCCGTACTGCAAATACCTCGACGTACTCTTGGAATCAAGTGGGGTACTTATGAGGAACTTCTGAGGATGACGACTCCAATGATGATTTCGACGAAGGGGGTATGACCCCCGACATAGAGGAGGAGTCCGACTGACCAGGTTCTTATTATTTATTTTCCACTGAGGGCAGTGTGTCCCGTCTAAGTGTGGGGTGGTGGTATTTGCATGCTATACCTCTTTTATCTGCAGTTGCATTTATGTTTGTTTTGATTTTCTTTTTAGTAGTTAATTTTTTTTTTATTAGTTATTTTTTTTTACTTAACTTCGCATGAAATTATTCTAATAGGCAGCATGAGATTATGAAAAGAGTTTGTGCTAAAATCATGACTATTGAGACGTTTAGGCTCTAATTGTGACTCACTATGTGATATTGTGTGGTTCAATTCCTTCATCTGTTGGGTTGAGAGTCTATACTACTCCCAATAAAGTCGACCATGTGCCTTGTGTGTGTGAGGATATAGTATATTCTGTGTTGTGGCTGATGGTAGAACTTGGCTGGTATGTATGTAAAGCGAAAATAAGGAGTGCAAGTCTAGGAGATGATTTAGGCATTTCTTTGGAAACCTAAACTTGTTTACCTTTTTTTTACCTACCCATGGACATTATCCTAGTTAACCCCTTTGAGCCTTTAGCCTATTTTCTTTGACAACCTCATATGTAAGCCTAATCCATTTTTTCAAGACCATAATTCGATCTAAATTCCTAAGTGCTTTAATGTGTAAAGTCATGTGACAAAATAAGAGGAAATTGGGTGAGTATGATGCTTTAGAATGTAATGGTGCTTGAATTTGTTATGAAAAAGAAGTGCTATCATAAGAGGTTTGTTATGAAAAGAAAAAGGAAAGGAAAAATAAAACTGAAAAGTTAGTTATGTTCAAAATTGAAAAACAAAAGAGGAGAAAAGGGGTGGTAGAATAAAACAAAGTAGAAAGGTTTTTTGAAAGAAAAGTGTTAATGATACAATGTGATGTATTAAAGCTCTTAGGAACATAGTCACTATTTCTGGCCAAAATAGTCCTACCCGTCCCTTAGCCTACATTACAACTATCAAAAGACTTATTTGATCCTAAGCTTAGCATTCTGACATTTAGTGGAGCATTACACTAAGGGCAAGCCAATGGACATCAGTTGCAGCACATGAATTCTTTGTGAGAGCGAGAGCAAGGATACTTTTATACCCATGTTTGAAAAATATGCTATACTTATGAGTGATTATGGGTAGTATATTGTGAGACACACATGGTTGATGAGTTTTGGGTAGTTGTGTATGATTCTTTGTGCCTTAACTTTTGAATATGAGTTGGCCACCATCACAAGTCTATGCTAGAGGTTAAATTGTTTCTACTAATGATCGGAACACTACTCTTTGTTGATAATTGTTGTGCTTGTCTTGATGAATATTTTGTGTTGATACTGTGAAACCCTAAGTTGATGTTTAGATGGACATGATTGTTTGTTCGAGGACGAACAAAGCTTTAAGTGTGGGGTGTTGATGATAGACTAATTTACACGCCTATAGCACTAGATTTTGCCCATATTTTAGCCAAGTTTTGAGAACAAATTATATATTTCATGCACTTTTAGTCCTTTTTCCTGTAAGTGAGATAACGAACATGATTAGCAAGTTTTCAGGTATAAATGATGCAGAATTGAGTATTTTATGGATAACTTGATGCCAAAGAAAGCTTCATGAAAGATGGAAGGGAAAGCTTGGATGTCAAGGACCAAAAGTGACGCATGGAAAACTTGTCCCGGGCAAAAACAGCATTTCTGAAGACTTTGGGGACTAGCAGTAACTTATTAGGATTAGGATAATGATACATTAACCTAGTAGGACTGGGTTAAGTAATGCAGTAGCTTAGTAGGAATAGGATATGGGTGTTATAAATACCCTATTTTTCTAAAGATTTTAATTCATTCCATACAATTCCCCCATTCCATCAATTCCCCTCCATCCACCATCCATCCATCCATCAAAACAATTCTCTTTATTAATTCATTGTTGACATTATTTTTCATCTATTAGACTTTTAATTTTACAACAAGAGAATCGCTATTTTGCAAGGAATTCACGCCTAACACTACACCATACTACACGTGAGATCTTTTATTGTGGTATAATGATAATGTCTATTGTGATTTCCATCGCACTCATGAATAGCTAAATTTCTCTGTTGGGGTTATGGAAGCCTTATGAGATACTATCTAAGGCTATGAGTTTGTGAATTTGTGACACGTAGGCTGCTTATATCATTATTCTTTTCATCTTAATGCATATTCTTGTGGCTGCAGACGCATAGAATACGCCAGTATAGCATTAACTTGTTCGAAAGAAAAGTTATATGTCTGGAAAAGAAATAATGTCAAGGTAATAGGGTCCCATCCCCTATTAAAAAGTTAGTGCCGTAACTGGATTAACCTCTTGGAGAATTTGTACCGTTAGATACGCTTTAAGCTCGAAAGAGTTAAAGTGAAATAGTCCTTATTGAGGTCGAAAGACGCTTGGATTTACCATCGAATACAATTCTCTATAAGCACATACATTTCTGAATTTCGTATAACTCATAGCCAATAGAGACGTAAAACTCATAAGGTGGACATAACCCCAACTTCTCAATTCTCATTGTTTTACATCTTACTAAAACATTCTTTTTACTTTGCTATTTTCTGTTTTACTCTACTATTTTGTTTACATTACTTGCACGACAGAACTCCCCCCTTTTTATGAGACTTGAACTAAAAGTCTAGTAATCTTTGCTTACTTGTTGACCAAGCTATTCCCTGTGGGATCGATACCCAACCCAGTTGGGTTCTATATTTGACTACGACCGCTTTACACTCCTACGAGAGATGTAGATTGAGCATTATCAATAATCCTATTAGGATTTAGTACTATCATTCTCAAGGTATCTAATCCATATGTCTAAACATGAGACAAATATTCATAATAATGCAATCCTATATTAAAGAAGCTTGAAACATTCCTCAAATCTCGCTACCAAATCAATGAACAATCTTTCATAAAGTAGTGATAATAATGATTACAACAATGATAAGAGCTACATCAACAACAATGCGAGTAACTAGCTATTCCAGAAAATCAAATACCTAGCTGAGCCTATGCGTACTGACACCGCCTAGGATCGGAAGGTCCAGTCAACATATAATTGCTAAAGGCATAGTCATCACCCATATCTATACAACCATCCCATATAATCCAATAGACATAGTTGCATACTGGTGATAGGAGATGCATATGCAAGAATGAATGCAACAGAATCTACAATACCATAATAATCATAATCATCATAACAGTTATAATCATAATCAACCTCCGCCCTTGATGGGTATATAATAATAACAACATCATCAGGCCTTGCCGGGAATCAATATCATCATCAAAATATCTTTCATACTCACTAGGTATCATCACTTCATTATAATATCCTTCATCCTTGCTGGGTATCAACAACATTATCATAATAATCTCCGACCTTGTTGGCTATTAATATCATAAACATAATATCGAAAACCATGTCACATAATTGAGATCAAGCACCACAAGGGCTAAAGTAAAATTCAATTCCCACGAGGGCTAAAGTAAAGTCCAAGCCCCACAAGGGCTAATGCAAATGACAAACCCTATCAGGGCTAAAGTAATTGACAAGCCCCACGAGGTATAAAGTACATGATAAGTCCCACAAGGGCTAAAGTAAGTAGATATGAAAGTATAAGAAAGGTAGAGTACATTTCCATAATTCATCGTTCATTATCAACAACAAGTCCTTAATAAGTGTATTCGATATATATGCATGGACTCAAGCCATGGATAAAAGAGTGTAAATATGTAAGTTTGTAGCACGGAGTGAACTTTGGGACTAATCTCTATAAAAGTATAGAAATGGTCAAAATATCTTATGACCAGAACACAGAGTGCCAAATAATAGACCATAATATATCTCGATATAAATCTATAACACATCACTATTAAACTCTTTTACACTTATAAGTTACAAATTCAGTTAGGCAATTACTATTATGAAGAAATACATTTTAAGGTAGAAAGTAAAATTTACCCCTTAGTCAGTGATAAAAATTATAAGATTAAATCTAATTGAAATCATATCAATCACCGATGGAATAATCACGAATGTACCAAATCGATGCATGCAACCACTAGTATTCAATCATTAGAAGCATAAACCTCTTACCACCTCTTCCTCTATCCCATAATCTTAAAGATATATTTATATAACATTTATATATATATATATATATTCTAAAACAACAACCTTATCATCTACAAGGGAAATTAAATCCCGGATATCCGACATATATCATAACATTGCCTCTGGTTTTATGATTTTTATGGAATATCATCATAATCATAGTTATAATCATATTTATAATCCATCAAATATGTATAATAAACTCACTTATAGGAGGCATCTCACATCTAGAATACCAAATCGATAGATGTAATCACCAGTATTCAATCATTAGAAGCATAAACCTCATACCACTTCTTTCTCTATCCTATAATACCAAAGATATATTTATATAAACATGTATGTAATAAAAAAAACAACCTTATCTTCTAAAATGGTAATTCTTCTCGGATATCCATCATATATCATAACATGGCCTCTGGCTTTATAATGTATCTATAATGATCACAACATCATAATCATATCTATAATTATATTTATAAGCCGTAGAATATCTATAATAATCTCACTTATAGTAGACATCTCCTATCTAGAAGGCATAATATCAAGAAGAATAACTCATAACTATAAGGCATATCATATTTATGAGGCATCTCGTGTCTATAAGTCATACATCATGACTATTAGGAACATCATATCTATAGGTAAATACCTTATCTAAGAGGAATATTATCTATAGATAGGACAATAATTATAACTAAGAGGAAAGTCACCTAAATAGGTCCAATAATAAAAACTAAGAGGAAATAACATCTTTAAGGGTCCGAATAACATATCAAAGAGGAATAACAACTAAAAGGACCCAACATCACGTCTAAGAGGAAATAGCATCTCTATTGAAATATCCTGGCCATAAGCCGTTAGTCACTATCCGAGGAAATATACATCAATATCCATCAATTCACCAATAAAATCTCATGAATAAAGCTCTTTCATTTTAACTAGGCCTAAATCCACAACTAATATCGCAAGGGCTAACATAGTCATGGCCTATGTGGGCAGGATGATCCCACTTCTTATCCTTAATTCCCATATTTAGGAAACCTATACCCAAAACTAGGATTAGGTTTGTAGTTCAAATTCTAGAGGTCAAGTAAGCTATATTAAAGCCTAAGATAGGAACTTTGTCTATAAACATGGGCATTCAAGTCAACTCAACCTAAATTATGATTTAAGACTACAAGATTATCCCAACTAAGGTCAATAACATTAATCACGATTCTAATACTTAAACCACATCCCAAACCTAGCATCATACATTTTTATACTACGAACTAGTTCAATCTATGGAGAAGGTAAAAAAATTCTTAAAGGGTCATAAACATACTACCATATGAGTCCAAAACCCACATCCAATCTATAAGTATTAATAATCAAGGCTAATTTAATCTAATCATAATAACGCCTAACATTCATATTCACACAGAATATATATCCCACATCATCTTCGATTAAAAGTAGGTAGAAGCCTACATTAAAGATAAACTAAAAAACCTCATATCATTAACCAAAAGCTCATCTTTATTCCATAAGTCTAAAATGACATCACCTGAGTAAAATAGTAATCTACTCATTAATACGAGTCTAACAATATCCATATTACACTATTTTGCATTGGATCCAAAAATAACACCAAAATACTTAGTGGGTCCCATTTTTGGAAAATGTATTTCCAAGGTCCACCCAATGTTCATACATGAATAAAGAATCATCACCCTAAATAAATGGGAGAAAACATGGCTAATTTGTAGCCAAATTAGGGTTTTGGGTCAAAAATAAAAAATTCAACATAAATTGAAAGGATTCATACCATTGATTCAAATATATTTGTGATGATATATGATAATCAAGATTCTGAGTTGCCCACACAACTCAATTTTGAGTTATCATACCCATTTATGGTTAGGCTCTCAAGGTCAAAGAAGAGTTGGCCAAATTCGTGACTTAGGGGTCAATTTATGGACCCTAGGAAAGAAAATATTGTGATTGACTGCCATGGGTCATGATCACACTAAGGTAAATCACCATAAAGTGCATTGCACAGTCAAACTATCTCTTACCATCACAAATAATAGCTAAAACTTATAAAAATTCCAAGTTTCATCAAATACAATGGGACTTGTTTGGAATCCAATTTTCATAAATGAATTATGTAACCCAACAAAATTCAATTTTTTTCTCATGTTGAAAAAATTGTATTTTCAATCCGAGTTTGTTTTGACCAAATATGAGTCCTACGCCTATATTTCTAAATTTTCAATTTTTTGACCGATAGGTCAAACTGAGCTTTGGTGCTTCAAAAACAAAACCAAAGGTCCACCTAGACTAAATAGACATTTTAGAGCTATTGGTATAGTTAAAATTTATATCCAAGATTGTACTGCTGATATTTTTGGTTGGTGGCTACTTGGAACTAGCGAAGACTTTCAAAGAGGGAATTTTTTCTCAAAATAAAGAGAATTGCCCGCTAAACGAAGCTTCAATCCTAGTAAGTCATAAAATTCTTGGGAAAGCTATGGAGAATCCCTAACAGTGAAAATAAGTGAGGAATATGAAATATGACTTGAAGTATCATTACAGTTAGTGATGTTGGTACTTGTGTTGATTTTGGTATTATCTATCTACTGAACTTTGTTGTGATAATGGGAATGGAGTTTTTATCCCACTATCTTGTAGTCATGGATTATTTTGCATAGACCGTTACTTTAGCCAAGCTAGAAGTAACCGTAGTCATCTGGTAGGGATCGATTAGACAAAAGCCAACAACGATTATTTCTTATGTTCATGCTATCAGATTTATTTTAGAGAGTTACGAGTCTGATCTCACTTATATTTGTGATACTTACGTTAAGAGTCCATCACAAGACGCTGTGCCTATTATTTATGAATTTGCTAACATGTTCCCTATTGACCTACCCGATATTCTCCCAATATGTATGGTTGAGTTTGTTGTTGAACTCGAGCATGAAACCCGGCCTATCACAATGAAACCTTACCTTATGGATCACGCAGATCTTTAGAAGCTAAATTTGCAGATTTAGGATTTTCTTGGTAAGGGTTTTATTAGGACAAGTATATTTTTGTTAGGAGATCCTATATTAATTATAAAGAAGAAAGATGGTTCAATGCGTATGAGCATTGATTATAAGTTACAAAATAAGGTGACAATGAAGAACCACTTTACTATTCCTTGTATTGATGATTTGTTTGACTGGCTTCAGGGTGCTACGTTATTTTCTTAGATTAATTTGAGGACTTGTCACCATCAGTTGATGATTCGGGCTGACAATGTCTCAAAGATAGAATTTAGAACCCTTTATGGTCATTATCAGTTCTTAGTGATGTCATTTGGTTACACTAAAGCCCTAACTACGTTTATGGATTTGATGAACTAACTATTCAAGACTTATTTGGACTTTTTGTGATTGTGTTCATTGACTACATTCTAGTGTATCGAGGAGTAGTGAGGAACATGGATAATATTTTACAATTGTGCTCCAAACTTGAGAGATACTTTATTTTTCACCATGTTCTCTAAGTGTGTATTTTGGATTCTGTTAGTGACATTCCTTGGTCATGTGGTGTCTAAGGATTGAATTATGGTAGGCCTGACCAAGATAGAGGCAATTTACCACTGGTCTAGACCTACGTCTCCACCTGAGGTTCATAGCTTTAGTGTTTTGGCTGATTATTCTAAATGCTTCATTGAGGGATTTGCTAATACTCTAGCCACTATGACATGATTTACTGGTAATGAGGTTCCTTTTTAATGGTTTGAGGTTCTCACTTCAACTCTTGTAATAGCTCTTCCTATTAAAGGAGAGGAATTCACCATGTTCTGTGATGCCTCTGGTGTCTGTCTAGATTGTGGTTTTATGCAGCAAGGTTGTGTCATTGCATATGACTTTAGACAACTTAAGGTGCATGTGCACAACTACCTCACTCATGATATAGAGTTGGCAATGACAGTTCTTCTGCTTAAGATTTAGCGACATTATTTTTATGGTGTGCATCATGAGATTTTCACCAATCATCATAGCCTTCAGCATCTTATGACCGAGCTAGAGCTTAATGCTCGACATCACAGATGGATGGAGTTTCTTAGAGTAGGGTAGCATATCTTTCATTTCAGTTTCTTAGAGGCCTTTGGCATTGGACATTTAGTCCTTAACTAATTTGATGGTTTTCCTTTATTTCTCAGATTCTAGTAAGATTTTGGCTAGTGTGGAGTGAGGTCCTAACTATTTGAGCAGGTTTGTCATCATTAGTATTAGTATCGAAAGCTCTGCTACCTTCGTTGTCAGGTGCTGAGTAGTGAGTCTAGTAGGCACACTATTGATTATGACAGTATTTTGAGGTTTGTTGGCCGTATTTGTGTTGCCAAGGTTGGTTATTTGATTAATTCAATTCTGCATGAGGCTCACCACTTTAGATATTCCATTCACCCTAAAGCAAAAATTGAGTATTTTTATCTTGTGTTTTTAAAGTTAGTGATGTTGATACTTATGCTCATCTTATTATTCTTGATATTCTGGAATTTGTTGTGATTCTTGGCATGAAGTTGTTATTCTGCTATCATGTTGTCGTGGATTATTTTTGGAAGACAATTACCTTAGCCATGCCAGGTATACCCCAGTTATGTGGAAGGAAGCGATTAGCCACAAGCTGATGGGGATTATTTCTTATTTTCGTGATAAGAGACTTATTTTCACGGGTTGCAAGTCTTATCTCTCTTATATTTGTTATACTCTTATGGATAGTCCTGCGCTTGACTATGTGCCTATTGTTTTTTGAGTTTTCTAATGTGTTCCTTACAAACCTGCCTAGTATTACCCTTTTTTGTGAGGTTGAGTTTGCTATTTACCTCGATTCTGGTACCCGACCAATTTCAATGGCACCTTAACATATGTCTCCTACCGAGCTTAAAGAGTTGAATCCTCAGCTTCAAGATCTATTTTGTAAGGGTTTTAATAGGCCAAGTGTGTCTTCATGGGGATATCCTATATTAATTGTAATGAAAAAGGATGGCTCAATGCGTATGTTCATTGATTGTAGGAATCTCAATAAGGTGAAGCTGAATAACCATTATCCCAAGCCTTGCATAGTTGATTTGTTTAACAAGGTTTAGGCTGTAACAGTGTATTCTATGATTGATTTAAGGTCTAGTTGTCATCATTTAAGAATTTAACCTGAGGATGTCCTGAAGAAAACTTTATGGGACCCGTTATAGTTAATATGAGTTCTTAGTGATGTTATTTGGGTTAACTAATACCCCAGAAGCAGTCATGGATTTGATGAACTGAGTATTCAAGACTTATTTGGACTTATTTTTGACTGTGTTCATTGATGACATTCTTATTTATTCGAAAAGTTGTGAGGAGCGTGCGGAAAATATTAAGATCGTGCTCCAGACTTTAAGAGACCATTTGCTTTTTGCCAAGTTCTCAAAGTGTGATTTTCTGTCCTCTCCGTCTGACCATCTATCTAAGGACAAAAGGTTGTACTTAGGTGAGCTTGGGTACCAGTACTTTCTGAAAAACTTTCCTAAAGTGAGAGGTGAACTAAGTATGTCTATATGTAATAATAGGCAATGGAACCCAATGGAATTTCACCAACTCCCTAAGATAGAGTCTAGCATAATCCTTAGCTAAATATTAAGTATGAACTGGCAAGAAATGGGTTGACTTGGTCATTTTTTCTACAATGACCCAAATTTAATCATGTTGATGATGCGTATGAGGTAATCCTCTCAAAAAATCAATATTCACAACCTACCACATCAAAGTGGGTATGTTGAACTCCTGAATTGTAGCACTAGGCTTTTGGCGCTCAACCATAACTTGTTGATAGTTCAAACACTTGGCCATAAACTCTGAAATATCTTTCTTCACACAACTCTATAAATATATTTTTGTAATGTCGTGGTACATCTTAGTATCCCTAGGGTAAATATAATATCGCGCACCATGCACTTCTGCTAATATTTGTCGTCTTAAACCATCAACACATAAAACACATAACCTGTCCTGACAATAAAGCACACCATCTCTCCTTTGGGATAAAACGTCTAACTTCTAATATCTAACCTCTTTCTTCAACTTAAAAAAGTTAGTATCCTTGTCTTTCTTTTCTTTTACTTTGGCAATCAATGAAGATTCCGATCTAATCTTATCCCTATACTACCTTCGACCGATTTAACAAACCAAACTCCTAACCTAGCAAGCTGAGGAACCTTACGAACAAACTCTTTCTTATCACATTCAACATGGGTAACACTACCCATAGATAATCTACTAAAGGCATCCTTCACTACATCGACCTTGTCCGAATAATACAACACACTAATATTGTAATCATTAAATAACTCAAGCCATCTTCTCTGTCTAAGCTTTAGGTTGTTCTGCGTGAACACATACTGTAAACTCTTTTGATTCGTGAACACATCAACATGAACCACATAATGATAGTTCCTCAAAATGTTCTTTGGCGAGTCCTTAAATCCTATAGGGGCATGTAGTTTGTGGGAAGTATGATGCATTAAACCCACACTTCCCTCTCGTTGCTAAATAAACTCCTATCTAATTGATACTAGTGTTATTCATTGTTAAGAATAACATGGTACTCTACTGAAAAGGATCAACTAGAACTTGAACATAGTAATGAAATCCTAGTTTGACAAACTAGTATTGGAAAAGTTTAAAATAGCAAGTAACCATATAGGTACTGGGCGTTCATAATCTGTCATTACAAAATGATTATAGAAATACGATAACAATACTTAAAACAGTAATATAAAGTCATACTTCTGAGACCCAAAACATTGGATAATTCAATTCATGAGTGAAATAAAAGAATTTAGGCATGGGAACATATTCAACTTAGGAGAATAGCAATTTCTCATCAACATAATGAAATTCAAGATAAAACATCAAACTTGTAGTTTAAAACATGAATAAGTACAACTCTTATGCTCTTTAGTCCCTTAAATCACATCATAATGCTATACTTTCAACACATTAGGATTTGGGAATCAACCCTAACTTAAAACATTTAAATTCTACTTAAAAATGATACATTTGGGTACAAGGATAAAATATTAAGTTTGTTCAAAGCCCCAAATACCTCAATAGGTAGATTCTTGAAGATTTCTTGAACTTGGAAGCTTGAACTCTTTGATTCTTGGTGAGAGGAGCTTATATTTTGTTCATGAGAAGGAGGAGGATTTCTAATGAGTAATTTTGAGAGAAAGAGGAAAATAATACCACTATGGATGTACCTAATAGTGTAATGGACACTTTGGTTTAAGGGAAAATGACTTAATTTCTTTTTGATTTATTTAATCAAGAGGTTAGATGCACTACACCAACACACTGTGAGACTAACTCGAGAGTAGTAACCCAGAAACTGCAACCCTCACTCCAAGGGAGTAAACCATGAGTCATAACCCTCATCACAGTGGTAATAACAATAGTGTTATGTGCTTATCGCGAGGCCTCTTTGTCTTTGCTATCCAAACATGCCCCGAATCCCATCCAAAAATCCTGTATCTCTCTGGAGGTATACCTTTAACAAACGTAAACATGATTCAATTCAAATACCAATGCCTCCTTGTCAAGAAACACAAAAATAAAATCCGTAAAGTTTTAGGGTCTTAAAAATGACTAAGTCCTCAACACTTAGTGAAAACTTCAAGCCTTAGAACCCTTAAGCACACACCTAAAACTTAACCGATCTTAGAATATTACGGGGTATTACAATATCTCCCCTTGGGATCATTCATCATTGAATGAGATTGGTTACACCGAGACATTATGGAGATTAATAGACAATATAGAAATTTACTAAGATGAAACAAGACATATACTACATAGGCTGAATAAACTTCATGAATACATGTTGTGAGAAAAGAATAGTTACATAGCTTGAATAAAGAATGAAAAGATTCAACCTAAGGAAAGACCATTACATAAAGCTGAGTCTGAATTTGCAGAGGAAAGATGAGGATATCAGGCTCGCATATCAGCTTCTGAATCCTAGTAGCTCCTTGTAGGACTGATTCCTACAAAGAACTTTAGCAAAAGAAAATTCTTTATTCCTTAGCTTACGAATCTAATGATCAAAAATCTCAACTGGGACTTATCCATAGGAAAGGATATCCTTAACATCCACATTTTTTAAAGGAATAACAGAAACTGAACCACCAATGCATTTCTTAAACAAAGAAACATAGAACACCAAATGTATTAATGTCAAATTGACAGGTAACTCAATCTCATAAGCTACCTCCCCAAAATGGTTCTAGATTCTATATGGTCCAACATAACAAGGATTGATCTTTCCTTTCTTTCCAAATATCTTCACTCCCTTCATAGATAAAATTTTAAAATAGACTAAGTCACCAAACTCAAACTCATGATCCCTTCCCCTTACATCTGTATAAGATTTCTAATAGATTTGGGTTATCTTTAGCCTCTTTGAAATTAACTAAACTTTCTCCATTATCTCAAATATTAAATTTAGCCCTATTAAAGCAGCCTCACCTACTTCAAACTTATCAATAAAAGATATACATCTTCTTTCAAAGAGAGACACAAATGGAGCCATCTGAATATTAGTGTGATAACTATTATTGTAGGCAAACTCAATCAATGGTAAGAGGTTATACTATCTACCTTTAAAGTCAATAACAACGTACCTTAACATGTCTTTTAAAAAGTAAATGGTCCTCTCTGCCTGACCATATGACTAAGGAAGAAAAGTCGTATAGAGGTGAACTTGGTTACAAAGACTATTCTATGAATTATTCAAAAAGTGAGAGGTGAACTAAGTACCTCTTACTAAAATGAGAAACAAATGAATGCCATGAATCTTTACAAAATTCCTAAGATAGAGTCTAGCATAATCCTTGGTTGAATACAATGTATGAATTGGTAAAAAATGGGCTGATTTGGTCGTTCAATCAAAAATAACCAAAATGGAATTGTTCTGACGATCCATATAAGGAAATTGTGTCACAAGATCAATATTCACCGCGTATAACTTCTAAGTGGGGATGCTAAACTCCTGAAGTGTACCACTAGGACTTTGGGGCTAAACCTAAACCTACTGATAGTTCAAACACTTAGCCACAAACTCTATAATATCTTTCATCATACAACTCCACCAATAGATATCCGACATGTCGTGATATATCTTTGTGTCATCGGGATGAATATAATACTGCACACCATGTACTTCTTCTAATATTCACTATCTCAAACCATTAGCACATGGAACACATGACCTATCCTAAAAATAAAGCACTCTATCTCCCCCTTTGGAGAAAAGCTCCACCTTCTGATATCTAACCGCTTTCTTACACATAACCATATTAGGATCCATGTCTTTCTTTTCTTTTACTTTGGCATTTAATAAAGATTCTGATCCATTCTGAACTTATATACTACCTTTGTCTGAATTAACAAACCAAACTCCTAACCTAGCAAGCTGATGAACCTCGAGAACTAACTCCTTTTCACCTTCGACATGGGTAACACTACCCATAGACAATCTATGAAGGGCATCCACCACTACATTGTCCCTTCCTGAATGATACAACATACTCATATCATAATCTTTCAACAACTCAAGCAATTTTCTCAGGGAAAGATTTAGGTATTTTTGCACAAACATGTATTGTAAAATCTTAGGGTCTATGAACACATAAAAATGACCCCCATAAAGATAGTGCCTCCAAATTATCAAGGCAAAATTAACAGCCATAAAATCGAGATTATGGGTAGGATAATTCTTTTCATGGAGTTTAAGTTGTCTAGAGGTGTAGGCTATGACCTTTCCTCTCTACATCGATACAGAACCCAGACCAACTCTAAAAGCATCACAATAAACTACCAACACATCCATTCTATCTACCAAAATCAATACTGTGCAAAAATAAGTCCAGTTTTCAAATCCGTAAAACTCTTATCGTAGGAATGTGACCACTGAAATTTAATTTTTTTTAGTTTATTCTAGACATAGGAGAAGAAATTAATGAAAAACCTTCAACAAACCAACTATAATAACAAACTAATCCCAAGAAAATCCCAATATTTGATAAAGAGATGGATCTAGGCCAATTTCTTACTGCTTTAGTCTTTTGAGGATAAACTCAGATGCCATCACTAGCAATGATATGACAAAGAAAATCTACCAATCTCAACAAAAATTCATACTTACTAAACCTAGTGAACAAATGATGATTTGTAAGGGTCTGCATAATCATTATCGCAATGGGAATAAACAAGAATATCATCAATTAAGATGATGACAACGATGTCTAAGTATTGCTTGAACACCCTGTTCATCAAGTCTATGAAAGCTATAGGGTAATTTTTTAGTCCCAAAGACATAACTAAGAATTTAAAGTGACCATACCGAGTTCTCAAGGTTTTCTTTAAAATGTCACATTCTCTGACTCTATGTTTATGATAGCCAGATCTAAGGTGTACCCAACAGAAACAACTTATAAATAAAGTTGGTTGAACAAGTCATCAATTTTGCTAAGTGGATACTTATTATTGCTGGTGAGTTTGTTCAACTAGAGGTGAGGGAAATACTACGCCTGATAAAACCCTTATTTAAGAGATTTGAATTGTTCCTACAATTTCTTAACTATAGTTGTATCCATTTTATAAGGTGGATAGAGATAGTTTGATATCTCGTAGAGGATCTATTCCAAAATCAATTTCCCTCTCAGGAGAAATTTTAGGATGATCTTCAGGAAATATATTTAGAAATTCCATTACCTTTTAAACTGACTCAAAACTTGTAATCTGAAAATTTGAGTCCCTTACTAGGACGAGATGGTAAATGCACCCCTTAGATATCATCCTTTTTTCCTCAGGATAGGAAAAAGTCTGACCCTTAAACACAAAAGTATTACCCCTCTATTCGATAAGTAGCTATTTAGGAAACTGGAACTAGACAATTAAATTTCTGCAATCGATTGAGGTGTAAAATGACTAGAGCAAATCAATGCGGAGAATGACATCAAAATTCGTCATCATTAACTTCATAAGATCAACTGGAGTAACTTTCTATGATAGGGTAATTATTTATACCCGTCTGGGTACAATGGGCTTACCTACTAGGTTAGACACTGAGATAGGCTCTACTATAATTCTGGAATAAAACAAAAGTACACAACTACTTAAAGGGTGATAAAGGAAAGTAAAGCTTCGAGATCTAATAGTGCATAAATATTAATATAAAAGACTAGTAATGTATTGAAACCATATCGAGAGAACTTTCCTGATCATATCAAGTCGGGAAAGCATAAAGTCTATTCTGATATTGCCCACTGATTGCACAAGACATAGCACCCTACTGAGTCGGGTGACCTCCTAGTTCTTCTAAAGAATTAGACTTGCCCTATTTGTGGGAATCACCTTCCTTTGAGTCTACCACTTTAAACTTTTTGATCATGTGGCCTGACTTTCCATAACCAAAGAACACATTACATTTTGCTTGACATTCACCCTAATGGTTCCTACCATACTTTCTGTAGAGTAGGTTGGTACAACCACTTAATACACTACCCTGTGTCATAGATCCTGGCACTTATCCCAAGTGTGCGCCCTGAACTTAGGCACTAATGCACTAGCTTAAGAAGGTGCTAGGGCTAAAAATTTTCTGGCAAAATTAAGAATGGTTACCACCTTCTAAGTTTGGCAGAGAAAAGTTTAAAATACCTATTCTAGCCTTATTATTCTCTCTCATTTTATCCTTAATTTACTTCTTTACATTCAACTGAGCATGAACCATAAGTCTCGAAAGGTCCATCTCCTTAATCAATATGGTGGTCCTACACCCCTTGACCACACTATCAGATACACCAAAAACTAACTTACTCATTCTTTACCTATTGTTGGCCAACAAACTAGTTGCAAACCTTGCCATCTGAGTAAACCTAAGTGAGTACTTCTTTACGTACTTACTTCCCTTCTTCAATATTATGAACTTACGAACCTTAGCTTTCTTTAAATCTAGTGGTAATAACCTATGTAAGAGTGACGTTGTAAACATCTCCTACTCCACAGGCTTTGCTTTTATACCACTGTATTTCTTCAACTACTGAAACAAGGAGTGAGCTACTCCCGACAATTGATATGCATCAAACTTTGTACTTTTATTCGATGTGACACCACTGATTTTAGAAACCTATTGTACCATATCCAGAAACTCCTACAGATACTACTAGACATGGATCTAGTAGACAAAGGGGGATTCATTCGAGTGAAATCTTGAATCCTAACTGCAACTATATTTTCCACTTGATTTGTTGGGGAAATATCCTGTGGGTTGTTTATGTATCTACATAATGCAATAAGGCTGTGAATGCATTCTTTGACTATGTGTGAGATACATGGTTATTTAGGGATTATCATGAATAAGTGGTAGTGCAGGTTGATCCCCATTCTTTCTTCCGTTGATTATTTTAGGAGACATTATTTGTTAATATAACAAAGGACAAGTTAGCAATAGGAATTAAATATAGCTCATGCTATTTCATATGACATGAATAATTAATGAAGGGAAACTTTTCAAAAATGTCTTGTAGCCACTTTTCAATAGTGTTGAATGTTTTACACCTATGAACAAGACTCAACGTAACAGGGTTGTCAGACACCCTGGGAAAATTTTCCACCTTAAGCTCTGATAACATGTTTTATCATGACCTGAGGCTACCCCCTAATTTCAACACATTGCTTAAGGCCATAATTCACACCAAGCTAACCCACGATTTGGTATCTGATGTGAGTACTGAACATAATGATAATACCATAAAATGTGCTTAAGATAAACACATCAGGTACTATAAATCTTAATACTGAATTATATAAAACAACATATTTAAAGTATTTGATGAAAACTAGAAAACTAGACTGTTTGTTTAAAATAACTAATAATAACTGATAAACTGAATAACTATCTAACTATCTAAAATCCTCTAAGAATTATGGGGATTTGGTAGGAAAACCACCAACTAACTCCATATAACTAAATTATATTGAACTACTTAAATGAATAAAATAACGTATCACATCCTCGATGGATGAGTACTCGCCACTACTTCCGTGGAAAAATGTCGAGCTGTCTAAGGTTGGTTGGTAGACTATCAGTATGAACCTATGTTATAAAACAGTATAGTGCAAGAGAAAGGTATATGATTAGTACTTTGAATGTACTAGTTCATGAGGTAAGGACTATATGAAATACAAGCTGAAATTGAATTTAATTACATGATCATGTAAAATTAAATATTCAAGAAAAGGTATATTAATACACTGACTTAATTTGAATAACTAGTATAACTTGTATAATTGTCTAAATAAATGCTAAGAAATGACTACTTTGTCTTGTAAAATTGAATTGAAATAGATTGCAATACTAACTGAAATTGTTTAAGCTATCATGTAAACAACATAAACCATGGATATTACTATGGAGTCAAACATCTAACCCACATTGAATAGGGTTGTTCCATCATTTCCATCGGAGTGGAACCTAAACTTGAGTGATCACTATACTGATCCTAATTTAGGAAAAAAGGGGGAAATGATCTTTACTGAGTCCGTAAAACATGTGAGGGCACATAGTTTCTGGGAAGTAGCTTGTAATGAGCCCACACTTCCCTATCGGTTCTAAATGCTACTCCTAACTGTACGACACTGGTGTTTTTTATGGTTCAACATAACACGGTTCTCTAATGACAATGATTAAGTTGAACTTGAAAATACTAATCAAATACTTGTCTATATAACTAGTGTTTAAAAATTATGAAATAATCTAATGAACCTTCATGTCATTTCCCAAATTTATTCTTATCTTCATCGTTTGATCCTTTTCATTGCTTCCCAAAGTCATGTATGACTTGATAAGATTGATAGTTTTATTATCGGGCAGTTCATTTGTTTTTAGAGCAAATTTCCTATTTAGAAGTCTTCGCTGGTTCCAAATAGCCAGCGGAAAAAAATTAGGGAAATAATCTAAGATACAAATTCCGACTGTACCAGCAGATCCAAAATATCAATTTTAATCTGGGTAGACCTTTTGTTCGAATTCCAATGCAGTCAAGCAGATTTCGACCTATTAGTCGGAAAGTAAAATATTAGAATGAATGTGTATGGGTTCCAAAATTGGTCGAAACAAACTCATATGGAAAATTTTAATTCGCCATTCCATCCGAGACATAGAATTTAGGTTTGGGAGTCCCTTGGTTCAGTTTCCAAGGCTCCCAACCCTTTTTGGGCCTATTGTGTAGATTTTATGAAAAGTGATGAAACTATAGGTGTGTGCCCTAGTTTTTGACTAAATAGTCTCCAATGAATGTTAGTATAATTCCAATGGATTTAAAATGCTTTTTACACTCCATATTCATATTCTGATCATGTTATTTGGATTCTAGATGAGTTACGAGGGTCAAAAACTTTTTTTGAGTTTGATGTCATCCAGTGAAACTACGACCGGGGCCAAGAGTGTGTGATAGAGGGAGAGTGATAACAGCCCACTGGACCATGATAGATGCATCTCTTTAGTTGCAGGGGCTATATAAAGGCCCCAAGATGTGTTTAAGGCATTTCCCCTTTACCATTTACACCTAGAATACCCAAAATGAATATAATAACCCAAAATTGATTATGGGAGTGACTTGGGAGTCTAATTATCATCTTATATATTGATTATCCTTAAGATTAAGGTAAGAATTTCTTAAATTCATGCTTGAATTTCATAGTTTAGACCCAAAACCCAGTTTAGCTCAGGTCTTGATTTTAGCCCAAAATATGCTTAATTTTTACACATTTCTTGATGTTTATGATTCGTTATTCATGTGTGAACATTTGGTTAGTCTCGAAAACTCATTTTCCATATGTGGGATCTAATTGGGTTTTTGGTGTAATTTTTGGACCCCAAGTACAATAGTGCAATATGTGTATAATTAGACTCGTATTGATGAGTAAATTATTATTTTGATAGTGTCATGACATTTTGGGGATTTTAAAGTGGAGAGGATCATGTGGTGCATGAAGTGAGATTTTACAATTAGACCTTGAGGTAGGCTTCTATCTATTTTTTTTATAGATGATGTGTTTTTTTTAGCTTATGAATATGAATTTTAGGTTTCATTATGATTAGGATAACCTTTCCTTAATTGTAGATACTTAGGGAATAGATGAGGGCTTTGTACCCATAAGATGGCATGTTTATAATCCTTTTGTATCCTATTGCCTTCCCTCTTTAGTAAAGATTATTTATAACATGGAAAATATATAATTTGACATTTGGAATATGGTTTTAGAATTTAGAGTATGATTGTATATTTAGCCTTATTAGGATAGTGTGGTAGTTTTGAATCCATAAGTTGGGTAGAGTTGACTTGTGTGCCCTTTTTTCAAGTCGATCTTAGGCTTGAATATGGCTTATGTGACATCTAAAAGATGAACTAGATGCCTTAGCCTAGTTTGTGGCATAGTGTGCCTAATTATGGAAATTGTGAATTAGATGTGGGATCGTTCAACGCACTTAGGCTGAAGATTGTGCTAAGTCTTGTGGACTTAGTACGGATGTTAGACATAGATAAGGCTAGTAAACCTTAGAATAATGTTAATTCACAACTTGGTAACATGTATTGATATACCCTAATTGTGGCTTCTGATATATGGGAAGATACTCCTTGCTAAAGTGATATTAGATATTTAGAGTTGATATTCCTCCTTGATCTATTATGTGGCCTATAGAGATGTTATTTCCTCTTAGATTTGATGATTGTCCTATAGATATGCTTTTTCACTTTAGACAGTATTATTGGCCTATAGAGATTCTATTTCATCTTAGACTTGATGATTATCCATGGGATGTCCTTAAATGCATGAAACAATACTCAGGTAACTAATCACAACAAATCAACCTTAAGGGCCGATAAAATGAGAGAATGATACATGATGCCTTTGGAGGTTATCTAAATTTACAGGATAGTGATGTCGATGAACAAGAAAATACTACTCCATTCTTTCAAAATCAATAAAATCTTGAGGTGGATAAGTTTTAATGGATCATGAAGGAGGCAAATGAAGAACTATATCTCATATGTAAAAAGTTTAGAAAGTTTTCTTTTTTGATATATATTTATTGTAGAAAATGCATGTTAATATAATAAAAGGAATCTCTTCATTCTTTACTTGGACTATTGAATGATATGCTATCGGAAAAGGAAAATTTGCCCCCTTCGTTCTATGAGATTAGAAAGATAGTTTAAGGTTTTGGCATAGAGTATGAAACTATCAATTCTCGTCCCAATTACTATATGCTTTTTAGGAAAGAGTTTTCCAGTAAGGATGTCAATAATTGAAAAAATTATAGGGAAAAATAATGCTTAAACAATTACAACCGTGGTCATAATGTAATTCCAATTAAAACTAAGAATACAAAGATTGTTTATATGTTCAAAACAATCTAGAGAAATATGATGGCATCATGAAGAGAGTAACAAAGATAGATTTCAATGACATGCTATGCATTTTGAAATTTGGAAAAGTTTTGATAGTAAATATCAAGAATCTATTGGACAACCTCACAATATTCGTCCATGATAAGCTTTTAGTTGGTTTAATCTATACGTCATAATACAAACTATTCATATTAAATAGTCAGTAATATTAATACCATCCCATCTTCCTCCATGAATGTGCATGCTGAAAGATTTTTTCATTCTATCATTGCTTATTTCGAGACTAAAAGCATTTGGAAATAATATTATGTCTTTTTTAATTATTAATAAAAGACTTAAATAAAGTGTGTGATGTTTGGATGGAAACATACAATGCCTCAACAACGGAGACATTTGCAATATGGATATCTCTTATATGGATTATAAGTTATTTTTAAGCATATGATACTTTCTCTAGATGGAGAACTTATAGTCCGTTTGCATGCCCTTCTTTCAATATAAACCCTCACTTTAATAGGATGAATCATGGGGAATGATTTTGATACATGGTGCATCACGATTCTTGAATTTAGGCCTCAAATATCGAAATGATGCAAAATTATTTGACGGGATTAAGAAAACAGGGCCTGTAGCTTATCTAGATAGAATTTACATTAGGCCAATCAAGTGAAGAGGTAAGTGGGGAGATAAAAAATAATTGGAAAAAAAGAGCATCTTTTTTTTCTTCCTTATCTGTAGCAGAACTAGGTTTTCCATAATCTTGATGTAATGTATGTAGAAAATAATATATGTGAAAACATAATGTACAAACTCTTGGGTCTTGGTAAAAAGTCTTAAGATTATTTAGAAGCTCGATTGGACCTAAATGAACGAAAAATAAGAACAGGCTTATGGATTCAATATCAAGGTAGTGGAAGGTCATATATTCCTCCTACTTATTTCATAATGTCTTTTAATTAAAAGTATATATTTTACGAAGTACAAACAAATTCTAAGTTTCCACATGGATATGTGTTTAATATCTCATATTAGATTCACAAAAAAAAGCTATCTAGGCAAAAAACACATGATTGTCATGTTATAGTGCAGGAACTGCTTCTTCTTTCCTTGTGGAAATCAATTGATATATGAGTTCATTTTGTTTTAATTAAACTATTTACATTCTTTTTGGCTGTACGTAGAAAAGTACTAAAACTAGAAGTGTAAAAATTGATTGAAGAAATAATTGTAGAAACATTGTCTAATAGGAGACACTCCCTCTACCCTCCCCTCCCCTCCCCAAGAATTATTTATTGTTGTGATTCACTTAG
Source organism: Capsicum baccatum var. pendulum (assembly GCA_030864225.1). Lineage (NCBI taxonomy): Eukaryota > Viridiplantae > Streptophyta > Magnoliopsida > Solanales > Solanaceae > Capsicum > Capsicum baccatum. The sequence continues at coordinate 101,986,090 of CM061556.1, forward strand.
TTAATCACTTGAAATTTGAGGATAAACTTGCAGGGCAAGTAAATTGTTAGTGGATGTCCCCAATTAAAAGATATGGTTAATATCACTAATTTTTTATTCTATATATTTAGTTTCTACATATTATAATAACAAACTAATAACATCTAATTATTCCATTGGTATTTGGGTACTTTAATATCATATGTTCATAATAGTGCATCCGCAAAAAATTCAATACCAGAAGTACACATAGAGAATAAGTGTTTAGCATTTTGCTCAAGATATTTTGAGGGTGGAGATTTAAGATCTTATTTATCAAAAATATGTGATAATGAAATTGAACCCAATAATAGTGAAGAAGAATATCCTTTTATGTAATACCCCAATTTTTCAAGCCATAGACCACTCAAAAGACATATCACAAAGTTATATTTCCAATGCATCAAGTCTCATCTTAATCCGACATCATCGTAAGAAGTTATGCAAGTTTTTCCCTTAGTTCCAACCAGCCACCAGTAACTATGACTCCACCTACTACCCGTATTCTAAGGTTATGAGTCATTAGGAAGGACTTGAATTGACAACAGTGGGTAACTAAGAATTCATCCCAGTGGTTACGAGCCTAACGTATGACTCGTATTTAGTCATTATGAGTCATTTTAGGAAAGTGTATCCTGACAAATCAGTGGTCTAAGAATTTAGCCTCAGATTACGACTCTAAATAATTACTCTAGTTAGACTTAATGATTAGTTAGGAGGGCACTCATAGGAATTACAGTGTATGGCCAAATCCCAAGCCTCAAACTATGGATTCACCAAGAAACTCCTAGTTAGTAGTAAAAAGTCTTTACGAGAAAGTTATTGTCATACTAGAAAGGACCCTAAAACCTTAAGGATTCAGGTTATACACAGATCAAAACTGATGAGTCATGAAGTGAGTCGTATTGAGTTGAATAGGGCTTTCTTACACAATTTCATAGGGACTTTTATGTCTATTCCCAGTTTTTTAAAAGCCAAACCAACATTGTTTAGGCTTCCAAATGGTATAGAAGAGACCCAAAATCTCCAATTAATGAATTTATCATATTCTCCATCCAAAGCGGTTACATGAAGAAATTTTTATCTTCTCCCAAAAAGCAATTAGGGTTCTTCATTTCAACTCCAATTCCACGAAATTCATCCATGCTTCAACAATCAGGTATATGGTATATTCATCAATAGGTCCCTTCCCACTATTAAGTCTAATGAATTCCCTAAATTTATAAATATAAATTTTTTTTCCCTCTTTATGACCTTTCAAGTTAAGTATGAATTTTATCAACTCTTTTTCAATTATTGGTTATGTGTCTTGAAAAAATTGTCCCACATGAGAATTTTTTATCCATATGTTTGGTAATGCAATTTTCTACAACATTATCAGTTAATGAATTATTGAGTGTCATTCATGATTTTTAACATACCATGATTAGTTTGCATTAGCCTATGCTGGTTGGTGTGAACATCTAATACCAAGTATTTGAACATGCATTAATTTACAAGTTTATGATCCTTAGGTTATGTATACACTATTATTTTTAGAACTACATAATTGAGTATATCATTTGTCATTGTATATGAAAAATATACATTAGAGTCATTGAGTTGGGTGTAACACTTAGAATCGAGTAAATGCAGGTATGACAACTCCCCCATCAGTTAGGCAGTGTCGTTAGTAGCAATCCCTAAGTTCATGAACTATATTGCCAGCATATATTATGATGGGTCAACCATTAATTTAGGCTTTACACACTCTTATTGATCGCCCATCATTTTATGATTAACAAACTAGTCCTTCAAGACATTAGGTTATTGTATCCATATAGCCAGTGTTGGTACCCTTGGCAAAGTCTGACACCCTTCAAGCTAGGGTTACTTTTTGGACCTGGTTAGACCCCAACTAGCTAAGATTAGGGCATGTCTATTATAGTTATCTCTCACAATCCTCAACACAACATTAAGATTATGATAACTCTATGTTTGCCAGACAGAGTGTCCATATATCATTATTTTAGATAATCAGATTATTTCAGTGCATGTTTAAACATTGTGTTACATTAATTTTACATGTTCATTCATTCATGCTTAGAACCTTTATGTATATAAGCTACCTTAAATATCACATATCAGTTTATTCAAAGTACTTACTACATGCTCTTTTTTCACTATGTTGTCTTATAATATAATTTTGTATGCTCAGTTGTTAGATCGTTCATCACCTTTGTGCCAATCAATTACAGCATTGGTGAGTCCTAATCAGTCGACGACTAGCTATACTATTATTTATTCTTCCTAGTTTTTCATTTCATGTTATTTCAATAGATATAGTTAGTTGAGAACCTGTCCTAACGACTCATCATATTAGAGCCTTTTAGACAATCAAACAATTAATCATCTACTCAGTAATGTTTTAAGTTACATTTGATATTGTTTAGACTTTCAAATACATCTTTAAAATAATTAGTCATAGTATTTAGTAAACTTTCTCTAGTACTTACATCTTGTGTCATATCATGGGTTTGTATGGGATCACTTGTGGCCTTAAGCACCATATTGTAACTTAGGGGTAGTCTCGAGTAGTGATAAAACTTAGTGTTAGAGCACAAGAATTAAAGTAACCTATGGTATCTAAAAGTCACATTTAACAAAGTATAGTTCATGGCTGTGAAGCACGCCACACTTATGGGTGAGAGGTTACAAAATACTTTGGGAATGTCTCTCTTATTTTAGTTTTAGGAAAGTCCCCCTTCTAACACGTTCTCTGTCATTTATGGAAATTCCTCTCAAAGGGCTAATGGAAGGAGAAATCGGGACCATCCCGCACCACCACTTCTTCTCAAGGACCTTATCAATAATCCGGTCTCTATGTAGAATTTAGGGTCATTTTCACAGTATTGGACCAATCTAAGGTTGCCCAAAACAATCAGCCAGCTATTACTCCAGCCAATCCTGTAGTCAGAAGTTAGCTAGAATCTATGATTTTGTTTGGATGAATCCTCCAACATTCCCTAAATCTATGTTTGAGAAGGATCCACATGATTTTCTTTATTGTGTGAAGAAGGTGACCAATATTATAGTTGTTACTCTTAATGAGTGCGTTGACTTATCTTCTTACCAATATTAAGGGGTGGCTCACACTTTGGTTATGTAGTGAAATAAAGATAGAGGAGATGATTAGGACTTATGGATTGGGATAAGTTTTCTATTACTTTATTATACAGGTTCTTCCTACTCAAATTTTGGGAGGCCAAGGTGCAATTGTATCTTAATTTGAAGCCATGTAAAATGAGTGTGAAAGTGTATTCACTCAAGTTCACCCAATTAGAAAGATATGATTTTACTATAGTGGCTAAATCTAGGGCTAGGATGGGTAAGTTCATATCTCTGGTTTCAGAAATGTTGTTAAGTATTGTAGTATAGCTATGTTTATTAAGGAGATTTACCTTTCTACATTTTGTTCATGCTCAACAGATTGAGAAGGAGATGCTCAAAGAATGGGAAATAGAGAATGAGAGGGCAATAATTGATTATTTTAACTTTTATAAGCCGAAGTCATAAGGTTGTAATCATCCTCAGTTCCATAAAAAATGCTTAGCTCCATCCCTATCTTCTACCAGTGGTCCAGTGCCTATGATCAGGCATGGCAATCGGGATAGAGCGCCAGGCTCCAAATCCCAGAGTAGTATGAATAGTGATGGCACCAACCTAGTTTGCAAGAGATGTGGTAAGAACCAAAAGGTTGAGTGTTTCTCGAGTAGTTATATGTGTTTTAGGTAAGTCGTGTGAAGCCATTAAATAAGGGAATATCCTGTAGTTTGTCAATGATGAAGAAATAATCGTCAGTAGGGCCCAAATAACTCTTCAGTAACCCAACTAGGGCACCTAACTCAGTAGTGTGCCACTTTTATTACAAGTAGTGGACAATTAAAGAATCAACTCTATGCCATTCAGACTCGATAGGATTAGGAAGGTTTCCCTGATGTGGTGTTGGGTAAATTACAAGTCTTTCACCTTCATATGTATGCATTGGTAGACCATGGAGCTATAATTTCTTTTGTGAGCCCCTATATGAAGTCAATTTTGGTATCAGTCTAGAAATCTTAGTATAAACCTTCTTAGACAGACAGTGTACAAAGTTATCCCAAACTCAGTATCAAATAAAATCATCTCAGTTGATCTTATAAAATAAGAGATTACTTATTTTGATGTCATTCTTTGCATGGATTAGCTCCACTTTTTTATGCATTAGTTAACTGTACAAATAGAATATTCCCATTCCAATTTCTGTATAAGTCACTTATAGAGTGGAGAGGTAGTACCTTTGCGCCTAGAGGTCAATTGGTTGCCAACGTTAAGGAAAGATAGATAATATCCAATAGTTAAATCTATAATTTTGGACAAGTCAAGGACCGAAAATATAAGATTCTATGTCTTAAATTAGTTCCAGTAGTTATTGAGTTTCTGAAAGTATTTCCTGATGATCTGCCTAAAGTTACTCCCAATAGTGAAATCAAATTTGGAATAGACCACCTTCCAGATAGGCAACCTATTTCAATTATACATTATAGAATGGCTCTAGCTATGCTTAAGGAGTTGAAAAAATATTTGAAAGAGATCTTAGATAAGTGTTTCATCAGTCCTAACATTTCCCCTTTGGGTGCCCAAGTTTTTTTCGTGTAGAAAAAAGACGGTTCTCTCAGAATATGCATCCACTACCATCAGTTGAACAGAGTAACAATCAAGAATAAGTGTCCTTTCCCTAGGATTGATGAGTTTCTAGACAAACTTCAACATGCCAATTACTTCTCTATGATAGATCTTAGATCCGGCTATCATCAGCTCAGAGTTAGAGAAAGAGATATTTTAAAGACAACCTTTATAACACGATTCTTTTTTGTTGATGATTGATGGATTGGTCCATCTTGACATTTTGTAATTAATAAAATCAAAAATTAAACCAAAAAAACCTTCAAAACTCGGTATGGTCACTTCGAATTTGTAGTTATGTCTCTTAAACTAATGAATAATTCTAGAAGTTTTATGGACTTGATGAACATAGTATTCAATCAATACTTGGAAATGTTCAACATTAACTTCATAGATAACATCCTCATCTATTCTCATAGAAACGTGAATATACTGACCGTTTGGGGATTATTTTCCATACCCATAAGGACCAATTATTTGCTAAGTTCAGCAAGTTTGAATTTTTTTTAAAATCAGTCGGATTCCTTGGTAAAATTATATCCCGTAATGGCATTTGAGTTGATCCCTAATGGACTGAATGTCATGACCCAAACAATGGCCTGTCCATTATGGGTATCTTAAGTCCTCCAAGGACCAGACATGTAAGACCCAACAAAGTTCCCTCATAGTCTGAGCCTTAAAGTGTGTCCAGTAAAGTATAATTTCTGCCCAAAAAGATTGAGAAGTGACTTCCTAAGTTAGTATCATGTTAACCATATGGAATTTCCCTAATTTCAACTTTTAATCATATGGGAAATTTGATAAGATTTCAGAAGATATAAGATTCACCCAAATATGATACACTGGTAAAAATTTATGGTTAATGTAAGTTTTAGTCATAAAACAACATTATTTTGGTGCATGGCACATCGCTGAGAGGGTCTATTTGATAATTGACAATTTCCAATGGAACTCCGCGATAGTGCGGCATCGCAATGGACTCAAATTTCTTAATAGTTAATTTCTAGTGGCCTAGAAGAATTGTGATGCGTCGTGCTAAAGTTCCAGGTAACAACTAGTTGGACAATGCGATGGCTCCACGTCGCGGTGACTCCTAGATTCCCATTTGTCAATTTCCAGATAGCCACCGCGATAGTGGCAGGTCGTCGTGCCCCATGAAATTGGGTTCCCAATTTAATTGTTTTAGCTTCGTACATAAGTTAAAATGGGCATTTTAGACTTTTTTCCAATACTTCTAAATCGTGCAAACACAAAATCTAGGATATTTAAAGTATTCTATGGAGTCTCTCTCATGATTTCTCTCAACAAAAACCCTAAGCATCCAAAACCTCTTCCATGAATATCATGAATCCACCATAGATTTTCTTAATTGAGTTAAGATTATCGGTTCCCAAGTCAAGTGCTTCAAGAACCCTCATACAAGAGTACAATTAGAGTTTGAAAAGAGAGAGTTCATCCAAAGACTCTAATTCAAGGTATATGGGGTTTTGAATAAGGGTAATCCTTTTACCCTTGTGCCCAAAAGCTTATCTAAACTACAATGCTATGCAATTTATGAGATGTTATATGAAATTGAATTAGGGTTTTCACCCATTGTTATTAGTTTCAAGCTTTTGATATTTCCCTTGAATTGAGAGTATAATGGCATGATTTTTACATGTTTTCTTGAGAAATTGTAGCTGGGTTTATACCCTATGATTTTAATTCTTAAGAAGTTAATAGTTGAAATGTTTGAAAAATTAAAGTATATGATTATGTTGAGATTTTGTGATAAATTACATAAATTCTAGATTTCTACCTGAGTTATGAATCTATATGCCATATATTATCCTTTGATGAGTTTTAAGTTGAGATTGAACTTGGGTTATTAAGACCTACTTGAGACTTGAGATTTTATGAACTAATGTGCTATAAACACCCATGATTTGACTATTCTTAGATTTTTGAGAAATAATTTTACCTAATTGTAATTGAGTTTTGAAATCCACTCTACTACATGAGATTTTAGATTTGATTATTAGGTTAGTCGTGAACCATGAGATTATTTCTAAAAGTGAATTTTTATGAGATTAGTGCAGATAATCTAAAGAGAGTAGTATTTAGCACCAAGCGGGTAAGTTACTATGGTTTCTTACACCAAAACTATGTGCCTCTGTAGGTTGGGCCTTAGGCTGAGTTAATTATTATTGGGCCTAAGGCCCAGTTGATATTAAGCCTGAGGCCGAGTATGTTTAGTGATCACTGGACCTAGGTTATACTCCCTGAAAAGAGTATGACGCCTCTCCCTAATGTGAGGTTTTTCCTTAGGAAGATAAAACATTGGACTCCATGTAGCTAGCAGAGTATAGGACTACTATACTCATCAGTTACTTCCTTGAAAACAAAAGTATTTACCCTTCCAAAGAGATATTTTCCTAAAGTGAACAAAATCCTTCAAGTATGTTTCAAAGTTATATGATTTTGTATTCCTAGTATTTTAGTTCAAAAGAGTTATAAGTTCTTGAGCATAAAAGAAGGTTTACTCTCCATGAGGCATATGAATGACTTTAAAGTATTGGTTAAAGTCTCCTTTAGCCTATGGGTAATGAAAATAAGAGAAGATTACTCATTTCAAGGTTAAACAATGATAACTCATAATATTTGTGTTATATGCTTCATTCTACATGATTCATCAGATTTACATTTTATACATACTCAAGCCATGTGAGTCAATACTTATTGCATGACTTATTTGATTTTAGAGTATCGATGTTATTTTATATAAATGAATGCACCCCCACATACTCAGTACATTCCTAAGTGCTGATCCACATATACATCTATGTGCTATATTGTCTTATAATATAGGTTCAGGTGTTCAGTCTCAGCTTTATCAGTGACTTTTGAGTATCTCTGTCTGCATTCTTACAGTGGTGAGTCCCCATAGTTCTAGGACCTATCTTTAGACATTTCTGCATTGGAGAGACTATTTTTTTACTTTTAGTTTATTTTGATTTAGTTGGGGACCTGTCCTACTGGCTCTCTAGTTCATGGATTAGTAGAGCATTTGTCAGACTAGTTATTGGATTATAGTTGTGTGGAGGTTTCCAGTATTGTGGTTATTTGGACCAAGCATTTTCTCCTTATTTCATTTCATATGATATGGCTATGCCAGTGTTTGAATTATTTGATCTTGCAATGAGTGTGATTTGTAGAAATAGGGTCAAAGGGTTAGATTGGGTTTACTTGTAGTCTCAAGCACCGTGTGACATCTCGGGAGGCGATTTTAGGTCGTTACAAACTTGGTATCAAAGCCTAACATTTTTAAAGAGTCCTAGGGAGTCTGACAATCCACATTGAGTAGAGTCTTGACCATTGGTGTGTAGCGCACCACATCTATGAGCAAGAGGGTACAAGATGTTTTAGGAAAAGTTATTTCTTTCTTTCGGATTGTATCGTGCCTACAGTTGTCCCGCTGATCTAATAATTCGTGCTCTTCTATTTCAGAAAATGCCTCTTCAAAGAGCGAATGCCCATAGGAACAACAATAAGCAACCCTCACCTGTTGATCCATCGAATGAGACTGTGTCTCATGCTGAGTTTTGGGCGGCCTTTTATGCCATTAGCCCAAGCAGTTACCGCTAATGTTTAGGCCAATAACTAGGCCATAGTTGCTAAACAGCAGGGAAGTTATGTAGCTATGGCTAGGATCTGTGATTTTGTGTGGATGAATCTGCCAGAGTTTTATGGGTCCATGGCAGGTTAAGACCCACAGTTGTACCTGGAGGAGGTGACAAAGATCACACAGGTAATGCATGTTTTTGAGAAAGAATGTGTTGATTTGGAATCTTATAGGTTGAAGGACATAAAATATTACTGGGTCGAATTATGGAGGAAGGGTATAGGTAAGGATGCTACTCCTATGACATGGCAGGCATTCCAAGATGTATTATTGGACAAGTTCTTTCCACTTGAGATGATGGAGGCAAAGATTAAGGAGCTTATTAATTTGAGGAAAGGCTCCATAACTGTTAAGGAGTACTGCTTGAAGTTCAACCAGTTGGCCAAGTATTGTCCTGATTTGATTTCTGACACCCAAGCTAATATGACCAAGTTCGTGGCCGGTATTTTTAGGATGGTACTAAATGAGTGTAAGACTGTGATACTGCATAGGGATATGGATCTGTCTAGGTTGATGATGCATGCCCAGCATATAAAGGTGAATAATATTAGGGGGAGATATTGAGTGAGGGGTAACAAGAAGGATAGTTTTGAGCAGTATGAGTTTAGCTAGCCTAGGTTCTATAGAAGGAACCGCCCTCAATTTTAGAGGTGTCTGTCTATGCTAGTGCCTTCATCATCTAGTTCTCCCATGCCTAGAAGTAGATAGGAGAAAGGGGATAGATCATTTATGTCTAGGTCATAGAGCAGTATTGGTAATAGGACCTACTATCCTCCTTGTGCTAAGTATGGTATGAGTCGTCTCGGGGAGCGTTTTGTAAATCAGTGTGGTTGTTTTAGTTATGGCAAGTAAGGCTACAAACTTACAAATTATCCTCATGCTAGATAGGGGAACAGAGCTGCCCGACCTCAGGCATAAGCTATTAGTGCACCAGTTCTTGTACCACATCCCGCCCCTCCCCAGGGCACTTTATCTAGTACTGCTGACGGTTAGCGCCAAAATAGATTCTATGCCTTGCCATCCCGTCAGGATCTAGAGGACTCTTCCAATGTTGTTATCAGCATGATCTGTGTATTTTTCTTTGATGTCTATGTGTTTTTGGAGCCCGGGTCAAGTCTCTCTTATGTGACCTCACTTGTAGCTTTGAATTTCAAAATGAGTCCTAAGAAGATTGATGAGCCTTTCCTAGTTTCTACACCCTTCAGGGAGTCAGTTATTGCTAAACAAGTGTATAGAGATTTTCCTATTACTGATCTTCATAGAGTCATATTTACTGATTTGATAGAGTTAGATATGGTGGATTTTGACCTTATTCTGGGTATGGATTGGCTTTATTCTTGTTATGCATCTATATACTGTCATACCCGTGTGGTTAAGTTTTAGTTTCCTGATGAACCAATGTTTGAGTGGTTCAGGTGTTCGGTATCTCCCAAGAGTCATTTTATCTCGTATCTCAAAGACACAAAGCTAATATCTAAAGGTTGCATCCATCACCTTGTTAGAGTCAAAGACATTAAGTCCGAGGCTCCAACTATTCAGTTAGTCAATATTGTTAATGAGTTTTAAGATGTTTTTTTGGAAGATCTCCCAAGGGTACCTCCTAATCGAGAGATAAAATTTGGGATTGACCTTATTATTGATACTCGGCCTATTTCTATTCCACCATACTGTATGGCACTTGGTGAGTTTAAGGATTTGAAAGAGCAACTAAAAGATATTTTAGGCAAAGGTTTCAAAAGACCGAGTATATCTCCTTGGTTCGTGCTTGTCTTATTCGTGCGAAAGAAAGATGGTTCTTTGTGTATGTGCATTGAATACCATCAACTTAACAAGGTCACAGTAAAAAATTAGTATCCTATTCCTAGAATTGATGATCTGCTTGATCAGTTGAAAGGTACAAGTTATTTCTCCAAGATAGACCTAAGATCCGGCAATCATCAACTTAAAGTGAGGGATGTGATATTCAAAAGACAACTTTCAAAACCCGATATGGTCACTTTGAGTTTCTAGTTATGTCCTTTAGTCTAACAAATACACCAGACACCTTCATGAACCACATGAATTGATTCTTCAATCCATATCTTGATATGTTTGTCATTGTCTTCATTGATGACATCCTTGAATACTCCCGTAATGAGAAAGACCATACAAATCACCTTAGAGTTTTCTTGGAAACTCTTATAGATCACCAGTATTTTGCCAAATATAGTAAGTGTGAATTTTGGCTAGGATCTGTAGCCTTTCTGGGTCAAATTAGTTCAGCCAAAGGTGTTACAGTTGACCTCCAAATTATAGAATATGTAAGTAATTGACCTAGACCTATCTCTCTATCTGACATTAGAAGTTTCTTGGGTCTAGTGGGCTACTATCACAGTTTTGTTGAAGGTTTCTCTTGTATTGTGTATCCCATGACCCGATTGACCAAAAATAAGGTTAAGTTCCAGTGGTCAGATTCTTGTGAGAAGAATTTTCAGGAGTTGAAGACTCGACTTACTCCAACCCTTATGTTGACTTTGCTTGATGGTACAAATGTTTTTGTGGTGTATTGTGATGCTTCTAAAATTGGTTTGGGTTGTGTGTTGATGAAAATAGGTAAGGTTATAGCCTACGCCTATAGACAGTTAAAGACGCATTAGAAGAATTATTCAACCCATGATCTTGAGTTAGCTATTGTGGTCTTTGCTTTGAAAATCTGGAGACATTATCTTAATGGTGTCCATGTTGATGTGTTTACTGATCATAAGAGACTACAGTATGTGTTTACTCAAAGGGAGTTGAATATTAGGCCGAGGTGGTGGTTGGATTTGTTAAAAGACTATGATTTGAGTATGTTGTATCACCCACGCAACGCCAACATAGTAGCAGATGCCCTTACTAGATTGTCTATGGCTAGTAATGCTCATGTAGAGGAAATAAAGAAAGTGTTAGATTGTGATGTGCATTCCCAGTCTAGATTAGGTGTAATGTTACTTGATTCAACCTAGGGGAGTATGTTGGTGCAAATTATTTACGAATCCTCTTTAGTTTCGTAAGTGAAGGCAAAGCAAAATAAGGATCCTAGTTTGGTCGGACTGAAGGAGTTAGTTTAAGACCAAAAGGTAGAGGTTTTCTCCCAATGGGAAGATGGTGTGTTGAAAGTGTACGGTAGATTGTGTGATCCCTGTGATGATGATCTGAGGCAGAGGATTATGGCTAATGTGCATAGCGCACGGTATTCTATTCATCTCGGCACCGCCAAGATGTACCACGATTTGCAGGAAATCTATTTGTGGAATGGCATGAAGAAGGATATAACCGAGTTCGTAGAAAAGTGTGCAACATGCAAACATGTTAACTTAGAGCACCAAAGACCTGGTGGTGTGATGCAAGAGTTTGGCATACCCACTTGGAAGTGGGTGGTGGTGAATATGGACTTCATGATCGGGTTTCCTCTTTTGCGTCGTCATCATGATTCTATTTGGGTTGTTTTTGTTAGGCTTACTAAGTGCACACATAATTTACCCGTGCTCACATCTTATACAGCTGAGGATTATGCTAGATTGTTTATCCGAGAGATTTTCAGGTTGCATGAAGTTCCCTCGTCCATTATTTTGGATAGGGGAACTCAATTTACTTCTCAGTTACGGAGGGTGTTTCAGCAAGGTCTTAGTACCCAAGTTCTTTTGAGTTCTTCTTTTCATCCGCAGACAGATGATTAGGCTGAGAGGACCATTCAGACCCTGGAAAATATGTTGAACGCATGTTCTCTTGATTTCAAAGGTAGTTGGGATGATCATTTGCCATTGATCGAGTTTTTTTATAACAACAGTTAAAAGCTAGCATCGGGATGGCACCATTTGAGGCCCTGTATGGTAGGAGATGTAGGTCACCTATAGGGTGGTTTAAAGTAGGTGAAGATGCAGCAATTAGGCATGATGCAGTGTTAGAAGCTATGGATAAAGTTAGGTTGATTAGAGAGAGGTTAAAGAAAACTCAGAGTCATCAAAAGTCATATGCCAATCTATGGAGAAGAGATCTTGAGTTTGAAGTAGGTGATTTGGTGTACTTAAAGATTTCACCCATGAAAGGGGTGATGAGGTTTGGTATAAAGGGAAAGCATAGTCCCCATTATGTTGGCCCGTATAGAGTCTTGATCCGTGTTGGTAAGGTGGCCTATGAGGTTGAGTTGCCCGCAGAGTTGTCAGTTGTTCATCCTATTTTTCATATCTCTATTCTTAAGAAGCATATTGGTGATTCTACTTTTGTAGATCCTTCAGAGAATGCCGATATTCAGAACAGTCTTTCCTTCGATGAGATTCCTTTTGAGATCCAAGATTTTAAGATTCGTAGACAAAGGAACAATCAATTTTCCCTGGTCAAAGTTTTGTGACGGAACCAGTCTGTTGAGGGTGCTACTTGGGAGGCAGAAGCAGACATGTGAGCCAAGTACCCACACCTCTTTTTCGTGAGTTCAGGTCAATCTGAAGGTATTATTCTTCCTTAATTCATCCCTTTTAATCTAAATTTCAGCTATGTATCTATTATTGCATGAGTTCTTGTAATTTTTGAGGTATTCAAGAGTTTAGAGAGATGTTGAGCCATTTAGCAAATTTCATCAGCTATGTGTACTTTGTTTTTCATGTGTTCCTAGTCTAACTAGTGAGATTCAAGGATGAATGTTTCCGAGGGGGACATACTGTAAGACCTTGAAAAGTTCCCTCGTAGTTTGAGCCTTAGAGCTTGTCAAGTGAAGTGTAATTCTAGCCCTAAAAGATTGACAAGTAACTTCCTAAGTGAGAATCATGTTAACCATATAGAATTTCCCCAATTTTGAGTTTTTATCACATAGGAAATTTGTTAAGATTTACGTCAATATAATATTTGCCAAAATCCAATACCCGTGTAAGAAGTTATGGCTAATTTAAGTCCTAGTCGTAAAATAGCGTCATTTTGGTGTTTGGCACATCACGGAGAGGGTCTATTTGAAAAATGTAAATTTCCAATGAAACTCTGTGATAGTTGCACATCGCGAAGGACGCCAATTTCCCAATTGTCAATTTCCAGTGGCCTAGAGAGATTGTGACGTGTCGTACTGAATTTCTAGGTCCCAACTAGTGGGGCTACGCGATGGCTCCCCGTCTCTGTGACTCCAGATTCCCATTTTTCAATTTCCTGTGTGCTACCGTGATAGTGGCGTGTTGCGGTGGACTATGAAATCGGGTTCCCATTACAATTTTTCCAGCTTCATAAAGAAGTTAAAGAGGGAATTTTGGACTTTTTTGCAAGCATCTTAAACTGTGCGAACACCGAATAAAGGTCATTTACAAGAATTCTATGGAGTCTCTCTTAAATTTTCTCCCAACAAAAACCCTAACCATCCAAAACCTTTTCCAAGAAACTCCAGAATAGACCTTAGATTTTCTTAATTGAGTGAAGATTCAAGGTTCCCAAGTTAAGGGCTTCAACAACCCTCATTCAAGAGTACGAATATAGTTCCAAAAGTGAGAGTTCATCCAAAGCTTCTAATTCAAGGTATGTAGGGTTTTGAACAAGGGTAATACTTTCAACTTTGTTCCCAAAAGCTTATCTAAACTACAACTCTATGAAATTTATGAGATTTTACTTGAAATTGAATTGGGGGTTTTCACCCATTGTGATTGGTTGCAAGCTTTTGATGTTTCTCTTGAATTGAGAGTCTAATGGCATGATTTTTACATGTTTTCATGAGAAATTGCAGCTGGGTCTATACCCCATGATTTTAATCCTTGAGAAGTTAATAGTTGAAATGCTTGAAATATTGAAGTATATGTGTATGTTGACATTTTGAGATAAATTGCTGAAATTTCTACATTTCTACCTGAGATATGAATCTATATGTTATCTATTATGCTTCAATGAGTTTTAACTTGAGATTGAACAATGGGTTATTAAACCTACCTAAGACTTGAGATTTTATTAACTATTGTGCTATAAGCACCCATGATTTGAGTATTATGAGATTATTGAGAAATGTTTTGACCTAATGGTCATTGAGTTTTGAAATCCACTCTACTACACGAGATTTCAGATTTGATTATTGGGTTCATGGTGAACCATGACATTTTTTATAAAAGTGGATTTTTACGAGATGAGTGCAGATAATCTAAAGGGAGTAGTATTTAGTACCAAGGGGGTAATTTACTATGATTTTTTTACCCCAAAACTACGTGCCACCGTCGGTTGGGCTTGAGGACAAGTTTATCATTATTATTGGGCCTAAGGCCGAGTTGATATTGGGACCAAGAGAAAGTTTATTTAGTGAACACTAGACCTATGTTATACTCCCTGGCAAGATTATGAAGACTCTCCTCAACGTGAGGTGTCTTCCTTGAGAGGACAAAACGCTGGACACCATGTTGCTTGCATGTTTTATGTCGGTTAAGAGAACCTCCCCTGAAATTTAAACTTCGAGAACAATTTCTTCCTTGAAAATTAAAGAATTTAACCTTCCAAAGAGATATTTTCCTAAGCTGAATGAAATGCCTTTATTCATGTTTCAAAGTTATATGATTCCGTATTCCTAGTATTTCAGGTCAAAAGAGTTATAAGTTGTTAAGCATTAAAGAAGTTTTACTCTCGATGAGGCATATGAATGAGTTGAAAGTATTGTTTAAAGTCTCCTTTGGCCTATAGGTAATGAGAATAAGAGAAGATTACCGATTTTAAGGTTAAACTATGATGACTCACGAGATTTGTGTTACATGCTCCATTCTACATGATTCATGAGCTTTACATTTTATACTTACTCAAACCATGTGAGTCATTAATTATTACAGGTATGATTTGATTGAAGAGTATTGATGTTGGTTTATATAAATGTATTCATCCCCATATACTCAGTATATTCAGTGTTGATCCACATATACGTCTATGTGATACATTGTCTTATAATGTAGTTTCAGGTACTTAGTCCCAGCCTCATCAGTGACTTTCGAGTATCTCTGTCTACATTCATACAGTGGTGAGTCCTCGTGGTTCGAGGACCTATCTTAAGACATTTCTATGTTTGAGAGACTATGTTCTTACTTTCAGTTCATTTCGAGTCAGTTGGGCACCTATCCCAATGTCTCTCTAGTTCATGGATTAGTAAAGGCTTTGTCAAGCTAATTATCAGATTGTGGTTGTGTGGAGGTTTCTAGTATTGTGGTCGTTTGGACCAAGCATTTTCTCTATATTTCCTTTCATATGATATGACTATGCTAGTGTTTGACTTAATTCATCTTGAAATGAGTGTTATTAGTAGAAATCGGTTCAAAGGGTTAGCTTGGGATACTTGTAGCCTCAAGCACCGTGTGACATCCTGGGAGGCAATTTCGGGTCGTTAAAAGAGACCACCCCCTTTTCGAAGTAAAAAAGAACACAACATACCTAACAGCAGATGATTCCAAACATATAAAAGATAGAATAATCATTAATAAGAATGTGCTAAGAATTCACAATACCAAATCCCAATCCACAGTAATACACAAAACCTCTAAATATACAAAAACAATCTAAGTGGCGATATGTCCCGATGATATCTAAAACAAACCATGATAAATAGTCAATGAGATGAAATAAATCGATGAGTAATGACCTTCTAGAAGAAGGAGGTTTAGAACTCGAAGCTGACTCAAAAGTGGTACAAGAATCATCGATCACTGTGCATGAAAAATAAAAGTGTCTCCATTCCCTACATCGCATAAGGATATAGTATCCAAAGATAGTTAGTGGGGTTAACACCAGCATTGAACTTAGGGATAAGGGTTAAACTAATGCCAAGTTAAATCAAACTCAAAACTATGTAAACATCATCATATAAATAAATAATTAACATGTTGTGATAGGGAACAAGGTTTAGCATGATAGTAAAACATTAGCCTGGACTATGTCTCTCAACTTTCATAAACAGGCACCCACAAGCTATATGGGTTCAGCTCCCCCTGCTGAAAATGCCCCAGTGCATTTTAGCCACATGAACTAAAGGAATCAAGAAAGACTAGGGAATGCCACCACCCCACGTCAATCTTGGATAAAAAATATATCAATTGTGTTATCCATGAACACAGTCATCACGACTAACCCACACGTCTGCAAAAGTGACTTTCTTGTATCACTCTCTAGGACTCACATCTTTACGACTTAGTTACATAGTCACCATTAAGCCCAATGAAAACAAATTTCACCTAACCTATTCATTTGACCAAGGAATTTTACATTAAGTCACACCATAGGTATAATCATACAGTTATGTTTGCAAGCATATCTTTATACCATATAAATTCCATTACTTTGGGGGAATTCCTCGACCCTATTTGTTCATTAAATCAAGTTTGGGGAATGAATCGGCCCCTTTAGTTTATAAAATCAACTTAGGGGAATTCCTCGAGCCTCTTTGTTCATTAAAACAAGATAAAGAGCATGAACATAGCCAACAAGGCCTTTAAAACACTTTTTATTCATTTAACCATTTATGAAATGCAATAGTATAGGTAAGTGAAATGATGTGACAAACCATCATTCAAAAAAATTTACCCAAGTGGGTTGAGGGAACAAACTTTCCAAACCCATTTTCCAACACTGAAACATCTCTTTAGGGGAATACCTCGATACCCTTTTTGATTCCCATTCCCATGCACCCAACAGTTCAAAAAGCATTGATAAAGCATAAACAATGCAAACAAAATCATGGGAACCTAATTCATAAAACATTCAATCTAAAACATCCAAACGCATATTCATAAAAACAAATTAAATTATATGAATAACAACTAAAATGTATGTTTTTTTATAAAATAAGCTTCAAGGAAGAGTATCATGCTTGAAAGTATAACAACAATGAAGAAAAATCACCCTTGGAAGCACTAATTAATAAATCATGAGAAACCCTAGATTGTTCATGCTTTCGGGAATTTGAGTGAAGAATGACGTTTATGCTATGACATTTTAATAATAATAGGGATAAAAAAGGGTTTTATGGCACGGAATAGAAGTTTGATGGGTGAAACGACTTATTTTTCCTTAATGAAATTGTGCAAAAAAATTTCCCCAATCATCATGGGTGGCCTTATTACTCGTTATAACACCTTAGGACTCGTGATGTCCAAATGTAGTCTGGACAACAGTTATGGGATCCCTCACTGTTGACCCTATGAATCATACATTACAACTCTTGAGGTGTCATTAGTAAATTTTACTAGTTTGTCTAGACAGGTACTTTAAAACTTGTTTAGATTCTGGATGACTCATTAAGTCGAGTAACACTAATAATAGACACCTTGAGTAACTTTACTAGTCACCCAATAATTTGCGGTCCTACAACCTGTATAATGACCTCATGACTCATTAGGTAATTCATAGGTCAGGAAGTGAGCTGAAAGATTAGGGAATTTTCCAAGGACCAAAATTTCAGGTGTTACATTCCACCCTCCCCCCCAAGATCATTCATTCTCGACTGATAAAGTAGGGCATCATTTAGTTTGTTTTGACACCGATCACCACCACAATTTCCTTTAACAAAAATAGAAAATCAAAGATATGAAGGAATACACAAACAAAAAGTAGGATTATCTAAAGAGAGAAACAAGAATGGATAGTTACACTTCATGTTCATCTTCCCAAGTAGCTTATTCAACCTTATGATTCCTCCGTAGAAACTTAAATCCATATCCTTAGTCCTTAAACAATGTATTTTCCTATAAAAAATCTCAACCAGAACTTCCTCATAAGACATGAAATCCAAAACACCAACGCTCTCTAAGGGAATAACAAAAAAGTATCGTCCACACACTACTTTAACATTGAATCATGGAACACTGGATGGATATATCCGAAGCTCAATGGAAACACCAACACATAGGCCACAGTGCCAACCCTTCTCAAAATCAAGTACCGGATAAGATAACGGGGACTGAGCTTCCCTTTCTTTCAAAACCTCATTTCCCTTTTCATGGGAGATAGATTTATGAACACACTATCCCCACTATCAAACATTAATTCTCTATGCGTTACATCTGTATATGACTTTTCTTAACTCTAAGATGTAATAAGTCTATTTAGAATCACCTTCACTTTTTCCTTTTCTTTTTGAACCAAGCCTGGGGTGAACAACCTAGCCTTACCAACTTCGAACCATGAAATAGGAGACCTACACCTTCTAACATACAGGACCTCAAATGGAGAAATCTAAAACTTGATTGATAACTTTTGTTATATGCAAACTCTATGAGAAAGAAAGAATTAACCAATCACCACAAAATTCAATCACACAGGATGACAACATATCTTCCAAAGTCTAAATTCTCCTTTCCACTTGTCCATATGTTCAAAGGTTTAAAAAAGTGCTAAGGTTCACCTTAGTCCCCAAACCACTCTAAAATTAATTCCAATAGTTAGTAGAGAATCGCATACCTTGATCATATATAATAGAAACAAGTGCACCATGCATCTTGACAATCTCCAGAATGAAAATCTTAGCATAATCCACTGATGAATAATTAGTACTTACTTCCAAGATGGGAGTAGACTTAGCCATCCAATCCATAATGACTTAAATTGAGTCAAACTCACTATGAGATAGTGGAAGACTGATAATGAAATTCATGCCAACCACTTCCTATTTCCACACAAGCAACTGCATCTCATGTGACAAACAACTAGGCATCAAATGCTTCACCTTCACTTGCTAACAAACCATACACTTAGCGACAAAATTGTCCACAATTCTCTTCATGTTATCCCACCAATAGATCTTTTTTAGATCATGGTACATTTTCATCGACGTAAGATGAACAGTGTACCTTGACTCGTGAGCATCAACCAAGATACATTATCATAGCCCATAAATATTGGGAACGCACAGTCTAACTTGGTACATCAAGATACCCTCACCACCAAACTTAAAATCTAGGACATTCTATTAACCCATATTATCCTTGATCTACATCAAAATAGGTTCAAAAATCTACTTATCCTTCACTTCGGAACAAAGAGATAACTTAATTGCCTTTTAAACAATCATAAAACCATCCCAAAGTCCAAACAATAAACTGAAGGATTAGATAAATGGTGAATATCCTTCACTAAACGTCCCTTTTACTCATCTATATGGGGAAAACACCCCATGGACAACATGCTAAGAGCATCAATATCCATGTTGGCTTTACCTAGATGATAATGAAGACTCATGTTATAGTCTTTGAGCAACTCAAGCCATCTCTATTTCATAAGATTCAACTTCTTCTGGGTGAACACATACTGCATGTTCTTATGGTCTGAATATATATCAACATGAACCCCATACAAGTAATGGTGCAAAAAATTCAATGATAAGACCACAAACAATAACTCTATGTCATGAGTCAAATAGTTCTTCCCATGCACCTTAAGTTGCCTCGAATCAAACGCCACAACCTTTCCATGTTGCATCACATAAAAGCCTAATCATACAAGATACACGTCACAATAAATAAAAAATCCATTAATAGCCTTCCATAAGGTCAAAATCAGTTCTTAAGTCAACTTATCCTTTAACTTCTCAAAGCTTACCTCACAAGCATCAGACCACAAAAACTTTACTTCCTTAAGGTTCATCTTAGTCAATGGAGAATTTATTAAACAAAAACTCTCTACAAACCTCCTAGGTCACTTCTTAACTGCCTCAACCATCTATGGATCCACTATGATCCCCTGACTAAAAACAACGTGACCAAGAAAGGTCATAACCCTCCACCTGAACTCACACTTTTAAAACATAACATGTAAACATTGATCTTTAAGAGACTACAATACTATACGGAGGTGATTGGCATGATACTCTTGTAAATTTGAATACATCAATATTTCATTAATAAGCATAATGACAAATTGGTCTAAAAACTAACATAATGTCCAATTCATAATGTCAATAAACACTGTCAGGGCATTAGTCAACCCAAAAGACATGACCAAAATCTCATATTGACCATACAAGGTATGGAAAATGGTCATAGCAGTATACACCTCACTAATATTCAACTGATGATAACCCAAATGAATATCAATCTTAGAAAAGTACTTAGCAACTTAAAGTTCGTCAAAGAGATCTTCTATTTTAGAAAAAGGATTCTTATTATTTATGGTCACCAAAATCAATTAGGGTAGCTTATACGTATTCAAAGGGATCCATTATTCTTATGCAGTAAAAGATTATAGTACCCTATGAATAAAAACTAGGGAAAATAAAACCCTTATTAAGAAGATCTTTTAACTTCTTCTTAAGTTCATTCAACTCAGTTGGAGCCATTCTATAAGGAGGGATTGAGATAGGATAGGTATATAGTAGATAGTCAATCCCAAATTCTATTGCACTATTAGAAGAAATACCAGGGAGATCATCAGGAAATACTTTAGGAATCTCACTGACGACAGATCACAAAGAAGGACCCTTAAAAATTAGAATCATTAACCCAAACTAGTTGATTTAAACACATCTTAAAAATCAATTTCTATGCTCATAGATAAGAAACCATACCTTAGGCACTAGGGAACTCCCTTCTCAGACAATCATTGGTTCATCAAGGAATTAGAAACTAATTCTTCGAGTTTAACAATCAAGAGATTCATAGTACGAATAGAGCCAATCTATCCCTAAGATAATATCAATGTCTAACATATCCTACTCTATCAGATCCAATAATGTTTCCCTATAACAAATAGACATAAAATAACCCTTGTAGACTCTTCTTGCCACAATAAAGTCACCTATTGGGGTATATATAGAAAAGGGATTACAAATACACTTGAGACAAAACATAAATGACTAGCCACATAGAAGGTCACATAAGAAAGAATTGACCTGATAACACTAAAATAACTCCATTATATTGGGGTAAGCCAATTATTATCAATATAATAACCCAACTTAGGTTATTGTCAAATCCATGAAGAGTGTAATTTAGTCTTTGAATCCTATGTATTTTAAAAGTCACTAAGTGTTGACCTATAATATATATTTTAAATAAAACATAAATTGAATTAAGGGTTATGATTTGAAATGTGCTTGAATAAAATTAACTTGTAACACTAAAAAAGAGCAACAAATGTTGAGTACAATCAAATAATAGAAAATTCTAGGGGTTGTACTTACCACAGGGGTCGTACATCCATGTGTAATTGAGGGATAGTCCTTTTCTTTGTCAAAGATGTGGGTAGGCTATATTTTAAATCTGAATGTGAGCCTTTAAAAAACACACTAAGTTTCACTTATGGATTCTTTGAAATAACTCATGAGTGTAACAACTTCACCGATCCAAAACCCCAACAAAATATCCTTATTTCTAGGATGATACAAATCTACCTAGATACACACATAACAGCCTTATTTCTAAAATAATGTTAAGGAAATAACTAGAATTAAATAGTTGATCTCTACTACTCATCATCCACATGCCTCTTTAATGGATTATATAGATCTAATTCTTCTTAGGTTTCTCACCCACAACAATTAATTAAAGCAAAAAGTAGAAGCAATACCAAAAACAAATAACTAATAAATATGAATAAAAATCAACACCAATACACTTTAACACCCTAATCAAGCATAACCATTAGATGAATATTTAGCTACTCATGAGATTAGAGACAAGATATATACTGAAGTTAGCACTCAGGGAATCCATTGATATCAAATCAAAGGTAATCCTAAAACTTTAGATACAACTTTGAACTAATAAATCTCTTGTAAAATTTAACAACACTTGTCTTTCAAAATTTACTAGGGCTTTTCTCTATACAAAATTTTTTTTAAAGTGGAAAGATGACTCAACTATATAAGGATTTTTCTAATTTATGAATTATGTTTAGATGTTTGAATTCCAAACTAACCTTGGGCATTTGACTGCACCATCACAATTGACATTATTTGATTGGAATCGTGACTCCTATGATTACAAAGATCCTATTTTGATTGCCAAACTTTGACTGGGTCATGGCTATTCACAATCGCAGCCCTCAGACTGCGATCACAGTAACTAAGGGTTTTCCTTGCACCAAATTTTCCTACTTTTGCACTATATTTTCCCCTTTTATTCTCTTTTCTTCTTTCTTTAATTCGTTTCATGGAATTAATTGTAAAACCTATAAACCATAAGAATTTGTGCATTGAAGTGGAAAATTCATCTTATTTAGATAATTTGACCATAGTAGTGTGCACAAATTTGGATATTAATGAGTTGTAAATTTCCCACACATTTAAACACCCTGGACTTTGTACTTTGGCCTTTGAAAAATTCTTGATGTTTTAGCTCACTACCTCGACTACAACTTGATGCTATGAGTCATAGGGTATCCTGATGAGTCATAGGGCTGAGTTGTAAAAAAATCAGTGTGTTTGTGGAATGATTATGATCTAAAAACATATAGCTCACTAAGAGACATAAGGCTATGTTATGAGTCATTATGGGTAATCATATGGTATCTAGTGTAAGCCCAAATTAGGGTTTTGTGTTGACTATGACTTGACTCTATGAGTCATAGGGTCCCATTATGATTCCTATGGATAAGTCATAATGTCAACAATGTAGGGTTACTTGGTTTTACTATATTGGTTATAACTAATGGTAAAGTCTCATAAGGATTGGTGAGTCAATGGTTGACTAGTAGTCAAAGGTTACACTTTCTCAGCATTTAAGTTAAAGGCATTATAGATATTTTCCCCTCTTATTAAAATTTAAACCCATGACTTATTATATCTTTAGGGCACCATTATCACTCAAAAACTAATCCAAATATCTTCTTAAACACTCTAAAAGATCTCTAAATTCTCTCAAGCAAGTCAAGCTAGGGTTATATTAAGTTGGTCATCTAAGGGATAAAGGGTCAATTTTCTCTCAAAATTTCTTGGTGTTTAGGATATTTTAATCTTCCCTCATTGTTAGTTTTTTTATGAAATTTGATTGAAAGTATTGTTCTTAAGGTATTTATGATTGTTTTGAAATAAGGGTTAGGAGTTTCGTATGCTTGTTGCTGAACAATGTTTTCCTATGGTTTTTATATGATTTATATTACTATAAATATAGTTCTGAAATTATGGGTGCACGTGTATGGTTAATGAACTTGGGATTTATGATTTAACCAATCTTGTCACTTTTGAAGTGGTTATAACCCGAATCACATATTGTGAAATTTATTTTAATTATGAGAAATGTGAGAATTTGTCAAATTTAACTAGTCTTGAAATATTGCATGAATTAAGAAGGAAATTGAAAGAAAATGGTCTAGTTTAATGAATAAAGAGAGTTGGAATCCTCTAGCTTGTATTAATGAACAAAAGGTGTTGTTTTCCCTAAGTTAATGGAAATTGTTATGGCAAGTTATTGTTATCTTACAAGTGTAGTTGGTATGTCGATACCAACAATGTATTCCTTAAAAATGAAAAATGGTTCTGAATGATATTGCATGATAAGTTTTGTAATTGTGATTTAATAATGGTCGCGTAGATTAGTCGTAAAAGTGTATGTCCAAGAGATCGAGAAACTGGATTTGCTAAAATGGGGTAAAAGTGACCAGGGATGTTCAAATCACTCTTATTATTATTTCATGATTTGGAAGGTTCGAGTCCCCCATAAATAATTATATATAAGGCTTCTTAATTCACCTTAGTATATGGTTGGAAAGTTTGAGTCCCCTATGCATATACATGAGATTATTCTCTGGTTTATATGGCTATACGCACTGGGCCAGACAAGGCTGTGATAGGTAATTTTTATGATGATTAAGCTACATAATCTTGGGTAAAGTTTTGAAAATTAATGTTAAGCCTTGTTCTCTATCCCGCCATGTGAAAAATATATCTATATGCATTTGGTTATGTATATTGATTTGAATGATGGTAAATTATTTATTATGTCATTATGTTATGTTAATACGTGAGTAACATGCTAATGTTCTCTCTGCTAACCATCTGCAAACATTGCATCACATGCAATGCAGGAATTGGCCATACCGCTACTCTTCCTACTCAGTGATTAGGATTTGGGATAAGCTCAGAAGTTGATATTAAAGTGGTGAACTTCCATATATAGAATGTATAAATTTTATAACCTGTTCTCTCATGTATTTGACTTATTTTTTGGATATTGCCGGGGGCATGTCCCAACACTTTATTGATATTAATTTTTGGATCATTGTTTAGTAGGATTTTTTTGAATACTATGGTTATTAGGAGGTGTCGCTCGATGTTTTAGTCGATCGTCATTGGCTGGTCATGGATATGAATTAAATTTTTTAAGCTATTGCATGCTACCTTTTTGTATATTTGAAATTCATCCAACCTTGTTGTGGGGTGTGTTTTATTTGGTTAGGTCCAGGGGGTAATCTCTGGTCCATGTGGGACTTTAGATACTCATCACAGCCAGGTCTTGATTAGGGTCATGAAAAAGATGGTATCAGAGCCTTAGTTTAGTGTCATTGGGTGTCCAGCTAAGTCGTGTTATGTAGAGTCTCGTTATGGGTATAATTATGAGGCTATGAGGAATTCTGGAATATTTACATTTCTTGTTGTCTTATTTTTATATATAGATTCTAGGGTCTTAAATCTCCTCTAATTCTCGTGTGTTCTATTTTTGAATCTTTCCTCTAAGAAGATATGATGTCGTGGAAAATCTTCTATACCATTTAAGGACAATGTGGATGGAGATCATCCAACTCCAGGTGCTCAAACGCAGTCGAGGGTCGCTGCTTCTGATTGACCCAGAGGAGCTCTACACTAATGCTAAGTTTTGCCAGTCAAACCATTTGCTTACCCAGTTTGTCCCCTCTCAAACTAAGTGTGTTTCTTCTGCTGCTATATCATTTGAGTGAACTAGAGTTTCCCAATTCATGAGACTTAGTCCTCCTGTGTTCACTAGTTCTAAAGTTGAGGAGGATCCATAAAATATTATTGATGAGATAGAAAAGATCTTTTATGTGATGCATGATATGAATATAGAGGTCGAAAAATATGTAACTAATTAAATAAAGGATATAAAATACCAATAGTATGAGGAGTGGGACCAGTCAAGGAATGATGAATCTGAGTCCACTTTATTGGATGATTTTTCTAGTGCTTTTCTTTACCACTTCTTTCCAAAGGAGTTGAGGGATGTTAAGTCTGAGGAAATTATGAATTTGAAGCAAGGAAGGATATCAGTAAAAAATAGTATGCCTTGAAGTTTCATCAGTTGGTACGTTATGCTCCTGAATTGCTGTCTATCATGAGGGCTAGAATGGGGAAGGTTTCTTTGGGGTTGTCCCATGAGTTTATCTTGGAAATTAAGGCTTTATTATTGAATAAGGTTATAGACATCTCTAGAATTAAGGTATATTAAGTGGAGATTGAAAAGAAGAGGCAAGCTAAGATGAGTGAATAGAAGAATAAGAAATTTTACCTTTCTAGTCAAGGTGAAGGTCAGTAGTAGGGTGGTAGAGATGGAGAAAAATGGTCAAAGAAGAAGGGGGGTAACTTTTGTTCCAATTGTATGATTGGTGCTTTTTAGCCAAAGCCATTGGGTAATCATCTTGTGAAAAGTGGTGATGGGTTTTGGGTACAGGGAACCAGTCTCAAGATAGTAAGGTTTAATCATCTTCATCATAGACACTTTAAAGATCTTGTGGTCAGATAAGTCGTGGGTTCTGGTAAAAGGGAGGAATAAGTGCTTTAAATATGGTAAGATTGGTCAACTGTAGAGGGACTGTCCTACTAAGGTTACCTCAAGGGAAAACAATATTCTTGTTGCTGCTTAATATTCTTATACACCAAAGGGTGCAACTTCTGATCCTAGCTCCAGCACTGGTCGGGACCATCTATATGCTTTTGCCACTCTCTAAGATACTGAGGCATCCCCCAATATTGTTACTGGTATTCTTAGACTCATTTCTCATGATGTGTACTACTTTATTTATTCGGGTCCAGTATCTCTACTGTGACCCCACTTATGGCTGTGCATTTTTGTTTTGGTCCTAAGTGTCACCCTGGTCCTTTTTCTATTTTTACCCTAGTGGGTAAAACTATAGTTGCTAAGAGAGTTTATAGGGAATTGTGGTATTGATTGGTGGTAGAGAAACTCTAGTGGATCTGGTAGTGTTAGACATGGTTTATTTTGATTCATATTAGCGAAGGATTTGTTGCATTTGTTCTATGCCTCTTTAGATTATCTAACATGTAAGGTCATGTTTAAATTTCCAAATGTACCAGTCATTGAGTTTTAAAGGGGTTCTCTAGTGCCTAAGGTAATGTTCATATCTTATCTTAGAGCCCGAATGTTGATTTTCAATAGGTGTCTTTACCATTTGGTTCGAGTTAAATATTCTATCTCGGGTAGTCTTTCCTTGCATTCCCTTCCTGTGGTAAATGAATTTCAGAAGGTCATCCCTTATGATCTTCTTGGTGTCCCTCTAGATAGGGAAATTGACTTTAGGATTGACCATTTTCCAGACACTCATCCTATGCTTATCTCTTCCTATACAATGGCTCTGGCTAATTTGATAGAGCTTAAGAAGAAGTTAAAAATCTCCTTGACAACATTTTTATCTGTCCATGCATGTTTCCATGGGGTTATGCTATTTTGTTCGGGAATAAGAAGGATGATTTCCTTTTGATATGTATCGTTTAATATTTGTAGAATAAGGTTAGGGTAAAGTATATGTACCTTTTTCCTTTGATTGATAATTTGTTTGACCATATTTAGAGTGTTAGATATTTCTCTAATATTGATGTTTTGTCGGGTTATCATCAACTAAAGATTAGGTTGGAGGATATCACTAAATTTGCCATCAAAACTCGAAATGGTCATTATGAGTTCTTAGTCATGTCTTTGGTTTGACTAATGCCCGGGTGCCATTCATGGACTTGATGAATAAGGTATTTCATCACTTTCTGGATTTTTTCATTATCATCTTTATCAATGATATTCTTGTGGACTATAAAAGTAAGGTTGATCATGCTGGCTATCTCTGTATTGTACTGCAGATGCTGAAAGAGAAACATTTGTATGCTAAGTTCTTGAAGTGCGAATTGTGTTTGAAACATGTTAGTGTTATGGGTTATGTCATTTCTAGTGAAGGCATTATGGTGTATCCACAAAAAGTTGCAGTGGTGAAGAAGAGTCCTAGGATAATAACTCCAATCGATATCTGAGCTTCTCGGTTTTAGCCGGCTACTGTACGAGTATTTCTGGAGACTTTCTCGACTTTAGTTTCCCCATTGACTAAGTTGACCTAGATAAAGGTGAAAGTCTTACGATTTGGTTCTTGTGAGGGTAGTTTTAATAAGTTCAATTAGAAGTTGACATCAACACGAGTTTGGATCCTTCCTGAGGGTAATGATGGATTCATATTTTATTGTGATGCGCCCAATGTAGGACTTCATTGTGTGCTGATGCAGCTTGCTAGGGTGTGGATTATACTTCTAGGCAGTTGAAGGTTCATGAGTCACGATATAGAGTTCATCCCAGTTCAAAACAAGTTATCTCACTTTTAAGGAGGTTTGTTAGTTGAATAATATGAAATGTGACATCACCCAAGCACACACTCAAGTGTACGTGGTATACCAAGTAATATAGTAGACATCAATACAGCCGAATATTGATCTAATAGGAACTTGTTCTAACAACTATTCAATCCTAGTTCACTTTTTGAGATTAAATTGATGCAAAGTAACAAAAAAGAGTTTTGAATATTTATAAATTCCTAAGATAAACTCAGTCTTTTAAGTTTACTAAGGGTCCCAGACTTAGAAAATTTTTGCTAAGTATTTCGACTTAGTCTTATTTTGGCCTTCGTAAGTTGGAAACTTTATTTCACGACACTTATGACCTTAAAATATTGATTTTTAGATTGATTCATGATCAAGAATGTCAGTAGGTGTTCTCAGACAAGTTTCATATCATTTGGAGCTCGTTTCAACCGCATTTGGGAACCCAAAATAGTGCATTGATGCGATCTTGACATGGCGCATCAGCATCGCATCAATAAATATTTTTCCTTGGTTCTAGTGGTAATTTACAGTGAACCGATGTGGACTAGATGTTGCGCATTGTCTATCACGTCGATGCCAATGATGCGGTACATCGATCTGCGCATCGACTGTTCAATTTTTAGTATTAAAAAAACACATCCTTATGGGTAATAGAGTCGGTTTCCCATGTTTATCAGGCCCCAAAAGACTACATTAAGCCTCAAATTACTAAATAATATAAACTTGGGGGGATTAATTTCAAATCCAGAACTCAAGAAAGCACCACCTATCTTTTAGAATTTAGGCACTAATGTATGTGAAGTGTTCATCCAAGGGTATCCTTCCACCCATGGAGTCCAAGAAACTCGTTTAAGCTTTAAGTTAATTGATTTCATGAATTTATTGTTGGATATTGAATGTATTCATGATTATGATGTTAATGGTGATCTAACTCCATGATTTGTCCTAAGTTTCATGCAAACTAGTTAGTTGTGAATTGATCTTTTAGAACATCATGTCAAAACTCTTGAGTTGCAAGATGAATGTAGATTTCATGATAGTACGACATGTGTATTGATATGTTAAATACCCATGCTTCTCAAGTGTTTGTGAAATTGCCAAAGTAAATTGACATGCCTAAGCACAAAATACTACTATGTGAATTTAATCTTGCACATGTGCAATGTATATCAAGTGTTTGACAGAAATGCCTAAGTTAAAGGATTGTTAGTAAGTTAGTACCATTGTGCTACTAAAGTCATGCAGTGATTTTCTTTTTATGCTATTGATTCCTGGGGGTATTCAATACCTGAAAATTTAGTTATATACCTAGAGCCACTGTCATTTATAGAATAGTATTCAGCCATGTAACGATCAGTAGAATTCAGTCAGTTACAGTACTCAAGAAAACTCAGTAGTACTCAGTCAGTTAACTAAATTTAGTAGTATTCCATCATTCCACAGAACTTAGTGAACTTATTTTAGTTTAGTTAAACCAATATGATTAGTAATAGTTCAGTCTAGCCTAGTACGGTCTAGAAATCAGTTCGGTGTATATTCAGTTATGAGTAGGATTCAGCCCCGAGTTAACCCAAGGATGGGGACTCACCTGCTAGTAGAGGGTGTAATCCTTAGAAACATCCCTTGTGTTCCAGAACAACATATCCAGCGTAGGATGAGACATCAACCTTGCACATTGAGGGTTGATGAGGTGTTTCACCTACCATATTGAGGGTACCACCATCCTCATTCAGAGCACTTGCCAGATTGAGGGTGACCCTTTAGCTTGCCTTTACCTGTGGCACGGTACTGACACCCTTCTAGCTAGGTTTATAGGTTGGATCCCAATAACTTTAAAGAGGGGCATGTCAGTTAGATGATTACTTCCTACAGTCTTAATTTTAGTTCTAGTCCAAGAATAGAACTTAGT
Source organism: Capsicum baccatum var. pendulum (assembly GCA_030864225.1). Classification (NCBI taxonomy): domain Eukaryota; kingdom Viridiplantae; phylum Streptophyta; class Magnoliopsida; order Solanales; family Solanaceae; genus Capsicum; species Capsicum baccatum. The sequence continues at coordinate 102,015,871 of CM061556.1, forward strand.
TCTGTTCTACAGATTCAAGAATGTTAGATACAGTCACTTTGTTCAGTAGGGAACTCAGTATAGGTCCACAGAATCAAGACATCACATACAGTCATTCAGTTATCAATAATTTAGTATCAGTATACTCAGATATCAGTTAATTAGTAGTAAGACTAAGTATTCAGTGTTATCACAATCTCATTTACAGTTTATGTATCCATGTATGTACTCTCATTTAGTTATATTCATGTCATCCAATCATTATTGTTCATTCCTATGAACCCATGTATTTTATCCTACTTCACTTAGCATACTAGTACATTCAAAGTACAGACGTATACTTTTCTCTTACGCTATGATGTTTTAGATAATAGGTGCAAATGCATGGGCTCATGAGCACCCTTAGCAGTTCTGATTTTCAGTAGTCATAGTTTGTGGTGAGTCCTAATATTTTGAGGACATTATTATTTCTTTAGAATTTCGAAATTTTAGTAGTTCATAGTTAGTTGGGATTTGTCCCATTAACTCCCTATTTCAGACATTTTAGAGGATTTCCATACTAGAGTATTTTCAGACAAATGTTTCATATTCGGTATTATTATACCGTATTCAGTTTTTCTGCAGTATTGAATCTTACGCCATGTTTTCTACCTAATATACTCTTATTTGCAGTATTGCTATTCAATTATTGCAGCAGGTATCAACCATGGGTGAGATTGCGGTCCTTCAGGATAATGAGCATCGTGTAGCGTCTGGGGTACAAACTTGGGGCATTACAATATTTTTAAACTAAAGTAAATGATGCATAAAGCAAAAGAATAAAGATAATCAATAGAGTAAAGTCCAAGGTTAAAGCACTTTGAACAATCATACTATGCTATTGAACTTCATTCATTAGATCACTTCTCTTGGTTGTTCATTCATAGGGTTTATCGCCTGAGTATGGTCTGTCGACCTCTAATCATCTACCTAACTTAGACATTACAACTACATCATTGAGCGGGGATATAATAATCCAATTAAGTTCTTAGAGGTATCATCCTACATATCAACCAAGCCAGGCTTTTAATCTAAGTACATCCCTTTCCTAGATGTTAATTCTAATTCTTTATTTTATAAAATAATATGAAGCTTACTTTACTTAACCCCACTTTCTATCTTCCTATTCCCCTTTTGGAGATCACAGGGTCGACAATATATGTATTATAAGTTTAGATACTCCTTAAAAATTTTAAAAAATGATAAAAAAACAATCAAAGATGATAATTAAATCAATGAACTCTATTCAAAACTATATGAGATATGTTCTTGGCTTTAACCTCGGAAAGAGGGCGTTTAGCCACTAATCAACATAATCATTATCCAACTAATTGAATACATAATCAAAGTAATTAAAAAGCTGAAGTTTAAGAGTAAAAAAATTAAATATAATTTTTATCAACCCCTCATAATGCTCCAGGACGTTCCAAGATATTAAACAAAGTGTACAAGATTGTGTATTTATAACAGACCAAGCCTGTACTGTGTAAGAAGAGGGGGCGATGAGCCCTATTGTGCGCCACAATGTTGGGTGCATCAAGGGATATATTTCACCACTAAAATAGAGGTTGCGTTGTATCTGGTTCAATACAATCGTAGAGTGCATAAATACACCCCACATCACCACCCCACACTTAAAGCCTTGTTTATCCTTAAAAAACTCTTAACTTGAAGCATCATAAGCGGAGGATACTCTACATTTCTACTACATATAAGAAACTAAAAATAGAAATATAATTACTATATAGAATGCAAGTTCCTATACTAAGTATGTTATATACATAATTGAAAATTCAAGAATACTACTACCAAAACATCTTTGCCTCAAGAATTTACTCACCAAATTATCAAACTCATGCTCAATGTTTAATTTAAGAAATCACACAACTCACCCACATTCAACAAACACATTCCCTTACAATAATCTAGTTACCCATAATCACTCATATAAATGCAATTTATCACTAAATGGGTACAATAATCTAGTAACGCTTACCCTCATAAGGAATTCACAAGTTACACATAATGAATCAAAAACTTTACCTTAGTGCAGTACACTAGTAATTTCAGAATGTTAACGCTGAAGATCAAATAGGTCTTCAAGGATTGCAGTGTAGGCTAAGGAATGGGTAGGAACTATTTTGGATAATAATATAGACTCTCTTCCCTAAGTGCATTAATACATCACTTTTTTACACTAAGTTCAACTTTTACAACCAAATTATAACACTTTTGTCTACCCAATTCTTTTTTTTTGTTTTTCACCGTATCTCATTAAGCTTATTCTCACCACTATGATGTGAGTATTCTATGAATAACTTATTTAATTTGAATAAATTTTTATTCATTTCATTGCTCAACTACCCACCACAACATATATTACTTCTTACACACCAATAACTGTCACTTTGGGGCTTAAATTTTAACTTTTTATTCTTTAATTTCACACTTCTTAATAGACAAACTTTACACTATAGAACTTAGCAACTTTGGATCAAATTAAGGTCTATCAAAGAAAGTATTAAGCTACACATTAGTCTGCCATAGAAAAAGCGAGAGGATCTACTAGGCTTACTAGGATTATAAACAAAGATAGGTTAAAAAGAAGGCATAAAACAAGGCTACTAGAGAAATGCCTATATCATCTGCTAAACCCCCACTCCTTATTTCTCTATGCACATATACTAGGAATGCTCTAAACATCACATGAATCAAGTGTTATACAAATATATTACATGACACATAGAACATACTCAAATTCAAGTAAGATCATTATATACTCATAACTACACAATCACATGAATTCAACATTAAGCCAAAAAGTACAAGAGTCATAATCATAAGCCTAGGAGTACAAAAAGTAGTAATTCACCATATCAAAATGCTTTTACAACCAAAACACTTGCATATACAATCACATATAGCACCAACAATAATATGTCACTCTTATTCCTAATATAAAAATTTTAAATTTACCTAAAAAATGGGAATTCCCCCACCCTCACTTAAAAATCTACTTTCTCCCCAATGTATACTCAAAAGTAGATATAGAAATACTCCCTGATGCCTCTAGGCCTATCTAGTAGCTTCATTATTCATCAAAGGGGTCTAGTGACCCCACACTCAGTCTTCTCTATGCTCCATAGATTAGGTTTTGGGTACTCAGACTTCATATCAACCTGTGACTCAACAAAAACAAAAAGTACGTGAATATAAAATACTAAAAAAACTAAAAATAAATCATACCTACTTAACTTGGTTTTCCTCCCAATCATCGCCTGATTTAGTATCGCCGCATGACCTAACTCAACTTAACCAAATTCCTTCATCCTTTTCCTCACACTTAGTGGCTATCTTATTTTTTGTGTTGACCTCTTACGTTTGCACTCTCAACTCCAATAGTTTTCTAAACTATATCCTTTCTAGGCTCATAAATTTGCATCATATTGGGCTTAGGTGCTTGTTTCTTAGGTTGATCAATAAGGATGTCCGAAGAGGTCTTTTGTTGAACCATCTTCACCACCCCACACTTATCCCTTTCAATTGGAGTAATCATGCACAAGCCTTTGTAGTGGGAAAGTGTTTTAAATGGTTTTTAGACTATAAAAATTTCTTCTTTATGCTCCATCCTCATTATGAGTGTGCCCTCTCTCATATTTATCAAAGCTCCTCCCATCACTAAGAATGGATGTCCCCAAAAGATCGGCACCTATTAATCTTCCCAAAAATCTAAAATAATACAGCCAGCAAAAATAACAAATTTACCAACCTTTATGAGAAAAATCCCTCTATCACTCATTTAGGAGGGGTTATGGTCCCATTTCCTAGTTGCAGTAGCACAAAGCTCGGTCTTGGATTTCAAAAGCCTAATATGTTGAACAAGGATAAGTGCATCAAGTTTATGTTTCCCCCTAAGTTACTAACTCAATGGACCACCTTACTATTATAAAGTTGAATGGAATTTTTCAAACAACTTCTTGAAGAACGCATCCTCCTTTGCCTTTATATTCTTCTATGCGAAAGGTAGTGGTGGGATCTACTTCAAATCTTCAACAAGTTTTATTTTCAAGTACTCAAACTCCCTCAAATTTTTAGCAACTTTGTATTGACTTATTTAGAAGAATTCTCTATATCCACCTCTTTATTTGTTTTTTGAGGTTCTTCATTAAGATCTTTACCAATCCTCAAAGTGATTTCCATAACTTGATTAGGAGGTTAAGTATCACCTAGTATACCACCTTAAGGCTTGGCATTTATTGTCTATCGTAGCTACCCTAAATGCAACTCTAAGTTCCTTATAGCCACCTGCTGAGTTTTCATGTCTTCCCGTGGGATCTTTTTATCTGTTGCCAATTTGTTTAATAAGCTAACACCTCTTTTAGCATCTCTTCCATATTGCTATTTATGTCCTTATTATTCTCAACTTGTTGTTGTCGGGCGTTCCATGGGGTATTTAGTGGATGAGTCTGGTACTTTTGATTATAGGAATTCCCGTAGTTTAGCCTTTGTGCATTGCCCACAAACATCACAGACTTAGGATTTGTCACACAACTAGCCATTGAATGCTCATTGTTACCCTAAACATCACACCAACCTACAGTTTGTTTGATTGCAATAACTGTGGCTACAGTCTATGCAACACCAAACTTTATATTGATTATTTGACTCAGTTGAGAAACTAGCTAAGCAGACAAGACAGTAAAATTGTAAACCTACAAAACACCAACAACCTTCACTGGCATTTCTTGAGTCTGAATTCTACTCGGGATTACCTTGTGAAATTTTGTTTAAGAGAGTATACAACTTATCATACCTCATCTCTATAGCCTAACCACCTGAAGCTGAATCTAATAAAATTTTCATGTTATGGTTAAGTGATTAAACAAAAGCGTAAAATAATACCTCATTGGACTATTGATGATGCGAATAGTCTATAAGAAGTGCTTTAAACCACTCCAAAGAATGATATAAATTCTCTTCTGGCTTCTATTTGAAGTACATAATGTTACTGCGAATTCTCATAATCTTTCGACATAGGAAGAATCAGATGAGAAATCTCTGAGCTAAGTCATCCTAAGTTATAATTGAATTTGTTAGCTCATCATTCAACTACTTATTTACCTCCACCAATAGTGAGAAGACAATTTAAGCCAACAAATAATCCCAAAGATAATAATAAAATCAACGAACTTAGATAAAAGTGATAGTAGTCATGTTCTTGTCTTTAACCATGGAAAGGGGATGTTTAGCCACTAATCTACATTATTATAATCCAACTAATTAATTACATAAGAAAATCAATTAAAACCTGATGTTTAAGAGTTAAAACCCTAAATAAAGTGTGTATATGCCCCTCAGAATGCTCCAAGATCTTCCAAGATTTTGAACAATGTGTGCAACATCATGTATTTATAAGAGACCAAGCCTAAGTTGTGTAAGATGTGTGGCCAACGTGCCCTATTGTGCACTACACTAGTAGGGGCATCACGGGCTATATTAAAAACCTATAATGTAGGATGTGTGGGCTCTGCTATACTACAATGGATGGGGTGACGTGGGATATTCAGTTCCACTCACTGGAATTGTCTAATTGCTCAAATATTCATCTAAGTGTTCCATCGCCTCTTCTCTTGCCTTGTGGTGTTTTTTCCCTTTGTTTTCAGCTTGTATGTCATCAAAATATAATCCAAGTCAAATAATGAAGCATCCTACATGATAAAACACCACACATTAGAGTTCAACAAAATTCAACTTTAAGACTACGACCTAAAAACTCGAGCTAAGACTTGGCTTGCCCGCTTTAAACTTTGACTTATTGTATTAACTCTTGGCTTGTCCCAATTACACTTTGTACATTAAAACAAGTTATTACACATAGTATTTAACTTTCAAAATACGAGGAAATCATTTGACACCTTATAATCCATCACGATAGACTAAAACATCACCTAGTTCAAGCTAGTAAAACTAGTTTTCTCTTCTAGATTCTAAATGGTTGATTTGAACCCAAACTTGTTCGAAAAGACCTCTAACCACTATAATCTTATACTTGAACACTTAAATACTTATTTATATCATCATTCACTCATTAAATAAATGAATCATCCTAAAAATAAGGGTAAATATGATTGAATAACAACACAAGAGTGCACAAATACACCCCACATCAAAAATCGATGTGGCCAGTTTTGTCGCAAAATGCATAGTGTGTCAAAAAGTAAACATTAAGAACTTGTGACCCGAAGGGTTGTATCAAAAAATTTAGTTGCATATTTTAAAGAGGGATGTGATTAATAAGGACTTTATTATCAACCTTCCTTATCTCAAAATTAGGTTGATTCAATTTGGTTCATTATATATAGGATGACCAAATCTGCTCACTTCTTTCTTGTGAGTACTAATTTTTTAGTAAAAGACTATTCAAAGTTGTTCCTCAAGGAGAATTTGATATTTCATGGGGAACCTATTGCTATCATGTCAGATCATGGTGCTCAGTTCTCATTACACTTTAGGCATGTGTTTCAGAGAGGTTTGGGAACTATGGTAAGACTTAGCACTTCCTTCCACCCACAGTTTGATTGGCAAGTAAATAGGATTATTTAAACATTAGAAGACATGCTTAGATCTTTTGTTATTATAGATAGTGGTAGTAGTGTCGACCACTTGACACTCCTAGTGTTTTGTTATAGCAATAATTATCATTCTAGTATTGATATTGCTCTATTGGAGGGCTTGTATGGAAAAATTTATAGGTCTTCCAGCAGGTTGTTTGAAGTTGGTGAGGCAGAGATACCTGGCCCAGATTTGGTTCACCAAGCCATGGAGAAGGTAAAGGTAATTCGGGAAAGACGTAGGATTCCAGAAGTTTCCCCAAGTCCTATGATGATGTCAGGTAAACGGAGTTAGAGTTTAGTGTTGATAATTCGGTATGATTACTAGTGTCTTCTAAGAAGGGAGTAACGTGGTTAGATAAGAAGTAAAAGCTCAGTCCTAGTTATGTTTGTTAATACTTAGTGTTGCATGTTTTGATGTTGAGAAAGTGAGTGGGTGATCCTTTGATGGCTATCCTTTTGAGGTAGTGGGTATTTTGGATTTCATATCTTATAAGGAAATCCCAGTTGAAATTGTCGATTAGCAAGTTCGTCAGCTTTGAACAAAAGAACTGTCTTCAGTAATGGTTCTTTTGAGGAACCCAAATATTGAGGAAGCTACGTGGGAAGCCAAAGAGGATAAGAATTCCAAGTATCTATTCTTGTTTTCCGCTCCAAATAATCATTCTTAAGGTATATGTATTACTTAAAATCTTTTTATTCTGACTTTATTAAAAGAAATAATGATTTCCTTTGTATCTTTGTTTTCTATCTTTGTTAAAGGTAAGAGTAGTGGTATATGGAGTCAAAGTATGCTAGAAATTACCTTAACCCATCATTAGAGGATGAATAATCCAAGTGGAGGAGAATTAAAACACCCCATATTTCAGCCCCTTAAAAATTGATAAGCTTTGAGCTCATTGCCTTGACTAACACTAGACCCTATGAGTTGTTAGGTGTCATAATAAGTCATAGATATGAGTCACAACTAAATTATAAAGTTTGTGGATTGAATATTCTCGAATTTTAAGTGGATCACTAAGATCCATAAGGTTAGGTTACTAGTCGTTAGGAGTAATCACAGGTTTTATAGTATATGTCCGAATTTGTGTTATTTGTTGACTACAACTGGACCCTAAAAGTCCTAGGGTCCTATTATGATTGTCGTGGTTGAGTCATAAGGTCAACCATATAGGGTTTTATAGTGGAATACTTTTGGTTATGACTGGTTGTAACAAGACGTAAGGAGTGGCTAAGAGTTAACAGTTGACCAATAGTCTGAGGCGGCAGTTTTTCAGCTTTTAAGTTAAGGGTATTCTGGACATTTCCCCTCTTATCAAAATTGAAACCCACCACTTATAATCTTTTAATGGTGTCATTAGAACTCAGAAACTAATCTAAGTAACCTCTCAAACACTCCAAAGGCTCTCTAAATTAAATCAAGCAAGTCAAGTTAGGGTTTTATAAAGTTTGTAATTTAAGAACCAAGGGTCAATTTTCTCTCATAATTTCTTGTTTTTTAAGATATATTACCCCTCCCTCATTGTTAATTTTTTACAAATATATGATTTAAAGTATTATTCATGAGTTATTTATGATTGTTTTTAAATAAGGGTTGGGAATTTTGAATGCTTGTTATTGAACAATGTTTTCCTATGGTTTATATATGATTTTTAATCCTTTAAATATTGTTTTGAACTTGTGGGTGAACGGGTATGGTGAATGAACTATGGAACTATAATTTTCCCAAACTTGTGACTTTTGAAGTAGTTATGACCCCAACCCAATAATGTTAAACTGGTTTTAATTATGAGAAATGTGGTACTTTGTAAAATTGAACTAGTCTTGAAATATGGCACGATATAAGGAGGTATTTGAAACACATTGGTTGATTTAATGGACAAAGAAAGATGGTATCCCCCAAATTGAATGAATTAACAAAGGCAACTAGTTGTTTTTCCTAAGTTAAAGGAAATTATTTTGGCTTGTTGTTATTAACTTACAAGTGTAGTTAGTATGATGATACCATTATTGTATGCCTTAATATGAAATATGCTTGTGTGATAAATGTTTTAATTAGGTTTTAATAAGGGTTATGTAGCAGAGTTATAAAGGTGGAGGTCTAAGAGATCAATACTGGAAATCGCATTTGCCGACGCGATGGTCAAAGTGTCTATGGGTGTATGAGTCCCTCTTATTAATATTTAGTTCATAGGGAGGTTTGAGTCCCAGGTAAATCATTTCATTATTGGGTACTTATGTCACCTTAGTATTTAGTTTGGGGGTTCGAGTCCCCCGTGCATATATATGAAATTATTCTCTAGTTCGTGTGGATACACGCATAGGGGTCCAACTAAGGGATGAGAGTTGGGGCCTAAATAGCCCGTGGGTACATATTATAATGGTTGAGATACACAATCAGGGCTAAATTTTGTAAAAGTAGATTAATCATTGTTCCTTATCCCAGCATGTGATAACTATGTATATATGCCTTTGATTAAGTACATTTGTTTGAATAATGGTTAACTGTTGATCATGTCATTTTTTCATCTTTATACCTTATTTCCATGCTAGTGTTTACCCTGCTAACATTCTACAGATGTTGTATCCCCACGTGATGTAGAAATTGGCCATACTTCTACTACTCCTATTTGGTGATTATGATTCAAGATTATCTCATGAATTGACATTGAAGTGGTGAGCTTCCATACATCGAAAGCCAATGTATCATTGTTTGTTATGTTATGTCTTTGACTAGTTATTTTGTTATTTTTGGGGGCATGTCCATACACTTAATTGATATTTCATTTTGGATCATTGTGTAGAAGGATTTGTTTGCACTACTGTGGTTACTGGGCGGTGTCGTTCGGTTGTTTGGCCAGTCTTAGGTTGTTGGTCATTGACATGCATTGAAATTTTCTAAAGCTATTGTATGCTATCTTGTTATATGTTCAGAATTTATCAAAACATGGGGTGTGACTTGTTTGGTTTCGGTAGGTGCAGGGGGTGATCGTCAATCCACTTTGGACTACAGATACCCATTATCATCAGTCACAAATTTTGGTCGTAACACTCGTTAAAACCACCAACTTAAACCTTTTTTCTAACCTTAAGCAATGCTACTTCTTACTTAATGATACCATGAAATTATAACCACATTCATATGACACAATGATCAGAATGATTTTGGTCTTGATAAGCACCAAAAAGTAGTTCTCAAGTATGCGAAAAGCTGCTCTAACAACTCCCTTCAACATAAAAAACAATTTAAAGTATGCAAAAGACTTTAAAGAGAAACTAAGCAACAATCACTCTAGAATTTATTATCCATCCATAGAGATTCAACTATACTCCTTTGCCTCATTTTTGGAAGATGACAATTTCACACAACTTAATTTGTCTACATTTTTACTCAAGGAAAGAAATCCCATGCACAAAAGTATCTATCACGCAACAACAGATTTAAGTGCTAGAACTCACTCTAAAAAAGAATCTGTAAATGGGAACAAGTATGATAGCATATGCTTTCCCTTATGTTAAATCGGCGCTACTTTTAGTACATTTTATTAGAGATCTCAAAGAACTTTTTCTAGATTTTAATGGAGGCTCGAGATAGGTTATGATATAATTTAGGAACAAAGTTAGTACACCATCCTTGAAAATCTACATCATACTATTCAATCAAACTTTGGACCATGGGCCACTTCATTTTTCCCAACTTTACGCATGTTCCTATTTTCATTACCTTGATTCACCCATTTCTTTGAAAGCATTTCTTCTCATTTACTTTCTTTGCGCAATCTATGATTTTACTTCTTTTTCAATTTTCACTTGCTCTCCTTGATTGGCTTTTAGGCATCCACCTATAATACCATGGCCTAAGGTCACTTTTTCAAATATTTCCCATCCCAAGCTTAGACTTTTGGCCTCAAGTTGAATTTTTATGTTCAAAGTGAATAGGGTTCAAAAGAGGGGTAAAATTCAAATAGTTCAAGGGTTGTAATGTGGTAGCAAAAGAAAGTCTTGAAGGATCAAAATGGGCGACTAGGGATACTATTCTATGTACGGGTAGTCTATTTAGGAGAAAATGGATTCCTATGTTCACCAAAAAATTCTAAGATCATTTCACAAACCAAGCATAATCACAATAAACCTTACGAGACAAACAAGGCAAGTTCTAGATGATACAAATAAGAAAGAGAGTTAAATAACTACGCTCACATCCCATGACATGTAAGCTTTTCAAGGAGGCTCAATTGCATTTCCTACAAGAGACTTAAATGATATTTGCCATATACTACCAACTAAGGAATTTGGAGTCACATAAAAATGTAATGTATTGTTACAAAATTGTTCCCATTCCCTTAGTTATCAAAAATTATTTTGGACGAAGATAGGTGCATGCTTCGCATTCACCCCATGCAAAATTTTCTATTGATTGCACCAAACCAAGTTACAGTCACACATTTTATCTCTCATGAGGGAAAAACATATGGCTACTCAAACTTCACCATGGTAAAAGGGTGATCCCAAAACTCAAATGACATAAGTACTTGGATTTCCCCTGCAGCTATGGCTCAAAACCAAAACACAACAATTTTCCCTTAATAATGTCATCATTCACTCTATCATAGGGAAAGGTTCAGTTGACATCATCAAAAATAAGATAAGAATAAAATACAAATCTAAGATTTGAAACAGACAACTAATCCATGAAACGTAGGGACGTTCTAGGTTCCTAAATATTACAACCCAAAAATAAAAATATGATCATCTAAATCATCCAAAATTAGATTAAAAAGATGCAAAAAAATATCCAAATAGTAAAAATAAATCAAATAACTATGGATACTATGGAGATGGGCACCCCTAACTAAAAGCTTACAGTTACCTCACTGCATAATTATGAAAGCATAAGAAAAGAGTAAAGGGTGCTCCCTGTATCACATCAAGAATTGTTGTCGCTCTCAGTCTCAGCATTATCCCTATAATCCTCATAGTTAGACCATCCTGTTGTTATAACATCATCACTCTCAACCTTCGAAGAAAGAAGCCTATCTTTGGGTTTTAGGACCTTTAATAGGCCCTTCATCCCCCTTCCACATCTTTATGAATTCACCCCCCTTCCACATCTTTATGAACAATTTATCTTTCTTGTTTTGCTCTTCTTCATCTCATGAGACTCCTTGATCCCTCTATAAAATTATGCTAAAGATGAGTAGGCTCTCTCAAGCATACAAATGGTATCCCCTGCACCTGTTGATATTTTAGAAATCGCTTATAGTCTATTTGAGAAACATAAGAATGGTGAGTGATATATGAACCTCATATCAATAATGGAACCAAGACACAAGATCCATGATTTCCCATATCTCAACCTAGATCTCTTCAACCGGACCTCCTGTGGATTGCCTTCACCCTAAATCTTACGAGGGTAAATGGGGGTCTTTGGATGTACCTAAGTATTGATTCTCCTCAAACTAGGCTCTCTTCCATTGCTTTGTGATCAAAAAAGGAAAAAATAATTAGGTGTTACTTCGGTTCTTGAACTTTCTTAAGTCTCCACTCACAAGATGCCCAACATTTAAAAAAAGGTTGTTTAGGATATATGCCACTATCCGAGCTTAAACATCTGGAACATAAGTCATATTAGTGCATGGGAACCCAGGAGACCTCTCTACTAGGACACAAACTTTTAACTAACCAGCTGCCCAGTTCACATCTCTTTGTCTCAAATTATGCTATGTCCTCATCAGGTAGCCCATGTAGGTTGTTTATTCACTCGGCCACAACTTTGAAATTATTCCCCCAAATCCTCATAATTGGTTCAGAGAAACATACTACACTGAGGTTATCATAGAACTCTCTCACCCAATTTTTATTCCCCCGACTTGGATTTGGGGAAAAGAATCTCCACCTGGTGGCCATTAATGTGCCATATAATTTTGAGAGCTTTATGACTCTTTATGCCCCTCCCTGGATGTAGTTTTGTTTAGGGAGGTCAGCATAGTACAGGTTTTAGTACTACGGATCCATGAAGCAAGTTTGGTCATTGATAAGTGCTAATTTTACCCCTCATTTGCACATAATACCATGTTTTGAATAAATAAATGAGACATAATTGTGATTTAATACACTAATATCCATACTTTGCAGGTAGGTTATTAATTATATGAACAGATACGGATTTGGGCTAAAAAGGAGTACAAAGAAGCAAAGAGGTACAACCGAAGACTTGGAGAAGACACATCCTCAATCATCATGGTTGGGTATGAGGATCGAAGTTATGGTAATTAAGGAAGGTAAAACAACCTCAAACGCGTGGCTCTGACTGTAGTTGCAGTCGCTGTAATTATGGTGAAGTCTCTGCAATTGCGGCTAAGTAGAAAAATGCAGCCCAACGGCAAAAATGTAAAAGCACAAATCTGATCCCAAGTTTAAAAAAAGAAAGACTTAAACCATAATCATTCATTATTATTCATTCCATCATCCTCAACATTAAGACATTGCTCTAGGGTTATAGCCTCCATTTTTGGAGAAGACAATATTGTATAAATTTTGGGTGAAGAATACTTTGGAGTTACTTTCAAGAGAAGAGTTTGTGAACTCCCATTGAAGATTTTTTGGATCTCATAGTTTAAAGTAACATTCACTTGATTTTTATCAAATCAAATCAATGGCGATTTTGGGTAAAATATTTACTTATTTATGTTAAGAGTAGATTGCTTTTCCTCTTGGGATTATACTAGAATAGGGTGCAATTGCATTTGGGTTGTGATTTATTTGTTTATATGTTAATGTGTACATTGATGGGTTTATTATTTCTTGATTAAATTTGTTGGGATTTGTTGGTGAAAAACCAAATACTCAAATAGGTTACCGGGTGAAAATTTCAAGCTCTTGAAAGATCAATATATCTTCAAAAGAAGGGTTTGAGTGAATATTAGGAACCAACATCATCCTTAAAATAGGGATGTGGGAAGCACAACAATGGTAGACAATTGTCGGCATCGTTTTCTAAATTTTCACTATCTTAGAAATAAGGGTGATTTTAAAGTTGAGTATTCCTTCGGTATCATCAAAGAAAAAGGGATGCCTAATTAGGGTATTGTGTGCATTCATTTGACACACTCATTGGGTACTCAAAAGAGTCAATGAGTGAAATATTTGAGGCTATGTTGACAAAATAGCAACAAAAACTTATAACCTAGCCTACCATATCATCATTAATTTGAACATGCACTGAATTATCCTGTCTCCATGCATATTTTCCCCTAGGAAAGTATAATCCCAACATCTATGCCAAATCGTTTAGACTATAAGTATTCATAGTCAAAAATTTGTACTCTAAAACACACAAAACTAAATATTAAGTTTGATAGCTTTCAAACCCCCCCTTTTTATTTTTTTGTAATATTGGATTAAATTCATCCAGTAGCTATAATTTCAAACTAATTTAGTTTCCACTCACATTGTTCCTCATTGATTCGATCTCAGATCCAAAGTTGGATAAATATATTGAAAACGACTGTGTTACACTTAAAATTGTCGTGTAATTTGAGCATTATCTACCATAGTTTCCCATCTTTATCTTTAAAAAATTTTGAACAACACAACAACATTAATTATCAACATTTACATGTGAAAACAATATTATGTTATTTAATTAAGCTAATGGGATGTTGTCTTACAAATATTTGGGCAAGAAATGGACTTGCAGGATTGTTGGTCACGGTAAAAAATGACCTCAGATGCCTTGATAACAAGAAACTAAGTCATGACTGCATAATAAAATCACACTCCTATGACCTTGATCATTGTATCTGAGAGATATTGGAACAAATTTCTCAAAACTAAAAATTTCTAATTTCAATTCCAATTTTTGTTTTGAATCAAAATATACATTAAGAACAAGAAACATAGTCCCTAGATACTTAATCATGACCTTAGAACATGGGAAAACTAGTAACAAATTCATTCGGAAATTTAATTAAATAGTTGGTGTGCATATTCTATTACTATATATTTTGATTAATTTATGGTACTAAAGACTTCTCCATCAATGTAAATAGCAATTACAACAGCCAAACACAAAAATAAATAAATTAAACAAATGATTTAGCATCGAAATCACAATTTTAGGCCATTCCTCAGACATGAGTTCTAAGCTCTTACAAAAACATAAAAAGAAAGAATTTTAAGAACATCCCATATTGGGGGATGTAGAGGGGATGCCTATCCACTTTTGGATGCCCATAATATAATCAAAAAATGGTACCATTGAGAGTAATTTGAAAGAGAGTGTAAGGGAAAACATAGGTGAAGGTTCATCTTTTAGACTGGCTTGACTGTGATCATGGTCAGATCATCGTGATCGAGATTACATAGCTTCTGCTATCCTGATAACACATTGATTGCGATCATGGTAACTGAGGTCAGTTCTGTTCCCCTATTTTTCATTCACTAATTAGCCCACAATTCAACTCCACCACACTTACCCTTACTCAACCTCTTTAACACACCATAAAGTACCACAATTTCATGGATTAATCACAACATAAAATAAAACCTACTCTAACAATAGGAATATCAAGGATACAAGCAACTTTTATGGCATTAATGGGTTGCCTCCTATATAACCCCTAATTTATCATTGTGGCAATATATTATTCAATTTTCAAGTTTGATCTTTAAGGGACTCTTCATCCGCTTCTGTTTTGACTACATCAATGACGAACACCACTTGAAGTTCCATTGGTTGTTTCTTAGTTTTACACACACTAAAGGAAACTTCATCATTTTACACCTGAAATTTTACTTCCCCTTGATCCATATCAATAATTGCTCTCTCAGTTTTTAAACACCAAGTCTTTTAACCTTAGGAAAAGTATCTAGAATGGTACTTTATGACCAATATATGATTTGGTGGTTCTGTTGTACCTTCGTGTATGAGTCGTACCCTTTTTCACCACCTTTCGTATAACTTGAGCAACCTTAAAGGGTAGAATACTGTTCACTATAAGATTTTGGCCTTCCTTTAGTTGTACACTAAGGTACGAGTCGTACCAAGGTACGTCATAAAGTGTTTTCCACTTGATGAATAGTGGATTGTTATTAGTACATGTTATGAGTAATATTTAGGTCCAAGTCGTACCCTTTGGATATGACTCAAGGGTGTGTATTATTATCCTAACCAGTATATGTGACCTAGGTAAAGTCTAGGGTACGAGTTATGGTACCACTCATACCCTAGGGTACAATTTACTCATGTAAGTAGTACCCAATATCGAGATCAATTTCAAGCTTTTAACTAAGGACCCTACGGTTATTTACCACCCCAAAACCCTAATTTTCCTTCACTATATAATTCATATTAGCCTTTCATAACACCTGTGTGGTGGATCAAATATTATAAAACACTCTCAAATGTTTTTAAAAAAAGATTGAAGGATAGGGTTTGAAGATGGTTAATCTAGAGGAAGAGAGGTGTTAATTTCTTTATTGAATCAATATGTATAAGGCATTTATCTCTCTCCCTTGTTAAATAACTCAAAACCATCTATTTTAGACTTGAATTATATGTGTACATAGTTATTTTGAAAACAAATTAAAAGGGTTTTGTTGCTAAATAATTATTAATGTTTGCTCTTGGTTTGACTTATGATTATATATGATATTGGTGGTGGTTTACAGATGTAGCGGTTTCTTTTTTGTGTTTTAAAAAATGGGTCTTGATTAATTCTATTATTAATTAATCATACCATGAAATTGACCTTGATAAATGTATCCACACAATGTGTTTATGAGAATGTCTAAATAAAATGTCTAGTCACATGTTAATGGTATGTCGAACTATGGTATTGGTCGAGTTAAAATAAATGAGATATGATATTGCTATAATTAATGAGAATACTTTATAAGTGGTTCTGTGTGTGAGCTAATACTAACACATTTGAGGCTTTTAATTAAGAATAATTCTGAAGTCTTTAAGAAACTTTTAGCATTTTTGATTTCTTTATGTTTGATTTTGCAGTAGAAGCTAAGATGCAAGAGAACCAACAAGAAGGGAAGAAAAGAGCAGAAATCTAAAGTAAATAAAGGCAAAGTTTGGTTGATGACATTTGTGATAAGTCGTCAGGCCTGTGATAAGCTATCAGCTTCATCGTCAGTAGTAGACAGTGAATTGGCCTAAGTTGAAAGCTGTGAAAACATTTTATGATAGGACGTTAAGAAGCTGATAAGTCATCAAGATTTCCATCTGCCTAAGAAAGAACATGAGAGCTGAGGAAAATCCTTGAGGACATTTGTGATAGGTCGGTCAAGGAGCTGATAGGGTGTTAGCTTTTGTTGTCAGAGTTAGGCAGGGAGTACCAGAAGGATAAAGGAAGATGATGACATTTGTGATAAGTCATCAGCCTCCTGATAGGCTATCACAAATGGCATCACCTAATCTGAGGAATTTTTGATTGATATTATTTTGTTTCCATAATTAGGGTGAACTATTTGAAGCCTTGTTTAGGGTTTTCTTAAGTGGACCGAACCTTGAGTTTTGATACATGATACATTGATATATTTTCTACCTAACTTCTTGTCTTACAAAAGTAATTACTTTGAAGAGAATTAATCATTATTTTGGAAATTTTTGTTGTGATCTAATCTGAGATTCACTAGTTATTATTCATGTTGTGGTACGTTTATCTTTCAAAGAATGAATTCATCTAGTTACTTCAATTATTACATCATACGTGGCTAAATCCCTTTAACTTGAATTATGGGACCTAGGGTTAGGTCTTGATAAGGTGCTAAGTGTTCAGGTTTCGAAAGGTGGAAGGATTTCTTGATAATTATGATGTTCTAATTATTTTCTGTTGATTGTAACCAACAAACGATAGATAATATCTGCTTTGATTTGCTTGAGAAAGAAATAGAATATAGTGGGAATTCAATTATTTATATGGACTTGGTAGTACTAAACTTCCATTTAATAATCACCGTTGTAACAAGATTGGTTAACCTAAGGTCAAATATGGGCAGTGAATATAAATTCCCTACGTCCGAGAGAATTATGTAATTAAATACATAAGTAGGTCAAGAGACATTTAAGCATAACTTTAATATAGAGAAGTTGTTGTCCAATCTACTGTGAGAATCTAGAACCACTAGTAGCATCTTTCAAGTAACAAAATACCTAGTGAACATAATTCTGGTTTTTCATAAACTCTTGATTACAAACACTGATTAATGTGATTAACAATTACTTGTTCAACTAAAAAACCCTTTTTTTGGAAACATCAACTATCAGTTGATTAAATCACAAACGACTTAAGTTCACACCATATTCCTTTTGGGATTCCACCCCAACCTAGTTGTATTTTATATTAACAACAATCGCTTACATTCTTGATTGAGAGGTGTAGTTTGACCATTATAAAACATAGAACCATTGTTAGGGAATACGGATGTAAACTGAAGTTTGTGTGTGCAAATTCACTGTTAGTTAAGTTTCCTTGTTTTACATTGAGTTGTTGTTTTTGTTTATTGAAGGATCTTTTTATTGTATCCCAAGAACCAAAAGTTTCGGAAAACCATTATTACCAAATAATCTAGAACCACAACGTATTGAAAGAATGGAAAAACAGAATGACACTGACAGATTGGTACCCTGAGATAGAGCTCAGGTGAATGTACAAAATGTTAGTCAACAAGCGTGACATCAAAATCCTGAGGATAAAGATTTAGGAGATGAGGAGTTGCTGAATCCTGGTAACCCAAGGTGTGCAGCGTAAATAACTGCACTCGTATGATTTAATGTTAACCAAAACCGTTCATTTCAAGAAAGAAAAGAGTAACAGCTAGTACAGTATGATCTCAATGATGATGATGATGGAATGGACGGAGCTGGTGCAACGGGTGCAATCATTTCTCCACCATTGGCACCTGGAGCTAAATTCAACATTACAAGTACTATGATCCAACTCCTCAATTTGAAGGCGTTGTTTGGTAGCCTTCCTGGGGATGATCTAAACCTGCATCTGGTAAATTTTGTCACCATCTGTAAATCTTTTGACAACTCATGACTAGGTCAAAATACTATATGTCTGAGATTATTTTTGTTGTCTCTGTCTGGGGAGGCACCATTGTGGGTAAATGACCTGACACCCAATTCTATAACAAACTGGAGGTAGTTGAAAGGATCTTTCCTAGAAAGATTCTTTCCACATTCCATGAGGGTAAAGTTGAGGGACGAGATCAGAAACTTTAGGCAGTTCTCGATAGAAGCCTTGCATGAAACCTGGAAAAGATTTAAGAAAAAGCCTACACAGTGTCCGAACCACAACATGACAAACATACATTTGATGGTGACTTTATACAAGGCTCTTAACTCTGTTACAAAGCAAATAGTAGAAAATGTTGCTATTGGTTTATTTGTTGATCTTACATTCCCATAGGTTTAAGAGATGCTGGACAAAATGACCAAACAAAGTCGGGTATGGCATACCAGAGACTCTGTGGTGGCCAGCTCGACTTTTTCTATGGGTATTACTGTGGAATAACGTAGAAGAGAAGAGGAGCGTGATCAAGACATGGGTCACTTTAAAACACAGATGGAATTGCTAACAAAGCACTTGCTATTAAGCAAGGTTGTAAAGGTAAAAGTTGTGGGATCTCAGGATATAGTTGATGCTGATGCAGAAGAAGAGGCGAACTATGTCAATAATTCGGGGATTTCTGAGGCAATAGCCAAGAGAATCAAGGTCAGAAATTTTATGGTAATCCTGGTTATAAAGATAGGGAGCAAGGAAATTGGACGAATAGCGATAACAGAAGCAGGTTATATATTCCTCTTAGAAATCGTGAGGCTGCTTCAACAAGTTCTAAAAAGATGTCCATGAAGGACATAATGGCTAAGTTATTGAAAGAAGTGGGAGCTACCAACTCTGGTATGACCACCATGAAGATTGATATAATATACATATTTCAATTGGTGTGCTCACACTCCACCACAATCAAATATTTGGAGCAGCAGATGAGCCAACTCTTCACAATATTTAACAAGAGAAAAATTTGAATGCTACCAAGTTATACGGTCCAGAATCAATGGAATGATGGATCATGCCTGGCTATTACCACTAGAAGTGGTAAGATATTACCTAGCCCTTCTATGTGAAAACCAATGTTGATGAGGTAATTGATGTTAAACTAGAAGAAAGTGTTTTAGTGGAGTCTGAGAAGCTGGATAATTCTGATGATGGTCTGGATAAAGGCAAACAGAAGGAGAAGGAGGTAGTGCAAAATTCAGCAAATTCGTGGCAATGGTCAAGCAATTAACAATAAATATTTCTTTGGTTGAGGAACTTGAGCAAATTCTAGGATACGCGAAGTTCATGAAAGACCTTCTGACTAAGAAACTGAAGGTTATCCATGAGCCGTAGGATAATCTTTATCATTGTAGCGCTATCTCTATAGGGTCTTTAGTGCAGAAAAAGGTAGATTCGGGAGCATTTACCATCCCATATACTATTGGGTCCCTGAATTTCACAAAAGCACTATGCAATTTGGGAGCCAGTATAAACCTAATTCCACTTGTTGTGTACAAGAATATGGATTTAGGGGATCCCACCCCGACGAACATGTGATTGGTGATGACAGATAGGTTTGTAAAGCGGCCAGTGGGTATGTTATACGATATATTGGTAAAGGTGGATGACTTCATTCTGCCTGCTGATTTTGTAGTCCTGGACTGTGATGTGGACTTCAAAGTGCCTATCTCTTTGGGTAGACCATTCATTACAACTGGGAGAGTGATAGTCAATATGGAACTGAATAAGCTAAAGTTCAGGTTCAATGACGAGGAAAAAGATTCAAAATACACTCATCCATGACACCGGCAAAGGAGATAGTATTTTCTAAATAGTGGACGTATTCTATGTAGATGGTAAAGGGGTAACAATAGGTTGTCTTTTCAAAGTCAGAGTAGTCAAGATAACCAAGTCATGCCATGACAGTAAATTAGGCGTAACTGGGAGGCAACCTAAAATTTATATGTTCCAGTAAATTATTAATTTTTTTAGTTAGGTTGTATTTCAAAGAAGGTGGAATCAATATATCCAGCCAAGTGCTCCTGACCATATTTTTGATGGGCACTCACAATTGTGATAAGCTATCAGCTTTGTCATTAGAAACTATAGCTCTGAGGCAATTTCTATTAAGTCTGACGACATTTGTGATAAGCTATCAAAATTGTGACGGCTTATCAGAAATGTCGTCACAAAAAGCTCAACATTAGCTGAAAATATTGGCCAAATTAAAAAGACCCGACCTGGTCTACAGCTTGGCCTTTCCACCTTCCTTCTTAGTGTTTATTTCCTTTAAGTTATTTTCTTTCCATCTTTGGTTTATTTTTTCCCCTTTTAAAGTCTCTCCAACTAAAACAAAAGAAAGTTCCCTTGTATGTGTGGGTTGGCAACCAAAATCAGGAACCTCTCTTTATTTCCTCTTGCTCGTGTAACTACATTAAAGGTTCCCATTAGGTATTATTGAAACCTAGCCTTTATTTTCAAGTGGTAAGTAATAAATTAATGAGAACCCAAGTTCCCAAGAAGCTTGAACCAAGTTCAGCGTGCAAAAATGGCTAAAAATTAGAACTAAGGTTTGTTATGCAAGCTAAAGGTTTAGACGTTCAGCTCTAAAACAAAAATTTAGTGGATTTTAAGATAAGAATAAGACCAAAAATTGAATTAAAATCAACTTGGGGTTCTGTTTATAAATGATGACATTCGTGATAAGTTATCACAACTGTGACAGCATGTCAAAAATGTCATCAAAAGTCGATAAGAATTTTTTTGGTTCTATTTAGGGCTGACGACATTCATGATAAGCTATCACAACTATGATGGCTTATTAGAAATGTCATCACATCTGGGACCTGAAGTATTACTAAATCCTTTCAACTAGTGTGCAATTTCAATGATCGACGTTTTTGTGTTTATACTTTTTAGGGTCAACTAATGGTTTTTCTCTTGCTATAGGTCTTGAAATGGCCCCCAAAGGAAAGAACTCAAAATCCAAAAATAAAGTGACTATGGGAAGTGTACCTCAGAGACTCCTCAACAAAGAGTATGATTATAAAGAGGAAGAGCCTCTGCTCTGGAAGCAAAAGAAGAAGAAAGATGAGAAAAAAGGAAAAGGAAAGAGAGAGAGGCCGCCCAACAGTGATAAAGAAAGAAAAGCAGAAAAGAAGACAAGAAAGAAGTATGAAAAGAAGGATATGAAAAAGGCAAGAATTGAGTCCTTAGTGGAAAATGAGAGATGGGAGGAAGCCATCCGAGTTAGAGCCACAGGTGCCTCTACTAGTAGGCCTTCAGAGACTGATAGACCAGTTGCACCAGATCAGAGCGAGGCTCCTGCTGGAGATGCGGCAGAAGGGTAAGGAACCCATCACCCCAGGATTGATCCATTCAAGGTATACTCTAACCATTAATTTAGATTTTCTTTGATTTTATGCTGAAGGTGTAGGGTAAATTTTTTATTGTAAAATTTTATAGTCAACTAGGAGAAATACTTGTAGTTGAGGCACTAGAATTGTTTTTGTGATTTTTTTACACCGCTTCAAGTGGTTTACTACATTAAACTGGGTGATTTGCATTTACGTGTGACCACCGTGCATCTTTGTTTGGCATTAGTTCTAGTAACACAATCATCATTACTAAACATCTTTATAAACTGAATGAGTAGTCGATTGCGATATACCTGTGTTCCAAGTATGTGTGTGAAATGTTACTCTGTTCCCTCTATATGTTGAATCTAGAAATTACCCAGTTAGTCTTACCTAGGTTGAAATATAGACATTAGGAAAGGATCATAGGCCATTTTTATGTTAGCTGACTTTATCGTAAATGACCTTCTCTATGTGTATCATATCCTTTGATCCCTATTTTGAGCCTAACTAGCCTATTTCTTTGTATGACACCTATCACCTTCTCATTTAGATCATAATGAACTTACTTTTGCCCTCGTCCTCCTTGGACACTATGTATCTTGACTTGGTCAAAACGCCTAATTTGAGGGTGGCTATCATAGGGGTGCATGATATAGAATGAGTATGAATAAAGGTAGCATAAAAGAAAAGAATAAAAAGCTGGGTGCAGAGAAAAAGATCACCAAAAAAAATTATGAAAAAGAATAAGTTATAGAGAAAAGACTACACCCATCCTAAATAATTGTGATCAAGAAAAGAGAAGAGAAAAAAAGTCAAATGAGTGAAACCCCAAAAAGCTAGTGTAGTGTCTAGGAGGCTTAGTCACTTTAAATACCATCAAGTATCATAACAACCCCTAGCCTACATTAGAAGCCTAAGAGAAGTCCTATAGTTACCCTAGCATACCTATCTGAAGATCTGGGTAATGAAAATAAGGGAAAGCCTATGGTAATTGGCATACACTGATTGGAATTTCATTCTGAGAGTGAGTGTTTTGATTGTTTCCATGGTTATATATATAATTTCTGATATGATATGAGGGGGATTTCTTTTCTGTGATGGAACACGGGTTACATTGCTAGTTACTAACTTGTTTGGGTAGTGTAATAATTGTCTATGCATGGTGGTTATAGCTGAATTAATGACATATCTTGATTCTGGTGTGTTGCATTGGTGTTCTTCATTGTACTTGAATCGACAGACTTTGGAGATGGCGAAAGTTTTTTGTGATGATATGGTTGATTGACTATTAAATGTGCTTTGTATTCTCTTTGTTGTGCTAAGTTTCTTGAGGACAACCAATTTTTTTAAGTTAAGGGTGTTGTTGTGTAAGCTAATGCTAACACATTTGAGGCTTTTAACTAAGAATATTTGTGAAGTCTTAAGCAACTTTTGTCGTTGTTAATTGCTTTATGTTTGATTTTATAGTACAAGCTAAGATGCTTGAGAACCACAAAAAATGAAAGCAAATGAGCTGTAATCTAAAGTAAATAAAGGTGAAGAATGGCTAATGACATTTGTGATAAGTTGTCAACCCTTTGATAAGCCATCAGCTTCATTATCAGCAGTAGATAGAGAATTAGCGTAAGTTGAAAGCTGTGACAATATTTTGTAATAGGACATCAAGGAGCTGATAAGTCATTAAGATTTTCATCAGCCTAAGGCAGAACATGAGAGTTGAGGAAAAGCCTTGACAACATTTGTGACAGGTCATCAAGAAGCTAATAGGGCATCACTGTTTGTCATCAGCATTAGGCAGAGATTACCAAAAGCATAAAGGAAGCTGACGATATTTGTGATAAGTCGTCAGCCTCCTTATAGGCTATCACAAATGGATTCACCTAATCTAAGGAATTTTGTAATTTTATTATTTTATTTCCATAATTAGGGTAAACTATTTAAAGTCTTCTTTAGGGTTTTCTGAAGAGGTGTTGAGTGTTCAGGATTTGAAAGGTGGTAAGATTTCTTGATTATTCTGATGTTTTAATTATTGTCAATTGGTTGCAAATGATAGATAACACTTTCATAAATTTTCTTGAGAAAGAAATAAAATATAGTGGGAAGTGAATTATCAATAGAGACATGGAAATACTAAACTTACGTTTAATAATCAGCGTTGTAAAAAAGTTGGTTAACCTTAGGTAAAATCTAGATAGTGAATATAAATCCCTAAGTTCAAGAGGATTTGGTAATTAAATGATTAAGTAGGTCGAGATACATTTAAGAATAACTTCAATAAAGATGACTTGTTGTCCAACCTACCATGAGAATCTTGAACCACTAGTAGCATCTGTCAAGTACCAAAATCCCTAGTGAACATAATTCTAGTTTTTCATAAACTCTTCGTTATTAATACTGATTAAAGTTACTAACAGTTACTTGTTCAACTAAAAACCCGATTTCAGGAAACATCAACTATTAGTTGATTAAATAAAAAATGACTTAACATCACACCATATTTCTTGTGGGTTCGACCCTAACCTAGTTGATTTTATATTGACAACGATAGCTTAAATTCTCAATTGAGAGGTGTAGTTTGAGCAAAAATGACTTAAGTTCACACCATATTCCTTGTGGGATTCTACCCGAACCTAGTTGGGTTTTATATTGACAATAATCGCATACATTCTCGATTGAGAAGTGTAGTTTGAGTGTTATCAGGTCCGTAAAGGTATTGTTTTCCATGTATTTAGTCATAAATAAGATGAATATTTTTAGTTGGTAAGAACCTTGTTAATCATGTAATAGATTAATTTATGAATTTACATGGTGTGATGGACCAATAGGCATGAATGGTTGATAAATGGTATTACACTGATATTTTTAGCCATGTAATTAGTTAAATTATTACCATGTTGGTTGATGGATATGAAAGGGGTTCATTTACCTAAACATGAACTTTAATTGTTTGTGGAACTAAAGTATGGTATAGAAAGGACAATGAAGCTTTAATGGCTTGTAAGGGTCTTAATCACTATAATTTTAACTAAATTATGATTTTAATGAAGTCATTGGCCTAATAAAGTTTTTAATTGATGAATACTCCCATGAAGACCTTATGGTCCCGTATGGTGTTGATGTATGTAAATTGTTCAAGTCTTTAAATATGAAATAGATGTTAATGCATAAACTAAAATAGGTTAAGAGTCCAAATGTCGTCTAATAATGATAATAAAATACTGGTGGTTTGAGTCACTCGTATAATTAATGGATTGTAGTTGGAGTCCCTTCCCAATCGAATGACTAGTGGTTGGAGTCCATAGTCCAATAAATGGATTATGGTTTGAGTCCCTCGTGTAATAGAATAACTAGTAGTTTAAGTCCCTAGTCTGATGAATGTCTTGTGGTTTGAGTCCCTCATCTAATATAATTACTAGTGGTTTAAGTCCCTAGTCCAAAGAATGGCTTATGGTTTGTGTTCCTTGACCAGTTGAATAACGAGTGGTCGAGTCCCTAGTCCAATGAAAGGCTTGTGATTTGAGTCCGTTGCCTAATGAATTTTGTTGAATTGGTTGAGTTGGTTAGAGGTTTGGATCCCCTTTACTAATGTAACAGAGAAGTTTAAGATTCTAGAATTGGTAAAGTGAAAATTTGGAATTTCATCACTACATTTCTCATGAATGAATGCTTTAAGAATAATTGAATAACTTTTTCCATGACTTGGTATGCTAAATATAAACATATGTATGTGTCTCTTCATATATGACTATACTAATGTAAATTTGATTCCATATGATGGTTTGACTTGGATTGAACAAATTTGCTATTTTATCCTTATCCTTGAGATACATGTTAGTGCTCCAACTGCTAATCATCTCTGGAAGCTATGTCTCTGCACGACATAGGTTCCGGATCTTTTTATTCTTTTTCTACGAAGTGACCAAGTGTTCGAGTGGATTGTGTGTTGACATTGAAGTAGTGAGCTTTCATTCTCTTGAAGGCATACATTTCACAGTCTTTTACTATAAGTCATAGACTTGATTCATTTTTACTTAATGTTGCCTATTGTCGGGGGCATGTACCGACATGTTTTAGTTATTAGATTTGTAGAGGTTTTCATTATGATTGTGGACTTGGGTTAACTATCAAGATTGTTTCCACTAATAAAATTCTAGGTACTATCTAAGTATTAACTATTAGTGTTTTTTTCTGCTACTTGATCTTGGTCGGAGTTTATCCGACGCTTGCAAATTTAATAGATGGTTTGGTTGGGTTAGTAAGGAAATCTCTGGGTCAAGTTGTGCTTGAGATACCCACATGACATGGTTTGATTTTGGGGCATGTTAGGTTTCTAAAAAGGGTATCCCTTGGATAATGGTTTTTTTATGGTCAATTTCACAATCAAGAACAACAAAGTTCGCCGGTAAAATTAAATGATTGACCTTCACCAATACATCATACAAGACTCCAACCAATTTATTTATAGAGCGGTCCTCAATAAAGAGCCTCATTGTTGTGAGAGTAGGAGTGTCCAAACCAATTCTTCAATAGATTCCATGTTGCATTAGATTAATGCTTGCACCAAGGTCACAAAGGCTTTCTCAAATTTGTGTCCCAATAGTTCAAGGGATTTTGATATCTTTGAGGTTTTCTTTATTTTTCTGCCATAGAACTATTTATGATAGCACTACAACTATGTGTCACTTTAATGGTCTTACCATCCACAAAGCATTTCTGGGACATCAATGTCTTCATTAGCTTAGCATACCCCAGAATTTCATGAATGGCTTATAACAATGGGATATTGATTGAAAAATTTCTATGCTTGGTGAGGAACGTCTTAAATTTGACATTTTATTCCTTTTTCTAAAGACTTTCAGGGAATGGGGGAGGGATCTTAATTAGAGACAAGGGGTCACATTGTGGTTCATCAGCCTCAACTTCCTTAGGAGTTCTCTTTTCCTAAACCATCTCTTCATTAAACATTGTTTCTTCATCATCCCCTACTTGAGACAATGGTTACTCATCAGTTCAACCCATATATTTCTTCTTTGTGTTTGTGTGGTCATCAAGAGACTTGTTACTTAATCCCAATGTTATGAGCACTATGTTCCTTACCGCTTTGGGTGGTAATTGCTAAGACATGAGCTTCATTTTTAGGATTTTCCATAATATTACTTAGGAGAGCCCACTTAGACATAGCATTGAGTGTAGCTGATACATAGATAATTTAGGCCTCCAATTTTTTTATTAAGGCAGAGTGAAATATAATCATTTGGATAATTTGAGAAAAGTCTCCTTTTAATTCTTTGAGTATGTCATTCATCCCCTCCACTATTATTAAAATTCTAGCAAGCACATCATCTATTTTGAACTTTTTGAGATCTACGATATTAGAATCATTGATCTTCACTCAGTCTTATGGAGGAACATAACTATCATACTCCCTTTCCATATCCGTCCAATCACTATCTCTATCTCTATCACGCCATTCCATTTCTTGATCTTGATCTTTTCAACCATGGTTCCCACCTTTCCTTTTATTGGTAAGGCGGGAACCCCTGGATAGTTTTCCAGTTTTCTAA
The DNA here is from genome assembly GCA_030864225.1 of Capsicum baccatum var. pendulum. Lineage (NCBI taxonomy): Eukaryota > Viridiplantae > Streptophyta > Magnoliopsida > Solanales > Solanaceae > Capsicum > Capsicum baccatum. Next base: position 102,043,482 of record CM061556.1, read on the forward strand.
TTTCTTCATAAAAGGCCTTTTCCTCATCCTCATCATACCCTTTAGAGACCACGATATTGACATATTTTGCAGGTGCACCCATCACATATTTTCAATGGATCTCCAATTGTGTTATAATTTTATCCATATTTTCATATCTCTCTTCATCTTTCTTTCTTTTTTCTTTGGTCACATCATGGAGGTAGGAGAACCTATTTCTACCTCGGTATCCTTGGTGTGCCACACTCTATTTTTATTTATGATTTGTTTAAGGAATGTCTAAGCCATACCATATGACAACCTCATAAGTTATCCACCGGTCGTGTTGTCTGCTATGGTCTTGTTGAGTTGGTAAAATTCCCTATAGAATATATGGAAGATCATATTCTCTGATGCTTTGGGGTTAGGAAATTGCATAATCTTTTCATTAAATCTCTTCCAAACTTAAAATTGAGGTTCTTCATTGAGTTGCCAAAAAATTATGATTTCATCTCGCAATTACAACATCTTTGATGGTGGCAATTATCAATATAAGAAGGCATTGGTAAGTTTGACCCATGAGATGATCGACCCAGTAGGTAGAGACCTTAACCATAACCCCTCCTTACAATTTAGATAGAATGGGATGATGCGTAACCGTACGGACTCTTGAGTAATATGAGCTATGTCAAATGGGGCACACACATCCACAAATTTCTTCAAATGCAAATTTCGGTCCTCATGATCTTGATCCCCAAAGATATCTTTCATTCATAGACAGTGGAGAATTACACTTGTGACCCCCATCACATTCATTCGGTTGGATGTAGATGGAACTAGCACACCACACCTCATAGGGGAGGCCTACATCATCAAGGGTACCATTAAAGGTCCCAACATTTCATCCATGATCACTCATTGTGTTGTGGACATTATTGAAATAAAATATAAAGAAACAAAACCACAAAATAAAGTAAATAAACACCTGAATGATTAAACCCAAAGTTATTATGAACACCATACAAGTGAAAAAAAAGTTTCACTCTTTGGCAATGGTTCCATTTGTTTATAACGCTCAACTAACTCCATTATTTAGGGCAAGGCGATTGTTGTCAATATAATAACCCAACTTAGGTTGGGGTCGAATCCACGAGGAGTTTAATTTTGTTTTTTCAATCTTATATATGTTGAAAGTCACTAAGTGATCCCGAAAAATTTATGCTTAAAACAAAATATAAATTAAATTGAATGGGGGATATGCTTTGAAATGTTTTAGAAAAAAATGTGTTAGAACAAAATTATCTAGTTAGACTAAATTATAGCAACAAATGTCGAGTAGGGTCATACATGCATGGGTGATTGAGGGTTAGTCCTTTTGTTAGTGAAAGATGTAGTTGGCCGAGATGTTAACTCTTAATGTGAACCTTTCAACAACATACAATGTTTCACTCATTGATTCTTTTGAATACCTTATGATTGTACCAATTTCACCCATCTAAAACCTCAACAAAATATCCCAATTTATAAGATGATGCTAATCAATAAATCTAGACACATAACATCCTTATTTCTAAAATAATGTTAAGGAGATGACTACTATCAAATAGTTTCTTACTACTACTCATCACCCACATCCCTATTTGATGGATGATGCGGGATCCAATTCAAATTAGGGTTTTCACCCAAAACCCTTAATTAAAGCAAAGAGTAGTAGAAAAACCCAACATAAATAACTAATAACTATGACTTCAATCAAGACCCATACACTGTAACACCCTTACAAAGAATAACCCTACGATGAATATTTAGCTACTCATTATATTACAGACAAGAGATAGGCCTAAGTTAGAACCCAATGTATCCATTGATATCAAATAAAAAGTAATTCCAAAATATTAATCTCAAATTACAACTAATAATTCTCTAGGAAAATTTATCAACAATTGTCAATCAATTTTTTTAGGGTTTCTCTCCATACAAAATTTGAATTATAGTTGAATGATGCCTCGAATTTTTAAGGGTTTTGCCCTTTTTATTATTGGGTTCAACTTCTTGAGATTATGAGACTTCCCTAGGGCATTTGTCTGTACCATTGCGATCGCTATTGTATGATTGTGATCGTGATTACCGTGATTGTAGTGATCCCATTATGATCACCAATCTTTTAATAGGTCTTCATTAGTCGCAATCGCGACCCTTAAATTGCAATCACGGTAACTAAGGCTCAATCCATGCTCTAGATTTTCTTGCTTTTGCACTAACTTTTTTCATTTTTGGTCTCTTTTCACCTTACTTTACTTTTGTTTATTCCGATTACCTAAAAAACCCATGAACCATACGAATTAGTGTATTGAAATGGAAAATTTGTCTTATTTACATAATTTAGCCATATTAGTTTTTAAAAATTTAGATATGAATGACTGGGAAATTTACCACACGCAAGAACGAAGATTAAGTAAGCAATACATATCATGGGAGAAGAGTTGTAACACAAGAAGAAGCCTCCGATTTTTAACTAGTGGTAAGAGCATTCAAATGATTTTGACTAGTGTAAGAGATACAAGTAGCACCCTTTGTTGGTGGAGCTGAAGAAGTAGCAATAGAGACCGTATTAGCCTAGTAGTATCATCGTTTGAAGGATAGTTCCTATGAATTTGGCCAAGTTGGCCACATCTAAAACACTTATTTCTCCCATCATCCTAAAAATCTTTTTTCTACTATCCACATAACCTTCAAGGAGGGTATGAAGGAGATAATTTGGCCCATTGGCCTAAGATTGGGAACGTTGTGCCTTAATCCCAATGTTTCGTTGAAATGGAGATCACCAGATGGCCTAGGATATGGAGTACCAGCCATAGAATAATAACCAAAATTTCCCACTTCATATTAGACTATTTATTCTATCTCTACCACTATTATGCTGGCCTTCACCTTGCTCAGAATCCCTAAATCTCTTTTTTTCTCTCTCTCCCGCTTCTGCCTGCTTTTTCTTTTCCTCTTTTACCTATTGTATGTACCCAACAAAGCTAGAGATATCGCGGTCATTATTCAACACGGTGGCATTGAACTCCATCACAATGTTTAGAGACAAGCCCGAAATAAACTTCATCATCATAGCCCTCATGGAAGACACAAACTCTGGGGAATAGGAGGACAGCTAATGAAACGTCAAGGCATACTTATTCACAGTCATCCTCCCCAATCTCAGTTTCATGAACTCCTTAGCTTTATCCTCCCTCAACTTTTGAGAAAAGAAAATATCTAGGGAGGCACAAAAAAATACATCCCATAAGGCCACCTCTGCATCATCACCCATTGACTAATCCCACTCCTCATACCACTGATAGGATATTTATTTTAAGTAATACCAAAAAAACTACTCACTTATTCATCCACAGAACATATCACCATGAATATTTTCTCCATTTCATCTACAAAACCTTAAGGATCCTCTTCTTCCTTAAATCCAGTAAAGGTCGGAGGGTTAAGCCTCATGAAATGGAAAATTCTAGTGGCCTCAAAAGATAGAGAAACAGAATGAATATGATAAAGCTGAAGAGACTTAAAATTCACCAACCAATTCAGTAGATGAATAAATCAATGAAAATCAGTATTACAAATATCTCCTTGGGGGGGTAGGGCATGATCATCAGCAACCAAAGAATCCCAATAAGGACTAGTAGGGACTGATAGAACTACATGAAGAGCAGTACAATTAGGTGTCGGGACCTTAGATCGAGTCTGGACTCCTTAAACCAGTCAAGTTAAATCCACATTGTCCCCGGGCAGAACATAAGAGGTTCCACAAGTAAAAGAACTTTTGGGAGTCATGATCATAAATATGCAAAAACAAAAATTAGAGAAGATTTCAATGTCCTAGACTCTACAGTCCAAAAATAGAACACAAGAAAAGGAAACATTCCAAATGCCAAGTAGTCTCTCCTTTATAAGTGTAGTACGCTACACACCCATAAAAGAGAATCTAATTGGTATGGCTTTGCGGAAACCCAATTCACCATGCACTATAACACCCTAGGAGTACACCTTTGATGCCACATGGTACCTACAGCCCCTAAGGACTACTAGCTAACCCATGATTGTACCTACTGTGAGTACTAAATAAATTAAAAGTGAACATATGTGGTAGTTAACTAAAAAATCCATCAGGTTTTAAATATGAAAAACAATACTTAATCGAAATACCAAAAACATCTATCTAAAAACAATGCTGAAAAACTTTCAATAACATCTAATAACTTAATAACTAACTGAAAGTGCTGGAAAGCCTCTAACTGACTGACTGCGGAGCTGATGGGACAGTTCTACAACTAACTCCAGCTGACTACTAAACTAATTTGATATAAACATAAATTGTCCTCTAAATATAAGGACTCACCCCTGCTACTACTGCTAATGTACTAGGATATCTAGGTCTGGATAGAAACCTATGCATCTGAACCTATTATAAGAGAAATCATAAAGCAAGAAACGAGTATACGATTCGTACTTTGAATATACTCATTTTCTAAATGAGGTTAGGCTTATATGCATGGCTCACAAGCATAAATAATAACTGATTGAATAAGAGTATGAGATAACTAATGTGTAGTGTGTGAGGAAGCTATAAAATTTAAGAATACATGACCTAATATATGACATAATACTAAGGTAGTTTGTAAACTGAAATATTGAAATACTGATACTGAGCAACTAATAACTATATTCCATGGTCAAGCAAAACCTATAAATTAAACTCTGAACTAAATATTGGACTAAGACTATAGAAGGTATCATCTAACTGACATGACCATATCTGAGCTGATCGGGGTCCAACCTGTGATCCCTATTTGAAGGATGCTTGTACTATGCCACGGGTACTAAAAATGGATGTAGAATAAGTCATAATCTAGAAGATGACCCCTGAGATCAGTCCTAAACTAGTGGGTGATCCCTGAGAGTGTCAGTCCTAAACTAGCGGGTGACATCTCATAACCTATGATGGGTACATAGTTTTGGTACTTAGGGATTACTTCTAAAGACCCAGTCCTAACCAATGGAGGTTCGCTCGATGTTGAATTCTACTTCCAACTGAATTAACACTGATTATAGGACTTAACTAAGTTTAACCGAAGAAGGAATTAACTTGAATTACTGAACATATCTAAGTTTGACTGACATTATAAATGACTTAACTGCTAATGTTCATACGTGTCAGAAACCATTCTAAAAATACCAAGACTAAGTAAACAGCTAAATTTTTGGGTATTCATACACTCCAGGAATCGATACCAATAAAAACAAGATCATACTTAAAATTTGAGGATGTGATATGTAGTCAATATTCTAAACTTATTCTTTGAGGCATTTTATCAAGCACTTGCAATTCATGGCGTAAGCATGGAAATAGTTTTAAACAAGTAGTAGTAGCATGATTTTGATACTGAATCACCAATTAAGTCTTAAGTCAACAAACAACACCATTAAAATATCTAGGATTTAATAACATTAAAAATTTCATGTAAACATGATATAAAATTTGAAATTCATGAAAGTTCATAGACATAATACATAAAAATATAGAAATATCATACTTTTAAACTTGAATTTGCATTCTTCGACTCCATGGGTGAAAAAAGTCCCATGGATGAATATCTAACATACCTGAATAGATGATTTCTTGAAGATTGTTTTAAATTTGTATCTAGGAATCTTGATTTATCCATAAAGAAACTTGAATTTGTTTTGGGAAAGGGGAGGGATTTTACGTGTGTTGATTTGTCAGAGATAGGAAAATAATGCTCCTTTTTGAGTTATAAATCATGATTGGACAATTGGGTATGAGGGAAAATGACTAAACTGCCCCTTGGCCTCTATTTTTGTGCAAATATCCCTCGTGGATCAACCCCAAAAAATGAGGAATAGACCTCGCATAGCGCCTCCTTGAATCGAGGAATGGACCATGTGTCACAAGCCTATCACAAGACATTACTATTTCTGACAAAAATAATTAAAACAATCGGATTAAGGTAAAATTGGTATCGTTGGAAAGTTAATTCCATTATCTACAACTTGGTGTGTATTGATCTAAAAAATTCCACGTATCTATAAAGGTATGCACGTTCAAAGTTGACCCTTGTATAATCAAATACCAAACTTTTAATGAATTAAAGGCTCTTATCTCAAATTTTTTCTAAGTAATTCTTACGAACATTTTTGACCTCGTAATCACTTCATACACTATGATAAGGATCATGATATGTGTATTCATAAAAAAAATTCATGGAATTAGAGTCAATAAACGTATGAAATAAGCTTTAAAGCCTTTCCCAAAAATAAGGGGTGTTAAATTATCTCGCCTTTGGGAACATTCAACCTCGAATGAGTCTGGTTAGACTAAGAACATTGTACGAAGGTAACAGAGATTATATTCTGAACATGCATGACTTATAAAATGACTTGGAACATGATTGTATGACTTTGTCTAAGAATGATACATAAACTAAACTTATTTTATGAACATGTCCATTAACATAAGAATGGTTTAAAGGCTGAGATAGAAATGAGAGAATTAACTTATGAGTAACTACCGCCTCAGACTGGATCTAGTTTTGTGAAAAAAAGTTGAGACTTTTATAACATGAGGGAAACTGGGGCATTACAGCACTTCCCGAGTGATACTGACTTAGCTGAAATACTAAAGAAAGACTGAGATGATGTACAAAACTCTTATAAACTAAGCCATGACTGAATATCTTAAATTTGAAACTGATGCATGAACTGAACTAAATTCACAATTTACATAAATGCAAGCAAATTATCTCTTGGAATGGCCATACTCATGAAACTTTAGATACTGAGACTAGATTGAAAGATGAAAAATGAACTTGTATGTCTGACTACTAAACTGAGTTACTAGCTAAACAGACTAAATCCTATTAAAAGCTTTTACTTAACTACAAATTTCACTTTAAAAATTGTACTTAACTTGAGACTACTAAAAATATTCACATGTGCACCAATAACTATACCTACTGAAGTCTGAGTTGAACTAAATTCTCTCTCTAAGTTCAAGCCTACTCCATTCTACAAAGTGCACCCATCACTCTATAATAATGGTTAGAAACATGAATTGAACACTCCATGAACTTACACAACTTCTCATCTCAATAAAAATTATCATTACTACTAAAGCAACTACATTCAACCTCTTACTAGAAATTCACTAACACGCAATGTATTCATCCACATATATACAAACATGACACTCAAGCCTATGTTCATGACCACATATGCTCTTCTAAACAAACACCCATAAAGGCATCCTCTACATATCCTCCAAACCTCCATTATTAACAACTTCCATGAACTACCCAAAGAAAACACACATAAAATTTCAACTAACTATGACATATATCACAAACTTAGCCTCAATCTCACTTCACACTTACGGCCTTAGCTAAAACAAGAATAGAATAATCTTTCATCAATAAGAAGTATTTACTGCCTCCCATCTCAGTAATTGCTTATCACTACTATCGTTTCATAAGAAAAGGTCACTAAAAGGTTAACACATGAGGACTTAAAGCATAAATAAACACTATACATAACCTGACTCTTAACTGAGTCATAAGGAATAGAATACCAAAACCATGGATTCATTAAGAGATATGAACTAAGGATATACATAACATAAATCTGAATTTTGCCAATCTTTAAAAGTGTTGCATAATTACGGGAACTAAACATCCTATAAAACATGAATACATGAGTCTTGATCTGCATGACCTAAGTTTTGAGTTTCTAAATTCATGGAACATGATTCGTACTGCTGGGTGGACTGGAACTCCTCACACTAGTAACTGAGAGAGTACATGATTTTTCTATAAGGTGCACGAATATAGACTATCATCATAGAGATGACATGTAAGGTATGAGTAGGTATCATGATGGTTGAATTAAAAAAATTTGCCCTTAGATATGAATAGGTTAGGAATCATCCTCCCTTACTGCTATTTTACACATACTGGCATCACTTCTAGAATCTAAGAGCTTGACTGGGTTAACTGGGTTGCTGGTTCAATCATCTACCCCTTTAGTTTAATGCAATAATTCTAGGTCTATGAACCACTCAATCAACAACAATAAACGGAAAATAAGGTAGTGTTGGCATAAATAGAGAAAGATGAGAATATGTACAAATTTCTTATGGGACCTTTTTATAGCACAATCTAAGATATGAAAGAAAGGAATCTTTTCCTAAAACATCTTATAGCCTCTTGTCCATAAGTTTGGCTCACTTCACAAACATGCACAAGACTATACTCGACGCGGCTTTCGACTCTCTAGGACACTAAAAACATTAGGCTCTAATACCAAGTTTTCAATGACCCAAGAGAACACCCTAGATTCCATAAGGTGCCTACAGCCTTGAAGGAAAACAAACTAAACCATGTTGGTACCTACTATGAGCAATGAATAAAATAAAAGAGAACATGTGTGAAACATAACTAAAAATGCCATAAAGTTTTAAATACAAAAAATTACTAAATCAAAATACTGAAAACATTTATTTGAAAACAATGTTGAAAAACTTTCAATAACATCTAAAAACTGACTGAAAGTGGCTTAAATCCTCTAAGTAACTGACTGTGGAGCTGATAGGGTAGGTCCCTAACTAACTCCTATTGACTACTGAACTAATCTAAAATAAACATAAATGGTCATCAGAATATGAGAACTCACCACTGTTGTTGGAGCGTTAGGATATCTAGGTGCGGTTGGGAACCTGAGCATCTGAATATATGATATGAGACATCATAGTGCAAGAAACGAGTATGCAATCATTACATTGAATGTACTTTTTTCCTAATTGAGGTTAGGATGATATGCATGGCTCATAAGCATGAGTAATGACTAAGCCTATGACATGATACTAGGTAGTCTGTAAACGGTAATACTAAAATATTATTACTGAGCAACTAATAACTGAATTCCATGGCCAAGAAAAGCCTAAAATTTGAACTCTAAACTGAATACTGGACTGAGACTGAAAGAGGTATCATCTAACAGACATGCCCTAGACTAAGTTGATCAGGGTCCAACCTGTGAACCTTGTTGGAAGGGTGCTAGTACTGTGCCACGGGTACTAACAATGGTTGTGGATTTAGTCTTAAGCTACCAGGTGACCCCTGAGATTAGTCCTAAACTTGTGGGTGATCCCTGAGTGTATCAATCCTAAACTGGCGGGTGACATCTCATAACTTACGTTGGCTATATAGTTCTAGAACTTAGAGATTGCTTTGGATCACCTATTCATAACTGACGGGTGAGCCCTCATCCCTAGGTTTGCTCAGTATTGAATCCTACTCCAAACTAAACTGACACTGATTATGTTACTGAACTAAGTTTAGTCAAAGACGGAATTAAATTGTATTACTGAACATATCTGAGTTTCACAGACATGATAACTAACTGGACTGATAATACTCATACGTGTCTAAAACAATTTGAAAAATACTGAGACTAAGTACATACCTAAATTTTTTGGTATTCATAACCCCTATGAGTACTAAAGACTTTGAGGACATGACATATAGTCAATATTAAACTTGACTGACATATAATACTCATAGGGGTTACTATTTCGATTGTAATAATAAAAAAATCATACTAAAACTTTGAGGACATGACATATAGTCAATATTAAAGACTTATTCTTTGAGGCATTTCACCAAGAACTTAAAATTCATGGCTTAAGCATGGCAATAGTTTTAAACATATAGTAGTAGCATGATTTTTTATACTAAATCATCAATTAAGGATTAAGTAAAAAGAAAACACCATTCAAACCAGTAGGGTTTACTAACAACAACAATTTTATGCAAACATGATATAAAATTTGAAATTCATGAAAGTTCATAGGCATAATAGATAAAAATATGTAAAGATCATACTTTTAAACGTGAAATTTGTTTCTTGGACTCCATGGGTGAAAATGGGTTCATGGATCAATATCTGACATACCTTAATAGAGGATTTCTTGAATATTGCTTGAACTTGATGTTTTGAACCTTGATTTCTGAAGAAATAAACTTAAATTTGTTCTTTGGAAAAGGGAAGCGTTTTATGTGAGTTGATTTGAAGAAGATAGGCATATAATGCCCCTTTTTGAGTTATCAATTATGTTTGGGCGGCTGGAGATGAGGGATAAGGATATAACTACCCCTTTCTCTCTTTATCCCGTATATATAACCCTCGTTGCCCAATTCCCAAAAATAAGGAATGGATCTCGCATCGCGCCTCCGATAAAAAAAAAATGGACCTCGCGTCGTGAGCCTATTGTGAGACCATATTGTTTCTCACAAAAATAGTCATAACCTTTTCCTATGGTATTAGATTAAGGTAAAATTGGTATCGTTGGAAATATAATTCAATTATCTATAACTTGGTGGGTATTGGGTTGAGAAATTCTATGTATATAAAAGTTTATGAAAGTTCAAAGTCTACCCTTGTAAAATCGAATACCAAACTTTGGACGAACAACTTTGTTCTAAGTGATTCTCATGAACATTTTTGACCTCAAAATCATTTCATACACTAGGTTAAATATAATGACACATATATTGAAAAAAAATACATGGCAATAGAGTCAACAAACGTAAGAACAATGCTTCAAAGTCTAGCCCAAATATATGTGGTGTTACATGATCCTAGGGCTTTGATGCCATCTTTATCATAGCTCAAACTAAATCCTAGACTTGACGGAAATCTCAAGTCAACTAAGGATCACATACCACCATCTTGCCTATTAAAAAAAATACAACACTCCTACCAGTGATTGAATTCCAAATATATAACAAGATAGAATAAGCAATAATAATAATGTTTTAAGAATTCACAATACCAAATCCCAATCAACAATAATCCACAAAGCCTCTAAATAGACCAAAACCAATCCAAGTCGGGACATTCCCCTAATGATAGTCAAAAGGAACCATGGGAAATAATCTATATTACAAAATAAACCAATAATTAATAGCCTTCCAAAAGAAGCAAGCTCACCACTTTAATATGACTTACACACTGTCTAAGAATCACAAATCACTTTAAAGGAAAAATAGAAGTGTCTTTCTTCCCTATAACATATGGTGATAGTGTATCCTAAGATTTTAATTAGAGGTGAATGGTAGCATGTAATTTAGGTGTATGGGGTAAAATAATACCAAGAAAAATCTAACTCAAAACTAGGTAAACATTATTGCATACATATAATTAACATGGTGTTGTAAGGAACAAGGTTTAGCATGATAGTAAAATATTATATTGGGCTAGTAAAACTTTAGGTTGGACTATGCAACTCAAACGTTATAAACAAGAACTAACGGGCTATAAAGGTTCAGCTCCCCCTGCAGAAAGGGCCCAGTACCTGTTATCTGCAAAAACCAAAGTTATAAAGAAAGAACAGGAAATGCCCCAAACCTCTGTCAATCCTTGATACAAATTATATGAATAGTGTGAACCATGAACATAGTCATAAAGACCAATCCTCACATAGGAAAACATTAGTTTCTAGTATCAGTCCTCTAGGACTCACACATTCATGACTTCGCTTCATAATTCCCATTAAGACAAATTAAAACAAGATTGACATAACTTATTCATTTAAACCAGGAATCATATATTAAGGCACACCAAAGGTATATTTATATCATTATGCTTGTAAAATTATCATTATGCCATATCAAGTAAAATAATTTGGGATATTCCTTGACACCCTTTGTACATTATATCAACATTATGAAAATTCCCTGACGCATTTTTAATTTATCAAAATCAACTCTGGGGAATGCCTTGACCTCCATGTTCATTAAATAAAGTTTAGGGAATGACTCTACCCCTTTTTAGTTTATCAAATAACCTTGGGGGAATGCCTGCACCCCATTAGTTCATTAAAACAAGTTTAGGAACAAAATTATTTCCAATAAGCCTTTTTAAACTCTTTTTATTCATTTAACCATATATGAAATATAATAATATAGTTAAGTAAGTCAAATCATGTGATAAACCATATTTCAAGACAAATTAAACAAGTGGGTTGATGGAACACCATTTCCAAACAAATTTTCCAATAACGAAACATTAATTTGCGAGAATACCTTGACCCCCTTTCAATTTCCCATACCCATGCACCTAACCCTATCTTGTTCTTACTTTGGGTATTTGAGAGAGAAGAACGATGTTTATAGCATGATATTTGTGTGATAATTAGGCTATAAAAGGATTTTAAGTCATGTAATAGATGTATAATGCGGGAAAATACTTATGTTACCTTAATGAAAATCATGCAGAGAACTGTCCCTAGTCATCATAGGTGACCTTACGACTCCTAAGGACACCACACGACTCATGGTGTCCAGTCTTAATCTGGACAATGGAACAGGGATCCATTAGTATTTTCCTAATGATTCACACAATATGACTCATGAGGTGTCATTACGACATATAGGGCCCTAGTTTTTGTTAAGGAAGATTTATCTGGCACCATTATTGGTTTGGAGTCTTATTGACTCATTTAGTCTAGTTGTACTCAAAATAGACACCTTGGGCAACCTCATTGTTCCCCTATGATTTGGGGTCCTACAACTCGTATAGTTACCTCATAACTAGTATGTTAATTCATAGGAAAGGAAGTGAACAAAAAACTCAGGGAATTTTCCAAGGGCCAAAATCTGGGGTGTTACACCAAAGAAATAAAAAACTAGCCTAGAACCATCTCTCCGTCAAACATCAAGATTTTCTTAGATTATGTCAGTTTTTACAGATAGTTTGTTCACAAATTTTTTTCTATTAATTCTCCTATTTCCAGACTAAATTAAAAGAATGTCAAGTTTTAGTGGTCCAATTCTTGCGAGAAGAGTTTTTAGGTGTAAAAAATTTGACTTACTTCTACTTCAGTTTTAACCTTACAATAGGGTTGTACTGTCTTTGTAGTGTACTGTGATACTTATATAATTGGTCTTAGGTGTGTGTTGATGTAGTAGGTAAAGCTTATAGCCTATCCCTCAAGACAAGTCAAACCTCATGAGAGCAACTACTCGACTCATAATCATAAGTTTAAGGTAGTTGTTTTGCCTTAAAGATTTGGAAGTATTACCTTTCTGGAGTTTATGTTGACATGTTTATTGATCATAAGAGTTTACCATATGTTCTAACACAGAAGGACCTAAATCTTTGTCAGATAAGGTGTAACAACCCAGGACTACCCCTAGTCATCATATAGTGTTTATGACCTAGAAGGGCCATAAGTTAACCTGTGAATGATCTCTATTATTAGCACTGAATAATAATACTATAATTAATGTGGAAAAATATCCTGCAGTGCCATAAGGTTCAAAACATCTATAATACTAATAAAATATAACATCTATTAAACTGAATACTATCAAAAAATCTAGGCTGAAAAGCCTCTAAAAGAATTCATTCTTAAAAGTGGAGTTGATAGGACAATCCCCCAACTAACTACATCTGTTAAATAATATAATATTCTCGAATGATAAGTTTGCACTACTAAAATAGTACTGATTGCTAAATCTAAATCTACTAGACGTGGTCGGGAACCTGAGCATCCAAACCTATGATATGAAATATCATAGCACAGGAAAGTAGGTGTCAATATGTTAGAATTTACTAGTATGCTAGATGAGGTAAAGATGAATTCAAGGTTTCCTATTCATGAACAATAACTGACTAAATTATATAGAATAACTAAACATGAGAGTATATGGATAATCTGAACTACTACAAATACTAAGTATGCGATGCTGTGCATTTATACACTTACTATAACGTAGCTTTTTTGAAGCTAAGTACTGAATTGTAATAACTGAGTAATTGATAGTTGCATCACTAATAACTAAATTATTGATTCTCAATTGCCTATGTCTTATAGTCTGGATTTTTTGTAACTGAACTGAGTTCCCTACTGAAGACCAAAACTAAAACTAAAATTGTGGGAGGTAATAATCTAATCGACATGTCCCTCTCAATAAAATTAGAATCCACCCTGTAACCCTACCTGGAAGGGCGATAATACCAAGCCACGGGTAAAAATACTAGAAAAGTAGGATTCCTAGACTAACTGACGGGTGACATCTGGGCGAAGCCAAGCCTAATCTGACGGGTGACCCTTAGGAGGTAGTCAAGCCTAGTCTGATGGGTGACTCCTCATCCTGTACTGGCTACATACTTCTGGATTACAGGGACTACTACTAATGACTCTACCTATCTGACGGGGAAGTCGTCATCCCTGTACTCACTCGATGCTAAATCCTACTCCCAACTAAATAGGCACTGAACTATTATACTAGAATAAACTGGACTGACTACATTGAGTTTCTTGAGTGTTATAATAGACTGAGTTCTACTGAGTTTTGTATCTAACTGAGACTACTATTGATCGTGAAAAGACTGACACTATTCTATAACTAACACTGGTTTTAAATAAACGGCTACATTATCGGATATTAAATACCCCCAGGACTTGATAACATGAAAAGTAAAGCATCATAAGATCTTAAAAAGTGTAAGAATATATACATGTTTATATATAATCTATACAGACATTTTATCAAACATTTGTTGTGCATAAGCTTGTTCATATACTAACATGTCATGATTTCATCACTTTATTCTTATGGACATTCTATCAAACACTTGGGGAGGACAACTTCATGTACATAATCATGGATAACATATAAACATGGAAAATACAATGCCCAACTTACAATTCCATGGGTTTAGCATGCAATTCATATAATTCCCCATAAAATACTAATCTAATTTCATGAATCATATAATAATCATGGATTAAAACCTAATTAACATCATTGACATATTATTCACTTAGTAAATTAAAGGTTTTATCTAGATAATGAGATATTCATCTCACATGCTATTCAATTTCATAAAAGTTGAACTTGATGATGGATTGAAACACAACTACTATCATGAACATGAATTCAATCTAATTCAAATATGAAAATTATAAATCTGAGATCATGTATATTTAAAAAGGGATTCTTGGACTCTATTAGTGAAACAAGCCCATAGATGAACACCTAAAATACCATAATTTGTGAGATTCTTGAAGTTCATGAAGGATTTCTTAGGCTTGACCTTGATTTCTTGAACTAGGATTTTTTCCTCTTGAAAGAGAGTGACTTTGTTCTTGAGAGAAAGTGACTAAAAATGACAAAATAGGTAATTTAGGGTATGATTTTATGTTTAATGGTTGGTTTGGGTCATCGAAAAGACCCTATTTCCCCTAAAAAGGTTTTAATTTTCATCACTAAAAAACCCAAATTGCATATCGTGCCATTTCATTAGAAAGTGATGATGGGGAACTGGGCCAATGGCATGATGTGGGGCCATCACAGTGCCTCACTGGTTGCAAATTTTCCCTTTGGCATGACGTACCATGATTGCAGAGTTACACTGGAAAGTTATAATTAGGAAAAAGGCTAGTGGCGTGACATGGTGGTATCACGTTGTCTCTTTGGAAAATGACAAATGCCATTTTGACTTTCTCCGCGGTGCGCTAGAGTACCAGGCGGTACACTGTCTTACTAAAATGGCTCTGAATCTACGCCCGGGTGTAGGATTTTAGAGAATTTGATATCAATGTAAAACTTATTTAATTTCCTACATAATTAATAGTCAAAATCTTGAAAATTACACATGTATAAAAGTGTATTCATATTTAAAGCAAGTCTTTGATATTTTTAGGTAGAATTTGAGCTAGGTAAAACTATGGGGTGTTACATATGGTGGATTGAATTATTGAAAGACTATGATATTAATGTGTGTTATCATCTGGGTAAGGTAAATATCATGGTTGATGCCCTTAGTAGATTGTCTATAGGGAGTGTTGCTCATGTGGAGGATAATAATAAAGAGTTAGTTTATGAGGTTTATCATCTTTCCATAGTGGGTGTTAGGTTGGTTGATTCGGTTGAAAGTAGCATTTTGGTTCAAAATCTTCCTTAGTTTCCAAGGTAAAAAGGAATCAAGATGGGGATCCTATTTTTGCTAAGTTGAAAGAGAGAGTTCAAGATCAAATGGTTGAGGTTCTCTTTAAATAATGAGATTATGTACTTCATTTCTAGAGTAAATTATGTTTTTCAAATGTGTATAATTTGAGTCAAAGAATGTTAGTAGAGGCTCATGGTTTACAGTATTCTAATCACCTAAGAGCCACTAATATGTACTGTAATTTCCAGGATGTTTATTGGTGGAATGGTATGAAGTAGGATATAGAAAAATTTATAACTAATTATCCAAATTAACAATAAGTAAAGGTCAAGTATTAGATACCTATTAGAACTCTTAAGGAATTCATCATCCCCACATGGAAGTGGGAGGCGGTAAATGTGGATTTTATTATAAGGTTACATCATCTACATAGTCTACATGATTTGATTTAGGTCATTATGGATAGAATGACCAAGTAATCACATTTGTTTCTAGCCCGTACTTCTTATTATTCCATGAATTACATTAGACTTTATCTTAGGGAGTTGTTAAAGATGCACAGTGTTTTTTTACCATCATTTCATATATAGGTATTCAATTTACCTCCTATTTTCTTAAGGCTTGTAAGAAAGGTATTGGTACCCAAGTTCATCTCAGTATATGTTTTTACCCACAAATAAATGGTCAGGTAGAGAGGACCATTCAAACCTTAGGGGACATATTGAGGTCTTTTTTAATTAAATTAAAAGGTAGTTGTGATGATCACCAGCCTTTGATTGAGTTAACCTATATTAACAGCTACTACTCTGTTATTTAGATAGCTCTAATTAAAGATCTTTATGGTCGGAGATGTAGGTTTCCTATTTGTTGGTTTAAGGTTGTGAAATCTCCTTTGATAAGGACAGGTTCAGTGTATGAGGATGTAACACCCCAGATTCTTAGTCCTTGAAATTTTGGAAATAATATCCTTATTGTCTTGACTATGACTTACCGAATGAGTCATAGTGAGCCTTGATGAGTCATTGGATCCTAAGAATAGACAAAGTAGTGTATGTAGCTAAGTTTTATACTCTGAATACTAGTGGCTCATTATGAGTCGTAAGAACTCATTATGGGTTACTGGGTGAAAATTATAGTATGTCTAGTGTATACCCAAATGGCTTTTGTGTTCACTATGACTTGATCTTACGATTCGTAGGGTCACTTCATGAGTCATATTAGGTTAGTAGTATCGTCAAAAGTATTTGTGTGCCTTAGAATCTATCTTGGCTATGACTCATGATAATGAGTCACAATGAATCCCTACTAGTCGTATAGTGAGTTGTAGTCACTGACGATGAAATTTTATCTTTTAATTTGAGGGCACTTTGGACAATTGCCTTCTTAACCAATTAAAATCCCACATTCATAATGTACTCAAGCGGTTTTTTTCTCATTAATAACATAATTCTGCACTCTCAAAACTCTCTCAAATTCTCTCAATCAAGAAACTTAGAGTTTCCAATAAGTAGGTTATCCGAGGATTAAGGATGGATTTCTCTCTATAAAATGGATAATTTAGGCATTGTACTCTTCCCTATTTTTTTCTTTATGAAGAGCATAAACATACATGGTTTTATTAGACAGTTTTGAATGTGGGTTTCCAACGTATTTGAAGGTTTTGACATAGTTGCTACTTCAATTATTTTCCCATGATTATTTATTCATTGTTGATGCTTTATTAATGGTTTTGAAATTTTAAGGTGCATTGGTATGGTGAATTTACTAAGTGGTCATTGTTTTACCCAAATTGATTCTTCGAAATTGTATTGGTTTTGAATAATGGTGTTTCCTCAACCAAATTTCAAAAATAGCTTTATGTTGTGAACATCTGACTTAGTTTGACTTACTCACCTAGGTTATTACATTGCATAATTGGTAAGCCAATAAACATTGATTTCAAAACCCATATTGGCTAGCATATTGGTTAACAAATGGGGTGATTCGTTCCCCTAAGATTTTTATATTAATGAATAAAGGGGGTAAGTCATTCCACCATATGATGATACAAACTGTGTTCCTTAACGGTTGGTTTATTGATTGATAAATAAATTATGTGACTTGCTTTAAATTAGGCGTAATGAATTTTATATAGCAAAGCCATAAAGGTGTCGGTCTTTGATGACTTGTATTGGAAACTTGTTTTCCCGGAATGAGGTTTGGTCTTGGTGACCTATGTGCATATGTCACCCTATATATATATATTTTGTATGTCTAGTTGCCTTGATGGCTTTAGCTTTTCTTTGATTTTCTCTTGTTCTTGAGACTAACATGAACTGAGGATAATTCTATCAGGGGAGCAAAACCCTTATAGCCTATGGGTGCCTATTGTGATGGTTGAGCTACATCGTCCAAGATAATATTTTACTTTATACTAAACCTTATTCCCAATCCCAGTATATTATGTATATATGCATTATGATATGGTTCATATGGAATTTAAAATAGTTTGAGGCATTATTTTATCCCTTATCCTTGAGTTCCATGCTACTATTCACCCCAATAACAATCTCCGAACACTAGTTTCCCATGCAATGCAGGCACTAGACATATTGCTACTTTTTTATACAGATTTAGGTGGATCATCTTTGTTTGTTGGTTCGCTATTGTGAAGTGGTAAGCTTCCATTCTCCACAAGACTTAAGACATTTAATAAGTTCCTTTCATAGCCTAGAATTGAGAGTTTACATTATCATTTTCAATATCATATATCAGAGACGACATATGTCGTGCCCAAGATGGGTTTTTGTTTTCTTTGCATAGATGCTTTTTTGGATTACTATGGACTTGGGTGGTTTTTTTTGGGTCTATTACCGGTTATCGATCATAGACATATCATTTATTGTTTGAGCTTATCGTAAAATATCATATTTTGTATTTTTAGTCTGTCCCATATTAGGTAGTATGTGGTTTTTTATTTATGTTAAGGAGGTAGTCTTCGGCACATGATTGAATGTAGATCCCTGTCAATGCTTGACCCTTTTTTGAGTTGTGAAAAAGTTTGTATCAGAGCCTAGATTTGGTGCCTTTGGGTTTCCACAAAGTTGTGTCATGTAGAGTCTTTTTATTAGGTGTGTAGTGCACCACACTTATAAGGGAGAGGCTACGAGTTAGTTAGGAATGTTTCCCTTATTTTTGTAATATATTTTTTGGCTATTGAAGTTAAGATATTGAATCTCCTCTAATATCCATTTAATCATATTTTTGTTCATGCCTCTCCGAAGATATTATTCTCATGGTAAATCCTCTATCTTATTTGTGGACAGCATCGATAAACACATCCTACTTATGAGGTTTAGACCCGATCAAGGGCTCCTAATCCATATGGTACTTGTGGAGTTCCTTTTAATTTCACTAGTGTTCCTTGTGCTTCTCAAGGTGATATGACTAATTTTGAGTTCTTTCGTTTGATACATTTTCTTAGTCTATTGGTGTTCTCTTAATTCTACTAATCTGAGCATGAGAGTGATGTTGCTCCTTCTTCTAATATCACTAGAGTTGGTCAGTTTATGATTCTCAAAGCATTGATTTTTACTGTTACTATGGTTGAGCAATATCCTTAATGTTGCATTTATGAGATGAAAATAATTTTCTGAGTAATGTATGCCTCTAGCTCGAAGGGTGTGAAATTTTCTACACACTATCTAAAACATATGGCATAGTAATAGTATGAGGTATTGGATCAGTTGAAGGGTGGTGAGGAAGAGTTGGCATCTTGGGATTAATTTTCTAGTACTTACCTTGATCGTTTATTTCCTTAGGAGTTAATGGAGATGAAGGATGATGAGTTTGTTAACTTGAGGCAAAGCAGGTTGATAACATGGGGGTATGACTTGAAGTTTGACTAATTGTCTTACTATTCTTCAAAATTGATATCCTCTATGATAGTTTTGATGAGGAAATTTTCTTTGGGGTTGTCCCATGATTTTTTTTTGAATGAAATGTTGCTCTTTTGAACAAAGATATTAACATCTCCAGGTTGGTGGTATAAATGTAAAGGGTTGGGAAAGAAAAAAAAAGCAGGTATAGATAAGTGGAAGACAGAATAAAAAGTTTTGATATTCAAATCGGGGTGGAGGTTAGCGGTACAGTAGTAGAGACAACCCAAAATGGCCTAAGAAAAATTTAGGCAATTTTGTTCCTACTCTATGGCTAGTGTTCCTTATTCGAAGCTTTTTGGTAATCGTCTTCTTCAGAATAGTGTTGGGTCCAAGGAATAAGGTGCCCAACATAAAGGTAGTGGGGTCCAGCCAGCTCCATCCCATATTTCTTATTAATTTTGTGTACATTTAGGTCGTGGTTTCTATGAGGTGGGGAGAAATAAGTGTTTTTGATGCGGCAAGCCTAGACACTATCAGTGGAACTGTCCTTTAGGCGATGTTTCTACAAGAGAAAATAAGGTCATGGTTGTTGTTTCTTCTACCCCTGCAACAAAAGGTTCTACTTTTGGGTTCATCTCGGGTCGTAACCATCTGTATGCTCTTGCTACCCATCAGTATTCTAAGGCATCTCCTGATGTTCTTATTGGTATGCTAAACCTTTTAGCTTGTGATATGTATTATCATTTTTATCCTGGGTCTACTCTTTCTTATGTGACCCCTTATGTGGCTATTCTTTTTTGAATTGGTCCTGAGTGTATTTTGAAATCCCTTTTCTATGTCTACCCTGATTGGTGACTCTTTGGTGTGTAGAAGAGTCTATTGGCATTCTATGGTATCTATAGATGTTAGGGATTCATTAATGAATTTGATAGAATTGGACATGATAAATTTTGGCGATGAATTGGTTGCACTCATTCTATGTTTCCCTTTATTGACAGACAAGAAGGGTCACTTTTAATTTCCCTAATGAGTCAGTTATTGAATGGGAAAGTAGTTTCCTAGTGCCAAGAGAAAGTGTATATCTTATCTTACAACCCAAAAATCAATTTCCAAGAGGTGTCTCTACAATCTTGTGCATGTTTAAGGATTCTATATCTAATGGTCCTTAATTTAAATCTATCTGTATGGTCAGTGAGTTCTTCTTAGTGTTTCTCCCAATTGAGAAACTTATTTTAGGATTAATGTTCTTCGGGTAACTTGTCCTATTTCTATCCTTCCTTATAGAATTGCTTTGACTGAGTTGTAATAAATCAAGGAGTATTTGAAATCCCTTCTTTTTAAGGGTTTTATTTTCTCTAGTATGTCATTATGGGGTGCTCCCGTGCTCTTCGTGCATAAGTAAGATGGGTCTTTATGAATGTGTATAACTATCACCAATTGAACAAGGTGATCATGGAGAATAACTTTCCCTTTTAAAGGATTGATTATCTATTTGATAAGATTTAGGGTGCTAAGTTCTTTTCTAAGATTGACCTTTATTTGGGTTATCATCATCTTAAGATTAGGGAGATGGATATCCTAAGAGTATTTTCCAAACCCAATATGGTAACTTTGAGTTTTGGTGATGTCCTTTGGTTGGACTAATCGCACGATGACAATCATAGATCTTATGAATTGGGTTTTTTGTCAGTTTTTGGACTTGTTTTTCATTATGTTAATTGATGATATTTTGGTAAAGTTAAAGAGGGAAGTGGCTCAAGCTGATAACCTCTTTTTGGTATTGCAGACACTAAAAAATTAGTATTTATGTGCTCAATTCTCTAAGTGCATGTTCTGGTTGAATGTTGTGACTTATCTGGGCCATGTTATGTCTAGTGAAAGGGTCATGGAGGATCCATAGAAGGTTGTGGTGGTAAAGAAGTCGCCTAGATCCATGACCCCAACCAATATTTGGAGCTTTTTGGGTTTAGCTAGTTAATATAGAATGTTTGAGTAGAGCTTCTCTTCTATTGCAGCCCCATTAACTATGTTTTCTCACAAAATTGAAAAGTTCTTATGGTTGGAAGCTTGTGAGTTTAGTTTTGAGAAGTTAAAGTTTAAGTTGACCTTGACTCTAGTTTTGACCCTACATACGAGTACGGATAGATTTGTGTTTTATTGTAATGTATTCTGTGAAGGAGTCGATTGGGTGTTGATGCAACATGGTAAGGTGGTTACATATGCTTCTAAGTAGTTGAAAGTTAATGAGAAGAACTATACAATGCATGAATCCAAGTTCTTAGTTGTGGTTTTTGCTCTAAATATTTGGTGCTATTACTTTTATGGTATTTATGTTGATATATTCTCAGACCATAAGAGTTTGCAATATGTGTTTACCCAAAAAATGTTGAATCTCAGGCAAAGGAGATGGATTGAGTTTCTAAAAGATTACAACATGAGTTTCCATTATCATCTAGGTAAAGCTAATGTGGTTGTCGATACTCTTAGTAGGTTGTCCATGGGAAGCTTGTCTCATGCTAAACGGGAGAAGTGAGAATTGGTGAGAGATATTCACCATTTGTGTAATCTTGGAGTTCATCTTTTGGACTTTAACGATGGTGGTGTTATTGTCCAAAAAGTGGCAAAGTCATCTCTAGGTGCTGAGGTGAAGAAGATGCAAATTTTGGATCCCTTTTTTATGTGGATCAAGGATGATGTGGGTCACAAAGAAAGATGGATTTTGATATTAGCGGTGATGTCATCTTGAGGTACCAAGGTAGATTATGTTTTCCTGACATTTATGGGCTTTGAGAGAGGATCTTGGCTAAAGATCACGAGTCGAGGTATACTATTCATCATTGTTCTACAAAGATGTATTAGAATTTGAAACATATTTATTGGTGGAATAACATAATGCGGGATGTGGCAATTTCATGGAGAAGTGTATGGTATGTCAACAAGTAAAGGCTGAGAACTTGAGGACTGGTGGTTTCTCTCAAGAGATTGAGTTGCCGGCGGGGAAATGGGAAGTGGTTAATATTGATTTTTGTTATCGGCCTCCCGCTGTCTTGTGGCCAGTTGGATTCTATTTAGATCATCATTGATATTAAGTTTTCTCTCTTCTTATCGGTGAGGACTAATTTATCTTTAGAGGATTATGCCACGTTTTCCATTAAAGAGATAGTTAAGCTGCATAGTGTTCCAGTTTTCATCATTTCTGATCAAGGTACTCAGTTCTCGTCTTATTTTTTTTATTTTTTTTAAAGAGGAATGGAGACTTAGGTAAAACAAAGCACCACTTTCTTCCCTTAGAAAGATGGACAAGCGAAGAGGACCAAACAGACTTTGGAGGATATGCTACGGTCTTGTGTGGTCGATTTTGTTGGTAGTAGGGTTGACCATTTTTCTTTAATAGGATTTTCATATAATAATAGCTATCATTTAAGTATTGGGTTAGATCCTTTTAAAGAATTTTATGGTCGGTGGTAAAGGTATCCTATTGAGCTATTTGAGGTTGGTGAAAATAGATTGTTTGGTATTGAATTTGTTCAAAAAGTTTTAGAGAGAGTGAAAGTGATACGGGATAGGATTATGACCGTCCAAAATTGCCAAAAGCCCTATGCAGATGTAAGGAAAAAAGATTTGGAGTTTGATGTGGATGATTTAGTATTTTTGAAAGTGTCCCCATCAAGGGAGTGATGCGGTTTTCAAGGAAAAGAAAGTTCATCTCAAGTGTTCCTTGTCCATTCATGTTTTGATGAAACTTGGGAAGGTTGCTCATAAGTATGAGTTGCCTTCTGGTTTGAATTCTATTCATCCCATCTTTTAAGTGTCAATGTTAAAAAAGTGTGCAGGTGATTCTTCATTCGGCGTTCCTTTAGAGAAAGTAGGTGTTCAGATTCCTTGTCATATGAGGAAGTCTCGGTGGGTATTTTAGATTGACAAGTCCGTCGGATGTGAACTAAGGATGTCGCTTTTTTAAAGGTTCTATGGAGGAACCAAAAGCCTGAATTAGCTACTTGGGAAAGCGAAGAAGACATGATGTCCAAATACCTATACCTGTTTCCTGCTTTGGATAATCGTACTTAAGGTATATGTATTCCATAATATCTATGTTTTCTATTTTTATTCAAGGTAAATGTGGTTGTACTTTGATTCAATTCATCCAAATTAATGCTTTGTCCTATAATTCGAGGAGGAACTATCCCAAAGGGGGAGAATGTAACAACCTAGATTCATGGAGTTTAAAAATTTCTAAAATTTAATTGTCACAATCCTGACTACGACTTACCGTAACAGTCATAGGGAATCTTGATGAGCTTCTCCCAAATCTTGCCAATCTAGTGTGTGTGTCTATTGCATGACCCAACCCATGGCCTTGTTGTAACGGGGATCCCAAGTCTGACCGATACCGGAGACCACCACCGTTACCCAACCCAACCTCCAGTCGCCTGCCGTTAGTCGGTTGAATTTCAAACATATAACAAGATATCTTAACATCTTACATGAATACTTTGGGATAGCATCACGACCACGACCGACCCACTAGATTTCAACCATCCCATACCAACCGTCCAACCATACCAAGTCAAACAAAAACCAAAAATCCAACCATAACCAAATAAGTTCCATGTAATCAAATATATAATCCCAAAAAGAAAACTTATGGAACAACAAACAATATAGTTTACTCGTGTCATCCCCAATACCAATAAAAATCCTAATGCTGAAACCCACACCGATCCCCAAATACCAACCCATAGCAGTTCTACAAAAGCCTCTAACCAAAGGAATACAAATATCCAGTTACGACATTCCCCAAACCATAGACAACACAAATATTCATAAATAATCCAAAGTATGAAATAACATCCATGAAATGGTGCCTTTCAAAAAGGTGAAAGCTCACAACTTCAATCCAATGCTATCTCTTGAATGTCCGAATGCTAAAAAAAGGAGTACAATGGTCAATTGTTGCATCAACTAGGGAAACAGCTACCCAACGATAGATTAGCTAGTGAATACTAGCGTTAACTCATGATATGCACAAAATAATACCATTTAATAAAACCAAGTATGACTATTCATATGTATACAACCCATACATTAGTTGCCAGGGTAGATTATGTATTCCAAACGTAGATGATTTTGACACAACAAATGTTAGTAGAGGCTCATGGCTTGCAATATTCTATTCACCTAGGAGCGACTAATATGTATTGTAAATGGCATGATGTTTATTTGTGGAATGGTATGAAGTACGATATTTCAAAAATTTTATCTAATTGTCTAAATTGCAAGCAAGTCAAGGTCGAGCGTCTGAGACCTATTAGTACTCATCAAGAATTAAACCTCCCTACTAGGAAGTGGTAGGTGGTTAATATGGATATTATTATAAGGTTACCTCGTATGCATAGTCAGCATGATTTGATTTAGGTCATCAATGACATAATGTCCAAGTCATCCCATTTCTTCCCTATCCATACTTCTTATTCTATGACGAATTATGTTAGACTTTATCTTAGGGAGTTGGTAAAGTTTCATGGAGTTTTGTTGATGATTAATTTAGATATAGGTACTCAGTTTACCTCCCATTTTTCGAAGGCTCTTTAAAAATGTCTTGGTACTCAAGTTCATCTTAGTACAACTTTTCACCAGCAAATAGATTGTCGGGTAGAGAGAAATATTCAAACCTTAGAAAACATATTAAGGGCTTCTGTTATAGATTTCAAGGGTAATTGGGATGATCACTTCCCTTTGATGGAGTTTGCCTACAATAACAACTACAACTCTTCTATTCATATGTCTTTGTTTGAGGCTCTTTATGATAGGAGATGTGGGTTTCCTGTTGTTTATTTTGAGGTTGGGAAACCTGCTTTTATAAGGCCAAATTCTGTTTATGAGGATGTAACACGCCAGATTCTTTGTCCTTGAAAATTTTTGAAATGTTATCCATATTATGCTGAGTATGACTTACCCGATGAGTTGTAGGGAGTCTTGATGAATCATTGGATCCTAAGTATAGCCTGACCAGTGTGTTTGGCTAAGTCTTCCACTTTGAATGTGATTGGATCATTATGATTCATAAGCACTCATTACGAGTTGCTTGGTGAAAATTGTAAAATGTCCAGTGTATACCCAAATGGTTTTTATGTTGACTAGAACTTAATCCTACGACTCCTAGGGTCCCTTGACGAGTAATATTATGTGAGTTGTAGGGTTAAAAGTGTTTGTTTGCCTTAGAAACTATCTTGTCTTGTGCCTTAGAAACTATCTTGTCGAGGACTCATGATGCTGAGTCAAAATGAATCCTGATGAGTCGTATAGTTTCCCGTAGAAACTGCGAACTAATTTTTCCTTTTAATTTAAGGGAACTTTTGAAAATTCCTTTCTTACCCGATTAAAACCCCATATTCTTAATGTACTCAAGGGAATTTTTCTCATGAATATCGTAATTAAAAACTCTCAAAACTCTCTCAAATGCTCTCAATCAAGAAACTTAGAGTTTCCAAGATGTAGGTCATCCAAAGGGCTTAAGGGTGGATTTACCTCCATAAACATGGATAATTCAGTCACTTTACTCTTCTATAATTTTTACTTTATGAAGAGCATTAACTTACAAGGTTTTATTGGATAGTTTTGAATGTAGAGTCAAACATTGTTAAGGGTTTTGACATGGTTGCTCCTTTAATTATTTTCCCATTATTAATTATTCATTGTTGATGCTTTGTTAAGGTTTTGAACTTATGGGATGCATGGCAATAGAGAATTTAATATAGGGTCATAGTTTTCCCCTAATTTATGCTTTGAAATTGGGATTGGATTTGAATAATGGTGTTCTCTCAGCCTGGTTATGTAAATGCCTTTATGTTGTGAAATTGTCACGTGGTTTGACATACTAACCTATGTTATTATTTTCATAATTCGTAAACCAATAAATAAGGATTTCAAAAGCTTTCCTAGCTATAATATTAATGATGAAATGGGGAGAGGCATTCCCCTAAGATTTTGATATTAAGGTACAAAGGCGGCAAGGCATTCACCCAAATTTTAATGTGATTATTATCGAATAGAGATAAGTTTTCAAGTGTTTGGATATGACGATAAAAATTGTGTGCCTTAATGTTTGGTCCATTGATTGATCAAAGGGTTATGTTAAACTTTCTTTAAATTGTACTTATGTAGATAAGCAATGAAAATGTGGGTCTTGGATGACATGTACTGGAATTTCATGATTGCCGACATGAGGTTTGGTCTTCATGACCTGTGTGCATATGTTATAATATATATATATATATATATATATATATATATATATATATATATATATTAGCAAGACTAGTTTCCTTGATAGCTTTTGCTTACCCTCAGATTTTTCTGGTTGATGCGGCTAACACGCATTTGGCCTTTTTCGTAGGGGAAGCTGAACCCATATATCTCGTGGGTGCCTATTATGACAGTTGAGCTACATAGTCCAAGATAATGTTTTAATTTATTCTAATCATTGATCCCTATCTTTGCATTTTATTTATATATGTATTATGATGTGGTTTACATAGTATATAAAATGGATTGACTTGGTATTATTTTGTCCCTTATCACTAATTTACATACTAGTGTTCACCCTAGTAATCATCTTTAGATATTGTAGACCCACACGATGCAAGCACCTAAGATACTACTACTTTTATTGGGCATATTTAGGTGGATCGACTCGGTTCGTCGGTTCATTGTATTGAAGTGGTGAGCTTCCATTCTTTGAAATGCTTAGACATTTCATCAGTTTCTTTCATAGACTAGAATTGAGAGTTTACATTATCATTATCATTGTCATCGATTAGAGTTGAGTACATGTCTTGACCAAGATGGGTTTTTGTTTACTTTGCATAGCGACCTTGTTGGATTACTATGGACTTAGGTGGTGTAGGTTGGTTATTTTGGGTTCAATTGTCAGTTATTGATTATGAACATATCTTTTATTTTTTGAGCTAATTTTATTTTATCTGGTTATGTGTTTGGAATTCTTCCCATGTTGGGCAGTCTGTGGTGTTTTATTTTGGTTAGAGGTGGTCTCAAGTCCATAGTGGACTTGAGATAGGTTTCATGGCCAGGCCTTTCTTTGGGTCATGATAGAAGACTGAAAATAGCCTACAATCGATAAAAATCTAATGCAAATATGATAAGGAGGGAACATGTGTTTGATACCATAAATTTTCAAGAACAAGACCTCTCAAAATATAGGCAACTAAGTTAGCTTTCAATTGCATCAAGTCTCGCCTTAGTACGACTACGTTGCAAGAAGTTATAAAAGTTTTTTGCCAAGTTCTAATCAGATAACCAGTGACTACGATTCCACCCTACTACTCGAAATCAGTGGCTACAAGTTGTTAGGAGGGACTCATATTCACAACATTGTGTAGTAAAGAATTCATCCCAGGGGTTATGAGTTCAGCATACAAATCATATTCAGACCTTAAAAATCATTTTATGGACTCATATCTTGGCCCGAGAGAGGCCCAAGTATTTATCATTTGACTACAACTCTACCTAATAACCTTAGTCAAATTTAACAAGTCGTTAGGAGGGTAATAGTAGGTATAACAGTATATGACCAAAAGCTAAGCCTCAGACTGCAACTTTACCTAACGACTCATAGTTAGTTATAATGAGTTGTTAGGGGAAATATGTAATCAGGCAAGAAAGGACCCTAAAACCTCAGGGTTTGAGGTTACAACTCAGATCACAACTCGTGACCAGTCATCAAAAGTCATGAGGTGAATTGTAATAACTGGAATAAGGTTCCATGCAAGATTTATCAGGGGCTATTACATATTTTCTAACTCTTTTAAAAGCCAAACCTATAACATTTAGGCCTCCGGAAGGGTGGTACAATAAAACAAAATCCCAAATTCACGAATTTATCATATTCTGCACCATAAGTAGTTACAAGAGCCGATTTTTCTCTTCTCCTAAAAATCAATTAGGGTTCTTCAATTCAAGTTAAATTCAAAGAAATTCAGCAAAGCATCTGCATTCAGGCATGTGAGATATTTATCTATTGGTCCCTTCTACCCATTCAGTCCTAAGAATTCCCTAGTTTAACAAATATAAATACTTTTTCATTTTTATGACCTTTTAAGTTAAATATAAATTTTATCAACTATTTCTCAATTATTTTTTGTTATGTATCGTAAAAATATATTCCCAAATGAGAATTGTATTTCTGTATGTTTGGTAATGAAAATAGCTACATCGTGACCGGTTACTTAAATATTAAGTGTTATTCATGATTTTTCCCATACCATGGTCAGTTTCATAACTACCATAATCAGTTTGCATTAGTCTACTCTGGAAATTTATGAACACTCATTACCAAGATTTTTAACATATATCAATTCACAATTTCATGATTTCTTTAGTTATGTAAATGGTAATATTTTCAGAAAACATGACTTGAGAATATCAGTTCACTGTTTATCTTTAAATTATACTTTAGAGACATTCAATTGGGAGTAACACTTAGCACCGAGTGAATACTGGGATGGAGGCTCCCCTGTCAATTAGGCAGAGTCATTAGTAGTAGTTTCTAAGTTCTAAAATTAAATTAACACCATTGGTTATAAGGGGTCATCCATCACTTTAGGCTTGACACCCACTTTGTTGTTACCCGTAAATTTAGGCTCGACATCCTAGTCATTGAGGATATCATATTAATGGATCCAAAAAACTAGTTTTGGTACCTTTATTGAGGTACTGACACCCTTTCAACTGGTGTCATAGGTTAGACACCGATTATCCTAGATTGGGGCTTGTCAGTTATAGTAATCACCTATAACCCTCAGCATAGTATTCAAATTATGATTAGTCTAGGTTTGCATAACCAAGTGTCCATAAATTGGTATTTATTTCAATTCTTCAGATTATTTAATTATATTTTTATCCGTGGTCTTGAATTCAGTTTACATTCTATGTATTCATGCTCAGCAGCTTTATGTATATCAGCTATCTTTCATCTCATATACTAGTATATTCTAAGTATTGACTGTATACTCTCTTTAGAACTATGTTGTCTTATAACATAGGTCCAGACGCTCTGTTCCTAGATCACTCGTAGTCTGTTCCTATTCCACTCAATTTCAACATTGGTGAATCCTCTTCAGTCGAGAACTAGTTATACTATTATTTATTCATCCCAGTGTGGAATTTAAATTTATTTCAGTAGCCATATTTAGTAAGGAACTTATGCCAACAACTCGTCAAGTTAAAGGGTTTTGGATAGTCAAATAGTTAAACATGTTTTCAGTCATTTTTAATGTTATATTTTATATTGTTTTGACTTTCAAATACATCTTTAAATGAATTTCGCTCAATATAAAGTGACCTTCCTCCACTACTTACAACTTGTATCAGATTATGGGTTTCCTTAGTGTCACTCGTTGCCTTAAGCACCATGTAATGATTAGGAGATAGTCTCGAGTCATGAAACTTTTCAAGTATCAGAGAGTAAGATAGAGAAAATGTATTTGAAATTGATGAAAACATTATTGAGGGAACATCGACAATTGCTTTTAAATTTTTAGTCAGAGATGGTTAATAATTGTAAAAATTAAGCGTTATATCTAACTTATTATGTATAGACTCCCTCTGTTTTACCTTTTTAGTCTGTTTTCAAAAGAATAATCCTTTTCTTTTTTAACAACACCTTAATTTAAACTTGTGAATTTTTCATACCTAGTAGATTCTGGCAATAGAGAACCTCATGAGCACTTCATGTTTGTAGAATAAGCTCAACAAGTAATACTTGTTCCAGATCCTCAAGATTGTGAATGGTTTGTGCCTAGTGTAGTTAAACCTTGAGACATTTTTGATATTTGAGAAGAAAATAGTGTACTATTTGAGTCATCAAATAATAGTGATTCAAATAACTTGGCTATTTTATATAATTCTCATTTTCTAGTTCATGAGTATGAGAATATTGATTGGGTAAGTAGTGTCAATGATAGGATAGTAATTAATATGGACGTCCATACTCATGCTTCTCAAAATAATGATAAAGCTAATAATAAGAGAGGAAATGACATTAAAACTGAAAGTGATTCTGAATAAGATAGTTGGATATTATAAAATTTATTTTATTATAAAAGAATCTTTAGGTATTTGTTGTTTTTTATATAAAAATTTGGGTAGAATATATTTGTCAATTTGTTGTCAATTAAAATCATTTTATATAAAATGCATGTTAGTTAACTAGGAATTTTCCATATATGTTTTGGTTAATTAATGTATGTTTTGAATTAATTCTGTTTGTGTGAATTTACTTATATTTGTTTGTTTATAGACCTTAAATTTTGAAGTGCGAGTGTTTTCTTAGGAATTCGATGTTTTACCCTGGTGCATTAGTTTGTGTTTTTGCATTTTGAGATGAAGATGATGTTTTTTGTTGTTATGCACATATATTGCTTTTTGTTCTTGTTCAAATAAACACAACTAGATAGTTACTTCATTTTAGAAAAGTAACAACACACACTATAAGTCACAATAGATTGGATATTCAACACCAAAATAATGGGGATGTGTGACACTAAATTAAGTGGTTGATGGATGAAGAACTTATCGATCAATTCCAACTTTATATTGTTCCTTTGTTGAATAATCAAAACCACTTTGATACACAAGATCATGTTTGTCAATAAAATAAGTAGAATAGTTTTAACAATGGAACTAGGGAATCAAGTAACATTTTTTGTCTTGTTTTTATTAGTTTTATATTATGGAAAAAATCATAGTACTGACGAGTTTACATGTTTACTTTCATATTATTTAGCCTCTCATAAGGAAAGATGCTTATGAACCAAAAGCTTTACGGAGCACATCCTAAATTTTGGTAGTGTTTCCATCCAAAAAAGGCTTCTACAACTGTGGTAAGATCATGCTTAATAATTTCCCAACTGTTCTAATTAAATACTCCTGTAAAACCACTAGGATTTCAATCAGTCTCTAGCCTAATTAGTTGTTGCATCACCATCTTTCTCAACATCATATGTCGTGTTAGTTTATGCTTCCCCAACCTTTTCTCATGTTGATTTTGTTAAGAATCTTATTATCTCCTTCAAGAAGATTCTACACATTTACAATTAAATAAAAACAGTAGAAGCTAAGAGAATTATATGATTCTTGATATGAGAAACTAAATTTCCATAAGAAAACCTACATGTCATAATAAATTTTAGCCTTGCACAGCTCAACCAGAGCAACCTTGACAACTATTATCTTAATGTATATCCTCTAGAGCTTAAAATGTAAGCCTAATGTTTTATTGTCGATTATGAAATTCTATGAGAAAAACATGTTTGTCTACCCAACTAAAGCTTTAGCTTCTTTATTGCTAGAACTTCTCATATTGCTATAATTGGTGAGCCGAGGTTCTATTGAAAATAATATTTTTACCTTATCAAGGTTCGGTAAAAGTATGCATACATACTACTTGTTGAAAAATATATTCTAAGAACACATACAAAATATACGAAGAAGAAGACAAAGATGAATATTAGTGATATGAACATCGAAAACAAGATTAGATGCCTGAAACATATTTTTCAAAAATCTAAAAATGATATTTATGCATGTTACGGAGAAGATAACGTTAATGATTAATAGTCCAACTTCTATTGGACTGATTAAAGAAGAGAAATAGAAATCATGGTTCAAGAGTTTATCTACTAAAAGTTGGATTCTATATTGGTTGATTCTGCTTTCCTTTATTTTTTTCAAGAACTTGAAAAAGTGAAAGTGTCTCTTAAATTGAATTCAAGTCTTGGTCGGAGAAAACACAAAATATGTGTCTTCAACAATGAGCTCTTCAACTTGTGCAATTTTACAGTGAATCTTAATTATAAGGATATAGTTGATAGGAAGTTGCTTCCTTTCTTGGATTCCTATAAATCCATTACCTTCAATAAGGCAGGCCAAATTGCCTTCAAATAAGAAGTTTTTAAGTTTGTTGTTTGTTCGAACATCGGCAGCAACGTTTTATAGACTGGTCAAATTGGACAAAGGTTGAGTCCATATTTTTTTAAAAAAACTGTTGGTATGGTACCTTTAAGGCTCCAAAAAAATATTGTTCAGGTAGTAAAATTAGAGATTAATACTTTTGCATATGTCTGAAGTATGCGATATTTGCAGAATATTAGGAGAAGTTTAATATGTCTGGATTTTGCCAAATTCTTATCAGCATTAAATTGTGATGGTTAGTTCCATTTCATAAAAAAATCATGAATTCTAAGGCTATACTAAAGAGGAACTTGCCAAGTTATGAATTGAAAGAAAGTTGCAGCAAATCAAGTTCTATTTTCTTAGCATCTCTTATTATATACTTATGAATTTATGCCCTTTGTGATTTTGTGAATTTATTTTCAAAAATGGGTAGATTTTATTTATGATGATAATGCTTGATAATTTTAGAAATAATAGTTTCGTATTTGATCTTTGTGGATCATTATTCTTGCATAGAGATCATATGTAAAATTCATTTTCATATCGTAGGATGATATGAAAAAATTACATTACTTACAAGTACATGTGTATACTTGAAAATTATTTTAAGTGAGGAGATTTAGAGAACATAAGTTAGCTACAGAATTCAATCCTCTCTATACGGTATGAAAAAACACTTGATATATTTGTAGTTTGGGGGTGCTTGGCATTTGACTAGAGGTAAATATTAGAATTAGTATCATTTAATATATATTTGAAGAGCATAAACTATTTAAGAGAGTCGACACACCTTCACTTTACATTGAGCTCTTATTGAATATTATCATATTTTGTGATAGCTTGCCACTTTATTGATCGAAGGAATATGATACAAAAGTCATAATTAAAGCAATAGTTTTTTATTTTCACATTTATAATGAAGGATCTCTGAGATTTTAGTTCTACGTGAATCAAGATTATACAAAATAGTGTGGGGTAAACTGTTGAGTTAATCTCATTATATTAAGAAACTGCTAAATAAATTTCGTCACTTAAATATGAAGAAGTCCATTCATATTTGATCCTAGATTGAGTTAACCCATTATGTTGAAAGAGCTAGTGGTTGAGTTTTGATTTTCTCTAGAGAACTAAATATTTAAAAATATCGATGCAAGTTGGCATCGAAAATGTGAGAAAAACAAAATTACCATATGATAGGTACTTACCTTGTGCGGAGGTACAATTTCTCGAAATCAAGAAACTCTTGCATTAGTAAAAGTAAGAAAATTAAAGGAGTTGAGTGGTTACGAGATTATTCAGAGAATCCATTGATTTTGCAAAATATAAGCTCAATTTGTGATATCAAGCCACTCTATCTCAAATATATAAAGATATAACTTTTTCCAAAGGTTTTCCTTCTTCACCAAAAAACCATGTCTTGACTTTTTTGCTTTCCAGAAGAATTTCTTAACTATTTTCTTAGTGCAGGATTCAATAGGCTTTTCATATCCACTAAAACTATTAGCATTAAATACCATAACAATCTCACAAAGGAGAGAGAGCAAATGTCATTTTTTAAAAAGCGTTTGGGGTGTGTTTCAAGCCTCTAATCCTGTTTTCGATGTTCATATCACTAATCTTCATCTTTGTCTTCTTCTTCATTGATTTTGTATGTGTTCTTGAAACATATTTTTCAGCACTACCTTCCCATGCCCATTTGTGGGATTACGATTGGTTTGTTGAAATTAAAGAACTTCCCATCCAATTATTGAAACCATGTTCTCTTAACTTGAAAAAAGGAAAATTATTTGAAGACGGGATCGTATCCATATCTTTTGTACTTTGTCACTACAAAAGAGTCAATCGTTATTTAGTAATTAATACTTCTTAATTAATAACGAAGAGTATTTTGTGGAGCTATAGCAAGCCAACCACTAGCATCTATCTCAAAGTAAACACAGGAAACTACCTAACTCCACATACTAATGCCTATTAATGGTATTAGAATTTGTTTGTTGATATTAAAGGGACTTCCCATCTAAATATAGAACCCATGTTCACTATACTTTAAAAATGGAAAACTATTTTAAGACAGGAACATATCCATCTCTTTTGTAATTTATCACTGCAAAAGTTTCAATCACTGTTCAAGATTTGTTTGGTAATTAACACTTGTTAATAAATAACCAAGATCCTTTTGAAGAGGTATAACAAGACAACCACTGCAAGATATCTCAAAGTAAATAGACAGGAAACTAGGTAACTACACATAGCTTAAAAGTAGCTATTAATATTAAATCTTAGGTTTAATTCTGGCATGGCTCTAACATTACATATATAGGATACATATCTAGATAACATCATCCAAAAAACCAAGTCTTGACTTTTTTGCTTTCCAGAAGAATTTCTTCACTATTTGCTTAGTGCAGAATTCAATATACTTTTCATATCCACTATAACTATTAGCATTAAATACCATAGAAATCTCACCGAGGAGAGAGAGCAAATATCATTTTTAGGAAAGTGTTTGGGGTGTTTCAAACTTCTAATCATGTTTTTGATGTTCATATGACTAACCTTGATCTTTGTCTTCTTCTTCGTATATTTTCTATGTGTTCTTGGAACATATTTTTCAACACTACCTTCCCATGCCCATTTGTGGGATTATAATTGGTTTGTTGAAATTAAAGAACTTCCCATCCAATTATTGAAACCATGTTCTCTTCACTTGAAAAAAGGAAAATTATTTGAAGATAGGAACATAAAATTATTTGAAGATAGGAACATATCCATCTCTTTCATACTTTTTCACTGCAAAAGAGTCAATCTTTGTTTGGTAATAAGTACTTCTTAGTTAATAACCAAGAGCATTTTGCGGAGCTATAGCAAGCCGACCACTAGCATTTATATTAAAGTAAACACAGAAAACTACCTAACTGCACATACCAATTCCTATTTATGGTATTACCATTCGTTTGTTGATATTAAAGGGACTTCCCATCTAAATATAGAACCCATGTTCACTATACGTTAAAAATGGAAAACTATTTTAAGACAGGAACATATCCATCTCTTTTATACTTTGTCATTGCAAAGTGTCAATCTTTGTGCCAGATTTGTTTGGTAATTAACACTTGTTAAAAAATAATCAAATCATTTTGCAGAGGTATAGCAAGCCAACCGCTGCAAGATATCTCAAAGTAAACACACAGGAAACTAGCTAACTACACATATCTTAAAAATAGCTATTAATATTAAAGCTTAGGTTAAATTCCGGCATGCCTCTAACATTACATATATAGGATACATATCTAGCTAACATCATCCATTGTTTCTTCTTATCGTCAAAAGTTACTCTAGTTTCAACCCATCAATATAATATGAACTTAGTCAGTATATAGTAATCAAAGAATTTGGGCATCGTAAGGTTTTCTTTAGTATGATGAGTGATACATTTTACATGATGCTCCTACTTAGTTTCCATGTTAGTAGGCCTGTTTAGTAGGTTAGAAGGCTATGAAGTAGACTTTGAGTGTACTGGTATTGAACAAAGATATATTCTCTCGATACGATGTTATAGCTAAATTATAATCTAATACTACAACATTTATTTGTCACATTACTTTTTGTTTGTTTGGCAAATTTATTTGATTATTTCAAGTCATACAATTTGATAACATGGCAGGAATTTTGATATGATGAAGAATTGCATAAAATATTTGATGATATTATTCTATTAGATTGGTTATATTAGTTCAAACAATATAAGTTTATTTTTGAAGCTACAATATTATGTTTTGGATTAGTACTTCTTTGATTAAATTTAATGATACATTTTTGTTTTATAAATTAAGAGTAATATATATTTTATAACATTTGGTGAACGTTATTGCCGTTAAAATCTTATGAATTTTATTGTCAATTATTTTAATTTACCAGCGATAAAAATAGACACTACTAGTGGCAATTATGATGTGTTCACGAGATATATTTATAAAATTTATAATTCCCATTAAATGATGGTCGCTAAAGATTAAAACAATATATATATATATTTAGTTGTATTTACTTACAACTAATATGGATGTTAAAAGGGAAAATAAAGACATTTTTAAAAGTGATTGTGTAGGAAATACTATTTCCATTAAATTAATTTAATTTTAATTGTTATTAAATTAGATTTACCAGTGATACTAATGAATGCTAAAAGATCATAATAAGTTATTGTAGTTTAAATTTAGCAGCCAAATGTTGTAATTAAAACTACTAGCTTTTAGCGGCAACATAATTAAATTTAATGGTGATAATAATGGATGCTATAAGACTGTAGTTGGCCGTTACAAATTAAATTTAGTAGCCAAAATTACTTCCGCAAGCAACAGTCATTAAAGCCTAAGGTTTTTAGTAGAAATAAATTGTACCCTTTGCCAGTTTTTTTAACAATTGACGCCAATGGTTTTGTAGATGTCTAAATCTCCAGCTAAAGTCAATGGATGGTAAATGAGAAGGAGTTAGCAACAATTGTTATTGCAGCTAAATTTAGTTTTTATTATTGTAAAAGCCCTCTTTTGGGGAAGTGAGTTTGAAGTAGGACTTGGGTTTATGCTATCTTAAAGGTGATTTTTATGTAGGTAGTTGTGTGTATCTGCCTAATTTCAATTAATAGCTATTGGTAGGAATAATTATTTGTATTTGATTCTAATCTTTCAATCAAATACAAAAATGTCACAAATGAGTTTTTTGACCACGTCACAAGTGTAGCTACAAAACAAATTTAATACCTCAATTAGCATTCATATGCCTAAAAGACACTATAAAATATAAAATATCAACTTTTGTCAACTACTACTCCTCACCTTCATCGTCTTTATCAAGGATAATAAAGGTTCTAGCGTTAACTAGAGTTTGCAATCTCTAATTATAGATAAAAACATGGAGTAGGAGTAAAACTCACATCAATCAACCAATTAGAAAAAAAATAAACAAATATCATCACATAATCAGTACTTATTCAAACGTAACCACAAGTAAAGAAATTAGATACTCATAGAGAGAGAAATAGAAAAATTACCAAAACTCTCATTTAAATTTTTCATCAAATCTGAAGATAATTACAAAAAAATTCAATCCAAATTAATGGGAAGCATAATAAATAAACTACGTTCTCACTTAGGGCTTCAACTCAATGTTTCTCAACCACAAAAATATCAAAGATGGAGTTTAATATCAGGAAACAACTTTTAAAACCAAAAAAATTATGTTCCTAAATATTATAAAAATGTCACTGACATACATGACGTTGTAGGAGGGAACTAGTGTGAGGTGTTCACCAACATAGGTGAGCTTTCTAGCTTCTTCTATCTTAATGTTTATCTGCTCCCTCACCTGTCGATGTTGGTGATTTTTATTTTAATTCTTGTTTTCTCTTAAGCTTTTTTCCATCCTTGTTGAATTATATTTTGGTCGTATACTTATCTCATCCGTAGATTCATTAATTACCTAAAAAAATGAGAAATTTACTATGTGATACACTTTCAATCAATGGAAACTATAGGATAACATAAGATTAAATGAAAAAATTTGGCAATTTGCCAACTTATCATAGTTCTCACCGTTACTATATATTATGATCGGTTATTGATGATTATTGCTAGTCGAATATCTTTTATATCACCCTTACTTCTTGTTATTTTTTTCTAATTTTCTACACCTTTTGTAGGTATTTGTTTGAGTAGTAGATCATAAATTGTCTTTTTTGAGTATCGATGTTGTGGAGATCAAGATAGTGATTGATTCTTTAAAGAGGTTACTAGATCTCTATTGATTTATCTTAAGCATTATGCATTTAAGATATGATAGCTTATAGATGTTATTTTGTATTTAGAGGCTCTTACTATTGATAACGTCCTAGGATGTATTTTTGAAATTATTATTTCATCTTTTAATTCTTTGGGATTCTTTAGCTCTTCTTTTTCTTCTTCTTCTGATTAATTCAAATTATTGTGTTTCGGTTATGATAGGCTTACCCATACAAATGGCTATGACTGGTGTCATCATATACTCTATAGTCAGGATAAATTATATTAGATCCTCAGGTTCATTAGTCTTATAAGTACAAGTAGGCTCCATTAGAGTCTTGTAGATTGGTGTGAAGAAATCCATTATGTATCTATCATGACCGTGACTATCTCTTAGTTGTAACATGCTTCTTAGATTCACAAGTGAACCTAAGATAATCCATTGCCTAGCATAAGAAAAAACACTGAAGGAATATACCAAAATATTGGAGTAAGCTAATTAAAGCAAACTGAAGTGATTAAGAAAAATAATCAAGGTAAATATTGTCTGAAGATACTCTATGAAACTTAAAGGAAACATGTCTAAATATCTGAAAGCCTCTAAAACTTATGAGTTATACGGACAGGTCCCAACTAAATCTGACTAACTAAAAGAAAATAAAGTTCTAAAATGAATAGCTGATAAGATAACTTGTCCTTGGCTGCTAAGGACACACCAAGGATTTAGATGTGTGACATATAAATGCGCAAAGTGAGGTCCAGGACCAAGTCTTCAGATGTGTCGAATATATATACGCTAAGAAAGGTCCGGGTACTAAGTGTTCGAACCTATATTATGAGATTATATAGTGCAAAAAAATTACACTCAGTACTTTGAATGTACTGAGTGAAACACCCAAGAATGTGTCCTTGCAAAAATATTTTGCTTGGTTGGTGATAATCATGATATATGTTGTGTTGTATCCTTTTTGTGTGTTGTTTATAACTTAGGTAAAGGTTGCCTTGATGCATGTTGATGTGATAACTTGTTTTTGTGCTTGCCTCTTCCCCCATTCAAGGTCACATGGTCCAAGTGGGGAAGAATTGAAGCACCTAGACTTGAACTCTTAAAAGAACAACAACTTTTAGAGTCTCTATGGTGGGTACGATTAAAGGGCTTAAGTCATACCATTGGTCACGACTCATACTCTTCTCCTCCAATCCTATATTATCCTAGATTCAAAACTAAGGTAGTATAATACTTTCTATACTATTTGACCTTCCCTAAATCGTAACTTATGCATACGAGTCATATGCAAATCAACCGTGAAGAGAGAGACCTCAAAACCGAGTGTACTATTTTGGTTATGGATCAAGCTTTCGTTATGGATCAAGTTCACGATTTGGAACTATCATGCCCTTGGTTAGGACTCAAGGGGTCCCTTTTGTACCCATAATAGTGTAGTTTAACTAGGGAAAGTCTAGTGTACGAGTTAGGGAACCACTCATACCCTAGGTTACGATGGCTAAGTGAACTATATGGGGGATTCGTACCCCTGCAAAAGTAATATCCATCTTTTTATTTAGGACCTTTTAGTCATTTCATTGTGTAAAACCTTAAGTCCATCAAATATATAAGGAATATTAGCTTCGTAATTCTTCATTTTACAAGAATTAAAAATTCCAAACACCTTAAGAAGCTTCTTTGAGCAAGATTAGAGGTTAGGGTTTGGAAGGTGTTCATCTAGTGGTAAGAAGGAGTCAATATTATTGGTGTGTTATCTTGCATAAGGCATGAATCTCTTCCCCTCTATAAATTACTTACACCCATGAATATAACATTTGGATTAGTAAGTGTACATGGTAGTTTTGAATCAAATAAAAATGGTTTTTGATACCTATCAAGGACTAAAGATGATTCTTGCTTATACTATTATTAATACATGTTATTGATGGTAGATTGTATATGTGGGTAATTTTTGTATGTTTTTTAACATGGGTGTCCTTAGTGACACTATTCTTTATGATTTCTACTATGAAAATGGCCTTGTTGAAGTTACACACACAAAGTATTTGCCAAAATCCCTAAGTGGATTGTCTAGTAAAATATTGGTGATGTGTTGAGCTAGATAAATGTCCTATGGATTATAAATGGTTTATGAATGGTATTGTTAAAGTTATTGTGAATCATGTATTGTGTAATTGATGATATTTATTGGATAATGGAGAATAAGGGGTTAAGGCCCTAAACATGAAAATAAACTTGTTTTGGGTGTTAAACCCAAATGTAGTGAGAATGTGGTGTAAGCTTGCTAATGTAATGTTAATGATTATGTCGGTCTTAATAACTATTATTGTAATAAATGATGTGTTGTATCAAAGCATTTGTCCTATTAACATGATGAGTGGTTAAATGGTGTCGTAAATGCCAAATGTGTATCTAGGTAACTGATCTAGTGAACATGAATAAGTCATGATAATTTCTATGTAAATGTGAATACTTGTAGAGGATTGGTTAAGTCCTTGTTGGCCATGTATTGAGTTATAATAATCATGACTTCTTTGAAATGGTTGATAAGAACCTTGTTAAACGGTGGTTTAAATGGGGCAATGGCCCTTTTGTATGAATGTTTGTTAATTGGTATTGTGTTGGTGCGGTTAGCCATGTAATTTGTTAATCTTTAACCATGTTTATTTGATGGTTAGGAAGATGGGTTAATTTCCCTAAACTTGAACTCGAATTATAAATGGTTTGTGTGGTGTCCAATGAAAGGCTTGAAGGCTCAAAATGGGTAAATAAGGATACTATTATATGTATGGGTAGGATACTTAGGCTAAAAAGTTGGTTCCAATATTCACAATTAAGTCCAAAGAACATTTCACCAACTATACATAATCACAATTAGCCTTGAGAGACTAACAGAGCAAGTTATAGGTGATATAAGTATGTATGAGAGATACACAATTATACTCACCTCACATGGCATGCAAACATTCCAAGGATACTCAATTGTAATTCCTACTAAACATAAAAGGAAATATTTACCATCTATAATAGACAAAAGAATTTGGAGTCACAAAAAAAGGTACAATATTATTGCAAAATTGCTAACGTCCATGCCATTGGGTTACAAAATTTATTTTACAGATGGGTGTGTTTGCTTCGCATTTACACCATGCAAAATTTTCTTTAAGTGCCACAAAAACAAGCCATCATCTAATATTTTAGCTGTCTTGATGGCAAACCAGTTGGCTACTCAAACTTCACCATAGGTATAATGGAGATCCAAAACATTATATGCTACATGTACGTAGACTTCCCATACATCTATATCATTGGGAAAGGTTCATCTACCATCATCATAAATAGGATAAAGATAAAATAAAAATCTAAAAAATAAATAAGCAACTAATCAATGAAATGTGGGCACCATTAGAGTATCCGAATATTATAACAAAGAAAAAAATAAAAAATTTCCAAATCAACTTAAAAAAGAGCATCCATAAATATATCAATAACATAGACCAAGTAAATGAATATGGAGATAGGAACCCTAACTAAATGCTTATAGTGACCTCACTGCATAATCAAGAAAGCATAAGAGAAGAGTAAAGGGTGCTCTCTATAACCTCATCAAGGACTTTTCTCTCCCTCGGTCTCGAGATCATCTCCCCTGCCTCTAACATCACCTGAATTGCATCATGTAGCTGGTAGTCAACCTCACCATCAACTATAGGAAAATGCAGTCTAAATATGATTTTCATGTCCTTCTAAAGGCCCTTCACCCCCTTCCATATCTTAGTGAAAATTAGTCTCTCTCCTTCTCCCCCCCCCCCCCCCCCTCCTCCCCCCTCCATCTTCTCATGTGAGTCCCAGAGATCCTCATACAAATATGATATAAATGAGTAGGTCAGCCCTCTCAAGCCTATAAATAGTAGACCCCTACTTCTTTTAATCCTTATATTACTTCTCATAGTCAGATCGAGCCACAAAGGAAAGATGGGTGGTGGAAGACTCTCCCAGCCTCTGAGGCATCCCTACTACAAGCTTTTTAATTTCCCTCATCTCAATCTTTATATACTCAAAAGTCCTTTCTATGGATGGCATACATGAGTCTATGTCCTCACCTATAAACTTGACAAAGTCGATCTTCATCTTCTTGATCTTGCCAGATGTTTCTTTAACCCTAGCTCCCCTGTATAGCTATGTGATCATTGAATGGCATAAGAACAGTGTGCTTCCTAGGTTCTTGAAATGCCGTATCTATAAATCATAAGTTTTCCAACATTCAAATGGTGTTGTCTATGATATAAGTAACCATTCATAGTCGCACAGTCGGAACATATGTGCATGGGTAAACCCATTTACAGATGATGTTCAATCATATCCTCAACTTTGCAGTGAAGTCATGCAATGAAATCCATCTCTTAGTGTCAGCCCTAGAGACCTCTCTAATAGGACTTAGCTTTTCATCCAACTAACTTCCTAGTTCACACCCCTTCGCCTAGAATTGGATCAGGTCCTCATCCAGTAGACCATATAGATCATTAATCTACTCTTCCCCAAAGTGAAAACTCTTCCCCCGGATCCTCATAACTAGTTCAGAGAAATATACTTCACTAATATTAATATGGAAAACCCTTACCCAATGTTCATTTTCCCAACAAGGGTACGGGCAAAGAAGCTCCACCAAGTGGCTACCAGGAGATCATGAAAGGTCAGGAGCTTCTCCTGCACTCTGTTTAAATAAATTCCTCTCTGAAAGAGCAACTTGGTTCTGGGGAGGTTGTCATAGTGCTGAGTGTAGCATTCCAAGGCCATGAACTGAGTTTTGTCAAAATCTTCCATTGTGAGCCTTGAAAACTCAAGAATAAACAAATAACATTAATTATCAAAATTTATATGTTATAAACTATGTTATGAAAAATCTTTAAAAAAGAATAAACAACTCTTATAAGATTAGTAGTTTGATTATAAATCATTACTCACTCAAGAAAAATTTCATTTTAAGTGCACCTTTAGTTGGGAAATTGAGCAGTATTGACATAGGATTTTGCTTCGTAACTTTTCACTCTTTAGAATGTAAGAAAAACCCATTGTTGAGATGGTATCTATTTCTTTTTATAGATGGGTGATGATTAGGTCTCGAAAGGTCATTGGGCCAGCTTTCTATGTAAGTACAAAATATCACCTACAAATTTGTTATAGAAGATGATAAAATTGTAAGAAGGTGCATGCTAGTTCTACTATACCTTGCACATCCAGGGACCTGGTTCCTCATAGTTTAGTTGCTCACCATCTAAACTAGATTTAGCAAATTTGCCCTATTTTGATGATGATAAACCAAACTATACAATTTGAGAATCAGTGCATATTCATCACATTTAATTAGAGTGTTTACCACCTGAGGATGAATATTCCCTCCATCATCATTTTTCTTCTTTTATACAACACAGGACCTGGTCCCTTGTTATTATTTTCAAGGAAAAACTTCCCCCTGTCATTGTGTCTCTATTCATATTTGCATCTGCAATTATTGTGCATATTTAGTTTGTTTATTTGTAGT
This sequence comes from Capsicum baccatum var. pendulum, assembly GCA_030864225.1. NCBI lineage: Eukaryota > Viridiplantae > Streptophyta > Magnoliopsida > Solanales > Solanaceae > Capsicum > Capsicum baccatum. Next base: position 102,087,624 of record CM061556.1, read on the forward strand.
TCTTTAGCAGTTATTCCCCCTATCACTCCATTCTTCACCATGTGAGCACACAAACGCACCAAGTCCTTACACATCACACTCATCACAGTTGGTCCTTACACATGAAGTCAGTATTCCTCTTTTTGGTATCATTGAAAAATATTGACAGTAAACCTTCAGTAAAAATAAGTTCAAGCTACTTAAATCATGGCCACTGGGAAATATTAATATGATGAAGATCTTGAATTAATGAAGACAATTGAAGTACACAAGAAAAAATTAAGTCATTATCCAATAAGACAAGTACCAGTATAATGTAACATAAAGTTGTTGAGCAGCTATTTTCTAAGGCCACTGTTGGAGTGGGAACTTTAAAATGAATAAATAGACTGACACAATAGGACTTTGGTAGAAGGGGGTTTAGATGATAATGATTTCAGCAAGATATCTATACTATCAGCTACAACAACATGAATATCCAGTACTTATTTTGTGAGAGATTTTATTTCAGCATATAGTCTTCGGACTTCACCATTTAACTCTATAATTTTTTCTTTGAATTTTTCATTCTCTGTTGCTAACCCTTTAATGGCACCAGGTCCTTCTGAGGATATTTTCTTATTCTGTAGTATTAGATGAACTATTTTAGTATTCTATGTAGGTAGTTGAATCCTCAACTCATCATGTTCATTGTTCAATTTTCTTAAGCATTCAAAACATCTTAAACTTGGAACACAATTCAAACATTTCCTTCAATGAATTCATTCTCCACTAAGGTTATCAGACTAAACATCTATTTAACTGTTCCAGGGGTCCCCTTTGTGTCATTTTATTCATAGTTATAAAACACCTTATTTAGGAAGTATTCTTATGATAGGCATTCCATGCATTCCTTCTTTCTTAAAGATTACCTTCCTCATATGCTTTATCATATGTGCAGGTAGGCTTATCAACTCAAATTTACTCAAATACTCTATTAGGAATAGGTCAACACTAGAGGCAATGGTACTATTCTCAGATCTTTTTAACATAACCTTGTTTATGAACTGATATACCAGCTGTAACTCACCGATTAAAACTTCTTTTTCATAGAAGCTATTGAAGTCCCACCAACTTTTGAGGCATTAATTATAAATTTAGTAGTAGGCTTCTTTTTCATAACAAATTTTACTCCCTTAATAGGCACATCTAAAATCCATCCCAGTTCTTCATCATATAGATAGATAGACTTTTCTTGTACCAAGGCAATTAAGCTTACCCTATTTTCTAAGAATTCCATTTAGTAGAATTTTCTCACCTCTCCTTCAATAAAAATAGGAGTTGGTTCTTCTAGTAAGAGAAAGCATCCTTGATGTCTTACATACTCCACCATTTTTACCATTCTGGGATTTTTATATATTTTTAGATCATAAACTCTTCCAGTCAACAATTTCTGAGTTTTAAAGACAACATTTCTTACTTCTCTTGGGAAAATATTTTTTCCTTCCTCTTGTCATCTTTTTTCTATACACTACATAATTTTTTCTTATCATCGTATTTTTTCTTTGTGGTACCAGGTCCCCTTAGAGACTCTCTTCTTTTTCACAGTTATGTGTTTCTTTCTTCTTACACCATGACTCTCATACTTTGGATTTGAGGAACTGGTCCTTTTATGTACTTTTAGTATTTTCGTACTAAATGAAATAACAATATTTGTATTAGTATCCTTATTTTCTCCAACCTCTAAGTTTCAACATTTGCCTCTTCTACTATAATAACTTTCTTGAGTTTTCTTCTTTTGGTGGTAAAAAACTTACTTACCTTCATGTCATCTGCTAGAAATTTTTGTTCTTACCCCTAGTAGAATAGGATATAGTACTTTGCACACTAGTGTCAATCATTTTTCCTTTTACTTTTTTTGTCCTTCAGCCTATTAATTTTCCAACTCAGAGGTTGACTAGCCTCATCATATTTAGAGGTAATATAAATTTCCCATCCTTTTTTGAGTTAGTATCATTCCCTATTATTTACTTCTCTACATGATTTGAACTTCTCCTGGGATCATGAGCAAGTAAGAGTAAATTCTCAGCTACCAAATCTATGTTGCTGAGAGAATCATACTACTTTACTAGAATTTCTTCATCAATTAGGTTAGCAAATATTGAGTTTGACTCACAAAGTACAAGAGAAGCATGTTCCTATAAATAGATTGTAATTATAGTAACTTTCAGATCCTTAGAGGGCACTTGGATTTGAGTGGAATTTTAGCACACTAATTTTTCATCGAAAAGTGCTCCTTCAAATTGAAGAATATCTTATTCAATTGGAGGCCCAAACATTTGTTTAGGTAAACTATTTGGATAGAACACTGACCTTCGACTTGAGCAGTTTCACTTAGGATATCAAGAGTGTATGGGAAGATCTAATGGGTAACACACTTTGGGGTTCTTGAGAATGATCAGAAGATAATTAGTTCATGTTGTTTAAAGAAGAGGGAATTTCAGGCATTTTGAAAAAAAAATTGAGAAGAGAAAAAAAGGACCTATTTTAGTTCATTAATAGAGTAATATTTGAAGTTTAGCTGAGAAGAGAATCAGAGGATTTGAATTTATTGGTAAAAAAATAATCGTTTGACATTTAGAGTCACCCTTACGAATTGACGCATCTAATGACAACAGTTGTTGCTAACTTATTGAATAAATTTTGATAGCTTTTGATCTATGAAATTAGAAAAATAGCCCTTTTTAAACATAAATTTTATAAATATGCAAGGCACACTCTTTTGGTACTCAGCTGAGAGATGGGACTAGGTCCCTCTTCTTTTTGAGTGTAATTTTGACTTGTTTTTGCTTTAATTGTTTCATTTCTAAGTTGTTACCTTGGGTGTATACCTGAATAGGTATGATAATGAGTTAGATTAACACAAACCTATTTTATCATGCATACCTTTCCCCTTAACATTGCCTAATTTTTAAAGGGACACTTATTTAGAGATAAATTGATCAATCTCATTTCCAATTTGCTATTTTAGAATAGGCTTGGGGACCAAGTTATAGAATTTACCATACTCATACTGCCTCAAGTTTCTTTGTCTAAGATGAATTCATTTTGGTCCAGGTCCCTTGAATTCAAACTTTTCACAATGATACATATTTTCCTTGAAGTGTCTAGAGAGACAATCCAGTCAGGTCTTCCAAAATTGAGCTTATAGCATATACTATTTACTAACTATTCCTGACTCCAATCCTCTTTCCCATTTTCGGGATCATGATCACAAGTTAGGCTTGGTAACCCACTTAAATTTGAGTTCTCGGTAGGAGAATAATTGTGTGCACAAATCATTTTTCGCCCATCTAGGTAATGATGTCTTCCCTTTCACCTTTTGTGTGACGTGAGGCCTTTTTTAATCTGCATTCTCTTGGTGAATTTATTTAGTATTCTTCTCTTTAGACATAAGACAATATTTACGTATTTCTTTCAGATGTCCATTATTCCAATATAAGTTCACAGGAGTGTGTTTCTTTCTTTCTTCTCTTTCCACCCCTAGTTAAGTTAAAGAGGTTAGTATGATCAGGATATACTAGGTGTAAACCTTTTAGAGTGAACCCGATATCATACAAATTGTTTGAACCCTTAGGGGTTGTACCACAAGTGAGGAACTAAGTCCCTCGGAATCATTTTCGAGCATTAGAAAGGTAAAAAAATTACGAGGTGCTAGAAAAACAAAGAATATGTAGGAAAGAACAATATAGGATTTTTACATAGAAATGCAACATAGGAAACACCATGGCTTGATTTCACAAGAACCAAAATAGTCAATTATAACCAAGCTCTTGATTATAGACTCTAGGTTCCTCCTACTTTAAACACATCTATTGCAGTCACACCTTGACACCATTACCAAGTTTCCCTAAAATATTGGTTTACTCTAACCACTAACTCAGGTAACTCTACCTAAGAGAAATCTCTTAAGAAGAAAACACCACTCTTATATGATGATTTGTTTGATTAAAAATCATTACTCACTCAAGAACTATTTCAATTGAAGCACACATAAGGCTAAGAACTTGAGAAATATTTAAATGGCGTTTCGTGCCTCTCTGTGCACTCTTTAGAATGTGCAAAAAATGATTATTGAAGAGAAATCGCTTTTCTTTTATTGTTGAGTGATGATTAGGTCTTGAAAGTCCTTTGGACCAACTGTCCAAGTAACAACAAAATAGCACAAAATAGCAATTGCAAATTTGTTACATAAGACGACAAAACTATGTAGAAGGCGCATGCCATCTGTACTATACCTTGTATAGAAGGGGACTTGGTCCCTCATTGTTTAGCTGCTCATCATAAAAACTACATATAGCATAATATCTCACCCTTGGAGTCATTCGTCCTTAAATGAAAATGACTAAGATGTGAGGCTAGGGAAAGCCTAGTTCTCGACTAAATGTTTATGATCTGAATAATGAATTAACATCTGAACTTATGACAGATACATGAACTGAACCCATGAATATGTGCTATCACATGAACATGGCCAAACTATTGAGATTGAAATAAAAGAATTAATTAATTAAGAAAACTATTACCTCAAACTAGTACTAGGTTCAAAGAGAAGAGATAGGGGTACATAGTCTTTTTATCTGATTCTTCTTCCTATGTATCTCTCTCAACTAACTGATTTCTCCACAGAACCTTTAATAATAAGACCTCTTTATTCCTAAACCTAAAAACCTGATGATTAAGGAGCTCAATAGCGACCTTTTCATATGATACAATATCTTCCACGCCTATCATTTCCAAAGTGTCCACAAATGTTTGGTCTCCAAGGGATTTCTTCAATGAGGAGACGTGAAATACAAAGTGCACAAATGACGACTCTCTATGTAACTCCAACTTATAGGCTACCTTCCCATACTGATTTAAAATCTTATAAGGGCTAATATAGTGAGAACTGAGCTTTCCTTTCTTACCAAACCACTTCACCCATTTCATGTGTGAAATTTTTAAGTATATAAAATCCCTAATATCAAGCTCAATCTCCCTTCTCCTATCATCTAAATCGGATTTTTGATAGTTTTTTCTCATTTTTAGCCTCTCTCGAATCAGGTGAACCCTCTCCATCGCCTCATGCACTGAGACTAGCCCTATCAAAGTAGCTTCATAAACCTCAAACTAACATATAGGAGATCTACATCTCATACCATATAAAGCCTCAAATAGAGATATATTAATAGTAGAGTGATAACTATTATTATGTGCTAACCCAAAGGAAAATGGTCATACCAACTACCCTTGAAATCAAGTACATATGCTCTCAACATGTCATATAAAGTCTATATGATCCTCTCTACTTGACCATTTATTTGCAGGTGAAAATATATACTTAGATAAACATAGGTACCCCAACCCTTCTAAATATGATTCGAGAAATAAGAGGTGAACTAAGTATCTCTATCTAAAATGATGATCAAAGAGACTTTATGCAACTTCACTAACTCCCTAAGATAATATTAAGCATAAGCTTTGGTTGAGTCTAAGGTATAATAAGTTGACTTGGTCATCTGGTTCATAATTTTGCAAATAGAATCATGTTGATAATAAGTACGAGGTAACCCTATGATGCAGGCCATATTTACTACTTTTGTAATAACCCAGAATCACCTCCCGGAACGTCACACGATGCTTAAGGCTACAAGTAGCCCCAGGCTAACCCTTGGGGCCGGTTTCTACCTAAAACCACCTAATTCAAGATAAGGATAAACTTAAACACTAACATAGCCATATCACAAGAAATGAAATAAGAAAGGATAATTGGTTCATATTACCATAACATAGAGAAAGCTCCACAAAACCACAATACTGATCCCTTTAGACATATCACAAGTATGATACTAGTCTGACAAATCCTCTATGAATCAAAATCTAGAGAGCCATTGGGACAGATCCCAACTGACTCGAAATGAACTAAAGATAAAACATTCTCTCTCAAGTAAGGTAAATATCTGAAGATCGGTCCTCAAATCATGAGTACTCACCACTATAGAAAATATAGGCAAGGTAATTGAAGAATCATAGGCGAGGCTAGGACTGAGCACCTGAACCTACATTATGACATAATGTAGCACATAGACATATATATCGATCGGTACTTCGGAATGTACTGAGTATGTGAGGGTGCATGCATATGCATAACGTAGTAACAATACTTTCTTCAATAAAATCATGTATGCATAATGAGATGACTCACATAGCTTGAACAAGTATAAAATATAAAACTCATAAGGCATGTAGAATGAAGCATGTAACACAATCTAGTGAGTCTTCATTATCTAACTTCAAAATCGGAAACCTTCTTTCTCTCAATTCCCAAAGGCTAAGGGATTTCAAACCATACTTTCAAGTCATGTATATATCTCAAGAAAGTAAACGTTTTTCAATGCTCAACACTTCACCATCATTTAGAAACTCATATACTTGGAATTTGAAATCATAAAACCTAAAAACATACTTCAAGGCATTTCTTTCACTTTAAAAATATCTCATTGCAAATAAATAACTTGATTAGGGAATCTCTTTGCAATTCAACCATTTAGAAAAATAGCTTATAGGGAACGAAAATAAGTATTTAATTTCAAAGTTCAAAAGGCAAGGAAAGTTCTGGTAACCGATGTAAACCATGTGAGATACAGGGAGTCCAACATTTTGTCCTCCTAATAAAGAGACCCCATGTTGGGGAGGAACATCATACTCTTGCCAAGGAGTATAACCTAGGTCTAGTGATCACTAAACGAAAATATGCCTCAGGCCCACATAATCAGATCGGCCTTACGCCCACTCATAATCATAATATAATCAGCCTTAGGCTCACATCCTATGGTGGCATGTAGTTTTTAGGGTAAGAAACCGTAGTAGCTTACCCTCTCAGTGCTAAATACTACTCCCTTTAGATTACCTTCGCACATCTCATAAAATTCCACTTTTAGAACAATTTCATGGTTCACCACAAACCCATTAATCAAATCAATAATCTCATATAGTAAAGCGGATTACAAAGCTTTCGGACCATTAGGTCAATTCAATTTTCAACCATCTCAAAATACTGAAATCATGGGTGCTTATAGCACGAGAGTTCATAATTTCATAAGTCTCGCATAGGGCTTACTAACCCATAGTTCAATCTCAAGTTAAAGATTATCAAAAGCATAATATATAGCATATAGATTCATGAATCATCTGGAAATCTGGAAGTTTCAGCAATTCATCTCAAAATCTCAATGTAGTCATATGCTTCAATATTGCAACATTTCAAATATAAGCTTCTCAAGGATTAAAGTCATGGGGTTTATCCACCTGTAAAAACTCAAGAAAACATGTAGAAATCAAGCCATTTAACTCTAAATTCATGAGAAATATCAACATACTGCATTCAATAGATATGGGTGAAAACCCTAATTCAAACTCATGTAAAAACCCCATAATTTCAGCAAAATCATGATGTAAATAAATATTTTGGGCACAATGGTGAAAGGGTTACCCAAGTTCAAAACCCCACATACCTTGAATTTAAAGCTTCAGAAGAACTTTTACTTTTGGAACTCCACTCTTGCTCTAGAATGAGGGTTCTTGAGACCCTTTACTTGGGAACCTAGAATCTTGACTCAATTTAGAAAATCCATGTTGGGTTTTTGAGATTCTTGGAAGAGGTTTTGAGTATTTACGGTTCTTGTTCAAAGAAAACTTGATAAAACCCTTATAGGATGCTTGCAAATGGCTTTGATTTAGTGTTTCCATGATTTTATAGACTTGGAAAAAGTCCAAAACGCCCTTTTAAACATTTGTGCAAAACTGGAAAAATTAAAATGAAACTCGATTTTGCTGGCCTCCGTGATGCACCACTAATCATATTGGCTCTCTGGAAAATGATAATTGGGAAATTGACAGCCTCCGCGATGTGGAGCCATTCACTTTCACTCTGGTTGGGAGTTGGCACTCCTCCGCGATATGCCATTATTGCAAAGTCCCACTGGAAATTGACAATTGCTAAATGTACCCTCTCAGCAATACGCTAGGCTCTCAAATGATGCAGTTTTTACGACGATGGCTTAAATTGGCCATAACATCTTACCTGAATGTCCGATTTGGGTAAATCTTATATCGATAGAATGGTTTGCCGATTTTCGACATGATAAAAAGTTGAAATTAGGGAAATTCTACATGGTTAGCATGATACTCACTTAGGAATCCACTTCTCAATCTTTTAGGGCCAAAATGACGTATCACTCGACACGCCCTAAGGCTCAAACTTTGAGGGAACTTTGCGGGACCTTGAAATATCTCCCCCCTTGGGAACATTCAATGTCAAATGTCGTGAGATAGTCTAGGAATAAATTAAAATTTGGTACACACATCTAAAACAAGGACTAAACGGTTCAAGGTCTCTCTAACCTCATGAATACTCTGGAAAATACATGAACTCATACAAGAATAGATGCATAGTCAAACTTTATATTAAAAAAGCATTATCAAGGTAGAATAGTACCATTGAATTGGTATGAACTCATGGAAAGGAGGTGCGGGTACTTGAATCACATGTCAGCTTTCGCCTTCCAAGTAGCACCCTTAACAGACTGGTTTTGCCACTAAACTTTGACAAAGGGAACTTCTTTGTTCCTTAATCTACGGATCTAAAAATCTAGGATCCCTACAGGAAACTCATCAAAGGAAAGGCTATCCTAAATATCAACACTCTCTGAAGGATCAACCACAACTGGATCACCGATATGATTTTTTAGCATGGAGATATGAAAGATAAGATGAATGGCAGACAACTCCGGGGGCAACTCAACCTCGTAGGCCACTCTACCAGCACGGCTCAGAACTCGATACGGGCCATAAAATGGGGACTAAGCTTCCTTTCCTACCTAACCTCTTCACCCCTTTTATGGGTGAAATCTTTAAGTACACCAAATCACCTACCTTAAACTCAATATCTCTTCTTCTCACATCAGCGTAAGACTTTTGATGACACTAAGCAGTCTTCAACCTTTCTCTAATCAACTTAACTTTCTCCATAACTTCGAACACTGCATCAGGCTCACACGCGGCAGCTTCGCCCACTTCAATCTAACATATGGTTGATCTATATCTCCTACCATACAAAGCCTCAAATGGTTTTATCTCAATGCTAGCATGGAAACTATTGTTATAGGCGAACTCTATCAATGGAAAATGATCATCCCAACTTCCTTTGAAATAAAGAGCGCACACCCTCAACATATCCTTTAGGGTCTGAATGGTCCTCTCAGTGTGACCATCTGTCTGCGGGGTAAAAGATGAACTCAAAAGAACTTGGGTGCCAAGACCCTGCTGAAACACCCTCTAAAACTGAGAAATAAATTGAGTACCCATATCCAAAATGATAGACAAGGGAACTCCATGTAGTCTGACCAACTCCCGAACATACAATCGAACATAATCCTTAGCCATATAAGATCTATGCACGGCAAAGAAATGTGCGGACTTAGTCAACCTATCCACAGCAACCCAAATAGAATCATGATGATGACGCCGAAGAGGCAACCCGGTCACAAAGTCCATCTTCACCATCTCCCGCTTCCAAGTGGGTATATTAAACTCTTGCATCTCACCACCTGGTCTATGGTGATCTACCTTAACCTATCGATACGTCGCGAACTGTGCTACAAACTCGGGGATGTATTTTTTCATGTCATTCCACCAAAAGATTTCCGCAAGTCGCGATACATCTTGGTAGTACCGGGATGAATGGAATAATGTGCGCCATGCTCTTTACCCATAATCCTCTACTTTAAATCATCAACACACGAAACATAAAACCTACTATGTACCCTCAACACACCATCTCCCCCTTGGGAGAAAACCTCGACCTTTTGGTCATTAAATAACTCCTTCAGTTTGACAAAACTAGGATCCCTATCCTACATCTCCTTCACTTCCAAAACTAAAGAAGATTTGAAATTACTCCGTACAAACGTACTCTCTTCAGTTGAATCAAGCAATCTAACACCCAACCTATAAAAACAATGCACATAATGAGTTAATTCTCTCTTACCTTCCTCAATATACGCAACACTACCTATAGAAAATCTACTAAGGTCATCTGCCACTATATTGGCCTTTCCCGGGTGATACAACACACTCACATCATGATCCTTCCACAACTCTAACTACCTCCTCTGCCTAAGATTCAACTCCTTCTAGGTAAACACATACTGCAGGCTTTTATGATCAGTAAACACATCAATATAGACACCATAAAGATAGTGTGTCCAACTTTTCAAAGAAAAAACCACAACATCTAACTGAAGACCATGGGTCGGGTAGTTCTTTTCATGCGGCTTTAACTGTCAAGAGGAATACGCTATAACCTTACCACTTTACATCAACACACAACCCAAACCAACTCTAGAGGAACCACATTACACCACAAAACCATCAGTACCATAAGGAAAAGTCAACACAGGGGTTGAAGTAAGTTGAGTCTTCAACTCCTGAAAACTCTTCTCATAGGAATTGGACCACTGGAATTCAACCTTCTTTTGGGTCAATCGGATCATAGGAGATGTAATACGACAACAATAGCCCGCTAGACCCAAGAAACTCCTAATATAAGATAAATAGATAGGTCTAGGCTAGTTTCTCACATCTTCTATCTTTTGGGGATTATCTTTAATACCCTAGGTTGAAACAACGTGACCCAGAAAGGTTACAAAACTTAGCCAAAATTCATACTTACTGAACTTGGCAAACAACTCATGATCCCTAAGAGTTTTCAAGACAATTCTAAGGTGAGTTGCATGGTCATTCTTATTATGGGAGTACACAAGGATGTCTTCTATGAAAACAATGACAAATTATTAAGGTATTGCTTGAACACTAGATTCATGAGATCCATGAAAGCTGCTGGGACATTGGTTAGCCCAAAAGACATGACTAGAAACTCAAAGTGACCATAATGGGTTCGGAAGGTTGTCTTTGGAATATTATGCTCTCTAACCTTAAGATGATGATAGACGGATCTAAGGTCTATCTTGGAGAAAAAACTTGCACCTTGCCACTGATCATATAGGTCATCAATTCTCGGAAGAGGATACTTATTTTTCATGGTGATTTTGTTGAGTTGATAGTAATAAATCCACATACATAAATATCTATCTTTCTTTCACACGAACAAAATGGGTGCGTTCCAAGGAGAAATATTGGGCCTAATAAGACCATTATCTAAGAGATCTTTGAGTTGATCCTTCAACTCCTTGAGTTCTGAAGGTGCCATATGATATGGCAGAATATAAATTAGCCAAGTTTCAGGAAGAAGGTCAATCCCGAAATCTATCTCTCTATCGGGAGGTACCCCAGGGAGATCATCTGGAAAGACTTTGGGAAACTTTTTTACAATATTGACTGACTGAATATTTCGAGTATCTGACTTAGTGTCCTTGACTCTAACTAAATGATAGATGTAACCCTTGGATATAATTTTTCTAGCTTTGATATAGGAGAGAAAATGACTCTTGGGAGATTCCAAACTCTCAGACCACTAAAACACTGCTTCATTAGGAAACTAAAACTTGAGCACACGGTTACAACAATCTATAGATGAATAGAAAGAATGAATCCAATCCATACCCTGAATGAGGTCAAAATCTATCATGTCTAACACTATTAAATCCATAAGTATGACTCTATGAAGCAGAGTAGCAGGGCAATTTCTATACACTTATTTAGCAACAACAAACTCTCTGGTCGGTGTAGAAACTAGAAATGATTCAGAGATCTTTTTGGGACTCATTTTGAAATTCACAGCTACATGTGGGGTCACGTAAGAGAGATTTGAACTGGGGTCCAACAACACATATATATCAAGATAAAAGACATGGAACATACCAGTAATAACATCAGGGGAGTCCTCCTTCTTCCGATGGGGTGGCAAGGCATAGAACATGTTTTACAACTGACCGCCAGCGGTGCTAGAAGAAGTGCCCTGAGTAGGGGCGGGACAAAGTACTGGAGCTGGGGCACTAGCAGCCTGTTCCTAAGGTCATAAATCTTTGTTCCCCGGTCTAGCATGGGCAACTATAAGTTTGTGGCCCTATTTTCCATAACCAAAACAACTCCTCAAATCTCTGAAGCACTCCCTAATATGGTTCCTACCATAGTTAGCACAAGAAGGATAACGGGACCTATTACAAACACTGTTCTGCGGCCCTGACATAATAGGCGTACTACCTTACTCCAGCCTATCTCTAGGTGCGGGAGCACTGGCTGATAAAGGAACTACAACAGGTGGACGTCTCTGAAGATGAGGGCGTCTCCCTCCAAAGAACCTAGGCCGGCTAAACTCGTGCTGATCAGATCTAGTCCTCTTGTTACCCCTCAACCTATCTCTCTCTTTAAGATTACCCACCTCCAGTTGTTGGGCATGAGTCATTAGCCTAGCAAGATCTATATTTTTATGCAACATCGCAGCCCTAGACTCCTTCAGTACCATCCCAAAAACACGAGTCATAAACATACTCATACCAGCTCGAGTGTCAGAAATCAAATCCAGAGCATACTTGGCCAACTGATTGAACTTCAAGCAATGCTCCTTATCAGTCATAGAGCCTTGCCTCAAGTTCACGAACACCTCAATCTTAGCCTCCATCATATTAATTAGAAAGAACTGATCCAAGAAGGCATCTTGGAATAATTGCCAGGTCATAGGAGCGACATTCTCAACTCTACCCTTCTTTCACGATACAACCCAATCATAAGTAATGTCTTTTAATCTATAGGATGCCAACACAACACTCTCTTCTTCCAAAACCTGCATTAAATTAGTGATGTTCCTTACCTCCTCTAAGTATAATAGAGGGTCCTCATCTGTCTTGGACCCATAGAACTTAGGAAGATTCACCCGCATAAATTCATAAATCCTAGCAGCGGATACATCACCACCCTACTGATTAGCAACTGGGGCGGGCCTGGTTATTGGCCCTAATATTTGCGGTGATCTCTTGGGCTAATGCCTGAAAGGCCGCCCTAAACTCAGCATGGGACACCATCTCATTTAAGGGATTAATAGATGGGGGTTGCTCATCATTGGTTTCGTGGACATTCATTCATTGAGGAGGCATTTTTATAAAAATAAAAGAGCACAGATCATTAGATAAGTGGGACAACTATAGGCACAATAGAATTTGAAAGAAGAAACAACTTTTTTCTAAAACATCTCATAGCCTCTTGCTTATAGATGTGGCATGCTACACACCGATGATCAAGACTCTACTCAACACGGCTTGTAAGACTCCCTAGGACTCTTTAGAAATCTTAAGCTTTGATACCATGTTTGCAACGACCCAAAATTCCTCCCGGTATATCACACGGTGGTTAAGGCTATAAGTAGCCCCAAGCTAACCCTTCGAGCAAGTTTCTACCTAAAAACACCCAATTCAACATAAGGATAGAATTAAACACTCATATAGCCATACCATAAGAAAGGAAATAAGAAAGGATAATTGGTTTATATGACCACAACATAGTGAAATATGCACAAAACCATAATATTGATCCCTCTTAACATATCACAAGTATGATACTAGTCTGACAATGCCTCTATAAATTAAAATCTAGAGAGCTATTGGGACAAGCCCCAACTGACTCCAAATGAACTAAAGAGAAAACATAGTCTCTCAAGTATGGTAAATATCTGAAGATCGGTCCTCGAATCATGAGGAATCACCACTATAGAAAGTGTACATTATGACACAATATAGCACATAGACATATATGTGGATCAGTACTTTGGAATGTACTGAGTATGTGGGGGTGCATACATATGTATAAAATAGTAACGATATTTTATTCAATCAAATCATGTATGCATAATGAGATGACTTACATAGCTTGAACAAGTTAAAAATATAAAACTCATAAGTCATGTAGAATGAGGCATGTAACATAATCTTGTGAGTCATTATTATTTAACTTCATAATCGAAAACCTTCTCTTGCACTCAATGCCCAAAGGCTAAGGGATTTTAAACCACAGTTTCAAGTCATGCATAGATCTCAAGAGAGTAAAAGTTTTTCATTGCTCAACACTTCACCATCATTTAGAAACTAATATACTTGAAATTCGAAATCATAAAACGTGAAGGAATTTTATTTACTTTAGAAAATATCTTATCTTAAATCAATACCTTGATTAGGGAATATCTTTGCTATTCAACCATTTAGCTAAATAGCTTATAGGTAAGGAAAAAAAACATTTAATTTCAAAGTTTGAAAGGCAAGGGAGGTTTTCCTAACCGACATAAACCATGTGAGCAACATGGATTGCAACATTTTGTCCTCCTAAGGAAGAGACTCCGCGTTGGGGAGGAACGTCATACTCTTGTCATGGAGTATAACCTAGATCTAGTGATCACTAAATAAAAAATGGCCTTAGTCCCACGTAATCAAATAGGCCTCAGGCTCACTCATAATCATAATATAATCATCCTCAGGCTTACATCCTACGGTGGCATGTAGTTTTTTGCGGTAAGAAACCGTAGTAACTTACCCGCTCAGTGCTAAATACTACTCCCTTTAGATTACCTTTGCTCATCTCATAAAAATCCACTATTAGAACAATCTCATGGTTCACCACGAACCCATTTATCAAATCAATAATCTTGTATAGTAAAGTTGATTTTAAAGCTTTCGGACCATTAGGTCAATTCAATTTTCAACCATCTCAAAATACTTAAATCATGGGTGCTTATAGAATGAGAGTTCATAATTTTATAAGTCTCAAATAGGGATTACTAACTCATAGTTCAATCTTAAGTTATAGCTTATCAAAAGCATAATATATAGCATATAGATTCATAAATCATGTGGAAATCTGGAAATTTCAGCAATTCATCTCAAAATCTCAATGTAGTCAAATCCTTTAATATCTAAACATTTCAAATATATGCTTCTCAAGGAGTAAATTCATAGGTTTTATCCAGCTGTAAAAACTCAAGAAAACACGTAGAAATCATGCCATTTAACTCTCAATTCTTGAGAAATATCAACATAATGCATTCAATAGATATGGGTGAAAACCCCAATTTAACTCATGTAAAAACCCCATAATTTCAGCTAAATCATGTTGTAAATAAATATTTTGTGCGCTAAGGTTAAAGGGTTACCCAAGTTCAAAACCCTACATACCTTGAATTTAAAGCTTTAGAAGAACTCTCACTTTTGGAACTCTACTCTTGCTCTAGAATGAGGATTCTTGAAACCCTTCACTTGGGAACCTAGAATATTGACTCAATTTAGAAAATCCATGTTGGGTTCTTGAGATTCTTTGAAGAGGTTTTGAGTATTTAGGGTTCATGTTGAGAAAAAACTTGATAAAACCCTTATAGGATGCTTGCAAATGGCTTTGATTTTGTGTTTCCACGATTTTATAAGCTTGGAAAAAGTCCAAAATGCCCTTTTAAACATCTATGTAAAACTGGAAAAATTGAACTGGAACCCAATTTTGCTGGCCTTCGTGACGTGCCACTAATTGCATTGACTCTCTAGAAAATGACAATTGGGAAATTGACAGCCTCTGCGATGCAAAGCTATGCATTTTCCCACTGGTTAGGACCTTGGACTCCTCTGCGATGCACCACTATCGTGGCGTCCCACTAGGAGTTGACAATTGCTAAATACACCCTCTCTGCGATGCGGTAGGCTCTCAAATGATGCAGGTTTTACGATGAAGGCTTAAATTGGCTATAACTTCTGACCCGATTGACCGATTTGGGAAAATCATATATCTATTGAAAGCTTATCAGATTTCCCTCTAGAAAGCTGATGAACCACACAAACTTACTCATTGTTATATCTTCCACGTGAGGAACACTCCCCATAGGCAGTATACTAAGGGCATCACCCACAATATTTGCCTTTTTTGGGTAATACAACACACTTATTCATAGATTTTTAACTATTCTAGCCACCTTTTCTGGTGAAGATTTATATCTTTTTCAGTGAAAATGTTATATAAACTCTTAGGATCACTAAATATACCAAAACGGACATTATAAAGGTAATTCCTCCAAATATTTAAGGCAAAGACGACTGCTACCATCTTAAAATCATAAGTCAGTTAGTTCTTATCATGGGGTTTGAGCTTTCTAAAGGCATCTACTATAACCTTACCTAACTGCATCGACAAATACCCAAGACCAATACTAGACACATCAGAATACACTAAAAACATATATGTACCTTCTAGTAGAGTCTAAACTTTAGTAAAGGTGAGTAGAGTCTTTAACTCCTAAAAATTCCTCTCGCAAGAATTAGACAACTAAAATTTTACTTTCTTTTGAGTTATTCTAGACACAGGGGAAGAAACGGGGGAAGAAATAGAGAAATATCCCTTTAAAAACCATCTTTAGTAACTGGATTAACCCAAGAAGATCCTAATATCTAATGGAGATATTGGTCTAAGAAAGTTCCATACAACCTTTGACTCATGGGGATTAATTCAAATACCATCGCCAAAAATAATGTGACCAATAAATGTTACTAATAACAATGAGAATTCTCACTTAGCATAGCGAATAATCGGTGATCCTTCAATGTCTATAGAACAATTCTTTGCATGATCAACCTCTCTATAGTAATAGACGAGAATGTCATCCATGAATGCTATGATGAACATGTATAGGTACAACTTGAATACCATATTCATCATATTTATAAAAAAATTTGGATCATTTTTTAGTCCAAAAAACTTAACTGCAAATTAAAATAAACCATACTGAGTTCGGAAGACCATTTTTGGAATGTCACATTCTCTGACTCTAATGTGAGGATAAGTAGATCAGAGGTTTATCTTTGAGAAATAATTTTCACCCTGAAGTTGGTCAAACAAGTCATAAATCCTGGGAAGGGTATATGGTGTACCTTGTTTCAATTATGATCAGCTGACAACAAGAACTAGGTCACTTGGTTTTCCTGAATCCAACAATTGTCACTGTCCTACGCAGTTTTGTCCTTTTGTGTAACAACCTACACCGGTTGGCTTGTACCTATATAGGAACCTAGAACAAAAAAATTTCTACCTTTATTATTATTCCACAATAAAGAAAAAGAATGTTTCTTGATTAATGAGTTTTTTGTAAAATAAGAATAGAGGAGAGTGAAAGAGGAAAAAACTCCACTTTGCAATATTGTGCAAGTTCTTAATTTATTTATGTACTGAAAGAGTGAGTGTTTTTAAGTCATCTCATGGTCTATAAATGAATTACTCATGTTATAAGAGTAAATCCTTATTTTCTTTATTTAGAGTGCTTAGGTAGAGTTACCTGAGTTTAATATTGATCAGAGTTAATCAGTAGTGAGGTGTGTTCATGGAAGTGTTGTCAAGGTAGGGCTGAAATAGAGTTATTACTAGAAGGTGGGGACTACAATTAGGTTCATTAGTGTTTATAATAATGATTTTTATTATAGTGGACTGTTTAGTGGTTGTAAGGCAAGCCGTTATTTTTCCTTCCGTAATCAATGAGGTTTCCACATTAAATCACTGTGTTCTTTACTTTCCTAAAAGGTTTTAGTTTCTCAGTGCTTTACTATTTTATGCATATTACTAACTCTTAGGGACCTGGTCCCTTATAGTGTGGTGAAATCCCCCTTGCATTCCAAAAATTTGTATCAAAGCCAGAACACTCTAAATTATTAACATCTAGAGTGATTTGGTTATTATGGCTACTCCACCTAATCTGGAAGAAGGGCTATCTACAGCTACACTACCAAGATTTAACCGGCATTTCTATGGCTGGTGGAAAACAAGGATGTATGACTTCTTTATGCTTGAGGATAGTGTGCTGACGAATGTAATTCTGGGTGGTCTAAATTTTCCAGTTAGAGAGTTCAAGGATGGAGAGATAACTAGAATGGTTTTTAAAAGTAGGAGAATATGATGATGGAAATAGAAAGAAAGTTGATAAGAAACATAAGGCCAAAAAACTTCTAGTTTGTTGCATAGGTCCTGATGAATACAACAGGATTTCTGCATATGAAAATGCAAAAAAATTCTGGGATTTCTTGAAGACCTCTTATGAAGGAACCGCTAATATAAAGGATTCAGGAGCTTATATGCTATCTAATCGGTATGAAATAATCACCTTGAGAAAAGGATAAATTATCCAAGAAATTCATAAAAAATTCACTTCAATCACCAATGAGTTGGACTACATAAGGAAAGTAATTCCTTGGAACATATAAGTGAGAAAAATTCTGGAGGTTCAGCCTAAATCTTAAGAAAGCATAGAGGATGCTATCACTAAGGGAACGAACCTAAAAACACTCACTATGGATGAACTTATGGGTAATCTGAAGACACATGAAATCAAGAATTAGCCAGGGCAAGAGAAGAAGGAAGTAAAAAGGGAAAATCTCTGGCATTAAAGGCTTCTAATTAGATTTAAGTGAACAAGACACTGATGTTGGCTATTTTCCATAAAATATTGTTAGAGCTATGAAGAAAAGTGGTCAGTTTATAAGAAGAGGAAGTAGCTATAAAATTGGTGGCAATGTTAAAGTTTGTCACAAGTATGGAAGTCCTAAGCATTTTATTTAGAACTATCCAATGAATTATTATCAATAATATCTCAAGACTTGAGGTTACAAAGGAACGAACACGAACCAGGTCCTTTTAAAGTTAAGAAGAAAGGTTGCAACTTATTTTGCAGTTAAGAAGGCTTTAGCGATCTGGGTGATTCTTCCAGTGAATCTGAGAAAGATAAAAAACATGAAGATATTTCCATGCTAGTAGTGGAGGATGAGAAAATGACTTTTGAATACTTGTTTGCTCTCAATGCCAACACTAAAGTTGATGAAAAAGGTGAGGTAACTCTTTCTAGCATTTTATGAAAACATGGAAAACTATTCTTCTAAAAAGATTAAAAAGATTGATAATGTGTTTATTAATTCTATGTGTGAACTCACTGCTGAGAAAAAATGCCCTAGAAAAAAAGGGACAGAATGAAGATCTTGAATTAATTGTTTTTACTATACATATATTTTGAACTGAGGAACAAGTTACTAAGTTAAAGTCTAAATATCAAAGTGTGCTAAGTCATCTGGATAAAGTAAAAGATATAGATGATAAAGACTAGAAAAATTCTCAAGAAGAGAAAATATAATCGTAAAAGCTTGAATTAATTTTCTTAACTCTCTAGATATCAAAAATTTTGAAACAAGTTTCTAAGTTGAAATTTAAAAATTTAAGTTTGGTGAGTAAACTGGAGAAAGTTGATAATTCTAATAGTAAAGGGAAGAAAGAAGACTCAAAGATTCAAATTGAGCTTGATTAAAAGTTCAAAGGATCCACAAAAGCATCTCATGACTAAATTCTATAAGAATGAAGATTTAGAAAAGGACTTGGTTTGTCTGAGAGAAGAACTTAATAAATCTCTACAATTACCACATCCTCAAGGTTCCATTCTAATTTATTAGTTCAAGGAGGAAATAATGGTAAAGGTCATGAATATTAATACAAAATCAAATGACTTGGTTCACGGGTCAAGGTTATTCAAGATGCTAGGAAAAAGTCAACAAAGCTGTCACATGAAGGAAAACTGTCAAAGGCTAGATTAGACCGAGAATAAACAGTGTCAGCTATATCAACCAAGGAAATACCTATCCTAATGGTTCCAAACCTTTGAAAAATATGAAGAAGCTCTTATTACCTATATATACCAATAAATAATTGATCATACCCTTGTCCTCCTACTGGGAACTTAAACTCAAGTGGGTTCCAAAATCTAACAAATAACATTATATTTAGTTGGGAGAAAGGGATAGCAATCAGAACTATTTTATTAATAGTAAATGTTAAAAGTATATGACTAAAAGGTCTAAACGCATTCTTTCTCTCAAGACACTTCAGAGTGGAGGTGTCTTATTTGGAAATGGAAATCAGGTTAAACTCTCATTTAATGTAATTACTGAGTCGTGCTTGAAGTCTGGAAGAGCTTTTTCTCAATCCATCAGATCAAAGGTATTTTGGGACATGTAAGCACCTCTTTTCTCAAAATGTTTATTTCAATGGACTTGTTCCTTGGGATTCCAGAGGTAAAATTTCTAGACAACATGCCCAAAGTAGAGCTAAAAAAAGTTTATGTCTGTTAGTGTGGATGTCTTCTCCAGGTTCACCTTGAAAATGCTTGTGAGAATCATGGATGAAATCTATGAGGTTCTAGTTATTATTTCCCAAAAAACTCAAATAAAGTTGTATTTGAGGCCACTACCTCATCAAGCCAATCATATAGAAGTTTTAACAAAAAGGAACTCTGTGTGTTGAATAAAGTGTGAATGTTATCTTTCATGAGTCAAGAAAGTTGCTGAATAAAAGTGATACCAAAATATTCTAACATTGAAGAGCTCATTCATGTTCAAATAGATAGTATTGATGTTGATGATGGTCAAGGAAAAATTGATGCAGAATGAAATACTAAAGTGATGGTAATCCAAGATTTCAGTCACAAACCTCAGCTCCAGTTGAAGAACAACATGAAGGGTCTAGAAAAAATATTCAGGGACCTGGTCCTAATGAAATCCATCTCAGAAGGTCAAACTAGATGCACATATTTTCTCATCCCCTTGACATTATAACTTTACTTTTGGAGAATGGAGTCCACATAAGGGCTTAAGTAAAAAATTCCATGGTATTCTTAGCATTTTTTCCCCAAAGTTAGCTTAAATATATAAGAGCGGGTTTGAATGATGCTGACTGGTTCTATGTAATCCAAAAGGGACCATGGAAATTTAAAGGATATTACGTTTGACACTTGGTCCTTAGACAAATTGTTAGAACATCATATGGTATAAGGTGGTGAAATTGAGAAAACAAGTTGAGGCTCTGATTGATCAAATTAACTTAACCTACTAAATGAATCAATTTCTCTTCCTAAATTTGGATATGATTAGGAGACAGGTATCCCTTGTAAATTAGGAACATCTTGGTCTAACTCCGTACTATAACTTTGAAGATATAATAGTTTTGGGAGAAAATTAGTTGAGGAAAACAAAGATGGTGAATTCATTGAAGAAAATGAGGGACCTGGTCCTTTCTCTAATGTTAGTACCAAAATAATGTGCTTCAAAAATCATAAAATTTCTATTTAAAAAGCCACATATCCTTCAATATCTAAACAAAAGTTGTCGATTCACAACAAATATGAATATTCACACAAATTATAGTCAGACGCGTTAATTCAAAATGGAACCTTTTAATTAATAAAAGATCACCTCCATTAATTTGTGAAATCAATATTTTTATTCTAACTCTTCTCTTAATTAACTCAAATCATCTTCCTTAATAGTCCTCATCTCTAAACTTACCTGTTTATTCTCTTTCTGTAATGCCCCAAGTTTCTAAACCAGAATGCTACACGATGCTTATGACCCCAAGGGAGCACAAGCTAACCTATGACTAATATCTGTACCTGTATACTGCAATTCATGAAAAAATAATGTGGAAAACATGCAAAATAGGCCATAAGGTTCAACTGAAATAATATAACATCCATATGGGCAAAAAATACCCAAAATAACTTAAAACTGAATCTGAAAGCTAAATTTGAGTGTAAATCCAAAATCCTCTAAGTACTGTCTGAAATAAGAAGTTGAAGGAACATGTATCCAACTAACTACATAAAACTGACCTAAAGAAAAAAAATGAATAAATCAAATAATATCGTCCTCGAATGAAGAGGACTCACTGCAACTCTGTATGCTGAATGCGACTGGTACTACTGGTCTGGGACTCGTGCCTCTGAACCTATGGTGTAGTATAAAAAGAAAGAACAATTGTGAAAATACGTCAGTACAAACGGAATACTGAGTATACGAGTGAGGTAGGCTAGTGAGAAGAGTTTACAAGCATGAATAATACTACTGACTGACATGAACATAAGAGTACAAACAGAGATACATAGTAACTAAGATCATGAGTACTCGATGGCTAAATTTGTATGCCATTACATGGATGGAACTGTATTTTTGATAACATGGATGACTATATCTGACAACCCTGAATCTGACTCTTTGAGTTCTGTGCTATAACTGAATTTGACAGTATCTAACAGTCCTGGTATACTGATATCTGAAGAACTATCTGAGTTTATTTACCGATACTGATATTGAAACTCTGAGAGGAAGTTATTAAACCGACATGACCCATGTATTCCATTATGGCTAAGCTGAGGTCCAATCTTTGCCCCGATTAAAGGGGTGTTAATACCGCGCCACTAGTAAGGACAGTTGTAAGTGACCCTTATCTGAAAGGTAATCAAGGTGAGAATGGTGTGACCCAAGACTGATAAGTTAAGCCACCTCATCATCCCTAATCTAACAGGCTAAGATATCTCAACCTACGCTGGCTACATAGTTCTGGAACACAAGGATGACTGCTAAGAATCACCCTCTAAAACTGGTAGGTGTTACCCCATCCTTGGGTTCACTCGGTCCTAACGTCTACTCCCATCTGAAGAGACTAAACATGATTCAACTGACTGTACATGGACAGATTAACTGACTTCCGTTGACTGACGGAGTAGTACTATTATCTGAGAGTTAACTGGGATCATGAGATTTCTGAGGTTTCCTAAGTCACATGATTGACTAAGTTTTATAGATTATAGCTTGACTGATATTATCGTGACAACATGACATGGCTCTCGGCACACAATATTTTTTTCGGGTACGAATAACCCCAAGACTCGATAGTAGGAAACTGACACACATGACATGACTTGATCACAAGATTTGCGTCCACAATTCATAATATCATAAGTATTGGATATCATATTTCATATAGTTATTCAATATCTTAAACATTGTAGTGAATGCATGGATATATTTCATGTACATATTATATATCTCCATTAGCATACATGCTTCATACCACCACAATAGCAATACATGAAAAGCATAGAATTCATATTGAAGTATATAGCTAACATGAAATTTTCATTTAGACATCATACAACCATAAAAACATGAATTTCTAGCATCCTAAGCATTTTATCAAACACCTTGCATACATTCTTTAAGGCATAGGTGGTTTCATACTTGCACCATATTAAACCATCTAAAATTCATGGTTTTCCATTAACAAACATATATATTCCATGAGAACACCTTTAGACATCACATTGAAACTTAAAAAACAATCAGCAACTTGTACATACTTATATCACCACAAAAGTTTACAAAATAATATTTAAAATATGGTTCTTGAGCTCTATGAATGGATTGGATCCATAGTTTAACACTGCGCATACTTTAGTGATTTAATCTTGAAAGAGATCTAATATTTCTAAAGGTTCATGAAGAATTCTTTAGGCTTGCTCTTGAGGAGATGATCTTGAGAGAAAACCCTAATCTTATGGTTGATAGTGTAAGAGAGGGTTTTTAAGGTACTAAACAGAAGAAAAATGGGAAAAATTATGCCTCTTTAAGGTTATAAGTCATGGTAAGTGAAGGGAAAATACCAAAATATCCTTATGAAATAAATTCCTTGTTGCTGAAAATAATAGCTGATGACATTTATGACAAGGTGTCAAAAATGTCATAAGTCGTCAAAAATGTCATCACACCGAAGCTGGAATTGATTGTTTCTACGTAAGTCTAATCATCTTCGTGGTAGGGCATCACAAATATGGTGAGCTACCATGAATGTCATCACTTAGAAGCTGGTTTATGCCTAAGGCTGACGCCCTTCATGGTAGGGCATCACAAATGTGGTAAGCTACCACATATATCGTCACACATGATCTGGATTCTACCTAAGGCTGACGACCTTCATGGTAGGGCATCACAAATGTGGTAAGCTACCAAGAATGTCGTCATACAAGAGCTTGATTCTGCCTAACGCTGACGACCTATGTGCAAGGTCGTCACAAATGTGGTAAGCTACCACGAATGTCGTCACACAGGAGCTGGATTCTGCCTAAGGCTGACGACCTGCATGGTATGGCATAACAATTGTGGTAAGCTACCATGAATGTTGTCACTTAGGATCTGGTTTCCACCTAAGGATGACGACCTTCATGGTAGGGCATCACAAATGTGGTAAGCTACCATGAATGTCGTCACACAGTTTCCTACCTAACTTGTTGGAGTAAAATAAGAATAACTCGTTGCTCCGCTATTGGATTTATGCTAAATTTGTATCATTTGAAATATAATTTGATTATCTATCTGTTGAAATTTCATGAGATCAAAAATTCCTATATAATAAGAGATATGCTCATTTGAAGTTAACAATACCAATATCTTTCTCAAGAATTAAATCGGTAAGGAATGTTTTGATTCGTCTGATAGCTGGGAGTTATTTGAAGCCTTAATATACATCTAACTTACTCATAAAACTATAATATAACCATGATGTACTATTCATGAGATTGGTACATCGCTCTAATAGTGGTTTTGATTTTTTGGGGTATTACAATATCACCCCCTTGAAAATATTCTTCCTTGAATGATGACTACTTGAGAGGGGAGAAAAGATAAAACGACGCATACACTAGTCATGCTAAACTGGAACATGAATTATGATTGAATTGATTTCTAAATTTAATAGAGCCTAACTAAACATGCATAGCTGATGCATGACTGATAAGCTGAACTTATGAATGCATGATAAGCTATGAACTGATACTTAATACCTATTTTATACTTGAATTTTGAACTTGTAACTGAGTAAGCTTAAGTAAAATGGTTACCTTGTTCTAAGTTAGAATTAGCGGAGAAAAGATGAGGGTACTAGGTTTGCATATATGCTTCTGCTTCCTAAGTAGCTCCCTCCATGTATTGATTCTGCCAAAGAACCTTGACTAGAGGGACTTCTTTGTTCCTTAGCCTACGAGTCTGATAGTCAAGGATTTTAACTGGAATCTTTTCATAAGATAGGTTATTCTTAATGTCAACGCTCTGAATAGGGACTACAACTATTGGGTCACCTATGCACTTCTTAATCAAAGAGACATGGAAGACTGAATGGATTGAGGCTAGATCTAAAGGTAATTCGAGCTCATAGGCTACCTACACAGTTATTTCTTCCCTAATAACTGAGGATGGTGTGAGCTAAGATTTAATCTACATGCCCCAATCTATGCAAATCAAGGTCCAATATGTAACTCTAGATTAAATGGTGTCGCTATATTTCCAAGGGTACTAACACTGACAAGTGTAGGTACGATAAACATATATCCCAAAGGACTAGGGTGTTAAGCCTAAATTGACGAGTGACCCCTTATATCCTTTGGTGACTAGTCGTAGTCCTGAAACTCAAGGATTTCTTCTAATAGTCTCTGCCTAACTAACGAGGGAGTCATTATCCCTGTGTTAACTTGATGCTAAGTATTACTACCAACTGAATGAGACTAAAGTTTAACTAAAACATTAATTGATAACAGATATGTTCAAGTCATGGTATTTTTAAAGTAACAATGCATGCATAATCTAAAATAATCTTGAACATGTAAACAAATATTTGTTTATTATCCTAGGTATCTAGTGGTCATAACCCGGTAGCTCTGTCTAATGTAGTTGGACATGATAACAATTTTGGATCTTGATAATGAAGTTTCATAATTTAAAATCAACAACTCAACAATATGTCATTGTGTGTAAAATTCATGTTTTTGAAACATGGGAATCAATAATCTCAGGGAAGGCACATATTCATGGATTGGTTACACACATAAACAAATGGGAGTAGGAAGTCTAATACATCACCTGTAACCTAATTAAAGGGAAAAAGAATTGTACTTTTAAATTTATGAACTTCTTAGTAATTAATTTATGGAAGGAGACCACTGGTAAAATCCCACATACCTGTAAGAAAACCGATTTAAGAAATCTTCCTGAAACTTGATCTTTCTTGATTAACCCAAGTTGGATTTGTGAGAGAAAAGACTCATTTTTTCTATCTGTTGACTAATTTCTGAGTTATGATGTCTTAGGGTAATGTTTACTCTTTATATCTGATGTTTTTAGGGTCATAAAAATCATAGGATGGGTAAAAAGGGGCGAAATTTATGAAAGAGTCCTTTTTAAAAATGTGCAGGAATTTTTGTTCTAGTCTTCATAGCTCACCCTATGACTCGTACCCTATGGTGATAACTCGGGTTTTGCATCATGACCTGAGGTTCTGTGGTGTACAATTTAAGCTGCTAAGGCTACGAATCCCCTCCTAAAGACTCGACAGGCCATGCTTCATAACTTTGTGTAACTTAAAAAACTTTATTAACTCTCACACATGGATAGGCCATATTTTCCTTGCTCAAGGTTCAGAGTTCGGGCCTTTTTTGTGTTATATGGGTAGATATCAAGGAAAAGGCTGTACAATATCTGAAGTAGCTAGAGGTTAGGTTGTGATTCCCTCTTTAGGTTCTAGAGTTGCTAGTAATGATGGGTCTTTTTAGTATGAGGGATTGAGGCCAGTGCAAACACTACGTATGACTATACCTATGTTTGAGGACTATTTTATTTGAGTGTTGGGATTCATTCATATGGTAACTCCTTATTTGATTTCTTATGCTACATGGAGACTTCATTGTAGAGATGCATATTTGACTATAGTTTCTTGATGATAGGCGAATTTACACGCCTATATCAATATATTTTGCCCATATTTTATCCTAGTTTTGAGAACAAATTATATATTTCATGCACTTTTAGTCCTTTTTCCTGTAAATGAGCTAACGAACATGATTAGTAAAGTTTCAGGTATAAATGATGCAAAATACAGCATTTTATGGCTTACTTGATGCAAAAGAAATCTCACAAAGGAAGGGAAGAAAGTCTACACGCCTAAGGACCAAAACTGCTGCATGGAAAATCTGTCCCAGGCTAAAACAACATTTCTGAAGACTTTGGGGACTTACAGACACAAAGCTGGATTTTGACAATGATACATTAACCTAGTACAATTGGGTTACGTATTTCATTAGTTTATTTGGATTAGAAGAATGTTACATTAACCTACTACAAATGGGTTAAGTATTTCCTTAGTTTAGTAGGATTTGGTTATTTATTTCATTAGCATAGTAGGAGTAGGATAGGAGTATTATAAATACCCTATCATGCTAGAGATTTTTAATTAACTCCTCCCTTAGTGGAGAGATACATTCAACAATTAATCTTCTTCCATCCCTCTCTTCTTCCACCACAACAATTCTACAACTCTTCTAATCTTTCCATTAATCTTATTTTCTTCTATTCATCTATTCTTATTTACCGCAACAAGAGAATTGTTACTTGCTATGGAATCACGCTACACGCCTATCACCTAAGCCACACGCCATCAACCAAATATCTTGATATAATAACAATGTCCATCGTGATCTCCTTCGCATTCATGGGTAACTAAACTTCTCTGTTGGGGTTATGGAAGCCGAATGAGTTACTATCTATTGCTGTGAGTTTGTGAGTTCGAGATACGTATATTGCTTATATCATTATTCTCTTCATCATAATCTACATTCTTTGCGGTTGCAAACGCAAGAATACGCCAGTCTAACATTTAACTTGTTCGAGAGAAAGGTTATTTGTCTGGAAAAGAGATAATGTCAAGGTAGTAGGACACCCTTTCCTATTAAAAAGCTAGTGCCGTAACTGGACTAACCTCATGGAGAATTCGTACCGTTAGACACGCTTTAAGCTCGAGAGAGTTAAAGTGAAATAGTCCTTGTTCAGGTCGAGAGACGCTTGGATTTACCATCAACTACAATTCTCTATAAGCAATTGCATGTCAGAATTCTACACACTCATAGCCAATAGAGACGTATACCTCAGAAGGTGGACATAACCCCTACTCTTCAATTCTCATTGTTTACAACCAACGTAACAATCTCTCTCTTTTTACTTTATTATTTTCAGCCTTTGTTTACATTACTTGCACGACAAGACTCCCCCCCTCTTACGAGACTTGCACCAAAAGTTTAGTAATTTTGCTTACTTGTTGGCCAAGGTATTCCCTGTGGGATCGACGCCCAACCCAGGTTGGGTTCTGTATTTGCTAACGACCGCTTTACACTCCTACGAGAGCTGTAGATTGAGCGTTATCAAAAATTGGCGCCGTTGCCGGGGAATACGAGTGTCAATCAAGTTTGTGATAATTACTAGACCCTTTAGTCAAAGATTCTCGTACTTTTACGTTTAGTTTTTGTTTTTGTTTATTGCAGGTTTTTACTTTAGTGCATGCCCCATACTAGAAGATCTGGTCAACCGTTATTACCAATCAATCCTGAACCACAACGAATTAGAAGAATGGAAGCACAAGCTGAAATCGACAAGATGGTTGCTCAACACGAGCAAGCAAGATTAGCTGCTCTTGCTGCTGCTCAAGTCCAACAACAAAACATTGATAATCCTGGGTGAGCAACAAATCCTGACGATGAAGATTTAGGTGATGACGAGTTGATAAACCCAAGGCATGTTGCTGAAACTACAACACCTGCCAACAGAAGAGGTCGACAAACTCGGTATAGGTATGATCGCCAACCTTTGCAGCCAGCTTTCGACGATGATGATGATGATCTTGATGGAGCCGGAGCCACTGGAGCAATAATTCCACCACCATTAGCGCCCGGAGCCAAGTTCAACATCACAAGCACCATGATTCAGTTATTGCAACTCAAGGGATTATTTGGTGGACTAGCAGGCGATGATCCGAATATGCATCTCATCAACTTTATTTCTAAATGCAAGTCCTTTGACAATCCTGGTGTTGGTCAGAATGCTATTCGATTACGTCTATTTCCATTGTCTTTGTCTAGGGAGGCAACACTATGGTTGAATGGGTTGACTTGATTCTATTACAAATTAGAGGCAATTGAGAGACGCTTTCCTAGAAAGATTCTTTCCACCATCCAAAAGAGCACAATTGAGAGATGAAATCAGCAACTTCCGTCAGCTTCCAACAGAAGCACTTCATGAAACATGGGAGAGGTTCAAGACAAAGCTAGCGAGATGCCCAAACCATCACATGACTAATGTTCACCTCATGGAGATCTTGTATAGAGCCTTGAATTCAATAACTAAACCAGTGGTGGACAACGCAGCTGGAGGTTCTTTCATGGACCTTACCTTTGGTCAAGCAAGCAATATGCTAGATCGTATGACGAAACAAAGTAGAGCTTGGCATACCAGGGATTCTGAGGTAGCAAGCCCCACTTTATCTATTGGCATGACTGCAGACCAACGAAGAAGAGAAGAAGAACGTGATCAAGATATGGCGCACATGAAAACCCAAATGGATCTTCTTACAAAGCATCTATTAGGGAAGACTGAAAAAGTAAAAGCGATTGCGTCAAAAGGAAGAGACGAATCTGATTCGGAAGTGGGGGCCAACTACTTGAACAATCAGAGGGGTTTCCGAGGGAATACCCAAGGAAACCAAGGTCGGAACTATTATGATAAATCTGGAAACAAAGACAAGGTAGTTGGAAGAACAAGAATGAAAAGAGTGGTTTGTACGTTCCCCCTGGCAGACGTGATACCACCATATCTAATTCTGGAAGTATGGAAGACATGATGGCTAAATTATTGAAAGGAGTGGAAGCAACGAGCGCGGGAGTTACGGAGGTAATTAATGATTTGTCCGCCATGAAACAATTAGTAGATTCACATTCCACTTCAATTAGACAACTAGAGCAGCAATTCAGTCAACTTTCAGCAGCACTCAACCAAAGAAAGGCCGGCACTTTACCTAGCGATACTGTGCAAAATCCAAGAATGATGGGTCATGCATGGCCATCACTACCAGAAGTGGTAAGGTGCTGGAAACTTCAGAAAAAGGCAAGCAAGTGATTGACGAAGTTGCGGACATGGCTGACAACGCAAAAGGAGAAGATGCCGCAGCTACTACTCCTAACGTCAACAACGTCACATCCAGCACTGTGCAGCCTGAAAAATTGGGAAAACGAAAGCAAGAGGAGAAGAAAACCGTGGAGAGAACACTTCCATACCCACCAACACCTTTTCCCCAAAGATTGAAGAAGGTGGCAGATGACACAATGTTCAGCAAATTCATGACTATGCTCAAGCAGCTGACCATTAATGTTCCATTGGTGGAGGAACTTGAACAAATGCCTGGATATGCGAAGTTTATGAAGGACCTATTGACAAATAAGCGGGCATCAAGTTATGAGTTGGAAGATAATGTTCATCATTGTAGTGCAATCGCTACAAGGTCGTTAGTTCAAAAGAAGGCAGATCCTGGAGCTTTCACTATTCCTTGCACAATTGGATCGTTGGATTTTGCCAAGGCATTGTGCGATCTAGGTGCTAGCATCAATTTGATGCCACTATCCATCTACAAGAAGTTGGGGCTAGGCGATCCGACACCAACCAATATGAGGCTCGGGATGGCTGATAGGTCGGTAAAACGACCTGTGGGTATCTTGAATGATGTGTTGGTGAAATTTTCTTCATTCATCTTTCCTGCAGACTTCATTATTCTGGATTGTAAGGAGGATTCTGAAGTTCCCATAATCTTGGGACGTCCTTTCCTTGCAACTGGAAGTGTGCTTATTGACATGAAAGATAATGAGCTTTTGTTTCGAATTAATGACGAAGTGGTACAGTTTGATATATGCAAAGCAATGAAGCAGCCCAGCGATTTGAATGAGTTATCTGTAGCTGATGTTCATCATGAGGATACAAAAGCATTATCTATAGAGAAACAGCCTACTGTTGAGCCATTGTCTGCTGTGCCACTGAAAGTTGAGCATGAAGTTAATGAAGGTTATGAAGAACTTATGAGTGCTCTAATAGAAATAGAGCCTTATACTCCTAAGCAACAAGCTTGTGATCCCAAGAATCAACCAAAAGTGAAGACTCCCTTTGACGAGCCACCAATGCTAGAATCGCAAGAGCTTCCCGATTATCTAAGGTATGTGTTCTTGGAAAGTAAAAATATACTTCCAGAGAGTGTAGATGATTTAAGTGAACAGCACGTAGAGGCTCTCATCTCTGCTCTGAAGAGATACAACCCACAGGTAAGCCTCATTCTCGTCTAAATCCTTTCAGAAAACGATCCATCACTTACCTCCACGAAGTCTGAGTACTCGAGGTAACTATGTCGAGCCACGACAATAAATAAGGCGCTAGATGGGAGGCAACCCATCTTTTTATCGTTTTATCATTTTATCGTTTATCATTTTTTCATTTATTGTTTATCGTTTTGTCTATCTTTCATTCTAGTACTTGTTTTGTTTTGCTAAATGAAAAATCCAAAAATAAGAGTCGTGCCACGACAAAAACTAAGGCGCTTGGTGGGAGGCAACCCATCGTACTAATCATTTTCAGTTGTTTTGAGCAAATATAGGTGCAAGAAGTATTCAATGAGGAGATTGATTTCACATGACGATTTGGACGCATTGTATGGTAAAATCGGTAAGTTATGAATGGTGATGCATAAGGCTATGGATTGAGCATTTCTCACGCCAAAATAGGCATCGAGAAAGGCTAGGCCTTGGTAAAACTAGGCCACGAACGATGCACAATCTATCCTATAGCCTAAGGTCTCGGAATCTAGTGTGCTATACACTATGCGCCGCCTATTCCTAGGTATGCTTTTGACTATGCGCCGCCTATGCTATGGCATTTGGTCTCAGTATCTCATATGCCATAGACTATGTGGCGCATATGTCTACAAATGCCATAGACTATGCGGCGCATATGTCCCATTATGCTATAGACAATGCGCCGCATATGTCATTGATATGCTGAGCATTATGCGCCGCATATGTGGTTTTTGTGTCTCCAAAACCTATTGTAAATGGGTCAAAACCCGACCCATTCTCTTCCTATATAATGGGGACTTAGTTTTACAACACAACCACACTAAAAATTGACCTAAGGGCGCCGCATATACATCCAAATCCTCTCAAAATTTTCTTCTTTTGCTCTTCCAATTCACAAAACCATCTCCACAAGCTTCAAGCAAGTAAGTACTCTCTTATTCTTCATTTATTTCTCATAAGTACTACGTTGCTATGTCTATTATGAATTGCTAAATCATAGAAGATTGATGGTAATGTTCATGTGTTTGGATTGTTGATACAAAATCATGTGAGTGAACAAATACGTAGGAAAATCTTGACTTGTTTCCGACTTGAATTTGGTTTCAATAGCATTTTTATGATATTTACGGAATTACTTTGGATATGAACATTGCTTAAGATTGTTGTTTGAATACTTACATGTTAGACTATCCCGGCCATCGGGATAAGACTTATAGTGCCTACCGACATAAGAGGTTGTGATTGTTGTAAGAATAACTATTCCATGTGGTAACCCCTATGTAGTAGTATTGCTATATCTACCATGAAAGTAGTCCAATGGCTGCAAGTAAGTGATGCATTGCTGATTTTCTTGTCGGAATACAATCCTAAAACGTATGTCGACGAAATCTGAGTAATCGACCACTTTCGCTTCACTGATTTGTGTTAACAAAACTAAGTGTGGGGTGGTACCCCTACTGCTTATGTATAGATTGTATCCATTGAGATTGTGCTACCATTAACACTATTTCAAGTCTCAGGTACAATGGCACCCAAAGCAAGACAAGGCAAAGAAAAGGCTACCACTTCCCAAAAGGGCAAGAAAAGAGGCCGCAAGGAGCAAGGAGAACCCTCCTCGCTGCAAACAACTCAACTCACGCTTGGAATTAAGTGAGATACTTATGAGGAACTTCTGAGGATGACGACTCTGATTATGATTCCGATGAAAGGGGTAGGACCCCAGACATAGAGGAGGAGTCCGACTGACCAGGTTCCTCGTATTTATTTTCCACTGAGGACAGTGTCCCGACTAAGTGTGGGGTGGTGGTATTGCATGCTATACTTATCTATTCGCATCTATGTTTGTTTGCTTTTATTTCATTTTTGTTTTGTTTTGTTTGTTTAGTAGTTAAAATTTTTTTTTAGCTTCGCATGAAATTATTTTGATAGGCAGCATGATATTATAACAAGAGTATGTGCTATAATTGTGACTGTTGAGACGTTTAGACTCTAGTTGTGACTCATTATGCGATATTGTGTGGTTAAATTCCTTCACTTGGTGGGTCGAGAGTCTATATTACTTCCAATCAAGTCGACCATGTGCCTTGTGTGTGTGAGATTAATAGTATCTTCTATGTATGTGGCTGATGCTAGAACTTGCCTGGTATGTATGCAAAGCGAAAATAAGGAGTGTAAGTTTAGGATATTATTTAGGCATTTCTTTGGCAACCTATATTTGTTTACCTTCAGTTTTACCTACCCATGAACATCATCCTAGTTAAACCCTTTTGAGCCTTTAGCCTATTTCTTTGACAACCTTGTATGTAAGCCTAACCCATTTTTTTTCAAGATCGTAATTTGATCCAAATTCCTAAGTGCTTTAAATTAAAAAAGTCATGTGACAACATAAGAGGAAATTGGGTAAGTATGATGCTTTAAATTGTAAATGGTGCTTGAATGTGTTATGAAAAAGAAAGTGCTATCATAAGAGGTATGTTGTGAAAAGAAAAAGGAAAAGAAAGCTGAAAAGTGAGTTGTGCTTAAAATTGAGAAACAAAAGACGAGAACAAGGATGGTAGAATAAAAGAAAGAAGAAAGGTTGAAAGAAAAAAAAGTGTCAATGATACAAAGTGATGTATTAAAGCGCTTAGGAACCTAGTCACTATTCTTGGCCAAAATAGTCCTACCCGTCCCTTAGCCTACATTACAACAATCAAAAGACCTACTTGATCCTAACCTTAGCATTCTGACATTTAGTGGAGTATTAAACTAAGGGCAA
Source organism: Capsicum baccatum var. pendulum (assembly GCA_030864225.1). Classification (NCBI taxonomy): domain Eukaryota; kingdom Viridiplantae; phylum Streptophyta; class Magnoliopsida; order Solanales; family Solanaceae; genus Capsicum; species Capsicum baccatum. Next base: position 102,121,427 of record CM061556.1, read on the forward strand.
GCCTATGGTCATCAGTTGCTACATATGAATTCTTTGTGAGAGTGAGAGCAAGGATATGTTGATACCCATGTTTGAAAAATATGATATATTTGTGAGTGATTATGGGTACTATATTGTGAGACACACATGGTTGATGAGTTTTGGATAGTTGTATATGATTCTACGCACCTTAACGTTTTCATGCGAGTTGATCACCATCACGAGTCTATGCTAGAGGTTAAATGGTTTCTATTAATGATTGAAAAACAACTCTTTGTTGATAATTGTTGTGCTTGTCTTGATAAATGTTTTATGTTGTTGTAGTAAAAACCCTAATTTGATGCTTAGAAGTACATGATATGTTGTTCGAGGATGAACAAAGCTCTAAGTGTGGGGTGTTTATGATAGGCGAATTTACACGCCTATATCAATATATTTTGCCCATATTTTAGCCTAGTTTTGAGAACAAATTATATATTTCATGCACTTTTAGTCCTTTTTCCTGTAAATGAGCTAACGAACATGATTAGTAAAGTTTCAGGTATAAATGATGCAAAATACAGCATTTTATGGCTTACTTGACGCAAAAGAAAGCTCACAAAGGAAGGGAAGAAAGTCTACACGCCTAAGGACCAAAACTGCTGCATGGAAAATCTGTCCCGGGCTAAAACAACATTTCAGAAGACTTTGGGGACTTACAGACACAAAGCTGGATTTTGACAATTATACATTAACCTAGTAAAATTGGGTTATGTATTTCATTAGTTTATTTGGATTAGGAGAATGTTACATTAACCTACTACAAATGGGTTAAGTATTTCCTTAGTTTAGTAGGATTTGGTTATTTATTTCATTAGCATAGTAGGAGTAGGATAGGAGTATTATAAATACCCTATCATGCTAGAGATTTTTAATTAACTCCTCCCTTAGTGGAGAGATACATTCAACAATTAATCTTCTTCCATCCCTCTCTTCTTCCACCACAACAATTCTACAACTCTTCTAATCTTTCCATTAATCTTATTTTCTTCTATTCATTTATTCTTATTTACCGCAACAAGAGAATTGTTACTTGCTAAGGAATCACGCTACACGCCTATCACCTAAGCCACATGCCATCAACCAAATATCTTGATATAATAACAATGTCCATCGTGATCTCCTTCGCATTCATGGGTAACTAAAATTCTCTGTTGGGGTTATGGAAGCCGAATGAGTTACTATCTATTGCTGTGAGTTTGTGAGTTCGAGATACGTATATTGCTTATATCATTATTCTCTTCATCTTAATCTACATTCTTTGCGGTTGCAAACGCAAGAATACGCCAGTCTAACATTTAACTTGTTCGAGAGAAAGGTTATTTGTCTGGAAAAGAGATAATGTCAAGGTAGTAGGACACCCTTTCCTATTAAAAAGCAAGTGCCGTAACTGGACTAACCTCTTGGAGAATTCGTACCGTTAGACACGCTTTAAGCTCGAGAGAGTTAAAGTGAAATAGTCCTTGTTCAGGTCGAGAGACGCTTGGATTTACCATCGACTACAATTCTCTATAAGCAATTGCATGTCAAAATTCTACACACTCATAGCCAATAGAGACGTATACCTCAGAAGGTGGACATAACCCCAACACTTCAATTCTCATTGTTTACAACCAACGTACCCCAACGCTTCAATTCTCATTGTTTACAACCAACGTAACAATCTCTCTCTTTTTACTTTATTATTTTCAGCCTTTGTTTACATTACTTGCACGACAAGACTCCCCCCCTCTTAGGAGACTTGCACCAAAAGTTTAGTAATTTTGCTTACTTGTTGGCCATGCTATTCCCTGTGGGATCGACACCCAACCCAGGTTAGGTTCTATATTTGATAACAACCGCTTTACACTCCTACGAGAGCTGTAGATTGAGCGTTATCATTTCTCCTATTATTAGCGATACATTTCTAGGGATCTGTTATGACCTAATTTCTCAAGTCATGATGGTACCAAATATAACCAACTAGTAGGTAAGTCAACCCATAGTTTGGAAATGCTAGTAAAAGACTAAAAAGATAAATTAAGCCACAATGCAAAATAAATATAGTAAAAAGATAAAATACATAAGATAGTCCCAAAAACTTATGGAATCAGTACAAGATTTTCTAATGTAATAAGATTACAAAATGAAATACTAGGTTAAAATACTGATACAACCCGTGTCTTAATACAACATAGAGATTAGAATAATACTTATAAGTGATAATAGAAATACTCTGTATTCCAGGATCTCACTTTATTTCTCTCAACAATTGTCGTCTGCACACTGCACAAAACAAGGTCGAGAACCTATACTATAATCTGCAGGATGCAGAAGTGTTTTGTGAGTACTAAACCCATGGTAATTAGTAGGCAACTACTAATTGAGATCCAAAGATAATGAAAATATAAATACCTTAAAAGAAGGAGTATAAATTACACCTAAATATGCCGAATCCTAATATAGTAAAGGTAAGGATGTAATAAGCATAAACTATCCTATTCTAGCCACACTAAGAAACCTAAGAACTATATCATATAGAACTGGACAATATATAACTAAAGAATAGAAGAAGGATATTTACATGCATGGAAAATGAATGGATATAAAACATGAATAAATGAAAAAAAAGCATGATATATGGCAATACCATAACTACTGTAGATAGATATGTATACATAAACAAAGCAAACATAAAAGTGAAACCAAAATAGTAATACTAGTATGTCAATGCCACAAAATCATAAAAGGAACTAGTGATAACATATGTAGGGACTAACATCACAAGGACTAATAATGAGATAATCATCCATAATAAAATAATTGTACCCTAAAAGAATAAGAATCCTTCCTCAAATATCACTACCAAACCAATAAGAAACCTATCAAGAGCTAATCATAATAAAAATAACATTATAAAATAATCGGATAGTTCGAATAAACAATACCTTAATTCGACTCCATATTTCAAATGGTCCAATCAACACAAAACACACAATAAGCAATACTCATAATCGATACCTATGCAACCACCTATGATGCTAGTGGATATAGGTGCATACTAGCGATAGCCAATGTGTATGAATGGTTGAATGAAAATTGAATTTGTAATAAAATAACTGAGCTAAGAACCATAATATAACCAAGGGTATACACCTCCTCCATCTCAATGACTCGAAATGGGATGGCCTACGACAACCTCTCTACTCCAGTACAATTGCTCATGGACAAAAGGGCTAATATAGTGTTCAAGAATACTCTTATAAACTGAACTGGTCCTAATAAAGGATTGCCAATAACCATCATCATCAATCTACTACATCCAATACCACATATGTATACTTATACAATATATATATATATATATATATATATATATATATGCACAGTTAGAACGGTGGCTAAATTAGTATGAGTCCTTAAAGTCATTGCTCTAGGTGAACTTGGAGACAACATCACTTTAAAGTTTAGAAAAGGTAGAAATCTCTTACAACTGAGATAAATAGTAGTAGCAAAATCGTTGACCAGAATCTATGTTGCTAAAATCTCTAAAATATAATTTTTATTCTAAGAGGCTCACAAGTTATTTATTAAGACAGTATGAATCCCATTATGAAGAAATTCATTTTAAGAGTGAAAGGTCAGAATAAATCCATTTTTTAAAAAATGAGTAGTATAATCATATTTTTAGTTGGAATCATACCGTCTACTATTTTAGAAGGAATGAATCTACCGTGTCTATTTATTCCATCAACAATATCCAAAAAATATGATTATAATCATCAAAATGTCTATATACTACAGCTATCTCCTTTACAAGGATAAACCACTTTCCAGAATCCAACTAGTATCATGAACACATCCTTGGTCTTAATAATATTTATATCTTACATAAAAATAACATCACAACTTAGGAAACAATCATAATCCATTGAGTATCATCTTAAATATTGCACTAAAGGTTCATTAGTCTAAACTATACCTAATATTAAAGAAACCTAAGGCAATAGGATCCTAGAAGCATAATAAGTATTTTACCTTGCATATGAATTACCCTTTTAGCCCCGAAACTCTTAAATTAGTCTACGTCATGGTTGTTCTAACCAATATAAAGTCCCAACATCCCTTTATAACATGTTACATATATAATAAACAATATCATAAACAAGAGTAGATGGAAACCTACCTCGATGCCGAACCGCAATCCTTGAATTACTGACAAATCCTCTTCATTTACTCCAAGATCCTAAAATGCTGCCAAATGAATAAAATACTAATCTATACATCATTAGGAGTAAAATGAAACCCATATTTCTATATTATGGTCCATATTAAATTTTTGGTTAAAAACAGGCTCGCGGGGGGTGCAAACAAAATGTAAAATTGAATATGTCATGAGGTTCTTCGAAGGACAAAGAATGTGTGGTAAAATTTGAACACTAACAAAGGACAAATTTGATATAAAATTAAACCTTCAATTTTAAGAAGTCAAGACCTAATTTCTAAAATTTTTACCATGATTTAGGATATAATCAAAGGAAAAATTAATAAGAAATGGTAAAGGAGATTTAGGTTAGCTTACATTAGCTTCTACGATAGATTGCTGACTTTATTCCTCTCTTTTAGCTTTAAATTTGGTGTGAAAATGGTGAAATATCAGGTGGAGAGTAATAGGAAATAAAAGCAACATATGCCGCTAAAGTGAACAACTAGGCACTAAAGCACCTACTGCTTAATTGGTATATTGACCGATTTAGAAGTCTGGAAAAAAGTTACAGGAGTTGCTAAAACATCTCAAATGGCACAAAAGTGGACACCACTTTAGCGGCTATTAGGCGCTAAAGCGCACAACTGCAAATGGGCAAAGGCTGCTACAATAGCTCATCTGTTAAAAAGAAGTCCAATAGGTCCTTTAGCAATCATATTAGGTGTCATGTTCCATATTTTTTGTAAGCAAAAAATAGACTTTGACCGATGCTCGTGATCCATTCAAAACCCTATGCATGCAAATGAACTATGCTAATTTACCAAATTCTACATTCTGAACTCAATGGAATAATCAAAACTTTAATTTGAGATTGTTTCTGAAACACCATAGAGTTTGCTCCTTTGAATTTTCCTGGATTTAGGATATTTTAGACATCATAAGACTCATTGTACTAGTTTTATAGTGAGGGTACATGTCAGGAGACCAAGTTGTGTGTTGTCTAATGTTAGGTGGTGTTGGGTGATTGAGTTTCTTTAATGGGCACGACTTGGGTGGGTATGAGTCATACGGTAGATGATCGGTTGGATGGTTGGGTTTTCTTTCACTTAATCTGAAATTCAATACATAACTTGCATCTTAGTATGAGTGGCTTACCATAGATTGTGAGAAAGGGTAAGAGTGGTGTTATCCAAATTGTATGTTACAAAGTGTCAACCCCTCCTGATTCTGCTAAGGTACATGTTAATGGTACCAATCGTATGCTTAGGTATGATTGGGGCTTGGTGATCTTACGTTGGACAGTCTATTGGGTTCAAGGGATGCTTATGGTATGAGTTGTGGGTACCACTCATATGATAGGGTATGGGTGGTATGGTGGAGTCTTACCCTTCCGCGGGAAATTAATATAGTTTAAGTTGGGGGTATTCTAGACATTTTCTCTTATTACTCCTAGGAACCCCATAACTTAAAACACCTTTTTGGGGCTTCATTAACCTATTTTGAATTAATCAAACACTCAAAACTCTCTAAAAATCTCTCAAGGATCTTGGGTTAAGCAAAAGCTAGGGTTTCCTTCAAGGTGTTCATTTTAGGCTCATAGGGGTAATTACTTCTCATCTTCTTCACAATCTATGTCATGTTACTCCTCCTACATTGTTCGTTCAAACTAAAGGCATGTTTTATGAATTTTTATCATGGCATGAATATTTTATGGTTTTGGGTTGTCAAATATAAATTGGGGGTTTTGGTTATAAATGCTTGGTTGTGGTTTTCCCATGTTTTTACTATGAATTTACATGTTTTAATTGTGGTTTTGACATTTGGTTGAATAAGAATGATTAATTGGTACTTTGTTTTGTCTTTGGAAACATCACGCCTCCAATTTGTTTGATAAAATACCTATGAGAATGCTTTCACTAAATTATTGGACTTTCATAGAACTATTGCATGGTATAACTTTGTAATGGAACCCTAAATTGTATAAATGGTTTAAATGGTTTGGGATGGTTAAATGGTAAGGTCTTGGTGGTTAAGGTTGACTAATTGAAAGCCTTGTAAGGTATAAGGGAGTCCCCTAATCAAAGATAACAATGATCACTTGTGTGGAATATGGGAATCCTCTAAGTGAAGTTAGTAATGCAATGGGTACATGGGTATCCTTTACGTAGAAAGGATGGTTAAGGACATTGCTTACAAGCTATAGTCGGTATGATCATACCACTACTTATAGCTTTGGTTAGTGATAAATGAAATTTGGTTTGATTTTGTTGTAATGGTTTTAATAGGGAAATAATGGTGTGGTGTGATTGATTACCGTAAAGGTGTGAGTCCAATGGACAAATACTGGAAAGTCAAATTTGCCTACATAAGGATTGGTCATGGATACTACATATAATACCTATAGGGTACATAAGAATTCCATAAGTAGACCTGTACTTATGTATTATAGATAGCGAACGGTACCAGAGAATACCCTACTCTATCGTAATAAGTCAGGTTCTTCATCATGACCTGAGGTTCTGTGGTCTGTAATTTTTGCTGCTAAAGCTACGAATCTCCTCCTAAAGACTCGTAAGATCATGTTTCATAGCTTAGTGTAACATAAAAAACTTTTATTCACTCTCTCACAGATAGATAGGCCATATTTTCCTTGCTCAAGGTTTAGAGTTTCGGCCTTTATTGTGTTATAGGGGTAGATATCCAGGAAGAGGCTGTACAATATATGAAGTAGCTAAGGTTAGGTTGGGATTGCCTCTTTAGGTTCTAGATTTGCTAGTAAAGATGGGTTTTTTTGAGTTTGAGGGATTGAGGCAAGAGCAAACACTACCTAAGATTATACCTATGTTTAAGGACTATTTGGTAAGAGTGTTGGGTTTCATTTATATGGAACTCCTTATTTTGATTCCTCATGCTACTTGGAGACATCAGTGTCTAGATGCATATTTGACTATAGTTTCTGCTAGTATTACCGATATAGTTCTAGGGATCTGTCACGACCTAATTTCCCAAGTCATGATGGTACCTAATATAACCAACTTGTAGGTAAGCCAACCCATAGTTTGGAACTGCTAGTAACAAATTACAAAGATAAATGAAGCAAGAATGCAAAATAAAGATAGTAAAATGGCTAAAATACACAAGATAGTCCCAAAAACGTATGGAATCAGTACAAGAGTTTCTAAGATAATAAGATTACCAAATGAAATACTAGGTGAAAATACTGATACAACCCATTTCTAAATACAACATAGAGATTAAACTAATACTTATCAGTGATAATAGAAATACTCCGCATCCCAGGCTCTCACCTAATATCTCTCAACTATTGTTTTCTTCACAATACACACAACCACGTCGAGAACCTACACTATGATCTGCAGGATACAAAAGTGTTTTGTGAGTAATAAACCCGTGGTAATTAGTAGGCAACTACCAATTGAGATCCAAAGATAATGAAAATATAAATACCCAAAAAGAAGGAATATAAATTACACCCAAATATCCCGAATCCTAATGTAGCAAAGCTAAGGATGTAATAAGGATAAACTATCCTATTCTAGCCACACTCAGAAACCTAAGAATTATATCGTATATAACTGGACAATATATAACTAAAGAATAGAAGAAGGATATTTATATGCATGGAAAATGAATGGATATAAAACGTGAATAAATGACAAAAAAGCGGGATATATGGCAATACCATAACTACTGTAGATAGATATGTATACATAAACAAAGAAAACATAAAGGTAAAACCAAAATAGTAAAACTAGTATGTCAATGCTACCAAATGATAAAAGGAAATAGTGATAACATATGTATGGACTAACATCACAATGCCTAACCATGAGATAATCATCCGTAATAAAATAATGGTACCCTAAAAGAATAAGAATATTTCCTTAAATATCACTACTAAACCAATAATATACCTGTCAAGTGCTAATACTAATAAAAATAATAATGTAAAATAATCGGATAGTTTGAACAAACAATACCTTAACTCGACTCCATATCTTGGAAGGTCCAATCAAAACAAAATACAACATAAACAATACTCATAACCGATACCTATACATCCACCTATTAGGCTGGTATATATAGGTGCATACTAGCGATAGGCAATGCAAAAGAATGGTTGAATGAAAACTAAATCTATAATAACACAACTGATCTAAGTAACATAATATAACCTAGGATATACACCTCCTCCATCTCAATGACTCGAAATGGGATGACATATGACATCCTCTCTTCTCGAGTATAATTGCTCATGGACGAAGGGTCTAATAGGGTATTCAAGAATCCTCTTATAAACTAAACTGGTCCTAATAAAGGATTACCAATAACCATCATCATCAATCTACTACATCCAATACCACATATATATACATATGTATATATATATAAATATATATATATATATATAAATTCACATTTAGAACGGTTGCTAAATTAGTGTGAGTCCTTAAAGTCATTGCTCAAGGTGAACTTGGAGACAAAATCACTTTAAAGTTTAGAAAAGGTAGAAATCTCTCACAACTAAGGTAAATAGTAGTAGCAACATCTTGAACCAGAATCTATGTTGCTAAAATCTATAAAACATAATTTTTAGTCTAAAAGGCTCAGAAGTTATTCATTAATATGGTATGAATCCCATTATGAAAAAAATCATTTTAAGAGTGAAAGGTCAGAATAAATCCCTTTTTAAGAAAATGAGTAGTAAAATCATATTTTTAGTTGGAATCGTGCCGTCTACCATTTTTGTAGGAATGAATCTACCATATATATTTATGCCATCACCAATACCCAAAAAATATGATTATAATCAGCAAAATTTCTATATACTACAACTATCTCCTTTACAAGGATAAACCACTTTCCAGAATCCAACTAGTATCATGAACACAACCTTGGGCTTAATAATATTTATATCTTACATAAAACTAACATCACAACTGAGGAAACAATCATAATCGACCGAGTATCATTTTAAATATTGTACTAAAGGTTCATTAGTCTCAACTATACGTAATATTCAAGAAACCTAAGGTAATAGGATCCTAGAAGCATAATAAGTATTTTACCTTGCATATGAATTACCCTTCTAGCCCCCATACTGTTAAATTAGGCTAAGTCATGGTTGTTCTAACTAATATAAAGTACCAACACTCCTTTCTAACATGTTACGTATATAGTAAACCATATGATAAAGAAGAGTAGATGGAAGCCTACCTCAATGCCGACCCGTCATTCTTGAATCGCCGACAAATCATCTTCATTTACTCCAAGATCCTAAAATGTTGCCAAACAATAAAAATACTAATCTATACATCATTAGGAGTAAAATGAAACCCATATTTCTATATTATGGTCCATATTAAATTTTTGGTTAAGAAAAGGCTTGTGGGGGCTGCAAATAAAATATAAAATTGATTATGTCATGAGGTCCCTCGAAGGACAAAGAATGTGTGCTTAAATTTGAACACAAACAAAGCACAAATATGATATAAAATTCGACCTTAAATTTTAAGAAGTCAAGACCTAATTTCTAAAATTTTTACCATGATTTAGTGTAGTAATCAAAGGGAAAATAAATAAGAAATGGCAAAGGAGATTTAGGTTAGCTTACATTAGATTCTATGATAGATTGCCAAATTTTTTCCTCTCTTTGAGCTCTACATTGTGTGTGAAAATGGTGAAATATTAGGTAGAGAGTAAGAGGAAATAAAAGTAACATGTGCCGCTAAAGTGGACACCTAGGTGCTAAAGCACCTACTGCTTAATTGGTTTATTTACCGCTTTAGAAGTCTGGCAGAAAGTCACAAGAGTTGTTAAAATATCCTATATGGCATAAAAGAGGACACCACTTTAGCGTCCATTGGGCGCTAAAGCGCACAACTGTAAATAGACCAAGGCTGCTAAAGCAGTTCATCTGTTCTAAAGAAGTCTAATAGGTGTTTTATTAATCCTATTAGGTTTCATGTGCCACATTTTTTCTAAGTAAAAAACAGACTTTGACCAATGCTCGTGATCCATTCAAAACCCCATGCATGCAAATGAACTATGCTAATTTAACAAATTCTACATTCTGAACTCAATGGAATAATCAAAACATTAATTTGAGATTGTTTTTGAAACACCATGGGGCTTGGTCCTTTGAATTTTCCTGGATTTAGGATATTTTAGACATCATACGACTCATTGTACTAGTTTTATAGTGAGGGTACAGGTCAAGAGACAAAGCCATATGTTGTCTAATATTAGGTGGTATTGGGTAATTGTGTTTCTTGAATGGGCACGACTTGGGTGGGTATGAGTCATACGGTGGATGATTGATTGTATGGTTGGGTTTTCTTTCACTTAATCTGAAATTCAGTAACTTAACTTGCATCTTCGTTGAGTGGCTCACCATGGATCGTGAGAAAGGGTAAGAGTGGTGTAATCCAAATTCTATGCTGGAAAGTGTCAACCCCTCCTGATTCTACTAAGGTACATGTTAAGGGTACCAATCATATGCTTAGGTACGATGGGGGCTTTGTGGTCTTACGTTGGACAGTGTATGGGGTTCAACGGATGCCTATGGTATGAGTTATGGGTACTACTTATATGATAGGTTATGGGTGGTATGGTGGAGTCTTACCCTTTTGCGGGAAATTAATATAGTTTAAGTTGGGGGTATTCTGGCCTTTTCCTTTTATTACTCCTAGGAACCCCACGACTTAAAACACCTTTTTGGGGCTTCATTAACCAATTTTCAATTAATTGAACACTCAAAACTCTCAAAATCTCTCAAGGATCTTGGGTTAAGTAAAAGCTAGGGTTTCCTTCAGAGAGTTCATTTGAGGCTCATAAGGGTTATTTTTTCTCATCTTCCTCACAATCTAAGTCAAGTTACTCCTCCTAAATTGTTAGTTTAAACTAAAGGCGTGTTTTATGAATTTTTATCATGGCATGAATGTTTTATGGTTTTGGGTTTTCAAATATAAATAGGGGGTTTTGGTTATAAATACTTGGTTGTTTAACTATGGATTTACATGTTTTAATTGCGGTTTTGACATTTGGTTGAATAAGAATGGTTAATTAGTACTTTTTTTGGCTTTGGAAACATCACGCCTCCAATTTGTTTGATAAAATACCTATGAGAATGCTTTTACTAAATTATTGGACTTTCATAGAACTATTGCATGGTATAACTTTGTAATGGAACCCTAAATGTTATAAATGGTTTAAATGGTTAAATGGTAAGGTCTTGGTGGTTATGGTTGGACTTATTGAAAGCCTTGTAGGGTATAAGGGAGTCACCCAATCAAAGCTAACAATGATCACTTTTGTGGAATATGGGAATCTCCTAAGTCAACTTAGTAATGCAATGGGTACATGGGAATCCTTTATGTAGACAGGATGGTACATGGTAATCCTTTACTTAGAAAGGATCGTTAAGTATATTGCTTACAAGATATAGTTGGCATGATCATACCACTACTTATACCCTTGGTTAGTGATAAATGGAATGTGGTTTGATTATGTTGTAATGGTTTTCATTGGTAAATAATGGCGTGGTGTGATAGATTACCGTAAAGGTGTGAGTCCAATGGACAAATATATGAAAATCATGTTTGCCTACATGAGGATGGGTCATGGAGACCACATAGTACACCAGTACATATTTATCATAGAGAGCGAACGATACCAGAGAATACCCTCTTCTGGACCCATATAGCCCATGTGTGGTCCTAGGATGATCAAGCTACCTATACTCAGGTTAATGATTCTAAAGTCATGCTAAACCAGGTTCCATTTCCCAGCATGGTTATATATATATATGTATGAATGTATGTATGGTTGTGAATGTATATTGTTTGTTTACTTGGTTTTGAAGGTTTCCATTATGTTATCCTTATCCTTGATACTTGCATGATTACCCATGAATTTCAATTTAGGGTTCATACCCAAATATTTCTATTTGAAGATTATGAGATTAAATGATTTAGATGATGAATTTCATTGCTATTTTCATATTTTCATACATATGATATAAATTTCTAGATTTAGAATTGAATTTCAATGCTTTCATTATTAAGAATGAACTTTACTATGATTTGACTGAATATGATGCATACATTACTAAGCCTTAGTTTGAATGTTGATATTTCAAGAATTACTATGCTCTAAGCATCCCATGAATAGTTATTTTTAGATTTTAATAAATATTGGATCTTTTGACCTCAGCTTAGACAAGGAATCCACTTTAAAGTTCTAGTTATAGTTTAAATTAACAGATATACAGTTGGTTTTCATTTTAAACCTTTATACTAGTTTTAAAGTGGATTTCCAACAGAATGAGCATACAGATTAAAGGGGGTAGTATTTAGCACCGATTTGGGTATGTTCACATGCCCCTGAACTACAAGCAACGTAGGTTCAAAAGTATTCCCATTTTAATATAAATGACAGATACAGATGTAATCACATAGATTAGGTTCTACTCCTTAGAAAGACTATGACACCTCTCCCTAATGTGAGGCTTTCCCATGAGGGAACTAGACATTGGACTCCATGTTAGCTCACATGGTTTATGTCGGTTAGAAGAACCTCCCTATATCCTATAGAAAAGAATAACAGAAAACATTTAGAACTAAGAGTAAAGGCTCACAACTTAATTCATATGTTGCCTTATAAAAACATTAGCTATAGATTTTAGTTTTCACATTTCAAATATATAATTGAGTCTTTTCTACACTTAGACAACCTATTTTTTAGACAAGACACTAGCACTGCTTTTAGAAACTAAATTCTATGACTCAATAGATTTATACAGTATGTTTTGTTACTCACTATCATGATTCTCAGTGTTCATTTATTCAAGCTTATGTGAGTCATCTATAGTTGGTATACATTATGTTACAAATTATGATGATGTTGAGACATTGGTTTACTTATGCATTCACCCCTATATGCTCAGTACAATCAAATAATACTGATCCACATATACATTTATGTGCTATATTGTCTCATAATGTAGGTTGAGGTGCTCAGTTTCAGAAGCGTGAGTGATTTTAAGCATCTCCATCTACATCCCGACAGTTGGTGAGTCCTCATAATTTGAGGAGTGAGTCATTAAATTTTTCACCTTATTAGTGTAAATGATTTAGTATTTTCAGACCATTCGAGTCAATTGGGGTTTGTCCCAGTGACTCTCTAGTTATTAGTAGTAAAGGCTTCTCAGACTGCTAGATATGATTCAGATTTCCAGTATTGATTGATCAAACACTTAAGTGTAGTATTTTGAGATATTATATTTAGATAATTTCAGTTAGCTTAGATGGAATTCCATATCTTAGCTTTGATTTTATATCTTTATTTCCTCTATTTTGAGCTTTAAATTTAGTAGAAGGCAGACAGGGTTAGCATAAGAATACTCATAGTCTTGAGTACTGTGTGACATATTAGGACCTATTTTTGGGTCATTATAAAATTGGTATTAGAGCCAGGTTATAAGAGTCTTAAGGAGTCAAACAAGCCGCGTTACATAGAGTCTTGATCATGGGTGTGAAATATTCCATATTTATGAGCAAGTGGCTAGGGGACGTTTTTAGGAAATCATCTTTTTCTTTAATGATCTGACATGCTTACAGCAGCTCTATTTTATTTTAACTCATTCTCTTATATGACTGTTGAATATGCCTCCTCATTGACCTAACGCTCATAGAAATGACAGCCATCCACCCCAGCCTGCTAACCTTCTAAATTAGAATGTACCTCATGCTAAATTTTAGGCTTTATTTCAGGCGTTATCAAAAGTTGTGACTGCCAATGTTAAGGGCGACCATCAGGCGATAGTCCTACTTTAGCAAAATGGGAATTTAGCAGCAGCCAGAATCTGAGACTTTATGAGAATAATTCAGACAGAGTTGTTCAGGTCAAAAATAGGTGAGGACCAACAACTTTATTTAGATGTGATAAAAAAAATCACCCAGATTATGCATGTTACTGAAGAGAAGAGTGTAGAGTTGTCATCCGATAGGCGTAGAGGAAGAGGTGAGAATGTCGCTCCTATGAGTCAGCAGGTGTTTCAGGATATATTTTTAAATAGGTTCTTTCCATATGAAATAAGAGAAGCTAAGGTAGATAAGTTTGTGAACCTAAGGTAGGGCTTAATTAAAGTGAAGAAGTACTGGCTTAAGTTTGACCAGTTGTCAAAGTATGCCTCTGATATGATGGTTGACCCTAGGGTAAGTATCAGTAAGTTTGTTACTGGAGTATCTAGTTTAGTAATCAATGAGTGTAGGACTGCCATGCTTATTGTGGATATGGATTTTGCTAGGTTGATGATTCATGCCCAGTAGATTGAGGTAAAAAAGTTGATAAGAAGAGAGAGTGGAAACAAGAAGTCTATAACCGAGCAGTATGAGTATGGCCAGACAAAGTTTGGAGGGTGGAATTATTAAGGTTTAAGAATCATTCATCTATGTCAGTGCCATCTTCATCTAGAGCTCCTGCTCCGAGAGCTAAATAGGAATAGTTGGGTAAGACTTTTATGTCCATATCTCATAATAGTGTGAGTGGGAAACCAAGTTATTCTCTATGTAACAAATGTGGTAACAATTAACATGGTGTTGTTTATTGGGACAGAAAGGTTGTTATGGTTTTGGTAAGTTGGGTCATGGAATCAAATATTGTCCTCTTTCTAGGCATGGAAATAGAGATGTTCATCCATAGACACAGGATATTATCGCACTTGCTTCTCTAGGTTACCTAGTCCCTTCATAAGGTACATCATCCAGTACCGATGGCGGTCAGTGCCAGAATCAAATTTATGTTTTACCAACATGTCAAAAACAGAAGGATTCACCTGATGCTGTTAATGGTATGCTTTTTATGTTTCGTCTTGATATTTATGAGTTGTTAGACCATGGGTTGAATTTCTCTTATATGACCCTACTAGTTGCTAAAAATTTTGAAATAGGTCTTGAAAAGATCCCTAATCCCTTCTTAGTTTTACCCAAATCAATGAGTCAGTTGTTGCAAAACAGATCTATAAAAAGTATCCTATCACTGTCATTCATAAAATCATGTTAGTAGATTTAATAGAGTTATATATGGTCGGCTTTGACCTTATTCTTAGTATGGATTGGCTCCATTCCTGTTATGCATCCATAGATTATCGCACCCGAGTAGTGAAGTTACAGTTTCTAGATGAGCCAGTCTTTAAGTAGGAAGGTAATTTAATGTACCCTAAGAATAATTTCATATTTTATATTAAAGCCAAAAATTTAATCTCAAAAGGGTGTATCTATCATCTAATTTAACCCAAAGGCACTAAGTGTGAGACTCCAACAGTACATGTAGTCAATAAGTTTCTGGAGGTTTTTCTCTAAGATTTGCTAGGGGTACCTCCTGATAGGGAAATAGAACTCGGTATACACCTTCTTTGAGATACTCACCACATCTCTATTCCTCCATATTGTATGGCTCCAACTGAGCTTAGGGAGTTAAAAGGGTATCTTAAAGACCTCTTAAATAAATGTTTTGTAAGGCCCAATGTCTCTCTATAGGTCACTCCCATCCTATTCGTGTGAAAAAAAGATGATTCTTTGCGAATGTGCATTGACTATCGTCGAATGAATAAAGTCACAGTAAAAAACAAATATCCTCATCCTAGTATTGATGACTTATTCAAGCAAATCCAAGGTTCAAGTTATTTCTCCAAGATAGACCTTAGATTTGGCTATCATCAACTTAGAGTAAGGGAATGTAATATTTTGAAAACAAATTTCAAGACTTGTTATGGTTATTTTGAGTTTCTAGTCATGTCATTTGGTCTTACCAATGCCCCATAAACCTTCATGGACTTAATGAACAGAGTGTTCAAATAATATTCAGTCATGTTTTTCATAGTCTTTATCGATGATATTTTTGTCTATTCGTAGTGAGAATGATCATGCAAACAACCTTAGAATTATGTTGAAAACTCTTATAGTTGACCAGTTTTTTGCCAAAATTAGGAAATGTGAATTTTGGCTAAAATTAGTATCTTTCCTCAGTCATATGTTTTCCAGTGATGGTATTAGATTTGATCCCCAAAAGATGGAAGTAGTAAGAAACTGACCTAGACCTGTCTTTTCGTCAGATATCTGAAGTTTCTTGGGTTTAGATGGCTATTATAGATTCTTTATTGAAGTTTTATCTTCTATTACATCCCCTATGTATAGATTTACTTAAAAGAAAGTTATGTTTTAGTGGTCATATTCCTGTAAGAAGAATTTTCAGAAGTTGAAGACTCAACTCATTTCTGCCCCAGTTTTAGGGCTACCTGGTGGTATAGATGGGTTCATTGTATATTATGATGACTCTAGAATCATTTTGGGTTATGTTCTGATGTAGAGAGGTAAGGTTATAGCCTATGCCTCTAGAAAACTTAAGCCTCATAAAAGAACTACCCTACCCATGACCTTGAGTTAGCTGTAGTTGTGTTTCCATTGAAAATATGGAGGCACTATCTTTATAGGGTGCATGTTTATGTGTTAATGGATTTCAAAATCTTGTAGTATGTGTTTACTTAGAGAGAGTTAAATATTCTTTAGAAAAGGTGGTTAGAATTATTGAAGGATTATAACATGAGTGTATTGCATCATTCGGGCAAGGCCAATATAGTTTCAGACGCCCTTAGTAGACTGTCTATAGGCAGTGTTGCTCATATGGAGAATGATAAGCGAGAACTAGTTCGAGAAGTTCATCGGTTAGCTAGATTGGTTGTGATATTGGTTAATTCAGCTGAAGAAAATATTTGGGTTCAGAGTAGTTCAGAGTCCTCTCTAGTTTTAGAAGTGAAAGAGAAGTAGGATAAGGATTCTAGTTTGGTCAAGATAAAGGGTTCAGTTAAAGACCAAAAGGTAAAGGCCTTCTCCTAAGAGGGAGTTGGTATGTTGAGATACCAAAGTATATTTTATGTTCCATGTGCTGATAATTTGAGGCAGCAGATCATGGTAGAAGCGTATGGTGCACGTTACTCTATTCATCCAAGAGATACAAAGATGTACCGTGATTTGTGGGAAGTCTATTGGTGGAGTGGTATAAAAAGAGAAATAGTAGGCTTTGTAGATAAGTATCTAACTTACCAAAATTTTAAGGTAGTACACCAAATACCTGGTGGCATATTACAGGAGTTTGGTATTCCTAGTTGGAAGTGGGAAGAGGTGAATACGGACTTTGTGACTGGATTACCCCATTTGCATCATCAGCATATTTTGATTTGGGTTATTATAGATAGATGACCAAATCATCCAATTACTTGCAAGTTCACACGACCTACACAGTTGAAGATTATGCTAAGATGTATATAAGAGATTTGTTTAGATTGAATGGAGTTCCTTTGTCCATCATCTCAGATAGGGGTACTCAATTTACCTCTCAGTTTCGGGAAGCCTTTTAGAAGGATCTTGATACCTAAGTTCATCTCAGTTCAGTTTTTCATTCATTGATTGATGTTCTGGAATAGAGGACCATTTAGACAGTATAAAACATATTGAGGGCATGTTTTCTTGATTTCAAATGTAGTTGGGATGACCATTTGTCATTGATCAAGTTTGCCTATAATAATAGTTACCATGCTAGTATTCAGATGGTCCCATTTGAGGCTATTTATGGGTAGTGATGTATATCACTAATCGGTTGGTTCGAAGTGGGCGAGGCCACTTTTATTACGATATATATGGTGTTTGAGGCCATGGAGAAAGTTTAGTTGATTCGAGAAAGATTGAAAGTAGCTTAGAGTCATCAAAAATCTTATGCACACGTAAAAAAAAGAGATCTTCAGTTTGAGGTTGATGATCTCATCTATTTTAAGGTTTCACCCATGAAGAGAGTGAAGAGAGTTTGAAAAAAGGGGAAGCTTAGTCCACGATATATAGGTCCCTTCAGGATTTTCAGTTGTGTGAGGACGGTAGCGTATGAGCTTGAGCTACCCGCATACTTGTCATCAGTTTATCCACTGTCCCATGTGTCCTTATTAAACAAGTGTGTGAATGATTCAGCTATTGTAGTCCCTTAGAAAGTACAGATTTTTCAAAATATCCTTTCTTACAAAGAAATTCTAGTAGAGATTCTTGATCATTAGATCCGTAGACTAAGGAACAAAGAAGTTCCATTGGTCAAAGTTTTGTGGCAAAAACAGTCTATTGAGGGTGATACTAGGGAAGCAGAAGCAGACATGCATACCAAGTATCCTCATCTTTCTCCATGAACTCAGATTTAACTAAAGGTAACAATCCTCCTTAATTCATTTCTTTTATAGTCTCATATTAATCTATATAGTTAACTTTATGTAAATTCATGCACTCGCATTTTACTTCAGTCGCTTAGCATATTTTAGATTCAGTCATGAAGTTTGTTTCAGGTTTGCATGCCAACATATAGCCTCAGTTCCTCAGTATCTTTAGTTTAATTACTCTCATTCAAGGATGAATGTTCCTAAAGGGGGAGATATTATAATACCCCATACTTTTCTTAGCTTAATTTAGCTCCTAGTGTGTGAAAGGTTAACTTCAAAAGAGTATAACTCTTAATGCGTATAGAATTTTCTAGCTCTAGACCCACCAATGTGTAGATAATTGAATTGTCTTTCTAAACATACCATTTTCATCTCAATTCAATACTCGATTAAGAAGTTTCAAAAATTTTAGTGAAAGTAATAGATCACCGTGATAAGCACTACGTCGCGATGAAGGACAAATTTGCAATTAACCAATTCTATTGAAGCACCACAATTGGCCCTTGTCATGGTAAAGTTGTAGTTCTCATTCATCCCTTTATGGTAGCTCACCATGATTATCTTGTATCACGCTAAAATTCCTAATTACACAGACACCGCATTGCGGTGGAGTGCAAAATAGCACTCGTGCTTTTTCTAGTGATGCAATACGATTTCACCACATCATGCCATCGTCCAAAATAGGGATTGTCCCTTTTCCAGTAAGCCACCGTGATAGCGGCGCATCGCGATGGTGCGCCAAATTTGGATTTTCTAGTTTAAAGTAGAATTTTAAAAAGGCAATTCAGTATTTTCCAAAGCCCCAAAATCGTGAATAATGAAGGATTAAATCTATTTTAAGCATATTATGCTCACTTTTCATCAACTTTCTCTCAAAGAAACCCTAAAACATCAAACCTTCATCCCCAAGAAATCCAAAAAACTCCATTATTTTTCCAAGATAAGCTAAAAATTAAAGATTTCCTATCCAAAAACTTCAATAAAAAATCATTAAAAGCACAAATAGGAACCCAAAGTTCAAGATTCTTCATCAAGTCATCAATTAAGGTATGTGGAGTTATGAGCAAGCATAATTCTTTAATCTTTTTGCCAAAAACAATTTTTAGTTACAAAGTTACATGATTTTGTATGATAACCCACGAATTTCAATTTAGGGTTCATACTTAAATATTTCTATTTAAAGATTATGAGATTTTAAGTGATTTAGATGATGATTCTCATGGCTATTTTCGTATTTTCAAGAATATGATATAAATTTCCAAATTTAGAATTGAATTACAATGCTTTCTTTATTAAGCATGAACTTTACTATGATTTTTCATGAATTGCATGCATGGGCTATTAATCCCTTGTTTTAATATTGAAATTTCAAGAATGACTCTTCTCTAAGCATCCCATTAATATTTATTTTAAGATTATAATAAATATTTGATCTTTTGACCTTAGCTTAGACATTGAGTCCACTTTACAGTTTTGGTTACAGTTAAAATTTAACAAATATATAGTTGGTTTTCATTATAAACCTTTATACTTGTTTAAAGTGAATTTCCAATAGAATGAGCATATAGATTAAAGGAAGTAGTACTGATCACCGACTTGGGTATATTCACATGCCCTAGAAGTATAAGCCAATATAGGTGAGCTTATCAGATTATTCAAATTTCTATATGGATGACAGATACAGATGTGATCACTTAGATTAGGTTATACTCCTTGGAAAGAGTATGACACCTCTCACCAATATGTGGTTTTCCTATAAGAGAACTAGACGTTGGACTCTATGTTAGCTCATATGGTTTATGTCAGCTTGAAGAACCTCCCTATAACCTTCAGAAATGAATAACATAAAAGGTTTTACAACTAAGTGTAAAGGCTTACAACTTTATTCAGATGTTTCTTTATAAAAGACATTAGCTACAGGTCTTAGTTCTCAGATTTTAGATATAAAAGTGAGTCTTTTCTATACTTAGATAGCTTTATTTTCAGACAAGACACTAGCACAACTTTTTGAAACTAAATTCTATGACTCAATAGATTTCTATATTATATTTTTCTACTCATTATCATGATTCTTAGTTTTCAATTATTCAAGATTATGTGACTAATCTATATTTATCATGCATTATGTTACAAATTATGATGATGCTGAGACATTGTTTTACTTATGCATTCACCCCCATATACTCAGTACATTCCACAAGTACTAATCCATATATACGTCTATGTGCTACATTGTCTCGTAATGTAGGTTCAGGTGCTTAGTTTCAGTAGCATGAGTGATTTTGAGCATCTCCATCTATATCGATAGTTGGTGAGTCCTTATAGTTTGGATATTTAGTCATTTAGTTTTTCAGCTTATTAGTATAGATGATTTAGCATTTTTAGATAGTTCGAGTCAGCTAGTGGTTTTTCCCAGTGACTCTTTAGTTATTAGTTGTAGAGGCTTGTCAAACTTCTAGTTATGATTTAGATTTCTAGTATTGATTGATCAAACTCTTAAGTCTATTATTTTTAGATATTATATTTAGATAATTTCAGTTAGCTTAGACAGAATTCCGCATCTTAGCTTGGATTATATATCTTTATTTTCTCTATTTTGAGCTTAAAATTTAGTAGAAGGAAAATCGGGTTAGCTTAAGGCTACTCATAATCTTAAGCACCATGTGAAATCTCGGGACTCAATTTTGGGGCATTACAGTAATGCAAGACACTAATGTAGATTGTGTAAACTTTGCAGCTTATTATCTCAAGGATGTCTGTATTAATGATAAGAAGAGTCGGATAGGGATAAAGGAGATGTTAAGGAGTCATCATTTTGGGATGCTTTTTTTGGAGCCTTACTAGATCATTTATTTCTTCAAGAGATGGAGGAATCTAAGATGGATAATTTTGTGAATCTTAAGCAAGGAAAAATATTTATCAAGGAATATGCCTTAAAGTTTCATCAAATGTCAAGTGGCTGACATGAGAGCGAGAATGAGAAAGTTCACTTCTGGGTTGAATTAGAATTTATCTTTGAAAGCAAGATTTCCTTGAAGATGAAACGCATGGACATTTCTAGGTTGACTATTCATATGTAGCAAGTAAAGGATAAGAAGAGTAAATAGGTGGAAATTGGAGATTGGCAGGATAAGAGGAGTAGGTTTTTGGATCAATAAGGTGCTGAATCTTAGGTTGGTTGATGGTGGAAAATGGCAAAAAATAAAGTGGGGGAGTTCTGTATCCTTCTCTATAGCAAGTGCTTTTTACCCAAAGCAGTCGGGTGACAAGCGTCACCAGGGTGGTGACTATTTCCTGGCATAGGTGACTAATATTAGGATAGTAGGGGTCCATTGATTTATTTATGCCCTACTTGTCCATTTTATGGTCTTCTCATTTAGGTTATTGCAATGAAGGAAGGAATAAATGCTTTAAGTATGTCTAAAAAGGCCATCATCTCAGGGATTGTCTAATTAATAAGGTTGCTACATGAGCAAATAAGGTACCTGTGGTTTCATTTTCTTCTCCTACAACTGGTGATGCCGCATCTACTTCTGTTACTATTCCTAGTTATAGTGTTGGCTAGAATAGTTTGTTTGCTCTAACATCTAGATAGGAATTTGAGGCATTGCCTGATATCATTACTTGTACGTTACAACTCTTTCCTCATGACGTGTATTGTCTGCTTGATTCGAGTTCCAATTTCTTATATGACCCCATTTGTTGTTGTATGTATTATTTTTAATCCTGAGGTTATTTTAGATCTTTTTCCTATTTCTACCTTAATAGGTGACTTGATTATTACTAAGATAGTTGATAAGGAGGTGTGGAATCTATTGGTGGTAGGAAGACTTTGGTGGATTTGTTTAAACTTGATATGGTGGATTTTTATATTATTCTAGAGATGGATTATTCACACTCTTGTTACACATCCTTGGATTGTTAGACCCATAAATTGTTGTTACATTCCTGGAGAACCAGTTATAGAGTAGGAGGGTGGTTCCCTAGATCCTAGGGGAGGTTTATTTCTTATATTAGAGATCAGAGTTTAATCTCTAAAGATTGTCTTTATTATTTAGTATAGGTCAATGATTATAGCTCAAAAGGTCCTTCTTTATAGTTAGTCCCAGTGGTAAATAAGTTTCCTCTGATCTTTTTTGATAATTTTCTTGGTGTTCCTCTAGATAAGGAGATAGAGTTTTGTATTGACTCAGATCCGAACACTCATCTAATATCTATTGCTCTATATATAATGGCTCCGGCTGAGTTGAGGAAACTCAAGGAACAACTTAAGAATCTTCTGGATAAGGGGTTTATTAGGTCTAGTGTATCTCCTTAGGGTGTACCAGTGTTGCTCATGCAGAGAAGAATAGTTCCCTTCAGATGTGCATTGACCACAATAAGTTGTATAAGGTAACGATTAAGAACAAGTATCCTCTTCTAAGGATACATGACTTGTTTGATCAGTTGCAAGGTTTTAACTTCTTTTCTAAGATAGATCTTCGGTCTGGGTATTATCATCTTAAGATTATGGAGGAGAATATCCCTAAGATAGATTTTTATACTTGGTATGGGCACTTTGAATTCTTACTAATGCCCCTGTGTCCTTTATGGATTTAATGAATAGGTTTCTAGGTAGTTATTGGATCTTTTGGTCACTCTGTTTATTGATGATATTATGGTTTATTCCAAAAGTGAGGTGGATTATACTAATCACCTTCGTATGGTATTGCAGACCTTAAAGAAATAATCATTGTATGTCAAGTTCTCGAAGTGTGAGTTTTGGTTGAACAATATGACTTCCCTTGGTCATATTATTTCTAGTGGAGGGATCATGGTGGAACTAGAAAAGGTGGTTATGGTTAAAAGGTGGCCTAGACCCTCGGCTCTAACCGACATCGGAAGCTTGGCTTGGTAATATTGGCAATTTGTGGAAGGCTTTTCATCGATAGCTGCTTCTTTGACTAAGTTGACTTAAAAGGAGGTTAATGTTTCTTGGTCAACTGCTTGTGAGGGGAGTTCTGAGAAATTAAAAGATAAGCTAACTTTGGCTCTAATTCTGACTTTATCGGAAGGCAATAATGGGTTCGTGGTCTATTGTGATGTATCAGGTAGGTCTTGGTTGTTTGTTGATACAGCATAAGATGGTAATTGCCTATACTTCCAGGTAGTTGAAGGTACATGAGAAGGACTATCCTACTTATAATTTAGATCTATTGGTCATTATGTTTTCTTTGAAAATATGGTGGCATTATTTGTATAGTGTACACGTGGATATTTTTTTTGATCATGAAAGTTCACAATATGTGTTCACTCAGAAGGAGCTCAATCTCAGGCAGGGGAGATAACTTGATCTTCTCAAGGACTATGATATGTCTTCACTATAACTAGGTAAGGCTAATATGGTTGTTGATACTCTTAGTTGGTTAGCCAAAGGGAGTTTGGCTTATGTGGAGAAAAGAAAGCAGGAGTTTGTCAAGGATATTCACCGCTTGGAAAATCTTGGAGTTCGCATTTTTGGATTCTAAAGATAGAGGTGGAATGGTACAAGAAATGGTTTGGTCATCTCTTTGTGCATATATTATGTAGAAAAAAGTGATAGATCCTATATTTATGAAAATATAGAGTAATATAGGTATGCAAAAGGTGATGGTGTTTGAGATAAGTGGTGATGGTACTGTAGGGTACCAAGGGAGGTTGTACGTTCCTAATGTTGAAGGTTTATGGCTAAGGATTTTAGCTGAGGAGCATGAATTATGATATGTTTTACATCCCAGATCAACAAAGATGTATCATGGTCTCAAGGAGATATATTGGTGGAATGTTATGAAAAAGGGTGTGGTTATTTTCATGGCTAAGAGTTTGGTGTATCAACAAGTTAAAGTTGAGCACATGAGACCAGGTGGATTGTATCAAGATATTGCTTTTCCCAAATAGGAATGGGTGGTAATCACTATGGACTTCGTTACCAGTCTTCCTCAGTCTTGGAATTAATATGATTTGCTTTAGGTCGTCTTAGATAGGATGACAAAGTCCTCTTATTTATTGCTAGTGAAAAATACCTTCTTGATGGAGGATTATGTAAAGTTGTAACTTCAGGAGAATGTGAAGCTATATGAAGTAGTTGCTTTGATTATTTTTTATCATGGCACCCAGATGACGTCTTACTTCTAGCGTTCTTTTTAGAAAGGGTTGGGGTCTAAGGTGAGTCTAAGTACTGTGTTTCATCCGCAGATAAATGAACAAGAAAAGAGAACTATTTAGATATTCAAGGATTTTTTCAGGCATGTGTGGTTGATTATAGTGGGATTTGGGTGGAGCATCTACCTTTGGTAGAGTTTTCTTACAACAATAGGTATTATTATAGTATTAGCATGACCCGTTTTGAGGTATTGTATGGTAGGAGGTGTAGATCTCCTATTGGTTAGTTTGACTTGGTAAGGCGGATATATTTTATCTGGATTCGGTCTATCAGGCTATGGAAAAGGTGAAGTTAATTCAGGATAGGCTTAAGGCTGCCTAAAATTGCCGAAATTCCTATACGGATGTTAGGCATAGAGATTTGGAGTTTGAGGTTGGGGATAAGGTTTTCCTTAATGTATCTCCTATGAAGGGAGTAGTGTGATTTGGTAAGAAGGGAAAGCTTAATCCCGGTATGTTTGTCCTTATGACATTCTGTGGAAGGTTGGTAATATTTCCTAGGAGTTGGAATTACCTTCTAGCCTAACTTTAATTCATCCGATATTTCATGTCTCCATGTTGAGGAAGTTTCTTGGTGACCTTTCTTCGATTGTTCCTTTAGAAGGATTAGGTATCTCAGACTTTTTGTCTTATGAAGAGGTCCCAATTGAGATCTTAAATAGGCAGGATCATCGGTTGTTGACTATGGATGTGGGTACGATTAAGTTTCTATGGTGTAACCATATGGTGGAAAAAGCTACATTAGAAGCATATGAAGACATGAAGTGTAAGTATCCATATTTATTTTGTGTTGTTGGGATTCATGCAGAAGGTATGTGTCTTCAAAACATCTCTATTCACTGAGTTTTTTAAAGTAAAGATTAATATCCTTGCCTCAATGTTTTCAATCTTTGTCAAAGATGGGAAATATATTTGATAATGCAAGTGACTCATGCATGTGGTTACCCCTACTTTATCCGTCATTTTGGGACAAATGTTCCTAGTGGGGGAGACTGAAACACCCTAGTTTCTGGACCTTAGAAAATTTATTGGAATTCTAGTTTTTGGACCCAATACGACTCATGGGTACGAGTCATATGTTGGGGTTCAAATAGTATGGTCCAGTCAAATACTGACTAGTATTGGTTAGTGGGATGGATATTGGTCAGTGGAACAGGTACGACTTGGTGGTATGAGTTGTATGGTTGTATACAGATTGTTTGGTTTCTTCAATTAACCATAGACTTGGTAACTTAAGTTGGATCTGAGTATGTGTGTCTCACCAGCAATCGTAAGAAAGGGTACGAGTCGTACCCAGGACTCGTATGGTGGACAATGTTTAAACTTTCTCTCATTTTTTCTTTCCAGGGATACGGGTGAAGGGTACAAATCTTATGTTGTCAATAAGACTTTGGTAGGATACGTCGTACACTGGACAAAGCTAGGTCCATGGGTTAAGTCTTAGGATGAACGTGGTGGGTGCCACTCATATCAAAAGGTATAATTCATGAGGTTCAGTCGTACCCCTATGATGGGATTTTTTGCAACTTAAGTAGGGTTATTCTGCACATTTCCCCACTTACCCTAATAAGGTCCCACAAGTTATAACTCTCTTGGGAGGTTATTTATCCTATTATTCTATTCATTAACCCTTATAAACTCTTCTTAAACACTCTATAATTCTCTCAAAAGATTTTGGGCAAGAAAGCTAGGGTTTTAACTAAAGGAATGATTTGGGGATCTTGTTCGTAGTTTTTCTTCGTCTACATTGAAAATTAAGGGATTTTCTCATCACTCATTATTAGTTCCAACTAAAGGCGTGGTTTTGTACAATGTTTTTATGATTTGAATGTTGTATGATTTTGGGATTTCCAATATGATTTGGGGGTTTTGGTTATAAATGCTTGGTTATGATTTTCCTTTATTTTAATTATACTTTTATATGCATTAATGGTAGTGTTAGATAATTGGTTGCATGGGAATGGTTCCTTGGTAATGGACTTTGGTTTTGTAAATACTATGTCCCCAATGTGTTTGATAAAATTCCTTTAACAATGTTTCATGATAATATTGGTTTTTCAATATAACTTATGCGTTATTTAAACTTGGTAATGGAACCCAAAATGATATGGATGGCTTAAATGTTTTTAAATGGAATGGAAAGTACTTGGTGGCCATGGTTTTGGTTAATTAGAAATCATGAAGGGTACATGGAATCCGTTAAACCTATGTATGATTTGCTATGGACAAAACTTGTAAGTATAGTTTGTATGACAATACCACTACTAATGTCCTTACTTAATAAGTGGTTAATGGATTGTTAGTTTCTTGGTAATTGTTTTAATTGGAAAATAATGTTGGAGTGTGTATCAAAGTAGTAGAAGATGGAGCTCTCGGGGGGACCAAAACTGAAAACTCATATTTGCCGATGTGAGGTTTGGTCTTAGTGACCGTGTGTATGATGTGATATTGGGCGTATTTACACGCCTAAAGCACCTTAATTTACCCATATTTTAGCTAAGTTTTGAGGACAAAATATATAATTCCTGCACTTTTAGTCCTTTTTCCTGTAAGTGAGCTAACCAACGTGATTAGCAAGTTTTCAGGTATAAATGATGAAGATTTCAGCATTTTATGGATAACTTGACGCCAAAGGAAGCTTCACAAAAGAAGGAAAGCAGCGTTTGGACGCCTATGGACTAAAAGTGACGCATGGAAAACTTGTCCCGGGCAAAAACAGCATTTCCAAAGACTTGGGGATCAGCAGTAACTTAGTAGGATTAGGATAAGGATGCAGTAACCTAGTAGGATTAGGATAAGTATGCAGTAGCTTAGTAGGAATAGGATATGGGTATTATAAAAACCCTATTCTGCTGAACTTTTCAGCAGCCATCCATCCATTCATCTAACAAATTTCCACCACCCTCATCCTTATTCTTCTCTATTCGATCCTTTCCCTTTTTCTTCATTAAATTGTTGTTGACATTAGTTTCATCTATTCGACTTTTAATTTTTACGACAAGAGAAACGCTATTTGCAAGGAATTCACGCCACTAGTGCTACCAAAACATACTTCACAAGAGATTCTTATTTTGGTATGATGATAAATGCTATTGTGTTTTCCGTTGCACTCATGAGTAGCTAAACATCTCTGATAGGGTTATGGAAGCCTTATGAGATACTATCTATTGCTATGAGTGTGTGAATTCTTGAAACGTATGCTGCTTATATCATTCTTCTCTTCATCTTAATATAATTCTTGTGGTTGCAAACATATAGAATACGCCAGTATAGCATTAACTTGTTCGAAAGAAAAGTTACATGTCTGGAAAAGAGAGAATGACAAGGAAATAGGGCACCAACCCCTGTTTAAAAGTTAGTGCCGTAACTGGATTAACCTCTAGGAGACTCCGTACCATTAGATACGCTTTAAGCTCGGAAGAGTTAAAGTGAAATAATCCTTGATGGTCGAAAGACGCCTGGATTTACTATAGAATACGAATCTCTATAAGTGCATGCATGTATGAATTCCGCATAACTCATAGTCAATAGATACGTATAACTCATAAGGTGGACATAACCCTAACTCTCAATTCTCATTGATTAAAACCTACCAAGTACTCTGTTTTACTCTTCTATTTTCTGTTTTTACTCTACTATTTTGTTTACATCATTTGCACGAACAAAATCTCCCCTTTATTCTCATAACTTTCATCAAAATTCTAATAATCGTTGCTTACTTAGTGACCAAGTATTCCCTGTGGGATTCGACACCTAACCCAGTTGGGTTCTATATTTGACAACGACCGCTTACACTCTTACGAGAGCTGTAGTTTGAGATTTATCATGATGTCACAAATTATATTTGGGGGAAGTACTAGTCATCCAAGGTTTTCTTAGCTGGTCATGCAACTTCATGCATTGGTCCCTTTCAGCAGGGAGAGTTGAAACCATTTAGCCCGTGGGTGGTTTAGGACGGCAAAGCTACACAACCCAGGTTAAGGTTTAATGGCATGCTAAACCCTATTCCCTTTCCTAGCATGGTTATATAAAAATATGTATGGTTGTGTGCATATGGATGGTTTTACTTGGTTTTATAAATGGCAATATTTTATCCTTATCCTGAGTTCATGCTAGCGATAGCTCGCAAACCCATCTTCGGGCAGCTATATACCCACTTCATGCAGGAATCATCCGTTCTACTCCTCCTATGTTGTGATTGACTCAGGGACAGCTGTTGGATTGAAGTGGTGAGCTTCTATCTTTCCGGAAGGCTTCATTTTATGTTATGCATATTTTTAGACATTTTGGTTTATTTTTGGATGTTGGATTTTGGCTATGGTTAGGGGCATGTCCCAACCGGTTATTCTTACTCTTTTTGCTAGAGGCTTGTGGTACTGGTATGGGTTGGAATTGGAGGGATCGGTATTTGTGTTGGACTTAATATTGACATTAGAATTGGGGCTAATATCATTGGACATAATTTCTCACTGTTCCATCTTATTTCATTTTAGGGTTTATCATATTATGTTTTGGAACTCATTTGGCTATGGCCTGGTTTATGGCCCTTATTTTTGTAATAGCTTTGTTTGGTTTGGTTGGAGGGTTTGTATGGGATGGTTGGACTTAGTTGGGTCGATCAAGTTTGTCATCCTATCCCAGAGTCTTCATGTGAGCTATTACACTATATTGTTATATGCTCCAAATTCATCCAACTCAGGAAAGGTGGCTAGAGGTTGGGTTGTGTAACAAGGGTGGCCTCCAGTGCCGGTCGGACTTGAGATACCCATTAAGACAAGGCCCCGCATCAAGTTGTGTCAAAACTGGTGAGAGACACAAGCTGACCCCAACTACCTAACCAACTAATGTCGGGGACACTCTTTACTGAAATGACACTCCTTTCGCAATCATAACATACCTTAGGAGCTCTAGGCTGGCAGTGAACATATGTTAACTCTATATGAACCACCAACTCGCATTTGGGGTACTCTCTAGACCTGTGGACAGTTTCTCTACAACTAAATCAAGATCCTAGAATACTTTGAGGTACTTCACCCACTAATCTTGAATGGTTTCCAAGGCCTAAAGACACATGCTAAAAACTTCACAAGGCCCAATGATAACTTTGCCCTCTACGATTGCCATGACTGATCTGAGAGACACCTATAATCTGATATGCTACCTGTGAGAGGCTAATAGGTTACCAGTGAAACTAATTCTCATAGAGGGGATCCCTACTACCAGAGAAAATACCAACAGCACTATACTGACGACATGGCAATTTACCGCCACCTCCATAAATCTAAATACATTCCCTTTCAGTGGCCATCACATAATAAAAAACATGAGAGAAAGAAAACATAGCCTCTATCAAATGCTTCAAGGCCAAATAATGTGGAAAATCTAATCCTCTAATAAAACCTCAAACCATATCTAACTCTAAAACTGACAAGGAACCCTGTTGAATGCGAACAAACCCAACTCTATTCTGAGAACTACTCGATGTACCAAATATCATCTCTAGATGTGAGACATTCTTAAAAAACCTCAGAATCCCTAATTCTAAATCATGAAAGGCTGAAGTAGTCATAAACTCTATCGAAGCCTAGGTTGGCCCCAAATCCTCCGACTGAGGCTGAAGATCTTTCATATAAATATGTTACTCGTCAGTCCGATGATGTACTAAAATTTTGGAAGTGTGTGTGATTGTCTCGTCTACATCTATTGATAACCTCGTATCATCCACATGGAAAAGAATAGAATCAAAGAATGTATTAGAGTCTTATAGAAATATGGAGACACGATAAGGAGTCACGAATTGAATTTCCTAAGAATCCGTTATAGCATTCCAAAGATAGGATATAGATGTCATTGCACCAATATGCAGGACTTTACTAAAAAATTTTCTCTTGTACTAATACATCGTTAAGCCTATGCGCTGATACCAATTTCTCATGACCCAAATTTGCCGTTCATGATGGAAGATACAACAACCCACCAGTAGGTAAGTCGACCTATAGTTCGAAATTGCTAGTAGTAGACTATCTAAAGAAATATAGAGAAAATGCAAAATAAATATGGTACACTGGCTAATATATATATAGCAAACTCAAAATCTGGTGAAGTTAGTACAAGAGCTTCTAATACATTAAGAGTACAAAGTTCAATACTAAATAAATATACAAATACAACCCATATCTAAATTCAATATAAAGATCAGTCTAAACCATAAGAGGGAGAATAATGGTACTCTGAACACCACGAGCTCTCCCAAAATCTTCGATCCATAGTTGCTCTGTATGATGTGCACAATAATGGTGAAAACCTATACTATGATCTGCAGGCTGCAGAAGTATAGTATGTGTTCTAAACACATAGTACTCAGTAGGAAACTACCAACTGAGCTCCAAAGATAATGCAAATATAGATGACATGAGAAGTAGGAATATAAACTACAAGTAACTATCCAGAAATATAACATGATAACGTTAGAGAGATAATAAGAATAAACTATCCAATTCTACTGATATTTAGGAAATAAAGTATTATACGGTATATCACTGGCCAATATATAAATAAAAGTTGAAGAAGGATATCTAATAGTATACAAGTCCAAGGAATGCATATACAATATGAGGAACACGGGAAGAGAGGGATATATGGTAATACCATAGCTAGATATATTTATATACACAAAGGTATTCAAGACTAACTCAAATGTAACACCTAAAGTAGTCAACCTAACCTTTCTTGGAAATCCTAAACAAGTAGGAAAGCTAATATTATCATGATTTTGGCCTATGGTCAAATATCTAACCATGAATACACTATCCATAATGTAATTTACCATAAAAGGAAAAGGATCATAATTATACCTCTAACCTTAATGCCAGTCCATAATCAGCCTACCACAAACTAATGATAATAACAAAAATAAAGTCACCAGCTAGTCTAAACAAATAATACCTAATCGAGGTCCCATAAACCTAAAAGGTTCAATCAACACTCAGCACACAAAAATCATAGACTATACCTATGCAACCCCTCTTCAGACTAATAAATATAAGCACCAAAACACATACTTGGGATAGGTAATGTAAATGCATGACTGTCTACAAAGTGTATCCATAATACCATAACTAATCCAAGTACAATAACATAGTATATAAACCTCCTCTTGCTGGACGGTTCACAAAGGCAGGACCTTCAGTGACCTCTCTTCTCCGATTTAATTGATCATGGATAAAGGGGTCCCCAGAGGATTCAAGAATATCCATATACACTGATCTGGTCCCGATCTAGGATTTCTAATAGTCATCATTATCATCAATTTACTCCATCCAATACTGTATACATGTATATATAATAAATAAATAGACTCGAGCCATGGATAAAAGAGTGTAGGTCTATAAATCCATTGCCTAGGATCAAGTATAGGACTAAATCATTATAATAGAGTAGAAAGAGTTAGAATCTCTTATGATCGAAGTAAATAGTAGTGGTAAAATAGTGGATAAACCATAGAGTGAAATCAATCTTGGTATAATTTCCAAAACATCATTTTTAGTTCTAAAAGTTCATAAATTATTAAGTAAGGTGGTACGATTCCCTTTTTATAAAAGAACCTATTTTAAGATTGAAAAGTGGGAATAAACTCCTTTTAGAAAACAGTAGTAGAATCATAATTTTAGTTGGAATCATACCACTAAGTGAGATAAATTCACTAAAATCTATACATGACATCACTAGTATTTAAACAATGCAATCATGAATGGCCAAGCCTTTATAGATTAAAGCCATTTCCTTTATTTGGATGGAATACTCTCCTGGTCATGGCCTTGTACCCAATAGTATAAACCTAATGTAAAGGTATACTATAATAATGGAAAATAGTGATCCAACCTACTAAGTCAAGTAACAAACCCATTACTAAAGAGTCCTTAACAACAACTATGATCAGTATTCTAGTAACGTAGAGTGATAGGATGCTATAGGCATAACAAATATTTTAATTTAAGGGTCGATTCACCCTTCTATCCCTACTCCAAAATTAGTCTAAGTAATTATATTCTACCCATAATAATATTCTTACCTAACAAACAATATATATCACATGCTATCTCAAGAATGAGAGTAGATAAAGCCTACCTCAATAACTAACCACAAGTCTTAAACCATCCAGGAATTTCCCTTCTTTCCTCTATAATCCTAAAATGCCACCACATTTTACAATAGTAATTTATATTTCATTAGGATTAAAATAAGACCCATATGCTCTATAAAGATCCTGTTCAGAACATGGTTCAAGAACGTGCATGTGAGGCCCATAAACGGAATCCATAATTGAATCTGTCATGAGGTCTCTCAAAGGATAAGGAATGTCTGCTCTAAATTTGAGCACAATTGGTGCATAAATCTAGGTCCAAATTAGATACTAAGATCTAGGGATTTAAAGACCTAATTTCTAAGAATTTACAATGAAATAGGATGAAATTTGATGGGAAAAATAATAGGAAATGACCAGGGAGTGTTAGGCTAATTACTTAGCTTCAATAGATGATTCTCTGATCTTTACTCACTTCAAGCTCCCAAAAATGATGTAAAATATTGAATTAAAAAAAGGAAAATCAAATGAAAAAAGTGGATTTAAGAAATGCCAGTTGCCACTAAAGTGACCACTTGTCCGCTTAAGCAGCACAAGTCTGCTAAAGTTATCTATTATTCCTAAGTATACACACAAGTGTACGTGGTCCACCAAGTAGTAAAATGGCCTTAAAAAGCTAAGTATCGATCCCATGGGAAATTGTGCTAAAAAACACTCCAATTATAGTTCAACTATGAAGATGAATCAAGTGCTAAAGTAACCAAACAAGTTTAAGAGTTATAAACAGAAAGAAAAGTAAACAATACGGTGAATTAAAGGTTCTTGAACTACAATGGGCAGAAACACAGGGTAAAGGCACTATGAAAAATCATACTCAATTAAATAACTTCGTTGTTTAGGTTAATTATCTTGGTTGTTAGCTCACGGGGTTGATATTATGACTATGAATTCCTAACCTCTAATCAACTATCTAATTAGCCCCAAAAGTACACATTAGGTGGTAATGCGAGAACTAAGTTGAATACATTCATATTTCATACCGTAATTGAACCAAATAGGGCACTTACGTATATTTCTATCCTAAATTTAAATCATAACTTCATTCAATTAAGAGATTACGATGGTATTCCATCTATCCTACATTATATCCTATTGTTCCTCCTTTTGAGCTCATGATAGAATTAATCATGTATTATATGAGTCCTCAATCCTTAAAATAGTTAATATGATTATAAATAAACAACCAACAATGATCAATAACCAAAACTAATTCAATTAAGAAGCACAAGTACTTTTGTTCATGGCCTTAACCCCAGAAAAGGGCATTTAGCCACACATGGACATACATGTAATCACAATAGATAAATACATGTTATAATAAATAATCATATGAAAGTAAGGGAATAAAAATACTATTGAAGAATTCTCAGCATATTTCAAAGCCCCAATAATAGGACCCATGCCTTAATCGCATGGCCTAGGGTCCTTGGCATATTTCTATCATGGTGATCTACTGGAATTTTCATTATACAATGCTCCCAAAGGAATGACATGCTAATATCTCACCTTTAGGCAGTGTGGCATGCCAATATGTCCAAAAATTCTAGATTTTGTCAAGCTTAGTCCAATGCATTTGTCCTTCCAGTCCAAGCTTGGTGGTTACATTTTTATCTTGTTTTCCAGTTTTTATATCATACATTTATCATATTTATAAACCCATCAAGAATTCTAAAATATCAAACACCACAAATTAGAGCTCAAAACACAAGCAAATCCAACCCAATGAACTAGGAAGCAACATAGCTCAAGCTAAGAGTACTTGTTTTCGTATTTGAACTTTAACTTAATGTTTTGACCCAAAACTTATTTTTAAAAAATGTTGAACATGGTAATCACATAAATTAACACTAATATGCTTATTTATAAAAAGATTACCTCAATAAGAACAAGAGAAGTTCTCAGAACTAGGATAAATAAGCGTAGATAACCATACTTAAGTGCATAAATTCACCTAAAATCATCACCCCACACTTAAAGCCTTGTTCATCCTTGAACAAATATTCTCTTTAAGAATAATATCATGAAACGACTCCACGCTACTACTAGAATGCAAGACACTAAAGCTAGCACTACCATGACTACACAATACCAGGTTCTACAAACAAGCATGTCATGTACAATTGAAAGCTTAAGCATACTACTTTGAAACATCCAAGACGTAAAAATTGACTCCACCAAGTTAGAAAACTCATGTAAATTACTTCCTCAGAGAGATCACATAAATCACCTAACTATCATCAAACATGTTCCCTCACCATAAGCCAGTTGCCCATATTCACTAACAGAGATGCAATTAATCACAAGAATGGGTATAAGAATCATATTATGCTCACTCTCCCAAAGAATTCACAAGTTACACATGATGAACCATAAGATTTCCCTTAGTGTATTACTCTCTTAATGTCATCAATGTTGAGGATTAGGATCAAAAAGGACTTTTAGGTTTGTAATGTAGGCTAAGGGAAGGGTAGGAACTATTTTGGGTAGGAATAGTGTCTATCTTACCTAAGTGCTTTAATACATCACACTTATCAATTAAAATCTCCTCCAACAACTAATTTTTACCACTTCTACCTTCACATTGCTTTTTTATTTTTGGCCCCATCTCATTAAGCTAGTTCATATTTGTTATGGAGGGATTATTCTTTCTCAACTCATGATCAAATTTTAGCACAATTTTACTCTTTTTTATTACATTCCTCTCAACCACGATAAATCACTTTTTAATTAAGGTAGTTCACATTTTTTTATTGAGGGATTAGTCTTTCTCAACTCATGATCAAATTTTTAGCAAAATTTTACTCTTTTTAATCACATTCCTCCCAACCACAATACATGACTTTTTTCACACCCATAGTTACTACTTTAGGGCTTAAATTTCAACTCTTTCTTCTTATTTTCCCTCTCCGTAATCTCATTAATTATAAAAATAAAGAACATAGGAGCTTTGGATCAAAGTAAGGTCCATCTATAGAAAGGGAACAAGCTACATACGAGGTTATCAAAGAATAGGTTAAAGGGTCAACAGGGGCTAACTAAGATTATGCACAAGGGTATATCAAAGTAGATATGAAACATGGCTTCAAATAAATGCCCATATCATATTCTAACCCCACACTCTTTATTTCACTTTGCACATACACCAGGAAAGTTCTAGACATTAAACTGCAACAAGGAATACAACAAAAATCTAACTCACATATGGTACATGCTCAAATCAAGTAGGATGATCATAGTCTCTCAACCAAGCAATCACATGAATTCAAAATTAAGACAACAACATTTAAGAGTCATATTAATGAGCCTAGGAGTCTCAAAAGTAGCCATTAAACACAAATACGTTCTTTCACAACCAAAATAACTTGAATTGTGCAATAATACACAAAAACTAGCAAGAACATCTCACTTATGCTAACACAAAATTTTAATATTTATGCATAAGGATTAACGGAGATACTGGGTTCAAAGGTCACCACCATGGAAAAAGAACCGAAAAGAACAACCACCGATTGGGTGAAGTGTCCACCTACTAGACTAGCCCCAAAAACTAAAAATTAATAAGGGGAAAACATTTTTTTAATTTTTCAAACTTTTCAAATTTAACTCACAATTAAAAAAACAACTAAGAGTTAAGACCCTATAGCATCAATTCACCCTAAAACATGAAAATTTTGGTACCCCACACTTAAAAATATACTTTCCCCCAAAAAAGTAAAATTTATGGTAAGGATAGAAATACTCCCTAAGGCCTCTAGGCCTAGCTAGCATAATATTTAAAAATCATAAGGGTGTGGGGACCCCTCACCCAATCTTTGTCATGCTCATTAGCTTAAATCTCTATTACTCAGACTTCTCATCAACTTATGACTGAACAAAAACAAAAACTAAAGAGAAGTAAAAACTAAAGTTTTGTAAATAAAATACCTACCATAACTTGGGTTACCTCTCAAGAAGTGCATAATTTAGTGTCTGAACGACCCATATCACAACTCTACCCTTGTCCTCCACCCTCTTCCTCCTACTCAGAGGCTATTTTCTCACTCGTTTCTGAACACTTGAGTGTGTTCTTTCAAGGTTAACATTATTCTCAACATTATCCTTTTCAGGATCATCCATTATTATCACTTTGGTCTTAGGTGGTGGCTTTGGAAACTCAATGAGGAAGTTTGAAGAGGTCTTTGGTAGTTTGGACTTTACCACCCCATACTCATCCACTTCCATCACTATAATCATACACAAATTTTTGTAGTTAGAAAATGGATTGAGTGGCTTATAAAATTTGAAGACCATCTCTTCACCATCCAATCTTATTTTGAGAGTGCCTTCTCTCATATCTATTAATGCTTATTCCATTGCTAAGAATGTACATACCAATATTATCAACACCCTATCATTTGCATCATAATTAAAAATAATAAATTTAGTAGGTATAATAAACTTACTAACCTTGATGAGTATGTTTTCTATGATTCCTTCGATCTTGACTTGGGTTCTATCTGCCATCTGGAGCACTACAGAGCATGGACTTGGCTTACCCAACCCAAGAGTCTTAAACACTAATAGGGGCATCAAGTTGATACGTGATTTTACATCACTCATGGTATGGACCATAGCACTATCACCAATCTGTATGGGGAGGGTAAAACTACCTGGGTCCTTTAGCTTCTTAGGAATCTTCCTCGTTACCATGAAACTGCACTCCTTTATAAGTTCCACAATCTCAATTTCCTTCATCTTAATCTTATTGGTCACCACATCCTTCAAGTACTTGGCATACTTAGGCATACCCTGCAAATCATATAAAAGAGGAAGGTTAATGAAAAGTTCTCTAAATATGTCAAAGAATTTCTTTAAACAAGCATCCTTCTTGTCCTTGTAAAGCTTTTGAGAGAATGGTGGTGATGGTCTTTCAACAACATATTCAGTAGACTTTGTCTTCGGGTACTCAGACTTCTCAAATTTAAAGCATTATCAATATCATCTTTCTTCTTCTCTACCTGTCATGGAACTAATTTTGCATCAACCTCTTTATTTTTCTTTGAAGTACTGTCAATAAGATCTCTACCACTCCATCAACTAATTTCCATAACTTTCTTTGGACTTTTATTATCACTTGGCAGTCCACCTTGGGCTCTAGTTTTCTAGGCCTGATCTAGATTCCCCAATTTTGTCTCCAACTTTTTCTGTGTAATCTGCCAATTGTTAATATCATCAGCGATCTGTTCTTAGTTGGCTAGGATCTTGTTCAAGGTTTTATCTAGGTTACTAGCTCATGTGCCATGTTGCTATTAGAACTATTATTTTTTATTATTAACCCAGCATAGTTCGGCTGACTCTTTCAGTATAAGCTGTAGGCATTCCCATAATTTGGTGTAACACCCTACATTTTTGGGCTAGAATATAAACTGTCATTCCTACTTGTAAATGTTCCAAAAGCCTCCCCAATTATTGAGTCTTGATGAGCCTCTGAAAGTTTTTTGGATTTTATTCTAGTGGCTCACCATGATTGGACTGTGTCGCGGTGAAAATAGCGATGCGAACGCCATCACATTGTGGTAGTGGCCAACTCAATGTTTGTCCAATTCTAGTAGGTCACTACAATTTCACGACATCACACTGAACCCCAAAACAGCAATCGTCACAATTCAGTAAGTCACCGCAATTCCACCGTATCGCGGTGGGTATCACGATGACATGATTATCACATCACGGTAAGCCTCAAAGTCGAGATTTGTTCAGCAACTTTTAAGTCTGAGGGCAGTCTTGTCTTTTTCCCTACAATTCCTAACTGTATTATGTAAGGATTAAAACATTTTAGGGCAGACATTTTTACTCAAAATTATCAAAAACAAAAGAAACCTAACCTCTCTTCCAAAGATCTAGAGCCTATATTCTAAGTTCAAGAATCAAAGATTCGAGTTTCAATTCTCAAATTAAACTACTGAATGTATGTGGGGTTTTCCTAAAACTACATAGGCAAAAGAAAATTATTTTAATACAATTTAAACATTGTGAGATCATGAATTTGTGAAGGGTTTTGGAATTATGTATACAATTTTGCATTATGAATTCTTTAATGATATTATTGTTTTAGTCTTGAGGCCTTTTCCCCAAATTTAATTTTACTCGTATATATATGTATGTTTGAAATTGGGTTTGAATATTTAATTGAGAACATGAACATATAGAATCCCTCTCTTGCTATATTTCCTAGTCTTTTCATATGATATGGATTATTTTAAATGCATTTTGAGAAGTATGATACAAATGTCTTGATTATTGTTTATGATTTGATTAGGGTTTTGAATAGAAAAGAGGGGGTTTCACATGTTGATAAATGTTGAAAACATATAATGAAATAATTGCATGGTTTGTTAAAAATACATGACCACCCGATGTTTGTTGAAATGTTGAAAAGAGAGATTCTTTGCATAATTTGACAAATGTTTTGAAGTATGAATCTTCTTAAATTATTTGAAGTATGGTGGTCCAAACTTTATGTTTTGAAATGAGAAATTACATTATGATATTTTATGGATTAGAGATTCTACTTGCAAGTCAATGGTATAACGATACCATATAAATGAATGCCAAACAGAGTAAGAGTTTCAGACTTGATTTCAGAGAATACATGTCTTATAGAGATAAAAATGGACTTAAAGAGGGTTATATGGTTTCTCAAAGAAGGATTATGTTCAAATAACTCCTATCCCAAAATTGTATTTTTCCAATACGGTTTTCATTACATCCCCAAGAGGGATTATACACTGGCCTAGTGCCTTGTGGCGTATCAGAGACAGAGACTCCAACTCTTGCTGTAAAGGCTTGGATACCAAGTCAAGAGAACAGTCCATATATCCCATGTAATTTTAGAGTTGTAGGGTATACCACCTAGCCCAGAAGTAATATAGAGCATAGGTTGCATTTACAAGATTATTTTAAGAGCATCCGAGATGGCTCGTGTATTTTGAACTATTTCATGCATAATGTTTTATGACTTGCTCTCACTTGTTTTATATATATATAAATTCATTATTTTGGAATACTCTGTATACCAAGACAATTGTATTGACCCCCTATATTTTAGGGTCTGAGGCCCAGTCTAGATGTCCTACTAAGGCATAGAGTTTTTTAGAAAGAAGTGAAGTGTGCAGTTGGTGAGCCTTATTAATTCTAGAAGGCCTATTTATTTTTAGATACTTGTCATTTACGTTGGTTTAGGTCCACTAGGGGCTTTGTCCTAGTTTTAGAAAGTTTGATAATTTTATATGTAATAGAGATTTTGCAGATTAGAACAGAGGTTGTCAAGTTGTTGATTTACTTATTTCTGAAATATTAAACCAAACTCAGAGTATTAACATGATTCTATTTGTTATATTCCACATATTTTTTATTTATTTTTATGAATTGTATTCATGAGTACCAGACATGAAGGGTTGCCCGATCGTAATGGTTTGGGATGCTCGTCGCAGCTAGGGTCCCGACTCGGGTCGTGATATTTGGCTTCTTTGTATTGCCCACAAAATTTACAAACTCTGAATTTTCTCCACATAAGTCAGTAGACTGCCCATTGATGCTACAAATCTCACACCATAAAGAGTTTTGCTGAACTGCGTTTACCTGCACCTGAGTTTAATTTATATCTAATTTAATAAACTGTGTCATTAACTGATTCTAAAAAATAGAGAATTGGGAAATTAAGTCTATGATACTATCAACTTATAACATCCCTACGGGATTTTTCACTGTCCTTCTAGAAGTTCATCATTCTAGTTAGGATTTCTTTGTGCAGTTCAGTTCAGTAAAGTGTATAACTCATCATATGTTTTCTTTAGTCTTGACCACATGCAGTTGAATCTAACAAAATCTTTGTATTCTGGTCAAGATATTCTATAAAAGTGTGAGCTAATACCTTATTGGACTATTGGTTGTGTGGACAGTCCTTGAGATGTGATTTAAATCTCTCCCAAGCATTATACAAGTTCAATTCTATCTTCTTTTTAAAACTCTCACTGCATAATCATGCAGTCTTGCAGGAAGGAAAGAAGCATATGAGTAACTTCTTTGCTAGATTATCCTATGTAGTTATAGAACTGGCTATCTCTGTGTTTAACCACTCTTTAGCTTCCCCCAAATGTAATAAGAGGAATAAAGTATGCCTCACATAATCTATGGAGACACCCATAGGGATAAATGTGTCACTTATCTCCAAGAATTTCTACAACTGAACCTATGAATCCTCATGTGACAAGTTCGTAAAATGCCCGCTGCTATGCAAAAGCTGCACTATGTTCTATTTTAGTTTGAATATACCTCCAAGTGTAGATCTTCTAATAGAAGAAGTAACATTTGTTATGAATATTACTGCCAATTTGCATACGATCCTGTGGGATGGTTGGTCTTCATCCATAGGTGCAGGACTATCTTCCTCTTACTAAATTTAAGGGATTATATATAGAAATACTATTTCTCTCCCTCGTTGGTGCAAGCATCAATTAGATTTGGGATCTGGTTCTTCCAATTCTCTTTTCCATGCTAGCTTACTAGCTTTTGAAACTTGTGCCTACAAATTCAAAAGCTAAGATCAATTAATTATCAGTTATGAAATAAAAAAGAAATACTAAAAGTAAGGCATTTGCCAATGAAAAAGTCCTCGGCAATGGAACAGTCATGCGCTAGGGACAGATGAATCGCAAAAGCGATCACATGGCCACTAAAGCAATGTCCGCATAAGTTGTCCTTAAACGCTAATGCAAAACCCATCCCAATGGACAAAGCCACTAAAGAGGCTCATGGATTCTAAAGCAGCTTTTTGACCACTATAGTGGTCAAATATAAAATTAGGCACCAGTCTAAAATACACTCTGACTGGGTTCTCGAGATTCATGCACAACCTTGTGTCTTCAAATGAACTATGCTTCTATAACAAATTCAATATTTTGGACACAATAGATTCACTAAAACTTTTATCTAAGATCATTTTGACTAAATATGAGGTGCCTCACACCTATAGTACTATTTTTTATATAACACACCCAATCGCTGATGTATGAGCCTAATGCTAGCACATTTAAGGCTTTTAACTTAGAATAATTGTAAATTCTTGAGAAAATTTTATGGATTTTGATTGTTTTCTCTGTGATAGTATAGGTGAGCTAAGATGTATAAAAACCAATGACAACTGAGTCAAAAGAGATATATTTTATGTAAGAACACATAAATAGTATAGTTGATGACTTGTCTGATATGTCATCAACTTTGTTAATAGTCGTTAGGAATATCGTCAACCTAAGGCAGTGTGTAGGAGTTGTAGTGAAGAGTTGATGACATTGTCTGATATGTCATGAACATCCTAATAAGTCATCAGGTATTGTCGTCAACTGAAGGCAGCAACACATGAAATAGGAAGAGGATTTGATGACATGTCTGATAAGTCATCAACATCCTGGTAAGCCATCAGGTATTGTCGTTAGCCAAAGGCAGCAATACGTGAAATAAGAAGAGGAGTTGACGACATGTCTGATAAGTCATCAACATCCTAATAAGCCATCACATGTTGTTGTCACCTATGCGAGGGAAAAAAATAGTGATCTATGATTTGCTTCCAAAATTAGGCTGAGTATTTAAGGTAGGAAGGAGGGTTTTCTAGGGCATCTTGAACTTCACGACTATTTTGAATTTTCTCTCTAGTTTTTGGTTGTAACATTACAATTTCTTTTTTGGAGATTACTATTATATTTTTCTTATGATTTCTACTGTTAGTATGAAGGAGAAACAACTATTGCTAATCATTAGTCTGTAAGTTATCATCCATCGAATTATGAATGCAATTTGTACTATTGTTTTTTACATCATGAGTAGCTAATTTCCTTAACCCAAATTATGGGATCTATGGGTTTGCTCTTGTAATGTCACTAGCAGGTCAAAATTCATTAGCTTTTAGGGACTTCTTGATAATTCCTCTATAGTATACGTTATCTATTGGTTGCAAAGGATAGATTATGCCTAACTAGTGATTTTCTTGAAATAAGAAATCAAATCTAGTGGGAAGTGAATTATCTACAGAGGATTGGATGCATTAAACTTCCATTTAATAAATAATGTTGTAACAAGGTTAATTAGCTTGATAAAATCTGGTTCATAAATATAAATTCCCTAAGTTTGAAAAGATTAGGTTACTGAATGCCTAAATAGGTTAAGAGACATTTAGGCATTGCTCCAATATAGATGATCTATTATTCCTATCTGTAACAAGAATCTTGAATCTCTACTAGTGTATGTTAAGCACCAACACCCATAGTGAACACAATTCTGGTTTCTTCTATAGCATTAACTTGAAAAGCTGAAATACTGGTAACAAGTAATAAACTTGAAGTGAGAAATAACTACCTGTTTAATCTTAAAAAAAACCCCATTTACCATAAACTACAAACTATCAGTTGATTGACTCATGAATAACTTAATTTAACACCATATTCCCGATGGGATTTGACCCCAACCTAGTTGGGTTATATATTTGATAACGACTGCTTACTCTCTCATAAAAGAGTTATAATTTGGACATATCAAATTTTGGCGTCGTTGTCGGGGTATACGATTGTCAATTAAGTTTATGTGTGCTAATTGACTGTTAGTCAGGTTTCCTAATTTTACTTTTATTTGTTATTTTTGTTCTATACAGGTTAGTTAGTGTGCATGCCAAGTACATATATATCAGGTGAACTATTATTACTAGTACATCTGGAACCTCAATTGATCAATAGAATAGCAAACCCATAAGAAGCAGGAAGACTAGCCGCCTTGGCTAGGGCTCAAGTAAATCAATAGAATGTAGATAACCCAGGTAGGGTACCGAATACGAATGAAGAGGACCTAGGAGACGAAGAATTGTTGAATCCTACCAGCCCAAGGCACGCAGAGAATGTAGCCGTAGCGGTGAACCAGAATATGATTAAAAATTATCCTTTTCGAGTAATACTAGATCGTTAACCTGTGTAGTATAATCAGAATGATGTTGATGATAGAATGGATGGAGATGGTACTACTAGATAAATTAGTCCTCCACCTTTAGCACCAGGAGCAAAGTTTAATACTGCCAGTACAATGATTCAACTCCTCCATCTGAAGGAGTTGTTCAGTGGACTCACGGGAGATGATCCCAATATGGATCTAGTGAACTTTGTCACTATTTGTAAGTCCTTTGATAACCCTAGAGTGGGACAAAATGCCAGCCGCCTATATTTGTTTTCGTTGTCTCTGTCTAGAGAGGAAACATTATGGCTTAATGAGCTGATGCCTGATTCTATAATCAACTAGAGCTAGTTGAAAGAGGATTTCCTAGAAAGGTTATTTCCGCCTTCCAGTAGAATACAGTTGAGGGATGAGATCAGTAACTTTTGATAGAT
The DNA here is from genome assembly GCA_030864225.1 of Capsicum baccatum var. pendulum. Classification (NCBI taxonomy): domain Eukaryota; kingdom Viridiplantae; phylum Streptophyta; class Magnoliopsida; order Solanales; family Solanaceae; genus Capsicum; species Capsicum baccatum. The sequence continues at coordinate 102,165,634 of CM061556.1, forward strand.
CCCAACAAAAGCTATTTATGAGGCATGGGAGAGGTTCAAAAAGAATTTGACACAGTGCCTGAACTATAATATGACTGATATTCACCTGATGGAAACTCTTGGTCGGGCTTTAAAATCTATTACCAAGCCAGATATTGATAATACTGCAAGGGGATCATTTATGGATATCAATTTTCAAGAGGCCTTTGAGATGCTAAATTAAATGACCAAACAAAGTAGAGCTTGAAATACTAGGGATTCTGTGGTAGCATGCCCTACTATGTCTATAGGCATGACTGTAGAACAATGTAAGAAAGAGGAAGAATGCGATCAAGAAATATCACACTTGAAAATGCAGATGGATTTGCTGACCAAGCACTTATTATCTGCAAAGACTGAAAAGGTGAAAGAAGTTTTATCCCAAGGTAGAGAGGACTCTAATTCAAAAGAAGAGGCAAACTATTTTAATAACCAGGGGGTTTTGAGGTAGTAGCCAAGGAAATCAAGGTCGGAATTATTATGAAAAGGCTGGATATAAATATCGGGATTAAGGAAACTGGAAGAGCAATAATGATAGAACTGGATTGTATGTACCTCCCAAAAGTAGAGATAATGTTGCAACTATCTATAACAAGATGTCCATGGAGGACATAATGGAGAAATTGTTAAAGGGAGTTAAGGCTACGAACTCCTAGGTGACCACCACGAAAATCGATTTGTCCTATATGAGTCCATTGGTAAACTCGCACTCCATTTTAATCAAACAGTTAGAACAACAAATGATCAAACTTTTTACAACATTGAATTAGAAGAAGAGTGAAACGCTGCCAGGTGATATAATTAAAACCCTCAGTTGGAAAAAATAGCAATCTATTTTCGAGATACTTAGGAAAAATAATTTGTGACAGTAATATGTGTCCATTGGTTGTTTCATCCTGGAGTGATATTAATAAAAAAAAATTGGATCATATGTGGGCAGCTATTGAGGTAACAATTGTAGGGCATTTGGACCCTTTTTTGGTTCGTTCTATATAATGTTGTGGATTGATTATTGTAGGACAAATTTATGAGTGATGATATGAATGCTCATAATGATCATATCTTTGGATGGATGAATGAGTTGTGGAACAAATAGAGAAGACACTTGCATAGTAAGTATATGAAAAATAAGTCAATGGTACATGCTTTTAAATCTAAACTAGAGAGAGTAGAGAAGAAGGACTGGGAGTGGTCAGTTAAGGAACATTTTTGTTCTGAAAGTTTTCAGGTATTCCATTTCATAGCACTATATTACTTTCCTTATAATTATGTGTGGATTGGCTTTTTTTTTCTGAAAAAATCAATGGTTTTATTTATGTTGCTCTGTATTACCTGCTAGTTCTTCCCTATAAACTTTATTTGCGTATGCAATATCAGAATTTGTATTTGAATAGAAGCTAAGATTATTATTTAAGAATAGTATAGGCGAGAAGCAAAAGAAATATTGCAAACTGAGCTAATTTGACAATGCTTCATCATGTTGGTAGCAAGCCTATTCGAGAAATAATGTATCAGCAGGTAGTATCAAAAAACATTTTCATAAGAACATACTTATGAGGTATTATTTGACATGTTCTCTTTGATGTAAAGGGAGGGAAAGAAGGCAATTCTCCAGATTTGGGGACTATTTTCTATGAGACTCATAAGAAAGGAAACAATCTTGTTGAACCCAAAGAAATTGAAAAACATGTGCATTTGGTAAATTAAATTTGTAAATTACCTAAAATTATTATGGGTTCTGATTGAAAATGTCCTTTTATCTATCTCATGTAGGCTCAGATCGAAAAAATTGTAAAAGCGGAGCCATATCTACCTACCATAGAGATTGTAGAAAAATGTTGGGGACCTCAAAATCGTAGTCATGTAGTTTGCTTTGGCGGTGGAGTAAAGGCGAAAGATATGAAAGGGGGCGCTTCTTTAAAGACTGCATTACTATCCACTCTACGTTCAACTCGAGAGGACAATAAATCCTTGATTTAGGAAAACAAATCATTGAATGATCGTTTATCAACCTTAGAAAATGAGATGGAAAAAAAATAAGAAAAATGCAAGAATTTTTTGTTCTTCAACAATATCATATCCCTCATATAACCTTGCCCATTTCAACTAAATAACACTGGCTTATTTTTCCATCCAAGTAATTGTTTTACTTGGTTAATATTAAACTACATTTTGTCAAGATTATAAATTTTGGGATTTTTGTGCAATTTTTTGTTTTTTTTCTAAGATGGGGTTTTGTTAGTTTTGCTGATTTTCTGCTTTTTTGGCTTGTTTTAGATGGGGTTTTGTTAGTTTTGCTGATTATGGTGTCGATGGGGTAGTGTTAATTTTGTTGATTATGAAGTGGATGAATTCAAATATCATTTATATAAACTCAATGTTAGTAATTGGTCTTTTGAGTGAGGTGATTCTTATAGCTACTGTTCCTTTGAAGTGCTAGTTCTGCAAGCAAAGTTATATCATGTGTATAGGTATTTTGATTGGTTGAAGGTTATTGTCAATCAATCTTGAAGCAGGATCCTTGTAGTCCGGCTATTCCCTAGGTCCCGGGGGAGGGAGCTTTGGTGCACCAGACTACCCCATTATTCTTGAAGTAGGAGAACTCACATTCGTGGGTTAATATTTGCTTTGTAGAGTATGCTAGTATACATTAGTGAACTTTTTGCGTAGATTGAGAAAATGGGTGTTTTTCAAGGAACTTTTCTTGATTGGGAACATGAATCCTACCCATTGATCGAAGATGTCACTGTTCTTATATTGTTTGCCCTTTTGTTTCCCAATGTCAGATTTTTGATTGATATATTTGTTTTTGAGATAATTTCAGCTCTTAATTCTGTTCACTTTTTGGCATCCGTTATTCAATTGGTTAGAATTGATGGGGTTTTGTTAGTTTTGTTGGGTATGTCGTTGTTGTTGTTGCATTCTTTTGGTTATTTTCTAGATGGGGTTTTGTTAGTTTTGTTAATCCTGGTGTGGATGAATCTAAATAATAGCTATGTTAGTCATTGACCTTTTAAGTGGGGTAGTGTTTTAAGATATTCCTTTGAACTGCTAGTTTTAAATTCCTATCCCGGGATAGTGTACTTAAGAAATTAAATCAGATGATATTCAGAAGGATAGGTACTTGTATTGTTGGAAGGTTCTGAAAGTGCACTATCGGTCAATTAATCTTGAAGTAGGAAAAGAACTCGCAGTGCTCGGTCACTATTTGTTTATGTGTAAAGAAGGGAACATACTTGGTTTCTCTTGATACAAAGTTGTTGAGTTTCTTCTTGTGATATTATTAAATTCTCGAAGAGTCTAAACTCAGTAGAGCTTTAGCTTGCGTAATTTCTTGTTACACTATTTAGATAGAGGGGAAAACTCTAGCTATGCTAAAATGATTCAGCTTCCCCTTTACTTTAAAATATTTTATTTTCCTATCTATAGTAATAAAGCAGTTGGAAAATACATTTTTTAGTTAAACAATGCCATACTCGGAAAAGTTTTAGCTAAAGGGATGTTAAGATATTAATGTGGTTAAGAAGAAAGTATTAGAGGACATTTTAGCTAAAGTCATGTCATGCAACTTTATTATGTTATGTTATAGTGTCAGAGCCTTTGTCATGGTTGTTTAACTTAAGGATTGACTTTTAAAAACTTTGTTTTGACAGTTTTCGAGGATTGAAGTTACAAGAGAAGATGCAAGTTTAGATGATGCACAAGCTTATTATTATTTTGCTAAGAGCGTTATGTAAAACTTGAAATCATATTCTAGCTCAGGATGTCAATTTGTTGAGTTTTTTTGTTTAAAAAATATTAAAACTATTGACACTATTCTAGATCGGGATGTTAATTGGTCAAGTATTTATTGTTTAGCAAATATTGAAATTATATTTATTATATTTTGTCATTTTCAGTAATAATTTTATATTTAACAATGAAATATTTACTTTTATGATATTAAGTTTCAGGATGTACCATTGGTGATACATTATAGATACAAATATAATATTGTTTGGTCGAAACATTAATTTAGGACGAGTTAGTAGCTTATCTCTAAAGGTTAATCAAGGACGGGTTAGTTTCTCGTCTCTAAAGATTAATCAAGGACGAGTTAATTGTTTGTCCAAATAGAGTAATTTAGGACAAGGTGGTTACTCGTCGCAAAAAGGTTTTAGCGACCACAAAATAACTACTTTTTAAAAATGAAAATCATATACTTGGGATGACATGTACGGTCTCTAAAAGTATTTTTGAGACCGGATATGTTACCATCGCTAATGACATTTAACGACCAGCTAGGGACCTCATCACAATTGACCTTTAGTGAAGAAGCCTATTAGGACAAGCTACGACGAGTATTTTCCCATCCTAAAAGGTCATTTGCCACAAGAATTGGACTTTTAGGGACCAGATTTCCCTTCCCTAAAGATTATTTTTCTTGTAGTGTCGACTTTGCGCTAGCATTGATGGTGGTAATGGTGCTCTGACAGAAAAGTAAAGAGGGTTAGTCAATGGGAAGAGAGAGAAGAAGGAATATAAAACCATAAAATTTCACAGTATAATTCCGGCAATTGGAAAACTTGAAATTAGTGTCCCTAGAGAGAAATTGAGTTTTTCGATTAGATCTTGTGTGACTATATCATCGAATATTCACCGATCCAACTTTAAAATTTCTTTAATAAGGTAAAAATGAGAACTACCATAAATTGAACTCAACTCTACACTTTGGGATTTTTTAAAGTTAAAAACATAAAATGTGAAAATAACTTTGATTTTTGTAGTGTTTTATGAAAATTGCTTTATTTTATCAAAATAAAAAATTAGATATTTTTTAAAAAGAAATTTAAAAGTGCAAAGAAATCCAAAAATAGTGAAAAAAACCTCATCAAAAATCCAAATATTGTGTAAATATATTACAAAATATTTATGGCCAAACAAGTAGTATGGAATAAAGTGATAACGTATTCTAAAATATCGTGAATAATATTCATGGCCTGTGATAATCCTCGTATTGAAATTTAGAAATTTTAATGTTTTGACTATTTTATCCTTTCTCATGATTGTTTTATCTCATTTACAAGTTTTGGGGATGGTTAGCCAATTTCCTGATGAGTTCAGATGTGCTTTAAAGGAATTTATGATTTTGAACACCATTAAAGGGGGTTAGTATGACTTCCGTCAATATTTTCTTATCCGAGCCTCGAATGATAATTTTGACAACTCATTGATCTGAAAGATTGATGTTAGGTTATTAGTGTTGTTAGTTCAGGTTCAAAGCCTTTATTTTGCATTTCGACCATTCATTTGCAAACTAGTTAAATTTATCCTTAAGGAAGTTTTGGCGGTTAATTTATTGAAAATCATTTTTTTCAAAAGTCCATTGTTGTTGTTTAGTTTGAAATGTTTAAATTAGTATGATAGAAAATTGTGATGACTCGAACTAGCGCCTAGTCATGATAAGTGTCTCAAGTCCACCAAGGACGAGGACCACCCCCATTAACCTAGCCGACTAGAATGCTATACAACTAACAACAAATGAATTCCAAACATATAACAAGATAGAACTAAATTTTGAACATAGAATAAGAAAGATAAATCAGTTGCCAAGAGGAATCTAAGAATCCATAACACAATCCACCTACACATTATATTCCACAAAAACCTCTAAGAAAGCCAAACACTAACCTATGGCGGGACATGCCCCTAACCATGACAGTGACATGACAATGACAATATTAATATGAACTCTTCAATTTTAAAATATGTAATGAGATCGATGGAATGACCAAGTGTTCCGAAGGATGAAAGATCACCACTTCACCATGGACTAACTGAATCATCTAACAATGAACAGGGGTAAAAGAAGTGTCTTCGAACCTTACATAATAAAACAATGTAGCATTCTTGGATGGTTAGTGAGGTGAGCGCTATCATGTAACTCAGGATAAGGGATAGAATAATGTAATTTCAAAATCAATCCAATTTCAATATTCATGTTCACATACATACAAATATTAATATACACATAGTGTTGAGATAAGAAAAAAGGTTAAAGCATGAACTTCAATATCATTAATCTGGACTGTGTAGCGCTAACTGTCCTAAAAATACACACAGGCTATATGGGTCTAGCTCCCCCCACCAAAAGGGCCCTAGTGCATTTTAACTGCATGAATCAGAAAAAACTACAGAAGATACAAAGACACTGAGGCTCCAATCGTTCAAAAATATAGATATATAAAGTGTGAACTATTCACACGACTACCAAGTCCCCCATGCTGGCAAACATGGTTTCCAATATCGGTCCTCCGGGACCTCCACCTTCCACGGTGAGCAACACAACCCCCTTTAAGTTCAAAGTAAAACTAATTACACATCCTCATCCATTAACTAAGAGGTTTTTAATTAGGCCTTTACCGTTGGTATTATCCTACCAAATATTAAGCTTGTAAGACAATTCCATTATGCCATTCCAAAAATATTTAGCCAAAATAACTCTAAAGTTTTCCAATTGAAAACCAATCCTTGGCCACCAAGGCCTTCTGAAAACCTTTTTAAGTTTCATTAACCTTTTACGTAATGTAAAATTCAAAAAGTGAGTTCAATTTTGCAAGTATCCATGTTTCCAAAGCCAATTACACAAGTTAGGTTGGGGGTAAAGATATTTCCAACCCATTTAAACCATAAAGTTGGGGAAACACACGTTCCCCTTTAAACTCGCTATGCCTATGCATATATTCAGTTCAAAACCACAAGATAAATCATACATAACCAATTCAAAACCATGGGAAAAGTATTTAAGCAATTACCATCCAAAACCCTCGACCCTTTATCTAAAATCAAACATTAAAAATATGGAATTATCTAGCCTTTGCATGCCATAATGAAAATACAATTTGAGGGAGAGAAACATTCCTGATATATCAAGACAAATGGAGAAGAAACCAATCTTAGAGCCCTAGATGATCAACTTTGAGATCCCTAGTTATTTTTGACTTGGGGAATTGGAGAGAGTAGAGAGTAGTTTATGTTGCTAAAGTGATTAAAATAACCCTCCTTAGGTGTTTTATGGTTGTGGTTTTTAATTGAGGAAAGAGGAAAATGACCAAAGTACTCTCAATTAAAACACAGGAAATCTATCTCCAGTATTACGTGTAACTTCAGGACTCATAAAAATTGAGTATGAGTTATTTCCTGGACTCATGGTCTGGGCAGTGACTCAAGGCACCTTTACTGGTTTAGTCATGAGTCATACCCAATGACTCAAGACCATACCCTATGACTCATAGAATCTTAGTCATTACCAAGATCGCAACCTTGGGCTATCACACTATTTTGGTCAAAAGTCCCACCATATGACTCTTGACCTTACCTTACGATTCAGTAGGTACCAATAGTGATTAGGATAGAAACTTTTGTAACCAACACTAGTTTGGCTACAGATGATACTATATGACTTGTATAGAGTCTTCATTAATCATTACCAAACTGGTACCCTAGGCAATGAGCTTAAAACTTAAAAAAAGTTTACAAGAAAAAAAATATGAGGTGTACACATATATTGTTTGTTTTTCTTGAGTTCTAATTAAATTTCGAGGATCCATTCGGAGTATTATTGACTTGCACCAAAATCAACACTTTTTAAAATTTGATGCAACTACCAAGGACCACTTGAATGGCTAGGGGTCGCTTAGGTGGTATCTACTTTAGTGGCCTAGTACCACTTTAGTAGCCATTTAGCTACTTAAGCAGCCACCGCTATATATAAACCTGTTTTATGATTTTCACCATTTTTAGACTTTGACCTCTTGAATTAGGAATTATTAGAACTTTCATCACTATTTGAGCTTGGTTAAGATCCAAAACATTATTTCCATTACTTTACATTGAATTATAACATCAAAATACTATTTAATCTTAGTTTTAACATGGGATTTTAAGGATTTTTTAAAAAAACTTAAAAATTATTCTTGTTTGATTTGGGACTCATTTTAAACTCATTTTCACATGGGTTTTAATTGTAGATTACTTTAACCTTGAGGAGTGTATTTCTAAAATAAAATTCTGATTTTACCTCTTTTATTTTCAAACTCATAGTTTGAATCCTTTTTTGGACCTATTTTGAATAGGGTCAATATGGGTATTATTAGCTTCCTTTTGACTTGTTGATGAAATATTTGACTATATTGTATATATTTGATGTTGATTCGAAGGAGTCAAGCTTCTGGTTGAGGCTTTGAATGGTGTTTGTCTTTGTAAATTTTTATTCAAGGCAAGTTGAGATGTACCTTAACTTTTTTCAAAGTTTTTATTTATTGTATGTTTATGGGAAGTATCTCTGTGGGTATTGGAGACTTTTGATGTATTTTATTTAGATAATTGACTATCCTCTTTAGTTTCTCTGCTAGTAAATTTATCTCTAGAATAGATTACAAATTGATATCTTTGTGTTCTTGATAGTTGACAAAGATTAACTATATAATGAGCTTGCATTGGACATGATTATTTTCTAAAGGATAGTTAGGTTATTCTTAACTTATTTTGGAATGGTTGAGGCTTACTTAACACTTAGAGTATTAATGGTCTTGTAATAGCGGATGGGACCTATTATAAAGAATAATGCTAGGTTGGGTAGTTTGGAAATTACTTATTGTTTGGATTATTTATCATATTTGGTTTGCCAAGTAGGTCTTATGCATATATTATTACAAAATTGAGAATATATATATATATATATATATATATATATTGTGGTGATGCAGGAGTGGGGGCTTGAGTTGATATTATTGGCTAAAATTGAGCATTTAATTGCCATATTTACTATTATGTGGCCAGTAAAGGCCTGAGTTGTAATCATAGACCTTGCTAGTTCATTAGATTGCCTTTATTATATTGATAATACTTGAATGATGGAATTTAAATGATGTTATTTATGTCATGCATGAATATTTATACCAGTGGTTCCCTACGCGAGCTTAAATCTTGGAACATTGTCATATAGAGTGGGAGGTTGAAATATTATGAGACGTGGGGTATAATTGTGGCTTGATCAGAGAGATAGTGGTGTAGCACCTTTTGATAGCCTATTGTACACTTTTATATATACACACTCCTTGTTATTATCCCATAGTATTGGTTTATGATATTTGACTAAGCCTATTATATTGTATTGTGAGATTTCTTCATAAATGACTTCTTTTGTTGTTGAATATAAATTAATAATATTGACTCACCTAGACCAATATTCCAACCTTGTATTTGATACATCTATTGACCACTGTGTTAGGCAACCCACATTAGGATAAAGTTATAATAACCTTATTTTGTGAGTTTCTCTTTATATGTGTTTTGATTATTTTTATCTTTCTAGTAGTTGCTACACGTTGATTTTGGTGTTTTGGGATGGTTTGCACGGTCCCTAAGGCCTTTTGAAAGGCTTTGGGTGAGTTTGAGGTTATTTTGAGGTATTAATAGTTAATAGTTGACCTAATTAAATATTCTCGATTCGAATGCTAGATGGAAAAATGAACTACACCAGTAAATTCAAAATGTCAAATTCAGGTTAATAGCAGGGTTGCTGGATTTGGGGCTTTTATATCTTTTTTTGACCCTTGGTTTAAAAATAGTGAAAATAGGGTCCCAGGGTTAATTTTTTGAAAAAATTATTTTTCAAAAGTCCAACGTCACCATTGAGTCTAAAACATCAAAAATATTTTATTAGCATATAGGTTTACTTCTGTCAGGTCCCAAATGAATCTGAAGGATCCATTCAAAGATTTTGAAAACTATACCAATCAACTAGTTTTTTGAATTTGGTATAGGCAAAAAACCTTATTTCTGAATGTGGTACCTTATCTGCTAATGCGAAAAAGGAAAATTCCTTACACCACAATCATATGATGGTGGTCATAATCGTAAAGTGTAACCAAGTTGGGTTTAGTCAGTCCTTTATTCATGGATGTAATGGTCCAGTTCATGGACCTTCACAAATGTGAATCCCTGACCGCAAAGGATAAGGCCTAATTAATTGGTCAATCAGTGTTGACCTTTGTGAATATGAAGGGTTGACCGCATTCATGGGGCATTGTTCACTAAACAGTAAAAAAGTTCTATTTTCACATTTTTCCTAAATTTTGTGGAACTTTGAGCTTTGGGTTTGGGCGATTCTTACGTATTTTTCACCATTTGAGCTAGGTAAGCTCCAAAACCTTATTCCCATTATTTATCATCAATTATATCACCAAAAACACCTTTAAATAATGATTTCAAAATGGAAATTGGGATGTTTTTTTGATTAAGTTTAAAAAGGGGTTTTCTTTTATGTGGACTTTATTTTTAACCCATTTTTGCATGGATTTTCTCTTGAATACTCTGATAACCTTGGTAAATATATTTTAAACACAAAATTCTTATTTTACCCCTTTTATTTTCAAACTCAATTTTCGAATTCATTTTGGACCCCGACCAAAATATGGGTAATATGGATAGTATTGTCTTTCTTTTAATGTGTGGATGTTATATTTAAATATTGTAGTTAATTTTGAGGCCACTCACAAGGGTGAGTCTTTGTTTTAAATAACTTTGATTGAGATTTGGTCATTTCGAGGTAGGTTATTTCTTAACTTCTTTCTGATTGAGTGGGTAGCTAATAAATAAGTAAAGCATAAAATGGGACAATGGGGTTTATATTTTGAGATTATATTACTGTGTGCCCATGTGGGGGATTATATTATGTTATGGTTAGTTTGTGATATTTGATATTGTAGGGGATTATATTATGTTATGGTTAGTTTGTGATATCTGATGTTATATGTTCCCCGTATGGTGCTAGATTTAACATTATTGGTCTTATTTGTGCATTTGAATGTGTTTAGTCTAGATAGGCTTATTATGCTAGTTTCTTTATTTAAGCATTGGTTGTTTTTATCATAATAAAAATTTATAATTTAAGGGTTGATATTATATTAATGATTCCTTACATACATATTTATTATGATTGTGTCTAACTAGAGCTAACGATCAAGAATTATCGACATATTGAGTTGATTTATGGGTTTACTATATATATACATATACATATATATATATTTAGTTGATTATGAGCATTACATCCTCATTTCATACATACATACATACATATATACATATATACATACATACACACACATATATATATCATCATTTGAGTTGATTGTGAGTATTACATCCTTATTTTAGACATGCATTTATAAGAAACACTAATATTTGAAAGCAAATGAGACTTTTATGAAATCCTCTCCATGAACCAGAGCCAAAGAGGTGAGTTGAGATTGAGATAAAGATAGAGATATAGTATATGGGTTAGGAGCCCCTAATATGTCCTAACTAGTAGTTGTGATCTCGTTGGGTATATACAGAAAGTCATGTGACGGATTTCTTTATTCATTCCATCTAGATTACATTAAATTTCATTTGCATATGCATCTGGTTTGTTTTTCTTAGTTTCTAAAACACCCTAAAATTTTGCTCTTACAAAATTTCCTGAGTCTTGAACCTTTTGTGCACCATACGACTAACACCATATCACTTGTATGGTCTGGGTAAAGTTCTAGGACCCTAGTCATATGTTGGTCAATGTCACATTGTCCAAGTTATGTTCTTGGTAGGAAAAGATTCCACACTAGTCATATGTACATGATACGAGAAGTAGGGTCCCAATCGTACGTTGTCCATTGTCTAGCCTAGAAGTTTCTTCTTAGGGTATGACTTAAAGGGTAGTAGTTGTATGGTGATGGTACGAGTTAGGTAAGGGAGTTATATATTGGACAAAATGTGGTGTCAAACTTTCTAATCAAGGTATGAGTAGAATATACCACTCATATGATGTGGGTATAAATGGAGAGGTCCAACTGTACCCTCTTGTGTCTTCTACAATTTTTAAGCTAAATGTATTTTTGAATTTCCCACCCTAAGACCTTAAGATACTATGTCTTATAATAGTTTTTGGATTTTTTTTCCTCATATTAGAAGTTCAAAACACTCTCAAAGCTCTCTAAAAACATCTCAAGGAGATTACGCTAGCATTTCATCATGGTGGTCATCTAGAGGCTTAAGGATCAAAATCTCTCCTCGAATCTCCATAACTCAGGCATGTTACCCTTCCTTCATTGTTAGTTAACAAAAATAATATGTTTTAAACATTGTTCATGTTTCATTACTAGTGGTTTTAAAATCTATGGCTATGGGTTGAATGCATATGGTTGAGTATTGTTCTCTCATGATTTAACTTGTGTTTAAACATATTTTAACAATGGTTTTGCATATGTGGGTGCTTGGAAATTATGATTTAAACTAAGGGGTCCTGGTTAACCCCATCTTGATAGGTTTTGGCTTAAATAATTGTTTGATTATGGTATGTCCTCAACTTATTTGTGAAAATATAAATGAGAAGAATTTTGTCACATATGAATAGTGTTTTGAACTATGGCATTGGCCTATAAATGTTAATGATTGGTAAATGGTTTTATGAAGGCCTTCTTGGTTGTAAATTATTTTGAATCATAACCTTTGTTGTTTAATTGGCTAAATGGGTTCGAATCATTAAGTGTTAAATTTAATTGGTGTCTTAGTGTAGACAATGGGTTTAAGTATCAAAGTGATTTGATAATTGTTATGGTATGTTGTCCGCTTGCAAGTGGGGTTGGTATGACAATACCAATGAAATACCTTTCGTAAGTAATTTTATAGATAGTTGTGTATGTGTGTAATGAATTTTTTAAATTGGGAATTAAAGCAAGATATGTAGTCGGGCCGTGAAAGTGAAGTCCAAAGGAATAACACTAGAAACCGCACTAACCGATGTAGACGTCTATATGATTAAGAGGTTTGAGTCCCCCGAATAGATATATTAATGGGAGGTTTAAGTCCCCCATATTGTATACATTGGTTCATAAATTACTTTGATTATGCCGAAAGTCTCGAGTCCCTCATAATAACATATATGGTTATGGATATTCTCTAGTTTGTATGGATACACACATTAGGGCCCTTTAATTTAGGAGAGAGTTGGGCCTATATAGCCTGTGGGTGCCTTGTTACATAAAGATTGTGCTACACAACCCAAGTTAAAGTTTAAAAAGTTTATGTTAAGCTTTGCTTCCTATCCTGACACAATATATATATAAAACATGTGATTTCATATGATGATTTGACTTGGTTTTTTAATGATGGCATTATTTTATTCCTCTATGCCTGAGTTACGTACTAGCATTCCAACCATTAACCATCTTTATATGATGTATCCCCATGAGATATAGGGACTGGAGTTTCTTCTTTTCCTCTGCAGTGACTAGGTGTTCGAATGGTTTGTGAGTTGACATTGAAGTGGTGATCTTTCATTCTTCAAAAGGAATTCATTTAATAGTCTTTATCTGCTATGCATTAGACTTTGTTAGAATGGTTTTTGGCTATTGTCGGAGGTATGTCCCGATAATTTTATTGACTTAGGATTGTAAAGGCTTTGTTGATTACTGTAGGCTTGAGTGTGTTGGTTCAATTTATTGTTTGGTGGATTGTCTTAGACATTTAATGAGATTTAAATAGATGTATCTTACTCTATCTTCATATATGCTTGGGATTTAGGTGAAGCTAAATAGGTGAAGCTATTCCAACTTCTAGGGTCCCGACCCGTTCAAGGGTCAATGCATCTAATTGTCCTTATAGGGTCCCTCTTGTCCCTACTGATCCTACTTCTAAGGGTGACACTTATACTCATTCGCCTCCTGGGAGGTTACCAATGCTGAGTTCTATTGCTCCATTACCCTATTAACTCAGTTGGTGACATCATAGTCACAACAGTTTGGTTCTGCTAGTGTTGCTATGGGATCATCTAAGGACTCTAGAATTGGTAAATTTATGAGGTTGCATCCTCCAATGTTTACTGATATAAAGGTTGAGGAGGATCCTCAATGATTAATTGATGAGATAGAGAAGATCCCTTGGGTTATGCATGCTTTGGAGGTTGTAGGTGTGAACTTTGTTGACAACCAATTAAAAGATATAGCGTGCCAGTGGTACGTAGAGTGGGAACAGTCAAGATTTGAGGGTGTTGGTTCTCTTTATGGGATGATTTTTCTAGTGCATTTTTGGACCGCTTCTTTCCTATGGAATTGAGGAAAGCTAAGGTGGAAGAATTTTTGGACTTAAAGCAAGAAAGGATAAAAGTCAAGGAGTATTCTTTGAAATTCCATCAGTTGTACCTGTATGCTCTGGAATTAGTATATGATATGAGGGCCCAGATAAGAAAGTTCAATTTGAGATTGTCTGGTGAGTTGATTCATAAGAGTAAGGTGGCCTTGTTGATCAAGGACATAGACATATCTAGATTGGTTGTGTATATGCATTAGGTCAAAGAGGAGAAAAGAAGCAGGCTAAAATTTATGAGTGGCAGAGTAAGAGGTCTCAATTTTAAGAATAGAGTGAGGGAAAATAGTATAGTAGGAATTGGCCTAATAGAAAGAGTTTGGAGAGTCCTAACTACTATTTAATGGCTAGTTCTCCCTACCGAAATCCTTTGGGAGACAAATATTTTCAGGGTGGCGATGCTTTAAAGGCACAGAGTGCCTAATCTCAGGCCTGTGTAGCCCAATCAGTACCATTCTACCCTTCTTGCAGATTCTATGGTCAATATTATCGTGATCAGTGTGAGAAAGAAAGGAATCGATGTTTTATGTCTAGTCAGATTTGGCATATATAGTGGGATTGTCCCTCTAGAGTTTCTTCTAGGGAAAAGAAGGTTTTATGTTGCCTCTTCATCCGCTTTTGTACCAAAGGGTGCCACATCTGGCTCCGACACTAGTCCAAAATATCTGTAAGATATCACTACTCATCAGGAGTTTGAGGTATCTCTGGATGTTATTACTGGTATGTTAAAACTCTTTTCCCATGATTTGTACTATTTACTTGATCTAGGGTCCTTTTTATTTTATATGACCCTATTTGTGGTTGTGCATTTTGGATTTTGTCCTGAGTGTTTGTCTGATCTTTTTTCTATTTCTACCCTAATAGAAGACTTTGTGGTTTTCAGAAGAGTCTATAAGGGGTGTGTTGTAGCTGTTGATACTAGAGAAACTCTAGTGGACTTGATAGAGTTAGACATGGTTGATTTTGATGTTATTTTGGGAAGTGACTAGATGCACTTGTGTTATGCTTCGTTACATTGCCAGAATCATAAGGTCATGTTTAAATTTCCTAATGATCAAATTGATGAGTTAATGATTCTAACTTTGAGGGTCTTTCTTTCCGTTCTGTCCTGGTGGTGAATGAGTTTCCCGAGGTCTTCCCTCATGGACTTCTCGATGTCCCTCTCGATAGATAGATCGATTTTGGTATTAATCTTATTCTAGACTCTTATCTAATTTCTACTCCCCCATATATAATGGCTCCACGATAGTTTAAGGATCTTAAAGAGCAATTGGAAAGTCTTTTAGGCAAAGGTGTAATCCATCCTAGTGTTTCCCTATTGGGTGCACCTGTCTTGTTTGTACAAAATAATAATGGTTCCCTTCGGATGTGTATTGATTACCGACAGTTTAATAAGGTGATGGTAAAGAATAAGTACCCACTTTCAAGAATTGATGATCTCTTTGATTTGCTTCAGGGTATCAAATTCTTCTCTAAGATCGATCATCGGTCCGGGTATCATTAGTTAAAGACTAGGAAAGTGTATTTCACTAAAATAGATTTTTGTACCTGGTATAAGCATTTTAAGTTCTTGGTGATGTTATTTTGTTTTACTAATGCCCCTATGGCATTAATGGATTTGATAAATAGGGTCTTCCGTTTGTTTCTATACCTATTTAGGAATGTCATCATTGATGACATTTTAGTGTACTCTAAGAGTAAGGAGGATCATGAAAATCACCTCCATCTTATGTTGCATACTTTAAAAGATCAGCATTTGTATGCTAAGTACTATAAATATAAATTCTGGTTGAATGTCGTAACTTTTTTGGGTCATGTCGTGTCTTGTGAGGGGATTATGGTGGATCATCAGAAAGTTGTTATGGTTAAGAAATGGGCTATACCCAGAACTCCAACTGATATTTGGAGATTCTTTGGTTGCTACATCCTATTTTATGTTGTTCCATCAATACATCTCCTTAAGCAACCTATTCTAGGAATTATATGTCCTCGTTTGAGTCATTGTATAGTAGGAGGTATAGGTCTCCTATTGGGTATTCTTGAAGGTGCCTCCTATGAAGGGAGTAATGCAGTTTGGAAAGAAGGGTAAGCTCGGTCCCTGGTAGTTGGCTTGCATCTAGTTTTGAGAAGGGTTGGTAATGTTGCACATAAGTTGGAATTACCCTCTAGCATGAGTTCCATCCATCTGATATTCTATGTGTTCATGTTGCAGAAATGTATGGGTGATCCTTCATTTGTTGTCCCTTTGGAGAACATTGATGTTTTTGATTCTTTGTCCTATGAGAAGGTCCTGGTGAGGACTTGGATTGGCAAGTTCATCGGTTGTAAATGAAAGATGTGGCTTCAGTGAAGGTTCTAGGGCGGTACCAAAATTTCGAGGAAGCTACTTGAGAAGTCGGGAGGAATGATGATAGGCGAATTTACACGCCTATATCAATATATTTTGCCCATATTTGTGACAAGTTTTGAGAACAAATTATATATTTTATGCACTTTTAGTCCTTTTTCCTGTAAGTGAGCTAAAGAACATAATTAGCAAAGTTTCAGGTATAAATGATGCAGAATTCAGCATTTTGTGGATGACTTGACGCCAAAGAAAGCTCACGAAGGAAGGAAAGGGAGCTTGGACGCCTAAAGGACCAAAAGTGATGCATGAAAAATCTGTCCCGGGCTAAAATAGCATTTTTGAAGACTTTGGGGACCAGCAGTAACCTATTAGGATTAGGATAATAATGCAGTAATTTATTAGGATTAGGATAATGATACATTAACCTAGTACAATTGGGTTAAGTATTTCATTAGCTTAGAAGGATTTGGTTAAGTATTTCATTAGCTTAGTAGGAATAGGTTATGGGTATTATAAATACCCTATCTTGCTAGAGATTTTTAATTCATTTCTCCCTTAGTGGAGAGATTCATTCACTTACTATTCCAACAATTCTAATTCTTCCATTAATTCTATTTTTATTCTTCTTCTATTCTTCTATTAAATTCCACAACAAGAGAGACGTTACTTTGCAAAGGACTTCACGCCATGCTCACCCTTACACCTAACGTGCAAATCTTTATTGGGGTACAATGATCATGTTTATTGTGACTTCCTTCGCACTTATGGGTAACTAAACCTCTCTGTTGGGGTTATGGAAGCCGAATGAGATACTATCTATTGCTGTGAGTTTCTGAGTTCGTGACACGTATGCTGCTCATATCATTATTCTCTTCATCTTAATGCAAATTCTTGTGGCTGCAGACGCATAGAATAACGCCAGTATAACATTTAACTTGTTCGAAAGAAAAGTTATATGTCTGGAAAAGAGATAATGTCAAGGTAGTAGGGTCCCACCCCCTATTAAAAAGTTAGTGTCGTAACTGGATTAACCTCTTGGAGAATTCGTACCGTTAGACACGCTTTAAGCTCGAAAGAGTTAAAGTGAAATAATCCTCGAATAGGTCGAAAGACGCCTGGATTTACCATCGAATACAATTCTCTATAAGCACATGCATGTCTGAATTCAACACACTCATAGGCAATAGAGACGTATAACTCAGAAGGTGGACATAACCCCAACTCCTCAATTCTCATTGTTTCACAACCTACGAAACTTTCTTTCCTTTTTACGTTGCTATTTTCAGTTTTTACTTTATTATTTCGGTTACACATTACAATCCCCCCTTTTTACGAGACTTGCACTAAAAGTCTAGTAATCGTTGCTTACTTGTTGACCAAGCTATTCCCTGTGGGATCGACACCCAACCCAGGTTGGGTTCTATATTTGCTAACGACCGCTTTACACTCCTACGAGAGCTGTAGATTGAGCGTTATCAAGAATTGGCGTCGTTGCCAGGGAATACGAGTGTCAATTAAGTTTGTGATAATTACTAGACCCTTTGGTCAAAGATTCTCGTACTTTTACTTTTAGTTGTTGCTTTTGTTTTATTCAGGTTTGTTCAGTGCATCAATGGATGCACAACGTGAAATTGAAAGGATGGTTGCTCAAGCGCATCAACAGAATATTAATAACCCAGGCCGTGCAACAAATCCTGATGATGAGGACCTGGGCGATGAGGAGCTACTAAACCGACGGCATACTACTGATATGGCGGCACCCATGCAGAGAAGAGATCGTCAAGCTAGGTTTAGGCCTGAACGCCGAGCTATGCAAATACCGTTCGATGATGATGATGACGATCTGGACGAAGCTGGTGCCACAGGAGCTATTATTCTTCCGCCATTAGCACCCGGAGCAAAGTTTAATATCACTAGCACCATGATTCAGCTTTTGCAACTCAAGGGATTATTTGGTGGACTAGCAGGCGATGATCCGAATATGCATCTCATCAACTTTATTTCTACATGCAAGTCATTCGACAATCCTGGCGTTGGACAGAATGCAATTCGACTGTGCTTATTTCCATTGTCTCTGTCTGGGGAGGCAACTCTATGGTTGAATGGGCTAACTTCTGATTCTATTATAAATTGGAGGCAATTGAAAGACGCTTTCCTATAAAGATTCTTTCCGCCATCCAAGAAAGCACAGTTGAGAGATGAGATCAGCAATTTTCGACAGCTTCCAACTGAAGCCCTCCACGAAACATGGGAGAGGTTCAAGACGAAGCTTATGCGGTGCCCGAACCATCACATGACCAATGTCCACTTGATGGAGATATTATACAGAGCTTTGAATTCGGTGACTAAGCCAGTGGTTGATAATGCGGCTGGAGGATCATTCATGGACCTCACCTTTGGGCAAGCAAGCAATATGCTAGATCGGATGACAAAGCAAAGTAGATCTTGGCGTACCAGGGATTCTGAGGTAGCAAGCCCCACATTATCTATTGGCATGATTGCTGAACAAAGGAGAAGAGAAGAAGAACGTGATCAAGACAAGGTGCACATGAAAATGCAGATGGATCTTCTTACAAAGCATCTATTATCAGGGAAGACCAAAAAAGTTAAAGTTGTTGCATCACAAGGAAGAGAGGAATCCGATTCCGAGGAAGAAGCCAACTACTTGAACAATCAGGGGGGTTTCAGAGGCAATGCCCAAGGAAACCAAGGTCGGAACTATTTTGATAATTCAGGATATAAGGACCGTGATCAAGGTAGTTGGAAGGATAAGACTGACAGGAGTGGTTTTTATGTTCCTCCTGGAAGACATGACACCGCTGCATCTGGTTCCGGAAAATATGTCAATGGAAGATATGATGGCTAAACTATTGAAAGGAGTAGAGGCAACTAATACGGGAGTGAATAAGGTGAAGAACGACTTGTCCTCAATGAAGCAATTGGTTGACTCGCATTCCACTTCAATAAAACAGCTGGAGCAACAATTGAGTCAATTATCTGCGGCATTCAATCAAAGAAAGGCTGGTACTTTACCTAGCAACACTGTGCAAAATCCAAGGAATGATGGATCATGCATGTCCATTACTACCCGAAGTGGTAAGGTGCTGGAAACTTCAGCAAAAGGCAAGCAAGCGGTTGACGAAGTAGTGGACATTGATGATAAGGCGAATGGGAAAGATGCCATAGCAGCTGATCCTGACGTCCATAACATCACCCCTCATGATTTGCAACCTGAAAAAGTTGAAAAACGAAAGCAAGAGGAGAAGAAAGCCGAGGAGAGAACAATCCCATACCCACCACCACCTTTTCCTCAAAGATTGAAGAAGGTGGCGGATGATACGAAGTTCAGCAAATTCATGAATATGTTAAAGCAGCTGACTATTAATGTTCCGTTGGTAGAGGCACTTGAAAAAATGCCTGGGTATGCGAAATTTATGAAAGATCTTTTGACAAAGAAGCGGGCAGCAAGCTATGAGTTGAAAGATACTGTTCATCATCGCAGCGCTATTGCTACCCGATCACTAGTTCAGAAAAAGGCCGACCCCGGTGCTTTCACTATTCCTTGCACGGTTGGATCTATGAATTTTTCTAAGGCATTGTGCGATTTGGGAGCTAGCATCAATTTGATGCCACTATCCATCTACAAGAAGTTGGGGTTAGGCGATCCGACACCAACCAATATGAGGCTCGTGATGGCTGATAGGTCGGTAAAACGACCTGTGGGTATTGTTAATGATGGGTTGGTGAAGGTTTCTTCATTCATCTTTCCTGCAGACTTCGTTATTTTGGATTGCGAGGTGGATTATGAAGTTCCCATAATCTTGGGACGTCCTTTCCTTGCAACTAGAAGTGTGCTTATTGACATGAGAGCTACTGAGCTTTTGTTCCGGTTGAATGACGAAGTGGTCCACTTTGATATATGCAAAGCAATGAAGCAACCCAGCGATATGGATGTGTTCTCCGTAGCTTATGAGGATAAGAAAGCATTATATGTAAAGAAACAGCTTACTGTTGAGCCATTGTCTGCTGCACTGCTGAATGTTGAGCATGAGGATGATGAAGATTATGAAGAAACGATGTGTGCTCTAACAGGAATAGGATCCTATTCTCATACTCCTAAGAAGTTGGACCTTGATCTTACGAATCAACCTTCACCAACAGCGAAGACTTCCATTGAAAAGACACCAATGCTAGAATCGAAAGAGCCCCCCAATTATCTAAGGTATGCGTTCTTGGGAAGTGGAAATACACTTCCGGTGAGTGTGGCAGATGATTTAAGTGAACAGCATGTAGAGGCTCTCATCTGTGCTCTGATGAGGTACAAGAGAGCTATGGGTAGGAAGATTGATGATATAATTGGTATCCCTCCTGAGATATGTATGCACAAGAGTCATCTCGAACAAGATTGCATGCCTACAAGTATGTATCAACGTCGTCTGAATCCATTCAGAAAACGATGCCCCATCTATCTCGATGAAGTCTAAGTAATCGAGATAGCTATGTCGTGCCGCGACAATAAATCAAGCACTTGGTGGGAGGCAACCTATCATTTTTAAATATTTTTAATTGTTTTTGTTTTCTTAGGATTTTGTCGAGCCACGACCAAAACTAAGGCTCTTGATGGGAGGTAACCCATCGTACTAATCGTTTTTATTGGTTTTGAGCAAATATAGGTGCGAGAAGTATTCAATGAGGAGATTGGTTTCAAATGACGATTTGGACGTATTGTATGGTAAAGGTGGTAAGTTAGGAATAAGGATGCATAAGGCTATGGATTGAGCATTGCTCATGCCAAAATAGGCATCGAGGAAGGCTAGGCCCAGGTAAAACTAGGCCATGAACAATGCAAAACCTATACTATAGCCTAAGGTTTCGGAATCTAGTGTGCAAAGACATAGGCGCCGCCCATGCTTAAGTGTTCTATACACTATGCGCCGCCTATGATATAGCATTAGGTATCAGTATCTCAAATGCCATACACTATGCGGCGCATATGTCCCTAAATTCTATACACTATGCGCCGCATATGTCCCTAAATGCACTACACTATGCGCCGCCTATACTATGATTATGCAAAGCACTATGCGCCGCATAGAGGTCATTTTTGTCTCCAAAACCATTTGTAAATGGGTCAAAACCCGACCCATTCTTTTTCTATATGAAGGGTACTTAGTCTTGAAACATAACCACATTGGAAATTGACCTAAAGGCGCCGCACATCCACCCAAATCTTCTCAAAACTTTTCCTTTTGCTCTATTTCTTCACAAGAATATCTCCAAAGGCTTCAATCACGTAAGTACTCTTTTAGTCTTCATCTATTTCTTGTAAGTACTACGTTGCTATGTCTATCATGAATTTCTACATCTTGAAGAAATATTGGTGATGTTAAAGTGTTTGAATTGTTGATGCAAAACCATGTGAGTGAACATGTATGTTAGGATAATCTTAACTTGTTTCCGACATGAATTTGGTTTTAATTGCATTGTCATACTCTTTGCGGAATTGCTATGGTGATGAACATTGCATAGTCTTGTCACTTGTATACCTATATGTTAGGCTATCCCGTTCATCGGGATAGGACTTATAGTTGCCTACCGACATAGGAGGTTGTAATTGTTGATAGAAACTATACCATGATGTAATCCCTATGTAGTAATCTTATTATACCTAACATGAAAGTATTACAAGGGTTCCAAGAAGTGATACATCTCTGATTTTCTTGTCGGAATTTAGCCCCTAAAACGTATGTCGATGAAGTCTAAGTAATCGACCACTTTCACTTCACTAGTTTGTGCCAACAACCTAAGTGTGGGGTGGTACCCCTACTGCTTGTTCATAGATTGTATCCATTGAGATGATGCTAACATGACTCTATTGAGATCTCAAGTACAATGGCACCAAAAGACAAGGTAAAGATAAGGCTACCACTTCACAAAAAGGCAAGAAAAGAGGCAAAAAAAGAGCAAGGAGAACCCTCCTCGATGAAAACACCTCGACTCACTCTTGGAATTAAGTGGGATACTTATGAGGAACTTCTAAGGATGACGACTTTGATGATGATTCCGATGCAAGGGGTATGACCCCAGACATAGAGAATTAGTCCGACTTCTTATTCATGTTTGTTTGCTTAGTTTTCTCGTTTTGTTTTTTCAGTAGTAAATTTTTTTTTAACGTAGCTTCGCATGAAATTATTCTAATAGACAGCATGAGATTATAACAAGAGTATGTGCTACAATTATGACTATTGAGACGTTTTAGGCTCTAATTGTGACTCACTATGTGATATTGTGTGGTTCAATTCCTTCACTTGTTGGGTCAAGAGTCTATACTACTTCCAATCAAGTCGACCATGTGCCTTGTGTGTGAGAGATTAATAATATATTCTATGTTTGTGGCTGATGCTAGAACTTGCCTGGTATGTATGCAAAGCGAAAATAAGGAGTGTAAGTTTAGGAGATGATTTAGGCATTTCTTTGGCAACCTGTACATATTTACCTTCGTTTTACCTACCCATGGACATCATCCTAGTTAAACCCTTTTGAGCCTTTAGCCTATTTTCTTTGATGAACCTCATATGTAAGCCTAATCCATTTTTTCAAGACCGTAATTTGATCCAAAATCCTAAGTGCTTTAAAGTGCAAAAGTCATGTGACGAAATAAGAGGAAATTGGGTGAGTATGATGCTCTAAATTTTAGTGATGCTTGAATGTGTTATGAAAAAAAAATTGCTATCATAAAATGTATGTTATGAAAAGAAAAAGGAAAAAGAAAGTTGAAAAGTGAGTTATGCTTTAAATTGAAAAACAAAAGAGGAGAACAAGGGTGGTAGAATAAAAGAAAGAAGAAAGGTTGAAAGAAAAAAATGTCAATGATACAATGTGATGTATTAAAGTTCTTAGGAACTTAGTCACTATTTCTGGCCAAAATAGTCCTACCCGGCCCTTAGCCTACATTACAACCATCAAAAGTCCTATTTGATCCTAATCTTAGCATTCTGACATTTAGTGGAGTATTACACTAAGGGCAAACCTATGGTCATCAGCTCCTGCATACGAATTCTTTGTGAGAGCGAGAGCAAGGATATTTTGATACCCATGTTTGAAAAATATGCTATACTTGTGAGTGACTATGGGTAATATATTGTGAGACACACATGGTTGATGAGTTTTGGATAGTTGTACATGATTCTTTGTGCCTTAACTTTTGAATATGAGTTGACCGCCATCACGAGTCTATGCTAGAGGTTAAATGGTTTATACTAATGATCGGAAAACTACTCTTTGTTGATAATTGTTGTGCTTGTCTTAACGAATGTTTTGTGTTGTTGCTGTGAAACCCTAAGTTGATGTTTAGAGGGACATGATATTTTGTTCGAGGACGAACAAAGCTTCAAGTGTGGGGTGTTGATGATAGGCGAATTTACACGCCTATATCAATACATTTTGCCCATATTTGTGCCATGTTTTGAGAACAAATTATATATTTCATGCACTTTTAGTCCTTTTTCCTGTAAGTGAGCTAAAGAACATGATTAGCAAAGTTTCAGGTATAAATGATGCAGAATTCAGCATTTTGTGGATAACTTGACGCTAAAGAAAGCTCACGAAGGAAGGAAAGGGAGCTTGGACGCCTAAAGGACCAAAAGTGATGCATGGAAAATCTGTCCCGGGCTAAAATAGCATTTCTGAAGACTTTGGGGACCAGCAGTAACCTATTAGGATTAGGATAATAATGCAGTAATTTATTAGGATTAGGATAATGATACATTAACCTAGTACAATTGGGTTAAGTATTTCATTAGCTTAGTAGGATTTGGTTAAGTATTTCATTAGCTTAGTAGGAATAGGATATGGGTATTATAAATACCCTATCTTGCTAGAGATTTTTAATTCATTCCTCCCTTAGTGGAGAGATTCATTCACTTACTATTGCAACAATTCTAATTCTTCCATTAATTCTATTTTTATTCTTCTTCTATTCTTCTATTAAATTCCACAACAAGAGAGACGTTACTTTTCAAAGGACTTCACGCCATCCTCAGCCTTACACCTAACGTGCAAATCTTTATTGGGGTACAATGATCATGTTTATTGTGACTTCCTTCGCACTCATGGGTAACTAAACCTCTCTGTTGGGGTTATGGAAGCCGAATGAGATACTATCTATTGCTGTGAGTTTCTGAGTTCGTGACACGTATGCTGCTTATATCATTATTCTCTTCATCTTAATGCAAATTCTTGTGGCTGCAGACGCATAGAATAACGCCAGTATAACATTTAACTTGTTCGAAAGAAAAGTTATATGTCTTGAAAAGAGATAATGTCAAGGTAGTAGGGTCCCACCCCCTATTAAAAAGTTAGTGTCATAACTGGATTAACCTCTTGGAGAATTCGTACCGTTAGACACTCTTTAAGCTCGAAAGAGTTAAAGTGAAATAATCCTCGAATAGGTCGAAAGACGCCTGGATTTACCATCGAATACAATTCTCTATAAGCACATGCATGTCTGAATTCAACACACTCATAGCCAATAGAGACGTATAACTCAGAAGGTGGACATAACCCCAACTCCTCAATTCTCATTGTTTCACAACCTATGAAACAATATTTCCTTTTTACGTTGCTATTTTCAGTTTTTACTTTATTATTTCGGTTACACATTACAATCCCCCCTTTTTACGAGACTTGCACTAAAAGTCTAGTAATCGTTGCTTACTTGTTGGCCAAGCTATTCCCTGTGGGATCGACACCCAACCCAGGTTGGGTTCTATATTTGCTAACGACCGCTTTACACTCCTACGAGAGCTGTAGATTGAGCGTTAGCAAGGACATTTCCTATTCTCAATTCTAGAAAATCGTGCTTGAGTTATGTGTTGTTCTTAAAATCTTGTTTCCTATCTTTATTGTTGATAGATAGTGAATTCCATGATATTCTATTTTTTATATCAAAAGGTAAAATTAGACACGTTTGACGCTTAATCGTGCTTGTATTTCCTCATCCTATCATCCGAAGACGAATGATCCTAAGGGGGGAAACTGAAATACCCCAAATTTTAGCTCTAGTAAATTTTCCTGAGTCTTGAACCTTCTTTGCATCATACACTTACACCAAACCTCTCGTATGGTATGGGTACGGGTGTAGGACCTTAGTCATATGTTGGTCAGTGTAACATTGGCCAAGTTTTGTCCTTGGAATAAAAAGACTCTATACGAGTCATATGTATATGATACGAGAAATAGGGTTCCAGCCGTATATTGTCCTGTGTCTAGCCTAGATGTTTCCGTCTTAAGGTACGACTTGAAGGGTAGTAGTCGTATGGTGATGGTATGAGTTCAGTGAGGGAGTCGTATGTTGAACAAAATATGGTGTCTGACTTTCTTATCAGGGTATGAGTAGAAGGTACCGCTCGTATGATGTGGCTATGAGTGGAGGGGTCCAGTTGTAACCTTTTGCAAGTCTTCTACACCTTTTAAGCCGAGGGTATTTTAGATATTTCCCACCCTAAGCCCTTAAGACCCCATGTCTTATAACACTTTTTGCCCTTTCATTCCTTACTTTAGAAGATCAAAACAATCTCAAAACTCTCTAAAAACCACTCAAGGAGATTGGTCTAGGGTTTCATCAAGGAGGTCATCTACAGGCTTAAGGATCAAAATCTTTCTGTGAATCTCCGTAACTCAGGCATGTGACTCTTATTTCATTGGTAGTTCACAAAAATCATATGTTTTAAACATTATTCATGTTTCATTACTGGTGGTTTTGAAATCTATGTTTGAGGGTTGAATGCATAATGTTGAGTATTGTTCTCTCATGATTTAACTTGTGTTTATACATGTTTTAATAATGGTTTTACACATGTGGGTGCATGTAAATTGAGATTTAAACTAAGGAGTCAAGGTTTACCCTAACTTGATAGTTTTTGGCTTGTATAATGGTTTTACTATGGTATGCCCTCAACCTATTTGTGAAAATGTAAATGAGAATAATCTTTTCACATATGAATTGTGTTTTGAACTATGGCATTGGCCTATAAATGTGGATGATTGGTAAATGGATTTATGAAGGATTTGTTGGTTATAAATTGATTTTAATCACAACATTTTTTGTTTAATTAGTTAAATGGGTACGAGTCCCTTAATGTTAAATTGAATTGGAGTCTCGATCTAGACAATCGATTTAAGTCCCTAAGTGATTTGATAATGGTTATGGCATATTGTCTGCTTGTAAGTGGGGTTTGTATGACAATACCAATAGAATGTCTTCATTAATTAATTGGATTAATGGTTGTGTATGTGTGTAATGAATGTTTTAAATTGGGCTTAAAAGTAGAATGTGTAGCTGGGCTGTGAAAATGGAGTCCGAAGGACTAACACAGGAGACCGCGCTAGGCTGTGCGGGTATCTATATGACTGGGAGGTTTGAGTTCCCCAAATGGATATATGAATAGGTGGTTCGAGTCCACCATATTATATATATTGGTACTTAAGTCACCTTGATTATGCTAGGAGGTTTGAGTCCCCCATAATGATATATAGGGTAATGGATATTCTCTGGTTCGTGCGGCTACACGCACTAGGGCCCTTCCATCTAGGTGAGAGTTGGACCCATATAGACTGTGGGTTCCTTGTTACATGACGGTTATGCTACACAACCCAAGTTAAGGTTTAAAAAATTTATGCTAAGCCTTGCTCCTTATCCCGGTACTATATGTATGTATACATGTGATTGATCATGATGATTTAACTTGGTTTTGAATGATGACATTATTTTATTCCTCTATCCCTTAGTTACATGATAGCATTTCAAACACTAACCGACTCTCTATGTTGTATCCCCGGGTGATATAGGGAGCAAAGCATCTTCGTCTTTTCCTTCGTAGTGACCAGGTGTCCGGGTGGTTCGTGAGTTTACATTGAAGTGGTAAGCTTCCATTCTTCGAAAGTATTAATTTGATGGTCTTTACATCCTATGTCTTAGACTATGGTAGATTTGGTTTTGGCTACTATCAGAGCATGTCCCAACATTTTTATTAACTTTGAATTGTAGATGCTTTGTGGATTACTGTGTATTTTGGTGTGTTGGTTAAGTGTGTTGTTTAGTGGATTTGATTAAACATTTAATGATCTTTCCATTGTCGTATCTTACTCAATCTTGGTATATGTTCTTGATTCACCCAACAATTAAGGTTGGTGAGCTGTCTAGGTTAGGTAAAGGGAGTGATCTTTGGTCCATGTGCGACTTGAGATACCCATCACGGCCAGACCCTGGTTCAAGTCATGACAGTTTCCTTGACTGAAGCTTTGTTTTGTGCATTTTCTTTTTTATCTGTGTTGTTTCTATTTCTGCGTAATTATCTATATTAGAACTATTTGTTCAGATGTTGTGAGCTATCATTTGGGACTTTTCTACTTGCAAGTGATGTTCTCATAGTATATTTTATTTATCTTATTTCTGCTTCGCTCAGTCAGCCTACGATACCTACTAAGTACAAGTCTCCCTTTTGGAGTAGATCCTAGTATGAGTATGACTCACGAGGTAATATTGGTGAGACTTCATAGTACTAGCCCACTCTAGGCTTTTCATAGTCTACACCAGTCCTCCCCTATCTATTAGTTGTCTTTACTCCTACTTCAGAGCCAGAATATGTATTTTTAGTTTCAAATATTTTATTAGATGCTCTTATGCTATGACATTAGATTTTGGGATTAGATTTGTGGATTTCCTTCATGTTGCATTTCAATTATATTTTATTTTTTGGTCAAACGAACAACTTGTATTATCTTCAACAACTACAGCTGAACTTTTTGGAGCAATACAATACAAAATAAAAAAATTGCTACTTATCATACAAAAACTCAACCACTCATCCCCTATTTTTTAGTCTTTGATCCTATGCATTTGTTGTTATGTATATAATTTCTCTATCCAAGCTCTATCTCTACAGTTTATTCTACCATGTAGCGGATCAAAAAAGATACTCTTGTTGTCCTGTTGTATTTTTCTCACCACATTTATATACCTTAGAACCATAATGTGCCACAGGGCTAGATTCCTTGCATGCCAAATGTGATATATTCGCGTTGCAACTATTACCCAGATGATACTTCTACTTATCTTACCTACTGCTTTTTTTACCATTCTTCTCCTTATATTCTACTGTTCTACGTTGTGCGAAGTTATGTTCAGCCAACCCAAGATCCCTTCCAAGTATAGATATGAGAATTTGCATTAAAAGATTAAATCCTTAATTGATTCAAGAGCTAGATCATACAATAAATACTTATCATTTTGGCAGACACCCCCTTTTACCAACATAGTTCTTGTTAACAGCCTTCAATGCACTGCCTACTAGCTAATGAAGTGATGTTTTGGTGTATTATGTATATTACATACACCCTTCCACCACGATCATTCATTATTAGCCCTTGTCCTCCAGTAATACCCACTATGAAAGGTGTATTTACCCCAACTTTTAACAAGTGATTCTGAATGTACCCACCCCTAAATTTTCCTTTAATTGTGCAGATTTTTCTCAAATACCAACAACAGTCATGAGGTGGTTGATTTTTCCACCAATTCATCCCATTTAAATCGACATGATCCACCCATTTCACCCATAAGTTATCAGTTTTACATGCCACATACCAAACATACTTTGCAATTGTAGCCTCATTCCATACAACAACAATGCTCAATCCTCCTTTCTTTGCTATGCATAAACCATCCCATGCAACTAAAGGGGATTTATTTATATGTATAGCTATGCTCCATAAGAAATTCCTACAAACTATTGTAATACCTTTTAACACCTTCTTTGATAGGAAAAAAATAAAAGACCAATATAAATGCATGTGTATTAAGATGAATTGACAAATTGTACTCGACCCGCATGTGATAGGTTCCTTGTGCCCCATGTTTTGATTCGGCTAATCATCTTATCCAACAAAACTTCATAATCCATTGATGGGAATTTTTTTGCTGATAATGGAACCCTAAATATCTAAAAGGCAATGCACTCATAATGTACCTAATTAAATCTCTTAGATTTTCAAGTACCTGAGTATTCATAGTTGTAAGGAATATGATATATTTGCAAGAATTTGTACACAAACAAGAAGTGGATAAGAAAGTCTTCAATCCTCAAATCATAAGCACCAAAGAGTCAAATACACCTTTGCAAAAGAGAAACATATTATCTGCAAAGCATAAATGGTTAAGTCTCCTACTTATGCACTTAGAGTGGAATGGAAAACCCTCTTGGTCAGCCACCCAATCCATCATCCTTGAAATATATTCCATACATATTATAAAGACCAAGGGGATATAGGGTCCGCATTTTACAACCCTATTTTCTCTTTTATCTCTCCATACACACCACCATTTATGGCAAGGGTATACTTTGTAGCGGTAATACACTCCATTATGAGATTTCTAAACATAAATGGGAAGTTCAAACCATATAGCATCTCTTGTACAAATTCCCATTCAACTATATGGTAAGTTTTTCTTAGATCAATTTTAATAATTCAACTTTTTGTTGTGGCTTTTCTATTGTATAGCCTCACTAGGTCCTGAGAGATAAATATGTTTTGAACTATTATTCTGCGAATTATAAAAGCACTTTGCGTATTTGATATAATACATGAAATTGGTCTATGATCAGCTACTATCGGATATCCTTTAGGGATCAGTGTGATCACAGTACCATTTAAACCCGGTAGCATTTTCCTTGTTTCAAAGAATTCCATGACCCCAAAAACCATATTTCTCTCTACTATATCCCAACTATCTTTAAATACATTCTTCCAAATCCATCAGGGCTAGGGTCTTTATCCCAATCAATATCCCACAAAGCTAATTTAATCTTTTTTTATAGTGACCTCCTACACCACCAGTCTATTTTTTTCATTTGATAATACAGCTCCCCTTATAATAATCCTACTAATAGTTGTTGTCTCTCATTCATACTGGTACCAAGTAACTTAGTGTAATAGTCAATAACTGCAATACTTATCCCTTCCATGTAAGCTTTTACTTCCCCGGGAGTGTTCTTAATAGCTAAAATTTTATTCTTGTTCCTTCTAGACTTTAGATAACTGTGAAATAAAGTAGTGTTATGGTCCTCCTCTTGCAGCCACTTAACTTTGCATTTTTGGTGTAGTTACTAATCTTTTTCTTTTTTCAACTATTTGTATTGTTTAGCCAGTTGCACCTCCTCCTCAAACAACTCTATACTAGGTATTTGTTGGATTCTTGCTTGACAATTTAGCAAGAGATCCATTGCTTCTATATCCTTGTGTTCAATATGACTAAATCTGTCATATTAAACTTATTGAGAACAAATTTTAGTATGTTTAGTTTACCTACAATGTGGAACATCCTCCTTCTTGCTAGTCTTTTAACCCATTAATTCTTTACTTTTTAAAGGAATTTTGAAGCTAAACTCCATATATTAAGAACCTAAATTGATTTTTCCTTTGCAAATTATTTTAATCCCAATGACCCAGTACTGGGAAAAGTCATACAACCTTTCTTGAAGGAAGAAAGTTATTGATGTTGGCAAGTCTAAGATCCACTCACTATAGACAAGTACCCTATCAACCTTGCAGTAAACTCTAGCGTCTCATTGTTGTTTATTGCTTTGTGTATAAAAAACCAATAAACCTAAGATCCTACAAGACATATTTTCCCGCACACATTTTAAAATCACTTATTTTAGCCATAGTTACGGGTCTTCCTATTCTTTTATCCTCATTCAGAACACAATTGAAGTCACTGATCTGAGGTTAATTTATGCACTTTTGTGTTATTATCCTAGCTTTATTAGCCTTCTTTTGAGGATAACTTATGTGATTAAAGTGTTAATGATGATATAATTGAGCATCAAAGTGTTTAAGTACTTTAATACAATGTTCTTGGTGTCTTTCAAACAAGTTTCTACTTAAATTGGTCACTTGGAGTTTAAACGAGAAAACTAGTGTTACTAGTTTGAGCTAGGTGTTGTTCTATTTGATCGTGATGGATTATAATTTGTTTAGTGTGTAAATAAGGTTATTATTTGGTAATTATGTGTGGAATAACTTATTTATAGTGTTCAAAGAGAAATTGGATTAAGCTAAGAGTCAAAACTAAGTAAAGATCAAAGTGGATGAAACTAGTCTTAGCTTGAATTTATAGTTCATCATTATGGATAGTTTGTCGTTTTAAGATCTAATCCGTGGTGTATGATGATGTAGTATGTTTGATGAGTTGATTTTTATGATATATTGATGTTGAAAAAGATGAAAATTGAAGGGAAGAACACCACAAGGCTTAGGATTAAAGGAAAAGTGCACAAATAAGTTTGGATGTCAAGTTGAGATTTTCCCGTGAGGCCTCACATTAGGGGTGCGAAGCGACCCTATTCCACCTTTCCAAACCCTACGATGTGACCCTACTCCACACATGTCCAAAATAGCATACCTATAAATATAACAATTATACTTGTTGTTATGCACTTTGGGACATCTTGGAGCTTTGGAAAGGGGTTGCTACACACTTTAGTTAGGGTTTATTTCTCTTTACTTTAGATTTTTAATGGATTAAATGATATATTCATTGATTTAGATTATAGTTATGTCTATTAGTCGCTAAATGCACCTTTTCTGGGTTAAGCCCAAGAAAATGTTTACTTTCATTTTGAACTTAGTTTGTCTGGATTGCTTATCATATTTGATTGTTTAATTGTCATTGTTTTAACTATTTTAAGTATTCTTGACCCTTAGATTACATATATTGTTGACCTTGTAAACTCAGGAGTGGGAATAGAAAGATAGAACATGGGGATAGATAGAGTAAGATTCTTATTCTCTTATAAAATAAGGAATTTGAATTAGCGGATAGGATAAGGATATACCTAGAAGTCCTGCTTTGTTCACATGTAGGATGACATCTTAATGCATCCAATTGGATTATTACATCCCCCCTCAATGATGTATTTGTAATGTCTCAATTAGGTAGAAGGTTAGAGGTCCGAAGACCATAATCATATGATAAATCCTATGAATCAACAACTAAGATAAGTGATCTAAAGAATGAAGTTCAATAGTGTAATATGATTGTTCGTAGTTCTTTTACCCCGGGTTTTCATCCATTGATTGTCCAAAGTCTTTACTTTAATGCATTATTTTAAGGTTACTTTTAGTTATAACATAGAAAACACTTTTGGTTACGTTTGCACTAGTTTAATCTCAATAGTTAAACTTGAATTCGATAGTTGGTTAACACAAGTTTCTAAGGGATCAATATTCGACTTTATTTAAGGCCACTGTATTACTTGGTGATATCACATACACTTGTGTGTGCGCTTAGGAGCAACAAGTTTTTGGCTTCATTGCTAGGGATTTCTAAATTTGCTACTATTTTTGTTTTAGTTTTACTTTTTAGATTTCTTTGGTGCTTTACACGAGGTCTTGGTATTAAATTTGTAGAAAATAGGTTTACAGACAACTAAGATGGAATGGGATAAGGAATTAGTTGAACCAAGCCCCGAACCTGAGGAACACTTTCATCAATTGAGGAGAGAAGAAGTCTTTCTCCCCCGTATTCCATAAATTCAAGAGGAACAAGAAAATCCTGTACTAATGGTCGAAGATCAACAACCTGTAGGATAGTTCATGAAGTGGAAATCCCACGTTCAAAAAATTTGACCTCCCTTTTTATAAAACCAACTGTTGGAGGTAAATTTGAGTATAAACAGATAATAGTGCAGCTTTTGATCAGCAGTAGACAGTTTATGCGACTTTCACATGAAGATCCAAAATTCCATTTGGGGAACTTCCTAAAGATCAGTGACACATTTATCCCTACAAGTGTATCAACTGATAATGTTAGGCTGACACTATTCTCTTTTTCATTATTGGGGGAAGCAAAGAAGTGGTTGAACACTGACCTGACAAGTTCAATCATAACATGGGATGACTTAGCCTGAAAATTCCTCATCTAATTCTTTCCTTCTGGCAAGACTATGAGACTGCACAATGAGGTTGTGTTCTTCAAACAAAAGCCAGATGAGAACTTATATCATACATGGGAGAGGTTCAAAGCTCTTTTTCGAGATTGTCCACATCATCAGTAGTCCAATGAGGTACTAGCTCACACTTTTGATGAGGCACTTGATCACAATACAAGAAATTTGCTAGATTCATCTACTGATGGTCAAGCATTAGAAATTATGTATGATGAGCTATTTACCTTGTTGAGCTGTATTGCACAAGGAAATCCTGAGTGGCATTTTGATTTAAGAAGTGCTACAAAGAAGATTGTAGGTGTGTTGGAGGTGGACCAGTTTACTGCTATATCTGATCAGATTGCTACATTATACAATCAGCTAACAACTTAATTTAGCAATATGAAATTGGGGCTTACACAACCTGCAACAATAGTCAATATAATTCAGCAGACAAGCACTTGGTATGTAGTTTGTGGCAATAGTGGTCATTCTGTAGACATGTGTGCTTCCAATCTTGTGTCAGTGATATTTGTGGGAAATGTTCAAAGGCCAAATTATGGGAAAACCTAAAATTTAAAGTGGCAGACTCATTCACCAAATCAACCATGGAATGCCCAACAACAGCACGTTTAGCAACCACATACACAAGGAAATTAGGCCACTAGCAACATGGAAAAAATGTTAAATTAATATTTTGTTGCTCAAGTACAATTGGCAGTATATATAAAGAACCAGTAAGCGACTACAAGGAGCTTGGAGTTGCATTTAGGCCCTAAAACTCAAGGTGGTTTACCAAATGATACTGAAAATCCTATACAAATAATGGCAATCACTTTAAGGAGTGGTAAGAAGCTCAAGAAAGAACCTACAAAGAAAACTAAGGAGTTAGATGTTGATTTTGCTCTTAAATAGGTAGATGAACAAGCTACTGAAAATTCAAGGATGTCTGAGTACTCAAAAATGAAAGTTGCAGAATAGGTGAAGTAGAGACCGTCATTACCCTTCCCACTTATGTGTGAGCAATTGATAAAACATTTAAGGCCTTTAACCTAGAATAATTATGAGGTATTAAGAAACTTTTTTTGTTGTTTGATATGTTTATGTTGATTTTATAGTATAAGCTGATAAAGTCGAGAACCAACAAGAATGGAGGCAAAGAAATTAAAATTTGGAGAAAGCTGAAGAGAATTATGGCTAACAACATCTATGATAAGTCGTCAGACCCATGATAGGCTATCACAGTTATTGTCAAACGTAACTAGAGAGTTGGCATGAATTTAATACTGTGACGATATCTAGTGATAAGACGTCAAAAGTATGATAAGCCATTAGGGATATCATCAGCCCTAACCAGAGAATGAGATTTGCTGTAACGTTATGATGACATTTAGTGATAAGGCGTTAGAGTTTGATAATGCGTCAGGATCACAGTCAACCTTAGGTAGAAATTCTCGAAATAGAAGAGGAGCTGATGACATCTATGATGCGTCATCAGACTCTTGATAAGATGCCATTGTTGCCATCATCATGAGATAGCAAAAGCCAAACTTAAAAAGAATCTAACGACGTCCGTGATTGGACGTCAAACTCCTGATAGGCCATCATGGTCACCGTCATCTATTCCGAGAAAAATCTGTATCTTTAGTTTTATTTTCTTATTTAGGGTTAATTATTTAAAAGATTTGTTTTAGGGTTTTCTATGGATCGATTGACATATCCCATAAGATATCATATATGATTTTTCTCTCTCTCTCTCTCTCTTTCTCTCTAAGATCAATATTTTGGAGCTTTTTCTTGTGATTCAATTCAAAGTATACTTTTGATTTTGTTCATCATTGTAAGTCAATAATCAGCACTTTAACAAGGTTGATTAACCTGAGGTAAAATCTGGATAGTGCATAGGGATTCCCTAAGTCCGAGAGGATTAGGATATTAGATGCTTGAATAGGTCGAGAGTTATTTGACCATTTCATTGATAAAGATAGCTTGTGATCCTAACCACCATGAGAGTCTTGAGTAAATTTTAGCATCTGTCATATACCGTAATCCCTAGTGAACATAATCCAAGTTATTTCATAATATATTGTTTACAAATAACAAATTCAAAGTGACAATCAATTATCTGCAAAACTTAAACCCCATTTCAGGAAACAGTAAACTACCAGTGAATTAAATCGTAAACAACTTGAGTTCACACCTTATTCTCTGTGGGATTCGACCCCAACCTAGTTGATTTTTATATTGACAACGATTGCTTACACCCATTCAAGAGTGTAATTTGAGCGTTATCAAAAATGGAGTCGTTGTCGGGGAATACGATTGTAAACTGAAAGTTTATGTGCGCTAATTTGTTGTTAGTTAAGTTTCCTTGATTTATGTTTATTTTTTGTTTTTGTCTATTGCAGGTTCTTAGTTATTTATACCAAAAACAAGAAGTTCCAGAGAACCATTATTACCTATTAATTCGAAACCTCAGCTGATTGGGAGAATGGCTAACAACCGGAGGCAGAAACACTAGCTGCTTTGGCTAGGGATCAGATGAACGTACAGAATCTGGGTTAATAAGTATGTCAATAGAACCCTGATGATGAAGACTTGGGTGATGAGGAATTTCTAAATCCTCAAAACCCAAGGCAAGCTAAGTAAATTGCCGCACCAGTGCAGCAAACTGTCAATAGAAACCGTCTAGTCCGAGGAAGGTATGGTCAACATCCTTTTCATTAGGAGACTGATGAAGATGATAAAGGAATGGACGGAGCTGGTGCAACGGGTGCTATCATTCCGCCACCGTTGGCACTAGGTGCAAAATTTAGAATAACAAGTACCATGATCCAACTCCTAAATCTGAAGGGTTTGTTTGGAGGCTTAACTGGTGATGACCCGAACATGCATTTGGTGAACTTCATCACCATTTGAAAATCTTTTATTAATCTGGAATTTATCCAAAATACGTTCCAGTTGAGATTGTTTCCTTTGCCTCTGTCTGGAAAGGAAACAATTTGGTTAAATAAGCTAGAGCCCGATTCTATAACCAACTAGAAATAGTTGAAAGAGGTATTCCATGAATATTTCTTTCCACCCTATAGGAGGGTACAATTGAGGGACGAAATTAGTACTTTTAGATAGCTCCCTACCGAAGCATTGCATGAAACTTAAGAGAGATTTAAGAAGAAGCTGGCACAATGACGGAACCACAGCGTGATGGACTAGCAATTTATGGAGACTTTGCAGAGCTTTTAACTCTATAACAAAGCCAATTGTAGAAAATGCTGCAGGTGGCTCGTTCATTGACCTCTTTTTTTTGGAAGCTTCGGACATGCTGAATAGGATGACCAAAAGGAGTCAAGCTTGGTACACCAGGGATTCTCTGTTGGCAAGACCCACTATTTATGTTGGAATGAGTGTTGAACAACGTAGGAGAAATAAGGAGAGGGATCAAGATATGGACCATCTAAAGACTCAGATCGACTTTCTCACTAAGAACTTATTATCGAGGAATACTAAGAAAGTAAAGGCTATGACTTCTTAGGACTGAGTTGATGTTGAGACTGAAGAGGAGGCTAATTATGTTAATAATCAGGGGGGTTTCTGAGGCAATATCCAAGGGAATCAAGGTCAGAACATTTATGAAAATCCTAGTTATAGAGACAGGGAGCAAGGGAACTGGAGAAGCAAAAATGAAAGGGGTGGGTTATATGTTCTTCATGGAAATCGGGAAACTACTGCAACTAGCTCTAGAAAGATATCTATAAAGAACTTGATAGAAAAACTGTTAGAGGGAGTTGAGGCTACCAACTCAGGGGTAAATACTTTGAAGAGTGAATTTTCTACTCTAAGGCAGTTAGTTATTTCATACTTAAATTCTATCAAGAAGTTGGAGCAGCAGATGAGCGAACTTTCCATAGCATAAACTAGGGAAGAAGTAGTTCTGTATCTAGTGAAATAGCTCAGAATATGCAAACTGATGGCTCATGTCTGGCTATTACCACCAGGAGTGGTAAGATCTTACCTGGCCCTTCTGTTAGCAAGTCTGCGAATAATGAGGTAGTTGTGGATAAACTGGAAGAAAGAAATCCAGGGGAGTCTAAGAAGTTGAATAGATTTGTTAATTCTTCAGAGAAGGTGAGAAAGAAGGAAGAGGAAGTGGTGTTGAAAACTATCCCAAGACCACAACCTCTTTTTCCTCAATGATTGAGGAAAAAGGCTGATGATGCCAAATTCAGCAAATTTATGGCAATGCTCAAACAATTGACAATAAATGTGCCTTTGATTGAGTCACTTGAGCAAATGGCAGTATACACGAAATTTATGAAGGACCTTGTAACGATGAAACGAGTGATGAGCTGAGAATTAGAGGTAGATCTCTATATTTGTAGTGCTATCTCTACAAGGACCTTAAGGAAAAAGAAGCCAGAGCCAGGTGCAGTCACTATTCCCTAAACAATTGGAACAATGGAATTCACCAAGGCACTGTGTGATCTAGGAGCAAGCGTTAATTTGATGCCACTGTCTATTTATAGAAAGTTGGGTCTGGTGAATCCCACATCTACCAATATGAGACTGCTGATGGCAGATAGGTCAGTAAAGTGACTTGTCAGCATTCTGCATGATGTGTTGGTAAAGGTTTCCAATTTTATATTCCCTATCGACTTTGAGGTGCCCATAATCTTGGGTCGACCTTTCCTCATAATCAGAAGTGTATTGATCGTTTTGAGAGAAAATGAGATCTTATTCAAGATGAATGATGAAATAGCACAGTTTGATGTGGGAAAATCAATAAAACAACATAAGGAAATGAGTGTGCTCTCAATAGTTGATGTGTATTTTAAGGACGAACAGGACGTACCCATAACTGAGCAACATGTTATCGAACCTTTGGCTGCAGTCATGATGAATTATGATATTGAAGGTAATGGGGAGTACAAAGAGATAGTTTGTGCCTTGACAGGCATGGGTTTATATCCTTATGCTCCCAAAAAGTTAGACCTTGATCTGGCTAATCGACCAACGCCACCAACCAAGCTATCTATTGAAGAGCCTCCAGTATTGGAGTTAAAAAAGTTGCCTAGGCATTTATGATACATGTTTCAGGCTAAAGGGAACACGCTACCTGTTATTATTGTATCTGATTTGGGAGAAAAACTAGTGAATGCACTTATTTCAGTACTTCAGAAGCACAAGAGAGCAATAGGGTGTACCATCATAGATATTATTGGTATTCCCCCGGGCATCTGCACGTATAAAATTCAACTTAAGAAAGATTGTATTCCGATATAGAATATCAATGCCGTCTTAACCCACCAATGCAAGAGGTGGTTAAGTAGGAGATTATTTAATGGTTGGATAGAGAAGTGATTTATCCTATTTTTGATAGCAAGTAGGTGAGCCCAGTTCAATACGTGCCAAAAAATAGGGTATGACAGTGGTTGCTAATGAAAATAATGAGTTGATTCCACTCAGCCAGTAACTAGGTGGAAAGTTTGCATGGACTACCGCAAGTTAAAATCTTGGACTCTGAAGGACCACTTCCCAATGCCTTTTATGGACCTAATGCTTGACTGATTGGTCTGTATGGGGGTGGTATTGCTTCTTAGATAGTTATTCTAGATATAACCAAATCTATATCACTCCTGAAGATCAGGAGAAGACGACATTCACATGCCCATGGCACCTTTGTAATTAAGAGGATGCCATTTGGGCTATGCAATTCTACCATTTTTCAATGGTGCATGATGTCTATCTTTTGTGACATTGTGGAAGACACCATAGAGGTATGTATGGATGATTTCTCTGTGGTGGGTGATTCATTTGAAATATGTTTGGAAAATCTGCATGTGGCCTTGACAAGATGTGTTGAATTTAACCTAGTGATTAACTGGGGAAAATGTCATTTCATGGTAAAGGAGGGCATCATTCTTGGCCACAAAATATCTGAAAAAGGGATAGAATTTTATAGAGCAAAAGTGGAAGTTATCGAGAAACTACCACCTTCTATTTCAGTGAGGGGAGTGCGTATTTTTCTTGGTCATGTAGGATTTTATTGGAGATTCATAAATACTTCTCTAAGGTTGCAAATCCACTTTCCATGCTTTTGGAGAAGGAAGTGAAATTTTTCTTTGATGACAAGTGCTTGAAGGCATTTGAGTGCCTTAAAAATAAGCTGGTTAAAACACCTATTGTTATTGCACTAGACTGGGCAAAACCATTTGAGATAATGTGTGATGAAAGTGGTGTTTCCCTGGGAGCTGTGTTGGGACAAAAGAGGGACAAATAATTTCATCCGATATATTACGCTAGCAAAGCACTTAATAGAGCGCAAAAGAATTATGCCGTCATTGAGTAGGAACTTTTGGTTCTGGTATATACTTTTAAAAAATTCAGAGCTTATCTGCTCGGGACCAAAGTAGTTGTCTGCACCGACTATGCTACCTTGAGGTATTTGATAGCTAACAAGGATTCAAAACCAAGGCTTATTAGATGGGTGTTGTTGCTGCGAGAATTTGATATCGAGGTCAAAGATAGGAAAGGTTGTGAAAACCAAGTTTCGAATTATCTATCTAGAATGGAAGGTGAATAGGAAGCCAGTGATGAAACATAGATAAATGATGCATTTCCTAATGAAGAGATCCTGGCGGATGTTGTGGAAAAATTGCCTTTGTACGCGGATTATGTAAACTACGTTGTGAGTGAGGTCATCCCAGAAAATCTTTCTTTCCACCAAAGGAAGAAATTTTTGCATGATGTAACACATTACTTCTGGGATGAGCTTTACCTTTTTTGGTGATACACAGACAATATCATACGGAGATATGTACCAGAAGTAGATGTATTATGCATATTGGAGGCATGTCACGCCTCCCCAATTGGGGACACCATGTGGGTGACCGAACGGCCAGGAAGGTGTTTCAGAGTGGATATTATTTGCCAACATTGTTTAAGGATGCCCACGAGTTTGTGCTGAAATGTCACTAATGTCAGAGGCAGGGGTCAATATCTAAAAGATATGAGATGCCCCTAACTAAGATGCTTAAAGTGGAGTTATTTGATGTTTGGGGCATTGATTACATAGGTCCGTTTGTAAGCTCATATGGGATGAAGTATATTTTGGTTGTTGTTGACTATGTCTATAAGTGGATCGAAGTTGTGGCCTTGGCTGATAACGAAGGAAAGAGTGTTGTTTCTTTCCTCAGAAAGAATATCTTCTCTCGCTTTGGAGTACCACGTACTATCATAAGCGATGGAGGATCACATTTTTGCAACAAATTTTTTAGAGCAGCTTTGGCAAAATATGGAGTAAAACAACACAACATGGATACCCCATACCACCCACAAACTAGTAGGCAAGTGGAGGTGTCAAATCATGAAGTTAAATCCATCCTAGCAAAAATGGTGAATGCTAGCCGAAAAGACTGGTCTTGAACGATTGATGATGCATTGTGGGCTTATCGGACTGCTTTTAAGACACCCATTGCATGTCACTATTTTAGCTGGTCTATGGAAAAACTTTCCACTTGCCAATAGAGCCGGAACACAAGGCATTAAGGGTGCTCAAAAGGTTGAATTTGAATTGGAAAAAAGCAGCAAAGATGAGACTGGGACAACTGAATGAGATGGATGAATTCTATCTCAGAGCATATGAACGAGCAGATCTGTATAAAGAAAAGATGAAAAAGTACCATGATTAGAGAATAGAGAAATGAGAATTCAAAAAAGGGGACTTAATACTTCTGTTTAATTCTAGACTCAAATTGTTCCCAGGCAAGCTAAAATCTAAGTGGCCAGGCCCTTTCAAGGTTAGTTAAGTCCACTCATCGAGAGTAGTTAAACTTGAAAATGAAGACGGAAGTACCTTTAAGGTTTATGGGCAATGGGTCAAGCTTTATATTGGTTTGAAGGAATCAGTGAAAAGCATCACCATTATCTTTCTCGATGGAGTATGAAGCAATCAAGATACTTGAGTCGTACCACAATGCTAAATCAGGAGTTGCATGGGAGGCAACCCATGATCTCTGTGATCAATCCAGTCCAGGTATACTCTAACCCTTAATTTAGCTTTGCTTTGATTTTAAGTTAAAGGTGTAGGGTAGTCTGTTGTTGTAATATAGTTGTGGTAACTTTGACAAATTCAACCACAAAAAGCAGCTGACATATTTTTGATTGACTTTCGAACACCCCTCTAATGTCTTGTTTGATAAATTGTGTGGATTACATTTACTTGTGACCATTATGAATCTTGTTGTGGCATTAGTTATAGTTGCTTGATGATCATTGCTGAACAATTGCATGAATTAGATAAGCAGTGGTTTGTGATATACTTGTGTGCCAGGTGTCTGTGAACTACTACTTATTTCCCTCTATATGGTAAAGATAGAACTTTCCTGTTTGGTCTTGCCATGGTCATAAGATAGGAGTTAGGACAGGATCATAGGCCGTTGTTGATTAACCCAATTTTAGCCTAAATAAATGTCCCTTTGTGCATAATACCCCTTTATCCTTTTGTAGAGCCTAAATTGACCATTTCTTTTGTATGACACCTTTCAACTTACTATTTATACCACAATGAACCTGTTTATCCCTGGCCTTCCTTGGATACTGAGCACCTTAACCTAAGTAAATAGCCTAAGTTAAGGGTGGCAATCATAGGGGTGGATGGTGTAGGATGAGTATGAAGAAGAGTGGAATAAAAGAGAAATAATAGAAGTTGGGTTCTCAAAATAATAATAATAATAATAATATATATATATATATATATATATAATAATAAGAGGAGGGGATGAGTAGCACCCAACTTGAATATGGATGATAAAGAGAATAGGAGAAGAGAAAGAGGATAATAAGTAAACCCTGAGAAAGTAATGTAGTGTCAAGGAGGCATTGTCACTCTAAATGACCTTAAATCTCATACCATCCCCAAACCATAGTATAAGCCTAAAAGAAGTCCTATAGTGATTCTAGTTGGCCTACCTGAAGATCTTGGTAACGAATATAAGGGCAAGCCTATGGTACTTGGCATACACTGACTAGAACTTCCTTTGAAGAGTGAGAGTCTTTTGGTGACCCCCACTTTTGCATTTTTGGATTCTTTATATAAGAAGAGGGGGATTTCCTTATTTTGAGGGAAGACTGGCATCGTTTCTAGCTACTCACTTATTTAGATAGTGTGTCTTGGTATATAAATGGTTGTTGAGGCTAAGATTGATGTCGTTGCTTGAGTCCTTTATGTTACAGTATTGTTTTTATTTCAATGATATGCACGGTTGATATTAGTTGGTTTGGCATTGGAGGAATAGATTTGTATTGAGCTTAAATGGAAAATTGGTTGTGTGCTATGTGTTCTATTAGTTGGATTAAGTTTCTTAAGGACAATAAATTGTTTTAAGTTGAAGATGTTGATGTGTGAGCAATTGCTAACACATTTAAGGCCTTTAACCTAGAATAATTGTGAGGTCTTAAGCAACTTCTGCCATTTTTTAATGTGTTTATGTTGATTTTACAGCATAAGCTGATGGAGTAGAGAACTAACTAGAATGGAGGCAAAGAAATTGAAATCTGGAGAAAGATGAAGAGAAGTATGGATGACGACATCTGTGATAAGTCGTCATACCCATTACACACTATCATAGTTGTCTTCAAACATAACCAGAAAGTTGTCATGAATTGAATACTATAATGATATCTGGTGATAAGACATTAAAAGTATGATAAGCCATCAGGGATATCGTCAACCTTAACTAGAGAATGAGATTTGATGTAACATTGTGATGATATGTTGTAATAAGGCGTTAGAGTTGTGATAAGGCGTCAGGATCACCGTCAACCTTAGGCAGAAATTCTCAAAATAAAAGAGAAGCTGACGACATCCATGACTCATTGTCAGACTCCTAATAGGATATTATTATCGCCATCAGCCTGAGATAGCAAAAGCAAAACTTAAAGAGAATCTGACGATGTCCGTGATAGGCCGTCAAACTTCTGAAAGGTCGTCACGGTCACCGTCATCTATTCTGTGAAAAATTCATAACTTTAGTTTTATTTCCTTATACGATTTGTCTCTCACTCTCTCTCTCTTAGACCAATATTTTGGAACTTTGCCTTTTGATTCAATTCAAAGTATACTTTTGATTTTCTTCATCATTGTAAGTTAATCCTTTCAGTTATGAAATCAATTTGCATACTTGTTTCTTGCATCATCAGTGGCTAAACACCTATAAACTGGATCATAGGATCTAGGGTTAGTTCATGATAAGGTGTTAAATACTTAAGATTTAACAGGTGTTAGGATTTTTCAATAATTCTGAGATTATAATTTATGTCTGTTGGTTGAAAATAGTAGGCGTACCTACTTTGGTTTTCTTGAGAAAGAAATCATAAACAGTAGAAAGTGAATTATCAATAGGGACTCGAAAAGGCTTCATTTAATAATCAGCGTTATAACAAGGTTGATTAACCTGAGGTAAAATCTGGATAGTGCATAGTGATTCCCTAAGTCCAAAAAGATTAGGAAATTAAATGCTTGAATAGGTCAAGAGACATTTGAGCATATCAT
Organism: Capsicum baccatum var. pendulum; assembly: GCA_030864225.1. Classification (NCBI taxonomy): domain Eukaryota; kingdom Viridiplantae; phylum Streptophyta; class Magnoliopsida; order Solanales; family Solanaceae; genus Capsicum; species Capsicum baccatum. The sequence continues at coordinate 102,209,702 of CM061556.1, forward strand.
CGATAAAGATAGCTTGTGATCCTAACCACCGTGACAGTCTTGAGTAAATTTTAGCATCTTTCATGTACCGTAAGACCTAGTGAACATAATCCTGGTTATTTCATAAAATCTTTATTTCAAACATCAAATTCAAAGTGATAATCAATTATCTACAAAACTCAAACCCCATTTTAGGAAATAGTAAACTAACAGTGAATTGAATCATAAACAACTTGAGTTAACACATTTTTCCATGTGGGATTCGACCCCAACCTAGTTGGGTTTTATATTGATAACGATCGCTTACACCCATTCAATTTTATAATTTAAGCGTTATCACCCACGGAGGCATATAAAAGAAAAGGAGGATGCTTGCTTCAAGAAGTTCTTTGACTTAATTAGAGAGCTTCATATTTAACTTGCTCTTTTAGATGTGTTGCAAGGAATTCCCAAGTATGATAAGTACATGAAAGATGTGGTCACAAATAAATTTAAGCTGCAGAATGATGACATAGTGGCACTCACTGAGGTATGTAGTTATATGGTGATGTAGAAGATACCCAAAAATCTAGAAGACACTGGGAGTTTCACTCTCTCAATTTAAATTAGCATCAGTGAGGTGATCTACACACTTAGTGATTTGGGAAAAAGTATCAACTTAATTTCCCTCTCCTTGTCCAATATTTTGGGCTTAGAAAAGTCAAGACCGAGCATAGTTGTTCTCAAATTGGCAGACCGGACCCTATCCCATCCTAAAGGAATCATAGAGGATGTTCTAATCAAAGTTGGTAAGTTTATTATTCTTTTTGATTTTATTGTTTGGGATTTTAAGATGGATAAAAGAGTGATTTATCTAAGAACGTCCATTCTTGGTGAAGGGAGGAGCACTGATAGATATGAGAGAGGGAACGCTCATAATGAGGTTAGATAATGAAGAAGTGGTCTTCAAAGTGTACAAACCACTCAAAACACTATCCCATTGCAAAGATTGGTGCATGATTATAGTGATTAAAGCGGATAAGTATGGGGTGGTGTAGTTAAGTCAGCGAAATAACTCTTCAAACTTCCTCATTGAACAGCCCAAGACACAACCACCCCAACCTGACATGATGCAAATTAATGAGCGTGAAAATGCTATTGTCGAGAGAGTTGTTGACCTTGAGAGTTCACACCCAAGATATATGAAACAAATAAGAATATGACATCTGAGTGTGAGGAAGAGGATAAAAGAAAATGGATAATTCAAAATTAGGTCATGCCGCGACACTAAATCAGTCGTTTCTTGGGAGGAAACCCAAGTTAAGGTATGTTTTATTTTCAATATTTCGAGTTTTTACTTCACTTATTTTTGTTTTTGTTGAGTCACGGTTTGATGGAAAGTCAGAGTACCAAACAACATGAGCTAAGGAGCATGGTAAAAACTAAGTGTGGGGTCCCTGTACCCTATATATGTGTAAATATACTACTAGCTAGGCCTAGAGGCCTCTGGAAGTATTTCTATCTCTAATTTTAAAGTATACTTTTGGGACAAAGTTGATTTTTAAGCATGGGGTAGGGAAATTCCCAGTTTTTGGGTAATTTTTAAAAATTTTATGCAAGGAATAAATAAGATATTCTTATATGTTTCATACTTGACTGCATGACGAAAGTGTTTTGGTTGTAAAAGCATGTTGATTATGTGAATTACTACTTTTGAGACTCCTAGGCTCATGATTATGACTTTTGTACTTGTAAGATTAATATTGAATTCATGTGATTGGCTAATTGAGAGTTTATACTACATGAGTTGAACATATACCATATGTGTGTGATGTTGTTATAAACTCTTTATTGCATATGATGTCTAGAACTTTCCTGGTGTGTATATAAAATAAAATAAAGAGTGTGGATTTAGGAGATGATATAGGCATGTATTTGATAGCCAAGTTGATACCTTCTTTTTACCTACCCTTGTACATAATCCTAGTAAATCCTCATTGAGCTTTTAGCTTTTTTTCTTTAGCAGCCTCATATATAGCCTATTCCCTTCTTTGATTCAACTTAATTTGATCCAAAGCTCCTAAGCACTTTCTGTTAAAATTAATCAAGTTAAGGAGTTGGAAATTCAAGTACGAGAAAGGTGAAATTGAAGCCCTAAAGTGATAGTTATTGGTGTATACAAGTGATATGTGTTGTGGTTGGGAGTTTAGTAATGAAAAAAATAAAAATTTGTACAAATTGAATAAGTCTTGAATAGACAATACTCCCAACATAGATTATGTGAATGAGCGAGATGAGATGGGGTAAAACAAAAGATTTTCAAAGGTATTAGAGGTGAAAGTTGGTTGATAGAGATTGGTCTTAATTGTATAATGTGATGTATTAAAGTGCTTAGGAAAGACAGTCACTATTACTTGCTAAAATAGTTCCTACCCGTCCCTTAGCTTACATTACAACCCTTAAAAACCTATTTAATCCTAAGACTTAACATTCTAATATTAGTGGAGTATTACACTAAAGGAAGGCCTATGGTTCATCTTGTGTAACTTGTGAATTCCTTGTGAGAGCGAGCACAATTTTATTCATGTACCCATTCTATGATAATTTTTTTTTGTGAGTGATTATGGGAAACTCTCCTATTGTGAGGGCTTATATTTGATGATAGTTGGGTAAATAAAATGATGTCTTTAATTGATCATTATGTATGAGTTTTCAAACTAGGTGAGTCAATTCTTGAGGCTAGGATGTTTTGAAGTACTATTCTTGAGCTTTCAACTATACATAACATGATTAGTATAGAAACTTGCATTCTGTGTAACCATTATAGTACTAGCTTGAGTGTATTTCTTGTAGATGAATTGTAGAGTCTCCTCATCTTATAATTCTTGTACTAAGGAGTTGTTCAAGGATGACCAAGCCTTTAAGTGTGGGGTGATGATCTAAGGTGAATTTATGTGCCTTAGTGTTATTATCCTAACTATTTTAGCCTCGTTTTGAGGACAACTTATGTGCTTAATGTGTTAATGATGATATAATTTTAGCATCAAAGTGTATAAGTACTTGAATACAATGTTCTTGGTGTCTTTCAAACAAGTTTCTACTTACATTTTTCACTTGGAGTTTAAACGAGAAAACTAGTGTTACTAGTTTGAGCTAGGTGTTGTCCTAGTTAATCGTGATGGATTCTAATATGTTTAATGAGTTCCTGAGGTTATTATTGTTTAATTATGTGTGGAAAAACTTATTTATAGTGTTCAAAGTGCAATTGGAATAATCCAACAGTCAAACTAAGTAAAGAACAAAGTGGATGAGACTAGTCTAGCCTGAGTTTCTAGTTCATCGTTATGGATTGTTTGTAGTTTTGAGCTCTAATCCATGATGTATGATGATTTAGGATGCTTCATGATTTTATTTTGATAATATATGGATGTTTAACAAGGTGTAAATTGAAGGGAAAGAACACCATAAGTCTTAGGATTGAAGGAAAAGTGCATAAATAAGTTTGGACGTCAAGTTTATACTTTCCAGTGAGGCCTCACATTAGGGGTAACATGCAACCCTACTCCACACACGGCCAAAATAGCACACCTATAAATATTACCATTGTACTTGTTGTTATGTACTTAGGGACGTCTTGGTGCTTTGGAGAGGGGCTACTACACACTTTAATTAGGGTTTACTTCAATTTACTTTAGCTTTTTAATGGATTATGTCATGTATTTATTGATATGGATTACGGTTATGTCTATTAGTGGCGAAACACCCCCTTTCTGAGGTTAAGTCAAAGAACATGTTTACTTTTATTTTTAATAGAGTTCGTTTGGATAGATTAACATATTTGATTGTTTTTTACTTTTGTTTTAACTATTTTAAGGATTCATGACCCTTAGAATACAGTTAACCTTTTAAACTCGAGAGGGAGAATAAGAAGATAGAACATAGGGATAGATAGAGTAAGGTTCTTATTCTCTAATAAATTAAGGAATTTGAATTAGCAATTAGGATAAGAATATACCTGGATGTATTGTTTGGTTCACATGTAGGATGACACCTTAATGTATATAAATGGATTATTACATCCCTGCTCAATGATGTTGTTGTAATGTCCAAATTAGGTTGAAGGTTAGAGGTTGGGAGATCATGATCATACGATAAATCCTCTAAATGTACAACCAAGATAAGTGATCTAATGAATGAAGTTCAATAGCGTAGTATGATTGTTCATAGTGCTTTAACCCTGGGTTTTCATCCATTAATTGTCCAAAGCCTTTAATTTTACGTATTATTTTAAGTTTACCATTATTTATAACATTCTAAACTCTTTTGGTTACATTTGCACTAGTTTAATCTCAATAGTTGAACTGGAATTTGAAAAATGGTTAACACAAGTCTCTGAGAGATTGATATTCGACTTTATTTAAGGCCACTGTATTTCTTGGTGAGGCCACGTACACTTGTGTGTGCGCTTGGGCACAACAAGTTTTTGGTGTCATTGCCAGGGATTTATAAATTGGCAACTATTTTTGTTTTAGATTTACTTTTTACATTTCTTTGGTTCTTTACACATGGTATTGGTATTGAATTTTTGGGAAATAGGTTTACAGACTAGTAAGCTAGCAAGGGATTGGCAATTGGTTAAACCAGGCCCCGATCTCAAGGAATGTTTTCATTAATTAACAAGAAAAGTAGTCCTTCTCCCCCATATTTTGTAAATTCAAGATGAACAAGACAATCCTGGTCTAATGGCCGAAGATCAACCTACCTGCTGGACCGTTTGCAAGGTGCAGATTTTAAAAAACCGACCACTGGAGGTAACTTTGAGAAGAAACAAAACATATTGCAGATTTTAATCAGTAGTGGATAGTTTATGGGACTTTCACATCAGGATCAAAAATTCCATCTGTGAAACTTCCTGGAAATCAGTGACATATTCATCACTATGAGTGTGTCAACTGATTATGTAAGGCTGACACTGTTCCCCTTTACACTATTAGGGGAAGCGAAGAAGTGGTTGAATGTTGATCCGGCAAGTTCAATCATTATATGCAATGACTTAGATCGGAAATTCCTCATCCAATTCTTTCCATCTGGCAAGACTGCGAGACTACACAGTGAGATTATGTGCTTTAAACAAAAGCCAGATGAGTACTTATATCATGCATGGGAGAGGTCCAAAGCTCTTTTTCAAGGTTGTCCATATCATCAGTAGTCCGATGAGGTACTAGCTCACACTTTTGTTGAGGCACTTGTCACAACACAAAAATTTTGCTATATTTAGCTGTAGGTGGTAAAGCATTTGAATTGATGTATGATGAGCTATATACCTTAATGAACCATATTGCACAAGGAAATCCTAAGTGGCATTTTGACGCAAGTAGTGCTACAAAGAAGGTTACATGTTTTTTGGAGGTTGACCAATTTACTGCTATATCTACTCTTATTTCTACATTACAGAATTAGATAAAAACTTAATTCAGCAGTATGAAATTGGGGGTTACACAGCCTTCAGCAACAATCAATATAATTCAACAGACAAGAACTTGGTGTGTGCTTTGTGGCAATGATGGTCATTCTGCAGATATGTGTGCTTCCATCTTATGTCAGTGATGATTATGGGAAATTTTCAAAGTCTAAATTTTGGATATGCCTATAATTTAAAGAGGCAGAATTAGCCACCAAATCAACCATGGAATGCCCAAAAATAGAAAGTTTAGCAACCACATACACAAGTAAATCTGGCCACTAACGATACCAAAAAGATGTTGAAACAAATTTTAGTTACTCAAGCACAATTAGTAGCAGATATAAAAATCCATCAAGTAGATACAAGGAGCTAGGAGTTACATATAGGTTTGATATAAGCAACGCAGAATACAAGGCCTCAAGGTGGTTTGCCAAGTGATACTGAAAATCCTAAATATGTAATGGCAATCACTTTAAGGAGTGGTAAGGAGCTCAATAAAGAACCTTTAAAGAAAAATAAAGAGGCAGATAATGATTTGGTTCGTAAATAGGTAGATGACAAAGCTACTAAAAATTCAAGGAAGTTTGAGTACTCAAAAATAAAAGTTGCAGAACAGGTGAAGGAGAGACCGCTATTACCCTTCCCACAGAGGCGTATAAAGGAGAAAGAGGATGCATGCTTTATGAAATTCTTTGACATATTCAGAGACCTTTATTTTAACCTTTTCCTTTTAGATGTTTTGCAAAATATTCTAAGTACTTGAAGGATGTGGTCATTAACAAAGTTAAGTTGTAGGATGTTGAGACAATAGTACTCATTGAGGATTTTAGTTCTGTAGTGATACAAAAGATTCCCAAAAAGCTCAAAGACCCTGGGAGTGTCACACTCTTGATTCAAATTGGTAGCAAAGAGGTGGTATGCAATTAGTGATTTGAGAAAAAGTATTAGCTTAAATCCTCTCTTCTTATTCAATACTCTAGGCTTAGGGAAGTCGAGACCAAGCACAGTTGTTCTCCAATTGGCAGTTCAGACCCTATATTATCCTAAAAGAATCATAGAAAATGTTCTCATCAAGGTTGGTAAGTTTATTATTCCTACTTATTTTATTATTTTGGATTTTAAGGCAGATGAAAAAGTGTCATTCATCTTCGAACGTCCATTCTTGGCGACGGAAGGAGCGCTGATACATGTGAGAGTGGGCACACTTACAATGAGGTTGGATGATAAAGATCTAGTCTTCAAAGTGTACAAACTGCTAACAACATCGTTCCATTACAAAGTTTTGTGCATGATTACAGTGATTAAAGGGGATAAGTGTGAGGTGGTGGATTAAGTTCGCCAAAGACCCCTTTGGACTTCCTCATTGAGCAGCCTAAGACACAACCACCCTAACTTAACATGATGCAAATTGATAAATATGAAAAGGCTATTGTCGAGAGAGTTGTTGACCTTGAGATTTTACACCCAAGATATATGAAACGAATAAGAAGATGATATATGGGTGTGAGGAAGAGGATGAAGGAAAATATATAATTCAATAATTAGCTCATGCCGCGACACTAAATAAGTGGTTGCTTGGGAGGCAACCCAAGTTAAGGTAGGTTTCATTTTAGTATTTCTTATTTTACTTTAATTGTTTTTGTTTTTATTTAGTCATAGGATGATGGAAATTCTGAGTACCGAACAACATGAGCTAAGAAGTATGGAAAAAATTAAGTGTGGGCTCCCTGGACCCCATAGATGTGTAAAGATGCTACTTGCTAGGGCTAGAGACCTCTGGGAGTATTTCTATCTCTACTTTTAAAGTATACTTTTGGGACAAAGTTGATTTTTTAAGTGTGGGGTGGGGAAATTCCAATTTATGGGGTAATTTTAAAAAATTTTTTGTCAAGAATAAATAAGATATTCTTCTTAGTGCCATATTGTACTACATGATGCAATTGTTTTTATTGTAAAAGCATGCTGACTATGTGAATTACTATATTTGAGACACCTAGGCTCATGATTATAACTTTTGTACTTGTAGGCTTAATGTTGAATTCATATTATTGGTTAGTTGGGAGTCTATGATGATCCTACTTGAGTTGAACATATGCCATGTATTGTGTGCTTATTGTATTTTACTTGTTGCATATGATCTCTAGAACTTACCTAGTGTGTATACAAAATAAAATAAAAAGTATGGGTTTAGGAGATGATATAGGCATGTATTTGGTAGCCAAGTTGATACCTTCTTTTTACCTACCCTTGTTCATATTCCTAGTTAAACCCCATTGAACTTTAGCCTATTTTCTTTGGCAGACTCGTATATAGCATAATCTCTTCTTTGATTGACCTTAATTTGATCCAAATCTCCTAAGCACTTTTGATTAAAATTAATCAAATTAAGGAGTTGGAAATTCAAGTAGGAGAAAAGGGAAATTGAAGAACTAAAGTGATAGTTATTGGTGTGTATAAGTGATATGTGTTGTGGTTAGGAGTTGAGTAATAAAAAGAATAAAAAAAAGTTCAAATTGAATAAGTCATAAATATTCAATACTCCCACCATAGTTCATGTGAATGATCAAAATGAGATGGGATAAAACAAAAGATATGCGAAGGTAGTAGAGGTGAAAGTTGGTTGTTAGAGATTGGTCTTAATTGTATAATGTGATTTATTAAAGCACTCAGGAAAGATAGTCACTATTACTAGCCAGAATAGTTCCTACCTATCCCTTAGCTTACATTACAACCCTTAAGGACCTATTTGATCCAAAGCCTTAACATTCTTATATAAGTGGATTACTACACTAAAGGAATGCCTATGGTTCATCTTATGTAAATTCTGAGAGAGCACAATTTTATTCTTGTACCCATTCTGTGATAAATTTCTTTTGTGTGAGTGATTATGAGTAACTCTCCTACTGTAAGGGCATATATTTGATGATAGTTGGGTAAATTGAATAAGGTAAATTGAATGATATCTTTTATTGATCAATATACATGAGTTTTCAGACTAGGTAAGTCAATTCTTGAGTCTAGGATGTTTTGAAGTACTGCTCTTGAGATTTCAACTGTACATAACATGCATGGTGTAGAAACTTACATTCTGTGTCGCCATTATAGGTCAATTTTGAGTGTTTTTTTGTAATAGAAGTGTAGAGTATTCTCAGCTTTTGATGCTTAGGGTAAAGAGTTGTTCGAGGACGAACAAGGCTTTTAGTGTGGGCTGATGATCTGAGGTGAATTTATGCGCCTTAGTGTTATTATCCTAACTATTTTATCCTTCTTTTGAGGACAACTTGTATACTTAATGTGTTAATGATTATATAATTGAGCATCTAAGTGTATAAGTACTTGAATACAATGTTCTTAGTGTCTTTCAAACAAGTTTCTACTTAAATTTGTCACTTGGAGTTTAAATGATAAAACTAGTGTTACTAGCTTGATCTAGGTGTTGTTCTGGTTGATTGTGATGGATTCTAATATGTTTAATGAGTTCCTAATTCTATTATTGTGTAATTATGTGTGGAACATCTTTTTTATAGTTTTCAAAGTGCAATTGGAATAAGTCAAGAGTCAAAACTAAGTTAAGATCAAAGTGGACGAGACTAGTGTTAGCTTGAGTTTCTAGTTCATCATTATGGATTATTTGTAGTTTTAAGCTCCAATCCGTGATCTATGATTATTTAGGATAATTGATGAGATTATTTTAATGATGTATGGATGTTGAACGAGGTGGAAATTGAAGGAAAGAACACCACAAGTCTTAGGATTGAAGGAAAAGTGCATAAATAAGTTTGGACGTCAAGTTGAGACTTTCCAGTAAGGCCTCACGTTAGGGGTACAATGCGACCCTACTCCACATGCGGCCAAAATAGCACACCTATTAATATAACCATTGTACTTGTTGTTATGTACATTGGGATGTCTTTGAGCTTTGGAGAGAGGTTGCTACACACTTTAATTAGGGGTTATTTCTATTTACTTTAGCTTATTAATGGTTTTTGTCATGTATTTATTAATTTGGATTACGTTTATGTCTATTAGTGGCGAAATGCACCCTTTCAGAGGTTAAGTTCAAGAACATGTTTACTTTCGTTTTGAATTGAGTTTGTTTGGATTCTTATCATATTTGAATTATCGATTAGGATAAGGATATACCTAGATGTCTTGTTTAGTTCACTTGTAGAATGACATCTTAATGCATCTCAATGGATTATTACATCCCTGCTCAACGATGTAGTTGTAATTTCCAAGTTACTATAAGGTTAGATGTTGGGAGACCATGATCACAAAATAAACCCTATGAATTAATAACCAAGATAAGTGATCTAATGAATATAGTTTAATAGTGTAGTATGATTGTTCATAGTGCTTTAACCCCAGATTTTCATCCATTGATTGTCCAAAGTCTTTACTTTTATGCATTATTTTAAGTTTACTTTTAGTTATAACATTCAAAACTCTTTTTGTTATGTTTGCACTAGTTTAATCTCAATTGTTGAACTAGAATTGAATAGTTTCTTAACACATGTCTCTGAGGGATCAATAGTCGGCTTTATTTAAGGCCACTATATTACTTGGTGAGACCACGTACACTTGTGTGTGTTCTTGGGTGCAACAATCGCCAAGCACTCACATAGTCCACTCATTTTTCCACTAATAGACAAATGTCAGTCCACAAAGTTCTCCTTAAGTCTTGGTCATTAAATCCTTAAATCATGGTTACATGGAAGTTAGTACCAGTCACTCTTTCTAGAACTCAATTATGAATCAATTGAGTAGTTATAACTTTAGTTGTCAACATGTACCCTATTGGTTTCCACACCATCCATATCCTAACTACATTATCCATACTCAAGTTAGTAGTGAAAGATCATCCTGCACGAAAATAACAGATGCACATTGTTTTTTATTTATCTTAGACTTTGTCTATAGGAGACAAAATAAGCTAACTTTATATTGATATGAAAAAATTTGCATCTCTTTTTCTAGAAATCTTGTTTTTCCCCTTGTATTCCAGCATCAAAAACTATCCATGTGGGGGAGTTCTATCTTCTCTTTTTTCTTTTCCAAGATCTTGACTATTCACCTTATCTCCCATACTAAAAACACCTACTTTGCCTGCACCTCCCTCATTATCCTCAGTAATTTACTATATTTATTAGTTGAAATGATACTAGTCCCGAGATCGTTTTTCATTGCCTTACTAGGAGAGCCATATCTTGGCCTTACCTTTTCCATTCCATGTTATTTGTCCCCTGCTTTATGAGTAGGTTTAGGAGGTTCCTTCTTCTTCTCCTTATAACTTATGGGCTACTTCCTTGCTTCTTCTCTCTATATCATCTACGTTGTGACACTTTAGGGACAAAATTTTTGGATTTCGAGCTCATAATTAGTTTCATCTCATATTTCACTACCTGATCAACTACCCTACCATTTTTATGTTCAAATATTACTTTTGGTTGATCTGCCTAATCTAATGGCATCTCCATAAAGATATGGGCATATGTCATTCTCTCTTTGTGTGTTGTTGGATGATCTGTTCTTGAATGGTTACCCTATTAATCCAACAATCTTAGTAAAAGCACTCTTTCCCTAATACTTTATTTTTAAAAATGGTAGTCTGATCCATACAGGCACTGTATTCACTATCTCATTTGACACCTCCATATTTGGTGCCCATGCCTTCTCCACTATTAGTTTATGATCAAACATCACAACCTCTTTATCTATTACATTAACCTTCTCCTGACGAGTGGCAAATCTGACCAACAACACCCCTCTATACACTTGAGTGATTTCACCATTTCCTCTCTCTTTTTAAAGGCAATTAAAGTTTCCATCCATCACATTTTGGGGAGTATTAGACCCCATCTCAAAGCATATCAAGGCATTTCCCTAAGAATCAATTTTCTCCTACAGATTCTCTATATTATCTTTAACTCTTAGTCTAGGTTTTGACTTCCCTGCAAATCAAAGCCCTAAACTATTAATCCTCATCCCACTATTTGGCTTCACAAATTCAATTGAGATTAATTAGGGTTAGGTGAATTACCCGACTGATGAACTTGTTCTTCCTCCATAATATCCTTTAATTTTGCCTTACCTATTGAGAATGATCTATGTGAACTCTCCCCTTTATTCATCACTCGTAAACTTAAAGATTCAATTGGAACAAGAAGAATCCCTTACAGTACATTTGTATCTTTGGTCTTTCTCACATCTGTTGATTAAGGAATAGCCTTTATTGAATTATTTGTGGATCGATTCCTATTTTGGGTCTGCTGACCCCTCCCTCCGATCTTTATTTTTTGGTCTATTTCAATAATAGCTAAGAGGAAACACTATTTCAAAAAAGAGAAAGTCATTTTTAAGTTTTATTTTCTATTTGACTTTACATCATTCTAAAAGTCTCGCCTGGAAGTATGTTACTATAATTTCATGTTTTCCTTATTAGTTTATCATCACCGAGGATATCACTGAAGATATCATTTTAGGAATACCCTTCGTTAACCAAATTCGACCTTTCTGGAGTGATTACGATGGTATTCGTACCACCCTTCTAGGTAACGAATTGTTCTTCCCATTATTGCGCCCTCTATCTCAAGAAAAAGGATGCAAAATTAAAGAGAAAACTATTTTTAAAATCAACCGACTTTCCTCTCATATCTGTTTTCTTAAACACGATATTCAGCTCAAACATATTGAGCACACCAGAAAAAAGGACCGTGAATATTAAGTTCTACATGGTCAAGTCTGCTCTTAAGGTTTCTAACTTCACTTTTGAGAGAAGAAATTTCTCCCTTGAGGTCAGAAATGGTAGGCTCCGTAGGTGTGCTAAATTTAGCCATAACCTGTTTCATGCTAAAAGGCTGAATAATAGGTTTAGGGGGGCTTTCTTCATGAGAAAGCATAAGTTTTTTGAGCTCATGGAGATACTTGCTCCGTTTCTCATCGTTAGGAATATGTTCAATTATGTCAAACAGGATTTCCCTAGGATTTCCTGAGATGACATTAATCGTTTTGTTCGAGCAAGTACAGAAAGTACCTTTACAAGCACATTCTTGCCCCGACTGGGATTGGTCAAACTCGTAAGCGGCATTGATAAATTCTTCGTTGCTAAAGTCTTCGCTTGAAGAAGAATAGGAGTCTGAAGCTTCGGAAGAATCTTCCATAATGGAGAATAATTTTTCTTTATCTTTGTCAGGTAGATCAAGTTGGTTGATCTTCTTTTTCTTGCTGGATTTGCAATCTTTAGCTCTATGGCCAGTTTTGCCACAAGTCCAACAAGTATCTTTAGTTTTGGAAGCTTTGGAAGATTTTCGATTAGTCTTTCTACTAGGTTTATAAGACTCCTTTTTAGAAGTCCGTTTTCTAGGAGAAGTCCTTTTGCTAGACTTAAAAGATTTCTTTCTATGCTTTTTATGGGAAGATAAGTCGGTAAACCCATAATCTTGACAAAAGGTTACTAAACCATATTTGGAGGTACTATTTTGTTTAAGCTCTTTTTTCAGCCTAAGATCGGTACAGAGATCTATACCTACGGTAGTAATGAAACTTATTAAGTCTCCATAGGTGAGTATTCCATAGGGGATTTGTCCTTCAAATCTATCCTTAATTTTGGTTCTAACCTTATCGGCGAACAGAGGAGGAAGAACACTAATGAACCTTTCTTTCCAAAAGTCATTGTTGCAGTCTAGTCTGATCATAACTTTTACAAGAAAGGTGTCTTTATACCACCTAAAGTCTGCTAGGTCTTTGCAGCGAAGATTGTTAAGAATTTCTAAGCTCCTATCTTGGAAAAGATTAGGTTCTCCTATGAAATGTCTTGCTATGTGGTAGAGGAGGGTGGCGCAAGCATCTTCTTTTGCAACTTGCTCAAGAACTTCTTGGCCATTTTCAATCTTGACCGTAGTCTCGGTGGACGTAGCATCATAGATGAGATTCCTTACCTCATCGGTAATGTAGTTATCCCACCAATGTTTCATCATACCAGTAAAACCTGATACAATCATGGTGGCAGCTCCTTTGTCAGAAGCTCCCTTGATTTTATAGGCTGTAATTGATACGGCCATCTCATGGAGTTTATTGTAAATCTGGTGTTCAGCCACACCATCAATATTCCATTCTGTTATACCTCTGCCATCATGATTGAATGTAGAAAGGTAGGGATTTTCTTCGAATTGGACATCCGGAGGGGAGGGTTTTTTGTAATAGTTTTTTCTAGTTGAAAAACGTTCATTGGTGAGTTTAGAAAGAGAGTTCTTCTGATCACTGGACTCTCCTTGTTGAGCTCCTTGCTGAGCGACTTTAAACCTCGAAAGTTTGGTGTTGATTTTCTCTAAAATTTGTTCCGAGAGTTTGAAGTCTTCATTGAGCTCTGGGAAATTCTCTTTTTGAAAGTCGGGTATCTTAAAGATAGGATTAGAGATGGGTTTAGAGCCTGCCGAGCTCTTAACCGGTTGGGAAGATTAAAAAGGAAGGGTCGAACCCTTGGTTTCTCCTATTTGCTGGGAGATGGTGTGGAGAACTTGATTAGTATAATTATTTTGGTCAATTATTCTATCAAGGTCTCTATTTGTAGGGGCCATAGTAGGTCTATCATGCTTTTTCTTGAAAGGAGAAGCACTGAGCACTTCGTTATGATAAGGAATTTTTATTTCTTCGAGGGGAGGAGTAACAGATTCCACAACTTTGTGACTCTGCGTATACCATTTGTTAATGATGACATTAAGGGATTCATTCCGGTTTCCCATTCTACCAGTGCATTTGAACCATTTGAAGAATTCGATGTCACATCGGAGTCTTTTCATGTCGTCTATCCATAGTCGACCAAACTCCTTTTGTTATTCTTTAGAATAGGTACTGGTGTACCATTTCCTCTTAATAGCGTCCTTAGGGAGATACCATAGGACCTTTAACACTTGGAGGTCAGGCATGTATTCCTCCTCCAATTTGATGACAAGAAGGCTAGGGTCAGTCCTAATCTTTTGATGGGATGTGGATGGAGGAGGTTCCATATCCGAGGCTGTAGGACTTCTGGGTGGGTAAAGGTTTTCAGGTTCATTAACCCTAGTGTGTTGTTGATAATAAACTTTTGGGACAGGACCAGAGAAGTCGACTCCTCTAATTTTTCCCTTGTCATTATTATCATTTTCGTCACTTCCCTCCGGGGGTTTGGAGGTGGAAGCGCTGGTTGAGATCGATCCGCGAAATGAAGAGTGTCGAGAGGGGTCCAGCCCAAGGAATTTCAAATCTATAGATCCGTCAGGGTGTTGGATAACCCTTTCGATCTGGGATTTTTCTTGATAAATCAGAATGGGTTGGGTGATATCATCGAAGTGCCATTCGTTGCTATGAAGGATATCGTCCCAAACCAGAGCCTTAGGAACAAAGACAGTGTTGCGATCTTTGTTTGCCTCCATTAGGGTGGTGACCCCTTTAGGGCTCGTGAATCTAGCTTTAGGTGCTAGAGTAGTACCCATAAGGCGATAATATACACGGTATATGATCGCTATTTCTCTGGTGTTTTCCTTACTATTCATGTTCTTTGTTTTAACATTAAGAGTTAAAACATCCATGATGTTAGGATCATTGATATCCACTGAGAAATTAGGGTAACAATTAAAGTATACCGGGCCGTCGGCGAGGTTACTTTGGATAACTCCTAAGAGAGAGTCTTCAAAGTTTAATAGACGAGCATCTCTTAAGATAGCACAGACAGGGTATCTAAGCCCTGTCGAAAAAGTCGCTTTATAGCTATTTGAACAAGTCCAACATGCAGATAGTGAAACTGATTTTTAAATCTGTTTATATCTAACTCATTGAACAGTTGAATAATTTCTAAAGAATTATTAATGGCAACAGTAGACTCAGAAGTCTTAATATTATGTTTTTTCAAAAAACTAAATTTCCCGATTTGATAAATCGTATTGAAAGATTCTTCTGGAATACTCAAGTTTTGAAGATCATTTTTAATTGTAGCAATCGGAGTTGCTTGAGAAGATAGGTTAACAGTGTTTTTAATATAATTGTTCATATTTTTAAACATGCTGTCTAGAGACTAACAGAGAAAACATACATGTTCACATAAGCAAGCATATCACAGTAAACAAGTATGAAAGAACTTAAGAAAAATTATATTAACACATCTATGGCTTATGGGATCTAACAAGTTTTAATGGCTTTACACAGGATTCTTCTAGTGTTATCTTAGTGACAAGACTACCAACAGGGTCTAATGCTCACCTTAGCTGCGACCTCACTTTCAGGCTGACCAACGTCTAAGACCAGAAATTAATCGGTTCCTTCAAACACTCAGACAGAAGACTGTTACCCCATACTTGGATTAAAAACCCATTATAAGACAAGATATATTAAAATAATTAAAGATTAAGTAAATTCATACTTGATTAAAGTAATATGTTCTTATAAGAACATAGTTTTGCTCATGCTCTAGACAGATTATGTGTTTAGTTGCTCATGCTAGACACACAATCTGGCAACATGGCTCTGATACCAGAAAAAGGATCGTGAATATTATAGCGGAAATGTATAAGTAAAACAATTCTAGTATCTGGAAATTTTTGGATGCCTACTCTTAAACAATTCTTCTCCTTATATACACGGAGAAATATCAAATTTTTGGATGCCTACTCTTAAACAATTCTTCTCCTTGAAAAGCATGCTTATCTACTTTTTGAAAAGTCAGTCTTTCTTTTGTCGTTTTCTCAAATGGAAAGCAATGAGGTCACAGATTCCTTTTAGGAATAGTGAATTTCCCTTTCGGAGATAATTTTGGTTCTTTGAACCTCTATCTCTCTGAAGGGTCAAGTTTCTATTCTCAATAGGAGTCTAAGTAGGCCCTTGCAATCCCTTTGGGATTCATCATGTCGCCATTATTGTCACTGCTTCCTATAGAGGAAGCTTCTTTGAGAAGTTGCATTACTTCTTCTTCGTTTTCTTGTTGGCTTTCCATGTCCTGCAAAGCCTTCCTTAATCGTTCTTGAAGTGCCTTCTTGCTTCGAGAGGCCTGGGTTGCTGAAGTAGTTTTCCTTGAATCAGGAGACGGTTTAGGTGCTGTTGGCTTAGGAGTCCAACCTTTAACTTTTATCTCTTTAGAGAGATATTTAATTCTACCTATTTCTCCTTTAGCAAAGTTCCAGGAGATGATATAAGAAATTCGTTTTTTAATAAAAAATTTGCACATTTGAATGTGCTCTGGAAAGGTTGTGCATCCTTCTTTGGTGCAAAACTCTGGAAACCTGTTAAGGAATTGTTGAGGGAGAATTTCTCTGATTCGTCCGAAATGCATCCACCATTCATAGAACCATCGAGGTATAACTGATTCTACCATGGCTGGGCAATATTTGACGAACCAAGTATGTCCTGGTCGAACATATAGGAAATTGAACCAAGCCGATCTGTAGTCGAACCAATTATAGGTTTGTGGCCTATGAGGCATAGACAAAACATTGGGAGTGTGCAGATGATCTGCATACCAGCTAAAAGGGGTTAATACCTTCTTGATGGTGAACCGGGAGTAGTCAATATAATCTGGATTCCGTTCATTCATTGTATGTTCGACTTTAATGGAGTCGGTATCTACCAGTATGGCTTCGTAATATCTTCTGGTCTTAAGTGGATTATCAGTATCCACAAAATTCTTGTCATTGTAAACTGGTCGTATGAGGTGCTCTAGAGGGTATCCTTCATATTCCTTATCTAGAGCCATCACTGGCATCACCTGGGTGGTGACAAATTTGAATTCTTCCTTTTTTGGAGAAGGTGGTACTGATTTAATCGTTGTGGGATCGACGGCTTGAGCAAAGGTCTCTGGGTCCTTCATAGCATAACTTTGTTTAGTTTGTACCGATGAGCTGGCTGATTGTCCTTTTTCTAAGGGCAGGTTGGTTTTCAGATCTACCAATTTTGTAGGCATTGGTGGAGAGAGCTTTGGAAATTCCGTCAGATCAGAATATCTATTTTGGAGTGGCGATTGCATTTCTGCCTTGAGTGTAGGACTTTGTTGGACTATTGACCGCAATGGATTTGCCAATGCTGAGGGAGGATCAAATGGTTTAACCATTCTGGAATGTTCCTGTTTGGTGCTTATGGGGACTTTCCCCAGATTTGTTGGTCTCATGGCCCTGTAAAAATTCTCTTGTTAGAAAATTGGGGAGGGATTTATTTTCTCCTTTGATAAATTCAATTTGGAAATCAAAGCTAGATAGGAGAGCTTGCTATCTAGCAAATATATATTTTGAAACTAAATTTTTTACATCCTTTTGCAAGATTTCTTTGGCTGACTTGCAGTCAACTCGTAATAAAAATTCTTTGTTTACAAGATCACCTTGAAACTTTGTGATACATATCACTATAGATAAAACTTCCTTTTTCACAGTGCTATAATTCTTTTGAGCTGGGTTCCAAACCCCAGAAGTAAATCGAACAAGTTGTTCAGGGGAATTGGCGTCGACCCTTTGTTTCAGGATACCTCCATACCCTATATCTGAAGCATTAGTTTCTATAATCATAAAAGCTTCAGGGTTTGGAATACCTAGACAGGGAAGGTTTTGTACTAAAGACTTAATTCTTATGACTGCATTGGTTTGATCAGAACTCCACGGGACTGGATTTTTCTTAAGACGTTTATACAAACGTTCACAGACCTATCTAACATGCGGAATGAAATCTGCAACATAATTAAGGCTTCCTAA
The DNA here is from genome assembly GCA_030864225.1 of Capsicum baccatum var. pendulum. Taxonomy (NCBI): domain Eukaryota; kingdom Viridiplantae; phylum Streptophyta; class Magnoliopsida; order Solanales; family Solanaceae; genus Capsicum; species Capsicum baccatum. The sequence continues at coordinate 102,227,828 of CM061556.1, forward strand.
AAACCTTTGAAGTTGGGTTTTATCCGTGATTTCATCAGGAAATTTGGAAGAGAACTCAATGGCTCTACAAATAGGCTTATAACTACCTTGGTGCAGATCATGACCTAAAAATCGAATAGAAGTTTGGAACAACTTCATCTTCTTGGTGCTAACGACCAAACCATTTAGTTTAACAATCTTAAAGAAAGTATTAAGGTGCTTAAAATGAGAATCAATGTTTTCAGAAAAGATTAGCACATCATCAATATAAACAATTGACATGTAAGAATAAGGATTGAAAATATTATTCATAATATTCTGAAATTCGAAGGGAGCATTCTTAAGCCCAAATGGTAAGACATTCCATTCGTAGTGCCCAAAAGGGACGTTGAAGGCAGTGTTATATTTATCTTTATTAGCAATTTGGATTTGCCAGAAACCCGACTTCATATCAAACTTGTTGTAAAGATTGTCTTTAAAAGTCCTTTTGAGGAGATCCCTTTTATTGGGAATCGGATGTCTAATCCATTTTAAAACAGCATTCAAAGGTTTGTAGTTTATAACAAGCCGGGGAGTTCCACGTTCCTTTTCTGCACTGTTGTTTACATAAAATGCAGAGCAACTCCATGGAGAATTGGAGGGTCTAATGATCCCATTTATGAGAAGATGGTTAATTTCCTTTTTGCAAATTTCCATCATTTCTTGATTCATTTGGATAGGTCTGGCCTTAGTAGGAATGGAGTGTTCCTCAAAGCCAGAGATATAAGGAAGTTCGACTAAATGCTTTTTGCGTTCCCAGAAAGCATTAGGGAACTCGGAGCAGATTTCGTTTTCAAACTTCTTTTGGAGAATGGCAATTTTGGTAACCATCTCCGGGGTTTTTAAAGTGTGCTCAATATGTTTGAGCTGAATATTATGTTTAAGAAAACAGATATGAGAGAAAAGTCGGTTGATTTTAAAAATAGTTTCCTCTTTAATTTTGATGGTTCTATAAGTGTTCATCTAGAGGCTAGAAGAGGGCACGTTCTTTTCGTGAACCACGTTGTATAAGGCATATGACTCTTCCCTTATTGTTATTTCTGAAGTATCATGTATTTTAAACCTTGATTATGATTTGTAAATGGTGGTTTGAAATAAAATATGGAGGGTTTTGATGCATGGTGATGAGTACTGTTTACTATTGTTTAACCTTGTGTTTATACATGTTTTTGGTGATGATTTGCACATATGGGTGCCTGTTGATTTTGATTTTAAAAATGGGTCATGCATAACCCTAATCTAAGAAAAATAGTAAAGGTATGCCCTCAAGATGTTTGTGAAAAGGTCTAAGAAAAACAACTAGTTACATGCTAGTAGTGTTTTGATCTAAGGCAATGGCTTAATGAGTAAGAATGGTTGGTAAGTGACTTTTAAAGGCCTTGTTGTCCATGTAATGAGTTAGTTGGTGAGTTTCGTGGATTACTTCTTTAAAGAGGTTAGAGTCCCTAACATGAAATCGAATTGTGTCTTAAACTATGGTTTGGTATATGAATGCTAATGCAGAATGAATGGTGTTGTATAGGTCTTAATGACTACAAATTGACTTGAATGATGGTTGAAACTAAGGTATTGTCCTATTAAAGTTATTTATTGATAAATGGTTCATGAAGACCTTGTGGTCATGTGTAGTGTCCAATCGTATTCTTGATTTCTTGAATTGGCTAAGAGGGTTAGAGTTCTCGAGTGTTGATTTGAATGGATGTTAATGTATGGACAAAGGGTTAGAGTCCCAATGTCGAATACTAATGGTCGCCATGGCTTGAGGTTACAGTCCGTATCCCAATAAAATAGCTTGATATTAGAGTCCCTTGCCCAATGAAATAGCTTGAGGTTACAGTTCTTTGCCTAATGAAATGTCTTGAGGTTAGATTCCCTTGCCTAATAAAATGGATTATGGTTAGATTTCACATGCTTTGTAAGACAATTTGATGTTAGAGTTCTCTTGCTGAATATAACAGGGAAATTCAAACTTCCTTAGCTACACAAGTGGAAGGTTTGAGTCCTCCACTTCATGTTTTATTATTTGATATTTTGACATGCATGCTAAGGCCTTGATCCCCTTTTCAATACATGAAGTATCAATATATCTATATATGTTCCTATGTACAGTAATGTGGTTTCTTATGATGCCTTGACTTAGATTTGAAAGATAGAACTAGTTTATCTTTACCCTTGATTTACATGCTAGTGATCCGATAGCTAACCATCTTTGGACGTTGTGTCCCCAAGCGACACAGGGGCAAGAAATTCTTTTTCTCTTCCTGCAAAGTAACCAGGTGTTCGAGCTGTTTGTATGTTGACTTTGAAATGATGAGCTTCCATACTTCAAAAGACATACATTTCATGGTCTTTCTAGCTTATGTCATAGACTTGTTTTAGACTTGATTTTTGGCGATTGTCGGGGGTATATCCCAACATATATAGACATCAAATTTGTAGAGGCTTTGTGGATGACTGTGGACTTAAGTTTGTTGGTTTGGTATGTTGACATTAATAGGATGATCAGACCTTCGTAAATTATGTATATTAGTTTTTTTCTGCTATCTTGATGATATGTTCAGAGGACATCCAACACTTGTGGATGGATTTGATGGTTTGGTTAGGTTGATGGGGCGATCTATGATCCTTGATGGGCTCGATATGCCCATACTACATGGCTAGGTTTTGGGTTGTATCATAGCCAAGGATCAACCTCTATGTATTTTCAAACCAACTCATATATCGAGAGTGAGGGGTGGTTCACAGAGTTGTGCGACTATTGTTAGAGGTGCACGTAGTGGTGGTCACGGGGTTACTCATTCTGAGAAAGGATGTGGTCATTGCTATGCTATACCTGCTAGACCCGAAGTAGAGTCCTCTGATGCTATTATTACCAGTATCATCCTGGTTTGCTCCAAATCTTCTTCCATGTTATTTTACCCTAGGTAGACTTTTTCCTATGTCTTTACATATTTTACTTCTAGTTTTGTCTTTGCGTATGAGCCTCTTGCTATGTCTCTTCATGTTTCTATCCCTATTTTGGACTATTATGCAGAGACTATGGCCTTATCTATGTCGGGCGTGAGGTTAGCTTAGAAAGGTATGCTTAATTCAGGTTCGGAGGGTTCTATATATCTTTTATGTGCTCATAACATGATAGGAAGAGGGTGCTTGTCTAATTTAGCTCATATTTGTGATACTAGTGTTTCTTTATCGCCTCCTATGGATTCTATTTAAGTCGTTCATGAGTTCATGAATATGTTCCCTATGGATTCGCCAGGTAGGCCTCCAGATCATACTTTGTATTTTGCTAGTGATATGGATTTAGGCACCAAACCTATTTTTATTCCTCCGTATAGGATGGTCCTGGCTAAATTGAAGGATCAATTGCAAGATTTATTGAGTAAGAGGTTCATTAAACATGGTGTATCTCCTTGGGGTGTTCTTGTCCTATTTGTGAAGAAGAAGAAAGGTTCCATATGTATGTGTATTAATAATAGGCAGTAGAACAAAGTGACGTTTAAGAACATATATCCTCTTTCTCGCATTAAGGATCTTTTTTACCAACTTCATAGAGCTTTAGTATTCTCAAAGATTTATTTGAGATCCAGGTATCATCAGTTGAAGAATAGTTCTTTGGATGTTCAAAAGATGGCTTTTAGGACTTGATATGGTCATTATGAATTCTTGGTTATGTCTTTTGGATTGACCAATGATAAGTCGTCAATTTGATGACTCTTTAGTACCCTTTTTTAGCTTTAATTAACATAGTTTTCCATTGATTTTGATGTTAATCCCTTGCATAATGCTTATTTGTGTAGGTAAACGTTGAAAATAAAGATGAGCAAGCCATTCAAGTCAATGAAAGGTAAAATATAAAAGAAAAAGCGCCCAGAAGACACATGGACGTGATGGGAGGCCACCCGCTCGAAAGGATAAAACATCCCTATTTGCACCCAAGGTGTGCCCCATCTGTGCATAATCTACTCTTAATAATCTCTGGGTCTTCTCTAGATCTACTCAAGTAGATCAAAAGTGTGGTGGCAATTTTGTAATTCGGTCAAATGTGAATTTGGGGATACATTGGGGGTTTCAACTCATTTCCACTATCATTGAGCATTATTGTACTATTATTAAGCTTAGAATGAATTAGAATCTCTCGAGTGATAAATTAGTGACTTCTATTGAAATTTTTTTGAAATTAAAGCTTGAATTTTGCATTCTCTTTATTTTCTATGGATTAATTTGATGGAAATTTTGGTATATCTCCACTTTCCCTCTCTATGAGCAGCTAATTCTTCTTTTTGAGGTTATGCATGAATAGGTTCTGATTAGGGCATCTCTTAAACATAAAAGATGTTAATATAGTCCATAGATTGGTAAAATTGTTACACTTATGAGGTGTTCAAAAGAACCCTTTTATTATATTTTGTGTTTTATTGACAAATTGACACTAAAACCTCTAGATCTTGCCTACCCATGACTTCTAGCTAAATTTTGACAAATAATCAAATACCCATGCATGAACGCACACCTAGGAAGGCATAAAACAAAGTATTATCTACATTTGATTAATATCTAATTCTTTTAAGCTTCAAGATAGTAGTCTTAAAATAACAAATTTGTTAAATTCAAAATCATTAAAACAAATCCCCCCTTTTTACTTTTATGATTGTTTACCTCACATTATGGGCCACCTCCTAGTTGACTTCTAACTCTCTCAACGATTGAAATCCTTGTTTTCACTCCCTTTGGATTCGACCCCATCTCTGTTAGGTTACTATACAAATGGCGATCGCTTACACTTCAATGGTGTATTTTGAGATTCATCAAATTTTGTCGCCACTTTCAAGGAGTGAAGCATTGATTTCATTCTTATAGTGTTTTAGTCACTTTAGGTTAGTCATAGTGTTTCATTCTACATTTTTGTTCTTTTTATTCTCTCTCAATTGAGGATAATAGTATGCACGATACTATGAGACAACATGGTAGTAATATCAATAATTTTTATGGGTATCTCGGGGATGAGGATCACCTCAGAGATATGGGTTAGGCTAGTTCTATTCATATTCCACCAATGGAAGGAAATAGAGTATATCACGTTACTAGCATGATGCTTTATTTTCTTCAAATAATAGGGTTGTTTGGAGGTTAAGCATATGAGGACGCCAATCTATATTTGAATAATTTTCTTGATGTTTGTTCTCTATTGACATAGCCCATATATCACAAGAGTCAACCTATTTGCATTTTTTCCCACTCTCATTAAAGGGAGAAGTGGTTATATGGTTGCAATTTTTCCCGTGGGGTCTATCACTTCATGGATTGATCGTACGAAAGCATTCTTTGATTGGTACTTCCCTTATTCTTAGATGAAGCAACTAAGGGGTAAAATCATCAATTTGCCAACTTAATAGTGAATCATTATATGAGGGTTGTCAAAACTTCATCAATAAGAAAATGTAATGCCTAAATCATGAGGTCCTGGACAAAATTCTTTTTCAATATTCTATAGGGTATTGGATCAATTGAACAAGACGGTAGATGATAATACGGCCGGTGGATCTATTATCAAATAATTTTATAGTTCTATGGGGGCTTTATTGGATAAAGAGACCAAGAAAAGCATAGTTGGCACACAATATATATTGATGTGGCAGCGGGGGCACCCTCTACATCTTTTGACATCCAAAATCAAAAGAAAAAAGTGTGAGGAAGGAGATGAAAACATGGCTAAAGTGATGAAAAAACTTGATCTTCTCACCAAACATGTAATGGATCTCCTCCAAAGGTTAATGTTGTTTCTTCCAAGAGTGTTAAAGATTATGATAATGAGGAAGCAGAGTCTCTTGAGGAGGAAATTTGGTTCTCCTCAAACCAAATGGGGGGGTTCCTACCCTACCTATCAAAGGCAAGGTGGGAATCAAGGTTGGAAAGAAAGGGATTGTAATAGAGATTGGTGTGATAGAAAATGGTATTGGAGAGATAAGGATAGGGATTATAATTGATATGTACCTCTACAAGATAGGCACAAGGGTAAAGAGTCAAGATTTATTAACCCAGATAAGTTTGAAAGTGAATATGTCCTTTCTCGTATCTTAGTGGGTATTGAAGTAATTGATAAGATGGTGAGATAGGTGAAAAATGATTTCTCAGAACTCAATCAAAAGGTGATATGTCATTAGGACACTATCAAGAAACTTGAAACTCAAGCGAGCCAAATCTTGGCTCCTCATAATGTAAGGCCAAAAGGTATATTACCTAGTGAAATAGTTACTAATCTTAAGAATGATGCTCATGTCATGGCCATTGTTACTAAGAGTGGTCAAATTCTTGGTAAATATGTTGTTGATTTTGATAAAGACCCCAATGAAATGGGAAGTGATGAACAACAAAATAGAAACAAAAGAGCAGCTAAAAAGTCTAATAATGCGCTTCCAAAGACCAATGAGTCAATGTTGAAAAGTCAAAGGTAGTTGAAGAAAAGGTTAAAAGTGGGGAAGCGTAAAAAGTAGTTGACGGTAATCCTCCAAAACCAGATGAAAATCTAGTTGTTCCTTTATCATAAATCAAAATTCCTCCCTATTTCCACAATGGATCAAGAAGAAAGAAGATGATACCATCAAGAAATTTATTGCAAAAATTAGCAACCTATCAGTGAATATTCCATTGTAAGATTCTTTACAAGAGATATCTGGGTATGCTAAATTTATGAAGGACTTTGTTACAAATAAATGAGTTATGGATGTGGAAACTATAGAGGTAACCTATAATTATAGTGTCATAATGTCTATCACAATGGTGGGGAAGAAGGAAGGCCCACGTCTATTCACTATTTCTTACACTATTAGAGTGCACAAATTTGTCAAAGAATTGTGTGATCTTGTGGAAAGAATTAATTTGATGTTATTTCTTATATTGTGAAAGTTAGGTTTGGGTGTCCCAACACCAATCACAATGAGTCTTTTAATGGCCGATCGTTCTATCAAGAAGCCTGTGGGAGTGCTATGTGATGTTCTTATGAAAGTGTAATGGTTCATCTTTCCAGCTAACTTTCATATTCTTGATTGAGAGATAGATCACTAGTCCCCACTATTTTGGGTAGGCCATTCTTTGCTACAGAAAGAGCCCTAGTAGATGTTAAATGTAGTGAAATAAAGTTCTGGGTGAATAATAAAAGTCTCTTTCAATTTTTATTATGAAACAACCTAAGTATTTCCAAGTTGTTTCTATGATTGATATGGTTGATGAAGAGGTGACTAACACCATAAAGGAAAATCTTGTGGATGACCCTTTGGTGGGTGTATTATAGAGCTAGAAGAATAAGCTAATTGAAAAAAAAGGATGAGGTGGTTGATTTGATGACCAATATTGCCTCTTCATATATAAACTATGAGATTAATATTTCTCCAACCATTGTTATGGATAATTTATCGCCTCGCCAAATAATGGCCTCAAATCTATGGTAAAAAAGTGCATTCATGTTTTTGGGTGACCCATAGCGGACATAAAAGGCACTGTTCCCAAAAGTTTTTCAAATAAATCCAAAAAAAAGAGGTAGCATGATGTTAAGACATTGAACCAAGAATGTCATAGTGGTGATAATGTGCTTCTCTTCAACTATAGGTTGAAACATTTTGTGGGAAAGCTTAAAACTAAGTGATCGGGCCCATTTATGGTATCGAATTTCGATTCAAATGGAAATTTTGAATTAGAATACAATAAGAAGAATTTCTTGGTGAATGGATGAGGATTGAATAATTACCCCATGGGTGTACTTAAAGCGATTATGGTTGAATTATTTCAATTCAACGATCTAAAATAATGTCATTCCATGACTATAAGTAAGGTGCTTCATTGAAGATAACCCCAGGTTTTTTATTGATGTTTTATAACATTTTTAACTCTTAGTTTTAACTTATTTTTGGTGTTTACAGTTGATATAATAAATTGAGATGGGTGAATAAATATATATGTGGGCTCAAAACTTGCCCCGAACTAATATTTGATTCAAATTTATCTCAAAATAGGATATCCCAGCCTGGACTTGCACTGGACATGCCTGAACAACCCAGGCATAGACCATGCATAGCTTGAATAAGTGTGAAGGAAGCATTATTACCTAGTCAAGTATAGACCAGGCATAGCCTAGACGCAGATGGTAGTAGTAACACTACTTGGACCTGTGTTGGACATGCTTGAGTAGTCCAGGCATAGCTGGAGCATTGGTAAGCCAAAATTACTGGGCAGGTTCTGTTTTGACCTGCACTAGACCTGCTTGAGTAGTCCAAGCACAGGTATAACTCATTTTGCATATAGTTGGACTATTTTTTAGCCAAATCCTTGAAGTATTTCATATGCATCTTGCAGACAAATGAGCCTTCAGGTGAGCTAAAAAATTGTTACACACTACAATGCAAAATTTTGTTTTTCTTTCTTTTGTCAGACTCTTAAATTCCTTCAACCTCATTTCAAGCCTCTCAAGTTCTTATCCCGAGGATGCAACCCTGGGATATTGAATTATGCTTTTATTTCATCTTTTTCCTCTCTTAAATAAGCTTAAAAATATGATCTTTCATAATATTCTCATTGAATTCCATTTAGATTGAAAATGTTGTTTTATATCCCGTAGTACTTTTTCTTTGAATTTGATTTGGATGATTCATGCTTATGGTAGTAGTTATTTTGGAATGAATGTTTTATTGTCCATGTTTAATTGATAATTTGTCCAAGTGAACTTTCTTGTCTTATTAGTGTAGTGGGTGGCTCAACTAGGATAGTATGAGCACTATGTATGCGTTTGGAGATGATTTGATGAAATAATCTTGCTCACTTGTGCTTTTATTCTCTTTTCTGAAGCTCTTATTTTACATGTGCTCCATGTCTTTGCTGAAATGTCGATAATAAAAGAATGCCTTAAATACTTGTAATGGTTAATGTGATCTTTCGTGGGGCATGATGTGATCATTCTTGAAGCATAATTTTGAGTCCAATTGATCCTATATGTTGAATAATCGATATATACTGGTTAAAGTAGTTTGTTAAAAAATATGGCATTCATTATTTTTGTTAATTAACATGCCTAATATGGAACCAACAGGTGAGGTCTAAGTAACCCAAGACACATGAATTCTTTCCTTTCCCTATGATAGATTGGGTAACACCATGCTTATGTGTATTGGGTTGTTCTTCATTCCATTGGGGATCATGGATGCTCTATGCTCTAGATTGGTGAAATATGAAGAATATGTGACAATGTAGAGCACAAATGGGTGAGTATTGTGATGAAAGAGTCCCATGAGTTATAATTATGAAGCTACCTTACATCTACCTTCATTTTTATTTAGCTTTATTTTCTTTCGTAATATATGAAAATCACAAAAACATGTTTTGTCCTTTTTCCTTTTCTTTGGTTTTGGTCTTTTCATTTTTCATAGGTATATATCAAAGGATGAATTTTCCATGAGATGCTAAGAAGGTAACCGCTCCGTATAAGTACAAGGCAGAAGCTTCAATCAAAGAGGTCAAAGAACCAACCTCTAAAGTAATCCAACAAGGCTCAAAAGTGAAAACCAAGACGACTTGCCTTTTGTAGCGAACTGTAATGACCCTTTCAGTTATTTTTCATATTTTTTCTTATCTTCATTGTTTGAGATTCTCCATATCTTCCCCAAGTCATTTATGAATTATTAGGACCGACAATTCAATTACTGAGCAATTCATTTGGTTTTTAGAGCCAATTCCCTATTTTGAAGTCTTCGTTGGTTCTAAATGAACACCTGGCAAAAACTTCAATCAAACTATCTCAGATGAAAATTATACCTATGCCATATAATCTAGAATATTGATCTTAGTCTAGGTAGACCATTGGTTTGGGTCAAAATGCATCAGCTCATTTCGACTTATTAGTCAGAAAGTTTAAAATCAGAAGGAAAGGGTGTGGGGCCCGCATTTAGTCAAAATGACCTCGGATGGAAAATTCAAGTTCACTAGAAAGTATGGACCATAAAATTTAGTATGGTTTGACATTTCATTTTCTCAAGTTGGATTCCCAATGAATCTCTAGGCATCATTCAAAACTTGGAAATTTTCCAAGTTTTGTTGATTCTGATGCGATAGCGATCACGGTACGGGGGACAGCAATCTTGAAATAGAAATTGAGGTGAGTTATTGGTAATCCTGGCACTGTGATCGCGGCCTACGTCTTGCCCAATACGACATCTTTTTTCCTAGTGTCTATAAATAGACCCCATAGTCGTGATTTAGGTAATTTTCTCTTCACCCTTGAGAGCTTAAGACCCTAAATGGGTATAGTAACTCAAAATTGATCAAGGTGGGTGACGTGGAATCTTTTTTATCATATTTTATCATAAATTTCTTTGAATTTGAGGTAAGAATCCTTTGCATTCGTGCTTGAATCTCTTAGTTTGGACCCAACACCCCCAAATTAGCATAGGGCTTGATTTTAGCCCAAACTGTGCTTAGTTTTCACCAATTTGTTATGGATTATGATTCCTTGTTCATGTGTGAATATTGGGTTAGCCTCAAAAATACATTTATCATAAGTGAGGCCTATTTGGGGTTTTGGTGTCGTTTTTGGACCTGAAGCATAATTGTGCAATATGGGTATCATTAGAATCATATTGATGAATAAATTATGATTTAGATAGTGTGATGGCAATTTGGATATTCTGAAGTAAATTTGGGCATGTGCTAATGAAACTGAGGATTTTCAGTTTGGCATTAAGGTAGGCACTTATCCATTTTACTTCATAGATGATATGTGATATATATTGTGTATGAATGTTGAATGTTAGGCTCGGTTATGAGTAGGATGACTCTGCCTTGATTGCTGATATTTGGGGATTAAATGAGGGCTTTGGACCCATAAGATAGTATGTTTATGACTTTTTAGAATCCTATTACCTTCTCTATGGTTTAGATTAGCTTGTAGCATAGATACGATAAAATGCTAGGTTTGGGATATGGTTTTAGCATTAACATGATTAGTATATTTAACCTTATTGGGCTGTTGTGGTGGTGTCAAAATCATATTTTTGGTAGAATTGACTTGATGTCCCTTGTTTGTAGTCAAATTCGTATCTTAGTCTTGAATATGGCTTACTTGACATCTAGAAGTTTGACTAGACACCTTAGCCTAGTTTGTGACATAGTATGCCTAGTTATGGAAATTGAGGATTAGAAGTGGGATTGCCCGACCCCCTTAGGCCATGACTTGTGTTAGCCTTATGGACTTATTTGCAGATGTTAGGCCTAGTTGAAACTAGTGAGCCTTTAGAATAAGCTTACGTCATGACTCGATAAATTATTGATGACATCCCCCAAAATTATGGCTTATTATTTATGGCTATGATATTCATTTTCGAAGTAATATTGGGCTTATAGAGATCCTATTTCCTCTTAGATATGATGTTAGGCCTATAATGATGCTATTTCCTCTGACGTGTGACATTGGGACCTTAGAGGTGATTTTTCTGTTAGTCATGGTTGTTGGGACTATAGAGACGATATTCCTCTTAGATATGATTATTGGCCTAGAGAGGTGATATTCCTCATAGTCATGGTGTATGATCTATAGATATGAGATGTCTTATAGACGTGATATACTTATTGATATTATGCCTCCTAGATGTGAGATTCCTCCTATATGTGAGATGATTATATACTTATTGATATTATGCCTCCTAAATGTGGGATGCCTCATATATATGAGATGATTATATACTTTTTGATATTATGCCTCCTAGATGTGAGATGCCTCCTATATGTGAAATAATTAGGGATATTCTATGACTTATAAATATTATTATTGATATGATTTTTGATATGTACATTGGCCGAAGTTCGTAATTATGATGTTGTGATTATTTCGGATATATTATAGGGTGAGGGTCGTGTGATGATATTAGTTGGATATCCAAAAAGTATTTATCCTTGTAAAGAATGCAGTTATAGTTTATGAATATATATATATATATGTATGCACATCTCTCCAGTATGGGATGGAGAAAAATACGGTATGATGCTTATTATTCCACTGACTGAATACTGGGATGGCATTTATAGATTTGGTACATTCATGATTATTACATTGATAATTGATGTGGTTTAGCTGAAATATGATTTTATGACTGTTCTTCCTAATTCAGGGTTAAGCTATGTGGTAGCTAGTTGTCTAGTAGGTGACTATAGCACTTAATGGATAGGAATCTAATTTACTAGTTAATGAACTTTGCATACTGAAAATATCGTAGTTAGCGATGGGTTCTATGTGACTAATGATGATGACAGGGTTAGTGTTGGTGAAGATTAGTTGCTATTGATGACTAAGTTTATGATGTCGATTAGTTGTTAAACTAGAGTTATGTATTAATGAGACTAGATAATAAGAAATATTGGTGATAAAAGATGACTATTTAATAATGATGAATAGTTGATAAACGAGGATTAGTTGGTAAATGATGATTGGTTAATGAATGTTGTTAGTTAATAAAAGATGGTTAGATGATAAATGGTAATTTGTTGACTAATAATGATTAACGGATATAGGATGATTAGTTAATAATCATAAATAGTGGATATATAGAGATTATGGTCCAGTGATAAACCTTGACTAGATGTTAGGTATTGGCTATTTAATAAATAATGGTTAGTTTCTATGCCATGAATAAGGATTATGTGAAGGATAGCATTTAGGCTATAAATTAGAGGTCATGTGAAGACTAGAGAATTAGTGGTTTAATGATATTAAGCGTTGGTTAGCTAATAATGAGTAATTGGGAAGTATTGACAATATAGATATTTTTATGATGATATTATTATGGTTATGAGTATATTATTATATTTTATTCTGTTATGGTAATTGATGATATATTGATACCCGGCAAAGTTAAAGTTGATTATGATAATTATGCTACTTGTGATGATGAGATTGTGATAACAATTGTGTACTTTGCATTCATTTCTGCATGTGTATCGCCTATCACCTATATGCACCTATGTCTATCATCTGGTATGGGATGATTGCATAGGTATGGGTGAAGAATATTCCTTGTGTTGTTGTATGTTGATTGAATATTTCGAGCCTGGAGCGACGGGGGTATGCATAGGCTTAGTTAGGTATTTGGTTGTCCAGAGTAGTCGATTATTCACGTTGTTATTGATATTATTATTATCATTGTTATGATCATTATTATAGCTAGCTTATGGAAGATTGGTCATTGATCCGACATTAGGATTTAAGATATGTCTTTGGCCTCTTCTATCTTATGACTGTATTATGCACGATTATATCTTGTCTAGCCATATGGATTAGAAACCCTGAGTATGATAGTAGTAAACCCTGATAGTATTTTAATAATGTCTTAAAATGAGAACATGATGATCTAGGTTATGCTTTGAGATGACCTTATGTTTCTGTGTGTGTATATATATATAAAGTTATGGCACTACCCTACATCCCTTTCTTCATTTTTTCATATAGTATATTTATTTCTTGGCCGTGTATATTGCTATATTTCTTTCTTTCACTCTTCATTCGTATATTGGCCTGGGATATACGGTATAGTATTGACCTCTATTAAATGTGGCTAGAATAGGATAGTTCACCCTGATACTTCCTTAGTCTTATTATGTTAGACTATTGGACTTGAACAAGATAGTTTCCCCTTATTATTCTCATTGACTTGTATATAATTTTTGGACTCTTGGGTGTTGTATATATATTCTTTATCTCTGGAGCTCAGTTGGCCATTGCCTACTGAGTGCCTTTCATTTGGTACTCATACTACACTTCTGTAGCCTGTAGATCATAGTATGGGTTATCATCGTTGATATATGCATAGAGCAACCATGGTTCGGAGACTTAGAGTGAGCTCCTAACGTTTGGAGTATTACTTATCTCTCTTATGTGTATTAGACTAGTCTTTATGTTATATTCGAAGATAAGTCGAATCAGTGTATTTCTCTTAATATTTCACTTTTGATCATAAACAGTAGGAAGTGAATTATCAATAGGGACTCGGAAAGGCTTCATTTAATAATCAGCGTTATAACAAGGTTGATTAACCTGAGGTAAAATCTGGATAGTGCATAGTGATTCCCTAAGTCCAAAAAGATTAGGAAATTAGATGCTTTAATAGGTCAAGACACATTTGAGCATATCATCGATAAAGATAGCTTGTGATCCTAACCACCGTGAGAGTCTTGAGTAAATTTTAGCATCTTTCATGTTCCGTAAGACCTAGTGAACATAATCCTGGTTATTTCATAAAATCTTTATTACAAACATCAAATTCAAAGTGATAATCAATTATCTACAAAACTCAAACCCCATTTTAGGAAATAGTAAACTACCAGTGAATTGAATTATAAACAACTTGAGTTAACACATTTTTCCATGTGGGATTCGACCCCAACCTAGTTGGGTTTTATATTGATAACGATCGCTTACACCCATTCAATTTTGTAATTTAAGTGTTATCACCCACAGAGGCATATAAAAGAAAAGAAGGATGCTTGCTTCAAGAAGTTCTTTGACATAATTAGAGAGCTTCATATTTACCCTGCTCTTTTAGATGTCTTGCAAGGAATTCCCAAGTATGATAAGTACTTGATAACGCTAAATCTACAGCTCTCGTAGGAGTGTAAAGCGGTCGCTAGCAAATATAGAACCCAACTGGGTTGGGTATCGATCCCACAGGGAATAGCTTGGTCAACAAGTAAGAAACGATTACTAGACTTTTAGTGCAAGTCTCGTAAAAAAGGGGGGATTGTAATGTGTAACTAAAATATTAAAGTAAGAACTGAAATAGAAAAATAAAAAGAAAGAATATTTAGTAAGTTGTAAACAATGAGAATTGAAGAGTTGGGGGTTATGTCCACCTTCTGAGTTATACGTCTCTATTGTCTATGAGTGTGTTGAATTCCGACATGCATGTGCTTATAGAGAATTGTATTCGATGGTAAATCCAGGCGTCTTTCGACCTATTCGAGGATTATTTCACTTTAACTCTTTCGAGCTTAAAGCGTGTCTAACGGTACGAATTCTCCAAGAGGTTAATCCAGTTACGGCACTAACTGTCTAATAGGGGATGGGACCCTACTACCTTGACATTATCTCTTTTCCAGACAGATAACCTTTCTTTCGAACAAGTTAAATGTTATACTGGCGTATTCTTGTGTTTGCAACCACAAAGAATTTAGGTTAAGACGAAGAGAATAATGATATAAGCAGCATACGTGTCACGAACTCACAAACTCATAGTAATAGATAGTATCTCATTCGGCTTCCATAACCCCAACAGAGAAGTTTATTTACCCATGAGTGCGTAGGAAATCATAATTGACATTGTTATTATACCACAATAAAGATTTCGTGTAATAATGATGTGGTAGGCGTTAGGCGTGAACTTTCCCTAGCAAGTAACGTTTCTCTTGTTGTGGAAAAATAGATGAATAGAAGAATAGAAGAAAAAGTAGAATTAATGGAAGAATTAGAATTAGAGAATGTATAATAGAAAGATGGAAATATGATATGAAGGTATGATGATATAAAATCTCTAGCAAAATAAGGTATTTATAATACCCATATCCTATTCCTACTAAGCTAATGAAATACTTAACCAAATCCTAATAAGCTAATGAAATACTTAACCAAATCCTAATAAGCTAATGAAATACTTAACCCAATTGTACTAGGTTAATGTATCATTATCCCAATCATAATAAATTACTGCTAGTCCCCAAAGTCTTCAGAATTATTGTTTTAGCCCGGGACAGGTTTCCCATGCATCACTTTTGGTCCTTAGGCGTCCAAGACTTCTTTTCTCCTTTAGTGAAGCTTTCTTTGGCGTCAAGTAATCCCTAAAATGCTGAATTCTGCATCATTTATACCTGAAACTTTGCTAATCATGTTCGTTAGCTCACTTAGAGGAAAAAGTACTAAAAGTGCATGAAATATATAATTTGTTCTCAATACTAGGCTAAAATATGGGTAAAATATCGCACTATAGACGTGTAAATTCGCCTATCATCAACACCCCACACTTAAAGCTTTGTTCATCCTCGAACAAACTATCATGTCCCTCTAAACATTAACTTAAGGTTTCACAGCAACAACACAAAATATTCGTCAAGACAAGCACAACAATTACCAACAAAGAGCAGTTTTCCAATCATTAGTAGAAACAATTCAACCTCCAACATAAACTCGTGATGGTGGTCAACTCATATTCAAAAGTTAAGGTACAAAGAATCATACACAACTATCCAAAACTCATCATCCATGTGTGTCACACAATATATTACCCATAATCACTCACAAGTATAGTATATTTATCAAACATGGGTATAGAAATATCCTTGCTCTCGCTCTCACAAAGAATTCATATGCAGCAACTGATGGCCATAGGCTTGCCCTTAGTGTAATGCTCCACTAAATGTCAGAATGCTAAGCTTAGGATCAACTAGGTCTTTTACGGGTTGTAATGTAGGCTAAGGGACAGGTAGGACTATTTTGGCCAGAAATAGTGACTATGTGCCTAAGCGCTTTAATACATCACATTGTATCATTAACACTTTTCTTTCAAACAACCTTTCTACTTTCTTTTATTCTACCACCCTTTTTCTCTTTCAATTTTAAGCAACTTTTCAGCTTTTCTTTCCTTTTTCTTTTCATAACATACCTCTTATGATAGCAATTCTTTTTCATAACAAATTCAAGCACCAATACATTCTAAAGCATCATACTCACCCAATTTCCTCTTATTTTGTCACATGACTTTACACTCTAAAGCACTTAGGAATTTGGATCAAATTATGGTCTTAAAAAAAATGGATTAGGCTTACATATGAGGTTGTCAAAGAAAATAGGCTAAAGGCTCAAAAGGGTTAACTAGGATAATGTCCATGGGTAGGTAAAAATGAAGGTAAATAATCATAGGTTGCCAAAGAAATACCTAAATCATCTCCTAGACTTACACTCTTTATTTTTGCTTTACATACATACCAGGAAAGTTCTAGCATCAGCCACAAACATAGAATATACAATATCCTCACACACACAAGGCACATGGTCGACTTTATTGGGAGTAGCATAGACTCTTGACCCAACAGATGAAGGAATTGAACCACACAATATCACTTAGTGAGTCACAATTAGAACCTAAACGTCTCAATAGTCATGTGTTAGCACAAACTCTTGTTATAATCTCATGTTGCCTATTAGAATAATTTCATGCGAAGCTAAAAAAAAAATTTAACTACAAAAAAAACGATTAACAACAAAGAAAAACGAAAAAAACTCAAACAAACAAACATAAATAAATAAATGCAAATGCGGATAGAGAAGTAAAGAATGCAAATACCACCACCCCACACTTAAACGGGACACTGCCCTCAGTGGAAAATAAATACGAAGAACCTGGTCTGTCGGACTCCTCCTCTAGGTCGGGGGTCATACCCCCTTCGTCGGAATCATCATAGGAGTCGTCGTCATCAGAATTCTCCTCCACGTCGGAGTATGGCATGCGTCGATCATCATCGGTCGGCACATTATCATCAAGAGGTTCCTCAAAGTAAGTACCTACTCCACTCATCTCCCTCGCATGCATATTCATTAGATAGTCATGGTCCAGCTGTTGGAGCTCTGCAGCAGTTGGAACACGTCCACCACTCATCATTGTGAACCGAGTCATGCCATAAGGATGACAGAAGAAACTCTCATCTCGAGCATGTCTCTCCGCAGTAGTAAGGTTGACGCCATATGTTGTTTTAGCATCTTTGACCTTTGTGAGGTCAACCTTCTTCGGGTTATGTGGGAGTTTGTGATCAGCTGGTTCCTCTTTGATGTCCTCCTTCCGCAAGATTGCTGTCAACAGGTTGCCAAAGGTGAAGAGGGACCGCTTGTGTAGCCTGGCCTTCCGTATTGTAGAGCGAATGATTGCCCCAATGTTGATAGGGGCATTCGTCATCAAAGCTTAGACCAAGCACACTCTATCTCTTGTTATCTTTGTGTACTAGGTCCCAGGAATAAGACAAGAGTTGACAATACGCAACCATATCCTTGCTTCCCTATTCAAAGAAGCATAGGGGAAGGTGTTGTGTCGTCCGGTGTCTTTTTGTCTGCTCCACCTTGCCATGGATCTACTTCCACAAAGTGTGTGTCGAATTGCTCTATAAGGAGGTCTGTTGTATAGCTCTTTGAATGGTGTTGGATCGACTGAAGGCAAGCCAATAAAGGAGTTGATCAAATCCGCATTGAGTTGTAAAACTTGGCCCCGAATCTTGACTTCGCTGCCTGTGGTTTTCGGCGACCAATTGGCATAAAATTCCCTTGTTAAATCAAGATTACATTCTCCCATGTCGCGGAAGATGAAATCCAGAATAAAGGCCATGATTTACGCCAACATGCGCGTCTCCTTCTTTGCTAGGCTGTCCGTTTTTATCAAGTCGACATGAACGTATTTTCCTTCCTTGTTGTTCCTATACCATTCCTTGGCTTCCTCCTTAAGAACCCATTTTATTCCAAACATGCGGCGTGGTAATTGCATTGAGGATGATTCTCCTTGGTCCTGGCGACCTCTTTTCTTGCCCTTTTGGGAAGTGGTAGCCGTATCTTATCTTGCTTTGGGTGCCATTGTACCTGAGATTTAAACAATGTTCCTATTCGCATCAGCTTGATATATACAATCTATACACAAGAAGTAAGGGTACCACCCCACACTTAATTTTGTTGATACAAATTTGTGAAGTGAAAGTGGTCGATTACTTAGACTTCGTCGACATACGTTTTAGGAGCTATATTCCGACAAGAAAATCAGAGATGTATCACTTCTTGCAACCTTTGCAATACTTTCATGTTACGTCTAACAATACTACTACATAGGTATTACATTATGGTAGAGTTTCTATCAATAATCACAACCTCCTATGTTGGTAGGCAACTATAAGTCTTATCCCGATGAACGGGATCTTCTAACATATAGGTATCTAAGTGACAAGGTTATGCAATGTTCATGACTATATCAATTCCGCAAGTAGTATGACAATGCACCAAAATCAAATTCAAGTTGGAAATAAGTTAAGATCATCCTAACGTATATGTTCACTCACATGGTTTTGTATCAATAATTCAAACACATTAACATCACCAATATTTCTTCAAGATGTAGCAATTTATAATAGACATAGCAACGTAGTACTTATGAGAAATAGATGAAGAACAAGAGAGTACTTACGTGATTGAAGCCTTTGGATATGTTCTTGTGAAGTGGGAGAGCAAAAAGAAAAGTTTTGGGAGGATTTGGATGCTATGTGCGGCACCTAGGTCAAGATTTCAATGTGTTTATGTTTCAAGACTAAGTCCCCTTTATATAGGAAAATAATGGGTCGGGTTTTGACCCATTTAAAATCGGTTTTGGAGATAAAAAGTGACCATAGGCGGCGCCTTTAGCTTTGCCTATGCATGGAATAGGCGGCGCCTAATGCAAAGCATTTGCTAGCATAGCCGGCGCCTAGTGCAATGCCCAAAGTGACCATAGGTGGCGCCTTTAGCATGGCATATGAGATTCTGAGACCAAATTCTTTTGCATAGGCGGCGCCTATGCTATAGAATACTTGAGCATGGGCGGCGCCTATGCCTTTGCACACTAGATTCCGAGACGTTAGGCTATAGTATAGGCGTTGCCAAGTTCGTGGCTTAGTATTACCTAGGCCTAGCCTTGCTCGATGCCTATTTTTTCATGAGCAATGCTCAATCCATAGCCTTGTGCATCTTAATTCCAAACTTACCACCTTTACCCATACACTACGTCCAAATCATCATTTGAAACCAATCTCCTCGTTGAATACCTCTTGCACCTATATTTACTTGAAACCAATGAAAACGATTAGTACGATGGATTGCCTCCCATCTAGCGCCTTAGTTTTGGTCGTGGCATGACTCATATTTTTAGATTTTTATTAATCAAAAGCAAAACACATACTAAAAAAAATGAAACACGATAAACGACAAATGATAAACGATGGGTTGCTTCCCATCTAGCGCCTTATTTATTGTCATGGCTCGACATAGTTACCTCGAGTACTTAGACTTCGTCGAGATAAGTGATGGCCATATAATTCATCGAGTCAAGAGGACCGATATATGGTTTAACACGTTGACCATTCACCTTGAAGGCAACACCATTGGTGTCTTCCAACTCAACTACTCCAGACGAGTAGACTTGGATAATTTTGTATGGACCAGACCACTTAGACTTTAGCTTACCTTGGAACAGCTTCAATCTAGAGTTGAATAGAAGCACCATATCATCCTTTTGAAAGTTTCGTCGAACAATCTGCTGATCATGATACTTCTTCATCCGCTCCTTGTATAGGTCTGACCTTTCATATGCATGGAGACGGAACTCATCTAATTCGTTCAGCTTCTCCAACCTCAGATTCATTGCATCATCCCAATTCAAATTCAATTGCTTCAACGCCCACAATGCCTTATGCTCAAGCTCAATGGGTAAATGACAAGCCTTTCCATAAACTAGTTGATAAGGGGACATGCTGATGGGTGTTTTGAATGCAGTCCTATACGCCCACAGTGCATCATCTAGCTTCCGAGACCAATCCTTCCTATTCGTATTTACCGTCTTCGCAAGGATTTGCTTGATCTCCCGATTGGAAACCTCTACTTGTCCACTCGTTTGTGGGTGATAAGGAGTGGCTACCTTATGTTGCTTGACACCATACTTGGCCAACACGGATTTGAATAGCTTGTTGCAAAAATGAGATCCTCCATCACTTATGATAGTACGTGGTACTCCAAAGCAAGAGAAGATATTCTTTTTCAAAAATACTACAACACGCTTTCCCTCGCTGTCGGCCAACGCTACAGCTTCAACCCATTTTGAGACATAATCAACAGCAACTAAGATGTACTTCATTCCAAATGAATTCACGAATGGACCCATGAAGTCAATGCCCCACACATCAAAAAGTTCTACCTCAAGAATTTTCGACATGGGCATCTCATGGTGTTTCAAAATAGCACCTTGTCTTTGGAATTGGTCGCATCTTCTAACAAAGTCATAGGCATCTTTAAATATCGAAGGCCAATAATATCCACTTTGCAATACTTTCCTTGCTGTCCGATTACCTGCGTGATGTCCACCAACTTGTGAAGTGTGGCATGCTTCCAATATATTAGGAACCTCTACATGGGATATACATCGTCGAATAATACCATCCGCACATCGTCAAAACAAATATGGCTCATCCCAATAGTAGTGTTGTACGTCATGCATGAACTTCCTCTTTTGATGGTATGATAAATTGGCAGGTATTACATTACTTACCACAAAATTTGCAAAGTCGGCATACCATGGTAACTTTTCTGTTATCGTCGCTAGGATCTCCTCGTCAGGTAATGCATCATCAATCTCGATTTCAGGCTGCGCCACATGCTCGTTCTCGAGTCTAGATAGATGATCAGCCACTTGGTTCTCACAACCTCTTCTATCTTTAACTTCAAAATCAAACTCTTGCAGCAGTAATACCCATCGAATTAATCTTGGTTTTGCATCCTTCTTTGTCATTAGATACCTAAGAGTTGCATGGTCTGTATGAACGATCACCTTAGTACCCAATAGATAGGCACGAAACTTCTCAAACACATACACAACCGCTAGGAGCTCTTGTTCTGTCACAGTGTAGTTCCTTTGGGCTTCATTTAGGACCTTACTCGCATAGTAGATAGGATGAAATAATTTCTCCTTTCCCTGACCAAGCACAGCTCCAACGGCTACACCACTAGCATCACACATGACTTCGAACGGGATAGACCAATCTGGTGCTACCATGAAAGGGGCTTCAATGAGTTTTCCTTTGAGGCATTCGAATGCCTTTAAGCAATCTTCATTGAAGTCAAAATTCGCATCTTTCTCCAAGAGTTTGCACAATGGACTAGCAATTTTGGAGAAGTCTTTGATTAACCGCCGATAGAAACCTGCATGGCCGAGAAAACTACGAACTCCCTTCACCGAAATTGGAGGCGGTAGCTTCTCAATGACTTTGATTTTCGCTCGGTCAACCTCAATCCCTCTTTCGGTGATTTTGTGCCCAAGAACGATTCCTTATTTTACCATGAAGTGGCACTTCTCCCAATTCAGCACTAGGTTGAATTCTACACATCTTTGCAATGCCATGCTTAGGTTTTCCAAGCACGCTTCAAAAGACTCACACACAACTAAAAAGTCATCCATAAATAACTCCAAAGTTTCTTCAACCATATCAGAAAAAATAGATATCATACAGCGTTGAAAGGTGGCTGGTGCGTTACATAGCCCGAATGGCATATGTTTGAAAGCAAACGTACCATATGGCATGTAAACGTCGTCTTCTCTTGGTCTTCGGGGGCAATGCAAATCTGATTATAGCCTGAATATCCATCTAAGAAGCAAAACCATCTTTTCCCCGCTAATCGATCTAGCATTTGGTCCATAAATGGCATTGGGAAGTGATCTTTGAGTGTCCAAGAATTCAACTTTTGGTAGTCCATGCATAATCTCCATCCAGTGATGGGTCTGAGTGGAATAAGCTCATTCTTCGCATTCGCGACCACCGTCATGCCTCCTTTCTTGGGAACACATTGTACCGGGCTTACCCATGTACTATCATAGATTGGATACACAACCCCCGCGTCTAACCACTTGATAATTTCTTTCTTCACCACTTCTTGCATAGGTGGGTTTAGACGTCTTTGATGCTCAATGGTGGGTGTGCACTTCTCTTCAAGCTGAATCTTGTGTGTACAAATCCCAGGTGGAATACCAATAATATCTGCAATGGTCCATCCAATGGCTCTAATGTACTTCCGTAGAATACCAATAATGATGTGGTAGGCGTTAGGCGTGAACTTTCCCTAGCAAGTAACATTTCTCTTGTTGTGGAAAAATAGATGAATAGAAGAATAGAAGAAAAAGTAGAATTAATGGAAGAATTAGAAGTAGAGAATGTATAATAGAAAGATGGAAAGATGATATGAAGGTATGATGATATAAAATCTCTAGCAAAATAGGGTATTTATAATACCCATATCCTATTCCTACTAAGCTAATGAAATACTTAACCAAATCCTAATAAGCTAACGAAATACTTAACCAAATCCTAATAAGCTAATGAAATACTTAACCCAATTGTACTAGGTTAATGTATCATTATCCTAACCATAATAAATTACTGCTAGTCCCCAAAGTCTTCAGAATTGTTGTTTTAGCCCGAGACAGGTTTCCCATGCATCACTTTTGGTCCTTAGGCGTCCAAGACTCCTTTTCTCCTTTCGTGAAGCTTTCTTTGGCATCAAGTAATCCCTAAAATGTTGAATTCTGCATCATTTATACCTGAAACATTGCTAATCATGTTCATTAGCTCACTTACAAGAAAAAGTACTAAAAGTGCATGAAATATATAATTTGTTCTCAAAACTAGGCTAAAATATGGGTAAAATATCGCACTATAGACGTGTAAATTCGCCTATCATCAGTACTTGAAAGATGAGGTCACAAATAAATTTAAGCTGCAGAATGATGACATAGTGGCACTCACTGAGGTATGTAGTTATATGGTGATGTAGAAGATATCCAAAAATCTCGAAGACACTGGGAGTTTCACTCTCTCAATTTAAATTAGCATCAGTGAGGTGATCTACACACTTAGTGATTTGGGAAAAAGTATAAACTTAATTTCCCTCTCCTTGTCCAATATTTTGGGCTTAGAAAAGTCAAGACCGAGCACAGTTGTTCTCAAATTGGCAGACCGGACCCTATCCCATCCTAAAGGAATCATAGAGGATGTTCTAATCAAGGTTGGTAAGTTTATTATTCTTGTTGATTTTATTGTTTGGGATTTTAAGATGGATAAAAGAGTGATTTATCTGAGAACGTCCATTCTTGGTGATGGGAGGAGCACTGATAGATATGAGAGAGGGAACGCTCATAATGAGGTTGGATGATGAAGAAGTGGTCTTCAAAATGTACAAACCACTCAAAACACTATCACACTACAAAGATTTATGCAAGATTATAGTGATTAAAGGGGATAAGTATGGGGTGGTGTAGTTAAGTCAGTGAAATAACTCTTCAAACTTCCTCATTGAATAGCCCAAGACACAACCACCCCAACCTGACATGATGCAAATTAATGAGCGTGAAAATGCTATTGTCGAGAGAGTTGTTGACCTTGAGAGTTCACACCCAAGATATATGAAACAAATAAGAATATGACATCTGAGTGTGAGGAAGAGGATGAAAAAAATGGATAATTCAAAATTAGGTCATGCCGCGACACTAAATCAGTCGTTTCTTGGGAGGAAACCCAAGTTAAGGTAGGTTTTATTTTCAATACTTCTAGTTTTTACATCACTTATTTTTGTTTTTGTTGAGTCACGGTTTGATGGAAAGTCAGAGTACCAAACAACATGAGCTAAGGAGCATGGTAAAAACTAAGTGTGGGGTCGCTGTACCCCATATATGTGTAAATATACTACTAGCTAGGCCTAGAGGCCTCTGGAAGTATTTCTATCTCTAATTTAAAGTATACTTTGGGGACAAAGTTGATTTTTAAGCATGGGGTAGGGAAATTCCCAGTTTTTGGGTAATTTTTAAAAATTTTATGCAAGGAATAAATAAAATATTCTTATAGGTTCCATACTTGATTGCATGACGAAAGTGTTTTGGTTGTAAAAGCATGTTGATTATGTGAATTACTACTTTTGAGACTCCTAGGCTCATGATTATGACTTTTGTACTTGTAGGATTAATATTGAATTCATGTGATTGGCTAGTTGAGAGTTTATACTACTTGAGTTGAACATATACCATATGTGTGTGATGTTGTTATAAACTCTTTATTGCATAAGATGTCTAGAACTTTCCTGGTGTGTATATAAAATGAAATAAAGAGTGTGGATTTAGGAGATGATATAGGCATGTATTTGATAGCCAAGTTGATACCTTCTTTTTGCCTACCCTTGTACATAATCCTAGTAAATCCTCATTGAGCCTTTAGCTTTTTTTCTTTAGTAGCCTCATATATAGCCTATTCCCTTCTTTGATTCAACTTAATTTGATCCAAAGCTCCTAAGCACTTTATGTTAAAATTAATCAAGTTAAGGAGTTGGAAATTCAAGCACGAAAAAGGTGAAATTGAAGCCCTAAAGTGATAGTTATTGGTGTATACAAGTGATATGTGTTGTGGTTGGGAGTTTAGTAATGAAAAAATAAAAATTTGTACAAATTGAATAAGTCTTGAATAGACAATACTCCCAACATAGTGTATGTGAATGAGCTAGATGAGATGGGGTAAAACAAAAGATTTTCAAAGGTAGTAGAGGTGAAAGTTGGTTGATAGAGATTGGTCTTAATTGTATAATGTGATGTATTAAAGTGCTTAGGAAAGACAATCACTATTACTTGCTGAAATAGTTCCTACCCGTCCCTTAGCTTACATTACAACCCTTAAAGACCTATTTAATCCTAAGACTTAACATTCTAATATTAGTGGAGTATTACACTAAAGGAAGGCCTATGGTTCATCTTGTGTAACTTGTAAATTCCGTGTGAGAGCGAGCACAATTTTATTCATGTACCCATTATGTGATAATTTTTTTTGTGTGAGTGATTATGGGAAACTCTCCTGTTGTGAGGGCTTATATTTGATGATAGTTGGATAAATAAAATGATGTCTTTGATTGATCAATATGTATGAGTTTTCAAACTAGGTGAGTCAATTCTTGAGGCTAGGATGTTTTGAAGTACTATTCTTGAGCTTTCAACTATACATAACATCATTAGTATAGAAACTTGCATTCTGTGTAACCATTATAGTACTAGCTTGAGTGTATTTCTTGTAGATGAAGTGTAGAGTCTCCTCATATTATAATGCTTGTACTAAGGAGTTGTTCAAGGATGACCAAGCCTTTAAGTGTGGGGTGATGATCTAAGGTGAATTTATGTGCCTTAGTGTTATTATCCTAATTATTTTAGCCTCGTTTTGAGGACAACTTATGTGCTTAATGTGTTAATGATGATATAATTTTAGCATCTAAGTGTATAAGTACTTGAATACAATGTTCTTGGTGTCTTTCCAACAAGTTTCTACTTACATTTGTCACTTGGAGTTTAAACGAGAAAACTAGTGTTACTAGCTTGAGCTAGGTGCTGTCCTAGTTAATCGTGATGGATTCTAATATGTTTAATGAGTTCCTGAGGTTATTATTGTTTAATTATGTGTGGAACAACTTATTTATAGTGTTCAAAGTGCAATTGGAATAATCCAACAGTCAAACTAAGTAAAGATCAAAGTGGATGAGACTAGTCTAGCCTGAGTTTCTAGTTCATCGTTATGGATTGTTTGTAGTTTTGAGCTCTAATCCATGATGTATGATGATTTAGGATGCTTTATGAGTTTATTTTGATGATATATGGATGTTTAACAAGGTGTAAATTGAAGGGAAAGAACACCATAAGTCTTAGGATTGAAGGAAAAGTGCATAAATAAGTTTGGCCGTCAAGTTTAGACTTTCCAGTGAGGCCTCACATTAGGGGTAACATGCAACCCTACTCCACACACGGCCAAAATAGCACACCTATAAATATTACCATTGCACTTGTTGTTATGTACTTAGGGACGTCTTGGTGCTTTGGAGAGGGGCTGCTACACACTTTAATTAGGGTTTACTTCAATTTACTTTAGCTTTTTAATGGATTATGTCATGTATTTATTGATATGGATTACGGTTATGTCTATTAGTGGCGAAACATCCCCTTTCTGAGGTTAAGTCCAAGAACATGTTTACTTTTATTTTTAATAGAGTTCTTTTGGATAGATTAACATATTTGATTGTTTTTTACTTTTGTTTTAACTAATTTAAGGATTCATGACCCTTAGAATATAGTTAACCTTTTAAACTCAAGAGGGGGAATAAGAAGATAGAACATAGGGATAGATAGAGTAAGGTTCTTATTCTCTAATAAATTAAGGAATTTGAATTAGCAATTAGGATAAGAATATACCTAGATGTATTGTTTGGTTCACATGTAGGATGACACCTTAATGTATATAAATGGATTATTACATCCCTGCTCAATGATGTTGTTGTAATGTCCAAATTAGGTTGAAGGTTAGAGGTTGGGAGATCATGATCATACGATAAATCCTCTAAATATACAACCAAGATAAGTGATCTAATGAATGAAGTTCAATAGCGTAGTATGATTGTTCATAGTGCTTTAACCCTGGGTTTTGATCCATTAATTGTCCAAAGCCTTTAATTTTAAGTATTATTTTAAGTTTACCTTTATTTATAACATTCTAAACTCTTTTGGTTATGTTTGCACTAGTTTAATCTCAATAGTTGAACTGGAATTTGATAAATGGTTAACACAAGTCTCTGAGAGATAAGGACTTGAAACTATTGACTATAGGATACATAAATCAAGCTAAGAATATTAACACATACCTTAGGCACGAGTTTATAGAGAGGAAAACAAATATGGATACTTGGACTTCAAGTCCTGTTCCGTCCCCCAAGTAGCTTCCTCAGACTTTTTGTTCCTCCATAGAATGTTCACCGAAATCACCTCATTCGTTAGCAACCAATAAAATTGTAGATCCAAGATCCTTATTGGGACCTCCTTATAGGATAGAAAGACAAAAATAACAACATTCTCCAAAGGAACAACCAACAAAGGATCGCCCATACATTTTCGCAGCATGGACACATAGAATACCAGATGGATGGACGTAAAGCTAGAGGGAAACTCCAACTCATAGGCAACATTACCAACCCTCTTCAAAATCACATATAGACCAATATACCAAGCACTATGCTTTTCCTTCTTACCAAACCGCATTACTCCCTTCATGGGAGATACCTTCAAGAATACCTAATTGCCAGCATTAAACTCCAAGCCCCTACGCCTCACATCCTTATAGGACTTTTGGAAACTTTGAGCGGGTTTCAACATATCATGAATAACCTTCACCTTCTCCAAGGCTTGTTGAACCAAATCAGGGAAAAACAACTTACCCTAACCAACTTTATTCTACCCAATAGGAGAATGACAACTCCTACCATACAATGCATCAAAAGGATCCATACCAATGCTATAATGATAACTATTATTATAGGTAAATTCAATCAAAGGTAAATTACCGTAACAACTACCACCATAATTAATACCACATGGATGGATCATATCTTTCAATATTTGGATAGTCCTCTTCGCTTGTCCATCTGTCTGTAGGTGGAAAGTTGTACTAAGGCATCCTTAGTTTCTAAAACTTTTTGGAATGACATTCAAAAATAAGATGAGAATGAAGTAGCACGATCCGACATACTAGAAACCAGAACACCATGCAACTTCACAATCTCTGCAAGATACAACTAAGCATACTCCTCAGTCGAATAACTAGTCCTTACTGGTAAGAAGTGAGTGGACTTGGTCATTCTATCCACAATAACCCAAATAGAATTACATTGATTTCGAGACCGGGGAAGACCAATGATGAAAACCATATTAATCACTTCCCACTTCCATTCGGGCAACTCTATCTCTTGATACAAACCACCAGATTTTAAGTGCTCAACTTTCACTTGTTGATACACAATACACTTAGCCGCATAACTAGTCATATCTCACTTCATATTACTCCACCAATAAAATACCCTAAGATCATGATACATCTTCATTGAATAGGGATGAATAGCATAACGAGATCCATGAGCTTTGGCCAAAATCCTTTCCATTACTCCATCGACTTTAGGAACACATAACCTACCTTGGTACCTGAAAATAACGTCACCACCAATTGCAAAATCAACAACCTTTTATTGACCCATATTACTCTTAATATTCATCAAATTGGGATCCACTATTTGCTTTTCCTTTATCTCTACAATAAGAGACAACTGTAATAACGAAATGCACAAATACACCACCATCCTTAGAGTCTATGAGACAAACTCCAAGATTAGCCAAACAATGGATGTACATCTCCAATTCTCACCTATACCCATCCACATGAGCTAAACTCACCAAGGATAACCTGCTAGGAGAATCAACAACTATGTTAGCTTTACCTGGATGGCAATGGAGGCTCATATCTTAGTCTTTCAGCAACTCAAGCATATCTTTTGACTGAGATTCAACTCCTTTTGAGTAAAAACATACTGAAGACTTATGATTAGAAAATATGTCATCATAAACTCTATAGACGTAGTGATGCCAAATCTTTAATAAAAATACCACGACCAATAACTCCAAATCATAAGTAGGGTAGTTCTTCTCATGAATTTTCAATTGCCTAGAAGCATAGGGCACAACCCTACCATGCTACATCAATACACAACCAAGTCCAATAAGAAAAGCATTACTATCCACCATAAAACCATCATTACCCTTGGGCAAGGATAAAATTGGAGCCAAAGTCAATTTATCTTTGAACTTCTCTAAACTACCCTCACAAGTATCCGACCAAAAGAACTCGGCCTTCTTTTGGGTCAACATATTAAATGGAGAAACTATCATTAAAAGATCTCCATAAATTTCCTATAGTAACCGGCTACACCTAAGAAGCTTCGAATATCAATTGGAGTGGCAGGTCTAGGCAACTTCTTAACCATGACAACCTTTTATGGATCCACCGTGAATCCTTCACTAGAGATAACATGACCAAGAACAGTTGCAACCTTTAACAAATCTTCACACTCAGAGAAATTGGCATAAAAATGATGACCCTTCCAAGTTTGAAACACAACACGGAGGTGATCAACTTGATCTTTCTCACTCTTAGAATAGACCAAGATGTAATTAATGAAGAGAATGATAAACAAATCCATAAAATAACCATATCATGTACTGAATGCAGTCTTAGGGATATCCACTTTCCTAATCTTAAGATGATGATAAACCAACCTAAGATCAATGTTAGAGAAATACTTCACACTTTGAAGATGATCAAATAAGTCATTGATCCTAGGAAGAGGATACTTATTCTTTATGGTCACCTCGTTTAATTGACAATAATCAATGCACATTCAAAGGGAACCATCCTTCTTACATACAAACAATATAGGATCACCCCAAGGAGACACACTAGGATGGATAAAACCTTTTTATAAGAGGACCTTCAATTTCTCTTTAAGATCCTTCAACTCCACCGAAGCTATTCAATAAAGAAGGATAGAAATTGGATGAGTGTTCGGAACAAGATCAATCAAAAAGTCATCTTCCATATCAAACTCTATCAATCCTACAAGAGTTTCTTTACTACCAACAGCTACCATACCCCCTATAGAATCTCTTAACAACCACTTAGTCTTTTACTGGGGTAAAAACAAACAAAGAAATCGACAGACACTCAGGACAAAAACCAAAATGAACTGCCACAAAAGGGGTTCCATAAGATTGCGTAGACCCAGGGTAAACTAGACAATACACATCATAGTAGAAAAGTTTTAACATACCTATAACCACATCGGGAGATGCCTCAGAATCATGGAAAGATGCAAGATCATACAAGTAATTCTGGCTGGGGTCGGCATCGGTAATAAAAGCAAAAGAAAAAGCAGTACCCTTTGGTGTAGAAGTGGATAAAGTTACAATAGAGGCCCTATTCTCCCAAGAAGTGACTAGAGAGGGGAACTCTCACTGTATATGACCACATCTAAAACATATGCTCCTCCACTTCTCATACTGGACATGATGATGCTGACTCAAGAATTTGCAAAGAGGGTAGGATGGAGACGACTGAGACCTATTAGCCTGAGATTGGGCATACTGTCCCCAGAACCCACCATCAAATTGAGACCAATGATCACCTGAGATGAAAGAACAAAATCTCTTTCACTAGTCCTTATCAATTTACCACCATCCCTACTACTTTACTTAGAAGGCCTAAATTTTTTTTCCTTGTCTTTCACTAAACTCAACATGTTTCTTTTTCTCTTCCTGCACTTGCTGCATTTACACAACTAATCTAGAAATATCCATATCTTTGATCAATAAAGCTGCCTTTCTCTAGAAATATAACTCATGAGACAATCTCGAAGCAAACTTTTGTATTCTAGACCTCATGCTATAACTGATAGGCCACAAACTCCACCCCTTCCATATTTGTAGCATGCATAACTCTGAAAATCTTTTCTATCTCATCTAAAAAACATTAAGGATCCTTTTCCACCTTAACACCGTTAAAGATCAGAGGACTCGACCTCATAAACTGGCCAACCCTTTAACCTCAAAAGATGGAGTAATAGAAATACCATACTCAGCCTGAGAAGCTACCAACTGAATAATCATATGAATCAACTGACGAAACTCAACAATCATCACATCATCCTAGGAATTAGAGGAGGACTAGAGGGAACCAACGGAACTCTTAGACCATTAGGTACCAGACCACTACACCGAGTAAGAATTCCATAAGTAGAGTGAGTCCTATCAACCTTATCCACAGTTAAGATAGAAGAGATTAAGTGAACTTCAGAACGTCGAGGAGGCATGATCTAAAATGAGCAAATGAAAATCAGAAGAAGCTAATACCTTAGACTCTATAGCTCAAAATAACACAACAAGAAAGTAAACTATTCTTAAATAACTCATAGCCTCTCTCTTATAAGTATGGCACTTTACACACCCATAAAATAGACTCTAATTGACATGGCTTTATGGATACCCAACTAACCATAAACCTAGGCTCTAATACTAACTTGACACAACCCAACAAGTATCAGAGATCGCCCCATCAACCTAACCAAACCATGACATCAATCGACAAGTATTTAATAAACTCCAAACATATTATCAAGCTAGAGAAAATAAGACTAATATACATAACTTAGAAAAGTCTGATCATTCCATTAATGTCAACATACCGAACCAACATAACCAAGCCCACAGTTATCCACAAAGCCTCTAAAAATTTTCTATCTAAATATGTCAGGACATGCCCCTGACAATAGCCAAATATCAAGTCTAAAATAAGTTTATAACATAAGATAGAAAGAGTATGAAATATATTCCTTTCAAAGTATGGAATCTTATCACTTTAAAGTCAACACACAAACTACTCGAACAACTCGTCACTGCATAGAAGAGAAGAAAAATATTTAGCCCCTGTGTAGCATGGGGACACAACATCCGAAGATGGTTGGCTTTTAGAACACTAGCATGTAACTCAAGGGTAAGGATAAAATAGTGCCATCATTCAACTCTAAGTCAAACCATCATAAACGACCATATTTATATACATAGGCACATATATAGATATATAGATATATCAAGTATCAAGAAAGAGAACAAGGCCTTAGTATGCATCTCAAAACATCCAATCGTGAAACATTAAGTAAAGGAATCTAAACTACCCCTCGTGTAGCTTTGGAAGTTTGAAATTCTCAATTATATTAAAAATGAGGTATCTAAGCTCAAGCCGTCTTACGAAGTATGTGGACTCTAACCACAAGCTTTTTTGTTAGGCATGGGACTCTAACCTTAAACCATTTTATTTGGCAAGGGACTCTAACCTCAAGCCATTTCATTGGGTAAGGGACTCTAACCTCAAGCTATTTAATTAGGAAACGAACTCTAACCTAAAGCCGTAGCGACCATTATTAGTCAACATTGGGTCTTTAACCCTTTATCCATGCATTATCATCCATTTAATTCAACACTCAAGGACTCTAACCCACTTAGCCAATTTAAGCCATCAAGGCTATAATTCCACACCACACATGACCATAAGGTCTTCATGAACCATTTATCAATCAATCTATTTAATAGGATAATACCTTAGTTTTAACCATCATTCAAGTCAATTTGTTGTCATTAAGACCTATACAACACCATTCATTCTTCATTAGCATTATATACCAACCTTAGTCCATGACACAATTTGATTTCATGTTAGGGACTCTAACCCCTTTAACCAAGTAATCCACCAATCACTAAATAACTCATTACATGGACAACAAGGCCTTTATAATTAACTTACCTACCATTCTTACTCATTAAGCCACTGCCTTAGTTTAAAACACTATTAGCATATAACTATTTGTTTCTCTTAGACATTTTCACAAATACCTTGAGGGCATACCCTTACCATGATGAAAACATAAGTAAAAACCATAATGATTAGGGTTACTCATGACCTACTTGGTAAACCACAATCACCAATCACCCACATGAAAGCATCACCAAAAATATGTATCGACATAAGGTTAAATAAGAGTAAACAATACTCATCACTATGCATCCAAACCCTCCACATTTGATTTCAAACCACTATTTACAAATCATAATCAAGGTTCAAAGCTCATTATATTTAAGAAATAAAAATAAGGTAAGAGCCACAGGCCTTATAAAGGTGGTTCACGGAAAGCACTTGCTCCCTTCTAGCGTTTAGATGAACACTTGCGGAACCCTAGCCTCCAATTTTCAAGAGTGAGTTGGAGAGTGTTTTTGGTTAGTTTTTATCTTTCCCTAAGTTCAAAAGAATTAGGTGGTTAAATATCTAAACAAGTTGAGAAACATTTAGACATAACTTCGACAAGGATAGTCTGTTGTTCCTACGTATGACAAGAATCTTAAACCGTTACTAGCGTCTGTCAAATCCCAACACCTGTAGTGAACAAAACTTTAGTTTTTCTTATTATATTGATTTCAAACACTGAATTGAGAAGTATTTTCTACCTTTCCAAAAAAACCCCATTCACGGGAATTTGCTAACTATCAGTTGATTAACTCGCAGATAACTCAAATTTACACCATATTCCTTGTGGGATTCAACCCCAACCTACTTGGGTTATATATTGACAATGATTGCTTACATCCTCGTAAGAAAGGAGTAGTTTGAGCATTATAAAAAATGGCGATGTTGTCGGGGAATACGATTATAAATTGACATTTGTGTGCTAATTGATTGTTAGTCGTGTTTGCTAGTTATACGTTTATTTGTTATTTTTGTTTGTTGTAGGACTTTTGTGGTATATGTCAAGAACCAAAAGTTCCAGAGAACCATTATTACTATTTAATCCAGAACCGCAACTAATCAACAAAATGGCAGACTAGTAGGAGGCTAACAGGTTAGCAGCCTTAGCTAGAGCTTAGGTGAATGTACAGAATAACGGTCAATAAGTACGACATCCAAATCCTGAGGATTAAAACTTTGGAGATGAGGAGTTGCTAAACCCTGGTAACCCAACGTGTGTAGAGCAAATAGCTTCACCAGTACAACATAATACTAACAGGAATCGTCCGTTCCGAGAAAGGCAAGATCACCAGCCGGTCCAGTATGACCTCAATGATGATGATGATGGAATGGATGGAGAAAGTGCAAAGGGTGCAGCTATTCCTCCACCGTTAGCACCTGGGGCGAAATTCAACATTAGGAGTACTATGATTAAACTCTTTCATCTGAAAGGGTTGTTTGGTGGCCTTCTTAGGGATGATCTGAACTTGCATCTGGTGAAGTTTGTCACCATTTGTAAATCTTTTGATAACCCAGTAGTAGGTTAGAATGATATCTATTTGAGATTGTTTTCGTTGTGTCTATCTGGAGAGGTAATATTATGGCTTAATGAGTTGACACCCGATTCTATAACCAATTGGAGAAAGTTGAAAGGAGCTTTCCTAAAAAAGTTCTTTCCACCTTCCAGTAGGGTACAACTAAGGGATAAGATTAGTAACTTTAGACAGTTGCCAACTAAAGCCTTGCATGAAACCTGGGAGAGATTAAAAAAGAAACTGATGCAGTGTCCGAACAACAACATGATGAGCATACACTTGATGGAGACTATGTACAGCGCTTTTAACTCTGTGACAAAACCAATTGTAGCTAATGTTGCTGGCGGTTTGTTTGTTAATCTTACATTCCTAGAGGCTTCGGAAATGTCAGAGAGTGACTAAATAGAGTCGGGCATGGCATACCAGAGACTGTGGTAGCAAGCCCCACTATTTCTGTTGGTATGACTGCGGAATAATGCAGAAGAGAAAAAAAGGGTGATCAAGACATGGCTCACCTAAAAGTGCAGATGGACTTGCTAACCAAACATTTACTATCAGGTAAAACTAAAAAAGTGAAGGCAGTGGGATTGCATGACAAAGTGGAGTCCCACTTAGAAGAAAAGGCAAACTATATAAATAATCAGGGGGTTTCTGAGGCAATATCCAAAGAAATCAAGGTCGGACTTATTATGACAGGGCTGGATATAAGAACCAAGAGCAAGGAAATTGGAGGAGCAATAATGATAGGAGCGGGTTATACATCCCTCCTGGAAATTGTGAGGCTGCTACAACAAGTTCTAAAAAGATATCCATAGAGGACATGATGGATAAATTATTAAAGGGAGTGGAGGCTACCAACATAGGGTTGACTACAATAAAGACCAATCTATCCTCTATGAGTCAGTTGGTAAACTCGCACTCCACTTTGATCAAACAGCTGGAACAATATGCGAGCCAACTCTCCATAACATTGAACTAGAGAAAGAGTGGAACGTTACCTAGTAATACAATTCAGAATCCACAGAATGATGGCTCATGTATGGTGATTACCACTAGAAGTGGTAAGATATTACCTGGCCCTTCTATGGGCAAAGGTGAAGTTAAAGATATGATTGAAGTAGATGGTGAGCTTGAAAAAGATAATCCAGTAGAGTCTAAGAAGCTGGATGACATTGATATCCCTTCTAATCTTCAGCAGGTTGATAAGTTTGAAAAAGGGAAATAGAAGTAAAATGAAGTAGTGGTGAAAACTCTCCTAAGACCACAACCTCTCTTTCCTCAAAGATTGAAGAAGAAGGTGGAGGACATAAAATTTAGTAAATTCATGGCAATGTTGAAGCAGTTAACAATAAATGTGCCTTTAGTGGAGGCACTCGAGAAAATGCTAGGGTATGCTAAATTCATGAAAGACCTTGTGACGAAGAAAAGAGTGGGGAGCTACGAATTAGTGGATAATCTCCATCATTGTAGCACTATTTTTACGAGGTCCTTGGTGTAGAAGAAGGCAGACCCAAGAGCATTCATTATTTCTTGTACGATTGGGTCTCCAGAATTCACTAAGGCCTTATGTGATCTGGGAGCGAGCAATAATCTGATGTCGTTGGCTGTATATAAAAAGCTGGATTTGAGAAATCCCACACCCAACAATATGCAACTCGTGATGGTGAATAGGTTTATAAAATGACCTATTGGTATTTTGTATAATGTGTTGGTGAAGGTAGCTAGCTTCATATTTTCTGTGGATTTTGTCATTCTAGATTGCGAGGTGGACTTTGAGGTACCCATAATCTTGGGTCGACCTTTTCTCACAACTGGAAGTATGTTAATTGATTTGCAAGCTAATGATAGATGTGTGCCAATCAATGAACCAACATAAAGAAAAAATTGTGTTCTCAATTGTTAATGTATATTATGAGGATGTACAGGAGGTGTCAATAGAGAAGAAATTTATTGTTGAGCCATTAGCCGCAGTTTTGATGAATTTTGATTGTGAAGGCATTGAGGAGTATGAAGAGATTGTTTGTGCTTTGTTAGGAATGGGTTCATATTCTTATTCTCCTAATAATCTAGATCTTGATCTTGCTAATCTACCAACACCATCGACTAACCTATCCATCGAAGAGCCGTCGGTGTTAGAATTGAAAGAACTGCCAGGGCATTTAATATACATATTTTTGGGCAATGAAAACACGCTACCCATTATTATTGCAGCTGATTTGGGTGAGCAACAGGTAGAAACACTTATTTTGGTACTATAGAGGTACAAAAGAGCAATAGGATGGACTATCGCAGATATTATTGACATTTTCCCTGGCATCTGTGCACATAAAATACAACTTGAGGAAGATTGTACGACCATTGAGCACCAACACCATCATAACCCACCAATGCAAGAGATGGTTAAGAAGGATATTATTAAATGGTTGGATGCAGGAGTGGTTTACCCTATTTCTGACAGTAAATGGGTGAGCCCAGTTTAATGCGTTCCCAAAAATGGGGACATGACTATTGTTGCAAATAAAATAAAGGAGTTGATTCTACTCAGGCCTTTGACTGGGTGGAGATTTTTCATGGACTACCGCAAACTAAACTCATGGACTTTAAAAAACCACTTCTCGATGACCTTTATGGACCAAATGCTTGATCGACTGTCCGAAAAGGGGTGGTATTGCTTCTTGGATGGTTATTCTGGATATAACCAGATCTATATTTCTCCTGAAGATCAATACAAGATGACATTCACATGCCCATATGACACATTTGCATTTAAGAGGATGTCGTTTGGGTTATGCAATGCACCCGCTACTTTCTAATGGTGCATGATATCTATTTTCTCAGATATGGTGGAGGACACCTTAGAGGTGTTCTTGGATGATTTCTCTGTCATAGGAGATTCGTTTGAGCTGTGTTTGAAAAAACTAAGTATGGCCCTGCAACGATGTTTTAAATTAAATTTGGTGCTTAATTGGAAAAAAATACCACTTTATGGTAAATGATGGCATCATTCTCAGGCACAAAGTTTTAGTAAAAGGGATAGAGGTTGATCGAGCCAAGGTTGAAGTTATTAAGAAACTACCACCTCCCATTTCAGTAAAGAGAGTGTGTAGTGTTCTTGGATATGGTGGCTTTTATCGGAGGTTTATAAGAGACTTCTCGAAGGTTGCAAATCCACTTTGAAAACTTTTGGAGAAAGAAGTGAAGTTCTTCTTCGATGATGATTTCTTGAAGGCATTTGAATGCCTTAAAAAGAAGTTGGTCGAGGCCTCTATCATTATTACACCAGACTGGTCAAACCCGTTTGAGATCATGTGTGATGCAAACGGTGTTTCCCTTGGAGTTGTATTGGGTTAAAAGAAGGATAAACTGTTTCATCCAATATATTATGCCAGTAAAGCACTAAATGGAGCGCAAAAGAACAACACCATCACTGAAAAACAACCCCTGGCTATAGTGTATGCTTTTGAGAAATTCAGGGCTTACCTGCTTGGGACCAAGGTGGTGGTACACACTGACCAGGAAGCTTTGTGGTATTTTATTGCTAAGAAAGATTCAAAACCAAGGCTAATTAGATGAGTGTTGCTGCTACACGAATTTGATTTTGAAGTCAAAGCTAGGAGAGGTGGTGAAAATAAAGTTGCGGATCATCTGTCTAGAATAGAAGGTGAGCAGGCAGTTAGTGATAAAATGAAGATAAATGATGCATTTCCTGATGAGGAGATAATGGCAGCTGCTATGGAAAAAATGCCTTGGTACACTGATTTTGTAAATTATGTTGTGAGTAAAGTCATTCCAGAAAATCTTTCCTTCTATCAAAAAAAGAAATTCCTTCATGATGTAACACACTACTTCTAGGATGAGTCGTATCTTTTTTGGCGATGTACAGACAATATTATAAGGAGATGTGTGCCAGAAGTAGATGTATTATGTATATTGGAAGCATGGCATGCTTCCTCAGTTGGAGGTCACCATGCAGGTGACCGAACAACTAGAAAAGTATTTCAGAGTGGCTACTATTGGCCAACATTGTTCAACAATGCTCACGAGTTTGTGCTGAAATGCGACCAATGTCAGAGGCAACGGTCGATCTCCAAAAGACATGAGATGCCTTTGATAAAGATGCTTGAAGTAAAATTGTTTGACGTATGGGGCATCGATTTCTTGGGTCCTTTTGCAAGATCATATGGGATGAAGTATATTTTAGTTGCTGTTGACTATGTCTTAAAATGGGTCAAAGTTGTTGCCTTGTCTGATAATGAAAGAAATAGTGTGGTTGATTTTCTCATGAAGCACATCTTCTCTCGCTTTGGAGTACCACATACTATTATAAGCGATGGAGGATCTTATTTTTGCAACAAAGTATTTTGAGCTGCCTTAACAAAATGTGGGGTGAAACAACATAGAGTAGCTACTCTATATCACCCACAAACTAGTGGGAAAGTAAATGTGTCAAATTAAGAGATTAAAGCTATCCTAGACAAAACGGTGAATGCTAGTTGGAAATACTGGTCTCGAAAGCTCGATGATGCCTTGTGGGCATATCAGCATGCTTTCAAGACACTCATTGGCATGTCACCATTCCATTTAGTCTATGGCAAAGC
This sequence comes from Capsicum baccatum var. pendulum, assembly GCA_030864225.1. Lineage (NCBI taxonomy): Eukaryota > Viridiplantae > Streptophyta > Magnoliopsida > Solanales > Solanaceae > Capsicum > Capsicum baccatum. The sequence continues at coordinate 102,266,997 of CM061556.1, forward strand.
ATGCCACTTACCAATAGAGCTGGAGCACAAGGCTTTATGGGCACTCAAAAGGTTAAATTTAAATTAGAAAGAGGCAACAGAGCTAAGACTGGGGCAACTGAATGAGATGGATGAATTCCATATCGGGGCATATGAAAGAGCAGACCTATACAAAGAAAAGATAAAGAAGTATCATGATTGGAGGATCGAGAAATAAGATATAAAGGTGACTTGGTTTTTCTGTTCAATTCCAGACTCAAACTATTCCTAAGTAAGCTTAAATCCAAGTGGTCAGGCCCATTTAGAGTTAATTACGTTTACTCATCTGGAGTAGTAGAACTTGAAAAGGAAAATGGTTGCATCTTCAAGGTTAATGGGAAATAATTTATAATGGGCAATAATTTAAACTTTATATCAGTCCAAAAAAATTGATGAAAAATATTGCTACTATCTGTCTCGATGAAATCTAAAGTAATTGAGATACTTGAGTTGTGCCATGATGTTAAATTAGGATCTACATGGGAGGTAAGCCATGATCCCTGTTCATGATCTACTCCAGGTATACCTTAACCCTTAGTTTAATTTTTCTTTGATTTTAAGTTGAGGGTGTAGGGTGAGTTATTGTTGTAATATTTTGTAGTTGTCTAGGAGAAATACAAGTACCTGAGGCAGTTAACATGGTTTTGTTATTTTGTGAACACCACTCAAATGGTCTAATTGTGTAACTGTGTGATTTGCATCTAATTGTGACCACTGTGTATCTTGTTATGGTATTAGTTCTAGGGACTTGATAATCATTGCTAAAAAATTGCATGAACTAGATAAGTAGTAACTTGTGATATACTTGTGTGCCATGTGCGTGTGAGATCTTACTTAGTTCCCTTTGTATGTTGATTCCAGAACGTGCCCGGTTAGTCTTACCTAGGTTGAAGGATAGGGGTCAGGAAAGGATCATAGGCCATTTTGATATTACCCCACTTTTAGCCTAAATGACCTTCCCTGTATACATAATATCCCTTGATCCCTATTTTGAGCCTGAATAACTTATTTTTTTTATGATACCTATCACCATCCCATTTATATCATAATGAACCTATTTTGGCCCTAGTCCTCCTTGGACACTGTGCACCTTGACTTAGGCAAATGACCTAAGTTGAAGGTGGCTATCATAGGGTACGTGATGTAAAATGAGTATGGCGAAAGGTAGAAGAAAAGAAAAAATAAAAAGCTGGGTATGGTGGAAAATAACAAGAAAAGAAAAGTTGTAAAAAAAGTTATTGTAGAAAAGACCGCACCCATCCTGAATATGTGATCAAGAAAAGGGAAGAATAGAAAAAGGTTAATAAGTGAGACCCCAGAAGCTAGTGTAGTGTCATGGAGGCTTAGTCATTTTAAATATCATCGAGTATCATACCAGCCCCTAGCCTATATTACAAGCCCTTAGCCTGATATATGTAAAGTAGGACTTCTTTATAGTGAGGGCACACTGGTTACGTTGCTAGTTGCTAACTTGTTTGGATAGTGTAATCTTGGTACATGCATGGTTGTTATTACTGAATTGATGCCATTTCTTGATTCCTATGTGTCGCATTGTTGTTCTTTAATAATATGCACAATTGTTTTTAAAATTAATTGATCTTGGAGATGGTGAAAATGTTTTAAGATAATATGGATGGTTGACTTCCGAATGTACTTTGTATCCTCTTGGTTGTGTTTTAGTTACTTGAGGACAAACAATTGTTTTAAGTTGAGGGTGTTGATATTTGAGCAGATGCTAACACATTTCAGGCTTTTAACTGAGAATAATTATAAAGTCTTAAGCAACTTTTGTTGTTTTTGATTGTTTTCTCTTTGATATTGCAGTAAAAGTCAAGATGCAAGAGAACCTACAATAATGGAAGTAAAAGAGTTAATTTCTGAGCAAGTAGAGAGGGAAGAATAGCTGACTACTTGTCTGATAAGTCATCAGCCTTGTGATAAACTATCAGAGTTGTCGTCAGCCTTAGATAAAGAATGAGATTTTGCTGGAAGAAGTAACGACGACCTGTGATAATCCGTCAGGCTCGTCGTTAGGCTTAGGCAGGGAATGGGACTTGAAGTGAAGAAGCGACAACAATTATGATAAGTTGTCAACTTTGTGATAAGTTATAAGAATCATCGTCAGCTGTAAATAGTGTGAGGTAGTGGAAACAGAAGTGTGACGACATTCCCTGATAAGCCGTCAGGAATGCCGTCATCCCAAGGAAGAAATCATAAAAGTGGAAGAGGACCTGACGACAATTCTGATAAGTCGTCAAACTCCTCATAAGTCGTCATTGTGTCATCGTCAGCCTAAGGCAGATATCATCAAACTTGGAGAAGAAGCTGACGACATTTCTGATTAGTCGTCAAACTCCTAATGAGGCATCACACTTCATCATCACCTGTGCGAGAAAAGATCTGTAATCCGTGATTTGTTTCCAAAATTAGGTTGAAGTATTTAAGGCATAATTTAGGTTTTTTCTGAGGAGCTGGAACTTCACGTTTTCATCAAATTTTCTTTTATGGTTTTCTCGGCAACATTACAGCTTACTTTTGTAGAAATTACTATTACTTTTCTTAGGATTTTCTACTGTGATTTGAAGGAGAAACACTTGTTGATTTTCATCATTTTGTAAGTTATCTTCTGTGAATACAATTGGCGTTGTTCTTGGTTTTGAGTAGCTAATTTCTTTAACCTGAGTTTTGGGATCTATGGGTTTGGGTTTATTGCGTAACTAAGTGTTTAATATTCTAACGGTGGTAGAAACTTCTTGTTAATTCCATTATTTTATATTTTGCCTGTTGGTTGCAAACAATAGGCCTTGCGTACTAGTGATTTGCTTGAGATAAGAAATCAACCCTAGTAAGAAGTCAATTATCAATAGGGACTTGGAAGCATCAAACTTCTATTTAATAATTAATGTTGTAACAAGATTAATTAACTTGAGATAACATCCTGTTATGAAATATAAATTCCCTAAGTTCAAAAGAATTAGCTGGTTAAGTGTTTAATAAGGTTGAGAAACATTTAGACTTAACTTTGACAAGGATAGCCTGTTGTTCCTACCTACCACAAGAATCTTGAACCACTAGTTTCTGCCAAATCCCAACACCCGTAGTGAACATAAATTTGGTTTCCCTTGTCATATTGATTTCAAACAATGACTTTAGAAGTAATTATTTGCTACCTTTCCAAAAAAACCCCATTCACAGGAAATTGCTAACTATCAGTTGATTTACCTGTAGATAACTCAAATTCATACCATATCCCCTGTGGGATTAGACCCAAACCTAGTTGGGTTATATATTGACAATGATTGCTTACATTCTCATTAGAGAGGTGTAGTTTGAGTGTTATCAATGTGTTGCATTGGTATATGCTTTAATTAATTTGTTTTGAACTATTAGCACTATTTTATCCTTATCCTTAAGTTACATGCTAGCATTCCAACTACTAACTATCTTCGATGCTGTATACCCACGTGATGCAGGTGTTGGTCATACTCTACCTCTTACTCAGTGATTGAACTCAGGAATAACCTGTGTTGACCTGAAGTGGTAAGCTTCCATACTCCGGAGGGCTTCATTTCTTACTTTAGTTTTCTTATGTCTTTCTTTGTTTAGGCTTGGGTATTGGTTTGGGCTATGGTTGGGGGCATGTCTCGACCAAATATTCTTGGTTTATTCTTAGTGTCTTTGTATAGACAAACTATAGACTCGGGTGCGTTATGGAATGGATACAAATTTGGTTATTATGTTTTCGTTGTTGCTTTGGTATTAGATGGTTTGACTTATTTGGGTTGGTCATGGTCATGAACCTTTCCCAAAGTCTTAGAGTTATTAGATACTCTATCTTATTATATGTTCGATATTCATCTGACTTAGGTATATCTTGGTTAGTTAGCTTAGGTAACAGGGTGATCTCCTATCCTTGTTGGGCTTGAGATCCCCATTATGACAAGGACCTAGTTTATGTCATGTCAAGTTGCTATCCGAGCATAGGTTCATGGTCATTTGGGTGTCCTCAAAGACATCTCAAATAGAGTCTCTTATATGTGTTTGTAGCATGCCACACTTATAAGAGTGAGGCTAAAAGACATTTAGGAATGTTTCGCTTTCTTGTTGTCTTTCTTTGAGCTATAGAGTCTAATCTTGGATTTTTCTGATTTCTATTTGCTTATCTTTCAGATTATGCCTCTGAGAAGATCCGATGTTCATACAAACTCCTTCGTCCCAACTGGGGACAATGTTGATGGGACATGTTCTACTTCTAGAGTCCAGACCCAATCAAGGGTTGCCGCATTTTACTGTCTTTATGGGGTTCCATTTGTCCCCGCTAACCCTACTCCTAAGGGTGACACTCATACTCCATAGCCTCAAGGGGATGTTGCTAATGCTGAGTTCTATTACTCCATTAATCTGTTGACTCAGTTGGTAGCTTCTCAGTCTGAGTGTTGTGTTCCTGTTGCTACATCTTCTGAGGCCACAAGGTTGGCTAGTTCATGAGGTGGTATCATCCTATTTTTATGGTTACAAAGGTTGAGGAGGACCCTCAAAGTTTCATTAATGAAATAGAGAAGATCTCCCAAATTATGCATGCTTCAGAGGTTGAAAGAGTTGAGCTTATTTCCTGTCAATTGAAAGACGTGGCGCATAAATAGTACGAAGAGTGGGAATAGTCGAGAGGTGAAGATACTAGTTCTACCCTAGGGAATGATTTCTCTAGTGCATTCTTTGACCGCATCTTTCCTCAAGAGTTAAGAAAAGCTAAAATAAAAGTGTTTGTGAATTTAAGGCAAGGTGGGATGGCTGTCAAAAAGTTTTCCTTGAAATTTTATCAATTATCTAGGTATTAAAACACCTTGGGTTTGGACCATTAGAAAATTTCCAAGATTTTTAGATTTTGGATATCATATGACTTGTGGGTACCAGTCGTATGATGGGATACAGTTGGTATACTCTTGGTCGTATTCTAACCAGTGTTGGTTGGATGGGTTTCTAGAATGGGTACGACTTAGAGGGTATGAGTCGTATGGTTGGATATGGGTTGTATGTTTGATTTTTTCCTTCACTTAATTTAATAATTGGTAACTTAACTTAGATCTGAGTATGATTAGTTCACTATAAGTTGTAAGCTAGGGTATGAGTCATACCATTTACTCGTATGGTAGGCAATGCTCAAACTTTCTTTGGTTCTATTCTGCCAAGGATATGGTTTGGGGGTATTAATCGTATAACTGGGTACAACTTGGGTTAGGTATGTCATATGATGGACAATGTTGGGTCCAAAGGGAAGGCCTAGGGTAAGACTGGTGGGCACCACTCGTATTGGAGGGTACGACTGCTATGGGAAAGTTGTATCATCTGACGAGAATTTTATGCAGTTAAGTTGGGGGTAATCTGAACATTTCATCACTTAGCCATTAAGGCCCCATGACTTATATCTTTATTGGGATTTCATTTGCCCTAATATTCTAATCTAAAACACTTAGAAGTATTCTCTAATTCTCTCTAAGGCTCTTGGCTAAATGAAGGTTAGGGTTTTATCTAGAGGATTAATTTGATGTTTGTATAAGTGATTTCTCTCCACCATCTTCGAAATCTAAGGAATGTACTCCTCCCTCATTATTAATTTCAAGTAAAGGCATGTTTTATACAATGTTTTCATGACATGATTATTGTATGGTTTTGGGTTTTCAAATATATGTTGGGATTTTGGTTTTAAATATTTGGTTATGGCTTTTTCCATGTTTTAATTATATAATTACATGCTTTAATGGTGGTTTGGATAACTGGTTGCATAGGAATGGTAAATTCGTAATTGGAATTGGTTTTGGAAACACTATGCCCCCAACATGTTTGATAAAATGCCCATGAGAATGCTTTTACTATATTATTGGATGTTAATGGAATTATTGCATGGTATGGTTTGGTAATGGAACCCTAAATGGTATAATTGGTTTAATAGTTTGGAATGGTTAAATAGTAAGGTTTATGGTCATGGTTATGGTTAATTAAACTTTCTTGTGGGGTACAAGGGAATCCCCCAAGTAAGCATGTTAATGAACAACCTGTGGGGTACATAGGATTCTCCCAAGCAAACATAATAATGGAACACTAGGTGGGTACACCGGATTTCCCCAAGTTAACTTGATAATATAATCTATAGGTACATGGGAATCCCTTTACATAAAAAGGTTGGCTAAGGACATTACTTGCAAGCTATAGTCGGTATGATGAAACCACTACTTATAGCGTTGGTTAATAATTATGGAATAAATGTTTGGTTGTATGGTAATGGTTTTAATTAGGAAATAATGGTAGGGTGTGATAGCTACCCGTGAAGATGTGAGTTTAATGTACGGACACTAGAAACTCACGTTTGTTGACATGAGGGTTGGTCATGATACTATAAGGTACATGAGAATCCCCTACGTACACTGTACTTATGTATCATAGATAGAGAAGGATACTCTGGAATCCCCTAATCTTATGGTATCTCCGAATCATGTGGCTACACGCATCGGGGCCCGTTTAGAGGGTTACACTGGACCTATATAGCCTATGGGTCATTTTAGGATGGTTAGGATACACATACCCAGGTTAATGGTTTTAAAAGTATACTTGATAACGATCAAACTACAGCTCTCGTAAGAGTGTAAGCGGTCATTGTCAAACATAGAACCCAACTGGGTTGGGTGTCGAATCCCACAGGGAATACTTGGTCACTAAGTAAGCAAAGATTATTAGACTTTTGGTGGCGTGAATTTAAGAGTATCAAAATAGTAATGTAAGAACGGAAAATAGAAGAGTAAAACGGATTACTTGGTTGGTTTTGATCAATGAGAATTGAGAGTTAGGGTTATGTCCACCTTATGAGTTATACGTATCTATTGACTATGAGTTATGCGGAATTCATACATGCATGCCCTTATAGAGAATCGTATTCTATGGTAAATCCAGGCGTCTTTCGACCATCAAGGATTATTTCACTTTAACTCTTTCGAGCTTAAAGCGTATCTAATGGTACAGATTCTCCAAGAGGTTAATCCAGTTACGGCACTAACTTATTAACAGGGGTTGGTGCCCTATTACCTTGACATTATCTCTTTTCCACACATGTAACTTTTCTTTCGAACAAGTTAATGCTATACTGGCGTATTTTATATGTTTGCAACCACAAGAATTTAGATTAAGATGAAGAGAATAATGATATAAGCAGCATACGTGTCAAGAATTCACAAACTCATAGCAATATATAGTGTCTTATAAGGCTTCCATAACCCCAACAGAGAAGTTTAGCTACTCATGAGTGCAACGGAAATCACAATTGACATTATTATCATACCAAAATAAGAGTCTAACGTGAAGTATGCTTTGGTAGTGCTTGTGGCGTGAATTCCTTGCAAGTAGCGTTTCTCTTGTTGTGAAAATTTAGAAGTCGATGAAGAGAAAGTATTAAGAATTAATTAAAAGAGAATGAATTGAAAGTGTTGAATGAATAATAAAAAGCAATTGATTGAAGAAGTATGAAGTCTGAAGTCTGAAGTATGAAGTATGCAGTATATAAGAAACTTCAGCAAAATAGGGTATTTATAATACCCATATCCTATTCCTACTAGGCTACTGCGTACTTTTCCTAATCCTAATAAGTTGCTGCATTATTATCCTAATCCTACTAAGTTACTGCTGATCCCCAAAGTCTTTGGAAATGCTGTTTTTGCCCGGGACAGGTTTTCCATGCATCACTTTTAGTCCCTAGGCGTCCAAGGTCTGCTTTCCTTCTTTCGTGAAGCTTCCTTTGGCGTCAAGTTATCCATAAAATGCTGAAATCGTCATCATTTATACCTGAAAACTTGCTAATCACGTTTGTTAGCTCACTTACAGGAAAAAGGACTAAAAGTGCATGAATTATGTATTTTGTCCTCAAAACTTAGCTTAAAATATGGGTAAATTATAGCACTTTGGGCGTGTAAATACGCCTATCATCAACACCAACACTGAAAGCTTTGTTCGTCCTCGAACAAAATATCATGTCCATATAAACATCTACTTAGGGTTTCACAGTAACAGCACAAAATATTCATCAAGACAGGCACAACAATTATTAACAAAGAGTAGTTTTCTAATCACTAATAGAAATAATTCAACCTCTAATATAGACTCGTGATGGTGGTTAATTTGTATTCAAGAAGTTAAGGCCCAAAGAATCATACACGTCTACCCAAAAATCATCAACCATATGTGTCTCACACAAGATATCACCCATAATCACTCACAAGTTTTGCATTTTTCGAAACATGGGTATAAGATTTTCCTTGCTCTCACTCTCACAAAGAATTCATAAGTTGCAAATGATGACCATAGGCTTGCCCTTAGTATAATGCTCCACTAATATCAGAATGCTAAGATTAGGATCAAATAGGTCTTTACAGGTTGTAATGTAGGCTAAGGGACGGGTAGGACTATTTTGGCCAGAAATAGTGACTAAGTTCCCTAAGCACTTTAATACATCACATTATGCCATTAACACTTTCTTTTAAACAACTTCTCTACTTTCCTTTTATCTACCACCCCTTTTCACCTATCTTGCCATTCAAACATAACTATCTTTTTATTTAATCATAAGCACAATTTATCTTTTTGTTTTTCTATTTCTTTTTTTTTATAACATACCTCTATGATAGCCACTCTTTTTCATAACTAATTCAAGCACCAATACATTCGAAGGCATCACTCTCACCCAATTTCCTCTTATTTTGTCATATGACTTTACAATTTAAAGCACTTAGGAATTTGGATCAAATTATGGTCTTGAAAAAAATGGATTAGGCTACATAAGAGGCTGTCAAAGAAAATAGGCTAAAGGCTCAAAGGGGGTTATCTAGGATGATGTCCATGGGTAGATAAAACGAAGGTAAACAATCACAGGTTGCCAAAGAAATGCCTAAATCATCTCCTAAACTCACACTCTTTATTTCGCTTTACATACATACCAGGCAAGTTCTAGCATCAGCCACAAACACAGAATATACCATTGCCTCACACACACAAGGCACATGGTCAACTTTATTGGGAGCACTATAGACTCTTGACCTAACAGATGAATGAATTAAACCACACAATTATCACACAGTGAGTCACACTTGGAGCCTAAACGTCTCAATAGTAATGATTTTAGCACAAACTCTTGTCATAATACCATGCCGCCTATCAGAACAATTTCATGTACTTCATTTAAAATCTAAAAAACAATTTACGACTAATTAAAAAAAAATATATAAATAAATGCAGGCAAAGAAATACAACATACAAATACCAGCACCCCACACTTAGATGGGACACACTACCCTCAGTGCAAAATAAATAAGGAAAACCTGATTAGTCAGACTCCTCCTCTATGTCTGGGATCATACCCCCTGTGTCGGAATCATCATCAGAGTCGTCATCCTTAGAAGTTCCTCAAAATATACCCCACTTGATTCCAAGAGTGCGTCGAGGTATTTGCAGTGAGGAGGATTCGGCTTGCTCTTTTCTTGCCCTTTTCTGACCTTTTTGTGAGGTGGACACTTTTTGTTTTCCTTGTCGTCCTTTTGGGGTTATTCTACCTGAGATCCTAATAGAGTCATGTTAGCTTCATCTCATAAGATTCACTGAAATCGGAAAACAAACGTAATGGCACCACCCCACACTTAGTTTGTTGGCACAAACTAATTAAGTGAATGATGTCGACTACTCAGACTTCATTGACATACATATAGGGGATATGTTCCAACAATATGTTCAGCACAGTCATACTTTCATGTCATCTTAACTCTCCTATGCAACTCTATTTCATGTAATCTTGATTATACTTTCATGTTTGGATTAATGCACCTTTTGAACAAAACTACTACATAGAGATTGTATCAAGTTATGGCATAGAAATAATCACAACATCTCATGCTTTTATTCAATCATAATCTTTATCTCGATGAACAAGTCATTCGAACATGAAAGCTTTCAAGTTACAAGATTATGCAATTTTCTTGACCATGTCAATTCCACAAAAGTATGACAGTGTATCAAAATCAAATTCAAGTTGGAAACAAGTCAAGACCATCCTTACGTATCCTTTCACTCACTTAGTTGTATCACAACAAATAAACCATATTCAAATCACCAACACTACTTCAAGATTTAACAATTTATTATAGGCGTAGTAGTGTAGTACTTACGAAATATAAAAGAAGAGCAAAGAAGTACTTTCGTGGTTGATGGCCTCGGAAGATGTTCTTACAAAGTTAAAAGAGCAAAAGGAAGATTTTTGAGAGAATTTAGAGAGGTAGGCGGTGCTTAGGTATGGTTTGCATTGCATTTTTGTTCTAAGACTAAGGTTCTATTTATAGGACAAGTTTGGGTTGGGTTTTGACCCATTTGGAATCGGATTTGGAGACCAAAAGTGACCATAGGAGGCGCCTAGTGCATTGCCTATGCTTGGCATAGGCGGCGCCTTTTGCAAAGCCTAGTTAAGCATAGGCAGAGCCTATGCTATGGCATTGTTAGGCATAGGCAGCGCCTATGCCATGGCATACTAGATTCAGAGACAAAAGGCTTTTGCATAGGCGGCGCCTATGCTATGGCATTGTTGAGCATAGGCGGCGCCTATGCCATGGCATTGTAGAATCCGAGAGCTTAGGCCATAGCATAGGCCTTGCCTTGTTTGTGGCCTAGATTTACATAGGCCTTGCCTTGTTCTTTGCCTATATTTTCATAGGCAATGCCTAACCCATAGCCTTTTGCTTCTTCATTCCTAACTTACCACCTTCAACATGCAATACTTCCAAATTAAAATTTGAAACCAATCTCCTCCTTTACACCTTTTGTACCTACATTTACTCAAAAACAAAAAAAATGATTAGAACGATGGGTTGCCTCCCATCAAGTGCCTTAGTTTATTGTCGCGGCACGACATAGCTATCTCAATTACTTAGACTTCATCGAGATAGATGGTGGATCATTTTCTGAATGGATTCAGACGACAGTGAGGCTTACTTGTAGGCATGCAATCTTCTTCGAGATGACCCTTGTGCATACATATCCCAGGCGAGATACCAATTATATCATCAATAGTCCAACCCATAGCTCTCTTATATCTCTTCAAAGCAGAGATGAGAGCCTTTACGTGCTGTTCACTTAAATCATCTACCACACTCACAGGAAGTGTATCTCCACTTCCCAAGAACGCATACCTTAGATAATTGGGGAGCTCTTTCGATTCTAGCACTGGGGGCTCTTCAATGGAAGTCTTTGCTGTTGGTGACGGTTGATTATTAAGATCAAGGTCCGGCTGCTTAGGAGTATGAGAATAGGACCCTATTTCTGTTAGAGCACACATAGTTTCTTCATGTTCTTGAGCCTCCTCGCACTCAAAATTCAGCAGCTCATCAGATTGTGACTCATCAGTAAGCTGCTTTTCTACAGATAATTCTTTGTCATCCTTATAATTAACTTCAGCTAAAGAGAACACACCCATATCTTTGGGCTGCTTCATTGCTTTGCATACATTAAAACGGACCACTTTTTCACTCAACCGAAATAAAAGCTCATTAGCTCTCATGTCAATAAGCACACTTCCAGTTGTGAGGAAAGGGCGTCCCAAGATTATGGGCACTTCAGAATCCACCTCGCAATCCAAAATAACAAAGTCTGTAGGAAATATGAAGGTGGAAACCTTCACCAACACATCATTTAAGATACCAACAGGTCATTTTATCGACCTATCGGCCATCACAAGCCGCATATTGGTTGGTGTAGGGTCGCCCAACCCCAACTTTCTGTAGGCGGATAGTGGCATTAAATTGATGCTTGCTCCCAAATCGCACAATGCCTTAGCAAAATTCATAGATCCAACCGTGCAAGGAATAGTGAAAGCACCAGGGTCTGCCTTCTTCTGTACTAAGGACCTTGTGGCAATTGCACTGCAATGATGAATATTATCTGCCGGCTCTTAGATTACTGCTTGCTTCTTTGTTGAAAGGTCCTTCATGAATTTAGCGTACCCAGGCATCTGTTCCAGCGCCTCCACCAAAGGAACATTAATAGTCAGCTGCTTCAACATAGTCATGAATTTGCTGAACCTGGTGTCATCAGCATTCTTCTTCAATTGCTGCGGAAAAGGTGGTGGTGGAAGGGGAATTGTTTTCTCCACCACTTTCTTTTTATCTTGCTTCCGATTATCAACCTTTTCAGGAGTGTCATCCGCCTTCTTCTTTAGTCTTTGAGGAAAAGGTGGTGGTGGAAAGGGAATAGTTTTCTCCACGACTTTCTTTTCCTCTTGCTTTGGATTGGTGATCTTTTCGGGTTGTGGACATTGGGGGATGACGTCATTGATGCCTTCTTCAGCTTCTTCGGTGTCCTATGGTTTGGCAACATCTACTACATCATCGCCCACTTGCCTACCTTTGGCTGGATTTTCCAACAACTTACCACTCCTAGTAGTAATAGCCATACATGTTCCATCGTTCCTTGGGCTCTGCACTGTGTCGCTAGGTAAGGTGCCAGCTTTTCTTTGATTTAATATAGCTGAAATTTGACTCAATTGTTGCTCCAGCTGTCTTATTGAAGTGGAATGTGAGTCAACCAATTGCTTCATTGAGGCCAAATTATTTATTACCTCAGTTACTCCCGTGCTGGTTGCCTCCACTCCTTTTAATAGCTTAGCCATCATATCTTCCATGGACATATTTCCAGAACCAGATGTAGTGGTGTCACGTCTTCCAGGAGGAATATACACCCCACTTCTGTCTGTCTTGTTCTTCCATCTACCTTGATCACGATCCTTATTTCCAAAATTATCATAATAGTTCTGACCTTGGTTTCCTTGGGCATTGCCTCGAAAACCCCCTGATTGTTCAAGTAGTTGGCTTCTTCTTCAAAATCGGGTTCCTCTCTTCCTTTTGACGCAACCGCTTTGACTTTTTTGGTCTTCCCTGATAATAGATGCTTTGTAAGAAGATCCATCTGTGTTTTCATGTGCGCCATATCTTGGTAGCGTTCCTCCTCCTTTCGCCTTTGTTCTGCAGTCATGCCAATAGACATAGTGGGTATTGACACCTCAGAATCACTGGTATGCCAAGCCCTACTTTGCTATGTCATCCGGTCTAGCATATCACTTGCCTGCACAAAGGTGAGGTCCATAAATGATCCTCCAGCCGCTTTATCCACCACTGGTTTAGTTACTAAATTCAAGGATCTGTATAGTATCTCCATCAAGTGGACATTGGTCATGTGATGGTTTGGGCACCTCATAAGCCTCTTCTTGAATCTCTCCCATGTTTCATGAAGGGCTTCAGTTAGAAGCTGATGAAAGTTGCTAATTTCATCTCTCAATTGTGCTCTTTTGGATGGCAGAAAGAATCTTTCTAGGAAAGCGTCTTTCAATTGCCTCCAATTTGTAATAGAATCAGGAGTCAGCCTGTTCAACCATAGAGTTGCCTCTCCAGATAGAGACAATGGAAATAAGCGTAGCCAAATTTTATTCTGTCCAACGCCTGGATTGTCAAATGACTTGCATGTAGAGATAAAGTTGACCAGATGCATATTCGGATCATCACCTGCAAGTCCAACAAATAATCCCTTGAGTTGCAATAACTGAATCATGGTGCTAGTGATGTTAAACATGGCTCCGGGTGCCAATGGCGGAGGAATAATAGCTCCTGTGGCGCCAGCTCCATCCAGATCGTCATCATCATCATCGAATGGTATTTGCACAGCTCGGCATTCGGGCCTGAACCTAGCTTGACGATCTCTTCTGTTGGCCTGTGTCGCCATCTCAACATCACGCCTAGGGTTTAGTAACTTATCATCACCAAGGTCCTCATCGTCAGGATTTGTTGCTCGCCCAGGATTATCAATATTCTGTTGATGCACTTGAGCCGCAGACAACGCAGCTAGTCTAGCCTGCTCCTTTTGAGCAGCCCTTCTCTCAATGTCATGTTATGCATCCATTTTTCCAATAAGTTACGGTTTTGGGTTTATGGGTAATAATGGTTGTCCCAAACTTCGAGTATTTGGCATGCACTAAACAAAAACCTGCAGAAAACAAAAACAACAACTAAAAGTAAAGTACGAGAATCTTTAACCAAAGGGTCTAGTAATTATCATAAACTTAGTAGACAATTGTATTCCCCGACAACGGCGCCAAAATTTGATAACGCTCAAACTATAGCTCTCGTAAGAGTGTAAGCGGTCGTTGTCAAATATAGAACCCAACTGGGTTGGGTGTCGAATCCCATAGGGAATACTTAGTCACTAAGTAAGCAAAGATTATTAGACTTTTGGTGAAAGTTTCGTAAGAAAAAGGGGGGATTGTAGCGTGAATTTAAGAGTATCAAAATAGTAATGTAAGAACGGAAAATAGAAGAGTAAAACGGATTGCTTGGTTGGTTTTGATCAATGAGAATTGAGAGTTAGGGTTATATCCACCTTATGAGTTATACGTATCTATTGACTATGAGTTATGCAGAATTTAGACATGCATGCGCTTATAGAGAATCATATTTTATGGTAAATCCAGGCGTCTTTCGACCATCAAGGATTATTTCACTTTAACTCTTTCGAGCTTAAAGTGTATCTAATGGTACAGATTCTCCAAAAGGTTAATCCAGTTACGGCACTAACTTTTTAACAGGGGTTGGTGCCCTATTACCTTGACATTATCTCTTTTCCAGACATGTAACTTTTCTTTCGAACAAGTTAATTCTATACTGGCGTATTCTATATGTTTACAACCACAAGAATTTAGATTAAGATGAAAAGAACAATGATATAAGCAGCATACGTGTCAAGAATTCACAAACTCATAGCAATAGATAGTGTCTCATAAGGCTTCCATAACCCCAATAGAGAAGTTTAGCTACTCATAAGTGCAACGGAAATCACAATAGACAATATTATCATACCAAAATAAGAGTCTAACGTGAAGTATGCTTTGGTAGTTCTTGTGGCATGAATTCCTTGCAAGTAGTGTTTCTCTTGTTGTAAAAATTTAGAAGTCGATGAAGAGAAAGTAATAAGAATTAATTGAAAGAGAATGAATTGAAAGTGTTGAATGAATAATAAAAAGTAATTGATTGAAGAAGTATAAAGTCTGAAGTATGAAGTATGAAGTATGCAGTATATAAAAAACTTCAGCAAAATAGGGTATTTATAATACCCATATCCTATTCCTACTAGGCTACTGCGTACTTATCCTAATCCTAATAAGTTACTGCATTATTATCCTAATCCTACTAAGTTACTGCTGATCTCCAAAGTCTTTGGAAATGCTGTTTTTGCTCGGGACAGGTTTTCCATGCGTCACTTTTAGTCCCTAGGTGTCCAAGCTCTACTTTCCTTCTTTCGTGAAGCTTTCTTTGGCGTCAAGTTATCTATAAAATGTTGATATCTTAATTATTTATACCTGAAAACTTGCTAATCACGTTTGTTAGCTCACTTACAGGAAAAAGGACTAAAAGTGCATGAATTATGTATTTTGTCCTCAAAACTTAGCTTAATATATGGGTAAATTATAGCACTTTAGGCGTGTAAATACGCTTATCATCTATACTAAACCTGGCTCCCTTTCTCGACACAGTGTTATATATGTGTGTATGGTTTGTATGCATGTGGTTGGTTTGCTTGGTTTTACTGGATGACATTATTTTATCCTTATCCCAAGTTCATGCAGGCATTCACCCGCTAACCCATCTTTGAGTGGTTGTATCCCCACGCGCTGCAAGAATTGACCATTTAGAATTAACAATTTACTCCTCCTACTTAGTGTTCATATTTAGGATCAGCTATTAGATTAAAGTGGTGAGCTTTCATACTCCAAAAGGCTCCATTTTATATCATTGATATCTTTTTATATTTTAGTTATTTTATGGATATTAGTTTTGGATATGGTTAGGGAAATAACCCAACTGGATATTGTTTTTCTTTTTGTTGGAGGATTTTGTGGAACTACTGTAGGTGGAATGGGCGGGATCGATATTGGTGTCAACCTTAGTATTGACATTGGTATTAGAGCTGATACCGTTGAACTAGATTTATAATTATTCTATCCCTTTATGTTATGTTATGGAAAGGAACTTGGTTTTATATTGGTTTGGTTATGGTTATTGGTTAGGTTTCAGATGGTTGGGCTCATTTGGGTCAGTTACGATCATAAACCTATCCAAAGTCTAGGTTTGTACAAATATGCTATCTTTTTATATGTTCAGAATTCATCCAACTTAGGGTATGCATTTGGATGGTTGGGTTGGGT
This sequence comes from Capsicum baccatum var. pendulum, assembly GCA_030864225.1. Lineage (NCBI taxonomy): Eukaryota > Viridiplantae > Streptophyta > Magnoliopsida > Solanales > Solanaceae > Capsicum > Capsicum baccatum. Next base: position 102,283,285 of record CM061556.1, read on the forward strand.
ATCAGGGGTGGTCCCCGATCTTGGTTGGACTTGGGATGCCCATTACGATAAGGCCTCGAGTTGGGTTAGGTCAAGTTGCTATTAGAGATTTAGGTTTATGGTCAATTGGGAGTCCATAAAGCCATGTTGAGTAGAGTCTTTTTTAGGGGTGTGCAACGCATCGTACTCATAAAGGAGAGGGTACAAGACATTTAGTAATGTTTCACCTTTTTGGCATTCTATTTTCAAGCTTGGAGTCTAAGTCCTGAAATCTTCTCTAATTCTATTTTTTCCTTTTTTAGATCATGCCTCGACGATATAAGACACAAGAAAACTTCTTTGTCCATATTGAGGACGATATTGAAGGGACACGTACTACTTAGGAAATCCATACTTGGTCTAGGGGGCCCATCTCTTATATTTTTGGAGTTCCATCGGTCTCTACTAGTCCTCCTCTGGATGAGGTGACTAATATGGAATTTCATCAATCAATTCATGTTATTGCTCAACTGGTTGCTGCTCAGGCTGAATAGAATCCATCTGGTGTTTTCTTTGTTGATGCTACAAGGGGTTGCTAGTTTATGAAGATGAATCTTTCAACTTTAACTAGTTTGAAGATGGAGGAGGATCCTCAGGTTTTTTTGCATGAGATGGAAAAAATATTTTAGGTTATACTGCCACGAATATAGGGGGTGAATTTTGCTACTTACCAGCATAAGGATGTGGCGTACCAATGGTACGAGGAGTGGGATAGGGCAGGAGGTGATGTTGGGGAGTTTACTTTATGGGAGACTTTCTTCAATGCTTTTCTTGATCGCTTCTTTCCTCAGGAGTTGAGGGAAGTGAAGGAAGAGGAATTTGTCAATCTGAGGCAAGGATAGATGTTTGTCAAGGAATATTCCTTGAAATTTAATCAACTACCAAGGTATGCCTTGGAATTAGTGTCTGATATGAGGGAAAGGATGAGAAAGTTCGCTTCTAAACTATCTCAGGATTTTATCCTTAAAAGCAAGAATATATCACTGATCAAGGATATGGATATTTCTAGGTTTGTGGTTCATATTTAATAGTTGGAAAAGGAATAAAAAAAGCAGGCTGAGTTTAGAGAAAGGCAGGGTGAAAAGGTTAGGTCTTTTAAATAGGGTGGTGCTCAACAGCAAAGTAGTTGAGATGACGGTAAGTGGATAAAGTAAAAGTGAAGGAGTTTGGGTTCCTTTTCTACAGCTAGTGCTTCTTACACAGAATAGTTTTGTGATAGGCATCAGTAGGGTGGTGATAATTTTTGGGCAAAGGGTGCTTAATCTCAGGCATGTGGGTCTCAGTCGGGCCCATCGTGTCTTTTTTATCAGTTTTGTGGTAGGTTGTATAGGGGCTTCTGCAATGAAGAGAGGGATAGGTGTTTCAAATATAGTCAGCCAGGCCATATGCTTAGAAATTATTTGGTTTATAATTGTGCTTCAGGAGCGATTAAGGCTCCAATTATTTCATCTTCTGATCCTGCACCAAAGGGTGCTACTTCTGCATCAGTTTTTTCTTTTGGTACCGGCATAGGTCGAAATATATGTTGTTGCTACTCGTCATGAATTTGAGGCATCAATTGATGTCTTGAATGGTATATTACAACTTTTTTCTTATGACGTTTATTGTTTGCTTGATCTATGGTCCATCTCTCTTATGTGACCCCATTTGTGGCTGTGTATTTTGATTTTAATCCTGAGGTTATTTCAGATCCCTTTTTTATTTCTACCCTGGTAGGTAACTTTATGGTTGCGAAAAGAGTCTGTAGGGTGTGTGTGGTATCTATTAGTAGTAGGCAGACTCTGGTGGATTTGTTTGAACTTGATATGATGGATTTTGACGTTATTTTTGGGATGGATTAGTTACACTCCTATTACACATTCTTAGATTATTGGACCCATAAGGTTGTCTTTAGGTTCCCTAATGAACCGATTATTGAGTAGGAGAGTGGTTCCCTAGCTCCTAAGAAAAAGGTTATTTCTTATCTTAGAGCTCCAAAATTATATCTAAAGGTTGTATCTATCATCTGGTCTGAGTTAGGGATATTAACTCAGATGGTCCTTCTTTACATCCAGTTTTGTTGGTGAATGAGTTTCCTGAGGTCTTTTTGGATGATCTTCCTGGTGTTCCTCCTGATAGAGAGATTAAGTTTGCGATTGATTTGGTTTTGGACACTCGTCCAATATCCATTCCTCCTTATAGAATAGCTCTATTTGAGTTGAGGAAACTCGAGGTGAAACTTAAGGATCTCTTGAATAAAGGTTTCATCCATCCCAATGTATCTTCGTGGGGTGTACTAATGCTATTTGTGATAAAGAAGGATGGTTCATTTTAGATGTGCATTGACTATCAATAATTAAATTAGGTAAAGGTTAAGAACAAGTATCCTCTTCCAAGGATAGATGACTTATTTGATTAGTTGCAAGGTGACAAATTCTTTTCTAAGATAGATATTCAGTCTAGGTATTATCAGCATAAGATTAGGGAGGCGGATATCCCTAAGATGGCTTTTCATACTAGGTATGGGCACTTTGACTTCCAAGTTATGTAATTCGGTTTGACTAATGCCCGGTGGAATTTATGGATTTGATGAATAGGGTTTTCAGGCAGTTTCTGGATCTTTTATCATTATGTTCATTGGTCATATTTTTATTTATTCTAAGAGTATGGTAGACCTTGCCAATCACCTCCATGTGGTGTTGCAGACCTTGAAAGAGCAGCAGTTGTATGCCAAATTCTCCAAGTGTGAGTTTTGATTGAACGCTGTGACTTTTCTTGGTCATATTATTTCCAATGAGGGGATCATGGTGGATCTGCAAAAGGTGGTTGTGGTTAAAGTGTGGCCTAAACCCACAACTCCAATCTACATTTAGAGCTTCTTGGGTTTGGCTTGGTATTATAGGGGGTTCATGGAAAGGTTCTCGATGATAGTTGCCCCATTGACTTGCAAAAGGTGGTTTGGCTTGGTATTATAGGGGGTATTATAGGTTCTCGAAGTTAGCTTATCCTTATGAGGGGAGTTTGGAGAAGCTAAAGGATAAGCTAACTTCGGATCTAGTTTTGACATTACCTGTGGGTAATGAGGGATTTGTGGTTTATTGTGATACATTCAGAGTGGGACTTTATTGCATTTTCATACAACATAGGAAGGTGATTACCTATGCCTCTAGGCATTTGAAGGTAGATGAGAGAAATTATCCTACTTATGATTTGGAGGTTTTAGCGATGGTTTTTTCTTTGAAAATCTAGCAGATTATTTTTATATAGTGCATGTGGACATCTTTTCAGATCATAAGAGTCTACAGTATATGTTCACTCAGAAGAAGCTAAATCTCAGCCAGAGGAGATTGTTGGAGCTTCTCAAGGACTATGATATAAGTCTTCATTACCACCTAGGTAAAGTTAATGTGGTTGCTGATACTTTTAACAGGTTGTTCATGGGGAGTTTAACTCATGTGGATAAGGAGAAATGGGAATTGGTGAAGGATATTCACTGCTTGGCTAATCTTGGAGTTTATCTCTTGGACTCCAATGATGGTGGTGTGATGGTACATGAAGTGGTTCAGTCGTCTCTTGGTGCAGAGATCAAGGAAAAGCAAATGCTACATCCTATCTTGATAAAAATTAAGGATGATATAGGTGGACAAAGGGTGATGGTGTTTGAGATCAGTGGTAATGGTACTTTATGGTACTAAGAGAGGTTATGTGTTCCTGACATCGATGGTTTGCAAATAAGGATTTTGGATGAGGTGCATGAATCGCGCTATATTTTTCATCCTTTTTCAACAAAAATGTATCATGATCTTAAGGGGACATATTGATATAATGATATAAAGAGGGATGTGGCTGCTTTTGTAGCCAAATGCATGTTGTGCTAACGGGTTAATGTTGAGCACATGAGGTCTGGTAGGTTGTATCAGGAAATAGAGTGTCTGGAATGGAAATGGGATATAATTAATATGGATTTCATTACCAATCTTCCTTGTCTTAAAATCAATTTGATTCGATTTGCGTCATTATGGATAGGATGACAAAGTTCGCTCACTTCTTGCCAGTACAGACTAACTTTTCAGCTGAGGACTATGCGTGGTTGTATCTTCATGAGATTGTAAAGCTGCATGGGGTACCTATTTTGATTATATCTAATCGTGGTACATAGTTTTCATCTCACTTCTGGTGGTGTTTTCAGAAGGGGTTGGGTACTAAGTTTAGATTGAGTACTATTTTTCATCCACAGACGGATCGGCAAGTAGAGTGAACTATTCAAATATTGGAAGACATACTTCGTGCATGTGTGATTGATTGTTGTGGCTATTGGGTTGAGCATCTACCTTCGGTAGAGTTTGCTTACAACAATAACTATCATTCTAGTATTAGGATGGCCCCTTTTAAGGCATTGTATAGTAGGAGGTGTAGATTTTCGATCGGGTGGTTTGATCTTAGTGAGGCGGATATGTTCGGTCTGGATTTAGATTACAGGTTATGGAAAAGGTAAAGGTGATTCAAGATAGGCTTAAGGCTGCCCAAAGTCGCCAAAAGTCCTACGTAAATGTAAAGCGTATTGACTTGGAATTCGAGTTTGGAGATATGGTGTTCCTAAGGGTATCTGCATGAAGGGAGTGATACGGTTCGGTAAAAAGGGGAAGCTTAGTCCCCGATATGTTGGTCCTTATGTGGTTTTGCAGAGGGTTGGTAACGTGGCGTATGAATTGGAGTTGCCTTCTAGTTTGAGTTTCATTCATCCGGTATATTATGTCTCTATATTGAGAAAGTGTCCTGGTGATACTTCTTTGGTGCTTTCTTTGAAAGGATTGTGTATCTCGGATTCTCTGTCTTATGAAGAGGTCCCAATTGAGATATTAGACCAGTAGGTTAGTAGGTTACGGACCAAGGATGTGGCCTCGATTAAGGTTCTATGGTGGAACCACAAGGTGTAAGAGGCTACATGGGAAGCGGAAGTGAACCTGAATTCTAACTATCCACATTTTTTTTCTGCGTTGGATATTCCTACGGAAGATATGCAGTTTTGATCATATTTTTTTTCTAACTTGGTAAAGGTTGGATTGATATTTGATAATAAAAATTAATCGTGCTTGTGTTTGACCTAAATTATCCGTCATTCGGGGACGAATGGTCCTAGTCTAGGAGACTGAAATACCCTGGGTTTATACCCTTAGAAAGTTTCTTAGATTTTTGGATTTTGGACATCATATGACTTGTGGGACCAGTCATATGATGGGATACATTTGGTCTGGTCTTGGTCGTATGCTAACCAGTATTGGTTAGTGGGTAAGATGGGTTTCTAGAATGGGTACGACTTGGTAGGTGTGAGTCGTATGGTTAGATACGGGTCGTATGTTTTGGTTTTTCCTTCACTTAATTTGAGACTTGGTAACTTAACTTGGATCTGAGTATGAGTGGCTCACTATGAGTAGTAAAGCTAGGGTACAAGTCGTACCATTGACTCTTTTGGTAGGAAGTGTTCAAACTTTCTTTTGTTCTATTCTGTTAGGGATACGGTTTGTGGGTACTGATCATATGGTTGGGTACGACTTGGGTTAGGTAAGTCGTATGGTGGACAATGTTTGATCCAAGGGGGAGGCCTAGGGTACGAGTGGTGGGTACCACTCATATTGGTGGGTACGACTGATATGGAAAAGTTATATCGTCTAATGGGAATTTTAAGCTATTATGTTAGGGGTAATCTGGACATTTCATCACTTAGCCACTTAAGGCCCCATGACTTATATATTTATTAGGACATCATTTACCCTAATATGCTAATCTAAAATTCTTAGAAACACTTTCTAATTCTCTCTAAGGCTCTTGGGTAATGGAAGGCCAGGGTTTCATCTAGATGATTAATTTGGGGTTCGTACGACTAATTTCTCCCCATCATCTCTGAAATCTAAGGCATGTACTCCTCCCTCATTGTTAGCTCTAACTAAAGACATATTTTATACAATGTTTTCATGGCATGATTATTTTATGGTTTTGAGTTTTCAAATATATGTTTGGGTTTTGGTATTAAATGCTTGGTTATGGTTTTTTCCATGTTTTGATTATGTAATTACATGCTTTAATGGTTGTTTGGACAACTGGTTGCATGGGAATGGTAAATTGTAATTGGAATTGGTTTTCGAAATATTATGCCCCCAACATGTTCGATAAAATGCTTAGGATAATGCTTTTACTATATTATTAGATTTTAATGGAACTATTGCATTATATGGCTAGGTAATGAAACCCTAAATGGTATAAATGGTTTAATAGTTTGGAATGGTTAAATGGTAAGTTTTGGTGGTCATGGTTATGGTTAATTAAACTTCCTTGTGGGGTACAAGGGAATTCTCCCAAGTAAGCAAGTCAATAAACAACTTGTAGGGTACATGGGATTGACCCAAGCAAACATAGTAATGGAACACTTGTGGCGTACACAGGATTCCCCCAAGTTAACTTGATAATGTAATCTATGGGGACATGGGAATCCCTTTACATAAAAAGGTTGGCTAAGGACATTGCCTGCAAGCTATAGTTGGTATGCCGATACCACTACTTATAGCCTTGGTTAATAATAACTGAATAACGGTTTGGTTGGATGGTAATGGTTTTAATAAGGAAATAATGGCGGGGTGTGATAGCTAACAGTGAAGGAGAGAGTCCAATAGATGGACAATGGAAACTCATGTTTGCCGACTTGAGAGTTGGTCATGGAGACCATATATGACATTATGAGTACATGGGAATCCTCTATGTACACTGTATATATGTATCATAGAGAGCGAAGGGTACTCGGGAATCCCCTACTCTTATTGTATCTCTGATTCATGTGACTACCGCACCGGGGCTCGTTCTGGATTACACTGGACCCATATAGCTCGTGGGTGGTTTTAGGACGGTTAATCTACATATACCTAGGTTAATGGTTTTAAAAGCATGGTAAACCCTGCTTCCTTTCCTGGCAATATATATATATATATATGGTTTGTATGCATGTGGTTGGTTTGCTTGGTTCTTACTGGATGGCATTATTTTATCCTTATCTTGATTTTATGCTAGCATTCACCTGCTAACCCATCTTCAGATGGACGTATCCCCACATGATGCAGGAACCGACCATCCTCCTCCTCTTTCTTAGTGTTCAGATTTGGGATCAGCTATTGGATTGAAGTTGTGAACTTCCATACTCTGTACGGCTCCATTTCATATCATGGACTTCTTTTCATATTTTGGTTATTTCATGGATATTGGTTTTGGCTATGGTTGGGGGCATGTCCTAATCGTATATATTGTTTCTTTTGGTTATAGGCTTCTATGGAACTAATATGGGTTGGAATGGGTGATATGGTATTAGTGTCAGCCTTAGTAATTGCATTGGTATTTGGGTTGATACTGTTGAACTAGATTTATGATTGTTCCATCCTCTTATATTATGTTATGGAAAGGAACTTTGTTTTTATATTGTCTTGGTTATGGTTATTGGTTGGGTTTCGAACGGTTGGGCTTGTTTGGGTCTGTCACGTTCACAGACCCATCCAAGAGTCTGGGTTTGTGCAATTATGCTATCTTATTATATATTCGAAATTCATCCGACTCAGGGTATGTGTTTGGATGGTTGGGTTGGGTATCGGGGGTGGCACCCGGTCTTGGTTAGACTTGGGATACCATTATGATAAGTCCCTAGGTCGGGTTGTTCAGGTATGCTCCTGAGTTGGTCTCTAACATGAGAGCCCGAATGTGAAAGTTTGTTTTGGGACAGTATCACGAATTGGCTCTTGAGAGTAAGGCGACTTTGTTGATCAAAGACATGGATATGTCTTGATTGGTCGTGTATATGCAACAAGTGGAGGAGAAGAAAAAGAAACAAGGAGAGTTTAGTGAGAGGCGAGGGAAGAAATTTAGGCTTGCTAAGCAAGTTGGTAGAGATGGTGGTAAGTGGCTAAGGAAGAAGAGGGAGTTCTGGTTCTTTATCCACGGCTAGTGCTACTTACCCGAAGCCGTTGGGTGATCATCGGTCTCAGCTTGATGGTGGGTTCTGGGCACAAGGTTCCCAATCTCTAGCTATTGGGGCTTAGTTGGCTCTATCCTACCTTTCTTGTAGATTTTGTAGGCGGTTGCACGGTGGGTTCTATGAGGAATGAAAGAATAGGTGTTTCTATTATGGTCAAATTGGTCATATGCAGTGTGACTGCCGTGTTACGATGGCTCCTGGGGATAACAAGGTTCTTGTTGGCTCTTCTTCTGCACCTGCACCAAAGGGTGCTACTTCTGTATCTTTTTTTTCCTTCTGGTTGATGTGGCATAAAAACACGATACTTTCGACACTTAAAATCGCGAATTTATGCATGAAATTAAAATATTTTGTTAGATACGATGCAGTTTGGTGTATATTGCAGGTAAAATAGGTCTACAACAGTTTTGGAATGAAAAGAGAAGAAAAAGACCAATTCTGATTAGGATACGAGTTAGCTCCTAAGTCGTAAACATCCGATACGACTCATATGCTGGTTCATATGCACAACAGAACTAATAGCCAACCTGAAGATAAAAGTATGGGGAAGATACCACTTAGGTATCCAAGTCGTAAACTAGGATATGAGTCGTATAGATAAGTCGTCAGCATAACAGAACCTAAGCTACTACTAAAGAGTTGAAGTCTCAAAAGCATATGAGTCGGAAGTCTGAGTATGACTCGTATAGGGAAGTCGTACACAAACTAGTGTTCAGATCTTGGACAGATCAAGTTCCCAGGTTGATACGAGTGAATTACTTGAGTCGTGTACTCAGGTACAACTCGTAAGCAAAAGTCGTATGCAGAATAGAAAGTTGAAGCCTTGGGAGAACATACACTGGAATGGATAGGAGAAGGCAGGGTGCGACTCGTATGATGCCGGTATGATTGAAGACCGAGTCATACCGACTGCCGACATAACTTTACCTTTCTCATTTTTATTAGGATTTTTATGTTATTTTGATATACTATAAATACTCTAGGGTTTGTCTATTATTAGGTTACATATTCTTCTCATAGGATACATACTCTTACAATACTTTTACAATTATTCTTGAGATTTTAGGGTTTTATTCAATTCAAGACTTCAGATTTTATTCATATTATTCCTGCGCAATTAATTATATGTGTTCTTCTTTGATAATTATGGTTTCTTGCACAAACATAAGAAACTAATATCCATGACTAGGGTTGTGGGAACCCTGGCAGATTAGCCAAGTAGAGGAAGTGTGAGACTCATTTATTCTAGGGTTATACATATATCTTAATCTTCTTCACAAAAATTAATCTTAAGTAGTCGTAGTAGCTTGAGATAGCCTATATTCGGGCCCATCCTCAAATGGGAGTTTGTGATTGGGAATAAAAGTTAAGACAGTGATTTGAGATTTTTACCTCCATCTTTTAGTTCTTGCATCTCATCTAATCACTTGATTCCAAAAGAAGTGGTGAACTGAGGTCGTAGCAAGGAGCAACAAGGTGACACCATGAGACTTAACCGGTAAAGGGTGAGATTTATCTTCACACCCAACAGGCGGCTGATAATACCTATTTTGTAGTCTTTACATGCAGAACAATAGAATAGTTGGACTGAACATGAGCAGAGTTGAGAAGCCTGGGGGAACACTAGCCTAGTGTTCGTCTCCTATTGTCTACAACTCAAAAGCACTCAAGATTTGGTTACTACTTATGATTGATACTAAAATACCCTCATTTACTTTCCTATACTGCTCATGTATTACATCAAGTCAAGCAACTATTCACGTTTTCCCGGTGGGATCTACCCCAACCTAGTTAGGTTATTTTATTTGCAATCGACTGAATTATACTTCTGTTTGGAGTGTAGGTTTGGGCGACATCAACTTTTGGTGTCGTTGTTGGGGAAGACGGTTTGAGTAGTGAATATAATTAGAGAATTTTGTGGGTTTTTTAGTTCTTGATTTAGCATATGCCGGTGTATGCTAAGCACTAGGAGTAGAGGCAATCCCTTACTCCCATTTGATCTAGAGCTAGAGAGAATCCTTCAAACTCCGAGAAGGATGTGAGGACAAGTTTTTGAAGGGGTTTAAAATCCCCCACCCGTGGATCCAAGTATGGAACTCTCGCGTGCTCTACTAGATGCATTGAATGTTGCAGACATATAGACGCAACAACTATTAGAGAGTGAATGAAGAGAAGTCAGAGAGGCTAGACTTGCTGCAGAAGATAAGTTAGCCCTGCCGGTGGACTAGTCAGGCTGAGACACGTATATGATTATCAAGTTTAGAGAGGCAGAGCTCCATTGATTACTGCATATCAATACTTAGATCCATATGAGGAGGATGAAGAAGATATGGTTTATGTCGAGCCTAATGTTATATGAGCCATTATTCCTCTTTCTTTATCACCCAATGTGATGTTTGATATCATTAGTGCTATGATCCAACTATTGAATCTGAAGGGTGTATTTTTTGGTCAACCTAAAGATGACACAAACATGCACCTTGCTAATTTTCTTAGGATCTGCACGTCTTATACAATTCCTGGGGTTGATCAGAAAGAATTGAGGTTGAGGTTATTCCTATTTTCTCTAATAGGTGAAGCATCACTATAGTTAGGGCAACTTACAAGCGGATCTATCACTACTTAGCACAAGTTAAAGAAATAGTTTCTTAGAAGACTTTCCCTCATGCATGGATGCTATAGTCGAAGGATGAAATTTATAATTCAGATAGTTACCTGCAAAATCTGTGTATTAGGCATGGTTTAGATTTAAGAAGAAGCTAAGCCTGGTACCAAATCACAGAATTAGAGGATTTAATCTTTGAGAAATCTTTTATAGATCACTGAATGATAGTTTGAGCTCAATGGTGGATACTATTTTTGGATTATCATTTATCTGGCTTTGGTGGGATGCTGCACATGAGATGCTTGATGACATTGTGGTGATTAATAGAGGATGGCATACTAGATATTCAAACCATGGTGGTGGTACTTATGCTATTGGAGCAACAAGTACTTATAGAGTTAGTCATGATATAGTAGCGCAAGAGGTTGTACAGCTTTATATGGACATTGGGTTACTTACAAAATAATTTGCGATAATAAGTGATGAAAATGTGAATGCCATTGTGGTATAGGGGTCTACTTCCAATCTATTCAAGATCGAATCTGAAGAAGAGGCAAAGTATCTTGATCATAGATTGGCAGATTTCTGAGCACAAGGGTAAGGGAATTAATGTCGAAACTATTACAATGATAGATACAAAGATAGAAGTAGAGAAAGAGATGATGATTGGCGGCATAAACATGACCATAAGGATAAGAGTGACAAGTATACTCCACCAGGTAGTCGTGATGTAGAGTCCAAAATTGAAGCACTTTTGCATAAGCTGGTCAAAGGGAAAGAAAGTCAAGAGAGCTGCCTAAAGAATATCAAAGCAGATTTTTTAGGTTTGAACCAGAAAGTTAGTCACATGCTGCAATAATCAAGTAATTGGAGCTATAATTTCGCCAGATATCAACAATAGTAAATCAGAGATAGCTTAGCACTCTTCTGAGCTATATAGTGGTAAATACAAGAAAATATAGTAACTGTCATGCCATTACCCCTCGGAGTGGTAAATTCACTGTAGACCCACCTGTACCCACTATTGATGAGCAAAAGAATGATGATGAGCTTGTTGATATAGAGAGCAGTAGCAATCAGGAGATTGGAGAAAAGAAGGTTATAAATACTGTGTTGAAGCCTATTCCAAGACCTCCTCTTCCGTTTCCTCAAAGGCTAAAAAAGAAAAAAGATGAAGGTGAGTATTAGAATTTTTTGTCTATGTTAAAAGTGTTGACTGTCAACATACCGCTTGTAGAGGGATTTGAGCAAATTCCAGGATATGCAAAATTCATAAAGGATTTAATCACCAAGAAGAGGTCAGCCAATTATGATCCAATGGGCAATATTCATCATTATAGTGTTGTAGTTACTAGACTTTGGTTGAGAAGAAGAAGGATCTTGGCGCTTTTACAATACCTTGAGCTATTGGGTCTTTTAACTTCACTTGAGCATTATGTGATTTGGGGGCTAGAATCAACCTCATGCCTTTTTCCATATTTAAATAGTTGGGGTTGGGAGCTCCTAAACCAACTACCATGAGATTAGTAATTGCTGACAGAACAACAAAGAAGCCTGTCGGTATCCTTTATAATGTATTGGTAAATGTTTCTTCTTTTATATTCCCTGCTGATTTTGTTATATTGGATTGTGAAGTAGACTTTCAAGTCCTAATTATTTTGGAAAGACCATGTTTGGCTCTAGGGAGGACATTGATTGTTCTGGAGAAAAGACATCTGATGATGAGATTGAATGATGAACAAGTGACATTCAACGTTAACAAATCTATGAAGCAACCGGATGAGTTAAGAGTGATATCTGTGATTGATGAACATAATGAGGAGATAGATTCATTTTATGATATTGATACAATTAATCTTTGCGATGATGGTTCTGATGTAGTTGTTCCTATTGAAGAAAGTTTAGGTGTTGAATCTCTTAAAGTCTTTATCATGAATTTTGATAGTGGCGGTATTGATGAGTACGATAAGATGGTGTGCACACTGCATGGAAATGGTTCTTATAATTATGAACCAAAGAAGCTTGATTTTGATTTGAAGAATAGAACTACTCCACCTGTTTGTCCGTCCATTAAAGAGCCACTGGTGTTTGAGTTGAAGGCCCTCCTATCACACTTGCAATATGGATTTTTGGGGGCCAATAACACCTTACCAGTGATTATTGTAACTAATTTGAGACACTAAGTAGTAGAAACATTATTCTTTGTATTGCAGAGATTCAAGAGGGCCATTAGATGGCCAATTGCAGATATTGTGGGTATTCCTATCTTGTTTGTGTACCCATAAAATACAACTTGACCTGGATTGTGTTCTATCTATTAAACATTAATGTTGACTAAACCCTTCGATGCTGGAGGTGGTGAAGAAGGAAATAATCCATTAGTTTGATACTGGTATAGTATATCTCATTGCTGATAGCAAGTGGGTTAGTCCGGTACAATGCATTTCGAAGAAAGATGAAATTATTGTTGTGCCTACTGAGAAGAATGAGCTAGTGCCTATGATTCCAGTCACTTGATTGAGAGTGTACATAGACTATAGAAAATTGAATGTGTGGACTCAAAAGGACTATTTTCCTAATCCTTTCATGAATCAGAAGTTAGACAGGTTAGCAGGCAGAGAATGGTATTATTTTCTTAATGGGTACTTAGGATACAATCAGATCACTATTGTACCCAAGGACCAAGAGAAGATGACTTTTACATATCCTTATGGGATTTTTCATTCAAGCGTATGCCATTAGGGCTATGCAAAACACCTGTCACATTTCAGCGAAGTATGATGTCAATTTTCACTGATATGGTAGAAGACACCTTTGAAGTGTTCATGGATAATTTTTAGTTGTTGGTGATTCTTTTGAAGACTTTATAAAACATTTGGAAAATTCTCTCCAAAGATATAAAGAATGCAACTTAGTACTTAATTGGGAAAAGTGCCATTTTATGGGTAAAGATAGATTAGTGCCCGGGTACAAGATTTTAAAGAGAGGCATAGAGGTTGATCGAGCAAATATTAAGGTGATTGAAAAATTAACCTACCCAATTTCTATGAAAGGAATTCGAAGATTCTTAGAGCATACAGGATTTTATAGGCGTTTTATCAAAAACTTCTCAAAGATTTCTAATTCTCTTTGTAAACATCTTGTGAAGGATGTAAAATTTAATTTTGATAATACATGTAAAAAGGCATTTGAATGCTTAAAAGAGAGGTTGGTGACTACTCCAATCATTATGTCTCCTGATTGGTCCTTACCTTTTGAGATTATGTCAGACCCTAGTGAATTGGACTTAGGGGCTATACTAGGCCAATGGAAAGAAAAGATCCTCCATCCCATCTACTATGCTAGTAAGGCACTAAATACTGCTCAAAAAACCTATACCATGACGGAGCAAGAGATATTGGTAGTGGTTTTTTCCTTTGAAAAGCTTTGTTCTTACTTGATTGGGATAAAGGTGATTGTGCACACTAATCATGCAACATTGACGTACCTGATGGCTAAAAAAGATGCAAAGCCTAGACTTATTTGATGGGTGCTATTGTTTGATGTTTTGGCTTTTGACGGAATATTTTAGCCCTTTTTTTAGGATAATTGTGTGTTTTCAAGCAACCATTGTTGTATTTAATATGGTATTTTTGTATGTTTCAGGATAAGAATTGACAATGAAGAATAACATGGACAATCTGAGCAAAACAAAGGAAAGTGAGCAGCGACGGTTTAAGCGATGAACCATCGGCTATGCGACAAACTGTCGGTCTAAACCATTGCCAAGATATAGAACACGTAACAACTGGAAGTCCTGCGATGGTCCAGGTGACGGGACATCGACCTTGTTACGGACCATCAATCTAATCGTTGCCCAGAAGCAGAGAATGGAATTACTAGAGACCCAACCATGGTGCAGTCGATGGACCGTCAGACCTATGATGAACTGTCGCTTGACCCATTGACCATAAAGTGGAAAATCTATTCTTAAAGTTTAAAACCTCAGTTCTAGAATCATATAAATACCAAGTATTAGGGTTTAGTCCGGATCTGGTGGTCATTAGTTTCATACTTTCTCCTCTATTGAGAGTTGTGTAACATCTTTCATTGAGATTTGAATTGAGAGATTGAGATCTGACTATTAGTTTTTATATTTTCCACTAAAGATTGAGAAGGGGAATATTGTGACTTTTGTAAGTGCCCTTTTAAAGCCATTTATGAACATCAATATATCTTTGATTTCTTATAAGGAGATAAGTAGCTAAACTCTCATAGCTAGGGTTATGGGAGCCTTGTTGTAGAGAACCATTTTGGGGTTGTGAATAGGTTTGATTTCTAATATCTATTGAAATTACATGAATCTTTCTTCATTATAATGACATCTCTTGGTTGCAAACTTGAGAAGTGAGCCCATGAACTCCACTTATCTGATAGGAAATTGGATGTTGGGAAAATAAGTGATTCACATGAACTCCATAGGTTTACCCTTTGGGTTAACGGGTTGATGTCTTAACAGGATCAACCTTCATGATAGTGTTATTGGAAAGCTCTCCTGGGCATGCGTGTGGTTGATATTGTATCAGATGATATTGAAGAAGCAAAGATTTATCATCTGGTAGAGTTTAGGAAATCCGATGAGGTTATAGATGATACACCATATAATAGTCAGCAGGTTGAGGGGTTGGAGAAGAATAAGGGAAAGGAGGCTGAAGCGGTGGTAACCACTCTTCCAAAACCACCTCCTCCATTTCCCCATCGATTGATGAAGTAGGCCAATGACACAAAGATTAGAAAATTCATGGCTATGCTTAAGCAATTGACGATTAATCTGCCATTGGTGAAGGCATTGGAGAAAATGCCCGGGTACGCAAAGTTCAGGAAAAACCTCATCACGAAGAAGCGGTCAGTTAGTTTTGAGCCCACGGACAATATTTATCATTGTGGTGCTATTTCCACTAGGTCTCTAGTGCAGAAAAAGACAGATCTGGGAGCATTTGGTATCTTATGCACTACTGGCCCTCTTGAATTTGCAAAAGCACTATGCGAATTGGGAGCTATCATCAATCTGATGCCGCTAGCTGTTTACAAAAAGTTGGGTTTGGGAGACCCTATACCTACTAACATGCGACTTGCGATAGCGGATAAGTCAGTAAAATGAGCTATTGGTATTTTGTATGATGTGTTGGTGAAGGTTTCTAGTTTCATATTTCCTGCGGATTTCGTTATTCTGGATTACGAGGTGGACTTCAATGTGCCCATAATCTTGGGTCGACCTTTTCTCGCAACTGGAAGTGTGCTGATTAATTGTGAGCTAATGAACTTTTATTTAGGCTAAATAATAAAGAGTTGTGATTTGATGTGTACTAATCAATGAAGTAGTAGAAAGAAATGAGTGTGTTCTCCATTGTGGATGTCTATTATGAGGAGGAGCACGAAGGACCGATAGAAGAGAAATTTGTTGTTGAGACATTAGTTGTCGTATTGATGAATTTTGATTAGGATAGTATAAAAGATTATGAGGAGATAGTGTGTGCCTTAATGGGCATGGGATCTTACTCAGATGCACCCAATAAGTTGGATTTGGACTTAAAAAATCATCCAAATCCACCTGTTAAGCCTTCTATAGAAGAACCACCTATCTTGGAGTTGAAAGAGTTACCTAGTCAATTGAGGTATATATTCCTGGGCAGTGGGAATACACTACCTGTTATTAATGCAGCTGATCTGGGTGAGAAACAGGTGAAGCCCTAATCTCTATTCTTAAGATATATAAGAGAGCTATTGGTTGGACAATTATAGACATCATCGACATCCCTCTTGGTGTATGTATACATAAAATCCAGCTGGAGGAGGATTGTGTCCCAACTACTAAGCACCAGCATCGCTTAAACTCACCTACACCAGAGGTGGTGAAGAAAGAGATCATCAAATGGCTAGATGTAGGAGTGGTTTACCCTATATTGGATAGTAAGTTGGTGAGCCCTGTTCAGTGCGTGCCCAAGAAAGGTGGCATGCCAGTGGTAGCTAATAAGAAGAACGATTTAATTCTACTCAAACCTATTACTGGGTGGAGGGTATGCATGGATTTCCAAAAACTCAATTCATAGACATTGAAGGATCACTTCCCAATACCCTTAATGGATCAGATGCTTGATCGATTGGCTAAAAGGTGTTGGTACTATTTCTTAGATGGATATTCTGGATACAACCAGATTTCCATTGCTCCTGAATATCAGGAGAAGAATAAATTCACATGCCCATATGGTATGTTTGCTTTTAAGAGAATGCCTTTTGGGTTATGTAATGCACCCACCACTTTTCAATGGTGCATAATGTCAATGTTTTAATATGGTTGAAGACACCCTGGAGGTGTTTATGGACAATTTCTCAGTTTTTGGTGATTCCTTTGAGCTGTGATTGCTAAATCTGAGTCGGGCATTACAGCAGTGTTAAGAGTTCATCCTTCTCTAAAATACCACTTTATGGTGAAGGAAGGCATTGTGCTTGGTCATCGAATTTCAGCTAAAGGCGTTGAGGCAGACAAGGAAAAGGTTGAGGTAATTGAGAAATTACCCCCTCTTATCTTAGTTAAAGGGGTACACAGTTTTCTTGACCATGTAGGGTTTTACAGCAGATTCATAAAGGATTTCTCAAAGATTGCAAACCCGCTTTGCAAACTCTTGGAGAAGGAAGACAAATTTGATTTTGATGATGACTACGGAAAAACCTTTGAATGCCTGAAGTTGAAACTAGTGGAAGCTCTAATTATTGTTGCTCCTGACTGGACGAAGCCATTTGAGATTATGTGTGATGCCAGTGGCGTGGCACTTGGAGCTGTTCTCGGACAAAAGAAAGAGAAATTGTTTCTTCCAATATATTATGCAAGCAAGACCCTAAATGCGGCTCAAAAGAATTATACAATAATAGAGAATGAACTTCTGGTAGTGGTGTATGCTTTTGAGAAGTTTCGACCATATTTGCTAGGTACCATAGTAGTGGTACACACTGACCATACTGCCTTAAGGTACCTAATGGCGAAGAAGGCTGCTAAACAAAGATTGATCTGGTGGGTATTGCTACTTCAGAAATTCAACTTCGAGGTCAAGGATTGCAAGGGATGTGAGAATCAGATGGCTGATCACCTATTCAGACTCGAAGATGAGCAGGCAGTAAAAGACACGCTTAAAATTAATGATTCTTTTTCGGATGAGAAAGTATTAGCTGCAGTGCTTGAAAAAGTACCTTGGTATGCTAACTTCGCAAACTATGTGGTAAGTGAAGTAATACCAAAGAATCTTTTCTTTCATCAAATGAAAAAGTTTCTCCATGATGTGAAACATTATTTCTGCGATGAGCCGTATCTTTTTTGATGATGTGCTAATGGTATTATTAGATGGTGCATTCTAGAAGTGGAGATATTGAGTGTACTGGAAGTGACTTATGCCTCCCCAGTTAGAGGTCACCATGCTGGTGATCGTACTGCCAGAAAAGTGCTTCAAAGCAGCTACTATAGGCCCACTTTGTTTGAGGATACTTATGAGTTCGTAAAGAGATATGACCAATGTTAAAGGCAAGGGTCTATCTCAAAGTTCCATGAGAAGCCAATGTCTAAAATATTAGAGGTTGAATTGTTCGATGTCTGGGGCATTGACTTTATGGGGCCCTTCGTGAGATCATTTTGGATAAAGTACATACTAGTTTTTGTTGACTACGTGTCAAAATGGGTCAAGGCTGTGGCTCTGGTGGATAATGAAGGAAAGCGGGTTGTTGCATTTTTAAAGAGAAATATCTTCTCTCGCTTTCGGGTACCACGTACCCTCATAAGCGATAGAGGATCACACATTTGTAACAAGATATTCAGAGCCACCTTGGCAAAATATAGTGTCAAACAGCATAAGGTGGCTACTCCATACTACCCACAGACCAGTGACCAGGTGGAGTTCTCTAATTGGAAAATCAAAGCTATCCTTCCCAAGACTGTAAATGCTAGCCGAAAGAATTGGTATAGGTAGCTGGAAAATGCATTAACGTCATATTGAATGACTTTTTAGACACCCATTGGCATTTCGCAATACCAATTGGTTTATGGAAAGGCGTTCCATTTACCAATTGAGCTAGAACATAAAGTGCTATGGGCACTAAAGCATCTTAATCTGAACTAGAATGAGGCAACAAATATAAGAATGGGGAAGCTTAATGAGATGGATAAGTTCTGTCTCAGAGTTTATGAGAGAGTTGACCTGTACAAGGAACGAATGAAGAAATAACATGATCGCATAATTAAAAAGCGGGATTTCCAGAAAGGCAACTTGGTGCTTCTATTCAGCTCCAGACTCAAACTGTTTCCAGGTAAGCTCAAATCCAAATGGTCTAGCCTATTTAAAATTAACCAAGTCTACTCGTCTGGAGTAGTGAAACTTGAAAACGAAGATGGAAGTGTCTTCAAGGTTAATGGGTAGCGTGTGAAATTGTATATCGGTCCAAAGGACTCCATAAAAATTATTGATAACACCTATCTTGATAAAGTCTGAGTAATCGAGATAATTGCGTTGTGCTACGATAATAAATCAGGTGCTAGTAAGAGGCAACCCATATTATGTTGTTTTATAACATTAGTTAAAGTTATTTTGGTGTTTATTTTGCCATTTTGTACAAGATGAAGGGTTTGTATAGCTGTGCAAGTCTGACAGTGCAGGAAAATAGAACCTGAGAAAGTTTTGGAGTGACCGATGGGTTACTCGATGGATCATTGTGGCAGCCGTTGCAACAAAGTCCAAAAACTAGGTTACTGAAAGAATCATGATGGGTTGACTGATGGACCGTCATAGTCTCGACAGACCATCAACTAAACCATCGCTAATGTGCCCCAAAATAAGTTCTTTGGAAGGGATCGATTACTCTATCAATGGATCGTCGATTATGCGATGGATCGTCGATTATGCGATGGTCCATCGCAGGAACTGTCGCACATAACCCTACTTCAGTGGGTTGGGTTGGGTCGGATCAATTTAAATAGCAATTTATTTCATTCTTATCTGACCCAAATGGTTTAAGTATAGATAATTTGAAGCGTTGAGTCACTCCCAAACTATTTAACTCACCTAAATCCTTTCATTCTTCCTGAAGACTTTCCACTTCTCTCTTCTCCATCTATTTAAAGTCTAGTTTCTCATTACTCTTTCAATCACAAGCAGTAAAGAGTCTTCATAAAAGTCAGGTGTCATTTTGTGTCTGGTGTTTAGAGTATAAGTCAGGTGAACAAGTAAGTACTGCACCATTAAGGTATGTTTTCCCAATTACTTTCTAAGTGATTCAACACCAAGAATAAAAAAAGCTTGTGAAGTTTGCAATATTGAAATATTTCTCTCTGATTCTTGAGTTCATCTATGTGGGTCTGAACAGAGAGAAAATATGACAAAATCAATCCTGGGTGAAGTCTGAGTAGCCTATGGATCAAGAAAAAGTAAAATGAGGGGTGTATAAATGGTGAAAAAGCCATAAATAACCGTGTTTGAAATGAAGGTGTGCAAGGTGTTTGATGAAATGCTAAAACAAAGTTTGAAAGTAAAAATGACAGGCGACGGTCAGAATGACGGACCGTCGAATACCCAAAGACCTGTTGCCTAAATGTCGCCACTTTCTCAGAATCAGAGTTACTGGAAAGATCCCAACGGTTTGGGTCGACAGACCATCACAGGATCAATGGACCATCTCCTTAGCCGTCGCCTGTCCATAATTTATTTTTTTTTATGTTTTAAGTTGTGAACTAATAAACATTTTACTTACAGGTATCATGGAAAATAAATCACCAACTACTAGGGTTAGAGGTGGAGGCCAAGGGTCCAGACAAGGGCTATCACAAGATGCAAATGCCCCGGCACATAACACCCAGTGAAATTATCAAGTCATCTCTTTATCCTTTGAGTCTAAAGAGGAGGATGAAAGAAGTAGCAGCAATATATCCAGCTCAATTCCAATTGAAAAAGGGATTGGAGTATCTAACCAGGTCCACGAGGAAAGTCCAGAACAAGTAGATCCAAATTTTATTTGGTGCAAGGATCCGCAAGTGCGGTAAGCTATATAGTGGCAGATTAAGGGTGCTCGAGAGCACTTCTACAAAGGGTTGACACAAACAAATAGGGTACCTATAAAGAGGGCTATTTTTGAGGAATTCCAGATCGTGACAACAAACTTGAATGAATACCCAGAGCTTAAGTGTAGATTCAATGAGTATGAACTTGGATGGATGAGTAGGCCGTTTGGAACCTATCAACCAAATTTGGTGCGCGATTTTTTCTCTAATTACTTGGCACTGCTGGAGAAATATTACTTCAAAGGTACATCACCTGCAGACATGAACAAACCTGATATAGTCCCTGTGCAGGGGGTTGACATAGATATCTCAGACTGAACATTGTACGGGTTCTTGTTTGGGCTGGAATATCAGATATCGAGGGCAATTCCACAATTAAAGCACCAACTATTCACACGGATGCAACAAAAGCCGTAGTTATCCAGTATAGTGACAGATGGAGGGGAGCCTGTATGGCTACACAATCCACGCAAAAATATATCTAAGTCGTCCCTAAATTTTAGTGCCAAGTTCTGGTGGGCGATTGTGAGACTGAGACTGATGCCAACAAGTAGTGATGACCGTTTAGAACTCACTAGAGTTGTGACTATTGCTACTTTGATTGAGGGACTGATAGTGGATTTTGGCTACATTATTTTTGATGAATTGTTCTTTCGCGCTCACGAAACTCAAACTGCGCTGCCATTCCCATGCCTTATCACAGAATTGTGCTAATAAGCGAAGGTACCTTTGATTAGCAAAGTCATAATATGATCTAGGCAATACATAAGCAAGATATTAAAAAGATGAGGGATGACTCAAAGTTTAACATGCGAGTCAGTAGTCCTTCAGCTCGGCAAACTCCGTCAGAGCCAGTTCCTGAATCAACAGAGGGTTCTTCAGGTATGCCATTACCACTTGCTACGTACATACCTCCTCCTACTTCTACAGGTTCAACTTCGATGACCATGGGTGGAACTACAGATTCTGCATCAGTTCCACCCCAATACTCAGAATATAGGCTAAATCAGGAAAATTTTGAAAAGTATGTACGAGCGCAGAAAAGGATTGAAAAGCAATTGGCTATATGGGGGGGCAGATTTTAAACCCTTTGTTCAGAGAATTATAGAGGAAGCGAACCCACCTTTCTGGAGCTTCCAGTTACGAATGTATAACATGGAGATGTGTACCAATAAGAGGTTGTATAACCTATTTATTCTGGATTTTTGCAATATTGATTGAGAAAGTTAGAAATCTATGGGCTGACGTGGATAGGATAAATCAACAACCACAGCAGCCCATATTTGATCCTGTTTATATTACGAGCAATGAAGATGAAGGCCTTGTTGATTTAATAGGGAGACCAATTAAAGATAAGGGTAAAAAAATGGCTGAAATAGATGAAAAAGCTGAGAGAGCTGCAAATAGAGTACAACAGAAAGAAAATATGTTGCCATAACACCAAAAGAACTGGAAGAATACCAGATGTAGAAGGCGATAAAAAAGTCAAAGAAATCAGAGGAGAAGAGGAAAAAGAGAATGCATGATGAAGCTACAGGTGTTTCCACAAGCTCTACCCCAGTTAGGGTGAAAATTTCAGACACTATTAGACAGGTGATACCTCTAATTCTAGAGGGAGAGATTTTGAGTGCCCCTACCCTCATAGGGACCAACATTGCACCCGGTGAGGATGCTGGAGCCTCACCACACTTCACCGATGCCTCAGATGAATAATAGGCACTGCTAGTATTTCCATTCCCTTGTACTTAAATTTTATACATTAATGTCAAAGCATTATTTTCTATGGGAGTGGGATGTTTTTGTACCATGGTGGTTGTGTTTCCGATATTCTTTTCCTCCCATATGCTATCTAGGAGAATCGACATGTCTTGGTTGTTATTAAGTTGTTACATTTTCATTTCTTGTCTAGGATTAATTGTAGGGTTGAAATTTTCTTTCCTCAAGACATGTTCTGTTGGTAATGTTGTTGCATGAAATAAAAGTTCTATTCTTGTTAGCACCTTGTTGTATATATATATGGATGACAACTGATTGTGGAAAAATTATATTTTTTATTTTTGTATAATTAATTCCACTTACCAAGTGGTAAAGTATTGTGCAACCATGAAGCAATGCATAGCTATGTGATCTGGATCCAAAGAAATAGTAGGATAGAAACTAACTCAGTGCCTGTGTGGGTGAGTATTGTGTGTAGTTCTAACATAAGTGTTACTCCTAGAACTTGCCCAATTCATTAAATGTTGTTGTGTGTTTTGAACCAATAAGAAAGGATAGTAGGCCTCCTTATGTTGTTAGTCTACTTAGCCAAATGAATGACCCAACAAAAATATTGTGTTTCCTTTATCAACCCAGTTGAGCTGTGTTAGTGTTTTTCTGTCCAAATAAGTTTGATTCACTCTCTAGAAGGTGTTAAGCACTTAGCTTTGGCCCTGGTCCAATTATGGACATTGTGTACTTTAACTTAGGCAAAATGCCTAAGTTAAGGGTGGCTATTACTGGAGTGTTGGCAGCCTAAGAGGTTGAGTTGAAATTAATTTGAGGGGTAGCATCTGGCCCTGGTCTAGTTAGCAATCTAAATAGATATTGTGCACCTCAACTTTCTGCATCAGCATAAGTTGAGAGTGGATAATGTTGTGTTATCATCTTAAAAGAAATCTAGGTTATGACAAGAGCGTCGATAAATAACTGCAAATGAATGAAAGGGTCATTAGTTCTGATAAGTAGCAACCAAAAAGGTTAAAAAGAGTGAAGTGTTGTACTTTAAGTCACTTATCCAAATGAATAGCCCTCACCGAGCCTAAATCCTCATTACAGCCCCTAGAAAGTCCTACTTGATCTTGGTGAGTCAATCATGAGAGAATATTAGATGACAAGGGTAAGTTTATAGGTGTATACTGTGTAGGTAACTTCTTTTCTAAGGGTAAGAAACTTAGTTTCATCCACAACTTAACTATGTGATGTGAGCTGGACTTCTTTGGCTGTGAGGGTATGTTGATTTATATCTGTTCTATTTATTTCCTTGGGGTGTTGTATTTATAGCTGCAAATATGTTGATTAGTAGGTAATGCTAGTAGCAGATCTATGTGCATTGAGATAGCATAACAAAATGGGTAATGGAATAATTGTATGATTGTGTTGGTTTTACTGTAAAATTCCCATCATGATGTTGTTCATATTGTATCCTGGTGTTGAGTTGCTTGAGGATAAGAAATTTCCTTAAGTTGAGGGTGTTGGTGTTCCGGCTTTTGACGAAATATTTTAGGCCTTTTTCTTAGGATAATTGTGTGTTTTTAAGCAACCATTGTTGTGTTTAACATGTTATTTTAGTGTTTTCAGGATAAGAACTGAGAATGAACAATAACATGGACAATCTGAGAAAAACAAAGGAAAGTGAGCAGTGACTGTTTATGCGATGGACCGTCAGCTATGCGACAAACCATCGGTATGAACCGTCGCTAAGATACAGAACGCACAATCACTGGAAGTCCTATGATGGTCCAGGCGACGGGTTGTCAAACATGTGATGGACCATCGATCCAATCATTTCCTAGAAGTAGAGAATGGATTCATTAGATACCCAGCGATTGTGCAGTCGATGGACCATCGGACCTGCGATGAACCATTGCTTGACCTGTCAACCATAAAGCAGAAAATCTGTGTTTAAATTTTAAAACCTCAATTCTAGAATCATATAAACACCAAGTATTATGGTTTAGTCCAGATCTGGTGGTCATTATTTTCATACTTTCTTCTCTATTAAGAGTTGTGTAACATTTTTCATTGAGAGTTGAATTAAGAGATTGAGAACTGACTATTAGTTTTTATATTTTCCACTAAAGATTGAGAAGGGGAATATTGTGACTTTTGTAAGCGCCCTCTTAAAGCCATTGATGAACATGAATATATCTTTGATTTCTTGTATGGAGATGAGTAGCTAAACTCCCATAGCTAGGGTTATGGGAGCCTTGATGTAGAGAACTATTTTGGGGTTGTGAAAAGGTTTGATTTCTAATATCTATTGAAATTTCATGAATATTTCTTCATTATAATGACATCTCTTGGTTGAAAACTTGAGAAGTGAGCCCATGAACTCCACTTGTCTGATAAGAAAGTGGATGTTGGGAAAAAAGTGATTCACATGAACTCCATAGGTTTATGTTTTGGGTTAACGGGTTAATTCCTTAACAGGATCAACCCTCATAAGAGTGTTATTGAATAATGCATTAATCCTTTGAGTTGGAGAGAAGTAAAGGGTGAAACACTTATTAGGTTGAGAAACACGTGGGTAATTGTTAAAATTCAATAATTCTTACAGTTGAATACATAAGTTAGAATTCGAACATAAACTCACAACCCTAATTGTTCGAACATCTTGGTGAGCATAACCCTAGTTAATCTATACTCATTAAAACTACATCTACATTAACTCTCAGTAGCTGGACATTTATGTGACACAAATACGAAAGAACACTGTTAACATTTCAAACCCCCTTTATTTTGGAACCTTAGATCAACAGTCAAATAACAGTCAAAATACTTAGTGAACATGGTATTCCCCGTAGGATTCAACACCCAACTCATTTGGGTTTTATATTTGATAGCGACCTCTTACTCTCTCGTAAGAGAGGTTTAATTTGGGCGTATCATTGTTGCAAGAATTTGACTTTGAGATGAAAGACAGAAAAGACACAAAAAATTAAGTTGTAGATTACTTGTCTAGACTGGAGGAGGAAGCTATGCAGAAGGTTGCTAATGGGTTGGAGATTGATGACAGTTTTCCAGATGAACAAATATTGCCAGCTTCCCAAGATCTAATTCCATGGTTTACAGATTATGAAAATTACTTAGCTAGTGATCTAGTCCTAAAGGATCTTTCATATCATCAAAGAAAGAGGTTTATGTATGAGGTAAGGAGATTTTTCTGGGATGAACCTTATTTATCCAGAATTTATGTAGATGGAATCATTCGTAGGTGTATACCTGAGGTGGAGATGATAAGATTACTTGAGGCTTGTCATTCTTCACTAGTTAGGGGTCATCATGGAGGGGTCCACACAACGCATAAAATTCTACAATATTGCTATTATTGGCCAAAAATCTACTATTTCTAGAAGACATGAACTACCTATTACTCCTATTTTAGAAGTGGAATTGTTTGATGTATGGGGAATAGATTTCAAGGGACCTTTTGTGAGTTAATTTAGCATGAAATATATACTTTTAGATATAGACTATGTTTCAAAGTGGGTGGAAGCAATTGCGCTTCCTAAAAATGAAGCACGTAGTGTCACTACATTCTTGAGATTAAACATCTTTTCTCAATTTGGTATGCCACAGGCTATTATTAGTGATGGAGGGTCATACTTCTACAATTATCTATTCAAGAGTCTACTTGAAAAATATAGAGTGAAACACCGGGTGATAACACCCTATCATCCGCAGGCTAGTGGAAAAGTCGAGGTGTCCAATAGAGAAATCAAGTCCATATTGGTGAAGACTGTGAATGTCAGTAGGATTAAATAGGCAAGAAAGTTATATGATGCATTATAGGCCTACTGCACAACTTACAAAACCCCCCATTGGTACTTTACTAGCTAGTATATGACAAGTCTTGCCATTTGCCTATTGAGCTTGAACATAAGGCACTATGGGTATTAAAAAAGATGAATCTAGAATGGAAAAATGCAGTCAAGTTAAGGTTGAATAAGATCAATGAGTTGGATGAATTTCGGTTCTGGGCATATGAAAGTTCAGCACTTTACAAAGAATAGATGAAGCTGCATCACAATTGCAAGATTAAGAAGAGAGTATTTGAAAAGGGTGACCAGGTGCTGCTCTATAAGTCCAAGCTTCATGTTTTTCCCGGTAAGCTAAGGTCAAGGTGGTACGGTTCATTCACGGTTGTAATAGCTTATCCCTATGGTATTCTAGAATTGAAGAGATATAGTAAGCCTCCGTTTAAGGTAAATAGGCAAAGAGTGAAGCACTACATAGGAAATATTGAAGACATAAATGAGGTTGTTGATATTGCCATTGGTGAAGAATTAGTAGCCAAGGAAATTATGTTGTGCCACAATGTTGAATCAAGAACTACATGAGAGGAAACCCATGAGGATAGTTGGAGAAATCTGAGTATCTAACTTTGCCTCATTGTGCCATGATATTAAATCAAGCACTGGCTGAAAGCAAACCCATGTTTTTGTACTTATTCATTTAAATGGTAGTATGTTTGTTCAGTGTACAAGAACAAGGAAGGCAGAAAATATCCAGAGAAGCTGAAGAGTTTTTGGTCATATGGACTATTTATGAGTCGTATCTAGATGGTACGACTCATGAGTAGGAGTCGTATTGACCTAGGATAAAAATCAGAGTCGTACCTACTGAAGTACGCAGGTAAGGTTTCAGGCCTATACAAGTCAAGGAAATGACCCATAAGCCTGGGTACGAGTCATATAGACAACTCGTACCCATGCATACCAAGTAAGATCATGGATTGACCCAGCCTAGATTTTTAATTAAAATGGGAAAATGGGCACCCGACGGGCACCCAATAGACCAAACTCGTACCCATTTCAAATTTCACCCAAAATTTGAGATTTAATCCACAAAAACACTTGTAATCAACTTGATTAAACTACTATCAACTTTAAAATTTTTATTCTTCTTGAGTTGAATTCGAATTTAGGAGAAAATAGAACTTGAGAGAAAGAATTTGATATCTTCAAACACTAAGTAAGTTATGAACCTCATTATTTTACTTTTCAAGTTGAAATGAGTAATGTTTGATGCTATGAACTTGGTTTGAGAAGGATATACACAAGTGTTGAATTGTTGGTACCCCAATTTAGGTGTTCTTATTGAAAAATTGGAACTAGGTTTAGGGAAATGGATTTTGTATATTGGGTAGCCTAAAATGATTGACATTACTAAAAATTATGGTGGGTAAATTATTTTGGAGTCAAACTTTAAAGTTGGATTTTTCAGTTGCAGTGGATATGAGACCTCTTACGACTCATACCCACTGGTACGGGAGTCGTAATGGGACATATACCCACTTCCAACATGGAAATCTAACAATTGTAAGGTTCTTGAATGGATACTTCTTGACCATATGAGTCATATCCGGACCATATGACTCACACATTCTTACGCCTACCTACCTGGGAGGTTTAAAGTAAAATAGATATTTCTGATCTGCTTACGGTTGTTGGTAAAGAGTCTTACCTTGCTGGTATGATTGGTTATGATAAGTTATAAGTTGACCAGTGAAAAAATGACATAGACAGTACAACATATGACTTGACCATACAAGTTGTACCCAGCGTGTATGACCAGTACCCACAACTCGTACCCTAACCAGAACAAGCATAGTGAACTTTAGTTTTAAATTTTTATTTTCTTTCCTTCGCTTACTTACTAAAAATGTTATTTTTGTAGAAACCATGCCTCCTAAGAATGCTTCCTCATTCAAACAAGATAGCAAGAATACTAAGCACACACCAATTGCTAGTAAGGAATCTAGTGATTCCGAATTTGATATATCAGCAGATAGCAGCAGTAAATTATTTGAGGAAACTACAATGAGGAAAGATTCACCAATGGTGAAGAAAAATTATAAAGAAAAGAGAAAGAAAGTGATTTCTCAAGAGTCAGAATCACCCCTTAAAGGTTCAAGGAGAAAGAATCATACTATTTCTCCTCCCCCCACACCACAGGCTGCTGCTATTGATAATAAGGATGTTGAATATAGTTCACCAGAGACTAATTCTGAAGAAGCTAAGGGGTCAGAAAAGGTAGATACAACCCCTATATACTGACAGGATCCCCCACTTGCACTTACTACTACACCGGTGCCCATTGTCGAATGATGAGGGTAACTCAAAATGCAGGATACATTTAATAATGGGGCTATTCCAACATTCGGGTGGTAAGATCAGAAGAGTACTATATCTTGAGTGAAGATTGACTACTATCGGTATATTTGAGTTACCAGGTTTTAAAGAGCATTTTCGACAAGATAGATTTGAGTGGGTGGTGAGGGCGCCCAAAAGATATAGTGAGGTCTCACGAATTATATGCAATATATAATGGTGAGATTCAGAGGAAATACCCACAGGGTCAACTTTAGAAGGGTGGTGATCCTATCATCTCCCTAATTATTTGTAGTATACGGGTGGCAATTCCCCTAGACTATTGGAAAACTTTTATATGGACTAGAGTATCAAGTTTCGATCAATGTAGGTTAGATAGATTATAGAATGGAAGAGATGAAAAAAATAATAAAAGAACATTGGGTTTTGAGAAAAAATGGTAATTTTTAGATGGATGGCAGAGGATAAAGCCTCAAATAGGAAAAACATTATGTGGATTGTAGGAGGCCCCGAGGTGGTCTTACAGAAGATAAAAAAATACCCTTAACTTTGAGGTTAAGGCTTGGTAGACTTTGGCCCGACACAGGCTGTGTCCAACCATTGGTGAAAATGTTTTGATCTTGGTTCAGAATGCTATGATAGATGGTCTCATGGCCGACTATAATTTTGATATAGCAGAATTCCTATCCTGAGAGATAAGGGATTGGGCAGTTAGAGGTGAGAAGGCATTGCTGGCCTATCCTTGTATGATCATGTAGATATGTTTGGTTGCGAGAGTGCTGGAACTTCCTGGGATAGATAAGATAATCAATGCTAGGAGAACTATTGAACTAGGCCTGATTAGAGATACGACCAACCCATTGGGCTGGCAGATAAGGTAGGCCATAAATATTTTAGTAGGTTTATTCCCACAGGATGGTTAGGTTAATACAAATGTTGTAGCTAAGTCTATAAAGATAGGTGCTCAGATGGAGGGCTCACATATAGATATAGTAGGTACTTTTAATGCCCCACCACTATTCCAGTCCATGCCATCCAAATTTTGAGGTATGCCATCTTATGTTATGATTATTTCATAGGCACTTTGGACCGAGGTTATGACTAAACTAGATAGACTACAGGCTAAGGTAGGCTATATGGAATAAGGAGTGAAGACTTGGATCAATGCATAGTTTGAGATCCAAGAAAAATAGGTCCAAGGGCACCTGGATACTTTTGAGTCTAGGATCACTCGATAGTTGAGTGGTAGGGAGATTCCCAATGTTACTGATATCAGATTTAAGGTTACAAAAATTAAGAAAATAGTCATAAAACTTAATGAGGGACTGGTGGTTTCGTAAAGATAGTGATCCCTACCGTCCCTGTGCCTAACATTTGAGGATTCCAGGTAGATGCACCAGTTGACAAAACCAAAAAGAAAGAAGAGAGAAGAAGAGAAAAAAGAAGGAAGACAAAGTAGCTAGGAAAAGGGCCAGAGCTGATAGCTAGGAATAGGGCCAGAACTGAGAGCATTCAAGATCAACGAGACCAAGAGTAGTGGGTCCACGAGATGGCCTTGAGAACTGGTAGATAGAGAGCACCAGTAGTTGATATTGAGGGGGTAGATATTATGCCCCTAATTGTTGTTGATTAGTCCCGACTGAGAGGATGGTAGCTAATAAGAGTGGGACCAATATGAGGGCTCACATGTTGATGTGGATATGGTGCTAGAGCTTTGAGCACCTAGGTATGACTTTTCATCCTCACTTGATTTATTTTTATAGAACTAAGGGCAGTGCAATAATTTTTTATTAGGGGTAGGGGTTATTCCGAAAAATCTGAGAGTTGTTGAAAAGATGATGTAGCTAATACTTAAAGTCTATTATGACTTGCAGGTTTGATACGGGCAGCTGAGATAGGGAGAAAATCAGCCTGCCTATGGTAGTGGATTATTTTTTCTGATTTTGGAGATTTTGAAAAATGTTGTTTTTGATTTTTAATGCTAAAATTTGATTTGTGGTTTGTGAAACACTACTGATTTGAAATGATTATGTTGAGATTGTGTCTAATAAAATTATGTTGAAAAATTGACACCTCTGAAATAAACTTTGTTTTGCTGTGTGATGAGTATATTTGTGTGAAACTATTGTGAATCTGGAAATGACATTAGGATTAGAGACAAAACAATTATGGATAAACAGCTGCATAGTTGGATGTATAGCACTTGGTAATGTAGCCCTATGCAAGTGCGTGTGAGGTATATTGAGTTTCTGGTGCGCCGAGATCTCAAACTTGCCCGGTTGCTTTTACCTAGGTCTAAGATAGTCAAGTAAGAAGTGATCATAGGCCCTTTTTATATGAGTCCACCTCATGTTTCTACATGTGCTAAGTTGTAATAAGTTGTTTGAGTTTTAAAAAGTTAGAAGTAGGAAGGGAATAAGCAGATTGAAATTGAGTTCTCTATATTCAAAAATTATGTTTGGTTTTATTTGCCTGAGGACACATAAAAGTCAGAGTTGAGGGTGTTGATGTGGCATGAAAACACCATATTATTGATGCTTAAAATCGTGAATTTATATGTGAACTTAGAATATTTTGTTATGTATGATGCAATTTGGTGTATATTGCAGGTAAAACAGGTTTACAATAGTTTTGGAATGAAAAGAGAAGAAAAAGACCTATAAAATGAATTCTAATCATGATACGAGTCAGCTCCTGAGTCATAAACATCCGATACAACTCATATGCTAAATCATATACATAACAGAACCAATAGCTAACCTGAAGAGCCAAGTATGGGGAAGATACCACTAAGGTATCCAATTCAGAAGCTAGTCTATGAGTCATACAAAGAAGTCATCAACATAAAAACACCTAAGCTTCTAGACAAGATTTGAAGTCTCAGAAGTATATGAGTTTGAAGCCTGAGTACAACTCGCATAGGAAAGCCATACACAACCCAGTATTCAGAGCTGAGAAATATCAAAGTCCAGGTGGATATGAGTGAAAGACTTGAGTCATGCACTCAAGTACAACTCAGAAATATAATTCATATGATTAATATAAAGTTTAAGCCTTGGGAGAACAGGCACTGGAATGGATACGAGAAGGCAGGGTACGACTAATATAATGTCGGTATGTTATTTTGATATACTATAACTACTCCAGGGTTTGTCTTTTATTAGGTTATGCATTCTTATCATAGAATACACACTCTTACAATACTTTTACAATTATTCTTGAGATTTTAGGTTTTATTCAATTCAAGACTTTGGAATTTATTTATCAAATTCTTGTGCGACTAATTATATGTGTTTTTCTTTGATAATCATAATTTCTTGCACAGACATGAATAACTAATCTCCTTGACTAGGGTTATGAGAACCCTAGCGGATTAACTACATAGAAGAAGTGCGAGACTCATCTATTCTAGGGTTGTGCATATATCATAATCTTTTTCACGGTAATTAATCTCAAGTAGCTGTAGTAGCTTGAGATAGCCTGAATTTACGCCCATCCCTAAAAGGGAGTTTATGATTGGGAAAAGAAGTTAACACAGTGATTTAAGATTTCTACCTCAACTTTTTAGTCCCCGCATATTATCTAATCATTTGATCCCAGAAGAAGTTGTGAGCTGAGATCGTAGAAAAATAATAAGGCGATGCCCTAAGACTGAACCGGTAAAGGGTGAGATTTATATTTATGCCCAAAAGGTGTCTGATAATACCCATCTTGTAGACTTTATATGAAGAATAACAGAACAGCTGGATTGAACACAAGAAATTTATGGAGTTGAGAAGCCAAAGGGAACACAAGCCTAGTGTTCATCTCTTATTGTTTACAACTCAAAAGTACTCAATATTTGGTTACAACTTGCGATTGGTACTAAAATCCCCCTATTTACTTTCCTGCTCTACTCGTGTATTACATCATGTCAAGCAACTATTCATGTTTTCCCGGTGGGATCAACCTCAACTTAGTTGGGTTATTATATTTGAAATTTACCATATTATACTTCCTTTTGGAGTGTAGTTTTTGGCAATATCACAAATACCAACACTAGCCAAAATTAGTTATATGCTCTAGTGTCTCACCAGGATTCTAAGGTGTCCCCTGATGTAGTGACCGGTATGTTGAAAGTTTTCTCTAATGATGTGTATTATTTACTTGATCTAGGGTCCACTCTTTTCTATGTGACCTCATTTGTGGCTATGTATTTTGATTTTTGTCGTCGAGTGTCTGTCAGTTCCTTTTTCTTTTTCTACCTCGATAGAAGACTCTGTGGTTGTTAAAAAAATCTATAGGGTGTGTATGGTAGTTGGTAGTAAGGAAACTCTTGTGGATGATCAAGTTGGATATGCTTGACTTTGATGTCATATTAGGAATGGATTGGTTGCATTCATGCTATGCTTCCCTAGATTGTCGGACCTGTAAGGTCATGTTTAAATTCCCTAATGAGCAGGTCATTGTATGGAAAATGGGTTATTTAGTGCCCAAAGGGAGGTTCATCTCATATCTTAGAACCCACAAGTTTATTTCTAAATGGTGTTTGTATTATTTGGTCCAGGTTAAAGATTCTAGCTCGGAAGGTCCTTCTCTAGAATCCGTTCCTGTGGTTAATGAGTTTCCCAAGATTTTTCTTATTGATCTTCCTGGTATTCTTTCTAATAGGGAAATTGATTTTGGGATTAATCTTGTTCCATACACTCGTCCAATTTCTATTCCTCTGTATAGAATGGCTCTGGCTGAGTTAAAGAAGCTTAAAGAGCAATTGAATAATCTCTTAGATAAAGGTTTTATCCAACCTTGTGTGTCTCATTGGGGTTCCCCATGTTGTTCATGCATAATAAGGATGGTTCCCTTTGGATATCTATTGATTACCGTCATTTAAGGGAATATTTGACATGTTAAAAGATAAGTTGACTTCAGGTCCAGTTTTGACCTTGCCCAAGCTGAATGATAATTTTGTAGTTTATTGTAATGCTTCTCGTGTTGGGATTGGTTGTGTATTGATGCAGCATGGTAGAGTAGTGGCCTATGATTTTAGGCAATTGAAAGTTCATGAGAAGAGCTACCCTACTCATGACCTGGAGTTATTAGTGGTGGTATTTGCATTAAAGATTTGGCATCATTATCTCTATGGGCTTCATACTGACATCTTTTCCGATCATAAGAGCCTAAAGTATGTTTTTACTCAGAAAGAGTTAAATCTCAGGCAAAAGAGGTAGCTTGGGCTACTGAAAGAATATGATATGAGTCTTCACTACCATCAATGTAAAGCTAATGTAGTTGATGATACTCTTAGTAGGTTATCCATGGGGACTCTAGCTTATGTGGATGAGGATAAGCAGACGTTGGTTAGGACATTCACCATTTGGTTAGTCTTGGAGTTTGTCTCATGGACACTGAAGATAGGGTTATATTTGTACTTCAGGTACTCAGTCAACCCTTGTTATTAACTTAAAGGAAAAAAAGTGTTGGATCCAAATTTGATAAAGATTAAGGGGAATGGGGGCCAGCAAAAGGATATTTATTTTATCATTGATGGTGATGGTATCTTAAGGTACCAAGTTAGGCTATGTGTTCTCGATGTCGAAGCACATGGATCTCATTATGCTATTTATCTGGATTCCCTAAATATGTATCATGATCTTAAGGAGTTCTATTGGTAGAATAATATGAAGCGAAATGTGGCTGACTATCTGGCTAAGGGTATGGAGTATCAACAAGTAAAAGTGAAGAACATGAGACCCGGGGGTTTATACCAAGAGATTGAGATGCCCGAATAGAAGTGGGAGATAATTAATATGGATTTCATTACCAATTTTCCTCGGTCTCAAAGTCAATGTTATTCTATTTGGGTCATTGTGGATAGAATGACCAAGTCCGTTCACTTCTTGTCGGTAAGGAATAGTTATTCAATGGAGGATTATGCTAAGTTGTATCTTGCGGAGACTGTGAAGTTCCATGGTGCTCTAGTTTCTATCATCTTGGATTGTGATACTCCATTCTCATCTTATTTTTTGTGATTATTTCAAAAAGGTTTGGGAACTAAGGTGTGCCTTAGTACCACTTTCCCCTGTAGTCAAATAGACAAATGAAGAGGATCATTCAGACATTGGAAGACATGCTTCATACATGTGTGATTGATTATGGTGGTAGTTGGTATCACCATTTTCCTTTGATTGATTTTTCCTATAATAACAGTTATCACCTTTCTATTGGTATGGCTCCTTTTGAGGTATTGTGTGGTAGGAAATATCATTCTCCTATTGGGTGGTATGAAGTTGGTGATGGTATATTGTTTGGCCCTAATTTTGTTTAGCAATCCTTGGAAAAGGTGAAGGTGATTCGCGATAGGTTGAAAGATACTCAAAGTCACCAAAAGTCCTATACGTATGTGAGGCATAAGGAGTTAGAGTTCAATGTTGGCAATTGGGTATTCTTGAAGGTGTCTCCCATGAAGAGAATAATGTTATTTAGTAAGAAAGGGAAACTTAGTCCTCATTATGTTGGTCCATTTTTAATTTTGAAGAGGGTTGACAATGTTTCCTATTAGTTAGATTTACCTCCTAGTTGATCTTCATTCATTTAGTTTTCTATGTCTCTATATTGAGAAAATATGTGAGTGATCCTTCATCGGTTGTTTCTTTTGAGTGGTTAGGTATGTCGAATTCCTCATCGTATGAGGTAGTTCCAGTTGAGATCTTGGACCTTCAAGTTCTTTGGTTGTGATGAAAGGAAGTGTCTTCGGTAAAGGTCTTTCAGAGAAACCATAAGGTTGAAGAAGCTACTTGTGAGGTGGAAGAGGATACGAAGTCCAAGTATCAACATTTGTTTTCCATTCCCAAAACTCTTGCTGGAGGTATGTGTTGATCTTTCTATATTTATTGTATGTCTTTATTGTATAACTTGGTTAAAGGTTAGTTTGGTGTGTAATAATGTGTTAAATCCTGTTTGTGCTTGCCCTTACTTATCATTCGAGGATGAATAATCCAAGTGCGGGAGAATTGAAACACCTTAGCTTTGGACCAATAGAAAAATTCTCGAGTTTTATTTTCTGGATGACATATGATTTGAGCATACTTATCGTGTGCAAAGATTTTAGGGTCCCTCCTTCCGTATGGTAATCAGTGTAGTTTAGTTGGATTCTAACCAAGATAGGTCTGGCATCTTATTGGTCCTATGATAGGGTATGAGGTGTATGCTGTTTAGTCGTATGATTCCCTAAGTATGGTCTAGGTGATTATGACCAAGGTATAGTTCTAAGGAAACTTCTCGTATGATAGGATATGACTTAGTCCCTTGTGGTCGTATCTTGGTCAGTATGGAGGTCCAAGGAGAGGCAAAGGGTATGAGCTAAGGGTACCACTTATACCTTAGGATACAATTCAGGGTATATGGTCGTACCCTTCTGTGGATATGTTTCTAGCTTTTAAGTTGAGGGTATTCCAAAAATTTCTCACCCCAAGACCCGTAAGTCTTCATATTTTGTAACATGTTTGCGTCGCATAACATAGATAGATGGATCCAAATATTTCAAAAAAACTCTTTAACTCTCTCTTAAAGATTAGGGATAGGGTTTCTTCAAGTGTTCATCTAGAGGCTCAAGAGTCAAGTTTCTCTACGCGATTCCTTATGAATAAGGCATGTGACTCTTCCCTCAATGTTAGTTCAAAAATATCATGTGATTTAAACGTTGATTATGATTCTTAAATGGCTGTTTTAAGAACCAATGTTGAGGGTTTTGATGCATATTGTTGAGTATTGTTTACTTTTGGTTTAAATTGTGTTTATACATGTTTTTAGTGGTTGTTTGCACATGTGGGTGCTTGGTAATGGTGGTTTCACAAATGGGTCATGAGTAACCCTCAACTTGATGATTTTTCTATGGTTTTAGTCTTGGTAAAGGTATGCCCTCAAGATGTTTGTGAAAATGTCTAAGCGGAATAACTAGTCATATTTTAAGGGTATTTTTAACTAAGGAATCGGCCTAATGATAATGAATGGTCGGTAAACGGTTTTGTAAATTGTTGGCCATGTAATGATTTAAAAGGTAACCTTGGTGGTTTAATTAGTTAAATGGTTTTTGAGTCCATAAATATGAAATTGATTTATGTCATTGTTAGACAATGACGTCGAGTCCCTAACTTTGAATTGAACTAGTGTCTCTGTTAGACGTAAGGTCCGAGTCCCAAAGTCAAATGAATAAATGGTTGATTGTTAATGGTAATGGTTGTTGTACTCTTGCAAGTGGTGTTGGTATGATGATACCAATGAAGTGCCTTTGGTAAGTAATTGGCTAAATGGTTGTGTGTAAAATCGTGGTTTAAATTAGGCTTTAAAGAGGAATGTGTAGCAGGGTTGTGAAAGTAGAGTCCGAAGGACAAACACTTGAAACCGTGCTAGCCAGTGCAGGTGTCTTGTAACCAGGTGGTTTGAGTCCCATAATGAACATATGAAAGGGAGGTTTGAGTCCCCCTTACTACATGTATTGGTGATTAAGTCACCTTGATTATGTCAGGAGGTTCAAGTCCCCCATAAGGGCATATACGGCTATGGATGCTCTCTAGTTTGTGTTGTTACATGCACCGGGCCCTCCCATCTAGGGGAAAGATGGGCCCATATATCCTGTGGGTGCCTTGTTCTATGACGGTTATGCTACCCAGTCCAGGTTAATGATTTCAAAGTTCATACTAATGTTGTTCCCTATCCCAGCATGGTATATCTATATGCATACATATATATATATTTGGTATATGCTTTGATTGATTGGTTTTGAACTATTTGCACTATTTTATCCTTACCCTTTATTTACCTTCTAGAGTTCAAACCACTAACCGTCTTCAATGTTGTATCCTCACATAATGTAGGTGTTAGTTGTACTACACCTCCTACTCAGTGATTGGATTCGGGAACAACCTGTGTTGACTTAAAGGGTGAGCTTCCATACTTCGGAAGGCTCCATTTCTTGCTTGAGTTTTCTTATGTATTTTTTGGTTTAGACTTGGGTATTGGCTTTGGCTATGGTCGGGGACATGTCTCAATCAGATGTTCTTGGGTTTATTCTTAGGATTTGTATGGACAAACTATGGACTTGGGTAAGTTATTGAATGGATACGGATTTGGTTATTATGTTATGGTTGTTGGTTTGGTATTAGATGGTTTGACTTGTTTGGGTTGGTCATGTTCATGAAACTATTCCTAAGTCTTTGAGTTGTTAGATACTCTATCTTGTTATATGTTAGGGATTCATCAAACTCAGGGTGTATGTTGGTTGGTTGCCTTGGGTAACAGGGTGATCTCTGGTCCTTTTTGGGCTTGGGATGCCTATTACGATAAGGACCAAGTACAGGTCATGTCACATACCAAGGAAGGTAATGCAATTCAAATGATGCAATACATGTAGTGATGATGATGGGATGATGATGATTCTTTTACAGATATTGCATACATTTCTATATGTATCTACTGAGTGACGCTGCTTCCAAAGTAGAATCCATAGGGGGGGGGGGGGGGGGTTCAACCCATAAACCTTCCATAGTATCAATTCCACCTCTCTAACTAGTGATCAAGGATCAAGGTTATCACAAATCTCATAAAATGTCTCGATCAACCCGATTGGCACATCCCTCGATCTAAGAGTTTTTAAAAGTTTATCATTTTCTTTTGAATAGGGAAAACCTCTGTAGTATCAATCTCATGAACATATATGAATGATATGAGTATGCAGTACTCATGCTAAACTAGTATGATGATATGAATCAATTAAATACAAATATAAGTGAGCTCACAATCAACTCTAAATGCCCATGTTTCTTGATGTAAGCCATCGTAGGGCACCACTGGTATAAATAGTCATGTATGATGTCAATAATATCATTAAAGGTCCCTCATTCAAGTATTATCAATATGATAATGGTAATCTAATGCACTAACATGGTCTATGATAACAAATCAAGCCCTCACTCAGTGACACAATAATAAATATCACAATTAAACGCACAATTATAGCCAAAAATATTAACTCATGCCCACACTACGACATCACCACAATATATATATTCTCAATTCGGTAATAATATGCACATAAGCACCACTTGGCAAACCAAATATGATAAGTAATCAAAAAAACAAGATACTACGAAACTACCCAGCCTAGAATTATTCCTTACAATAGGTCTCATCCACTATTAGAAGATCATTAATACTCTTAAGTGTTTACTAAACCTCAATAATTCTATAACAAGGTAAGAATAGACCAATTATCCTCTAAAAAATCACCAAGTACGATACAAGCTCATAATATAGGTAATCCCTATCAACACTTCAAGAAGACCAAGTTATCCATTTGCAATCAATTCTAGAGATATTTACAAGTAGCAAAACTAACTAGGATACACATTTATTTAAATACAATCCATCAAAAAACTCCAATACCCACGGAGGTGCGTGCCATTTCACCTAAGCGGACCCCCAATTCTAAAGGAAACACAAAATACAAACAAACAAACATGCAACACATAAACACTTTTGAAAAAGGCTAAGGTACATCTCAACTTTCCCTAAATAAAGATCTGCAAATTCAAACACCGCCAAAAGCCTCAACCAGAAGCTCGATTCCCTCAAATCAACACCAAATGCATTCAATATAATCAAATATGTCATCTAAAAGTCCAGAAATAAAATATGTCATCTACCTAAATGACGTCGAATACTCAAGCTACTCATTAGAGTAACATGTGCAACCATTAATATTCAAAAGTCGTCATACAACCCAAAGTCCTCAATAATCTAGTAGAATAAGGAGTCCTTCTAATCCCGCACACATAACCAACCCATCCTAATAGGGAACAATCAAACCACAAAAAAAATGCAACAATCACTAGTCAGCTGTACCGAATCTAACCCACCATAAGGTCTTCTTGCTCAATCTAGTTAGACCACTAGTCAAGCCACAAGTTAATATCGTCAATACGACATTCACCCAAATCACTAATACACTGAAGTGTCCCCATATAATAACCAACTTATGCACACAGATTGTCATTAATGATTGTATGCAATTATATACATGCATTCCAATTGTACTTTCTTTACTCACAACTCGTCCTCCCAATAATCTAAATACTTTCTCGATCCCAACTGACCCACAACTCTCTAAAGAACCTATGGATCACTTTCTATAATATGAATATGCCAAAACCCACCACTGATCCACCACTATTCCACAACATAACCATAAAAAAAATTATACCCAAATATACCAAAATCTATAAAACTCAAGAATCAAGACTAATACCGGTATGCACTCTAAGTGAGCCACCACATTGGATTTATACACCGAATCCATCAAGGAACCATCTGTGAGGTAGAAATATCAGTAGACCTAGCAAAAGACCATAAATCATATCAAGAACCAATGCCAAACTAATAAACAAATATAAGGATATAGACCTATAATCAAATACTACCAAGAAAAATCAAAGGCTGAATGAAATCATACTTATGGATACTGTGCTGAAAACTCCTGTCTCGTGTCCATCTTTTCGAAATTGATACTATGACTTTTCTTCCTTCAGAGAACCTGATAAAATATCTCTCTATCTAAGCTATGGGTAATCCATCCTATAGTGCCAAGATCCTCACATAAGAAGCAATACAAAGAAGTCATAGCCCATTGAACTAGGCCTAAAGAACTTGAACAACCACTACGATCTAGATCTCTCCAAGCATGACCATGAAAATCCTAGTCTCCACACTATGCATCGCTATAATCATCAAATACCCAGGCCCTCCGTCCTGCCAACCTCTCATATCTCCACATAAACTACTTTAACAATACTCGAGAAAACTTATACCATGAAAGAGAATGTCATCAAACTAGTATAACCTCTATAAAGGTCCACCACCACTATTTAGTTGGCCCCAAAAAGTGAAAGAAAGTGAAGTCTAGTCCATTAGAATCCACCAAACCATACCTATGAAACCTCTCGTGGCGACCATGAAAGAACTTATAAGCATCAAATCTAGGATCTCCGTTAAATCAAGGAGTATCTGTCCTCATGAACTCTGCATATCTACTTTTTCCTTCCGTAGACATAAAAGGGTAAGGTCACTAGATATAGACCAATTCCTGACAATACCTCATCAATAATAGAAGAAACAATAATAGGTACATGTGCATCAAAAGTATAAGCATTGCAGTAGCATGCTAAATAAAAATAAGAGCCATTCTTTAAAGAAAACCCAGCAGTCGAACCAATCTTTGCCTTAATCATTGGTATGTCACAGATGGTATTTGCATTGGCTTCAATCCCTCCAACTTACTAGACCTACCACCACTAGCAACCCTACAACCTGAAGAGGAAACTCTAACCTAACCTATGAATCATTTTGACATCTCGATCCAATCTCTACCTTGAACCCTACTCCTACAATTGATCGAAGTCATGGGCTTTAAATATCTAGCCACGATTGAACGTGTGTTCACCATCTATGAAAGTGTTAATAAGAAGTTGTTGAGTTATCAAAAGATCCAAAGTCCCAAATAGAATAAAAGAACAAAAATCTGCTAAGTGATGTAATTTTCAGAGATAGATAACAGACATCTCTGCACCGATCCATAAGACTCTACTAGACTCAGCTTGTACTAATGAGACCAATAAACCCGTGGCTCTGATACCGATTTGTTATAACCCAAAAATAGGCATGTGATGACACTTATCACACCCTTTTGACAAATAACCATAACTCTACCCAAAGAACAAGAACTAAAGGAAATTAAAAGCAAAAATAGAAGAAATTAAAATATCCCAATTGTGTGTATATATCTATATATATTGTCATATGTTTCAAAGATACATCCTAGGACTATTCATTAGTACAAGCCATTAAATACAGAATGATATCAATGGCTAAAGTATCTTAAATGTGGGTAAGCATAGATAAATAAAGAGAGTAAGCTTAGAGTCCACTAGCACAACCTCAATCACCACAACATTAATGTTAGAAGAAAATAATCTACAAGCTATTACTTGGTCCAATACCTGCTTGGGGTGAAAAAAATTAAAAAAAGGAAAAAGAAGCAAATGTGAGTACGAAACCACATGTACATAGAAAGCATCATCAACAACCAACCTAATCCAAATTGATGGCGAGAGCCACTACCCCAACTACCCAAGGCTTTTGGACAATCTAAAATACAGTATATACATCACTTTTGTTAGGACAAAAACAAAAGGATCATGATGGCACTTGTTGCGATTCTGCCTTGATAAGTAAGACAATCATCTAAACTGATAAGGAAAACATGAAATTTTAGTAACATATATACATGCGAGACTTTTAGAATGAAGTCAAGCAAAACACAACGTATGATTAAAATAGAACATGAAAAAAATCTATAAATTCAATCCGAAAATCTAGTGTCATAGCATAAGAACATTACAATATCTGAAACTAAAAATACATAATCTATCTCTAAAGTAGGAGTAAAGACACTAATGGATATAGGAGGCTCGAAGCCGACTTAAAAAAGCCTAAAGTAGGCTAGTACCTAGAAGTATCACCAACTCTACCACACGAATCAACCTCTGTGAGTCGTGCTCGTACTAGGTTTTGCATCAAAAGAGAAAAGTAGGGGTTAAGTACGGTACAATTGTACTTAGTAGGTATCATAGGATGAATAAGAAAAGCCGAAAATAAGATAAGTAAAATATACAATAATTACATGACCTGCAAGCAGAAAAGTTCCAAATGATAGATCACACCACCTCCATTAATAGTCTAATAAATATACTTACACAGAAATAGAAACAATACAATATAAAACAAAATACACTAAAACTAAGCACAAATCAAGGAGGCTAAGAAAATAAGCCAGGTATGTATGGAAATGCAATACAATGCAATGTGGATGTGATGAATGTTTAAAGACATCACATAAATTTCTTTATACACCACCAAGTTTGCAGCTACCAGGTAGGACCCATGATGGGTTCACAACACACATACTACTCAATCTTATTCTCAACACACCTCGCTGGCTTGTGTTCATGGAGAGGGTCTTACAAAAGTATCTCATTTTCTTTCCAAAATAGTATTTCTCAGTGGTACCAATATCTTATGAATGTATTTGTATGGAATGAGGATGTAATGCTCATAATTAGCTCAAATGATGATATCCAATCCATCCAATATGGATATATATGTGTGTGTATATATATGTATGCATATGTGTGTGTATATATATATATTAAGTGTGCCTAGAAATCAATTCAATATGTCCAAAATTCACGATCATCAACTATAATTAGGCACCATCAGAATAATATGCATTAAGACATCATTAATGTCATATCAACCATTAACTCGGGTATTTTTTATCATGATAAATGCAACCAGTGCTCAAATAAGGCCTATATTAGCAAAATAAGCCCTTACACAGGCATCATATCTAGAATAAAGACATTCAAATTCACAAATAAGGACAATGATGTCAAATAAGCACCCACATGGGCAACACACAATATCAGATATCACAAACCAAGCATAATAGAATATAAGCCCCTCAACGGGCACAACAGTAAAAATAATCTTGAAATATAAACTCTATAGTTATTTTACCCAACCCATTGCATGCTTTACTTATTTATTAACTACCTAGCTCAATCTAAAAAGAAGTTAAGCCATAACCTACCTTAAAATAATGAAATCTTGATCTGAAGTTCCTCAAGATGGTACTTTTCCCTCACAACCAGCCTCAAAATCACCTACAACATTCAAATATAACATTTACTCATTAAATGAAATCTAATGATTCACATATTTCCCATATTAGGGCCTAGGCCAAAACGGGTTTGAAAAATGAGTTCATAAATTAAAAGAGTAAAATCAGAATTTCGTTACATATTTCCCAAGGTTTTATGATTCTACAAGAGAAAACTCACATGAAAATGGATTTAAAATAAGTTCCAAATAAAAAACAACTCTTTTAAAACTATACCGTTAAATATCATAATTTTCTATTTTGAAATCATGATTTAAAGGTGTTTTGGGTGATATAATCAATGAAAAATAATAGCAATAAGGTTTGGAGATTACCCAAGATCAAATAGTGAAGAAATCATCAAGAATCACCTATTCTCGAATCTCAAAGGCCTAAAAAATAGAGGAAGAAAGTGAAAATGGGGTTTATATATAGTCCAATAAATAATGCCTCATGAACGCGGTCAACTCTTTGCATTCACGAGGGTCAATGCTGACCGACCAATTAAGTTGGCCTTCATTTTCTTAGTCAGGGCCTTATGTTCACAAAGGTCCATGACCCAAGACCCTTATATTCGCCAAGAAGGGACTGACCCGACCTCACCCGATTATCATTTGCAATCGCAACCACCACCTTAAAAGCATGATGAAGGGGATTTTTCTTCTCCGCGTTAAAGGCTAGGGGACCGTATTCATTAAGAAGGCTTTACACCTGTACCAAATTCAACAATCTAACTGATTTGTATGGTTTTTAAAATCTCTAAAAGGACTCTCAAAATTTGTTCGGGACCTGACAAAAGTAAACCATAAATGGTGTTAGGCTATTTTTGACGTTCAGACTCAATGGCGACATCCTATTTTTTTTAAAAAAAGATCATTTTCATTGAACTAAACCTTAGGACCCTATTTTCACTATTTTCAAACCAAGGGTCGAAATGAGATATAAAAGCCCCAAATTTGAACCAACCCTATTACTAACCCAAATTCAAAATACCAAATCTATTGGTGC
Source organism: Capsicum baccatum var. pendulum (assembly GCA_030864225.1). Lineage (NCBI taxonomy): Eukaryota > Viridiplantae > Streptophyta > Magnoliopsida > Solanales > Solanaceae > Capsicum > Capsicum baccatum. The sequence continues at coordinate 102,327,601 of CM061556.1, forward strand.
AATCTATTCTACCCCATATGGAACTCGAGCTTAGAAATGTTGACCGAAGTCAACTATTGGCTCTTAAAGCCTCAAAATAACCTCAAACTACTCCAAAGAATTCTCGAAGGTCTATGGAACTGTGCCAACTATACCCAAACCCCAAAATTAACATATAGCAACTGCGGGGAAGGACAAAATAGTCAAAACATATAAAAATGGAAACTCACAAATACAAGTCATTATAGCATCCACCACTAAAACTCTAGTTCATCCTCGAACTAAAAATCAAAGAAATACCTGAATCAGTGAAAAGTTGAGGGTAACTTCTATTCATGTGGGATTCGACTTCCCAAGTAGCCTCATCAACAAGAAAATGTCTCAATTAAACCTTAGCCATAGAAATATCTCTAGAATGCAACTGTCTAACATCTCTAGCTAATATAGAGACTGGTTTCTCAACAAAGGACAAACTCTTATCTACTGGTATCTGAAATATAATGCTATAGAATGGATCCATGAAAACTAGATGAACTGATGAAAAGCTTGGGGGCAGGGCTAACTCATAAGTTACATCCCCAAATTTCTGAAGAATCTCAAATGGTCCAACTTACCTAGGCTAAGCTTTCTATACTCCCAAATATTATCATGCCCTTTATGGGAGACACCCGAAGGAAAACTTGATCACTACTACTTAAATTCAAGGCACGAAGTCTACAATCTGCATAAATCTTTTGACTACTCTGGGCTGACCAAAACCTATCTTAGATTACCCAAACTCTGTCCAAAGACTCGCAAAGTAAGTCGATACTATGAGGTCTAACCTCTGAGGTCTCAAACCAACTAATAGAAGATCAAAAACACCTAGCATATAACACCTCAAATGGGGCCATCTCAATACTTGAATGGTAGCTATTATTATAAGATAACTCTGACAAAGCCAAATACTGCTCTCACTGACCTCTAAAGTACAAAACACATGCCTAGAGCATATCCTCTAAATTCTAAATAGTTTACTTTGAATAGTCATTGGTATGGCAGTGAAAAGCTATACTAAGGTCAACTAGAATACCTAACTCCTCTTGAAAGGTCTGCTAGAAGGTAGAAGTGAATGCCGAGCCTCTTTCTAAAATAATAGACACGGATACCCCATGAAGATAAACTATCTCATGAATATAGATACAAGCCAACCTCTCAACAATGAGGGATATCTAAATAGGTACAAAATGGGATGATTTGGTAAACTAATATAGGATGACCCAAATACTATTAGAACCATGAGAAGTATGAGGAAACTCAATCACAAAGTCCATAGTGATCATCTCTGAATTCCACTTAAGATGGGTAATATTTTAAGCAAACCACCCGATATTTGATGCTCGACCTTCACTTATTGACAACATAAGCAACGAGCCACAAAATCTACCACATCCTTTTTCATATCAGCCCACCTGTAAAGATATTTTAAATTACAATATATCTTGGTTATATTTAGATGGATAGAATATTTGGAATAATGTGCCTCCTCCAAAATCAATCTTACCCAATCTGTAACTCTCGATACACAAACTCGGCCAATAATCCTCAAGATAGCATTAGAATTAATACAGGCTTCTTTAGCCTCGCCACTCAACACCTTATCCCAAATACTCTTAAACTATTATTATCAAATGGATGAGCTGCTCCATCAAGTAAGATATAACATCAACAAATGATAAAAAATGTTTTGATGTCAAAATATCAAGCCTGGCCATCTGGTTAGCTAAACTCTGAACCTCCAAGGATAGAGGTGACTCTTGGGTCAAAAGATGCGCTAAACTCTCTATACTACTCAACTTCTGGATTAAGACATCTGTAACCACATTATACTTGCTCGAATGATTAAAAAATAGTGTGGTCATAATCTTTAAGCAACTTAAGCCAACACTGCGTCCTCATATAAGATCTTGTTGTCTGAAAAAGTACTGAAGGATATGATGGTCTGAGAAAATCTCACAAGGAACTCGATACAAGTAATGGTGTCACAACTTAAATACAAATACTATGGCTGCCAACTCTAAATCATGCGTAGGGTAAATTTTATCATGAGGCTTTAACTGATGAGGAGCATACGCAATCACCTTACCCTTATGCATAAACACTGCACCCAAACAAACACTAAAAACATCACAAAATAGAATAAAAGCCATACTCTTTTTTGGGCAAAGTCAAGATATGAGCCAAAGTCAACAACTCTTTGAGCTTTTCGAAGCACTCCTTATATGCATCCAACCGTTAAAAAACCACTTTCTAAGTAAACTTGGTCAAAGGAGTCGCAGTAGATGAGAAACACTCTACAAAATACCGATAATAACCTGCCCAGCCAATGAAACTCTGAATATCGATAGGACAAGTAGTTCTATCCATATAAAGAATTATCGTAATATTATCTAGATCAACCATAATGCCATCCTTAGTCACCACATGGCTCAAGAAAGAGATAAAATCCAACAAAACTCACACTTAGAAAACTTAGAATACAACTTCTCATCATACAACCTTTGAAGTACAATAAATGCTTCATATGGTCGGCCTCACTCTTGGAATAAACCAATGATTCCATCTATAAATACAATCACAAAGGAGTCGATATACGATTAGAATACCCAATTTATCAACTCCATGAATTTTGAAGAGGCATTGGTTGATGAATCTCAAAATACATCTTTGAATTATAAGAGATCATCATCAGTATTGTATCTCTACAGAATTGGGGTTGAATCTACAGGGAGTGAGGACAAGGAATTTAATGCTCGAGAGCTTTAGAAGTCAAATAAGATTTGACCCGTAATGTGAGGTAAACAAGAATGAAAGTAAAAACTGGGGGGGGTTGTTTTGATGATTTTGAATTTAAAAATTTTGTATTTTAAGACCACTATCTCAAAACTAGAAACAATTTTATATTAATCAAGTACAAATGAAGCTTGGGGTTATGCCTTCCTAGGTATGCGTTCATGCATGAGTATTTGATTATTTGTCCAACTTTAGGTATAAGTCATAGGTAGGCTGGATCTAAAAGTTTTTGTGTCAATTTATCAATAAAGAAACAAATATCACAAATAGCATGTCAAAGAAATGCTATTAAATGAACTAATTCAAGTTATTATTCACACCCATTCCTCACCCATATCCCCTCTATCAAAGATAATAAGGTATCTAAGGTATTTAGGGTTTGCAACCCCTAGCTCTTAATTAAAACATGGAATGAATGAAAAACCCATATTAAATAGCTAATTAGGAAGACAAGTAAACAAAACCTATGCACTAATCACTACGACTTCAGGCATAACCCTTAGAAGAGGAATTAACTACTCATAGAGAAAGAAAGTATAGATAGATAATGCAAAATCTAAGATTTAATTCTAATAAATTTTTAATATAAATCTCTAATTCATTACTTAAGAGTCACTATAATGTGTTCTGAGCTCAAGATTAGTACAATAATGTGCAATGATCGTGGAAATGAGCTGAAAACCCCCCAATTTAGCCCTAAATTAACGTTTGTCGAAATTTACCGAAATGCCATCCTACTCTTGATCTTCTTGAGTACATCTAGAACAGATTAAGAGCAGATACAGAGCATATCTAGAGTATATTGGGAGCACCCTAGGCACAAATAGGATGTTTTGGCCATTTGGTGGCGTGTTGACACATCCGTGTGATATTTAGGGCTCTTTTTCTTCCATATTTGACCTTCCATTGATTTAATGGCTTGCTCATATTCATTTTTAACCTTTACTTGTACAAATTAGAATTAATGATATTAACACTAAATCAATGGAAAAGCATGATAATTTAAGCTCAAAAGGATGCTAACAAGACATATAATTAATGACTTATCATACCCAAACTTGAACTATTGCTTGTCCTCAAGCACCCATGAATAATGCAACGAGATAGGATATTTACAATTCAAAACCACCCAAAATAAAACTATACTAAAGATCTAGGATAACAAATCTCTACAAAGACTATTCAAACATGTCATGGAAACACGCAAACCAAATTTTTTCAATAAGCATATATCTATGAAGCAAGGAGCCAGTTTGTATTAAATGAACCTTTAAAATCAACAAAGCATCTCAAAAGGTGACTACAAATTTTCAAAGAGAATATTAATCTTCTCAATGCAACTTACCTCGCCCATTTACCCAAAATAGGAGTAAGACATCACCCTCTACCCCAAAGTATCAATGCCGCTCACATGAAAGAGTTAGCTCCACATACACAAGACATTTTAATTCTTAAAAGAGATCAAATAATTAAAGAATTCACACTCACTCTAGAAAAAAATTCAATTACAATGAGTAGAACCATAGGCTTTCCCTTTATGTTTTTCCCCACAAATGTAGAATTACCTAGCTTGGAATCACCAACCTCTTGTGGGTATTGATGAAGGTTTATGGACGAGAAGGAAGATATGGATCAAGTGACTAACAAACATCCTTCAACGCAATCGCTCATCCCTTTCTACCCCAAACTTTTCAAAATATCCACCTTATTCACTTTCAAATCAATTTCTTTGCTTCCCTTAACCTTTAACTTAGCATTTACCAAACAAATACAACCCACCATTGTATTTCTTCACTTCTTTGACCTTTTCAAGAGATTTCTAAATTTAAGCTCTTCTTACCTCCTTATTTGTCTAATTTCTTCTCAAGTTCTATGGGCTAGGTTAATCAATTTTATCATCATGCACATCTCTTGTTTCTTAAGCATATGATTTGATAACTGTACTTAAACCTTTATTTTCTTATTTTAGCATATCATATTCTTCTCCCAAACTTAGAGTTTGAAACACACTCACATCAATCTCATAAATACACAACCCCCCAAACTTAGGTTTTAAACTATATTTCATTATTTAGAACTGTACGATGCATCAAAAGAGTTTAAGTACCAAAAGAAAGATTTTTCAAAAGGGTTTAGGTGTTTTAACATGGTTATCATTATAAGAAGAAATAAAAATAGGCAAAAGGCTCAAAGGGGTTAACTAGGGAACAATGTTAAGGTCGGACTTTGGCTATGCGATGGGTCAAAAAATAGCCTTGAGTCTTCCTCCAAACCAAGCTTGCCTAGGATTTTGCTTTGGATACGATCGGGGCAAGTTCGAGACTACATGTATGTACAAGAATTATTCAAAAAACTCACCACAATGGAATCATACTCATAGAATAAAAGGTTAGTCTCCCAACCAAGTTGAGCAATTTGAGCTTAGTAAATTACTCTTACGTTAAAGACTCATCCTTGTAAAGAAAGAGACAAAAATTGAATTTAGTGTTCTCACTCAAGAAAAGCTTATAAACATCCTTGCGTTTTTTTAAATGACAAATGTATTTTTTTAACATCATTTCATTCCTTGCCAATGTCATTTTGAAGACTTTTCAAACTTTTGCCTATTCTAAATCAGCTTAAAAGACTATATGCTTGACCTAAGGATGTTGCCTTATCATCCATAATGGGTAAACTATCACTCTATTCGAAAAACAAACTAAGCTAAAATAAAAACAAAATATCAAAAGAAAAAAAGAAAAAGAAAACAAAATTTTGCTCCTTACGAAAGAACTGAATTTTAAAGATTTGGAGTTTATTGGACATGGCCAAGAGCAATGCGCAACAAATCGGGTATCATATTAATATTAAGAGCATGGCACAATCCAAAAAATGGCACTATCTAATTATCATCAATATACCCAAAAAGGGCCCATCTAAATCCATGTCGATAATGAGGAACAAACCTCAGAGGGCTAATGTAAATAAGCATCAAAGTGAAAGCAACATGAGGGCTAAAGTAAATAAACAACACAAATGTAAAATATAAATAGACATATCGATAATCATATTTATAAGTCATAGCATATCCCTAATAATTTTATATATAGGAGGCATCTCACATCTAGGAGGCATAATATCAACAAGTATATAATCATCTCACATATAGAAGGCATCTCACATCTAGAAGGCATAATATCAATAAGTATATAATCACCTTATATGTAAGAGGAATCTCACATCTAGGAGGCATAATATCAATAAGTATATCACGTCTATAGGACATCTCATATCTATAGATAATATATCATGATTATGAGGAATGTCACCTCTTTAGGCCAATTATCATATCTAAGAGGAATATCATCTCGATAGGCCCAACAACCATAACTAAGAGGAAAATCATCTCTAAGGTCCCAATGTCACACCTCAGAGAAAATAATATGTCTATAGTCCTAACATCATATCTATGAGGAAATAACATCTCTATAAGCCCAATATCACTTCCACAACGAATATCATAGACTCATAAGCCATAATTTCAGGAGACGTCATCAATAATTTACTGGCTCATGAGGTAAGATTATTCTAAAGTCTCACTAGACTCAACTAGGCCTAACATCCATAACTAAGTCCACAAGGTTAACATAAGTGATGGCCTAAGTGGGTCGGACAATCCTACTTCTAATCCTTAATTTCCATAACTATGCACACTATGTCCCAAACTAGGCTAAGGTATCTAGTGAAACTTCTAGATGTCAAGTAAGCCATATTTAAGCCTAAGATAGGAATTCGACTACAAACAAGGGCCATCAAGTAAATTCTACCCAAAATATGATTTTTGAGACCACCACACTAGCCTAATAAGGTTAAATATACTAATCATATTTCCAATGCTAAAATCATATCCCAAACCTAGCATTTTATTATATCTATGCTACAAGCTAGTCTAAACTAGAAAGAAGGCAATAGGATTCTAAAAGGTCATAAACATACTATCTTATGGGTCTAAAACCCTCATGTAATCCCCAAATATCAACAATCAAGGCTAAGTTATCCTACTCATAATAAAGCATAATATTTAATATTCATACGCAATACATATCACACATCATCTATGAAGTAAAGTGGACAAGTGCTTACCTCAATGCCAAACTGAAAAAGCCTCACTCCGAGCATCACATGCTTGACTTCACTTAAAAATCCCCAAAATGCCATCACACTATCTGAATCATAATCTATTCATCAATATGATTTTATGACACCCATATTGCACTATTGTGCTTTGGGTCCAAAAATGACACCAAAACCTCAAATAGGTCCCACTTACGAAAAATGCATTTTTGAGGACAACCCAATGTTCACACATGAACAGGGAATCATAACCCATAAGAAATAGGTGAAAACTAAGAATAATTTGGTCTAAAATCAAGCTATATGCTAATTTGGGGTTTTGGGTCCAAACTAAGAAATTCAAGCATGAATTCCAAGGATTCTTACCTTAAATTTGAAGAAATTTACAATAAAAGATGATAAACAAGCTTCCATGTCACCCACCATGATAAATTTTGAGTTATTATTCCCATTTAGGGTTTTAAGCTCTCAAGGGTGAAGAGAAAATGACCCAAATCACAACTATGGGGTCTGTCTATAGACCCCAATCAAACAAATGCCGCAATGGCCGAAACGCAGGCCACGATCACGGTGCTGAGATCACCATGAACTCATATCAATTGCCTTTACATGATCGGCATCCCCCTTACCGTGATCTCCATTGTACCAGAATCAGCAAAACTTGGAAAATTTCCAACTTTCCAATGATGCCTCGAGATTCATTCGGAATCCAACTTGAGCAAATAAAATATGTAACCATACTAAATTCGATACCCCAGACTTGCTGGCAAACTTGAGTTTTCTATTCGAGGTTGTTTCGACCAAATACGAGCCCCACACCTTTTCCTTCTAATTTTAACCTTTCTGACTAATAGGTCGAAATGAGCTCGGGTGCATTGTGACCCAAACCAAAGGTCTACCTAGCCTAAAATTAATATTTCAGATTTGCTAGTGCAGCTATAATTTGCATCCAAGATTGTTTGATTAAAATTTTTTCCCAGTGGCCATTTGGAACCAGTGAAGACTTTAAAATAGAGAATTGGCTCTAAAAACCAAACGAACTACTTGGTAACTGAACCATCAGTCCTAACAAGTAATAAATGACAAAAGCTATGGATAATCTCAAACAGTGAAGATAAGAAAAAATATGAAAAATAATCAAAAGGTTCATTACAGTTTGCTACAAAAGGCAACTCATCTTGGTTTTCACTTTTGGGCCTTGTTGGATTACTTTAGAGATTGGTTCTTTGACCTTTTTGATTGAAGCTTGTGCCTTGTACTTATACGGAGTGGTGCCTTTCTTTGCAACCCGTGGAAAATTCATCCTTGGAGATATACCAATGTAAAGGAAAACGACCAAAACCAAAGCCAAAAAAAGGATAAAATATGTTTGTGTGATTTTCATAGATTACAAAAGAAAATAAAGCTAAAGAAAAATGAAGGTGGATGCAAGGTAACTTCATAATTATAACTCATGGGACTCTTTAATCATAACACTCACCCGTTTGTGCTCTACATTGTCACATATTCTTCATATTTCACCATTCTAGTGCACAGAGCATCCATGATCCCCAATGGAAACAAGAATGACCCAATACACTTAAGCATGGTATTACCCAATCTATCCTAGGGCAAGGCAAGAATTCATGTATGTCGGGTTTCTTAGACTTCACCCATTGGTTCCATGTTAGGAATGTTGATTAATAAAAATCATGAATGCCATGTTTTTTAACAAACTACTTCAACCAGTACTTATCAGTAATTCAACATATAGGACAAGTTGGACTCAAAATTATGCTTCAAGAATGATCACATCATGCCCCATGAAAGATCACATTAACCATTACAAGTATTCAAGGCATTCTTTTCTTATCGATATTTCAACAAACACATGGATCATATGCAAACTAAGAGCTTCAGAAAAGAGAATAGAAGAACATGTGAGCAAGATTATTTCACCAAATCATCTCCAAACACATACATGGTGCTCATACTATCCTAGTTGAGCCCCCATTACACTAATTATACAAGAAAGTTCTCTTGGTCAAATTATCAATTAAACATGGACAACAAAACAACCATTCCAAAATAATAACTCCAACAAGTGTAAATCATCCAAATAAGATCATCTAAATCAAATTTAAAGAAAAATTACAATGGGGTATAAAACACAATTTTCAATCTAAACGGAATTCAATGAGAATATTATGAAAGATCATATCTCTTAAGATTATTTAAGAGAGGAAAAAAATGAAAGAAAAGCTAAATTTAATGACCCAGGGTTGCATCCTTAGGATAAGAAATTGAGAGTCTTGAAATGAGGTTGAAGGAATTTAAGAGTCTGACAAAAGAAAGAAAAATGAAATTTCGCATTGTAGAGTGTAACAATTTTTTAGCTCACCCAAAGGTTCATTTGTTTGCAAGCTGCATGTGAAATGCTTTAGGGATTTGGCTAAAAAATAGTCCAGTTGCATGAAAAGTGAGCTGGACCTGTGCTTGGACTGCTCAAACAGGTCCAGTGAAGGTCAAAATAGAACCTCCCAGACAATTTTGGCTTACCTATGCTCCATCTGCACTTGAACTGCTCAAATATATCCAAAGCAGGTCCAGGTAGTGTTTCTACTACCATCTGCATCTAGACTATGCCTGGTCTGTGCTTGGATTGCTCAAGTATGTCCAGCGTATGAATAGGCAGTAATGCTGCCTTCACACGTATTCCAGCTTTGCATGTTCTATGCTTGGACTGCTCAAGCATGTCCAACACAGTTCCAGGCTGGGATATCCTATTTTGAGATAAATTTGAATCAAATATTTGCTCGGGGCAGTGTTTTGAGTCCCTAAACCTTCCTTCACACATCTTAATTTATGATATCACCTACAAACACAAAAAATAAGTTAAAACTTGGAGTTAAAAACATTAGAAAACATCAATAAAAAAATATTGGGTCACCTCCCAAGAAGCACCTTATTTATAGTCGTGGAATGACATTATTTTGGATCCTTGAATTGAAATAACTCAACTATAATCGCTTCAAGTACACTCATGTGGTAATTCTTTAATCCTCGTCCATTTACCATAAACTTCTTCTTATGGTCTTCTAATTCAATATTTTCATTTGAATAGATATTCGAGACCATAAATGGATCCGACCACATAGTTTTAAGCTTTTCTACAAATTTTTCAACCTATAGTTCAAGAGACGCACATTGTTACCACTATGACATTCTCAGTTCAATGTCTTAACATTATGCTACCTCTTCTTTTAGCTGCTCTTTTGTTTCTATGTTCTTGTTCATCACTTCCCATTTCATTGGGGTCTTCATCAAAATCAACAACATATTTACCAAGAGGTCGACCACTCTTACTGACAATGGCCATGACGTGAACATCATTCTTAGGATTAGTAACTGTGTCACTAGGCAATATACCATTTGGCCTTGCATTAAAAGGAGCCGAGATTTGGCCCACTTGAGTTTCAAGTTGCTTGATAGTGGCCTAATGAGATATCACCTTTTGATTGAGTTATAAGAGATCATTTTTCATCTCTCTCACCATCTTATCGATTCATTCAAGACCCACTAAGATTTGAGAAAGGACATCTTCACTTTAGAATTTCTCTGGGTTAATAGATATTGACTCTTTATCCTTGTCCCTATCTTGTGGTGGTATATATTGATTATAATCCCTATCATTATCTCTCCAATACCATTCTCTATCGCACCAATCTCTATTATGATCCTTTTATTTCCAACCTTGATTCCCACCTTGCCTTTTATACGTAGGGCAAGAACCCCCAATTGGTTTGACAAGAACCAAATTTCTGCTTCAAGAAACTCTGCTTCCTCATCATCATAATCTTTAAAACTCTTAGAAGTAACGACGTTAACTGCCTTTGGAGGAGATCCCATTATATGCTCGGTGAGAAGATCAAGTTGTATCACCAGTTTAGCCATACTCTCATCTCTTTCCTCATCCTTTTTCCTTTGTTCTAGGATTACAAAAGATGTAGATGGAGACCTCGCAGCCACCTCGATATATCTTGTGTGCCAGCTCTGCTTTGCTTGGCCTCTTGATCCAATAAAGCCGCCATACCACTATAAAATTATTTAATAATAGATCCTCTGGCCGCATTGTCGGCTACCATCTTGTTCAATTGATCCAGTACCCTATAGAATATTTGAAAAAGCATTTTGTCCAGGACCTCATGATCTGGGCATTGCATTATCTTATTGTTGAAGTGTTGCCAAACCTCATATAATGATTCACTATTAAGTTGGCTAAATTGATGATTTTATCCCGTAGTTGCATCATTCGAGAATGAGGGAAGTACCTATCCAAGAACTCTTCCGTAATATCAATCCATGAAGTGATAGACCTCGCGAGCAAAAATCGCAACCATATGACAACTTCTCTCTTTAATGAGAATGGGAAAAAATGCAAATAAATTGATTCTTGAGATGTATGGGCTATGTCAATGGAGAATACATATCAACAAAATTCTTCAAATATAGATTGGCGTCCACATATGCTTGGCCTCTAAACAATCCTTTCATTTGAAGCAATGAAGCATCATGCTAGTACCGTGAAACACCCTATTTCCTTCCATAGGTTGAATACGAATAACACTAGCCCAACTTGTATCTCCTAGGTGATCCTCATCCCTGAGATGCCCATCAAAATAATTAGTATTACTATCGTGTTGTCTCTTAGTATCATGCATACTATTATCCTCAATTGAGAGAGAATAAAAAGAACAAACTATGTAAAATAAAACACTACAGCTAACCTAAAGTGACTAAAACACTACATGAATGAAAACTATGCTTCACTCCCTGAAAATGGCGCAAAAATTTGATTAAACTAAGAATACACCCTTGAAGTGTAAGCGATTGCGATCGGCATAGTAACCCAACAGAGTAGGGGACGAATCCACAGGGAGTGAAAACAAGGATTTCAATCCTCGAAAGTGTTAGCAGTCAACTAGGAATTGACCCATAATGTGACGTAAACAATCATAAATGTAAAAATGGGGGATTTGTTTTAATGATTTTGAATTTAACAGATTTGTTGTTTTAATACTACTATCTCTAAGCTTAAAACAATTAGATATTAATCAAGTGTATATGATACTTGGGGTTATGCCTTCCTAGGTGCGGGTTTATGCATAGGTATTTGATTATTTGCCAAAATTTAGCTAGAAGTCACGACTAGGCAAGATTTAGAGGTTTTAGTGTCAATTTGTCAATAAAACACCAAATATAACAAAAGGGCTATTTCGAACACCTCATAAGTGCAACAATTTTACCAATCTATGGCCTCAATTAACATCTTTTATGTTTAAGAGATGCTATACAATGAACTAATTCAAGTTATTGTTCACACCCATTCCTTACCCATATCCCCTCCGTCAAGGATGATACGGGTTCTAAGGTAATTGGAATTTGCAACCCCCAATTCTTAGTTAAAACATGGAATGAATGCAAAACCTATGTCAAATAGCTAATTAGGAAGACAAGTAGCCTATGCACTAATCACAACCAATTCAAGCATAACCCGAAGAAGAAGAATTAGCTACTCAAAGAGAGACAAAGTGGAGATATACCAAAATTTCCATCAAATTAATACATAGAAAATAAAGAGAATGCAAAATTCAAGCTATAATTTTAATAAATTTTCAATAGAAGTCACTAATTTATCACTTGAGTGTCATTCTAATTGATTCTAAGCTCAAGAATATTACAATAATGCTCAATGATTGTGGAAATGAGCCAAAACCTCCAATTTAGCCCCAAATTCACATTTGACCAAATTTACAAAAATGCCACCACACTTTTGATCTGCTTGAGCAAATCTAGAGAAGACCCAGAGCAGATCTAGAGCAGATAGTGTGCAGATAAGGCACACTATGGGTGCAAATAGGGATGTTTTGTCCATTCGAGCGGGTGGCCTCCCAACACGTCCATGTGATCTTTTATGCTCTTTTTCTTTTATATTTGACCTTCCATTGACTTGAATGACTTGCTCATCTTATTTTCAACATTTACCTGCACAAATAAGCACCATGCAAGAGATTAACATCAAATTAATGAAAAAACATGATAATTTAAGCTTAAAAGGGTGCTAAAAAGTCATCAAATTGATGACTTATGATTGGTTAATCCAAAAGACATAACCAAGATCTCATAATGACCATATCAAGTCCGAAAAGCCATCTTTGGAACATCCAAATATCTAATCTTAAACTGATGATACCCATATCTCAAATCAATCTTTAAGAACACTAAAGCTCTATAGAGCTAGTTAAAAATATCCTTAATGCGAGGAAGAGGATATATCTTCTTAAACTTCACTTTATTCTACTGCCTATAATTAATACACATACACATGGAACCATTCTTCTTCTTCACAAACAGGACAAGCACACCCCAAAGAGATAAACCATGTTTAATGAACCCCTTACACAATAAATTTTGTAACAGCTCCTTCAATTCAGCCAGGACCATCCTATAGGGAGGAATAAAAATGGGTTTGGTGCTTAAATCCACATCACTAGCAAAATACAAATCACGATCTGGAGGCATACCAGGGAAATCCATAGGGAACACATCCGTGAACTCATGAACAACTTAAATAGAATCCATAGGAGGCGATAAGACAATGTTAGTATGACAAATATAAGCTAAATTAGACAAGCACCCTCTGTATATCATGTGATAAGCACACAAAAAATATATAACCCCTTCAAACCTAAATTAAGCATACCCTTCTAAGCTAACCTCACACCCGACATAGATAAGGTCATAGTCTCTGCATAATAGTTCAAATAACATGATAAGGATCTAACCAATCCATACCCAAGATAATATCAAAATCAATCATGTCTAGAACAATCAAATCTACCCAATTCTCATAAACCGTAAAGGTAACCACACAAGATTGGTACACCTTATCCACCACTAAAGAGTCTCCCATGGGGATAGAAACATGAAGATGCATAGCAAGAGGCTCATATGCAAAATCAAACAAGAAGTAAAGTATGTAGAGACATAGGAAAAGGTCTACCTAGGGTAAAATAACTTGGAAGAAGATCTGGAGCAAACCAGGATGATACTTGTAGTAACAGCATCAGAGAACTCTACTTTGGGTCTAGCAGCTATAGCATAGAACGGACCACGTCCTCTCCCTAAAACACAACTAGGAGTGGACAAATCATACCTTGGATAGAATGCTTTCTAGCTAGACTGATCATCATATAAGAGGGTGGGTACTGGTCGTACCCTAGGCTATAAAAAGAATGCACTAATCGTACCCTATCCAGAAATTAAAAACTTAGGGGAATTTTCCAAGGGTTCAAAGCTTAGGTGTTCAATTCTGACCCACTTTGATCATTCATCCTCGAATGACAGGAAAGGAAAGCACACAGATGAGTTAAAATATCATAGAACATCAACCTAACCTTTAATCAAGATAGAAAACAAGGAGATACAACAAGGATAATACATATGCCATAATTATTATCAATCATCCATTCATTCAATTGACTTTAAGACTCGAATCTGTTATTTATCAAAACACTTCCTCAATTCACAATTTAGGGACTTGAACACATTGACTATAAGATATGTAAATCAAGGTAAGAATATTAACACATATCTTAGACATGAGTTTCCAGAGCAGAAAACAAATGAGGATACTTGGACTTCTAGTCCTCTTCCGTCTCCTATGTAGCTTTCTTGGAATTTTGGTTCCTCCATAGAACGTTCAGTGAAATCACCTCTTTCATAAGCAACTAACGAACTTGTAGATCCAAGATCCTCACCGAGACCTCCTCATAGGATAAAGACTCCAAAACACCAACATTCTTTAAAGGAACAACCGACGAAGGATCGCCCATACATTTCCACAACATGGACACATGGAATACCCAATGGATGGAGCTTAAGCTAAAGAGCAACCCCAACATATAGGCAACATTACCAACCCTCTTCAAAATCAAATATGGACCATCATACTGGGGACTAAGATTCCCCTTCTTACTAAATGGCATCACTCCCTTCATGGGAGATACCTTCAAGAATACCCAATCGCTAATATTAAACTCCAAGCCTCTACGCCTCACATATGCATGGGACTTTTGGCAAATTTAAGAGGGTTTCAACCTATCATGAATCACCTTTACCTTCTCCAAGGCTTGGTGAACCAATTTAAGGCCAAATAACTTGCCTTCACCAACTTCATACCGCCTTATAGGAGAACGACATGTCTTACCATACAACGTATCAAAAGGAGCCATACCAATGCTATAATGATAAGTATTATTATAGGTGAATTCAATCAAAGGAAAATTGTCGTACCGACTACCACCATAATCAATCAAACAGCATAGAGCATATCTTCCAATGTTTTGATATTCTTCTCCGCTTGTCCATCCATCTGTGGGTGAAAAGTGGTACTAAGGCATACCTTAGTTCCCAAACCTCTCTGAAATGACATCTAACCATAAGATGAGAACGGAGTACCAAAATCTGAGATGATAGAGACCAGAGCACCATACAACTTCACAATCTCTGCAAGATACAACTTAGCATACTACTCTGTCGAATAACTAGTCCTTACTGGAAAGAAGTGAGTAGACTTAGTCATTCTATCCATAATGAACCAAATAGAATCCCATTGATTTCGAGACCAGGGAAGATCAGTGATGAAATCCATATTAATCACTCCCCACTTCCATTCGGGTAACTCTATCTCTTGATATAAACCACCAGGTCTTAAGTGCTCAACTTTCAATTATTGACACATCATACACTTAGCCACATAACTAGCCACATCTTGCTTCATATTATTCCTTTAATAAAATTCCCTAAGATTATGATACATCTTCATAGAATCGGGATGAATAGCATAATGAGATCCATGAGCTTTAACCAAAATCCTTTCCCTCACTCTATCGACATCGATAACACAAAACCTACCTTGGTACCTAAAGATACCATCACCACCAATCAAAAAATCAACAACTTTTTATTGACCCATATTACTCTTAATCTTCATCAAATTGGGATCTAATATTTGCTTTTCCTTTATCTCTACAATAAGAGATTACTGTAATACCAGATGCACAAATACACCACAATTCTCAAAGTCTGTGAGACAAACTCTAAGATTAGCCAAATGGTGGATGTATATCACTAATTATCACTTATAATCATCTACATGAGCTAAAATACCCATGGATAACCTACTAAGAGAATCAACAACTATGTTCGCTTTACCTGGATGGTAATAGAGGCTCATATCGTAGTCCTTCAACAACTCAAGCCATCTCCTTTCCTAGAGATTCCACTCCTTTTGAGTAAACAGATACTGAAGGGTTTTATGATTAGAAAATATGTCAACATAAACCCCATATAGATAATGATGTCAAATCATCAATGCAAATACCATGGCTAATAACTCAAAATCATGAGTTCTTCTCATGAATTTTCAATTTGCTAGAAGCATAGGCCGTCACCCTACTATGCTACATCAATATACAACCAAGCCTAATATGAGAAGTATCACAATATACCACGAAACCATAATTACCCTTGGGTAAGGTTAAAATTAGAGCCGAAGTCAATTTATCTTTAAACTTCTCTAAACTACCCTTATAAGTATCTGGCCATATGAACTTGACCTTATTTTGGGTCAACCTAGTCAATGGAGTAGCTATTGTCAAAAACTCTCCACAAATCTCCTATAGTAACTGGCTACACCCAAAAAGCTTCAAATATCGATTGGAGTCACAGGTCTAGGCAACTTCTTAACTATGGAAATCTTTTGTGGATCCACGACGAATCCTTCACTAGAGATAACATGACCAGGAAAAGTCACAACCCTCAACCAAAAATCTTACTTAGAGAACTTGGCATACAAATAAAGATCCTTTAAGGTTTGTAACATAGCACAGAGGTGATCAACATGATTTTCCTCACTCTTAGAATAGACCAAGATGTCATCAATGAAGACAATGACAAGAAAATCTAAAAAATGACCATACCATGTACTGAAGGCAGTCTAAGGGATATCCAGTTCCACAATCATAAGCTGATGATAACCCGACCTAAGATCAATCTTTGAGAAATACTTCGCACCCTGAAGTTGATCAAATAAGTCATCAATCACAAGATAAGTGTAGATACAACATATTTACAGAGAGGGAAACTACTTACCAGATTTTCTAGCTAATTATGCACTAGAGCAACACTTCATATTCACAAGTTTTATTCAACTACCACCTGCAGGTAGAAGGATTCTAAATAGTGATAAACAATAGTCTCTTTACTTAAGGATAGTAGTAGATTAAAAAACTGGTAAGGCTGATGGAAAAGAGTGTACATACTACTAATTTACAAGTATAAAACCTACACAAAAAAGAGAATTACATATTTAACCTATCTACACCAACTAACAAAAAAGCTTTCTCAGTAGAGTTGGAGGTCACTTGGTCAGATCTTCAATGCATGCAGCTGAAGAAATTGGTTACACTCAATTATTCACAGGCTCGAGCATCTCTCAATCTCCATCCCTTCCATAACTACAAATCTATAAGGACATAGTTAGGGGTACAGTCAGGTCAAAAAGTGGAACATAGAGGAAGAAGCAAGGTACCTAGATGCAAAATCAATTCTCAGTAGACAAGACCCATATGTTTAGCGCCAAAAATCACTGTGTACTCCCTTACTTTGAGGAATTCAGATGAAATAAAACACAGAAGCTCAAACACAAGTAGTGGAGTAGGATTTAAAGGTAAATCAGACAAGAATGAGGAAGGACCAAACTTACTCTTGCAAACTGGACAAGAATCTAAGCTTATCAAACCATGGTATAGTGTTTATCACACACAGAAGAATCATCTCAAAGTCAAGATTTCCAAAATCAAACATGATGGAGACGGTGGAAGCTTGCTGAGAAAGGAGCTTTTCTTAGCTCAATTTAAAAACCCTACACCCTTTTTTATTATTTTTGTAATGGACTGGGTCAATTTGTTTGGGCCGGTCCATCTGATATGTGTATGTATTTATTTGAATGGGTTGGTCCATTCTTTGTAGATTGAGTTAATTTCTTAATAAAATTAAAAATTTAACCCAAACAAAAAACAAGTCATCAATCCTAGGAAGAGGATACTTATTCTTTATGGTCACCTTGTTCAATTGACGATAATCAATGCACATTCAAAGGGAACCATCCTTCTTATGCATAAACAATATGGGAGCACCCCAAAGAGACACGCTAGGATGGATAAAACCTTTATCTACGAGGTCCTTCAATTGCTCTTTAAGCTTCTTCAACTCTAGCAGAGCTATTTTATAAGGAGGGATAGAAATTGGATGAGTGTTCAAAACAAGAACAAACCCAAAGTCAATTTCCCTATCGAGAGAAATGCCAGGAAGATCATCAAGAAAGAATTCAGGAAACTCAATAACCACAAAATGAATTCTAGAGAAGGACCTTCCAAGTTAGAATCTCTAACTCAGACCAAATGAGGCAAACACCCTTTAGAAATCAACTTTCGAGCTCTATGATTTGAGATGAACCTCCCTGTAGGCACTAAAGAAACCCTTTCCCATACAATGACCAACTCATCAGGGAATTTAAAAATGATTGTATGGGTCTAACAATCTAAGGAAGAATAACACGAATGCAACCAATCCATTCCAAAAATAATATCAAAATCAACCATGTCCAACTCTATGAAGCCTAAAAGAGTTTCTTTACTACCAACAGCTATTACACCCCCGTATAGACTCTCTTAACAACCATAGAGTCTCCTATTAGGGTAGAAACAGACAAAGGTACTGATAGATATTCAGGACCAAAACTAAAATGAACAGCCATAAAAGGGGTCACATAAGATAGAGTAGACCCAGGGTTAAGTAAATAATACATATCTTGGGAGAAAAGTTTTAACATACCTTTAACCACATCGGGAGATGCCTCAGAATCATGGCAAGATGCAAGAGCATACAAGTGATTTAGGTATGGGTCAGAACCAATAACAAAATCAGAAGCAAAAGCAACACCGTTTGGTGCAGGAGAGGATGAAGTTGTAATAGGGGCACTAATGGCCCAAGAAGACACTAGAGAGGGGCACTCTCACTGTATATGCCTAATTTGACCACATATAAAACATCTAATCCTCCCCTTCTCATACTGGCCACGATGATGCTGACCATAGAATCTACAAAGAGGGTAGGATGGAGCCGACTGAGCCCTACTAGCTTGATATTGGGCATACTGTGCCTAAAATCTACCATCAAACTGAGAACAACGATCACCCAAAGTAAACTTTCATAGTCTAGCCCCCATTCTAGAAACTATTTCAGGAATAGACCTAGACAATTGATGGAATTTCAAGGAATACTCCTTGATAAACATCCTTTCTTGCTTCAGATTAACAAACTCCTCTGCCTTTGCTTCCCTCGACTCTGGAGGAAAGAAGCAGTCCATGAATGAATTAGAGAAATCCTGCCATAAAGATGACTCCTCAACATCACCCCTCGCCTAATCCCACTCTCCATACCATTGGTATGCCACATCCTTTAACTGATAGGCCACAAACTCCACCCCTTCCATATTTATGACATACATAACTCTGAAAATGTTTTCTATCTAATCTAGAAAACCTAAAGGATCCTCCTCTACCTTAACACCGATAAAGGTCAAAGAACTCAACCTCATAAAATGGCCAAACCTTTAGCCTTAGAAGATGGAGTAATGTAAATACCACACTCATCCTGAGAATCTATCAACTAAGCAATCATATAAATAACCTGACAAAAATCATCATTCATCACGTCATCCAGGGTAATTGGAGGAGGACTAGAGGGAACCAGTGAAACTCTTGGACCATCATGAACCAAACACATACATCGAGTATGGAATCCATAAGTAGAGTGAGTCCCATCAGCATCATCATCAATTGGGATAGAAGAGATTTAGTGAACTTCAGAATGTTAAGGAGGCCTGATCTGAAAATGAGTAAATAAAAACAGAAGCATCCAAGACCTTAGACTCTATAGCACAAAATAAGACAATAAGAAAGTGAAAAATTCTTAAATTCCTCGTAGCCTCTCTCTTATAAGTGTGGCTCTCTACACACCCATAAAATAAAATCTACTTGACAGGCTTTGTGGACACCCAACTAACCATGAACCTAGGCTTTCATACAAACTTGACATGACCTGAAATCTAGAATTATTATATGGGTATCTCGAGTCTAACAAGGACCAGATATTGCCCCATCAACCTAACCAAACCGTCACATCAACCTACAAGTGTTGGATAAACTCCAAACATGTTATCAAGATAGCAGAAATAAGACAAATATACATAACTTAGAAAGGTCTGATTATTACAGTAATGTCAACATACCGAACCAACATACCTAAGTCCACAGTCATTTCAATTGTAGCTGCTCCATTAACTAAGTTGACCCAAAAGAAGGTTAAGTTTTTATGCTCAAATGCGTGTGAGAGTAGTTTTGAGATGTTAAATGATAAGTTGACTTCAACTCTGGTTATAGCCTTGCCCAAGGTTAATGATCATTTCGTAGTGTATTATGATGCTTCTTATATTGGGCTTCATTGTCTGTTGATGCAACATGGAAAGGTGGTGGCCTATGCTTGTAGGTAATTGAAAGTTCAAGAGAAGAGATACCCTACTCATGACTTGGAATTATTAGCAGTGGTATTTGCGTTAAAGATTTGGCATCACTATCTTAATGGGCTTCACGTTGACATCTTTTTCAATCATAAGAGCCTACAATATGTGTTTACTAAGAAAGAGTTAAATCTCAGGAAAAAGAGGTTACTTGAGTTGTTGAAGGACTATGATATAAGTTTTTACTACCATCTAGGTAAAGCTAACATAGTTGCTAAAGCTTTTAGCAGGTTATGCATGGGGAGTCTAGCTCATGTAGATGAGGATAAGAAGGAGTTGGTGAAGGACATTCTCCATTTGCCTAGTCTTGGAGTTCATCTCACGGACACTGAGGATCAGGTATCTCAGTCAACCCTTGCTGTTGACATAAAGGAAAATCAAATATTGGATCTTGGTTTGATAAATACTATGGGGAATGAGGGTCAGCAAAAGGATATTTATTTTGTGATTGGTGGTGATGGTATCTTAAGGTACCAAGTTAGGCTATGTGTTCTCGATGTTGATGGATTGAGAGAGAGGATTTTGGCCAAAGGTCATGGATCTTATTATGCTATTCATCCTGATTCCACGAAGATGTATCATAATCTTAAGGAGTTCTATTGGTGGAATAATATGAAGTGAAATATGGCTGACTATATTACTAAGTTTATGGAGTGTCAACAAGTGAAAGTGGAGCACATGAGACCTGAGGGCTTGTACCAAGAGATTGAGATGCCTAAAAAGAAGTGGGAGGTAATTAATATCTATTTTGTTACCAGTCTTGCTTGGTCTCAAAATTAATGTGATTCTATTTGTGTCATTATGGATTGGATGACCAAGTCCGCTCACTCTTATCAGTAATGACTAGTTATTTAGTGGAGGATTATGTTAAGTTGTATCTTGCGGAGATTGTGAAGTTTCATGGTGCTCCGGTGTTCATCATCTTGGATTATGGTACTCCATTCTCATCTTATTCTTGGTGATTATTTCAAAAAGGTTTCAGAACTAAGGTATGCCTTAGTACCACTTTCCCTCGTAGTTGGATAAACAAATGGAGAGGACCATTAATATATTGGAAGACATGCTTCATGCATGTGTGATTGATTATGGTGGTAGTTGGTATGACTATTTTTCTTTGATTGGTTACACTTATATTAATAGTTATCACTTTAGCATTGGTATGGCTCCTTTTGAGGTATTGTATCGTAGGAAATGTCATTCTCCTATTGGGTGGTATGAAGTTGTTAAAGGTAAGTTATTTGGCCCTAATTTTGTTCACCAAGCCTTGGAGAAGGTAAAGGTAATTTGTGATAGGTTAAAAGCTGCTCAAAGTTTCCAAAAGTCCTATGCGTATGTGAGGCGTAGGGAGTTGGAGTTCAATGTTGGAGATTGGGTATTCTAGAAGGTGTCTCCCATGAAAGAAGTAATATGGTTTAGCAATAAGGAGAAACTTAGTCCCCATTATGTTGGTCCATATTTGATTTTGAAGAGGGGATGGCAATGTTTCCAATGTGTTGGAGTTGTCTCCTAGGTTGAGCTCCATTAATCCGGTTTTATATGTCTCTATGTTGAGAAAATATGTGGGTGGTCCTTCATCGGTTGTTTCTTTTGAGGGGTTTGGTATCTAAGATTCCTTATCGTATGAGGTAGTTCCAGTTGAGATCTTAGACAGTCAAGTTCGTTGGTTGTGACCAAAGGATATGGCTTTGGTAAAGGTCCTTCGAAGGAACCATAAGGTTGAAGAAGCTACTTGTGAGGCAGAAGAGGATATGAAGTCCAAGTATCCACATTTGTTTTCCTTTCTAGAAACTCTTGCTAGAGGTATATGTTGATCTTACTATCTCTTTTGTATGTCTTTGTTTTCTAACTTGGTAAAAGGTTAGTTTGCTATGTAATAATGTGTTAAATCCTGCTTATGCTTTCCCTGACTCGTTATTCGAGGACGAATGATCCAAGTAGGGGAGAATTAAAACACCTCGACTTTGGACCTGTAGAAAAATTCTCGAGCTTTAGTTTCTGGATGACATATGATTTAAGCATACTTACGATATGCTAAGATATGGTTAGGGCCCCCACTTTTGTATGGTAGTCAGTGTAGTTTGGTTGGGTTCTGTATAAGGTACAACAAGGAATCTTATTGGTCGTATGATAGGGTACAAGATGTATGTTGTTAAGTCGTATGATGCCTTAAGTTTGCTCTTGGTGATTCTGACCAAGGTACAATTCTAAGTTACTTATTGTATGATAGGATACGACTTAGTCCCTTGTGATCATATGTTAGTCAGTATGAATTTCCAAGGTGAGGCGTAGGGTATGAGCTAAGAGTACCACTCATAGCCTAGGATACAGTTTAGGGGATGTGGTTGTACCCTTCTGCGGACAAATTTCTAGATTTTAAGCTGAGGGTATTTCAGAAATTTCTCACACCAAGACCCTTAAGTCTTCACATATTATAACATGTTGTGCCTCTCATAAAACACATTGGTGGATCCAAATATTCCAAAAACACTCTTTAAATCTCTCTTGAAGATTGGGGATAGGATTTCTTAAAGCATTCATCTAGAGGCTCAAGAGTCAAGTTTCTCGATGTGAATATTCATGAATAAGGCATGTGACGCTTCCCTCATTGTTATTTCAAAAATATCATGTGACTTAAACGTTGATTATGATTCTTAAATAGTGGTTTTTAGAATCAATATTGTGGGTTTTGATGCATATTGTTGAGTATTGTTTACTCTTGGTTTAAATTATGTTTATACATGTTTTCAGTGGTGGTTTGCACATGTGGATGCTTGGTAATGGTGGTTTAACAAATGGGTCATGAGTAACCCTAAACTTAATGATTTTTCTTTGGTTTGGTCTTGGTAAAGGTATGCCCTCAAGGTGTTTGTGAAAATGTCTAAGACGAATAACTAGTCACATTCTAAGGGTGTTTTGAACTAAGGAATTGGCCTAATGAATATGAATGGTTGGTAAATGATTTTGTAAAGGACTTGTTGTCCATGTAATGATTTAAATGGTAACCTTGGTGTTTTAATTTGTTAAATGAGTTTTGAGTCCCTAAACATTAAATTAATTTATGTCTTTGTTAGACAATGAGTTCGAGTTCCTAACATTGAATTAAACTAGTGTCTTAGTTAGATGATGGGTCCGAGTCCCAAAGTCAAATGAATGGATGGTTTATTATTAATGGTAATGGCATATTGTACGCTTGCAAGTGGTGTTGGGATGATGCCACCAACGAAGTGCCTTTGGTAAGTAATTGGCTAAATGGTTGCATGTGTTAAATGGTGGTTTTAAATCAGGATGTGTAGCAGGGCCGTGAAAGTAGAGTCCAAAGGACTAACACTGGAAACTGCGCTAGCCGGTGTGGGTGTCTTTGTGACCAGGTGGTTTGAGTCCCCTAATGAACATATAAATCGGAGGTTTGAGTCCCCCTTACTATATGTATTGGTGCTTAAGTCACTTTGATTAAGCCGGGAGGTTCGAGTCTCCCATAAGGGCATGTATGTTTATGGATGCTCTCTGGTTCATGTGGTTACACGCATTGGGGTCCTTCTATATATGAGAGAGTTGGGTCCATATAGCTTGTGGGTTCCTTGTTCTATGACAGTTATGCTACCTTGTCCAGGTTAATGATTTCAAAGTTCATACTAATCTTGTTCCCTATCTCAGAATGGTATATCTATATATACATATATGTGTTTGTTTGGTATATGCTTTAATTGATTTGTTTTGAACTGTTGGAACTATTTTATCCTTACCCTTGAGTTACATGCTAGAGCTCCAACCATAAACCATCTTCAATGTTGTATCCCCAGGCGATGTAGGCGTTGGTTCTACTATACCTCCTACTCAGTGATTGAACTTGGGAACAACTTGTGTTGACTTGAAGGGTGAGCTTCCATACTTAAGAAGGCTCCATTTCTTGCTTGAGTTTTCCTATGTCTTTATTGGTTTAGACTTGGGTATTGGTTTTGGCTATGGTCGGGACATGTCCCAATAGGATGTTCTTGGTTTATTCTTAGAGGATTTGTATGGACAAATTATGGACTTAGGTAAGTTATGGAATGGATACGGATTTGGTTATTATGTTATGGTTGTTGGTTTGGTATTGGATGATTTGACTTGTTTGGGTTGGTCATGGTCATGAAACTATTCCAAAGTCTTGGAGTTGTTAGATACTCTATCTTGTTTTATGTTAGGGATTCATCCGACTCAGGGTATATTTTGGTTCGTTGCCTTGGGTAATAGGGTGATCTCCAGTCCTTGTTGGTCTTGGGATGCCCATTACGACAAGGACTTGGTTCAGGTCGTGTCACATACCAGGGAACGTAATGCAATGCAAATGATGCAATACATGTAGTGATGATGATGGGATGATGATGATTCTTTTAAAGTTATCGCATATATTTTTGTATGTACCTACTGAATGATGTTGCTTCCAAAGTAGAATCCATGGGGGGTTTTTCAACCCATAAACTTTCCATAATATCAAATCCACCTCCCCAACTAGTGTTCAAGGACAAGTTTATCACAAATCTCATAAAATGTCTCGATCAACCCGATTGGCACATCCCTCGATCTAAGAGTTTTTAAAAGTTTCTCATTTTCTTTCGAATAGGGAAAACCTCAGTAGTATCAATCTCATGAACATATATGAAGGATATGAGGATGCAATACTCATGCTAAACTAGTATGATGATATGAATTAATTAAATACAAGTATAAGTGAGCTCACAATCAACTCTATATGCCCATGTTTCATGATGTAAGCCATCGCAGGGCACCACTGGTATAAATAGTCATGCATGATGTCAATAATATCATTTAAAGTCCCTCATTCAAGTATTATAAATATGATAAAGGTAATGTAATGCATTAACATGGTCAATGATAACAAATCAAGCCCTCACTCCAGCATCACCACAATATATATATATATATATGATATGATATGATATAAGTAATCAAAACAACAAGAAACCACTAAACTACCCAGCCTAGCATTATTCCTTACAATAGGTCTTATCCACTATAACAAGATCATTAACACTCTAAGTGTTTACTAAACCTCAATAATTCTATAACAAGGTAAGAATAACCTATCTATCCTCTAGAAAATCACCAAGTCTGATACAAGCTCATAATATAGGTAATTCCTATCAACAATTCAAGAAGACCAAGTTATCCATTTGCAATCTATTCTAGAGATATTTACAAGTAGCAAAACTAACTAGGATAGACATTTACTTAAATACAATCTATCAAAAGACTCCTATACCTATGGAGGTCCGCGTCATTTCACCTAAGCGGACCCCCAATTCTAAAGGAAACAAAAAATACAAACAAACAAACATGCAACACATAAACATTTTTGAAAAAAGCTAAGGTACATCTCAACTTGCCCTAAAAAAAGATCCACAAATTTAAACACTATCCAAAGCCTCAACAGGAAGCTCAATTCCCTCAAATCAACACCAAATGCATTCAATATAATCAGATATGTCATCTATATGTCCAGAAATCAAATATGTCATCTGCCTAAATGACGTCGAATACTCAAGCTACTCATTACAATAACATGTGCAACCCTTAATATTCAAAAGTCATCATATGACACAAAGTCATCAATAATCTAGTAGAATAAGGAGTCCTTCTAATCCCGCACATAACCAACCCATCTTAACAGGGAATAACAAACCATAAAAGAAGTGAAACAATCACTAGTTAACTGTACCGAATCTAACCCACCACAAGGTCTACTTGCTTAATCTAGTAAGACCACTAGTCATACCACAAATCAATATCATAAATACGACATTTACCCAAACCACTATTACACTGAAGTGACCCCCCTATAACAACCAACTCATGCAAAAACATTATCATTAACACTTGTCTGCAATTCTACACATGCATTCCAATTGTAACTTCTTTACTCACAACTTGTCCTCCTAATCATCTAAATACTTTCTCGATCCCTACTAACCCACAACTCTCTAAAGAATTCCTGGATCACTTTCTATAATCTGAATATGCCAAAACCCACCACTGATCCACCACTAGTCCACAATATAACCATAAAAAAGATTATACCCAAATACTTCAAAATCTTTACAATTCTAGATTAAAGACTAGTACTGTTATGCTTTCTAAGTGAGCCACCATATTGAATTTATACACTGAATCCATCACTAAGGAACTATCTGTGAGGTAGCAATATCAGTGACCTAGCAAAAGACCATAAATTATATCATAACCGAATGCTGAACTAATAAATAAATATAAGGGTGTAGGCCTATAATTAAACATTACCAAGACAAATCAAAGGCAAAATGAATCATACTTGTGGATACTATGCTGAAAACTCTTGTCTCGCGTCTATCTTGTGTAAACTGATACTAAGACTTTTATCTTTCAGAGCAACTGATAAAATATCTCTCCATCTAAGCTGTGGGTAATCCATCTTATAGTTCCTAAGATCCTCATATAAGAAGCAATCCAAAGAAGTCATAGCCCGTTGAACTAGGCCTATAGAACTTGAACAACCACCATGATCTATCTCTCTCCTATCATGACCATGAAAATCCTAGTCTTTACTCTATGCATCGCAATAATCAACAAATTCCTAGGCCCTTTGTCCTGCCTACCTCTCATATCTCTGTATAAAGTACTTTAACAACCTCGAGCAAACTACTACCATAAAAGAGGAGGTGATCCAACTGGTATAACCTCTATAAAGGTCTTCCATCACTGTTTAGTTGGCCCTAAAAAATAAAAAAAAAGTGAAGTCTAGTCCATCAGAATCCACCAAACCCAGTCTATGAAACCTCTCGCGGCAACCATACAAGAACATATAAGCATCAAATATAGGATCTCCATTAAATCAAGGAGGATCTATCCTCATGAACTCTACATATCTAGTTTTTCCTTCCATGGACATAAAAGGGTAAGGTCACTAGATATGGAGCAATTCCTGACAATACCTTGACAACACTTGAAGAAATAATAATAATCACATATGCATCTAGAGTCAAAGCACTGAAGTAGCATACTGAATCAAGATAGGAGCAACCCTCTAAAGAACTCACTAGCCAATCTTTGCCTTAGTCATAGGTATGTCAAAGGTGGTGTCTACATTGGCTTTAACCCCTCGAACTCACTAGCCCTACCACTACTAGCAACCTTACAACCTAAAGAGACAATTCTAACCAGACCTATGGTTGGTCTAGACATCTCGATCCAACCTCTGCCAAGAACACTACTCCTACAGTAGATCAATGTCATGGGCTTTAAATATCTAGCCATGATTGGATTTGTGTTCACCCTCTATGAAAGTGTAGTAAGAAGTTTTTGAGTTATCAAAAGATTCAAAGACCCAAATAAAATATAAGAATGAACATCTGCTAAAGTCATGTAACTTCTCAAAGATAGATAACAGACATCTTCGCACTGATCCATAAGACTCTACTAGACTCATACTATGAGACCAATGAACCTGTGGCTCTGATACCAATTTGTTATAACCCAAAAATAGGCATATACACTGATTACACCTTTTGGACAAGAAAACGTAACTCTACCCAAAGAATAAGAATTAAAGAAAATTAAAAGTGAAAATAGAAGAAATTAAAAAAACCAAATTGTATGTATATATATATAGTCATATGTCTCAAAGATACATCTTAGGACTAGTTATTGGTACATGCCTCTAAATACAAAATGATATCAATGGCTAGAGTATTTTAAATATAGGTAAGTATTCATAAGTAAAAAGAGAAAGCTTGGAGTCCGCCAATACTACCTCTATCACCACAACATTAAAACTACAAGAAAATAATCTACAAGCTGTTACTTGTTCCAATACCTGCATGGGGTGCAAAAAATAAAAAAGGAAAAGAAGCAAGGGTGAGTACGAAACCACATATACTTAACAAGCATCATCAACAATCAACCCTAATCCAAAGTGATGGCGAGAGCCACTACCCCAACTACCCAAGGCTTTTTAACAATCTAAAATACTGTATATATATCACTTTTGTCAGGACAAAAATAAAAGGATCATGATGGCACTTATTGCGGCTCAACCTTGATAAGTAATCCAATCATGCAAACTGATAAGAAAAACACAAAATTTTAGTAACAAACATACAAGAGATAGTTTTAGAATGAAGTCAAGCCAAATACAACATGTGATTAAAATGGAACATGAAAGAAATCTATAAATTCAATCCAAAAATTTGGTGTCATAGCATAAGAACATTACAATATACGAAACTACAAATACAAAATCTATCTCTAAATAAGGAGTAATCACCCTAATGGATAGAGGAGGCTCAGAGTCGACTCTAAAAAGCCTAAAGTAGTCTAGTACCTTGAAGTGTCACCAACTCCACCACATGAATCAGCCTCCGTGAGCCGTACTCGTACTAGATTTTGCATCAAAAGAGAAAAGTAGTGGGTGAGTACGATACACTTATACTCAGTAGGTATCATATGATGAATAAGAAAAGAAGAAAATAAGATAAGTAAAATATACTATAAGCACATGACCTACTACTAGAAAAGTTCCAAATGATAGCTCACACCATTTCCACTAACAATTTAATAAATATAATTACACAAAAACAAAAACAATACAATATCAAATAAAATACACTAAAACTAAGCACAAATCAAGGAAGATAAGAAAATAAACCAGGTATGTATGCAAATTCAATAAATTGCAATGTGGATGGGATAAATGTTGAAAGACATCACATGACTTTCTGCATACACCACCAAGCTCGCAGTTACCAGGTGGGACCTATGGGGGGTTCACTACACATATACTACTCAATCTCAATCTTGACTCACCTCTCTGGCTCGTGTTCATGGAGAGGATCTTACAAAAGTATCTCATTTTATTTCAAAAATAGTATTTCTTAGTGGTACCAATATCTCATGAATGTATTTGTAAGGAATGAGGATGTAACACTCATAATCAACTCAAATGATGATATCCAATCCATCCAGCATGGATATATATGTGTGTGTGTATATATGTATGCATATGTGTATATATATATATATATTAAGTGTGACAAGAAATCAACTCAATATGTCCAAAATTCATGATCATCAATTATAATTAGGTACCATTAGAATAATATGCATGTAAAAGATCAATAATGTCATATCAACCTTTAACTCGGGTAATTTTTATCATGATAAATGCAACCAATGCTTAAAATAAGTCCTATATTAGCAAAATAATCCCTTACATAGGCTTCATATCTAGAATAAAGACATTCAAATTCACAAATATGGTCAATGATGTCAAGTAAGCCCCTACATGGGCAACATACAATATCAGATATCACAAACCAACCACAATAGAATATAATCCCCCAATGGGCACAACAGTAAAAATAATCTTGAAACATAAACTCTATAGTTATTTTCCCCAACCCATAGCATGCTTTACTTATTTATCAACTACCCAGCGCAATCTGAAAAAAAGTTAAGCCATAAACTACCTTAAAATAATGAAATCTCGATCTGAAGTGCTTCAAGATGACACTTTCCCCTCATAAATAGTCTCAGAATCAGCTAACATTCAAATATAACATTTACTTATTAAAATAAATCTAATGATACACATATTGCCCATATTTGGGCCTAGGCGAAAACGTGTTCAAAAAATGAGTTTAAAATCAAAAGGGTAAAATCAGAATTTTGTTAAATATTTCCCAAGGTTCTATGATTCTACAGGAGAAAACTCACATGAAAATAGATTTAAAATAAGTTCCAAATCAAAAACTCTTTTAAAACTATACCGATAAATATCACAATTTTCCATTTTGAAATCATGATTTAAAGGTTTTTTAGCGAAATAATCAATGAAAAATCATAGGAATAAGGTTTGGAGATTACCCAAGATCAAATAGTGAAGAAATCCTCAAGAATCACCAATACTCAAAGATCAAAGGCCCCAAAAATAGAGGAAGAAAGTGAAAATGGGGCTTAGGTATATTCCAATGAATAATGCTTTCTGAACGTGGTCAACTTTTTGCGTTCACGAGGGTCAATGTTGACCGATCAATTAGGTTTGCCTTCATTTTCTTAGTCAGGGCTTCATGTTCACGAAGGTCCATGACCCCAGACCCTTGCATTCGCGAAGAAGGGACTGACCCGACCTCACTCGATTACTATTTGCAATCGCAACCACTACCTTAAATATACGATGAAGGGGATTTTTTTGTTCGCGTTATAGGATATGGGACCATATTCATGAAGAAGGATTTACACTAACACTAGATTCAACAATCCAACTGATTTGTATAGTTTTAAAAATCTCTAAATGGACCTTCAAAATTTGTTCGGGACCTGACAAAAGTAAACCATAAATGTTGTTAGGCTATTTTTAATATTCAGACTCAATGACGACAACATGTTTTAAGAAAAAGGATTATTTTCATTGAACTAAATCTCAGGACCCTATTTTCACTATATTAAACCAAGGGTCGAAATGAGATATAAAAGCCCCGAATTTGAACTAACCCCATTACTAACCCAAATTCAAAATTCCAAATCTGTTTGTGCAATCTATTTTACCCCATATAGAACTCGGGCTAAGAAATGTTGACCGAAGTCAACTATTGGCTATTAAAGCCTCACAATAACCTCAAACTAATTCAAAGCCTTCTCAAAGGCCTATAGAACTATGCCAACCATCCCCAAAACCCAAAATCAACATATAGAAACTATGGGAAAGGACAAAATAATCAAAACATATAAAAATGGAAACTCACAAATACAGGTCATTATAGCATCCACTACTAAAATTCTAGTTCATCCACAAACTAAAAAGCAAGGAAATACCTAAATCAGTGAAAAATTAAGGGTAACTTCTATTCATATCAGACTCGACTTTCCAACTAGCCTCATCAATAGGAAAATGTCTCAATTAAACCTTAGCCATAGAAATATCTCTAAAACACAACTGTCAAACATCTCTAGCTAATTAGAGACTGGCTTCGCAACAAAGGACAAGATCTCATTTAACTGTATCCGAAATATAATATTGTAGAATGGATCTATGAAAAACTAGATGAACTGATGAAAAGTCTGGGGGCAGAGCCAACTCATAAGCTACATCCCCAAAATTTCGAAGTATCTCAAATGGTCCAACTTACCTGGGCTAAGCTTTCCCTCCTCCCAAGTATCATCATGCCCTTCATGGGAGACACCCGAAGGAAAACTTGATGACCAATGCTTAAATTTAAGGCATGAAGACTACAATCTGCATAGCTGTGTTAACTACTCTGGGTTGCCCAAAACCTATCTTAGATCGCCTAAACTCTATCCAATGACTCACAAAGCAAGTCGATACTATAAGGTCTAACCTCTAAGGTCTCAAACCAACCAATAAAAGATTATCAACACCTACCATATAACACCTCAAAAGGGGCTATCTCAATACTCGAATGGTATCAATTATTATAAGAAAACTCTGCTAAAGACAAATGCTTCACTCACTGACCTCCAAAGTCCATAACATATATGCGGAGCATATCCTCCAAATTCTGAATAGTTTACTCTAAATTGTCATTGGTCTGGGGGTGAAAAGTTATATTAAGGTCAACTCGAGTACCCAAATCCTCTTGAAAGGTCTTCTAGAAGGTAAATGTAAACACCAAGCCTCTATCAAAAATAATAGACACGGGTAACCCATGAAGATAAACTATCTCATGAAATTAGATACAGGCCAACCTATCAACATTGAGGAAAATCTAAATAGGTACGAAATAGGCTAATTTGGTCAACTAATACAGGATGACCCAAATACTGTCAGAACCATGAGAAGTACGAGGCAACTCAATCATAAAGTCAATAGTGATCTACTCTGAATTCTACTTAGGAATGGGTATTATTTTAAGTAAACAACCCAATATTTGATGCTCGGCCATCACCTATTGACAACATAAGTAAAAAGCTACAAAATATACCACATTCTTCTTTATATCACTCCACCAGTAAAGCTATTTCAAATCATAATATATCTTGGTGACATCTGGATGGATAGAATATTTGGAAAAATATGCCTCCTCCAAAATCAATCTTACCTAATCTGTGACTCTCGATACACAAACTCAGCCAATAATCCTCAAGATAGTATCAAAATCAATAGAGGCTTCTTTAGCCTCACCACTCAACACCTTATCCCAAATACTCCTAAACTATCATCATCAAACAGATAAGCTTGAATCTTCTCTACAAGTAAGATCTAGCATCAACAAATGATAAAAAAATATATTGATATTAAAATATCAAGCCTGAACATATGGTTAGCTACACTCTGAACCTTTAAGGTTAAAGGTGACTTGACAGCGCCCAAGCACACATGCAAGTGTATGTGGTCTTATCAAGTAATATAGTGGTCTTCAAGAAAGTCGAATATCGATCCCACAGAGACTTGATTTAATAACGATTCAACTCTAGTTTAACTTCTCAGATTAATTTGATGCAGAGGTAACCAAAAAGAGTTTGGAATGTTGTTAATTAAAACTAAAGTAATAATGCGTAAATAAAAGTACAAGGAACAATCAATGGAGTAAAGCCTAGGGTTAAAGCACTTTGCACAATCATACTATGTTATTGAATTTCATTCATCAACTTGGTTATCTTGGTTGTTGATTAGTAGGTTTAATTGCAAGATTATGGTTTCCCAACCTCTAATCTTTTACCTAATATGGACATTACAACTACATCGTTGCGCGGGGATGTAATAATCCAATTAAGTTAATTAAAGCTATCATCCTACATTTGAATTAAGTAAGGATCCTAAGTACATCTCTATCCTAGGTGCTAAGTTCAATTCTTTATTTTATAGAAGAATAGAAACCCAAACTTTGTTTATTCCCATGTTCTATCTCTTTATTCCCTCTCCCGAGATCAAAAGATCGATAATATATATATCTTATGGCTGATCAATCTCTAAAATAATTAAATTAAGAATAAAAAACAACCAAATATGATAAGCAAAATTAATCAAAACTAATCTAAAATAATAGTACTCATGTTCTTGGTTGTAACCTCGGTAAGAGGGCTTTTAGCCGATAATATTCATAATCATGATCTAGTTAATTGAATACATAATATGATAAATGAAAATCTAATTACAAATATTGATAAAACCTAAATAGTGTAGCAGCCACATTAAATTACTTAACCACTGTCACACCTCTTAAAATTGTCCAAAACGCCCAACATGTGTCTAAGTATGTAAAATGCATTAGCCTAATCCATGTAGGATTGAAAGATGGTCACACATTTTCCAAGAAAATTCCCCTAAAAGATTCCCATATATGCATACAATATATTATATTGAAAGTGGGAAAGTCCTTAACAGTGTAGGCAACGATTCGTATTTGGCCGTGTATTGACATAGTGAAGCGGCGCATTGTTGATCGCATTGTCAAGAGCAACGTGTAACATCAATGATCGTGTTGGATACACTGGTAATATCTAATAAATGCGTTGAGTTTGCGTCGACTCACTAGAATTAGCTTTCAAAATTTTGGTTAAGTATTGAACGTCCTATTCTTTGCCTATGCCTTTTGTAGTTCTTTTCCAATGAATTTTCAACCTTTTTATCATCAATATATCACCATATTCAACACACAAAGCCTCCTACAATATCACACACCACATATTAGAGATTAAAACAACACAATATTCTCGACGACTAATCAAGAGGAGCTAAAAGAAGGCTAATTTGTACAATCTTCAATTTTATGTTTCGACTCTTAACTTCATTAAATTGAACTTTACACATTACAAACAAGTTATTACGCATATAGTTACACCATTAAACCATTTGGAATAAATTAAATAAATAAGAATCCAATGAAGCCAACTAGACACACACCTAGCTCAAGCTAGTAAAACTAGTTTTCCGGGTTGAACTCTAAATGACTCAATTAAGTACAAACTTGTTTGGAAAACACGTTGAACATTGTTATCACACACTTGGACACTTAAATGCTTATTTATATCAATATTAGCACGTTAAGCACACGAATTATTCTCAAAAAAAGGCTAAATAACCTAGAATAGTAACACTAGAATACATTAAAACACCCAACATCACCACCCCACACTTAAAGCCTTGTTCGTCCTCTAACAACTCTTTACTCTAAGCATCATAAGTTGAGGAGACTCTACACTTCTAAGAGATGAAAGACACTCAAGCTAGTAATACAATAACTACACGGAATGCAAGTTTCAACATAAAGCTAGTTATTTACACAACTTATAACTCATGAATATTACTCCAAAATATCCTAGCCTCAAGATTTGACTCACCAATTGGAAAAATCATGAATATTGCTCGATAAAGGACATCATATAAATCACTCACATTCATCAAAGATGTGCCCCTCATAATAAGAAAGTTACACATAATCACTCACAATAATACAATTTATAACATAATGTGTACACGAATTAAATTACGCTCATTCTCATAAAGAATTCACAAGTTACACACAATGAACCATAGGCTTTCCCTTAGTATCATACTCAATTAATATTAGAATGTGAAAGTTAGGATCAAATAGGTTTTCTTTGGGTTGTAATGTAGGATAAGGGATGGGTAGGAACTATTTTGGCGAAGAATAGTAACTAACATCTCTAAGCTCTTTAATACATAACTTTTTCCAATTAAAACCAATCTCCAACAACCAATTTACACCTTTTTGTCTACCCCATTCTTTTGTTTTTCCCCATCTCTTTTAAGAATTTTCACAAACGCATGGTGGGCGTATTGTTTATTCCTTAAAGATTCAATTTTTCTCATTTTCTATAATCATGGGAATATTTCTAACACCATTTATATCACTCCCAACCTCCACACATCAAATATAAACACTAATAACTCTTACCGTGGGGCATCAATTTCACCTTTTTCTTCTTCAATTTCTCAAACTTCTTACTAAATCAATTTTTTATTAAAGAATTTAGGAGCTTTTTGGATCAAATTAAGGTACATAAAAGTAGGGATTATGCTACTTATGTGGCTACCAAAGAAAAGGCTAAAGGCTCAATGGGGGTTAACTAGGATAATGCACAAAGAGTAGGACAAATAGAAGGTATAAAACGAGGCTATCAAATAAATTCCTATATCATTTTCTAAACTCACATTCCTTATTTCGCTTTGCACACACACCGGAAAAGTTCTAGACATCATATGTAACATGGAATATACAAAATACCTCACATCACATGTGGCACATGCTTGACTCACATAGGATCATCATAGACTCTCAACTATACAATAGCATGAATTTAAATTTAAGCCAAAAAGTACAAGAGTCACAACATGAGCTTAAGAGTCTCCAAAGTAGAAATTTAGTCATTACATGCTTTTACCGGAAAAAAAACACTTGCACCATGCAATCAAAAATAGCACCAACCAAGAATATCGTACACAAAATTTTAAAATTTTTTAAATTGAGCCAAAAATTTAGGAATTTCCCCACCCTACACTTAAAAATCTACTTTGTACCCAAAGCGGACTTAAAAGTAAGAGATAGAAATACTCCCTAAGGCCTAAGGCCTAGCTTGTAGCATCTTTTTGCATAAAGTATTCATGGGACCCCATACTTAGTCTTTGCCACGCTCCTTAGCTCAGGTTTCCAGTACTCATACTTCCATAAACCTATGACTCAACGAAAACAAAAAACTACATGAAATAAAAACTAAAAACTAAAAAGAAAACATACCTTAGCTTGGGTTACATCCCAAGAAGTGCCTAATTTAGTGTCGCATCACGACCTATATCAACTTTTTCCTCCACCTTGAGGATATAGATTTCTGCCCCAACTTAGCATCCATCTTTTTGCCTTGCTCATAGGGAGGTGGCATAAAGATTAATGAACCAAGTAATGGAATGTCCATAGTTAACCACTTGGCCTTGAGGTGAGGTGTGTTTTTATGTTTCTTCTCTGGTGTAAAATTAAGAATATAGGATTCTTGTTCCTTATCTTTAAGCTCTTTCACTATTTTAAATAATTTCACAGACAAGATATGGTCGAAACATAATATATAAAAGTGCTTTGAATGAGGCCAAACCAATCCTACTTTAAAATTTATACTATCCACTACACCCTCGCTCTTATTTACCTTCTCAATTTAAGTCTCAAAAAAAACTGATAGCTGAATGGTTGTGATTCATATAGTGATGGTTGTATCTTCTTAACCTATGCAACAAATTTAGTTTTCCAGTACTCAGACTTTCTCGAATTGTCAGCAATTTTGTCTTCAACAAGTTGAGAAGTCAACTCTGTATCTACCTCCTTAATTATCTTTGGAGGTTCTTTATTAAACTCTGTATCATTCTTTAAAGTGATTGCAATTACTTGTTCACAGTCATTAGGAAAATTACCTTGAGTTTAGGTATTATGTACCTATTGCACTTTCCCTATCTGCATCACCAAGTTCCTCGTGCCAATTTGTCGATGCTCTAAATTGGCCCTATAACTCTTTACATCTGTTGACAACTATGCTTGATCAGATAAAATTTATTTCAACATCTCTTCCAAATTGCTCGTTTGAAATGAGGACAGGTAATTCTAAACCAGCTGTTGCTGATTGCAGGCGTTCACATAATATTGCCTTTGATCATAGCCCACAAATATTACTAAATCAGGGTTGACAACACACATATCTTCAGAATGACCATTATTACCACAAACCATACACCATATACAATCATCATCACTCAAAAACCATCTATCTCAAGATGCCATGTTAAGAAGTGTCATAAAAATAGAAATAAAAGAAACTAAAAAAAACCCGAAAAAACTAAACTATTGACAACTCAATGTAGCTAAACTAAAAATAAGATAGTTGTCAATCTACAAGTCCCCAACAACGACTCCAAAAACTTGACAGCACCAAAGCGCACACGCAAGTCTACGTGGTCTTATCAAGTAATATAGTGGCTTTCAAGAAAGCCGAATATCGATCCCACAGAGACTTGATTTAACAACGATTCAATTCTATTTTAACTTCTAAGATTAATTTTATGAAAATGTAACCAAAAAGAGTTTGGAATATTGTAAATTAAAACTAAAGTAATAATGTGAAAATAAAAGTACTTGGAACAATCAATGGAGTAAAGCCTAGGGTCAAAACACTTTGAAAAATTATACTATGTTATTGAATCTCTTTCATTAACTTGGTTATCTTGGTTGTTGATTCGTAGGGTTAATTTCATGATCATGGTTTCCCAACCTCTAATCTCTTACCTAATATGGACATTATAACTACATCGTTGAGCGGGAATGTAATAATCCAATTAAATTAATTAAAGATATCATCCTATGTTTGAATCAATTAAGGCTCCTAACTACATCCCTGTACTAGGTGCTAAGTTTAATTCTTTACTTTATAAAAGAATAAAAAGCCAAACTTTGTTTATTCCCACGTTCTATCTCCCTATTCCCTCTTTCGAGATCAAAAGGTTGACAATATATATATATATATATATATATATATATATATATATATATATATATATTTTATGGGTGATAAATCCATAAAAGAATTAAATTAAGAATAAATAAACAACCAAATATGATAAGCAAAATTAATCTAAATTAATCCAAAACAATAGTACTCATGTTCTTGGCTTTAACCCCAAAAAATGGGTTTTTAGCTAATAATATTCACAATCATAATTAAAATAATTGAATACATGATATGATAAATTAAAAGCTAATTAAAAATAATGATAAAATCTAATTAGTGTAGCAACCACATCAAATTACTCCATCACTGTCACACTGCTTAAAATTGTCGAAAACGTCCAAGACGTGTCCAATTATTTATAATGCACTTAACCTAATCCTTGTAGGATTAAAAGTCGGTCACAAGTTTTCCAAGAAAACTCCCCCAAATGATTCCCATATATGCATACAATTTATTATATTGTTAGTGGGAAAGTCCTTAACCGTGTAGGCAAAGATTCGTATTTGGCCGTGTATTGACATAGCGAAGCAGCGCATTGATGATCGTGTTGTCAAGAGCAATGCGTCACATCAATGATTGCATTGGATGTACTGGTAATATTGACGGGACGCGTTGAGGACGCTTCGAGTTCGTGTCTACTCACGAGAATCAGCTTTCAAAATTTTGGTTAAGTGTTGAACGTCTTATTCTTTGCCCATGTATTTTGTAATGTATTTCCATTGAATTTTCAGCCTTTTTATCATCAATATATCACCATATCCAGCTCACAAAGCCTCCTAAAATATCACACACCACATATTAGAGATCAAAACAGCATAATATTCTCAACGAATAATCAAGATAAGAGCTAAAATAAGGCTAATTCTCACAATCTTTAATTTTATGTTCCGACTCTTAACTTAATTAAATTGAACTTTTCCCATTACAAACAATTTATTCCACATATAATTATACCATTTGGAATAAATTAAATACATTAGAATCCAACGAAGCCAACTAGACACACACCTAGCTCAAGCTAGTAAAACTAGTTTTCCAGGTTGAACTCTAAATGACTCAGTTAAGTACAAACTTGTTTGGAAAACACGTTTAACATTGTTATCACACACTTGGACACTTAAATGCTTATTTATTTTAATATTAACATGTTAAGAGCACGAATTATTCTCAAAACAAGGCTAAATAAGCTAGAATAGTAACACTAGAATGCATAAATACACCCAACATTATGACTCTTGGGTCAAGAGATGCGCTAAACTCGCCATACTAGTCAACTTCTAGCTTAAGAAATCTACAACCACATTAGTCTTGCCCGAATGCTAAAAAAATAGTGAGGTCATAATCTTTTAGCAACTCAAGACAACAGTGCTGCCTCATATAAGATCTTGTTGTTTGAAGAAGTATTGAAGGCTATGATGGTCCATGAAAATCTCACAAGGAACTCGATACAAGAAATGATGTCACAACTTAAATACAAACACTACCGTGCCAACTCAAAATCATGCATAGGGTAAATTTTATCATGAGGCTTTAACTGACGAGAGGCATACACAGTCACCTTCCCCTTATACATAAACACTACATCCAAACCAACACTAAAAGCATCACCAAAGACAATAAAAGCCATACTCTTTTAGGGAAAAGTCAAGATATGAGCCAAAGTCAACAAATCTTTGAGCTTTTGGAAGCACTCCTCATATACATCCAACCACTAAAAAACCATATTTTAAGTAAACTTGGTTAAAGGAGTGGCAATAGACAAGATACACTCTGTAAAATAGCAATAATAACCCACCAAGCCAATGAAACTCTAAATATTGATAGGAGAAGTAGGTTTATCAAAATAAAGAATCATTGTAATAATAGCCAGATCAACCATAATGCCATCCTTAGTCACCACATGATCTAAGAAAGAGATAAAATTCAACCAAACTCATACTTAGAAAACTTAGAATACAACTTCTCATCACACACCCTTTGAATAAACCAACGATGACATCTGTAAATACAATCACAAAGGAGTCGAGAGATGGTTGGAACACCCAGTTCATAAACTCCATGAATGTTGAAGGGGTATTGGTTCATGAAACTCAAAATACACCATTGAATTATAAGCAATCATCATCAGTATTGTAATCCAACAGAGTTAGGGTTAAATTCTCAAGGAGTAAGTACATGGATTATAATGCTCGAGAGTTTTAGAAGTCAAATAGGATTTGACCCGTATTGTGAGGTAAACAAACATAAATCTAAAAATGAGGGGGGGGTTGTTTGGAGATTTTAAATTTAACAATTTTGTTTTTTAAGACTACTATCTCAAAGCTAGAAACAATAAAATATTAAACAAGTGTAGATGGGACTTGGGCTATGCCTTCCTAGGTGTGCATTCATGCATGAGTATTTGATTATTTTCCAACTTTAGGTAGAATTCATAAGTAGGATGGATGTAGAGGTTTTAGTGTCAATTTGTCAATAAAACACCAAATATCACAAATATAGTGTCTAAGAGATGTTATTAAGTGAACTAATTTAAGTTATTGTTCACACCCATTCCTCACCCATATCCTCCCTATCAAAGATGATATGGGTTCTAAGTTATTTAGGGTTTGCAACCCCTAGCTCTTAGCTAAAATATAGAATGAATGCAAAACACATATTAAATAGCTAATTAGGAATGCAATTAAACAAAACTCATGCACTAATCACAACAAATTCAAGCATAACCCCTAGAAGAAGAATTAACTACTCATAGAGAGAGAAAGTAGAGATATAGATAATGAAAAATCGAAGCTTTAATCCTAATAAATTTTCAATGGAAATAACTAATTCTTCACTTAAGAGTCACTATAATGTGTTCTTAGCTCAAGAGTAGTACAATAATGTGCAATGATCGTGGAAATGAACTGAAAACCCCCAATTTATCCCCAAATTCACGTTTTCCCAAATTTATAGATATGTCATTCCACTCTTGATCTTCTTGAGTACATCAAGAATAGATTCAGAGTAGATATGGAGCATATCTAGAGTAGATTGGGTGCGCCCTAGACACAAATAGGTTGTTTTGGCCATTTTGTGGCATCTCAACACATCCGTGTGATCTTTAGGGCTCTTCTTCTTCCATATTTGACTTTCCATTGATTTGAATGGCTTGCTCATGTTCATTTTCAAACTTTGCCTACACAAATAAGCATTAATGATATTAGCACCAAATCAATGGAAAAACATGATAATTTAAACTTAAAGGATGCTAACAAGTCATAAAATTGATGACTTATCATACCTCCCAAACTTGAGCTATTGCTTGTACTCAAGCACCCAAGAATAATGCAATGAGATAGGGTATTTACCAGTCAAAATCACTCAAAATAAAGCTATACTAATGATCTAGGCTAACAAATCTCTACAAAGACTTCTCAAACATGTCATAGAAACAAGAAAACCAAAATTTTTCAATAAGCACATATCTATAAAGCAAGGAGCCAGTTTGTATCAAATGAACCTTTAAAATCAACAAAGCATCTCAAGAGCTGACACAAAATTTTCAAAGATCATCTCAATCTTCTCAATGCAACTTTCCTTGCCCATTTACCCAAATTGCAAGTAAGGCATCACCCTCTGCCCTAAAGTATCGTTGTTGCTCAGATGAAAGAGTTAGCTCCACATTCACAAGAAATTTCAATTATTAAAGGAGATCAAATAATTAAAGAATTCACACTCACCCTCGTAAAGAAATTCAAGTACAATGAGTAGAACCATAGGCTTGCCCTTTGTGTTTTTCTCCATTAATATAGACTTACCTAGCTTGGAATCACCAAGCTCTTGTGGGTCTTCATGAAGGTTTAAGGACGAGAAGGAATACATGGATCAAGTGACTAACAAACATCCTTCAATGTATTGCTCATCCTTTTTTACCCCAAAATTTTCAAAATATCCACCTTATTCACCTTCAAATCAATTCCTTTGTTTCCCTCAACCTTTAACTTAGCATTTACCAAACAAATCCAACCCACTATTTTCTTTCTTTGCTTCTTTGACTTTTTCAGTAGATTTCTAACTTTAAACTCTTCTTAGCCCCTTATTTGTCTAATTTCTTCTCAAGTTCTCTGGGCTAGGCTATTCAACTTTATCATCAAGCACATCTCTTGTTTCTTAAGCACATGATTTGATAACTTTACATAAACCTTTATTTTCTCATTTTAGCATATCATATTCTTCTCCCAAACTTAGAGTTTGAAACACCCTTACATCAATCTCATAATCACACAACTCCCCAAACTTAGGCTTTAACCTATATTTTATTATTTAGAACTGTCTGATGCATCAAAAGAGGTTAAGTACCATTAAAAAGATTTTTGAATAGGGTTTAGGTGTTTTAACATGGTTATTATTTCAAGAAGAAATAAAAATGGGCAAAAGGCTCAAAGGGGTTAACTAGGGAACAATGTTAAGGTGGGAATTTGGCTATGCGATGGGTTAAAAAATAGCCTCGAGTCATACTCCAAACCAAGGTTGCCTAGGATTTTGCTTTGGATACACTCGGGGAAAGTTCTAGACTACATGTATGTACACGAATCATTTAAAAATCTCACCACACATGGAATCGTACTCATAGAGTAAAAGGTTAGTCTCCTAACCAAGTTGAGCATTTGAGCTCAGTAAATTACTCTAAGTCAAAGACTCATCCTTGTAAAAAAAGACACAAAAATTAAATTTAGTGTTCTCACTCAAGAAAACTCATAAACATCCTTGGCATTTTTAAAAAGATAACAATGTTTTTTAACATCATTTCATTCCTTGCCAATGTCATTTTGAAGACTCTTCGAACTTTTGCCGATTCCAAATCATCTTAAAAGACTTGATACTTCACCTAAGGATGTTGCCTTATCATCCATAATGGGTGAACTATCATTCTAATTGACAAAGAAACTAAACTAAAATAAAAACAAAAGATCAAAAGAAAGAGAAAACAAAAATTTTCTCCATAGGAAAGAACCAAGTTTCGAAGATTTGGTGTTTATTGGACACATATTTAAAAAAGGGGCCAAGAGCAATGTGCAAAAAATCGAGTATCCTATTAATATTATGCGCATGGCACAAGCCCGAAAAGGGTAATATTCGATTATTATCAATATACTCAATAAGGGCCCATCTAAATCCATGTCTATAATGAGGAACAAGCCTTAGAGGGATAAAGTAAATAATCATCAAAGAGCAAGCAACATAAGGGCTAAAGTAAACAAACAACACAAATGTAAAATATAAATATACATAAATATGATAAATGTAAAAATAGAGTATGAGTATGCTTGTATAATCCATCAAACCAATGACATCAAAAGAAACAGTAGGTACAGACCATTAAATGAATAATAAAAATGCCCCGCATACCATCAAATGAATAATAAGAATGCCCCACCCCTAACTAAAAATCATTGCAGTATTTCTAATGCATAATTAGAAAGAGTATAGAGAAAGGTAAAGACTCCCTATGGCACACTAGGCACTTGGGCCCATGGTAGTGGGTGGTCATACTGTCTCGATAGGAGCCTCATCAGACTGGGCCCTTTAAGTGGGTTGGTTTCATAACCCAATTTCTCAGGTCATGATGGATGCTACCATAACCCACCGGTAGACAAGCTAACCCATAGTCTGGAACAACTAGTAACAGACTACTCAATAATATAAGGAAAAGAATGCGGAATAAATGAAATAAAAATCAATACATAATAAAATATCAAAACCTGGTGGTATCCATACAATAGCTTTTAATATAATAAGAGTACAAAAGTGAAATATTAAGAGAAATACACTGATTCGACTTATCTTCGAATATAACATAAAGACTAGTCTAATACACATAAGAGAGATAAGTAATACTCCAAACGTTAGGAGCTCACTCTAAATCTTCGAACCATGGTTGCTCTATGCATATATTAACGATGATAACCCATACTATGATCTGCAGGCTACAGAAGTGTAGTATGAGTACCAAATGAAAGGCACTCAGTAGGCAACTGCCAACTGAGCTTCAAAGATAAAAAATATATATACAACACCCAAGAGTCCGAAAATTATATACAAGTCAATGAGAATAATAAGGGGAAACTATCCTGTTTAAGTCCAATAGTCTAACATAATAAGACTAAGGAAGTATCAGGGTGAACTATCCTATTCTAGCCACATTTAATAGAGGTCAATACTATATCGTATATCCCAGGCCAATATACGAATGAAGAGTGAAAGAAAGAAATATAGCAATATACACGGCCAAGAAATAAATATACTATATGAAAAAATGAAGAAAGGGATGTAGGGTAGTGCCATAACTTTATATATATATACACACACAAACATAAGGTCATCTCAAAGCATAACCTAGATCATCATGTTCTCATTTTAAGACATTATTAAAATACTATCAGGGTTTACTACTATCATACTCAGGGTTTCTAATCCATATGGCTAGACAAGATATAATCGTGCATAATACAGTC
The DNA here is from genome assembly GCA_030864225.1 of Capsicum baccatum var. pendulum. NCBI lineage: Eukaryota > Viridiplantae > Streptophyta > Magnoliopsida > Solanales > Solanaceae > Capsicum > Capsicum baccatum. The sequence goes on from CM061556.1 coordinate 102,372,202, forward strand.
ATAAGATAGAAGAGGCCAAAGACATATCTTAAATCCTAATATCGGATCAATGACCAATCTGCCATAAGCTAGCTATAATAATGATCATAACAATGATAATAATAATATCAATAACAACGTGAATAATCGACTACTCCGGACAACCAAATACCTAACTAAGCCTATGCATACCCCTGTCGCTCCAGGCTTGAAATATTCAATCAACATACAACAACACAAGGGATATTCTTCACCCATACCTATGCACTCATCCCATACCAGATGATAGACATAGGTGCATATAGGTGATAGGCGATACACATGCAGAAATGAATGCAAAGTACACCATTGATATCACAATCTCATCATCACAAGTAGCATAATTATCATAATCAACTTTGACTTTGTCGGGTATCAATATATCATCAATTACCATAACAGAATAAAATATAATAATATACTCATAACCATAATAATATCATCATAAAAATATCTATATTGTCAATACTTCCCAATTACTCATTATTAGCTAACCAACGCTTAATATCATTAAACCACTAATTCTCTAGTCTTCACATGACCTATAATTTATAGCCTAAATACTATCCTTCACATAATCCTTATTCATGGCATAGAAACTAACCATTATTTATTAAATAGTCAATACCTAACATCTAGTCAAGGTTTATCACTGGACCATAATCTCTATATATCCACTATTTATAATTATTAACTAATCATCCTATATCCGTTAATCATTATTAGTCAACAAATTACCATTTATCATCTAACCATCTTTTATTAACTAACAACATTCATTAACCAATCATCATTTACCAACTAATCCTCGTTTATCAACTATTCATCATTATTAAATAGTCATCTCTTATCACCAATATTTCTTATTATCTAGCCTCATTAATACACAACTCTAGTTTAACAACTAATCGACATCATAAACTTAGTCATCAATAGCAACTAATGTTCACCAACACTAACCCTGTCATCATCATTAGTCACATAGAACCCATCGCTAACTACGATATTTTCACTATGCAAAGTTCATTAACTAGTAAATTAGATTCCTATCCATTAAGTGCTTTAGTCACCTACTAGACAACTAGCTACCACATAGCTTAACCCTGAATTAGGAAGAACAGTCATAAAATCATATTTCAGCTAAACCACATCAATTATCAATGTAATAATCATGAATGTACCAAATCTATAAATGCCATCCCAGTATTCAGTCAGTGGAATAATAAGCATCATACCATATTTTTCTCCATCCCATACTGGAGAGATGTGCATACATATATATATATATATTCATAAACTATAACTGCATTCTTTACAAGGATAAATACTTTTTGGATATCCAACTAATATCATCACACGACCCTCACCCTATAATATATCCGAAATAATCACAACATCATAATTACGAACTTCGGCCAATGTACATATCAAAAATCATATCAATAATAATATTTATAAGTCATAGAATATCCCTAATTATTTCACATATAGGAGGCATCTCACATCTAGGAGGCATAATATCAAAAAGTATATAATCATCTCATATATATGAGGCATCCCACATTTAGGAGGCATAATATCAATAAGTATATAATCATCTCACATATAGGAGGAATCTCACATCTAGGAGGCATAATATCAATAAGTATATCACGTCTATAAGACATCTCATATCTATAGATCATACACCATGACTATGAGGAATATCACCTCTCTAGGCCAATAATCATATCTAAGAGGAATATCGTCTCTATAGTCCCAACAACCATGACTAACAGGAAAATCACCTCTAAGGTCCCAATGTCACACGTCAGAGGAAATAGCATCATTATAGGCCTAACATCATATCTAAGAGGAAATAGGATCTCTATAAGCCCAATATCACTTCGAAAATGAATATCATAGCCATAAATAATAAGCCATAATTTTGGGAGATGTCATCAATAATTTATCGAGTCGTGAGGTAAGCTTATTCTAAAGGCTCACTAGTTTCAACTAGGCCTAACATCTGCAAATAAGTCCATAAGGCTAGCACAAGTCATGGCCTAAGGGGGTCGGGCAATCCCACTTCTAATCCTCAATTTCCATAACTAGGCATACTATGTCCCAAACTAGGCTAAGGTGTCTAGTCAAACTTCTAGATGTCAAGTAAGCCATATTCAAGCCTAAGATACGAATTTGACTACAAACAAGGGACATCAAGTCAATTCTACCAAAAATATGATTTTGAGACCACCACAACAGCCCAATAAGGTTAAATATACTAATCATGTTAATGCTAAAACCATATCCCAAAACTAGCATTTTATCGTATCTATGCTACAAGCTAATCTAAACCATAGAGAAGGTAATAGGATTCTAAAAGGTAATAAACATACAATATTATGGGTCCAAAGCCCTCATTTAATCCCCAAATATCAGCAATCAAGGCAGAGTCATCCTACTCATAATCGAGCCTAACATTCAACATTCATACGCAATATATATCACATATCATCTATGAAGTAAAATGGACAAGTGCCTACCTTAATGCCAAACTGAAAATCCTCACTTTCATCACCACATGCTCAAATTTACTTCAGAATATCCAAATTGCCATCACACTATCTAAATCTTAATTTATTCATCAATATGATTCTAATGATACCCATATTGCACAATTATGCTTCGGGTCCAAAAACAACACCAAAACCCCAAATAGGCCTCACTTATGATAAATGTATTTTTGAGGCTAACCCAATGTTCACACATGAACAAGGAATCATAACCCATAACAAATTGGTGAAAACTAAGCACAGTTTGGGCTAAAATCAAGCCCTATGCTAATTTGGGGTGTTGGGTCCAAACTAAGAAATTCAAGCATGAATGCAAAGGATTCTTACCTCAAATTCGAAGAAATATATGATAAAATATGATAAAAAAATTCCACGTCACCCACCTTGATCAATTTTGAGTTATTATACCCATTTAGTGTCTTAAGCTCTCAAGGGTGAAGAGAAAATTACCCAAATCACGACTATGGGGTCTATTTATAGACACCAGGAAAACAGATGTCGTAATGGACAAGACGTAGGCCGCGATCACAGTGCCAGGATTACCAATAAATCACCTCAATTTCTATTTCAAGATTGTGGTCCCCCTTACCGTGATCGCTATTGCACCAGAATCAACAAAACTTGGAAATTTCCAAGTTTTGAATGATGCCTAGAGATTCATTGGGAATCCAACTTGAGAAAATGAAATTTCAAACCATACTAAATTTTATGGTCCATACTTTCTAGTGAACTTGAATTTTCCATCAGAGGTCATTTTGACTAAATGCGGGCCCCAAACCCTTTCCTTCTGATTTTAAACTTTCTGACTAATAAGTCGAAATGAGCTGATGCATTTTGACCCAAACCAATGGTCTACCTAGACTAAGATAAATATTCTAGATTATATGGCATAGGTGTAATTTTCATGTGAGATAGTTTGATTGATGTTTTTGCCCGGTGGCCATTTAGAACCAACGAAGACTTCAAAATAGGGAATTGGCTCTAAAAAACAAATGAACTGCTCAGTAATTGAATTGTCGGTCCTAATAATTCATAAATGACTTGGGGAAGCTATGGAGAATCTCAAACAATGAAGATAAGAAAAAATATGAAAAATAACCGAAAGTGTCATTACAGTTCGCTACAAAAGGCAAGTCATCTTGGTTTTCACTTTTGAGCCTTGTTGGATTACTTTAGAGGTTGGTTCTTTGACCTCTTTGATTGAAGCTTCTGCCTTGTACTTATACGGAGTGGTTACCTTCTTAGCATCTCATGGAAAATTCATCCTTGGATATATACCTATGAAAAATGAAAAGACCAAAACCAAAGAAAAGGAAAAAGGACAAAACATGTTTTTGTGATTTTCATATATTACGAAAGAAAATAAAGCTAAATAAAAATGAAGGTAGATGCAAGGTAGCTTCATAATTATAACTCATGGGACTCTTTCATCACAATACTCACCCATTTGTGCTCTACATTGTCACATATTCTTCATATTTCACCAATCCAGAGGATAGAGCATCCATGATCCCCAATGGAATGAAGAACAACCCAATACACATAAGCATGGTTTTACCCAATCTATCATAGGGAAAGAAAAGAATTCATGTGTCTTGGGTTACTTAGACCTCACCTGATGGTTCCATATTAGGCATGTTAATTAACAAAAATCATGAATGCCATATTTTTTAACAAACTACTTTAACCAGTACTTATCGATTATTCAACATATAGGATCAATTGGACTCAAAATTATACTTCAAGAATGATCACATCATGCCCCACGAAAGATCACATTAACCATTACAAGTATTTAAGGCATTCTTTTATTATCGACATTTCAGCAAACACATGGAGCATATGTAAAATAAGAGCTTCAGAAAAGAGAATAAAAGCACATGTGAGCAAGATTATTTCATCAAATCATCTCCAAATGCATACATAGTGCTCATACTATCCTAGTTGAGCCACCTACTACACTAATAAGACAAGAAAGTTCACTTGGACAAATTATCAATTAAACATGGACAATAAAACATCCATTCCAAAATAACTACTACCATAAGCATAAATCATCCAAATCAAATTCAAAGAAAAAGTACTACGGGATATAAAACACCATTTTCAATCTAAATGGAATTCAATGAGAATATTATGAAAGATCATATTTTTTAAGCTTATTTAAGAGAGGAAAAAAATGAAATAAAAGCATAATTCAATATCCCAGGGTTGCATCCTCGGGATAAGAACTTGAGAGGCTTGAAATGAGGTTGAAGGAATTTAAGAGTCTGACAAAAGAAAGAGAAACAAAATTTTGCATTGTAGTGTGTAACAATTTTTTAGCTCACCCGAAGGCTCATTTGTCTGCAAGATGCATATGAAATATTTCAAGGATTTGGCTAAAAAATAGTCCAACTATATGCAAGATGAGTTATACCTGTGCTTGGACTACTCAAGCAGGTCTAGTGCAGGTCAAAACAGAACCTGCCCAGTAATTTTGGCTTACCAATGCTCCAGCTATGCCTGGACTGATCAAGCATGTCCAACACAGGTCCAGGTAGTGTTACTACTACCATCTGTGTCTAGGATATGCCTGGTCTATACTTGGACTGCTCAAGCATGTCCAGTGCTTGACTAGGCAATAATGCTTCCTTCACACTTATGCTTTTTACGGGAAGATAAGTCGGTAAACTCATAATCTTGACAAAAGGTTCCTAGACCATATTTGGAGGTACTATTTTGTTTAAGCATAATTCAGAAAACAGAAAGAAAAGCAAAACAAACTGCTAAACATTCATCCTAATGAGGAGAAAAGTGACTTCCCAATTGCTGAGCTTGACATCTTAGAAGTGTACCTAAGGAGAGGAGTGATATGCTCCATTGTACCAATCTCTAGAATAAACTGGCATACGACTCTCCAATTGGTGTGAAGTTATCTCTCGACTTCTAGCTCATTTCATTATTTAGCTTGGACCAAAAATCGAGCCTAGAAGGGCTTTGGTTTGTTTGTGGAGTTAGAGGATGACTCTGAGGGGTTGGTGCATGCCATTATGGGTAAGACAGAGGTTGAACATATGGTTGTGCTTTATATACTTGATATGGAGGTGGGGGAAAAGAGTATAATGGATTTAAGGAGTGATTATATGGAGCTTGGGCATGAACCTGGGTTTGAGACTGAGGGTAACGGTGATGTGGTCTTCTTCGACGTGCACGTTGTTCAGCTACAATAGTAGCTACATCTTCCTCATTCTTCTTCCCTCCACCATTTCCTGAACCCTTCTAAATTGCTTGAGTAGTTGCTTTTAATATTGCAAAACTCACAATGCGACCAGTCTTAATTCCATCCTATATCATCTCTCCAATTCGTAGGACCTCAATAAATGGCTTACCTAATGTAGGTAACAGGTGTTGATAGAATGTTTTATCCAGCATTTGAATAAACATCTCCACTATCTTGCTTTCTATCATTGGAAGTTTCACCCTAGCAGCTTGTTCATGCCATCTAATTGCATACTCCCTGAAATTTTTATTGTTGTTCTTCTTCATATTAGTCAGGGATTTCTCGTCAGGAATCGGCTCCACATTATATTGAAATTGTTGTACGAATTTCTTAGCTAAGTTATCCCAACTACTCCACTTGTCAATGTCCTGATCTACAAACCACTCTGAGGATAGACTCGAAAGTCTCTCACCGAAATAAACCATGAGTAATTCATATTTACCTCTGGCACCTCTTAATTGGTTATAATAATGCCTCAAGTATGCCACTGGATCACTGTGCCCTTCGTACTTGTCAAACTTTGGCATTTTGAACCCTAGCGGCAAATGAACATCAGGAAACATACATAAATCTTTGTATGAAACACTTTTTGGTCCTCTTAATTCTTGCATATTTCTCATACTCTACTCTAGGCTTCTCATTTTCCTGGCCAGCTCTTCCTGTTGTTGACTTTTAACAATCTTCTCAATCACGATAGGAGAATCACTTTGATGAGCATGATAATGTAGATTTGGGGATTTGAAAGTCATTTCAGGAGGATACAATTGATCATGACTTGGTTCACCCATATTCTTTTGTACTGTCAATTGACGACCCGCAGTAACTGGTGCTACAGGAGTGAAAAGCGGGTTGTTTGTGACAGATGGTTTAGTGGATGCATGGTAGAAGTACCAGCAGCGCCAGACACATTAGAATATGGGCTGAATCCAGGTAGGTAAAATGGATCGCCAATTTGAGCTTGAGCAGAATTTGGATCATTCATATTAGAAAATCTAGGGATTGAGAAAGGAGGGGCTTGTCCATTCGACCAAGCTTGGTACATCTCCGCTATCTGTTGTTTTAATAACTTATTTTCTTCTATTGATGCTAATTCTTGTGAAATCAACTGATTTTGCTCTTCCTCACTGTTAGACCCCACACCTTCTTTACAGGTCATCTTTTTTTTTTCTTTGAACCTCTATGGCATGGATTGAGAAGCCAACTTAGCCACAAACCAACCACCTTAATACTATTTTGATTTTGGAGAAAACTAGTGTGTCAGAGTTCAATTTTTTTAAGACCACCGAATCCCTGAAGGACTACCTATGCATCTCATTAAGATGAGAATTAGGTGTGCGTAGTTCATGAAATATATGTAGTACAAAACTCAGCCTCAAGACCCCTAAAGGTTCAGGGATATTAAGCTTTATATATATATATATATATATATATATATATATATATATATATATATATATATATATATATATATATATATATATATATATATATATATATATTATTTTGTAAAAGCTTAGTCTCATGATCCCTAAAGATGCAGGACTATTACGATATATAAAAATTGGACTTGAGGATTAAAAAAATAATCATGAAAGTAATCATATCCTAAAAATATTTCCCAATAAATCTATGGATGATTTTTCAAAAGATAGGGTTGTACCCCGAAAAGGATTCTTTACGTATCTTGCTAAATAGTGAGAATCAGACCCTCGTAGTTCATGAAGACCTTAAAAACTATATATATTTTTTAATTTCTTCAAAAAATAATTCATTAAATTTGAGGATTAAATACTCTCTTGCGTTTCACCAAGTTGCCTAAAGCCAGTCAACAATCAAATGACCTTCCAAATAAATGTCAAAGAGCACGTGGAATGCACATGTTGGTCATTATAAAGTGGTCACCTGTCCTAGACAGACCCGAACCCTGTACCAAGTCCCGCTAAGTCAAATGCACATGAGGCAAATAAAGCGGAACCTAATAGGGATAACCAGATTCTGAGTTTCAGTTCTTCTAAGTTTAGTCTAATAAGGATAGGTGTCTAGACTAGCTTACCTGAGTGGACACTCAAGTCGGGGAGGGACAACTTGCTCGGTAGCAGTGCTACTTCGCTTTCATTGTCGATCCTAACCCCGCCTAACATGTGTGACTATAATCCTTCACCAGGTGACTTGACACTCCGGCTATCTCAAAAAGATAGTAGGATGCATATGCTGCATTCCTTCTATCTTATTTTAGAGGACTCGGAGGGGGTGCGTAAGAGAAGACAGTTTATAAATACAGTTCAAAAATATCAAAGTAGTAAATGAGCGACAAGTAGCACATAAGGCCAGTAAACACAATATCAAAAATAATTAAAGCAAGTAAAAGTCAATATCAAAAGCTCAAATTCTTATATTTTCTCCAGTGGAGTCGTCAGATATGTCACACCCCTTTTTCGCTCGAAGGATTGAAGATCGAAGGATTTTTCCAATTAAAGTGACTATATTGAATAGAGATTATTTTATTTATAGAGTCACCACTTGAAATTGAGTTGTGGTGTTCCAAGTCACCTTATTGAATCCTTAATCAAAAGGAAATGATTTTTTATTTTTGTTTGCGAAAACAGAAGATCGGGTAAGGAGTTCTATTGACCAAGAGGAAGGTGTGAGGCACCCCTCGAGTCCCGTGGTTCTAACACGGTCGCTTTTATTGACTTATTTTTACTTAAACTATTTTGATAAATTATGCTAAGGCCTAAAATTCGCTCATTTTACTATACTAAAATATTTGTCTACACCTCTTATATTAAATCGGTGAAAGTTAATTTTTAAAAAATATTTGCCAAGTGCATTATTGCATCTTTGAATTTTTAAATGTCTCTGAAAGATGCGTACGCCGCATTCTTAATGGAGATAAAAATATTAAACTTGCTTAAAACTTATCTAGTGTTAAAGTCGTTGGTTAGTCTATTATAAATACGAGACATCTAAACTTACTCTTTTATTTTTATCGTATAACGGGGTTTTTTAATAACTTCATATCTAACTCACCTTTCTTAATTAAATTAATTAATCATGTCTTAAAAATATCGATGTCTGAATGTAATTTTATTTTTAAAAATCTAACGTGCAAGTTGTGATTACAGAATGCTCCATAGAAATAAAACCAACAGCGAATCAATTTAAATGTAAAAATTATTATAGAATATATTTTTTATTCTCTTATCAGGATAATTTTGTTTAAATTAATGTAATAATGACAGTAGCAAATTTTATGCAGTAAAGTAGGCCTAACTAAGTATCCGTTTGGCCATGAAAATTATTTTTTTTCGGAATTGGAGTTGGAGTTGAAGATGAAGTTGGAGTTGTGTTTGGCCATGTATTTTTGTTTTTTTTTTAACTTTTGAAAAATCTTTTTTAAATATGATTTTATGCCCTCAACTTCTAAAAATTATCAAAATCACCAACTACTAATTTTCCTACTAACATACAACCAAATGTTGAGAAAATAATTTATATGTCTTCAATTGATAAAATAATTAACAACAAACTAATTATTATGATTGTTATTTTTCTAAAATTTGAATAAAAATATCACAAACACGAGCTAAATAAGTTTATCTAACCATAATCGATTAAATAGAGAAAAATATATTTTGATAAATATGATTGATAGATATAAATATATTTTATATATTCTTAAATTTTTTTGATGAAAATTCTTAATTATTTTTACTTGAATTAATTATTTTATTGAATTTGGTCTTTTTTAAAAAATTACGGAATATAATTAATAATAATGATTTGTATAAAAATTTAAAGATTGGGGTTATATGTAATAATAATGAAAGTTGAAATTGAAAGTGGAAAAAGGAGAAAACAACAAAAAGTTGTTTTCCATTTATGGAATTTTATTCCAGAATTTTTTTTCAAAGTTTCATGGCCAAACACCATAATTTCTAACTCCAAAAAAAATTTCTGCAAGAAAGAAAAAATTATCGATGGCCAAATGGGCCCTAAGAATATATATTTAACCACAAAATTTTACTTTATGTCTTCTTTACTCCATCATCTTCCTTTATTGTACTACTTACAAAATATCACAGTCTATAAAATAAAGATCCTCCACTAATAATAGCCATGGAAATTTTCATCTCTTTCTCCATAACGATCAAAATCAAGAAAAGAAATTTTTCTTTTTTGAAAAAAGTGAAATTGTAAAGCGAAAATTTAAATTTGGGAAGAGGAAAAATTGGTGGCTGTTGTTGGCGTTCGCCGGTGGCTGGCGGTGATTATGGTGAGAGCTGGCCAAAATTGACTCGAAAATGGGTCATTTTTTTACAGGGGTCGGTTGGAGAATGGCCTTCCCAATCAGATCTGTTACAAATAAGGAAGAGGTGATGGCGCGATGGCCATAGCTCGTCATTGGCCAGAGATGGAGGAGGGACGGCGATGGACAGATCTGGCCAACGTCAAGAGAAGAGGAGAAGGGGCGATGCGGCGGTAGGGGTGCGCCTGGGTCGCCGGTTTTGGAAGTTTCGCCGTCGTTGGGGTTCCCGGCGATTTTCGTGGTAGATCAGTGGCGGCAAATCAGGTGGTGGAGGTCTTCGGGTGTCGATAATTTCCAGCGAGATTCCGACTAAACTTAACGGGACTCACTGAAATCCGTATCATATTTGTTGGCTATTATTTTCTTTTCCTCTCTCAAATTTTTCTCACTCTCAAACATCATTTTTCAGTTCACTGATTTTACTCTATTTTTATCAATTATTCTTCTCGATTTTTTTTACTAACTGTGACTATTTCGGTATGTGCACTGTTATGTGATATTGTGCAGGCGTATCAGTGTAAATTTTTCTCTATTGCGCGTGGTGTTATACATCTGTGTGATTCATTGATGAGGGCATATTAATACGATTTTCTTATGTACAAATATAAATGTCCAGTAAACTTAATTGCATAACACATAATAATAAAAGTTCACATAATTAATTAATTACACATATTAAATAATGCAAGAAATTACTTGAACATCTTCATTCAGTCATTTTCATAAAAATTAACATAAAATGGTTTAAGATTGAAAAAGAACCTGTGATTGCTGAACTGGATAATAAATAAAGCAAGAAACAATCGTCCCCAGCAACATCAAGCGAAAACTCTAAAATCTTTTCTTTCTTTGCTTTTCTCTCTTTTCCTGATTTTTTTGAACTCTGTGTTCTTCTTCACTTTGGTTTGTAGTATCTGATGATTATAGTGTACAGTGTAGAATGTACGTTCGTTCTCCTTTTCTGGGATTGAAAGAGTCCTTCGTTCTCCTTTTCTGGGATTGAAAGAGTCCTTAAGTACAGGAACTCTTGGGAAGGAAGTTTGGTGGGAACAGTTACACATAAGGGGGTGAGAATTTGAATTTTAAAATAATTTTTTTAAAATTTATTAATAATAATAAATAAAAATAAATGAATAAATAAATAAGATAATAGAATAATAATAATAAAAATAATAATAAATAATTTTTATATTTAAAGAAAATACAATAAAAATTATAAATAATCTTAAATAAATATAATTAAGATAGTATTAAAACTACTTATTTCTTTAAAATTTAAAAAGAAGAATATTTTTCAAAATTTTTGTATTATTTTTAAAATTAGAATAAAAATAAAATAAAATATCTCTAAATTAACTTTATTTAGTTATTTAATTTTTAACTAAAAATTTATTAAAATAAAATAAGAATTTAAATAATAGCAGACCAAATATAAATATTTAATATCGAAAAAATAAATTAAAATTCGAGGAGGATAAAAAATCACGTGTCTACACATTAACTCACGAACAATACGAACAAGATCCAAAGAAGGAGGTAAAGCAATACTGGTATCACGAATATGAGCCAAATAAGAAAAACATCCCTTCTCAATCAAGCGACGAGCTTGAATATAAGATATTACTTTTCTAGCACCTGAATGGAGCGCATTTTTCCAAGCTATCCTTGAGACACTTAGGTGGAGCTAAATTCACGGTCTTAGCATAATAATCTAGAACAACACGGTAAGGAGCTAAGAAATCCATACTTAAGATGACATCAAAATCTGCCATAAATAATATAATCAGATCTACCCAGGTCTCACGCCCAGAATCCATACTTAAGATGACATCAAAATCTGCCATAAATAATATAATCAGATCTACCCAGGTCTCACGCCCAGCAAAAGTCACAACCCAAGATCGGTATGCCAATGCACCTTTAAAGAATCTTTTATGGGGGTAGATACACGAATAAGAACATCAAGAGGCTCACAAGCAAAATCAAAACCCGAAGAAAAATATGCAAACACAACGGAGAAAGTCGACCCCTAATCAAATAACACAGATGTAGTTCTGAAATTAATAGGGACGATACATTTAATGACAGCATCGGAGGACTCTGCCTCTGGCCTGGCAGGTATAGCATAACGCTGACCACATCCACCACCCGACTGGGTAGCCCCTCGACCACCACCACGGGCACCACTACCTCTACCTCTCGCACTTCTAGTAGAATCTCTACCTCTCACAGTCGATATTGGAGTAGCTCTAAAGACACGATGGGGACAGTCCTTGTCCAAGTGGCTAATCTCATCACACATATTACAAACCCTACGACTCAGATCAATGAGAAGAGGCACGACTGAACTAGGATTACCACCTAAAGTTATCGAACTAGAAGACCCACTACCTGAACTCTACAAGGTTGTCTGCACTAGCCTGCTATGGTACCCACATAAACCTTTAGAATCTCTACCTCGAGAGATGTGACCTCTGAACTCACCCTGACGATGCATCTTCTTGGCGCCTCCCTAAGATGCTCAAAAAATAGACTTAGGCATCTTAGCATGATCCACAATACTCTGAAATGATGCTTCATATACTATCATCTGAGTCATAGCAAGCTGAAGAGAAATGTCCAACCCCTTCACAAACTTTTGAATCTTCTCAGATTCGGTGGCAATACTGCATAAAAATAACTAGACAAGGCATGGAATCGTGCCTCATACTTCACAACTGTCATGGAGCCCTGCATCAAGCAATTAAACTCATTTGATCCCTTAAATTGAAAGGCACAAATGTATCCAAAAAGGCCTTTGTAAACTAATCCCAAGTCGTCTCTGGCGAACCAAGAGGTCGGGAACCAATAAATGACCTCCGCTAATCTCTGGCTGTATCTCTCAACTAGTATAAGCAATCCTATGTGACTCAAGCGAACTAAGGTTATGCAACATCTTATGAAAATCCATCAAGAACTCAAAGACATCCTTGCCTACAGCACCACCAAACCTAGGAGTACCCAAGCGAGTGAACCTCTCAAACCTCTTCTTATTAAGTCTCCATAGGTGAGTATTCCATAAGGGATTTGTCCTTCAAATCTATCCTTAATTTTGGTTCTAACCTTATCGGCGAACAGAGGAGGAAGACCACTAATGAACCTTTCTTTCCAGAAGTCATTGTTGCAGTCTGGTCTGATCATAACTTTTACAAGAAAGGTGTCTTTATACCACCTAAAGTCTGCTAAGTCTTTGCAACGAAGATTGTTAAGAATTTCTAAGCTCCTATCTTGGAAAAGCTTAGGTTCTCCTATGAAATGTCTTGCTATGTGGTAGAGGAGGGTGGCGCAAGCATCTTCTTTTGCAACTTGCTCAAGAACTTCTTGGCCATTTTCAATCTTGACCGTAGTCTCGGTGGATGTAGCATCATAGATAAGATTCCTTACCTCATCGGTGATGTAGTTATCCCACCAATCTTTCATCATACCAGTAAAACCTGATACAATCATGATGGCAGCTCCTTTGTCAAAAGCTCCCTTGATTTTATAGGTTGTAATTGATACGGCCATCTCATGGAGTTTATTGTAAATCTGGTGTTCAGCCAGACCGTCAATATTCCATTCTGTTATACCTCTGCCATCATGATTGAATGTAAAAGGTAGGGATTTTCTTCGAATTGGACATCCAGAGGGGAGGGTTTTTGTAATAGTTTTTTCTAGTTGAAAAACGTTCATTGGTGAGTTTAGAAAGAGAGTTCTTCTGAGCACTGGACTCTCCTTGTTGAGCTCCTTGCTGAGCGACTTTAAACCTCGAAAGTTTGGTGTTGATTTTCTCTAAAATTTGTTCTGAGAGTTTGAAGTCTTCATTGATCTCTGGGAATTTCTCTTTTTGAAATTCGGGTATCTTAAAGATAGGATTAGAGATGGGTTTAGAGTCTGCCGAGCTCTTAACTGGTTGGGAAGATTCAAAAGGAAGGGTCGAACCCTTGGTTTCTCCTATTTGCTGGGAGATGGTATGGAGAACTTGATTAGTATAATTGTTTTGGTTAATTATTCTATCAAGGTCTCTATTTGTAGGGGCTGTAGTAGGTCTATCATGCTTTTTCTTGAAAGGAGAAACACTGAGCACTTCGTTATGATAAGGAATTTTTATTCCTTCGAGGGGAAGAGTAACAGATTCCACAACTTTGTGACTCTGCGTATACCATTTGTTAATGATGACATTAAGGGATTCATTCTGGTTTCCATTATACCAGTGCATTCGAACCATTTGAAGAATTCGATGTCACATCGGAGTCTTTTCATGTCGTCTATCCATAGTCGACCAAACTCTTTTTGTTGTTCTTTGGAATAGGTACTGGTGTACCATTTTCGCTTAATAGCGTCCTTAGAGAGATACCATAGGACCTTTAAGGCTTGGAGGTCAGGCATGTATTCCTCCTCCAATTTGATGACAAGAAGGCATGGGTCAGTCCTAATCTTTTGATGGGATGTGGATGGGGGAGGTTCCATATCCGAGGCTGTAGGACTGCCGGGTGCGTAAAGGTTTTCGGGTTCATTAACCCTAGTGTGTTGTTGATAATAAACTTTTGGGACAGGACCAGATAAGTAGACTCCTCTAATTTTTCCCTTGTCATTATTATCATTTTCGTCACTTCCCTCCGGGGGTTTGGAGGTGGAAGCGTGGGTTGAGATCGATCGGCGGAATGAACAGTGTCGAGAGGTCTGACCTCAAAGGAGAAATTTCTTCTCTCAAAAGCGAAGTTAGAAACCTTAAGAGCAGACTTGACCATGTAGAACTTAACATTCTTACAAATCAAGTCCTAAAAGTTGCTTCTCCTGAGCAGTCCCTGTTACCAGAATCCTCTCCAGACCTATCGATTATCCCGAATGATCATCTCCAGGAATCTAGTACTTTCCCTGGCGGGGACACTCCTTCTACTTCCAGCAAAGCTGTAGCAACTATTAAGGCTTACAGCGAACACATTGTCGTTAAAATAGTCATCGGCAAAGACTTTGTTTTAAATAAAGTCGCCCTTTTTGACACAGGCGCAGACAGTAACTGTATTGTCAAAGGCCTTATCCCCACTCGGTATCTAGAAAGAAGTACCTCTAGACTCTATTCAGCCACCGGCGAGAAAATGAAAATTCATTATCAGCTTCTTAAATCTCAGGTCTGCAACAATGGCATATGCCTTGTTAACGACTTTGTCATCACCGAGGATATCACTGAAGATATCATTTTAGGAATACCCTTCGTTAACCAAATTCGACCTTTCTGGAGTGATTACGATGGTATTCGTACCACCCTTCTAGGTAACGAATTATTCTTCCCATTACTGCACCCTTTATCTCAAGAAGAAGGACGCAAAATTAAAGAGGAAACTGTTTTTAAAATTAACCGACTTTCCTCTCATATCTGTTTTCTTAAACAAGATATTCAGCTCAAACATATTGACACACTTTAAAAACCACGGAGATGGTTACCAAAATTGCCATTCTCCAAAAGAAGTTTGAAGACGAAATCTGCTCCGAGTTCCCTAATGCTTTCTGGGAACGCAAAAAGAATTTAGTCAAACTTCCTTATATCCCTGGCTTTGAGGAACACTCCATTCCTACTAAGGCCAGACCTATCCAAATGAATCAAGAAATGATGGAAATTTGCAAAAAGGAAATTAACCATCTTCTCACAAATGGGATCATTAGACCTTCCAATTCTCCATGGAGTTGCTCTACATTTTATGTAAACAACAGTGCAGAAAAAGAACGTGGAACTCCCCAGCTTGTTATAAACTACAAACCTTTGAATGCTGTTTTAAAATGGATTAGACATCCGATTCCCAATAAAAGGGATCTCCTCAAAAGGACTTTTAAAGCCAATCTTTACAGCAAGTTTGATATGAAGTCGGGTTTCTGGCAAATCCAAATTGCTGATAAAGATAAATATAAGACTGCCTTCAACGTCCCTTTTGGGCACTACGAATGGAATGTCTTACCATTCGGGCTTAAGAATGCTCCCTCCGAATTTCAGAATATTATGAATAATATTTTCAATCCTTATTCTTACATGTCAATTGTTTATATTGATGATGTGCTAATCTTTTCTGAAAACATTGATTCTCATTTTAAGAACCTTAATACTATCTTTAAGATACCCGAATTTCAAAAAGAGAAATTCCCAGAGCTCAATGAAGACTTCAAACTCTCGAAACAAATTTTAGAGAAAATCAACATCAAACTTTCGAGGTTTAAAGTCGCTCAGCAAGGAGCTCAACAAGGAGAGTCCAGTGCTTAGAAGAACTCTCTTTCTAAACTCACCAATGAACGTTTTTCAACTAGAAAAAACTATTACAAAAAACCCTCCCCTCCGGATGTCCAATTCGAAGAAAATCCCTATCTTTCTACATTCAATCATGATGGCAGAGGTATAACAGAATGGAATATTGACGGTCTGGCTGAACACCAGATTTACAATAAACTCTATGAGATGGTCGTATCAATTACAGCCTATAAAATCAAGGGATCTTCTGACAAAGGAGCTGCCACCATGATTGTATCAGGTTTTACTGGTATGATGAAACATTGGTGGGATAACTACATCACCGATGAGGTAAGGAATCTCATCTATGATGCTACGTCCACCGAGACTACGGTCAAGATTGAAAATGGCCAAGAAGTTCTTGAGCAAGCTGCAAAAGAAGATGCTTGTTCCACCCTCCTCTACCACATAGCAAGACATTTTATAGGAGAACCTAAGTTTTTCCAAGAAAGAGATGAAAACGATAATGACAAGGGAAAGATTCGAGGAGTTGACTTCTCTGGTCCTGTCCCAAAATTTTACTATCAACAACACACTAGGGTTACTGAACCCGAAAATCTTTATGCACCCGGCAGTCCTACAGCCTCGGATATGGAACCTCCCCCATCCATATCCCATCAAAAGATTAGGACTGACCCTAGCCTTCTAGTCATCAAATCGGAGGAGGAATACATTCCTGACCTCCAAGCCTTAAAGGTCCTATGGTATCTCTCTAAGGATGCTATTGAATGGAAATGGTACACCAGTACCTATTACAAAGAACAACAAAAGGAGTTTGGTCGACTATGGATAGACGACATGAAAAGACTCCGATGTGACATCGAATTCTTCAAATGGTTCGAATGCACTGGTAGAATGGGAAACCAGAATGAATCCCTTAATGTCATCATTAACAAATGGTATACGCAGAGTCACAAAGTTGTGGAATCTGTTACTCCTCCCCTCGAAGAAATAAAAATTCCTTATCATAACGAAGTGCTCAGTGCTTCTCCTTTCAAGAAAAAACATGATAGACCTACTATGGCCCCTACAAATAGAGACCTTGATAGAATAATTGACCAAAACAATTATACTAATCAAGTTCTCCACACCATCTCCCAGCAAATAGGAGAAACCAAGGGTTCGACCCTTCCTTTTGAATCTTCCCAACCGGTTAAGAGCTCGGCAGGCTCTAAACCCATCTCTAATCCTATCTCTGATACCAAAAAATGGATCGTGAATATTATAGCGGAAATGTATAAGTAAAACAAAACAAAGAGTTAATAAAACTTACAAATCTTAGTGAAAACCTTAAAACATCATTACAGTAACTTTACAAGAGATTGGGCAAGAGCGAATTTCTAGTATCTGGAAATTTTCGGATGCCTACTCTAATGAATTGCTTCGTCTTATATAGGCGAAGGAACATAATCATATACATCTGGTGCATACATGTGTAAGGCTAAGATTGTGCTGACAATATTAAGTGCTGCTTTTAGAAAAGTAGATGTTTTTTCATTAGTGCGTCTACTGAGTGTTTAACAGCAAGTCTGTCTTTTGCTTTTTGAAAAGCAAGTTGTCTTTTTCTCAAATGGAAAGCAGTAGGGTCACCGATTCCAATCAAGAACAGTGAACTGCCCTTTCAAGAGATAATTTCGGTTCTTTGAACCTCTATCTCTCTGAAGGGTCATGTTCCTATTCTTAGTAGGAGTCTAGGTAGGCCTGTGCAATCCCTTTGGGATTCAGCATATGGCCATTATTATCACTGCTTCCTGTAGAGGAGGGTGGCGCAAGCATCTTCTTTTGCAACTTGCTCAAGAATTTCTTGGCCATTTTCAATCTTGACCGTATTCTCGGTGGACGTAGCATCATAAATGAGATTTCTTACCTCATCGGTGATGTAGTTATCCCACCAATCTTTCATCATACCAGTAAACCCTGATACAATCATGGTGGCAACTCCTTTGTCAGAAGCTCCCTTAATCTTATAGGCTGTAATTGATACGACCATCTCATGGAGTTTATTGTAAATCTGGTGTTCAGCCAGACCGTCAATATTCTATTCCGTTATACCTCTGCCATCATGATTGAATGTAGAGAGGTAGGGATTTTCTTCGAATTGGACATCCGGAGGGGAGGGTTTTTTGTAATAGTTTTTTCTAGTTGAAAAATGTTCATTGGTGAGTTTATAAAGAGAGTTCTTCTGAGCACTGGACTCTCCTTGTTGAGTTTCTTGCTGAGCGACTTTAAACCTCGAAAGTTTGGTGTTGATTTTCTCTAAAAATTTGTTTTGAGAGTTTGAAGTCTTCATTGAGCTTTGGGAATTTCTCTTTTTGAAATTCGGGTATCTTAAAAATAGGATTAGAGATGGGTTTAGAGCCTGCCGAGCTCTTAACCGGTTGGGAAGATTCAAAAGGAAGGGTCGAACCCTTGGTTTCTCCTATTTGCTGGGAGATGGTGTGGAGAACTTGATTAGTATAATTGTTTTGGTCAATTATTCTATCAAGGTCTCTATTTGTAGGGACCATAGTAGGTCTATCATGCTTTTTCTTGAAAGGAGAAGCACTGAGCACTTCGTTATGATAAGGAATTTTTATTCCTTCGAGGGGAGGAGTAACAGATTCCACAACTTTGTGACTCTGCGTATACCATTTGTTAATGATGACATTAAGGGATTCATTCTGGTTTCCCATTATACCAGTGCATTCGAACCATTTGAAGAATTCGATGTCACATCGGAGTCTTTTCATGTCGTCTATCCATAGTCGACCAAACTCCTTTTGTTGTCCTTTGGAATAGGTACTGGTGTACCATTTCCGTTTAATAGCGTCCTTAGGGAGATACCATAGGACCTTTAAGGCTTGGAGGTCAGGAATGTATTCCTCCTCCGATTTGATGACTAGAAGGCTAGGGTCAGTCCTAATCTTTTGATGGGATGTGGATGGGGGAGGTTCCATATCCGAGGTTGTAGGACTGCCGGGTGCATAAAGATTTTCGGGTTCAGTAACCCTAGTGTGTTGTTGATAATAAACTTTTAGGACAGGACCAGAGAAGTCAACTCCTCGAATCTTTCCCTTGTCATTACCGTTTTCATCACTTTCTTCCGGGGGTTTGGAAGTGGAAGCACGGGTGGAGACTGACCGGCGGAATGAAGAGTGCCGAGAGGAGTCAACTCCGAGGAACTTTAAATCAATAGATCCATCGGGGTGTTGGATAACCCGTTCGATCTGAGATTTTTCCGAATAAGTACGGATAGGTTGGGTAATAGCATCAAAATGCCATTCGTTGCCGTGAAGAATATCATCCCAGACGAGAGCCTTAGGAACAAAAACTGTGCTGCGGTCTTTGTTTGCTTCCATTAGGGCTCGTGAATCTAGCTTTAGGTGCTAGAGTGGTTCCCATAAGGCGATAATATACCCGATATATGATCGCTATTTCTCTGGTGTTTTCCTTACTATTCATGTTTTTTGTCTTAACATTAAGAGTTAAAACATCCATGATGTTAGGATCATTAATATCAACAGAGAAATTAGGATAACAATTAAAGTATACCGGGCCGTCGGCGAGGTTACTTTGGATAACTCCTAAGAGAGAGTCATCAAAGTTTAATAGACGAGCATCTCTTAAGATAGCACAGACAGGGATATCTAAGCCCTGTCGAAAAAGTGGCTTTATAGCTACTTGAACAAGTCCAACATGCAGATAATGAAACTGATTTTTAAATCTGTTTATATCTAACTCATTGAACAATTGAATAATTTCTAAAGAATTATTGATAGCAACAGTAGACTCAGAGGTCTTGATATTATGTTTTTTCAAAAAACTAAATTTCCCGATTTGATAAATCGTATTGAAAGATTCTTCTGGAATACTCCAGTTTTGAAGATCATTTTCAATTGTAGCAATCGGAGTTGCTTGAGAAGATAAGTTAACAGTGTTTTTAATATGATTGTTCATATTTTTAAACATGCTGTCTAGAGACTAACAGAGAAAACATACATGATCATATAAGCAAGCATATCACAGTAAACAGGTATGAAAGAACTTAAAGCAAATTATATTAACACATCTATGGCTTATGGGATAGTAACAAGTTTTAATGGCTTTACACAGGATTCTTCTAGTGTTATTTTAGTGACGGGACTACCAACAGGGTCTAACGCTCACCTTAGCTGCGACCACACTTTCAGGATGACCAACGTCTAAAACCGGAGATTAATCGGTTCCTTCAAACACTCTGACAGAAGACTGTTACCTCACACTTGGATTAAAACCCCATTATAAGACAAGATATATTAAAATAATTAGGGATTAAGTAAATACATACTTGATTAAAGTAATATGTTCTTATAAGAACATAGTTTTGCTCATGATCTAGACAGATTATGTGTTTAGCTGCTCATGCTAGACACACAATCTGCCAACATGGCATTGATACCAGAAAATGGATCGTGAATATTATAGCGGAAATGTATAAGAAAAAACAAAACAAAGAGTTAATAAAACTTACAAATTTTATTGAAAACCTTAAAACATCATTACAGTAGCTTTACAAGAGATTTGGCAAGAGAGAATTTCTAGAGCAGCTAAACACCTAATCTGTAAAGTCAAATAGAAAATAAAACTTAAAAATAGAAAATAAAACTTAAACACTTTTAGAATGATGTAAAGTCAAATAGAAAATAAAACTTAAAAATGACTTTCTCTTTTTTGAAATGGTGTTTCCTCTTAGCTATTATTGAAATGGTCCAAAAAATAAAGATCGGAGGGAGGGGTCAGCAGACCCAAAATAGGAATGATCCACAAATAATTCAATAAAGGCTATTCCTTAATCAACAGATGTGAGAAAGACCAAAGATATGAATGTACTGTAAGGGATTCTCCTTTTTCCAACTGAATCTTCAAGTTTACGAGTGATGAATAAAGGGGAGAGTTCACATAGATCATTCTCAATAGGTATGGCAAAATTAAAGGATATTATGGAGGAAGAACAAGTTCATCAGTCGGGTAATTCACCTAACCCTAATTAATCTCAATTGAATTTGTGAAGCCAAATAGTGGGATGAGGTTTAATAGTTTAGGGCTTTGATTTGCAGGGAAGTCAGAACCTAGACTAAGAGTTAAAGATAATATAGAGAATATGTAGGAGGAAATTGATTCTTAGGGAAATGCCTTGATATGCTATGAGATGGGGTCTAATACTCCCCAAAATGTGATGGATGGAAACTTTAATTGCCTTTAAAAAGGGAGAGGAAATGGTAAAATCACTCAAGTGTATAGAGAGGTGTTGTTGGTCAGATTTGCCACTCGTCTGGAGAAGGTTAAAGTAATAGATAAAGAGGTTGTGATGTTTGATTATAAACTAATAGTGGAGAAGGCATGGGCACCAAATATGGAGGTGTCAAAGGAGATAGTGAATACAGTGCCTGTATGGATCAGACTACCATTTTTAAAAATAAAGTATTAGGGAAAGAGTGTTTTTACTAAGATTGTTGGATTAATAGGGTAACCATTAAAGAACAGATCATCCAACAACACACAAAGAGAGAATGACATATGCCCATATCCTTATGGAGATGCCATTAGATTAGGCAGATCGACCAAAAGTAATATTTGAAGATAAAAGTGGTAGGGTAGTTGATCAGGTAGTGAAATATGAGATAAAACTAATTATGAGCTCGAAATCCAAAAAATTTGTCCCTAAAGTGTCACAACGTAGATGATATAGAGAGAAGAAGCAAGGAAGTAGCCCATAAGTTATAAGGAGAAGAAGAAGGAACCTCCTAAACCTACTCATAAAGCAGGGGACAAATAACATGGAATGGAAAAGGTAAGGCCAAGACATGGCTCTCCTAGTAAGGCAATAAAAAACGATCTCGGGACTATTATCATTTCAACTAATAAATATAGTAAATTACTGAGGATAATGAGGGAGGTGCAGGCAAAGTAGGTGTTTTTAGTATGGGAGTAAGGTGAATAGTCAAGATCTTGGAAAAGAAAAGAGAGAAGATAGAACTCCCCCACATGGATAGTTTTTGATGCTGGAATACGAGGGGAAAAACAAGATTGCTAAAAAAAGAGATGCAAATTTTTTCATATCAATATAAAGTTAGCTTATTTTGTCTCCTATAGACAAAGTCTAAGATAAATAAAAAACAATGTGCATCTGTTATTTTCGTGCAGGATGATCTTTCACTACTAACTTGAGTATGGATAATGTAGTTAGGATATGGATGGTGTGGAAACCAATAGGGTACATGTTGACAACTAAAGTTATAACCACTCAATTGATTCATAATTGAGTTCTAGAAAGAGTGACTGGTACTAACTTCCATGTAACCATGATTTAAGGATTTAATGACCAAGACTTAAGGAGAACTTTGTGGACTGACATTTGTCTATTAGTGGAAAAATGAGTGGACTATGTGAGTGCTTGGCGATTGTTGCACCCAAGAACACACACAAGTGTATGTGGTCTCACCAAGTAATACAGTGGCCTTAAATAAAGCCGACTATTGATCCCTCAGAGACATGTGTTAAGAAACTATTCAATTCTAGTTCAACAATTGAGATTAAACTAGTGCAAACATAACAAAAAGAGTTTTGAATGTTATAACTAAAAGTAAACTTAAAATAATGCATAAAAGTAAAGACTTTGGAAAATCAATGGATGAAAATCTGGGGTTAAACCACTATGAACAATCATACTACACTATTAAACTATATTCATTAGATCACTTATCTTGGTTATTAATTCATAGGGTTTATTTTGTGATCATGGTCTCCCAACCTCTAACCTTATAGTAACTTGGAAATTACAACTACATCGTTCAGCAGGGATGTAATAATCCATTTAGATGCATTAAGATGTCATTCTACAAGTGAACAAAACAAGACATCTAGGTATATCCTTATCCTAATCACTAATTCAAATTCCTTATTTTATTAGATAATAAAAACCTTAGTCTGTTTAAACCCATGTTCTATCTTCCTAATACCCCTCCTGACTTCAAAAGGTCGACAATATATGTATTCTAAGGGTCACGAGTCCTTAAAATAGTTAAAACAAGGGTAAAAAATAATAAAATATGATAAGAATCCAAACAAATTCAATTCAAAACGAAAGTAAACATGTTCTTTAACTTAACCTCTGAAAGGGTGCATTTCGACACTAATAGACATAAACGTAATCCAAATTAATAAATACATGACAAAATCTATTAATAAGCTAAAGTAAATAGAAATAACCCCTAATTAAAGTGTGTAGCAACCTCTCTCCAAAGCTCAAAGACATCCCAATGTACATAACAACAAGTACAATGGTTATATTAATAGGTGTGCTATTTTGGCCGCATGTGGAGTAGGGTCGCATTGTACCCCTAACGTGAGGCCTTACTGGAAAGTATCAACTTGACGTCCAAACTTATTTATGCACTTTTCCTTCAATTTCCACCTAGTTCAACATCCATACATCATTAAAATAATCTCATCAATTATCCTAAATCATCATAGATCACAGATTGGAGCTCAAAACTACAAATAATCCATAATGATGAACTATAAACTCAAGCTAAGACTAGTCTCGTCCACTTTGATCTAAACTTAGTTTTGACTCTTGACTTATTCCAATTGCACTTTGAAACCTATAAAATAGATGTTCCACACATAATTACACAATAATAGAATTAGGAACTCATTAAACATATTAGAATCCATCACAATCAACCAGAACAACACCTAGATCAAGCTAGTAACACTAGTTTTATCATTTAAACTCCAAGTGACAAATTTAAGTAGAAACTTGTTTGAAAGACACTAAGAACATCGTATTCAAGTACTTATACACTTAGATGCTCAATTATATAATCATTAACACACTAAGCATACAAGTTGTCCTCAAAAGAAGGATAAAATAGTTAGGATAATAAAACTAAGATGCATAAATTCACCTCAGATCATCAGCCCACACTAAAAGCCTTGTTCGTCCTCGAACAACTCTTTACTCTAAGCATCATAAGCTGAGAATACTCTACACTTCTATTACAAAAAAACACTCAAAATTGTCCTATAATGGCGACACAAAATGTAAGTTTCTACACTATGCATGTTATGTACAGTTGAAATCTCAAGAGCAGTACTTCAAAACATCCTAGACTCAAGAATTGTACCTAGTTTGAAAACTGATAACGCTCAATCTATAGCTCTCGTAGGAGTATAAAGCGGTCGTTAGCAAATATAGAACCCAACCTGGGTTGGGTGTCGATCCCACAGGGAATAGTTTGGCCAACAAGTAAGCAAGGATTACTAGACTTTTAGTGCAAGTCTCGTAAAAAGGGGGGATTGTAATGTGTAACCAAAATATTAAAGTAAAAACTGAAAATAGCAAAGTAAAAAGGAAAGGATTGTTACGTAAGTTGTAAAACAATGAGAATTGTGGAGTTGGGGTTATGTCCACCTTCTGAGTTATACGTCTCTATTGGCTATGAGTGTGTTGAATTCAGACATGCATGTGCTTATAGAGAATTGTATTCGAGGGTAAATCCAGGCGTCTTTCGACCTATTCGAGGATTATTTCACTTTAACTCTTTCGAGCTTAAAGCATGTCTAACGGTACGAATTCTCCAAGAGGTTAATCCAGTTATGGCACTAACTGTTTAGTAGGGAATTTAGGGTGTGACCCTACTACCTTGACACTATCTCTTTTCCAGACAGTTAACCTCTCTTTTGAACAAGTTAAATGTTATACTGGCGTTATTCTATGCGTCTGCAGCCACAAGAATTTGCATTAAGATGAAGAGAATAATGATATAAGCAACATACGTGTCACGAACTCACAAACTCACAGCAATAGATAGTATCTCATTCGGCTTCCATAACCCCAACAGAGAGGTTTAGTTACCCATGAGTGCGAAGGAAGTCACAATAAACATGATCATTGTACCCCACTAAAGATTTGCACGTTAGGTGTAAGGGTGAGGATGGCGTGAAGTCCTTTGCAAAGTAACGTCTCTCTTGTTGTGGAATTTAATAGAAGAATGGAAGAAGAATAAAAATAGAATTAATGGAAGAATTAGAATTGTTGGAATAGTAAGTGAATGAATCTCTCCACTAAGGGAGGAATGTTTCTCTCCACTAAGGGAGGAATGAATAAAAATCTCTAGCATAATAGGGTATTTACAATACCCATATCCTAATCCTACTAAGCTAATGAAATACTTAACCAAATCCTACTAAGCTAGTGAAATACTTAACCCAATTGTACTAGGTTAATGTAACATTATCCAAATCCAAATAAACTAATGAAATACTTAACCCAATTGTACTAGGTTAATGTATCATTATCCTAATCCAAATAATTTACTGCAAGTCCCCAAAGTCTTCAGAACTGCTGTTTTAGCCCGGGATAGATTTTCCATGCATCACTTTTGGTCCTTTAGGCGTTCAAGCTCCCTTTCCTTCCTTCGTGAGCTTTCTTTGGTGTCAAGTAAGCCATAAAATGCTGATTTCTGCATCATTTATACCTGAAACTTTGCTAATCATGTTCTTTAGCTCACTTACAGGAAAAAGGACTAAAAGTGCATGAAATATGTAATTTGTTCTCAAAACATGGCACAAATATGGGCAAAATATATTGATATAGGCGCGTAATATCGCCTACCATCAAAAACTCATGTATATTGATCAATAAAAGATATCATTCAATTTACCTCATTCAATTTACCCAACTATCATCAAATATATGCCCTTACAATAGGAGAGTTGCTCATAATCACTCACACAAAAGAAATTTATCACAGAATGGGTACAAGAATAAAATTGTGCTCTCTCACAATTTACATAAGATGAACCATAGGCATTCCTTTAGTGTAGTAATCCACTTATATAAGAATGTTAAGGCTTAGGATCAAATAGGTCCTTAAGGGTTGTAATGTAAGCTAAGGGATAGGTAGGAACTATTCTGGCTAGTAATAGTGACTATCTTTCCTGAGTGCTTTAATAAATCACATTATACAATTAAGACCAATCTCTAACAACCAACTTCCACCTCTACTACCTTCGCATATCTTTTGTTTTATCCCATCTCATTTTGATCATTCACATGAACTATGGTGGGAGTATTGAATATTTATGACTTATTCAATTTGAACAAATTTTTATTCTTTTCATTACTCAACTCCTAACCACAACACATATCACTTGTACACACCAATAACTATCACTTTAGTTCTTCAATTTCCCTTTTCTCCTACTTGAATTTCCAACTCCTTAATTTGATTAATTTTAATCAAAAGCGCTTAGGAGATTTGGATCAAATTAAGGTCAATCAAAGAAGAGATTAGGCTATATACGAGTCTGCCAAAGAAAATAGGCTAAAGGTTCAATGGGTTTTAACTAGGAATATGAACAATGGTAGGTAAAAAGAAGGTATCAACTTGGCTACCAAATACATGCCTATATCATCTCCTAAACCCATACTTTTTATTTTATTTTGTATACACACTAGGTAAGTTCTAGAGATCATATGCAACAAGGAAAATACAATAAGCACACAATACATGGCATATGTTCAACTCAAGTAGGATCATCATAGACTCCCAACTAACCAATAATATGAATTCAACATTAAGCCTACAAGTACAAAAGTCATAATCATGAGCCTAGGAGTCTCAAATATAGTAATTCACATAGTCAGCATGCTTTAACAATAAAAACAGTTGCATCATGTAGTACAATATGGCACTAAGAAGAATATCTTATTTATTCCTGACACAAAAATT
Organism: Capsicum baccatum var. pendulum; assembly: GCA_030864225.1. Lineage (NCBI taxonomy): Eukaryota > Viridiplantae > Streptophyta > Magnoliopsida > Solanales > Solanaceae > Capsicum > Capsicum baccatum. The sequence continues at coordinate 102,399,398 of CM061556.1, forward strand.
TTTATAATTACCTCATAAATTAGAATTTCCCCATCCCACACTTAAAAAATCAACTTTGTCCCAAAAGTATACTTTAAAAGTAGAGATAGAAATACTACCAGAGGTCTCTAGCCCTAGCAAGTAGCATCTTTACACATCTATGGGGTCCAGGGAGCCCACACTTAATTTTTTCCATACTTCTTAACTCATGTTGTTCGGTACTCAGAATTTTCATCATCCTATGACTAAATAAAAACAAAAATAATTAAGGTAAAATAAGAAATACTAAAATGAAACCTACCTTAACTTGGGTTGCCTCCCAAGCAACCACTTATTTAGTGTAGCGGCATGAGCTAATTATTGAATTATACATTTTTCTTCATCCTCTTCCTCACACCCATATATCATCTTCTTATTCGTTTCATATATCTTGGGTGTAAAATCTCAAGGTCAACAACTCTCTCGACAATAGCCTTTTTCATATTTATCAATTTGCATCATGTTAGGTTAGGGTGGTTGTGTCTTAGGCTGCTCAATGAGGAAGTCCAAAGGCGTCTTTGGCGAACTTAATCCACCACCTCACACTTATCCCTTTTAATCACTGTAATCATGCACAAATCTTTGTAATGGAATGGTGTTGTTAGCAGTTTGTACACTTTGAAGACTGGATCTTTATTATCCAACCTCATTGTGAGTGTGCCCACTCTCACATGTATCAGCGCTCCTTCCGTCGCCAAGAATGGACGTTCGAAGATGAATGGCACTTTTTCATCTGCCTTAAAATCCAAAACAATAAAATAAGTAGGAATAATAAACTTACCAACCTTGATGAGAACATTTTCTATGATTCTTTTAGGATGATCTAGGGTCTGAACTGCCAATTAGAGAACAACTGTGCTTGGTCTCGACTTCCCTAAGCCTAGAGTATTGAATAAGAAGAGAGGATTTAAGCTAATACTTTTTCTCAAATCACTAATTGCATACCATCTCTTTGCTACCAATTTGAATCAAGAGTGTGACACTCCCAGGGTCTTAGAGCTTTTTGGGAATCTTTTGTATCACTACAGAACTAAAATCCTCAATGAGTACTATTGTCTCAACATCCTACAACTTAACTTTGTTAATGACCACATCCTTCAAGTACTTAGAATATTTTGCAAAACATCTAAAAGGAAAAGGTTAAAATAAAGGTCTCTGAATATGTCAAAGAATTTCATAAAGCAAGCATCCTCTTTCACCTTTATACGCCTCTGTGGGAAGGGTAATAGCGGTCTCTCCTTCACCTGTTCTACAACTTTTATTTTTGAGTACTCAAACTTCCTTGAATTTTTAGTAGCTTTGTCATCTATCTATTTACGAACCAAATCATCATATACCTCCTTATTTTTCTTTAGAGGTTCTTTATTGAGCTCCTTACCACTCCTTAAAGTGATTGCCATTACCTATTTAGGATTTTCGGTATCACTTGGCAAACCACCTTGAGGCCTGGTATTCTGCGTTATTTATATCAAACCTATATGTAACTCCTAGCTCCTTGTATCTACTTGATGGATTTTTATATCTGCTACTAATTGTGCTTGAGCAACTAAAATTTGTTTCAACATTTTTTCCATATCGTTAGTGGCCAGATTTACTTGTGTATGTGGTTGCTAAACTTTCTATTTTTGGGCATTCCATGGTTGATTTGGTGGTTGATTCTGCCTCTTTAAATTATAGGCATTTCCATAATTTAGACTTTAAAAATTTCCCATAATCATCACTGACATAAAATGGAAGCACACATATTTGCAGAATGACCATCATTGCCACAAATCACACACCAAGTTCTTGTCTGTTGAATTATATTGATTGTTGCTGAAGGCTGTGTAACCCCCAATTTCATACTGCTGAATTGAGTTGTTATCTAATTCTGTAATGTAGCAATAAGAGTAGATATAGCAGTAAACTGGTCAACCTCCAAAAAACCTGTAACCTTCTTTGTAGCACTACTTGCGCCAAAATGCCACTTAGGATTTCCTTGTGCAATATGGTTCATCAAGGTATATAGCTCATCATACATCAATTCCAATGTTTTTCCACCTGCAGCTAAATATAGCAAAATTTTTGTGTTGTGACAAGTGCCTCAACAAAAGTGTGAGCTAGTACCTCATCGGACTACTGATGATATGGACAACCTTGAAAAAGAGCTTTGGACCTCTCCCATGCATGATATAAGTACTCATCTGGCTTTTGTTTAAAGCATATAATCTCACTGTGTAGTCTCGCAGTCTTGCCAGATGGAAAGAATTGGATGAGGAATTTCCGATCTAAGTCATTGCATATAATGATTGAACTTGCCAGATCAACATTCAACCACTTCTTCGCTTCCCCTAATAGTGTAAAGGGGAACAGTGTCAGCCTAACATAATCAGTTGACACACTCATAGTGATGAATATGTCACTGATTTCCAGGAAGTTTCACAGATGGAATTTTTGATCCTGATGTGAAAGTCCCATAAACTATCCACTACTGATTAAAATCTGCACTATGTTTTGTTTCTTCTCAAAGTTACCTCCAGCGGTCGGTTTTTTAAAATCTGCACCTTGCAAACGGTCCAGCAGGTAGGTTGATCTTCGGCCATTAGACCAGGATTGTCTTGTTCATCTTGAATTTACAAAATATGGGGGAGAAGGACTACTTTTCTTGTTAATTAATGAAAACATTCCTTGAGCTCGGGGCCTGGTTTAACCAATTGCCAATCCCTTGCTAGCTTACTAGTCTGTAAACCTATTTCCCAAAAATTCAATACCAATACCATGTGTAAAGAACCAAAGAAATGTAAAAAGTAAATCTAAAACAAAAATAGTTGCCAATTTATAAATCCCTGGCAATGACACCAAAAACTTGTTGTAGATTTAGAGGATTTATCGTATGATCATGATTCCCAACCTCTAACCTTCAACCTAATTTGGACATTACAACAACATCATTGAGCAGGGATGTAATAATCCATTTATATACATTAAGGTGTCATCCTACATGTGAACCAAACAATACATCTAGGTATATTCTTATCCTAATTAGTAATTCAAATTCCTTAATTTATTAGAGAATAAGAACCTTACTCTATCTATCCCTATGTTCTATCTTCTTATTCCCCCTCTCGAGTTTAAAAGGTTAACTGTATTCTAAGGGTCATGAATCCTTAAAATAGTTAAAACAAAAGTAAAAAACAATAAAATATGTTAATCTATCCAAATGAACTCTATTAAAAATAAAAGTAAACATGTTCTTGGACTTAACCTCAGAAAGGGGGTGTTTCGCCACTAATAGACATAACCGTAATCCATATCAATAAATACATGACATAATCCATTAAAAAGCTAAAGTAAATAGAAGTAAACCCTAATTAAAGTGTGTAGCAGCCCCTCTCCAAAGCACCAAGACGTCCGTAAGTACATAACAACAAGTACAATGGTAATATTTATAGGTGTGCTATTTTGGCCGTGTGTGGAGTAGGGTTGCATGTTACCCCTAATGTGAGGCCTCACTGGAAAGTCTAAACTTGACGTCCAAACTAATTTATGCACTTTTCCTTCAATCCTAAGACTTATGGTGTTCTTTCCCTTCAATTTACACCTTGTTAAACATCCATATATCATCAAAATAAACTCATGAAGCATCCTAAATCATCATACATCATGGATTAGAGCTCAAAACTACAAACAATCCATAACGATGAACTAGAAACTCAGGCTAGACTAGCCTCATCCACTTTGATCTTTACTTAGTTTGACTGTTGGATTATTCCAATTGCACTTTGAACACTATAAATAAGTTGTTCCACACATAATTAAACAATAATAACCTCAGGAACTCATTAAACATATTAGAATCCATCACGATTAACTAGGACAGAACCTAGCTCAAGCTAGTAACACTAGTTTTCTCGTTTAAACTCCAAGTGACAAATGTAAGTAGAAACTTGTTTGAAAGACACCAAGAACATTGTATTCAAGTACTTATACACTTAGATGCTAAAATTATATCATCATTAACACATTAAGCACATAAGTTTTCCTCAAAACGAGGCTAAAATAGTTAGGATAATAACACTAAGGCACATAAATTCACCTTAGATCATCACCCCACACTTAAAGGCTTGGCCATCCTTGAACAACTCCTTAGTACAAGCATTATAAGATGAGGAGACTCTACACTTCATCTACAAGAAATACACTCAAGCTAGTACTATAATGGTTACACAGAATACAAGTTTCTATACTAATCATGTTATGTATAGTTGAAAGCTCAAGAATAGTACTTCAAAACATCCTAGCCTCAAGAATTGACTCACCTAGTTTGAAAACTCATACATATTGATCAATCAAAGACATTATTTTATTTACCCAACTATCATCAAATATAAGCCCTCACAACAGGAGAGTTTCCCATAATCACTCACAAAAAAAAAATTATCACAGAATGGGTACATGAATAAAATTGTGCTCGCTCTCACACGGAATTCACAAGTTACACAAGATGAACCATAGGCCTTCCTTTAGTGTAATACTCCACTAATATTAGAATGTTAAGTCTTAGGATTAAATAGGTCTTTAAGGGTTGTAATGTAAGCTAAGGGACGGGTAGGAACTATTTTAGCAAGTAATAGTGACTGTCTTTCCTAAGCACTTTAATACATCACATTATACAATTAAGACCAATCTCTATCAACCAACTTTCACCTCTACTACCTTTGAAAATCTTTTGTTTTACCCCATCTCATCTAGCTCATTCACATACACTATGTTGGGAGTATTGTCTATTCAAGACTTATTCAATTTGTACAAATTTTTATTTTTTTCATTACTAAACTCCCAACCACAACACGTATCACTTGTATACACCAATAACTATCACTTTAGGGCTTTAATTTCACCTTTTTCGTACTTGAATTTCCAACTCCTTAACTTGATTAATTTTAACATAAAGCGCTTAGGAGCTTTGGATCAAATTAAGTTGAATCAAAGAAGGGAATAGGCTATATATGAGGCTGCTAAAGAAAAAAAGCTAAAGGCTCAATGAGGATTTACTAAGATTATGTACAAGGGTAGGTAAAAAGAAGGTATCAACTTGGCTATCAATTACATGCCTATATCATCTCCTAAATCCACACTCTTTATTTCATTTTATATACACACCAGGAAAGTTCTAGACATCATATACAATAAAGAGTTTATAACAACATCACACACATATGGTATATGTTCAACTCAAGTAGTATAAACTCTCAACTAGCCAATCACATGAATTCTATATTAATCCTACAAGTACAAAAGTCATAATCATGAGCCTAGGAGTCTCAAAAGTAGTAATTCACATAATCAACATGCTTTTACAACCAAAACACTTTCGTCATGCAGTCAAGTATGGAACCTATAAGAATAGCTTATTTATTCCTTGCATAAAAATTTTAAAAATTACCCAAAAACTGGGAATTTCACTACCCCATGCTTAAAAATCAACTTTGTCCCTAAAGTATACTTTAAAATTAGAGATAGAAATACTTCCAAAGGCCTCTAGGCCTAGCTAGTAGTATATTTACACATATATGGGGTACAGGGACCCCACACTTAGTTTTTACCATGCTCCTTAGCTCATGTTGTTTGGTACTCTGACTTTCCATCAAACCGTGACTCAACAAAAACAAAAATAAGTGAAGTAAAAACTAGAAATATTGAAAATAAAACCTACCTTAACTTGAGATATTTAATTCTATCTATTTCTCCTTTAGCAAAGTTCCAGGAGATGATATAAGCAATTCATTTTTTAATAAACAATTTGCACATTTGAATGTGCTCTGAAAGGGTTGTGCATCCTTCTTTGGTGCAAAACTCTGGAAACCTGTTAAGGAATTGTTGAGGTAGAATTTCTCTGATTCCTCCTAAATGCATCCACCATTCATAGAACCATCGAGGTATAACTGATTCTACCATGGCTGGCCAATATTTGACGAACCAAGTATGTCCTGGTCGAACATATAGGAAATTGAACCAAGCTGATCTGTAGTCAAACCAATTATAGGTTTGTGGCCTATGAGGCATAGAAAAAACATTGGGAGTGTGCAGATGATCTGCATACCAGCTAAAAGGGGTTAATACCTTCTTGATGGTGAATCGGGAGTAATCAATATGATTTGGATTCCGTTCATTCATTGTATGTTCGACTTCAATGGAGTCGGTATCTACCAGTATGGCTTCGTAATATCTTCTGGTCTTAAGTGGATTATCAGTATCCACAAAATTCTTGTCATTGTAAACTGGTCGTATGAGGTGCTCTAGAGGGTATCCTTCATATTCCTTATCTAGAGCCATCACTGGCATCACCTGGGTGGTGACAAATTTGAATTCTTCCTTTGTTGGAGAAGGTGGTACTGATTTAATCGCTGTGGGATCGACGGTTTGAGCAAAGGTCTCTGGGGCCTTCATAGCATAACTTTGTTTAGTTTGTAGCGATGAGCTGGCTGATTGTCCTTTTTCTAAGGGCAGGGTGGTTTTCAGATCTACCAATTTTGTAGGCATTGGTGGAGAGAGCTTTGGAAATTCCGTCAGAGCAGAATATCTATTTTGGAGTGGCGATTGCATTTCTGCCTTGAGTGTAGGCCTTTGTGGGACTGTTGACCGCAATGGATTTGCCGATGCTGAGGGAGGATCAAATGGTTTAACCATTCTGGAATGTTCCTGTTTGGTGCTTATGGGGACTTTCCCCAGATTTGTTGGTCTCATGGCCCTGTAAAAATTCCCTTGTTAGAAAATCGGGGAGGGAGTTATTTTCTCCTTTGATAAATTCAATTTGGAAATCAAAGCTAGATAGGAGAGCTTGCCATCTAGCAAATATCTGTTTTGAAACTAAATTTTTTACATTCTTTTGCAAGATTTCTTTGGCTGACTTGCAGTCAACTCGTAATAAAAATTCTTTGTTTACAAGATCATCTTGAAACTTTGTGATACATAGCACTATAGATAAAACTTCCTTTTTCACAGTGCTATAATTCTTTTGAGCTGGGTAAAGATAAACTAGTTCTATCTTTCAAATCTAAGTCAAGGCATCATAAGAAACCACATTAGTGTACATAGGAACATATATAGATATATTGATACTTCATGTATTGAAAAGGGGATCAAGGCCTTAGCATGCATGTCAAAATATCCAATCATAAAACATGAAGTAGAGGACTCAAACCTTCCACTTGTGTAGCTAAGGAAGTTTGAATTTCCCTGTTATATTTAGCAAGAGAACTCTAACCTCAAATCGTCTTACAAAGCATGTGAACTCTAACCATAATCCATTTCATTAGGCAAGGGAATCTAACCTCAAGACATTTCATTAGGCAAAGAACTGTAACCTCAAGCTATTTCATTGGGCAAGGGACTCTAACATCAAGCCATTTTATTGGGAAACAGACTGTAACCTCAAGCCATGACGACTATTAGTATTCGACATTGGGACTCTAACCCTTTGTCCATACATTAACATCCATTCAAATCAACACTCGAGAACTCTAACCCTCTTAGCCAATTCAAGAAATCATGAATACGATTGGACACTACACATGACCACAAGGTCTTCATGAACCATTTATCAATCAATAACTTTAATAGGACAATACCTTAGTTTCAACCATCATTCAAGTCAATTTGTAGTCATTAAGACCTATACAACACCATTCATTCTTCATTAGCATTCATATACCAAACCTTAGTTTAAGACACAATTCGATTACATGTTAGGGACTCTAACCTCTTTAACGAAGTAATCCACCAAACTCACCAACTAACTCATTACATGGACAACAAGGCCTTTAAAAGTCACTTACTAACCATTCTTACTCATTAAGACATTGCCTTAGTTCAAATCACTACTAGCATGTAACTAGTTATTTTTCTTAGACATTTTTACAAACATCTTGAGGGCATACCTTTACTATTTTTCTTATATTAGGGTTATGCATGACCCATTTTTAAAACCAAAATCAACAGGCACCCATATGTGCAAATCATCACCAAAAACATGTATAAACACAAGGTTAAACAATAGTAAACAGTACTCATCACCATGCATCAAAACCCTCCATATTTTATTTCAAACCACCATTTACAAATCATAATCAAGGTTTAAAATACATGATACTTCAGAAATAACAATAAGGGAAGAGTCATATGCCTTATACAACGTGGTTCACGGAAAGAACTTGACCCCTTCTAGCCTCTAGATGAACACTTATGGAACCGTAGCCTCCAATCTTCAATAGTGAATTAGAGAGTGTTTTTGATAAGTTTTCATCTTCTAATAAGTGTTAAGAGAGGCCACAACATAGTATATAACTTGGGGACTTAAGGTTTCTAGGGTGGGAAATGTCTGGAATGCCCTCAACTTAAAAACTAAAATTTAAGACTAGGAGGGTATGACCACTCTATATGAACTATACCCTAGGATATGCATGGTACCCTAACTCATACCTTACCTCACGTAGGGTCCCCATGATGACCAACATATGACCATATAGGGCCAAGTCATACCCTAAGTTACGAGAATTACCCTTGGAGTCGTACCTTGGTTGAGAATTATCAAGATCCTCCATAAAATATCATACGACTTGGCAACATATGACTGGTATCGTAACATATGACTAGGAGTGGCCAAATCATACCTTGGATAGAATTGTATAAACCTATACTGATCATCATATAAGAGGGTAGGTACTAGTCGTAGCCTAGGGTATGAGAAGCATACACCAACCATACCCTATCCATAAATTCAAAACTTAGGTGAATTTTCCAAGGTTTCAAAGCCTAGGTGTTTCAATTCTCCCCCACTTAGATCATTCATCCCTAAGAAGGCCACCAAACAACCCTTTCAGATGAAAGAGTTTAATCATAGTACTCCTAATGTTGAATTTCGCCCCAGGTGCTAACGGTGGAGGAATAATTGCACCCGTTGCACTTGCTCCATCCATTCCATCATCATCATCATTGAGGTCATACTGGACCGGCTGGTGATCTTGCCTTTCTCAGAACGGACGATTCCTGTTAGTATTATGTTGTACTGGTGCAGCTATTTGCTCTACACACCTTGGGTTACCAGGGTTTAGCAACTCCTCATCTCCTAAGTTTTAATCCTCAGGATTTGGATGTCGTACTTATTGACCGTTATTCTGTACATTCACCTAAGCTCGAGCTAAGGCTGCTAACCTGTTAGCCTCCTGCTAGTCTACCATTTTTTCGATTAGTTGCGGTTCTGGATTAAATAGTAATAATGGTTCTCTGGAACTTCTGGTTCTTGACATATACCACAAAAGTCCTGCAACAAAGAAAAATAACAAATAAACGTATAACTAGGAAACATGACTAACAATCAATTAGCATACAAATGTCAATTTATAATCGTATTCCCTGACAACATCGCCATTTTTTATAATGCTCAAACTACACCTTTCTTACGAGGATGTAAGCAATCATTGTCAATATATAACCCAACTAGGTTGGGGTCGAATCCCACAAGAAATATGGTGTAAATTTGAGTTATCTGCGAGTTAATCAACTGATAGTTAGCAAATTCCCGTGAATGGGGGGTTTTTGGAAAGGTAGAAAATACTTCTCAATTCAGTGTTTAGAAAAACCAAAGTTATGTTCACTACAGGTGTTGGGATTTGACAGACGCTAGTAACGGTTTAAGATTCTTGTCATAGGTAGGAACAACAGACTATCCTTGTCGAAGTTATGTCTAAATGTTTCTCAACTTGTTTAGATATTTAACCACCTAATTCTTTCGAACTTAGGGAATTTATATTTCAAAACAGGATATTATCTCAAGTTAATTAATCTTGTTACAACATTAATTATTAAATGGAAGTTTGATGTTTCCAAGTCCCTGTTGATAATTTGCTTCTTACTAGAGTTGATTTCTTATCTCAAGCAAATCACTAGTAAGCAAGGCCTATTATTTGCAACCAATAGACATAATATAAAATAATGGAATTAACAAGAAGTTTCTACAACTGTTAGAATCTTGAACACTTAGTTACATTACAAACCCAAACCCATAGATCCCACAACTCGGGTTTAAGGAATTAGCTACTCATAACGTAGAAAGCAACAATGCCAATTGTATTCACAGTATATAACTTACAGAATGATGAATATCCACAAGTGTTTCTCCTTCAAATCACAGTAGAAAATCCCCCCCAAAAAAGTAGTAATAATTTCTCCAAAAGTAAACTGTAATGTTGTCGAGAAAACCAGAAAGAAAACTTGATGAAAACGTGAAGTTCCAGCTCCTTGAAAAAACCCTAAATTATGCCTTAAATACTTCAGCCTAATTATAGAAACAAATCACAGATTATAGATATTTTCTCACACAGGTGATGACAAAGTGTGATGCCTCATTAGGAGTCTGACGACTTATCAGAAATGTCGTCACCTTCTTCTCCAAGTTTGATGATTTCTACCTTAGGCTAACAATGACACTCTGACGGCTTATGAGGAGTCTGACGACTTATCGAAATTATCGTTAGGTCCTCTTCCACTTTTATGGTTTCTGCCTTGGGATGACGGTATTCCTGACGGCTTATCAGACACCTAATGGCTTATCAGAGAATGTCGTGACACTTCTGCTCCCACTACCTCACACTATCTATAGCTGATGATGATTCTTATAACTTATCACAAAGTTGACGACTTATTAGAATTGTCGTCGCTTCTTCACTTGAAGTCCTATTCCCTGCCTAAGCCTAACGACGATCCTGACGACTTATTACAGGTCGTCGTTACTTCTTCTAACTGAATCCCATTCTCTGTCTAAGGCTGACGGCAACTCTGATAGCTTATCACAAGGCTGATGACTTATCAGACAAGTCATCAGCTATATTTCCCTCTCTACTTACTCAGAAATCAATTCTTTTACTTCCATTATTGCTGGTTCTCTTGCATCTTGACTTTTACTGCAATATCAAAGAGAAAACAATCAAAAATGACAAAAGTTGCTTAGGTCTTTGCAATTATTCTCAGTTAAAAGCCTCAAATATATTAGCATTTGCTCAGACATCACACATACATATACATATATATAGATATACCATGTCAGAATAGGGAACAAGATAAGCACGAACTTTGAAATCATTAACCTAGGTTGTGTAGCATAACCGTCATATAACAAGGCACCCACAGGCTATATGGGCCCAGCTCTCTCTTAGTCGGGAGGGCCCTAATGCGTGTAGCCACATGAACCAGAGAATATTTATAATCGTATATGTCTTTATGGGGGACTCGAACCTCCCAGCATAATCAAGGTGACTTAAGCACCAATACATGTAGCAAGGGGGATGCAAACTTCCCTTTCATATGTTTATTTGGGGAACTCGAACCACCCGATCACAAAGCCACCCGCACCGGCTGGCGCAGTTTCCAGTATTAGCCCTTCAGACACCACTTTCAAGGCCCTGCTACACATTCCTCTTTAAAGCCTAATTAAAAACCACCATTTAACACATGCAACCATTTAGCCAATTACTTAACAAAGGCACTTCGTTGGTATCATCATACCAACATCACTTGCAAGTGTAGAACATGCCATTACCATTAACAATCAACCATCCATTTATTTGACTTTAGGACTCGGATCCATCGTCTAACAAAGATGCTAGTTCAATTCAAAGTTAGGGACTCAAACCCATTGTTTAACAAAGACATAAATCAATTTCATGTTTAGGGACTCAAACCCCTTTTAACCAATTAAACCACCAAGGTTACCATTTAAATCATTACAAGGTCAACAAGGCCTTTACGAAACCATTTATCAACCATTCATATTCATTAGGCCAATGTCTTAGTTCAAACCAACCTGAACATGTGACTAGTTATTTCTCTTAGATATTTTTAAAAACACCTTAAGGGCATACCTTTACCAAGACCAAAACCAAAGAAAAATCATCAAGTTTAAGGTTATCCATAACCCATTTGTTAAACCACCATTACCAAGCACCCATATGTGAAACCACCACCCAAAACATGTATAAACACAATTTAAACTAAGCGTAAATAATACTCAATAATATGCATCAAAACCCTCAACATTGGTTCTCAAAACCACCATTTAAGAATTATAATCAATAATTTGTCGGTATAAGACGAACAAGTGATGTAGTATGCAAAATTGCATGACCCTAAACAAAAGTGGGCAACTTAGTTTTCATAAGCAATGGTCTTGCTATCAACTGTAAATATTTAATTAATGACTCGGCAAGGCCATTTTGAGTGTGAACATAAGGTACAGGATGTTCCCAATCAATAAGCAATAGTCATTAAATGCTTGGAATGAAAATTCTGCAGCATTATCAAGGAGAATAGACTTAATTTGATTATCGAGAAACTGTGCCCATAATCGTATTATTTGTGCTAATAATTTTAGAAATGCTAAGTTGTGAGATGACAAAGGCACATATGAAACCATCTAGAGAAACCATCTATTAGGACCATAAAGTATCTAAACGACCCACTAAGTGGGTGAATGGGTCCACAAATATTCCCATGTATACGTCTCAAGAACACGGGGGACTCAATCCCAACTTTTGTTGGTGATTGCCTCACAATCAGCTTGCCTTGATAACAAGCATTGCATGAAAATTCACTATTTGAAAGAACCTTCAAGTTCTTTAATGGATGCCCATTTGAATTTTCTATGATTCATCTCATCATTATAGATCCAGGATGTCCCAGATGATCATGCCAAAGTATTAAAGTATTGGAATTAGTAAACATTCGGTTTACTATAGAATGTGCCTCAATTGCACAAATCTTTGTCCAATATAGGCCAGAAGATAAAGCAGGAACCTTTTCTATGACACATGTCTGCCTAGAGACATTCTTGGTGATACCAAGATATTCAAGATTCATCTTATCAATTGTCTTGATATGATAACCATTTTTACGAATATCTTTAAAACTCATCAAGTTTCTCCGAGGCTTAGGAAAAAATATAGCATTATTTATGATGAGTTTAGTTTCCTTAGGCAAGATTATAATGACTTTCCCAAAGCCTTCAATCAAATTAGCACTACTAAAAATTGTAGTAACATTAATCTTGTCCATGTTTAGATGAGAGAAATATTTCTCGTCTTTGAATATCATATGTGTAGTGCCAGAATCAATCAAACAAATATCTTCATAATTGGACAACTTATTTTGAAAATTATCCATATCATCAAATAAAATGACATACACCAAATAAAATATATATTAAATTTTTGTACAAAGTGAAAGCATATACTATAAGGAATTGTTAATCACACTTTACTAAGCAATTAAGAAATATATATCCAATTAGTGCATGATGCAATTGTAATCATATTACGAAATGAGAATATTATTATATTACGTAATCATATGAGAATATTTTTATATTATAGAATGTAATACGTAATATATTTATAATTATAATTAGTAGTATGGAACATTAACATGTAGTAACAATATAATATTATTATATTATATTTCTTTAAAGAATATAATATTATTTTTTATATTATAGGAATTGGACACATATGGTAAAGGAAAAGCAAAAGCGAAAATTGGAGTACATAATCATTATTTTTCTCATAGCACATACTGTAATCTAGTTGAGAAAACAATTTAATTGATAAGGTTTTTGAATTTGTTCCTCTTTATCACATAAAAAAAACCACTGAGGCGTTGTTCACAAAGTGCAGCAACAAGGGTAAAATAAATTAATAAAATCTACCATAAAATGTACACCTTATCAAATCTACTACGAAGAAGAAAATTGACAAGCTTAGTCTCCCCACGAAAGGTAAATGGTTCAATTTAATAGTCAACTACAATAATATAATTAAACTAATTAATACTAATAAAAAACTAATGCTCATGCAAACAACTACTTTTACATGATTCTTTATTCACTAACTCTTATCAATGATAAAAAGGTTTAAAAAATATTCATTCTTCCATGTTTACGGAACCATCACCAATCAAGTGATCAATCTTTTCTTCGGGGTGCTCGAAAAAATCTACTACATCCAAGCTTGTGAAGTCAACAATATTTTCAGAGAGAAAGTCAACCTCGGGATTTAATTCTTTCTTCTTTGGTGATACTTGATAAAGATCAACCAAGTGCTTGAGAGGACGACAGTCACATGAATAATGTCCTTTTCCACCACATAAAAAACAAGTAATTGCTTTACGTTTCTCATCTTTTCTTTTTTTTATTCGATGAATGATTAACACTCGAAACAGAGTTTCTTTCTTGGTCATCACGACCACGACCACGTCCACGTCCACAACCACGTTTACGACCAGGGTCGCAACCTTTTCCACGCCTACCATGGTGAGCATGCACATCATTTACCTCTGGGAATGGTATAGATCCAATAGGTCGATTCTCGTGATTTTTCATCAACAAATCATTATTTTGTTCAACCACGAGAAGATGAGAACTCAGTTCAGTATACTTCTTAAAACCTTTCTCTCAATATTATTGCTATGAGAGCACATTAGAGGCATAAAAAGTGGAGAGCGTTTTTTCCATCATATCGTCATCATTGACCGTATCTCCACATAGTTTCAATTAAGAAAAAATTCTGAACATGACAGAATTGTACTCATGAACAGACTTATAGTCTTGAAACCTCAGATGCATCCATTCATATCGTACTTTTGGGAGGATGACTATCTTTAAGTGGTCAAATCTTTCTTTTAGGCTATTCCACAATATGAGTCGATTCTTAGTAGTAAGGTATTCAATTTTCAGTACTTCATCAAGATGATGACGCAAGAAAATCATAGCCTTAGCACGATTTTGACTAGATGTTGTATTTTCCTTTTTTATGGCGTCTCCAAGACCCATAGCATCTAGGTGGATTTTAGCATCCAACACCCATGAAACATAGTTCTTGCATGAACTTTGAAGGGCAACGAACTCACACTTCGTAAGATTGTTAGCCATATGAAAAAAAAAAGAAAAGAATAGTACCTTATCCTTAGCCTTCAAATTTGAGACGGTAGAGTCTAGTGCTGATAACGTGTTATGAAATAACTAAGAATAAAGAAGAAGAGTAGAGAGAATAGAGAGAGTAATTGTTATTTCTTTAGAGGGATAATTTACAATGAAGGAAATCCTTCTATTTATAGGAAAAATTTACTCCTAGTTTCTGAGTAAAAGACAGATTCTTCAAATCATAATAAACATCAAGTAGATCTTGATAGACATTCACTACAATTGATATACATTAATATCATAACAAAACTACTCCATTTATTGAGTTTGTCTTTATGTTTTAATAATTTACTAATCGGTAAATTCTCTTAGAAGTTCTCATTATAATATTCTATTTTAGATAAATTACATATTGTTTAATAAAAAAATCAATTGAAAGAATAAAAATTGACTATCTAATAATTCATTTTATCTATTAAATTACTTGTATTTCATGATTTTATTAATGTATCATCCAATAACATTATTGTACAAAATTTAGAGAATACTTATTCGATGACAAAATTAAAAAAATCTCTAGCATGTTGTTATCTTCAAATAGTTAAAATAATCTTTCAAAAAAAAATTAATACTATACACATATTTTTATTTTACGTGCTTTCAAGAATTTATTTTATTTATTACTATTTTTTGACAGACTTTATTTTATGTTTTGTTTTTGTATATTATTAAAATCTACCCTTTTATGAGTTCAGTAAACAAATATATTAATAAAATATTTAAAAAGATAAGATCTTTTCTATAATAATCATTTTTTACAAAAAAAATCTATTATTATTGTGGAGAACTTTTTTCCGTCGCATGAACATTTCATAACTCTTCTTTTTTTTTCTTACTATTTATATTAAATAATATTCTATGAAAGAAGTTTGTACAAATACTATGGGGATGAAGAAAAGGATAAAAAAACAGTTAAAATTATTTTGAACTTTTGTGATTATACAAGTTTATAACATACTTCTGATGAACCAATTATGGTTTACAAGTGATTTTTTTCTCATTATTTAATGAATTGCATATAATTTTTTGTGGATAATTTTATTCATTTCTTATGAAATATAAAAGACATATTTCAAATAGCGTAATTTAAAATTATTTTTTGTGGATAATTTTATTCGTTGCTTATGAAATATTAATGACATATTTCACATAGTGAAATTTAAAATTATTCATAATATTAAAAATGAAGGTAGTGGTATCAATCATTAGTAAATTAATTTTAAAATATTTTTTTGTTAATTGAAAATTGATATTCTTAAGCATAAATTTTGTAAGAACAACTAATTGATCCTTGAGGTTCATTTCAACAAACTTGACTTTTTTTTATTAATTTTGTATAAAATTATATATAAATCATCACATTTATTTAGAATAAATTTATGTCTTTTTATCAAATTATAATTATTTTACATATTTTAAATCATGTCATTACAAAATATCAAATCTCTTGAGTTTGGACTCGAGCTTACTACGAGCCTTAGAAAAGTAGTATATAGATATATAAGATAAAGATATAGATTTTTGGTTTGAAAAAGAGTTGCATGTACACGTATTTTTTAGCATGGTAAAATGTTTGCGAAATTATACTTTCTTTATTTCAATTTCTATGACACACCCTTCTTTTAAATCAGTACCCAAAAGTCATATTTCTATATTTAATAATAATAATAATTTAATATTAAAATAATTTCTATATTTTATATTATAATTTTTTTTTTTTTTTTTTTTTGTTAAACTTCGTACAAATCAAACTTTGTCTCACATAAACCAAAGACTGGACCATCAGTAGCAATTTCCATAAAGAGAGGAAAATGGGAGGGAGGCGTATTTGGGTAAAAGCTAAGATAACACGAAAATTCCCCAAAACCAAACTTCTATTTTTTCCACCCACACCCACACCCACACCCACACCCACCACCAACAATAACCGATATCATATCATCCAAAGGCGAGGCGGTGAATACACGCCTTGCACATTTCCTTTCATCTCTGTGATCCATCTGTTTTTCCTAATTTTTCTTCTTAAAAAAACTCACACTATCGCCGACCACTCATTTCATTTCCTCGAAATAAAAACCCTAAAGCAACATCGAACTCAAAATTGGTCAGCATTTGGTTTCGAATTCAACTTCAAATAATCCCGAGTATGGGGTAAATGAGAATATATACAAGGGGCGAATTTCTCGATGGAGTGGGACAGCAACTCGGATTTGAGTGGAGAAGAAGATGAGGTGATTGAGGAAGAACTTGAGGATGAATTAGAGGATGGGGAGAAACTAGGGTTTATGTTGAGTGGTGGTGGTGCGGCGTTGCCTTTTCCTATTGACTCGCTTTTGCAACCGGCGCCTTGTGGTTTTGTTGTTACTGATGCTTTAGAGCCTGACCATCCAATTATATATGTCAATTCTGTCTTTGAGATGGTCACTGGTTACCGTGCTGAAGAAGTCCTTGGCCGAAACTGGTAACTTTTTTCCTCTACAATTATCACTACTTTCATACTTTGTTGTATAGTTTTTTTTTTTTATAACCGTTGTGTCCTGGCCTGCTTGCCTTCACCCTCGGCTAATTCCACAGGGTACTTGGAAGAAATCATGTGGTGTTTTGTTTTTGTCATCAGTGGAATTTGAACCTAAGACCTCACGTCTCTCAAGCACTTCATTGACCACCAGGACACACCCTTGGGTGCCATACTTTGTCATATAGTTTTCGTTGCTTTAATGTCTTTTTCTCTTTGAATTTCAGATTTTTGTAGTTAAAATCTTCATTTTAATCAGGCATATTTGGAATTACAGCTGCTAAAAATTATAAATACCTAATAAGTATTCGATATACATATTGGAGGGTGCATCAATGACTTTTTATGTTTGTTGCCCATTGTTGTTAGTTTTTGTTAACTTACGTAATTCATAATATAGGTTCAATGCATTAAGGTTCAGATTATTTGCAAATCTTTAGCTTAATCTGTCATGTTTTGTTAGCTAGAGCAGGTATCAAGTTGTGGCAGTGATAGTTTACAATGGATTTGTTTGGATAAGGATACGATAATGGGTTAGTGTGTAGGGCAGGATGACAAACCAATTTAGGTTGAATGAAGTAATATGTGGCTAATTAACTGATTTTATAGGGATAAATATTAAGATGATGCTCATTTCTATGGCTTGATCTTAAAGCAGAGAAGGATAAGGAGAACGCAATGCGGATTATCGTCATAAAAAATGAATGCAGTGCGGACTATTGTGCTTCATTATTTTTGTAGTAGATAAGTAAAGGTCTACTTATATGCCTAAAAGAGATAACTATAGGTTCCTTGACATTTACCTGCTATTACAGCATGCTCTGACCTGACTTTTAGTTTTTTGATCGAACTCCTTGACTTTTCTGCCATGTGCTAAGTTAACCTCGCTAGTCTTTGGTTTGAGATTGCGACTAATTTTCCAATGCTTTAATCTGTTTCTTTGTTATTATTATTATTATTATTATTATAATTTTTTTTCTTTTTTGTTGGGGTTATACTTTTGTTATGAAGGGAAGAATTTCTCTCTCTCTTACGCTCCTCTCTCTTTCTAACAAAAGTTCTCTTCATCGTCTCCAACGTCTCTTTGACGTGACTACCATCTACGCCGGCATAGTAATATCGCCGGCGGCAGGTAAGTATTCTACCTTCTCTCTCCCCCTCTCCTCTCCTTTGGTCCCTCCCCCTTCTACTCCCCCATTGCTGCCAGTTCGGTCCTCTCGCCAACATTTGGGTTCCCACGGTTTCCACTTCGACGAGTCAACATGTCGGAATCCAACATAGCAAGCAAGATCTGAGTACTGGATCCACGTTTTTCGGTGACTTCAAACATCTGAACTTTATTTTACTGAGCTTTACTGTATCGCTCTTTTTAATATCTTCACTGTTTATAATTTGTGTCGGTTAATTTGTTGCAGAATATCTGTTCTGTATATTGGTGTCTAGCATCTGTTGTGCTTGAATTTTGGTTGTATTTTGTGTTTTACGTGTGCCTTTTATTGTTATTGCTGATTTAGCCTGTCCTGTTCTTTGGGTTGAGTAGTGGCTTGAGTGGCACATGGTGGAATAGGGTCATGTCCGGGGGTCATGGGGCCCTATGGGGCTGGGATCGGGATCGGGGGTTGCGGGTAGGTTAGGTCCGAGATGCAGCGTGCGGGTTATTAAGGGAGGGCATAAGAGAGCTGAGAATTTGAGGGTAGGGTCGTGGAACATAGGGACCCTACAGGGTAAGTCTATAGAACTGATTAAGATTCTTAAGAAGAGAAAGTGGGTAGGGTCCAAGGCTAGGGATATGGATGGGTACACGTTGTGGTATTCAGGTAGTGATAGACGTAGGAATAGCGTAGGTATCTTAGTGGACAAGGAGCTTAGGGGGCAGGTGGTGGAGGTTAAAAGGGTTAGTGATAGGGTTATGACTATCAAGTTGTTCTTGGGGGGTTACTTTGAACATCTGTAGTGCGTATGCACCACAGGTGAGCCTGGACGTGGAGGAGAAGAAAAGATTTTGGTTGAGGTGGTTAGGGGCGTGCCTAGTTCAGAGAAGATTTTCATAGAAGGGGATTTTAATGGGCACATCGGGTCGTTGTCGTTAGGGTATGATGATGTGCATGGAGGCTTTGGGTTCGGGGTTAGGAATGATGAGGGAGCTGCTCTTTTGGAGTTTGCGAGGGCCTTTGGGTTGGTGGTAGTGAATTCCAAATTTTCGAAGAAAAAAGAGCATCTGGTTACTTTTCGTAGTAGGTTAGCCAAGACCCAGATTGACTTTTTGCTGCTTAGGAAGGGGGATAGAACTTTGTGTAAGGATTGTAAGGTTATCTTGAGTGAGAATATTGCGACCCAACATAGACTCCTGGTGATGGACTTGGTTATCAAGAAGGGCAAGTTGAGTCGGGTGGGAAGGGTCGACCTAGAGTTAGGTAGGGCAGTCTGACTCCGGGTAGTGCTTTGGAGATAGGGGTGAAGTTGGAGGGGATGGGGGTATGGGATAGTAGGGGGACGTGGATAGTATGTGGGATAAGGCTGCTACTTGCATTAGGGAGTCTGCTAAAGAGGTGTTAGGTGTTTCGAGAGGTGGGTCTGGCCGGTATCGGGGGGATTGGTGGTGGAATGAAGCTGTTAAGAAGAAGATGGAGACGAAGAAGATGGTTTACGTTAAGTTGGTTGAGAGTAAGGATGAAGAGGAGAAACGGGTGAGTAGGGAGGAGTATAAGTTAGCTAAGAAGGAGGCTAAATTAGCAGTTACGGCTGCTAAGACAACAACTTTTGAGAGTGTATAAGGGGTTAGAGGAGAAGGGTGGGGAGAAGAGGTTGTTTAGGCTTGCCAAGGTTAGTGAGCGGAAGGGTCGGGATCTGGACCTAGTAAAGTGCATTAAGGGAGAGGATGGCAGAGTTTTGGTGGAAGACGTCCTCATTAAGAAAAGATGGCAGTCATATTTCCATAGGCTCTTGAATGATGAGGGGAACAGAGGTGTCGCGTTAGGGGAGTTAGAGCAGTCTAGAGAGTGTTGCGACTTTGGCTTTTGTCGGCGTTTTAAGGTAGAGGAGGTCAGTGAGGCTATTCGCAAGATGCGAAGGGGCAGGGCGAAAGGGCCTGACAAGATTCCAGTGGATTTTTGGAAGTTCTCTGGCCGGACTTGTTTGAGGTGGCTAACCGACTTATTTAACAATATTTTCAAGTCAGCAAAGATGCCCGAGGCATGGAGATGGAGCACGATGATTTCTTTGTATAAGAATAAGGGTGACATTCAGAGTTGTAACAATTACCGGGGTATTAAGTTGTTGAGTCACACGATGAAGATTTGGGAGATGGTGGTGGAGCGGAGGTTGAGGAAGATTGTGTCTATTTCAAAAAATTAATTTGGTTTAATGCCTGGTTGCTCCACGATTGAGGCAATTCACCCAGTGCGAAGACTAGTAGAGCAGTACAGAGAGAGGAAGAGGGATCTTGATAACGCTCGAACTACACCTCTCAACGAGAATGTAAGCGATCGTTGTCAATATAAAATCCAACTAGGTTGGGGTTGAATCCCTCAGGGAATATGGTGTGAACGTAAGTCGTTTACGATTTAATCCATTGATAGTTGGATGTTTCCAGAAAAAAGGGGGTTTTAGTTAACAAGTAATCGTTGGTCACTTTAGTTTAAATGTTTGTAATCAAGAGTTTATGAAAAACTAGAATTATGTTCACTAGGGGTTTTGGTACTTGACAGATGCTACTAGTGGTTCAAGATTCTCACGGTAGGTAGGACAACAAGTTATCTTTGGCGAAGTTATGCTTAAATGTCTCTCGACCTACTTAAGCATTTAATTACCTAATCCTCTCGGACTTGGGGAATTTATACACTGCCCAGATTTTACCTCAGGTTAACCAACTTTGTTACAACGCTGATTATTAAATGGAAGTTTAGTGTTTCCAAGTCCCTGTTGATAATTCACTTCCCACTATATTTGATTTCTTTCTCAAGCAAATCAAAACAGGTGTTATCTATCGTTTGCAACCAACAGACAATAATTAAAACACAAGAATTATCAAGGAGTCCTACTACCTTTCGAATCTTGAACACTCAGCACTTCATCAAAACCTACCCCTAGATCCCATAATTCAGGTTATAAGAATTTAGCAGCTCATGACGTAATAATCGAAGCAACTCGATGAATTCATGCTTTGAAAGATGAACTTACCAAAAGATGAATAGAAACTAGAGATTCTCAGATTACATCTCCAAAGAAAATCCCAAAATAATAATGATAATCTCTTTAAATTAATTGCTTTCTCAAGCCAAAAGAAGAGGGAGAAAAATATCAAAGTATCGTGTCTCAAAACTCAAGGTTCGGAACTCTTAAGAAAACCCTAAACAAGGCTTTAAATAATTCACCCTAATTATGGAAACAAAATAATAAAATTCAGAAATTTCTCGGATTAGGTGATGCCATTTGTGATAGCCTATCAGGAGGCTGACGACTTATCACAAATGTCGTCAGCTTCCTTTATGCTTTTGGTACTCGCTGCCTAACGCTGACGACAAACGGTGACGCCCTATTAGCTCCTTGATGACCTATCACAAATGTCGTCAAGGCTTTTCCTCAGCTCTCATGTTCTGCCTTAGGCTGACGGCAATCTTGACGACTTATCAGCTCCTTGACGTCCTATCACAAAATGTCGTCACAGCTTTCAACTTAGGCCAATTCTCTGTCTACTGCTGATGATGAAGCTGATAGCTTATCACAGGGCTGCCGACTTATGACAAATGTCGTCAGCCATACTTCGCCTTTATTTACTTCAGATTTCAGCTCATTTGCTTCCATTCTTGTTGGTTCTCTAGCATCTTAGCTTCTACTGCAAAATCAATCATAAAGCAATCAAAAACGACAAAAGTTGCTTAAGACTTCGCAATTATTCTTAGTTAAAAGCCTCAAATGTGTTAGCATTAGCTTACACATCAACACCCTCAACTTAAAACAATTGCTTGTCGTCAAGCAACTTAGCACAACTAAGAGAATACAAAGAACATTTGGCAGTCAATCATCCATATCATCTCAAAACACTTTCACCATCTCCAAAGTGAGTCAATTCAAGTACAATGAAGAACACCAATGCAACACACAAGAATCAAGATATGGCATCAATTCAGTTATAACAACCATGCATAGATCAGTATTACACTACCCGAACAAGTTAGTAACTAGTAATGTAACTAGTGTGCCCTCACAGATAAGAAATCCCCCTCATCTCATATCAGGAATTATATATAACCATGGGGACAATCAAAACACTCACTCTCAGAACGAAGTTCCAATCAGTGTATGCCAAGTACCATAGGCTTGCCCTTATTTTCATTACCCAGATTTTCAGATAGGTCAGCTAGGATCACTATAGGACTTCTCTTAGGCTTGTAATGTAGGCTAGGGGTTGGTATTATACTCGATGGTATTTAAAGTGACTAAGCTTCCTTGACACTACACTAGCTTTTTGGGGTTTCTCTCATTAGCCTTTTCCGCTCTTCTCTTTTCTTGATCACAATTATTTAGGATAGGTACAGTCTTTTCTCAATTACTTATTCTTTTTCACAATTTTTCTTTTTCTTGCTCTTTTCCTCTGCACCCAGCTTTTTATTCATTTCTTTTATGCTACCTTTCTTTATACTCATTCTATATCACGCACCCCTATGGTAGCCACCCTCAACTTAGGCCATTTGCCTAAGTCAAGGTGCACAGTGTCCAAGGAGGACCAGGGCCAAAACAGGTTCATTATGATCTAAATGAGAAGGTGACAGGTGTCATACAAAGAAATAGGCTAGTTAGTCTCAAAGCAGGAATCAAGGGATATGATACACATAGGGAAGGTCATTTAGGCTAAAGTGAGCTAATATTAAAACGGCCTATGATCCTTTCCTAGCCCCTATCCTTCAACCTAGGTAAGACTAATCGGACAAGTTCTGGCTTCAGCATACAGAGGGAATGTAGTCACATCTCACACACACACTTGGCGTACAGGTATATCGCACTCGACTACTCATTCAGTTTGTGTAGCTGTTTAGCAATGATTATTATGTTACTAGAACTAATGCCATACAAAGATGCACGGTGGTCACACTTAAATGCAAATCACTCAGTTTAAAGTAGTAGACCACTTGAAGAGGTGTTCAAAAATAACAAAAATAATTCAACTGCCTCAAGTACAAGTATTTCTCCTAGTTGATTACAAAATTTTACAACAAATTTACCCTACACCCTCAACTTAAAATCAAAGAAAATCTAAACTAAGGGTTAGAGTATACCTGGAATAGATTAATCCCGGGGGTCATGGGTTACTGACCCTGCTGCCGCATCTCCATCAGGAGCCCCTCTCTGTTCTGGTGCAGCTGTGAGAGGTTGGCCTTGGAAGGTTTCAAGCGGAGTAGGGGGTAGACCGAAGAAATGCTGAAGAGAAGTGATTAAGCGTGACTTGGAGCAGTTACAGCTGACTGAGGACATGACCCTGGATAGGAAGTTATGGAGGAATAACATTAGGATAGAGGGCTAAGGGTGTGAATGAGTCGCAGTCAGTATTTAGGTTGAACTTGGTGTCCCGTGTTTGGCAATGTACAATATGTTTGTGGATGTCGTACATATGTTATTTTATCCTGTTCTATGCTTTTGTTGCTCTTTCATACTGTCTTTTGTCTTGAGTCGGGGGGGTCTATCGGAAACAGCCTCTTGACCTCTTTCGAGGTACTGGTATGGACTGCGTACACTCTACCCTCCCCAGACCCACTATGTGGGAATATACTGGGTTTGTTGTTGTTGTTATACTTTTGTTATGAAGAATCAACCAAGAAGGTTGGGAGTTCAGATTCAAGGGCAAAACTAACTTTGTTTCTTTTGTTTGTTGGGATTCGGGAAGTAAAATTTAGTTGAAAGGTGTAGTAGATGTCTTATCGTGTAGCAACAGCTGCTACATGAGAAAAGATGGTGGTTGTTGTTGTTGTTGTTATTATTATTATTGGCTTAGCAAAATGATGGATGTATTGCAGACCAGGTTTTGTCACATTTGTGAATTTAAGGGAAAGTGTAACAAAAAAAAAATGAAGCAATACTGGTCGATGACAAAGGGAAAATGGAAAATACCTTACCTTTTTGGGGATGTTTCAATGACTGATTCCTATTCTTTCTGTTTGCATAACGTTAAGAATCTGGTCTTAAAAGGTCCCTAGAATTCTAACATAGATGATCCTATCATAATCTAGGACGTGGAGCGTCTGAGTTTTACGAAAGGTATAGTTGATTCACGACTCTCTGGTTTCGAATCTCTGACCAATATTGAGTTTTACGATAGGTATAGTTGATTCACCACTCATTGCAAACCGATATTGAGTATATGGTCAGTATCTTCTCTACTCTCCTCACACAAGCTACCACCAACTCACTAGAGCTCTCCTCTTTCTTTGATATTCGTTGCATTCCTCATGACACACCACACAAACAAAGAAATTGATTATTGTCGTTGCTATTTTGTGCCGCACTTTCTTCTAAACCTTCCCCTTACTTCAATGCTGAATTCATTATTCTTCTCCCCATTAAACATTCTATTTTCCCCACCATTTCCTCCATTTCTTTGTATAAAGTTTATCCTTCTTGAATTTTGTTATGACCCTTCTAAAGATGGAGAAGTCTTTATGATTCTAGATTTAGGAGAAACTAGCAAACTGGGACATACTGGGACATGCAAAACATGATATACTGAGATGAGGGGTGGGAAACAATGGTGTAGTTTCTCGAAGTCTTTTTACGACAAGCTTCTAATAAAGGAGCCATAGTTCCCACACTTCTTTACATGTATCCTAGAGTATCGAGAAGCTAAGTTGCTTGGACTCTCCAAAAATGTTGCCGTACCCGTGTCGGGTTCTTCAAAAATACCCAATTTTTGGAGGATCCGACACACACCCATAGACATTTTTGAAGAGTCTGAGCAACTTAGTCGAGAAGGGTGTATTTTTCACTTGGCTAGCAACGAGGAGGTGATACTTGACTGTTGGGAACACACTACTTTGTGGGAACACACTGGATTTGTTGTTGTTGTGTGTTCCCACAAAGTGGGGTCTGGGGAGGGCAAGATGTACGCAGTCCATACCGCTACCTCCGAAGAAGCAGAAAGGCTGTTTCCGATAGACCTCCGGCTCAAGATAAAGAATAGGCGACAAGGAGATGGATTACATAACAAAAAAGGCGTAAGGAATAATAAAAAGTAAATCAGAGCAATACGAAAATGCGAGAGATACGGCAACACGAAATAAGCAGATAGCGACTGAGAAAATATGAAAGGGACACCCACGTATAAGTAACACATACTCGCCGCCATAGACACCTATAGACACAGACCTAAGGTTACTAACCCGGCTACACAAGATCTCTCCTGGTGGCTTGCTACAACCCACACCCTCCCGCTAGCCTTCTACCCTTATCCGCGACCTCTACACCTTCCTATCTAGGGTCATGTCCTCAGGAGGTAATACTTGACAGTTGGAAAACTGATGTAGAGAGAGAGAGATCTCATATAAAATCGGTGTTTCACATATGTCGGTGTCTCATGTGCAAAAGTTTGGGTGATAATGTGGATCTTCTTCTTTTACATTGCAAGGTAGATTCACACTTGTCGTGAGAAATCCTGAGATAGTTTGGTCTTCAGTTGTAGAATCCATGCACGGTAGAGGAAGCTATATGTAGTCTGGAGCGTGGGATGTGGCTCATCTAGCACTTATGTGGACCGTTTAGAGGGAGAGAAATAGGATAACTTTTGAAGGAGTATAAAATTTTTTTGTCCAATTGAGGGGCATCCTCTTATCCTTTTTGTAGAAAATGGTGTGAATTGTGAAGGAATTTTTTTCCCCATACCTACAGTATTCCTATTTGTATAGAGGAATATCTTTGGTAAGGTTTTTTATTTTATGGTTTATTTGTTGTATACATTTTTTTGTGTGTGTCCTTCACTAATAAATTTTTCGTTACGTCATAAGAAGACCACATACAGTAGAAGGAAGTATCACTTTGATGCGAAGGATATGAATAAATGGTCAATGAAGTGGAAGAAGAACCCTGAAAATTCAGGTTCAAGTTCCAGCAAAGGCAGAAAAAGCTAGGTGATATCTTCCAATCTGCCTAAATCCTGGTGGGTAGAGTTCTCCCGGTTCCTGCACTGGTGAGAGGTAGTAGGTATCTGGTGGAATGGCCTTACGTGTATGCAGGTAAGATCAACACCTACCATCAGAAAAGGTCACTTTCATGGAGTAAATGCCCCGTAAGTAGGATCATCCTAAAAAAACAATTAACCAAGCAAATTGCCTACCACCAAGCCTCAGGACCCGCGAGTTTGTATTGATCATGGACTTCATTTTTCTTCTTGGTGGTTGTTGTTCGTTAAGGTGGAGATGGCAGCGCGGAGATCTTGTGATACATTATAAGTGATACCTTGGGCCTCATATTTCTTCAATGTTACAGATAAGTATTTCGACTTTTGTCTAGATCTAGTTGGTGGCTGAGAACCCAAATGGAAATAATGATGGCGACGCATAAATTTCAATCTTGTCTTTCACATGTAAAGTTTTTGTATGTTGTTTTTGGTGTTAACTCTTGGCAAAAAGTATAGCCGATGATGTTCGATTAATTTATCATGGATCATGACACAGTTGGATAAGTCAGCGTGGATCATATTTCTGGAAGGAGGGGGTGGGTCTTCTTGTATATTTTGGTACTGCGATCATTTTAAATCTCAACAGGATATTTGGATTGGATTAAGGGTTTTATTATTGGAGTGTAAGCAGATTGCACTGAATTCAATGGCACAGATATGCATTGCCACCTCGGCGAATTTATATGTAATATAGAGATGCTTATGTAGTTTTCAGCTGCTAATAACAGTGGATAGCAGTTGGTTATTTGTTTCATCCGAATTGTGCTCACGGTAAGAAATGAATATGGGATCAAAATCAAATGGTTGAAAGAGAGAAGTGGAGAAAGTGCTACTAGGGTGTTTTGTGATAGAAGGATGCCTTCTAAAGTGAGACTATAATTCAATTGTAAGACCGGTCGATGTTTACTGAAAGTCAATGTTGAGCTGCTGAAATTCGACACATTGCGATATGAGTGTCGTAGATATACGGATGTTGAATGGACACCATATTAGATTTAACAAGATTAAAATTGTATGTTCACTTGAAGGTGCAAGTAGCACAATGGACATAAGGATAAAATGAGAGAACGATCACTTGAGTTGGTTTGGTCATCTCTTGGGTTCGATGCAGACTTAGAGAAAAGTAGGACATAATAACAGAAAATATATATATGGGCAATAACAATTAATTGGGACTGTGTTAGTATGTTTACTTTAGGTCCTATGCTTTCTAGTAGTCTTTTAGCTTTTGGAATTCTATGCTAATAGAAAATATAGAATGTTTCTTGCACTCTATATTTTATTTTTATTCTACATAATGTTGGCCTGAAATGAATTTAACAGGAGAATCATGGTCAGTATTGACTTATATAGCTGACCCCAACTTGTCTGGGATTGAGGCGTAACTATAGTATTGTTTTATTGTAATTTATTGGTGTAAGAAACTAAAATTAGTCAAGGATATTTGATTTAACAAAGGCTACCCTACATGTGCTTCTCAAGAATTTCAAAAAGAGGCTCGGTGCCCGTCTTCTGGCTGCAAGCACCTAACATGAAATAGAACAGAGTTGCCATGAAAAGAAACATGTAGATACAGCTAATGAACGTGAGAAACTATACACTTCTGTTTTGGGATTGTATTGTATTAAGTATCAACCATTTATCCAAATATAGGGGTAAATGTTTGTGATTCATATTTTCTTTTGACTTATTGATCTTCCATGTGATCGTCATTGTAGCTAATATAAGCATGGGAATAACTAAATAAAATTTAATCACCACCTTTTGGTTTGGGAAGTACTGAAGATAGCAAACAGTTTTATTTAATCTGTATAATCCAAAGTTTAAATGGGTATATTGTCTTTCTTCTGATTTGCCTCCATCTTTGATGGTATTTTTAGCCCTCCTCCTCCCTCCGTCTTGCTCTTGTTTTTTTAAATATAGGTTGCATGTTCTGCAGTTGTATCTTTGTTATCAGTAAAATAGAAGGGAGTTCTGAGGATATTTACTTTCCCTTTTCTAGTTGTATGGGTAAATGTGAATACCATTTGGGCTGAAGGGCTCTGGGCATACGCAGAGGATGGTGAACAGAAGAGGACTAGAAAGATGAGAATTTGAGTTGATGGGTGATGATAGGGTCTGGGTAGAAGCATTAGGTTTGTTAGTCACTGTAGGTTTAAATGTTTTTCCAGCTTGGATAAACTATGATTAACAACCCCAGTGTATTCCTACATAGTGGGATCTTGGAGGGTAAAATGAACGCAGTCCATACCGCTACTACCTTCGGAGAAGCAGAAAGGTTGTTTCCTATAGACCCCCGGCTCAAGACAAAGAATAGTAAACACATTCGTAATAAAGCATGAAAAAAGATGGAATAATAGAAATAATACACCCACAAAGTAATACTTTGCCCTAATGAACCAAAGGCACCCTCACCCGAATACCCTCCTACTAGCAACTCCAACCTATGGACATATCCCTAAGACTACCAGCGCAGCTACCCCAAAGCTCTCCTAACTACTGGCTATGATCCACCCAATTCGTGTCCTCCATACCTTCCTAGATCAGTAAGCTGTAACTGCTCCATGTCATGTCTAATCACCTCTCTCCAGTATTTCTTCGGCCTACCCCTACCTCGCCTGAAACCATCCAAAGCTAGCCTCACCTACGAACTGGGGCATCCGTGCCCCTCCTCATCTCATGCCCAAACCATCTCAACCTAACTTCCTGCATGTTGTCCTCCACCGAAGCACTCCCACCTTCTCCCAGATAAACTATGATTAAATCAAGAATAACTGGACTACTCCCCATAATTTTTTGATTGGGTAAATTGAGATTTCATTAGACATTAATAAATGCATCCTGTAGATGCATGAATTCAGAAGCTGCAGCAAAAAAGAGTTGGCTTCTGATCAGTGCGACCTACTAAATGCTTACCGAGGAGCTAACAAAATAGAAATTACTAAGCAGAATTTTTTATTCGATAACTGACTAACTGAACAAAATTATTTATAGTATGTTGATTACTCCTGCAAGAAAATGTTCGTGAGATACTTATATTTAGGAAGGTGGCCAGGAGATGTAACTGGACCTACACCCCCATCTTGGATTTAGAAGCCAGTAATTATGTAATAACATGAAATGGTAGGTAAGATCCAGTGTTCAGGAATGCGATGATGCAAAGGAATGTGATCCTCTCTCGCTGCATGTGGCTGATGCAAGCCAACCTTATAGTAGTGGCCTCATCACAGGGTTATGCGAGATGCGAGCTTTGCGAGCTTATCATGTTTTTTTTTTTTTTTAGGTCAATTTTACTTTTAAGTTGAGAAAAGAGTCACTTTAGGTTGATTTTATATTTAGGGTCAATTTTAAATTAAAAAAAGAGTCCACTGCTGCGATTTTCTAGGGTTAGCTTTGAAGTCCACTGCTGCGACTTCTTCTTGATGAAGTAGACGAGCTTTAGAAGAACAAGAATTAGATGTTGAAACATCATTAATTTAGATTTGTTTTTTCTTTTTTTTCCTTGGTTTGTTTTGCTATTTTGTTGAATTGTTTTGTTATTGTGGTTTGTATTGCTTTGCTGGTCTGTTTCGCAGCAGGTGTTTCGGTGATCAAACTTATGATTTTGGTGTTTAATTTAAACTTTTGCTTATACATATCGTCTTCATTGTTGATTCTGTAATTGTTGTGGTCTTTTCAGCTCTCTTTACTGTTTGGATGTTTTGTTTAGTCTTTTTCTTTTAAATGGCGCTTCACTTAAGTGATGTGCTCGCATCGCTTCGCGTAATGCTTGATGCGGAACCTTGTCACTTTTTTCTTCCCTTGATTTGTTTCTTCCCTTGATTTGTGCAATGCTGATCTTTGCTAAACATGGTAAGAACTTCTAGCATTGATATATCTCAATAAAAGTCAAAAGATTGAAATATATTTTTGTCTTTAATTTTATTTAGCTCCTTTTAGCTAGAAATAGTGTGTAGAGAATCTTTTTTTGATTGTTTATAAGGTGGAGATAATCTTTTCTTGTAATTTGTGATGAGGTTTTGTCTGTTAGTCAGAGGTTACCATATCATTTTGTTAGAGAAGGTTTTACGTAGTCTATCTTTTTTGTTGGTTATAGAGTTCTAGTACTGTGACTCCTAACTAGTTTAGAACTTTACATTCCATAAAATTGGGCCCATTGTGTTGTCTATTTTGAAGACTCTGGTACACATGGTCTTATTTTTATATGGTAGGGCCCTACCCTCGAACCCCTTAAGCTGGCCCAGCCGTTGGTTTTGTCCACTTTGTCCCCCAACCTTATGGTTGGAGGTAAAGAGTCCTTTCCACTAGGCTATACCTCCTTTGTCTTGAATAACACGCAGCTTTTGAATGATACCTTATGACTTTCTCTTTCTTTCTTCTGTCTTATTTCTTTTTGTTCTCTCTTGTTTATTTTGTTCTCTCCATTCTTTTGCATTCCTCCCTCCTCCACTAAATCAGTTTAATATCAAAGCTCAAACCAATTCACTGTTCTGTTACACCCATTACCCGTAAAACTCATATTCTAGTACCAGAAATGATCCAATTTACAGTTCTCAACTGACATCCTGTTAAACTCATATTCTAGTACCAGAA
The DNA here is from genome assembly GCA_030864225.1 of Capsicum baccatum var. pendulum. Classification (NCBI taxonomy): domain Eukaryota; kingdom Viridiplantae; phylum Streptophyta; class Magnoliopsida; order Solanales; family Solanaceae; genus Capsicum; species Capsicum baccatum. Next base: position 102,430,694 of record CM061556.1, read on the forward strand.
ATGATTTTTACAGCTCCCAACTGACATCCTGTCATCATTTAAGTAGAAAGAAGCTATAGTAAGGAGGCTTGATAACAATAAACAATACTAGTAAGGAAGTTTGATTCCTCATTCTTTCGATCTCTCTTGGAAGTTGGAGAGCGTAACTACATTGCATGAGACAACGCTATAAATTTTTGAAATTGAACATTTTTGGGAAATGGAAGACATCACCTATAAATGGAAACTCAATTACTCTAAGTTGGCGGTTCAGAACTTCATCTTCAATGGGAGTATCATTGCTTGATGCTACGGGGACCAGGAGGATCAGTTTGATTCCATTTTCAAATCCTTTATAGCTGGACTAGCAGTCTTAGTTGTTTAGGCTAGTATGCTCCAGCTGAGAGTGAATTATCTGTCTGAATAGACAAATGCAATGTTCTTTTATAGGGTAAATTAGTTTATTACTTTGGAAAACCTTGCATATAAGTTGTAGCCCAAAAAGCAGAGAACCTTCACACACGCAAAAAAAAGTAAATCCAGTGTTATTATGTTATAATATCTTTTTAATATTTTTTAAAAATATTCTTTTTAGTTTTAAAAAATCAGAGATGATCTTACCCGTTTTTTTTTAAAATCCAAGGTGGGCCTAAGAAAAATCAAATGTCTATTCAAATCGGGCCCAAAAGTGACCCGGTTCAGCAAAAGCAAAGCAGACAACAAAGGAAAAATAAAGATAGAAGAGAAAGTTAAAAAGGGAAAATGATCTTTATCTGTTTAGTCATAATAAGGTTTTATTTGTTAGTTTGAGATGATTATGTCTTCTAGTTTGAGATATTGTTTTATCTGATATTTTCATTTTTTTGACATATAGTTCTAGTTTTTAAGACTTTTAACTTGTTTGGAATTTTACTATCTTATAAATAAAACCATTATGTACTTTGTTTAGAAAACTTGAATTACACTCGACATGATAATGAAGAATAACCTTACAAATTTATCTCTTGAATGCTCTTCTCATGCCCTATATTATCATACTGGCGTTGTTTTCTACAGCTCAACTTATACTCCTGCAATTCTTTTTGTCATCCTTTACTTTGGTCCTCCTAAATGCCATCTTTTGCCTGCTGTCATGTTTCATATTAGGCAGCATGTCTCATACTAGGTGAACTGATTGTGATGTGGTTGTTAGACTTTACATGAAAGAATAAATTGGAGGTGTTGTTTTGTTTTGAGATGACTCTGTGGAATAGCTAGAAAGCTTAGATGTTGCAGCACTTCAGTTCCAATAATTTCTATAGCTTGAATTTTTTGTGTAAGCTTGATATCAGCTCAAACATGGGAAGAGGGGTGGACTGAGATGTTAATGTGGTTGTTAGTCTTGCGGTTAGATGAACTTCTCCACCGTAGGAGGTTAATTGGACCTTGCACAATTTTGGGAGACCTGGAGACAGACATTGCAAAAAGCTAGTGATTAGAGAAACATGGTTTATTATTAAAAATTTTGTTTTTGTGAAGCAAACGAGGGTAGGTATTTGGAGAAAGACACTTGTTGAGATTGTAATTGGATGGATAATTTTGATATAGGAGAAACTCGACTCTACACCTTCAAAAGCTCTTCGTATTTCTCTCTCCACACCACCCATATTTACACAAGCAAAATCAGGTTCCAAGCCCTTCGTCTCCTCCTCCTCCTCCCATTCTTTCAGTTGAACATCAATTTTTTCACCGTTTTCGGCACTGTCCAAAGAGTGCCACCTAAGCAAGTCGCACTATAGTCTCATGTGAAGTAAAATATGATCCACGTCCTCACTTGCCTCCTCACGCATGTAACACCAACTCAACTTTCCCTTTTCTAAGGTTTTTCCCCATCAAGATCACCCCTCTAATGGCTAACCAAGTGAAGAAACACACTTTCCTCGGCACCCTTGGAACCCATATTGCATTACATTACATGGGAATTCAACCTCCTCCCTAACTAATAGTCCCTCATAAAAAGTCATGTTGAACACTCAATTGTTTCCCAAGCCCCACTACCAAATGTCAGGATTATCCACTAGATTGAATTGCCTACGCAACTCACTTTCTAATCTTGAAAATTCCTTCTAAATCTCAAGTCCCAAAAAGTCTCCACATTTCCCCCTAATTTTGTTGAATTTTACCATCTCTTTGACAAGATATTTTGTACAAGTTTTGAAATTCATTTTCAATAGCATATTCCCACACCAACTATGTTACCAAAAAATAAACATTCCTCCATCTTTGACTTCGAGTGCGGTACTTTTCACCAATACACCCATCTCCTCGTAGTATTCCTCCACAGTACACCTAAAAGGCAGAATGGTATGTCTAGTTTTCCAAGTCCCCCCCCCCCCCCCCCCCCCCCCCCCGCGGCCCTCCCCGTGATCCCGTATTATCAACTATCACTCCCTTCCACAAAGCGTATATAACCCCAAACCTCCATAACCATTTGCTTAATAAAGCCTTATTAGAGACTTCTAAATTTTTAATTCCAAGGCCTTCCCATTTCTTAGGAGATTTGATAGCTCCTACCGCACCAAGTGAAACTTTCTTGCCCTATCTGCACATTCCAAAGAAAATCTCTGAAACTTCTCCAACTTCAGTGACCATAGTTGGAGCTTGAAATAAAGACATATAGTTAGTGGGGATGGTCAATAATATGCTCTTGATAAATTGTTAGTGATTTCGGATAGATTGTTCATAGTATTACTCCGTGGGTGTCTTGTTTCTTTTTATCTAGTGTTGGGTTACCCTTTCAGGCAACTCACAAAACCCTTTCAGCTCTTTGCCCAAATATCTCCTCAAATCCCTCAAATTCCTCAAATCCATCGACTCCATTGAAGATCTTTGTCCAAATATCACTTCCGAGAATCTTGTTTCTCGTTTCGGAATGCAAATCATGAATTTCCTGAAGCACATCAACTTCTTGCCAAAACTATCTCGCTTAAGAACTGTCTGAAGTAGGGTTTTTATATCGCCTCAGGAATTTTTTGCTTTGTGAATTTCTTCTTAGGTAGGTTCAGTAATTTTGTCAGTTTTATATGAAAATTTTTTTAGGTTCCACTCGTCTTTTTTCTAAACCTGTTTTTAATTCTGTTGAGCTGAAGCTCAAATGGCAGATAAAAACATGAATCGATTTTGTTTGTCTGGAAATTATTTATGTTTAGAACAACTTTGATATTCGTATGAACTCAGTTATCGAAAGTCTTTTTTCTAAACATGTTTTTAACTCTGTTGAGCTGAAGCTCAAATGGCAGATAAAAACATGAATCGATTTTGTTTGTCTGGAAATTATTTATGTTTAGAACAACTTTGATATTCGTATGAACTCAGTTATCGAAAGTAAAAAAAATTGGTAGTTTTAATCATTAAGAGATTTATCTCCTTATGACTACTTCAACAAGTTCAGATATAGAGAAATTTGTTAATGAAAAATTGTTACGGAAGTCTTTTAGGTGCGACACCTTTGGAGAAGCATTAAAAGGCATGTTTCTGTCTTTTATTGCTCGAGACTATTGGTTCCTTGAGATTTTAGTCTTATGTACTGGTTTGAGTGCAAGAAGCATGAAATTGGACTTGAACTCCAATTCAGGTACTAGTACTTCCATAAAGCTCTGAGAAGTGGAAAATTTCTAATTTAGAGGTGAACTTATGGGTACATAATTTTTCATGCTTCCTGATTCTTATCTGCAGTTTGGTTGATCTCCGTTCATCAATGGATATGAATATCTTTTTCTAACACTATTATATTCAGATTCTGGGATTAGAATGGGAAAAAGAGCTTTTGGAAACTATCAGTGCTAATCACCATTAATCACCATGGTGATGAGTGTTGGCCAGTCAAGAACCCCCATATTCAAAGATTGAAGGTGGCGGAAATGAGAATGTTGCGTTGAATGTGTGGACTAACTAGAGAGGATAAAGTTAGGAATGAGATTATCCGGGAGAAGGTGAGAGTGACTTCGGTGGAGGGCAAGATACGAGAAGGAAGGTTGAGATGGTTTGGGCATGTGATGAGGAGGGGCACGGATGCCCCTGTTCAGAGGTGTGAGAGGCTAGCTTTGGATGGCTTCAAGAGGAGCAGAGGTAGGCCTAAGAAATACTGGAGGAAGGTGATTAGGCATGACATGGAACTGTTTCAGATTACCGAGGACATGACCCTAGACAGGAAGGTGTGAAGGTCGCGGATTAGGGTAGACGGCTAGGGTGAGTGTGTAGGTAATCGCTAGGTGATAGGGGAGTTTGGGTGTGGTGGGTGTTTTAGGCCTGTGAGGGCATGTTACTACCACATGGGCATCTATGTTATTTCATATTCCGTATTATTCGTATTTCTCTTATTTCCCATTTCTCTGAGACTTGGTGTTCTTATTTCTCTCTCTTATTTTTGTTATGCTATACAACGTGTTTCATGTCTCATTACGACCTTGGTATACTATTCTCTATCTTGAGCCGAGGGTCTATCGGAAACAGCCTCTCTACTTCCTCGGAGGTAGTGGTATGGACTGCGTACATTTTACCGGCCCCAGACCTCACTTTGTGGGAATATACTGGGTCTGTTGTTGTTGTTGTTATTGTTGGGTTACCCCATTTTGTTATTTATTTTTATTCTCTGCTTGGTATACAGTTATTATCCCTGAGCCGGGGGTCTATTGGAAACAACCTCTCTACGGAGGTAGTGGTATATATATGTATAGATGTGTGTGTGTCAAAATTGATTAAATTGCTATTTTTCTTCAGAAATTTATCAAAGGGAGTAAGGTGAAGATTAGTTTTGTTTATAAAATATTAATAATCATGGTAAAATAACTATCTCAACTGTGCAAGTTTAAAAGCTCATTGGTCCTAGTCTTTTCTTGACCCTCTGAATAGCTGGATTCTGCACCACATGATCCTTGTTCGAAGCACCTAACGTCACTCCCAGGTATGCAATTCAATACTCGAGCAAGCGATCTAATGTCATTCACCTCCCCAACAAGAAAAATCTCACACTTCCTCAAATTAATTTTAAGAGCTGACACTGCATGAAACCAAGTTAGAATTTGTCCTAAAAAATCCATTTAGGTCTCACCTGCAACACAAAAAACCAAGGTATCATTCACGAACATCAAGTGAGACGCCGATACTGTCCCCACACCCCCAACTGCAGCATCAGAACCCTTTAAGTAACGCCCCAAAACACCATTACCATCCTGCTCAAAGTATCCATAACTAGAATAAACAACACCGGTTATAGAGGATCCCCTTCTCAAATCCCTCGAGTTCCTGGAAAAACCAGCAAGGGTTACCATTCACCAACACAGAGAATCCCACTGAAGAGATGCAACAAAAGATCTATTTGCTCCACTTCTCCCCAAATCCCATTTGAAGCATAATGGGATCTAGGTATTTCCAGTTTACATGATCAGTTACCAAAATTGGATATGTTGGCATGAAGTGAATTTAGTCCATATTTCTGCTGTTTGATTGGTTACAAAAGAAAGTAAGAATTACTTTAACAGTTGACTAGATAGACAATGTCACATGGTTTTTACTTTTTATGTTGCTAGTCTTTTTGATTCAGCCTTGGTACATCATAGCATGTTTCTATCTCCCATCTTCGTGGTTGGTGTTCATCTCTTTCTTTTTCCTCTTTTAGGGGTGTGTGTCATTTTCCGGATGATAGGAATGTGGACATATTGTTACTAATAGTAGAAATTAGGATCAAGTTACAGTATTGTTGGGCTGTGATATGATATATGAATGAGTTTCGGGGCCGGGTCATTGCTGATCTAGAGATATTTGAAAAAGTTGTCGTCAGAAACTACACATGCTATATGTTCAAAATCTTCTTCTATTTCTTCAAGTGGTCACATGTTATCATTGTAAAAACCAATTATCTGATGCAATGTTGCTTCATAATATTTTCTCAGGAACCTGAATAAGGTGAAGCTTTAATCAACCCTATGGTCATTGTTCCCCAAACTGTGTTTCTGCTATGAATAACAATTGAAAGTGGGTTTTCTTGTGTATTGTATGATTTATGTGTTTTCTCCTTCTGTGAAAATACAAGTGCTGCATAAGTACAATTAACTGCAATCCTCCAGACACCACTCCCAGTCGTCCAACAGAAAGTAACAACAACAACAACAAACCCAGTGTATTCCCACATAGTGAGGTTTGGGGAGGGTAAGATGTACGCAGTCCATACCACTACTCCCAGGGAAGTAGCAAAGGCTGTTTCCGATAGACCTCCCGGCTCAAGACAAGGAATAGTAATCAAAGTCATACCAAAAAACCTAAAACAAGACAAAACATAGAACAGAAAGTAAAAGAAAAGAAAAAGAAAGGGAGTTGTCATAAAGAAAACAGGGAAAGGAACATACTTTAGAATTCCAAATAAAAGAAGAGAAATCCCCCAACAGAAAGTAAAAGAACAGAAAAAGAAAGGGAGTTGTCATAAAGAAAACAGGGAAAGCAACATATTTTAGAATTTCAAAATGAAAGAAGAGACAAATGTTAGGAAGACGTGTGCTTTGGAAATCAGAAGGGTTGTGTGATTTGGAATCACTTGCATAGTGCTGTCAGTGTACTTCAGAATCAGCTGTTAAGACTCGTGATTCAGATTTCTCTGTGGAATTTTTGATCGCATTTACAGTGATTCTTCTTAAATTTGTATGTAGTTATTTCTACTGTTGTCAGTACTTTGTGGTTAGGGATGACAATGGCGCGGTGCGGGTTTTAGGCTATGTGGGTGTGGTGCGGGTGTGGGGCGGGTTTAAGTAATTTTTTTTAAATGGTGCGGGTTGTGGGTATATGCGGGTTTAAACTAAAAAAAACTAAAAATTAATATTTTTTCTCGTAAATCTACCTTAAATTATATGTTTTCTCCACTTAAAATTTTATGATACTTAAAACATCATGTATAACACTACAAATAAACAATTTTATAACTTTTTAAATTTCTTAATTCATTTTAATGAAAATTTGTTATTTGATCATTACTTGTACACGTGATACTTTTCTAATAATTTCTTAGTGAAGTGATATTAATAGAAATTGGTTGTTACTATTTCCTAGTATTGAAAATATTATGGTTTTTAGTGGAGTTACAAATTTTTCAAAAAAGGATAAAAGCAAAAATGTAGGGAGGTGCGGTGCGGGTATGTGTGGGTATGAGTATGGCGGGTTTAAAGGTGATGCGGTGCGGTGCAGGGCGGTTTTAAAATTCGCGGGTTTAGAAAAAACCCTCACCGCACCATTGCCACCCTATTTGTGGTCTCTTCATAGTTGTAGAAAGACTTTATTTTGTGCGTGGTGTATCCTTTATAACCCCACTTCAAAGACTCATTCTTACACTTACTGGTTTTTTGTTGTTTCGCCAGTCGCTTCTTGCAATGTAGGGGCCCATATGCCAAACGAAGACATCCTCTTGTGGACTCAACTGTAGTTGCAGAAATTAGAAGATGCATTGACCAAGGGATAGAATTTCAAGGCGAACTGTTAAATTTTAGAAAAGATGGATCTCCCCTGATGAATAGACTGCGTATGACTCCAATATATGGGGATGATGAAGCGATAACTCATGTTATTGGTATTCAGTTCTTTAAGGAAGTAAATATTGATTTAGGTCCACTTTCAGGATCCTTGGTGAAGGAGCCCACAAGATTATTGGATAGGTATCGTTCTGGTCTTTCTTCTTGTGGACCAGTCTCAGAAGGAAACCGCGCTATCAATCGTGGGGTTTGTGGTGTACTGCAATTGAGTGATGAGGTCTTAGCACTCAAAATTCTTTCACGGTTGACCCCAAGAGATATTGCATCTGTTGGCTCTGTTTCTAGACGACTTTATGAGCTGACTAAAAATGAAGATCTTTGGCGGATGGTCTGTCAAAATGCATGGGGTAGTGAAACAACTCGTGTGTTGGAGGCGGTGCCAGGAGCTAAAAGATTGGGTTGGGGTAGATTGGCTAGAGAATTAACTACTCTAGAAGCAGCAGCTTGGAGGAAGTTGACTGTTGGAGGTGCTGTTGAACCATCACGCTGCAACTTCAGTGCATGTGCAGTAGGGAACCGTGTTGTACTCTTTGGTGGAGAGGGGGTAAACATGCAACCAATGAACGATACTTTTGTATTAGACTTGAATTCCAGCAATCCAGAGTGGAAATATGTCAAAGTCAGCTCTCCTCCTCCTGGCCGTTGGGGGCACACACTCTCTTGTGTGAATGGATCTCATCTTGTTGTGTTTGGAGGATGTGGAAGGCAGGGTCTCTTGAATGATGTCTTTGTGTTGGATTTGGATGCCAAACAACCAGCATGGCGTGAAATCTCTAGTTTGGCACCTCCGCTTCCAAGATCTTGGCACAGCTCCTGTACCTTGGATGGAACCAAGTTGATAGTCTCTGGTGGTTGTGCAGATTCTGGTGTACTTCTCAGTGATACTTTCCTGCTTGATCTGTCTATGGAGAAGCCTGTGTGGCGTGAAATACCAGTGACATGGACTCCACCTTCTCGTTTGGGCCACACACTCTCTGTTTATGGAGGCAGGAAAATACTTATGTTTGGGGGTCTTGCCAAGAGTGGTCCTCTGCGTTTTCGATCAAGTGATGTGTTCACAATGGATCTCAGTGAGGAAGAACCCTGCTGGAGATGTGTTACAGGAAGTGGAATGCCTGGTGCGGGAAATCCCGGAGGCGTTGCTCCTCCCCCAAGGCTTGATCATGTGGCAGTAAGTCTCCCTGGTGGCAGAGTTCTGGTCTTTGGTGGGTCCGTTGCTGGTCTCCACTCAGCCTCACAGCTCTACATTCTGGATCCAACAGAAGAGAAGCCTACATGGAGGTTATTAAATGTGCCTGGTCGGCCTCCAAGATTTGCTTGGGGACATAGTACATGTATTGTTGGTGGAACTAGAGCAATAGTCCTCGGAGGTCAAACCGGGGAAGAATGGATGCTCGGTGAGCTGCACGAACTCTCTTTAGCAAGCTCTGTTGTATGAATAAAAAGAAAGGTAATAATCAAGAGAAGGTGTTGTGCTGAATTCACAATGAAAATTTTGCCTCTAGAATAAAGGGAGTCCTAGTGCAAACTATTGTAGTGCGGTTTTTGCATTGGACCAAATGCACAGTTGATTAGCAAAGTACCTTTTGAGTTGGTGGCTATCTTGTTTATTCTTGTGTGGCTCATAGGCCATGCTGAGCCGATCTTGTTGAACAGTTGGTCTGAATTGAGCTTAATTTTGCAAGGTTTGCATGGAATATTTCGCTTGATGCACTCGAATTATTCACCCGTTGAAAGCTAGGTGTAGCTTGATAGATCAGTAGATTATTCTGTATTCTTAGGTTAGTGTGTATTGTGTATGGATGTGTGTGTGTTGTTCAAGTCCTGTAATTTGAATCCTGTGGGCCAATATGCAAAAATAGAAGTAAAGGAAAAAAAAAAGGTAAAGATTTGCAGAACCGGATGCATGGGTGTCTGTATTAGATTTATAAATTACCCCTTGCTTTGTTTAATAACAGTTCACGCGACGACATTTTTTTTCCGTTAGAGTATCTCACACTCAAACAGCTTAACAGCATATGGAAATTGTTTAGGACGGTCTTTCCTGTATAGGGTTTTTTTGGTTTTTGCCCTCACGGGTGTGCACATGGATGGTATCTGTTTAAGAGTTATTCTTATAATGCTGTGTGGCGGCTTTGCAGTGTGGCAACTTTCAGAGTAAGAAACTTGTTCCCGGATTGTTTTACAAAGTATTTCTATTCGTGTTTACTGTAATTGTTGTGCTTGTGTACAACTTTGTTTTTGTTGACAAGGGAACCCACAGCCAATACCCTTTGGATGCCTTCAAGAAAATTTTGCTTCATATGTGATAACTCTCAAACTACACTCTAAATTCCGCTTCAGTGTAATAACTCTCAAACTACATTGTAAAGCGACTCTCAAACTACATTGTAAAGCGGCAGTCATAATTTTTTACTTGGAATAGTATGAACTAGTATTATTCGTCTGTCAAAAAACAAAATAAATAATGTCAGCCAATTGTGGCTCTTATAGTTTCATATCCGTTCCTGTTTAAGGTTTTATGGTCACTGACAAGAAAACTGAATACAAACTATATACCGTTTTCTTGGGGAACGTTCCTGTTTAAGGGTTTATGGTCACTGACAAGAAAACTGAATACAAGCTATATACCGTTTTCTTGGGGAACGAACCAGGTAATACATGCGTTTTTTCTAGTTTGTTGAAGCAGATAGAAGAGTTTCTTTGAGTTGCTTCCATCGTTGTTATTGTCAATTGAGTCAAGTAATTTAATAGGCGTTTGTCCATAGATTTAAAATTCACTTTTTTTAAAAAAAAATTTATGGAGTTAAAAGATGTTTGGTTATATTTTTGGCAAAGAATGTTTTGGAGTTGTGTCCATATTTGAACATACTTAAATACAATTTTGAAAGTGAGAAGTGAGTAGAAACACAAATTATAAATTGTTTTTCAATTTTGAGATACAATTCCAAGTGAAATTATTATGGTTAAATATTGCTTCTCCAATAAAATGAAACTCATTCGAAAAAAGAGTGATTGTAGTTCAAGACTCTTCAGCTGAGTCATCCATGTTAGAACATGAACAACGGAAGCAATTAGTAAGGATTAATTTAACTTACATAATATCTAGATAATAAAAAAATTGAAATACAGAAAGTTATTTATTGAAGCTTTCACTCAATTCGTTTAACGTCTTATTCGCGTTGCCTGTCAGGTTTACAATCTTTTCCCAAAATCGCATTAGCCTTTTTCAATCAACACTAGGGGATGGATTCAGTCAGCGAAAGTTTGTTGTAGCTTGATTCTTTACTCATTCCATAGGCTTGGAGTCAGAAGTCCTATTCTTCCCAACATGACAAGTGATTATTTTTTTAAAAAAAGAGGAACTTAATAAAAAATTAGCCCCTATTTATTTTCAATTTCTATTAAAGAAGGGAAGAAAAAGAGGTAAAACGTTTTTCATTACAGGTTTAATGCCAAAAACGTTTTTGGTCTTAATGTAACCATAATGCCAAAAACTGATTTTTATTCACTCTTTTATTTCTTACCAGTTTAGGTATACGCGCCTTGTGCGTGTACTTCACTTTAATAAATTTAAACATAACACTAAATAAGATATTTTTTTAAATAATAAAGAAGGATACAATAATTAAATTCAACATCTTTTGAACATGTAAAGATGAATGAATTTATTTAATTAAATTTGATATTTACAAAAAAAAAATAAAAAAAATTCAAAGTCAATCGAAATTTATCTACCATCTATAAATTACAACAAGACAATACAAAGATAGAGATATCAAAACAATATAATTAAATCAAACCTTTACAAAAAAATTTCCTCAAAGTCGATCGATCATCTACCACCTATCAACTACAACAAAATAATACAATAATAGAGATATAAAAATAATACAACTAAACCTATTTTTTACGCAAAAAGAAAAAATCTCAAAGTAGAGATATCAAAATAATACAATTAAATCTAACCTTTACCTAAAATCTTTTTTAAAGTTGTCCGACATTTATTTAATCACCTGTAAACTAACAACAAAATAATACGATAACAAAAATATCTAAACAATACAATTAAACCTAATCTTTACACAAAAAAAATCATAACTTATTATTTGATTAGAAACCACTAAGTTGCTCAATAACGAAAGCTAGTTATTCATGACCAACAAATCCAATGTAATGTAAAAGAAAATTTAAAACCTAGAAACAACAAAGTCACAGTGTAGATTCAATAATGAGTTACATATATACAAACATGAAAAGATGTTTTGTTATTCTTGATCGAAAATCAACGTAATCAATTTTTTTTTTGAAACCTGAAAATTAAACCAACACATTATATCAGAGATCCAATAACAAAACTATTAACAAACATAACTGGATGATTTGTTACTCTGGTTAATAAAATTTAAACGTAATATAAATAGAAACTTGAAATTCAAAAATTATAAAATAACCCCAAAACAAAGCTACAATCACAAAATTTTATTATGCAAATAAGGTATTCGTATAAATCTAAAAAAGGACTTCTAAAATTGAGAAAAAAAATAAGGACTCCTAAATTAAAATATCATAATAAAAAATAATAGTCCTAACCTAAGAAAAGATCTTTTTTTTTCTTGGAAAAATCGACTACCCTTTTTCACGGATTACGTTGAGTTTTTGAAAGAAAATTTTTCTTCTTCTTTTAGGAGTCTTAACCTATTTTATGTAAAATAGTTTCATCACTTTTTCTAAAATATTTAAAATTTTACCTTATGTAGAATTTTTTTTATATAATAATTTCTTTGAACTTGAATTTTCTTTAACAAAATATTGATAAATTTAGGAATTCAGCAAAAAGTAGAAAATCTTCTTCATTTATTTTTTATATATAGTTATTGTAGTCAATATTCAATATTATAAATTGAAGAAAAATGTGAAAAGACGATTTTGTCTATTACACAATCTTTTAATGAAGGAAAAAAAGTTTAAATCACTTTTCTAAGGATCTAAAATAATGGAATACGAGATATAGATAACAGATGGAAAAAGCACAACTCCAACCCTGAGATATCACCCTATCTCATGACTCAAGTTATTACGATCGTGTGGTTAATGGTGGCCACAAGTACATAGATATATACAAGAAATCTATAGAATTATAGTATAAGTATCAAAACTATGGGTAGTCTGTAGGCATCATTGACTGACTGAGCTAAATCATAATATAAGAAAAATAATATGAAAGCTGAAGAAGCTAAGTCAAGGTAAGAGGGCAAACCTGAAATAATGCTCCAAATATTGTACATAAATAATTAATCCTGGGATAGTTACATAAATATTGCACAATTATAACTACAAAATTGGCCCCTATAATATAATATGTGTGGAATGTATATAAACCAATGCAGGCCCCCATAAGCCTGGAGGGTGCAATTAAAAAAAAGAAAATAACTAAAATTCCATAAATTTAGCGAATATAAAGCCATAATCATAATTCCCTCAGTGTCATAAAATATCATAAAAACCTCTCAATCATATGCTCAAACCATAATTCATATCATCAATATCGTTATCATTTGCCAAACTTGAATTGAAACTCATATAATTATATATCAAACTTCAATTGAAACTTGTATCAACCATCAAAACTAGTATCAACCCCAAATCACCAAAATATCATAATAACTATTGAACCCCTATTTTAAGCTACCAAATATACATTACAAAGGATACAATTGATGAATTATGCTAGATATAATCATAATCATGGCCTATAATGGGCCCATTTCTAACCCTTGAAATCCATTCTAAAGCAAGTTCTATCCCAGACTAGTTTAATGGACTTAAATTCATTTTAAGATATAAATAAGCCATAATTATCCCTAAGGTAGCAAATTTTACCTAAAAAGGAGAAACTAAGTTAATTATGCCTAATTTATGATTTCACAATAGCCTAATAAGCCATACAGTACTGGTTATACTAATTATACCACCAAGGCCTGATTCCTATCCCATATCTTTCCTTTGACCAAACAATATACTATGAATTAGCTCAAGCTATTAGGGAGGTAAACCTAGCCTACCTCAATGCCAACGAATGCCTAATGAAATCTGCTAAATTGAATAATTTCCCTTTCGAAGAGCATCCCCAATATGCCACACTATCAAAATCATAATCTACTGATCAAAATGAGAAAAGTGATACCTATATGGTAGTTTGGTACTTCAAGTTTAAAATTACGTAAAATTCTCATATTAGGTCCGCTTGCAAAATAGCACTTTCTAAACAAGCCACATGTCCCTCTATGCTCAATGATCATTTACCCTTAAGAATGGGTAAGTTCTGAGCTCAAATGGTGCTACCATCATCCCGTCATTATTTTACTAATTTTGGAAAAAGATGAAAGATTAAATCATGATTGATGAAAGTTTACCAAGAATTCGAGGAAACAACTGCGTAATTTAAGTCCACAAATGCTCCTAAATCACCCAGTAGTGATTCTCCCACATTTTAACACTTTTTAGGGTTCTAATCTCTTAGAAATGGGTGAAAATTAGAGAAAACAGGATAAGCGAGGTATTTATAAGGTTTCTAGTTGTCCAGGTATCTCTTAAGTGATACTGGGTTAACCAAGTGGCCATCATTAAGCGCCCAAGTGTAACTTAATCGATACATGCTCTTACTACATATGTTGCTTAACCGACAATCACTTAAGTGCCAAAGGCATCACTTAAGTCATACTTTCAGGGCATGCCATCTCTTAAGTGACTTGGCTTGCCACTTAATCGACCTAATCAGTGATTAAATGAATGCACCAGCCCAGCTGAGACTTTGAAATTTCCAAGACTCTACCGACACATAGGGATTCATCCATAATCCTATAGCAAACAAACTATCCCATCCTATAAAATTTGATGTTCTAGACTCTGATTCATTCAAAATTTTCATTTGAGGTTGTTTGAATGAAAGTTGAGTAACACATCTATGTGTGATTTTATTAACTTCCGGACAGTATCTCAAAATAAGTTTGAAAACCGCAGGATCAAAACCAAGAATCAAACTAGCCTAAAATCAACATTCCAGAGTTGTTGGTAATGTCAGAATTAGCATTTAAGGTTAGTTGGCTGATGTTTTAACCCGATAGCCAATTCTAACTAGGAAAAACTTCAAAATAGAAAATTGGCTCTAAATAACAAACGAACTACCTAGTAATGAACTTTCAGTTCCAACAAGTCATAAATGACTTAGGGTAGCTATGATAATACTCTAAGTGACAAAAATTAATGGAAATATAGAAAATAATATGGAGTGTCATTACAATTATTTTTTTGCCTAATTGATCCATGTCTTTTAACAGTAAGTGTGATACTAGTGGTGTGTTTCTATAAGAAGTCCTAGTCTAATGGTGGGACAAGAATCTTCATCTAATATATTATACTTGCAAATCACTTAATCAGTCTCAAAAAATTATATTGTGACTAAAAAAAGTTGCTTGATTGGATTTTTGGACTTAAAATTTTTTATCCTCTTTGCTTTGCACAAAAGTGATTCTTCATACTGACTACACAAATCTTAGGTACTTTATCACAAAGAAGGATGTAAATACAAGGTTGATTCATTGATTAATTGTATTATCATGACTTGAAGAAGAGGCAATGTTGAGATTAAAGGATAAGCTTGAGATTGATGATATTTTTCCAAACAAACAGGTATTGGCTGCATCGCAAGACATGATTCCATGGTTTGTAGATTTTCCAATTATTTTTTGCATAGTATGGTACTTGAGGATCTATTGTTTCGGTAGTGAAATAAGTTTAAGAAAGATATAAGGAAATTTTCTTGAATGAGCCATAATTGTTCCATATTTTAATAGATGAACTGATTCGTATATGTGTCCTAGAGATATAGATGATTAGTATTTTAGAGTTATGTCATTCTTCACATGCTGGGGTCATCATAGTACTACACAAACTATTAATTAAAGTTTGAAATGTCGGTAATACTAGCTTGTCTCTCATAAAGATGCACATCACAATGCAAAATCTTGTGACCAATGACAAATTCAAGTGAAAATATCTTAAATGAAAGAAATACCAATGGCCTGACGCTAAAGCTTGAGTTGTTTGACTTATGGGGGTTCATTAGTTAAAGAATTTTATGCATGTAGTGCAAAAATTTTGTAAGGATAAGACATACTTATTCAAGATTTGTGGAGATGGACTGATTCATATATGTTTCCCTAAAATAAAAATAATCAGTATTTTAAAGGCTTGTCATTCATTACTACTTGGTGGTAATCATTGTGGTATGCATACTACTTATTAAATATTACAATGTGGTTACTAATAGGCCACATTCATACAAGCACACATTACTATGCATGGTCTTGTCACCAATACCAAAGTCAAGGTAATATCTTATGAAGGGAAGAACTACAAATGACCTAATGATAGATCTTGAGATGTTTAACATATAGTTATTGATTTAATAAGTCCATTTCATAGATTATATGGTATGAAGTACAAATTTATTGTTGTGGATTATGTCACAAAGTCAGTGGATTTAATCTATAACGCCCCGAGTCTGTGCCCCAGACGTCACACAATGCTTATGATCCCAAAAGACTACAAACTAATCCATGACTGGTACTTGCTGTGAGCACTGAATAATAATACAGATATAATTTAGAAGTATAACTAAAATACCATAAGGTCCTCAAACACTGAAAATAAATACTGAAATGCTGATAGTAAAACTAAAAGGAAAAGATGAACATCTGTCTAAAATACTCTATCCTGAAAGCCTCTAATTGTCTGAATAGGTAGATGATGGGACAAATCCCCAACTAACTCCAACAACTAAATTTACTGAACTACCAAAACAATAACCCTATTCTCAAAATATAAGGACTCACCACTATAATTGTTGTTGATAATTTGAGATGCTAAGTACGGTCTGGAGCCCGTGTGTCTAAACCTATGATATAAGACATCATAGTATGCTAAGTGAGGTAGGGTGATATACGTGGGTTATATGCATGAACAATTACTGACTGAATGATATAAAATAACTAAATAATAGTACATGGATAATTGAGATTACAGTAAATACTGAGTATTCAATACTGTGCAAATACATTTATATACTGTATCTGAGATTATACTGAAACTAAATACTGAGTTCTTATAACTGAGCGACTGATATATGAGATTACTAATAACTATATTACTTATAACTAGGTAACTATTTCTGACACTTCTAATTCTATTGAACGGAACTTTATTCTGTATAGAGTATGAAGCTAAAACTGTAACTGTAAGAGTGTTCATCTAACTGACATACACCAATTATGATCTAAGTTGGGGTCCAAACTGTAACCCCAATTAGAAGGGTGTTAGCACCTTTCAAAGGGATAGTAATAATGCTGAGTCAACCCTAATCTTGCAGGAAGACTTATGAAATATATATATATATATATATATATATATATATATATATATATATATGGTTCCATCAACCATATTCTGAAATGAGCACATCTTACCCTATGTTGGCTATGTATTTCTGTACTGCAGGGACTACTACTAAGGTCAAAACCTCTGCTGGCAGGAATGCCCCTATCCCTGGGTTCTCTCAGTGATGAATCCTACTCCTAACTAAATGTACCCTAAACTGATAACTAGACTGTACTAGTCTTGATTGATCTGTTACTGAGCATATTGACTGACTGAACTGTCCTAAGTTTACTGATTTCTATAACTGACTAAGTACTACTATTTGTGACATTACTGAGACTATTTTGAGCTACTGTAGTTCTGGTTAAACAACTAGATTTTTAGGTATTGAATATCCCCAGGACTTGATTGTATCAATACTAATAAAACATAGCAACACTTGAAAATATGGCAATAATTAATTGTTCATATTTCAATCACTTAGACATTTTGTAAAACACTTAGAAGTCATAAGCTTGTACATGAATAGTGACACATGCCAACCTGTCATAAATACAGTATTCAATCCACAAGGACATTCTGTTAAACAATTTCATTGCATAGGTTTATCATAGAAGAAGTTTAAACATGTAGTGATAGCATGAGTTCATAACTAAGATCCTCAAAGGATCACAATGCACAATTTATTCACCTAGGCATTTTATCAAATAATTATGAGTCATAACCTACACTTGGGCAGAACAACATGCTAATGCATTATAACAATTATTTCACAATTCAAGGGTTTTTGACATGGAAATTACATCAATCAAATACATTTCATTTTATATTCATGAAACTTGAAATTAAATCTTAAATTGAAAACCCAACAAAAATACATGCATGAACACAATCTAATTCAAATATGCAAATCTTGAATCCAATGACCTTGTACTTTAAAAAGGGTTATTGAACTCCAAGGGTGAAAGGAAGGCCAAGGATGAACACTTAACATACCTTGATTGTTGATTTTCTTGAGAGTTGTGGTGAACTTCTTGGGAATTAAATCTTGAATTTGATGTGTTAGGGTTAGTTCTTGAGAGTATTTTGTTAATAAAGGGTGATTTTGCCCCTTAGGATGTTTAATCTCATATTTTAGGGCTGAGATAAAGTGGAAAAAATGACTTATTAATCCCTCTAAACATGGAATTAAAAAAGAAGAAATTGTGCCCAGTGATGCGCAGATCGATGTGCTACATCGATAGTTGATGTGATAGCTAATGCGACGCATTGATATCACATTGGCTCACTGGAATTTGCACTAAAATGTGGTGAAAAAATCATGGTCGACACGATGGGCAACGCGATACGATGCATCGAGATTGCATCGATCCACTATTTTGGCCACCCAAATATTTCTCAAACGATGTTCAAAAAATCCAAAATTCGTCCAAGAACACCTATTGACATCCCTGATCATGAATCAATCTAAGAATCAACATTTTAACATTGTAAGGATTGAAAATAAAGTCATTGAATAATTGAGGCCAAAGTTTGGGACCTCTTTTCATGCTATATAGGATTGCGTTAGTTTAGGAATTTTATGGGGTCTTACATAATCTCACTCCTAAATAATGAAGATAAAAGTATGACAACATTTTTAAGGATGAACTTATTTTCAAGTTTTGATACGCTAAGGGCAATCATCAGTGATGGGGTTTTGCATTTTTTTAATCATTTGTTTAAATCCTTTCTTTGAAATTATGATGTAAAGTATAAGAAGGCAATGTGCAACCATCCATAAATAATGGGGCAACTTGAGTTCACTAATTGAGTGATTACTAGCGAAGATTGTGAATACCAATAGTGCAGACTAGGATAGAAAATTGGATGATGCATTATGGGCTTATAAGATAATTTTTAAGGCTCTTAGTGGTGCTTCTCCATATAAGCTTGTGTTATGTATGGTAAATCACTTTTCAGTTGAACTTGAACACAAGGCATTATGGGCACTAAAGAATTTATATAATAAATAGAGTGATGTAGAAAAAATGAGACTTGAGCAATTAAATAGGATAGATTAATTCGGTCTCAAAGTGCATCATAGTTTACCCTTGCACACAGAGAGGGTGAAGTTACACCATGACCTCAAGATTGAGAAAATATAGTTTACTTTTGGTGATATAGTTCTATTGTTTGAGTTCAACCTTAAATTATTTCCTTGCATGTTGAGGTCAAAATAGAAGGACCCTTATCGAGTGGTGCCAGTGTTTCCATATGGTGTAATTGAGCTTAAAAATTATGAGGGCATAATGTTTAAAGTAAATAGCTAATGGGTAATGTATTAACTCGATGATGTTGATGAGGTCGAGTTGAAATATGAGGTAGTTCTTGGTGAGGTTTGAGTAATGAAGGACACCTAAGATATTTCACAACGATAAATCCGGCGCTGCATGGGAGGAACACATGGTTTAGTTTTGTGAAGTCAAAGTAGCTAAACTACTTGCATCATACCTTGACATTAAATAAGCTGTACTTATGAGGTAACTCAAAGATTTGGTACATACTTTTACTTTTTATTTATATGGTAATATGTGCTAAAGTGTGAAGGGATAATACAAGAAAAAACTTGGGTATTGGAACACATATAATAACCATAATATCAAACTGTGTCATATCCTTCCATGATAATTATTAATGCAGAAATCAATATTTATGTAGAAGATTTCTATAAATAGGCCTCCAAAAATGGTTGTAAGGATAAAGAAATAGATGGCAAATGATTCAGATCACTAAATAAAGATAAAGAGAAAAGAAAAGGAGGTAAGAAAATCTTTAAGGTGCATGTGTTAAAAATAAGTGAGGTCTCAGTTTATTTTGTTGCTACTGTTACTGAGAGTAGTAGGTTATAAGGATTGCTCGTACATTACCATCTTTAGTGAGTATATGGACCACCACACATGCCATGACATATTTGTTAATCAGAGTCGGAAAGCATTGATGGGTTGCATTTGTGGCCCCAGATGATCAATCTGAGACATGAGCCTTGGGTGGCACAGGTATATCATGACCCTAAAATTTCATTTTCTATAATTTGTGCATTGGGGGCATTGCATGATTTTCTAGTTAGGGTGGGAGATATACAACTATCTGAGGATTTTTGTTACCATTTTTCCTTTCCCTAAGATGAACTATCTAATTAAAATAGCATGTTCAGGAGCTTACTTATGTTTTAATTTGTTTTTGTTGCTATTTTAAAATTATAAGAGAAATTTGAAAACATTGCACAGTCAAAGTAAGAAAAGAGTATGCGACATTTGTGTTTTAATATGGTGCTTAAATGATACCACTGATTAATATTTTGTAAAGTTGTGGTGTGTTTTGACTATTAGATATCACCGTTGTGTATCTTTTTATGGAATTACGATTATGGGCATGATAACTATAGCCTAACTATGAATGAACGAGATAGGTAGTAACTGCTAACGTAGTCCTAAGCCATGTGTGTGAGTTAATTACCTTGTTTGTTTTTGGGTGTTTGAATTAGAACTTTCTTAGTTAGTATCATCTAGGTTATAGGATAATTTTTTAAGAAAGGACCATAGGCATGGACAACCCTGTATGAGCCTAAAAGCCTTACAAAATAGGATATGATATCCTTGGATCTCAATATTTAGCCAAAAGCGACCTTTTATTTGTACTAGCCCATTCACCTTCCCAACTCTATTACAATAAAAATTCTTTATCCTTTGTCGCTTTAGATATTATGCACCTCAATTAAGGTAAATTGCCTAAGCTGAGAGTTCCTATCATAGAGATGCGTAAATGAAATTTGGTATGAAAAAGAAGTTAGTAAGCATAAAAAATTCGAGTGTAGTCTTTTGTGATAGAAGAATAAAATAAATAAACAAATAAATTAACAAAGTTGAACAAAAGAGAAAAGAGAAAATTGCAAAATAAAACTACACCCGAAGTTTAAAAAGTCATAAGGGAGGAAAATAAATATTGTTGAAAAGTGGAGCCAAAAGTAACATAGTGGAAAGGAGAAACAATTCACTTGATCCATAATTACCATACCCATACCCAAGTGTACTTTACAAGCCAATAAAGTTCTACAATGATACCTAATTCAACTGTCCAAAAACTAATGCGTAGAAAATTGGGCCAACCATGTGGTATTTCATGCGTATTATCCGAACTTCTTTGTTAGAGAGAGTGCTTTAATTCAGTCCCTGTTCTAACATTTATCATGTGTTTTGAGTATGTGGGACCTATTTAAAGTAAGGGTATAAGGGTTGCATCAAGATTTTTTATTTTTTCAGGTAGTGTTGGTATATGTGCTAGATTGTTTATTGATAATGTAATGTCGTTAATTTTACCTCTTTGTCATGGTTAGTAGTTTTTATGCATGCATTTATATTTATTTTTATTGTGCTTGAGGTGATTGAAAATTATTAAGATACATGCTTGCTAAATCTGATTTTTGGAAATATGACTGTTATAGGGATCATAGGTATCTCTTAGTTAAGCATCATGTATTTTTTGTGTTAGTTTTTTTTGTTTGGATTCTAGAGAATTTGTGTTCGGAAAATGAAGTCCCGTAGGCGGAATGAAAAAATAGGCATCTCCATGAATGACTTCATAGCCGAGGCTCGGATATGGTTGAATATCATCTGCAGTTGGATTTCTCCTTGCACACGCGTAACTATAGTTACAGATATACATGCCCACATGGTTTCCTACATACTCGATAACATTTCTCTAAATATGGCTTTCTTGTGATATTTGATACAAAATTTGACAGGAACCATAGTGGTATACATATCTTATTCCCTTCTCTTATTACTGAGGTGTGCAAAAGAGCAGGGGTGGTAGAATACCAGAATAACACTTGGTTATGCCCTGCAATCCCAATTTACCCTCTCATGATTTGGGGTGAGGGTGCACCCTGTAAGAGTAAAAAGAGAAAGATCGACATAGGCAAGTCAATAGTTGAGGAGTCAGAGTCATGTAAATTGTTAACTGTCGGAACTCTGGAAGATATTGGTGTTGACATTAGGGTCATCAAGGAGTTGGTATCAGGGTTGCCTCTTTGGCCAAGAGAGATCTCCTCCAAGCATCACTATTATATGTCCCACTCAGATTATGAGAAGTATCTGGAGAAGCAAATGAAAGAAGCCATTGTTTCTAGGCTCGAGAGGGCATATTTAGCACTGGTGGAGTCTCAGAAGGAGCACGAAGACTCCCACCAAAAGATGAAAACGAGGAAGAAGAAGAGAGATAGTTCTTCAGTAAGATATAGAAGGGGGACGGGGGACTGTGGAAGGTCCTAAAACCCCGTGATAGACTACTTTTTCATAGAATAGAGACTAATAGCGAGGCCACTGCTTCGTGGTCAGGTTTTGATGTTGGTGGGGATGGTACAGGGCCAGCAGAAGAGAACAACTATTGATGTAGATTAAGGGAGCACCTTTTTCTAATGCTTTATTGTTCATACAGTGAGGACACTTCTATCTTTTTATTTGATGGTGGTGATCCTCGGATTAGTATTATTTAGATGTTTTATTAATGTTTTGCTAACATTGTGGATTTATTTTTGTTTTTGGGTTTCATTATTAGGGAACTTTGATGGTGCCCACAATACATTGATTAGCTATTTCGTTTGTTTTTAGATTTTCTATTTTACTTTATCTTTATTTTAGTTTTGATGATATTAGACGAGGTTTTCCCAATGATATATTGAATGAAAATATTCTTAAGGGAAAATTTTTATGATTGGGTTTGAGCAATGGATGCAGGGGAAGTCTGAGTACCCGTGGCATTGAGGTCACAAATGCAAGTGAAATCAAAGTACCTTTGGCATTTTGAATTTAGGATGGCACTTGAACCTATGTCAAAGTCTGAGTAGAAATGTGGTTTACCCGTACAAAAGCCAAAATATGAGACAAATGCTTGGGTTGATTCCAGATTTACCAAATTATGTATTGTGCAAATGAAAATAAAACACCCCCTCCGTCGAAAATCTTTCAAAAATCTAGGGCATGGATGCGAGGACCTTGTAAAAATACTTTTTCTCTTTTCGTGACTCAAATGTTTTAGCTTGTGAAAATTGGGAGATACTCTATTTTTGTCTCTAGCGGGAGGAGCAATTGAGCCTCCTTGGCAAATTCACATGCCGTGTGCGGTGAAATTATTTGGTTAATCTCACGTACACTAGTGCCATCTAGAACTTGCCCCATTAATTTCATAAGTTTAATTTTGATTTATACTTGGTTGGTGAAATGATCTTAGGCCATCTTTGTGACATAGGAAGTCCACATTAGCCTAAAATGCCTACCCTTTCATAGATTTTATCACTAGTCACCCACTTTGAGACTTTTGACCTTTCTCTGGAAAACATATTTCAAGCTGTGAGTCTTTCAATTTTTATCCCACTTTCGAACCCTACTCTCTGGATTTAAAAATACACCTAAAGGCTAGAAGCCTAAGTTGGGGGCGGTGAAAATTAAAAGAGGTAATTTGGGCCACGATATTGTAAGTTAGTGCCTAAGAGCTAAATTTTGATAGTAAATTGATAAGAAAATGGAAAGGATCCAACAAATAAAAGAGAAGCACAAAGGGTGCAAGATATTAATGAAAATAAAATGGGTGAACCAAGGAAATTAATGTAGGCACATGTGTAAAAAGTGAATACAAAAAGAAGTGGCCTATAATAAAAAATTAGATAGAGTAGTGTGATGTAGATGTTCAAGGAGGGTATAGCCTTGTTGTTCCTAAATAATATACTACCCTACCCCAAACATACGTTACAAGCTCAAAAATCCCTAAGTGATTTCCAACCAAGTATTTTCGTTGTAATGATGATTTAAAATAGGGGAAAGCCTATGGCATAGTACTTGTTAGTATCGAGAGTTCTTGAGGGAGAGAGAGAGAGTGTTTTGCACTTAAATTACTTATTGCACATTTGATAACATGGTCTGTGGAATCTTCTTTCTTGTGAGGAGAAATGTAAAAAGGCCGAGGTGGGTGATTTTATGATCGCCCAAAAATTAAGGAAAAAAGAGTATATTATGGTTGAAGTCAAAGGTGAGTCACTTCTAGAGTATTAGTGATTGTCGCATGTTTTCCTTTTGAAGTCTTTTGCACCATTGAACATTGCATTTCACACTGAGAGAGGTGGTGAGAAT
The DNA here is from genome assembly GCA_030864225.1 of Capsicum baccatum var. pendulum. Taxonomy (NCBI): domain Eukaryota; kingdom Viridiplantae; phylum Streptophyta; class Magnoliopsida; order Solanales; family Solanaceae; genus Capsicum; species Capsicum baccatum. Next base: position 102,454,830 of record CM061556.1, read on the forward strand.
AGCTTTGCCCATGTTTAAAGAGCTACTTATGGTAGTGGCTAAGGTTGAGGTCATTGGGATCATTTGGTCATGGGAATAAATGTACATTGTCTCATAGTAAGAGGTAGTGTTTCTTAAGGGTAGGCAAAGCCTTAAGTTAGGGGTGTTTATTAGTGGTGAATTTACCACTAATTTCCACTAAACATTCGTGCACATTGCCATACTTTAAATGTACAAATGAGACATATGTGTGATTATAATGAACTAATATCCACATTTTGTACGTATACAGGTTATGGGATTAAAATATGTGGACTTGAACTAAAAGGATAAATGAATAGAAAAAAAGGTGCGGTTGGAAGACTTGTAGCAGAACAAGCCTCAGTTACCGCTATCGAAGTTTGAGGATCGCGATCGCATTCAATCAAGCCTGGTCAAAGAACCCCGATCATGAGATTTTGTCCAAAGTTATGGCATCCACGATCGAGGAAATGTTACTGCGATCGTAACTTAGCAAGAGTACAACCCAAGGGTAGAGATGTAAATTTACATAGTTGATTCCTAAATTCCCTTAAGAAGCTCAACCCTATCTCATTGGAAGAAGATCTGGCTTTTGTGGAATTTTTCCACCATCTATTTTCGTACAATGAAGAGACAACTATTTTAGTAATTCTTGTGTGAAGAATACATTAGAGTAGCTTTCAAGTGAAGGATTGCAAATTTTCATTGAAGAATTGTTGAATCCTAAACTTTTCAATTTACATTATCTTTATGTTTCAATAAATCAAATTGATGGAGATTTTTGGGTATATCTTGATTATTAATCTTATGTGTATCTAGTTCTTACTCTTGGGATTATGTTAGAATAGGGAGCAATTATTTGTGGGGTGTGATTTTTATGTTCATTTGCTAGATTGTTGATGGTGGGTTCTACAATTGCTTGATTAAATCTGTTGGGATTTGTGGGTTAAATCCCAAAATACCCATATGGGTTTTTGGGTGAAAATTCCAAACACTTTAAATCTCAAACCATCCTTGAAAGTAGGCTTTGGGTGATCTTTTGGAACCCATATCATCCTTGAAAGAAGGATGTGGGAACCAAGGCAATAGTAGACAATTAATGGGTGTAGTTTGCTAATTTTCACTATCTTACACATAAGGGTGATTATGAGGATTACTATGCCTAGGATATCATCCTAGAATAGGGGTGTCTAATTGAGGTGTTGGGTGTCTTCGATTGACACACTCTCTAGGTACTCGAAAGGGTCAATGAGTAACATCTTTAAGATTTTGTTGACAAACTAGCCCCAAGGACTTTCAACCTAGCCTACCACATTATTAAATACTACAATTTGCATCGAATCATCATGTTCCCATGTATAATTTTCCCTTAGGAAAGCATAATCATAATATCATTCTCTAATTGATTACACTCTACTTATTCGTAGCCCCGGGCCAGTCCATTAGGAGTAAAATAATAATCATGTCTTTGAAATGACTGAAATTTCCCCAATTACTTGTATCTTAGGTTTGATTTAACCAAGTAACTTCAATCTCAAACTTATTTAATCACTACTTACATTGTTCCTCACGGATTTGACCCCAACTAGAAGTTGGGTAATTATATTAATGATAGTTACTTTTAGCTTAAAATTGTCATGTAAGATTAGCATTATCATGTTTGCATTGAAGAATTGGCGGAATTACCTATATGAGGTTCCTGTTGATATCTTTTTCAGTTCATAAGAGCATGCAATATGTTTTCACCAACAAGGAGTTGAATCTTCGGCAAAGGAGATGGCTTGAGTTGCTCAAGGACTATAACATGAGTCTCCACTATCACCCAAGTAAAGCTAACATTGTTGATGATTCTCTTTGAAAGTTATCTATCAGGATTTTGTCTCATGTGGAGGAAGAGAAGTGGGGCTTGGTAAAAAAATTCACTGGTTGGCTAACCATAGAGTTCATCTCTTTGATTCTGAATATGGTAGCGTGTTTATGCAAGAGGTGGAAAAGTTATCTCTTGCTGCCGAGGTGAAGAAGAACTATGTGTTGGATCCTATCTTCATTCAAATCAATCATGATGTGGGTAGGCAAAAAGGTATGTCTTTTGAGATTAGTAGTGATGTAAAATTAAGGTACAAGGGGATATTTTGTATTCCCAGTGTGGATAGGCTATGAGGTAGAATTTTTGCCGCAGCTCGTGAGTCACTTAATTTTGTTCATCTTGGTTCGATGATGATATATCACGACCTTAAGAAGATCTACATGTGGAATGACATGAAAAGTGACGTGGCCAATTTAGTAGCAAAGTGCTTGGTGTGTTGTAATACCTTAGAAGTACACCCTAGACGTGACACGATGCTCAAGGATACAAGTAGCCCCGAGATAACCCTTTAAGCCTTCTAACAATTTGGAACTCATAATAAATCTAAACTTAACATATGAAATATCTAAATAACTGAATTTAATGTCTTAACTAAAAGTCTTAAACTTTTAAATATTAAAACCAACACTTTGAATCTAAAATAGAAAATAGTTAGACAATCCTCTACTTCTAAATAGAAAGCGACTTGGACAAGCCCCAGCTGACCCAATTAAAATTGGAATCAAATAACAAGGGTACTACATCAATTATAAATTTAGTAGAATGGGCCCTCAAACTATGAGGACTCATTAAGAGCTGGGATATATGTGGAGATGCTTGAAATCAATCATGCTGCCTGAATTGAGCACCAGGTCCTACATTATAAGACAATGTAGCATATACACATATATGTGGATCAATACTTCTGGAATGTACTGAATATGCAGGGGTGAATTCATAAGTGTAAATGAATAACCTTGAGCTTGAATAACTAAAAGTTGAAAATCATAAATAATGAATAATAAAGCTTACTAAGTAAATTTTGTGAGCCATAACACTTGGTTCTAAAAGTCGTACTTTTACTCTTTTGGGATATTCTTCTAACCGACATAAACCATGTGAGCTATCATGGAGTCCAGCGTCTCTTACCCACTTTGGGAGAGTTGTTCTACCCTTGCCATCGAAATAGAAGCTAAACTAGAGTTATCCCTATAATGAACCCTTTATGGGCATTAAAATGTATGGTGGCACGTAGTTCTGGGGTATGTGACCTTTGACTCATACCCAGGTCGATGCTAAATACTATTCCCATATTACTTATATGCTCTCTCTTTAGGAAATCAACCTTAAAATAGCATAAGGTTTTATAATGAAAACCATTTATTCTTCTCTTTGCTTTAAACTATAATCAAAATGAATAAATGTGGATTCCATCTCTTAGCTGAGGATCAAAAAATCAATTCTTGCTTAAATCTTGGAATAGGCTTATCAAAGAATACTTAAATGCATTATCCTCTTGAAGCCTCAATAATCAAACTAAGGGCTTAATACCTAAGACTTAAAATCATGTCAATTCATAATAAAACTTCATGCTCAAAAACGATCATGAAATATTTCAACAATAACAAGTCAAGATAGTACAATGTCTTTCATAGTATAAATCTTGTTTGTTAAAAACATAAACATAAGAACTTCTTGAGATACTTAAAACTTTAAATCTCATGAAAATCAAATGATTCATGAATACACATACTTGGGTATGAACCCTGCTTAAAAATAATTAAATAAAATATTAAAATCAGACAATTTGTGCTCAGGAGTGAAAGTATACCATTGTTTATAACCCCACATACCCTATTAGGCTTAATTTAAAGTAGAAGCTTGACTTTAAACTCTTGGAGATGTTCTTCAATGCTTTATCTTGAAATTGTTGGATTAGAAGCCTTAAATCATAGATTGCCTTGATAAGGATGTAATGGAGTTTTGGAGTTCTTGGAATTAGGTTAGGGTTTCTTGGAAAGAAAATTAATGGAGAATCGGTATATAATGCTTAAACTGACATTTAATCTAATGTTTTTATGACTTAGAGAGATGGAAAATGACCTAATTTCCCCTATGGAGATTAAAATGGCAACTGGAATGCCGTTTAGAAGGCCACCACGATGCGGTGACATGCTCATCGCTATACTCAGTGCGACGAGGTGAAATCACGTTGAACTGCTGGGATCGAAACCCAAATAGGACCCAAACCTTGTCCGAAAATTCTGAAACTTCCCTGAGACATGCTCCTTACATCTTAGAACATGAATCAACTCACAAACCACTATCTTAGATCCTAAAAGGTCAAATTACAAATCCTTAAAGTTAAGAATTCAAAATAAGGCTAAGTCTTCAACACTTAGCTGCATTTTCTGGTTTTAAGCCTCCTATAAAAGATCTAAGAGCTGAACTAAACTAAGTCTGATACAGAGTACTACAATATATCTCCATTGGGAACATTCATCCTCAAATGGGACTTCTTAAGCTGATAATTCTAAGGAAGTTAGATTACATACTGAACTTGCATAAATGGAAACATAGTAACATGACTTAACTGACTCTTGAATGCCCGAAATGACATAAGGATTATTGTATAAAGATTGATCTAAGAATGGAAAAAATAAAATCTAAGGAAAACTTGTTACCTTATGCTGAGTCTGAACTTGCAGAGAAAAGATAAGGTTACTTGGTTTGTATATCTTCTTCTGCTTCCATAGTGGCCCCCTCAAGAGATTGATTCAGCCAAAGAACCTTAACCAAGGGAACTTCTTTGTTCCTTAGTTTATGAATCTGGTTATCAAGGATCTCAAATGGGATTTATTCATAATAAAGTCTATCCTTGATATCATCTCTTTCCATAGGAACTACAACAGCTAGATCACCAATACACTTCTTTACTAAGGAGAAATGAAACACTGGATGCACTGCTGCCAAATCTGCATGTAACTCAAGCTCATATGCTACCTTCCCAACACGACTCAATATTATAGAAGGGCCAATATATCGAGGACTAAGTTTCTCCTTCTAGAAAAATCTCTTCACTACCATATGGGTGAAATCATCAAATAAACTAAGTCACCAACCTCAAACTTAAGATCCCTTCTTCTCACATCTGCATAACATTTCAAACAACTCTGATCTGTCTTAAGCCTCTCTCAAATAAACTAAAATTTTTTAATAGCTTCAAACACAACGTCTGTTCCTATCAAAGCAGCCTCACCAACCTCAAACCAACCAATGGGTGATCTACACCTTCTCCTATAGAGAGCCTCAAACGGATACATCTGAATACTAGAATGATAACTCTTGTTGTAGGCAAACTCGATCAAAGTTAATTGGTCATCCCAACTTCCTTTAAAATCAAGAACACACTCCCTCAACATATCCTCTACGGTCTAAATGGTTCTTTCTTCCTGACCATCAGTCTGAAGGTGAAAAATATAATTGAGATGAACTTGGATCCCAAGGCCCTTATAAAAGGCTTTCCAAAAGTGAGACGTAAACTAAGTACCCCTATTTAAAATGATGGATAAAGAAACTCCATCCAACCTGACGAACTCCCTAATATAGAGCTTGGCATAATCCTTTGCTAAATAGGAAGTATGAACTTGCAAGAAATTGGCTGATTTTGTCATTTTGTCTATAATAACCCAAATCGAATCATGTTGATGACGAGAATGGAGAAACCCTTTCACAAAATCAATTTTCAACTCTTCCCACATCTAAGTGGGAATACTAAACTTTTGCAAGGTGCCACTAGGCTTTTGGTGCTCAACCTTAACTAGTTGACAATTAGCACACTTGGATACAAACTCTATGATATCCCATTTCATGGAACTCCACCAATATTTTTCCCGCAAGACATGGTACATCTTGGTGGCTCGATTTCCTTACATAATCAACACATGGCACACACCGTCTACCTTGGTATCGCAAAAAACTATCTCCCCTTTGGGGGAAAAATTCTACTTTTTGATCTCTGAATAACTCCTTCAACTTATCCAAACTGGAATCTCTATATTATTTCTCTTTTACTTCAAAAACAAAGGAAGACTCTGAACTATTCTAAACCCATACATTACCTTTTGCAAAATCAACTAATCGAACACCTAATCTAGACAACTAATGAACCTTCTGAACTAACTTTTTTTATCATTCTCAACATGAGTAACACTACCTATAGATAGTTTACAAAGGGTGCCTTCCACTTCATTGTCCTTGCTCGGATGATACAAAACACTTATATCATAATCTTTCAGCAAATCTAACCACCTTCTCTGATGAATATTTAAATCTAGCTATGAATATACATAATGTATGCTTTTGTGATCTTTGATCACATCAACATGCACCCTATAAAGATAATTTCTCCAAATGTTCTAGGCAAAAACAATAACTTCCAACTCACGATCATGTGTAAGATAATTCTTTTCATAAGGTTTAAGCTATATAGAGGCATATGCTATGACCTTACATATATGTAAAAAAATATAACCCACAATAACTCTGGAAGAATTATAGTAAATAACAAATCCATCTGAGCCATCTAGTAGCATCAAAACTAGGGCTGAGTTGAGTTGAGTCTTCAACTCATGAAAACTCTTTTCAAAGGAATCTGACCACTGAAACTTATATTTCTTTTGGGTCAATATAGACATGGTGGACTCAATAGATTAAAATCCTACAACAAACCATTGGTAATAGCAATGCACACCTAAAAAATACCAAATGTCTAATAGAGAGATGGATCTAGGCTAGTTTCTCACTCTTTGATCTTTTGAGAATCAACTCTAATGCCATCACCAGAAACAACATGGCCAATAAAAGCTACTGATCTTAAATAGAACTTACACTTATTAAATTTAGCGAACAGCTAAAGATCTCTAAGAGTTTGCAACACAATTCTGAGATGGTCTGTATGGTCATTCTTACTACGGGAATAGACAAGGATATCATCAATGAAGACCATGATGAACATGTCCAAGTACTACTTGAAAACTATGTTTATCATGGCTATGAAGCCTTCTAGGGAATTCGTTAGCCCGAAGGACATGACTAGAAATTTAAAGTGACCATAATGAGTTCTGAAAGTTGTCTTTGGAATAGTACACTCTCTTACTCTAAACTGATGATAGCTGGACCTAAGGTCTATCTTAGAGAAATAAATTGTACCCTAAAGCTGGTCGAATAAATCATCAATCTTAGGAAGAGGATATTTGTTCTTCATTGTGACTTTTTTCAATTAGCTGTAGTTGATGCACATTTGGAGAGAGCCATTTTTCTTATGCATGAATTGGAATGGAGAACCTTATGAAGAAACATTGGGCCTTATGTAACCCTTATCTAAAAGGTCCTTATACTGCTCTTTTAGTTCTTTAAGCTCAGCTGGAGCCATAAAATAGGAGGGATACAGATGGGTTGAGTATCTGAAATTAGATCAATACCAAATTCTATTTCTCAAGCAGGAGGTACCCTTGGAAAATCTTTAGGAAAAAACTTAGGAAACTCATTAATTATACAGACTGACTAAACTGTTGGAGCTTCAAACTTAGTATCTTTGACTCGAACTAAATGATAAATTCACCCTATGGATATCAATTTTTTGGCAATAAAAGAAAATATTAAATGACTCTTCTAAGATTTTAAATAACCTCCCAACTAAAAACTGGCTCATTAGGAAACTAAAACTTTACCTCATTGGTGCGATAATCTATTGATTCATAGGATGAATGGATCCAATCCATACCTAGAATTACATTAGAATCTACCATTTCTAACTCTATTAGGTCTACTAGTGTAATCATAAGGAGGACAGTAATAGGTCACTTCTTATAGACCCATTTGGCAACAACTGACTCTCTCACTGAGGTAGAAACTAACAAAGGCTTAGAGATCTTTTAAGGAACTAAATCAAAATTTACCGCAATGAAATGAGTCACATAAGAAAGATGTGATCCTGGGTCTAATAACACATAAACATCAAAATGACTGACACAAAGCATACCAAAAATAACATCTGGTAAATTCTCCTACTTCTGTCAATATGGAAATACATAGAACCAATTCTGGCGATGAATTCCATCGGTACTGGATGATACGCCCTAAGAAAGATTTGGGCTACCTAATGAAGCTTGTGTTCTAGTATCTTGAGTCTCGAGATGAACATTCATACTTCCATGCTTAGCATATGGATACTCTTCGATTCTGTGACACAAATTTCCATATCCATAACAAGCCCTTTTTCCTATCAAACACTCACTGAAGTAGTTTCTACCATACTTCACATATGGCAGGTAACTGGCTTGTCACCAATATACCTAGAAATATAAATCCTAGCCCATTGCTCCTATTTGGTTCTGGGTGTAAGGGCACTGGCTGAAGATGGCATTGGCATAGATAAGTAACCCTAAAACTGTGAATGATTTCCTCCTCCAAACCTTGGTTAGCCATACTAAAACTTTCTAGTTATAGCCTTCTTATTTCTCTTCTCTCTTTCCTTTATCTTTTCTACATCAATCTACTAATCATGAGTCTTAAACCTAGCAAGAAATATGTCCCCAATAAGCATGGTAGTCCTACACTCCTTGACTACTAAATCAGATATTCCAGTAACAAACTTACTTATACTAGATCTAGGTTTAGCTACCAACTCAAAAGGATACTTAAATAACTGAGTGAACTTAAGGAAGTACTCTTTTACTATCATTGAGCCCTACCTCAGGTTTATGAACTTCTCAACCTTATATTCTCTTATCTCACGTGAATAGAACCTATCCAAAAATGCATCCTAAAATACCTACCAACTCATAGGAGATACTTTCTTACCTCTACCTTCTTTCCACATAATAACCCAATCATAAGCAATATTCTTTTGTCCTATAGGAAGAAAATTCTACACTCTCCTCCTTATTAACTTGCATAATTTAAGTGATCTTTCTTACCTTATTAATTAAGAGTTATGGATACTCATTAATATTTGACCTAAAGAACTTAGGTGGATTCATTCTCATAAAGTCATGAATTTTGGCTGCTCCTAAATCATTATTCTACTAAAGTAAGATGGTATCCTGATGGTTGCTCTGAACATTGGCAGTCACAGCTTGGGCCAACGCCTCGAAGGCAACCCAAAATTTAGCATAAGACATATTCTCATTTAGAGGGTTGGCTTGCATTGGTGGTTGGTCACTATTTCTGCATGCATTGGCTCAACGAGAAAGCAAATTCTTTCACATAAAAGTATGATTTGAAGAAGAAAGGGTCAGCTACAAGGAATATACATCATGAATGGAAAAGATGATTCCTAACTCATTCTGTAGACTCTTGCTAATAAATGTCGCATGCTTTACATCCATGGTCAAGACTCTACATAACACGGCTTGTCTGACTCCCTAGGACTCTTTAAGACTTAGGCTTTGATACCAAGCTTGTAACACCTCGAAAGTACACCCTAGACGTCATAAGGTGCTCAACACTATAAGTAGCACCGAGCTAACCCTTTAAGCCTTCTAACAATTTAGAACTCATAATAAAGATAACCTTAACATATTAAATCTAGAATTAACTTAATTTAATGTCTTAACTAAAAATCTTAAACTTAAAAATCTTAAAAATAACACTTAGAATCCATAATAAAAAAAGGTTAGACAAGGCTCTACTTCTAACTAAAGTGCCACTGGGACAAGCCCAACTGACCCAATTCATATTGAAATGAAATAACTAGAGTACTTCATCAATAATAAATCTGGTAAAATGGGCCCTCGAATAATAAGGACTTACCAAGTGCTGAGATGTAGGTGGAGATGCTCGAAATCAATCACACTACTAAAATTAAGCACCAGGTCCTACATTATAAGACAATGTAGCTCATAGACATATATATGGATCAGTACTTCTGAAATGTACTGAGTATGTGAGGTTGAATGCATAGGTTAACAGTAACTCAATATTTATATAATTGTTTAAATGATGTATGCCAAGTGTAAATGACTCACCTTGAGGTTGAATAACTGAAGGCTAAAAATCATAAATCATGAATAATAAAACATACTAAATAAATCTTGTGAGCCATAATACTTAGTTCTAAAAGCTGTACTTTTATTCTTTCATTTGGGATATTCTTCTAATTGGCATAAACCTTGTGAGGTATCATGGAGTCCAACATCTCTACCCATGTTGGGAGAGCTGTTCTACCCTTGCACTCGGAATAGAACCTAATATAGATTTATCACTATACTGAACACACTATGGGCATTAAAACATACAGTGGCATATTATTTTAGGGCGTATGACCTTGTCCTTATATCCAACTCAGTGATAAATACTACTACCATATTACTTATATGCTCGCTCTTTAGGGAATCCGCCTTATAATAGCATAAGTGTCTTTAATGAAACTCGTTTTGGTCTTTCACAGTCTTTAAGCTAGTTTGATTTTATTTTTTTCATTGTGGATAGGATTACTAAGTTTTCTTATTTCTTAGAAGTGAGGACAAATTATTCTAACAAGGATTATGCAAGGTTGTATATTCAGGAGGTTATGAAGTTTCATGGTACTCCTTTTTCTATTATTTTAAATTGTGGTACTTAGTTCTCATCTCATTTTTGGTAGTCATTTTAGTGAGGTTTTGGAATTAAAATGATCCTTAGTACTGCATTCTACCTGGAAATAAATGGACAAGTGGAAGGACCATTCAAACTTTAGATGATATGTTGCTTACCTTTTGTAGAGATTACATACAATTATATCTATCACTTTAGCATTGGTATGGCATTGTTTGAGGATTTGTATAGTAGGAGGCGTAGATCCCCTGTTTGTTGGTCAGAGAGTCTTGAGGTGAGGTATTCGATCTTGATTTTTTTTCATCAAGCTATGGAGAAGGTGAAGGCGATTCAGGGTAGGCTTAAGACTACCCAAAGTTTCAAAAAATCCTATGTATGTAAGGCGAATAGAGTTTGATTTAGTGTAGGCGATTTAGTGTCTTTGAGGATGTCTCCTATGAAGGGAATGATGTATTTCTAAAAGAAAGAGAAGATAAGTCTCCTTTACATTGGTCCATAGCTGATTTTGAAGAGAGTGTGAGGTGTTTCTTATAATTCAAAATTACCTGCGAGTGTGTGTTTTATTTACCATGTGTTACATGTGTCCATGTTTATGATATGTATGGGTGATACTTCCTTGGTGGTGCCTATTGATAATGTTGGCATCTTGGATTTTATGTCTTACAGAAAGATGCCAATGGAGATCATTGATAAACAAGTTTGTAGATTGTGGACTAGAGATGTATTATTTTTAAAGGTCCTTTGGAGGAAACATAAAATGGTATAAGCCACTTGGGAGGCAGAAAATTATATGAATGCTAAGTATCCATTTCTGTTCCATGTGATGGATGAAAAAGCTTGAGGTATGAATTCAGTATGAATTTAGTTCTTCTTTGTTGTTATTTGGGTTTATCTTTTGATTTTGATGTATTGTTATTATTCTCGTATGAAATGTGTCCTAGCTTATCATTGGAGGTTGAATGATCCTAAAAGGGGAATAATCTAACACCTAAGAAATTTTAGGTATTTTATTTTAGACCTTTCCATGCTTGAAATATTGATTTTTTTCTCAAATTATATTTGAGGATGTTAAAAGGGTAACCTAGAAGAGTTTCACAATTTTTGGATGGGGTTCAGGGAAAGTTTGGATTATAGAGGCAGTATGCCTCTGTGAAATCCCTATGTCATGGAGGCTAGTCTCCATGATAGCTTTTAAGTCTTGGAGGCTGGGTGTCCACGATAGGGTCCGCATCACGGAGGATAGACTATGCCACATACCTATCTAAATTTCTATTATTTTATTATATTTTAATTGGGAGGAAGGGTAATAAGGTCCTTTTACTTATAGACAACCTTTAAAAATTACATAAGCATAATCAAAATATTTTTCATGACACAACATTGATTATTTAACTCTAAAATTCCAAACCCCAAGAAAGCATAAGGGTTTCAACTTATGTTCTTTATTCGGGTTCTAAATATTTTGTTCTATTATTCATGGTTTTGATAATGGGTTTTGAACTATGGGTTGAGGGTTGTGAATGTGTTTGGTTTAAATATTTTTCCATGGTTTACTGTACAATAATTATGCTTTATATATTATTTGAACATTGGGGGATGAATAGGAATGGTAATTAAACTAGAGGGTCTTGGTCAATCCCCAATTTGCTTATTTTGCCTTGATAAATGGTATGGGAAATTATGTTCCCTCAACGTGTTCGTGAAATTGACATTGAATATTATTTTGTCACTTAGTTTGACTATTCTTTGAATCCTTGCCATACATAAATAGTAAATGGAATATGAATTGGTTTGGTTTGGTTTTTAAATAGTTTTTGAAAGGCCTTGGTGGTAACAATTTTTGTTTAATTGGAAACATTCCAGTCAAATTTGGTTTAATGGTTTCATATGGTATAAACGGATGGACTTTCAAGCTCTAAATTTTGGAATAACGATACCAACGGGAAATGCCTAATTAAAAGACTCTTTTGTAAATGAATAGAAATTTATAAATAGTTTCAATATGGGTATAAAGGGAGATATGTGTCAAAGACATAGAAGGTGGATCTCCCGAGGGGACCAAAACTGGAAGTTCATGTTTGCCGATGTGAGGTTTGGCCATGGTACTGTGTGCATGAGACACACTTTATATTAGTGGTATGGCAATATCCATCTTGGTTTTTTTCTCCGGTGCAGCTAACATACAGTAGGGCCCATTCAATAGGGGAGCTGAACCATATAATGCATGGGTGCCTTTTTACGGTAGAGCTAAATATTCTAGGTTAAGGTTTTGCTCTCATGCTAAGACCTATGTCCTTTCTCGGCATGTGATATATATATACATATTCATGTGATGTTGTGCACTAGTTTTATTGGTTTTATGTTATGAATAATTGCAATATTTAATCTTTTATCCCTGATTGAGATGTAGAGCTCAAACCGCTAACTGAATTTAGATGTTATATCCCCACAGGATGCAAGAACTGGCTATACTTTTACCTTTTCTACACAGTGATTTGGTGTCTGTCATTAGATTGAGATTTAATTTGAAGTGATGATCTTCAAACCTTCAGAAGACTTTATTTCATGTTTGGTTTCCCTTGTCTTTGACTTTATTTCTTATTTGTTTTGGCTATGGTCGGGGCATGCCCCGACATTTCTTGGGAATTTGGTTTATTTGGGGCTTTGTTAGACTACTATTGATATCTGTATTATGGTTGTTGTTCGGTATAAGTTTTGGTATTGTGGCTGGTATACAGATATTGATTTAATATAGATGTTTGGGTTTGTCTTTCCTATCTTGTTATATAGATTGGTTACATTGAATAGGCTGAAGGGGTGGTCTCTTGTCCTCGATGGACTTGAGATACCCATCACGGCAAGGACCTAGCTCAGGTAGTGACATAACCCATATCTATTAATGGAGCTTCAAGGCTAAAGATTCCATTTTTATTACATTAAAGGTTACCCAAGCATCAGGTTAATGTAATAAAACCACTAATTTTTCTACGAATTATTAGTTAAGCATCAAGAAATAATTCTAGGTGATATTACCCCAACTCATAGGTTGTCTTAATAATATGATAAATTAAGGGTTCGATACCCTAAGAATTTTACATTGAGGATTGTACTAATGTTTCTAGGATTTTTACGGATTGAAAAACCAAGAACATGATGGAAGGAAGTTACCTCAATGAAGAATTTTTACACAAGATGTTGAAAAGTTAATCCCTTAGGGTTTTTGGAAAAGGTTTTTGAATTAAAACTCAAAAGTCCAGCAAAATAGAGTAATATCAAAAGTCCAGCAAAATAGAGTAATACATTGTCTAATTACTACGTATCTATTAAATTACCCCTGCAGCAGTACCACTATGTTGGTTACTTTCTAAGAATAAATATTGTTTAATAAAATGGCCATAATATTTTGTAATGACCATCATGGTCATTTTCTGTATTTGCGCTAATTTTTTTCATTTAGAACTTTTCTATAGCTATCCTAAGTAATTTATGACTTGCTAGAGTTGACATTTTTGATGATGGGTAGTTCACTTTCATTTTAGAGCCAATTCCTAATTTTTGATGTCTTTGTTGGTAAAAATTATCTAACAGGCAAAAAAATATCCAAGCGACATCATATGCTAGTTTTGAAAATTTCAAATGCATTTGAATATTAATTTTACATTAGGTGGACTTATGGTTTGGGTCTTGAGAAAAATGGCACTTGAGTGTGGGACCTACTTTCCTATAAAAAGACCTTGGATGGAAATTTCAACTATGTAATTTAGTCCAAAATGTTAAATTTTATAGGGTAGCATAGTTTGTTTGCATATACGTGATTCCAGATGAAACTCGAGGGGTCGAAAGAGACTTCAAAAATTTCAAGTCTCAAGTTGGTGCAGTAAAAGCTAGAGTGGCTATTAAAGTGGCCATGGCCGGCTCAGTAAGTGATCCTTTAGAATAAAGTTGTCCTCTAAAGAGTAAGCTAATTTAGAAATAATTGACTACTTTAGCATCCTACCACCTAAGCGAGGTACTACTTTAGCAGTAACTGGGGCTCTTTAGCACTGACCGCTAAAGCAGCCTAGGGCATGCTTTAGCATAACCTAGAACATATAAAATCCTCATTATCCTATTCTCTAGAATTTTTAAGTGAATAGAATGCTAAAAAGTGTGAAATCTTAGGAGAATCATTAGGAGATGATTTTGGGATCTTTATAAGCTTGGATTTTGTGTTTTTTCCTTAGAATTCTTGGTGAGTTCTCATCAATTTCAAGGATAATTTCTATATAAATTGTCAAAGATTTTAAAATATTGGTAGGTTGATTTTAGTACCATTTGAGCACGAAATTTACCCATTCTCCATGGTAAATGTTCCTTGAGCATTCAGGGACGCATCAACGACTTTGAAATTATAATTCTGTAATTAGGGACCACATGGTATTTTTACATAATATTGGACCTAAAGTATAAAAATTTATAATGGGTATCATTGTTCTAGTTTTAATGAGTATAATATGAATTTATAGTTTGTCATTTTGTAGAATATCTTTAGAACGGACATTCACTAATTTAGCAGATTTCACTAGGCATTCTTCGACATCGAGGTAGGCCCTTCATGTATATTTAGCTTAATCTTAGTATATTTATAATAATTTGTTATATATGGGTTGGGAATTAGGTCTTTTATGGATTATTTCTATAATTTGGGACTTTTATCCCATTTAGAAATCGTAACTTAGGTGTAATTAACTTAATGACTCATGTTCAAGGTAGAGTTACCATCTTTTGTCTTATATTGGCTTTCTAATATCTAAAAGTGAATTTTATATACCTTTATATAGTCTGGAGTAAAATTTGACTTAAAATAATTTCTTTGGGATTAGAAGTGGTCCCTCAGACACACCATAGGCCAAGATTATTATTAGCTCCTTGTAACTTTGTAGGTGAATCGTGTACTTAAAATTGTATATGTTGTAACATGGAAAGTTTGATTATATGTTTATTATGATATTTTTGTACTTTAGAGTTATACTAGTTCCAGTTAAGTCCGATGGTTTATAATCTTGAGACATGTTCTATTCCCTCATTATTTATGATATGAATTCCAATTAATGTTTCCATTAGATTGTATGAGTTCGAATTTAACTCGAGCATTTATGGGTTGTTTATGATGGTTATGGATTTGGTTCAAATCCAAGTTTCATGTTATTGAAGGATTTTTGTTTATGGTTTGAGATGTTGTTATTTGGTATAATTTCATTTACTTTGCACCCTCCAAGATTATGGGGGTCCATATTGGGTTATTTACTTTTCCATGCTTATGGCTTAATAGGGGCTATCTTGGTAGTTATAATTGTGTGATTTATAATTAATTATTCAGATTCACTTATTTATTTATGTACAACATTGGAGCATTATTTCAGTTCTGCCCTTTTACCTTGATGTAGCTTATTTATTTTGCATATTATTTTACATAAATTATAATTTAGCTCAGTTGGCCGATGATGTCTACTAAGCACTCATGGTTTGGTTACTTATACTATACTTCTCTACCTTTTCGGTGCATATCATATAACAAATGGCCACAGTTTGTATGACATTCACGTTGCATTAGATTTAGAGATAGGGTGAGCTCTTGGAGTTAGAGTTTCCCTTTTCATTTTACTATTTATGTCTAATCAATTACTATTTAAAACTGATGAATATTGACTATTATAGTACTTATGTTTCTTTTTGATAATGGCTCTAGTATCTATACTTCTAGGACGTGGGATATTACTTTTATCCTCATGTATCTTTCACACTATTCTTATTACTTAATTATTGTTGTAAGTCTTTACTTCCAAATTTTTAACTTTTATGCCTTTTTCTACCAAATTATCCCATTGCTTCTCACTCCAGACTACAATTTGGCTTACCTACTGATGGGATAATGTAGGTGCCATCATGACTCATAAATTGGGTCATAATGTAATGACCCTTCACGTTATTTCCTATATTTCCACTTATTTTTTCCCATTTAGAGCTTTTCTATAGCTTTCATAAGTCATTTATGACTTACTAAAACTAAATATTTGGTTTTTGGGCCGTTCATTTGGGTTATTGATCCAATTACATATTTTGAAGTCTTTACTGGTTCATATTGACTACTGGGAAAAAGCTATATTTAAACAACCTTGCATACCAATTTTGACTATTCCAATAGCTCCGGATGTTGATTTTAGGCTAGGTGGACTATTTTTTTATGTATGAAGGTACCTAGACTTATTTTGAGCCATTGCTCCAAAGTTAATAATAATGGAAATGGGTTTAGGACCCACTTATCATAGAAATAACCTCAGATGAAAATTTTGATTGTGTCGTTGATTCTGTAACATTGAATTTTATAGGGTTGCATAGTCTATTTGCATATATGGGATTCCAAATAGATTTCGAGGGTTTGGCGGAGAATTGAAAATTTCCATGTCTCAGCTTGCATTGGTGCCCCATGAATATCAAGTCAATAGTTGTGTTCGTAATCTATCAAAAGCCATGAAGTGTCGCAATTGCGACATTCAAATTTACAAAAATTACTACCCTGGGCTACTTGCAAGTATCCTAATGACGATACGTATGTTGCGATACCAATTTCTTCCCCTGAGGCCATGTATCATTATTTCAATAAACGGATCGCAATGCGATACCCATGTACTTGTGAAGGGTATTAATACCATCTATCAACCAATTTTGGCCTAATTCTCATCCATTATGAGGAGACTTAAACCCTAAGGAGTGGGATAACTTGGGAATAACAATTTTTGTTGTTTGTTGAGCTTAGATAATGATTAATTACGCGATATTCCTTCAAAATTATTGTACGATTCCTCCATTTTAATGGTAAATTTCCCCTTTCTTGTCTACAAATTCTTAGACCTTAGTGACTTGATATTAGCACCATTATAGCTAAAAAATCATACATATTTTAGGGTATTTACTCCTTGTGCATATTGGGATGTTGAATTGGTTTCAACAACGTGATTTCCATAAATGGGCCCCAAGTGAGTTTTTTTTACATAATTTTGGACTCGAAGAACGATTGTGGAATATATGTATCATTGTTCTCGCTTTGCCAAACATATTTTGATTTTTGTAGAATGGTACCTTGCAGAAGCTTCTCAAAAAGGAAAATTTGTGATTAACAAATTCTTCGAGCTTTCATTAATTCCCAGGTAAGATAGGTTTACCTACTCCATATATTGATCTATATTGTAGTATAATATGATATTATTCTAGATATGGGATGATATTTAGATGTTGAAAGTATTAATAAGGATATTAGAGTTAATGGGACACTAAGGTTACCTTGAACACCATTGATACATAGTAGTTAGTATAGTTGGTCATGGATTAGGTAAATTGGGCTTCAAGGTATGTAGTTAGATTTGAATTGCCTTGAATACTCAAGGTAGGTTAAATTATCTAAGTTACTCATGATAGGGTACAATTATTCTTAATTGCTCAATTTTAGGAAAGTGACTTAGTTATTATTATTCTAGGCAGGACTTAGTTAATCATGTTTTGGGATGACATACATACTTATGGATAATAATGTCTTGCTTGATATTAAAGAATGAACTTAGATACATTAGCCTAGTCTAGGGTAGAAATTTCCTAAGTGAATCTTCAGGGATTAGGAGTGGGCCCTCAAACCCATATTCGACCAAAAATTATGATAACCTTGTAGACTTGTTTGCGTATTGCATAGTCTTATAAATTATAGGTTTACACTTTAGAGTTTTGAGAATAAATAGTAAGTATTTTAGTTGGATATGGAAGGATGGATACAAATTTTGAGTATTGTGAATGATATTGTTCATATTTGTGACAAATGATATGATTTATAAGTATGTTTCATAACTTATGCATGTGATTATCGGCATGATTCTTGAGTATGATTAATAATTTGGTCTATTGATATGTTTAATGTTATGGATATCGATATGATGAAGGGTTAATGTGTTGTATGGAGTATATGGCTCATGCTGATATGTATATGCCTCATGGGAACAATAGGGCTTACTTATATATATTATATGGCTTATGAACATAATATGGCCTATATAGATATAATATGGCTTATATGCATATAACATGGTTCATGGTGGTTATATGTCTAATAATTATGATTCGGCTAGTAGATAGAATATGGCCTATAAATGTAAGTAAGGGCTAGCAGTTATCATATGGATCATAGAAATGGTGTGGAACATAAATACAATTAACATCATATAGATAAGACGGGTGAAAAATACATATGGTTATTAATATAAGTTTTGGATATGCTAATTAATAACACTTATGAGTATTAACATTGATATCCTTTCCCAATATGGCTAATAATACAACTTATAGGCATGATTATGGATGAGACCCGTGGATATGACTCCTTGTTCGATTTTTAAATATGAGTAAAATAGATGGTCTATACTTATAATTTATTGTTATAATCTATTATGTTTTACTTGTTGAATACCTCACTAATATGGTTCATTGATGTTGTTTGTGCATATTAAGTTCCAGTTCTAGTTTGGCAAATTGCCGGTGAAATTGATGCTATAAGTTTTGGTTCAAGTTTGATAAAATTTGTGATGATAATGATATTGATATTGAGTTCTGGTTTGAGTTAGGCATTGGGGATTGTTCAATATGTAATACAGGACAGATAGATTCTTGGTTATGGCTTGATGGTTGGTGAACTTTGGTTACTCGATAGTAAGTTAATTGATTGTGTCCTCTAGGATTATGGAGGCCTGCATTGGATTATTTACTTTTCACACATAATTTCTTATAGGTGGAAATCTTGTAGTTCTAATGGTGTGATTCTTATGTTGTTACCTCACATGCATTGTCTTTTTTATGTACAGTGTCATGTTATCTTTTCGATTATGTTTACTTGTGTATGTACAACGGTGTAGGAGGTTACTTATAGGTTTGTCCTCTTACCTTGACTTAGCTATGTTAACCTATATTTTCTTGTATTCATATCATGATTTACCTTAGTCGGTCTATGATGCCAATTGAGTACCCTTAGTTTTGGTACTCATACTACACTTCTATACCTTTTAGGTGCAGTCTGAGTACAAGTTGTCACTTCTGATTCATTGATCATGCAGAGTTAATTTTGGAGATTGGGTGAGCTCTTGGAGTTTAAGCTGCCTCTTTTTTCCTTCTATTTATCTATATCTGGTCATTTGCTTTGAGACATATTGTATTGACTATTCTAGAACTTATGGTGTGTTCTAGTAGCTCTTAAACTGACTCTACTAATTCATGGGATGGTTTTCTGTGTTATGGCTACCTTTTATACTATTTCTATTGTCTTGCTTATTTATTAGTTGCATTGTTTATTTCACCCTATTTGGGGCAGTTTAAACCAAGTTAGCCCATTGGGAGTAGCTCTAGGATACTATTTGACTTATTTACTATTAGGATAGAGTAGGTTCCATAATGACTGGTAATTCGGGTTGTGATAAATTTTTATCAGAGCCTAGGTTTCACCAATTTGTTGGTTCATGAGAAAGAGTCTAAAAGAGTCTTGCAGATTGGATTGATAATATCCATTTCTTATTTTTGAGAGGCTATAGGACATTCTTTGGAGTTTTTCACTTCTTTCACTTATTTTGTGCTAAGAGTCTAAGTTGACTAATAAAACATTCCTTTGGTTTTACTTTTTTATAGATGGATAAAACATATGCTACCACTATATGAGAGATTGAGATGAGGGAACCCATAACTATTCGTGCATAAACTAGAGTTTGTTGATACACTCGATATGTGTCCCCCACTCGGGGAGAGTATAGGGGGCCTTTACCATACCCTATTCTTTCTCCTAAGCCAGAGGTTCATCTGCCCCAGCCAGTTGTAGGATAGGGACCAACCTAGTTTCCACTCAGATTTATTTCTTCTTTAATGAGCAGGGATACTTTGGTTCAGCTTTTGGGATTGGTCGGTGGTGCACATTCTGGAGATCACATTGGTACAGAGGCGGGGACGCAGCCTATAGCTATGGCTCCCAGAGTTGAGGTCCCTTCTACTCCGGTAGTTGCTCAACCAATAGTTTCTCAGCCAGTAGTTGCTCAGACAAAGGTTTCCTAGCCTGCTATGTCTTTTGAGGAGTAGAAGATGTTGGGTAGATTCTTAAGATTGGATTCTCCTAGGTTCTCTTGTGCACTGGTCTAGGATGCTTTTGAGTTTCTAATTTCTTGTGAGAATAGGCTCCATAATTTGGGTTTAGTGGAGACTAATGATATGAATTACGCTACGTTTCAACCGTACTTTATTGCTTGACACTGGATCTTTTTGGAAAAGTACATACCTTGCATCCTTATCATTGTATGAGGGATCAATTCTCTAGATTGGAGTAGGGCTCCATGACTATTGTAGAGTATGATGCTCGTTTTTGATAAGTTGGCTAGTCATGCTACTTCTATTTTGACTACTGAGTATGAGAGGGTCCATTTCTTTGTTCGAGGATTGAGACTTCATCTTTGCATGTCTACTTAGAGTTTGTTTGCTATGGAAAGGTCTTTTGCTGAGGTTTCATATCATTCTTAGCTTGTAAAGGAGATGCACTGCAAGGTCCAAAGGGGCAGTGATAAGTGGTTGAATATCAGGGTAGGTTTAGTGGGAGTAGTAGTAGCTCATGATTCAGAGCAGTGGTTCTCAGGTTCAGTACTCTCCACTTCAGCCATTTCATCATCATGGTCAGTTTAGTAGACCCGTTCAGGTTACACTTCAAATTATAGATCAAGGCTAGTCTAGCTCTTGTGATTGTCCTGGCTAAGGTTATGGTCATTCTTAAAGGGGTTTATCTTTAGGCTATTCTAGTCATGGGGGTTATTCTAAGTCAGTCGTATCATCTAGTATCAATCCAACACCTAGAGCATGTTATGGTTTTAGAGATTTTTGTCACTTCTCGAAAGAGTGCCCCAGTCATAGAGCAATTGTTCCTTTAGCTCAGTGTGTTCCACTTAATAGGACAGTTCTTCCCCTAGCTAAAAGTGATATGCATAGTCGCAGGTGTGGCCCCCAGGGTTCTCGTGGTTGTTCTTAGGCAGTTAGGTAAAAGGTCAATTTAGAGACCAGCTAGGTGGCGGGCATAGTTTGTTTATGCTGTACCTGCTAGACACGATGCTATGTCTTCGAATGATGTTATTATAGGTATGATTTTGGTGTGCCATTAGTCGGCCTTTTCTTTATTTGATCAGAAATCCACTTATTTTTATGTGTCTTCTTATTTTTCTCCGCGTTTAGAGTTATCTTGGGATTTAGGATCTATGCTATAATGTGTATCTACTCCCATGAGTGATTCTTTAGTAGTGGATCATGTTTTTAGATCATGTTTAGTGACTATTGGAGATGTTGATACTTGTGTTGATCTTATTATATTTGACATGATGGATTTTGATTTGATTTTGGGCATGGACTTGTTATCCCACTATCATGCGGTCATGGATTAATTTACCAAGACTGTTATCTTAGATATGTCTGGCATACGCCAGGTTTTTTTGGCAGGGTGGTATTAGCCCTGAGCCAACAAGGATTATTTCTTATATGTATGCTAGTAGGAAAATTTTGAGCGGTTGCAAGTGTTATCTCACTTAAATTCATGATGTTAGTATAGAGAGTCCATCCTTGACTTTGTTCCTGTAGGTCATGATTTTCTTGATGTTTTCCCTACAAATCTACATGGCCTTCTATCATGGACCAATTTCCCAGGTCATGATGGTACTTGCTATAAACCACCAGTAGGCATGCCAATCACTAGTCTAGAACTACTAGTAACGGACTACTAAGATAAAAAAGTAAAGAATGTGGAAAATATGTGGTAAAAGACTAACATACACAAAAAAATCCTAAATGTTATGAAATAAGTACAAGAGCTTCTAATATTAAAGAGGATATAAATAAGATACTAAATGAATGTATAGATACAACTATCTCTAAATACAACTTAGAGACTAGTCTAGAGCATAAGAGGGAGGGAAAAAATTCCCCAATCCTCGGGATCACACCCTCTTTATCTAAACCATAGCTGCTCTGCACGATGCACACACAACGACGACGATAAACCTTACTATGAACCGTAGGCTACAGAAGTGTAGTATGAGGACCAAACATGTGGTACTCAAAAGGCAACTGTCGACTGAGATCCAAAGATAATGCAAATAAATATAACATATAAATAGAAATGAAAACTACACCCAAATGTTCAGGCACAACATAGTAAAGCTGGTGAGAGTATATGAATAAACTATCCTACTCATACTCAAGAAACTAATATAATAAGGATAAGAAGTTTTAAGGATGAACTATTCTCAGTAATCTCAATATTAAACTATATATCATTGGACAAATAAAAATAAAAAGATGAAAGAGAATAGATAATAGTATAAAATACAAAGAAATGAATGTACAATCTTAATAAATTATGGAAGGAAGGGGTATACGGTAATGCCATAGTTGCTTATACGTAGATGTACATATATAAAAACAAGGTCAACTCATCGTACAACCTAATTTATCATAATAGCATCTTAAGGCCTCATAATCATGATGAAAACTAATACAACCATTTCAAGTTTGCTAATCCACATGCCTAATCATGAAATAACTATCTATAATAAAGCAACCATAATAGAAGGAATCTGTAACATACCTCGAATCTCACTTCAAATCATCGACCAATCCGCCACTAACTAATATTGATGATAACATAACCTATAAAAGGAAATGGAAACTAATGAAAATAAATATAACATATAAACAGAAAGGGAAACTACATCCAAATATTCAGCCACCACATAGTAAAGCTAGTGAGAGTATATGAATAAACTAGCCTACTCATACTCGAGAAACTAACATAATAAGGCTAAGAATTTCCAAGGATGAACTGTCTTATAACAACGTTACTCAGGAATCTCAATATTATACTATATATCATTGGCCAAATACAAATAAAAGGATGATAGAGAATGGATAATAGTAAAGAATACCAAGAAATGAATATACAATCTTAATAAATTATGGAAGAAATGGATATACGGTAATACCATAGTTGCTTATACATAGAGATACATATATAAAACAAGTTCAACTCATCGTAAAATTGAATTCATTAGACTTGCTTCTTAAGGCCTCATAATCATAATGAAAACTAATATAACCATACTGAAGGTTGCTAATCCACATGCCTAATCATGAAATAACTATCCATAATAAAGCAACTATAATAGAAGGAACCTGTAACATACCTCGAATTTTAATATCAAATCATCGACCAATCTACCAATAACTAAGCATAATAGTGAAGATAATCATATCAATAACAATACCAATGCTTATAACTTGCTAGTCCAGAGAATTAATACCTAATAGAGCCTTTTATAAATCCCCACTGCCAAGGCTTAGAAGGTTTAATCAATATTCAGGATAAAACGATTCGAGTATACCTATGTAACCCCCCAATAAGCTGATAGATATGTCCTCCACGCAATATACAGCAAGGACCACTCATAGCTATATCTATGTAAATCCCATATGGTTTATAGATATAGACATATACAAATGATAGGTAACGCACATACCTTAATGAATGCAAGGTGAATCGATAATATCTTGAACAATGTGTCATCATTTATATTATAAACAATATCTTGACTCAAATCGGTAGATGTGTGTATATATATGAAACATCAATATTATAATCATTATCCTAAACACCTTAAATGTTATCAATATCAACATCATCATCTCCTACCATACTTAATTCGAAATTTGTATCATCAACATCACCATCAATCGTAGGACTCAAACATATATGTATATATATATATATATGTATACATATATATATATATATGTATCAGTACTGTAATCCATAAACTACGCATTCAACACCAAATTTACATATGTATGTATATAATTGCAAGTCTAAAACTGTGGCTAAAAACTGTAAATTCATAAATATATTACCCTAGGTAAACTCTAGGACTAAATCATCATAAGGGTAAAAAAAGGGTCGAAATCTCTCACAACTGGAGTAAATATTTGTTTCAAAATCATAGGCAAGAAATTTTTTAGGTCAAATCTTTTAAACATCATTTATAATTTAATCACATAAGTCATCCATTTAGATAGTATGATTCTCTTAATGAAAAATAAAACCTTTTAAGGTAAAAAGAGTGCTTTAACACCTTTTAAGGAAAAAATAATAGTAAAATAATATTTTTGTCAAAATCGTACCATTTAATGTATTTTATATGATGAATGTTCTGAATCTATGCTTTCCATCACAAGTATTCAAATAAGGAATCATAAGTGTTGGTATGTTGATAAACTATGTTAATTTCCTTTACAAAGATGGAATAGTTCCTAGAACCAAGCCATTAAATATCATGGACATGGCCTTTGGCCCAATAATGTGTCCGAAATAACTACAACATCACAATAATAGTTGTGGCCCAAATGTATATATGGTATAATCCCTAAGTTCTTCTTAACCATATTTGGAATCAATATAAGCACTCATATCTATATTTTGTAACATTAAGAATATCTAGATTCTATATCAATATAAATACGTATAAGCCATCTCATATCAATACGCCAAATCATATCGATAATGCATATCATATGTATAGGCAATATATCAAATCTATGAAAAACCATAACAATTCACCAAGTCAGTAGGTGACCTTATATTAAGGCTTAATAATAGTCTCAATGATTCCTAAAATGTGTAAAAAGTCCACAAGGGCTAACATAAGTATTAGCTTAAGATGGGTTGGAGGAACCCACTTCTACTCCGTGAATTCCATGTTTAGGCTATTTCTACCTAGGACTAAGCCGAGGTATCCGCATTCACTTCTAATATGTAAACTGTCCAGGATTGTCCCATGATGATAATATCACCTAGAACATGAGCAATTAATCTAACTCTACCTAAATTATGGTTTCAAGATAGTTGAATAGTCTAAATAGGGCTAGTCATACTAATTATGCTTCCAACACCTAAACCAAATCACAAATCTGGCATAATACCATAAATCTATACAGTAAATCATTAAATCATCCTCAAAACATTTGTCTTCACTCTTCGAGCCCAAAATGCCTCCATGCTATCAAAATCATAATTTATGCATCATTAGGAATAAAATAAGACCCATATGGCCATATAATAGGTCGGGCCAAATGTTTGATCAAGATCAAACCCAAGGGGCCCTCA
Source organism: Capsicum baccatum var. pendulum (assembly GCA_030864225.1). Lineage (NCBI taxonomy): Eukaryota > Viridiplantae > Streptophyta > Magnoliopsida > Solanales > Solanaceae > Capsicum > Capsicum baccatum. The sequence continues at coordinate 102,480,518 of CM061556.1, forward strand.
GAGGAATCCAAAATTTAACCAACCATAAGGTCTCTTGAAGAATAAGGAAGTTGTGCTCAAAATTTGAGCACAAATGAAGTATAATTCATGTCTCAAATCAACCCTCAAAGATTAAGAATTCCAAACCCTAATTTCAACGAATTTACAATTAATTTGGATGGAAATCGAAGGATAAATCAATGAAAAATGACCAAAAAGGATTAGGCTAGCTTACCTTAGCTTAATTTTATGATTTTCCCGATATTTTACTTTCCTTGAGCTCTCTAAATGGTATAAAATGGTGGAACAAGTTTTGGAAAATCAGGATAAAGAAGAGAGTTTAATAGGGTGTAGGGAGTCACTATCTCCCATTTTAAATTGCAATTGCGACTTTCAAAGGGTAAAAGACTATCACGATTTATGGCAGTCCTAATCATGATCGCACCAACAAAGTCAAAAACTTATTTCTGATCCTTAGAACTCATCTGGAATCCTATGAACATGATTCAATAACAAAATTGAATTGTAAACAACATTTTGAATCCAATGGAAACAAAATACCATACACGATTAGTTTGGAAAAGTAGGGCCTACACTTATCATTTAATATTTCATATAATCTTCTCAATATCCCAAAATAAGTTTGAAATCCTTGGGATCTAAACCAATGGTCCCCCTAGTATTATATCAACATTTTAGAGTTTATGTCACTGTTGGTATTCTCATATGAGGTCATCTACTAGGAGTTTTGGTCATAGACCAAATCCTTAATAGTGAAACCTCCAAAATAGAGAAAATAAGCCTAAAATACAAATGAACTATCCGATCATCTAACCTGCAGTTTCCACAAGTACTAAATGACTTGTATAAACTGTGTGAAGGCTCAAAACTCAAAAATGCATTAAAAAGGAGGAAATTCCCTTGAGGCTTATTGCACCTCCCTCCTAAGTCTAATATTAAATTTGTTATTTATCTTAAGCTGACACCAAACCTATTTTTATGGAAACTTACCATATTTTTTCTGTTTAGCTTAAGGATATGATATCCATATCAGTGTTTTAAGGTTTGATGAGTTGGTTTGATGAGTTGGTTAAGTCTATTTCTTATGAGGCTCACAACTCTAGGTATTTTATTTATCCGAGTACAACCAAGATGTATAGATACTTAAGACAAAATTATTGGTGGAGTGGCATGAGGAGAGATATGGTGGAATTTTTAGCTTTTTTCCTATGTTGTAAGAAGGTAAAGGTCGAGAATCAGCGATCAGGTGGATTAATTCAGATGTTTCCAATTCCCAAGTAGAAATAGGAATAAATTACCATGGACGTTATTAGTTGTTTTACTTGTACATCCCATTGTTTTAATGGTATTTGGGTCATTATGTATTGATTAAGCAACTCTGTATCTTTCATTACATTTTAGATGTCTATCAATGTTGAGAGATGAGCTCATATCTGTCTTGAAGAGATAGTCTATTTTTATGGTGTGATTTTATCTATCATTTTAGATCGAGATTTAGTGTTCACTTCCAGCTTTTGGAAAGATTTCTAAGAGGAATAGGTACCCAGGTGGACCATAGTACAACCTTTGATCAATTGACCGATGTCCAGCTGGAGTGGACTATTTAGGTTCTCGAGGATATGCTCCAAGCCTATGTTATATATTTTGGAGGTTGTGAACACTTAGCCATAACAGAGTTTGCATATAATAACAACTACTATTTGAGTATTAAGATGGCACCTTTTGAGGCTTGTTATGGTATGCAATATTATTCCTTGTCTAGATTGTTTGTGCAATGCCCCGAGAATACACCTCGGATGCTACACGGTGCTTATGACCCTAAAGGACCACAAGCTAACCCATGAATGATATCTACTATGAGCACTGAATAAAAATACTATAATTAATGCTGAAAAATGGGCTGAAATACCATAATGTTCAAAACATCTGAAAAACTAATAAAATATAACATCTGTAAAACTGAATATTGTCTAAAAATCTAGTCTTAAAAGCCTCTAACTGAATTTTTCTGAAAGTGGAGTTGATGGGACAATCCCCCAACTAACTCCATCTATTGAAATACTACATCTACTGAAAATATAAACTAGTAGAATATCCTCGAATGATGAGGACTCACTGCTAAATCACGTCTTGTAGGATAAATCTGGCTAAACGTGGTCAGGAACCTAAGCATCTGAACCTTTGATATAAAACATCATAGCACAGGAAAGTATGTTTCAGTACGTGGGAATGTACTGGTATGCTAAATGAGGTAAGGCTGAATGCATGGGTTCATATGCATGAACAATAACTAACTGAATGATGTGCAAGAGCTTTATTAGCATACATAGAGGATCTATAACTACTGAACATACTGTGTATACTGTGACTAAGTATACTGGAATTGAATTTGATAATTGATAACTAAATATACTGATAACCTAAATTACTATTAAGTAAGTGACTATATCTGACAGTCCTGATTTTGTAGAACTGAACTGAGTTCTATTCTGAAGAATCAGATTGAAACTGAAATTATGGGAGGTAATCATCTAACCGACATAACCCAAATAAGATAAGATAATTAAATTGGGGTTTAATTTTTAACTCTAATTAAAAGGGTGTCAGTACCGTGCCACACGTAAAGACAAGCTGAAGAGTAACCCTTTACTGGCAGGTTCCCTTAAAAGAGAATGGTGGTACTGTCTACTGGCAGGTACACCACCTCATCAACCCTCAACTGGCAAGTTTGATGTCTCAACCTACGCTGGCTAAGTAGTTTTGGAACACAAGGATTTCTTCTAAGGATCACACCCTCTACTGGCAGGTGAGCCCCCATCCTTGGGTTTACTCGGTGCTGAATCCTACTCAAAACTGAAAGACACTGAACTATTATACTGGATTGAATTCACTGAGATACTTAGTTTTCCTAAATACTATAACTGACTTAATTCTACTGAGTTCTGTAATGGACTAAGAGTACTATTGATCGTGAAATGATTGATATTATTCTATAACTGACACTGGCTATACATGAACAACTAAGTTATTTGGTAATAAATACCCACAAGACTCGGTAGCATGAAGTAAAGAAAAGAATAATCTTGAATAACATAGCAATGTTCACTTGGTCATAATATATTCACAGAGACATTCCAACAAACACTTTAATGCATTAACTTGTACATGAATGGGGAATACATGTTAGCATCCTATAATAGCATTATTTAATTCTTATAGATGATTTATCAAACACATAAAAAGTATACTTGGTTCATTAAATTATAAACACTTAGGGTTAACATGGTTACAACTAGCAACTTGAAAATTGAAGGGTTTATCATGAATATCATGTAATTGAACACGTACTAGAATCAACTCTTGGAACTTGTAATCTAAATCATGGATTAAAACTTAAACAACATCGTGAACATGAATACAATCTAATTCAAACATGGAAATCACAAATCAGAAATCTTGTATTTTAAAAAAGGATTCTTCGGCTCCAGTGAAGGTAAGGATCCATGGATGAACATCTAACATACTTTAATTCATTGAGTTTTTGGAGAAATTCTTGGGATTGACCTTTATTCTTGAGAGCTAGGGTTTGCTTTATTGAGAGAGAATTATCTTTTAATTTTGTGAAAAAGTGAATAATGAAGGGTTTTACACATTTTTAGGGCTTAAATCCCATATCTGGGCGGAATAAAATCATGGGAAAGGACTGTTTTAACCCTAGGAGCAACTTAAATTTTTTAAGAAATTTTCCAGATCTTGAACCCTAGTGGAATGTGTCTCTATTGCACCGTGTCACTAAAAAATAATGACTGGGAAATTGCATGGTGGCGTGAAGCGGTGGTATCGCATTGCCACTTTGTTTGCGAATTGAATGTGCACCGCAACGCGGTGGTAGTACATTGGAGCACTGGAAAAGGACAATTGTGAACTGAGTCTATGGCGTAACGTGCCAATATTGTGGAGGAACACTAGAAATTGACAATAGCTATTTTGACACAATCCGCAATGCGCTACTGGATTGAATGACGATGTTTAACAACTGAAACTTAAAATTGCCATAACTTCTTATTCGGTTATCGGATTTAGGCAAATTTTATATCGTTGGAAAGCTAATTGAATTTCCTACGTAATGGAATTATCTAATATGAAAATTACTGAGCATTCCAATAATTTTATTTAGGATAACTCATGTACTAAGGGTTAATCTAGGCTAGGGAAATACAGGGTATTGCAATATCTTCCTATTGGGAACATTCATCCTCGAATGTGGCTAGTTAAGCTGAGAGAGTACGGGTAGTCTAAGTTTACATATTGAACTAGACATGGACAATTGAAGCATGGTTACGTGACTGGTCTGATAGACTGAACTTACATACTAAACATGCATATCTTATGCATGATTACATAACTAAAACTGATTCATGAAATACATGACTGACACGAGAATAATATAAGATGGTAACTGATAACAAGTTTGTAACGGTACTGAATAATGAACTGAGTAGGTTTAAAAAAGACTGTGATGATGTATGAGACACCATCTAACTGAAAGACGACTGAATGACTTTGACATATTACTGAGGCCTGAGGAACACATGACATAAACTGAACTTCATGGACCATTAAGTGTGTAACATGAGTTATGGGAACTAAGCATACTGGGAAACATGAATATGTGTGTCATGAGTTACATGACCTGATTTTGGAATTTCTGAACTTATGGAACCTGATTCGTACTATAGAGTAAACTGGAACTCCTTATACTAGGAACTATAAGAATGTTTGGTCTTCTACAATGTACTATACTACCATCTCCCCCTTAGCTTAAAGTCATCATTCTAAGTCTGTGGGTCACTAACTCAATAACCCTACTACTGTTTCAGGGTTTAACCTTGGAATAGACTGTTATGTAAGAAATTACAAAAGACAGAGAAGCTTATAGATCTAATAAGGAATAAATTTGTAAATGGGAGGTCTGTAATATACCAATGGCCATATCAGGAGAACTTTCCTGATCTTGTTGGGACTGAAGTACATCAAATCTATTTAGGTGTTGCCAACTGGTGGCACTATACACAATATCTTGTTGATTTGGGTGACCTAATTGAGCTGAAGGATGATTATACTGACCCTGAGGACAATCTTTAACTCTGTGGCCTGGCTTTCCACACTCGAAATAAACATCACTTCCAGCTCTGCACACACCCTTATGAGTCTTACCACACTCTCCATAAAATGGATTAGTATGACTATTGCTTACGCTATCCTGGGTCATCGATACACTGACTGAGGACGGAGCAGGGACTGAGAACTTTGGATAAAACTAGGAATGGTTACCGCCTTCTAACTTAGGTTGAATGTAATTAAATCTACCTATTCAAACCCTCATATTCTCTCTCTCCTTCTTCTTAAGCTTCTTCTTCTCAATCTGTTAAGAATGGACCATAAGCCTAGATATGTCCGTCTCTTTAATTAACATCACTGTTCTACACTTCTTAACCACACTATTTGACACCCCATATACAAACTTACTTATTCTGGACCTATTGTCTGTTACTACAAGGGGAGCATACCTAGATAACTAAGTAAACTTGAGGGAATACTCTTTTACATTAATACTACCTTGCTTGAGATTAATGAACACTAACACTTTGGCTTCTCTCAGCTCTAAGGGAAATAATTTATCTAGGAAGGTAGTAGAAAACTCTTCCCACTATATGGGCTCTGCATCTATACCCCTATCCACCTTTTACTATTTAAACCACATATGGGCTACATCTCATAGCTGATAGGAGGATAACTCAGCACTTTCACTAGAAGTCACTCCAATGATATTTGTAATATTTTGAACCTGATCAAGGAACTTCTGTGGATTCTCTTCTGACTTAGATCCCATAAAAGAAGGAGGATTTATTCGTGTAAAGTCTCAAATTTTGATTGCAGCAATATTGGCTACTGAGTTGGATGGAATAGCAACTGGCTATTCATTCTGGGATACAATTGAATTGGCTAGAGTAGTGAATGGAACTTTGAATTCTTCGTAAGAGACATGTTCATCCAGGGGATCTGCCTGAATGGGTTGAAGGGTTGACTGGTTTTTGGTTCTTTTTTTGTTAGTCCTTTTGGGAGGCATGTTTTGTAAATGAAATGAAGAAGCAGATTAGACTAAGAGTTTAACTTGATCTTATGCTAATTCGCATGACATGAATACTCAAAGAAGGGAAATTTTTCCTAAAATATCTCATACCCTCCTTTTCATAAGTGTGGTGCGCTACACACCCATTCACAAAACTCTACGCGATGCAGATTTTCAAACTCCCTAGGACTCTATTGAAGCTTAGACTGTGATACCAACTTTATAACGCCCCAAGAATACACCCCGGATGCTACACAATGGTTACGACCTCAAAGGACCTCAAGCTAACCCATGAATGATATTTGCTATGAGCACTAAATAATAATACTGTAATTAATGATAAAAAATAGGGTGAAATGCCATAAGGTTCAAAACATCTGAAATATTGATAAAATATAACTTCTATAAGACTGAATATTGTTTGAAAATCTTATCTGAAATGCCTCTAACTGAATCTTTTGGCAAGTGGAGCTGATGGGACAATCCCCCAACTAACTTTATCTACTGAACTACTACATCTACTAAAAATATGAAATAATAGAATATCCTGAAATGATGAGGACTCACTATGAAATCTGCTGTTGCAGGTTGAATCTGGCTAAATGAGGTCAGGAACTTGAGCGTCCGAACCTATGATATGAAACATCATAGCATAGGAAAACATCTGTCAGTACGTGGGAATGTACTGGTATGCAAAATGAAGTAAGGCTGAATACATGGGTTTATATGCATGAACAATAACTAACTGAATGATATGCGAGAGCTGGATTAGATACATGGAGGATATGTAACTACTAACCATACCATGTATATTATGACTGAGTATACTGAAACTAAATCTGATAAGTGATAATTGAATAAATTGATAATCTGGGATTACTAATAATCTAAATTACTATTAAATGAGCGACTATATCTAACAGTCCTAATTCTATAGAACTTAACTAAGTTCTATTCTAAAGACTAAGACCGAAACTTAAATTGTGGGAGGTAATAATCTAACCGACATGCCCCAAATAAGGTAAGATAACTAAACTAGGGTCCATCTGTAACCCTAATTGGAAGGGTGTCAGTACTGTGCCACGGATAAAGACAAACTGAAGAGTAACCCATTACTGTCAGGTTTCCTTAAATAGAACGGTGGTACCCTCTACTGGTAGGTAGAGCACCTTATCAACACTCAACTTGTAAGTTTGATGTCTTAACCTAAGCTGGCTACGTAGTTCTGGACTGCAAGGATTGCTTCTGAGGATGACACCCTCTGCTAATAGGTGAGCCCCCATCCTTGGGTTCACTTGGTGCTAAATCCAATTCCTAACTGAAAGACACTGAACTGTTAGACTGGACTGAACTGGACCAAATTCATTGAGATTACTAAGTTTTCCTAAGTTCTGTAACTGAGTGAATTCTACTGAGTTATGTAATAGACTGAGAGTACTACTGATCATGACATGATTGATACTATTTTATTATTGAGACTGGCTCTAAATAAATAGCTAAGCTATCAGGTATTAAATACCCCTAGTACTCGATAGCATGAAAAGTAAAGAAAAGCATAATCTTAAATAAGATGACAATGTTCACTTGATCATAATTCATTCATAGAGCCATTTCATCAAACACTCGTAATGGATTAACTTGTATATGAATAGGGAATACATGTTAGCATGCTATAATGGAATTATTTAATTCTCATAGACAATTTATCAAACACATAAAAAACATACTTGGTTCATTAAATCATAAAAACTTAGGGTTAACATGGTTACAACAATCAACTTGCAAATTGAAGGGTTTATCATGAATATCGTGTAATTCAATACATACTAGACTAAATTCTTAAAACTTGTAATCTAAATCATGGATTAAAACTCAAACAACATCATGAACATGAATTCAATCTAATTCAAACTTGAAAATCACAAATCATAAATCTTGTATTTTGAAAAAGGATTCTTGGGATCCAGGGAAGATAAGGATCAATGTATGAATATTTTACATACATTAATTCAATGAATTCTTGGGATTGACCTTGATTCTTGAGAGCTAGGGTTTGCTTTCTTGTGAGAGAATTATCTTTTAATTTTGCAAAAAAGTAAATAATGAAAGGTTTTATACATTTTTAGGGCATAAATCTCACATCTGGGCAGAATAAAATCATGGGAAAGGACTTTTTTAACCCTGGGCACAACTTTAATTTTTCTAGAAATTTTCCCGATTAGGACCCGTGTTGCAACGCAGTGCTATCATGTCATGTCACTGGAAAATAATGATTGGGAAATTACATGGTGGCGCGACATGGTGGTATTGCGTTGCCACTTTATTTTGCAAATTGAAAGTGCACCGCGATGCGGTGGTATCATGTTGGAACACTGAAAAAGGAAATTTGTGAACTGGTTCTATGGCGCGATGCACGAATATCGTGAAGTAACACTGAAAATTAACAATTGCTATTTTGAGACACTCCGCGATGCGTTACTGGCCAAAATAACAATGTTTAATGCTTAAAACTTAAAATCATTATAACTTCTTATCCGATTGTTGGATTTAGGTAAATTTTATATTGCTATAAAGATAATTAAATTTCCTAAGCAATGGCAAGCTGTAATTTGAAAATTACTGAGTATTCTAAAAATTTTATTTAGGATAACCCATGTACTGAGGGTTAATCTAGGCGAGGGAAATATGAGGTATAACAGTTTGAGACTTTTGAGATTAGATCCCATGGTACTGACTCACTTCAAGAGTTATTGTATAGAGTTAGAGTGATTAAGTACAGGTTGAGAGAAGCTTAAAATATGTAGAAGGATTATCCAGACCATAGAGTTTATGCCTTGATATTTGGATTTAGTGACCGGGTATTCCTCCATGTATCACCCATGGAAGGTGTGATGAGTTTCATAACGAAGGGCAAGATTATCCCCAGATATATTGGACCCTTTCAAATCCTTCAGACAATTAGCAAGGTGGCTTATGAGTTAGCCTAACCACAATATTTAGCTATAGTCCATCCATTTTTCTATATTTTTATGTTGCAATGATACATTACTAATCAATCATAGGTCCTTAGATTGGAATCAATCCTGTTGAATGAGCGGTTGACTCTTGTGGAGGAGCCTGTGATTATTTTAGCTAATGATACCAGGTGGTAACACACTAGCGAGATTCTTATAGTTAAGGTTCAATATAGGCCCCACCTAGTAGAAGAGGATACTTTTGAGATGTAAAGCAAGATATGGACAAAGTATCCTCACCCGTTTGAGGTTTCAGGTACATCCTAATACCACACTTTTGTAGATGAAAGATCTTTTAGCAGTAGATATTGTAGCGACCCTTCATGTCATTTTCTATATTTCTTCTTATTTTAACTGTATTGATCTTTCCTATTAGTACCCCAAGTCATTTATGCCTTACAGGAATTGATTATTCAGTTAGCAGGAAATTCATTTTGGTTTTAGGGTCAATTCTTTATTTTGAAGTCTATTGTTGTTCAAACTGGCTACTGGGTGAAAACTCCATTCAAACAACCTCATATGTGGGTTATGATTTTTCCAAGAGCTACAACATGTTGATTTTAGGCTAGGTAGACTCTTGGTTTGGGTCCATAGGAACTCGGGGTCATTTTGAGATAATGGTCGGAAGTTAAGAAAACTGGAAATTAGGTACGAGACCTGCTTTAGAATGAAATGAGATCATATGGAAAATTAAATTGTTCCATTGAGTCCGAATGGTCGAATTTGATAGGTAGCAAATTCCATTTTCTTATATGTAATTTTCGATGAATCCCGACCAGTTGGCGAAAACTTTGAAATTTCCAAGTCTCTTTTTTACCCTTGCCCTCATGAATAGTGAGTCAATGGTCATGTTTGAAGCCAGGAAGTGTTGCGATAACGACATTCCAAGTCGCAAAAGTGAACCATTTGGAGGGGGTGCGGCTAACTAACTTGTGAAATAGATCTATTATATACTAAATGGATCTATTTTTCTTTGTGCGTGGATATTTCTTAACTTCTCTATATATTTCTATTTTAAATCTATTTGTGTTAGTTTTATCGATATTCATATCTTGGGGGTGATAAATATTCAATTAGATTATCTTTCGTAAGTTTTTCTAATAATATTATTTCATCCATATTTTGTCTCCAATATTTTAAATATTCGTAGTTTATCATTTTATCCTGTAGTAATTGCAGAGTTACAGATTTCTGTATAATAATTTATCCTAATTGTACTATAATGTATATCTAATTCTAGATCTTCAATGTTATTTATTATCTTGTGTTGTTCTTCTCGTAGCGAGTTTTTTAAATTATATAAACTATCACTTATACTTTTTCCTAAATTTTCTAAGGTTTCTTCTATCCATATTAATTTTTCTTTTAGATTCTCCATTATTTTACTAATTCGGTTTCTATAATTAATTTCTTCATTTAGATTATCTTGATTTTTTCTAGTTTTTCTGATGTATTCTAACATCTCTTAATCTGAATAATATCCATCTGGGTAATTATCCAGGTATAATTGTGCTATCCAATTTATAGTTTCAATTTCATAGTCTAATACTTTTTCTAATATTATTTTCTTAATATCTATAATTTCTATATCTCTAAGTATATATAAAATTAAGACTTTAAGATTATCTATCATTTAAAATTGACTAAATATTTTATTATAATATTTTGTAGTTGTTTGTTTTAGTCTTAGTAGTTCTTGCATATTTTCATTAATAAATTCTATGTATTTTATATCTTTAGTTTCCATGTAGTTAGCTAAATTTACTTTCATCTATTTTTCTATTAACTGTATGTTTCTCATATATTTTTCCAAAAATTCTAGATATATGTAATTTATCATGGTAAGTATTTGTAAGAGTAGTTAGGTAGGTATGGTATGTAATTTATTCTAGTCATATAATATTTACCAAATGCTTTTTCTAATATGATTTTTCTTATATCTACTACTTTTATATCCTTAAGTACATACAAAATAAGTATTTTAAATTTGTCTACCATTACATCAGATAAATAATTATTCATTTTCATAAAATTGCTTATCTTCTTGATTCTTTTATTCTAGGCGGACTTCTGGGATAAAATTATCTTCTCCATTACATCTCAAACATTGATGGTCTTGATATTTGTGTCCAATTATCTTGCAATATCTTGTCAATAATCCATCTGAAATAAATCCTCTCTTAATTGCTCTTGCAGTAGATTATTTTTCTGGGTTAAGTAATGTCATTATCCATTGCCTAACATCTTCCATATCTGCTTGTCGTAGTTCTTTTGAATTTGAATAAATCATCTGATGGTATCTTGAATAATAGCTCCATATTGGATTTCCATTGGTATAATTATTTGCTAATTCTTGAATAATTGTAGCTAGTCCAATGAGTCGTTTATTTGCGTAGAAATCAGGTATCTCAATTCTAGGTATCTCTGGTTGCTGCATAATATCTTCCGATATAATTATATCTTTGGTTAATCCTATTTTTACGACTTGTATAACTGGTTTTATTTCGTCGTATAATATCTCTGCTGGTGCATTATAACACTTTATATAAAATAGATTTCCTTTGGTTATTCTTTTATAGGTGGTGAATATTTTATGTAATTCTTTCATAGCTGTTAGTTCTTCTCCGTCTTGGGTATATATGGTATTTAATAATCCATAGTCAAAACAGGTTTTTATTAAGCTTGGGTTGGTTTTGGGTAGTGCAATTAGCTTGTTGTAACCTTGTAATTTTTGGGTTATATAATTTGTGTTTGGTTCTTTGATATTTGTAGCTCTGGGGTTAAGGTTTAGGAAAGTTTGTACTCTATAGATATTTTCTATGTAGTTTTGGGCTGTATAGTTGTAAACTTTTTTATCTTGGTTCAGACTATCTCGGTATGTGGTAATTTTTGGGGATATGAACAAGGGGTCTTTTTGTGTTTTTGGTATAAATGGTTTCTCAAATATCTTATTCATATTCATGTTCTGGTTTCTTTGTCTACTAACTCCTCTGCTTGTACCTACAGAAGTAGATTGATAAGCGTTATGGGTTTTATGGAGTGTCCCATCGTCTCCTTCTAGCTCTGGAACTTTAATGTCTTTCGATCGACATAGCTCTGCACACTGCTGAGTTAACTGATTTGTAGCTATAGACTTCAGTTTAACTTCATTAGTCTTTAGCTTTTCTATTTCATTACCCATACTGTCCACTTTCATTGAAAGCGTAGTTAGGGTGTTGATTATTTTTTCTAGAGTATCCTCTTCTATTATATCAGTCTGTGTATCTTTGTCTAGATATGTAATCTGCAATAACATTTTTGTTAGTACTAATTACTTCAATTATAAATGTGAAATTTAATATATTCAAGACTAGTCTCCGAATCTCTTTTGTTGTAACTGAATTTTGTAGTTACTTTGTTAACCACCAGCGTACCTGTGTATTATCTGTTCGTACAATAAACTTGTTATATACAATATATGGCTCAAATGCTAGCAAACATTTATATAATGAACATAATTCTATCCTATTTATTTCCCATTTTATTTCTGTTTCATTGAACATACCTGAGTAGTATCTACAATGGTGTTCTAATTTTTCTGCTTCATATCGGTATTTAAGTACTCCTCCATAACTACATTCACTAGCATCTGCTTCTACTATATATATACATTTTCTATTTATATCTGGAAATTGTAGTTTTGGTAATTCTTTACAAAGTAATTTTATTTTCTGAACTTGTTTTTTATCTTCTTCATTATAGTTATATTCTACATCCTTTTTTAATTTTTTCTGTAGTGGTTTTAAAGTTTCTGCTAATTTTTGAATATATTTTCCTTACTTGGTTTACTAATCCTAAAAATGATTGTAATTTCTTTTTCGTATCTAATTCTTCTTTCGAATTTATTATTTTTAGTACTATATGTTATTGCATTTTTACTCCACTCTTATCTATTTGTATTTCTAAAAATTCTATCTGATTTTTCATGATTTCGACTTTCTTTTCACTTAGACTTATTCCCAATTTTTCTATTATATCTGTAAATTGTCCTAATAATTTTAAATGCTCTTCTTTAGTTTTTGAATATAATAATATATCATCTATGTATACTATACAATTAGATAATTGTTTAAAATAACTATCCATGAAATGTTGATATCTACCTGGTGCATTTTTATATCCAAATGGTAATACGTTCCATTCATAAAATCCTTGTGGTACCGTACATGCGGTTAATTCTTTAGATTCTTCTTCTAACTTTAAATGGTAAAATCCTGATTTACAATCAAATTTACTAAAATAATTATATCCCTGTATTTATCTTATTTTTAATATCTTATTTGGTATTGGATAATTATATGTCATAGTCTTTGCATTTAAATTTCTATAGTCAATAACCATTCTACTTTTTCCTCTTTTTTGTTCACTATGTTTATTTACTATAAATGCTGGACTATTATGTTTACTATTACTTTTATGTATATATTGTTTTTCTAATAATTCATCAATATGCATTTTAAATTCTTTTAAATTGTCAAAATTATATGTTAATGGTTTCTGGGTTATTATGCTATTTTTATCTATTAATTTAATTTTTATAGTAGTTTTATGTTTTTCCCATCCTTTTAATGGATCTTCACTATATAATTGTTCTAATTTTTTCTTAATTATTTCTATCTTATTTATTGAAAATATAGTTATTTCTATTTTATTTATCGAAAATACGACTAGTTCTATTGTATCTTCAGTATTTTTTATATTTTCTAACTTTTGTGTAATTTTTTCACTTCCTTTTATCCAATCAGTTTTCTTTCTTATTTTATTATTAACTCTTTTTGCTCTTACTTTTTGTTTACATGGTGTTGTAAACTACCAATCTGTTCTAGTTATTATATGTAGGTATAATTTATCTAAAAATGGCATTCCTAAAAGTATATCTTTTGATGTTAGTTCATAATTATAAATTTCTTCTATTGTTAATATCTTATCCCATACTTGTATTTTTACATTCCTAGCTTTATAAGTAATTAAGCTTCCTTCATTATTAAATTCTTTCACTATAATTGGTGTTTTTAATTTGTCCCATTTACTTTCTGGTAAGCAATTATATCTATATAGATTAGCTTTTGTTCCTGTATCTATCATAGGCGTATAATATCTACTGTAATATCCTTCTACTACTATCTTCATTAATACATATATTTTCATTTTATGTTAAGGCTCTTCTTAAGAATAATTTCTCTCTGTTATATGTTAAGGTTAATTGTGTATATTCTATATTATATGGTTTATTTGTTCTAGCCATTTTATTCCTAATATTATGTCTGCTTTTTGCATTTCTTCCTTTACTTCAAATTCTATTTTTATTTTTCTAATTTCTATTATTATTTCTTTTTCTGCTATATTTTTACTATTTATTCAACTTCTTGGTAGATCTGGGCATATATCATTATCAGTTTTTATTTCTTCATTTTTTACTAGATATTTTGCTATATAATTTTCTTCTTGTCCTGTATTTAAGAGTGTTAAATATTTTTTTTTCATTTACCTTTCCTGTTATGTAATATTGGTTTAAATTATTTGTTGAATTTATTTTATAACTTGTTCTTTTTGATGAGCTTGATGATTCTGGTTTTTCATCAGCTATTCTTTTCGTTGTACTTATTCTATCATTTATTATTTCTAAATTTTCTTCTATATCTATGTCTCTATAGCTATAATCATTATAATCTATTGTTTTTACAATTTGTTCGAATGGACTTTCTATTCGTATTTTGTTAATCTTATTTTTTCCTGTTATTTTATGTTTTGTTGTTAATACATATAAATTTTTGCATCTTGCTGTAAATATTTTACTTCCTGGGGTTAATTCTATTCCTGATATTTTCCAATATAATACTAATGATTTATCTATATTTTTATCTGTTACTGCTACTGAATAATTTGAACTTATTATAAATTTAAATTTTTGGTATATTAAATTTCCTTTTATGGAAGTTATTATGCTTTTTTCTACAGGTTTTATAAGTCTATCATCTGCTAAATATAATTCTATTCGTGTATCTATTCCTTCTCTAAAACATGCTTTTATTAATATCTCTGTACCCCCAAGGTGTACATATTTTATTGGGTCTCTACTTTTTATATCATTTATCTCTTTATTAATTATTCTTTTTGTTACTAGTGGTATACTAGCTTTACCTTTTGCATATCTACAGTCTATTACATGTTCCTTTTGGCATACTACATAATATTCTTCTTTTTTCTTGGTAAATAGATTTCTTATTGTTGGTATTTTAAATATTTTTTCTACACTTATGTCTAATTCTTTTCCTTTTATTTCATCAAATATGTTACTGTCAAATATTATTTTTTGGTCTGTTCCTTCATCATTTAAATATTCTTCCTTTGTTATTATTTTTATATCTTCTTCAGTCATTTGATTCATCTATTTCACTATCTATTTCATTTTCTGAAATTTCATATATACTATCCTCACTTTCTAATTCATAATCTATATACTCTATCTGCATATATTCTGTATTTTTTATTTTTATTTTTGATATTTATTTATTTTTTTGGATTTTTAGGTAATTTACAATCTCTAGCTAAATGTCCTAATTTTCCACAATTATAACAAGTACATCCTTTTATAGATTTCTTTTTTCTATATGGTCTTTTGGATTTATAATTTTTTACATAATATCTTTTTGTTGGTTTTTGTATTTATATTTTGATTTTTATATTTCTTATATTTCTTATGTCTTTTTCTTTTCTGATAATATCTTTCTTCACATCCAAATTGGGGTGCTATTTTATCTTTGCAACATGTTAAATTTCTTATCAATGTTTTTTCCATTTTAATTCTTCTCTATATTTTTTACATATGTTTCTATACCATTGTTGTAAAAATTTTATTCTTGCTCCTAAAGTATCTACTATTTTTGTTTCTTCCCAACTTTTTATTATCTTTGAACTAAATGGTTCGGGTAATTTATTAAAATATAATTTTCTTATTTCTTTACTTTCTTCTATATTATATGGTCCTTTATAATAATATTCTTTAAATGCACAAGTATATTCATCTATATAACACATATTACATATTGCTAATTTTAGCATTAAATTCCTATTTGTATCTTTTTCTTCATTTTGTTCTTCTTCTATTGTTGTCATACTACCAAATTCATCTTTTATAGCTGTTTCATATTTTTTTAATAATTCTATAGGTGTTAGTTTAGTTGTTGTTGATGATGTTCCTTCTGTAGGTTTGTTAGTTCTTAATACCTTTTTACTATTTTCAGTTAAATTTGAAAACCATAATTTCACTGTTTCTATTAGTGTTCTTTCTATATATTCTGGTGCATCTGTTATGTTTATATTATTATCTAATAATTATTTTTTCATATATCCTATCTATAATTGTATTGTTTTTTCTGTATCTATTACACAGTCTAAGTCTAAAAGTTATAATTTTTATTAGCTATTTGTGTTGGTGTCCATTTGTGATATTCATTCTTTAGATTATATCTTTTAAACTTATTCTTATAATATGTAGGTTTTCTTATTTCTGAAGTTCTAGGTATTATATTTTCATCTTCTTTTTTATCAAGAGTATTTATTTCTGTGTTAATATTTTCTAAGTTTTCTTCATTAATTACTTCTTGTTTTTCATTGATTTCCATATTTTTTGTATTTGTTAATATTTCTGTATATGTTTTACTATCTTCTGAATCATAATTATCTGTCTCTTCAACATCTATATTATTTATTTCTAATTCCTTGTATTTTATTTCTTTATTGTTTATTTCTAATTTTTCTTTAAATTGATTTATCTCGTTTAGTAATTTTTGTTCTTTATCTTTTTCTTCCTTTTCCTTTTGTCTTTATTCATACAAATCTTTTAACATTTGTAGTTCTTTTTCTAATTCAGCAATCCTACTATTTTTAGTTTCTTGTATTTTTCATATTTCTTCTGTAGTTTGTTGTTTTATTTTTTCTATTTCCTTTTTCCTATCTATTTCTTCATTTTCTCTTTCTAGTCTTACCATTGTTGTCAATTTATCTTCTAATTTTAATTCTTCTTTTTCTAACATTAGATATAAATGTTCACCTATTTTCTTGTATCTTCTTCCAAAATTAGAAAATACTATTTTTATTTTTAATCCTTCATAATTTTCATATATTTTTTCATCTAATATAAATTCTTCTTTGTTCATTTTATTATAAATAGTTCATGTTGATATATATATATATATATATATATATATATATATATATATATATATATATATTCTAAACTATCTATTTGTGATTCTAATTTTGATATTTCATCTTTTTGTGTATTTATTGAGTTTTCACTAACTCCGGCAAATATATTATAATGTAGTCTTTCTATTCTTATTTTTAATTCTTTACGT
Organism: Capsicum baccatum var. pendulum; assembly: GCA_030864225.1. Taxonomy (NCBI): domain Eukaryota; kingdom Viridiplantae; phylum Streptophyta; class Magnoliopsida; order Solanales; family Solanaceae; genus Capsicum; species Capsicum baccatum. Next base: position 102,498,064 of record CM061556.1, read on the forward strand.
TTTCAGAAATAAGTTGTTTTAGTTCTTTGTATTTTTGTACTTTGTTCATTTAAACCATATTTATAATATTTTGGTGGATATCTAAATCTGATTTTATCATAATTAGGTGGTATATGCCTCATTCTTCTAGATTTTAAATGGATTATTAATTTTTCTTCAATACTAGATATTAAGGTAATTAGGTAGGCTAATCTTTATGGGTTTGCTTCAATAATTGATTGCTACAATAAAAGGGATTTGGGGTTGTTTTATGGATTGTTTTCTGTGTATATGTTGGTGGATTCCAAGTTGATGTTGGGGAAAGGTGTGATTAGTTTGTATTAAAATATAGAAGAAAGGTGTGGTGGTACACCACTGAGCTAATTGTTTTACACATTTATTACTCATTCTATTTGTATACCATTTTTTAGGGTGTAATAAATTCAAAGCTATTTCAGGGGATTTCAAAAGAATTTGTATGTATATTGATATAATTGGAGGAGAAAAAGGTTAAAATAACACTCTCGATTGGCAAATTAAGGGCTTACTGCTTGCTACTATTTTGGTAAAATTAAGTAGCCCAAATGTGTCGTTTGCCTTCCAATATTAGTTTACCATATATTTTATTATAGATAAGTAATCTACAGGGAGGGAAGTTAGGTGGATTAGAATTGGAGTTGTACTACCAGGTATGTAAGGCTACTCTATGTTGTATTCTTTGGCATGGAATCCATCCCTTTTGGTACAATGTAAGCTTCTAAAGCTTTCCTATAGTAAAAAGTACATAATACCAGCACATGATTTCCTATCTAGATAACGACCTTGGTCCCGCTCCCTAATGTGTTAAAATACCTCACCATATGCTTATTATTGAGTCTGCATTTTTACATTCACTAGAAAGTTTCAAGAGTTCTCATTTCAGTCAAATAAAACTTGTATATTATTTTTAGTGCCTAAACATCTCATTCATGTACAATATTCCCCATACCTGGTAGACATTGAAGTAAGAATTTATTTATATATCTCTTATTGATAGATTATTGTTTCAATGTATCATAATTCTATGACCACCAAAATAACAATCTCAAAGGATAAAGAAACTAAGTAACGCAATCTGTATTAAAAGGGGTGGCAGCTCAAGAACATAAGACTAGCATGGGCCGATCCCAATGTTTATTTATGGGTGGCAGCGCAGGGGTGTAAGCCTAGCATGGGCCAATCCCAATGTTTATTTATGTGTGACAGCTCAGGGGCACAATCCTAGCATCGTCCGATCCTGATTTATCTATTTACTACTGATAAGCTGGTCATTTGTATCATACGGCTTACAAAGATTATGAAGTAATAACGGTAAAATGAATAAAGAAATGAAATGTACCTGACCATACAATTATATATAAAGGTGGTCTACTAGCTCTATTTGTACACTTGTGTTTGATTTCCATTGAGCTCCTATATCATGTGTGGTTACTTTTAGCCTTACATATTCAGTACATACTTTTGTACTGACGACCCTTATGGGGGACCTATATTTCATGCTACAGGCATAGGTGCTTCAGCAAATACACCTTCTCAATAGGAGCCCAGGATGTCCAACAACTATTGGTGACCTCCAGATTGATTCGAGGCTTTCCAAGTCTGTTTTATATATTTTGGTATTGTAATGAAGTTAAGAGTATGGTGGGGGTTTATCTCGACCTTAGCTAAGTTTCTATGTATCTTCTAGAGGTTTTGTATACCAATGTAATATAAAGTATGGTAATGTCTTGTGTCTTAGATATTTTGTCCCTAATGGCTAAGTCTTGCATATAATTTGGCGCTTGCCCATGTGGTTGTTCTCATTAATGTATTGTATCATATTTGGTAGAACCCTTGGTTATCATATTTACATACATGAGATGTACAAGGTTATAGGTTGGTTCTCTTTATCCTTACGACTATCGGTGCCTGTCCGCCCCAAGTGGATTTGAGGCGTGATAGAACCGTCTTTTTTGTGCACAAAGAAACTTGGGGCACCCCGCGGGGAAACACAAGGCCTAATGAGTCCTTATCTATATGATCTTTCAATTCCTTAATCTCCTCTGGAGCCATTATGTAAGTTGGGCTTGAAATAAGCTGGGTGTCACGGAGGATATCTATTTCAAAGTCGATTTCCCTCTTGGGAGGAAATTTGGGCATATCTTCAGGAAATACTTCCGAAAACTTATTAAGTAATAGAACTAATTTAAGACTTGGAATCTTAGATTTTGAGTCCTTTGCTAGGACAAAATGATAGATGCAACCCTTGGATATCATCTTCCTTACCTTAAGGTAGGAGACGAATCGACCTATAGTCACAAGGTGCTACCCTTCTATTCTATGACTGGCTCATTTGGGAATTGAAACTAGATGATTTTGTTTCTATAATAAACTAAGGCATTGCAAGTGTGGAGCCAATCCATTCCTAGAATGATGTCAAAATTAGTCATCTCTAACTCTATAAGGTATACTGAGGTAATGTTTTGGGACACTAGGTCTGGGCAATTTCTGTATACATGTATGGCTATAATGGAACTACTTATTGGAGTAGTCACTAATAAGGGTTCTGCTAAGACTTTGAGACTGATGCCAAAGTCTACTACTATATAGGGAGTCACTAAGGGAAGTGTGGCTCCAGTATCTAATAATGCATAACCATAAAGGTGGAAGACTCGTAACGTACCACTAACCACATCAAGAGAACCTTCTTAATCCAGCCGAGTCTGAAGAGCATGGAGTTAATTCAGAGGTTATTCGTTGGTGGCAGTAGAAGTGGCACCTTGCTGTGTTACGCGTCCTACTGGAATTGCTGAAGTTTTATTTAAGCCCTATTGATGATCATTTCTTCCTCACTTGGAAATTTCAGGACATTCCCTATTTGATGTCCTAACTTTCTATATCTAAAACACATATCCTTGCCTACCAAAAACTCACCCTTGTAGTTCTTTCCAAATCTCCAACAAACCGAGTTGGTGTATCTACTATTACCTCTATCCTAGGATTTGGAGCTTGGTTCTCCATCCTGATTATCCTATTTGAACATAGGAATTGGAGAACTGGTATAAGATGGGACAGGAGTTGAAGACTTATGGTGGAACTGAGAATGATTCCCACTATTAGACCTTTGCTGTGAGAAGTTAAAGCTACTAGTTCTAGCCTCTTCCATTTGCTGAGCATGAACCATCAACCTAGAGAGGTCCATCTGCTTAATCAACATAGTTGACCATATCTTTTGAAACTCTAGACAAATCTTACTTATTCGAGCCTTATAATCAGCTACCATAGGCGGAGCATACCTTGCTAAGTGGGTGAACTTGAGTGAATACTCTTTCATACTCATGTTACCCTAGTTTAGATTGATGAACTCTTCTACCTTTGCCTCCCTCAACTCAAGAGGGAAAAACCTTTCTAAGAAAGCAGTAGCAAAATTATCACACTCTATAGGCCCCATATCGGCACCTCTATCCTTTTTTCACTGTTTAAACCAGGTGTGAGCCACCCCTTGAAATTGGTAACTGCTAAATCACCACTCTCATTTGGGGTAACACCCATAATATTTTTCACCTTCTACACATAATCCAAGAACTCTTGTGGATCCTCTTCAGCAATGGATCCAGAGAATACTAGGGATTCATCCAAGTAAAATCGCAGATTTTGGCTACTGCTATGCTTACCGAAGGATTGTCTAAGGCAATCTTCTACTGATTGTTATCATCAACCACCGATTGGGTGAAGGCGGTGAAAACGACTCTAAATTCAGTATGAGGGACTTGATCTTTCATTTGGTCCTCAGGAATGAGTGGTGGTGTAGGCTGGTCCCTATTTCTCCTTCTATTAGCCCTTCTAGGAGGCATTTATGTAAATAGTAGAGAAATAATTAGAAAAAGGAGTTTAACAGAGCTCAATCTCTATCTCATGACATGAATACTGAAAGAAGAGAGACTTTCCTAAAATATTTCACTGCCTCTCTCCCATAAGTGTGGAGTGCTTCACACCCATGAACAACACTATAGTCAATGTGGCTTTTAGACACCCTATGATATTTTTAACCTTGTCATCTGATACCAAGTTTGTGAAAACATAAGAGTAACCTATAGTTGTAACCAAGCTTACCCATGATTTGGCACAAGCTGTAAATACTGAAAGAAGATACCGAAATAAAATGCGGAAGTCATCAAATAGAATAATTGTATCATCAAATTGATAACCAAAGGGATCTTAAACACATCACTGAAAAACATAACTAACTGTCTAACTGTTAGAATACCTCTAAATATGATGAGTTGTTCGGATAGTGTCACGCATCACATCCTATTGGGGTAGGTAGGCACCCGTAGACGTGAAGGCCCGAGATAACCAATCCCTAACCTTGTATTTCTAATACATATAACTATAATAACCAAAGGTTTTTCCATACATGGATATAATTCATTGATGATAAAATAAATGACAAGCCCAAAACTATATATACCATACTTGGCCGTTGGGGCCATAATATCTAAAGGACAAGACACTATTATGCTTAACTTTACATTGGTCTACAAAGCCTCTACAAGATACCTAGACACTTAGTTCAGGTTGGAAAAATCCCCAGCCTTACTCATAACTACTGTACAAAGCCAAAGTATATAAAATAGACTCGAATAAACCTGGACCTCATCAAGAGCCGCTGGATATCCTGGGTTTCTATTGAGAAGGTGTATTAGCTAAAGCACATATGCCTGTATCCTTAAATACAGGTCTCTCATAAGGGGCATCAGTACAAAAATATGTACTGAATATGTAAGGCTAAAAGTAACCACACATGATATAGGAGCTCAATGGAAATATGATAAAAGTGTACAAATAGCGCTCATAGACCACCTTTATATATACTTGTAGGGTCAGGTACATTACATTCTTTTCACCATTTGTACCATTCTTACTTTATAATCTTTGTAAGACATGTGATACAAATGACCAGCTGATTAGTTGTAAATAGACAAATCAAGATCGGCCCATGCTAAGATTACGCCCTTGAGCTGCCACCCACATATAAAGGTATCGAGATCAGCCCATGCTAGGATTATTCCCCTGAGCTACCACCCATTAAATTTAGATTTGCATTACTTAGTTTATTTAGACTTTGAGATTGTTACTTTTGTGGTCACCATATATGGTACCTTGAAACAATGATTTACCAATAAGATATATGTAAATGGGCACTTAATGAAAAAACAATGAGGTAGGGATCTGTTGGCACACAAATGATGTGTTTAGGAGATAATAATAACACATGGGTCTTATTTGACTAAACAAAGAACTCCTAAAATTTCCCAGCAAAAATAGACATGTTGGCTTAATAAGCATGTATTGAGGTGTTTTAACATGTTAGAGAGTGGGAACAAGGTCATTGGCTACATGGGATATCATACACTGCTATTATGTATCACTTTCTATAGGATAACTTTGGAAGCTAACTTGATGGTACAAGTGTCTGATTTTATGCCAAAGTGAGAAAATAGAGTATGCCTTACATACCCGGTCATATAACTCCAATGTAAACCCAATTTTATTTCTCGCCTTTAGGGTTGCCCATCTACAATAAAGTATATGTTAAAACAAGTATTAGTAACTAACCGACACATTAGGCTACTTAACTATACCAAAATAGTAGCCGGACAGTAAGCCCTTAATTTATCAATCAAGGGTGCTATTTTAACCCTTGTTTTCCTCAAATTACATCCACATAACTTACTGACTCTTATGAGATTTCTCAAAACAACTTTGGCTTCATTACCCCCTCTAAATAATACATAAAATAGATTGGGCAATAAATATATACAATAATTAGCTAGGTGGTGTACCACCACACCCTTATTTTATATCTCAATACAAACTTGTCGCACGATTTCCAAAAATCAACACGATAGTATCCAACATATATACATGAAATAGTCCACAAAATATCCCTAACATACCTTTGTCACAGCAACCAAATACCAAAATCCTCCTCCTTTGAGTTCTTAATAACAACAAATCTATAATTCTTTCCCAAATTCATCCATAAGGAGGACAAAACAGAGTAGTCACCTTACCTCAATTTTTTGCAAATTTTCCTTTTTATTTAAACTCTTAAAGAACTTCAAATTTCCTTCAAACTTTAAACCAGAGAAGAAAAGAGATGTCTCTTAATAACAAAGAAAAGTGAGTAGGTAACGTGTTTTATATTCTGCCATATATTTACAATTAAGCATTTATAATATATTTTCCTAATGTTCAATGAATGAATTAAGCTTAAGCGTAAGTGTTTTCACTTACCTTGGCTTGCAAAGGTTGGGATTTCTTCAAGAACCCTAAAAAGAAAAATAGGGTTGCTCCTTGTTGTTTTAGACAAAGTTGAGAGAATATGTAAAAATAATCCTTTTTGTGACTTAGAAATGAAGGAAAATGAATAGAAAATTGGCCTTATAAAGGCCCTTTTTTGGACACCTACTTAGCTGTGTTTTTGGACCTTAAAATTGGTCAAATTGGTCCAAGTAAGTGATGCACCTGCTTCAGGAGTTCAAGCTGCTCAAAATGTCAAATTAGGTGATGCACCAACTTAATTAATTTCTTATTTGGTCTTAATTAAATTGGTATTTGGAAGATTTATGTATTGGTCCTTTTCTCCATTTTATTCCTCTTTTACTTAGTTTGAGACCAAATGAGTACATTAATATAGGCCCAAATCTGATCCATGGACTTGAGCCCATTTACTTGGTCCAAATAGCTCAAGTAGGTGACCCACCTACTAGATTAATAAAGTCAATAAAGAACCTCAATAAATTAATCCATTTTCAACCTCTAATCCCTTTAATCTAACTTAAAACATGTATACACTAGGTCACTTTAAACTTTAGATTCAAATACTAGCTTACGATTTTAAGATAAATAGTTATATCGATGTTAACTTTGTTGAATCACATTAAAATGTATGGGTATTATTTAGAACCCATGTACACCCTTAGTACTACTATAACAAAACCCATCCATTATCTGTACAACACGGCTATATCAAGTTTTATATTAGTAAAACATGTACATATAAAATACAGGGTGTTACATCCTCCCCCTCTAGGAACATTCATCCACGCATGTTTGCATAATTTTCCAACTTAAACACGTTCATGCCTAAGGTTAATATTCCATTATCACACAGTACTTATATATTCCACTTACTTGTTATTATTCCAATTCAGCATTTTGGACTTTCTCTTTGTATTCGAATAATTGGGGATACTTGGATTTCACCGTTTCTTGTACTTCCCATGTGATCTCTTCTACTTTCTGGTTTCTCCAAAGTACGTTCACAAAAGTTATTTCCTAATTTCTTAACCTCTTGACTTGTCGATCTAGAATAGAAATAGGTATTTTTCCATAAGTGAGATCTTTCGTAACTTGTACATCTTCAGTAGGAGTAATATGAGATGGATCTCCAATACACTTTTGAAGCATTAGGATGTGGAACATTGGATGGACTGTTGAAAGCTCTTGGGGTAGTTCTAACTCATATGCAACTTGGAAAAACCTTCAAATATTTTATACGGGCCTATATAACATAGACTTAGTTTTCCTTTCTTACCAAATCTCATTGCCCCTTTCATTAGTGACACCTTCAAAAATACTTAATCACCGATAGTAAACTCTAACCTCCCTCTTCTAATATCCATATATGATTTGTGTTGACTTTGGGCTATCTCTAGATGTTTCTGAATCACCTTACCCTTTTTCGTAGCTTGATGAACAAGATCTGGCCCGAATAAGGCAATTCACCAACTTCAAACCATCAAATTGGAGATCTACAATTTTCTTCCATACAAACCTTCATATGATGCCATTTTGATACTTGAATGATAGTTATTGTTATAGGCGAACTCGTTAAGACGTACATGATCATTCCAACTACCTTTAAAGTCTAATACAAAAGCTTGTAGAATATCTTCAAGTATTTCTATAATACGTTCTACTTTCCAATCTGTTTGAGGGTGAAACCCTGTACTTAAATTAACATATGTCACAAGATTTCTCTAGAAAGACTTCCAAAAATTTGTGGTAAATTGAGCTCCCCGATCTAATATAATAGAGACTGGCACTTCGTGTAGCTGAACTTTCTCTTTAATATATAGTTTTGCATACTCTTCAACTATGTAAGTGGTCTTAACTAGCACGAAGTATGCTGATTTGGTAAGCATATCAACTATTACCCATATGGTATCGAACCTTTGAGATGTACGAGGAAGACAAGTAAAGAAATCCATGTTGATCACGTCCCACTTCCAGATTGGAAGATCTATGCATTGCATACAAACCCCGGTCTTTCGGTGCTCCACTTTAACTCTTTGACAATTTGGACATTCGGTTATAAATTCTGCAATGTTCTTATTGATGTCACCCCACTAATATATTCATTTCAAATAATGATATATTTTAGTTGAACTCGGATGGATGGAATACCTTGAATGATGTGCCTCTGTAATATTCCTCTTTCTTAGCCCATCTACATTAGGCACACATAATCTGTTTTGACACCAAAGTACTCCTTCTTGTGTAAGCTCAAATGCCTTTGTCATACCACATAGTAAATTCTCCTTATGCAGTAATAGAATGGGATATGTATATTGCTTCTCTTTAACTTCAGCTACTAATAAAGATTCTGCAGCACTATGCACAATAAGCCCCTCATTTGGAGTTTCAAGAAGGCGAACCCCCAAATTGAGTAGTTGGTGTAGATCTTTAGTCAATACCTTGTCTTTCTATAGATTACACCATAGACTTATGACATAATGCATCATCTATTACATTTGTTTTCCCTGAACGATATAAGATATAAACATCATAGTTTTTTAATAGTTCAAGCCAACTTTGGTTTCTCATGTTTAGATCCTTTTGGCTAAAGATATACTGCAAGCCCTTGTGGTCACTATATATGTCAACATGAATCCCATACAGGTTGAGGCAGGATATCTGTAAGGAAAGTATAACTACTGCAAGCTCAAGATCATGTATTGGATAATTCTTCTCATGTAGCTGCAATTGTCTTAAGGAATATGCTATTACTTTACCATGATGCATTAACACACATCCTAAGCAAATTCTCGAAGCATCATAATATACTACTTACCCTTCTGTACCTTCTGTGTACCTCCATGTATTTTTGGGATAGTCTTTGAACCATTGTTCCTATGTGTATAAGTTATAATCCAAGTGATTTCCATGTGAATATGAGTTTTATGATCTTTATCCTCATGTTTTATGAGCTTTCAAGGCGAAAAATGTTCATAAAAATCAATTAGAACAAAGTTGATCTTAGAGACTTTGATTTGTCCAAAGTTTTGTATTCAATTCTACAAGGATCTACTATGACCGCATATAACTGTTTATATATGTGGTCTTTTGCAGCGCAGGGCCCACCAAATTGTAGATAATTGAATTAACATTCCAACAATACTGATTTTGATTTAATCTGGTACCCGAGCAATAGGTTCTTGTATTTTTCATGAGAGATAGTAACACAACACGATTGGAATGTGATGCGTTAGTCATCGATGCGAACACCAAGAACTTCATCAAATTTTCTTGAAGAGAAGCAAGAACTCAAGTTTCCCAATTCAAAAAAGCTTTCAAGATTGTGTTTCTCCTTCAACATTAAAGCTTTAAGGTATGTGGGAATTCATCCATGGGTCCTCTTTCACCCATGGAGCCCAAAACTCTTTTATTTCAATTAAAGAATGAATTTTCAATCATTATATTGTTTTAAATGTTCAAGAAATATTGAATTGCATGTTTTCATGGTGCTTTTAATTAATTTCATCCCATATGTGATTCTATGCAAAACTTTGAATTCCTCATGCTATGAATTTGAGTTTCCCATGCTTTGTTCAAGTGAATTGCATGATAGATCCTAAATTCATAATTTTTAGCAACATTCCTATGTTTTAAATTCATGCTTTCCACATGTTTGATGAAATTCCCATATCATGTTTAATCAATTTGAAGATGAATCTCCATGTTATAAATTTTGCCATATAACGCAATTGTTCACCCATGTTTAAGATATTCTTAGGTTCAAGCTATGATCTTTACATGTATGATTAAATGCCCATATCCTATTTCAAGTTAATTTCATGTGAATTCCTAAATTCATAATTTTAGTTATGTTCTCATGCTATTCTCCCATGTTTAAGATATTCACATGTCCAAGTTCATGATCCCCATGTGTTTGGTGAATTGCCCCATGTTAAAATATTATTTTCCATGTGCTTAATGAAAATGTCCAAGTGATGGGTTTCTTTAAATAATGCTTACTTATTATGTGATGGGTTTCTTTAAATAATGCTTACTTCTTATGGATTCAAATGCTCTCATGTATCCTTATTATCTATGCTATCGAGTCCTGAAGGTTTTGAATACCAAAAATTTAGCTATTTATCTAGTCTCTAGTTAAAATATAATGATTTTGTAGTATCTCAAATTGTAGCATTTGGTCAGTCAACAGAATCGGTGTGAGTTTAGTCAAGCCTAGTATAGTCTAGTGCTCAATTCATTATCGATTAAGTTGGAAATAGGATTCAGCACTGAGTAAACCCAGGGATAGGCTATTCCTGCTAGTAAAGGGTTAGACCATTAGTAGTAGTCCATGAGTTGCAGAACTATGTAGCTAGTGTAGGGTAAATCATCATCGTGCCAGATAAGAGTTGACGTAACTAAATACATCTCATGAGTCTTCCTATCAGATTAACGTTGACCCAGCTAATGTTAGTAACCCGTGGTACGGTGCAAACAACCTTCAAACTAGGCTTATAGGTTTGACACCAAATTAGTTTATAATCGGGGTATGTTGGTTAGATGATAACTCCCACAGTTTCTGTTTTTGTATTTAGTTCAGAACTAAATTCAATTTCAGGTTTGCTTGACCATATCATACAATTATCAGTTATTCAGTTATCAGTATTTTAGTTTACAGACTATTTTTGAATCAGTTATACAATCATGTTCTAAGTCATTCATATTTAGAATATGATCTCAGTGACCTTCGTAAAGTACTCTCAGTCTAACCAGTCTCATTTGAGAATGTATGTTCCCAGGGAAAGATAATGTAACACCCTGTATTTTTGGGATAGTCTTTAAATCATCATTCCTATGTGTGTAACCTATAATCCAAATGATTTTCATATGAATATGAGTTTCATGATGTTTATCTTCATGCTTGATGTGCTTTCGAGATGAAAAATGTTCACAAGAGTCACTTAGAACAAAGTTGAGCTTAGAGCCTTTGATTCATCTTAAGTTTGATATTCGATTCTACAAGGGTCTACAAAGAACGTGTATAAATTTTTATATATGTGGAATTTTTCAGTTCAAGACCTACCAAATTATAGATAATTTAATTAGCTTTACAACGATAATAATTTCCCCTTAATCCGATACCTAAGCAAAAAATTATGGCAATTTCCGTGAGAGGCAGTAAGCCAATACGATTAGTACGCAATGTGTCTGTCATCGATGCAAATAGCAATTCAAACGATGGAAATTGCATTACGGAACTATTTCACATGCTATTTCTGTTACAAAAGGGTCTATGGGCACTTTGGTCATTTCCCCTTACCCAAATCTGCCCATAACACTTAATTTCTACCCTAAAAAGCATTATATACATTATTTTTCATCTTTTTCTCTCCAAGAAAACCCTAGCTCCTTCAAGATCACCAAGAACATCAAATTTTCTTCAAGTGAAGCAAGAACTCAAGCTTCCGAATTCAAGAAATCTTTCAAGATTGTGTTCCTCCTTCAACATTAAAGCTTTAAGGTATGTGGAAGTTCATCCATGGACCCTCTTTCACCCACAAATCCTAAAACTCTTTTATTTTAATTAAATAATAAATTTTTGATTATTATATTCTTTTAAATGTTCAAGAAAGATTGAATTGCATGTTTTCATGGTGATTTTAATTAATTTTGGTCCATGTGTGATTCCATGCAAGATTTTGAATTCCTCATGTTATGAATTTGATTTTCCCATGCTTTGTTCAAGTGAATTCCATGATAGATCCTAAGTTCATGATTTTTAGCAACATTCTCATGTTTTAAATTCATGTTTTCCATATGTTTAATGAAATTCCCATATCATGTTCAATATATTTCAAGATAAATCCCCAAGTTATGAATTTTGCCATATAACTCTATTTTTCACCCATGTTGAATCCATTCTTAGGTTCAAGCTATGATCGTTACATGTATGATTAAACACCCATGTCCTATTTCAAGCGAATTTCATGTGAATTCCTAAATTCATGATTTTAGTTATGTAATCTTGCAATCGCCCATTTTAAGAGATTCCCATGTCCAACTTCATAATCGCCATGTGTTTGGTGAATTTCCCCTTGTTAAAGTATTAATCTACATGTGCTTGATGAAATTCCCAAGTTATGGGTTTCTTTATATAATACTTACTTATTATGGTCTCAAATGCTCTTATGTGTCCTTGTTATCTTCACTATTGAGTCTTGGGGTATTAAATACCTTAAATTTAGGTGTTTATCTGGGTTACAGTCGAAGTAGAATGATTTCATAGTATCTCGAACACTAGAATTCAGCCAGTCAACAAAATTAGTGTGAGTTCAGTCAAGCCTAGTACAGTCTAGAGATCGGTTCATTGTCGATTTAGTTGGGAGTAGAATTTAGCACCGAGCAAACCCAAGGATGAGGTATTATTGCCATTAGAGAGTTTTACCCTTAGTAGAAGTCCATGAGTTATAGAACTACGCAACTAGCATAGGTTAAATCATCTTCTTTCAAGACTAGGGTTGACGTAACCATATACATCTCATAAGTCTTCTTACCAGATTAGGGTTTACCCAGCTAATGTTAGTAACCCATGGCATGGTGCTAACACTCTTTCAATTGGGATTATAGGTTAGAGCCCAAATCATTCTTTAATTGGGGATTATTGGTTAGATAATACCTCCCACAATTTCAGTTTTAGTATTCAGTTTAGAACTCGATTCACTTTTAGGTTTGCTTGACCATAGCCTACAGTCATCAATTATTCAGTTATTAGTATTTTAGTACTTTAGTTTACAAACTATTTCAAAATCAGTTATGCAATCATGTTCCAAGTTATTCATGTTCTGAATATGATCTCATTTACCTTCGTACAGTACTCTCAGTCTAACCAGTCTCATTTGAGGACGAATGTTCCCAAGGGGGAGATAATGTAACACCCTATATTTTTAGGCTAGTCTTTGAACCATCATTCCTATGTATATAAGTTATAATCCAAATGATTTCCATGTGAATATGAGTTTCATGATCTTTATCCTCATGTTTGATGTGCTTTCGAGGTGAAAAATGTTCATAAGATTCACTTAGAACAAAATTGACCTTAGAGCCTTTGATTTATCAAAAGTTTGGTATTTGATTCTACAAGTTTCTACTTTGAACATATATAACTGTTTATATACATGGAATTTCGCAGCTCAAGACCCATCAAATTTTAGATAATTTAAGGGAAAAGGCATCGTTTCCACTCCAAACTATACAAGAAAAATCAAACCTACACCTAAACTATCTAAGTGACCTATTACACACTTAACTATATAAAAGTGATATTATTACCTCCCCACGACACCCATTCTAAGGCACGTTTCCTACACTCTTTTTAGTCTCATCCAGCCTATTAAATAACAAAAGTAAATGGCTAAAGACATTAAAAGTACATCACTTTCAATTTCTAATGGATCTATTCTTATTTAAGATAATTTGGGGCTCAAAACTAGGAAACCCTAATTCCCAAATTTGTCTCTCAAGATTAAAATTGAAGATCAGTTTTTTGAAGAATTGGTAACTATGTCTTTTTAATCCTCCGATTTATTGCTATATTGATGATTATTTTGTCTTAATTTTGTTTCCATTTTCATAATTTTTTCTTTCCTCGAGTGTTGTTCAACCTCTCTTAAAACTTGTTTTCTTAATCAAGGTACTTTAATGGCTAAGATAAGTTTGAGTAGTCTTTGTAAGCAAGAAGAAGATCATGAGTTGGTCGAGGTTCGATACAAACATGGACATCTTTTCCTTTGATGACATCATGGACCTCAAGAAATCTAAGTAGACAATATTGGACTTGTCATTACTATGGGGTAAGTGAGTGTTTCCTTCAAACATTAATCTTGAATAGTGTATATGAATCTAATTTATTTTATTTTAGAATGTTAGATCATGCAATTTTTTGGCTTTGTAAGGATGATTCTATTGATGAACGATCAAAATTTGTTATTCCTAAATTGTTGGGAAGAATTGGGCAGCTTGAGGAAAGAGTTGAATCTATGACAAATTGTGCATATTATGAATACAAAATAGTTGATGACAAGACTACTAGGACAACCAAATCTATGGAGAGAAAAATAGACATGACAAAAAATAGAGTTACAAATGGACAATTTTCAAAATGATTTGAAGATTATGAAGGCAAATGAGAAGAAATGGAAGATCACATTGGCTAAGTCCAAGAAAAGGGAAAAACAAATATGAACTACTCTCATTTGTGTATGTATTTTGGGTGTTAGTTTTCTATTTCAATTCATGTTCTTGAAAGAAGCTCAAAGAAGGCTTCCCTAAACTAAGTTGCTTTACTTTTGTTATGTTTTAAGTGGCTGAAATTTGTATCAATTATTATGTGTTACCTTTGACAAAACTACCAGGTTGTGTAATTAAATTGTTGTGTAATGAATTTTTAAGGTTGAACTTGATAGTTTTGTCTTTGTTTTCAGTGGTTCTTTGTGTTGCAATTTATATAAAACATCACAACACTAAATGCAGTCACGGCTGCTGCACAAGCACAAACACAAATTTCAACAACATCACAACACAAATTTAAGAATAATAAATGCAGCCACAGCTGCTGCATAAACACAAACACAAATTTCAGCAACAAAGAACTTACAACTGTATAATCATTAACGAAAAATGAGTGACAATTACATCTTGTTGCCAAATACATTTTCAAAAAGATCAGTACTATTAAACTAATTATAGTTACAAAATGCAGTCAAAGCTGCCACCAATAAATTGTTTTAAAGCAGTCACACCTGCTAATATCAGTGAACTACCAAAAACCTGTTTTAAATGCAATTACAGCTGCCAACATTAGTGAATTATCAAAAACATAATCTTAAATACAGTCACAACTACTAAGCTTTATGCAGGGGAAACTATATAAATGCAGTATTAAATATAGTCTACACCAACTTCTCATAGAGATTGAACATTGGAGCTTTCTTAACTCAAGTGTGCAGTCTTGGACCTTGTTTGCATTTGTTTTTTGCCTCTTATTTCTTGTAGTTTCCTGAAGGTCATAGCTTTTTTTTCTTTACATTTTACACCAATGTTTGGTGTATATCCAAGATTTCCAGTCATAAATGCTGAAGACTTGGCAGTTTTTAATCTCTCTTTAACACCCTGATTTGCTTAACTAGAATGCTACACGATACTTATGACCCTGAAGGACCACAAGCTAATCCATGACTAATATCTGTATTTGTATACTGCATAAAATACTAAATAATGCGGAAACATCTAATAAAAGGCCATAAGGTTCCATATTGAACATAATATGGATGAGATAACATCTGTGGGGTAGTACAATACTCAAAACAAAACTGTAAACATTGAATTTTGAAACATAATAATCTGCATTTTGTCTGAAAGTCTCTACTGTCTGAATAATCTGAATAAAGAGTTGATAGGACTTGTCCCCAACTAACTCCAACTAATAACTAATCAATGAAATAGTGAAGAAATAATCATGTCCTCGAAGGATGAGAAATCACTTCTATTCTGACTGCTGAGACTGGAATCTACTGTTGATCTGGAACTCGTGTCTCAAAATCTATGGTGTAACATACAAATAAAGCACCATAGCGTAAATGTATCAGTACAGTAAAATATACTGAGTATACATATAAGGTAGGCTAATGCAAGGGTTAACATGCATAAATAATGCTAGTTGACTGTCTAACATGAATGCGAGAATGCATATATAAATACATAACTGTAACTGAAACTGTGATATAGTGATTACTGAATCTGAATACTGATGACATGACATACTAATAAATGATATATCTAATAGCATAAATAGCTATATATGAATGTAACTGATAATATGGGTAACTATATCTGACAGTCCTGAATTTGATAGAACTATTTGAGTTCCTTACTGTATCTGAGTCGACTGTATTTGACAGTCTTGAATCTAAAGAACTATCTGAGTTTTCTTACTGAGTCTGGTACTAAAACTATGGGAGGTAGTATTTAACCGACATTCCCCTGATACGCCATTATAGATGAGTTGGGGTCTAATTTATAACCCCAATTAGAAGGATGTCAATACCGTGCCACTGGTAATGACAAGTTATAGGCGACCCTTATCTGATAGTGTCGCTAAAAGAGAATGGTGGGGCCTTTATCTGATAGTGCTTATCCACCTCATCAACCCTCATCAAACAGTGTTGATGTCTCAACCTATGCTGGCTACATAGTTTTGGAATACAAGGATGACTTTTAAGGAACACACCCTCATCTGATAGTGTGTGTCCCCATCTTTGGGTTCACTCGGTGCTAATTCCTACTCCTACCTAAATGGACACTGAACATGATTTACTGAACTGAACATAATCTGAGTTACTAAGTTCTATTGACTGATGGAATACTACTGATATCTGACAACTAATTGAGTCATGAGATCATGGAGATTTTTCCTGAGTCATAAGACTATCTGAAGTCTAAGGATTTATAGCTTGATTGAGAGTATTGTGAAAACATGACATGGCTCTAGGTACACTGCTAATATTTCGGGTACAAGTACACCCAGGACTCGATGGAAGGAAACTGACAAAGCATGACTTACTTGAATACATAATA
This sequence comes from Capsicum baccatum var. pendulum, assembly GCA_030864225.1. NCBI lineage: Eukaryota > Viridiplantae > Streptophyta > Magnoliopsida > Solanales > Solanaceae > Capsicum > Capsicum baccatum. The sequence goes on from CM061556.1 coordinate 102,514,999, forward strand.
ATCCTCATAATACATTGACTGAAGCATTTCATCAAACATGTGATAGTCATAAGCTTGTACGTACATGGGGATTTCATGATATCATGCTAATTAGAAACTTTCCCTTCATCTAGGAATTCAACCAAACACATAGTAGGCATAGAATATGTAAACAACATCAAACAACAATTAACTGTCATGATTCAATTACAATTTAATCATTCAAGGGTTTAGTCCTAGGGTTACATGAATCTATACCGATACAAATCAACCCATATGGAATTTAACACTCATTCATGGAATACAATTCAATTACTCATTATCAACATGAAAAAAATTAGCCCAATCATGAAATTCATAAGAAAATCCATAACTTGAATTTAGAAAAGGGATTCTTGGGCTTCATGGATGAAAGGAGTCCATGAATGAAAAATATGCATACCTTAGTTCATAATTTCATGAAGATTGATGGTGAAACCTTCTTTAATTTGAATCCCCAATAGAAACCCTAGATTGTTCTTGAGAGAAACTTGATAGAAAATAGCATATTTTGGGTGAAGAATAGCTAAATCACGTGTTATTGGGTTTAAATACGGGTAGGAAATTGACCCTTTGAACCCTGAACGCGTCATTTAATTTTAGTAAAATTTTCCTGAACTGGGACCCTGGCTTGGTGCGGCGTTATCACGCCGTGTCACTAGAAATTGACAATTGGAAAGTTAAGGGATGGCGCGATATGGAGCCATTGCATTGCCCCTTCTTTCGTGACCTGGAACTTTGGCGTGACGCAGGGGAAATCGCGCTGAGACACTGGAAAAAGGACAATTCTGAATTTGATGCTGGTGCGATGCACCATAATCGCAAACACTTACAAGAAATTTCCAAGTGCCATTTCCTCTTGTGGCGCGGTGCACCACTGACTAATATGACACTGTTTTGCGACGGGAACTTGAAATAGTCATAAGTTTTTACCCGGTTATCAAATTTAAGAGAATCACATATCGATGGAAAGCTTATTGAATTTTCCACATGGAAAAAATTAAAAATATTGAAAATTCCTCATAGAATGATTATCATTCACTTTAGAAGATAATACTAGGCATTCTTGGGAAGAAATTTGCTAGAAATATTTAGGGTATTACAATATTTCCCCCTTGAGAACATTTGTCCTCGAATGAGACTGACTGAGAGGGGAAATAATAAGCTGAACATGAAATGAACATGAATAACTAAAACATGATCTCATGTCTAACAAGATGAACATAACATACTAAACATGTATATCTGATGCATGTGTAATAGATTCATGAATGCATGACTGAATATGCAATGGTACTTGATACCAAGTTTATACTGGGAACATGAACATGAAACTAAATACTAAGTTCGTGATGAACACCGATCATGAAACTAAGTAAGATTAAGAAGAACTGTTACCTTGAGCTTAATCTGAGTTGGCGGAGAAGAGGTGAGGATACTTGGTACGCTTGTCTACTTTTGCTTCCCAAGTAGCTCTCTCGATGGACTGATTTCTCCAAAGTACTTTAATTACAGGGACTTCTTTGTTCCTCAATCTACAAGTCTGATAGTCTAAGATTTTGACTGTAATCTCTTCATAAGAGAGACTGTTCTGAACATTAATGCTCTGAATAGGGACTACGAATGAGGGGTCACCTATTCACTTCTTGAGCAAAGAGACATGAAATACTGGATGAACTGAGGCTAGATCTAAAGGAAATTCAATCTCATAAGCTACCTTGCCAAAATAATTGAGAATCTTGAAGGGACCGATATATTGGGGACTGAGCTTTCTCTTTTTGCCAAATCTCTTCACTCCTTTCATAGGAGAGATCTTTAGATAGACATGATCACCAAACTTAAACTCGAGATCTTTTCTACGAAAATCTACATAAGACTTCTATCGGCTCTAAGTAGCCCAGAGTCTTTCTCTGATTAACTGGACTTTTTCTGAGGTGTCAAATACTAAGTCAGGACCTAAGACTGAGGTCTCACTAACTTTGTACCAACCAATTGGAGATCTACATCTCCTATCATATAGATCTTCGAATGGAGCCATCTGAATACTAGAATGATAGTTGTTGCTGTATGAAAACCCAATCAAAGGCAAGTGGTCATCCCAACTTCCTTTGAAAGCAATTGCACACGCCCTTAGCATATCTTCTAAAGTCTAAATTGTCCTTTCTGCTTGACCATCTGACTGAGGATGGAAGGATATTCTGATATAAACTTGGATACTAAAACCCTTTTGGCATTCTTTCCAGAAATAAGAGGTGAACTGGGTACCTCTGTCTGAGATAATGGAAAATGGAACACCGTGAAATCTGACCAACTATAGAGTTTAGCATAATCCTCGGTTGAATAATAGGTATGTTCTGGAAGGCAATGAGCTGATTTGGTCATTCTGTCTATAATGACCCAGACTGAATCATGCTAATGATGAGTTCAAGGCAAACCCATCACGAAGTCTATGTTCAATACTTCCCACTTCCAAGCAGGAATACTGAATTCCTCATGGACCCACTAGGCTTCTGATACTCTATCTTAACTTTCTAACATGTAGAGTACTTAGCCACAAACTCTACAATGTCTCTCTTCATCCCACGCCACCAATAGATTTCCCGCAAGTCACGGTACATCTTTGTGGCCCCTGGATGAATAGAGTAGCACGCACTATGCACTTTTGTAAGAATTCACTGCCTTAAGTCGCCTACACCTAAAACACATAGACGACCCTGACAACATAAAAAACCATATCCCTCTTAGGAGATAACCTCTACTTTCTGATCATAATCTGACTCTTTCAACTTAACAAGGCTGGGATCTCTATCTTGCTTTTTTTTCACCTCAGAAACTAGAGATGATTCTGAACTAATCTGAACATATACACCACCCTCTCAAGAATTGACTAAGTGAATGCCTAGTCTGGCAAGATGATGGAATTATTGAGCTAAATTCTTCTTACTATCCTCCACATGAGAAATTCTACCCATGAATAGCCTATTGAGAGCATCGTCCACTATATTAGCCTTGCCCGGATGATAGAGGACACTTATGTCATAGTCTTTCAAGAGCTCTAACCACCTTCTCGGATGAATATTGAGATATTTTTGAGAAAATACATACTGAAGACTCTTGTGATCTGTGAAGACATCTACATGAACTCCTTAGATATAATGCCTCTAAATATTCAAGGAAAAGACTACGGCTGCTAACTAAAGATATGAGTAGGATAATTCCTCTCATGGGGTTTAAGTTGTCTGGAGGCATAGAATATGACCTTACCATGCTTCATGAGGACACAATCCAAAACTACTCTAGATGCATCACAATACACCACAAACCCATCTGAACCATCTAGAAGAGCTAAGACTGGGGCTGAGGTAAGTCGAGTCTTCAACTCCTGAAAACACTTCTCGCAAGGTTCTGACCACTGAAAATTGATTTTATTCTGAGTCAATCTAAACATAGGGGATACAATAGATGAAAATCCTTCAATAAACCATCTATAATAGCCAGCCAAACCCAAGAAACTCTTGATATCTGTTGGAGAGATAAGTCTTGGCCAGTTTCTTACTGCTTCAGTTTTTTAAGGATCAACTCTAATGCCATCACCAGAAATGATAAGTCCAAGTAATGCTACTGACCTTAGCTAAATTTTGCACTTATTGAATTTGGTGAATAGCTGATGATCTCTGAGAGTCTAACGTACTATTTTGAGATAGTCTGCATGATCACGCTCAGTGCGAGAATTGACATAGTATCATCTATGAATACTATAATGAATATGTCCAAGTACTGTTTGAACACGTGGTTCATTAAGTCCATGAAATTTACTAGGGCATTGGTAAGACCAAATGACATGACTAAGAATTCAAAGTAACCATATCGAGTATGGAAAGCTATTTTCGAAATGTCACTTTCTTTAACTCTGAGCTGATGGTAGTCGGATCTGAGGTCTATCTTAGAGAAATAGCTGGCACCTTGAAGTTGGTCAAACAAGTCATCGGTTCTGGGAAGAGGATACTTTTTCTTGACCGTGACCTTATTGAGTTGACGGTAATCAATGCACATTCTGAGAGAACCATCTTTTTTATGCACGAATAAGATTGGTGTGCCCCACAGGGAAATATTGGGTCTAATGAGTCCCTTATCCCAGAGATCCTTCAACTATTCTTTCAATTCTCTGAGTTCTGCTGGTGCCATTTTGTATGAATGAATAGATATAGGCTGAGTATCTGAAAGAAGATCAATGCTGAAGTCTACTTCCCTTTCAGAAGGAATTCCTAAAAGATCTTTGGGAAAGACATCTGAATATTCATTCACTACTGGTACTGATTCAAGGCTGAAAGTTTTAGAACTAGTGTCATTAACTCAAATAAAATGATAGACATATCCTTTAGATATCATTTTTCTTTCCCTAAGGTAGAAAATAAGCTGAACCCTAAAAATGGGTAACTACCTTTCCACTCAAGGATAGGTTTATTTGGAAACTAAAATTAGGCTATTCTATTTCTGGAGTCGACTGTGGCATAGCTGGAATGAAGCCAATCCATGCCAAGAATGACATCAAAATTAGTCATCTCTAATTTAATTAAGTCTGCTGAAGTGACTTTCTAAAATATCATAACCGGGCAGTTCCTGTATACCCACTGGGCTATGACAGTTTTTTTTCCACTGGGGTAGAGACTAAGAAGGGCTGTGCTAGAATTTGGAGATTAATTCCGAATTCAAATTTTATATAGGGAGTAACAAAAGACAAAGAAGCTCCTGAATCTAGCAAAGCGTAAACATACACATGAAAGATCTGTAACGTACTAGTAACTACATCAGGAGAATTTTCTTGATTTTGTCGGGTCTGAAGAGCATATAGTCTATTTGGGTGTTTCCCACTAGTAGCACTGGTGGTGTTACCCTGCTCATTCGAGCTACCAAACTGAGATGAGGAGCGGAGATGACTCTGATAACCTGACTAGGACAGTCTCTGACTCTGTGGCCTGGCTTTCCACAAATGAAATAGACATCGCTGCCAGCTCTACAAGCACCCTTGTGGTTCTTACCATAATTCTGACAAAGGGGATTAGTTTGGGCATTGCTGACACTACCTTGAGACTTAGATCCTAGCACTCTATCTCTGAACTTAGGAGCTGGAGCACTGGCTGAGTGTTGGAACTGATGATTTAGGACGAAATTAAGAACGGTTTCGTCCTTCTAATTTAGGCTGACTATAATTATGCTACCTATCCTAGATCTCTTATTCTGCTTTTCCCTCTGCTTAATCTTCTTCTCCTCTATCTGCTGAGCATGGGTCATAAGTCTGGCTAACGTTATGTCACTATTTTGCATGGTCATTCTGTACTTATTAACCATGCTATCATTTACCCCTGAAGCAAACTTACTCATCTTGGATCTGCTGTCTGCAACCATATGAGGGGTATATCTAGCTAATTGAGTAAACTTTAGAGAATAATCTTTCACCATCATATTTGCCTACCTGAGGTTGATGAATTCTAGCACCTTAGATTCTCTAAGCTCTTAAGGAAAGAATCTGTCTAAGAATACACTGACAAACTCTTCCCATTCTATAGCACCTGCATCATCTGACCTTTTTGACTTCCACTATTTGAACCAAGTATAGGCCACATCCTGTAACTGGCATGCGTCTAGCTCAACACTCTCAACAGTAGTCACCCTTGTGATATCTGTCACTTTCTGAACTTGATAACAAATTCCTGATGGTCTTCATCTAGTTTAGACCCATGGTAGGATGGAGGATTCATTCGGGTGAAGTCTCGAATCCTATCTGCAGCTGAGTTGGCCACTGGGTTGGCCGGAAGACAGCTGGTCGCTCATTATAGGCAACTATTAACTGAGCAAGAGTGAAAAATATAGTCCTAAACTCCGCATGAGAAACATGATTTCCCAAAGGGTCTTCGGGCTAAGGGGTTAGGAGGCATATTCTGAAATAAAGAGAAGGATATTAGACTGAGAGCTTGATGTGTGATTATGATCACTGGCACGACATGAATAATGAAAGAAGGGAAACAGTTCCTAAACATCTCATAGCCTCTTGCACATAAATGTGGAATGCAACACACCCATGTACAAGACTCTACTAGATATGGCTATCAGACTTCCTAGGACTCTATTGAACCTTAGGCTCTGATACCAAATTTTTAACACCTCAATTTTCTGAACCGAAATGCTATAAAGTGCTCAAGACCCGAAGGACCACAAGGTAACCCATGACCGATATCTATACTTGTATACTGCATAAATTACTGAATAATGGAGAAATAAGCTTCAATACTAAACATAAAATGGATGAGATAACATCATGTGGGTAATACAATACCCAAAACTAAATTGTAAACACCGAAGTCTGAAATATAATAGTATACATCTAGTCTAAAAGCCTCTACTGTTTGAATAATCTGAATAAGGAGTTGATGGGATATGTCCCCAACTAACTCCAACTAATAACTAATTAATGAAATAGTGGAGAAATAATCATGTCCTCAAAGGATAAGGACTCACTTCTATTCTTACTGCTGAGACTGGAATCTACTGCTAATTTGGAACTCGTATCTTTTAACCTATGATTTAACATAAAAAGAAAGCACCATAGCATAAATGCATCAGTACAATGGAATATACTGAGTATACATGTGAGGTAGGCTAATGCAAGGGTTAACATACATGAATAATGTTAGCTGACTGTCTAACATAAATACGAGAATGCATATATAAATACTTAACTGTAACTGACATTGTGATATCATGATTACTGAATCTTAATACTGATGACATGACATACTAATAACTGATATATCTGAAAGCATAAATAGCTATATTTGAATGTAACTGATAACATGGGTGACTGTATATGACAATCCTAAATTTGATGGAACTATCTGAGTTCCTTACTGTATCTGACAGTCTTAAATCTGAAGAACTATCTGAGTTTTTACTAAATACTAAGATTGAGACTGTGGGAGGTAGCCATCTAACCGACATGTCTCAAATAAGATATTATAACTGAGTTGGGGTCCAATCTGTAACCCCAATTGGAAGGGTGTCAATACCGCGCCACTGGTAAAGATAAGCTGTAGGCGACCCTTATCTGATAGTGTCCACAAAAAAAATGGTGGGTCCCTTATTTGACAATGCTTATTCACCTCATCAACCTTCATCGAACAGTGTTGATGTCTCAATCTATGTTGGCTACATAGTTCTGGAATACAAGGATGACTTCTAAGGATCACACCCTCATCTGATAGTGTGTGTCCCTATTCTTGGGTTCACTCATTCCAAATTCCTACTCCCACCTAAATGGAAACTGAACATGATTTACTAAAATAAACATGAGCTGAGTTACTAAGTTTCGTTGACTGATGGAATACTACTGATATCTTATAATAGACTAAGTTATGAGATCATAGAGATTTTTCCTGAGTGATAAGACTATCTGAAGTTTAAGGATTCATAGCTTGACTAAGAGTATCGTGAAAACATGACATAGCTCTAGGTACATAGCTAATGTCTCGGGTACAAGTACCCCCAGGACTCAATGGAAGGAGACTGACAAAGCATGACTTACTTGAATACATAATAATCATCATAATACATTTACTAAAACATTTCATCAAACATGTAATAGGCATATGCTTGTACGTATATGGGGATTTCATGCTATCATGATAATTAGAAATTTTTCCTTTATCTAAGAATTCAACCAAACACATAGTAGTCATAGAATGTGTAAACAACATCATACAATAATTAACTATTATGATTCAATTCCAATTTAATCATTCAAGGATTTAGTCCTAGGGTTTCATGAATATATACCGATACAAATCAACCCATATGGAATTTAACACTCATTCATGGAATACAATTCAATTACTCATTATCAACATGAACAAAAGTATCCCAATCATGAAAGTCATAAGAAAATCAATAACTTGAATTTAGAAAAGGGATTCTGGGCTTCAAGGACAAAAGGAGTCCATGAATGAACACTATGCATACCTTAGTTCGTGATGTTGTAAAGATTGATGGTGAAACCTTCTTGAATTTGAATCCCCAATAGAAATCCTAGCTTTTTGTTAAGAGAAACTTGAGAGAAAATAGTATATTTTGGTTGAAGAATAGCTAAATCACGTGTTATTGGGTTTAAATAGGGGTAGGAAATTAACCCTTTTAACCCTGGATGCGTCATTTAATTTCAGTAAAATTTTCCCGAACTGGGCCCCTAGCGCGATGTGGTGTTATCGCATCGTGTCATTGGAAATTGACAATTGGGAAATTGATGGATGGCGTGATTCGGAGCCATTACATTTCCCCTTCCTTCATGACCTAGAACTTTTGCGCGACGTGGGGGAAATTGTGCTGAGACATTAGAAAAAGGACAATACTAAATTTGAGTGTTGGAGAGATGGACCATAATTGTGGAAATCTACTGGAAATTCCCAAATGCCAACCTCTTGTGGCATGGCGCGCCACTGATTAATATGGCGCTGTTTTATGATGGAACTTGAAATAGTCATAACTTCTTACCCGGTTGTCGGATTTAAGTGAATCATATATCGATGGAAAGATGATTGAATTTTCCACATGAAAAAAGTGAAAATATTGAAAATTCCTCATGGAATATTCATCATTCACTTTAGAAGATAATACTAGGCATTCTTGGGATGAAATTTTCTAGAAATCTTTGGGGTATTACACTCTCACTAGGTATTCCCAGCTGCTCAAATGAAGTAAGTATTAAATTTGTAAATAAAATTGTAGTAAATAAAATTTATATAGTAAATGTAGTAGTAAAATTACAATAAGAATTGTGCATCCACTTTGAGTGTGAAATAATCCCATTCCAATCATTCTTGATCTTGCAGCACAATAAAAAGAGAGAAAAGAAGATATTTAGTATAAGGTAAGCATAATTAGTTCACAACACTGTCAAATTAAATAAAATGCCTTAATTTTTAGAATCCTTTGGGGGTCTACTCCTTCCTCTTCCAGTTGAACCTTTTTATTTTCCAATAGTAGGTGTTGCACTTGGGACTGCACTTGGACCTGCACATGGGTCTGCACCAGCAGATGAACTTGGGCCAAGATTTGTATTAGTACCAGGCAATAGGTGTACCTATTTGACATCCTCTTTTTTATGACCCTTGCTATGGAAAGTTCCACATAAAATCTCAATCCACCCTTAGACAACTTTCCAGTTTTCTTTTTGGTTTCACCTTCTTCTTTCCAGGCCTACCTGGCATCTTCCTAATAGGAGGTGGCATAATAGAGATATTTTGTGATTGTGGTCGTATCTTCCTATTCAAAACTGGTTGAATTAAGAAATTATATGTGTTTATGTAAGTTTCTCTATTCTACCAGTAAGAGATGTAGTTTATTGGTTCTAGTTTTTTTATGGTGAAGAGCAGCCACTGCATAAGGACAAGGTATACCCTTCAACATCCTGATAAACCAAATTTAAGTGGTCTTGTTTTCAATCTCAACCACTACCCATGCCAGTGGCAATATTTGATTGTTACCATCTTTACACACAACAACTAATAACTTTCCTTTTTTCACTTCTTTTAAAAAATATCCATCTAAACCAATGCACTTCCTACAACTAGTTAGGAAGGACTTCTTCATTGCATCAAAACATAGGTAGAAGGTACAGTATGTGAATTAGTAGGAACAATAGTAGAATTAGTAGGATCAGCAGTAGAACTACTAGGAGCAGTAATACAACTACTAGGAGTAGCAGTAGAACTACTAGAAGCAGCAGCTATAGTAGAGAAAGAAGAGCAGTAGGTTTGTCAGTAGGAGGAGAAGAGATGTGATCCTTAGGTTGGTCAGTAGGAAGAGAGAAGATATGAGCAGTTGGTTAGACAAAAAAGGAGAAGTATGAGCAGTAGGTTGGTCAAAAGGAGGGGATCTTCACTATTTTTAGATGCCCTGTCAACACTCCCAAGGTCATTTTCAGTCTCTTTATTAAAATAAACACCATTTCCCCCTTGCACATGCCCTTCCCCATCACTTACAAATTACAAAAGTGGGGCTAACTCGGGTTCACCAACCATGTGACACATAAAAGCTTCCAAAACTTTCCCATTACCCAATTTCTTTGAAATGTCAATTGTGTCCTTGTCTATCCTAATTTATTTTAAATTAGAATACTTAGGCAGTCTAACATATAGTAAGCATTTTTTTAGAATATACCCTAAATACCTTACATAATCCCTAAATTCAAACAAAGACACCCTATCTACATCAACATTTAAAAATTCATTAACTAGTCCACCCTCATATCTTTTTCCTTATTTTCCCTTCACCTTACCCTTATTAAGTTCTCCACCATGGTAAAATCTCGAAGTGATCAGTTCAAACTCATTTTATAAACCTGAAATCATTGACCACAAAAACACAATAAAGATACAAGTCTCATAGTACACAAAAACCAAAATGATACAAGTCTCATAGTATACAAAAACCAAAAAATTATAGTATTTATGCAAAAATTACAAGTACCACAAGTTATTTATCACATATTGAACCTCACAACTCATATTGTTATAGATTGAAGCACATAAAAAAACTATAATAGATCAATTCGAAGATAAATTAAAGACAAAAAAAACCCCTAATTCAAAACCCTAGTAAAATCGAACAATTATAAATGTCAAGTGTTATATTATCACATATTAAGCATGTAAATGGAAATAAAAGAAATTAATTTGGACAAATTAAAGACGATAAAACCCTAACTTAAAAACCCTAGATCTAGTTTAGGAATGAAAATAAATCCTACATCTACTATATTTAGGAAAGAAAAAAGCTAAACTTTGAACTGAAAATCAGTAGTTCCTACATAAACGATCATAACCTTTAGCTTCTATCCTAGATCGTACACCTCCGTTGAAATCAACCCAATCAACTTCAACTGAAAAGATATAAAAAAATAATTATTGCTTGTCAACAATGAAAAACACTGCAAAATTATTATTTATCTCTTATATCGGGTTTAAATTTGATAAAAAATTGAAAAACAAGATAGGTGAATCTTTTATTGGGTTTTTTCTCTCACCAGATGACTTTTTATTTGGATGAATGCTTTAATAAGGTTAGGGTAAACTATAAGAGTTAGGTCGGGTTAGATGGGTTAAATAGATGGGTTAAAAGAGTAATAGGGCCGGGTTAGGTTTTTAATAAAATAGGAAAATTAGATTAGACATGTGGCACCACAAAAATGGTGAGTGGAGTGCACGCTACTTATTAAATTTTGGCATAGGTGTCGTGGGGAGGTAATATTATTGCTTTTATATAGTTAAGGTGTGTAATAAGTCACTTAGATAGTTTAGGTGTGGATTTGAGTTTTTTGTATAGTTTGGGGAGGAAATGATGCCTTTTTCCATAATTGAATTAGCTTTCTAAATATATCAATTTTTCCTTAATTCGATACTCGAACAAAAAGTTATAGCATTTTTTGTGAGAGGCTGTAAGACGACGTGATTGGGACATGACACATCGGTCATCGACGTGATATCGACCTCATTACGTAACTGTTTCATATGCTATTTTAGTTCCTAAAGGGTCTATGGAAGTTTGGTCACTTTCCCTCACCCAAATCTGCCGATAACACTTAATTTCAGCCCCCAAAAGCACTATACACATTATTTTTCATCCTTTTCTCTCTAAGAAAACCTTAGTCCCCTCAAGAACACCAAGATCTTTATCAAATTTTCTTCAAGAGAAGCAAGAACTTACGTTTCTCAATTTAACAAAGCTTTCAAGATTGTGTTTCTCCTTCAATGTTAAAGTTTTAAGGTGTGATGGAGTTCATCCATGGATCCTCTTTCACCCATGGAGCCCAAAACCCTTTTATTTAAATTAAATAATAAATTTCCGATCATTATATTATTTTAAATCTTCAAGAATGATTGAATTGCATGTTTCGTGGTGATTTTAATTAATTTTAGTCCATATGTGATTCCATGCAAGATTTTGAGTTCCTTATGCTATGAATTAGAGTTTCCCGTTCTTTATTCGAGTGAATTCCATGATAGATCCTAAATACATGATTTTTAGCAACATTCCTATGTTTTAAATTCATGCTTTCCATATGTTTGATAAAATTCCCATATCATGTTCAATCAATTTCAAGATGAATCCCCAGTTATGAATTTTTCCATGTAACTCTATTGTTCACCCATGTTTAAGACATTCTTAGGTTCAAGCTATGATCTTTACATATATGATTAAATGCCCATGTTCTATTTCAAGCAAATTTCATGTGAATTCCTAAATTCATGATTTTAGTTATATAATAAGGCTATGCTCCCATGTTTAAGATATTCCAATGTCCAAGTACATGATCCCCATCTGTTTTGATGAATTACCCCATGTTAAAATATTAATCTCTATGTGCTTGATTCAATGTCCAAGTGATGGTTTTTTTGAAATAATGCTTACTTATTATGGTCTCAAATGCTCTCATATGTCATTATTATCTAACTATCGAGTCCTGGGGGTATTGAATACCATAAATTTAGCTGCTTATATAGTCTCGAGTAAAAATTAAATGATTCCATAGTAGCTCGAGCAGTAGCATTCGGTTATTCAACATAATCAGTGTGAGTTTAGTCAAGCCTAGTATAGTCTAGTTATCAGTTCATTGTTGATTCAGTTTGAAGTAGGATTCAGCACCGAGCAAACCCAGGTATGTATGTACATATATATATATATATATATATATATATATATATATATATATATATATATATATATATGATCCCTAGGTGATACATTATATAATGACTAAGTTAATAGAAAAAAAGAGCCTTAAGAAATAGAAAGATAGACGTGAACCCAAGGTACTATGTAGTTTCATGATATTCTAATATTATTAAGTGTTGTGCGTGTCTAATTAGTACCCCTTTGTTACGATACCTATTTTCATAAGGCCCGACTTCAAGACTCAAAACCAATAGTTATAATTGTAAGAAAAAATTGGGAGTTTTAAGTTGCCACCTAATTTTAGGAAAACTAGGCATAAAGTTAATTAAATTAAAGAAAAAGATTCTTGAAAACCAATTAGATTCTAGATAAGAGTTCAATTCATTCAAAAAATAAGGTGTTAGACACCCTTCAAAATTCACAAAGGTAGACCCCAGATGAACTCATTTTTTTTATTGAGGGGAAAATAAAATAGCCCTTTAATGCGTATAATAAACATAAAATATACACAAATAATGAAGCAAATCATGTATAACGAAAATGACCTAATATTTGCTTATTGTTAAACAAAATGATTAAATTGAATAAATAATAAAAAAAAGTAAATCCCATCATATACATATGGTAGACCTTGGAAATCGGTGAGAATTTCTTCATCAACCAATCAAATTAACACTTGATAACAAATAATTGAATATGAAAATAAATTTCATCTTTTACAATTAGGGGGTGGTGGCTCGAAAATCCAACGGAGTGATTCATTCCTTGACCAAGTATTGAAACTTGAATAAAAGAAATTATCAAATAATTGAACTTTAAAAAAATCTTCTTTTAAAGTAAAGAGTCTTCAAAAATCCGATAGAGAGATTCTTTAATTGGCCAAATATTAAAACTATTGTTGAAACTAAAAATAAATAGGAGATCAATAGTACCATAATCAAACATCAAATATTAGCTATAATAGTTAAGATAAACACAAAACAAGGAAGAAAATAAATTATAATGGACAAGCAATAAGCAACCAACTAAAAATATTTTCAATAAAATCATGGTAAGCACAAACTGTAGCAAAGAATAACTTTACTTAAAACAATGTGAATTTTACTAGAAAATGACAAAGGTAATGTAAAAATCAATATAGAAAATTTAACATAGCAATATTTAAAAATGGATTGATGGAGAAGTTTAAGATAGTGCAAAACCAATCCAAACATATCAAAGAGTCAATCAAACAAACATAATTACTAATAATAGAAAAAAGGAAACAACAGAGCCAAATAATAAACAATATAAATACAAATCCATCCAAATCTGTAGTCAAACAAACATGACCAATCAATATTTAGAAATTCCAATAAATAAGACAACACTAAAAGAAACTCAAACAGTATCAAACGGTCCTCTTGTTGCTATGAAGAGAAAAGTGAATCAAAATAATAGGAAGGGAAGAAAGTTTTAGCACTGGTTAGATTTGTATAGTGATGTTCTTTGGAGAACTTTCTGGTCTTCTGGTTTACTAGATTTCGTTATTGCTTGATTCATTTTGGTTAGATCTGGAAAGAAAAGGCTCTTAAAAATAGAGCTCAGATTGCAGAGCTTGGTTGTTTGCTTCAGTTGTAGTTGTTGTCCAGTGGTTCTTCGTGGAGCTTAATGCTCACTGTTGATGTTGTTAGCTGTTTTCCTCATTCTGACTGATTTTGTATCATTGGAATAGTAAAATAGATAGGGGATAAAGGTGAGTTAATGGTTGTTTAATGGTTATATTTACCAGAAAAAAAGGTGAAGGGTGGAGCAATAGTGGGTTTTATTGAAGGTTGGTGGAGCTGGTTATTTATTGGTGGCATTGGTATGGTGAACAGGGTGATTGGAGATGACTATTTGACAATGGTTGTTTGTTTTCCATCATTGGAGGTTTGTAGTGATGTATGGTTGGAGCAGAAATGAGATGGAGGTAGTATTTCTATGGGTGCTACATCAAAACAGTAACAAAAAATAGTAGGTTCATTTGGGTTAAATGAAGTATGTGGTGGTTGGACAGAGTTGTAGTTATCTCTATAGAGGTGTTTGATTTCTCAACAGTAGAGAATAATGAGGGGTTGGGTGGTTCTCCAATTGTGCTCCGTTGGTGTTGGCTCACTGGAAAACGGAAAGAAAATTCTTTTGGATCTTTTGCCATATCTAGGAATTTCACCATCACTAATTATGTAGAGAATGAATTAGTTTTATAGATATAATAAAATCACTCAATAGCAAAACTGTGTGCTCAATACCATGGTTTTTAAAAAACCAACCATGGGCTATCCAAAACCATGACTATTTGATCTTATCCAAAACTATGGTTATTAAATTTATTTGTGCAAAAATTATCTTCTCCATCTTTTATGAATTAACGGACTGTGATAAAAAATAAATTA
Organism: Capsicum baccatum var. pendulum; assembly: GCA_030864225.1. NCBI lineage: Eukaryota > Viridiplantae > Streptophyta > Magnoliopsida > Solanales > Solanaceae > Capsicum > Capsicum baccatum. The sequence continues at coordinate 102,530,154 of CM061556.1, forward strand.
ACAAATACATTTAATATCAGATTAGGATATAGTTCGAATTTAAAATAAAATTTATGATTTAATAAAACCCAAACAACATTTGTTGATAAGAACTTTTGTTTTAAAAAAAAAATAGGGCAAACATATTAAAATAGTAATAAATTGATAAATGTCCTAACATTTTTAAAAATAGAATAACTATCAATAGCTTGTAAATTGAATTTTATGCTCTTTAACAAAAAAGAAGCACAAAAGTGTTTATTTTTAAAATGTCAGGTCAAAATTGAGTGTCAACAACTATTCCTTCTTTATTTGGAAATGATGAAAGAATCTTTGAATGAAAAAGTTGACTAGTAGCTAATGTTTGCTAGGGAAGAAGAAAAAGAATGACATGTGCAAAGAACAATGTCAAACATTAGTTCATTAGAAGGAATGGATTGTCTTTTGATAAAAGGGTAGTGTTTTTCGAAGATAAAATATTCACGTACCTTCGACTTCACTTCTAGTCTTATCTCAAAGTCGAGTTTGTGAAATGTTGGGGATGTAAGATTGCTTACCTATTTGAACGATACAGCGGGTTAACTTGTCTCATTGAAGGGCGTACAATCCTACTTGAATTTGATATACTATTTGAACAAGTAACAACCCAACTTGTCTCTATGAAAGGCAGACGATCCATTTGAAATTAATATGCCACTTTGAATGATGTGGCAACTCAACTTGTTTCGTTGAAAGGCGGATGACCCATCTTGAATTTGATATGTTATTTGAATGGGTAACAACCCAAATTGTCTCCTTAAAAGGTGGATGACCCATTTTAAATTTGACATGGCAGTTGAATAGGTGACAACACAACGTGTGGAGAAGGCTAAATATATAGTATATGGTGTTCTTAATAGCTGAATTAGGGGATTGTAAATAGACGAGGTTGAGTCTTAGCATAATAATATTTTTCATGGATTAAGGTGAACTGAACTTAGATGTGTGATATTAGTAGGCTTTGGGAAAAGATTAGGATATTAAGTGTCAGAGCAGTGGATTTGTGTCACAACCCAATTTTTGAGTCATGATGGCACCTACTTTAACCAACCAGTAGGTAATCAAACCATAGCCCAAAACATCAAGTAATGTCTAGCTGGTGGAAAGTATAATAAATACTATAATAAACATATAATGGAATTATAGTCGGTAAAATATAAGCACAATATAGTACATACCATATTAGAAAGAAAGAGAGCAAAAAGAATATCCCATGAGCTAGTAAGGTTGGTACAAGAGCCATTAAATCCAAAAAATCAGTGTACTAAATAGAATCCAATCTATAGATAGTCTCGATAACTAAAGATTGCCCAAAAGTAGTGGAAGGAGAGAGAATCAGCTCTGGCTTTGAAAGCTCACTCTATCTCTGAATCCTGAGAGAAAGTTGGATTGAATGTCAGTGGTGGTGACTCTTACTCGAACCTATATTAGAAAAAGATGCAATAGAGTAGTATGAGTACCAAAACAATGAGTACTCAGTAGGCACCATCAGCTAACTGAGCTAAATCATAATAAGATGCAAGAATCTAAAATAAAGTCAAGGTTAGAAGGGAAAACCTAAAATAATGCTATGATTGATCAATGATAAGAAAACAAGATAAGCAATTCAAAAAGAATATTAGCTAACTACAACATAGTTGGACCCCAATAATCCCAAAAGTCACAAATGAGAGATGATTAACCCAATCTAGCCCCCATAATCCCGATGGGTATAGCCAAGAAAGAGTGACCTGACAGTAATAAATGAAGAATAAGCGACTACCAAGATCATATTTGAGAATCCCTGCATACCATAACTGCTGGACTTGAACTAAAACTTTAGCATCATAAAAGAACAATAAACTTCATACTCAAACCAAAACCTATTATCATAGGTAAGTAGTAAATGTTAGACTCAAATCAAAACTTTAAAATAAATATAGATAACAAGGAGTTAACTAGGATGTTTAACCTAAAACAAAATTACTCGGCCCAATACTAAATCCAAAAGTCCATACTAAGGCAATTTTCTCTCTAGAACTCAACTAAGGTTTCAAATTTCTATTATATGGTGTTAAATAGTTTTAAACTAGTACTAAGATTACTATTTAACTAAAGCAGAGAAATATGGTCAATTCTACCTAAAACAACTCTCTAATCAGCTAAATAATCAAAAATTCACTAATCATGCAGCCAAGCTATAAATTCCAACCCAAATATAGCATATTGCCATACTAATACTTTAATAAAGCTCAATCTATGAGGAAAGTAAGCCTAGCCTATGTGACGTTAGGGAAGCTCAAGAAAGTCTACTAAATCAAAGCTTTTTCCTTTCGAAAAGCCTCCGTATGATGCATGCTATCAAACTAATAATCTATGTAGTAACAAAAGAATAACAATAACCATATTGCACTTAAATATTCTAGGTCAAAATCAAGCTAAAATCCTATATGGTCCCCACCTACAAAACCACAACTTTGAAACTTTCAAAACATCCCTCTAAGGTCAAGGATTATTTACCCTAAAAAAAAAGTGAAATCCGAGCACACATGAACCCTAAATCAACAAATAAAGTAAACTAGGTATTTGAATTGAAATCAGAGAATCGACCAAGAAATTAAAGGGAACTTACTACATAAACGATGGAGAAATGACCACAATGAGGTCTCCAACTCACTCCCTAAACCCAATGATCAATCTTTTCTTTCTCTAAGCTTTCTAGGGTTTAAGTAGAAGTTGGAATTAAAATAAATAAAGGGAAAATGGGTTCCATGGACTGAAATTCTATCATGGATCCCTTTATTGGTACCCCGGGACCGTATCATGAACGTGACTCTCAACCCAGATCACTTTTTGCAAATGTGAAGATGAGGTCGTGAATGTGATGTCTAATAATCCTCACCTTTAAATATGTGGCCATGTCTGATGATCATGACAAATGATTTCCTTGGACTTTGCAAATGCAAAGGCCATTTTTGGCATGCACAAACAGTATTTGCCAAGTGCCAAATCTTCGATCAAACCTTTGAGATTCGTTTGGAATCCCATGAATGCAAATAAATTATACATTTCTTATGATCCAATTTCTCAGATCATGATGGCACCTACTATAACCCACCAGTAGGTATGCCAGCCCAAAGTCAGAAATAGTTAGTAACAACATATCATGAGAAATAGAGAAAATAGCATAAATGAATTAAAATAAAAGACATATATAAAATGAGACCCCAAGATCTAGTGAAGTCAATACAAGTGTTTCTAGTACAATTAGAGTAAAAAGTGAAATACATAACAAATATATATGTACAAACCATCTCTGAGATATAAAATAGAGATAAGTCTATCAAATATGAGGGAGATCAAATGTCAGGAGCTGACCCCAAATCTTCAATCCATGGATGCTCTGCACGATGCATACTTCAATGGTGAGAACTCGCACTATGATCTAAATTTCGTGAAAATGTAGTATGAGTACCAAACATATTGTACTCAGTAGGCATCGGTTGACTTGAGCTCCAAAGATAATGCAAGCATAAATAACATGTAAATTAGGAATATAACTGAAGGATAAACCATCCTATCCTAGCAGTATTTAGGAACTAAAGTACAATACCATATATTACTAGCCAATATGTAAATGAAAAGTAAAAGAAGGATATATAGCAGGAATACAAGGCAAATGGTATATACACAACATGAATAGATAAGGAAATAGCTCGATATACAATGATACCATATATTTAAATATATATATATATATATATATATATATATATATATATATATATATATAGGACTAAACTTAAAGGTAACCTAGGGGAGCCAACCTAACATCACGAAGATCATAGACAAGCCAGAGAGCTAAAACTAGCATAATCGAAGCCTCTAACCATGAGTTAAGCTATCAGTAGAATAATTTTCTGGAATATAGAGAAGGAATTAGAAGCGTACAAAAAATCTTGGTACCAGTCCATAACTATCCTACCACGAACTAACCAAAGCAACCAACAATAAAATAACCAGCTTGTCTAAAAAATAATAACCCAATTGGCCCTCCATAAGCCTGAAAGGTGAAAGCAAGAACTTAGCAAGTAGAAATCATTACTTATACCTATACCAACCCAATAAGGATGATAGATGTAAGAACTAAATAATCATACTAGTGATAGGCAATGCATGTAAATAAATGAATGATTGAATGCAGCATAAACAAGTAATGTCATGTACAATCCAAGTGCCACAATATACCAAGTCTATATAGCTCCTCCACCTCAATATCTCATAAAGGTAGGACCTACAATAATCATGGACCTACAATAATCATTCTTCTCTGGCACTATGGCGCACGAATGAAAGGATTCATATGATACTCTAGATATCTGTATACACTGCTAGGTCTCAAACTAAGACATCCAATAACCATCATAATTAATCTACTTCATCTAGTATCGAAGGGATATATATGTATAATAAGCAATCAAACTCATACTAAGACTAAAAGAGTGTAATGTATAAATTTATTACCCGAGATTAAGTTCAGAACTAAATTGGTATAATAGCATAGAAAGGATCAAAATCTCTCTCAATCGAAGTAAATAGTAGTGGTAAAAGAATGGTTATATAATGAACCTATCAACCTTGGTCTAATTTTCCAAAGTATAATATTTTGTTTCAAAATCTCATAATTCATCGAATAAAGTGGTATAATTCCCGCTGTATAAGAACCCATATTAAGAGTGAAAAGTAGGAATAAATCCCTTTATAGAAAAAGTAGCAAAATAAAGGATTTGGTTAGAATTGTACCACTAAGTGATCATAAATACATCAAAAAGTATGCATGCCATCACCAGTGTCCAAAAAACAACCATTAGTGCATAAGCATCCATAAACTAGAATCATGCCCCTTCTTAAGGATAAAATATTTACTTGGAGTCCAATTGGTATCACAACTAAGGCTTTGGGCCTAACAGTCTATAACCAGTATAATAATAGCACCATAATCTGAGAAACTATGGTCCTTGTCACTAAGTCAATAATATGTCATATACTAAAGGACCATTAACATCAATATATGATTAATATATCTATAATAAAGGATAATATAGTTCTATGGCAGGTATACTCTGCTAAGATTCGGGCCAAATTTCTATTCCAAAATTCCTAAATAGGTTAAGTCATGATATATTATACACGCCCCTACCTAGCATGCAAACCATACCATATACAATCTTGTAGAGAAAAGTAGATTGAAGCCTACCTCAATGCCAAACTGTATGCCTGAATTGACCATAAACCCCTCGTCTTTGTTCTATGATTTTGAAATGTTTCCACACTATCAAAATCATCATATAGACATTAAAATGAGTGAAATGGTATATATTACAATACAAAACTTTGGACCTAAATTTAGGTCAAAATATGCTTGTGGGGCCTGTTAATGGAATCTCAAAATTGAATCCAGCATAAAGTCCCTCGAAGAACAAGGATTGTGTGCTCAAAATTTGACCATAACCAAGGAACAAATTCGGGCTCAAATCAGACGGCAAATTTGGGGATGTTTAGGACCTAAATTCTAAGAATCTACAATGAAAAAGGGTGGAATTCGATATAGGATAATGAAAAATAACCAAAGATTGTTGGGCTAGAATACCTTGGCTTCAACTAATAATTTCCCATACTTTCCCATGTCCCTATCTCTTAAATGGAGGAAAATGCCTATTAGAATAAGGGAAAATGGATAAGAAAGGGTACATAACACTAGCAGTGACGACTAAAGTGGTCATTTGGTTGCTAAAGCTGACACCACTAAAGTGTCTAGTGGAAAGAGGAGATTGGCCACAAAAATAGCACCCTAGCCGCTAAAGCAACATCTACTAAATAGGATAGGGAATGATAAAGCGACCCTCATCCATACCTCCAAGGTCGCTAAAGTAGCACAAGGTTGCTAAAGCAGCTCCTAGACCTTTTTAGCGGTAAGACCAGATATTAGGCACAAAATTTTGCTAAGTCCTAGTAAACTCCGATTGGGTGATTAGGATTTGTTCGAAACCCCATGTATGCAAATGAACTATGCTACCACACCAAATTTGATATTTTGGACTCAACAAAATGATCGAAACTTTCATTCAAGATTTTTTTGATTGAATATGGATCCCGTATCTATGTTTTATTGTAACCAAATTATTCCTAATAACCCAAATTGAGTCTGAAAGCCTTAGGACCCAAACCAAGTCTCTCCTTAGCCCTAGATCACCATTATAGAGTTGATGGCATTGTCAGATTTCTTATTCGAGGCGCTGGGAGTTTTGGTCTAAGACCACTTTCTTTATAGCTAAAACTCCAAAATAGGGAATCAAGCCTAAAACCTAAATAAATATGTGATAATCAAAACAATAGTTCTACAAATCTTGAATAGTCTACAACTACTGTGAGAAGGCTCAAAAATTCGTAAACACATTAACGTCGAGAAAATGATTTGGAGATTCATTACAATATAAATGACTAAAAGGATTTTCATCCACAAAAGTTAATCGATCAAAAGAGCCCAAAAGGATGATCTACTGAGCCCGCGTACTCTAAGTAAGACTCTCCCGATAACCTCTAAAAAGAAATAATTCTTTCAAGGAATTCTACCAAAGGTTTCTCTTTTCACAAACTTTTTAACTTCACTTTCCAAATATCCAAAAACTCATCCTCAACAACTAGCTGGCCTCCAACTGAGCCAAACACGACTGAAACATAAAAACCGAACCACACCAGAATAACATCACATGAATAAAAGCACAACTATGCAAAAAATGAACTAAGCTAAAGATAATACAAGCCATGAAAAATAAAACCAACTCCAAATTCTAAATCCAAAATTCCTTTATCATTCTAAACCCATTTTCTACTGTGATCTGCATAAAATATCATCCAAGTTCTATCTGCATAATCACATCACACTTACCTCAAAGGACTATAGTTGATATATCAAAGATCCATACAGGTGAGCATATAAATATGTCCTTAAGGTGTTACTTGGACACACAAATAGAGATGATTAAATCCTGTATTCTTTATCCAAAGCTACAATTGGTCTAGACAACCCTTATAACTGACATCCAGGAAAGTACAAACCCTCTAAATTAAATGATCCACTCCTGAATATCCCTCCAATTATGATGAAACCATGTTAAGTCTAACTTGAGAATATTTTTCCTATTAAATAGACAATCTAAAATTTTGACAAAAATTTAGAATTAACGTCAAAAGTAGTAGAAACCACTATTGTGCGCCGCTAGACTATCCTTCAAGAATTTACCAAAGTCAAACCCTCTGAACTGAAGAAAATTGATTTGGTAGGTAATATGTATTCCTAGTAAACCTATCACCGAATGCGCAATTGAAACAAAACCTAAAATAGGATAGCAATCATATCACACAATGCATAGCTATAATCTCAACACTGAAGTTGAATTATTTAATCCCAACTATCCAAATTAATCTTATTAATGAGTCAGCATTCATACTCTAAAATCTATCACAACTTTCAAGCTATCATTGATAAGGGTTAACAACCATACTTGGCACCAATAAGTTTTTAATTAGTGCAGGTACCCAAATTTTCTCACTACCATAAGTCAATATACTTTAATAATTCCTGCAAGGGATGAAACTAAAATATTTCTAAAAAAACATAATTACAACGGAACACAATTACCGACTAAAGATACAAGTAATCAAATCCATAACTGCTATAGGGAATTATGCATCAAGGCCTAACCAAGAACATGTCAAGGCAATAGGGAATCCTAATGGTAGCCAAATATTAAGCATCTTAGAAAAGTTACTATTTAGCTAGAATTTAGCAACCCAATACTCAATTTATGACCATGAATACCCATGAGTACATATAACCAAGAACAAATACTCAATAAAGTCATATTAGGCAGAGTAAATATCGAGAGAAGATTTTTGGATTTATCTATGAAAATGACCTGACCCGACCCCGGGCCTTATAATGGGTATCCCAAGTCTATTCGAGACTAGGTACTACCTCTTGTTACCCAAACCAACATATCCTACCATAGATGGGTTGAATTTTGAGTATATAACAAGATATCATAAATGTTGTTATGAACACTCTGGGATAGGGTCAAAACCGGGACCGACCTAATCGAGTCCACCCGTACAAAATTAACTATCCAACTATACCAAGGAAAACCAAAGGCCATAAAGCAGGCTATAACCAAAAGAAGAATACCAAAACATAATATGATAATCAATCCCAAAATGTAATATGATAGAACAACAAATAATATCGTCAATGGGTGTAATCCCCAAAACTAATACCAATGCCAAGCCAAACACCAATACCGATCCCACCTACACCAATCCCCAAAAGTACCATAAAGCCTCTATCCAGAAGAGTAAATAAGTCTGGTTGGGACATTCCCCCAACTATGGACAAAACCAATATCCCAAATAAAGTCAAAACGTCTAACAATATTCATAACATAAAATAATGCCTTTTGAAAGGATGAAAGGTCACCACTTCAGTCCAAATGTTGTCCCCAAGTCAATCACTACATAGGAGGATTCAAATGAATGGTTCCTACATACCGTGGGTATAGAATATAGTAGATCAGTTAGCGAGTGACCGCTAGCATGAATTTCATGATAAAGATGAAATAGTGCCTGTTATAAAACCAAAAAAAACCATCTAATGCAACCAACCATACATATATATATAACCATGTCTGGAAAGGGGATCAGGTTTAGTATGCCTTTAAAACCATTACCTCAGTTGTGTAGCTAGGCCATCGTAAATCACACATAGGCTATATGGGTTTAGCTGCCCCTAATGAAAGGGCCCCAATGTGTGTAGCCACATAACCAGGGAAGTATACCATGGGATGACTAGTATATCCCCCAATAGTGTTAAATCATGCACACGGTCCAATAAGACCAATATTGATACAATCATGAAGAGCACAAGTATTACAAGGCCTTTTCAAAATACGAAAGTTGGATTTGCAAGGCAGTTGAAGAATTTTTAGAACCATTTCATAGCCTTGTTCAAGTAGAAGATAGAAGAAGATTCTCTTACACTCCAAGGCTACATATACTTGGATTCATTAATGGTAATGTTGTCTTTTAAGACCTCCCTTTTATACTCAAAAGGAGCACCCTTCATTAAGGGTATTTTAGTCTTTATTTATAAAAAGTATAAATAGACATTTTAGCCTTCATTGTTTCTTAGCTTTGATAAATTATTGAGTGAAACTTAAATTATAATTTCTTTCTTAGTGTAGGTCTTGGAAAAGACAATTGAAACTAGGGTTAATCTTATGTTGACATTTTGGCAAGAAAGGTGGGTGCTTGAGGTCTTTGATCTCTTTGTGTCCACATAAGAGTGTGGTGTTATCCATCATTGATTTTGTATTTATTGGTGTTTTATAAACACCTTGGTTCTATTCATTAGGGTTGGTGTATGTCTCACTAACTATCCATTTATTTTAATGCATTTTCTCTTCTTCTTGTGTTGAATCAGAATGTGTGCTAGCCTATTCTGTTTCATCTCATCTTCTTCTCTTTAGTTTGTGTTTTTTTTTCAGATTTTAGGTTGTTTCCCTTATAATTTGGTATTATAGCCATGTATTAGAGTTGTTTCCATAACTCAAAATCTTGGATCTAAGAAAATCTTCACAAAAAAAGAGTCTAGAGTAAAAAAAATCACTAAAAAAGGTGAATCTAGTTTTTGGTAGTGTTAGATCCGAAAATTAAAACATATATGTACTAATTTTTAGCTTGTTTTGATAGTTTCTAGTGCTATATCCTTTCTCCCTATCATTCAAGGAGTCTAGATCTATGTTTGGTGCAAGATTAGGTTGATTTTGAGCCATTTCACCATTGTTGAAGTATGTTTGAAGCTTTTTGTGGTGGGATGAAACAGAATAGGCTAGCACACATTCAGATTCAACACAAGAAGAAGAGAAAATGCATTTTGAACATCTTGGTTGTTGCATGTTTTTGATAATTTGTTGTTGGTTGTGCTTTTATTGGCAAAGAGAACCTAGATCTAAAAGAAAATTTGAAGATAGGTTTCATTTTCATTGTGGTGAAACATCGGTCAACTCTTGAATATTCATATTGTTCTTCACCATCTTCATATCTTGTTGAAGAAGAATATTCAAAAAGGATTTTAAATCCACAAAAATAAATAAATATAGTGTACAATTTGTTCGTACAAAGAATATTCCCTAGCATATTCTAAGTCCTCCAAAAGAAAGAGGGGAGACGGGAACATCAAAGTTCAATTGAAAGTACAAGTGGGGGGGACCAATTTATTTCAAATCAATTTAAACTTGAAAAAAAAGTCTCCAAACCCTCTATTTCCACCAATTTCATTCAAAAAACTCTCTTAAGTGGATCCTTGACCGAAACACAAAGTTTAAAAATTGGAAACTTTTGCAAAGTCTATAACCAATCACATAGTGCCATGTCATCACTTGTATGAACAATTGAATTAAGCTCTAATTTATATTTCTAAGTTTCAATTTTTTGTTTCTAGTTTCTTTTTTGTTGATTCTATCACTAATTCGAAAACTAGTAACTACCTACTAATTTGATAATTAGTTTAAAGTCCTTTTGTTTCGTGTCATCATTTCTTTTTATGCTTTTCCCGTTTGTGATTCGTTGTAGTTTGTTGGTTCAAGTTTGCAAGAACATTTCTGTGAGTCATATCTAAAGAAAATCCATTCTAGACTAAAGTTGATTTATCCCTCAATCTCTCACTAAGTACGGTCCAAATTTTCAACACTTATGAGACCAAGTGTGAGGTAATAACCTAGTGTGAGAGTGGTGAGGCTTTATTTTTTAACTAGATTATTTGTTTGTTTTGTAGGATTTTGTTTTTTTGCTGATTTTAGGTATTTGATCTATGGAATCCAAGGGTACTACTTCCTAAACTTTGGGAAATGATGTTGCTAATGCAATTTTGGCTCAACTAGATTCCTTGACCGTGAAATGAAGATGATGCTATCAAATATTGGAGCAATGAAAAAGGATATGACATCAATTAATGGTGATTTGGTACCAATGAAAGGTGACATGATTAGAATGAAAGCGGGTGTTGATAGACTATGTCCACAAAAACCTCTACAAAATCCAAACTACGAAGTTCCAAACCCACTTGACCAATGGTCTTACCCTTCACAATTCCAAACACCTCAAGTCCAAAGACCCTACACTCCACAAAATCTAATACCTCTTATCAAAGATTTACTAAACCAAAATTACCCTATCCAAGTAGAAGAACAGTGAGCGTTATAATCTAAGGAGAATGTGTCCAAGCCTCAAGATGGAGAGAAATTTGATGGTGAGGTACAAGAAGAATGTGAAGAAAAGAGGGAAAGGGAAAGAGAAGTCATGGTTAGTGAAGTTGGAAAGGGAAAGAAATGCTTGATTGTGGGTATTGTCCACAAATAACCCTTGTTACTCACTAACCCAAGCTCTAGCATTTTCCTATCATTGATTATTCTTATGTCTAGCTGGGGGGTCACTTGTGAAGTTGTCTTATAATGTGTCTTCAAACTTTCTTAGGGAAGTCACAAAGAAAAATTGGGGAGGCCATACCCGAGACACTGAGGTAGCTAAAGGGTCTCCTACCACCTCCTATGTTGATAAAGATAAAAAAAGAGAGATGAAAAGAAGGAGGAAAATATTACAAAAATAATAACACAATTGGAGTTTCTAACGGAACATATGATGGGTGCATCCACAAAATAAGTAAATGATATGGCATCCAAGGGCTATGATGAAGAAAAGGACAAAAGGCTAGATGAAAAAATTCCGTATGTGGATAACTATCTAGTGGGTTCCTTCCCGACCTATCAAAGTCAAAGTGGGAACCAAGGTTAGACCGATCATAAAAGAGAATGGGATTAGCATGATAGGGATAGAGAGAATGATTGAAGAGTCAAGTGAATAAAGTATGATCGATATGTGCCTCCCCAAGATTGAGTAAAGGGCAACGAGTCTAATTCTGTTGATCCCAAAATATTCAAGGCCAAGGATGTGTTAGCAAAGATCTTGATGAGAGTAGAGGGAATACATAAGATGGTCTAAGAATTAGAAGGCAACTTTTTGCAAATCAACCAAATGGTTATATAACAGTCTACCTCAATCAACCAATTGGAGACTCAAATTGGCCAAATCTTTGCTCAACTTAATGCTAGACAAAAAGGAGGCATTCGTAGTGATACCTTTGTGAATCTGAAAAATGATGTTCAAGTGTTGGCCATAGTCACTAGGATTGACAAAATCCTTGGTGATTTTGTGGATGAAGTTAAAAAAGAGACAAATGTTGAGCAAAAAAATATGAAGAAGAAGAATGAGATTGATTCAAATGAAGAGACTCCAACATCTCAAGAAGGGGATGAAAATAACCAATGACAAGTAAAGAAATGGTTGATGAATAGGGAGAACCTATGGTAGTTAAGAATGATGAAGCGAAAAGTGATCCGTTGCCTACCATGAATGTTCCCCCTACATTCCTTCAAAGGCTCAAAAAGAAAAAGACAATGCCAAATTCAAGACGTTCCTTGCTAAGCTTAGAAATCTTTCAATTAATATCTTGCTGCTAAAGGCCATTCAAGAGATTTTGGGATATGTTAAGATTATTCAGTAGTTGATGTCAATTAAATGTCTTGTTGATGGTGAAACCATTGAAGTTACTCATGGGTGTAGCTCTATCATGACTAGGATTATAGTGGAAAAGGAGGATCTCGAGGCTTTTACAATCCCTTCCACCATAGGGACACACAAGTTTGAAAAATCTTTGTGTGACCTTAGCGCAAACATCATCTCATGCCCTATGAAATCTATTAAAGACTTGGGTTGGGCACTCCTACTCCTACAACAATGAAGCTATTGATGGTGGACCGTTCTATCAAGAGACTGGTTGGAGTTTTGTTGATATTTTGGTGAAGGTGGACCATTTCATTCTCCCGGCAGACTTCATTGTGCTTGATTATGAAATCAAAGAAGAGATAGCTATTATCCTTGGCCGACTTTACCATGCAACTAGAAGAGCTATTGTTGATATGGAGTTACGAGAAATGAAATTTTGGGTCCAAGATGATGAAGTTTTCTTTCAAGTATGCAAGACCAAGAAATAACCTATGGAACTAAAAGTAGTATCTGTCATTGATTTAGCAGACATAGAGGTGAATGATGGGTCCCTTGAGGATACAACTTAAAAAGATGAAGAACGTCATGCCACGATAATAAATTAGGTGTTAGGTGGTAGGAAACCCACCAAATCCATGAAAGTGGCCCATATTTTTTTGATTAAGTAGAGCAGGTGTTAGTTTTTTGTATGATTGACCTATGAAATTGAGGTTCTATAAGGTGTTTTAAATGAGCTTGAATAAGGAAAAGTGTGAAAAATTTGTACAGTGGACTGAGTAGGGGAAAACAGATAACCAAAAATAGCCTTAGTTACTAAGATCATTGCACCTATGCTGTTATGATCATGGTAGCTGTGTGATCGCAATCGCGGTCAGGACTGGTTAAAAGACCAGTCGACTACCCATTTCCCCCTCACACTTCCAATTCAAATTTCTCTCAAATTTCACTCAATTGTAAGCTTGTGTTGGGCATCCAAGCTTGTTTAAGAATCCATTCTTCATCTCTAATATAGTATGTGCTTTAAATTCCCTCTTTAAGTTCTCTTGTTTAGGCCTCAAAACTCATGCCTTAGAACTGGCCTAAAAATTATGCCTTGAATAACAATTTTGTGTTAATTGTGCTTGTGTGTTGTGGTTAGCTGTTATTAGTGATGTGCTCATAGTTGGGGAAGTCTTGAGTACCCAAAATTGTTCAAAATGATATAAATAGATTGTGCACACCAATAGTTCGATTAAAATCCAGAGAGAAGTTCTTAATAGTTTTCTCTTGTTTCAAGTACATAATCAAACATCTAGAGGCTACGTTTCATGTACATAAGGTTACTGTTTGATCTGAAACACAACTTGGCATTGAAATTGAACAATTTGAGTTTTGAAATATTTTGTCTGACCTTGCCTCAAATACCGTGATCGCAGTCATTGGATCGGGATTGCGGCAGCGTGATCATAGATCAGTGGCCCGCGATTGCTATATCTGAGAATGGGTTTTTGTTGAGACCAAAAATCCTGTAATTCCATTTCCTGTGCATAACCCATCATTACACCATCTCATGAGCTTAAATTGATAACATAGCATAGTTTTCATATGTAAATATTATAGATTAATGCTATTGTGTGATTTTATGGTTTTCAAGGCTCAATATTAAAGAATATGATCAAACTTGATTCATGGCGCTAGAATGCTACAATCAATACTTTATCGACCACCCCAAAAACAAATTTCTCCCTGAGAGAGGTATTTGTTTAGACAGAGTGCCGTAGAAGTTCCCGACATTTCATGCCAACTTGTTTGCCATCGGGTGTTATTGTTTTATCTCAGATCCTTGCCGATCAAACGAGAATTGGATAAGCAAATTCTATGCTAAGCTTATCATAGTATCTTTCCCTGAACTAGTTGAACGGATTCTGGGGAAAATGTTCATTTCAGGGCCAAACAAATTAATGATTTCTATGGGTTACTGGATGATGATATAAGCCAATTCGAGGCAAAGGGATGTGAATCGGGGAGTTGGATGGCTGAAAAGTTGTGTCCTCACAAGGAGGTTCCTTGGGTTGCCACCAAGGGGGGTATATTAATGAATGATTTCACAGTTGAGGGAAGGATATCGCTAAATATTATTTGTAGCTAGGTTTCTCCATACACGCACATGACTGATATTCCTGATATGCGAGCCCAGATAGTTGCGTGTATACTAGATAATATTTTTTTGAATGTTGGTTGGCTGGTGATTTTAGACATGAAGTATTTCAAGATCCAAGTAGTACACCCCTCTTATTTCCCTCTTTGATTACTGAGCTACGCAGTAGATTCGGGGTAGGGGAGTATTCCTACGACACTTGGGTGTGCCTAAACAACCCTATTTATCCTCTTAAGATATGGGGTAAAGGACCATCGATCAAGAGAAAAAAGAGGAAGATTGACTTAGGCAAGTCGATAAGTGAGGGTAATGACTCCTTCAGGTAATTCTTAACAGGTCCTTTTGAGGAGATCTTGGTAGAGATGAGGGAAATAAAAGAACTTGTTGTAGGGTTTCCTTAGGGGTAGAGTCTTCCACCACCATTCCTATATGGCTTGGTCCAATTATGAGATATATCTGGAGGATCACAATAAGAAGGGGGCCACTATTTCAAAGCTTAAGAGAGCCTACTCATCTCTAGCACATTCCCACATAGAGATTAGAGACTCACATTAAAAGATGAAGAAGAGAGAGAAGAATAAAGACAAGTTCATCACAAAGATATGGAAGGGGGTAAAGGGATTTTAAAAGTTCCTGAAACCCTGAGACAAACTTCCTTCTCTTAGAGTTGAGAGTGATTATGAGGCCCCAGCTGAGTGGTTATATTAACACGATGCTGGAGATGATGCTGAGACATATGGAGACAACAACTCTTGATGTGATTACATGGAGCACCCTTTTCTCTCTTTATGCTTTATTAATTATGCAGTGAGGTCACTACAAGATTCTTAGTTGGGTGTGCCTACCTCCATATTCATTCATTTGGCCTACATTATTGAGATATTTATTGATGTTCTTATGTTATTTTGGATGATTTTTATTTTTATTCTGGGATGTAATATTTGGGCACTTTGATGGTGCCAACATTTCATGGATTAGTTGCTTATTTCATTTTTAGACTTTTGTTATTTTGTCTTTATCATATTTATGATGATGTTGGATGAGCCTTTCCCTATGATATATTGAGTGACAACATTCTTTAGGAAAATTGTTATGATTGGATTTTGAGCCATGGATGCAAGGGTAGTTTGAGTACTCGTAGCCTTGGAGCTATAAATACAAGGGATATCTAAGTACTTGTGGAATTTGGGATTTGGGATCACCCTTATACCTATAGTGAAGTATGAGTAGCCATATGGTTTGCCCTCATGAAAGCCAAAATGTGAGATGACAACTTGGTTTGGCGCCATCAATAGCAAAGTTTGCGTGGTGTAAATGCAAAGCAAATACTCTCCTCTGTCTAAAAGGTTTTGAAAACCAAGGGCTAGACATGAACAATTGTGTAACAATACTTTACCTTTTTTGTGACTCTAAATTCTTTAGCTCTAAGAATTGTTAAATACTCCCATTTGTATCAAGTAGGAAGCACAATCGAGCCCCCCTTGAAAAGTTTGCATGGCATTTGCAGTGAATGTAATTGTCCAACTCTAATGCATACTTGGACCATCTAGAATTTGAACTATTAGTCTCTTAACGCTAATTATTATTATACTTGGTTGGTGAAATGATCTTAGGAATTTTTGGTGATCATAGGAGCCCACTTTAGCCTAAATAGCCAACCTATACATAGAATTGTATCCTTAGTTACCCATTTTGAGCCTTCAAACCTTTCTTTGGCAACCACATTACAAGCCTTGAACCATTCAAAGTTTTTCCCTCTTTTGAACCCTACCCTCCTTGTACTTGGAATATAAAACTTGAGGCCAAATGCCTTTGTTGGGGGTGTTAAATTTGGAAGAGATGACCTTGGGCCATGGTAATGTAATTGGAAGC
Source organism: Capsicum baccatum var. pendulum (assembly GCA_030864225.1). Taxonomy (NCBI): domain Eukaryota; kingdom Viridiplantae; phylum Streptophyta; class Magnoliopsida; order Solanales; family Solanaceae; genus Capsicum; species Capsicum baccatum. The sequence continues at coordinate 102,546,835 of CM061556.1, forward strand.
CTTTGATGCTAAGCAAAGAATGAAATAGAAAAAGTGAAAAAGAAAGGAATCATCAAATTAAGGAATAACATGAGATAGAAAAAAAATTATTCAAAAGAAAAATACTTTAAAAGAATTGGGTAAACCAAGGTAGAAAAAAGTAGGCATGTGTGAATTTTGGAAACAAATAAAGTGGTCCATGGTTCAAAGTTGGGTTAAAATAGTGTGTTGTAGATGTTCAAGGAGAGTGTATTCACTTTGTTCCTAAATGATATCATTCCTTTTCCCCAAACCTAAGTTACGAGCTTAAAAAGTCCTTCGGGATCTCCAACCAAGTGTATTCATTGTAGTGGCGATTGAAAATAAGGGAAAGCCTATGGTATGATCCTTCTTAACATTGAGAGAGTCTTTTCAAGAGAGTGTGTTTTGCACTAAAATCCTTTGTTTCATAATGTATAATTTCATATTTGGGATTTCGTTCTTGTGAGAAGGCATGCTGATGAATTGAGGCGGGTGAAATTGTCATTTTTTGGAAAATGAGGGAAATGAGTATAGTTGAGTTGCTATCAATAGGGAGTCACCTCTAGAGAGTTGGTGAGTGTTATATTATAGTTCTTTGAAGTCTTTTACATCTTTCAAATTATGTTTTATATTCAAGGGAGTCATAAGAATAGCGTTGCCCATGTTTGAGAGCTACTTGTTGGTGTTAATCAAGTCCGAAGTCATGTGATTATTTGGTCATTTCAATGGGCTTACAATTGCATAGTATCATTGAGTAAGAAGTAGTGGTGCTTAAGGACAATCAAAGATATAAGTTGGGGGTGTTGATGTATGGTAAATTTACCTCTCATTTACGTCCAAATGCGTGCGTACTACTATGATTTAACAGTATGAATGAGACAACTTTGTCGTCTGAATGCACTAAAAAAGTATCACAAAGGGAAAGGAAGTGAAAAATCTAGAAAAGTAGTAGTAGGATCTGACCTCAGTTACCGAGATCATAGTTTGAGGGCCGGGATCGCAACCCGTTAAGATTAGTCATAGCCAGCAATCACGAAGGACTCACTGCGATCACGGGATTCACGATTGCGATCAAGCTAGGGCGATCATAGAAATGTGGGTTTAAGCCAAAGGGCTAATTTGCAATTTTATAGAATCAACCCCGAATCCTATATAGAGCAAAAACACAATCACTTTTAGGTATCTTCCTAACTAGAATTTAACTTTGAACAATTTGAAACCCTACCAAATTTGGGAAATTTATTATGGCTAATTTGTCAAGTAGTTTTGGTTGTAATTGAAGTTGGATATTGGATTACTCTTACTTTTAATTTCCATGGAAGTATTGAATGATGTTTTTGATACATTCTTTTCCATTAACTTCATGGGTAGCTAGACACTTATCTTGTGATTATGTTGAAATAAGGTAAAATATGTATGGGTTTTGATTTATTAGTGTACATTCTTGGTTATTAATGATGGGTTTCACTAATGCTTGCTTGATTGAGTTGAGATTTGTGTGTGAAAGCCCCAAATCCCCAAAATCAAAATTTCTAAAATATGACATCATCTTTGAAAGAGGGATGTGAGTATACTTTTGGATCCTATGTCATCCTTGAAAGAGAGATATAGGTGACAAGGCATTAGTGAACAATAGTTAGATGTAGCTTATTATCTTCTCACTATCTTTGAAATAAGAGTGGATTGAAATTAGCTGGGTCTTGGGCATCTTCCTAGAAATAAGAATGTCCAATTAAGTATTTGGTGGAATTGCTTACCATATACATGAGGTATTCAAAAGGGTACATGGGTGATAATCTTGAGGTTTGATTGACAAACTAGCATCAAGAATGCCTAACCCATCCTACCCATGTAGTCATAACTAAAATTTGCATTCGATTGGCATGAACCCATGCATTATTTTTCCCTAGGAAGATATAATCCCAAAACTCGTCTCATATTGAAATCTTAGCCACATTTGTTTCCTTGAATTGGTAGTTTGATTAAATTTTGGTTAATTAACTTTCCAAATCAATCCCTCATTTTAATTCTTATTTTTAATTTTTTTTTACATTACGGTTATCCCTTAGAAGTTGTTAACACCCATAGGCGTAGAAGACTAATTCCACTCTTTGAGGATTCAAACCCAACTCACGTTAGGTTAATATACTTGACAATGATCACCTTGCCCAAAAATCATGGAGTGAGTTGAGTGTTATCAATACTCTTCCTAGAAATATAATTTAGAATTTGAAGAACAACAGTCACTGCCTAACAATTACCACTCAATGTGGTAAGGCCACTATTGATCCACCTATTCCTGTAGTTGATGATATGAGGACAGACCTCGTGGAGATTATATGATGTAGATGATAATGAAGTAGAGAATTTGGTTACTAATGGTGAGGCATCTCAAAAACCAAAAATTTCAGAAAATAGCTGACAATGATAAAGAGGTCACACTAGTATTGAAGCATATTTCCCAACCTGTCCACCTTTTCTCTAAAGGTTTTAGAAGAAATCTAAAGAAGGGCAGTATCAAAAGTTTATGTCTATGTTGAAAGAGTTGTTTGTGAATGTTACACCCCAAGCCCTTGAGATTTAGACCCTTCAAGAGTTGAGTAATTGAATTAGCAAAGTTTGTGAAGTAAAGTTAAACTGCCAGTTATAACAGACCCTGACTATACTTCGTTGTGAGATATCACGAGTTTTTAGGAGGGACTCGTTTTCATAATAAAGAGTTAAACAGGTGTTCAATCCTTGACCATGAGCCTTCTTATGATTCATGATGTCAGACAACGAGTCGTGATAAGTGAATCATTGTCATATCAGTGAGAGACCAAAATTTTGATGTTTAAGTAATGACTCCAGGCTACAACTTGTAGTCAGGCCCCATAAATCATTACCCATGTTAGGCGACTATTCTTGATTTTTCCTGCACGTTTTAATTAGGGTCTTTTTGGTCTTTTCTCCTTTTTACACTTTTCCCATGACTTAAAAACACTATAATGACCCCTCTAATATCAGTTATCAAAAATCAAACATTATTTTTTCATCTTTAACTCTCAAGGAAAGAGATTTTATGGTTTTATAAAGAAATCTATCATTCAAACAACTTTGAATTCCTTTCAATTCCTTGTATATTTCAGGTATGTCTCTCATCCCTAAGCTAGTATTTTACATAATGACATGAATTGTTTCAACATTTATGTGGTTTAATTATTGGGTTTGAATTTGGGTTAAGGGCTTTTGATTGGTTTCTACTTGAATTGTTTCCCCATGATTTAAATATGATATTCATGCTTTGATTAATGGTATTTGGGTATAAAAGGGTGCATTATTATGGAGATTGGAATGAGTAACATGGGTTTCCCCCAATTAATGGATTTTTTGATTTGTAGTGGCATTAACCTTAACCCAGCTTCATAACTTTGGGTTGGAATATGGAAATTGCATAATTTAACCTATATTTGAAATATTAAATTGTATTAATGGATAATTAGATAATAAAAATAGTTTTGGAATGCCCTTGGTAGCAATAGTTTGGATTTTAAATGGAACTCGAGAGTCTAATGGTTAATTGAATTGGTTTGGCATAATTATATTTATTATATAAGCTTGCAAACATATTGATATGACGATCCCAAGTTAGTAATTCCTAATAAATATTACTCCTTATTTATTGGTTGGCTTTATATGAAAACTATATTAGTTTGGGCTTAAAGTAAATTGTGTAGCTCATCGCGAAGGTGTAGGTCTTGGAGGACCAATAATGGAAACAACGTTTGCCGGCGTAGGGTCCATGTGATCGTGTGCCTATTGCGCACATTATATTTTGGATGACTATAACCTTGGTGTCTTTATCCTTTCCACAATTTTCTTAATTTATGTGGCTAACATAAATTGAGGCCCTTTCAACAGAGAAAGCTGAACCCATATAGCCTGTGGATGCCTTTAAGACAGAGTGAGTTACACAGTTCAGGTTAATGGTTTAAACTCTTATGTTTATGACCCTTTCCCTATCCTGACATTCTATATATGTATGTCTGACTGGTATGCATATGGTTTTGACTAGTTTTCAGAAATGGCATTATTTTATCACTTTTCCCAAGTTACATGCCAGTGCTTGCCCCACTGACTGTCCCTGACTTCTGAGTCATTTTATTATGTAGGGTCTGATGGCTTTTATGTGTCTCTTGTGTAGCATTAGGAGGTGTGGTACGTTGGTCGAGTTGCTGTGAAGTAGAGAGCCTCCATTTTTTAGGAAGTCCTGCCATTTTATTAGTTTTTTTTTTTCAAATTTTGGGAATTTTGTATTATCTTTTATAATGGTCGGGGGCATGGTTTAGTATTTATAGTTTAGAGGCTTTCGTAGAGAGTGTTGGGATAATTTTGTCATTGTGTTTTGACTCTTAGGTCTTGGTTAGATTAATCTATCTTTATTATATATTTTGGATGGCTTCTGCTGTTTGTTATATTATGTTTTGGATATTAGTCTAAGGGGGTGGTCTCTTACCTATGGTGGGCTTGAGATACCCGTTATGGATAAACCTTAGTTTGGTCCGTGATAATGAACATCCCTCTTGTGGAAGCTTTGGAACAGAGATAGGTTATGTAAAATCTATGAAGGATTTGGTGACCAAAAAGTGAACCGTAAACTTTGAGCCTGCTGATAATATGCAACACTATAGTGCCATTTCTTTGTGATCTTTTATTGAAAAGAAGGAAGATATAGGAGCATTCACCATTTTGTTTACTATTGGGTTTTTCAACTTTTCATGATCTTTATATGATCTGGGAGCAAGCATTAACTTGATATCGCTAGTTGTCTACAACTAGTTAGGGTTGGGGTCGCCTAACCCGACTTCTATGAGACTTTTAATGGTGGATTGCATTATGAATAATCTAATTGGTATCTTGTGTAATATGTTGGTGAAGGTGGCTTCTTTCATATTTCTAGCTGATTTTGTGATCATCGATTACGAGGTTGACTTTAATGTCCCTAACATATTGGGAAGGCTTTTTCTAGCTACGGGCAGGTCATTGGTTGGAAAGAAAATGGGACAAATAAAGTTCATACTTAATGATGAGTAGGTCACATTCAATTTGTGTCAATTGATAAAGTAGCGAAAAGATATGAGTGTGATTTTTATGATTGATACAGTAGATGAAGATGAACTAGTTTCACCCATTGAGGAGAGACTTGTTGTTAAGGCACTAACAACTGTGATTAGGAATTTTAATAGTGACAATATTGATGGGTATGATGAGATAGTCAATGCACTTGTAGGCCATGGTTCTTACTTTTATGCACCTAAGAAGTTGGACCTTGATCTGAAAAATAGAGCAACCCCTGCTCCCAAACCATTTATTACGAAGCCACTAGTTTTGAAGTTGAAGGCCCTTTCCCCTCATTTACATTATGTATTCTTGGGGGCCAACAATTCCTTGCCAGTTATTGCTGCAATAGATTTATTAGAGTGTTAGGTTGAGGTTTTGATACCAATTTTTTAGAGGTTTAAAAGGTCTATTGGTTGGACTATTGCTGATATCATTGGAATTTCGCCCTAAATTTTTGCTAACAAAATACAGCTTGAGCCAGAATATGTACCTAGAAATGAGCATCAAAATTTATTGAATCCACCAATGCAATAGGTGGTGAATAAATTAATCATTAAGTGTTTAGATGTAGGTGTGGTTAATTGATCTTAGGCGGATTTATGCACGTAAGTGTCATAATCTCTACGTATTTAGCCTAGTTTTGAGGATTTCTTGTGATCATAATGAGTTCATATTCAGGTAATTGAGAATATAAATGTTAATTTACTTGTTTTTAGTGTTTAAAGATTGTTCAAAAAAATTTTGGAAAGAAAACGACCACTTAGAGTTTAGACAAGAAAACTAGTGTTACTAGCTTGAGCTAGGTGTTGTTCTAGTTTATCTTGATGAATTCTATGGTGCTTAAGCACTAATTCGTGATGTTTGGTGATATAGGAGGCCTTGTGAGATGTCAAGAGTGATGTATATAACCAACAAAAGGTTTAATTATGATGGAAAAATAAACATGAAGCAAGGAACTCAAGGCCAAAAGGATAGAGCAAACAGTGTCAATCTGGAAATTCTGAGCTCTAAGGCATGACACGCCTTTTAGAATCCAAGATAAGGGAATGAGATGCCCTTGTTCATGAACCAAAATGTCGAATTCTAGTGTGCATCCATGATAATTGCATGCCAGACCCTTATCGCGGCAATCTTTTAGCGTGGTACGCCCATGTTGTCAAAAAAAGTTTTTATTTCCATCTATAAATAGAACATTTATATATTATTGTACGATGTTAGATGACTTTTGGGGATTGAAATACACCTGAGGAGGCTTCAATTATGGTTCTTAGCCTTTCCTATAGTTTAATTTTGGATTATATACATGAATTTCATTGTTATGATTCGCTGTAATTCCATGAGTGGATAAACACCATCATCTAGGGTTGACCAAGAACATGAATACCTAAGATTTTATTTGAGTTGGTTTATGTTTATTATCATTATTAGTTGTTCATATATCCTTGTATTTAATATTCTTCAAATTCATGACCCTTAGAATAAATATATATTTCAGTTGTGAGTCTAGAAGGAAGAACATTAGACTAGAACATAATATGTATGGGGTAGGTGATGAGTGGTGAGCTTACCACTCAATTGCACTCATTATTCCTGCACATTACCTTGATATGGATGAATAAATGAGATATAATTGCGATTAGATGCACTAATATCCACTTCTTGCAGGCATAAAGCTAAAGGGTAGGAAAAAAGTGGATTGGAGCTGAAAATGATCAAAAAGAGAGCAAGAAAGTGCAACTGAAGACCTGAAACATAAGGGACTCAGGTACGACGGTCATGAACTGCTGAGCGCCGCCGCGGAAGTCAAGGATGGTCACTCAAACACAGTCGCGGAGGTAAACCGTGGTCGCATGGCCGTGGTCACAACTAAATCAGCGTAACCACAGCCTAGCAGGGGATTTTTGCCCCAGGGCAAATCTATAATTGCATGTGCTGATCCCAATTTGACAAAAATGACTTAAACCCAAGCATTATAGGAGAATTCCTTCTTTCGCAATTTTAGTTTACAGTTTTAGTGTAGTTCATAGCCTTCATTTGTGGGAGAAGAAAATATTGTATAAATTTTGGGTGAAGAATACATTGGAGAATTTCTGTAACCCCCCGATTCCCGAGAACCGGAACGCCACACGGTGCTTATGATCCCGAAGGACCACAAGCTAACCCTTTTTCTGATATTTGTACCTGTTCACAGAATAATATAATAAAATACATGCGAAAACTGGCTAACACTTGCCAAAAGGTTCAAACATCTAGAAATATACAATACCTTAAACCACATACTAATACATCTGCATGAAAAGCCTCTACACTGCCTGAACTATGGAGTTGAAGGGACAATTTCCTCAACTAACTCCGTCTACTAAAATCAAACACTTTTATAACAACATCCTCGGATGATGAGGACTCACTGCTGCACCCTCTGCTGCTATAAAAGTGACTTCTATGATGCTCCAAGTTTCACTCCTTTGAACCTACGATGCCCCAAAATAAAAGAACATCATAGCGCGAATGCGTCAGTACTAAGATGTACTGAGTATTCAACCCGGGAAGGCTAAATGTAAGGTCTTATGCATGAACTTTAATCAACAGAATAATCATGAGAATAACGAATGAGTACACATATATGAATGCACATTTTACAACCACTATAACAATTATAACGACTCTAGATACCACAGCTCAGATACCATTTTACTGTCCTCGGAACTCACTACTGTACTGGGGTACTGCATTAATGAATCAGAGGATACCAACACTGATCTATCAAATACCCTCACACCCCTGACTCCTGAAGATTTATACTGACACAGAAACCATGGGAAGTAGTTACATAACTCACCATGACTCCTCATAAGCAACTGAATATGTGGGGGTGCACGCAATAATTTGAATAATATCTTTGATTTCGTAAAACATGAGTACGAAAAATGAAGACTCACATGGCTTGGATTTCATTATCCATACTTCTCATAATATTATAGAGAGGAAAATATAAGTAAAATCCCATAAATCATCATAAAATCATCAATATTCATCATAAATTCTCATGACTCATCATAGACAACCAAATACATCAACTCAAGACTCGAAGCGACTCGATAGTTCAAGATACATACTCTTATGGACAGGGGAGTTTCCTATAATCGACAACCCAACGTGAGCCGCGTGGAATACAAATGTTTTCCCTCCTAGGGAGAGCACTCCCATTGGCGGGAGTGTTGTACTCTTGCCAGAGAGTACAACCTCAAACCTTTCATAATCACAATTTGGCTATTTGGCCAACAATATCATCATCAATAACCCTACGGTGGCACATAGGTTTGGAGAAATACCAAATTTTCCTCTCGGTGATAAGTAATACGTCCCGACTAGCTCAGAACGCGTTAGAAAATCCACCACAACATCACAAGGGTCTGTCATGAAGACCAAATCAAATCTCTTTCTCATTTATCAAATCATATCAATTTGTGGATTCCTAACTCAACATATTTTAGCTCAAAACATTTTAATTTTCCTCAACATCAACATGGTATCAATAACACAGCATTTCATCTCTTGAGCGTAAAATAAATATAAATCATCCCGACTCTGCGGATGCAAATCAATATTCTCAAATGATCATTCTTTCATTCCAATATTCAAATGATGACAGTAGCTTTTAAAAATAATTTAAGATGCTCAAATCATAGTAAGATTTTGTATGTCGTAATGTAACTCAAATCATGGCTCTTATATCAAGAATCCTCAAAAAAATGATTTCATAGTAGTGGTATGCAATTTATGGAATAAAATATCAATTCCAGGAAAGAAGATAATAAGGTTATTATGTATACCAATATTGGATGATTCAAAGTTCCATAAATCATATCTTGAAAATACTTGAAATATCAACTCATGGTAGAAATATGAAATTCAACATATCAAATCATAACTTGGGAATAATAAAATAATCATGTACATCAAAGCTTAAATAATTTATATTTTTCATAACCTTATAATTCGTCATTAAAACATCTTGGGTATTTACCCACTTTACAAAATCACAAAATTCCAATGATAAAATCAATTCTTTGGGCACAAGAATGAAAAGATATTCTTGTTCAAAATCGCACATACTAAGTTCTCATGGAATTCATGTTAAGTTCTAAAATTATCAGAAATTCATCGATCATAGCATAACTAAGATTATCGCGGAACTGACTCAGCTCTAGACCAGCAGACTATTTCGGGCATACGTATCCCCAGCAATTAATAACATAAGTAATATGTAGTATACAACAATGCATACTTACATGCCCACAGGCCAACATGCACTATGCATTCATTAACACCTCACACCAATTATTTGAAGATCATATTCATATACAAGCATTGGGATCTCATTCCATTATATCATAGATCATTCAACAAGGATGCATATGGTTATGGAAGGATACAACATAACATAGTTCATCCAATCGGGATACACACAAATAACATACATTCAACACATCATGGTTCACTTCTCAAGGTTCTTTCCTTTAAGATCTTTATATATGTAATTCGACCCATAATTAGACATTTCACACTTAACGTGGCCTAATGGCCTTAACATTTTCCTCAAGCATCATAGTAAACACGTAGCATGCAATTATGGTATGAACTCACCACTTCGATCACAAGGGGTCATACGATCCATTCTTTTTCAACTAGGCATTTCTACAATTATCTTGCATGCACCATTTAGGCATAGGTCAGTATGAACAATTACATGTGCTACAACACCATCATTCATCTTAATTCCACCAGCTAAATCCCTTGTCCGCACTTACAACCATATCATAAGCCTTACACACAACATCCCCAATTTTAGACAATAACATGGAGTTCATGTTGAACAATACATAGAAAGTAGTCTAGTCATTTAGAACTTATTATATCCTAAGAACGTAAATTTATAGCCTCTTTGACAATTCCACAAACACCTTACATGCACTTTTAGGCATTGGTAAATTCGTCAAATTCTCATGTTTTCTGCCACCCCATATATCTCATCCAACACACATGATCATCACATGCATGTATCAACCAACATACACCATCACCACACATATATATATATCAACCAACATGCATAATCATTATATATATATATATATATATCAAGTAACATACATAATCCATATATATATATCAACCATCAAATATACTTAAACTTTCAAAAAGGGATTCGTGGTCTCTATGGACGAAAGGAGTCCATATATAAACACTTGCATACCATAGATTTTGTGGCCGGAAGAGATTGACGAAAGGAATTTTTGAATCAAAGCCTCCAATTAATTTTCCCCAATTCAAAACCCTAACCCTAACTTGATATATATATATATATATATATATATATATATATATATATACATATAAGATAAATGAGAGGAAAATAATACATGTTCTCAGCTGAATGGGGTATTTATAGAGTTTTAAAAGAGTGGTGAAAGACCAAAATGCCCCTAAGAAACAAATAAAAGCAGAATCTGTCCTTCATTGATCTATCCGATAGGCTGAAGTAAATTGGTCATAACTTTTTACTTCGACGTCCAAATTGGATAAAACCAATTTTATTGGAAAGAAGGCTCTCAAGGATTTCTGTTGATATATAGAAGCTCAAACAATTCATTATGTACAAGGAGTTATGATCATTTGAAGTTGACAAAAAAAATTGTCTGGCTGCAATATTTTTTTTCCTGCACATTTACTGTTCACAGTTCGATCGGAATGGTCGTAGTTTAATCGGAATAGTCATAACTCATCGCTAGAGTGTCCGTTTTGGGTGATCCACATATCGTTGGAAAGATTATTCGATTCTCTACGAAATGATGGGTTGAAATCCAAGAAATGATACACACAAAAAATTATAAATCATTCTTGAAGATAGGATCCAATACGTTTGCGCACAAAATTTTGATGAAAAATTTTCTGGGGTATTACATCATCTCTGCCTTGGAAAGATTCGTCCTCGAATGTGAAGGTTAGATCAAGAACATTAATGGACTGGGTTTATTCAAGACAGCAACACATCTCAAAATATAACCACACGACTAAAGTAATTAATACTCTGCGTACGTTCACTAGTCATGCACATCTATCGCATAAAACATTCAACAACCCACTCATGGGTAAATATTGACAACACACATGCATCTCAAATGCACAGAATCATAACCCAACCAATCTCTTCAATACATGTTCAAACATTCCCACAATTTGAGTTCCTTTCTATTGAACGTGCATATTAAATACGAATATACCTAATATACCAAAATCTCAAAAGCATAACTAGAAATGCAACGAATGATGAGGTTAACATCATAGAAAGAGCATGGACATACAATTATTATAACATTATGGGGTATATCCCCTTAGGACCCAAGGTCCCTCTAGACATATTTCACTGAAATAAGAATGGGTCGGGAACTATCTCCCTTTACTACTTTTCCATACCTACTGGCACCCATTCTTATTTCACCGAAATAAGAATAGGTCGGGAACTATCTCCCTTTACTACTTTTCCATACCTACTGGCAAAATTACCAGATTCTAAGGGCCTAACTTGTCACTTTCTCTATCATCCTCCTCTCAGTTTTAATTCATCGTCAGACACTTTTAAACACTTGGCTAAACCCCAAAATGAACTAAAACCAATGTACTATAGAGTCTGAGGACAACGGTGCAAAAAATGATAAATTAATTCATCCAGAAAGACCACCTGAAAACATAAATTCAATACCAATGCTACTTATTGGAATACAACTCTTATCTTTTCTTAGTCTCTACAATCATCATCATATACATACATTCTTTTCAACACCTACTTATCTCACTAAACATATTATCTGCTTCGATTTCTTCATAGGCTACTACTACCACACTCACATCTTAATACTTAGTTTGGAGTCCACAAACTTACATTCTTCAAAGATTCAAGCTTAGCTTCTAAAACATAACATGAATATCCACAAATCTTTAATAAACATACTATTCTCATTCTAGCCTTCAAATATCACACCTCTTAAACTTATACTTCTCCACACCATGAGAATTACAGCTATATCTCTATCAATCAACACATATAATTCCCAACTTCCACACCTAGATTCTTACATATATAATTTCAAGCCTATTCATTCACCATATAAATAGCTAACCCCATAAGGCATACTCTGCTCAATTTAGATAACACTGTCCAGCAACTATCTGTGGGGACAGTCAGAGAAAGTTTTATCTGAAAGACTTTGGCTTCATTACTTCTGTTACCTTAAGAGTAAGGTAAATCTGACATAGGTAGATCATTACAAGAGTCTACATAACTCTCTTGGAAAATCTTGCTATAGCACGATCTGGATCATAAACGAACGGAAACTCTTCTAAACATCCCATAGCCTCTCATACATGAATGTGGCACGCAACACACTCTTGTACAAGAATCTAATAGATGCGGCTTTTCAGACTCCCTAGGACACTGTTGAACCTTAGGCTCTGATACCAAGTTTGTAACGCTACAATTCCCGAGAACCGGAACATCACACAGTGCTTATGATCCCGAAGGACCGCAAGCTAACCCTTTGTCTAATATCTGTACCTGTTCACTACATAATATAATAAAATATATGGAAAAACTGGCTAACACTTTCCATAAAGTTCAAACATCTAGAAATATACAATACCTTAAACCACATACTAATACATCTATCTGAAAAGACTCTACACTGCCTGAATTATAGAGTTGAAGGGACAATTCCCCCAACTAACTCTGTCTACTAAAATCAAATACGATAATAACAACATCCTCGGATGATGAGGACTCACTGCTGCACCCTCTACTTCTATACAAGTGACTTCTAAGATGCTCCAAGTTTCACTCCTCTGAACCTATGGAGCCCCAAAATAAAAAACACCATGGCGCGAATGCGTCAGTACTAAGATGTACTGAGTATGCAAGTAGGGAAGGCTAAATGCAAGGGATTATGCATGAACATTTAATCAACAGAATAATCATGAGAATAACGAACGAGTACACATATATGAATACACAATTCACAACCACTATAACAATTATAAAGACTCCAGATACCACAGATCGGATACCACTTTACTATATTCAGAACTCACTACTGTACTGGGGTACTACATTACTGAATCATAGGATAACAACACTAATCAATCGAATACACTCACACCCCTGACTCCTGAAGATTTATACTGACACAGAAACCGTGGGAAGTAGTTTCATAACTCACCATGACTCCTCATAATCAACTGAATATGTGGGGGTGCACGCAATAATTTGAATAATATCTTTGATTTCGTAAAACATGTGTATGGAAAATGAAGACTCACATGTGTTGAATTTCATTATCCATACTTCTCATAATATTATAGAGAGGAAAACATAAGTCAAATCCCATAAATCATCATAAAATCATCAATATTCATCATAAATTCTCATGACTCATCATAGACAACCAAACTCATCAACTCAAGACTCGGAGTAACTCGATAGTTCAAGAAACATACTCTTATGGACCGGGGATTTTCCTATAACCGACAACCCCACATGAGCCGTGTGGAATACCAACATTTGCCCTCCTAGGGAGAGAACTCCCATTGGTGGGAGTGTTTTACTCTTGCCAGGGAGTACAACCTTAAAGCTTTCATAATCACAATTCGGCTCTCTGGCCCACAATATCATCATCAACAACCCTACGGTGGCACGTAGGTTTGGGAAATACCAAATTTCCCTCTTGGTGCTAAGTAATACTCCCCATTTAGCTCAAAACACATTAGTAAAACCACCACAACATCATAAGGGTCTATCATAAAGACCAAATCAAATCTCTTTCTCATTTATCAAATCATATCTATTTGTGGATTCCTAACTCAACATATTTTAGCTCAAAACATTTTAATTTTCTTCAATATCAACATGGTATCAATAACACAGCATTTCGTCTCTGCGAGCTTAAAATCAATAAGAATCAATATTCTCAAATGATCATTCTTTCATTCCAATATTTAAATCATGACAATAGCTTTTGAAAAGCATTTAAGATGTTCAAATCGTAGTAAGATTTTGTATGTCGAAATGTAACTCAAATCATGGCTCTTATATCAAGAATCCTTAAAAAAATAATTTCATAGTAGTGGTATGCAATTTATGGCATAAAATTTCAATTCAAGAAAACATGATAATAAGGTTATTATGTATACCAATATTGGACGATTCAAAGTTCCATAAATCATATCTTGAAAACACTTGAACTATCAAATCATAGTAGAATATGAAATTCACCATATCAAATCATAACTTGAGAATAATAAAGTAATCATGTACATCAAACCTTAAACAATTTATATTTTTTATAACCTCATAATTCGTCATTAAAACATCTTGGGTATTTACCCACTTTACAAAATCATAAAATTTCAATGATAAAATCAATTCTTTGGGCACAAGAATGAAAAGATATTCTTGTTCAAAACCCCACATACTAAGCTCTCACGGAATTCATGTTAAGTTCTCAAATCATTGGAAATTCATCGATCGTAGCACGACTAAGATTATCGCAGAACTGACTCAGCTCTAGACCAGCAGACTATTTTGGGAATACGTACCCCCAACAATCAATAACATTAGTAATACATAGTATACAACAACGCATACTCACATGTCTACAGGCCATCATGCACCATGCATTCATTAACACCTCACACCAATCATTTGAAGATAATATTCATATACAAGTATTAGGATCTCATTCCATTACATCGTAGATCATTCAACAAGGATGCATATGGTTGAGGAAGGACACAACATAACATAGTTCATCCAATCGGGATATACACAAATAACATACATTCAACATATCATGGTTCACTTCTCAAGGTTCTTTCCTTTAAGATCTTTATATATGTAATTCGACCCATAATTAGACATTTCACACTTAACGTGGCCTAATGGCCTTAACATTTTCCTCAAGCATCATAGTAAACACGTAGCATGCAAGTATGGTATGAACTCACCACTTCGATCACAAGGGGTCATATGATCCATTCTTCCTCAACTAGGTATTTCTACAATTACCTTGCATGCACCATTTAGGCATAGGTCGGTATGAATAATTACATGTGCTACAACACCATCATTCATCTTAATTCCACCACTAAATCCCTTGTCCGCACTTACAACCATATCATAAGCCTTACACACAACATCCCCAACTTTAGACAATAACATGGAGTTCATGTTGAATATATACATAGAAATTAGTCTAGTCATTTAGAACTTTTTATATCCTAAGAACGAAAATTTATAGCCTCTTAGACAATTCCACAAACACCTTACATGCACTTTTAGGCATTGGTGAATTCGTTAAATTCTCATGTTATCCGCCACCCCATATAACTCATCCAACACACATAATCATCACATGCATGTATCAACCAACATACACCATCACCACACACATATATATATATCAACTAACATGCATAATCATCATATATATATACATAACTTGAACTTTCAAAAAGGGATTCGTGGACTCTATGAACGAAAAGAGTCCATATATAAACACTTGCATACCTTAGATTTTGTGGCCGGAAGAGATTGACAGAAGGAATTCTTGAATCAAAGCCTCCAATTAATTCCCCCCAATTCAAAACTCTAACCCTAACTTGATATATATATATATATATATATATATATACATATAAGAGAAATGAGAGGAAAATAATATAAGTTCTCATCTGAATGGGGTATTTATAGAGGTTTAAATGAGTGGTGAAAGACCAAAATGCCCCTAAGAAACAAATAAAACCCGAATCTGTCCTTCAGTGATCTATCCGATAGGCTGAAGTAAATTGGCCATAACTTTTTTACTTTGATGTCCAAATTGGATGAAACCAATTTTATTGGAAAGAAGACTCTCAGGGCTTTTCATTGATATATAGCATCTCACACAGTTCATTATGTACTAGGAGTTATGATCATTTGAAGTTGAAAAAAAAATCACCTCGCTGCAGTATCTTTTTTTCTGCATATTTTACTGTTCACAGTTCGATCGGAATGGTCATAGTTTTATCGGAATGGTTGTAACTCATCGCTCGAGTGTCCATTTTAGGTGATCCACATATCATTGGAAATCTTATTTGATGCTCTACGAAATGGTGGGTTGAAATCTAAGAAATGACACACAAAAAAAATTATAAATCATTCTCGAAGATAGGATCCAATATGTTTATGCACAAAATTTTGACGAAAAATTTTCTGGGGATATACACTTTCTAAGTGAAAGATTTGCTCACTTTTGTTGTTGCTATAGTGGGAGATCCAAGTTTGAAGTAATATTCTCTTAAATTTTCAACAATTCAATTCAATGGAGATTATGGGTATATCTATGTTTATTTATCTTATATGTAGCTAAATATCCCTCTTGGGGTTATGTGTGAATAGGGGTGTTAGAATCTATTAGGTAAGTCATGTTTATAGGTTTTGTCATTTCTATGCTATTTTGGTTGGGATTTAATGGGTGAAAGAAACTAATACCCACATGGGTTTGATGAGTGAAAACTCCAAACTCCAGAAAGTTCAAGTCCATCTTCAAAAGAAGGGTTTTGGGTAAAGTTTAGGAATCTATATCATCCTCGAAAGAGAGTTGTAGAGACCAAAGTGATAACGCTCAAACTACAGCTCTCGTAAGAGTGTAAGCGGTCGTCGTCAAATATAGAACCCAATTGGGTTGGGTGTCGAATCCCACAGGGAATACTTGTTCACTAAGTATGCAACGATTAGTAGACTTTCGGTGAAAGTTCTGTGAAAAGGGGGAGATTGGAGTGTGACGTTAAGTAATAAAATTAAAGTATCAAAGTAAAAACGGAATGCTTGGTAGGTTTTAATCAATGAGAATTGTAAGTTAGGGTTATGTCCACCTTATGAGTTTTACGTATCTATTGGCTATGAGTTATGCGGAATTCTGACATGCATGCGCTTTAGAGATTCATAGTCTATGGTAAATCCTAGCGTCTTTCGACCATCACAGATTATCTCACTTTAACTCTTTCGAGCTTAAAGCGTATCTAATGGTACGAATTCTCCAAGTGGTTAATCCAGTTACGGCACTAACTTTTAAACAGGGGTTGGTGCCCTATTTCCTTGTCATTCTCTCTTTTCCAGACATGTAACTTTTCTTTCGAACAAGTTAATGCTAAACTAGCGTATTCTATATGTTTGCAACCACAAGAATTAAATTAAGATGAAGAGAAGAATGATATAAGCAACATACGTATCAAGAATTCACAAACTCATAGCAATAGATAGTTTCTCATAAGGCTTCCATAACCCTAACAGAGAAGTTTAGCTACTCATGAGTGCAACGGAAAACACAATAGCAATTATCATCATACCAAAATAAGAATCTCACGTGAAGTATGTTTTGGTAGCCCTTGTGGCATGAATTCCTTGCAAATAACGTTTCTCTTGTTGTAAAAATTAAAAGTCGAATAGATGAAAAATAATGTCAACAATGAATTTGTAAATAAAAGGGGAAAGGATCTAATAGGGAGGAATAAGGATGAGGGTGGCGGAAAATTGGTTACTGAAAAGTTCAGCAAAATAGGGTTTTTATAACACCCATATCCTATTCCTACTAAGCTACTGCATACTTATCCTAATCCTACTAGGTTACTGCATCCTTTTCCTAATCCTACTAAGTTACTGCTGGTCCCCAAGTCTTTGGAAATACTGTGTTTGCCCAGGACAAGTTTTTCATGCATCACTTTCAGGCCACAAGCTTCCAGAAGCTGCCTTCCTTCTTATGTGAAATTTCCTTTGGCGTCCAATTTCCATAAAATGCTGAAATCTTCATCATTTATACCTGAAAACTTGCTAATCACGTTGGTTAGCTCACTTACAGGAAAAAGGACTAAAAGATGCAGGAATTATATATTTTGTCCTTAAAACTTAGCTAAAATATGGGTGAATTAAGGTGCTTTAGGCGTGTAAATACGCCTATCATCAACACCCCACACTTAAAGCTTTGTTTGTCCTCGAACAAAATATCATGTCCATATAACCATCTACTTAGTATTTCACAGTAACAGCACAAAATATTCATCAAGACAGGCACGACAATTATTAACAAAGAGTAGTTTTCTGATCACTACTAGAAACAATTCAACCTCCAACCTAGACTCGTGATGATGGTTAATTCGTATCCAAAAGTTTAAGGCACAAAGAATCATACAAGACTACCCAAAACTCATCAACCATGTGTGTCTCACATAAGATATTACCCATAATCACTCACAGGTTTTGCATTTTTTGAAACATTGGTACAAGATTTTCCTTGCTCTCACTCTCACAAAGAATTCATATGTTGCAACTGATGACCATAGGCTTGCCCTTAGTGTAATGCTCTACTAATATCATAATGTTAAGCTTAGGATCAAATATGTCTTTACAGGTTGTAATGTAGGCTAAGGGACAGGTAGGATTATTTTGGCCAGAAATAGTGACTAAGTTCCCTAAGCGCTTTAATACATCACATTAAGCTATTAACACTTTGTTCCAAACAACCTTTCTACTTTCTTTTAATCTACCACCCCTTCTCACCTCTTTTGCTATTCAATTTTGAACAGAATTAACTTTTTATTTTTCTTTCATTTTTCTCTCTTCTCTTTTTTTGTTTATAACACACCTCTATGATAGCCACTCTTTTCATAACAATTTCAAGTACCAATACACTCTAAGGCATCACTCTCACCCAATTTCCTCTTATTTCGTCACATGACTTTATAATTTAAAGCACTTAGGAATTTGGATCAAATTATGGTCTTGAAAAAAAATGGATTAGTCTTACATATGAGGCTATCAAGGAAAATGGGCTAAAAGGCTCAAAAGGGGTTGACTAGGATAATGTCCATGGGTAGGTAAAAAGAAGGTAAACAATCACAGGCTACCAAAGAAATGCCTAAATCATCTCCTAAACTTGCACTCTTTATTTCGCTTTACACACACACCAGGCAAGTTCTAGCATCAGCCACGAACACAGAATATACTATCACCTCACACACACAAGGCACATGGTCGACTTTACTGGGAGTAGTATAGACTCTTGACCCAACAGATGAAGGAATTGAACCACATAATTATCACACAATGAGTTACATTTGGAGCCTAAACATATCAATAGTATTGATTTTAGCACAAACTCTTGTTATAATACCATGCTACCCATCAACACAACTTCATGCAAAATTTTAAAAATTTAACTACTAACAAACAAAACAAACACACATAAATAAATGCAAATGCAGATAAAGAAGTATAGCATACAAATACCAGCACCCCACACTTAGATGGGACACACTGGCCTCAGTGGAAGATAAATAAGAAGAACCTGGTTAGTCGAACTCCTCCTCTATGTCTGGGGTCATACCCCCTGCATCGGAATCATCATCAGATTCGTCATCATCAGAATTCTCCTCCACGTCGGAGTCTGGCATTCGGCGATCATCATCGGTTGGCACATCATCATCGAGAAGTTCCTCAAAGTACACACCTACTCCACACATAGCCCTTGCATGCTCGTTCATTGGGTAGTCATAATCCAACTGTTGGAGCTCTGCAGCAGTTGGAACACGACCTCCGCTCATCATGGTAAACCGAGTCATGCCATAAAGATGGCGAAAGAAACTTTCATCCTGAGCATGACGTTCTGCAGAGGTAAGGTTAACTCCATGCATGGTTTCAGCATCTTTAACCTTTGTGAGGTCAACCTTCTTTGGGTTGTATGGAAGCTTATGATCAGTCGTCTCTTCTTTGATGTCCTCCTTCCTCAATATTGCAGTCAACAGATTGCCAAAGATGAAGTGGGACCTCTTGTGTAGCCTGGCCTTACGCATTAAAGATCGAATGATCACCCCGCTGTTGATGGGGACGTTCGTCATCAATGCATACACCAAAAGCACTCTGTCTCGTGTATTCTTCGTGTACTGAGTCCCTGGAAACAAACAAGAGTTGACTATCCGCATCTATATCCGTGCTTCTCTGTTCAAGGAAGCATATGGGAAGGTGTTGTGTCGACCGGTGTCCTTGTGTCTACTCCATCGTTCCATGGATCATTTTCGGCACAGTGTGTGTCGGATTGACCTGTATGGAGGTCTGTTATATAGCTCTTTTAGTGGTGATGGATCAACAGATGGCAAACCCAGAAAAGAGTTGAAGAAGTCCGCATTTAGTTGTAGAACTTGGCCACGAATCTTTACTTCACTCCTTGTAGTTTTCGGTGACCAGTTGGCATAGAATTATCATGTTAGATCAAGATTGCATTCTCCCATATCTCGGAAGATGAAATCAAGATGTAACGCCATGATTTTGGCCAACATGCGAGGTTCTTTCTTTGCTAGGCTTTCCTTGTGTATCAACTCCACATGAACATATTTCTTTTCTTTATTGTTCCTATACCACTCCTTGCCTTCTTCATCTAGGACCCATTTGATTTCGAATATGCGGCGAAGTATTTGCAGCAAGGAGGATTCACCTTGCTCTTTTCGTCTCCTTTTCTGGCCTTTTTGTGAAGTGGTCGCTTTTTCTTTTCCTTGTTTTGCTTTTGGTGCCATTGTACCTGAGATTAAAATAATAGTTATTTTAGCTTCTTCTCGGTGGATACAATCAACCAACAAGCAGTAGTGGCACCACCCCACACTTAATTTGTTGGCACAAACTAATTAAGTGAACGATGTCGATTACTCAGACTTCATAGATATACGTTTAGGTGTTATGTTCCAACAATATAATCAGTGCAGTCATACTTTTCTTGTTATCTTAACTATCATTTTTGATTCTATCTCAAGTAATCTTGACAATACTTTCATGTTTGGATTGATGTACCCTTTTGAACAAGACTACTACATAGAGATTGTATCAAGTTATGGAATAGAAATAATCAACATCTCATGTTTGTAGTTAACCATGATTTTTCATCTCAATGAACAAGTCATTCGAACATGAAAGCTTTCAAGTTACAAGATTATGCAGTTTTCTTGACCATGCCAATTCCGCAAAAGCATGACAGTGTATCAAAATCAAATTCAAGTTGGAAACAAGTCAAGACCATCCTTACGTATCCTTTCACTCACTTAGTTGTATCACAACAAATCAACCATATTCAAATCACCAACACTACTTTAAGATTTAACAACTTAGTATAGGTGTAGTATTGTGATACTTACGGAATATAAGATAAGATAGCCGAAGTACTTACTTGGTTGATGGTCTCGGAAGATGTTCTTGCAAAGTAAAAGAGCAAAAGGATAATTTTTTAGAGAATTTGGAGAGGTAGGCGGCGCCTAGGTTGAAGTTGCAATGCAATTTTGTTTTAAGACTAAGGTTCTATTTATAGGACAAGCTTGGGTCGGGTTTTGACCCATTTGGAATCGGGTTAGGAGACCAAAAAGTGGGCATAGGCGGCGCTTAATGCTTTGCCTATGCTTGGCATAGGCAGCGCCTTTTGCAAAGCCTAGTTGAGCATAGGCGGCGCCTATGCTATGGCATTGTTGGGCATAGGCGGCGCCTATGCCATGGCATTCTAGATTCAGAGACAAAAGGCTTTTGCATAGGCGGCGCCTATGCTATGGCATTGTAGAATCCGAGAGCTTAGGCCATAGCATAGGCCTTGCCTTGTTCGTGGCCTAGATTTACATAGGCCTTGCCTTGTTCGTTGCCTATAATTTCATAGGCAATGCCTAACCCATAGCCTTTTGCTTCTTCATTCCTAACTTACCACCTTCAACAAATAATACTTCCAAATCAAAATTTGAAACCAATCTCCTCCTTTACACCTCTTGTACCTATACTTACAACAAAAATGATTAGAACGATGGGTTGCCTCCAATCAAGCGCCTTAGTTTTGGTCGTGGCTCGACAAAATCCTAAGAAAACAAAAACAACAAAAACAATTAAAAATGATGGGTTGCCTCCCATCAAGCGCTTGATTTATTGTCGCGGCACGACATAGTTACCTCGAGTACTTAGACTTCGTCGAGATAAATGGTGGCCATGCATTTTGTCGAGTCAAGAGGACCGATGTATGGTTTCACTCGTTGGCCATTCACCTGAAAGACAACACCATTATTGTCTTCTAACTCAACTACTCCCGACGAGTAGACTTGGCTAATTTTGTACGGGCCAGACCATTTGGACCTTAACTTACCTGGGAATAGCTTCAGTCTGGAATTGAAAAGAAGTACCATATCACCCTTTTGAAAGTTTCGTTGAATAATCTGCTCATCATGATACTTTTTCATCCGTTCCTTGTAGAGGTCTGATCTTTCATACGCTTGTAGACGGAATTCATCCATCTCGTTCAGCTGCTCCAATCTCAGATCCATAGCATCATCCCACTTCAAATTCAGTTGCTTCGATTCCCACAATACTTTATGCTCGAGCTCAATGGGCAAGAGATAGGCCTTCCCATAAACTATTTGGTACGGGGACATGCCAATTGGCATTTTGAATGCAGTCCTATAAGCCTATAGTGCATCGTCCAGCTTCCGAGACCAATCTTTCCTATTAGCGTTTACAGTCTTCGCAAGGATCAGCTTGATCTCTAGATTAGAAACCTCTACCTATCCACTAGTTTGTGGGTGATAAGGTATGGCTACCTTATGTTGCTTGACCCCATATTTCACCAACACGGATTTGAACAGCTTATTGCAAAAATGTGATCCTTCATCGCTTATGATGGTACGTGGTACCCCAAAACGAGAGAAGATATTTCTCTTTAAGAATGCTACAACACGCTTTCCTTCATTATCGGCCAGCGCTACTGCTTCAACCCATTTGGATACATAGTCGACAACAACTAGGATGTATTTCATCCCAAACGAATTTACGAATGGGCCCATGAAATCAATACCCCACACATCAAACAACTCTACTTCAAGAATTTTTGACATGGGCATCTCATGGTGCTTCGAAATCGTGCCTTGTCTCTGACATTGGTCACATCTTCTCACAAATTCGTAGGCATCTCTAAATATCAAAGGCCAATAATAGCCGCTTTGCAATACCTTCCTTGCTGTCCGACCACCTGCATGGTGTCCCCCAACTTGGGAAGTATGACTTGCTTCCAAGATACTTGGCACCTCCACATGAGATATGCATCGTCTGATCACACCATCCGTGTATCGTCTAAATAAATATGGCTCATCCCAGTAGTAGTGTCTCACATCATGCATGGACTTCCTCTTTTGATGAAATGATAGATTCGCAGGCATCAGATTACTTACCATAAAGTTTGCAAAATCTGCATACCATGGTAACTCTTCCATCATCGTGGCTAAGATCTCTTCATCAGGGAATGTATCATCAATCTCAAAATCAGGTTGCGCTATATGCTCGTTCTCGAGTCTAGATAGATGATCAGCCACTTGGTTTTCGTAACCTCTTCTATCTTTTACCTCGAAATCAAATTCTTGCAGTAACAATACCCATCGAATTAGCCTTGGTTTCGCATCTTTCTTTGCCATTAAGTATCTCAGGGCTGCATGGTCTGTATGAACTACCACTTTGGTTCCCAACAAATAAGCACGGAACTTTTCAAAAGCATACACAACCGCTAGAAGCTCTTGTTCCGTGACAGTATAGTTCTTCTGGGCTCCGTTCAAGACCTTGCTCGCATAGTAGATTGGATGGAATAACTTTTCTCTTCTCTGGCCAAGTACAGCACCCAAAACTACCCCGCTAGCATCACACATGACTTCAAATGGTAGAGACCAATCGGGCGCTACAATGATAGGAGCTTCAATTAGCTTCCCTTTGAGGCACTCAAATGCCTTCAAGCAATCTTCACCGAAGTCGAACTTTGCATCCTTCTCCAAAAGCTTGCATAACGGACTAGCAATCTTGAAAAAGTCTTTAATGAACCTTCGATAAGAACATGCATGCCCGAGGAAACTACGAACTCCTTTGACAGAAATTGGGGGTGGTAGTTTCTCGATGACTTCGATTTTAGCTCGATCCACCTCAATTCCTCTTTCGGAGATTTTATGCCCAAGAACAATACCTTCTTTCACCATGAAGTGACACTTCTCTCAGTTCAGCACCAGGTTGAATTCAACACATCTCTGCAACGCCATACTTAGATTTGCCAAGAACGATTCAAACGACTCACCCACAACTGAAAAATCGTCCATGAACACCTCCAAAGTGTCTTCCACCATATCAGAAAAAATGGACATCATACAATGTTAAAAAGTGGCGGGTGTGTTACATAGCCCGAATGGCGTACGTTTGAAGGCAAACGTACCATAGGGGCATATAAACGTTGTCTTCTCTTGATCTTCGGGAGCAATACAAATCTGATTATAGCCGGAATACCCATCTAGGAAACAAAACCATCCTTTCCCTGCTAATCTATCAAGCATTTGGTCTATAAATGGCATTGGAAAGTGATCTTTAAGTGTCCATAAATTCAGCTTTCGGTAGTCCATGCATACTCTCCACCCTGTGACAGGTCTGAGTGGAATTAACTCATTCTTTTCATTCGCAACTACCGTTATGCCACCTTTCTTGGGTACACATTGTACCGGGTTTACCCACTTACTGTCGGAGATTGGATACACAACCCCTACATCTAACCACTTAATAATTTCTTTCTTCACCACCTCTTGCATAGGTGGATTTAGGCGCCTTTGATGCTCAATAGTAGGTATGCACTTTTCTTCAAGCTGAATCTTGTGTGTACAAATCCCAGGCAGAATACTAATAATATCAGCGATGGTCCAACCGATGGCTCTCATGTACTTCCATAGAACCGCGATGAGAGCTACAACTTGTTGCTCACCCAAATCTGCCGCCACAATAACCGGGAGCGTGTTCCCGCTTCCTAAGAATGCATACTTTAAATGACTAGGCAGCTCCTTCAATTCTAACGTGGGTGGCTCTTCAATAGATGGTTTAGCTGGTGGTGTATGTCGGTTTTTGAGATCAAGGTCCAGCTTTTTGGGAGCATGAGGATATGACCCTAATCCTGTTAGAGCACAAATATTTTCTTCATAATTTTCAGCATCCTTACATTCAACATTCATAAGCACAACCGCCAATGGGTCATCAATAAGCTACTCCTCTTCAGGTAAATCTTTCGCTTCATCAAAATAAACATCAGCTCCCGAGAACACGTTCAGATCTTTGGGTTGCTTCATTGATTTACACACATCAAAGAGGACTACTTTGTCATTTATCCGGAATAGAAGCTCATTAGCTCTCAAATCAATAAGCACACTTCCTGTTGCAAGGAAAGGGCGCCCCAAGATTATAGGAACTTCTGAGTCCACCTCACAATCCAAGATAACAAAGTCTACCAGAAAGATGAATGAAGAAACCTTCACCAACACATCATTTAAGATACCAATAGGTCATTTTACCGACCTATCTGCCATCACGAGCCGCATATTAGTTGGTGTATGGTCGCCCAACCCCAACTTTCTATAGACGGATAGTGGCATTAAATTAATACTTGCTCCCAAATCGCGCAATGCCTTGGAAAAATTCAAAGGTCCAACAGTGCAAGGAATAGTGAAGGCACCGGGATCGGCCTTCTTCTGAACTAATGATCTGGTAGCGATTGCGCTGCAATAATGAATAGTATCTGTCAACTCACCACTCGCTGCCTGATTCTTTGTTAAAAGATCCTTCATAAATTTCGCGTACCCAGGCATCTGTTCTAGCGCCTCTACCAACGGAACATTAATGGTCAGTTGTTTTAATATTGACATGAATTTATTGAACTTGGTATCATCAGCTCTCTTTTTTAATCTTTGAGGAAAAGGTGGTGGTGGAAGGGGAATAGTTTTCTCCACAACTTTCTTTTCCTCTTGCTTCAGATTGGCGATCCTTTTGTGCTATGGACGTTGAGGGGTGACGTCAATGACGCCTTCTTCAGCTTCTTCAGCGTCCTCTGGTTCGACATCATTTAATACATCATCGGCCACTTGCCTATCTTTGGCTGGGTTTTCCAACACCTTACCATTCCTTGTAGTAATAGTCATGCATGTTCCATCGTTCCTTGGGTTTTTCACTGTGTCGCTAGGTAAGGTGCCAGCTTTTCTTTGATTTAATATGGCTGAAATTTGACTCAATTGTTGCTCCAGCTGTTTTATTGAAGTGGAATGCGAGTCAACCAATTGCTTCATTGAGGACAAATCATTTATTAACTCGGTTACTCCCGTGCTGGTTGCCTCCACTCCTTTCAACAGCTTCGCCATCATATCTTCCATTGACATCTTACCAGAGCCAGATGTAGCGGTGTCACAACTTCCAAGAGGAACATACAAACCACTCCTGTCAGTCTTATTTTTCCAACTACCTTGCTCACGGTCCTTGTTTCCATACTTATCATAATAGTTTCGACCTTGGTTTCCTTGGGCAGTGCCTTGGAAACCCCCCTGATTGTTCACGTAGTTGGCTTCTTCTTTAGAATCGGATTCCTCTTTTCCTTTTGATGCAACCGCTTTTCAGTCTTCCCTGATAATAGATGCTTTGTAAGAAGATCCATCTGTGTTTTCATATGTACCATATCTTGGTCGCGTTTCTCCTCTCTTCGCCTTTGTTCTGCAGTCATGCCAATAGATATAGTGGGGCTTGTTACCTCAAAATCCCTGGTATGCCAAGCTCTACTTTGCTTTGTCATCGGGTCTAGCATATCGCTTGCCTGAACAATGGTGAGGTCCATGAGTGATCCTCCAGCCGCATTATCCACCACTGGTTTAGTTACTGAATTCAAGGATCTGTATAGTATCTCCATCAAGTGGACATTGGTCATGTGATAGTTTGGGCACCTCATAATCTTCTTCTTGAATCTCTCCCATGTTTCGTGGAGGGCTTTAGTTGTAAGCTGGCAAAAGTTGCTAATTTCATCTCTCAATTGTGCTCTTTTGGATGGCGGAAAGAATCATTCTACGAAAGCGTCTTTCAATTGCCTCCAATTTATAATAGAATCAGGAGTCAGCCCATTCAACCATAGAGTTTCCTCCCCAGATAGAGACAATAAAAATAAGCGTAGCTGAATTGTATTCTTTCCAACACCGGGATTGTCGAATGACTTGCATGTAGAGATAAAGTTGACCAGATGCATATTCGGGTCATCACCTGTAAGTCCACCGAATAATCCCTTGAGTTGCAATAACTGAATCATGGTGCTAGTGATGTTGAACTTGGCTCCGGGTGCTAATGGTGGAGGAATAATAGCTCCTGTGGCACCAACTCCATCCAGATCGTCATCATCATCATCAAAGGGAATCTGCATAGCTCGGCGTTCAGGCTGAAATCTTGCTTGACGATCTCTTCTGTTTGCCGGTGTCGCCACCTCAGCATCACGCCTAGGGTTTAGTAAATCATCATCACCCAAGTCCTCATCATCAGGATCTGCTGCTCGCCCTGGGTTATCAATATTCTATTGATGTACTTGGGCAGCGGCCAACGCAGATAGTCTAGCCTGCTCCTGTTGAGCAGCCCTTCTCTCAATGTCACGTTGTGCATCCATCCTTCCAATAAGTTGCAGTTCAGGGTTTATGGGTAATAATGGTTGTCCTGAACTTCGAGTATTTGGCATGCACTGAACAAAATCCTGTAGAAAACAAAAACAACAACTAAAAGTAAAGTACGAGAATCTTTGACCAAAGGGTTTAGTAATTATCACAAACTTAGTTGACAACCGTATTCCCCGGCAACGACGCCAAAATTTGATAATGCTCAAACTATAGCTCTCATAAGAGTGTAAGCGGTCATCGTCAAATATAGAACCCAACTGGGTTGGGTGTCGAATCCCACAGGGAATACTCGGTCACTAAGTATGCAACGATTAGTAGACTTTTGGTGAAAGTTCTGTGAAAAGGGGGAGATTGGAGTGTGACGTTAAGTAATAAAATTAAAGTAGCAAAGTAAAAACGGAATGCTTGGTAGGTTTTAATCAATGAAAATTGTAAGTTAGGGTTAAGTCCAACTTATGAGTTTTACGTATCTATTGGCTATGCGTTATGCGGAATTCTGACATGCATGCGCTTATAGAGATTCGTATTCTATGGTAAATCCTAGCGTCTTTCGACCATCACAGATTATCTCACTTTAACTCTTTCGAGGTTAAAGCGTATCTAATGGCACGAATTCTCCAAGAGGTTAATCCAGTTACGGCACTAACTTTTAAACAGGGGTTGGTGCCCTATTTCCTTGTCATTCTCTCTTTTCCAGACATGTAACTTTTCTTTCGAACAAGTTAATGCTATACTGGCGTATTCTATATGATTGCAACCATAAGAATTAAATTAAGATGAAGAGAAGAATGATATAAGCAGGATACGTATCAAGAATTCACAAACTCATAGCAATAGATAGTTTCTCATAAGGCTTCCATAACCCTAACAGAGAAGTTTAGCTATTAATGAGTGCAACGGAAAACACAATAGCAATTATTATCATACCAAAATAAGAATCTCACTTGAAGTATGTTTTGGTAGCCCTTGTGGCGTGAATTCCTTGCAAATAGCGTTTCTCTTGTCGTAAAAATTAAAAGTCGAATAGATGAAAAGTAATGTCAACAATGAATTTGTGAAGAAAAGGGGAAAGGATCGAATAGGGAGGAATAAGGATGAGGGTGGCAGAAAATTGGTTGCTGAAAAGTTCAGGAAAATAGGGTTTTTATAATGCCCATATCCTATTCCTACTAAGCTACTGCATACTTATCCTAATCCTACTAGGTTACTGCATCCTTTTCCTAATCCTACTAAGTTACTTCTGGTCCCCAAGTCTTTGGAAATACTGTGTTTGCCCAGGACAAGTTTTTCATGCATCACTTTCAGGCCACAAGCTTCCAGAAGCTGCCTTCCTTCTTATGTGAAATTTCCTTTGGCGTCCAATTTCCATAAAATGCTGAAAGCTTCATCATTTATACCTGAAAACTTGCTAATCACGTTGGTTAGCTCACTTACAGGAAAAAGGACTAAAAGATGCAGGAATTATATATTTTGTCCTTAAAACTTAGCTAAAATATGGGTGAATTACGGTGCTTTAGGCGTGTGAATACGCCTATCATCACAAAGCAATGATAGATAATTACATGGTAGTTTGCTAAATTTTCACTATCTTAGACGTAAGGGTGAATGTGAGGTTAACAATGCCATGGGTATCATCCTAGAAATAGGGGTTCCTAGATTGAGGTTGTGGTTACTAATTGTTGAACACACCTATTAGGTATTCGAAAGAATCAATGGGTGAAAGTTTGGTGTTTTGTTGAAAGACAAGCATCAAAATTTATAACCAAGCCTACCCATATTTGACATACTAAATCGATGTTGATGACTAACTCCCGCATGTCACTCCCTTAGAAATGCATAATCCAAGATTCGAGTATAATTGTTAGAACTCTAATTATTGTAGCCCTGAATTTATACTAGCAACCTTTCTCCCCCATCTTATCTCTTTGTACCATTTGTTTTAATTTAACTTCTATCTATTATTTAGAACTAATTTGATCGCCACTCACATTGTTCCTCTTGGATTTGATCCCAACTCCAAAATTTGGTAAATATACTGACGATGATTGTCTTACACTTAAATTAACATGCAAGTTGAGCGTTATCAAAAATAGCGTCGTTGCTGGGGAACAATTTAGCGTATTATGTTATTTTGAAATTTTAGTTACTTGCTTGAATTCAAGCTTGTAAATATTTGTTTGTGATTTTTCTTTTGTAGGTAGTTTTTTAGCTTATTTTATTTCATTTTTCTTTCTTTCTCTATGCATCTTCCGAAAAATATGATGTTGGTAGTTGAAAGTACTATCTTGATGATCCATGTCCATATTATGATGGACCACACCTCATAAGAGATTGTAACTATGCTCCCTCCAAAGAGATGGATGCACCATCTCAATCCTATAGGGAGTATAGGTATTCTTTATGTAGTGGTAGAGATAGACATTGGAGTGATTGTCCACGTTCCCCCTCCCCCTATTATACTAACCTAGTTGCTAGTTCTTCATATGAGTTTGATAGGTCTTCTAATGAAGAAAAACAAAGGCAACATACTAGATTCACAAATCTTGGAGCAATACTTCAAATTATTTTTGATCGGGTTATTGCAATAGGGGAGAATGTACAGGCTATACAACAAGAGACATTAAGATGAAAAAAATGTCAATATGGGGGAAATGAGCAAAGAATAAAATCTTGGAAATATCATTACCATGCTCATTCTCCAAGAGGATATATGTCAAGAAGAGAAACCAAGCTATGATGATAAACTTGGTAGAAAATAATCCTCGGTGGCTTCCCAACAATCCAACCCATATGAGGAAGAAGAAGCTAAAATAAAAGAAATGAGCTTAGAGTTAAGACAAATCAAAGAAAACCTCTTATGATGACTTAAGCTAATTTAGGGGTGAATATGCTTTGGAGGTGGCTAACCCAAAATTAGGGGTTGATCCTTGTTCTAACCACTTTTCAACATTGTGCTTAGGGGATATGGTGAGGATCCATCCCTTTGAACAAATGGAGGATTGTGGGGGAGCTGAGTCTGACCCTTATATTTTGGAGTTTGCTATTCCAAGGGAGTACATAGAACCCCATCCATCAATGGCCGAGGAACTCAATTTTGGATGTACAAGGAATATCCTATTGATGAGCACTCTTTTACCCATAGAACCAATCCGGAAGACCAATGTGAACTTGGGTAAACGATTTAAGTCTTCAAAATGGTGAGATCAAAGATTGCTTGCCATTTTACCACCTCTTCCAAGTTTTTTTTTGGAAGATTTGAATTTTCTGTCCCTCTACCGCTCATTGCATATTGTGCAAAAGTTGGGATGGAGATTTAAATTTTCTAAGTGGAGACATAAATGGAAGAAGTGGAGGCATCGTGCTACGATGTTAAACTAAGTTCTAGATGGGAGGGAACCCACCATGCCAACAAAAGTGGAACATACCCTTTTTTTATGCATGCTAGGATAGATTTTAGTTTATATTTTTGTGCATGCATAATCCTTGCAATGTGGTGCCACGATGTATATTGATCGAAGTTGAGGAGGAAACATGTGAAATTGGAAATTTTGGAGTGAGCAACAAATGCAGAAAACTTTGTTGGGTTTTAGTTAGTGTGACCATGGTCTGTGTACCGCGATCTTGGAGGCCACATGATTGTGATCGCAGAACTGTGAATGCGATCATAGTCAATTCAGTTCAAATGACCATCTGAATAACCATTTTTCCCATTGTTCATCTCTCAATTTCTCTCAAATCCTCTCCAATTATTGGCATTGCATTGCGTATCCAAGTGGTATATCATTCCAATAGAATCATTTAACCTAGTAAGTTTTCTCAACTCCCGTGAGTTTGATATAAATGCATACTTTGAACTCGTACCGTCTAAAAAGTGTCTGAATTAATTTTGTGTTACCAAATTCATGCTTAGTTATCATTGTGCAGTGGTTAGCTATTTTAGTTAGTGTACACACTATTGGGGAAGTCTTGAGTACCCAAAATTAAGCCTTAAACTGCTTGAATGGATGAGTACACCATGTGTGCGACTAAAAATCCCCTTCAAAATCAAGTTCAAATTCTTTAAGCTCGGGGTTGTGCTCACATACTCTAGGTATGAAATTATCTATATATAATGTGGTTATGCTAAGTCAAAATAGGAGATTAGGGTTAGACTTGCATGTCGAGGTCATGTACAGAACTATAAGCGTAATCTCAAGTACTGCGATTGCGGTCTCGATAATCGTGGTCCCATCACTACAATCACGATCAAGCCCTACAATATCCATACCTGAGGGATGGTTCTGGCAGACATAAAATTTCTATAGACCCTTAGTTGCCCTTGAAACCATTGATAGCATTACCTCATGAGCTTATCTATTTGTGCTCATATAATTTGGTTTGATAATTCTAATATTGGCCTGAAATGCATTGCTTACAGGTTCTAAGTTACTCTAAAATGGGAGACTTCAATGAAATGCGATTCATGTTTGCAAAATGCTAACACCAGTTCGACCTAGACTTCCACAGAACAAAGCTACTTCCTAAAAGGGGCATCAGCCTAGATAAGGTGGAAAAGAAGTTCCCAGAATTCCATGTTAGGCTCACTGCAACTAGGTGGATATGTTTTGCCCCTAAATCGTGCCTTGCTAATGAGCAATGGGTGCATGAGATCTATGCAAACCTCTCCATAGTCTCCCTTGAAAACCTAGTCATGAAAATTCAGGGTAAAATAGAGCACTTCAGAGCAGAGCAAATTAATGTAGTGGACGGGCTTCCAAATACCGACATGGGAGAGTTTTATGCCAAGGCATATGAGCCAGGGACTTGGATGGCTGATATCTTATGTCCTAGAAAAGAAGTCCCATGGGCCACCACCAAGCGAGATATTATGATGAAGGACTTCAAGAATGAAGCTAGACTATGGTTGAACATCATCTGTAGCAGTGTCTCACAATGCACTCACATGACTATTATAACATACATAAGAGCACAAATGGTAGCCCACATCTTATTTAATATTGCTCTGATTGTGGGGGAGATTTCTCTCTCTGAGTGGTGGTATTTCAAGAACCAGGGTGGTACTTATCTTTTCCTTCATTCCCTTACCACTAAATTATGTAGGAGAACTAAAGTGGAGGAGTACGATATGTAAATTTGGATACACCCTGGATCCCTTATCTACCCACAAAAATTCAGAGGCGAGGATGCATCGGGTCAGAGCAAGAACAAAAAGATAGACTCAAGAAAATTAGTCCAAGAGGTCATAGACTCTTGCAGATTCTTATTAGCCACTGCCTTTGATGATATATTTGTTCAGATGTAGGGGGTAAGGGAAATATTGTCCAAACTACCTCAAGGACTAGAAGAGTCCTCCACCGCTTGTCACTCATACATATTCTAGTCAAACTATGAGAAATACAGGAAGGATAAAGAGAAGTAGGGAGACACTGTCGCCTATTTGGAAAGTGCTTATTCGTCCTTGGATTCTTCTCATAGAGACCTCAAAGACTCATATAAGAAAATAGTGAAGAGAGAAAATAAGAGAGAAATTTTTTAGAAAGCCGTGGAAGGGGGTGAAAGGCATCTTCAAGGTGATCAAATCAGACTACCCAATTCCTTCACCGATAGTAGACAACGAGGATGAGGAATCTTTAGAGTGGTCCGCTGCTGTTGCGGGTGCTGATGTTGAGTCAACTGAGGGAGACAACTCTTGATGCAGATACAGAGAGACCCTCTTACTCCTGATTTCTTAGACATATAGTGAGGACACTGCATTTCTTTTTTTGGGGGGTTACCCTAGATCTGTATTATTTGGGTGATGCATTTCTAGATATATCTTTTTATGGTTGTGTTGGGATGACACTCTTGATACTATTTTTATGGTGTTATAAGATACTATATTTTTGGGTACTCTGACGATGCCCACATTTTATAGATTATCATGCTTTTCTTTTATTTTTAGCAATCTTTTGATTTAATTTTATTTTGATCTTGTTGATGCACGAATAGCTTTTCCCTACGATGAATTGAGTGACGACATTCTTAAGGGTAAAGTGTCATGTTTGGGTTTGAGGCATAGATGCAGGGGAATTTTGAGTACTCGTAGCATTAAGTGTCATTAATTCAAGGGAAGTCTGAGTACCTGTGGCCTTTTATTTTTCCCAAACTGATGTCACTTTATCTATCATTGGCGAAGTCTGAGTAGCCATATATTTATCTTGGCCATTTTGAGCCAAGATGTGAGACTAAGGCTTTGGTTTTAGCCATAGTTTAACAAATTGTGCATGGTGTTTTTGCAAAACAAAAATCCCCTTCCGTCCAAAAAATTTTCAAAAATCAAGGGCATGGACATGTGAGACTTTGTAACAAATCCTTTTCTCTTTTTTCTGGCTTCACAAATTTTGACTTCTGAATAGAATTAGATACTCCAAATTTTTCTCTGGTAGGAGGGACATTTGAATCCTCTTGGAAAATTTTGCATACCATGTATGGTGAGCTTTTGACATTATCTCTTGTATACTTGTGTTATCTAAAACTTGCCCACTAATCTTTCAAAGCTAATGTTGATTGTATTTGGTTGGAGAAATGACCTTAACCCACCTTTGTGATTTTTGAACCAACTCTAGCCTAAAAAGCTTTTTTATGCAAATTGAAATCCCTAGTTACCCACTTTGAGACTTTGGACCTTTCTTTGGCAAACACATTATATGCCGTGAACCATTATTTTTATCCCTCTTTTGAACCATATCATTCTTGAACTCAAAAATGCAACTTGCGGCTAAAAGACTACATCGAGGGTGGTAAAGTTGATGGAAGGAAGTTTGAGGCCACAAAGTGTTAGTGGATTTCCAAGGCACCTAAGTGATTGTAAGCAAATGTTTGGAAAAAGAAAGGATCCAATAAATGATAGAATTGAATGAAAGATTCAAGAAAAAAGAGATAAAAGAAGAGTGGTGTACAAATAAAGAAAATTTTAGGCATGGGGAAAGAAAAAAAATAAAGAAGAGTGGCCAATAGTAACAAAAAGAGAGATTGAAAAATGTGATGTTGACGTTCAAGGAAGGGAGTAGCCCTATTGTTCCCAAACAATATCCTACCCTAACCTAAACCTATATTACAAGCTTAGAAAGTTCTTTGAGATCTCTAACCATTTACTTTCTTCGTAGTGGTGATTGAATGTAAGGGAAAGCCTATGGTATAACATTTGTTGTATTGATATTTATTTTGTGTGAGAGAGAGTTTATGCACTTAAAATTCCTTGTTGCATATTTTGTATCTTGATGTGAGGAATCCTCTTTCTTGTGAGGATTACATGTGAAACAAGTTAAGGTGGGTGATTTGGTCACCTTCCGTTAATGAGGCAAATGGAGTATAGCTTAGTTGTCATAAAAAAGGAGTCACTTCTAGAGTATTGGTCTTTGTTGCTTGGTATCCCTTTGAAGTCCTATGTAGCCCTGGTTTTAATATTTCATATGGAGGGGTGTAGCAAAGTTACTTAACCCATGTGCAATAAGTTATTTGTGGTTGCAATTAAAGTCGAAGTCATTGTGATCTTTAAGGCTTAAAGGTTGGGCTTAAATGATTGTTCTCATGATAAGAGGTAATGTTGCTTGAGGATAGGAAAACACTTTAAGTTGGGTGTGTTGATGAGGGGTGAGCTTACCACTCAATTACTCTCATTATTCATGCATATTACTTTGTTATGGATGATTAAATGAGACATAATAGGGATTCGATGCAATATTATCCACTTCTTGTAGGAATAAAGCTAAAGGGTTGGAAAGATGTGGATTGGAGCTCAAAATGATCAAAAAGAGAGAAAGAGAGTGCAGCTGAAGACCTGAAACAGAAAGGCCTCAGGTACCGCAGTCGTGAACTGCTGACCATGGTCGCGAACTGCTGATCGTAGTCACGGCAGTCAAGGATGGTCACTTAAATATGGTCGAGGAGGTAAACCACAGTCACATGGACATGGTCGTTTCCAGACCTGGATATTTGCAACCTAGAAGAGGATTTCAGCCCAAGGGAAAAACTATAATTTCACGTGCTAATCCCAATTTGACAAAAATAACTCAAAGCCTAGCATTATAGGAGAATTCCATCTTCCCCAATTTTTTAGTTTTTAGTTTTAGTGTAGTTCATAGCCTCTATTTTTAGGAGAAGAAAATATTATATAAATTTTGGGTGAAGAATATATTGGAGACTTTCTAAGTGGAAGATTTGCCCACTTCCATTGTTGATATTACGGGAGAGCTAAGTTTGAAGTAACTTTAGATTAAATCTTCAATAATTCAATTCAATGGAGATTATGGGTATATCTATTCTTATTTAACTTATGTATATATAAATCTCAATCTTGAGGTTATGTGTGAATAGGGGTTTAAGTGTGTGTGGGTTGTTATTGTTAGCATCTATTTGGTAAGTCATTTTTATGGGTTTTGTCATTTCTATGCTATTTTGGTTGGGATTTTGATGGGTGAATGCCCCAAATACCCACATGGATTTGATGAGTGAAAGTTCCAAGCTCTAGAAATTCAAGGTCATCTTCAAAAAAAGGGCTTTGTTTAAACTTTAGGAATCCATATCATTCTTGAAAGAGGGATGTGGAGACCAAAGCAATGATAGAAAATTACGTGTGTAGTTTGCTAAATTTTTACTATCTTAGACATAAGGGTGAATGTGAGGTTAACTATGCCATGGGTATCATCCTAGAAATAGGGATTCCTATATTGAGGTTGTGGTTACTAATGGTTCAACACACCTATTAGGTATTCGAAAGAATCAATGGGTGAAAGTTTGGTGTTTTGTTGAAAGACTAGTATCAAAATTTATAACCAAGCCCACCCATATTTGACTTACTAAATCGATGTTGATGACTAACTCCCACTTGTCACTCCCTTAGTAATGAATAATCCTAAGATCCATGCATAATTGTTAGAACTCTAATTATTCGTAGCCCTAAATTTATACTATGAAACCCAAAAAGAAACATTAGTGTAGAAAGCTATCTCCTTTATTTTATCTCTTTGTACCATTTGTTTGAATTTAACTTGTATCTATTATTTTGAATTAATTCGATCGCCACTCACATTGTTCCACGTGGATTTGACCCCGAATCCAATGTTGGGTAAATATAATGATGACGAATGCCTTGCACTTAAATTGACATATAAGTTGAGCGTTATTAGTAGGATCTTAAACATTCAAGGGATTGAAGTTAAGATTTGCAGTTAGGATAGGAATATAAATAATTCACCCTATTTGGTTCATATATGGGAAGAAATATAAATGTGTTTAGCTTAGTACTTGCATCCTGGCTCAATGATATAGTTATGGGGCTAAATTAGATAGACAATTAAAGGCTCGGAAGACCATATTCATGTTATCAATCCCATGAATCATCAACAAAGATAATTAACTAAACCAACGTGATTATATGGCTAAGTACAATTATCCGTAGTTCCGTATCCCTTTCTCACTATTATTATCCAACCACTTTATATTATCACTTTGCTTATAGTTACTCTACATTTTCAAAACTCAAACATTAGTAGGTACTTTTGCACTTGTTTAATCTTTGTAGTAATACTGGAAATAGATCATTGCTAAGAACTAGTCCCTGTAGGATTCATACTTGGATTTTAAAGGCCACTTTACAATTTGGTTAACCACGACCACTTGCGTGTGTGGTAGGACACAATAAGTTTTTGGCACCATTTCTGGGGACTTAAAAATTGGAAACTATCTTATTTTTAATTTTGCTACTTGGTTTCTTAAGTGCTAACAACTTGATCTTAGCTTCAAAATTTGCAGGTACAGATTTGAAAGGCAAGTAAGCGGTCAAAAGAAAGCGAATTGGTTGACCCATATCCTTAACCTGAGCAATGGTTACATCAATTGAGGAGAGAAGCGGTACTTCATCATCATATACCACAGATTCAACAAGAGAAAGCAATTGGATGACGATCCGCCAGCCTGTAAAAAAGTTCGCAAAATGTCGATCCCACTCATAGCTAATGTTACCTCTACCATCTACTTACCAAAACATGAAGGTAGATTTGAGATTAAATAGAACATGGTGCAACTATTGCATAGAAGTGGGTAGTTCACTGGCATAGAGTATGAGGATCTACAAGTCTATTGCAAAATTTCTTGGTGATCAATGACACCTTCATTTCCACTGGATTCTCCTTACACTATGTGAGGCATATGCATTTGCCCTTCTCACTTTTTGGGGAAGTGAAGAGATGATTGAAGGTAGAACCTTCAAACTCCATCACTACATTGAACAATCTCGCAAAGAAATTCCTCGTCCAATTCTTCCCATCCGGTAAGACTACAATGTTACATAATGAAATTTTAAGTTTTAAGCAGAAGCTGAATGAGAACTTCTACCATGAATTGGAGAGGTTCAAATATCTTCTTTGGTACTGTCCACATCACCAATAGACTAAATAGGTATTGGCTCATACTTTTATTGAATCTCTTGACCATATACAAATATTTTGTTAAATTCAACTGTAGGAGGTTAAGTGTTAGAGAAAACTTATGATGAGATGTATACCATGCTAAACTGAATTGCGTAAGGTAATCCTAATTAGCATGGTGATATCTCTAGAAATATAGTTAAGAAGCCTACCAAGATGATTAAGGTCGATTGTGTCATAACCTTAGTTACTCAATTATCACCCTTGCAGAATGAAATAATGACACAATGCAGTAAGTCGGGTGTGAACCAACCTCAGGCTTAGGTAAATGCATTTAAGCAAGCCCCGTCTTAGTGTGAGATTTGTGGAATTAGTGGTCAATCTACAGAATTATGTGGAGTAAATCTAGAATTTGTAAATTGGTCAATGTATGTAAGGGAACTTACAATAATTCCTACAACCACAAATGACCGAGCCAGCCCAACTATTCATAGGGTAATAATCAGACTAACAATTTCAATAGAAGAACATCCAGTCCAACAGTATTGAAGAGACATTAAAGAAGATCTTAACCAATCAAGAACAAACGACTGCTTAGATAAAAAATTAGCAACATGCTAGGAAAATTTAGAGATGTAGTTGTGGCCAATTATCTCAGGTTTAGAGTACCAGGTCTTAAGGTGGGTTGCCTAGTGATATAGAGAACCTAAACCAAGATATGGAAATCACCGTGAGGAGTGGTAGAGATCTTATTGACATACCTCATAAGAAAAATTATGAGATACAAGTAGTGTTAGTCCCACAATAGTTAGAGAAGAATCAAGCTGAAGCTAAAGAGGCTAAGAAGTTGGGGAAGCCCGAGTACCCAAAAACAAAGGCAGCTGAGCATGTACCTGAAAGACCACCACCACCATTCCTTTAAAGGCATAATGCAAAGATGGATGTATGTTTTAAGAAGTTCTTTGACACGTTTAAAGAAATTCACATTGATCTTCCTTTGTTAGATATTTTGCAGGGTATGCCTAAGTATGCTAAGTACTTGAAGGATGTGGTGACCAACAAGACAAAGATGAATGATATTGAGACAATGAAACTCACAGAGGAGTGCAGTTCAATTGTATTGAGGAAGATGCCTAAGAAGCCAAAGTACCTAGGATGTTTCACCCTCCCCATACAAATTGGAGATAATTATCTTTTCTATTCCTTGAGTGACTCAAGGTAATGTATAAAATTTCTTCCCCTATCAATGTTCAATACTTTAAGTTTGGGAAAGCTGAGGTCTTGTTCTGTGGTGCTCTAAATGCCAGATAGGATCAGAGTGCATCCTAAAAGAATCACTAAAGACGTGCTAATTGAAGTTGGTCAATTAATTATCCTTTCTAATTTTATTGTTCTTGATTATGAAGCAGATGATAGGGTACCAATCATATTGGGATGCACATTCTTGAAAATAGGAGAAGCACTGATTGATGTTAGAGAGGACACTCTAAAGTTGATACTTGATGATGAAGAGGTGGTCTTTAAAGTATACAAACCACTTAATCCACCTTCACACATTTATAAATGATCATGGATATAGAAGTGGATGGGCATGGGGTGGTGGAAGACAAACCACCAGTGATCTCTTTGGACTATCTCATAGAGTTGCTCACGTCGCCTCCTAAGCCCAAGGTTGAAAAAATTGAGAAGGATCCTGGCAAGGCTATTATTTACAATGATTTAGACCATGAGAGTACACACTTAAGAGTTTAGAAAAAAGTGAGAAAATAGCCTCCGAGCAGGAGGAAGAGGAAAAAAGAATATGGTTGATGTAGTAATGTGGGTCGTACCGTAACACTAAATCAGGCGCTGCTTGGGAGGAAACCCAAGTTAAGGCAGGTATTTTATTCTCCTATTTTATTTCACATTTTTTTCTTTTGTTGAGTCACGGGTTGATAAAAATTCTGAAAACTCAAGCTAAGGAGCATGGCAAAAGACTGGGAGTGGGTACACCAAATCTTATTGATTACTAAGATACTAATAGCTAGGCCTAGAGGCCATATGGAGTATTTCTATCTCTACTCTCGAGTTATATTTTAGGGACAAAGTATGTTTATAAGTGCGTGGTGAGGACTCTTCCTATGGTTTAGGGTGAAGTGCTACTATAGGGTTTGTTTCTATTTGTGTTATTATTTTTTGACTAAATTTGAGAAATTACAAAAATATTTTCTTTTTTTTTGTTTTAGAGTTTAGTTGTTGGTGTCAGTATAGTAGGGTCATACTTCACCCACCCTTGGTTTTTCTTTTTTATTTTTGTAAGGGGGTATCGTTTGAACCCAATATCCTTTTTTCATTTTTAGGAGTAGATTTCAAAATTTTTGTATTAGGAGTAAGTGAGATGTTCTTACTAGTTACTATGGGTTATTACATAATGCAAGTGGTTGTGAATGTAAAAGCATGTTGGTTGTATTGAATGAATACTTTTGAGACTCATATGACTCTTGTTTGATATTGGATTAATGTTGAATCAATGCTATTGCTTGGTTTAGAGTCTATAATAATCCTACTTAATTAAGCATGTTCCATGTGTGATATTAGGTCTTTTTTTGTATTTCTTAGGATATTAATGTCTAAAACTTTCCTGGTGTGTGTGCAAAGCAAAATAAAGAATGTGGG
Source organism: Capsicum baccatum var. pendulum (assembly GCA_030864225.1). NCBI lineage: Eukaryota > Viridiplantae > Streptophyta > Magnoliopsida > Solanales > Solanaceae > Capsicum > Capsicum baccatum. The sequence continues at coordinate 102,587,580 of CM061556.1, forward strand.
TTTAGGAGATGATATAGGCATTTCTTTGATATCCATGTTTCATGCCCTCTTTTATCTATCCTTGTGTATAATCTTAGTTAACCCCGTTGAGCCTTTAGAGTATATTCTGTTATAGCCTTATATGTAGGCTATTCCCCTTCTTTGATTGATCATAATTTGACCCAAAGCTCCTAAGAGCTTTAGTTGAAATATTAATATGATTAAGGAGTGTGAAATTTAAGAAGGAATGAGGTGAAAGTGAAGCCCCAAAAGAGTAGTTATTAGTGTTGAAAAATTTGATGTGTTGTGGTTGGGAGTGAGGTAACAAAAAGATAGAAAATTATGAAAAATTAAATCATGTGTTGATAGAGAATACCCCCACCTTAATATAGGTGAACTAGCTTAAATATACAGGGCAAAACAAAAGAAATAAGTGAAGTTAGAGGCAGTGAAAATTTGATTGTTTAGAAAAGATTTCAATGTGTACTGTGATGTATTATAGCCTTACGGAAGATAGCCACTATTACTGGCCAAAATAGTTCCTACCCATCCCTTAGCCTACATTACTAAATTAAAAGTCCTATTTGATCTTAAGACTTATCATTTTGATAATAGTAAAGTACTACACTTCGTTAAAACCTATGGTTCATCTTTTGTGGCATGTCAATTCTTTGTGAGAGTAAGCAAAATTTGATTCTTATACCCATTCTTTTGATAAATTGCATCTCTATTAGTAAATATGGGTAACTTTCTTATGGTGAGGGAGCATATTTGATGACGTCTAAGTGACTTATATGATCTCTTTAAGTAAGTAATATACATGAGTTTGTCAACTTGTTTGAGTCATTTCTTGAGGATAGGATGTTTTGAAGTAGTGTTCATGAGCTTTCAAAAATATATAACATGCTTGGTGTATAACTTGCTATCTATGTAGTCATCGTACCTCTGCCACTTGTAGCAGTAATTAAGGAGTCATACTTAGACGATGCTTAATTTAAAGAGTTGTTGCAGGACAAACAAGGCTTTAAGCGGGGTGATGATCTTAGGTGGATTTATGCATATGTGTCAAAATCTCCACGTATTAAGCCTAGTTTTGAAGATTTCTTGAGTTCGTAATGAGTTGATATTCAGATAATTGAGCATCTAAGTTTAATTTAATTGTTTTTAGTAATTAACGTGTGTTCAAAACATGTTTGGAATGAAAATGATCACATAGAGTTTAGACGAGAAAACATGCGTTACTAGCTTAAGCTAGGTGTTGTTCTAGTTTATCTTGATGGATTCTATGGTGTTCAAGTACTAATTTCTGATTTTTGATGATATATGAGGCCATATGAGATATCAAGAGTGATGTTAAAAATCAATTCAAGGTGTAATGATGATGGAAAAGTAAACACGAAGCATGAAACTCAAGGGAAAATATATGGAGCAAATAATGTCAAAATATAGAAATTCTGAGCTCTAGGGTGTGCCACACACTCTTTCCTCCGAGATAAAGGCATGACATTCCCTTTACCACAAACCAAAATTCAAAATTCCATTGTGCATCCCGATAAATGAGTGCCACACCCTTATCGTACTAATCCCTTAGCGTGGCACACTCATGTTGTCAAAATGTGCTTTTGTTTCCAAATATAAATAGAACAATCCTATGTTATGGATGACTTTTTTTGCTTGAAATATACTTGAGGAGGCTTCAATATGGTTCTTAACCTTTTCTTTAGTTTACTTTTTGATTATATACATGAATTTCATTATTGTAGTTCGTTGGAATTCCATGAGTAGAAAAACACCCTCATCTAGGGTTGAGGCCAAGAACACAAATACTTGAGATTATATTTGATTTTGTTTATGTTAATTATCATTATTGATTGTTCATATATCCTTTTATTTTTTATTCTACAAATTTACAACCCTTATAATAAACATATATTTCTATTGTAAGCCAGGAAGGAGGAACGATAGATTAAAATGTGGGATGTATGCAGTAGGATCTTAAAAATTCAAGGGATTTAAGTTAAGATTTGTGTTTAGGATAGCAATATACCTAATTTTTCCTATCTGGTTCATATTCGAGAAGAAATATAAATGCATCTAGCTTAGTACTCGCATCCCCGCTTAATGATATAGTTGTTGGACTAAGTTTGATAGACGAATAAAGGCTTGAAAGACCATTATCATGTTATCAACCCTGTGAATAAACAACCAAGATAATTAAATAAACCAATGTGATTATATAGCTGAGTAGGATTATTTGTAGTGCCTTAGCCCTGGATTTATCCTTATTATTATCCAAGCGCTTTATATTATTGCTTTGTTTACAGTTACTCTACGTTTTCAAAACTCAAACATTAGTAGTTACTTTTTCACCTGTTAATTATACATAGTAATATTGGAATTAGATAGTTTTTGAGCACTAGTCCCTGTGGGATAAATAATGGGATTTTAAAGGCCACTTTACTACTTGGGTGACTACATACACTTGTGGTTGCACTAGGATGCAACATTTGTTTGATTGTTGACAACAAATAGGTGTAGAAGTGTGGGATCACTATGGTTCCCAACGAGAAGAATTAGTTAGTTCCTATGATACTAGTCATGTGATGATGAGTTTGTATGGATTATAGGAAGCTGAATACTTTGACTCAGAAGGATAACTTTCCTATGTTCATGGACCAAATATAAGACTGTTATGCGGGTAAAGGATGATATTGTTTTCTTGATTGTTATTTGGGGTATAATCAAATTTTTGTTGCTCCTGAGGACCAAGAGAAAACCACTTTCACTTGTCCTTATGGTACATTTTCATTTAAGAGGATGCCCTTCGGTCTTTGTAGTTCTTCTGCAACCTTTCAATGTTATGTGATATCTATCTTTTCTGACATGGTGGAGGATGCTATTGAGGTTTTAATGGATGATTTCTTAGTTGTGGGTGATTTATTTAATGATTGTTTGGCTCATTTAGCAAACATCTTGCAAAGATGTAAATAGTTTAATTTAGTTTTGCATGCGGAGAAGTGCCAGTTCACAGTCAAGAAAGGGATAGTGCTTGGGCACAAAATTTCAAAATTGGGGATAGAGGTTGATGATACACCCAAATTACAACTCTCCTGAAAAATTGTATGTGGTCATTTTCAAATATATAACCCAACTAGGTTGGGGTCTAATCCCACAGGGAATATGTTAACTATGTCTAATAATTTTTAAATGACTATTAGTCAGAAGTATAAAAAGGGGTGGTGGTTGTTAAAAGTATTGATTTGAGTGTTTGTATTATATTAATGACTAATGCTTATATTGTAATGTAAACAAATGAGAATTGAGAAACTAGGGTTATGATTACCAAAGTGTTTCAATGCTAAGAGCTGTGGTTTTACAAATTCATACACCAACAATTCCAATTACAAGGACAATTGCATAATTACTTCCATCAAATTATTTTTCAACCTTCAAAGAAGGATTCACTTTAATTCTTTCAAACTTAAAAGTGATAGATTAATTTAGTAACTAAATCCTCAAGATATTAATCCGGTTAAGGCATCAATTATAAAATTAGAGGTTAAATAATCCAATTATCTTGTAACCATTCTCTTTTCCCAATATTAACTTCTTTTTTCAAGCAAGTTATGTTCATGGGCACATTCATCAGGTTTGAAACCAAGAGGAATCATAAAACTGAAGAGAAGGTTATGTAATTGAAATTATTTTCAAGAATTTAACAATCCCACAACTCTAACATTCTAGAATTTAACAATCCCACAACCCTAACATTCTAGAATTTAACAATCCCACAACCCTAACATTGAATTACACCAAGGCTCCCATAACCCTAGTTATGGGAGATTTAGCCACACATAATTAAGAAGAAGATTAACCAATTATATTTCATAAATGATTCAGAATGAACTTACAAATTGAAAGATGTTTCTCCAATCCCAATTTTAATAGACAGTAACAGTAAAATCCCTTTTCTCTCAACTTGTTTCTCAGACACTTTACATTACAATTCAGAAAAATAGTTTAAAGATATCTATTCTATCCCTAAGATGGGTATTTATAGGCTCTTAGAATTTTGGGATTCAAATTTCAATTTCGGACTACCAAGTCCTCACTGACAATTTGCCAGATGGGTCGCTAGGCTTGTGACGGTCCATCAACTAGGTTGTCGGTGGTTATCTAGTGTGATTTTGTCCTTTTATTGATGGAGATGGAGCATACGATGGTCCGTTGGGGCTCTGACAGTCTTTCATACTATCCCTCATTGAGACCCAAGTTTCACATTATTTTGCTTAAGGTGCGACGGCTAGGTCTATGGTTCGTTGCACATGTTATAGTATCTTGGTTAGTCGCCCTTTGTTCTGACTTTTTGATATTTTTCATAAGTTTTGATGATTAGGGAAGTGGTCTGTCGTGGGTGTAATGATCAGTCTCTTCAACCATCGCCCATAATCCAGATATTCTGCTTTCTTTCCAAGAGGTGACGGTTGGTACATTGGTCCGTTAGATTGATAACGGTCCATCAATTTGTGCGGCGTAGCCTGCCAAAATCCATTTTCCTAAGTTATTCTTGCTCCTAAGTTTGTTTCCTGAGAACAAGTAAAACAAGCACCAAATACCTCAATAGTTGCAGAAAACAAATAATTATCCCTCGTAAGAGATGAAAATTGATCCATAAAATATCAGAACATCAACACCCTCAACTTAAGACAATTAATTATCCTCAAGCAACTCAAAACCACACCATATGTGCTTCTAGAAAATGAATAACATATCAGCTGTAGAACTAGAATCAATTAACCAATTAATGTATACACTACTCTTGTATTATTGACTTAAAGGAATCCATGCTTGACACTACACTCTAACTAACTGACATGTATACACTTTAGGCACAACATCCAAAAAGCAATAATCACAAGTACATTTTATTTGACCTCACTTGCAAAGAAGTTCGATACACACTTAGTCACTTAGATTATAGACCAACAATAAAACCTCTCACTCTCTCAACAAATTTCAAACAAAGTATACAAAAAACCATAAGCTTACCCTTATCATTCTCTAACGTCTATAATTGATTAGGAAGGATCATTAAAAGACTTTCTTCAACTTATAAAGAAGTTTTAGGTACAGGTGTGAAATGTTATGGAATAAGGACTTTAGCCTCCTTGCCATTGTTCCTACACTCAAACTTCACTTTCCTCAAACTCCATCACCTTCCAAACTTCACTTTCCACTTTATGACGCATCTTAATTATCCCAAAGCCCCCTCGCTCTTTTTTATTTAAGAAAAACTATTGTATTGTAACTTGTCTCTCTATATTAGCCACTCGAAACTTATTCTAATACCATAAGTAGAGGTATACAATTGACCAAGGGACTAGGGCTAAATGAGACAAGATTTAACAATTTAAACTAATTGTCCTTTAGTTGTTAACTCGTTACAGTAGTCACCCTCATCTTAGGCACTTAGCCTGGGGTGAGGTGTACAATCTCCAAGGAGGGACCAAGGACAAAATAGGGTGTTAATGAAAAAACAAGAAAGAAGAGTTATAGGTGTTGAATAAAAGGCTATAGGCTCAAAAGGGACTCAAAGAAACCTACGCATCTATACCTTTGTTTAAGTTTTAAAGGCTAAGTGGACTTTATCGAAAAACAACCCATGATCCTATCCTATTTAATCAACTATCGCCTTATAAAAATGAATGGGAAAGTTCTAGTTGTATACACAGAGTAAGAGATGCAGCAAAACCTCACACACACCAGTAATGAACTAATACTCATGCTAATAACCTTCAAACTTATGCAAACACAAATAAGTTTGCTCAACCTAAATGTTCTAATGCCAACCATAGATCCATAATAGTCTATCATCACAAGGTATGTACATTGAAAATTTTTTGAAGGTAGTGCTTGCTTTACAAAATCCAACATTCCATAGTTCAACAACTTTCCCTCAATCATTTTCTTTTAAGACATATGGTATATACAGAGACAACACTCACAACATCAAAAAGAAATAAAATAATAAATTTTATAAGACAATAAAATAGTCCATTTTTATAATCACAAAATCATGATGAATGATAAATCCTAGACATGCCAGTTCACCAAGATAGCACACGAAGGAAAAGAACACAGGCAATAAGAACCCTCGTGGTGATAGATTTCACTCAAGCACCCCACCCCCACTAAAATAAATACATTTTCCTTAATTCATAATAAATAAATTAAAAAGGAGTAGAATACTTGAATATCCCTTAGGCTTGTGAATCTATCGAATCATGAGAGACCTCCTTGGCATCAGTATCAACAGCAGTGACCCCAACGATGATAGAAGTACTTAAATTAGCCCCATCCTCAGAGACAGGGGTAGGGATAGGTAGTGTGGCTAGCCTTTGCCCACTTCCTTATACTGAACTGGTAGAAATGCCAGCCACTTCATCTTCAGTCATTTTTTTCTTTTTCTTTCATCTTTCTTCAATCTCATCAATTCTTTTCTTAATTACCTCTCTTCTTAATGTTTTTTCTTTCTAGCTAACATCTTTTCACCACTTTCATCTACCTATTTTCCTTTACCTTTCAATGGTCTGCCTATGAGGTCCATAAAATCTTCTTCCTCATTAATCTCTACAAAAGTTGGATCAAGCATGCTATGGATAGGCTATATTTTTAATTCTACAATATCAGCATGGGCTTGTTTCAACTCGGCAGTAAATCTGCCTAAGTCTGGAATAGACAATTATCTTAGCTTATCAGTCACATGTTCTTCCATATCGTCCATTCGTGCATGTAGATTCTTATAAGGCTTCAAAGCCTCTATCACTACTCTATTCACAAATAGCTTAAACTCCTTGGCCCATATATTACATTGCCGCTCGAATTTCTTTTGAGATTTGACCATTTTTCTAAAGTTCTTCTGGGTCATCCTATACTTCAAGTATCTAGATAGCATAGAAGCATTGTCTGTTGTGACTGTTAATGATGGTGTTGTTTCAAATGTCAAAGAAGTAGAAGTACTGTATAGAACACAAGTAGCTAAAGGAAATTACATATTTGAAGGTTCACCTGATGCCTCTAGTATGAGTTCAGTCCGTGTCTCAGATTTCAAAGGCTTATGGACTCTCATTTCAAATTTTGTGTCATCCTTTGTCCTCTAAATATCATACCTTCTTGTAGCTCAAATCTCATTATCCACTCCTCAGATATTTGGCATATTTTCCTACCTACTCCATGATTAAGTATGGTAATGGTAATGCACTGACTGTCTTATGAGCCCATACAAATATCTCATCACCAATTATGTTTCCGAAGTCAATTTTAAACCCTTCTATCAAACTTTCCAATAGTACCGCCCTCTAAGGATCTTGATTGACATCTCCTCCTATGGGCATAAGACTCAACATAACTTTGGCCCACCAAATTTTCTCCCTAAAACTAAGGAAGAACTTAGCAATCTGCTCCTTATTCTGGAACAATAATGGGTTTCCGTCATTTGTTAGAATCTGAGCAAACCATGGTCTTTGATTATGTGCCATAGTCATCTAATGCTCCAACTACATGTGATGGTGGGAGCAATGTACTACTAACCAAATAAAAATTAATTGATGGTACGATCGAATATATAAACTATTAGGTTTCTTATTAGAACCTTTGTTCTGTTTCTCATGTCTCCAACATTAGATCCCTTTGGAAAATATTTATCCAATCTCTCTAAGTAATTATAAAAAAATTCTTTCACTAGGCTTGGGTAGTATGACCTAGGAGGCTTGCTAAATATTGCTAGCTCATGCTCGTTGGACCTCTTCTCTAGTTTTGAGTACTCATAAAGGTCTATTTTAATGATCTAATGCTCTTCTATAATGGGCCACTTCGAGGGTTAATTTTGTGTTGGCTGGAGCCCATCAAATAAGTGTTTCTTTTCTCCTTAAACCTTCAAACTAATTGATTCCCAAACCTCTGGGTCCTTACTCCAGATCACATCCCCTTCTTTTTATTCTGGTTCTAATTTAGGATTAATGGTGACCTCTTTTTCTTCTCCAACCTCTGGACCTGAGCTTGTGCTACCATTATTGTTGTTTTCACTATTGGCTTCCCAAATTGATAACTCACTCTTCTCATCAGACTAGTATAGCGGCTACTTTTTCTTTTCACTTTCATAGGTACGGTAGGCTAGGGCCTCAGAATCTTTTTCCATTTTATTTCTTACCCTTAAAGTGGTGGTGTATTGAGTTGGTCAAGATCAACCCCCACAGGAAGCTTTTAAGTCATAGTACCTAATTTAGGATAAGACACAACACAAATCTATTAGTGAGAAGAAGATTTTGTAAAATAGTTGAAATCTTCTTAAGGTTTATGGTTAGTCAAAGCAACGACAACCTGTAGACTTTCCTATTGTAACGCGTTGAATCTTGTACCCAAAACACTACACGGTGCCCATAACCACAAAGGACCACAAGCTAAACCATGAGTGATATCTGTAAACTGACCACTGAATAATAGTAATAATATCGCAAATGCGGAAACATGAGCTGAAAGGCCATAAGGTTCAATACTAGTACATAACTGAAAAATATGGTATAACAATACCAAAATAACTTAGATTATTTTCTGAACATACTGTAGTCTGAAAGCCTCTAAACTCTCTGAATAAGGAGTTGATGGGACATGTCTCCAACTAAGTCCAACTACTAAAATAAATTGAAAATTGAAATAGTAATGTAATCATTATTTACTCGAAGGATTAGGAATCACAGCTGACTCTAACTAGTGAACTGGGATGCTACTGATGCTCTGGAGCCGTACTTCTAAACCTATGGTATAAGACACCATAGAACAAATGCATTAATACTTTGAATGTACTGGTATGCAAGTGAGGTAGGCCGAATGTAATAGGTTCATATGCATGAACAATACTAACTAACTGACTAACATAAACGTGAGAATACATGCATTACTACGTAACTATAACTGAGATCATGATAGGACTGAATACTGAGTTCTGACTAATGAGTTTACTGATATTGATATCTAAGTCACTGATGAGTGAGAAAGACTAATACTATATTACTGAATACTGAGGGACTGATACTATGTTACTGATACATGAATAACTGTGTCTAACAATTTTGATTATGAAGAACAGGTCTGGTTTACTGTATCTGACAGTCCTCAAGATGAATACTGATAACATGAGTTCTGATAACTGAAATAACTGATAACATGAGTGACTATATCTGATAGTCCTGAATCTGATGGAACTAGCTGAGTTCTATACTATATCTGAGTAACAAAAGCTGATATCAGTCCTATTTAGTAGGTGATCTCTAAATTTGATGATACTGATACTGACTGACCATAGTTAAGATCAGCCCTTTCTAGTGGGTGATCCTAGAGTCTATTTATAATGATAAGGATTGACTGTATCTGACAGTCCTAAATCTATACTACTGAGCTAAATTGACTGTATCTGACAGTCCTGATTCTGCAGCTGAAACTGTGGGATGTATTCATCTAACTGACATGCCCTATATTAAGCTAACTGGGGTCCAACTTGTAACCCAAGATGGAAAGGTGTCAATACCACACTACTGGTAAAGACAACTACTGTGGAGTCATTCTTAATCTAGCGAGTGACCCCTGGGATCAGTCCTATGTATTTAAATACTCTAACGTGTGATACCTAAGTATGTCAGTCCTATTTAATGGGTGACATCTCATACCCATACTAGCCACGTAGTTCTGGAACTTAGGGATTGCTTCTAGCGATTTTAGTCATATCTAGCGGGTGAGTCTCCATTCCTTGGATCTCTCAGTGTTGAATCCTACTCCCATCTGAAAGACACTGAACTGATTAAATTAGCTGAACTGATTAACTGAACTGAACTGATTATCTGAACTGAACTGGTACTAGTGGTATTTTTTAGTGGAGCTAAACTGAATTTACTGAGTTCCATTGACTGATGGAATGTACTGAGTTCTGAGGACTGACTGAGAATACCGAAGTTATTGAGAATGACTGGGAATACTGTGGTTACTGAGATTACTAAATACTGAGATTACTGAACTATTGAGATTATTGAGATTTTTGAGATTTCTTAAGTCACATGACTGACTGAGTTCTATGGATCATAGCTTGACTAAGGAGATCATGAAAACATGATATGGCTCTAGGCACACAGCTAAATGTTCGGGTACAAGTACCCCCATTATTTGATGAGAAGAAACTGACATAGCATGGATTACTTGAACACATGACCAACAACACAATTCATAATTCATTTATTGAAGCACTTCACCAAACATATAATATGCATAAACTTGTACATAATTGGGGATTTCATGATATCATACTAGTTGGGCACTTTTCCTTCATATAGGAATTTAATCAAACACATGGTAGGCATGGTACATATAAATATCATTATACAACAATTAAACATCATAATTCAACTCTAATTTCATCATCCTAGGGTTTATTCATAGGCTCACATGAATATACATCTATACAAATCAATTCCACATAAAATGTATCACCCAACATGGATTTGAATTCAATTGATCATTCTCAACATAAACAAAACAAACCCAACATGAAATTCATAAAGAAATCTACAAACTTAAACTTAAAAAAGAGATTCTTGGGCTTCATGGACGAAAGGAGTCCATGAATGAACACTACGCATACCTTAGTTCTAGATTCTACGAAGATTGATGAAGAGATTCTTGAAATTTGACTGTGAATTCCCTTGGAATTGAACCTTCTATGAAAACCCTAGGGCTTGTTCTTGAGAGGTTTTGAGAGTAATTGAGTATAAGTTGCTGAATTATGGCCAAATCTTGTGTTATAAGGCTTACATATGGTGGAAAATTGACCCTTTTAACCCTATGACACTTATTTAATTTCTGAGAAAAATTTTTGACTTTCATCCTTGGTGGGACGCGCCACTATCGCACCAAGTCATTGGAAAGTGACAAATGGGAATATCGAGTTTCCACCTTATATACAACCTGGAAGTTTTCTATGACACGCCACTATCGCGGAGCAACACTAAAAATTGATAATTTTCATTTGAGCTATCTCCGCGATACGCTGAAGGCTCAGGTGATATACTATCTCACTAAAAAGGCTCTAACTCTTCACCTGGGTGTTGGATTTGGGCGAATTTGATATTAATAGAAAGCATATTCGATTTCCCATATGATAAAAAGTGAAAATATTGAAAATACCACGTGTACAAAATTTGATTCATCTTTTAAAGAAAGCTTCTAACATTCTTGGGAAAAATTTTCAAGCTAGTAAAATTACGGGTATTACACCTATCATCCTTAAGTAGTATTTTAGTGACTCAGTAATGGTAGAGTTGATAGTACATTGCAAGACTGATGATTTGTCACTTCGATCATCGCTGGTTTCTAGAAACCATCAATTTTTTTTGTTCTATCAATGGATACAATGACGATCAATCGCATAAGTGACGGCTCATCGATATGACCGTCGGTGACCCCAGTTCAGTTTAAACTTCTTTAGGGCATTTTTTCAAACGCATGGTATGCCTATTCTATACATTCAATAGCAATTTAAAATTTAACTCAAAATTACTTCAAAATAAAGGAAATAACAGGGGTTACTCAGACTTAACCCCATACAGGCACCACCATCGTAAAGCATACATTCTCTTTCTTTACATCCAAAATAAATTCAAGCCCACATCAATCCATACTCATTATTTAATCAATTAAGAACATAACCCTATGGATAATAATGGTTTAGAAACATACTTGGATTTGCAATGCAATCTCATACTTAATTGAAATGCATAAAAATTAACCAAAGGGACACGAGAATTTCTTTTAGTAGAGAGAATTTTTCAAGAAGTGAGTGATAAAAGAATAAGGTGGTTTAAAAAGCTTAAATAGAAAAGAGAAATAACTGAAAAGTTTGTGGGGAGTGAATGTGATTTCAGATGAATAAATTTGTGAGAGTTTCAACTGTTGTAGAAGTTGGAGTGGCGAAGGCATACATGTATACTTGTAACCGATCCAATCATTATCAACAAAGACCCTTGGGTATGGTCAGGATCTTAATTTGGCAAAAAAAGACCTGATATTTCGACTTGGGCCGACCCAGTTGGTACTTAAATTATAACTCATAGAGATGGTCAACATGATGGTCTACCTCTCTAGTGATGGTCCATCGGGTTGGTTATCACACCTTACCAGAATAGCTACACAATCAATGTAGACTAATAGTCTCAATAATGGTCTGTCGTAGTAGCGATGGCCCATCACTTTAACCATCAAGATTTATCCACAATAAAGGTTTTCTGAGTTATCTTGCGACGATTAGGGAGATGGTCCATCACCTAGCTGACGATCCATCAATCCCTCCGTCTTTGCTTATATAGAATACTTCAACTTTGCTTTCTTATAATTATAGTTCCTACACACTCAACACACAGATTATAGCATCAAATAAAAAAAATAACTACCTAAATGATGTTACAACACATTGTGGGTTGCCTCCAACTAGTACCTGATTTAACATCACGACATGACTCAGTTATCTAAATTACTCAGACTTTATCAAGATTGACCGTAGACAATATTTTTATCTCATCCATCAAAACAATGTATTACTTGATCCACTGTCCATTCACCTTGAATATACCTCCATCTTTGTTCTCCAGTTCAACCACGCTAGATCAAAAAACTTGGGTTATTTTGAATGATCCTCACCACTTAAACTTCAACTTCCTAAGAAAAACTTAAATCGCGAGTTAAAAAGCAACACCTAATCACCCACTTGAAAGTATTCCTTTTCAATTCTTTGACCATGATACTACTTCATCCTTTCCTTATAAAGATCAATCTGTTCATAATCTTGAAGGAAAAACTCATCCATTTCATTAAGTTGATCAAGCCTCAAAAGGGACATTCCAATGAGCATCTTAAAAGATGTTTGATATACCCAAAAGGTATCATCAAGTTTTCTCGACCAATCATTTCTATTTGCATTAATGTTCTTGGCCAAAATAGACTTGATCTTCCTATTTGACACTTTTTTCCCACTAGTTTGGGGGTGAAAAGTATAGCTACCTTGTATTGTTTCACCCCATATTCAGTCCACAACTAGAAAAACCTTGTTGCAAAAGTGAGACCCTCCATCACTTATAACACTTTTTGGAACACCAAAGCGTGAGACAATGTTCTTTCTCAAGAATGCAACCACTCTCTTGCCTTTATTATTTGTTAGACCCATAACTTCATCAAACTTGGACACATAGTACACAACAACCAAGATGTATTTGTGATCATATGAACTCATAAAGGGTCCCATGAAATCTATGCCCCATACATCAAACAACTCCACCTCTAACATCTTAGTCATTGATATCTAATAATATCTAAAGATGGATGCTTGTCGTTGACATTGATCACAAGCCCTCATAAATTCATAAGCATCCTTGTGAATTGAGGGACAATAATAACCACTTTGTAAGATTTTCCTGGTAGTCCGATCACCTGCATGATGTCCCCCAACTAAGGAGGAATGATATGCCTAAAAAGTTCTCAACATTTCCACCTTCAGTATACATTATCTAATAATGTTATCAGTGATGTCTCCCAAAAACTAACCTCCAAAGAAGTATGTTGCGAAGGATATAAAATATAGTAACCCAAACTATGTTGGGGTCGAACCTATAGGGAATACATGGAAAAGTCTCTCAAACTTGACAAAATCCACGAGCAGTGCAGAAAAGTAAATAAGGGGGAGTTAAAGTCAAAAGTAACACATAGCCGAACTTGAATACTTGAGTTTGAAAACAATAGGATATGAACACTAGAGTTGTGTTCCTCCTATATTCTCAACTCGGTAAATTTCTCGTATTTGATTCACCTAACCCACTATTCTGCATGCAAAGTTGACAAACTAGGTATTATCAACTGTCTTGTGAACACATTGATAAATATCACCCTTTACCTTGTGAGTATCAGTGTATAGACTTACTATCCCTTGTTCATAACCTCAGTTCAACTCTCACCTTTTTAGTCTCAAGTTGATTAGACAAGGGTTGATAGCCTCAAATCTCTATCGTAACCACCTTTTCCCAATATCAAACTCCCTTGTGAAGATGTTCTCAAATACAAGCAATTCCCTAACTTCTCCAATAGCTTAGGAAACAATTAATATGCAAAATATCATAATACACACAGTTGAAAATAGAATATATGAATATCCTACTCCCCGTATGTTGTTAATCTGCGAGGGCTCCCACAACCCTAGTCAAGGAAATTAGCCGCTCATGCTCATGCAACAATCCATGGAAATTAATAAAGAAGACATGTAATTAATTTCACAACAATGAAAGAGTAAAATCCATAACCTCTACTTGAATACGAAACCAAAAACTCAAAGACAATTGTATCAATGATCTAAGAATGTAAAAGTATGAAGAAAACTGTAAAAACGTACGTAACGTAGTAAAAGAATAACCCTAGGATATTACTACTATCTCAAAATAACATGGTAAACCTAATTAAAACAAAATAAGAAAACTATGTTGGTAGTGGTTACGCCTCTAGCAGTGAGTCATTTGGTCTTGTTATGACTCGTTGCCTGTTGTCGAATCTCTTTTTAGGCTGTAGTGGCTATGACGCGTAGTGCCACCCTATGAGTCGTATGCATCTAATCATAGTTACTGCAATAGCTTTCACCTTTAGGGCAATTTAATCTATTCTCCTTACAACTACTCACCATGAGTCATAGTTAATCCTTACGACTCCTGGTCTGTCCTTATGACTCTTTGTCTTCACTCGTTACCACTGAAGCATCAACCTTCAGGACTTGACACACTTCTCTCAATATGGATTCCCATTATGAGTCATATTCTGAACTTATGACTCGTAGTCTTCCATTGATTAGTTTTTTTGCTCAACACTAGCCACCGGTGTCCTGAAGAGTCTGGCTACGAGTCGTAATGTAACTTAAAAACTCGTAGCTTGACCAGTACTTCAATTTCTAAAAAACTTCTTTTCTCTATTTTATTCCAACACCTCTTCGACCTAATTTCCCTACAAAACACATAAACACATATCAGATTCAATGAAATGACCTAAGTGAATACATAAATTTGCCATTTTAAGCATCAAATGTGCCATGTTTTCACACCATATAAATCAGCATAATGTTTAAACAAATATGGATCAGCCCAAAAATACCTGGTCATATCATGTAGAAACTTCTTCTTCTGATGAAAACTGAGGTTATCTGGAATGATTTCACCGATAAAAACTTTGCAAAATCTGCATACTAAGGTACCAAATCAAGAGTAGCAGCAAGAACTTGCTTATCCAGAAAAGAATAATCAATTTCTAGCACCTCCGTACTCTTCTCTTCATTCTCCAACCACGATAAATGGTATGCTACTTGATTTTCATGCCCTTTTTGATCTTTGACTTTAAAGTCAAAATCCTAAAGCAATAAAAGCCATCTTATCATCCTTGGTTTGACATTTTTCTTTGTCATTAAGTATCTTAATTTTGCATCATCGGTGTGTACTACCACCTTGGTTCCCAGTAAATATGTTCAAAATTTATCGAATGCATAAACCACAACTAAGAACTTTTGCTCCATAGTAGTGTATTTCTTTTGTGATCCATTTAAGGCCATACACATATAATAAATGGGGTGAAATAACTTTTCCTTTTTTTAACAATGAATAACCCCAAGTGTAACCCCTCTTGGATCACATATCACTTCAAATGGTTTGGACCAATATGGAGCAATAATGATGGGAGCAACCACTAGTTTTTATTTAAGAAATTTGAAGGGCTTCAAGAAATCAACATCAAACACAAACTTGGTCTCCTTTTCTAACAACTTGCAAAGTGGATTTGCAATTTCGGAAAAATCTTCTATAAACCTCTGGTAGAAACTTAAATGACTAAGAAAACTATGCACTCCTTTCACTGAAATAGAAGGAGGCAGTTTTTCAATTACTTTAATTTTTTCCAGTCAATCTCTATTCTTTTTGCTAAAACTTTATGCCCCTACACTATGCATTTCTTTACCATAAGGTGACATTTTTCCCCGTTAAGGACAAGATTAAACTCTTCACAACACTGCAATGCACTGCTTAAATTCACCAAGAAACTATCAAATGAATCACCAACCATTGAAAAGTTATCCATAAACACTTTCAAAGTGTTTTCTACCATATTTGAGAAAATAGACATCATATATCTTTGGAAAGTGAAAGGTGAATTACATAACCCGGAAAACATTCTTTTAAAATAAAATGTCCAATATGGACAAGTAAATATCATTTTCTCTTGATCCTCAAGTACAATTGATATTTGATTATAGCCCGAGTATCTATCTAGGAAGCAATACCAACCCCTTTTTGCCAACTGGTCTAGCATTTGGTACATGAAAGGAATTGGAAAATAATCCTTCAAAGTCCAAGAATTTAGTTTCCTGGAGTCCATACACACCTTTCAACCAATCACAGGACTGGGTGGAATTAGCTCATTTTTTTTATTGGCTACCACAGTCATACCTCTTTTTTTTAGGTACACACTAAACTGGGCTTACCCATTTACTATAAGAAATTGGGTAAATTACTCCTGCATCCAACCACTTTACTATCTCCTATTTTACTACTTCTTGTATTGGTGGATTTAGTCTACGTTGACGCTGAATAATGGGAGTGCAGTCTTCTTCTAATTAGATCTTATGAGTATAGATCCATGCTAAAATGCGTATGATGTCAACAATCGTCCACCCTATAGGCCTCTTATATTGTCTCAATACAAAATAAGTGCCTCAAGCTAATGCTCCACCAAATAAGCTTCAATGATGATCAGTAAAGTGTTTCCATCACCTAGAAACATATATCGAAGATGTCACAACAACTTTTTCAACCCCAACACTGGTGGCTCTTCAATAGAAGGCTTTGTAGGTTGTCTTGGATGATATTTTAAGTCCAAATCCAACTTCTTAGTGGCATAAGTATATGACCCTATCCCAATTAATGCGTACACAGTCTCATCAACTTCATCAATTCCTTCACTATCAAAATTCATCAAGACTGTAGCTAAGGTTTCCACAACAAATCTTTCCTCCACTGGTATAATTAGATCTACTTCATCAATGAAATCAATAATCGAGAATAACTGAGACTACATTCATATCCCTCTGTTGCTTGATATATTGAGAGACTTCAAAACTAACTTCTTCATCATTGAGACTAAACTTCAGCTCATTCTGCTTCATATTATCTAATACTCTCTTTGTTTCTAAAAATGGTGTACCCAAGATTATGGTTAATTGAAATTCTACTTCACAATCAAGGATTATGAAGTCCTCAGTGAATATAAAGTTGTCCACCTCTCAATCCCATCATACAAAATACCCACCGATCTTTTCACCAATCGATCTAAATTAGCAAACACATAGTCATTGGCTTAGGAATCCCTAAACCCAATTGCTTGAAGATCGCTAATGGCATAAGGTTGGTGCTTTCACCAAGATCATAAAGTGATTTGAAAAAACTAAATACTCCAATTATAAACAAGATAGTGAATGCTCCTAAATCATTTTTCTTCTATACTAGTGATCTAGTCACCATGGCACTGAATGATGAAGGTTATCCTTGGGTCCATAACTGACTATTATTTTCCTTCGTCATAAGGTCCTTCATGAATTTAGCATATCTCGATATCTACTTTAATTCATTAACTAATGGCATGTTCACTGAAAACGACTTCAACATAGCCATGAATTTGCTAAACTTTCCCTCATATTCTTTCTTTTTTAATCTATGCAGAAATGGAGGTGTAGGCTTTAGAATCATTGTTAGGTTAGTATCTACCTCTTTTCCTTTGCTCTACTACACATCACTAAACTATTTCATCTTAGGTGGTTGTTCTACTTCTACACTTTTCTTTTCAATATCTCCCAGCTTCTTAGCCTCAGCATGTGACTCATCATTAACCTCATACTCCAACTTTACATCATCCACATAAGAAGGTTCTCTCAAACATGATTCTGGTAATATCTTACCACTCCTAGTAGTAATAGACATACATAAACTATCATTCCTTAGAATATAAACTATGTCACTCTGTAAGACCCCGCAAAATTCCAAAGATTAATTCATTCCTTTAATCTTGTAAGGGGGTCCCAGACTTCGAAAATTCTAACGAAGTTCTCAAACTAAGCCTATTATTGGCCTTTGAAAGTGGAAATCTAATTTCGCCACCTTAACGTCCTTTAATGGTCCGTATTTTTTTTTTTAATTTCTAATTAGGGAGGTAAATAGGAGTTCCCAGACATGTTTCGTATTTTTTGAACCTCGTTTAGACCACGTTTGGTGTCCCAAAATAGTGTACCAATGCAATCTTGGCACGCCATATCTCTATCGCATTGGTTAACATTGTTGCAGTTTACCAGAGCGAAAAGTACTATGTCTTTGCGTGATCATGGTGTGATGCATTGACTATCGCATCTATGCCATTGATGCACCGCATCGATAAAAGCGTCGATGCCCAATTTCAATCATTAAATATCCATATTTTTAAGGGAAAAAAGGTCAATTTCTTACCCCTATATAAGTCTAAAACACAGGATTTAGCCCCAATTCAACAAAAATATTGTGTCTCTCTCAAGTTTCTCTCAAGAATAAGTTAGGGTTTTCAATTAAGGATTCAAATTCAATACTCAAATTCAAAAATCTCTCCATTAATCTTTGTATAATCAAGAACTAAGGTATGCATAGTGTTTATTCATGGATGACATGAAACCCAAGAATCAAGTTTTTAAATCATGTATAGTGAATGTTTTGTTATGGATTGATTATGTTCATGAGACAATGATTGAATGATTCCGAAGTTGGAAATCTTTATTTGTTTTTATGAAACTATGCTAGCATGTGAGTTGAAAACTATGAACTTAATTGGTTATGATGTCTTAATTTGATGTTTATGCCTATTCCCTAAGAGGTTCATGTAAGGTGTTTGATAAAATTCCTGAAAGAATAAAAATTATGTGTGATGGCTCAATTGTGACTCCAGTGATAAATGTATGATTTACCCTTATAACTAAGAATGACTTCTATGATATTGTGTGCATTATGAATGTTTGATGGATTTCTCATAATATTAGGTTGATGAAAGTATGACATGTTTATATGCATTCCTATCCATGTATAACATTATGATAACCAGGTTCCTCATGAAATCCCTAAATTTATTGTATTATGAATTGTTGATATTGGTCATGTGTTCAAGAAGTGTCATGTCCTATCAATTTCATGCTATCGAGTCTTGGGGGTATTTAATACCCAAAAATTCAGTTGTGTGCCTAGAGCCAGTGTCAGTTTTTATGATATTCACAGTTAATCCATGATCAGTAGAACTCAGTCAGTCCTGTGCCTCTAGAAAATTCAGTAAATTCAGTATCAGTCCAGTAATCTCAGTGATCTCAGTAATCTCAGTGTCTATTTAGTTGGGAGTAGGATTCAACACTGAGTGACCCCAGGGATAAGGGCTCATATGTTAGCTAGTAGAGTGTGTGATCCTTCGTAGCAATCCTTGTGTTCTAGAACTACATAGCCAGTATAGGTTGAGATACACCCCTATGAGTTTAGAAACTATACATCTCGTTTGAGTTTTCCTTATAGGAAGGGTTGATTGAAGAGCTCCCTATCAGAGAGGGTTTACTCACATCTTGTTTTTACCCGTACCACAGTACTGACACCCTTCCAGCTGGTGTTATAGGTTGTACCCCACCAGTTTAGATTTGAGGCATATCGGTTAGATGATTACCTCCCACAGTATAACTTTTAGTCTTAGTAATAGAACTCATTTTAGTTTTACAAATATCAGGACTGTTAGATACAGTCGCTCAGCTCATTATTAAACTTAGCTAATTCCATCTGAATCAAAACTGTCAAATACAGTCACCCAGCCCATTAAAGAACTCAAATGGTTTTTCAGTATTAGTGTACTCAGTTATCAGTTATCAGTAATATAGATCGGTAACCTCGGATATCGGTTGCCTATAAACTCCGTAATTCATATTATCAATAGACTCAGTTATTCAGTATCCCAGTATTAGTAAACTCATATGTCAGTACATCAGTATTTAGCATTGTCACAACCCCAGTCTCAGTTTATGTATTCATACATGTATTTTCACACGCGTTCATATTCATGTCATCAGTCAGTTATTATTTTTCATACATATGAACCATTATATTTAACTTACCTCAATAGTATACTAGTACATTCAATCATACTGACACACTTGTGCTATGGTGTTTTATACCATAGGTTTAGAAGCACGAGCTCCAGAGCATCCTTAGTAGATCAGACATTCAGTAGCCAGACTAGCACTGAGTCCTCATCATTCAAGGATAACATGGTTATTTTATTACTTTATTATCTTAGTAGTTTAGAGTTAGTTGGGGACATGTCCCATAAACTCCACAAATTTCAGACAGTTTAGAGGCTTTCAGACTACATCATGTTTTAGATAGTTTATTTCAATTTTGGGTATTGTTATATCCCATTATAGACATTATTTTATATTCAGTATTAGTTCATCTTTGAACCTTATGGACTTACAACTTATATTCTGCATATTTATAGTATATTATTTAGTGCTCAGTTATAGATATCTATCATGGGTTAGATTGTGGTCCTCCAGGTTCATGAGCACCATGTAACATTTTTGTTTCCAGATTCTGGGTATTATAAACTTGGTATTAAAGCCTAAGGTTCAATAGTTTCCTAGAAAGTCTGAAAAGCTGCATCTAGTACAGTATTATACATAGGTGTGTTGTGTACCACAGTTATGTACAGGAGGCAATGAGATGTTTTAGGAATAGTTTCCCTTCTTTCAGTATTCATGTCATGCCAGTGAGCATCAGCTTAAATTTAACACTCAATTTAATCACTTCTTCTCTTTCTTTTACAGAACATTCCTCCTAAAAGGGCTAATAAAAGAGGAATAGGGAGTCAGTCAGCACCTCAGCCCATCCAGGTAGATCATCTGGATGAGCATGTCTCTCATGCAGAATTCAAAACTTCATTCACTACTGCTGCTAATTCAGTCGTGGCTCAGGATGAACCACCAACTGCAGTTCCTCGATCAAGTTTAGAAAGTCACAGATATCATGGGAGTGCCTTCCAATGAGAGTGCAGAGTTAAACACCTATGAGCTACAAGATGTAGCCCATACGTAGTTTAAGGAGTGGAAGGTAGGTAGGGGTGCAGATGCAGGGCCCATAGAATGGGAAGAGTTTGCTATAGCCTTCTTAGGTAGATTCTTTCCCCTATAGCAGAAAGAAGCCAAAGTGTTAGAGTTCATCAACCTCAGACAAGGTAGCATGAGCGTAAAAGAATACTTCCTCAAGTTCACTCAGTTAGCCAGATACGCTCCCTAAAAAGTAGCAGACAGTAGATCTAGAATGAACAAGTTTGTCTCTGGGATATCAGGTAGAGTGGTTAAAGAGTGCAGGACTGCGATGTTGATTAAAGAGATGGACATATCTAGGCTCATGGTCCATGCTCAACAGATTGAGTAGCAGAAACTTAAGAAGAAGGAAAGGGAAAATAAGAGAGCTAGAACTGGTAGTTATAGTTTTTCTCAGCCAGGGTCACAGGATGGTAACCGTTCCCAGTATAGACACAAGTTTTTATCCCCAATTCCATCTTCATTTAGTGCACCAGTACTAAAGTTCAGAAATGACCTTAGGACTGGGGCACCAAGATCCAATGCTAAGGGTATTGAGAGCAGGGTTTTTACTCATCCACTTTGTGAAGAGTATGGTAAGTATAATTAGGGTATATGTAGAACCGGCAGTGATGTATGTTTTGGATATAGCGAGATAGGTCATAAGGTTTGAGATTGTCCTAGGTATAGCCCTAGAAGTAAGCATGGTCGTCCTTCAGCTCAGTCTGGTCACCCAAATAAGCAGGGTGCCAATTCTAGTGCTATCAGTGGGCAACACCCAAACAGACTCTTTGCACTTCAGTCCCGATAGGATCAGGAAAGTCCTCCTGATGCAGCCATTGGTATGTTACAAATCCCTTATTTACCTGTTCACGTTTCTTCAAATTTAGGAGATTTTTTTTTCTTTTGTAACTCTTTACATAGCAGTCAACTTTAAGGTCAAACCAAATGTTAATAGGACCTTTCTCAGTCTACACCCATTGGGTCAACCCATCATAGCCTGATAGGTATACAAGGACTGTCCGATTATTATATCTTAGAAATTCAGGGCTTTAGATTTCAGTAGTAATACCAGTATGTGTAAGAAATCCATAAGGGGAGATGATTCTCGACCCATTCCTACCTAAGTGCAAAGTTTTGTACTTCAACCATCATGATACTTACGCATGCTTTCCATTTCAATCCCATGAATACAACTTATATCCACGTATTTTTCATAGAATAGTTTGCATTTCAAGTTCCTAGTATGAGGAGTTCCAGTTCACCTAGTGTTACGAATCATGTCCCTTGAAAACAAAAATTCCAGGCTCAGGTGATGCAACTCATGACTCATGCCCCACTCCTAGTGATCACCAAAACTTAGATTATGTCACGTGTACTCTCATCTTAGATCCCTCGGTGAATCTATGGTGTTGATGCTCTATCCCTCAGGCCACAGTTACAACGCCAGTTTAGTAATTAATATTCAGCAAAGACTCAGATAGTCCTACAGGACCATGGCTTTCAGTTATTAGTTACTTAGCCATCAGAATTCAGTAGTCCTGTACCAATCTAAACCTCAGTTATAGAAAAACCAGCATTCAGTTTCAGTTATAGTTATAGTTACCATTATAGTCTTAATTACCATCTTACCTAGAATCTCAGTCCTAGTCCTAACCCGATAATTAGTTCAGTAACTCAGTTTAATTTTACGATTTCCCAACCATAGCATATGGTCCATTAGTTACTTAGTTATTAGTAGTTCAGTACCTCAGTTTATAGAATGTTTCTAAATCATATTGGACACGTGGTCTTGCATTCTTAAGGTAATACAGTTTTTACTCATTTATGCTCAGTTACCTCACGCTACCCAGTCAGTCATTACATTTTATGTATAATACTCTATAGTCTAAGTCCAACCTTTTAGGCTAAGTATAGTTCATCCTTACAAACCTAGTATCAGCTCTCAATCGTTTAGTTAATCAGATAAGTTAGTATATTCATGCATTCGTGCTCAACACCCTCATGAATCTTTTCAGTAGTCTCATTTATAGGGCATAAGGGTTAGTCACATTATCTTAGATGATGTTTCATAGGCCTTGTCTCCTAATACAAGAATCCCAGCCATGTAGCAATCTCCTATCTGATGTCCTACTCAGATCAGGCCAAGATTTGCTTCTCCCTTCAGACACTAAACCTCTATAAAAAGAGTGTCATAGGAATGCTCCAGTCAAGTAGAAGTTTCCAGTATGAGTTAGTTAAGCAGCTAGTAATTCAGTTAGCAGCCAGCCAGACAAGTTTAGATGGTGTGGTTTCCCATTTTTCCATCTAGTTGCACTATCCAGAGTCTCATGAATATGATTATTCTAAGATGGACTAACCAGGTAGTTGCGTGTTCATCCCAGTTCATGTATCATGTCTTAGTTTTAGATCTCAGATATTCAAATAAAAGGTGCCTCGTGCATCGATACAGCTTTCTTCATAGCTCAACAAAGTCAACCCGGTATATTTTCAAGGGACATAGTGCCCCAAGATGGAGATACACTATAATTCCCCAAACCTTCATGACATAAATGTGCTGCTCTCTCTTTTCATAACAAATCAAGTTTGGGGTAAGGGTTACTTATGAGTTGACCCTTAAACTCCGACCTAAGCCGCAAGCCATATATCCAAGGTGCTCAGTTTAGATCATGATATTTAGTTTACATACCACATTTCAGGATCATATATGTTCCCATATTCCCATTCACACATGCCCAGTAAATGATCTAGGGTTTATTAGTATTTTTGGTTTAAGGTAACTGTCTTCCATGAATTCAGTTAATTTTATGTTCAAATTCTATTATAAACTTGGTATCAATTACCATTGCATATTCAGTTTACCAGAAATCCCAGTCATGCATTCATTGAGTCATCGATTCATGCATTATATATGCATGTTCAGTATAATACATTCAGCTTATTAGTCATGTCAGTCATGTACTCATGTTTCAGTTGTTCATGTTTAGTATGTACTTCAGCTTATCATTTCCCCCATCTCAGTCAGTCCCATTTGAGGATGAATGTTCCCAAGAGGGAGATATTATAAGATGCCACAAAATTTCTAAGCTTCATTTAGTCCTTTAATCTTGTCAAGGGGGTCCCAAACTTAGAATTAGCCTACTATTGGCCTTCGAAAGAGGTAATCTCATTTTTCCACCTTAACATCCTTTAATGGTCTGTATTTTTGTTAATTCATGATCAGGGAGGTCAATAGAAGTTCTTAGACAAGTTTTAGATTTTTTGGACCTCAGTTAGACCATGTTTGGTGTCCCAAAATAGTGGACCAATGCGATCTTGGTGCACCACGTCGCCTATCACATTGGTTATCATTGTTGTAGGTTTTAAAAGTCAAAAGTACTAAAGCTTGGTGAGATCATAGGGCGATGCATCGACTATCGCATCTATACCATCGATGCGCCGCATCGATAATAGCAATAAGGCCTAGTTTTAGTCATTAGATGTCTACATTTTAAGGGGGAAAAGGTCAATTTCCCACCGCTATATAAGTCTAAAACATGGGATTTAGCCCCAATTAAACAAAAATATAGTGTCTCTCTTAAGTTTCTCTCGAGAACAAGTTAGGATTTTCAATTAAGGATTCAAATTCAATACTCAAATTCAAGAATCTCTCCATAAATCTTTGTATAATCAATAACTAAGGGATGCATAGTGTTCATTCATAGATTCCTTTCATCCATGAAGCTCAAGAATCAAGTTTTTAAATCATATGTGGTGAA
This sequence comes from Capsicum baccatum var. pendulum, assembly GCA_030864225.1. Taxonomy (NCBI): domain Eukaryota; kingdom Viridiplantae; phylum Streptophyta; class Magnoliopsida; order Solanales; family Solanaceae; genus Capsicum; species Capsicum baccatum. The sequence continues at coordinate 102,612,558 of CM061556.1, forward strand.
TGTTTTGTTATGGATTGACTATGTTCCTAAGATTATGATTGAATGATTCCCAAGTTAGAAATCTTTATTTGTTTTTATGAAACTATGTTAGCATGCGAGTTGAAAACTATGAACTTAATTAGTTATGATATGTTAATTTAATGATTATGCCCATGCCCTAAGAGGTGCATGCAAGGTGTTTGACAAAATGCCTAAGAGAATAGAAATTGTGTATTATGGCTCAATTATTACTCAAGTGATAAATGTATGCTTTACCCTTATGACCAAGAATGACTTTCATGATATTGTGTACATTATGAATGTTTGTTGGAATGTTCATGAGATTAGGTTGATGAAAGTATGACATGTTTATATGCATTCCTATCCATGTACAACATTATGATAACTAGGTGCTTCATGAAATCCCTAAATTTATTGTATTATGAATTGTTGATATTGGTCATGTGTTTAAGAAATGTCATGTCCTGTCAGTTTCATGCTATCCAGTCCTGGGGGTATTTAATACCAAACAATTTAGTTGTGTGTCTAGAGCCAGTGTCAGTTTTTATGATACTCACAGTCAATCCATGATCAGTAGAACTCAGTCAGTCTTGTGTCATAGGAAAATTCAGTAAATTCAGTATCAGTCCAATAAATCTCAGTGATCTCAGTATATATTTAGTTGCGAGTAGGATTCAGCACCGAGTGAACCCAAGGATGAGGGTTCACCTATTAGCCAGTAGAGGGTATGATCCTTAGTAAAAGTCCATGCATTCCAGAATATGTAGCCAGCGTAGGTTTAGATGTACCCCTACGAGTCTAGGAACTATACATCTCCTTAGAGTTTTCCTAACATGAGGGGTTGATGGAAGAGCTCCCTTTCAGAGAGATTTTACTCACAGATTATTTTTACCCGTGGTATGGTACTGACACCCTTCCAGCTGGGGTTACAGGTTGGACCCCACTAGTTAAGATTTAGGGCATATCGATTAGATGATTAACTCCCACAGTCTTAATTTCAAATTCAGTTTCATTAATAGAACTCAGTTTAGTTCTACATATATTAGGACTGTTAGCTATAGTCGCTCAGCTCAGTATGGAACTCAGCTAGTTCCATCAGAATCAAGACTGTTAGATACAGTCACCCAGCATAGTAAAGAATTCAGATAGTTTTTTAGTATCAGTGTACTTAGTTATCAATTATCAGTAATATAGTATCAGTAACCTCAGATATTAGTTACCTATAAACTTTGTAATTCTATCATCAACAGACTCAGTTATTTAGTATCCTAGTATTAGTGTACTCAAATGTCAGTACATTAGTATTTAGTATTATCATAACCCCAGTCTCAGTTTATGTATTCATGCATGTATTTCTCACGAGTTCATGTTCATGTCATCAGTCATTTATTATTGTTCATGGATATGAACCATAACATTCAACTTACTTCACTTGCATACCAGTATATTCAATCGTACTAATGCATTTGCGCTATGGTGTTTTATACCATAGGTTTAGAAGCATGACCTCTCGAGCATCCTTAGTAGATTAGACGTTTAGCAGCTAGACTAGCAGTGAGTCCTCATCATTCGAGGATAACACAATTATTTTATTACTTTATTATTTCAGTAGTTCAGAGTTAGTTAGGGACGTATCCTATCAACTCCTCAGATTTCAGATAGTTTAGAGGCTTTCAGACTACAACATGTTTTAGATAGTTTATTTTAGTTCTGGGTATTGTTCTACCCCATAGAGACATTGTTTTATATTCAGTATTAGTTAAGTTTTAACATTATTGCCTTACAACTTATATTCCATACATTTATAGTATATTATTCTTTGCTCAGTTATAGATATCAGTCATGGGTTAGCTTGTGGTCCTTCAGGTTCATGAGCACCATGTAACATTTTTGGTACTAGATTTGGGGCGTTACACACTCGATAAAGTCCCACTTTTACTTTGATTGAATGTCACTGATAATTGGCTAATCTTTTACTCCAGGTGCTTAATAGACATGGAATGACAGTCGAGTAATTGACTCATGATCGATAAATTACTATTTATCTCCCTAATTCTGGCATTAGTTGACTCCAACTTTTTAAATAGTTTAGCCATCATAGCCTCTATATAAATCTTCCCAAAATCATTCATCGCATTGTCATGGCTCCCAGGTGGTACATATAATCCAAGTCTATCATTCTTGTTCATCAAGATTCCTTGGTCATGATCTCTATAACCAGCCTTCTCATAATAATTCTGACCTTGGTTTCCCTTGGCAACTGGCCCAAAAACTCCTAGTTATTCAAATAGTTTTTCTCCTTCATAGAATCAAATTTAGCTCCCCTACTATGCAACCCCACAACTTTAAACTTCTCTACCTTCCCTGAGAGAAAACGATTTGTAAGAAAATCTACCTATGTCTTCATGTGAGCCATATCTTGATCATATTCCTCTTCTTTTTGGCATTGCTCCGCTGTCACCCCACTCGAATAAGTATTGTTTGCTACTTCAGAATCCCTGGTAGGCCAAGCTCTACTTGTCTTAGTAATTTTATCCAACATATCTATAGCAACAACAAAAGTGAGATTCATGAAGTCTCCTCCTACAACATTGTCCATAGTTGGCTTTGTATTTGAATTCAAAGCCCTATAGAATTTCTCTATCAAAAAATGCATCAATTTTTTCTTGAACCTCACCCATTTTTCATAAAGAGTCTCATTAGGTAGTTTCTTGAAGTTGCTGATCTCATCCCTCAATTGTAACACCTTGGAAGGCGAAAAGAACCTTTCAAGGAAAGCTCCTTTGTAACACCCCGTAAATTTTTTCGTACACTTATCGCGATTATATGGAGTCCTAAAGGCTTGCGTATGGGTTAAATTAAATTTATGGTGATCGGAAGTATCCCGTCAATAGTTGTATGTGTAGGTATTGGAATAAGATTTCCAACGATATAAAGTTTGCCCAAAATAGAAGAGTATTTCATATAAGCGCGCACATTCAAAATTTCAAAACGGTGGCCGGGAAGCCTGTGAACAGTAAATCTGCAGGAAAATTACTGCAGCTAGGCAATTATTTTTTTGGATCAAATTTAGACGATCATAACTCCTTGTACAAAAAGAAATGTGTGAGCTGATATATATAGACGAAAATATCCAAGAGTCTTCTTTCCGATGAAATTGGTTTCATCCAAATCCAATGTCTGAGTAAGGAGCTATACCCGTTTTACTACAGCCTATCAAAAAAAAAATAGAATTGTGGGACAGATTTTTGGGTCAACTTTAAATGACCATAACTCCTTGTACAGGAAGAACTGAGTGGTATACTTTATATTAAAATGAAATCCCTTTGAATTATATTTCCAATGCAACTGGTTTCACCCGAATCCGATACCGGAGCAAAGAGTTATGATCGATTTACTTCAGCCTGTCAAAACTGTCCACTGGGGACAGATTCGGATTTATTTAAATTTTTAGGGAAAAATGGTCATTTTCTATTACCTCTTGGACGAAAATGGGTCTTTATAAACCTACACTTAGCCTCATATATATCATATACCATCCAATTATTAAGAGAAGGTGAAACCCTAGCCTAATTTCAACTTCAAATATTTTGTGATTCAACCGTAGAAAATTCGAATTGGTTCCGTAGTTGTGTTCACCATCTCGAAAGCTTCGTGAAGCACCCCATGGTTATGTAAGGAGGATTATAAATACAAGAGTTCATTGTTAAGGTATAAATATTGTTAATTCTTGATTCTTATCCATGAATAAGTATTGATAAAGGATTATGAGTATTATCTTGATGTTGGAAGATAACTAGAAACATAGTTATGAATTGTTTTGTATAAATTGTTAGTAGTAAATTATGGAAGTTGTTGTATTGGATTATGGAGGATGAATTGAGGTGATATATCATTATATTAGTGGTTATGTATGCCCAGTGATCATGTTGGTATTGGATGGTGATTAAGAAGGGAAATAAAGGCTAAGAGTGATGTTGGGGGATATTTCATGAAAATGCATGATATGTGAATGTAATAAGAGTATAAGAGGATGTATGTAGCACTCTTATTGATGAGTTAAAGGATTACTTCCTATACATTATTTGGTGAAGTTAATACCTAAATGGTAAGGTTTGGGTGCTAATACTAGTTGCCACAAATGACTTATTGTAGATAAGTGTTCGAAGAGTACGGGAAGTCAAGTTGGACTTGTATTGAAGTGGTTATATCAAGGTATGTAAGACATACTCTATCTAATATTTGGCATGAATAATGACCCATGGCACTCTCAATTAAGCTTCCAACATTGTCCTACGACACATGACACATAATAACATCATATGATCTTCGACACTACCAATTGAACTTATTTTCACTTTTAAGATGTCCGGCTAGTCAAAAAAATGTCCATATACTATTGTTGACTCCGAAATGGTTTAATGAGGTATCCATGATTCTCTACTTCATTTTCATGATATTGATTACCTATTTACATGTTTTCCTATTGAGGTATCATGGTTTCAAGTTCCATAAGGTGTGACCACAAAGTAACCAATCTCAAAGATTAATTGAATTAAGAAATGGAATGTCTTTATTTTAAATTGATGATATGATGTATTGTATTAGTACCATTGATCAGTTGGCCATTGTATTATAAAGTTTATGTATATATGTTATTCTAGGGGTGGTCCCTGATATATTGTATTAGTACCACTGATCAGTTGGCCATTGTATGACATATGTTATGTATTGATAAGGATTCGGGAATTAATGATATGAAAGTAATGTGCAGGTATCCCATCAGCTCTTTTAAGTGTGGTCTACTCATACTGTTTATTTACTGGTATCTGGGTTCTGTTGATCTTTTGTATCTCATCTTGATACTCACTGCCTTACATACTCAGTACATATTTCTGTACTGACGTCCCTCACGGGGACCCGTATTCATGCCTGCAGGAACAGGTACTTTAGGTCGTACACCTCCACAGTAAGAGCCAGGACATTCTGTTGTTAGTGGTGAGCTCCAGTTGTTTCGGGGCATCCCAAGTCGTTTCTATATGTATTTTTGGTATTTGTATAAAAGTCTTTTGTGGGCGGGAGTTTGTCCCGACCCTAACTCAGTTGTGTATCTATGTAGAGGCTTTTGTAGACATATTCTACAGCCATAGGAGTGTTTTGTTGATAGACGTGATGGCTCTGACGGCCAATTACTGTTTATATATATATTTATGCGTGTCTGCTGGGCTGATACAGGTACTGTTTTCTTCTATTTACAACGAAGTGCTGCCCAAATTTCTAATTTTCATAAGTAATGTAAATGTGAAAGTATAGGTTATGAACGGGTTCTCCCGGGCCTCCTCGGCTACGGGTGCCAGTCCGCTCCAATGGGATTTGGGGTATGACATCCTTTTAGTTGCCTCCGGTTTGTTATAGAATAAGGTACCAGCATATTTAGCCATAAAATTACCCCCCCAGACAGATATAAAGAAAATAACCTCATATGGTTGACATTTTGTCCTACTCTAGGATTGTCGAATAACTTGTAAATATTGATGAAGTTCACCAGATGCATATTAGGATCATCCTTTGATAATCTACCAAATAACTATTTGAAGTTGAGTAGTTAGATCATTGTTCTCATGATATTAAATTTCATACCAAGAGCCAATGGTAGTGGAATAAATCCTTCTGTAGCGCCAACTCTATCCAAATTAGCATTATCATTATGTCTAGATCAAGCAACACTGTAGGCTATTGGTGTACTCTACCTCTAATTTATCAATTCTGATTTGCTAGTGAGGTGACATTTTTAGAACGTTGGTTGTGTATAGGATCAACTAACTCATCATCACCAAAGTCTTTATCATCCACATTAGGCACATGCTCAGATAGGTTCATATTAAGTTTGTTAATTTGTGCATTAGTCAAAGCAGCCAGTCTTGCATCCTCTTATTGGTCAGCCATGTTCCCTCTCAAATTTATTTAGGTTTTAGATTAAAAGGTAATAGTAGCTCACCTGACCTTTGGGTTCGTGACATGCATAATAAATAGCCTGTAAGAAACAAAAACAACAAATAAAGTAAAATTAGGAAACTTGATTAAGAGTCAATTAACGTGCATAAACTTAATTGACAATTGTATTCCCAAGAAACGATGCCAAAATTTGATACGCCTAAATTATAACTATCCTAAAAGAGTGTAAGTGGTCATTGACAAATATAGAACCCAACAAGGTTAGGGCCGAATCCCATAGGGAAGAAGGTGTTAGCTGAGTCTTATGATTATTAATGTACTATTAGTCATAGGTTTTCGATTATAAAAAGAGGGGTTTTTGTTGTTAAAACTATTGATTTGAATGTTTGAAGTGTATCAAAGACTAATGCTTCTATTGTAATGTCTAACAAATGAGAATTGAGAAACTAGGGTTATGATTAACAAAGTGTTTCAATGCTAGGGGATATGGTTTTACAAATTCATACATCAACAATTCCTGTTACTAGGACAATTGCATAATTACTTCCATCTACTCAATTTTCAACTTTCAGAGTGGATCCACTTCAATTCTCTCAAACTTAAAGTGATATATTAGTTCAACAACTAACTCCTAAAGAGATTAATCCAGTTAAGTCATCAATCATTAAATTATAGATTAAATACTCCAATTATCTTGTAACTATTTTTTTCCCAACATTAAATTCTTTGTTCAAGCAAGGTATGTTCATGGTCACATTCCTCAAGTTTACAACCAAGAGGAATAAAAAAACTAAAGATAAGTTTATGTAATTAAAATTATTTTCAAGAATTTAACAATCCCACAACCCTAATATTGAATTACACCAAGGCTCCCATAACCCAAGTTATGGGAGCTTTATCTACACATAATTAAGGAGAAGATGAAAATTATATTTCATAATTGATTCACAATCAACTTACAAATTGAAAGATATTTCTCCCATCCTAATTTTACAAGACAATATTTATGAAATCCCTTTGCTCTTAACTTATTTCTCAGACACTTTATGTTACAATGCAGTAAAATAACAACCCTATTCTAACCCTAAGATGGGTATTTATAAGCTCCCAAAAATTTGGGATTCAAATTTCAAATTTAGACTGTTGTATCATCACCAACGGTTTGACTAATGGGTCATCAGGATTGTAACAGTATGTCTGCTAGGTCATCGGTGGTTATCCAGTGTGATTCTTTCTTTTTGTTTATGGCGACAAAGTAAACAATGGTCCTTTTGGGCTCTAAAGGTCAATCATACTATTTGTCCTTGAGACCAAGCTTGTACATCATTCTGCTTAAGGTACAATGACTAGGTCGATGGTCTATTGCACGTGTGATAGTCAATTTCTTGGCCAGTCACCCTTTGTTTTGACTCCTTAATATTCTAATTAAGTTCTAACGATCAAGTTGGTTGTCTGGTGTGGGTGTGATGGCCAGTCTCTTTGATTGTCTCTCATAATCTAAATATTCTACTTTCTGACCAAGAGGTGATGGCTAGTATCTCAGTCCATCAGTTTGCTTGTTGCTGTCTGCCAGAATCTATTATTTCAAGTTATTCTTGATCCTGAGTATTTTATCAAAGGACAAGTAAAATAAGCATCAAATGCCTCAATAGTTTCTAAAAAATAATTATCCCTTGTAAGAGATGCAAATTGTTCCGTCAAATGTCAGAACATCAGTCGACAAGGTTAAAATTGTGGTTATTGAAAAATTGCCTCCGCCAATTTATGTGATGATCATTTAGAGTATCTTTGGTTATGCAGGATTTTATAGGTGATTCATCAAGGACTTCTCTAAGTGAAAATTGTTTGAGAAGGAGGTGAAGTTTATATTTGATGATGCTTTTCTTAAGGCTTTTGAGTGCCTTAAAGAGAGATTGATTTCAGCTCCTATTAAAGTGACCTTTAATTGAAACTTACCATTTGAAGTGATGTGTGAAGCTAGTGGCAGTCTTAGGCCAAAGGCAAGAAAGGATACTTCATCTCATCTACTATTCCAGCAAAGCACTGAATCTTGCACAGAAAAATTACACAACGACTAAACAAGAATTTCTTATAGTGGTTTTTGCGTTTGAAAATTTTTGGTCTTACTTGATTGGTACCAAAGTCATTTTGCACACTGATCAGACTGCTCTTAGGTACCTTATGAAAAACAATTCTAAGCCGAGGTTGATTCGATGGGTGCTTCTACTATAGGAATTTGATTTAGAGGTTAAGGATCAAAAGCGAACTAAAAACCAAGTTGAAAATAATTTCTCCCACCTAGAGGAGGAGGTGATTCTAAGACTAGGGGATGAGCTTAATATTGGATGATACTTTTTCTGATGAGCATGTCTTGGCAGTATCATAAGACCTAATTCTTTGGTTTGCAAACTTTGCCAATTATTTGGTAAGTGATTTTATTCCAAAAGATGTGTTATTTTAGTAGCGAATCCAATTTATACATGAGGTGAGAATTTCTGTTGGGATAACCAACTTTTCTGGGTGTTTGCTGATGGTGTGATTTTGAGGTACATTCTCAAAGTAAAGATGATGAGTGTTTTGGAGGCTTGTCATTCCTCTCTAGTTAGGGGTTATCATAAAGGTTCTCACATTGTCCATACAATTTTTCAATATGGTTACTATTGGTCGATTATCTATAAGGACGCACATGATTATACTCAGTTTGTGACCATGCCAAAGGAAGGGCAATATCTCACAAAAGCATGAACTTTCTATGATGCCCATTCTTGAGCTTGAGCTGTTAAATATGTGGGGTATGGATTTTACTAGCCCATTTTTTAGTTTTCATGGGATGAAGTACCTCTTGGTGGAGGTCGACTACGTGTCTAAGTGGGTGGAAGTAATTACGCATCCCAACAATGAAGGTAAAAGTGTCACAAAATTCTTGAAAAAATATTTTCTCTAGATTTGGTACTCCATGAGCTATCATAAGTGATGGTGGGTCTCATTTTTTTTTTTAATTATCTGTTTAAAGCCTTACTTGAGACATATGGTGTGAAGCATAAGGTGGAAACACCTTACCATCCACAGAAAAAGGGGAAAGTAAAGGTCTCCAATCTAGAGATAAAGTCTATTTTGGTAAAGACTGTGAATGACAATAGGACTAATTGGTTGAGAAAGTTAGATGATTCATTATGGGCCTATCAAAAAATGTACAAGAACCCACTGGTGCACCTCCGTATGAACTTATGTATTCCAAGGAATGCCACTTTTCAGTTGAAATTGAGCATAAGGCAATATGGGCATTGAAAAACCTGAATTTTGAGTAGAGTGATACTATACACTTGAGATTGGAGAAGTGAATGAGATGGATAATTTTTGCCTCAGAGCCTATGAGAGTTCAGCCTTGTGCATGGAGAGGATTAAATTATACCATGATAGGAGATTAAGCAGAGGGAGTTCCAACTCGATGATTTGGTTTTGATGTATAATTTAAGACTTTGTTTGTTTCTAGGAAAGTTGAAGTCAAGGTGGTATGGACCATTCACCATAGTAAGAGTATTTCCACATAGTGCAATTGACATACACCGAGATAGTGATATCCCATTCAAGGTGAATGGACATTATGTTAAGCATTATATGGGAAGCAGGAAGAGATTAAAGTGTGTGAGAATGGGGGACTTGATAAATTCTAAGTAGTTAAGGGAGTTGAATCATGCTGCAATATTAAATAAGGTACTTTATAGGAGGCAACCCATGGGATTTTTGGTGAAGTCTAAGTACCCAACATAGCCACGTTGTGCCGCGACGTTAAATCAAGAGTTCTTTGGGAGGAAACTGAAGGCTTAAGTGTTAACTTTGTTCTGTTTTGGTTTAAGGAAAAGGAAGCATGAGGAAATTACTGGATTAGGAAACATTGGAAAATGCAGACAAGTCAAGATAAGTTCACTCACGAGTGTAGTATACAAGTCATGACTTCAACCCACACCATATGGACTAAACTCTGAGAATTAGAGGGAACTTTCTACTCTCTAAATTTAACTCACGAGCCCAACCCATGAGTCTCGAGTCTAATGAATGACATGAATTGATTTGTAGAAATTAGAAGTTCCCAATAGGTTTCAAAACTTGGACCCACGAAATCAACCCATGGGTCATGAGTCAAACCCATGTCTCATGGGTATGGGTGTCAGATTCTGACGTATGGATCAACCTAGATTCGTGAGGTAAACCTACAACTCGTGGATTATCACTGGGACCATGTAATTCCAAATTTATAATTTCATTAAAATGTCTTTGACATATATGATCCGAACTAGATCAGGAATTTTGCCTTAATTACAAAACAACCGATCCAAACCCTAAAAAAATCAAACTTCTACTCAAATTCAAATAATAATATTTAAGTTCAACCACTCCTAATCAATATCAACTCTTTACCCTACTTCAAATAACTATCCTTGTATGTACTAAGGCCCTAAATTATGCAAAATCAATTGTTTCTTCTTCTTTGATCTTAGTCTGAGAGGTAAATTTTTTAATTTTTAAAATTATGTGTTTATTAGTCTTGCTTAAGGAGAGTTAGAACAACACTTAAACAAAATAGAAATTGATTGAAACTCAAAATTGTGGAATTAAACTAAATCGTGGGAGACTTTTGATCAAAATTGAACTGACTAAGTGGAATATTCTGCAAAGTGGAATTGTATGTCTAAGAAAAATAGTAAGCCCTTAGGTTAGAATTCACAAGCCCGTAAAATCAATTAACCCTTAGGTTAGAACTCATGATCCCAAGCTATGAATTATGAATTGTATTCATGAGTCATGGATTGGACTCGTGTGAATCAGACATGAGGTTCTAAAATTTAGACTCAGAGTTTGATTCCCAAGAACGCTAGTCATGACTTGTGACTTGAGTCCATAAGTCAAGGATTGAACTCATGTCCTGACTTCTCCGTTTACGAGTCCAGTCCACAGTTCCTGACCTTTGTCCATGAGTCGTGAAATAAACTCATGGGTTGAATTTGCAGTTTATCTTATTATTTTTAGTATTTTTTAGTTAATATGGTTTGATTACTGACGATTCTCCACACAAGTACCATGGCACAAAAAAGGGCATATAATCTAGACTGAGAGATGAATATCTCAAGTAGAGTGGGTCCGTATAGGAGTATTCCATTGATAGTACATCATTGGTACAATACTAGATGATGTGCCATGATTTTATAGAACTTTTGATGCTAAAAGATAGACACAATGCAAGTACTTAGGCCTGTTTTGTTTGATATGATTTTTTTTGTGTTTGTTTGGCAAGAAAATAGGTTTTTGGAGATGAAAAAAATAAAAAATTATAAAACGTGTAGTAGGTGACACTTACGGCCGGCAAGTAGTACCTACAAAGGGCGTTGGTCCCCATGCAAGTACCAGAAAAAAAAGGTTCTAAGAAGCTTAGAATTGAAGTTTGTATGAAATTGATGAAGGTCTATCTAATCCACGTAAGTGCCACTTACATCAACATAAGTTGCCACATAAGTTTCAGAAGGGAAACAACTAAGTACCTGAAGTCTGAAGCTTGTACCTGATAGCTACGACGAGGATACTTAGGGGCCATAAGTACTACTTACACCCCATAAATACCTTTTTAAGTGGAGACTTTTCAGCAAGAAGATTTCCTATTGCTTACGACCTACTGAGGGGCCTGTAAGTACAACTTATGAGTTGTAAGTAGGTCCATAAGTGACCACCGCCACAGTTTTCCTGATTTGTTTTGGTTAGGATTTTTAGGGTTCTTATGTAAACTATAAATAACCCTTTGATTTTTGGTATTATTTTACGTAATATTTACATTCACAAACATATATTGATTCTAAGATTGACTTTTGATATTAGAATCCCTTTGTTTAGGATTTTACGATTGATTATTAATTTGAGAATTTGGGTTTTATTCTTAAATTGTTGTAAGATTTTTTCTATGATTTCCTTTATGAATTCCATGGAGCTTCTTACTAACACGAGAGGCTAAAACACCTAACTAGGGTTATGGGAACCCTGACAGAATAACAAAGTAGAGAAAGTGTGAGGTCCTTCTAAATCAGTGTTTAGGCATGTGTTGTGATCTTCATCGAATTGTTTTCTCTCTTAAATACTACAGAGTTAAGGACTTTCCTATATTTGAGATCATCTTCACAAGAGAGATTGAGATTATGAAAAGAAGATTAGAATAGTAATTTGAGGCTACCAACCCTCGTCTAATTAACTTGATACTCAAAAGGTAATAGTGAAATTGGAATCAAAGACAAGGGTTAGTAAGGTGATACTCTAAGACTCATAAGGTAAGGAGTAAAATTTACCACGGTGTTTACAAGTAGGTTGGTGATACCTATCTTGTCAAATTTTGCATAAAGGGATTTGGGATAGTCAGATTAAGCATGATAAGCCTATGGAGTTTGGAAGCCAGAGGAAATACAATCCTAGTTTTCATCTCATATTGATTTCAAACAAAAGCAATCTATACTTATTACTATTTACTACAAAATCCCCCTATTTACTTTCCTACATTTTTCTAGCTATTTCAGAAAGTTCATGAGAGATATTTGTCCTATTCCATATGGGTTCAACCCCAACCTTTGTTGGGTTACTATAATATGAGAGTGATCGCATTATATCTTCTTAGAAAGTATAGTTTGGATGACATCACCATACACGACTCTAGACTCAAAGATATGTAATATCTAAGGCTACCATATAGTCGAGATCTCATATAGGTTCTAATCCTTCACCACCGCCAACTTCTTAACCTAAACCTTAAGCCTTGCCATCTCATATTAGCTCTGCCAAGCCTTAGATTTATAATGTATGGAGGTCATTACCACACTCTTTTACACCTCCCTAGTTTGATGAGAGAACAGATGTATCTTATTCTAGTAATAGTAATGAGGAGATAACTATCCCCTAATATGAGAAAGGGTGAAGTCTAAATCCAGTAGAGAATATAAGGAGATAGATGCTTCCCAGTCTGACAAAGAAGCAGAGTCTTTAGAGGGTAAGGAGGATGCCAAGATGCCACTGTATCAACACCAGTCACATAGGTATAAGAATCTACACACACCTCTATTATACCAGCAACTCCAGTTATTCAGAGTTGGTGTATGAAGGACATACAAAGCATATATGACAGAGATAGTGAGATTACTGATTTAGGTAGGCCTTGACAGAGCATAGTTGAGGAACCCCGCATTGGGATTGTATCTTTGGTAGATATTTTAGACCTTAAGTCCACCTTGGATATATATAGGCCTGGATGGATGGGTGATCCTGTTAGATCCTATGGACCAAAGGTAGTGTGAGTTCTATGCTTCCTATGCTACCTCTATTGACTTGATTACACAGCTGGGGAAAAGATCTCAGGACCAGCCTCCATTGGCCCATACACTAGTCAGAGGTACTCGGGTTGACTTCTTCAAGAAGATGATTTGGAGATTCCTATTTGGTCTAAATTTATAGCAGGTTAGAAAATACTGCTAAGTTTAATTATAGGATAAAGATAGTAATGAAAAGGAGTATGATGAGGGATCCAGAATAATAAGAGCAGTAGAGAGAGTTGATAGGATAGGTGGCTCGACAGATTACTGAGAGAGGTGTATATGCTCCTTGGGTAAAGAGAAGGCAAATATTAAAAAACTGACCCTGCAATTCACACATAAGTTTTGGTAGTCCATAGTTTGGCATAAATTATGCCCCATAACTATGGATAATACACTAATGTTGGACCAGGTAGTACTTGTAGCTTGTATCATAGCTCGATATGATATTGACTTCGTACGGTGGATTCAAGATGAGATACATGAGAGAGAATTTAGACAAATTGCCAGCATTTCATCCCCTGCTTGATTTAGATACTATGTGATGCAATGAGAGTGCCAGCCTTACCAGACATTGATCATCATATTGAGGTAACCCGATTGGCTGAGGTGGGGTTGATCCATGATGATGCCTACCAAATTACACAGAAGAAGGCACAATTTTCTACCTCTTATAGAGTTGATATTTTTTAAGGTCCTTTAAAGTCAGTTGGGCTATTTGAGAGGATAACATTAGCTGGTGTTATTGAGACAACATCCAGGTGATAAAGACTTCAACAACTACAGGTAGAGAGGGGCCACAGGCACTTTAATTTCAACCCATATTTCTATAGTTCTTCCTCGACTTCCTACTTTAGGCATCATGATAGTCTATTATGAGTTCTTAAAGTAGTTAGTGGATAGGCAACAGGAGTAAGTAGAGAACCAGAGGCACACTAATACCCAGTTGGTCAAGTTTCTAGGTTAGACTCATCCTTGGGTGAGGACTACTTTGGAGAAATCAGAGGTGTAAATTGAGTTTAGGATGATGGCTGCTATGGACCTATTTACTAGAGAGTTGCATGGGAATATCAACATTTTTAAAACCCAACTTGGAGAGAGACTCCATGAGGCTTAGGTGCCTGATTTATTAAGTCTGCGTGAGGAGGTGGCCACTTTGAGATCTGAGGTCCATAAATTATCTGAGAGCCACATTCCTATTATTCCTTCTATTCCATAGCTATTGCTTATACCAATATCATTGATTTTTATCTTTCTTTGTTGATGATGAACCTCAAACTTTTAGGGTCAAGAGAAAATGAGAGCCCACTGAGTAAAGTGGTAGTTCAGATGAGTTTGAGTGGGACATGAAGAAAGAAACCATGACCTCTATTATCCATTTCTTGGTTGATCAGAGTGAGAGAAAGTAGTACATATTGGGATCCTGTTCTAGTCAGCCATCACCTCTACTTCCTGGTGGTATGCTCGATGTGCCTCTTGATTCCCCAGCTATGGTAAAGGCTACATCCCAAACCTAGAGTGTCTTTGGTATATCCCTAATCATATGTGTTATTTTATTTTCTTAGTATGTACAGGGGAAAGTGCATCAACTTTTAGTTGGGGGTAAGGGTGTACCAACTGCTCGTAATTTTTATTGTCATGTCTTTTTTCCCTAGAGTGTGCTAGCATAATAAAGCTGGAATGTTTAGGTTATTGTGTTATTCGTTATATATGCTATGTTTGTTTTGTTTGACCACGAGAAAAATAAGGAACTTTGTTGCACTCAAAATTTGTGTGTGTTTAATGTGTTTTTTTATGTATAAAATAATTCCCCCCTTTCTATGAATTGTGTTGTGAAGATATGAGGTTATGAAAACTATTGAAACTTATCATGGCATTTGTATTAGGGAGAAAATAATCATAGCCTAGCATTGCATAAAACATATAGGTAGTATTTGATAATGTACCCCTGTGCGATGTGTATGCGAAGAGTTTACTTAGTTTGCGTTATGTGTGTAATTCAGAACAAGCTCGATTAGTCTTGCCTTTATTGTAGGATAGTTGGTAGGGATATGATCATAGGCCATGTTTGAGTAAGTCCACGTTTATCTTAAACTACCAACCAAATAAATGTTAGTATCCCTGGATCCCGTGTTTGAGCCTAAAGTGACCTATTTTTTTGTTTAACCCATTTACCTTCCCATTTTAATTACAATGAACCTCTTTTGACCCTGTTTTCTACTTGGAAATTGTGTACCTCAACTAAGTCAAATTGCCTAAGTTGAGGGTGGCAATCACAGGGGTTTGTAGTTGTTGACGAGTATGAAGAAGAAGTTGAGAAAAGAAAATAATGTAGGGTTGGATATGATAGAAAAGATAGAAAAAGAAAAAAAGAGAAAAATAAAAATTAAAGGAAAGAAAAAGAGAATAGAAAATAAATAATAAAAGAAAAAAATGAAGAAAACTACACCCAATATGAAAATAAATAAAGGAGAAAAAGGGAGAATGAAAAAAACATGGTTGAGTAGTGGAGCCAAAAATATAAGTATACGTACATTACAAGTTGAGAAAATTCCTATAGTGATCCCAATCCAACTGTCCAAAAAACTAAGGCACAAAAAATAAGGGCAAGCCTATGGTATTTCATGCACATTGTTTGAACTTATTTGTGAGAGCAGGTATTTTGTGTAGTCCCAGCCTTGATTTTCATAATGATACTATTAGAGTATGAGATTTTGTTGCTGTAAGGGTACATGGGTTGCATTGTCACCTACTTATTTGTTCAGGTAATGTCATTTGGATACATGCGTGGTTGCTTACTGCTAATGTAATGTCATCACTTAATTCCTTTTGTATCATGATATTGTGCTACATGTACACACAGTTGTTTTGAAAGTTTTTCATAGGAGGGGGTTGAAAATTTGAGCTAAAACTAAATAAATTGACTATCTTAGGTGTGTTAGGCCTCTTTTAGTTATGAATCGTGGTTGTTTATTTTATTTTAGTTTCCTGAGTAAATGAAAATGTTCGAAGTTGAGGGTGTTGATTTTCCATGATTTTATGGAATTGTCAATATTTAAAATAAGAAAATTATGTAGGAACTTAGGTATTAAATAGAGGTAGAATAGACAGAGTTCAATGATGCCCCGCTTATAAGTACCTACCAGCTTATGATGAGCGAAAAAAAGTCCCGTGGCATGTTGAACCTGTTGAGTCAGGAGCTATTATTCCTCTTGAACTACACCAAGGAGTGAAATTTAATATCTCAAGTTCTATGATCCAATTGCAAAATCGGAAGGGTGTATTTGTTGGCTTGCCAACGTGCACATTATCAATTTTGTAGGAATTTGCACTTCGTATATTTTATTGAGGGTGAGTCAGGTAGCATTGAGACATAGGTTGTTCCTATTCCATCTTATTGGGAAGCCATACTATGGTTAGGAGAATTACGTTGTGGGTCCATTACTACGTGGAATAAGTTGCGAGTATAATTTTTTGTCTATTTCTTCTCGCTTTCTAGAATTCTCCAGTTGAAGGATGAGATCTACAATTTCAAGTAGTTGCATTTAGAGGACTTGTATGAAACTTTTTAGCAGTTCAAGAAAAAGTTAATGATGGAGCTCAATCATAGGATTTTAGGAAGGAGCTTACTTGAGATTTTTTATAGATCATTGAATGCTAATAACAAAGCTATTGTGGATACTATCACCAATAGAGAATTTATGAGTTTACATTAGGAGGTAGCTGAGGATTGGGTACTTATGATATAGGTGCAGATAGTGAACAAAGACTCTTAGATGGGATAGTGGCTCAAGAGGTCGCATAATTAAGAATGAAGATTGGGGTACTAACCAAGAATTTTGTAGCTTTTAGAGCAAAATAAGTTAATGTTGTGGGTGCACAAGGTAAAACTCGTAGGGAATATGATTATGATGCTGATGAAGAGACAAACTATCTTGATTGAGAGTTAATGGGTTTTTGAGCAAAGGGTCAAGTGTCTTGAAAAACACTTGGAAATTGAGGCAAGGGAATCAAGGTCAAAAGTATTATAAGGACAGATATAAGGATTGAAGTAAATAAAGAGATAGTGACTTAAGGAGGAAGGATGACTATAAAGAGAAGAGTGGTGCTTATGTTCCACTAGAAAACCAAGATGCTAATTCAAGGATAGAGGCATTTTCGAAAATCATGAGAGTTTCCTTAAGGAGATTAAGGTGGATATTGCAGGATTAAGACAAGAAGTGGAGTCACCCGCTACTGCGATCAAGCAACATGAGTAGGAATTTGGTCAGATGTTAGCAACCTTCAATCAGCATCAACTGAGTACTCTTCCAAGTAACAATGTGTAGAATCCAAATAATTATAGTTAGTGTTTGTCCATCCCCACTTAGAGTGGTAAGGCTAATATTGATCCTCCCATTCCTGTAGTTTATGAAGCTCATGATAATTTTGTAGATGTTGATGATGTACTCGAAGTAAATTCTGAAAAGTTGATGACTGGGGATGAGTCACCACAAAAATCAATGGATATTGATAATAGAGTAGAGAAGGGCAAAAGAAAGGGTAAGAAATTTGAGCCTATAGTGAAGACCATTCCATGGCCTCCTCCTCCTTTTCTTTACAAATTTAAGAAGAAGCAAGAGGAAAGAAAGCATTAGAAGATCATATCAATATTAAAAGAACTATCTGTTAACATTTCTTTTCTGGAATCATTGGAGTAGATGCTAGGGTATGCTACCAATTTAATATTCCACGTACTATTGGGTCTTTCAATTTGCTCAAGAATTATGTGATTTGGGAGCTAGTATAAATCTAATGCCATTAGTGGCGTATAACTAGTTGGGATGGGGGCACCTAAAACCAACATTCATGAGATTATTGATGGCTGAGCACACTGTGTAGAAGATCGTTGGTATTTTATGTGATGTGTTAGTGACACTGTCCTCATTTATATTTCTAGTTGATTTTGTGGTCCTTGACTATGAGGTGGACTTTGAAGTCTCTATTAACTTATGTAGTCCCTTCCTAGCTATGGGTAGGGCATGGGTTGACACGGAGATGGGGCAGATGAAGTTCAGACTCGATGACAAATAAGTAATTTTTAATGTGTCTTAGTCTATGCGGAAGCCAAAAAATATGTAGGTGGTGTTTATGATAGACACTATTATTAATGGTGCATTGGTTGTACCCATTGAGGTAAGACTTGGGATTGAGGCACTAACAATGGTTATCATGAACTTTGAAAGTGATAACATTGATGAGTATAATGAGATGGAGAGCGCACTATATGGTAAAGGTTCTTATTCTTATGTTCTAAAGAAGTTAGATCTTGATCTGAAGAATAGAGGTATTCCTCTAGCTCGACCATCTATTAAGAAGCCACTGGTCTTGGAATTAAAAGCCACCCTATCTCACTTGTGATATGTATTTTTGGGGGCTGACAATAATTTGCCACTCATTATTTCTGCCGATTTATTAGATACATAGGTTGAGGCATTGATCTTAGTATTGTAGAGATTCGAAAGGGCTATTGGATAAACTATTATAGACATTATGGGGATCCCGCCTGGGATTTGTACTCATAAAATTCAGCTTGAACCAGATTGTATTCCCTGAGTTGAGCACTAGTGATGATTTACCCCAACTATGAAAAAGGTGGTGAAGAAAGAGATCATAAAGTAGTTAGATGTGGGCGTATTTTATCCCATTGCAGACAACAAGCAGTCAACTCAATTCAATGTGTACCTAAAAAAGGTGGGATCATTGTGGTCCCAAGCGAGAATAATGAGCTAGTGCCCATGAGACCATTTACTGGATGGAAAGTATGCATGGATTACAAAAGGATAAACACTTGGACTCTAATGGGCCATTTTTCTATGCCGCTTATGGATCGTATATTTGACAAACTTGTTGGCAGAGGTTGGTACTATTTTCTTAATAGGTATTTAGGGTACAATAAGATTTCTATTGACCTTGAATACCAAGAGAAAATTACTTTTACTTGCCCATATAGGAATTTTATGTTCAAGAGGATATCGTTTGGACTATGTAATGCTCCTTCCACTTTTCAGTGGTGTATGATGTCGATATTTTCTGATATGGCAGAGTACACTATAAAGGTTTTCATGGATGACTTTTTGGTAGTTTAAGACTTATTTGATGATTGCATGTCCTATTTAGCCAATGCACTCCAAAGATGTAAGGAATGTAATCTGGTGTTAAATTAGGAAAAGTTCATTTTATGGTGAAGAAAGGTATTGTTCTCGGTCACAAGATCTCAAAATAGGTATTTAGATGAATAAGGCAAAGATAGAGGTGATTGAAAAATTGCCCCCACCGGTGTCAGTTAAGGTCATCCAAAGCTTCTTAGGTCATATTGGGTTCTATAGAAGGTTCATCAAGGACTTCTTTATAATTTCTAATCCTTTAAGCAAGATCTTATATAAGAAGGTGAAATTTGTGTTTGATGATTCATGTCTCAAGTCCTTTTGGTACCTTAAGGAGCAGTTAATCTTAGCTCCCATTATTGTGTCCCTTGATTGGTCCTTGGCCTTTGAGTTGATGTGCGATGCTAGCAATATAGCCTTGGAAGATATCCTAGGCAAATGATATGAGAAAAACATTCACCCAATCTATTATGCCAGGAAAGCCTTAACCTCACATAGAAAAATTATACAGTCACTGAGCAGGAGTTACTCATGGTGGTTTTTTCTTTTGAGAAATTTTGATCTTACTTTATAGGGACCAAAGTCATAGTTTATACAGATCATGTAGAATTGAGTTATCTTATGTGAAATAAATATTTGAAATTGATGTTGATTCATCGGGTCTTCTTGTTGCAAGAATTTGACTTTAAGGTGAAATATAAGAAAGGCATGAGAACCTGGTTGTAGATCATTTATCTTTCCTTAAAAGGGGGATATTTTAAAGTCAGTGATGAGCTTGATATGGATGATACTTTTCCATATGAGCGGGTCTTGGCAACATATCAAGACTTAATCCCCTGGTTTGCTGATTTTGCAAATTTTTTGGCAAGTCATCTTGTCCCGAAAGATTTATTATTCCAGTAGCGTAAGTGGTTCATACATGAGGTAAGGAAATTTTTTAGTGATAAGCCTTATCTTTATCATGTTTGTATGGATGGAGTTATTCGGAGATATATACCTAAGGTAGAGATAAGTATCTTTGCACTGCTAGCTTCCTTAGATAATTGGCTACCAAAAGGACTAGAAATCAGGAACATCAATATGGTTAGGGATCATTAAGGTACGACCCTTAGCCTATTCCTTTCTGCCTTTTAGAATATCAATTAGCATATTCATTAGAAACCTTTCTTGGAAGACTCAATTCATTAGATAAGCCTAGTACATAATCACTGATAGGATTATTCCTGAAATTAACAATAATGTTTAGGTACTTTGAAGCAAGTTCATATTATAATACTAACCTCATTGCTCACTTAGATCAATCAGTTCAAGCATTGACAAACCCTTCTTGCTTCTGTGAAACTCACTTTGTTGGATTGTTGGAAGAAGATAAGCCCGTGTAAGCATTAGAACATGCATTCTTGCAATCTACAGACTTCTTATGGCTTTCTCCTGAAAAGACTAATCAATCAACCTTCTTCTTTGTTACAAAACAGACATTCTATTCTTTGCTTTCCCAGCACTGACCTCTCTAGTAGAATGTTAGAGTCGGCTCTACTTTAAATAGTAGTCTTTAAGTCGGTAATAGCTTTCACATCTCATATGACATCTGTACCAACAGACTTCTTCAAAAACCAGTAAGGTAAGTAGCTACTCCATCCGATCTAACTCCAAAGGATCCAGCTTATTTGTTGGATAGGTTAGCCCCTTCTCCTTTAGGAGATGCAGCAAGACTATGTTCTTATACGAGTTCCCTTCCTCAATCCACTCTAATAAAAAGGAAAGTACAGCTACTCTACTTTAGAGTAGATCCAGCTTCCCTCCGAGTTTTAATTAGGGTATGTGGTACTATCCTAAAATAAAGATCCTATCTTGCCGCCCTAAAATAAAGGGTTTTAACTATCTCTAAAGAGGCCTCCCCTTCCGTACCTACTCCACAAGGTCTCGCTCCTTTCACTTCCTCTTCAACAAGATATGAACCTTTTAGTGTCTATAGTGGCATACTTAGGTAATGAAATTATCGACAACCCTATCCCCTAACCCTTGGAGTGAAAAAGGAACATCTCCCTCAGAGTCTCCATCCGTTTCTTCTCCTTCTAGAGCCTCCCTCATCAGCCATGCAACAGACGAGACCAATTCTGATAATGAGGTTCTTTATTCTCCCCAGTCCCTATCTAATTCCACCTCAAATCCATTAAGAGTTCTCCCAATGAGCAGAAAGAGAAATTGGAGTTTCTATCTAAAAACCAGCAGAAGCATTGACGGGGGAAATCCATTTAGCATTCAAGAAAGGATTAGAGACAATTGATCCAGGAGGTAATATTGGCAAGATTCCCAATAGACAAATGGTGGAAGATTTCAACTAAGATTCTTCCCTTAGCCAATTATTAATCTATCCTTCTCATTGTCTTATCGTAAACTCCTATCCCTCCTGTTTTCTTTAAGGCTCTTTTCTTTTAAAGTAAAGACAAGAATGAGTGAATCGAGTTGATCGAGCCCATCTAATGGTAAAGGATTTGATAGCCTAGGAAATATCTATGGAAAGCTCTTTATGAGACCTCTTAAAGCAAGGTAAACTAATACCCCGAGAGCACAGCCCAAGCGTGAAGCTTTCCTTCTTAAAATAGTATGGTTTTCTCCTATTTGTCTAGCTCTTTCGATGGGATGCTATAGCATTTTCGAACTTCCCCCTTTATTAGCTTACCCTATCTCTTAAGGTAAGTAATTATGAGGGAATCAATGGTTATGATTTTGTATTACAGTCTATCCCCCATTGCTGGCTTGATTGAGGGATACAAATGAATAATATTACTAGAGTCGATAGCAACAGAATATCCTTCTCACTTGAGGGTGAGGACTGAAATTGTAAGAACAATCGATATTTCTTTTGAGGGAACAGAGAATACCAAGTGAAAAGGTGGTAGTTGACTATTAATAGAGCGTTCGATCCCTTTTTGATTTCTCTCAAACCTAGCTCACTTCATCGGTTGAGAAAGTATGATAGGGCGTCCTTCAATCCGTTTACTTTATTTGTAACAATTATTTTATCTCTTCTTTAAAGCCTTTTCAATTGGCTCTTTCTTCCTTTTTGGGTTTTAAAAAGGCTGGCTACTGGCCTTTTTCGTCTTTGTCTAAGGAAAAAGAAACCTTACTATTACTGACACTGGTATAGATTACAGACACATTTTGGTTTCCTTCTCGCCTGGTGGCCACAACCCTTTCCTATCAGCTTAGGTTTTATATAGTATAGTGGATGGTTTAGTAGTTAATTGATATCTCCTTTTTACTTGTACTTGGAGTCGTGTTATTGTTGTCTGTGCGGGCTGGTGTTCTTTTCAATCTTGCGATGAGCTTTAGCTGTTCTTTGTTGCTTTAAGCAGTAACATATTCTGTTGAAGAAGAAGCAGATAAGAAGCAACCGTTCTTTGTTGGACTCTCTCATACGAGATGTTCAACGTTATGAGGAATGTTAGGACTTCTCTTTACCTTTAGAAGGAACAACTATTATATCGACCTATGGTTTATCTAGTTCCAGATCAGTTAAGTAAGTTTTCAATGGTCTGATGTTTTTATAATCTGTCAGCCTCGCTACCTTTAATGCTATGCGATTGAATGTTTAAGTAGTTCCATCTTAAGTGTTGGTCTTTTTTGGAGTTGGTTTACCAGACCGAAAAGTGGCAAGAAATATTATTATAATTCCGAAAAGAACTTGTCGCGGGAGCAGCCAAAAAGGAAGAGACTCCTTCAACAACAAAGGAAAAAATTGCATAAGTAAAGAGAAAGATAGAAAGTCCTCTTGGGTGGCCGAGAGTGTTATGCAAAAAGGACCAAGGAGGATCCTATCCATCAGGGGAAGGAGGAGGAGTAGGAGCTAGCCTTAGGGGTGGAATCAAATTATTACGAGATAAACAATAAGACAAAGAAGAGCACTTAGATAATTCACTTTGAATGCAGGGAAGTCTGCTGGTAGGAATTCCTTAGGGAATATTACGGGTTTTCACCAAGGGGGTGGATCTAAGAGATTGCAGTGAAGAATTCATCTGAAACGAAAGACTAAGTCTATAGGCATTGTAGAAATTATAGAAAGTGCACCTAATCGCACTTCTCAGATCGCTTCAGTACGATCGTTCCCCCGGTGGGGGAGGTCTGCCAATGCAACAAGATAGAAGAGTCTGCTCCGCTGCATAATATCCTCAAATAAAAATCAACCACGACTACTATCTTTGGAAGAAAATACTTGAAGGTATTCACTCTTCTCCTTGTCTTCCTTTTTCATTGGTACTCGGGGAGAGAGAGGGGAGATTCTCAAAGGATTCGTTACCGCGTGCGATGGGAGGAGGGAGCCCTCCTTTGACCCTATTTACCCTATTCAAAGAGATAGGCAGTCAGCCATTCCCCAGCCGGAGGTTCAGCCGGTTCCGCGCACCATCCTGGTTCCAAAATTAGAGCACCCTCTTCTTTTAGATAGGAAAAGAAGAGCATAGCTTCAAACCCAACTAGAGTTCATCTTTCAAGAGAGGAACGAGGCCAGGCACCTTCAAATCTATCTTGGGATACTCAAAAAGTAGTTCCTGGTCGAAAAGTGGGTCGAGGCTATATTGGTGCTAGATGGTTTTTCCCCCAGATGCTTTCGCGTTGGAAGTGGGAAATCCAAAGCATCTTATTCCGTCACCCTACTCGGGTGGGAACTGGTATCACTGAAAATACCTTAAATAGGTATTTGGCCCATATGGACCGGCAGGGCACGCGACAGAGTCTACACTATCTAAGGGTGATTCGCACAAGCCTGTTTTGGGTCTGAATGGGTTTGGCTGGCATAGAAGTGTCTCGGGCGGGCGAAGGAGATGCATTTCTAGTACTGGTGGTATTGGACAAGCTCTAAGGGAATAATCTCTTTCTTATTGATGTATTTCTTTCCCATGATGACTAAGAATAGGAAAATCCAAAATTTTACTTCGAATTTCGGACCTCAACATCCTGCTGCTCATGGTGTTTCATGATTAGTATTGGAAATAAACAGAGAAGTAGTGAAATGTGTGAAAACACATATTGGATTGCTCAAGTGTGGCACGAAGCTGCGGATGCTGATTCGGCTCCTATGCCGCTAGCTATGACCTGCTTGGTCCCCCTCTCCCGACACGATGGAAGTTCTGTAGCACATAATGAGGACAAGTCTAAGGGGCTATTGAGAAACTCAAGCAAACCGTCTTACCTTATTCCAACATAGGGACAGAAGGAAGAAGGTTCTGAAGGTGGCCTCGTTATCCATACCTCCAGTCGAATGAATGGAGGACCGACCGACCCTGTTTTCACAAGCGTTGACGGGTTTTAGAGTGCCTGTCAAGGGCGCTAGTGCATACCCCAGGGTGATCATCACCACCTGAACCTCACTTCTCAACACAGTTAAATGTATAACCCGCCTATTGTTCCATTCAACTATATTTAATCCTTTAATCCATAGTAAAAAAGAATGCAGCAGCGAGGGACAACCCATCCATACATCCAGCGGGGAGGATGGCACTACTGGCAAAGACCATCTGGTAAAAATGCCACAGGCGTGAAGTGCGGTAAGCCTGCACTGGGGGAGCATACCATAGGGAGGAAAGGGAACCCGGACGGAGGAAGAGCCAGGGGACGCCGGGTTATTTGATGAAAATGGAAGGCTTTTCCCTATTAAAGAAATCCCTATGGAGTAAAGAGAAGTAGATGAACTCTTTGAAAAAGAGGGAGCGAGTCTATATAAAATAAAAAATAAAATAAAAAAATTCCATGAATAGATAGAGTCAATGGTACGACAGACAACGCTGCCTATACGTGAATTAGCTTTTGAGGTTGAGCAATCTCAATTTCACTACAGGATTTGTGAATGAATGTTAGGTTGCGCCACCTCGAATAGTGTGAGCCACATGCGGGGAGACCCACACGTATGATTTTTGGGGGTATCTAGTTAAAAAATCAGTCGGCGCCCACCCTACTAGAGGGACTGAGAAATTAATTGAGTACAAAACTTATCTTTAAGATTTACCTTATTCTGATTGTTCAGAGAGAAATCGTGGGTCACTGAATGAAGTCCTCCATTTCTTTAGAAGGTGTTGACCCACAGCGAGGCAGAGATGAATAAGTGACGTATGAAATATGGCGACGACAACAACATGTTGTAGAAGAAGATAACAAGTGGAGTTAACAGCCTACTAAGACTAACCTATCTACAACTACATCCCCGAGCAGCAATCATACAGAGGCATGAATGCAAGATGCTAGTGAAAAGATCAGCCGAACTAAGGCTAGTGATGCTTCCTTCCGATCGTGTCCTTTCTTGTGTGTCAAATATATAAAGCGAATGAACTGGAAAAGAATGGAAACTGGATCTATCTATTCTATGGTGAAGCATCCAAAGCATAATTGGACACTTACACGATCTTTGCTGAGAGACAGGAGTATTTGGTGGAACCGGTGAACTACACTTGCTTTTGGATAGATGTGTGGGACAGAGGGATCGTGGTACCTGCTGCCCACCCTTCCTCCTCTACTTTGAGAACCGCGTGAATAGAGAGTTGGAAGAAGAGAAGGAGGTCCATATACGAAGTCGTACACTTAATTAAGCAGTGCAGGAGACTAGGGAATGGGTCGAATAAACTCCTCTACGTCGAAAAATAATAGACGAAGCTTTACTTAGATAGGTCTTGGATTGGTATTTTTTTTCTTTGTTATTAGAAAGAAGAGCGTTTGGGTATGTTATAGAAATGGAAGGCGAAAGCATCGAATAGAAAAGAGAGGCAGCTCAGTAGGGAAAGAGAGGTGCCTGCAGAATGAAGGTCGCGTTAGAGAGAGTGATTCTCTGAGCCGATATGGATTTCCAATGCCTAGGGAAACTGTTCGAGATAGAGGATAACACCTTTTTCCCCTCTTTCTTATTGGAAGGGCAATCTTCTCTTATGGCCTTCACCTATCGCCTAGAAATAGAGAACCAAGCCCCTTTCTGATCCATTCATTTTTGCAAGTAGGGAGGATCCAGAGCATTTCTACCTCCTATTCGGGGATAGATGGTTGCGACCCACAAATACCTAACCTTTATTTTGCTCTTTCTTCATTTTTCCTCCACGAACGTGCCACTTAGGATCCCTACTCATATTCTAAAGGCGCTACTTCAATTCAACCGTAAGCCCCCCTTCTATTGCATAACTTAAAAAAGCTATAAATAAAGTACCAAAGTGGTTGCGAGAATGATACGCTTTGGTTACCGGCAAAGGCTTCCAAAGGCGACCAAATTTCTATACTAGTTATTACCTTACACTGCCATTTTTCCAATTATATTGAATAGTATGGCCTGGGGATAAGATAACTCAAGTGGGAGAGTCGTGTTATGGGTGATCTTATTGCACGGTTCAGAGAGTACTTGTGTATGTGATGCAAGTGAACATCTACAAAAAAGTTGTCGTAAAGTTTCATGCTTTGTTTTGTCACTGGCCCTATCTATGTTTCTATGATGGCCCAAGGATACGCTCATTTTTCAGCCGTAGATAGACTTTTGAGTTATGAGGTACCATTACGATCTCAATATATACGTGTGTTATTCCGTGAAATAACTCAAATTTCAAATCATTCACTTGCTTTAACTTCTCATGGTATGGGTTGTAAGAGCATCAACTTCATTCTTTTGGGCTTTTGAGGAGGGGGAGAAATTGTTGGAATTCTATGAAAGAGTGTCGAGAGCCAGGATGCATGCTAGTTTCATACGACCTGGTGGTGTGGCATAAGATCTACCTCTTGTCTTATGTAAATATATTGATTCATTCACACAAAAATTTGCTTCTCGTATCGATGAATTAGAAGAGATGTCAACCGACAACAGTATGTGGAAACAATGATTAGTGGATATTAGTACTGTCACTGCACAGCAAGCAAAGGATTAGGGATTTAGTTGTGTAATTTTAAGAGGTTTTGGGGTATGCTGGGATTTACGAAAAGCAGCAACTTACGATGTTCAAGACCAATTGGATCCTGACATACCAGTAGGTACCAGAGGAGAATTCTATGATCATTACTGTATTCATATCGAAGAGATGCGACAAAGTGTTTGGATCATTGTGCAATGTCTTAAACAAATGCCTAGTGGCATGATCAAACCCATTGATCGTAAGCTATGTCCTCTATCACGATATCGAATGAAACTATCCATGGAATCGTATGCTATATGAAACGTATATCATCGTCATTCTTAACCAAGACTCATGTAAGCTTCGTCTCAGAACCTTGTGGGGTTAAGAGAAAAGAATTCAAATGTTGGCACATCTCATTAAGCATGGAGAAGAATTGGGAACCCTAATTTTTTTTCTTCGGAGCCATTTATTTTTCCCTCCCCCAGCTCTGAGATATTGCTTTTCTTCCAGTTCTTTAGAAGAATCCGCTTACGTCTCCTTTCTTCATTGATTTAGGGGAAAAAACCGTCTACCATTTGGGAAACTAGACATCAAGTAAGTGGTTTGATGAGGATAACTAAGCTGACACGCTGGAGTTGGGTGCTGGCATAATAGGGTGGTGCCTTACCATACCGGAGGTGGACGTGCGGTAGCATCCGTGGTGGTTCTTCAGGATTCCAATATACTGCGTCCAAGATCAGAATGAGCTTATCGGTGGACCATTGCCATCTCATTCTTGAGTGAGCTGGAGCGTTACCATCTTATCCACTGAACTAGCTAGAATCCATTGCTTTGGGTCAAAGCACTAGAAAAAGAGGACCGAGAAATGTGGCGGAATAGGAACCATGGGACTCCCTACTATTAAAGAGAAAATAAAAGTGCGCTCCTGCGCACTAGCTGAAAAGGCCTTTTTCCCTTTTAATAGTTATAAATAAGGAAAGATTTATAGCTCCAAACTAGTCAAGGGGCTTTGATGCCCTTTCAATAGGTTGGGTTTCCTGATATGGGATCCTCGTAGTAGGCTTGACTAAGATCCTTCTGAGAGAGGGTAGTCTTCAGAAACAACTAGTTTGGAAAGCAAGAGAACGCTTTGCATTTTTTTCTCTTCTTCCCAGCCTACAAGTAGAACAAAAAGAGGGATTAATATTATTAAACCCAATGATAAATAACTAACACCTTCCTCATTGGGGCTCTGCGCCCTGGGAAAAGGCTGACACGATGGGAAACCGGCGACTAGTTGCAAAGCTCCAATAAGATATTGAGAGGGCTATCACAGTCAGGTGTGAATTTCTTACCAGAATTTGGAAACTACCCCTATTCCTATTTAGGGAGTTGAGGAAAAAAATGTCTTAATGAACTATTCGCCACACACCGACCATATTCACTTGCTCATCATAGAGGCTATAAGTACACAGTGCCCCCAAGTAGGCTATTTTTTCTGGAACACAGTCCGAGATAACCATAACTGTGTATACATGGAAATATATCTTCGATGTTGTCATTTTTAAATGTCCGCTTTAACCGCTCTTTCACCTGCCAAAGAGAAAAGATGGCTTAATGAGCGCAGATGAGGAAGCGTTAGCAAGAAAACCAATAATCTCTTTCTTGTCCTTCTAATTAAGGTTAAGGGGCAAAGAGAAGTGCTTTTGCTACTGAGAAAGTAAACGTTCAGCACGAAGGTTCAAGACTTAGCCGAGTGTTAGCAAAGCTAGATTCTCATAGCTAGGCGCTTTAAGTTAGCGAGGTGCTTTGAGATAGCGAAGAACTGTAGTAGCACCGAAGCCCTATGTGCTATAATGCTGAGCCAAGGATGCTCTCCCTTCTCTATAGAAGCATTCAACTGAGTTCTGAATGAATTAGCTCATTGGTAATGGCTTAATCTATAGATAAAAAGCCATATGATGGGAAACCACCATGTTAGGTTTGGAGAGAGATGGGACCAATTATATAATAGAGGAAGCAGATGGAAGATTTTTCTTTCAATATCCAGCCAAATAACTGCAGGATCATCGATCTAATCTACCTTAATTCAACATTTCAAACCTTATATAGAAGGTTTTTCCATACCAGCTCTTTTTACCTATACCGCAGTTAAAGCACCTAAAGGAGAATTTGGTGTCTTTCTCGTCAGTAATGGAAGCAATCATCCCTACCATCGTAAAATAAGAGCACCTGGCTTTGGCCATTCATAAGGACTCAATTCTATGTCCAAACATCACATGCCAGCAAATGTGGTCACCATCATAGGTACTCAAGATATTGTGTCTGGAGAGGTGGATAGATAGGACTACTAGTTGCTCGATCATGACCTTATCTTTATTGCGAGCTAAAAACCAAATTTATACACCCCCTTTCCTTATTGTTGGAGATTCTATCCAATTATCTGCCTCAATGAGGAAAGGAGTAAAGAAAGAAGAGTTGAAGATGTCTTAAGAGTAAGAGAAAAACCCCCTTATCTCGTGGCTAGGAACATCTATGTAGATGGGATTGGATTCATAGTGCCAGTTAGGGGTAGGTATAAATCTTCATTCATCTTTTTCGATCTTCCTTAGAATATCCATCATCTTGGTCTCGACCTTGGTGAGCTCTCCCTGATCAACAGTTCCTATTTTGCTGCCTCTTCGATCGTCTTCGACTCCCTAAAATGGAAGATTGGTGACCTAGATGGGCAGGTTCTTTCCTTACCTAAGCTGAGCCTTAAGTCCCTTCAATAATCCTATTTATCTTGCCTTATCTTGGGTACCGCAGTGTACTGATTATCCAATATATAATATCTATTCTAAAGATTGACAGGATAGATGGTCTCCTTTCCATAGATTTGATTTGGTTTAATTCTCAAGATTGAGCCCTTATCAGAGGCGTGCCTACTGACACCTGTCAAAGTTTTCAGCTTGCACGATGTCTCCTTCCATTTGCTCCAGCTATGAAATAAAATAATGGGCACAATACTTATCATGACAACATCACCGATCTTTCTTTACTTATGTCCTTCCCGAACTCATACACGGGGTGAGTCAAATCTTGGAGTAAGCTCCTTTCCATGGGCAATCTACTAAAGAGTTTAGGCCCCTAATTTGGTCTATGTCTAAGCTACTGTCATACTCAAAGGTCAGGGGCACAAAAAGTGGATGCAATCATCCTTAGAGGCGAGGGAAGGAAACTTGGGATTCTAGAAAAAGTGTTTTTTTTAAATATAGGCCTTCATATAGGATAAGATTTTCATTCCTCCTGCCAAAGCTAGAAAACAAAGGAGATCTCTCATTTTTCCAGCCTTTGTTTTTATTTTAAGGACATATAGTGTGTTCTCGCTTTTATGGGGAATTCTTGGAAAAATATAGTACAAGGAGGAAGTGAGGGTGGGACAAGTGAATCCGATGTGATGGAAGGATTGTTGCGTCAATTGAAACTAAGGCTTATGAAATTGAATTAGAAAGTCACATGTAAGATAAGAATGGAAGGAGACAACCAAAGCAGGGATTGATCTATTCCAAAACCACTAGGCAGGGACCTATTCCTAAGCCATTTTTAGTAGACGGACAGGGAAAAGGACTAAAACCATTCTTCGCAAGATGAGAGAAAGCATTAGATGAAGCCGACTTTGTCCATCTCGCATATCAACTTCCTCTATCGATAGCATATAGCCGCCCAACACAGAGAACAAACATGGTCGGTAGGTAATTAACCTTTATTTGGATAGCAGTATGGTACATATATCAAGATATAATCTTTGATTTTCCATCCCTGCTATTCAAAAGAAAAGAGGGAAATGAAAAGTTAAAAGCACCCTATAGATAAAGATTGAGAGCCTGTAGACTGGGGTCAAACCATATCCCCTTTCTGTTAATCAAGAGTGTGACGAAGTGAACCATAAATATTGTGCGGTAAACTAATGTTGTGAGGCATAGATAGCTGCACTTCTTGTTCTTTTTTCCCTTCAATTCTTTAAATCTTCTTTCAAGTCTCACTACCCCTTACTATAAGAAGAATGATGTACTATAAGAGTGAGGTGCAAGTGCTGTATAAAGTTCTGTTATCCATTATTCAAGCCTTTGTTTGAGTAGAGCTTTTTCTTTCCGGTAATTGTCAAGCACAGATAGGCTTTCACACCCACCTATGTTATGGGTGGGATGAAGGCATCTATCTGATTATATAGAAGAATATTGTTAGATAGTTAGCGGCTAGAACAAAACAAGGGGCATTGTATGGAGGTTTCCAAGTAGAGGTACGAAGAAATTGAGATGCATATAGAATAGATGGTAGGGTTGAAAACCTTTTCTATCACCTAAAGAGAAGGCCTTGTGTTAAAGCTTACGGCCCTGTACAGTGGAAAAATAGATTAAGATGGAGCCTACCTACTTGGTTTGGACGATGTAGATAGATCAAAGGAATGGAATCCAGGTGGTTCTTCTACCACTTTTGATGGTCTCAGAGATAGGTGAAAAAGCATTAGATCGATGGTAGGGAAATTTTTCTTCCCACTCTGAGGGGGAAAAGGTCTTAGATAAGTAGATGGCTCAGCTCTACTGGCAAATGGGAAACTATATGCGGAGTTAGATATGGAGGGACTTGTACTTGGCTAACCGTCAGAGAGATAGTAAGTAGGTTGTTCGATAGCTTACCCACGAAGATGGATTTTTTTTGGTCGGCCACCATAGTACTAAGACTAAAAGACTGCTAGGCAGTCTACACAGAAGGGAAGTCACCAAACATTGGAAAGAGTACCTTTTTCTTACTCGAAGGAACTGCTACCATAGGATTATTGACAAGGATGCCTTGTTATTTGGACTTTCATTAAGGATATACCTAGGATTCAAAGACACACAATAGATGGATAGCACCTTCAAGGGATTGATGGCTTCGTCAAGAAAGGCTTGGCCTCCAGAAGATGGGGACTTTTTTGAAATGATAGAGTCATTGTATTCCCAAGTACTGATTCTTTTTTAGGATGGTATTCTTTTGAATAAAGGCTACCTTCTTACTTAGAAGGATATGGTATACAGGTATAGTACAATTGGATTGATGGATAGTGCACTATCCTTCTCCCAATCATTTCTCAGCAAAACCAATGAGTACAACTTGTTAAAGGGAAACTACGAAAAAGATCTTAGAGCTAGTTGTCTCAATCATCCACAGCTCCGGGATTAATATGCTCTTTTTTATGCTAGAGTCATAGCTTATCTAAATTCATATTCCCACCCCTACAAGGTCTTTAAATAAAATAAAGATAAGAAGATAACTTATCATCTGCATCTATAACTACTTCTGGTTTATATACACTGCTAAAAGGATGAATTCAAAATGATTAGGTTAGGGCAGGGTGGAGTTCCTCATTAGAACTATTTTTTTAGGTTTAGTTCCATCTAATCAAGGTATAAAAGAAAAATAAAAATCCTGGTTAAGCTTTGACGAGCTATCTATTGATATTCCTGACTTTTCCACTGTTGCTTAGTTCTGGGTAGACGGGTTGGGCTAGCCACATAGGTACGCCCGAGCCTCTGAGAGTGACTAACCTTGGCACCTTCAGTCACTTAGTCCCCAACTATAGTGTACTCCCTACCCAATGACTCTATTTCTAAGCCCATAAGCATAGGCAGAAGGATTGACAAATCCTAAATAAAGATAGACGGTGAACTAAGAAGATCAAAAAGCATTTTCATTCCTTCTCTTTTCTCCCTGGAAACTATACTGGGGAACTAAGCCTAAATGAAATGGTAGGTTTCGACATCTTTTTCCCTTCGCTAACTCTTTATGTTCAGCTTCAATTACAAAGCATTCTGCTTTTGAGAAATTCTGCCTTTGAGCAATGACTTTTGGAGCAGGAGTAATAGGGTGAAGCAATCCTACACTGGCCACCGTCACCATTCTTTCTTTATTAGTTAGTTCTATATCTAGCTCTCCCAATAAAGAAATCTCTATCCTACTGCATGCGTCGGTCTTTCCAACTCGACATGTGATCTAAACCTCCTCATTACGAGGCAGGCAATGGAATGAAACTGTCGGATGCTAATCCTAGGTTTACGAATCCAAAGAAATCAAACTGACTTACTATCCTCAAAGACATTTCAGAGATCTTTGACAGAGTTCAATTATCCCTTTTCCACAGTTAGAGGAGTGTCCAAAGGACAAGAATCAAGCATGTCTATATGATGCAAGATATCTAGGGCATATTTCTACTGACGAAGGATAAGAGTGCGCCCTTGCCGATACACTTCCATACCAAGAAAGTCATGGAGAAGTCTCGATGTATTTCATTCTTTCATAAGCATGCAAAAATGAAAGAAGATCAAGTATTCCCTATTGATCACTACCTATGAGAAAAATATCATCGATATATAAAACAAAATAGATACTATCCCCAGATGTGTGACGAATGAATAAAGAGGTGTCACAGTGGGTCTATTTTCTGTCTGGTTCTTGGGTTCAGTCAAGCTTCTTTGAAATTACATCCCTACCTCTCATCTAACTCGAGTTTCCCCATTTCTTTGGCAGTTAAAGTAGCTCGCTTCAAGTAGTAAGATTATATCCCTAGGGGTATGTTATGATTAGAAGTTCTCTAGCTAGTGGAAGTAAGAGTAGCAAGGTTAGGACTGCACATAAATAGAATAGGGACAGTCTTGTAAACCAGCTTGATAAATGGTAGTGGTAGGGATAGTCTCAGTACCACTTTTAGTATGATAGTCCTTCATTGTTACTTAGATTGCACAATCAAGATCAAAGTGTTTGTTCAGTAAGTCAGTCATTCATCATCTTATCTTGATCGAGCATCGTCGTCCCCATCACTTCCTCATCCTCAACCTCTAAAGGAGTGGAAAAGACTTTTTTGTCCTTTTTATTTTGACTTTTGCTCTGACTTTTTCTCATCTAAGCATTTGTTTCATCCTACAAAAGCTCGGATGAGCAGGGAATATCATAAACTCAAAGAAGACCAGGGTCAGCCGACCTAGAAGAAAACACAAATAGAGAGGGTTCAACTGATTAATAGGTATACTTGTCAAGCGATACAGACACAGGTATATAAGGAATCATAACATCACCTCCTTCTTACTCTTTGGCTTTATTAGCATCATCTTAGGCCTCTATTTGCTCATTTTTGTCTTTCGGTGCTTGCCCTTTCTTTGTTGAATAAAGATCTTCATCGATCTCCACTACAACTGTCACTCTTACAGAATAGGGAGAATTTATCTATTATGAGAATTCCGTTGAAGTAGAATCACTAGTGGGATAGTCCAGTGGTACTCCTTGCCTCTGTTGACACAATTAACCAACGGGGACCGATAGACAGGTTGCTTAGTAAAGTATTTTATCTTTCATTCACGGGTCATGAATAATTAAGAGAAACAAAAGGTCAGTGCAACGAACTATAATTTAGGACCAGTCTTGTAGAGAATAAAGGAAAAAGGTCCTGGTAGGGGTCAACAGAATCAGGAGGCAAAGGTGAACAACAAGGACTATCTATCATAGCCGATATCCCACCATTGTTCCATAAGGATGGATTCGGGCTTAAGCCAACTCGACCAAGGGGGGAGGATAACTCATTTTCAATAATAGGAGTGTAACCTACTACTAATGTATGTAGACCAAGGACTTTCCATTTCAATGGCTCTTGAAGTCATGTGCGGTAGCAATACCAAACCAAATACGATGAGTAGTGGGGTCCTGAGCTAAGCCTTGGCTAAACCTTGGAAATTGTAATGCCATAATTCTTTTCAAATCCTCCTAGACATTATCCTACTGCAATAATTCTTTCTAAAGAGAATGCCCATGTTGTGGAAATTCCACCCAAAAGGTAATGGGTTACTCCTATATCACATCCTTGTATAATTCTCAAGGCTCTCAGCTTAATAGCAGGAGAAACTTTGAATTTATTATGTGCCCAAACGATGCATTCAATAAGTTCTTGCCAATAACCACATTCACTGAATAGAAACATTAAACTAAAACCCCAAACAAAATGAGCACCTAGGAAAAAAGGACATATGCTGATAATGAAGAACCATAAGACTGACTTACCTGGGATGCCTGTGCCCATAAGAAATCGTGGAGCCACCTATTAATAGTAATAGAACTCTACGCAAAGTTTCCTCCCATGGTATGAGTTACTACCCCTTGATCACTTACACTACCCTAAACATCTGACTGCATTTTCTAAGTGAAATGGAATATTACTACAAAAATTGAATTGTACATCCAGAATAATCCTAAGAAGACATGATCCCAGGATGATATTTGACATGTACCCCCTCTTCCAGGTCCATCACAAGGAAAATAAAAACTAAGATTTGCCTTATCTAGTATCAAATGAGAACTGTGAGCAAATAGAACACCTTTCAAAAGTATCAATACACTTACATGAATCGTAAATGCATGAATGTGATGTACCAAGAAATCAGCAGTTCCTAATAAAATAGGCAACAAAGCCATCTTGCCATCCACTGCCACTAAATCACCACCCTCCCAAGTTAAAATGGTGCTTGCTGTAGCACTAGGAGCCAGTGCACCAGGTGCTAAATCATGGGTGTTTTGTATACATTGAGCAAAAATAGGTTGTAATTGTATAGCGGTATCTGAAAACATATCTTGAGGACACCCTAAACCGCTCATGGTGTCATTATGAATATACAAACCAAAACTTTGAAAGCCTAGAAATATACATGCCTAATTGAGATGGGATATAATTGCATCATGATGCCTACGGACACAATCTAATAGATCTTTGTACCGGGTAGTTGGATCATAATATCTTACCTTAAAAATAGTTACATGTGTGGCAGCAACAACTATGAGAAATCTACCAATCCACATGTGATATGTGAACAATGGAAGTTGTGTACCATAGTCAGTAGCTAGATATGGATAAGGGGGCATGGAATACATATGATAAGCTACAACAATGGTTAAAGATCCTAACATATCTAATTTAAGAGATAATTGAGCATGCTATGACATTGTTAGGATCTCATATAGGCCTTTATGGCCCTGACCTGTAAATGGGCCTTTATGGGCTTCTAAAATATCTTTTAGTCCATGACTAATACCCCAGTTGGTCTTATACATGTGACTCGCTATCAGGAAAAGAATTACAATAGCTAAATGGTGATGGGCAATATCAGACAGCCCCTGACCCCCCAGTTACTAGATCTAATCCTCCATGAAAAGTAAGAAAGTCTGCATATTTTGACCAATTCAAGGTAAAAATGGGGTTACTTCCTCGTCAAAACTGGGATAAATTTGAGCCAAAAGATCTTGATTCAAGATAAATTCATGAGGAAGTGGTATCTCTTTAGGATCTACTCCAGCATTTAGAAATTGGTTAGTCTGTAAAGATACGTGTACTTGATACCCCACCCAAGAGAGAGACCCAAGTCCTAGTAGCCCTGCCAACTGGTGTTTCAGCATAGATTATATATCTTGAAACCAAGCCAATTTTGGTGCCACTTTATGATAATGAAACCAACCAGCAAAAAACATTAACGCTGCAAAGACCAATACCCCAATTCCTGTACAATAGAGCTGTAATTCACTAGTTATTCCAGATGCTCACCAAATCTGAAAAAAACCCTAGGTTATTTGTATTCCTCGAAAACCCCCACCTACATCACCATTTAATATTTCTTGGCACACTATTGGACAAACCACCTAGGCACTAGTCCCAATGTGAGTTGGATCACCTAACCATGCTTCATAATTAGAAAAATGAGCACCATGGAAATACATGCTGCTCATCCAAAGAAAAATGAAGGAGAGCTGACCAAAATGTGCACTAAATACTTTTTGAGAGATCTCCTAGAAATCACTAGTATAGCTATCGAAATCATGAGCATCAATATGTAGGTTCCACATCTAAGAGGTAGTATCAGTCCCTTTAGCTATTGTTCTTGAGAAATGACCCAGTCTGTCCCATTCCTTGGAAGAGTTTTTACGGGATCCCTATCTACCAAAATTTTCACTTCTGGTTCCGAAGAACGAATAATCGTTGATTCCTCCTCTTTCTGGATAACACATACAAAGAGACTCGCCAACAGTCAAATAATTAGTGAACCTTAGAGATAGAGAGATATTTCTATAATTTGTTCATTTCTCTTTTATTTTTCTATCTTCCATCTATCTATTTTCTTTAGTTATTTACTAGAGAAATTATGATCTAGAAGTTGATCTGGGGAAAGTGTTCAGATGTATTATGACATATCCTTGAGGCGCTCAACGGACCCTTTAACCTTTTAAAAACATTTTTGATCTTTGGATTTATCCAAAAATGACTATTTTATGCAACCTAGTGTATATTCATAGAAGTTATTAGATGGAGATCTTTAATATTTTACCTAGATGATTGTGGAATTAAATTTCCTTCCACTTCTTGATGGGATTATCATCAGCACTGGTTCGAGGGCAGAAAGACTGGAAATATATTAGTTAGCTTACAAGTAGGTGGGCTCTAATAGAAGTGCTAATGGTTGGCTTTAATTTTCTAACTTAACTGCCTGGCCTAGAACTGATCCAGATAGAAAAGAAAGTCTTATTCTCCAGTCGTTGTCTTCCCAGTCTGTTAATCTATAGCTTTTGGACCTTTAACAGCTGAACACATCCTGTTCTCTTGAGAATTGTCTACTATATAGTTGGGGTTGTATTCGATGATGTTGATCCAATCAATCCAATTACATTTTCTCTAATAGAATGACTTCTTTACCATGTTTAGTTTAGCTTTTGTGTAAAAGTCAATGAGTCCTCCATTATGTTGGGTCAAGGGGGAATCAAAGTTGGAAGGTCAAAAAATTCTCCTGGTCCTATCGAACCAATCACTTCACACCTAGCCTGAAGGAATGAATGAATCAAGGGATAAGACTGTGACTTAGCTAGAAGGCCAATAGCCATACCAGAAAGCTATCCCTAGAACAACCAAACTCATCACCATTCACTGCATTGGTCTCAAAATCTCAAACTTCATGATTCAGGGAGCATTTCCTGGTCCACACCTTGGAATTTGAGGTTGGATATCTTAGTAAATTGAAGAAGTGCTAAGACTCAGCTGTGATCAATCTTCCTTGAAGCTTGATTAACTATGTGCGAAAAACCTAGTTCAATCTCAATACCTCAAGTAATGGTATTGGAAGAATCTGATGATGAGAATGAGGAAGTAGAGAGCAACCAATCTTCTTGTAGTGGAGTTGATACCTACTCTTTATATCTTTCTTGATCCTCGATTTCTCTTTCAGCCAAGGGTCTTCGAATAGTATAAGAAAGGCAGAGGTCTCTACGCCACTGACTATAAGATGCAAATGTAGAAATGCAATTGAGGGTAGATAGGCCACGAAATAATTATAAGCCAGAGTAGTTCTAGTAAAGAAGGACTCTTTGGGGTATAATTTTCTTTCTATCTGACAATACAAAAAACAGGAAGGGGTAGTTGTTTCATTGCTATGACTTTGAGAGGAGAATCGTTGGTTTAACTGATGAACTACGTAGGAAATATGAGTTAAGAAGACAAGAGGATTTGATCTCTATGAAAGGCTAAAGAAAGATAAAAAAAAAGTGAATCAATATTATTTCTATATTATACGTAATTTTAAAATAAAGGAAAATTACATATAGAGAGGCGCAAAGGACAGATATGCCAATTTGGGATAATAATATAAAGATTTCAATAACTTAAAGTCGAATTTGAAATAAGCTAATAAGCTCTTTCTTGATTCGCCGCATTTCTATCTTTTGCTATAAAAACGAAGACTAGCTTTTAGTATCATCACTAACTCGATTCAAGAGTGAAGCCTAGGGTGTTAAGCTCGGTGAGGTGGGTTTGAAAGATAGAGAGTTGATGAGTAGGCTTTTATTAGAAAAAAGGCATTGTTCTTTCAATTCAGCATCCGGGGAAAGCAGCTTTCGCTAAAACCATATCTGCTACTCTGACATTAGCTATTCGAGTCAAATCATAGGATTGAAAGTCGATTGCTACTTTCATGCCTTAGGGAATCCCATTCAGGATAACATGATAAAATTTCTTTCTCTACTGTCTTCACCCTGGTCCTCTCATATGCTGAGGGCTCAATTACAGGTTCCTTTTTAGGTCAGCCCCTATGCTAGCACTGGTGCTAACTTGCTAGATCTTGTTTTCAGGCTCTTTAATAGTTTTATGAAGGGTTATGAATAGGAATTTATTAATGGGATAAAGTTGAAACTTTGACTCCAACTATTACTGAAATAGATAAGATTGTATGAAAGAGGAGAGAGGACTAATCGGGTGAGAAGTCTGATTGATGATAAGCCTAACTATGCTACCATTGATAGTCTTTTCTAACTTCTTACTAACCTTAAAGAAAACTAGAAGGTGAAGTAGCTAATGGGTATTAGGGACGAGCTCTTAAGGAATACTAAAGGAGCCCTCCCAACAACCAAACAGTCAAAAGTGTATGATCCTCCCAATAGTATAGGCCTAGTATGATTGACATATCAAGTCAAGAGGGCGAAGACCCTATGGAAAATAGATGGGAGAAATCCCTAGGGCCGGGTGGTTGCTACTCCTGGGCTAGGACTACTATGTCCACCTAAAAGCTCTAATTCTCAGCCTAGACTGAAAGCAATAAAGGAAAAGATTAGCAAGGCTAAGGAAAACAAGTACAAGCATATGTATGCCTCGTTTATAGAATGACTTTCCATCTAAAATCATGAGTTTGGACTTTCCTTTCTATTTGCAGACTGCCTAGACACCTCTTTGAATAATACAAAAGCAAGCAGCACAAAATTCCTATGCTACTATTAGAATTTTCTAAAAGTAACTCCCTCTCCTTGATCTCTTCTTTTTGTTTTTAGTCGGATCCCTTCGATCAATCCTACGTTTTTATTTTTTCCCACGATAGCGATATTCCTTTTCTACTTCTTTCCTCGGCTATTGGAAAAAAGATCTTTCTTTTTACCATGCCTGGCACCATTTATCTCCAAATAGTAAATGCGCTGCTATGCTCAGTTGTCCGCTTATCTGGCATGTTATCAGCAAGCATTTCCTCCCCTCTTTGTGTGGAAACGGTTTTGAGATCCTATTAGTTAGTATTAGTAAAACACCTAGTTAAGGGGTCCGTAGTTGTTGCAATCGCTCATTGGTCTTCACCTCAAGTGCTTTCTTCAGTGAGTCCAAGGCTATACCCTAAATGCCGCCTACAATTCCACGTAGAAAAAAAGAAAAGACAAGATAAAGACTTACGACTTTGAAAGAACGAGCTTAAGGAAACTTGATTTGCTGAGGGAAAGAAAAAGGAAGCTTTTACAGATATATAAAATGAAAAGTAATCACCTAACAGAATAAACAATAATGTTGTAGAATAAGAGGGAAAGAAAGATTTTTTTCTCTTACCCGCTTAGCTAAGACTGAATTTTGCACCTTCTCATTCATTACATTAGGTTAGGAGATCTAACCAAGAATGCGAAATGCAAACTTTACTCAATAAAGTCAATAAAAGAAAAGCCAAACCTTAGAGGCCTGTACAATGCCTATTCCTTATGACTTCTAGGCCTCTTATATGACTTTTACCTCTAAGCAAACTGAACCGACGGAACTCCCTTTAGCAAAGGTAGTGAAAGCCTTATCCAAGCCTATGAATCCGATACAAAAGACGAGATCAACTACAACGAAAATGAAACTGAGAGTAGCTAAAGACAGCCATTCTTTTTTGAACTTCACCCAAGCACTTTTATTTTAAGCCTATCTTTACTATTTAGACTTTTTATTCAACAGTTGAATCCGAAGGAGTATAGAGCACAGCCCTTATCGCAAATTTGAATAGCATTGTAGGAAGGAGAGGTTCTAAAATTAGTCAACGAAGCTCTTCACTCTATTTCTTTCTCTTTTCCTAATTCCATTATAAATGAGCCGTGAGCAAACGAAAACCATGTATCTAATGAAAGAGGATCAAGCATGAGCCGTCGAGTGATCAAAGTATGTGATCAAAGGAACACACATGAAACGTCAGAGATCCTGAGCTACTAGGTCTTCTTAAAAATAGAATTCTCCTGTGTCTTTCTATCAGTGCCATAGCATACAAAGTCATGTCTTGGCGCATTCCTTATGTTGACTCATACAAAGTAGATGAAAAAGTCAAACCCAAAGCTTTAAAACATCTTGGGCTCATCACTTTATCCCCAGGCTTCTTTCTTTTTTCTCAATATAATTCTTCAAAGATACTAAAGGTGACTATCTCATGGAAGGGAATGGAAAGTGAGAGAAAATCTTACGATCCAGCTATCTCTTGTACCCCTTAATTGGCGTTAGGGAGTCTTCATCTTGGCATCCATCACAACTCCCCATGCTGTTAAGAAAGGGGTCTACCTGATCTGTCTTAGTACAATTAGGAAACTGACCACTCGAACCTATGATATAAGACATCATAGCATAAAGAAAACATATGCGATCAGTACTTTGAATGTACTAGTACAAGTGATGAGGTTAGGCTGATATTCATGGTTTATGTGCATGTGGTAAAGTAAATACTGACTGAACATTATGATATAACTGAATAACTAATTTGAATGTGTGGATGCTGTAAAATCTGAGAATGTATGACTAAGAATATAACATAATTCTAAAATAGTTTGTAAACTAAAGTACTAAAATCTGGTAACTGAATACTGAAAAACTATAAGCTATGTTAAAGCAAAACTGAATTGAATTCTGTACTGAATACCGAAACAAAAATTATGGGACCCATCATCTAACTGACATACCCTAGTCTGAGTTGATCGGGGTCCAACCTGTGACCCAAGTTCGAAGAGTGCTAGTACCGTGCCACGGGTACTAACAATGGTTGTGGAGTTAGTCCTAATCTGGTGGGTTACCCTTCAGATCAATCCTAAACTGGAGAGTGATCCCTAAGAGTGTCAGTGTTAAACTGGCGGGTGACATCTCCTAACCTACGCTGGCTACGTAGTTTGGAAACTTAGGGATTGCTTCTAAGGACCCAGTCCTACCTGACGGTTAAGCCCCCATCCCTAGGTTCACTTGGTGCTAAATCCTACTCCCAACTGAATGAGACTGATTACAGTACTGAACTAAGTTTAACTGAAGAAGGAACTAACTCGGATTACTAAATTGATTTAGGTTTTATTGACGTGGTAACTGACTGAACTGATAATGCTCATATGTGTCTGAAACTATTCTGAGAATACTGAGACTAACTAAATAGCTAAATTTCAGGTATTCATAACCCCCAGGACTTGATAGCAATAACAATAGGAACACATGAACACTTTAAAACCATGATAGACACCATTGTGCAAAAACTCATCTCTTAGACATTTTATCAAACACATGAGGATCATGGATTAAAGCATGGGAATAGTTAAATCATGTGATAATAACATAGTTGCAACAATAAAATATGGGTTAAGGATTTAACATGCGAATAATCATTATTCAAATGTTTCGAGGGTGAATTGCAATGAAAACACATGGTAAACATGATTCGAATCAAAGTTCATATGAGCTTCATGGATATAATTCATAATAACATGTATAACCCATAATTTAAAACTTAAAAACAGATTCTTGGACTCCATGGGTTAAAAGGGACCATGGATAAACATCAAACATACCTTAAAGCTTTAATCTTGAAAGAGACTTAACTTTTATTTAATGTTCTTGGATTGGGAAGCACAATTTCACGGTTTTCTTGAAGGAAGGGCTTGAATTTTGTTCTTGGGAGATGATCTTGAGAGGAAACCCTAATCTTGTTATTGAGAGTGTATGAGAGTATT
Source organism: Capsicum baccatum var. pendulum (assembly GCA_030864225.1). Taxonomy (NCBI): domain Eukaryota; kingdom Viridiplantae; phylum Streptophyta; class Magnoliopsida; order Solanales; family Solanaceae; genus Capsicum; species Capsicum baccatum. Next base: position 102,655,632 of record CM061556.1, read on the forward strand.
TTGAGATGTTTAACTGATGAAATAGGATAAAAGTAACGCCCCTTGAGGGTTATAAGTCGTGGAAGGGGTAGGTTTTGAGGTGTGAACAAGACCAAAATACCCCTCCAAAGCTAAATAAGAGTTGCTGAAATTTTTAGTTGATGACTTGAGTTGATAACTTATCAACTAGTTGATGGCTTATCAACTCAAGTCGTCACTTTTGTAGCTAAGATGGTTATGGGTGATGACTTGGTTAATAAGTCGTCACTTAATTAATGAATTATCACCTCAAGTCGTCACTTTATAACTGAAGTTGATAACATTCTAGTTAAGGCTGATGGCTTTGCTGATAAGTCATTACTTAATTGATGGCTTATAACCTTAAGTCATCACCTTGATGACAGATAAACATGCTGAGATAAAATTAGCATAACTTTCCACTCTGATATCAGATTAAGGTGAAACCAAATGCATTGGAACAAAAATTCAAAGATCTTACTTTAGTATACAGTAGGACACCTGAATAGATATATGCTGGTATATACACTCATTTAAAATTGACCCTTGCTGGAGAGTTTTTCAAAACTTTATCGATAGAAAAGCCCAACTCATCTTTGAGTTAAGAGGGTTTTATGACCTCAATCAATGTACAAAGATTTTCCCACATAATATATTTGATAATCACACGTGTATATACATAGAATAATTGGGTTCAAGTTTGTACGCATAGGAACAATGATTTGAATTCTAGCCCGAACATGTGGGATGTTACATTAAGCCATTTGTTGTTCAAGTGTCTTGTCACAAACACACTATGGAGTTGGCCTATTAGATGGACTGGTAAGCATAGGTTAATAGGATCCTAGAAAGAGAAGGTGGTCTAGGCTACTGGTTAGGCTAAGAGGAGTATAAATAGAAGAGGCATCCTATATAGTATGTTCACAATGGTAGTGAAAGTAATCTGGAGAGAGAGTAATCTCATGAGATTCCAAGGCAGACAATTTTAGATTGACAGAATAGTGAGCAAGATTGTTTACATCTGCACACTAGAGAGACAAGATTGAAGAAATGTCAAGCAGTACTCTAGCAATTGAACTATATTCCATGATGAAGCAACTTAGCAAGTTCCACCAACTGATTTACCTAAGTCTGCACTACAATTCAGCGGTTTCCTTAGTCTTAGCTTAGTATTAGTACTAGAATGATTCTGTTTACTGAAAGCAACTAGGCTAAGTAAGAGTGCTAGTGAGAAACAAGAGTCAAGCCTATTTAGATTATGATGTTGCACTTCTGGTATTAATAAAATTCATTTATTTACTAAAAACTGCATTTATAACAATGAAATCTGAAGCCATGATCTTTGAATTGCCAGAAGTATGAATCTAAATGCGTCTGAACCCACACTGAGCATCTCAATGATCAACTAAAATACCAAAGGCCCCGCTTATATTCGAGCGTGCCACATCCCTAAGAGATTGATCTAGTTGGACTAACTGCTTAATAATTCCATGATGAGGACACTCTCTAGACTAATACTTAGTCTCTATGCATTCATAACAAACCCCTAAAGATTTGAACTTACTAAAAAAATGAGCTAGTCTTAATTAGCTAGCTGAATGGTGCCTGGGACACTTGCTGGATCAATGACCAATATCTCCATAATCATATCATGCCCTTATAACCCTCTGATTCAGTGTTTGTAGTTACCCAGAATGGACGCCACGGGATGAAGAGCTAGAACGAGAGCCCTATAATACCTTATTAGAACTTTGTCCACTATAATCACCATAGCCTATGTAAGAGCCACCTATAATCTGAGGCGCTACATGATTGAACACGGTAGGCTTCAAGTGATGCAAACCTCAATTTTGAGGATCCCTACCTCACAATGGAATACCAGTAATATTGTATTGCTGACATGGTCTTTTACTGCTTCCTCTTTATATCTCAAGCCATGCCCTGTCTGTAGTCCTTGCATGATCAATAACCTAAAGGAAAGTATATCTAACTGATATCAAATGCTCCAATACTAAGTAGAGTAGTAATCCTAGTCCTATAATAAATCTCCACATCATCTTGTGCTTTGTAGGACATAACATAGAAATATGTCTGACTCACTCATGAGACCCTATCTCATACTTCAGAGCTGATAAAGAGCCCTGTTGGATACCTACAAACCCAACTCTAGCCTGAAAATAACTTGATATACCAAATACCAGCATTGACTTTGACATATCCTCAAAAAGCTCAAAATCCACAACATTAAATCTTAAAGAACTAAGGTAGTCATAAAATTGATTGAAACTTGGGATGGCCCTTGACCCTCCTGCTAATGCTAATAATCCTTGATACCAATATCCAACTCTCTGATCTAACTATAAATTAAAACTTTAGCAACGCATATAGAAGTTGTGTGCTCATCTATCAACAACCTCATTCTATCAATATGAGAAAGCGGGGAGTCAAAATTGGTACTCGAACGATAATAGAAGTTGGACGCATGATAAGGAAAAAAGAATTAGGATTTCCTATGAATACCTTATAGACTCCAATAGATAGGGTACAAACGTCCCATACTGATCCACCAGATTCTACTAGGCATTTAGCTCTTGTACCAACGACATCGTGAACATATGCTCACATACCTAACTATTATAACTCAATTTCTCAGGATATGATAACACCTACCATAACCCACTAGTAGGTAAGCCAACCCATAGTCTAGAATAGCTATTAGTAGAATAATAAGAAAAGCAGAAGCCAAGACTAAATAAAAATGAGAAAGAAGACAAGAAGTATGTAAATATTCCCTAAAACCTGGTGAAGTTAGTACTAGATCAAACTATTAACAAGAGTACAAAGAGAATACAATTTATATACATAGAATTATCTCTTACATACAAAATAAAGATAAGTATGAGAGCACGAACAACTCTAAACGCCAGGAGCTCACCCCAAGTATCTGAACCATGGCTTCTTTGCATGATACACAACTTAGCTGATAGAATCGTACTATGATATGTGGGGTGCAAAAGTGTAGTATGAATACTAACATGAGGTACTTAGTAGGCAACAACCGCCTGAGCTCCAAAGGCAATGAAAGTATAAGTGCATATAAAGTAGTAATATACAATACAAACAACTATCTATGAAATAAAGCATAACAATACTAAATAAAAGGTAAAGGTAAACTAGCATCACTCCAAGTAATCAGAGGCAAAAGCATGATACCATAAACAACTAACTAATATACCAAAAAGAGTGAAGAAGGCCTATATAATAGTAGTATGAGAAAAGAAGGTAATATAAAATAAGAACAGATAAGGAAGAGAAGAAGTATACAATGATATTATAAAGGAAACTAAACATGAAGGTACTAACCTGAGGGAGCTAGTATAACAACTCGAGGATCATAACAAAATAGTGGAACTAACTCTAACATAAATAGGTTCTCTAACCGAAATAAGTAATATCATAAGATAGTATACTAATAAGAAAGCTTAACATAGTAAAGAGAAAAAGAAACTCAAAAGCATACCTATATCCTTGGGTACCAATCCATAACTAGCCTATCACGAACCATATGATAATATCCAAGAAGTAATATAACCAGCTGGCCAAGATAAATAATAACCTATTCAAGCCCTCATAAGCCTATAAGGTTCAATCAATTACTCAACAAACAGAAAACATAACCTATACCTATTTAGTCCCCCATAAGATTGATAGGTATAGGTACCAAACTATTACACTAGTAAGACGCGATGCTTATGAATAAATGAATGAATGAATGAATGAATTCAATGAATAATCAATACTAATAAATCATCTAATCCCCATAACAAACCAAGTATATACATATTCTTTGGCTCGTTAGCTCACATGACAGGACCTATGGGTATTGCCCTTTTTAACATGCAGTCCCTAAATAGAGGGTCTCATAGGGGACTCGAGATATCCACATATTTTTTTGGATCACCACCTAGGACTTCCAATAACCAATCAATAATAATAGCTTTACTCTATCCAGTATTGGAGAGAAATAAAAGTATAATAAGTGTTCAAAACCAATTTGAGGTTAAATATGTAAATATATAGTGCTCAAGATCAAATTCGGGACTAAAATAGTAGAATAATATAGAACACGTCAGGATATCCCTCAACCAAAATGAGTAAATAGTAATAAGATCTAGGATCAAAATTGGACCGGTATCCTCCTCGGTCAAAGATTTCAACATAGTGAGTTTAGGTTAAGAGATCATAAAATCGATAAGAAGAGTAGTACAACTTTCATTTAAAGATCAATTTTAAAAGTTAAAAAGTGGGAAAAATTGCTTTTTGAAAAACAATAGTAAGCCCAAGGTTTTAGTTGGAATTATACTACTAAATAAGTGTAACTGCATCTAAATATATGCACGCCATCACCAGCATCTAATCAATATAAAATAAGCATCTAAGAACTAGAGCACGACCCTTTAATTAATAGAGTTCTAACCTGGTGTCGAACTCGTTATATGCAAGTTAATAAAATATCAATATCATAATTTAAGAAACTAAGGTAAACAAGGGCATTGAGCTACTAGGGGCATCTAACCGAAGGATACCACCCCGAATCACTAAGCACTATAATAAATCTTATACTAAGGATCCTTAATGTCAACCTAAGGTTAGGCAAGTACTTAATCGGGCTTAATAAAATACTATAACTATAGCAAGTATTCTAGAATAAGGTACAATTCTATTGTAACTCACCTAAATAGGTTAAATAATATATACAAGAGAAAAATAGACAAAAAACTATCCTATTACCCCCACGTAGCATTCATTTCACAAAATATAATCTCGTAGAGAAGAGTAGGACCTAGCATATCTCGTAGCTGAACTGCAGTCTCCAACCATCCATGATCTGACTGTCTCTACTCCATGATCTCTAAAATGCCAACGTTCTATCAAATTCATAATCTATATATTAAAATAAGTAAAACATGACCTATATTGTAATATAAAACTCTAGAGCAAACATCAATTCAAAAATAGGTCTGTGAGACCTGCTAATGAATTTCCAAATTGAATCTTTCATAAGGTTACTCAAAATATAAAAAATGTGTACCTAAAAATTAAGCACAAACGGTGTCTTAATTGGGGTTCAAAACAAACCCAAGAGCTAAGGAAATGAAAGTTAAAATCAAGAATTAAACAAGGATTTAAGACAAAAACTTGTGAAGAAACTTATGTGAAATGATCACTTCAACGTCTTCTACTCATTTCCAGCTTCAATTTATGATTTTTCATAAGTTATTAAGCTATTAGGTCCAAAAATGGCTGAAAAGACTTAGAAAAAAAATGAAAAATCAGGGAAGACAATAATATATAGGGTAAGAGTTTAGTTTTAATGAATACAGAACCCCATCTGTAAATGTGAGACCCCACCAATCTGACCATCCACAAACCAAAGAAGAAATTAGACTACGTCAGATCGGCCTTATTTTTATAGATGCTAGAGGAGGCCTATAAATACGATCGTAAATAATTTAACCCTTCATAAATGCGAACAACTTCTCACTAATGAGAAGATAAAAATTGGTTTGAACTTGGTGCTATTACACCAACAAAATTCCATGTTCCAACAGACTTCGAGTGGGTGTTTAGGATTCATTTGGAACTCTCTGTGTGCAAACAAACTATGCTACTCCTACCAAATTTGACATTTCACACTCAATGAAACCATCAAAATTTCCATCCGATATTATTTTGACAAAATGTGGACTCCATACCCACTGTTTCATTTTCAAAAAAATTCCACCCAATAACTCAAAATAAGCCTCAAAGCCCTGAGACCCAGACCTAGGGTCCACTTACCCTAAAATCTATGTTCTACAGCAAACAAAATTGTCAAAATTCTCATATGAGGCCATTTACTAGATGTTTTGGTCCAAGGACAATTTCTCAATTTCAAAATAGGAAAATAGGCTTAAAACCCAAACAAAGTGCTCAAAAATCAAATCTGATGGTCCCAACAAGTCATAAATGACCTATAGCTATTATAGGAGGACACAAAATGCTAAAAAAACTCATAAGTAGAGAAAATAACATGGAGGGTCCTTAAATTTGAAAGAAAACCGGTCGAGAAAAGTATTCAAAAACTGCCTCAAACACCGATACATGGAGCTAAGGTATTCGTTGAAAAACTATTTTTGGTAGTGTGTGAGGAAATGTGTTACACCTATTTCTGGTGATCCTGACTAGGGATTTGTTGATGAGAAAATCTAAACTTGGTGGTAAGTGATTTTAAGGGAAAAAGGTAAAATATCAGCGGAGAAAGTTTGGTCATCAAAAATTACCCAATGATGCTGATATTTCAGGAATCATACACATTGATAATTTTCTAACCAACTGTCTAATACAATGTGAGAACTATAGGAGAAACATATTATTGAATTTTTATATCTACAATTAAATTATTATATTGAGACCCTATTTATAGACACTACATTAGACTCCTTTCCTAATTAGGATGCCACATTAAAATTCTTTTCCAACTAGGATTCTTGATAATATTCCTATTCTTACTCATAATCTAACGGAATCAAGCAACTGTTAACCCAAAACGTACTATAAGTGATGTTTTAAGACTCAGTGAAAGTAAGTTATCATTTAAATAGTAATACTTTTATGTTAAAATAGTCTTTTGGGCCTTGTGTTTCCTAAGATCTTTGGTATCTTGATTTAATTTGTTGGTGTTCTTTTACACGACCCTAACTAGGGCCTAGTTATGATGGATATCTCAATCCCATCGTGAGCCAGAGACCACCTCCTTACCCTAACATCTAGAACATAATAAAAGAATACAGCAGAAGCTAACCAAATAGTAATAAGAAGGATAGATAATCAAATGTAAACTCTATGAATCAAAACCAATATTTGACCCACACTTGTCCACAAAATTCTCTAAACCAGAATATCAACTAAGTCGGGTCATGCCCCCGACTATGAAAAAAGTATCCAAAAAGAAATATTAAGTGAATAAAGAAACAAGAAAATGATAGTGCCTTCTAAAAGAATGGAGGCACAACACTTCACAACAAATCCACAGGAATACCGAGTCACCTAATGCTATACAGGAGCAATAGAAAACCCTTTGGACCCTATATAATGAAATGATACAATGTTCAGGGATGGTCAGTAGGGAAAGTACTGGCATGTAACTTAGGAAAAGTGATAAAACAAATGCCAATGGAAAAGTCATCAAAACCATATGCATAAAAATTGTATATACAGATATTGGATGCCGACATAGGGAAAAGGATCTTGATCATGACAGTTTAACCCATTATTATAAACTGTTTAGCTCACTCCATCCTAAATTCACCCACGGGCTATGTGGGTTCATGTCTTGCTCCGTCCTAAAGGCACCCACATGTTATATAGGTTCATCTCCCCCTATTGAAAGGGCCCCAGTACATGTTAGCCACATGAACTAAGGAATTCAAAGAAAGAGCTAAAGACACCAAGGCTCTAGCCATTCCAAAATATATATGTGAACCATGCACATGGTCATATAGACCCCCATACTAGAAAATGTGGTTTCCAGTGTTACTCCCCCCGGGACTACACCTTCATGGTGAGCTAGAAAACTCCATTTATGCCTAAATTAAAACAGTTTACACAGAAATCCAACCATTAACCTAGGAGTCTTATATTATGGCATTTTCCATGTGGTATCATCATAGCAGTTATTCTTGCAAGCTTATATAATTATGCCAAATCAATCCATGTAACAATTATCTTCCAAGTTCCATTTAAAATCCAAACTATAGACACCAAAGGCCTTTCAAAACCATTTTTAACGATTTATCCATTAAAGCCATTCAATGTGCTCATAAATAAGTTAAATTATATAATTATCTATGTTCAAAAACTAAATTTACAAAGTGGGTTAGGGTTAATGCCGTTACCAAGCAAAAAGTCATCAATTTGCGAAAACCCATGTTCCCCATTCCAATTCCCATAACAATGCACCCATTCAGTCAAAAAACCATGTATTAAAGCATAAATTATTAATTTAAAACATAGGAAAAGTAATTCAAATAATACCAATCAAAACCCCTCAACCAAATTTTAAACCTATCAATTCAAACCACATGGATAATGAGTAAATAATTGCCATAATGTAAAATTAAAATTAGGGAATGAGATACATACTTTGAATACACAAGGAATTGAAAAGAATTCAAAATTTTTAGTCCAATGATGAATTCACAGCAAAAAACCCTTGAATGTTCTTCAGTTTTGAGTTTGAGAGTGAAAGAGAATGATTTTATCTTTTAAAACTAAAGGGAATGGGGTTTTTTTATGTTTAAAGATCGTACAAGGGGTAAAAATACAAAAATCCCCTCACCCCAAGTGAATTAAACAAAAATTTGATGAATTTAAAATAGCGGCATGGCACGCTAATATCACGAGGGTACCCTCCGTACTATGCCTTTATAGTGGAGGCTAACCTCCGTGGCTAATATCATAGACTCTCTCTGCCTCGGGTCCCAAAATAACCCTAAACCCCTTCGAAGAATTCTAAAACTTTCCCAAAATATCCTTTTAACACTCCTAACTATAATTAAAGTCAAAATTTTATATTATGAATGCGGGAGGGTCAAAAATAAAATTATCAAAGTTTTAAGAGGTCTTACATTACCCCCCCCCCCCCAGCATCATTCATCTCTGAATGAGGAGTTAGATAATTTTTAGCACGACATTAGTAAGAATGCACCAGAACCAAATGACAAATTTCAAGATGCAACACAAGGAAAATGAAACTCATACCTCAAGCACTTTTACCTAACGCGGGGAACAAGAATGGATACTTGGCCTTCATATCTTTCCCAGCTTCCCATGTAGCGTCTTCCATCTTTTGATTTTTCCAAAGGACTTTCAGTGAAGCTACATCCTTTATCCTCAATCTACGAACTTTCCTATCTAATATTTCAATCAGGATTTCCTTATAAGATAAAGAATCGGTAACACCAACATCCTTAATTGACACTATCAAAGAAGGATAACCCACATACTTATTCAGGATAGTCATATGGAAATAGGGCAAATAGAAGCTGAACTTGCTGGTAACTCTAACTCAAAAGTGGCATTCCCAACTCTCTATATAATTTGGTACGGACTAATGTAACGGGGACTAAGCTTTCCCTTCTTCCCAAAACCCATGATTTCTTTCATAGGGGACCGTAGAAGACCCATAATGAAATCTATATTGATCATCTCCACTTCAATATGGGCAACTCTATCTCTTGATACATGCCACCAGGCCTCAGTATTCAACCTTGACTTACTGACAAACCATACATTTACTATGAAATTTGTCGTATCTCTTCATACAGTTCCACCAGTAGATTTCTATCGAGTAGTGATACATCTTAATTAAACCTAGATAAACCGTATACTTGGACTCATGAGCGTCAGTCAAAATCCATTCCTACAACTTACCAACACCAAGAACACATATCCTTCTTTGATATATTAAGATGCCATCTCTCTCAATCTCGAAAGCCATAACCTTTTGTAAACCGACATCATCCTTAATATACATATGTATGGGATCCAAAACTTGCTTCTCTATCACCTCTGTATCAAGAGATGATTTGACTACTTCTTAAATAATCACTTTTTTATCCTCGAAGTCTAAGAAGTAGACTCCTAAGTTGGCCAAACTATGAATATCATTCACCAATTCTCTCTTTTCCTCATCTATATGAGATAGACTCCCCATGGAAACCCTGCAAGAGTATCACCAAAAATATTTGCTTTACCTGGATGGTAGTGAAATCTCAGGTCATAATCCATAAGTAATTCAAGACACCACCTTTGCTCGAGATTCAATTCCTTCTAAGTGAACACATACTGCAAGCTCTTATGGTCTGAATAAATATCCACATGCACCCCATACAAATTATGGCATCAATCTTTAAAGTAAAGACCACCGTTTCCAACTCTAGATAATGAGTCGAGTAATTCCTCTTATGAATTTAAGCTGCCTCGAAGCATAAGCTATAACCTTACCATGTTGTATCAAAGCACAACCCAGTTCCACACAAGAAGAATTACAATACACAACAAACCTATTAGTACACTCAAGCAGGGTCAACACTAGTGCAAAAGTCAACTTATCCTTAAACTTCTCAAAGCTACCCTCACAAGCATTGGACCACAAGAACTTAACCTCTTTATTAGTAAAATTTGTCAATGGAGCAATATTAGAAGAGAAACTCTCCACAAACCTCCTATAATACCTAGCCAAGCCCAAGAAGCTCCTACTATTAATTGGAGTCGCGGGTCTAGGCCATTTCTTAACTACCTCAACTTTCTGTGGATCCACCTTGATCCTTTCACCAAAAACAACATGCCCCAAAAAAATCATAGCATTCAACCAAAACTCACACTTAGAAAATTTGGCATATAATTTTTGGTCCTTAAGAGTCTTCAACATAATTTAGAGGTGATTGGCATGAACCTCCTCACACTTAGAGTACACCAAGATGTCATCAATGAAAATTATCATAAATAAGTCTAAAAACTAGATAAACGCCCAATTCATAAGATCCATAAAAGCAGCTCAGAGCATAAGTCAGTCGGAAAGTAGTATTAGGAATATCATCCTCCCAAATTTTCAATTGATGATAGCCCGAATGAAGATCAATCTTAGAAAAACACCTAGCACTCTGAAAGTGATCAAATAGATCATCAATCCTAGGAAGAGGATATTTATTTTTAACCATAACCTTATTCAACTAACGACAGTCTATACACATTCGAAGAGATCCATCCTTATTTTGCACAAAAAGAACTAGAGCACCTCATGGAGAAATACTAGGATGAATGAAACCCTATAACACCCCACATTGTTGAGCTAGAAATTGAACCATTATTTCTATATGTGTAAACTCTAATCCCATGATTTATTATTTAATACATGTGTCATGATATTTATCCTAGTGTGTGAAGTGATTTCAATGTGAAAGATCTTTATATAAACCACTTAGAGCAAGGTTGTGCTAAGAGCCTTTAATTCAATAAAAATTTTGTATTTGATTCTACAAGGGTCAGATTTGGACATATATAACTTGTTATATTTATGGAATTTTTCAGCTCAAGACCCACAAAATTACATATAATTGAATTAGCTTTCCAAATATACCAATTTTGCCTTAATCTTATACTCGAGCAAAAAGTTATGATCATTTTCGTCAGAACTAGTAAATTGTCGCGATAGCACCGCAACGCGGGACTAAGTTACTATGTATAGCTTCGTGATGTGGAGTAATATTTTCCTGCATCCATAAAAATAAGACCAAAGGGCATTTTATTCATTTCCCCTTGCCCCCAAGCACCCAAGTGACAGATTAGAATACCAAAAGGGCATATTTGCCCACTTTTTGTGAAATCAATTTTACTTATTGTATTCACCTCCACTTACTCAGTACATTCCCAAGTAACGGTCCACATGTATGTCTATGTGCTACATTGTCTCATAATGTTGGTACCAGTTGTAGAACACACATCATAATCAGATAGTTTGCAGCTTTTCGCAAGTAGGGGATGAGTTCTCCTAGTTTGACAATCTATAGTCAGTTATAGTTCATGTACTTTAGTTTAAGTATTCATACTTATTTATTAGTGGTAGTTAGAGGCATATCCCAGATATCTATATTTTGTATAGCAGAGGCTCATAGACAAATAGTCAATTAGAGTCATTACATGTAATTCAACTTTATTTCTTTAATTTTATCATGTTTTAAAATGTATCAGTATTTTATTTATTCAAACTTTATCATGATCATGCTTTTGCTCAGTAAAATTTGGTTTTATACAATGTAATTCAGTTGCTCAAGTAGTAAGTCAGTACATGAGTTAGCTTGGGATCACTTGTGATTTTAAGCACTGTGTTACGACTAGGGGGTAGCCTCGGGATGTGACAGACCCTTATCAATAAGATCTTTTAACTGCTTCTTTATTTTTTTAGGTCAGTTGGAGCCATCCTATAGGGAGGAATGGAAATGGAGTAGGTATCCGATAGAATATCAATCCCAAAATCTATTTCTCTATCGGGAGGAATTCTAGGAAGATCATTGGGAAAGACTTTAGGAAATTTATTAACCACACAGACAGATTATAAAGAAAGGCTTCCAGATTTAGGATTCTTAACCCAAACTAGATGATACAGATACCCTTTGGAAATCAACTTTCAAGCTCTAAGATAGGAAATAAACCTCCCTTTGAGTACTAAGGAACTTTTCTCCTATTCGATTATTAGTTTATTAGGGAATTGAAAACTAATCTTTCTGGTCCTACAATCTAGAGAACATAGCATGAATGGAGTGAATACATCCCCAAAATCATATCAAAACCCACCATATCAAGCTCTACTAAATCTGCAAATATCTTCTTACGAAAGATGGACACCGCACAACACCTATAGATTTTTCTAACAATAATAGAACCATCCATAGGAGTAGGAATAGAAAAGGGGAAAAAAATATTTTCAAGACTTAAACCAAAGTGTACAGACACATAAGGGGTCAAATAATATAAGGTAAAACCCAGATCAATCAAATAATAAACATCAGGAGACAAAAGCTATAACATATAAGTAACAACATCTAGAGATGTTTTAAATTCCTATTGAGTATAAAGTGCATAGAGATGATTCCAACTAGTGTCAGTACCTAAAATGGTGCCCTTAGGTTCTGGAGCTGATGAAGCAACGATGGGACCTTATTAGCTCCAGTGGAAACTTTGGATATAGGATAATTTAATACCCCATATTTCCCTATCTCAATTTAACTCTCAGTACATGAGTACTCTTATATAAATTTTTCAAAGTACTTGGAATTTTTCAAATTAATACCTTCCATGGCGTAGGAAATTCAGTCAGCTTTCCAATGATATAATTTTTTTCCAAATTTGATAATTGAATGAGAATTTATAGCATATTTTGTAAAACATTGTGTCAACTGGCAAGATTTGCAATTGAGTATTGTATTCATGATGTTATGTGTTGTCCATTACCATGTAAAATAATCCATGTTCCCCAAGTGTTTGCTAAAATGCCCATCTGAAGTAAATAGTTGTAATACCCTGAAAAAAATCCAAACCAATATTAGAGCCATGTATCACGCCCATGCATAGTACATCATGGTTATTTTATAGTTTAATGAGTAGGTTATATCTATATTAAGGCTTCAAATAACTCTTAGCTATCAGACAAATCAAAACATTCCTTATCGATTGAATTCTTGAGAAGGATATTGGTATAGTCAACTTCAAATGATCATATCTCTCATTATACTTGGAATTTTTGATCTAATGCCCTATCAACAGATAGATAATTGAATTATCTTTCCAACTATACCAATTTTGCCTAAATCAAATATCGGAGAAAAGAGTTATTCCTATTTTACTCTAGCATGTCAGGCTGGAAATAGTGTGACAACATTCGTGGTAGCTTACCACATTTGTGATGCCCTATCACGAAGGTCGTCAGTATTAGGAAGAAACCAGCTCCTAAGTGATGATATTCATGGTAGCTTACCATATTTATGATGCCCTATCATGAAGGTCGTCAGCCTTAGGCAGATACCAGCTCCTAAGTAACGATATTCGTGGTAGCTTATCACATTTGTGATGCCCTATCACGAAAGTCGTCAGCCTTAGGCAGATACCATCTCCTAAGTGATGAAATTCATGGTAGCTTACCACATTTGTGATGCCCTATCATGAAGGTCATCAGCCTTAGGCAGATACCATCTTCTAAGTGACGACATTCGTGGTAGCTTACCATATTTGTGATGCCCTATCACAAAGGTCATCAGCCTTAGGCAGAAACCTGCTCCTAAGTGAAGATATTAGTGGTAGCTTACCACATTTTTGATGCCTTGTCATAAATGTCATCAGGATTAGGCAGAAACCATCAATTCCAGCTCCTGTGGGACGATATTTTTGATGGCTTGTCACATTTGTCATTAGCTATGATTTTAAGCAACTAGGAATTTATTTCATAAGGGTATTTTGTTCTTTTTATTCACCTTCCACAACTTATAATCCTAAAGAGGCATAATTTTTCCCATTTTTCTTCAGTAGAATTCAGTTAGTCATGTGACTCAGAAAACCTCATGGTCTCAGTCAGTTATCAGATATCGATAGTATTCCATCAGTCAATGGAATTTAGTAAGTTCTACTTATGTACAGTCAGTTAAATCATGTTCAGTCTCTTCAGAATGGAGTAGGATTTAGCACTGAGTGAACCCAAGGATAGGAACTCACCTTTATATGAGGATGTGATTCTAAGCAGTCATCCTTGCATTCCAAAACTAAGTATCCTGCATAGGTTGAGACACCTCAACCTATTATATAAGGGCAAATAAGGTGGATTAACCTGTTATATGAGGGTTCCCACTATTCTCACTAGATTTACCTATTATATGAGGGTTGCTTACATGTTGTCCTTACCAGTGGTGCGGTATTGACACCCTTTCAGTCAGGGCAGAGATTGGACCCCATCCTAGCCATAATGGCATATATGGGGCATGTCGGTTAAACAACTACCTCCCACATTTTTAGACTCAGTCTCAGTAAAAGAACTTAGATAGTTCTCCAGATATCAATATACCAAGACTGTCAGATACAGTTAAATTTAGTTATAGTGCAGAAATTAGATAGTTCCATCATATTTAAGACTATCAGATAAGTCGCCTATGTTATCAAAACTACAGTGTCAGCCATGTCAGTTATCAGTAAAATGTGTATTAGCGTACAGATCTAGATATCACGTACTCATGATCTTAGTTACTATGTATGTATGTTTACACTCTCACGTTCATATCAGTCAGTCAGTTAGCATTGTTCATGCATGTAAACCCATTTGCATTAGCTTGCCTCACTCGTATAGTCAGTACTCCAGTTGTACTAACGCATTTGCACTATGGTGCTTTCTTTCATATTACACCATAGGTTCAGAGACACGAGATCTAGATCAGCCGTAGCATCCAGCCGTAGAGTTGCAGTGAGTCCTCATCTATTCGAGGGTGATATTATTTTATTTCATTTATTATTTCAGCTCAGTTTTGCTTGACAGAGTTATTTAGATACATGTTCATTCAACTCCTTATTCAGACAATACTTAGAGCCTTTTAGATTCAGTATTTAGATTTAGTGTAGATTTGATTCAGTTTTCGGTTGTTTTGGGTATCTTTTACCCATATGGATATTGTGTATTGATAGATTTTTTTTATTTAGTTGCACCTTATGGCCTACATGTTCATATTTTCCACATTATTATGTTATATATGCAGTGTATAGTTATAGATATTATTCATGGGTTAGCTTGTGGTCTCTCAGGGTCATGAGCATCGTGTAGCATTCCGATTTAGAAAATTAGGGCATTACAATAGTGGAATCATGACATGTCATTGTGTGGTCCCAATCATGTATAAGCTTATGCCCTACAAATGTTTGATAAAATATCTCTATGAATGAATTATGAACAAATGGACATTGTTATGTTTTTCAAGATCATACCATGCTTTACTTTCATGCTATCGAGTCCTGGGGGTATTCAATATCCAAAAATATAGTTGCTTACCTAGAGCTACAGTAGTTATAGAATAGTCTTAGTCATGAAACAAAACAGTAGTACTCAATCAGTTATAGAACTCAGTATCAGTCTAGTTCAGCTCAGTATAATCAGTTCAGTGACTATTTAGTTGGGAGTAGGATTCAGCACTGAGTGAACCCAAGGATAGGGTCTTACGTGCCAGTAGAGGATGTTATCTTTAAAAGCAGCCCTTGCATTCCAAAACTATGTAGACAGCGTAGGTTGAGACATCAACCTTCCAGTTGAGGAATGATGAGGTGTTTCTACCTACCAATTGAAGGTGCTACCATTCTCATTAGAGTACCTACCAGATGAGGGTAACTCTTCAACTTGTCTTTAACCATGGCATGGTACTAACACCCTTCCAACTGGGGTTATAGGTTGGACCCCAGTTATCTTATTTAGGGCATGTCGGTTAGATGATTACTTCCCATAGTCTCAGTATAGAACTCAGTTCAGTTCTACAAATTAAGACTGTCAGATACAGTCAATCAATTTCAGTAACTCAATTATTAGTAATCTCAAATATCAGTCACTCAATTATCAACACTCAAAACTCAGCTTTAGTAAAAGCTCAGTTACAGTATACACGTATATGCACAGTATTTCATACTCAGTATTTACAGCAGTTTTAGTTATCTATGTGCTCTCATATTCAGTTACTCTATATCATTCAGTCAGTTATTGTTCATGCATATAAACCCTTGCATTCAGCCTTACATTAACTAGCATACTAGTAAATTCCATGTACTGGTGCAAACTCTTTCTTTGTGCTATGAAGTCTCATATCATTGGTTTGGATGCTCAAGCTCCTGACCATGCATAGACAAATTTAGTTAGCAGTAGCAGATTCAGTAGTGAGTCCTCATCTATTGAGGATGTGCTTTTATTTTAGTATTTTCAGTAGCTTTAGTATTTCAGTATCGGAGTTAGTTGGGGGCTTATCCCATCAACTCTACATTTAGACAGTTCAGTTAGAGGCTTTTTAGACCATACTAGTTTAGACAGTATTTAGATTTCAGATGTTTTATTAGATATTATTATTTACCAGTATTTTAGATTTTGAACTTTATGGCATTTCAGCCTATTTTTCCATATTACTTTCAGTGTTATTATCCAATACTCACAACAGGTAACAGTCATGGGTTAGCCTATGGTTCTTCATGGTCGTAAGCACTGTGTAGTATCTACGGTATAGACTTAGGGCATTACAAACTTAGTATCAGATCCTAAGGTTCAATAGAGTCCTAGGGATTCTAAAAGTCGCGTCTAGTAGAGTTTTGTGCATGTATGTGTAGCGCACCACACTTATGGATAAGAGGGTATGAGATATTTTTAGGAAAACTTTCCCTTCTTTTAGTATTCATATCATGCAAGCGAGCATGAGCTCAAGCAAAATTCTCAGTCTAATCCCTTTCTTCCTTCTGGTTACAGAACACGCCTCCAAAAAAGACTAATGAAAAAAAAGTGGAAATCAGTCATCACCTCAGCCCATTAAGGAAGATCCCCTAAATGAGCATGTCTTCTATGCAGAATTCAGAGCTGCATTCACCACTCTAACTAATTCCTTAGCAGCTCAGAATGAATGGCTAGCTGTTGTTTAGGCTAACCTAGTGGCTAATACTACTACAGCCAAGATTTGGGACTTCACCCGAATGAATCCACCTCTATTCTCAGGATCTAAGTCAGAAGAGGATCCATAAAAGTTTCTCGATCAGGTTTAGAAAGTCATAGATATCATGGGAGTGACTTTCAGTAAGAGTGCTGAGTTATCCGCCTATCAGCTACAAGATATGGCTCATACATGGTCTACTGCTTTTCTAGATAGATTTTTTCCCTTAGAGCTGAGAGAAGCCAAGGTGTTAGAGTTCATCAATCTCAGGTAAGGAAATATGAGTGTGAAAGAGTATTCCCTCAAGTTTACTCTGTTATCCAGATATGCTCCCCGTCCAAAATGAGCAAGTTTGTGTCTGGGGTGTCAGAGAGTGTGGTTAAGGAGTATCGAACTATGATGTTGATTAAGGAGATGGACATATCCAGGTTTATGTTCCATGCTCAGCGAATACAAGAGGCTAAGAATAAAGAGAGAGAGAGGGAGAATAAGAGAGCTAGAATAGGTAGCTTAAATTTCACTCAATCTAAGTCAAAATGCGGTAACCATTCTTAGTTTCATCTAAAATCTTTAGTTCCAGCTCCATCTTCAGCTAGAACTCCAATACCAAAGTTCATGAATGATAGTCGGGATAGGACACCAGGCTCTTAAATCCAGGGTAGTATGAGAAATGGTTGCACCCATCCACTTTGTGGGGAATGTGGTAAGAATCATAAGGGTATTTGAAGGGCTGGCAGTGATGTATGTTTCGGGTGCGAAAAGCTAGGAAAAAGAGTCAGAGATTGTCCTCAATCAGGTTCACAGGTTTAGTACAATCTCCTTTAGCTCAGTCTGGTCGCCCGAATCAGCAAGGTGCCACTTCCAGTGCCACTAGTGGGCAATTCCCAAACAGGATTTATGCACTTTATTCCAGACATGATCAGGAAAGTTCTCCTGGTGTAGCCACTGGTACGTTACAGAGCTTCTATTTACATGTTAATGCTTTATTAGATCCATGAAGTTCTTTATCTCTGGTAACTCGTTACATAGCAGTCAACTTTAAAGTAAGACTAAAAATCTTAATAGAACCTTTCTTAATGCCTACCCTAGTACCTAAATCTATTCCAGCCAAATGAGTATTTAGAAATTGCTCGGTTATAGTATTTCAGATAATCCCTTCAGTTGATTTTAGTAATAGAGTTATTTGATTTTAGTTTTCTGATGGGCCAATAATTGAATGAAGGGGTAGTACCTCAGTTTTAGTTGTTTTAAGCTTGAATTTTTTTTAGATTGAACCAGTAGAAAGAAGAGTTGAGAATTCTAAGTTAGTCAGTGTTGAGGTTGCTATATGATGATTGTTGGGGCAATAAAAATCTAAGAATCATGTGTTAGAAGAAAGTACTAACAGTGGAACTTACATTATTAGGTGTATTCCTTTAGAATGAGTTTAGTGTTTATGAGTATTTTTATATCTCAGGCTCTAGAGTAAAGTGGTTTTGGTTTGATTTAAAGTTTATTGAGTAGTTCACGGGCTTAAAATAATGGCTTTAAGCTAAGGCGGAGATGGTAGAACAAGTAACCAAGCCAGGCTTTCAGATTTGTATAGTAATGTTAGTATGTGTAGAAAAGCAGTGGGAGAGGATGATGCCTAACCCATATTTACCTCAGTGCAAAGTTTTTTTGCTTCAGCTATCACGATATCTAGTCATGCCCTATATGTTAGTTCTATGATCATAGCTCATTTTCGTGTATTTTATCAGAAATCATGTACACTTACAGTTCTTAGAATAAGGAGTTCCAATTTACTCGGTGTTACAAATCATGTTCCATGAATATAGAAACTCTTAACTCAGGTCATGCAGCTCATGACTCATGTACTCATGTCATGCTTTACAGTATGCTCAGTTCCCATGACTCATGCTACACCCTTAATGATCAGCTAAATTCAGATTTATGCCATGTACATCTCAGTTTAGATCTCTTGATACATCAATGATGTTAATATTCTATTCTTCAGGCCTCAGTTAAGTGTCGAGTTCGGTGTAGTGTCCATTCATGCTTTAGTTCCTCTTGTTTTAACCTTCTAGTGAACCCTTTTTAAGAAATGATGTAGTGATGAGCAGTTTCTTAGATGGGAGAGACTAAATATTTCATGTTAAGGAAAGATTATTGCATGATTATTTTACACGAGGCGAAGATAGGTTTGAATGTCATATTGATGTGTAAGTGGCTATGTACACTTCGGAGATTTGAGTAGTCTTGAACATAGGAGGAGAATTCAGTCCAGCTCAAACCTTAGTAGGTAGAGTGATCAGTGCCTATGTGAATATTTTCAGTAGCCTCAAGTGAAATGCGATGTTGAAGTAGAAATTATAGTTGAGAAATGGGGCTAAGATTCCAAGTTAGTAGTTGCAATGCATAAGGCTTAGTAACTATATATTAGATGATGTTTTGTAGGCATTGCTTTATATTACACAATTGAAGCCATGTTGTGATTTCTTATTCAGATGTCTTATTCAGACCATGCAAAGATTCCTTTCTCCCTAAAATCATTAGAACTTTATAGAAAGAGTGTCAAAGAAATGCTCCAATTGAGTATAAATTTTTAGTATGAGTTAGTTCGTAAAGCTAGCAATTTAGTTTAGCAGTCTGGCGGATAAGTTCGTATGGTTTCCCATCTTTCAATCTAGTCATACTATCCGAAGTCTCATGAATATGACTATTCCAAGATGGAGCAACCTGGTAATTGCAAGTTCAGCTCAGTTCATATATCATGCCTCAGTTTCAACTCCCAAATATTCAGTCATGATTCAGTTCATAGGTCCCCCATGCATCGTCTCAGCTTTTTCTTAGTATCTCAGCAAGTCAGCATTCTTCGGGGGATATAATGTCCCAAGGAAGAGATGCACTATAACCCCCCGAGCTTTTATGTCCTAAACCTTCCAGTTTCTCTTCATGTAGCAAGATCTAGTTTGGAGTAATGAGTACTTATAAGCTGACTCTCTCATTCCAATCTCAGTCGTATGACATGTATTCAAGGAATCAGTTCGATTTATGATATTCAGGTCATGTATAATGTTTCGGATCTAGTTATGTTCTTAGGTTCCCATTCATGCATGTTCAATAAATGACCTCAGGTTCATTAATATTCACAGCTTAAGATAATAGTCTTTCTTAAATTTACTCAGCTCCATGTTCAGTTACAGTTACTAACTTCAGTTATCGTTGCATAAAATTTTCATGGTACTCATGCATTCATGAATCAGTTCAGCCATATACTCATGCATTAGATATGCATGTTCGGTATGAAAACACAGCTTGTCAGTGGTATGAGTCATGTGTTCCATGCTTCAATTGTGAATGTTCAGTGTGTAAACTCAGTCTAGCAATATTTCTAAGCTTAATTAGTCTTATTCAAGGACGAATATTCCCAAGAGGGAGATATTGTAACACCTCGTATTTCCGTAGCTCAATTTAACTCTCAATACATGAGTATTCCTATATAGATTTTTCAAAATATTTGGAATTTTTTAGTTTAAGACCAGCCATGCCATAGGAAATTCAGTTAGCTTTCCAACGATATAAAATTCACCCAAATCCGATAACTGGGTGAGAAGTTATAACATATTTTGTAAAATAGTGTGTCAACTGGCGAGATCAGCCAAATGGCATTTGTCAATTTCTAGTGGAGCTCCGCAATAATGGCGCGCGTGCCAATATTCTAGTTTACAATTGTTATTTTCCAGTGTGGCAACGCAATTCCACCGCATCATGCCACTAGCCATTTTTCCAATTGTCAAATTTCAATGAGGCTCCGCAATGGTACTGCATCGCACCAAGAGACAATTTCCCAGTCGTCCATTTTTACACAGTTCCAGCCGTATTCTAGTGGCTCACCACGATGCCACCGCATCACAGTGAGGCCCAAAATCGGGCATTCAATGACGATTTTTAGATCTTTTCTAGGGGTAATTGGGTATTTTTCTATGACCCAAATGAGCCTTTAATACATAATTTACCCCTAAATAACCTATTATCTCATTATTCACTCATTTTCTCTCAAGATTAAAACATTCTCTCTCAAACGGGAAAAGCCCTAGCTTCAAGAAATCAAGAACAAACTCAAGAATTAATAAAACCAAGCATGTTAGGTGTTCATTCATGGGTTCCTTTCACCCATGAAGTCCAAGAACCCTTTTTTTAAACTTAGAAGATCTCAGATTTAAACTTCATGCTTGAAATTGATTGTGTTCATGTCCATGATAGTAGTTGGGTTTTAATTCATGATTAATTATAAGTTTCCATGAAATTAAAATAGTTATGTGATGAATTATATGAATTGCATGCTAAACCCTTAAATTTGCAATTGAGTATTGTATTCATGATGTTATGTGTTGGCCACTACCATGTGAAATAATCCATGTTCCCCAAGTGTTTGCTAAAATGCCTATGTGAAGTAAATAGCCGAATCATGACATGTCATTGTGTGGTCCCAATCATGTATAAGCTTATGCCCTACAAGTGTTTGATAAAATGTCTCTATGAATGAATTATGAACAAGTGGACATTGTTATGCTTTTCAAGATCATGCCATGCTTTAATTTTATGTTATCGAGTCCTGGGGGTATTCAATATCAGAAAATCTAGTTGTTTACCTAGAGCTGCAGTAGTTATAGAATAGTATCAGTCTTGACACAAAACAGTAGTACTCAGCCAGTTAAAAGAACTCAGTGAACTCAGTTAGTTATAGAACTCAGTATCAGTCTAGTTCAACTCAGTATAATCTGTTTAGTGTCTATTCAGTTGGGAGTAGGATTTAGCACTGAGTGAACCCAAGGATGGAGGCTCACCTGCCAGTAGAGGGTGTGATCCTTAGAAGCAGTCCTTGCGTTCTTAGACTACATAGTAAGCATAGGTTGAGACATCAACCTACCAGTTGAGGGTTGATAAGGTGTTTCTACCTGCTAGTTGAGGGTACCACTGTTCTCAGTAGAGTATCTGCCAGATAACAGCAACTCTTCAGCTTGTCTTTACCGGTGGCATGGTACTGACACCCTTCCAACTAGGGCTTTAGGTTGGACCCCAGTTATCTTATTTGGGCATATTGGTCAGATGATTACTTCCCACAGTCTTAATTTAAGTCTTAGTATAGAACTAGTTCAGTTCTACCGAATCAGGACTGTCAGATATAGTCAATCAATTTCAAAAACTCAGTTATCAGTAATCTCATATATCAGCTACTCAGTTATCAGAACTCAATTTCAGTATAAGCTCAGTTATAGTATACACGTATATGCACAGTATTGCATACTCAGTATTTATAGCAGTTTCAGTTATCCATGTACTCTCATATTCAGTTACTATATATCATAAAGTTAGTTATTGTTCATGCATATGAACCCTTGCATTCAGCCTTACCTCATCTAGTGTACCAGTATATTCTATGTACTAAAGCATATTCTTTATTTGTACTATGATGTATCATATCATAGGTTCGGATGCATAGGTTCCTGACCGTGCATAGACAAATTCAATAAGCAGCAGCAGATTCAGTAGTGTAATACCCCAAACTTTTCCAAGCTTAAATTCATTCCTAGAATGTTAAAGGATGTCTTCCAAAATTAATAATATTTGTTTCATATAGAATTTTCTATATTTTAACTTTACATTATGTGGCAAATTGAATAAGCTTTCCATCAAAACCAAATTCATCCAAATCCGACTCTCGATGAAGAAGTTAAAGTATTTTTAAGTTGACAGTGTGCCAACTAAGCAGACATCGCATCGTGATGAAGGAAAATTTCATAATTGTCACTCTTCAGTGGACCATTGTGATGTTGGCGCATCTCGGCGAGTTCCAAATTCCCATTGGTCAATTTCCAGTGGACCTCTGCGATATTGGAGCATTGCGGAGAGGTCCATTTTCCCATTTGCCAAATTCCAGTGGTCCAATGCTATAGTGGTGCATCGCGCCAAAGGCCAAAATGGCATTTCTATAGATCACTGCTATGGTGGCACGTCGCGTTGAAGTTCCTAGTCCCAATCGTCAAAATCCAGTGGGACAACGCGATAGTTCCACATCGCGGAGGTCCCCAATTTCCCATTTGTCAGTTTCCAGTGAACCACCGCGATAGTGATGCGTCGCGGTGGCCCATTAAATCGGGTCCCAGTTGCATTTTTCCATCTTCGTGTAGAAGTTTTAAGAGGGTATTATAGACTTTTTCCCAATCCCCAAAGCCGTCCAAACATTAGATTTAAGTATATTATATGCATTTTATAATATATTCCTCAAATTTCTCTCAACCAAAACCCTAGACTTCAATAATCCACCTCAAGAATCTCAAGATTCCACCACTCTTTTTTTCAAATTAATTCAAGATTCATGATTCCCAATACAAGAATTCCAAGAACCGTCATTCAAGAGCACGAATAGAGTCTCAAAAGGAAGCTTGTTCGTCTAGCTCATCATCCAAGGTATGTGGGGGTTAAAAAGGACAAATCTTTCATTCTTGTTCCCAAAAAACTTGAATTTTATTAAAGATTACATGATTTTCAAGTTGGGGTTTATACCCAAAGCATCTTGTTTTAAGTTTATAAAGATATAAGTGATTTAAGCCTTGAATTACATGCTTATCCCACCTATCTATTCTTTGAATTGAGGATTTATATCATGAATTTCACATTCCAATTGTGAATTGATATTTTCAAGTGTTTCCAAGATAATTTTTGAGAATTAAGCTTTATTATGAAATTATGATCATTAAAGTACATATGCTTTAAACTCCAAGTATGAATTTTGATATTTCATGAAGAGTATATTATTAGCATGCTTTAACAAGCAAGCATTCAGATTTTAAAAAAAGATTGATCTTCTGAACCTAAGCTAAGATAGGAATCCATAATATTTATGATTTAAAGTAAAGAGAAGTATATTTGGTTTTCATTATAAACCCTTGTACTGTTCTAAGCTGGGTTTCCTAAAAGTTCTGAGCAATAAGTATGGGAGAAGTATTTAGCACCGAGTTGGGTATGATTCAAAGGTCTCATGCCCCATAACTACATGCCACCGTAGATTTCTAATTTGCCCATAGTGGGCTAAGATAGTGATCACTTAAGTTAAGGTTCTATTCTGATAGCAAGGGTAGAACAGCTCTCCCCAATTTGGGCAAGACGTTGGACTCCATATAAGCTCGCATGGTTTTTATTAGTTAGAAGAAACTCCCTAAGTCCTAAAGTTCCAAGATTTCCATAGCTCCCAAAGCTTCTAGTTCAAAAGAAAAGAATGATAGAAAAGCTTTTATAAGACTAAGTGTTATGAATCACTAAATTTATAAGTATGATTTGTTATACATGATTTTATATTTTGATATTTTAGATAATCAAGCTTACGTGAGTCATATACATCCACATGCATTTACTTACTAATTATGATAATGTATATTTATGCATTACACCCCCATATACTTAGTACATCCTCAAAGTGTTGATCCACATATATGTTTACGTGCTACATTATCTAATAATATAGGTTCAGGTGCTCAGTATCAGCAGCATGAGTAGTTCGAGCATCTCTATCTACGCTCCCATAGTTGGTGAGTCCTCATGATTCGAGGGCCTACTTCTTCATATTTCCAGCTTTTATAGTAATTGAGTTATCATTTTCAGTTTAGTCTGAGTCAGTTGAGGGTTTGTCCTAATGACTCTTTAGTTCTTTTAGTTGAGGCTTTGTCCTAATGACTCTTTAGTTCTTTTATAGTAGAGGCTTGTCAGACTATGAGTTTATTTACAGACTTTCAGTATTTACTATTTAGATGGTATCTTCAGTTCATTCAATTCAGTTTTGATATAATATAACATTATTTCTTGACTAGTTTATCTTAAAGTAAGGTTCCGACCTAGTAGCAGGCTCAAATGGTTAGCTTGGGGCTACTCATAATCTTAAGCACCGTGTGACATCTCGGGATCAGATTTCAAAGCGTTACAACTAGTGAGTCCTCATCTATCAAGGATGTACTTTTATTTTAGTATTTTCATTAGCTTCAGTATTTCAGTAGTCGAAGTTAGTTGGGGGCTTGTCCCATCAACTCCACATTCAGATAGTTTAGTTAGAGGCTTTTTAGACTAGACTAGTTTAGATAGTATTCATATTTTAGATGTTTTATCAAATGTTATTATTTACCAGTATTTCAGATTTTGAACCTTATGGCATTTCAGCCTATTTCTGTTTTATTTTCAATGTTATTATCCAGTGCTCATAGCAGGTACCAGTCATGGGTTAGCTTATGGTCCTTCAGGGTCGTAATTATCATGAAGCATTTGGGGTATAGACTCAGGGCATTACAGATAATTTCTCTATAGATGACTAGGCTGACCACAATTGAAATACAAGTTCCTCCCCTTCTCGCAATAACCACGGTCAAGCTGCCTATAAAATCCGCAAGGATGATAAGGTGGGGCTGACTAAAATCCACTATCCTGAGCTTGGACACCCTATTCCGTAGGACCACTGCTAGAATAAAAACAATTATCACCAGAAGGCTTTTGATAAGGAGCACTAGCTTTCGAAAAAGAACTTTCCCAATTTTTCATCATAGTCTACTATCTACCATCTCTCCCAGTATTCTGTTAACTTGAACCCTGCTCTGAATACCTAAACTTCTTAGTCTGTCTCTCCCCTTTCTCTAGTTGTTTCCCTTTTTCATCCTTCACCTACTTGTAAAACCCTATAAAATTTCAATAATTTTATATTTGACCATTCCACATTTGTAATGGCAATTTTGACTTAAATTATATTTAGGGGTTTTAAAAGGGTATTTTGGGAAACTTTTGGAATTTTTGTAAGGGATCGGGATCATTTTTGGACCCTGAGGCAGTGAGGGTCTGTGATATTAGTGTGCCACAAAGGTTAGCCTTTACGAGTACCCTTCATGACAGTGGCGTCCCATGCTGATATTTTAATTTTGCCTAATTTTTGTTTTGTTCACTTAGGATAAAGGGCTTTTGGTATTTTACCCCATGTACGACCTTATCACATAAAATAACCCCATTCCCTTCAGTTTTCAAATATCAAATCATTCTCTTTCTCTCTAAAACTCAAAATCAGAGATTATTTAAGGGTTTTACAGTGAAATCATCATTCGGGCTCCAAACTTCTAATTGTTTTCAATTGCTTGTGTATTTCAGACATATATCTCATTCCCTAACTTTAATATTATTGTGGAATTTATTTACTCATTATCCATATGGTTTAAATTAATGGATTTGGAATTGGGTTAAGGGGTTTTGATTGGAATTACTTTTCTCATGTTTTAAATTGATGATTTATGCTTTAATTTATGGTTTTTGGAATGAATGGGTGCATTGTGATGGGAATTGGAATGGGGAACATAGTTTCCCCAAATTGATGAGTTTCTGGATAGGATGGCATTAACCTCAACCCATTTTGTAAATTTGATTTTTAAACATGCATAATTGTATAATTCACTTATATAAGAATCCATTGCATTGCATTAATGGATACGAATTTGAAAGGCCATTGGTGATCATGGTTTGGATTTTAAAATAGAACTTGAGAGTCAAACCGATACATGGATTGGTTTGGCATGATTATATGAGCTTGCAAGCATAATTGATATGATTATACCAAATGGTAAATACCTTAAAATAAGACCCCTGGGTTACTGGTTGGGTTTATTTGCAAATTGTTTTAATTTAGGATTAAATGGAATTTTATAGCTCACCGTGAAGGTGCAGTCTAGATAGGACTAACTCTGGAAACCATATTTTTTGGTGTGGGGGTCTATGTGACTGTGTGCTTACATCACATATTATATATTGGAATGGCTAGAGCCTTGGTGTCTTTAGCCCTCCCATCAAATTTCTTGGCTCGTGTGGCTAACACACATTAGGACTTTTCAAGCAAAGGAGTTGAACCATATAACCAGTAGGTTGTTTTAGGTCAGAGTGAGCTACACAGTTTAGTTTAATGGTCTAAACTCTCATTTTTGTGACCTTTTTCCCTATCTTAGCATCCTATATATGTATAAGGATTGTTGTGCATATGTTTTTGACTCGTTTTTGCATTGGCACTATTTTATTACTTTTCTTTAGTTACATATCAGTGCTTATCCCACTGACAGTCTTAGGACGCTACATTTTTAATGATGTAGGGTTTGAATGGTGTTCTGTTGCTCATGTGCAATAATAGGTGGTTCGATATATCTATTGACTTATTGTGAAGTGGTGAGCCTCCATCTCTCAAAAGGACCTGTTATTTCATTGGTTTTCTTATTTCTTAGTCTTTTATTTTGGATTTTTTCGTCATAGTCAGAGGCATGCCCCGACTTAGTTGATATTATGGTTTTAGAGGCTTATGTGGAAAGTGTGGGTTGGATGTTGGTTTTTGATTTATAGAGTTTACATTTGATTATCTATCTTTCTTATTACTATTGGTTTGGCTTCTGTTGTACTATTTTATTGTGTTCTGGATGTTAGGCTAAGGGGGTAGTCTCGACTAATGGTGGGCTTGAGATACCTGTCACGACTAGGTCCTAGTTTGGGTCATGACAAGCTTTGTATCAGAGCATGGTCCAGGTTCATTGGGTGTCCACAAAGTCGTGTCGAGTAGAGTCCCTTTTATGGGTATGTAGTGTGCCACACTTATAAGAGGGATGCTACAAGGCATTTAGGAATGTTTCTCTTTTTTGTGTTGTATTTCGGGCTATAGATTCTAGTTGTCATGAAACTTATCTAAATCATGGATTACTCGCATTTCAGATCCTGAACATCTGACTACCATAGAAACTCTATTGTAACCTCTATCATACCTGGGGAAAATATGGAGGGAACTCACCCAGTTTATGGAGTGCAGACTCGATCTTTGATCCCTACTCTTGACTGTGTCACCCTACATGGAGTTTTACCAGTCTTTAATAATCTTCCTTGAGCTTCCCGGGATGATGATATTTATGATCATTCACCTCAATAAGATATTTCTAATGCGGAGTTATGCCAGGATATTCATAAGCTTACTAAGTTGGTGGCATCTCAGTTTCGTCAGTCTGATCATATTGGTTCTGTTGCTCATTCATTTGAGGTAACTTAAGTTGGCTAGTTTAAGAG
Organism: Capsicum baccatum var. pendulum; assembly: GCA_030864225.1. Classification (NCBI taxonomy): domain Eukaryota; kingdom Viridiplantae; phylum Streptophyta; class Magnoliopsida; order Solanales; family Solanaceae; genus Capsicum; species Capsicum baccatum. The sequence continues at coordinate 102,683,978 of CM061556.1, forward strand.
GTTGAATCCCCCAACCTTTATAGGATCTATGGTTGAATATGATCCTCAGGGGTTTATTGATGAGATGGAGAAGATTTTCAAGGTTATGCATGCTACCAATTTTGAGGGTGTAGATTTTTCTGCTTATCAATTGAAAGATGTAGCTTATCAGTGGTATAAGGAGTGGAAAGCGTTGAGGGGTGATGATGTTGAGAAATCAGTATAGGATGAGTTTTTGGGTGCCTTTCTTGATCACTTCTTTCCTCAGGAGTTAGGTAAAGGAAATAGTGAAAAAGTTTGTGAATCTAAAGTACGATAAGATGAGTGTGAAAGAGTATGCTCTGAAGTTTCAGCAGTTGAGAGCTAGTGGCAAACATAAGGGCCAAGATAAGGAATTTTGGTTCTAATCTATCTCATAAGTTGGTGTTAGCGTGTAAGGCTACTATGTTGAACGGTGATATGGACATATCTAGGACGGTGGTTTATATGCAGTAATGTCACGGCCCAAAATTGATAGGTCGTGATGACACTTGTCGCGGTTGACAAGTAAGCATATCACACAAACTAATACACAAAGGTAGAAAGATAAAAATAACCACAAGGTAAGGATTCTAGAACAAAGCCAAACCATACAAGTATAATTAATGCGGAAAGAAACATAAGAATGCAACTATAACTCCCTAAACTAGGTGTCAATAGTATAAAAACATATCTAGTACAACTCAAATCCAAGGAAATACATAAGATATCCAAATATAAGTGAAACTATGTCTCCTAAATAAATGTAAAGACATAGTCTATAAAGAAAGGTAGCAGAAGACATTTGGACACCTGAAAATTGTCAACTACCTTGAAAGCTCCAACAATCGCTCGAGTTAAGTAACATGGGGTACACCTGAACCTAAATCTACTCCAGAAGGGTGTAGTAGAAGTGAGTACGGTCCACTTCTACTCAGTAGGTATAATAGGTCGACCAAGCAAAGTAGAAATAAAGAATACAAAATACACACTAAGGGAACTTCACCTGCAATCAAAAAATATCCCACAATGATAGCTCACACCGCATGCACTACCAGTTCTAATATATCACAATTACAACAATAATGTAGTATGTAGAACACAAGTATACATTATATCATATGCAGGTAGAAATAGAGAAGAACATGCATATACAAGATGGTCAAGTATAAATAATAGGATATAGCGCAAGTAGGCATATAACAAGTCATTATGGCTATCCAATCAGAATAAAATAAATGCAATGTATAAGATGATAATATTGATAATGATACACGAGGTTGACACACAACCTTGAGGTTGACACAGTCATTGAGTCTTCTCTAGCATAATCCTTTAGAGAAAGTCCACAATATCTAATATCTGGTACCAATATTCAGTATATTTCCAGTATTTCCCATGTTTCCCAAAGCATATGCATAGCATAAGACACAAACCAAGTACATATACATGACAACAAGCATATATATAAAGCAATAAAATAAATAAGTTAAATGATGCGTATGATGATATGAAAATAATGATGCAATGTTTTTGTAATGCCCCAGGTTTTTGGTCCTTGAAATTTTTTGAAATTTTATCCTCACTCTCCTAACTACGACTTCTCCTATGAGTCATAGGGTGTCTTGACGGATCCTAGGGACCCAATCTAACCAAATCAGTAAGTGTGTGGCTAACTTATGCTCTAAGTATGAGTGGCTCACTAAGATCCATCAGGACTCATTACAAGTCACTAGGCGCAAATCGTAAGATGTCCATTGTTTACCCCAAATGGTTTCTGTGTTGACTTCGACTAGACCTTATAAGTCGTAAGGTCCCATTATGAGTTATGTTAGTTAAGTCATAGGGTCAATATATTATGAGTTCCCTAGACACTGTCTTGTATAGGACTCGTGGTGACAAGTCATAATGAGTCCCTACGAGTCGTATCGTGATTCATAGTCACTAACGACTAAATTTCAATTTTAAATTTAAGGCACTTTGGAAAATTCCCTTCTCACCAAAATCCAAATTAAAACCCCACATTCATATGGAACTTAAGAAGGGTTATTTCTCATTCATAACATACTCAAACACCTCCTAAGCTCTCTCAATTCTCTCAAGTAGCCATACATAGGATTTCCAAGAAGTAGGTTATGCAAAGGCTCAAGAGTTGAATTTTTTCCATCAAAACTTGGTATTCAGGCATGTTACTTCCCTAATTGCTAAACTGTTAAAAGCATATGTTTTAAAGTATTGTTCAGATGTTGTTGATGATGGTTTGAAAACATGGGTTGGGGGTTTTTGAATAACTGTTGCTTATGTGATGTTTTAGGTTTGTTCCTGCATGGTTTATGTTTTATTGATGGTTTTAAAATCAAATTGATGCATGGGAATGGTGAATAAATTAACGGATTGTGATTTTCCTAAACTTGTGACTTTTGAAGTAGTTATGACCTGACCTCAACCCCATATTATAAAACACTGAACAACTCTTGAACTATTGCACAATGTAAAAGGTTAATGAAGCATAATAATTTTTAATTGAACGTCATGGGGTTGTGTAATTTCCTAATCTAATGTATAACTAAACCAGAGGGGATCGTGATTTCCCCCAAGTGATGGTAATTGGTGTGGAATGTTGATGTTACCTTGCAGGTGTAGTTGGTATGATGATACCAACAATGTATGCCTTATTATGTAATGTGTTTCAATGGATGGGAATGTGTGATAAATAATTTAACTGGGCTTTAATGAGGATTGTGTAGTTGACTTATGAAAGTTGAGGTCCCGAAGGACTAATACTGGAAACTGCGGCTGCTGACCGGGTAGTTTGAGTCCCCCTTATTATTATCATATGATTGGATAGTTTGAGTACCTCACATTATGTTACATGATTCGGTGCTTGTGTCACTTTGATATGCTGAGAGGTTTGAGTCCCCCATAATTCATATGTATAACGTCTGGTTCGTGTGGCCACACGTACTAGGGCCCTACCAGTTGGGGGAGAGTTGGGACCACACAGCTCGTGGATTCCTTCTTATGAGATGATGGTTGAGCTACACAATCCTGGCAAAAGTTTTAAAGTGAATGTTAATCGTTGTTTCCCTATCCCAGCATGTAATATATATATGTATGTGTGTATTTTATCATGTGCATTGGTTTTGAATGATTTTGAATTGTCGATCATGGTAATATATTGTCCTTATCCCTAATTTACATGCTAGTATCCATCCCACTAACCATCTTTAGACATTGTATCCCTACTTGATGCAGGCACCAGAAATACCACTAATTTTCCTGCATAGAGTTAAGTGGATCCTCTCGGTTCATTGGTTCGTTGTGATGAAGTGGTGATCTTTCATTCTCCGTAAGACTTAGACATTTCATCTATTATCAGGGATATGTCCCAACCAAGACTGGGTTTTAATTCTTTTGTTAGAAGGCTTTGGTGGATTACTGTGAACTTGAGCGATGTTGATTGATTGTTTTGGCCGATTACTGGTTATCGATCATAAACTTATCTTTTATTCTTTAATCTCTCCTTGTGCTATCTTGTTATATGTTCAGAATACTTCCGGCTTTGGGGATGTTGTGTTCACTTGGTTAGGTGCAGGGTATGATCTTCGGTCCATGTGGGACTTGAGATGCCCGTACGGCTAGGCACCAGTTCGGATCGTGATAGTTTCCAATCATTCAAAATGAGGATTTCCTCAACCAATCCATAATGATACATTTCCATAACCATGTGAGCCAATATCAACTTATTATTTCCATTCATCCATGATTTCTCCACATCTTTCAAATTCCCACAAATAATAAATATATCACCAAACACCAAATGCACCACAATAGGCATTTCTAACAACATATTACAATTATTCGCATGTATTCTAGGCTTTTAACATCACACAAGACCCCGCACGATCACACATATCACATGATATGTCGGATTCAACAATTACATCAAATTTAGGCCCCCACATGGTCATAACATATAGATAGCCATTTTTTTCATGATTAGTTCCCACCCTTAAAATGCATTTTGTACCATCATTTACTACCTAGCGCAGTCTAAAAAAGTTATACCAACCTACCTTGAAGCACGAAATCGATCCACTACACTTCGATCCCTATGAACTACTTCTAATGAACGGTCACGAAATCAACTAAAACAAGAAATATAGAATTTATGAGTCAAAAAAATTTAACGATACCCATATTGCCTACTTTTGGTTCGGGGTCAAAACGGACCCCTGAAATGAGTTTTCAAAAAAGGACAAATTTGGAACTTTATTAAATAAATGTGTTTCTCATGCTTTTACGAATCTATAGTTGAAAACCCAAGTCAAATCGAGTTAAAAACGAGGTTCAATTTGAAGAAAAACCATTTTTAAGCTTTACCAGGGAAACCTTTGAAATCCGTGTTAAAATCAAGAATTGAAGTTGTTTTGAAGATGAAATTGAGGAAAAATAAGTAATTATAGGATTAGAAATATTATTCAAGTGAAAAAGGAGTAAAATTTGAGGACAAATTAAGTAATAAGGTTTTTGAGGTTTTGAACAATTAAATCAAGAATCAAAGTAAGAAAAGGAAGAAATCTCACCTTAAATCCGCAAGAGAATTAATAAATAGATGTTAAATTGTTAATCTAGCTTTTCAAGCACCCACAAACTTCAATTTTAAGATCTCACATTATTTTAAGGTATAACTCTCAAGAGGCAAGGTGAAAGAATGAACAAAAATTGTGTAAAAAGGCTTTTGTACTGCAACAGGTTACCAGGCACATAAAGGCATAAATTGGACCCTTGGAATGCGAAATACCCTTTGTGCATCAGTTAACCTGGTGCACCAGATTTTTAAGTCCAAAACAGACTTCGACGAGGTGGCTGGAATTCGTTCGGAGTTCAATATATGATAACAAACTATATAACCACACTAAATTCTACACTCTTGACTCAATGGCAGTGTCAGATTTTCAAAAAATATTCATTTTCATAAAGTTGACCCCCAAAATTTGAAATCATAATTTTCCAAATCGAGGTCGAAATAAGATTTAAAATCCATAAAACCCAACCAAATATGTTATTACCCTAAAATCAACGTTTCAATTCTGCTGGCGCAGTCCATTTAGCTATCCGTCATACGGATCAAAAGATAATCACACAAGTCCAAAATAAGGATCTTGAAGACTCCAAAAACCATAATATCGCACAAATGGTACCAAATGCATTAGGAACCATGCCAATCACCCCCACACCCCAGAAATACCATAATGAAACTACCAGGAGGGGTAAAATAGTCAAATCATAGAAAATCACAAATTTCACATATTTTATCAACTTTCAGGTCGTTACATCATCCACCCCTAAAAATCTAGTTCATTGTCAAACTAAGGAAAAGAAATACTTGAATCAACAAAGATATGGGGATAAGAACTATGCATATCAGGCTCGACCTCCCACATAGCCTCATCTATAGGTCGATGTCACCACTAAACCTTAACCATAGGGATAAATCTAGAGCACAACCATCTCATATCGCTAGCCAAAATAGAGACCAGCTCCTTAACAAAAGACTATCGCTCGTATAACTGAACCGACTCCAAATAGATGATATGAGACTCATCAGGAATGTAACGATGAAGTATAGAAATATGAAAAATAGGATGAACAGTTGACGAATTTGGAGGAAAAACTAACTCGTACGCCACATTATCAATGGTCCAAAGAATCTCAAATGGACCAATATTCCTGAGGATAATGATCTGAAGAATCTCAAATGGACCAATATACCTAGGGATAAGCTTACCCCTCTTCTCAAACCTGATCACACCCTTCCTGGATAAAACTCGAAGGAAGAAAGAAAGAGGGTTTTCTCTAGGCGCATGTTAGCAGGGCTGCTAACATACGCTGGTAGGAAAAATGGCTCGTCAATCTGCTACATCGCCACCACCGGTCATTATAACTCTGACGAGTGAAATTCAATAACATCTAGGCCCGATAATATTTGGGAACTTCCTCCCTTGCTCATTTCAGCCTATTAGTGAGAAAACTAAGCTTGAGGAGTTGAGGTTGGTGAAACATGAGCCAGCTAGGAAAAGTATTCCACGGAGGCCGGATGATTCATAATTTCCTTGGAGACTATAATTCTCTGAAGCGAGAACCTTATCCCAAGCTTCACCAGTCCAAGCTGAAGTAAAAACAGAAGAGGTATAGGAGCAGGTGAAAATCATAAATAGAAGCTCCCAAATGGGGCAGGCTCTTACGTATATACCACCTATGACGAAGGGAGAAAAACTAATTATTTAGCTGGAGGAAGAGGATATACTGATCTAGGCAATCATTAGAGCACAGCATTGATCAAATATGTACTGGGGGACTCTCTATTCTTCAAAAAAATGGAGAACTACATTACTAGTATGTGAAATTTTGTCTCCAAACCAAAGGTACTATATCACGACGATGGCTATTATATCTTCAAATTTGCTACACTAGCAGATAGGGACCTAGTGCTGTAATCTGGCCCTTATACATATAGAAATAGGCTATTGATTCTAAGGAATTGGTCAATTGATTTTGAATTCAAACCAGAATGTCTGCATAAGGTGCCTTTGTGGGTAAAGTTCCCTAACCTACCTCTTGGGTTTTGGTCAACGGAATTGTTGAGTAAATTAGCAAGTGTTGTAGGTAAACTGATGTACACAGATAAGTATACTACTGAGATGGAACAGATATCATTTGCAAGGGTTTTAGTAGAGGCATACATTAGCCACACACTACCAATGCAGGTGGAACGCAGCACTTCAATGGGAACCATATAACAAGTCATTACATACTATTGGATCCCAAAATTCTGCAGTGATTGTAATAACTTTTGTAATACTGTCGCTGAATGTCCATATAAGAAGGTACCTGAGATAGCAGAGCAGGCTAACCCTCCACCACAATAGGGGAGAAGAAGGAGGAACCGCAGACGTAGGAGGATTATTTAGACATGGGAAGTCAAAGAAGCTGATAAAACTAACCCTGAGCAGGCCCAAGTACCAAAAACTACAAGGACTAAAACTCAAGTCGTAGAGCAATCTGAGTCTGAGCAAATACTGGAAATTGGTAAGAATGCTAACCAGGTAGTTCCAACTGCTACTATGGTGGAGAATATGGAGAAATCAAGGAAAGGAAAAGAAATATCAGGGGTGCAAACTGAGACTAATGATTGAGGTGGAGATCAGTTTCAAACCCCATGATCGTTTGTTCCTGGAATATCAGAGGGCTTAATAAGCCCTTCAAACAGGAGTTGAAGCTCTTTCTGAGAAAGAATAAAGTAGAGATAATGAGTATCATTGAAACTAGAGTGAGGAGTCACAATGCTGTAAAAGTGAAAACAAATATAGCTAGAGATTGGAATGCTCAGTTTAACTATAATTATGTTGTAAATGGGAGAATCTGGCTTATCTGGCAAAAGCATATTCAGGTGCAGCTACTACAAATAGGGAATCAATTTATGCATTGTATGGAAACTAATACTAATATATTATTCACATGTATGCTGACTATAGTGTGTGCCAGTAATGAATTGATGGAAAGACAGGAGTTGTGGAAGGAACTTATAGCCATGGGAAGTTAGATAAAGTCTGAGTGGCTGGTTTATGGAGATTTTAATAATATGTTGAGCTTAGGAGATAGAACTGGTAATCCAGTCACTCAGGCTGAAGTGTAAAAATTTTAGGATATGGTAGAGGCAAATCAACTCACTCCTTTGAGAAGCACAGGATGCCACTTCACATGGTGTAATAAGCAGGCAATAGAATCCAGAGTTTATAGCAAAATTGACTGGGATTTTGAGAACTATTGTTTGTTACAAAGACAAGGGCACATCGAGGCTAACTACATGGTTCTAGGGGTATCTGATCACTCACCTATTATGATCAAGTACAACTCATGAATACACAGGGCACTACATCCAAAACCTTTTAATCTACACTCTACTGTGATGAGTCACCCCGAGTTCAAAAGTAAGGTCAAGGAGGCTTGGACTAAGAGAGTAACTAGGGATCCAATGCAGGTTATTTAGAAAAAACTAAAGGCAATGACAAGTTCTATTAAGGAGTTAAACCAACATCTTACAGCATACCAGCAACACTTAGAGACTGCCAGGACAATATTAGAAGTAGTGCAAACAAAAACTGCAGTGGGTCAAGCAAATAACCAACTTTATGAGCAAGAGATGAGAACATTGACAGAAATGGAGAAATGGAGCAGAATAGAAGAACAGGTAATGAGATGAAAAGCCAGAGCTTCTTGGATACAGAGTGGTGATTCCAATACAAGATATTTCCATGCACAATGGAAAATGAGAACAATTAACAACACCATCACATCTGTACATGACGAGAATGGGGTCAAGTTAACAATACCTGAGGACATTGAAGTGGAGTTCATTTCATTCTTCTCGAACCTGATGGGGCAGGAAGGGGAGATGCATCCTTGCCCTGATGCTGAGGTAGTTCATGAGGGATACTATCTTACTAGGGAGCAGCAGATATGCTTGATCCAACAAGTAATACCTGAGGAGGTCCAAGCTGCAATCAAGCAAATTCCCAAGGAAAAAGCACCTGGAGTCGATGGCTTTTCTATAGAATTTTTCACTAACTACTGGGAGGAGGTACATACTGACTTGTTGAATACTATATTTTACTTCTTCAATAGTAGTGTAATGGATAAAAGAATCAACTGTACTGTTGTAACTTTGATTCCCAAAGTACCCTCCCCTACTCAAGTTAAGGATTACAGGCCTATTGCATGATGTACAACAGTATATAAGATAATCACTAAGGTGATTACCAGAAGACTAAAGAATGTTATAGGGGACTTGATAGGGGATCCACAATCAGCCTTTATAGAAGGGAGATGAATTACAGATAATATTATTTTTGCTCATGAATTATTTAAAGGCTATAACAGGAAAGGCATTTCTCCAAGATATATACTCAAAGTGGATATAAAGAAAGCATATGATTCACTTGACTGGGCTTTCTTAAGGAAATTGATGATAGAGATGGGATTTCCAAGCAAATTTATACGGTGGGTTATGGCATGCATAACTACTGTGTCTTATTCCTTAACCATTAATGGTGGCCTAACTGAAGCATTCCAAGTCAAGAGAGGTATAAGACAAGGTCACCCAATGTAACCTGATCTAGTTGTCCTTGCTATGGAATACTTGAATAGATTGCTAAAGCAACTGGCCAGGAATAAGAGTTTCTAATTCCATCCAAGTTGCTATGGAATACTTGAATAGAGTTTCTCAATCTACCCAAGGATGTCTCTTCGGTGATTAAGAAGATTTTGAATACCAGAAAGTTGATAAAGGAGACACAGCAGGGGTATGAAAATAAGCTAGACAGGCTGAAGTTATTGCAAAAAGGAAGCAAATTCAGCATCAAGAAGTTGTACTTACTGCATATTCCTCAACACCCCAGAGTGTCATGAAAGAAGATGATTTTGCAACTTCACATACAGCCAAGTCATAAACTCAATTTGTGGTTAGCTCTACAACACAGGTTGGCAACAGTGGAGAGATTACTAAAGATTGGATACAGGTTCCTCAATCATGTGTATTTTGTGGTACAGCTGATGAATTGTTTGACCATTTATTTTTTGAATGGAAAATCACTAAAGGTATTTAGAGAAGACTACTTATATGGCTAGGACAATCGAGAGCAATTGGAAGCTGTAATACAGAGATAAACTAGTTGGTGACCGGGGTGAAGAATGATACAGGGTACAGAGAAATTGTAGCTGCAGCATTCAGTATGATGCTCCATTCCATCTGGACAGCTAGGAATCACCTCAGATTCTAGAAAAGACCTTACTCTAGTGATGCAATTTGTAGAAGTATAGCATTGCATATACATATGAAAGGAAATTATGTAAATAAGTGGCACAAATAGTTACAAAAGTTAAATTCTTAGCCTTAATGAATGTGTAGCTAGCCAGGATATGTGTGTACATGAGTAATAGTAGAATGTGAGAAGTAATTGGTCAGCAATTATCCAGTTTTGTAATGTTAAATTTGGTGGAATGAAAAGTTTGTTTACCAAAAAAAAACTCGAAGGAAAACATGATCACCAACCTAAATCTCAAGGCGCGAAGCTTACGATCTATATAGCACTTCTGCCTACTCTGAGATGCTTTAAGTCTATCCTGAATGACTCAAACTCTATCTAAAGACTCATAAAGCAAGTTCGTACCTCACCAACCCACTGGCAAGCGACAATGCCTACCATACAATACCTCCAAATGAGTCATGTTGATGCTAGAATAGTAGCTTTTATTATATGCAAACTATGCTAAAGTCACTGCTCCTACTGTACCTTAAAATCCATCACACACGCGCAAAGCATATCCTATAAAACCTGGATAGTCCGATCTAAGTGACTATCAGTCTGGGGGTGAAATGTTGTACTAAGATCAACCTATGTGCCCAACTCATCTTGAAAGGTCTTCCAAAAGTGCAAAGTAAATACAGAACACCGATCTGAAAGAACAGACACCATCATACCATAAAGTCACACAATCTCGTGAATATAGATACTAGCTAACCTCTCAGCACTAAAGAAAACCTGGACTGAAATGAAATAAGCTGACTTGGTCAATCGATCCATGATGACCCAAACATTGTCAGAATCATGAGATGAATGAGGCAAACCAGTTACAAAGTCTATAATGATTCGTTCCTACTTCCACTTGAGAATAGGTAACCTCTGAAGAAAACTACCAGGTCTCATATGTTCGACCTGTACCTGCTGACAACATAGGCAATGAGCCAAAAAATCCTCTATATCTTTCCTCATACCACCCCACCATTAGTGTTGTCTTAAGTCACGATACATCTTAGTTACACTTGGATGGATGGAATATACGGAACAATGGGCCTCCTCCAGGATCAACCTAATCTAGTCACCCACTCTCAGCAAACAAACTTAGCCTCCAATCTTAAAAACTACATTTGAATCAAGAGAGGCTTTCTTAGCCTCCCTACTCAACACCTTATCTCGAATCAAACTCAATCTAACATTATTAAACTGATGACCTCAAATCTGCCTCATCAAAAAAGATATAGCCTCCACAAATGCCTAAACATGCCCAAATGTCGACATATCAAGCCTAACTATCTGGTTAGCTAAAGATTGAATCTATAAGTCTAAAGGCCTTTCCTAAGTTAAGAAATACGCCAAGCTACCCATGCAAGTCAACTTCTGGCTCAAGGCATCCACAACTATATTAGCCTTGCCCAAATGATAAAGAATGGTCCAGTCATAATCATTAAGCAACACAAGCCAATTGTGTGGCTTCATATTAAGATCTAGCTTGGAGAAGAATTACTGAAGGTTACGATGATCTGAGAATATCTCACAACAAAATCCATACAAGTAGTTCCTCCATACCTTCAAAGAAAACACAATCGTGCACAACTCCAAATCATGTGTAGGATAATTCCTCTTATGAGGATTCAACTGACAAGATGCATAAGCAATTAACTTGCCATCCTACATCAACACAACACCCAATCCTACACTTGAAGTATCACAAACATGGTAAAGCCCATGTCCTTCTTAGGTAGAGACAAAATAGGAGATGAAGTTAACAAATCCTTGAGCTTCTGAAAGCTCTCCTCACAAGCATCAGATAATTGAAAAAAATCTTATTCTGAGTTAACTTGGTCAACGGAGATGCAATAGATTAGAAACCTTCAATAGAATATTGATAATAACATGCCAAGATAATATAATTCTGAATCTCGATGGGTGAAGTAGGTCTAGCCCTGTCACGAACCACAGCAAGCTTGGGTGATCAACTATATTACCTTTCTTAGTCACCAAATGACCTCTGAAAGAAATAGACTCCAACCAAATCTCTCACTTAGAGAACTTCATATAAAACTTCTCATCTCTCAATCTTTGAAGCACAATCTATAAATGCTCCTCATGCTCAGCCTCACTCTTGGAATACACCAAGATATCATCTATAAATACAATAACAAAAGAGTTGAGATACGATCAAAACACCTAGTTCATTAACTCTATGAATGCAACAGGGGTATTGGTCAACCCAAAGGACATGACCAAGAACTCATAATGACTATGTAAACTCAGAAAAGCTGTCTTCGGAATATTCAAAGCTCTAATCCTCAACTGGTGGTAATCAGACCTTAAATCAATCTTAGAAAACACCATAGCACCTTGAAGTTGATCAAATAAATCATCAATGCGAGGATGGGGATAGTTATTCTTAATCATCACCTTGTTCAACTACCGATAATCAATACACAACTGCATAGACCCATCCTTCTTCATCACAAACAAGATAGGCGCACCCCAAGGCGATACACTAGATCGGATCAATCCCTAAACTAATAACTCCTGCAACTAATTCTTTAATTCCTTCAACTCAGTTGGGGCAATCCTATAAGAAGAAATAGAAATTATCTTGGTGCCTGACTCAACATCAATTAAAAAATCAATATCACGATCCATAGGGATACCGACAAATCCATAGGAAACACATCCATAACCTCACAAACAATACGAACAGAATCTAAGGAAGGAGATGAAACAATACTAGTATTACGAATATGATCCAAATAAGATAAACATCCTCTCTCAACCAATCGATGAGCCTGAATATAAGATATAACCCTCTTGGATCCCTAATAAAGTACACCCTTCTAAGTTATCCTTGGTACACCCGACGAAGCTAAAGTCACAATCTTAGAAAAACAATCTAAGATAACATGATAAGGAACCAACCAATCCATACCTAAAATAATATCAAAATCAACTATATCTAACACAAGCAAATCTACCCAAGTCTCACAAACACAAATGGTCACAACATGAGATCTGTACACTCGATCCACCATTAAAGAATCATCTATTGGGGTAGATTCATGAATAGGCATGGCAAGGGGCTCACTGACAGAATCAAAACCCAAAGCAAAATACACAGACACATAGAAAAAAAGTCAATTTGGGATCAAATAACATATTTGCAAGTGTGAACCAAATAGGGATGAGATCACAACATGTGAAGCCTCTACCTGAGTTTTGGTTGGTATAGCATAGCACTTCTCAGGACCATCATCTTCCTAAGTGTCCCCATAACCACCCCCACAAGCTTCACTACCTTTGCCCCCTCGCACATCTGGTAGCACCCCTACCCCTCACAGCTAAAATAAGAGTAGCCCTAATCACACAACAGGCAGTCTTTGGCCAAATGAAAAAATCATGACACACATAATAAGTCCTACAGCCTGCCTAAATAGAAGTAACTATTGGGATCGACTAGCCACCCTTCACTACCGAACTCAAAGATCCACCACCTAAACTCCATAAGGCTGCATACATTGGCCTACCTTGATACCACGAGGACCTCTAAACTCTCTAACATGAGAAGCCTGGCCTCTAAGATACCAAAATGGCATATCCTCTTAGAGCCTACCTGAGATACTATAAGAATACCCTTTATTATCTTGGTATGATCTATAATACTCTGAAAATATTCCCCAAATACAATCATATGAGATGTATCCAACAGAAGCTAGGCATCCAGACCCTTTACAAACTTCTAATCTTCTTAGACTTAGTGGAAATACTAGCATAGGAATATTTGGACAAGGCATAAAAGTATGTCTCATACTCTACAACGGCCATGGAGCCTTATTCCAGACAATCAAACATATCATGCATCTGATCCCTTAAACTATACTACACAAATCTCTCTAATAAGGCAGTAGTAAACTAATTCCAAGTCAACTCATGAGCATCATAAGGTCTATAGCCAACAAATAACCTCCACTAATCTCTTACAGTATCCCTCAATTAATAGGTAGTATAATTCACTCTATCCAACTCAAGAGAACACTATGCATAGTATCTCTTAATTTATAGGTAGTATAATCCACTCCATCCGACTCAAGAGAACACAATACAAATTCTCCCTATCATCAATAAAGAACTTATAGGCATTCTCGCCCACAACACCACTAAATCTAGGAGGACCCAAATAAGTATATTGCTCAAACCTCTTCTGATCATCAGGAGACATCACAGTACTTACATAAGAGGAGGCATAGTGAATCTAGCAGGCTGAGATCCTATCTGAGGAGCTAGTATAGACAAAGGTTAAACTCCTGATCTCGAAACACCCTATTCAGATACTAGTCCTAAAATAGGAATAGGACTTGGGGTTTGATGAGTACCCAAAATAGAAGCAGGTGCAAAAGGGGGATCCATGATACGCCCAAATTATACATCTCTTATGAGAGAGAGTAAGCGATCATTGTCAAATATATAACCGAATGAGGTTGGGGTCGAATCCCATAAGGAATACTATGTTCACTAAGTATTGTGGTTGTTACTAGACTGTTGATCAAAGGTTCCGAATTAAAGGGGGTTTTGGTTTGTAAATTTTGTAACATAATTTGTAGCAGTAATTGTTCCAGACAGTGATTCTTATTGCAAATAGTAATTCAATGAGAATAGAATAACTAGAGTTATGGTTACCAAGATGTTCAAGCAGCTAGGGTTGTGAATTATTTGGAATTTCCAATTAATCACTTCAATTGCAAGATTATTAAATCCTACAATCTACCTATTTATTGAGTAGATTATCCTTTAATTCTCTCAAACTTAAAGAATACGTTAATTTATTCAATTATTCTCTTATGTGGGTTGATCCCATTAAGTCATCAACCCTTAACCAAAGGTTAAAGCCTTTAGATCCCGTGTAAACCACTTTTTTTCCCAACAAACACTTTTCTATTCTTGGGCTCACCCTTCAATTTTGCAACCAAAAAAGGTCATTATTGTGAAGAAGGGTTTATACTGCTTTAGTTAATCATGGAAATCAAATATTTTCACAACCCCAATCAGCTTTTCACATCAAGGCTCCCATAACCCTAGTTATGAGAGCGTAGCCACACATTTCCATAAAAGAAAAAGAAGAAGTCATTGTATTTCTCATAAATAAATTTAGAAAATACATACAAAAATCACAAGATTTGTTCTTAAATCTTCAAAAGAAAATATGAATAAAATTTTTAGATCCACAATTCTATCTAGATATTCAGAGAAAACTACGTTACAATCGATTTCCAAGTTGGAAAATATGATAAAATATACCTAAATAAAACCTAAATTGGGTATTTATATGTTCCCCGGTGCAGAGGATTTAAAATTTAAACTTCAAAAAAGCCGCATCCAAGTTAACGGTCTAACAGATGGCCCATCGAAAGCCTGACGGTCCGTTGCTTGGGCCGCCGCTGAATGTCCCAAGATGTCAGGTTCTGTTAAGGGCTGACGTTCATGTTGGTGGACCATTGTTGGATTGATGGTTCATCGCATAGATCATCGTTGATCTTCTGGAATCATGAGTTCTATTTAAGCTTGATGGCCAAGTTGGCGACCAGTCGAAAGGCTGACGGTCCACCACTTTGACCAATGCATGAATTCTCTACTTGGAGCATTCTGTTTAGCTCTAACTGTTACCCTGACGGTTCGTCGCATAGTTGATGGTCTGCCAGTTTGACCGTCAGTGGCCTTTTTCTACTATTTTTTCAAGTTTTCTCCTTCAACTAACTCCTTACCCTGAAACACTAAAATCCAATATTAAATACAACATTGGTTGCTTGAAAACATACAATTATCCCTTGAAAAAGATGTAAAATATTCCATGAAAAGCCAAAATATCAGTACCTTCAACTGAAGACAATTGTTTGTCCTCAAGCAACTCAGTACCAAATTGCATATATGAATAACACAACAACAGGAAATCAACTATTGAACTAGACTTCACATAACCATTCACTTATCACCTCACTTATATGGGCTCAACACATCAGGATCTACAATCGACATTAATTCAATATTCAGTACACATACACAATCACGGATATTATATCCTACAGAAACCAGTAAAACTAAGTGTAACTCAAGTTGCTCTCACAGCCAATGAAGTCCATCACTCATTATATCTTGTGGACACAATCAACACTCTCACACTCAACAAAGAACTTACAAACATAGTCTACATACCTATAGGCTTTCCCTTATCATCTAATGCCTCCTTATGGTTGATTCGCCAAGATCAAACAGGTCTTTTTTAGGCTTGTAATGAGGCTCCAGGGTTAGGTAATGATAATTTTTAGGAAAAATGACTCAACTTTCAGACTTTAACTCTCTTTTCCCTCGAATTCTACTCACTAAGGCTACTACTTTACCAGCTCACTTATAATCCTTGTTATGCACTCATACTTTACTACCATCTCCCCCTTTTTTTTGCTCTATTTTTTTGTATGTATAAGCATCAGCCACCTTCAACTTATACCAATATAGTCGGTTAAGGTGCACAATACCTTGAATAAGTCAGGGCCAAATGCTTAAAATGAAGTTCTAAAGCAACTTTCCATTAGCCAGCTAACATCTTGATAATAGCCACCCTCAAATTAGGTGTTTTGCCTAAGTTAAGATGCACAATGTCCAATATTAGACCAGGGCCAGAGTTAGGTGTTAACAACCTAAAGAGATTTAATTATAGTTATTGGTGATGAAGAAAACTAGCTCAAAAATGGTTCAAAAATGGAAAAATATTTTTGGTGGGGTTAATTAATTTGGCTAAGTAGATTGAATATACAAGGAGGCCTGCTATCCTATCCTATTAAATCAACCATAAGACAACATCAATGAACTGGGCAAGTTTAAGGTATTATACTATTGAAAAACTAACACAAGTACTCACACCCACAGGCAACTGAGCCAAACTTATTTTACTGCTTTTGGGATTTTGATCACATGATCATGCATATCTTCTATGTAAATGCCAATTACTGAATCACTAATGATTTTTCAACATACACTAAGTGACAAAGAGTCATAGTCATACAACATGTCCAGATTCTTGTGCCACACCATTTATCATTCCTATATACAAAAAGATACTAAAATGAAAGACACTTTTATAAATAAACATTAACAAATAGATATTTACATCACAACCTAAGAAAAGACATTTCAGTCCTAAATATGTTGGTTCTACTAGATAGCACGCAGGAGGAAAATAACATCAGCAACAAAAAACCCCAGTGGTACAAGTACACCCAACCCCACAGAAAATAAATGATTTATCCTTTATGCATTGAATTAAAGTAAAGAGAAGGGGAATACTTGTAATGCCTCTTATTCATCTAAGACGTCTGTGAAATGTGGTAAGTCTCTAGCATCCTCACCTGCTACAACGTTGGCCCCTATAGTGGTAGGGGTACTTATAATCTCATCCTCTGAAATTGGAGGTATCACATCCCGAACTGGCTCTGAACTATGCCCCCTTGCTGGGTTAATCAGATCATCATCTCACAAATTCTCATCATCAAGATTAGGGTCACAAGTTGGTTGCCTGTCATTTTTCCAATTAACCTGTGCTCTAACCAAGTTGGCTATTCTCTTAGCTTCTTGTTGTTCTTCCATTCTACCAATTAGATGTGGTTTAGGATTGAAAGGTAATAGAAGTTATCCTGGACTTCTGGTGCGTGGCATAAATAACAATGAACCTGTAATGAACCAAAAACAATAAATAAAAGTAAAATTTAGGAAACTTGAACAAAGGTCAATTAACAATCACAAACTTAATTGACAACCGTATTACCCGACAATGGCGTCAAAATTTGATTCACCCAAATTACACCTCTCTTACGAGAGATAGTAAGCGGTCATTGTCAAATATATAACCCAATGAGGTTGGGGTTGAATCCCACAGGGAATACTGTGTTCACCAAGTATTGTGGTTGTTACTAGACTGTTGATCAAAGGTTCCGAATTAAAAGGGGGTTTTGGTTTGTAAATTCTGTCTCATGATTTGTAACAGTAAGTGTTCCAGACAGTGATTCTTATTGTAAATAGTAACTCAATGAGAATAAATAAACTAGAGTTAT
This sequence comes from Capsicum baccatum var. pendulum, assembly GCA_030864225.1. NCBI lineage: Eukaryota > Viridiplantae > Streptophyta > Magnoliopsida > Solanales > Solanaceae > Capsicum > Capsicum baccatum. The sequence continues at coordinate 102,701,943 of CM061556.1, forward strand.
GGTTACCAAGATGTTCAAGTAGCTAGAGTTGTGAATTATTTTAAATTTCCAATTAATCACTTCAATTGCAAGAGTTATTGAATCCTATAATCTACCCATTTGTTTCTCAACCTAAATGAGTAGATTATCCTTAAATTCTCTCAAACTTAAAGAATACGTTAATTTATTCAATTATTCTCTTATGTGGGTTGATCTTGATAAGGCGTCAACCCTTAACCCAAAGGTTAAAGCCTTTAGATCCTATGTAAACCTCTTCTATTCCCAATAAACACTTTTCTATTTGAAAAAGTGATGTTCTTGGGCTCACCCTTCAAGTTTGCAACCAAGAAAGGTCATTATTGTGAAGAAGGGTTTATACAACTTTAGTTGATCATGGAAATCAAATATTTTGACAATCCCAATCAGATTTTCACATTAAGGCTCCCATAACCCTAGTTATGGGAGCTTAGCCATACATTTCCATAGAAGAAAAAAACAAGTCGTTGTATTTCTCATAAATAAATTCAGAAAATACTTACAAAAATCACAAGATTTGTTATTAAATCTTTAGAAGAAAATATGAATAAAATATTTAGATCCACAATTCTAGCTTGATACTCAAAGAATATTACTTTACAATCAGTTTCCAAGTTGGAAAATACGATAAAAGATACCTAAATAAAACCTAAATTGGGTATTTATATGCTTCCATATGCAGAGGATTTCAAATTCAAACTTTAGAAAAGTCGCATCCAAGTTGACGGTCTAACAAACGGCCCGTCGGAAGCCTGACGGTCCATCTCTTGGGTCATCACTGAATATCCCAGGATGTCAAATTCTATTAAGGGCTGACAGTAATGTTGGCGGACCGTCGCTGAACTGACGGTCCATTGCATAGACTGTCGCTGGGTCTTCTAGAATCTTGAGTTTTGTTTAAGCCTGACGATTAAGTTGGCGGTCCGTCAAAAGATTGACGGTCTGCCACTTGGACCGTCGCATGAGTTCTCTGCTTGGAGCATTCTATTTAGCTCTGACGGTTACCCCAACGGTCCGTCGCATGGCTGATGGTCTGCCAGTTTGACCGTCAGTGGCCTTTTTCTATCATTTTTTAAGTTTTCTCCTTCAGCTAACTCCTTACCATGAAATACTAAAATCCAGTATTAAATACAACATCGGTTACTTGAAAACATACAATTATCCTTGAAAAAAGATGTAAAATATTTCGTCAAAAGTCAGAACATCAATCCACACTCTGAACTGGTGGAACACCCGACATAACCAAAGGAGAACCCTCTAAAAAAGTCAACAAACGCTCTAACAATCCCTCCAACACTGGGCAGATGAACTTTGAAGAACTGTTGTATAACACACACATCCAACCTGCTTAACACGAGGCTCAGGGTACAGTCCCCTAGCACTCCTCCTAGACAGGGTTGAACCATGGGCCTATCTCCTCCCTCGAGTCCGTCCACGAATCGAGGCTCGCCCTATCAATTGAACTTTTTATCTATAAGCAAGCTCCACATATCTAACCTTATTGGACCTAGTCAACACCATCTGCACAAAAAGAATGAAACACAACTCAGAACACAAGATATGAAAGAACTTTGCATGGTAGAGAATAAAATAAGGAAAGTTTTCTAAAGACATCCTATAGCCTCTCAAAAATAGATACGGATGTCTATGTACCAACCCGCGAGACTCTATTAGTTATTCTATTCCTACACCATTGAGACCAATGAAAACCTGGCTCTAATACCAATTTGTCACGACCTAAAATTGATAGGTCATGATGGCACTTATCACAGAGAATCTTGACAAGTAATCCTATCATACAAACTGATACACAAAGGGTAAAAAATAGAAATAACTCTAAGATAAGGCTTCTAGACCGAAGCCAAACCAAACAAGTATAGTTAATGCAGAAAGAAACATAATAATGGAGCAATAACTCCCAAAACCAGGTGTCAATAGTATAAGAACATATCTAGTACAACTAAAATCCAAGGAAATATATAAGATATCCAAATATAAGAGAAACTCTTTCTTTGAAATACAAGTAAATACATAGGCTATGAAGAAAGGTAGCAGAAGACAACCATACACCTGAAAATCATCAACTATCTTGACAGCTCCAACAATTGCCCGAGTCAGCAATGTGGGGCATACCCAAACCTAACTGCACCAGAAGGGTACAGTAGGAGTGTGTACGGTCCACTTGTACCCAGTAGGTATAAGAGTCCGACCGAGCATAGTAGAAAATAAAGCTTACAAAACACACACTAAGGGCACGTCACCTGCAATCAGAAAATGTGTCATAATGGTAGCTCACACCGCATGTACTAACAGTTCTAGTATATTACAATTACAACAATAATGCAGTATGTAGAACACAAGTATACATTATATCATATGCAAGTAGAAACAGAGAAGAACATGTATATACAAGATGGTCAAGTATAAATAATAGGATATAGTGCAAGTAGGTATATAACAAGTCAATATGACAATCCAATCACGACATCAATCACAATAAAAAAATGCAATCTATAAGATGATAATGTTGATGATGATACACGAGGTTGGCACAAAGTCTTGAGGTTGACACATAGTAATAAAGGTTAACACACAGTCGCCGAGGTTGACACATCTTCATCGAGTCTTCTCTGGCATAATCCTTTAGAGAAGGTCCATAATATCTAATATCCGATATCAATATTCAGTATATTTCTATTATTTCCCATGTTTCCCAAAGCAAATACATAGCATAAGACACAAACCAAGAACATATACATAACAATAAGCATATATGTAAAGCAATAAAACAAACAAGTTAAATGATGCATATACTGATATGAAAATGATCTTTCAATGTTTTCAACCATTCAAAATGAGTATTTCCACAACCAATCGATAATGATATATTTCCATAGCCACGTGGGCCAATATCCACTTATTAATTCCATTCATCCATGAATTTTTCCTCATGATTCAAATGCCCACAAAGTATGAATATATCACATTATGCCAAAGGCAGCATAATAAGCATTTCTAATAACACAATACAATTATTTACACATATTCTAGGCTATGAAAATCACATAAGACCCCGCACGGTAAAACATATCACATTGTATCTCAAATTCAACAAGTACATCACATTTATGCCCTCATATGGGCACAACATATAGATAGCCATTTTTTCATGATTAGTTATCACCCTTAACATGAATTTTATGCCAACATTTACAACCCAGCTCAGTCTAAAAGAGTTAAGCTATAACCTACCTCAAAGGCCAAAATCGGTCCGCTACACTTTGATCCTAAAGCCCTACTTCTCATGAAAGGTCCCAAAATTAACTAGAATCTATGCATCAAAATAAAGTTAACAATACCCATATTGCCTACTTTTGATTCGAGGTCAAAACGGGCTCCCGAAATGAATTATCAAAAAAGAAGGGCAAAATCAAAACATTATTAGAAAAACAAGTTTTTCGTACTTTTCGAAAGACGAAAGGACAAGAATAGCCACTTCGCTAAAACAATTTCCACCGAGTGGCCATCGATTTTTAAATTCCAAAATATAGCCATTTAGGACTTTTTTTGCTACTATCTTCATTTTTTTTTTGCTGCAAATATCACAATTCAGTTATTCCGTTTAAGCTATCCTCTTATTTATCTATAACTCCATTACTCAACGATTGATTTGAATCATAAAGATTTTAAAGTTTGCTAGCTTCAAAATAAGCTGTGCAGTTTTAAGTTTTAAAAAAAAAGTTATTCTTCTAATTGGTGTAGTTTTTCTAACAATCAAATACGATTTTATAACATTATAATTGTTGCTCTTCTTTTTCATCAATCAAATACAATATTTGATATCAAATATATGAATCTTTGATGCCAAATACAAATATATATTTTATACAATAATTGTATAAAAGTATATCCATGCGGTATCAAAGTGTATCAATGTAGTATAAACGTGTTCAATATAGTATAAAACTGTATCAATATGGTATAAAAGTGTATCAATTGGGTATAGAGACTGTATATGACCAACGGACCAAATGGCCTAAAACTGGAATTAAATTGGATCGACTGGCTCCAGTTGTCAAACTTTTACATGAGTTGGCCATTTCTTTTCAAAATGGTCAACCCATGTCCTTTTCCTTTTTAGGAATATGTAGTTGAAAATCCAAGCCAAACTAAGTTCAAAACGAGGTTTAATTTGAAGAAAGATTATTTTTAAGCTTTACTGGGTAAAATCTTTGAAATTAATATTAAAATCAAGAATCGAAGTTGTTTTGAAGATAAAATCGAGGAAAACAAGTAATTATAGGATTAGGAACATTATTCAAGTGAATAGAAGTTAAATTTTAAGGATAAATCAATTAATAAGGTTTTGGCGATTTTGAACAATTAAATCAAGAATCAAAGTAAGAAAAGGAAGAAATCTGACCTTAAATCCATAAGAGAATTAATAAATAGATGTTAATCTAGCTTTCCAAGCACCCACAAACTTCACTTTTAGGATCTCACACTATTTTGGGGTTTAACTCTCAAGAGGCAAGGTGAAGGAATGAGTAAAAATCGGGTAAGAAGGACTTTGTATACTGTACCAGGTTACCAGGCACAAAAAGGCATAAATCTCACCCTTGGAATGTGATTTACCCTTTATGCACCAGTTAACCTGGTGCACCAATTTTTAAGTCCAAAACAGACTTCGATGGGGTATTCGAAATTTGTTCGGAGTCTGATATACACAAACAAACTATGTATTCATACTAAATTGATGCTCCAGACTCAATGAAAGTATCGGATTTTAAAAAAAATATTATTTTCACAGAGTTAACCCCTGAAATTCAAAATCACAATTTTTTAAATCGAGGATCGAAATGAGATTTAAAACTCGTAAAACCCAACCAAACATGTTATGACCCTAAAATCAATGTTCTGAATCTGCAACATAAAATGGGATATAGAGAATAACATCTATTATTTATAAATTAAAAAAATATTATAAATTACAATAATAAATAACTTAAAATATTTTTAAAAAATTAATTAACTTTTTAAATTTGATGTGTGTTACATAATTAAGTCAGATAGAGTAATATATATTAGGCTCATATTAACATGAACTCTGTATCTAGTCCTAATAATATAGATGACAATAGCACCAAATATTAGCGTGCAACAAGTGTAGCAGATTAGGAGAAATACTAACCCAGGTTTGAGTCCCGCCGCCGCTCCATCTATTTTTTTCTCACTAAAAATAAAATAAAATCGAAAGCCTTCCTACTCAGAGTGTTACATAACCTTTCCCCCTCACGCACACAAAGATTCAAATTAGTTACACCATTCAAAAATAGCACGCAAAGGGCTCTTCGTTTCTTCTCAATTAACTGCCTAAAAGGTGTGAGCTTTGTTTCAATTAATATATCATATTTTTTTAGTCAATCTCAAAAAACATAATATATTTTTATATTTAATAAGAATTTAATTTTAAAATATTTATATTTTCCTTGCTGAAATAATTTACATTCATACAACATCGATAATTTATTTTAGATCATAAATTTTAAAATTCTCCTTTTCTTTCTTAAACTTTAAATCAATCAAAGTATGTCACATAAATTCAAATTCTCACTGATAGAGTAAATAGTATAATTTTTAACCCTCCCAAATTCTTAATCCCTCTTAATTTTCAAAATTCCCCATCGCTCTCTCTCCATTTATTCTCTCGAGGGTTTCTAATTCTCCCCCCTCCCCTTGATGCCTTCTTTTCTCTCTCGTGTTACACCTTTATAGAAATCCTACAAAAGCACTTCTTCGTCCTACTTCTTGCTTTATATTTTTATCAATGAACTAGTTGGTGCTTGTTTAGGTTGTTTCCTCACTTTTTCTGTTTTTATTTATTTGTCTTATTTATTTTTAAATTTATTATATATTTAAAAATTATTTTAATAAATATTATAAATTATAATAATTAATACTTTAGAATATTTAAAGACATAAAACAAAATTATTGGCTATCGAAATTCAATCAGTATCACAGAAATTGAGACAAAGAAGGTAACATTTATTATTTGAAATTAGCATTAAAATCCTATAAATCACAATAATTTAACTTAAAATATTTTTAAAGACACAAATATTTTGATGACTCTTTAAATTTCATCTGTGCCACATAAATTAGGATAGAGGGAGTAAGAAATATTATCTGAAAATACATAAAAGATAATATAAATCACTATAATTAACAACTTAAAATATTTTTAAAAACTATTACCGAAATTAATTGACTCTCCAAAATATAGATACTACTATATTTAAATATAGATATGAAGAAGATAAATTAGGACATCATTGTAGATACTACTCAGGTACGTTTAATGAAACAGAAATAAAATGAGAAATAAATAGAAAAGAATTATGTTCATTATATAAATGTTTATTAGCATTTGAGCCACACAAATATCCAGACCATCAATGTTCAAGATGTAATGGAGGAGATAATATTATCCCAAAAGTCCATGCAGCAGCCAGAGATACCCATTTGTAGGGGGTGCAGATAACTTGGGTAAACAAATAGATAAATAGATCTATTATTTTTATTTATGCATGGATATTTCTTAACTTCTCTAAACATTTTTATTTTTAGTGTATTTATTTTAATTTTATTAATGTTCATATCTTGGGGGGTGATATGTACAAGATATGAACAATGGCTATTTTGTTGATCTCTAAGATATGATATGAACCTCCCCTTAGGAAGTAAGGGACTCTATTCCCAGTCAATAATAATTGTATTAGAAAATTTGAAAATGACCTTATGGGTTTGAAATTCTAAAGAGGAATAACATGAGTGCAACCAATCCATCCCAAGGATAACATCAAAATCAATCATGTCTGATTTAATCAAATACACCAAATTCTACCTACTACAAACATATACCACACAACCACTATAGACTCCTCTAGCAACCATAGAGTCAGTTATCGGGATAAAAATAGAAAAAGGGTCTAAATATACTTGGGACTAAAACCAAAATGCCTAGCCTTAAATGGGGTCAAATAAGAAAGAGTAGATTCGAGATTAAGTGGACAATACAAATAACAAGAGAGGAATTTCAATGTACTAGTGATAATATCCGGAGATGACTCGAACTCTATACGAGTGGCAAAACCATAGAGATTGCTCTGGCCAGTGTTGGTACTAAAAGTGGAATCCTTTGATGTAGGAGCTGATGAAGAGGAAACAAGAAACTTTTACACCTCAAAAGAAAGTCTCGACTGACCATAGTTGAAACATCTTATCCTCCACTCATCATAGAAATTATGACATAACTAACCACAAAATTTTCATAGAGGATTAATGGATTTTACTGGCCCCACTAGCCTAAGATTGGGCACTCTATTCTGTATTACCAATTCCACTCTAAAAATGATGATCACCAAATGACTTTGGGTAAGGAGCACTAGCTATCAAATAAAAGTTAGGACTCCCCCAATTCTTCCTTTGAGTCTACTTCCCTTTATCTCTACTACTCTGTTATTGGCCTTCACCTTGCTTTGATTGTCTAAATTCCTTAATATGCCTCTTTCCTATATTTTCTTACTTCTTCTTTTCCTCTTCAACTTATTGCATATACAACATATGTCTTGAGATGTCCATATATTTGTTCAATAAGGTAGCCTTGAGTTCTAAAATCAAATCACAAGGGAACCTAAAAGCAAATTTCCTTATTCTGGTCCTCATACTAGACACTAAGAAGCATAATGCGATAACTGATAGAAATTTAGGGCAACTTCTTTACCGTCGTCCTGCCTTGCTTCAATTTTATAAACTTCTCATCTTTTGCCTCCCTTAACTCCTAAGGCAAGAAGAAAAAAAGAAAAGCACAAGAGAAATCATCCAACAGGGCTGACATTGCATCATCACCCTTAAAATTTTCCCACTCTTCATACCGTTGGTATGCTACATCCATCAATTAATAAGCATCGAATTCCATACCTTCTACTTCAGTTTCTTGCATAACCAAAATATTTTTTCCATATCATTTAGGAAATACCAAAGATCCTCCCCAAACTTGGTACTAGTGAAAGTTGGAGTACTCAGCCTCATAAATTGTCCAAATCTAGTAGCCTCAGAAAACATCAAACCAAACTAGTAGAACCCGACTGTTGTGACTAAGATATCACTAATTAGATCAACAGATGGATAGATCGACACAACTTAGTATTGGAAATATATCCCTGAGGTGACTGAGAATGAGTGTAAACCTCTGGAGTAGGATCAGTAGAGACTAGTGGGACTCCACAGAGACAATCAAAAGTAACGTTCCTAGACCTGGTCTATACCACAGAAGTAGGATGGGCTCTATCCATATTATCCTCAAATAGGATAGAAGACTTTCCGTGAATATCAGATCTTATTAAAGGTATGATTTGAAAGGAGAGCAAATATGGACTAGAGATATTCAATACCTTATACTATATTGCTAAAAATAAGACAACAAAAAAGAGAAATATCATAGCCTTTCGATTATAAGTATGGCGCACTAGAAACCCATAAAAGAGACAAGGAAATATCTCATGGGATGACTAGTCCATCCCTCCAATAGAAAATATGACACTCGTACATGGTTGTCAAGACCTCTCATATCAAAAAATATGAGTTTCCAATTTTGGTCCCCCCGGGACCGCCGCCTTCCATGAATTTGCTACATACCTCGCCATTAGTTCCCAATTAAAATTGTTTCCAAGTAATCAAACCAATCTATTTACCATTTTTTGAGTCAAGGATAAAATTAGTGGTATTGTCATACCACCCCATTACTAGCAAGAAATATCCACAGCCAAATCACTAAGGTTAAAAGGGCTTTCAAGTGCCTTTTTTGTTTACCATACTAACGTCTTAGGAGACTTCTATGTTCCCCACAAGAATAACCAATTAGCCTTAAGCTTTTGTAAACCATTTAAATCATTTAAAGGTTTAATATATAAGGATAAAACAAGCAATAGATCCATTAAAAGAAATCAATACAATGAACATACCTCTATAAGAATTTTATCAAACACTTTGGCGGCATAATATAACCAAAACCAAATCCAAAGACCATTAAACCATTACCATGCAATCCAATTATCAAAAACCACCATTAATGCATATAAAAGCTTAATTAAAATCATGGAAAACCATAACCAAGAATTTAATATCAAAACTTTTAATTAATAGTTGAAAACCATAATCATGAAATAGTAAAACCATAGAATCAATCATATAAAGCATGCCTTTAGTTGAAATTACAATGACGGAAGAGAATCATTCCCTAAACAAAGAAAGCTGACATAAGAAAATCACCAAAGAAAGCCCCAAAGAAATCCCTTAGTTAAACCCTAGCTTCCTTGCCCCAAAAGATCTTAACAAAATTATTTGATGTTTAGGAATAGTTTCTAAGTGGTAATAAATAAAATAATTGGGTAAATAACCTCCTAAGTGTATTAGAAGTTGTAGGTACTAATTAGGATAAGTAGAAAAATGTCTAGAATACCCCCACTTGAGTTGCACAAAATCCCATCCTAGGGGTACAACTTACCCTTACGAGTCATAACCTTCCATATGATTAACTTCCATCACTAGTATCAAAGCCTCACCCTTGGATCATACACTGTCCAGTATACAAATAATCCAACCAATTCATAACCATAGCATACAATTCGTACCCATTACCCGTATCCCTGACAAAATTAAATACCAGGAGGATCAAACACTACCCACTACACGAGTCCCTGATAGACTCATACTAATTCCCACAACTCATACCCCTAAGTCGTGACCATTCCAGTGATCAAAACCATCATACCAACAAATACTGGTCAGCATACGATAGGATCATACCACTTGTACCCTAGCATACGACTCGAACCTATGAGTCGTATTGGGTCCGGATAACAGGAATTCTAGGAAATTTTCTAAGGCCAAAACCCAGGATGTAACAATATTATCCTTATGTTAAGGACTATCCTCAGATTAAGACACCATTTCATCATCCAATTAAGTCACAACATTCCTATGCCAACAAACATAGGTTTTTGGCATTGATGGTGAAGCCATATAATTCTCTTTGGAGCCCAATCAAAATATTTTCATATTAGATTGATCATGGAGTTGTTCATTAAGGCATCGTCAAATTGGTATAGTAATACCAAGACTTGCAAGTCATTCGTACCATTCCAGAAAACATTATCCTAAACATAAATGATTCTTTAACCCCATCATTCAAAATATCACTCGTATTCATCATTAAATTACATAAGAATCTCAAAGAAAGTCATAATGTTTAATACCTTAGCCATTTCAATAAGATGAGGTGTCATCTTTATTCATTAACATAATTTAAAGCTTTTTCAAAGGACATGAAAGTCATAATTTCAATCATTCATAACATTAAATATTCCAAAATTTATATAATAAAATGCATCCTTTCAATCATTTTGTTCAAATCACCAAAACCCTTCACCAGTAATTAGAAATAAAATGTAAGAAGAGGAAAAATCTATATTTAATATTATTGATGACAATTATCAAACCCAACTTTAGAAAACCAACAAAATAAGTAAAAACGATTATGAAATTCACACTTGATGATCATAATTAAAGTAGGGAGTGTTAGACATTCCTTTTTGATGGAAGAAATTTGAGAAGAACTTGACTTTGAAGCCTTGAATGCTTGAATTTTGGAAAAGAGCCTTGTTTGGTGTTCTTTAGGGATTGGGATAAGAGGAATTGTGTGTTTGGGATATGGGATAAGGGAAAACACATTAGTATTAGTTATAGGATGACATAGGATGTAAATGACTAGTTTTCCCTCAAAAAACTAAAGAAAAAATGTGAGATTTAATATCTCTGGGAACATAGGAGTTCCATGACCTTAAGTTGGACCACACATGGTGTGCCACACTCTTATTGTGGAGCATACAAGATTTGTTACGTCCTCGAACAACATATCTATTTATGCATACTACACAAACCTTAGCACCTACAAAGGAAGACAAGATGCTCAAATAGGCTCACACAACAATTATGAACAAGAAGTAGCTTCAGGAATCATTCCTAGATATAACCTACGCTCAAGAATAGACTCATTAAGTTGGCAATTTCATGCATATCGTTCAAGAAAAAAATCATATAAATTACCCAACCTTCAGCAACCATGTACCCTCACAACAAGAGAGTTACCCATAATCACTCACAATCATGCAATTTCTAACAAAATGGGTGCAAGAATCAAGTTGCGCTCACTCTCACAAAGAATTCTCAAATTACAACTGATGACCATATGCTTGCCCTTAGTATAATACTCCACTAATATCAGAATGCTAATATTAGGAACAAATAGGTCTTTTACGGGTTGTAATGCAGGCTAAAGGATGGGTAGGAACTATTTTGGCCAGAAATAGTGACTATCTTCCCTAAGCGCTTTAATACACTACATTATGCAATTAAGATCAATCTCAAAAAACCAATTTCCACTTCTTCTATCTTCACAGATTTGCTTATCACCCCAACTCGTTAAGCTTAATTAATAACACTATGGTGGGAGTATAGCCACCCTCAACTTAAGCAATTTGCCTTAGTTGAGGTGGACAATGTCCAAGAAGGACCAGGGCCAAAACAGGTTCATTGTAACATATCCGAGATAAAATTTTGAACTTTATCAACAATTTTAGCTACTCCCAACCACATCAATTGATCACGCCAATAACTAGATTTTGGGGCATGAATTTTACCTTTTTCCTCTTATTCGCAAACTCCTAACTCACATTGATTTTACATTAAAGCGCTTAGGAGCTTTTTGGATCAAATTACGGTCTATTAAAGAACATATTAGGCTACATGTGAGGCTAACAAAAGAACAAGCTAAAGGCTCGATGGGGCTATCTAAGATAATATACAAAGGTAGGTCAAAAGAAGGTATGAACAATGGCTATCAAAGAAATGCCTAAATCATCTCCTAAACTCACAATCTTTATTTCGCTTTGCATACACACCGGGAAAGTTCTAGCATCAGCTGCAATAAGGAATATACAACAGTCTTACACACACATGGCACATGGTCAACTCAATTAGGAGCATTAAAGATTCTCGACTGAACAATTACATGAATTCAATTAAAACCAATAATCATAACAAGAGTCACAACTAGAGCCTAGGTGTTTCAAACGTAATGATCCATCACATACTTATGTTATAATGTCATGTGACCCACAAGAACATATATGCAATTAAATGACTAATTTTCTTTTAAGGCGGTAGTCATCCATCCATCATCGATAAAAACACCTAATTATGACAAAATAACTAACAAAATGAAATAAACAAAATAACATGATTCAAAACTCGATAAGGGCCAACGTATCGGGGACTAAGCTTCCGTTTCTTACCAAATCTTTTCACCCCCTTCATGGGTAAAATCTTTAAGTACACCAGATCATTAACCTTAAACTTAAGATATCTTCTTCTCACATCTGCATATGACTTCTGACGACTGTGTCCTGTCTTCAACCTTTCCTGAATTAGCTTAACTTTCTCTTTATCCTCAAACACAGCATTAGGTCAACTCACAGCTGCTTCACCCACTTCAAACCAACTTATGGTGATCTACATCTCTTTATGTATAAAGCTTCAAATAGAGCCATCCCAATGCTAGCATGAAAACTATTGTTGTAAAAAAATCCAATTAATGGCAAATGTTCATCCCAACGTCCTTTGAAATCAAGAACACATGCCCTCAATATATCCTCCAAGGTCTAGATGGTCCTCTCAGCCTAACCATCGGTCTGTAGATGAAAAGTGGAGCTAAGATAAACTTGGGTACCGAGACCCTTCTGAAATGCCCTTTAAAAAATGAGAAGTAAATTGAGTACCCTTATCGGAGATAATAGACAAAGGAACTCCATGCAACCTAACTAACTCTCAAAGGTAAAACATAGCATAGTCCTCAGCGGTAAAAGATGTATGCACTGGCAAAAAATGCGCGAACTTAGTCAGCCTATCTACAACGACCCAAATCAAATCATGATGACGTCGAGAAGGAGGTAAACCAGTCATAAAATCCATATTTACTTTCTCCCACTTCCAAGTAGGAATACTGAATTCTTGCATCATTCCATCGGGTCTTTGGTGTTCTATCTTAACCTTTTGGCAAGTTGTACACTTCTCTACGAATTTTGCTATTTCCTTTTTTATACCATTCAACCAATAGATTTATCGCAAATCGCGGAACATCTTGGTAGCACCGGGATAAATAGAATATCACGCGCCATGTGCTTCAGCCATAATTCTCTGCCTTAAATCTTCAACATCGAGCATACATAATCTATTCTGAAATCTCAATACACCATCTCCCTCTTGGGAGAAAACCTCCACCTTTTGGACTTTAACTGAATCCTTCAGTCTGACTAAACTAAGATCCATATTTTGCTTCTCATTTACTTTCGAAACTAGAGAAGACTCGGAACTACTATGGACCCAAACATTACCTTTAGCTAAATCAAGCAATCTAATTCCCAACCGAGTCAGACTATGCACCTCACGAGCTAACTCCTTTCTATCTTCTTTGACCCGTGCTACACTACCTATGGACAACCTGCTAAGGGCATCTACCACTACATTGGCCTTGCTCGGGTGATACAGCACATTCATATCATAGTCCTTTAATAATTCTAACCATCGCCTCTGTTGAAGATTCAACTCTCGCTGAGTAAACACATACTACAAAATCTTGTGATCCATAAAGACATCAACATGAACACCATACAAATAGTGTCTCCAGATTTTCAAGGCAAAAACTACTGTAGCTAACTTGAGGTCATTGGGATAGATCCCCAACTGACACGTACTGGTACTCTAGTTTGACAAAGCCTCTACTACATAAGACTGAGGAGCCATTGGGATAGATCCCCAATTGACTCGTACTGAACTGGAAATAAATAACCATCTCCTATCAAGACAAAAATTAAGGACATAGGTCCTCGAACCATGAGGACTCACCAACTGTACAAATGTAGATGGAGGTACTCGAAGATCATTATCACTGTTGAGACTAAGCACCTGAACCTACATCATGAGAAAATATAGAACACAAAAGAGTATGGGAATCAGTACTTAGGAATATACTGAGTATGTGAGGGTGGATGCAACATTTTAAATAATATCATAAATGTATAAGAAAATCATGCATGCTGACAATAATACCTCCCTTCCTTGATTTATCTGAAACATTATTCCCATAAGTCATCAGTAATAACACATGCTTCATAAATCACATTAATCATTTAACTCAACTAAAACTCTTTGACTCATGACTTAGAGTGACTCAGTTACTTGAGGTACTTAGATCCTTATGGACATGGGAGTTTCTAATAACCGATATAACTACACCATGTGAGCCGCATGGAGTCCAACATTTTGCCCTCCTAAGGAGAGAACCCCATATTGGTGGGGGTGTCGTACACTTGCCAAGGAGTACAACCTCAATTTCTTAATCACAATCCCATACTCAGCCTCTGGCCCACAATCATCAATATCAATCCTACGGTGGCACGTAGTTTTGGAGAAATACCACATTTCCCGCTCGGTGCTAAATACTCCTCCCAGACTCAGCTCAGAACGCATTAGGAAATCCCCCTTAATCAATATCAACTCATTGGTCTATTATAAAGACTAAAACATAAATATATATATCTCATCTATGAATTATAAACATCTAGTGAATTCCTAGATCGACTCAACTCAACACAATCTTTCTCAACATCAAGTACATTTGCTTATCAAATCATTTCAAATATCAAAAGCTTCAAGGAAACATCATAGAACTCATTCTTGACTCTCAAGTTCAAATATCACTGTGTAGTCAATAATCAACTTCTCATGAAAATCTTAAATCATGACACTTATCTCAAATCGTTCGAAAATCATCAATTCATAATACGAATATTCAACTCATGGCATAAATTCTTAATTCAAGAAATATGATGGTAAATAAATCATAATATCAAACTTAACCAACTCAAACCTCATAAGTCATTAATAGAGAAATTTTGGTGCAATCCCACTTGGCAAATTCACGTAAATGAATAATAGAAATTAAATCTTTAGGCACAAGAACGAAAGCAGTGTTCTTGTTCAAACCCCACATACCTTGATTATGGATTGGAATGAAGAAACTTGTTATAGACTCCTTTTCCACTTCTAGAGTTAGGGTTCTTGATGTTTTTGGAAGATTTGGATTGGACTTTGAGAGATAAACCCTAGTATTCTTGATAAAATGGAAGAAGAATGAAGTTTTCCTCTTTACTTGGATATATATAGAGGGTCAAAATGGGTGGAAAAGAACAAAATACCCTTTTTAAAATGCCTCTTAATTACTGAAAAAAATGGTTGACAGCATACGTGACAGGCCATCAGACCCGTGATAGGCCGTCACAAAATGTCATCACAAAAGGCTCGAATTTTTGATTTTCTGCCTAAGGCTGACGATGTCATCAGAAATGGCGTCAAAAACCATGACAGCCCGTCAGAAACGTCATCAGCCTTTTCCAAAATTATATGCTGGAGTAAAATGGCTATAAATATTTGCTCCGATCTTGGATTTTGGCAAAATTGGTATCGTTGGAAAGATAATTGAATAATCTATCTGTTGATAGGTCATGAGCTCAAAAATTACAAGTATAATGAGAGATATGCTCGTTTGAAGTTTACTATACCAATATCCTTCTCAAGAATTCAATCGGTAAGGAATGTTTTGATTCACCCAATTATTAGGACATCTTTAAGGCCTTAATACACACCATCCTTGATCAGAAAACAATCCAAAACATTATAATTTATTTCTCATGAGCTTGATTCATGGTTTCACTATTGGTTAGAGTCTTGGGGTATTACAATATCTCCCCCTTGAAAACAATCGTCCTGGAATGTGGCTAGATAGGCCAAGCACAAGAGAAAATGAGGACGTATAGCTGGAACGACTCACTAAAAGGGTTTACTTCACTCTGAACTTTTGAGCACTTCACAAAATGCATGAATCATATAGAGAATAACCGTATAGCTGAATACACTGGATTAGAAGAAAACTAGATTAAGAAAGAATAGTACTTTCAGCTTGATTTGAACTCGCGGAGAAGAGATGAGGGTATCTGGTTCGCATATCTGCCTCTGCTTCCCAAGTACCCCCTTCGATTAATTGATTTCGCCACAAAACTTTAACCAAGGGAACTTTCTTATTTCTTAGTCTACGAACTTAATAATCTAGGATTTCAACCAAAACTTCATCATACGAAAGGCTATCCTGAACACCAAAATTTTCTAATGGATCAACAACAATAGAATCACCAATGTGTTTCTTAAGCATAGAAACGTGAAAGACAGGATGGACAGCTGACAACTCGGCAGGCAATTCAATTTCGTAACCTGCTTTCCCAACACGATTCAAAACTCTATAAGGGCCAACGTATTGGGGACTAATCTTTCCTTTCTTACAAAATCTTTTCACCCCCTTCATGGGTGAAATCTGTAAGTACACCATATCGTTAGCCTCAAACTCAAGAGCTCTTCTTCTCACATCTGCATATGACTTCTAACAACTCTGGGCTGTCTTCAACCTTTCCCAAATTAGCATAACTTTCTCCATAGCCTCAAACACAGCATCAGGTCCACTCACAGTGACTTCACCCACTTCAAACCAACCTATGGGTGATCTACATTGCCTTCCGTATAAAGCCTCAAATGGAGCCATCCCAATGCTAGCATGAAAACTGTTGTTGTAATCAAATTCAATTAATGGAAAATGTTCATCCCAACTTCCTTTTAAATCAAGAACACATGCCCTCAACATATCCTGCAAGGTATGGATGGTCCTCTCAGCCTGACCACCGGTCTGTAGATGAAAAACAAAGCTAAGATGAACTTGGGTACTGAGACCCTTATGAAAATCCCTCCAAAAATGAGAAGTAAATTGAGTACCCTTGTCGGAGATAATAGACAAAGGAACTTCATACAACCTGACTAACTCTCGAAGGTACAACTTAGCATAGTCCTCAGCGATAAAAGATATATGCATTGGTAAGAAATGCACGGACTTAGTCAACCTGTCTTCAACGACCCAAATCAAATCACGATGACGTTGAGAAGGAGGTAAACTAGTCACAAAATCCATATTTACTTCCTTCCAGTTCTAAGTAGGAACAATGAATTCTTGCATCATTCCACCGGGTCTTTGGTGTTCTATCTTAACCTGTTGGCAAGTTGTACACTTCTCTACGAATTTCATAATATCCTTTTTCATACCATTCTACCTATAGATTTCTCGCAAATCGTGGTACATCCTGGGAGCACCAGGATAAATAGAATATCGCGCGACATGCGCTTCAGCCATAATTCTCTGCCTTAAATCTTCAATATCAGAAACACATAATCTATTCTGAAATCATAATACACCATCTCCCCCTTGGTAGAAAACCTCCACCTTTTGGACTTTAACTGAATCCTTCAGTCCGACAAAACTAGGATCCATATCTTGCTTCTCCTTTACTTTCAAAACTAGAGAAGACTCAGAACTACTCTGGACCCAAACATCACCTTCAGTTGAATCAAGCAGTCTAACTCCCAACCTAGTCAGATGATGCACCTCATGAGCTAACTCCTTCATATCTTTCTCGACCTATGCTACACTACCCATGAACGACCTGCTAAGGGTATCTTCCACTACATTGGCCTTGCCTGAGTGATACAACACATTCATATCATAGTCATTTAACAATTCTAATCATCGCCTCTGTCAAAGATTCAACTCTCTCTGAGTAAACACATACTGCAAACTCTTGTGATCCGTCAAGACATCAACATGAGCACCTTACAAATAGTGTCTCCAAATTTTCAAGGCAAAAACCACTGTAGCTAACTCGAGGTCATGGGTCGGGTAGTTCTTCTCATGTGGTTTCAACTATCTGGAGGCATAGGCTATAACCTTACCTTTCTTCATCAACACACAACCCAACCCAACTATAGAAGCATCACAGTACACCACAAAATCATCTATACCATTTGGAAGGGTCAACACAGGGGCCGAAGTGAGTCGATTCTTCAACTCCTGAAAACTCTTCTCGCAAGAATCAGACTCTAGGAATTTAACTTTCTTTTGGGTCAACCAAGTCAAAGGAGACTCAATAGAAGAGAAACCCTCAACAAAACGATGGTTGTAGCTAGCTAGACATAAGAAACTCCTAATATCAGACATGGAAATAGGTCTAGGACAATCTTTCACAGTTTTTATCTTTTGAGAATTAACTCGAATACCTTCAGAAGAAATAATATGACCCAAAAAAAGCAACTGACCTTATCTAAAATTTGCACTTTCTAAATTTGGCATATAATTGATGATCTCTAAGGGTTTGCAAGACTATCTGGAGAAGATCTGCATGGTCGTTCTCACTTCGGGAGTATACAAAAATATCATCTATGAACACAATAACAAACATACCTAGGTACTGTTTGAACACCTGATTCATGAGGTCCATAAAAGTTGCTAGGGCATTTGTTAGCCCGAAGGACATGACTAAGAACTCAAAATGACCATATCGGGTGCGAAAAGCTATCTTTGGAATATCACGCTCCCTAACTTTAAGCTGGCGATAACCGGATCTCAAGTCTATTTTTTAGAATTAACTGGCACCTTGTAGCTGATCAAACAGGTCATCAATTCTAGGAAAAGGGTACTTGTTCTTGACTGTGACCTTGTTAAGCTGATGATATCAATGCACATCCGCAATGAACCATCATTTTTTCATATGAACAGAATGAGTGCACCCTAAAGAGATATGCTAGGCCTTATGAAACCCTTATCTAGAAGATCTTTGAGTTGCGCTTTCAACTTCTTAAGTTCTGCGGGGGCCATACGATATGGAGGAATAAAAATAGGTTGCGTGTTTGGGAGAAGATCAATTCCAAATTCTATCTCTCTATCGAGAGGTACCCTTGGGAGATCTTCTGGAAAAATATTGCAAAACTCATTACCAATGTTGATCGATTGAATAGTCAAAGTCTCAAACGTAGTATCTTTAACTCAAACCAAATGATAGATGCAACCCTTGGATATCAATTTCCTAGCTTTAAGATAGGTATGAAATGACTCCTGCGAGACACAAAATTTCCAGACCACTCAGAGGCTGGCTCATTGGGCAACTGAAACTTGACTACAAGACTATGACAGTCTATAGACAAATAATAAGAGTGAAGCCAATCCATACCCAGAATAATGTCAAAATCAACCATTTCTAGCTCAATCAAATCTGCACACATTACTCTGTGAAGGATAGTGATAGGACACTTCTTATATTCTTGCTTAGCAATAATAGGTTCACTTACTAGAGTAGAAACTACAAAAGGCTCAGGAATCTTTTCAGTATTGACCTCAAAATTCACAGCCACTAACGGAGTCACATAAGAAAGACTTGACCCAGGGTCCATCAACACATACACATCAAAATAAAATACACGGAGCGTACCAGTAATAACATCTGGTGAATCCTTCTGCTCTTGGCGGGGTGGTATAGCATAAAAGCGATTTTGGCGCTGACCATCGATAGTACTAGATGAGGTACCCTGAGGAGGATTAGGAAGAACCAAAGGGGCTGGAGCATCAATAGCCTGACTCTGGGGATAAACATCACGGCTCCTTTGTCTAGTATATGGGCAATCCCTAAATTTATGGCCCAACTTACCACAACCAACGCTACCCCTCTAACCAACTAAGCACTCATCGGGATGGTCTCTACCGTACTTCGGACATGGGGGAGGACAAGGTCTGTTACTCACACTATCCTGAGACCTGGACACAGTAGGTGTATTACCCTGCTCCTGCCTGACTCTGCATATGGGATCACTAGCTGATAACGGTGCTGGCATAAAAGAACGGCTCTGAAACTGAGGGCGGATCCCTCCAAAAAATCTACTTTGACTATACCCCTGCTGCTCTGATCTGACTCTCGTATTCCCTCTCACTCTGTCTCTCTCTTTTACCTTGTTTGCTTTAATCTTTTGAGCATGTATCATTAATCTAGAAAGATCCATGTCCCTATTGAGCATAGCGGACCTACACTCTTTCACAACATAACTCGATATGCCAGTCAAAAACTTACTCATACTGGTCCTGGAATAAGCCATCATACCGAGAGCATACTTAGATAACTGGTTAAATTTAAGACAGTATTCCTTAATGTCATGGAGCCTTGTCTTAAGTTCATAAATTTTTTTAGTTTTGCTTTCCTCAGCTCCAGGGGAAAGAATCGATCAAAGAACAAATCCTGCAACAACTGCCAAGTAATGGGAGAGGCATTCTCCCCTTTACTCTTTCTCCACAACTCTACCCAACCATAAGCAATATCTTTCAAGTGATAGGAAGCTAGCTCCACACTTTCTTCCTACATTACATGCATAATTTGGGTGATCTTTTTCACCTCATCAAGATATATCTGGGGGTCCTCACCTGCCCTTGACCCATAAAACTCTGGCAGATTCATCCGCATAAAATCCCAAACTTGAGCTGCTACAGAATTACCTTCTTCCGGACGTGGAACAACGGCATGAATATTGGCCTGAGCATTGGCGGTAACTGCCTGGGCTAGTGCCTAAAAAGCTGGCCGAAATATGGCATAAGTCACCATCCCATTTAAAAGATCAATGGGTTGAGGTCGCTCGATGTTTCTGCGAGCTCTACGAGGAGGCATTTTCTGTCATAAGAGAGCACGAATTACTAGCAGAGAGAAACAGTCGAAGGCACGAAAGACTTCTGAAAGAGAGAAATAACTTTTCCTAAAATGTCCTGCAGCCTCTTGCTCATAGATGTGGCACGCTACACAACGATGATCAAGACTCTATGTAACACAGCTTGCCAGACTCCCTAGGACACTTTTAAATCTTAGGCTTTTATACCAAGTTTGTAACGCCCCAAGATCCCATCCCAAGATGTCACATGATGCTTAAGGCCACACGCAGCCTCAAGCTAACCCTCTGGGCCTGTCATCACTTCTATAACTCACTGTGATAATAATCAAGCTATAATAAGGAAAAATAGTCATGTCATAAACATACTAGAATATGAAGAGATACTATCATGTACAATCAAAATACTAAAGTTCTGTACATACTGGTAATCTAATCTGACAAAGCCTCTACAACATAAGACTGAGGAGCCATTAGGATAGATTCCCAACTAACTCGTACTGAACTGGAAATAAACAACCATTTACTATCAAGACAAAAATCTAGGACATAGGACCTCAAACCATGAGGACTCACAAACTGTAAGAATGTGGATGGAGGTACTCAAAGATCACTATCATTGCTAAGACTGAGCACCTGAACCTACATCACGAGAAAATATAGAACACAAAAGAGTATGGGAATCAGTACTTGGGAATGTACTGAGTATATGGGGGTGGATGCAACATTTTAAATAATATCATAAATGTATAAGAAAATCATGCATGCTGAAAATAATACCTCCCTTCGCTTGAATTATTTGAAACATTATTCCCATAAGTCATCAGTAATAACACATGCTTTATAAATCTCATAAATAATTTAACTCAACTCAAACTCTTTGACTCATGACTTAGAGTGACTCGGTAACTTAAGGTACTTAGATCATTATGGACATGGGAGTTTCTTATAACCGATATAACTACACCATGTGAGCCGCATGGAGTCCAACGTTTTGCCCTCCTAAGAAGAGAACCCCACATTGGTGGGGGTGTCGTACTCTTGCCAAGGAGTACAACCTCAATTTCTCAATCACAATCCCATACTCAGCCGCTGTCCCACAATCATCAATATCAATCCTACGGTGGCACGTAGTTTTGGGGAAATAACATATTTTCCGCTTGGTGCTAAATACTCCTCCCAGACTCAGATCACAACGCATTAGGAAATCCACCTTAATCAATATCAACTCATAGGTCTATTATAAAGACAAAAACAAAAATATATATATCTCATATGTGAATTATAAACATCTTGTGGATTCCTAACTTGACTCAACTCAACACAATCTTTCTTAACATCATGTACATTTGCTTATCAAATCATTTCAAAAATCAAAAGCTTCAAGGAAACATCATAGGACTCATTCTTGACTCTCAAGTTCGAATATCATTATGTAGTCAATAATCAACTTCTCTTGGAAAGCTTAAATCATGACACTTATCTCAAATCGTTCTAAAATCATCAATTCATAATAAGAATATTCAACTCATGGCATAAATCCTCAATTCATGAAATATGATAGTAAATATATCATAATATCAAACTTAAACAACTCAAACCTCATAAGTCATTAATAGAGAAATTTGGGTGTAATCCCACTTTGCAAATTCATGTAAATCAATAATAGCAATTAAATCTTTACGCACAAGAATTAAAGGAGTGTTCTTGTTCAAACCCCACATACCTTGATTATGGATTGGAATGAAGAAACTTGTTATAGACTTCTTTTCGACTTCTTGAGTTAGGGTTCTTGATGTTTTTGGAAGATTTAGATTGGACTTTGAGAGAGAAACCTAGTATTCTTGATGAAATGGAAGAAGAATGAAGTTTTCTTCTTTACTTGGATATATATAGAGGGTCAAAATGGGTGAAAAGGACCAAAATACCCTTTTAAAAATACCTCTTAATTGCTAAAAAAAATGGCTGACGACATTCGAGACAGGCCGTCAGACCCGTGATAGGCCATCATGAAATGTCATCGAAAAAAGGTCAAATTTTTTATTTTCTTCCTAAGGCTGACGACGTCGTCAGAAATGGCATCAAAAATGTGATAGCCCGTCAGAAACGTCGTCAGCCTTTTCCTGAATTATATGCTGGAGTAAAATAGCTATAAATCTTTGCTCCGATATTGGATTTTTGCAAAATCGGTATCGTTGGAAAGATAATTCAATTATCTATCTTTTGATAGGTCATGAGCTCAAAAATTCCAAGTATAATTAGAGATATTCTTGTTTGAAGTTTACTATACCAATATTCTTCCCAAGAATTCAATCGGTAAGGAATGTTTTGATTTACCCAATTGTTAGGACATCTTTAAGGCCTTAATACACACCATCCTTGATCAGAAAACAACCCAAAACATTATAATTTATTTCTCATGATCTTGATTCATGGTTGCACTACTGTTTAGAGTCTCGGGGTATTACACAATTAAACACAATAATAAAATCCATAATTTTAACCATCCAAACATCCAGCCAATTTCAGCCCTAATACCAATACCAATGCCAAGGATGACACCAATACCGACACTTCCCATACCCATAGTAGTCCCACAATGCGCTAATCATAAACAAAGAACATCCGGTCGGGACATGCCCCCGAACATAGCCAAAATCGATGTCCAAGTAAGCAAAAGCATAAAAATATATCCATAGCATGAAATAGAGTCTTCCAGAATATGAAAGCTCACTATTTTAGTCTGACACAAATGTTGTCCCAGAATCCAAGTCACTGAGTTGAAGGGGTAGTATGGCCGGTTCCTGAATTGCGTGGGGATACATCGCCTGAAGATGGGTTAGTGGGTGAATGCTAGCATGTACTTAGGAATAAGGATAAAGTAATCCTATTTTTCAAAACAAAAGTAAATATCCAAATGCGATCACACACACTCATATATATATATATATATATATATATATATATATATATATATATATATATATATATGTGTATTTATACGGGGAAAGGGAACCAGGTTTAGCATGCATTTAAACCTTTAACCTGGCCTATGTAGCTTGATCATCCTAAAACCACCCATGGGCAATATGGGTCCAGTGTTACCCCATAAATGGGGCCCAGTGCATATAGCCACACGAACTGGAGATATCATAGGGGCAGGGGATTTTTGTGTACCTTTCGCCCTTTATGATACATACATATAAGTATAAAATTAGGAGATTCCTGTGTACTCCACAAGTATATGGTCACTCATGTTGGCAAACATGAGTTTCTAGTATCCGTCCATTGGATTCACACCTTTACGATTAGCTATCATAACCCATTATTATTTCCCAATTAAAATCCTTAGAACGTAACCAAACAACCAATTCCAAAGTTAATTACCAAGGAATTATGAAGAAGTATCATTATAATGACTATAGATTGCAAGAAATTTCACTAGCCAATACTTAGGAGATTCTCATGTTCCCAATAGGATTTCCAATCAATCAAAAATCATGGCCACAAAGTCCCTTCCAAATCATTTAATTCAATCAAACCATTTAGGGTTCCATTACCATATTATGCAATGCAAAGTTTTCAATAAAAGTTAAACTATGTGATGTAACATCTCGATTCTGGTATTTGGAATGCTACACGGTGCCCGTTACCCTAAAGGACCATGAGATAACCCATGACTGATATCTGTAACTAAGCACCACATAATATACTATATAAATACGAAATATAAGTTGTAAGGTCGTAAGGTTCAAAACTATAACATGTCTGATAAAACAATATCTGAACGGGGTATAGAAATACCCAAAACTAAAATAAACTATCTGAACGTACTGTAGTCTGAAAGCCTCTACACTGTCAGAAAACTATAGAGTTAATAGGACATATCCCTAACTAACTCCAAGCTACTGAAATAAACTAAGTACTAAAGGAATAAAATAATTAAATAATAACATCCTCGAATGATGAGGAATCACTACTGACTCTGACTGCTGAAACTGGAATGCTACTGATGCTCTGGATCTCGTGCTTCTAAACCTATGGTATAAAAACACCATAGCGCAAATGTGTCAGTATTATTGAATGTACTAGTATGAAAGTGAGGTAGGCTGAACGCAAAGGGTTCATATGTATGAATAATACTAACTGACTGTATAACATGAACATGAGAATACATGCATGGATAAGTAACTAAAATTGAATACGTGGTAATACTGACTACTGAGTCTGAATACTGATAACATGAACTACTGATAACTGAGATAACTGATTTTGAGTAACTGTATCTGACAGTCTAGATTCTGATGAAACTAGCTGAGTTTCGTATTGTACTAAGTGACTGTATCTGACAATCCTGATATCTGAAGAACTATCTGAGTTCTATTACTAAGACTGAGTGACTATATCTGACAATCCTAATTCTATAATTGAAATTGTGGGAAAATTCATCTAACTGACATGCCTCTAATAATCTATTATAGCTGAGTTGGGGTACAATCTGTAACCTCAATTGGAAGGGCGTCAATGCCACATCACTAGTAAGGATAAGCTGTGAGTGACTCATTTGATAGATCTCCAAAGGATAGTAGTGGGACCCTCATCTGACAGTGTTAATCCACCTCGTTAACTCTCAACTGATAGTGTTGATTGCTCAACCTATGTTGGCTACATAGTTCTGGAATGCAAGGATTGCTTTTAAGAATCACACCCTCTACTGACAGTGTGTGTTCCTATCCTTGGGTTCACTCGGTGCTAAATCCTACTCCCATCTAAACAGATACTAAACTAGATTGGACTGATCTGTTACTGATTATACAGATTAATTAGACTTAACTGAGTTTACTAGATTCCGTTAACTGACAAAATGCTACTGAAATCTAATAAATGACTGAGATTTTTGAATACTGAGATTACTGGATTACTAAAATTACTGAGATTACTAGTACTGGATTGATACTGAATTTACTGAGTTTTCTTGAGCCATGTGACCTACTAAATTCTACTGATCGTGGCTTGACTGAGAGTATCGTAAAAACTGACACTGGCTCTAGGAACACAACTAAATTGTCGAGTACAATTATCCCCAGGACTCTATCGAAGGAAACTGACAAGGCATAACATTCTTGAATACACGACCAACATCAACAATCCATAATACAATAAGTTGGGGATTTCATGAAGTACATGGTTGTCATAATCTTGTACATGGTAGGAATGCATATACTCAATGTCATAATTTCATACTCTAACATCATGAGCATTCCAACAAACATATACATTGCACATCAATAGCATGTGAGTCATTTGAACATAAGGGTAAAACATGAACCCTTCACTCAAGTCACAATTGAGTCATATTACATAATTTCTAGTCTCTTAGCCATTTTGTGAAACACTTAAGGTGCTTGACTTAGGGCATGGCATAATCATCAAATTAACATATCATAACCAACTAAAATTCATGGTTTGCAACTCACATGCTAATACGTTTTCATAGAAACACATAAAGATTTCAACTTGGGAATTATACAACAACAACAACCACATGAACATAATCAACACACAGCATGAATATCATAATTCATAGTTTAAAACTTGATTCTTGGGCTTCATGAAAGAAAGGAATCCATGAATAAACACTATGCATACCTGAGAAAGAAAACCTTGAAGGTTCTTGGAGTTCTTGTATGGATTTCTTGAGATTGACCTTGATTATCAAGGGCTAGGGTTTTATTTTCTTGAGAGATAAGGATTTTGTTCTTGAGAGAAAGTGAGGAAAAAATTATATAATAGGGTTTTTAGGGCATAATTTCATGGTTAAAGACTGATCTGGGTCACGGAAAAAGACCCAATTTCTCTTAGAATTTTTTATTTTTTATCACTGAAAACCCAATTTAGGCACCTGGCGCGATGCGGTGCTATTGTGTCGTGTCTCTAGAAAATGACTACTGAGACATTTCATCATGGCGCGATGCGGTGAAATTGCGTTGAGATACTGGAAAGGGATAATTATGAATTTGAGCCTTGGCACGATGTGCCATAATCGTGGAGGCTTACTGGATTTGGTGATTGCCATTTTGGCATGCTCTGTGATGCGTTGATGGTTCAGGTGATACACTGTCTGATTAAAAAGGCTCTAACTCTTTGCCCGGGTGTCGAATTTGGATGAATTTTCTCTCGATGGAAAGTTTATTGAATTTACCATATAACAAAAAGTGAAAATCTTAAAAATTCCACATATATAAAAGTGTATTCATCTTTAAAGCATTTCTTTAACATCTTCGAGACAAATTTAAGTTAGGTAGAAGTACGGGGTATTACATGTGAGAACAACATTCTCATTGGCATTTTAACAAACATGTTGAGGTCATATAGTTTTTAAAACCATAAACGAGAACCAATTAAAAATTTACATGCAACCACATGTGCAAACAAATATTATAACATGAAAACCCATAAATAGAACATGAGAAAACATCATCCAACCATTAGTAACCAAAGCCCCTAACACATATTTTAAAACTAACTCAAACCCACAATAATACCATGAAAACCATTAAGTAAAAAATGATATTAGTTTGAACTAACAATGAGGGAGGAGTAATATTCCTTAGATACCAAAGAATATGGGAAGAAACCACCCTTGAGAGCCTTAATTGACCACCTTGAAAAAAACCTAGCCTTTTTTTGAACTACGAATTTTGAGAGAGATTTTATAGTGTTTGATTTGGGAATAGTAGGTTAATGAAGTCCCAAAAGTTTTTTAAGTCGTGGGGTTAAATGAAATTAAGAGGGGAAATGTTCAGAATACCCCCAATTTAAATTGTAAAAATTCCTTCAGGTAGGTGCGTTGGACCTCTCCTTTCGTACCCACATTATATGAGTGGTACCATCAAGTCGTACCCATAATAGAAGGCTAGACATCCATACACCATACAACTCACTTGCCCCCCTCGTACCCATAACATATGAATAGAACCTATAAGTCGTATCAAAGATAGAATCAAAGGGGTTGGACACTGGACAATGTATGACTCCACTAAACCACTCGTACCCTTATCCTCATGGCTCTTAGTGATCCACTTACCAAGTTTTAGATTAAGTTAAGGACCAAACCAATGAACTGTCACCAATCCATATAACTAATACCCACCTAGTTGTAACCATAATAAAAACCCAATAATCACACAATGGAAAACTTATGAGTTGGGTCACCTGATCCGTACCCACATTATAAGGCACATATGATGAGTTATATGATTAATAAAAGGCTCAAACTCAAGAAATTTTGCAAGGGCCAGACCCCAGGGTGTTTCATTTATATATGTATATAAAAATCTTATTGTATATATATACATTTGGGACATATGGATGTATTTGTATTTTTGGACATATGTATAAAGTTTACATAAATATTTTTAAATAGTATTGGGTTTGTATTTGGATTGTCTTATGTCCTTTTAGAGAGTAACATATGTATCTATTTGTATGTATTTATTTTTTATAAGTATTTATTAGCTAAAGGGTACTCATTTATGTGTATATATAAAAATCTTATTCTCTATATATATATATATTTTTGGGGAATATGTATGTATTGTGTATTTTTTATTACCTATATGTATATGTATATAGTTGTCCTTTTTGTAATAGAGATTTATGTCATATATGTATATTTATATATATGTAATAGTCAAATATTATTCTGTAAATATATATGAAGATATATATGTATTTTTGTATTGTAAATACATATGCAGATCTGTGTGTCTATGTATTTTGTATATTTTTGGGATATGTATATGCAATATAAATATATGTCTCTTATGGAAAGGTAAAAAATCTTAATCATTAAAGAAATAATTACCCACTTAGTTTGACTTACCCACCAATGAAATTGCATTGCATAAAAGGTTAAACAATGAACCTAGATTTTTAAGGCCCTGTTGGCTATGTTTGATTTAATAAACAAAGGGGGTCGAGGCATTCCCCCAAGCTAAATATGATTATTATGGCATAGAAATAAGCTTGCAAGTGTAAGGGTATGACAATACCTATGTGTGCCTTAATGGTTGGTTCATTGATTAATAGATAAGTTGTGTGAAATCTGTTTAAAATTGGGCTTAATGGGGGTTAAGTAAGTAAGTCGTGAAGGTATGGGTCTTGGATGACTTGTACTAGAAACGCGTGTTTGCTGACACGAGGTTTGGTCTTGATAATCCATGCGCCTAGTTCACACTATTGATATATTTTGTATCTTTGATTGATGTGGGGTCGGGGAATTCCTAAGTCTTCCTTAAAACCTCCAATTCGTGCGGCTAACACGCACTAGAGCCTTTTCAGTAGGGAGAGCTAAACCCATATATCTCATGGGTGCCTATTAAGACAGTTAAGCTACATAGTCCAATATAACGTTTTTACTTTTTGTTAAGCCTTGTTCCCTTTCCGACATATAACTTATGTATGTATATAATGCTTTTTTGCATTGTTTTCAATTGGATTTTGACTTAACATAATTTTGTCCCATATCCCTAAGTTACATGCTAATATTCACCCCACTAAATATCTTTGGACGTTGTATCTCCAGGTGCAGTAGGCACTGAAGATACTTCTACTTTTCCTATGCAGTGTTAGGTAAATCAGCTCAGTTCATTAATCATTGGTGGTAAAGTGGCAAGCTTCCATTCTCTAGAAGACTTGGTCATTTCATTTGTTTCCTTTCATGGCCTAGAATTGAAGAGTTTACATTATCCTTAACATTATTAGTGTCATTGTTAGAGTCGGGGGCATATCCTGACTTAGATTAATTTTCAATATTATTTAGAGGCTTTGTGGAAATTATTGTAGTTGAGTATTTTTGGATGAAATTTCATAAACTTTAAGTTTCTATTATTCTTATCTTGTTATATGTTCGAAAGTCAACCATTGCAAGATGAGTTATTTCTTATTTGGTTAGGCAAAAGGGGTGGTCTCTGGTCCTCGGTAGACTTGAGATACCCATCATGGACAGGCCCTAGTTTGGGTCATGATAAAGTTAGTATTAGCGCCTAGATTTGGTGTTAATTCATGTCCACAATGCTATGTTATATAGAGTCTCTTTGATGGGTGTGTAGTGTGGAACACTCATAAGAGAGGGGCTATGAGGCATTTAGGAATGTTTCCCTTTCCTTATGATCTATTTTTGTGCTATAGAGTTTAGGGAATTAAAACTTCTCTAATATCCATTTGTTTGCATTTCAGATTATGCCTCCCTAAATATTTTATGATCATGAAAACTCATCAATCTCACTTGATAACAATGTTGATAGAACCTATCCTACTTATGAGGTTTAGACCCAATCTAGGGCCCCTACTCCTGATGGCTCTCGTGGGGTTCCCCCAAATTCCACTAGTCCTTCTCAGGCTTCTCAGGGTGATGTGACTAATATTGAGTTTTATTGTTTTATTTATTTACTTACTCAGTTGGTGGCCTCTCAATCACGCCAGTCTGATTATGAGAGTGACATTACTCCTTCTTCTGAGGTCATTAGAGTTTACCAATTCATGAGGCTCAAACTTCTGGTTTTTATTAGTTCTAAGGTTGAGGAAGTTCCTCAAGGTTTCATTGATAAGATAGAAAAGATTTTCCATATGATGCTTACTTCTAACTCTGAGGGTATGAAATTTACCGCATATCCATAGTATGAGGAATGGGATCAGTCGGGGTGATGATGAAGAATTGGTATCTTGGGATGACTTCTCTAGTGCTTTTCTTTAATGCTTCCTTCCTCAGGAGTTGAAGAAGGAAAAGGCTGAAGAGTTCAAGAACCTTAAGCAAGGCAAGATGACAGTGAAAGAGTATGCCTTTAAGTTTCACCAGTTGTCCCGTTACGCTCTAAAGTTGGTTTTCTTTATGAAGGCTCAATTAAGGAAATTTGCTTCTAGGTTGTCCCATGATTTAGTATTGGAATGCAAGGTTGTTCTATTAAATAATAAATGGGATATTTCCAGGTTGGTGGTGTACATGCAGCTAGTTGAGGAGGAAAAAAAGAAACAAGCTAAAATAAGATAAATATAGATTAAGAAATTCAAGTATTCTGAGCAGGATAGAGGTCAGCAAAGTGGTGGTAAAGATGGAAGGTAGTGGTATAAGAGAACATGGGGGAATTATGGTTCTTATTTGATGGATAATGCTCCTTATCCTAAGTTGTTCGATGATTGCCGCTTTCAGAAAAGTAGTGGATTTAAGGCACAAGGTGCCCAGTCTCAGGACAGATGGATTTTCTGATGAGGAGAGGAATAAGTATTTAAGATGTGGCCAGCCTGGCCAGGAGAAACTGTCCTTCAGGTGAAGTTGCTACATGGTCAAATAAGGTCCCAATTTCTGCTTCTTCTACTCGCATACCAAAGGGTGTTACTTCTGGCTCCGACACTGGTTGTAATAGTCTATATGCTCTTGCCACTCGTCAGGATTTTGAGACGTCTCTCAATATTATTACCAGTGCACTAAAAGTTTTCTCCCATGATGTATATTATGTGCTTGATCTCGAGTGTAGTCTCTCTTATGTGACCCCGTATGTGGCTATTTCTTTTGATTTTGATCCTGAGTGTATTCTGGATCCCTTTTCTATTTCTACCCCAGTTGGTGACTATATTGTGGTTAGGAGAGTTTACGGGGGTTGTGTGGTATATATCTATGGTAGGGAGATATAAATGGATCTGATAGAATTAGACATGATAGATTTTGCTATGATATTAGGGATGGATTGGTTGCACTTATCTTATGCGTCTATTGATTTTTGGACCCAAAAAGTCAGTTTCTAATTCCCGAATGAGTCAGTGATTGAGTTGCAAGGTATTTCCCTAGCACCTAATGGAAGGATCATTTCTTATATTAGAGCTCGGAAATTGATTTCCAAGGTTCATGTTAAGAATTTCAGATCTAAAGATCTTCTTTGCAATCTATCCCTGTGGTCTGTGAGTTTCCCAAGGTGTTTCCTAATGATCTTCCTAGTGTTTCTCCTAATAAGGAAATTAATTTTAGGATTGATTTTCTTTTGGACACTCATCCTATCTCTATCCCTCCATACAAAATGGCTCCAGCCAAGTTGAAGGAACTTAAGAAGCAGTAAAAATATCTTCTAGATAAGGGTTTTATCTTCCCTAGTGTTTCTCCCTAGGTACTTTGATACTGTTCATGCGTATGAAAGATGGGTCCTTTCTAATGTGTATCGATTACCGCCAACTGAATAAAGTGACCATAAAGAATAAGTATCCTCTTTCGAGGGTTGATGACCTCTATGAAATTTGTTTTAAATTCGGCTTAATGGGAGTTATGTAGCTAAGTCATGAAGGTGTGGGTCTTGGATGACTTGTACTGGAAACTCATGTTTGCCAACATGAGGTTTGGTCTTGATGACCTTTCTGCCTAGTTCAAACTATTGATATATTTCTATCTTGGATTGATATGGGGTCGGGGCACTTCCTGGTCTTTCTTGATACCTCTGGTTCGTGCGGCTAACATGCACTGGGGCCCTTTCAGCAAGGGAAGCTGAACCCAGATAGCCCAAGGGTTCCTGTTATGATGGTTGAGCTACATAGTCGAAGATAATGTTTTATTTCATGCTAAGCCTTATTTTCTATCCCGGCATATTACCTATGTATGTATATAATGTTGTTCGTACTATTTTAAATTGGATTTTTACTTGAGATTATTTTTTCCCCTATCCCTGATTACATGCTAATGTTCACCCCACTAACTGTGTACAAATGTTGTATCCCCACGCGATGCAGGCACTGGAGATACTTCTACTTTTTCTACACAGTGTTAGATGGATCAGCTTAGTTTGTTGGTAGTTGGTGGTGTAGTGGTGAGATTTTATTCTCCAGAAGACTTGGTCTTTTCATTAGTTTCCTTTCGTGGTCTAGAATTTAAGAGTCTGCATTGTTATTAACATTATCATTGTCATTGTCAGAGTCGAGGGAATGTCTCGACATAGATTAATTTTTATTAATATTTAGAGGCTTTATGGATATTGCCGTGGTTGGTATTTGTGGCTGACATTTAATAAACTTTGAGTTTCTATTACTCCTATCTTCTTATATGTTAGAAAGTCAGTTGTTGATAGATGTGTTATGTCCTATTTAGCTATGCAAAGGGGTAATCAACGAACCTTGATGGACTTGAGATACCCATCACGGCCAGGCCTTGGTTCAGGTCTTGACATATGTTCTCATCCGTGGTTCAGTTGAGTTGAGTGAGGATTAGAAGTGTGATTTTAGTGACTTCTTATTTAGGGATTTACTTAGCCTAGTGTGATTTCATGGGATGCTTTTACTTGGTGTAAGAGGATGGTTATGTGTTCTTATATATATCAGTTGTCGGCAAGGAAAAAAGTGTGACTCTAGGGAGTGAGTACAAGTGACTGTGTGTTTCTAAGTTGCTCAAGATTTAGCTCAGATTAGTATTATTTGTAGCCTCAGTGAGTTCATGGTTATACCTTGATAGATTATACCCCTCAATGGATATGGGTTTTATTGCTCGTATCTTTAGCATGCGGTTTTGCCTCGTTATAATTATATTCTTCAGCATTATTTCACTTTTGTCCTTTGCAAGAATAATTGGCTAATTGCTTTGTTTTTTAAGGTGATATTAGTTTGGGTATTCAATATTTAACAATTATTTGTTGGCTTCAGTTATGACTTTTGATACCTTAAAACCTTAGGCTCTGATACCAAGTTTGTAACGCCCCAGAAAATGGGTCCCAGAGCATCACACGGTGCTTGAGGCTACGAGTAGCCCCAAGCTAACCCTTTGAGCCATTTTTATTCAGTTCAACACAAATCAACGGGGTTTCCATAAATAACCCTCAAATATCATCAGAGTAATCATCATTCAAGAATAAAAGAATTTCAGAAAGATAACAAAATATGACTTATTAGTCAACTCCTAACATCGATACTAGTCTGACAAGCCTCTAAGAAAATCAATAAAACCAGCGAGCCATTGAGACATGCCCCAACTGAATCATACTCAGTTATCAAATGTAAATAATTCCGTAAAACCAACATCAGACATCACGTCCTTGGAATATGAGGACTCACCACAACAGAGGATGTAGAACAGCGTGCTCGAAGAATCACTGTTGAACCTGGAACTGAGCACCTGAACCTACATTCCGAGAAAATGCAGCCCACATCCAAAGATGTGGGTCAGTACCATGGAAAGGAACCGAGTATATGGGGGTGTATGCAGTTGTATAAACATCATCATCATAAATATTTATAAGAAATATGCAGGATGTATGAAAGACTCACATAGCCCGAAGAAAATCATCATAATCATGAGAGGATGAAATAAGCACAATAACACATGTGAGTCATCATATAATTTGTCAATCACTTTCAGTTCATCAAGAATATCAATTCTCATAATGTAAATATCATTTAAATCTTTCAAAAGAATAACTTTCACAATTCCACTTTCAAATCACTTCACCATTCACCATAGACACAAGGAAACACATACACACTGGGAGATCCTATAACCGACATAAACCATGTGAGCTACATGGAGTCTAACATACAACCCACATTGGGGACAGCCGTCCTATCCTTGCCATCGGAGTAGGACTATCGATATCAAATCCACACAAACTAGTGATCACTATATAAATCAGCCTCAGGCTCACTCCTACGGGGGCACGTAGTTCTAGGGAACTAAGATCGCTTTATACCTCCCATTCGGTGCTAAAGATTTCTCCCAGACTTAGCTCAGATCATTTAAAAGACAATCCACAACAAAACAATTTCAGTAATATATAAATATACATCGGGAGCCATCATGCTTCCTATCTATCAAAATCAACCACGTTGTGAATTTCTTTCACACTCGAGTTCAAAACAACTTCATTAAGACCAAAAGGTCAAATCATTCAAAATATCTCAAATATTCAACATCAACGTGCTTATAACACACTTTCTCAAAACAACATAATTTCCAATGGGGATTCACGGCCCCAATATAAAAATCATGATAAATATCGTTCAAGATTCATGCTTTATATCTCCACACATGTAAATTCATCTTTCAAAATCATAAACATCAAGATTTCATAATAATCATCATAAGATATGGGTTCATGCTTAAAATTCGTAAAAATTAAATAAAAATCATGCCTTTGTAAAGAAAATTATTTTGGGCACAAGAACGAAAGAGAGTTCTTGTTGAAAAAAAACTCCACATACCTTGAATGATGAACTTTAGATCGATACTCATTTTTGAGATGTTAATCGTGCCTTTGAATGATGGTTCTTGGAGTTCTTGAACTAGGAACTTGGAATGTTGAATAAATTTGCAGAATTAATGGTGAACTTTGAAGGTTTTTGAAGTTTGATGTAGGAGCTTAGGGTTTTCTTTTTGAGGGAATTTGATGAAATATAACATATAATGCTTTTAATAGGCTTTAATATAGGGTTTGGACGGATTTTGGGTGTGGGAGAATGACCAAAACGCCCCTAAAAATCAAATAATTCTCGAATTTGTCCTTTGGTGGACTGTTTTGATAGTCTGAAGTAGATCAACCATAACGTTTTACTCCACTATTTAAATTGGATGAAACTAATTTCATTATAAAGAGGACTCTCATATCTTTCCGTTGATATATAGTATCTCACCCAGATCATTGTGTACGAGGAGTTATGATCGTTTGAAGTTGACCCAAAAATTTGCTTTTGATAGGCTGAAGTAGATCGACCATAACTTTTTGCTCCGATAGACAAATTAGATGAAACCAATTTCATTGGAAAGAGAACTCGTAGAGATTTTCGTTGATATATAGTAGATTACCTAGATCATTATGTAAAAGAAGTTATGGTCATTTAAAGTTGGAGCAAAAATACATCAGGCCTCAGTACTTTTTCCTGCACGTTTTATTGTTTACTACTATTCACGATTGGATTGGAATGTTCATAACTCGTCGCTCAGGTGTCCATTTTGGATGATCCACATATCGTTGGAAATATTATTCGATACTCTACGCAATGGTGGGTCATAATCTCATACATTCCACATGGAAAATTTATAATTCATTCTAGAAGATAGAACCCAACACATTTACGCATAAAATTTCAACGAAAATTTTTCTGGGGTATTACATTCTCGATCTTGAAGCTGATGCTATGAAAAAATAAAAAAGCAAAAAATAGTGTCTTCTGTCATGAATATTATTGTTAGCAGCTCCAAATACAAAATGATGAAAATATAGTTCTACATTTCGAACAACTGTTTCAACAATAAATTGTAGATCAGTAGGAAAGAATTAAAACGCAAAGATTAGACTTTGATTTTTTCAATTAAGATTTATTTAGAAATGATATGTTAGGAGGATTGTTAAATGTACTCCGCTAAGGTGAAAGAGATGCTCCATGGGTGGGTAAGCACAAATTTCTCCCATATGTGTTGGCGGTACATGGCTGCCATTGCATTGGTCCAACATTTAGGAGACCTGATATATTTTTAAACATGACTTGCAACCCCTCCTGACTAAAGATTTAAGAAAATCTTTTGACAACTGATGAAGCAAAAATAGACCTGATTTAATTTATCGAGTATTGCGTGCAAAATTAGAGAAACTAAAAAAGAATTTTCTAAAAAAACACCTATTTGATCAAATTGCGGCATTTACATATATAGTAGAATTTTAAAAAAGAGGACTTCCTCATGATCATTTTCTAATTTTACTTAATGGAAAACAAAAAATACTTACACCTAAAGCCTACGATCGATTTATTTGTGCAGAATTGTCAAATTCTAAAACAAATCCTTATTTATATTTACTTGTTATACAACATATGATCCACGGACCTTATGGTGAATTAAATCAAAAAATTCCTTGTAAAGGTTGTTGTAGATTTAAGTATCCGAAAGAGTTTGCTGATGAAAAAACAAAGGAAAAAAGTTCATATCCTAGTTATATAAAACGCAATACAGAAATCTATGTGGAAATAAGAAAACATCTTTGTGACAATTCATGGGTTGTCCTTTACAATTCTTTTTTATTATCTAAATATAATTACCATATAAATGTAGAGATTTGTTTTGATATTAAAGTAGTTAAGTATATTTATAAATAAATATACAAAGGTCATGATAAAATCGCATTTCAAATTCATACTAATGATACAAATATAGAAGTTGATAAAATAAAAAAATATCAATCTACTCGATGGGTATTTGTACCTGAGGCAGCATGGCGTATATTTTCTTTACTATCAATGAAATGTCTTCAAATGTGTATCACCTTCAATTACATCTTGATGGATAACAACTTATTTCATTCAAAAATATAATATTGATAAAATTATAAATAATTTCATGATTCAAAGAATAATGTTAACTAAAATTTTTTTGTAATGAATAGTGTAAATAACATAGCAAAAAGTTTAAACTTATTATACCTTAAAAATTTTAAATAACTTTTGTGATCAACAACAGATAAAATGTGGACACGTCATCTACGTGAACATGTTATTAGATGTGTTGTGACCTGTCTTCCTACTAAAGGAGAAAGATATTATATTATATTACTTTTAATGAATATAAGAGGCCCAAAATCATATCAAGATTTGCTAACTGTCAATGGTATACCCTGTAAAATATTTAGAGAGTCAGATGATAAAAGAGGATTGCTACTTTCATATAATAATTTAATAGAATATATGTCTGAGGCAGTAAGTTATCAAATACCATCAAGTCTCAGACAGTTATTTGTTAAGTTGTTAATCTACTAAAATTCAAGTAATCCAAAAGCATTATGAGAAAAAAATTAAAACATCCTTGTCAGAGCATTTTGCAAATTAAATACAAAAAAAATTGCTATAAGATGTTAAATCATATTAATGATACCCTTCATTCAGCTGGTCGTGACATTAATGAATTCGAACTAATTTCAGAAATAATTAAAGCATCTTCATTAGCAAACGAAGCTAAAGATGTTTACTTTAAAGAAACATTATTATTAGTAAAGAAGATCTGTTGTTACAAAACAAATTAAATATTGCATAAAAAAAAGCTTACAATATAATTATATGTAGAATATTTTTAAATAAATTCAGTGCATTATTTATTGATGGTCCAGAAGAAATCGATAAAAGCTTTTTATATCACATTTTATTAGCAATTGTGAGATATACATAATTTATAGCTTTACCTACTGAAAGTTCAGGTGTCGTAGCTTCACTTCTTTCAGGTGGTCAAACTGCTTATTTCTGCTTTATATTTTCGATCAATATTGATGGAAAATTCAATTGTAACATTAGTAAACAAAGTTCTCAAGCATCTTTAATTCGTGATGCAAAATTTATAATCTGAAATGAAATTTCAATGGCAGAAAAGAAAGTAGTTGAAACTTTTGATTTACTTTTAAAAAATTTAATGGGAACAAAAATATTCTTCGGTGAAAAAAATCATTTTTAGTGATGGATCTAGATAAACTCTTTCTATTGTCCGTAGTGAAAAAAACTTATTCGTGAAAGTCTGCTATGCTCTCAAATTTAGAGCAAACTTGAAAAATTACATTTATTAGAAAATATGTGTGCAAAAAATGATCCTTGCTTTTCGTGAATACCTAATGAGAATTGGTAATGGAACAGAAAGAAAAATCAATAAAGGTAAAATTGAAAATTCTCCGCTCTTTGATCATTCCATTCACCAATGAAAAAAATTCATTACATCTTTTATTTAGGGTTACTTGTCCCAATTGCATGCTTCCCATTCAAATATTTTATTTATCACTTTACATGCTATTATAACAACAAAAATTAATTTTGTTGATGAAATAAATAACATGTTACTCGCTTAATTTTCAACTATAGAAAAAACGTATCTTATTATTGATGAGACTGTGGATCCAAAGAATCAAAGTGAGTATGAATACTTGCTACATACTTTGGATCCTGTTGGTTTACCTCCTTAAAAATTAACTTTAAAAAGAAATTGCTCAATTATACAAATACAAAATCTAAATTCTTGCGAAGATTTATATAATGATACACACTTAAGATGTAATAATTTTAGGTCACACATTATCAGTGACACAATATCTAGCGATGATTTTAAAAATACACATATGTTCATTTTCTGAATATTAATACTTACATGATAAGATGAAAAGTTGTCTCTTCCATTTAAAAAAAATACAATTTTCAATAATATTATGTTTTGCAATGACAATTAATAAATTTCAAGGATAAATTTTAAATGTCATTGGTATTTATTTGCGTGAGTCTGTCTTCTCTTATGGTCAATTATATGTTGCTTTGTCCAGAGCCAAAAAAATTAATTGTGTTAAAATATTAATAAGATCACTCATACCCGATAATGCTGATAGCCAATTTACATATAATATTATTTATGATGAAATTATTGAAAAAGCTTTTTCTTAAAATTATTTTATAATTATCAAGTGTAGATAAGACACTATACTTTATTTAACCTTATATTCTTCTATTTCATACAATTTTTCCTTTATTAATGATTTTGACTTATGTTGTTGCATTTATATATTTCAGCTTTAGTTTCTAGACATGACAGAAAGACTAATATCAACAAAATCATCTTAAGCACCATAGATTGAATTTATAAAATCTAGGTAATAAATAAAGGTCGTTGTCGAACCAACTGTAAAAAATATCAGCTCCTGATATTACAAGATGAAGAGGTATTTTCCATTACCCTTATCAATTTAAAATATTTTTTATGTAATTTCAAATGATAGTCAATTTATAATACATGACCGAGCTTCAATTCTATATCGTTAATTATTGAAAATTTGTTCATATTAATATTTACTTATGTATTTGCATATGCTTGTAATATAGTAAAATTTTAATTTTGTTATGGCTCTATCTTTTCATTCTCAAATAGTTTTTGGTTAGTTATCTGGTTAATAATAAATGCTTCACCTAATTCAGTTAAGTATAGTAAATAAGATGAATAGAGACATGAAAGACGTAGATAATACCAACTAATTAAAAATATAATTTAGTCGATTGAATACATATAGTTCAATCTAGAAATTAGTACGAGTGACAAAGAACCTACCTCTATTAGATTGGTATGTGCCAGAAAATATTTCACCACTATGAGGAGGAATTGAATTTGATTTTACTTATATCCTTTTATTACATACTGGTATTCTATTTCTGTTTTTGTTTTTGTGAACAGTAATGCTAAAAAGATTGTGTTTCTTTATTATAAGTTTGTTTCTTTATAAGTTTTATTTCTAATGAGTCATGATGATGTTTATCCACCTACATTGTATGATTTTAATAATGAAATAGAATTGCACTTTTATCTGATTGTGATTCCTTTTTATTGATAAACAAAATTGATACTTATTTTTCTTTTATGGTGTATGATATAAAAGTGTGATTAAAAAGCATAAATCTTCTGCCTCATTATAAAAAAAAATAAACAACGATAGGCAAGGTATTAAAAGTAGTTGTTTTAAAGGATGAGAAGATTGTTCTATTTAAGTCAAAGAATAAAGGTTAGAGGTGTAAAATCCTCCTCTAGTATTACTCATTCTAATAAATCTTTCAAATTTCAAATAAAATTTTTTCAGCAATATCTACTCTTCCCCTTTTTCTTAACGAACACTGTACTTTTAGAAATTGAAATTATTGCAAATAAATTGAACCTAGGTTATTCTAAAAGATGATCTCATTAAATATAATTTGTTTTCAATTTTCAAGGTCATTTCATTGCCACACATTTCGTTTTAACATTGTGTCAGATTACCGGCATTACTTTTTGTGTATGCTTTGATGTTTGTATCTTGTTATATTTGTGGTCCTGCAATATTGACATTTAGTTTTAATCTCATTTCTATGTGAAATATGTCTCTTTTATATTAAATCAAGTGAATTATTTCTTTTGTGCTTTTCAAATCCTAACATCTTTTACTACAACTATGTCGCAATCAATAACGACTATATTTCTCAAGTTCTAGATGGAATCTAAAAAAAAACTGAACTTCTACTGCTAATTTGTAATTGTCAGCTAATCTAACTTGAATTTGTTTAAATTATGATCTGAATTCTTCGAGTTGTAAGACTTTTAACTACATTATTCTTTGCTGCAGACTTTGCTTGTACCTCACTCCTATTATAATCTTTTTATGATATTACTGTTTCTCTTTGTTCCTTTTTATCGGTTGAGAATGTCAAAAATATAACTCTGACTATTCACTAACTTTATCAAATTTTTTTACAGAAAACTTAAGTAGAAGCTATCATCATCGGTATAGATATCACACATTATCAAGACGTATTTATTTCTTTTCAAATATATCTGGTGTTAATGACAAATGTGCGAGAATCAATCAAGATATATGAAAATCTTCTTCATGATTTTACATGGATGATCGATTGAAGCACAATTTTTGAACCAATAGAAATGGTTACACCCCTTGAACAGCCATTAGTGCCACCAACACAGCTAAATATTTCATCGTTTTACAATTTTGATTATCAGGGCTCTGAATTTGATATCTTTCAATCTATATCTTTTACTATACTTATCATACATTATTACTCATTTTTAATCATTATTCTAACTTACTACCAACTCTTCATTTGTTGTAAGATATTCTTGCCATTGTCATAAATGACAGCCCCCCATCATATGCCACAAATGGAGGAAGAATCCAACAGTTCATTATTATCGATTATCAGTAAGTTCTGTTTTGCTTTTAGTTACCCGTATTAGTAAATTGCAAAATTCTTTCTTTTTATTTACCCGAATATTTTATTTATTGAGTAACTATGGTTTTAAAA
This sequence comes from Capsicum baccatum var. pendulum, assembly GCA_030864225.1. Taxonomy (NCBI): domain Eukaryota; kingdom Viridiplantae; phylum Streptophyta; class Magnoliopsida; order Solanales; family Solanaceae; genus Capsicum; species Capsicum baccatum. The sequence goes on from CM061556.1 coordinate 102,743,527, forward strand.
TTTGCACAAAAAAATCAACAAAGATGACGCTTTGGGGGGAATTCATAGACCTCTATGAAAATAAACTTTTCACACATGTGAAGCAGCTTAAAGATTTTTCAGTAATCCTTGCCAAAAAAGTGGGCAAATCAAAATCATCTTCAGCTTCAGGTAAATCATACACATATTTAAAATTTATCCCTACTAAAGCGTATAGTACTTAAATTAACAAAAATTATTCAACTACTTGTAGGATTAACGAATAGATTTGGTACAATAATCTATATCAATCCCCATATTCGAAAGCCATCGAACTGAAGATATGTTATTCAAGACACAACTCTTCTTATGTATAAATATACTCACACAAAAATAAAGTGTAACATCTTAACTTACATGCAGGGTGAATGAAATGGAATCACTACTTAATTCATACACAACAAAAATCACAACAGCTATAGACTCTCTTCTGTTTGTTCGACTTGAAGAACGCATCATACCTATTGCCAATATCCATGAACAACCTTCGGTTTATTCATTATTTACCTCCTAAAGTTACTTAATTACTTGAACTTTTAATAAAATTTGCTCTTTCACACATTGTTCAAGGAACAAATATTTCATGTCCAAGCTCAATTGTTAATACCCAATGAGAATCAACGATTTTGCATTTTACTCTACCCTGATAGCAAACAACATTTTTCAAGAAATTGATCTCTGATAAAATTTTATCGTACAATCTGTTGTTGATTAACACATCTTACACCTCAGATATATATATATATATATATATATATATATATATATATATATATATATATTTCTTTATTTTATAGAATATCTATTTATGAATTCATAATGATTAACACGTACAACTGGTAAAATAAATTATTTTTGACATGTATTAACTTTTGCCACCATAACAGATGTCAATTTGACATTGCCATTCAAGATGATACTGGTTCTGCAGCAGTAACAATTTCAAAAAAAATTGAAGAAGAGTTGTTGTCTCTCACTGCAATCGAAATTTATGACATTTGTTGCACCAAGATAAATATTATTTACAAAATAGTACACTATAACCTTTTAATTCATACTTAAAAAAAACTATCTTTCATTATTTTCTTTCGTATTTCAGAATCAATTGGTAGCACTCTTACATGTGCAATACAAACTTCTGAGAAAGACATTTACTCTCCAAGTAATAAGGTTATATGCAAGAAATCAGAATACATCTTTAGTGAAATTGTTCATCATGTTCATCATCGACAAAAACATCGATAACAATTCACCAATGTCAATCGCTGCAACAATTAACCCAAAAAGCAGTAAATGCAATCTCAAATAGATTATGATAAAGAAAGACTAAAAGGTATCTCATTCACATGTCTTTCACCCTTTCAATAGACTATATACATCTTTACCTCAATATCGACGTAGTATTTCACATTTTTTTAGGGTCTGCTCTACCAAGTTGAAGCTGTAATAGTTGAAAATGATATTTAATTATAAGTTACTTTGAGATGTTTAACTCAAGCATAAGACTTGAGCAAATGAAACCAAATTATGAGAAGAGAAACATCTTAAGTACATCAATTTATTCAATTATTAAAACTATGGATGCATTTATATGAAAAGTTTCGTAGTATAACGATTTTTTATAATCAAGTGTGGTTGCAAGTTGATATCAAAAATTAAGTAGTTATGAAAGATACTCTAAATTTGTGCAAATCAACTTTTGTTCCTCTCAAATACTTTAATAAGTTAAGACTTGATTTTTCATTCATTTGTACAACTTTGTGTACAAATTTTAACTTAAAATATTTTCTATTTAGCTTAAAACATTTTCTACTTCTCTTTATTATTGGATAATCATTCTGATCTTTTTGAAGTGGATGTTATCATTAGGCCACGAGATGTGAATATTTCATCAATAAATAAAATTTATTATAATATTCATTTATCTCACATATTATTAGGATACAACAATTGAGTGGATGAGTTGAATTGTTGGGGTACTTGATCTTCTTGTTGATGAGGTTTCAATTTCTCATATTTGTATCTAGGTTGTGAAAAGATAAATTTTCTTAATCTACTTTAAAATAGAAAATCTGATATGAATGAGATCAGATGATACAGACAAAGCTATGCATACTCGAATTTGAGAAAAACTTGCATCTTGTTCTAATATAAAACATGCTATTTTCCCTGTAGACTAAGAGGACCAAGAAGGATGAAATCATTGGAAAGTATGGTAAGTATTAGAGCTCCTTTTAGGATCTAATGTTTTGCAATAGTAAAGATATGATTTGATAACTTTCTGGTAATTTAACAACTTAATTTGATCAAATGATTTGATTTCTTTATCAGCTCTATTTGGTTAGGACTTCAGTTCATTCGACAGTTCCTTAAATTTATTCTTTCACTACATTAACAAGAAATTCTAGATTTCGAGATACTTGCGATGTTTTTATTAGGAGAAGTAATCTACATCCTATTTTGTAAGAAATTTTTCTATTTTTAACAGTAAGTATTGATCACAAAAAATTATAATACATCCTAAAATTCTCCTCAAGATTAACAATATTGATAGGAACAATAATAATAGGAGATAATACAGTGAATAGACCTGTGACTTCTGCAGTTTTGATGCTTGTAATAGTATAATTAAGAGAGGTATTATGAGATGAATGTTGTATATGAGCATCAAATCTAAAGTTAAAAGTTAAATCTCTAGCTATGCAAATTCGGAGTGTATACTTTCATGTATTTCACAAAGTATCAAGTCTGATATTATTGTTTTAGTACTTCTCATCTTAATATTATCAACATGCCTCTATAAACTTATAAGTAGACTTTAAGTTTTAATACTTGTGAAGTTAATGAAAATTTAGTATTGGCATACATAATAGGCGGAGGCCACATTTATTATCTTCTTATTTCTAGTTTATCTTTATTTGTATTTAGAGATTTTCTTTTAAATATCTTTCTCACTTTGTGTTGTGCTGGCTAGAGGGAATGATTTTATAACCTTTAAAGTTAGTATGTATTTTTTTTATTTTTTATTATTTGATAACCTTGATATTCGAACCATATTGTTCACTCCTCGACTAACTCATGTAGTACCTGTTAATCCTATGCATGTTTATTTGTGTTTGTCATATCTTAGATTATTGTACTGCAATAAGTGAATGGAATGAAGAAATATCTTTTTGCCTTATCCATGAAATTTCAAACAAATGAAACGATAAAAAAGAATTACTTGCTGCTTGAATTCTTTGTAGGAAAGTTGTAGCTTCAATTGATGAAGTTGTATTTATTGTTTACAGGTGTTAGAAGATAACATTTAATACTTAGTTGTATTACTTCTTAAATAGAGGTTGTAATACTCTTGAGGATGTCTTGCTTCTTAAATAGAGGTTGTAATACTCTTGAGGTTTCTTCCCCGCATTTATTTCTTTCATTTTTCTTATTTCTCAGTGAGCTTCATGCCAGTTATTAAGGTAAAAAGATAAAAATTTAATTTTGTTGTTCATATCTACTCGTTTAGGTCCTGCTTCAATCATTTAGTCTGACATTTTTTGTTATCTTCTTTTATTATTGTGCTTTTGTATTATATTATGATAGTTCTCAATTTATGCAATTCACATGAGACATTAAAATACAATCTACGAACCAAACTTACATCATATTGCAAAAAACTCCAATCCTTATCATATATATTTCATAACCAATTAAAAAATTGAATCACTTTTCTCTTATGTGTGAGATATTCGTCCAATCCTGTTTAATACCTTGTATGACTATACTGAATAATAACATTATATATGCTTAACACTTTGTACCGCTCTTTTCTTTTGTTATCAGTGACATATGTACCATCCTTTTGAAATATGGTTGGCACTACTCCTTTGTCTGCTCAACTACTGCAAATTCTGATCTTGTACACTTCTGCTACCTGATTTTTGAATAACATTAGGTACAACATAAAATTATTACTACACAGTCAAGCTATAAACCTAGATCTTTTACAAATTTTATCTGCTCATTATATTTTCTCCTCTATTTAAAAAAATGCTTAGCATATCAGTTCCTTTGATTTCACTGTTTATTTAAATTTGGTGTCCTTTGTATGTTATCCGAATTTGCTTTGCAAAATGATTGATGGTCGTTTGGCTAACCCATTACTTGTGTCCGATCTGTCACAAGTACTTTTTGTCAAGTGTTGACTCACACTACAAAGAAGTTAAAGCACGACTCTATTTAAATAACATCAAATATAAATATTTAATGTTTTATAAATATTTAGTATAGGATATAAATATCTGATGTAAACAATTTCAACTGCAACTGATATTAATATTTGCAAACCACATATATAATAGTTATATTTATCTCATATATGTTTACTCAAACTCATAAAATCTTTTAATATTGGACCCGTACTCCAAGAATCATCTCTACCTAATATTTAAAAAAGGAAAAACTATATTAAATAAAAATAAATTAAAACATTTATACCTAAATGCCCCTTCCCATATTAAATCTAATTATCTTCGATCGACTTAAAAAATTACCACTTGTGCCCCATTTGTATTGGCACCTAATTCTGGCGAAGTTAATGTCACAGTGGGCTACTTCTCTCCCTTAATTCTTTTCTTTCCATGGCAAATTTAATGTCATAGTGGGCCACTTCTCTCCCTTCTTTCTTTTCTTTCCCTGCACGTGGTGGAGTTTATTTAACTTTTGTTTCTTATTTTTTGTCCTTTCCTTCTTGCTAATTTGATCTTCTTCTTTTTTTTTGAAAGATAACAAAATATTGGCTAGCTATTTTAAGATTAATAATAATATAAAAATGTTAAAGAATAAATTAAAATAATAAATAATTTTAAAAATACCGAAGTCACTAGTTTATTATTAGAATTTATATTAATGAAAAATATAATATTATAATTAAATAACTCGATGAGAATAAGAAATAAAAAAAATAATGAAGTCCACTAACTTATTTATTTTTTATTTTCTTTTGTTGGCTCTTCTTTTATTTTGTTTTATCTTTTATTTTTTATTAAATTGTCCTCCGTTTTATCAACTCCTTGAGAGATAAAATAAAATAAAAAAGATAAAGATATTATCTAACTATTTTTAGATAATAAAATATAAAAAATTAATAATAATCATAACTAATTATGAATGACTGAGGAGTGTCTCATTAAAAGATTGGAAAAGTTCTCCATGACACCGCCACAATATATATATCTATGTATTGCGATTTTTATTAAAGGACTAAAGTAGTCCTCCATAATACTATGTCAACCCTATATAGATATATACTGTGATGGTATATCCTTACAGATATATTGTGATGGTATCGTTGAGATCTTTTTGAAGGATTGAAGCAGACATTAATGATATCATGACAGTATATCCATAATGTAATGATATCATTATCAACTGAAGCAAATCTCAATAATGTCAAGACATTATATAGATGTACTAAGATGGTATCATTGAAGTCTCTCTAAGGGATTGAAGCAAACATCAATGATACCATGACAATATATCTATAATGTAATGGATACATTACGAACTAAAGCAAACCCCAATAATACTATTTCAATATATAAATATGTTGTGATGGTATCATTGAGGTCTCTCTGAAGGATTAAAGCGGACGTCAATGATACCTTAACAGTATATCTATAATGTGATGGGTACATTATGAGCTGAAGCAAATTCTCATGATACTATCTCAGCATATAAATATATTGTAATGGTATCATGGAGGCTGCACTGAATGATTGAGGCAAACATTTATGATATCATGATTATATATATATATATATATATATATATATATATATATATATATATATATATTGTGGTGATATCATGGAGGTTTCACTGAAGGAGTGAAACAAATATCAATGATATATTGTGATAATATCATGAAGGTCTTCCTGAAGGATAGAAACCACAATGAGGTGTAATTTAAATTTTGAAAAGGTTTTTCTAATGGGATAATTAAGTAGAAAAAGGTAAATTTATTTTGGGTTAATACTCCTTCCGTTTTGATTTGTTTGTCTGATTTTGATTTGTCACATAGTTTAAGAAAGAAAAGACTTTTGAATCTTATTTTTTAAATTAAACATACGTAAAATGTATTAAAGTGTCTTTAATTTTGTGGTTTTAAACATATCTCATATGAAATGTTTGAATTAAAGAGTTGCCAAAAAGATAAAAATATTTTTTTAAATGATTTTAAAAAAATGTAAGATGAATAAATTGAAATGGAGGGGTTTATATATATCTTGCTTGCTTGTTGTTTGTCAAAATTGAGATATTGAGAAGATACATTTTTTAAGAAGTAAGGTAATTTTTTATATGTTTCTTTATAAAAAAAAGGGTAATATTTTATATATGAATGACCCTCAACAAGGATGTACTAGAGCATTGAGAAAATTACAAATGGTTGTTGGTTATAACAGAATAATGTTTATTTGGATAGCACTTTATGAAGCACACCTAATCCAGGATAACTTAATCAGAAGATCTTTTCATTTCACTTAGTTAAAGCATAGGATGTACTATATTATTGGAGCTAGAAAAATCTTTTGCATTTTCTTCCTACTGTATTTTTGCACGTACAAGTTTATTTGCGACGATTATTTTAATCCCTGCAAAATATATTAAATGCGGAGATGTAATAAACTGCCGCTATATCCATTTAAAAATATACCACGATCCAATTTCATATTCCCTCCTTTCTTTTAATTGGCCAAATATTTTTTTCCTCATTTCCCCCAATAAACCCATTTCTCTCAGTCCTACAATGATTTAACAAGATTGCTCGAATTGCGCAGATCCATTTTCTTCAGACCTGTCGAGATTGCTCGAATTCTTAGCTTTTCGAGATTACAGAAGCCTAAATTTCTGCTGATTTCTACTCAAAACCAAATTTCTGCTGATTTCCCCAAATTTCTGTGAACTCTAATTTTGATTTCCCCAAATTTCTACTGATTTTGATTTCTTCTTTGAAATTTCTACTGATTTCATCTTGTAAGTGAAATCTAATTTTGATTGTTTTGTCTTGTGTGTGGATCTTGAGCTTAATTTTTGACTAATTTTGAAGTGAATTGCAGAAACAAGGACTATTTTTCATCATGTCAAGTATAATCTGCCTATCTCAGGTAAAAAATCTACCTATTTTATGGATGTGTTCTAATTTTATTTTGACTGAATCTGGTAAGTGAATTCCTTAGCAGCTGTGTGCTAAGACAGTTATAGAAGGAAAACTTTGTGATTTGTTTCTAGTTTCTAGCAGAACATCCAATTTCCCTGGTTATCCATTTCTATTTTTTCTTTTTCCTCCCATCATTATTGTTATAATTAATTTGGGTAACAAGATGATATAAGGCTTGAGTATATGGATCAAGAAATTAGTATATACCTGGTTCTTTTTTTCATGTATGATAGTTGTGTTGTGAATGTCCATTGTTTTAACAGTTATGATTCATGAACTCTTTTTTAGTAATTCATTTTTAAAAAGTCAAAGTGCAGTTGAAAGATCTGTCTTTTGCTTATAGTTAATTTCGTACATTGACTCGAAAAATCCTTGCATTTTTGAATCTCTCAATGTCTCTTTGATCTCTTTGGTCTTGAAGCACAAATATTTTGACTTCTTTTCTGTAGCATCCAAAGGGAAGGATGATAGCTCACTGAAGGGTAGGTTGTTTACTGGTATCTTATGGATTTCACTTCACCGTTTTCAACAAAGAATAAGGAAAAAAACTTTTGTTTTTAATATGTGTTATTCAATCATTCTTATGAAATCTGCTCCTTGAATGATATTAACGCTGCTCGATATCTACCCTTGATTAGGATCGCTCGATACCAGTTCTACAAAATTAAATGCAAAAGGTGATATACCATCTTTCAAAGGTTAGAACTTTCACATGTTCCATGTGAAGTGTGAATTATGGTATTCTTTACGATTTTGGTCATGTTCTTTGCGATATTGTCATTGTCTAGTTGACGCGGGCAAGGGCGGGAAAGCTGGCACTGGTGGTAAAAGTCAAAAACCAAAAGCCCCTGAGCCACTGGAGCTGAGAGCTGAGCAAGGTTTTCTTCCACTCCTGATTCTCTTTTACATCTTGAACATGAAAATGTAATTTTCTTCTCGGATACTCGCTAATGGAAAATTTTGGTGCCAATTGTTATTTCGTTTATGGCTTTCTTCCTTTTTCAACTTTTTTGAATTATAGACACATTTTTATTGCTCTTGCTCCTTTGCCTTCCGAATTTTAAAACACTTCTCTATCTAATACCAAATTGGACCGTCTTTTTCTTTTCTGTTTTAGCCTATTCCCTTAATATCGATCTCTTTCTTAAGTGAATATCACAGCATGTTATATGATGCGGGAAAGTTTCTGTCATCTTGTTCAGAAAGGAGGCGTAGTTATTCGTGTTGTTTAAAGTGGCTGTCTAGCAGCTATTATTTACTCCCTCATTTCATTTTATATGGCCCTATACTAATAGTAGTAAGTATTTACATAGTCGATCCCAATTTGTTCAGAACAAAGGTGTAGTTATTCTTGTTGTTTAAAGCGGCGGTCTAGAAACTATCATGTACTCCCTCAAGTTTCATTTTACTTGACCCAATACTAATACTAGTTGTTTCAATTTATTTGTCCATTTTCACACATCAATAGAGTTTTATCACTAACTAATTTTAGTAGTAGTCAAATTTAATAATATGAAATGTGCTGAGTACATTATGCTTTTCATTTCTCCTGAGTTTAATGGCAATTTTCATCTTATTTATACATCAATGTTTGATAAGTTCAAAAACTAACAGAAGGGAAGAATGCCCAATTCACACCCCGGAAGAATGGATGTTGTTTGATCTTATTTTCTCCTTCGCGGGATTCTAACCTACTTTTGGGATCTCTGTGTAGCAATCTATACATTAACTGCTTGGAGTCTCTTAGGAGAGTATGTCCGATTAGAAAATATCTAAAAGGCATAACATATATCCAAACCTAATTCATTTGTCTTTAAATGAATAATTCAGTACTTTCCTATGCTGCTGGCATATGTTCAACAACTGGCGAATAGCTGGCTGAATTTATCATAGTTGGAACAGTACCTTCAGCGTGCACGTCAACAGGTATTGGCTTCTTTCTTTCACGTGCTTTCGAGAGGACCACCTGAGGAGGTTCGACAATCTTGTCTTATTTTGGGTTCTTGTCCAACTGAAGGGAAAGTACATTTCAAACATGGGAGATCAATCAAACAGAGTGGACACCAGTGGTATGCCCTTTTCTACTCATTGAACTTGTGTGCCTAACTTTTTTTTTCATTTCAACAAATAAGAATCTTGCTGGGCTTCTTCTAGATCTGTTGAGGAAGTATCACATCTTGACACTAAATTGAGCTAGGATTGGGTTATTATTTCATGTTAGTGTAACAGCTAAAGTTTGCCAATACTCTTTATTGTATATAATATCATTAAGATCATCTAGATGTGCTTCTTGTAGGTGACAGTGACAGGATTTGGGTAGTTCTAACCTCTAGGAAACTTGGATGGAATTAGAATAGTTGGTTTCACTAGAAAGAAAAGTGTCCACCATATTTCTGCCAAACAGATACTCATACATGGTGGCTCTCTCTATCTTAAAGTAGTCCAGTATGCACTTTTCAGCTTTTCCTGGAACAGTTTGTCTCTCATATGTTGTTTGTGTTACGTGGTCTGTGATTAGGAAGCAAGTATGACTGAAATAATGTGTTTGTCCTACTTGAAGAGGATAGTAGAGCTTCAGTTTTCTTGATTTTACCTCATTAACTGAGCCCAGTGAATGAGATAACTTGGGAAATCCATCTGCATTCAATACGTTTTGGATGGCATTACGTTTGAAATTGAGGAACAAAGTTAACTGCAGCTTCCAGTAGGTCCTCAAGGTGCATGGACTTGGTCGATGTTCATAATTCTCACCTAAGTTGCTTCGGCTCTCCAAAAATATTGGCACATCAGTGTCGGATCCTTCAAAAGTACATTATTTTTCGAGGATCCGACACGCACCCTTTGACATTTTTGAAGAGTCCGAGCAACATAGATTCTCACACTTGTGATGGTTCTTATGATAAAGATAATGAATGAGTCAGTTGCTGCTTTATGCATTCAGTTTAATATAGCACTTTTTTGTATTAGGCTGGCTTATTTTAATAAGATAATGTTCAACCACTTATCTAGTTTCTGGTTGCACTCAAAAAGTTGTTTCCTCGTGCTAAGATAACCTTTCAGATTCTATCGTTTTGCAGGGACCTTAGCATTTGATGCAGAATATAGTCGATGGTTAGAAGAACAGAATAAGCACATCAATGAGTTGAGGAACGCTGTCAATTCTCATGCAAGTGACCCTGAACTGCTAAGTAGTGTGAATAATGTCACTGCATATTTCGATGAGGTCTTTAAGGTGAAAGGAAATGCAGCTGAGGCGGACGTTTCCATGTCTAGTCAGGGATGTGGAAAACCCCTGCCGAGTGGTGTTTTATGTGGAATGGTGGCTTCCGCCCCTCGGAATTTCTTAAGGTAACCTCTTCTTGCTCTCATATGCATGTAATTCTGCTTCTGTTCTTCCACATTTCCTATATAGTCTTCTCTGTATAGGATTATAAGACGTTTCCATACTTTTTTGATCATGTATGACAAGGTCCTGATTACAGATTCCTTCTCTGTTTCTTATAAGAAATGATGTGATCCTTATATATGGGATTAAGCATTTACCTATATTTATCAGTTATTCTTCTCTGCTTTTTGAGGTACTTTGAGTTGGACAGTGTTAGCAATATCAGTTTGTGTTCTTTGATTTATATGCCTCTCAGGTGTATTCGCTATCAGCCAAATGTATTTGGTTGTAGATTTCAAGTACAGGGCCTTTTAGTTATTTCAACTCTAATTACTGTTGTAATGTTACAAATTCAGTTCTAAATTTTGTACTACTATAATATGTTCTTTTTATCTTTGTTTTTTTATCATTGATAATGCAAATGTTGTTTATAATAAGCACGGAAAGTTTATCTGATTGATTTTTATACTTTGCATTTTTATGTAGCCAAGTGATGCGGCTAGTGGGCCCATTTCGTCCATGGATGCAAGGAGATCACGTGATGATAGTGATCCTAATGATAGTCGTTGATTTTGTTGTAAATTATCTTAGATATTCAATTATGATGATGTAATTGTGTGGTTGGAGTGAATCTTAGAATATTGAAGTTTTTGTGTTTAGATTTGATTTTGGAGTTTGAAGATACTAGTTAATATTGAAAATTTGGAGTTTGGAGATGGTAATGTTGAAAATTAAATTTTGAAGTTTAATGTTCAATGTATTTTTGATATGTTTGTCAATTATAATGTATAATTAGTCAGATTGTGTTAATGATATATGAATTGAACAAATATTAGATTGTAGGTTATGCCTAAAAGAATAATTAAATTTGAGCTAAAATTAGAATCTATAATTAGTTATTGAAAATTGGTGGGTCCTATTAATTTTTTGTAAAAAAACAATTGCGGAGGTTTTAACCCTCATAAATTTTAAATAACAAATTATTATAAAAAGAATTAAATTTAGAATAATGGGGTCAATAATCGCTGCAAATTAATCACGGAGTCGTAATTGCTGCAAAATAACCCCCACAAATTAATTATGGGGGTCGAAAAAAACTGTCACAACTCGTTTGTGACGGCTCGTATTCTGGAGGTTTTGAAAATCCCTGCAATTACATTTTGCGGGGATTTTAAACCCCCACAAATCGTAAAATTAACCCTGCAATTTTAACTTTTTTTTGTAGTGTGTTCATGATGCCATCAATAATATTACTTAAAAAGGAAGTCCAAAGAGTCGAATTGGCCTCAAATCTTGAGAAACATTTATGTTTGTCATGTTGTCCGTCAAAGATAGAAACATAATAGGCATTTTGTTGCTTATCAGAATTGCTACGTTGAATATGGTATAGAAAAGGAGCTTCTAAGCTCCGCAGCTAGATGGGCTGGCTAGGTTGTTCTTTTTTCCTCCTAAATTTTTTACTTTAAAGTTTACTAGTGATTTTTACTTCTCAAATATCTGTAACACTAATTAGTGATGTACTATAACCTCATGAATTAGTACTAGCACGTTCTTTCTTTGTTTCTTTGTTTTATTTTTGTATTTGATAGTCAAGTACTTGCACATATTTCTTTATTTTTTTTATAACCGTGGTATTCAGGTCAGTTTGTATGCATCTCGACTAAATTTACGAGATACCTGTCATTTCTCTGTCCACTAAGGCTAGAACAAATGAAAAAAAAATTTCCTAGGATTTTGTCTCGGAAAATTGAACCTAAGTGTGCTTTTGTTATAAACCAAACGAGAGATCCCAATCCAAAAGACTAGTCTAATAGGTGGGAGAACTCATTTGACTTATAATCCTCTTAGCATTTCTCTATTTTTCCAACGTGGAATAATTGATTCATAACAATCGTATCCGCTTGAGAACCAACGACCTCGTTGGTCACGGCAGAGCCCAGTTGGTCATGGCTGACACCCCTCTTAGATCCAGGTCACCACTCTTGGCGCACAGGCCATCACTCTGAGTCGTGGCTCCACGTATGGATGGATCCTCGTTGGTCACGACTGTGCCCAGTTGGTCACGGCTGGCACCTCTCTTAGGTCCAGGGGTCTCGGCTGGCACCCCTCTTAGGTTCAGGCCATCACTACAACTCACGGCCCAATGCGCAGCTCCCCACATGTGGATCGATCCTCGTTGAACACGGCTATGCCCAATTGGTCACGGCTGACACCCCTCTTAGGTCCAGGCCACCACTACTGGCACACAGGCCATCACTACGAGTCACGACCCAACGCGCGGCTCCCCACACGTGGATCGATCCTCATTGGTCACGACTGTGCCCAGTTGGTCACGGCTGGCACCCCTCTTGGGTCCAGGCTACCACTCCTAGCGCGCAGGCCACCACTCCGAGTCACGGCCCAACGCGTGGGACTCTCAACGAAAGCACCAATGTTATAAAACAAACGGGAGAGCCCAACCCAAAAAACTAGTCTAATAGGTGGAAAATCCATTTAACTTATAATCCCCTTAGCATTTCTCTATTTTTCCAACGTGGATAATTCATTCATAACAGCTTTGGTGTCTGATATTGTGCTATCCCTTTTTTAAAATTAGCTTTGATGTTACAAATCCTTTATGACGAGATCTCTCGAGAGAGAGCACTTACTCAGCAAGTGTTGCTAGCTTTTCTTGATAGCTCCTTGTTAAATGTGGTTAGTGCCGCTTTGCCCCTGCATAAAATCCAACAGTAGTTAGGATTGGCTTGTAGGTAAGAGGTGATCCTTAGGTGAAAAGAGTTATATATAGTTCTTACTTCTTAGTGTTCCCTTTTGACTAGCTGTTAGTGTAGCATAGAGCCAAGCGTGGGCTCCCACAAAACACTATAAAATGTTTTATACCTCTGAATAATAATATAATATATTTATGTTTGAACAATTACTTGCTGGTTATACTCATTATAGTTTCTTTTTCTTTGTGTTCAGTAGTGGTATCTCAATCACCATGCTGCATATATCTCCAGGAATGGTAGTGGAAAATTCTCCTGACTCTAAGCCAGGAACTAAAGTCATTTGCGATAGAGTTCAGATCCATGGATTGTCAAGGCTAAAAAGTCTTAGAAAGTTTGTCCATTCAATGAAGGTAAATGTATTATGTTTGAATCCAAGTGGGCGTCTACCTAATATTGTGGTCTGTTTCCATCGGTGAGCCACTAACCCTTTGTTTCTTTACTATTTAAAGTGAAGAACTAATGCAACTCTAAGTCTCCAATACTGGTTCTTGTAGCGTATTTTATTTCTTCTTCTGGCAAGTAGTTATAGAATAATGCCTTTTATGATTGTGAAAAATTACAATAGATGGTTCTCTTAAAAAAAAATCATAATAGATGAGTTGCTGAAAACATGATATATTTACTTCATTGACTGTCTTTCTTATTGGTATATCATCGTTTTCTTCTTTTTAACAGATCAAATATTTTCACTAAACACAGATATATATAATGTTGGTGTATGATCAATCCTCCTCCTATTAATTAGCTCTCAGCACAGCAATGAGTTATGTGATAAAGAAATTGTTTTGAATCACATGATATGTTAAATAATCTCCATCCTTCAGTATTTGTTGGTACTCATTAAAGTTGTGTGTATATGCCTTATCATTTTCTTTATTGTTCTAATAGATATCAAAGAATTCGAGCGCTTTATTTCATGTTAAATCATTATGTTTGAGGGACATTATTTCAAGAGGTAAAATCTGTACCCTTTCTCTTCTGTAGTATAATGGTTTAACTGAAGGTAATGGCTGTTAAGAGTGATTTCTTATTAGAATGGCTCATTATCAGAATAAATAACGGAACAATTTCTAGTTTGACTAGTCTAGTGATAGTTGCTTTTTCTTTCATGTTTATGCCTTTTGAGCTCTTAATATGAAACTTCTCCAACTGAAATGTCATTTGATTACCACGACAGCTAAAGAGTTGGAAATTTTTGGAAGTCAAATAGGTATAGGTGGTCCACTTCATCTTTATTGTCTTAAGATAATGTGTCGATCGGTTAATTAGCATTTTAATATTAATCTTTTTTTTTAATATTAATGCAATTGTTTTTTGGATCATTGTCAGCACCCAAACGTTAAGATTTTTTATTCATATTAACTCTGTCTGTTGCTATTTCCTCTTTGCATTTTGTTCAATACTATATGTCGTTACTTTTCATGGTATTAAGTGGCATATAATGCCTTAAAACATTGTAGAGTGATTGCCTTTGTAAAGGCATGAACATGCATTTTTTTTTTGGTTAGATAATGCATTTGACTCTTGATTGTGGTGGCTAAATTTGGCCACCATTTTTCTTGAGATTCATGTAACTTTCCACTCTTTATTCATCCATTTCTATCTTTATTGCTTGTAACTCTTGTACCTGAAGGCCATTGATATTCTATCTTTACTACCGTTCATTTATTCTTATTTATCACATAGAAGACTTCCTCTCCTATAAATAAAGGTGGTCTTGCATATTTTTCTAAGTACAAGAAAATATAGAGTGCACAAAACTTAGTAAAAAGAGACTTTATTAGTTAAGGGACACTACTAAAAAAAAGAAAAAAACCGACCACAAAACCAACCACAAGTGGTCGATTTTCCCCAATTTCCGACCACAAAACCGATCAAATTGTGTGATCGGTAAAGTAGTGGTAGTTTTTTAAAAACCGACCACAAGTGGTCGATTTTTTTAGAAATATATATATATTTTTAAATTTCATTATTATTTTATTCAAATTGAAAAAAATAATTTTAGGAAAAAAAAAACAGACTACTTGAATTAAATAATTAATTTTAATATTAAATCGACCACTTGTAATCAATAACCAAATACAACATGCAACAACAACAATGCAATACAGCAGTAACCAAATGTAAATACAACAGCAACAACAACAAACAAAACCAAATGTTAATACTTTCAAAAGTATACAACACATACAAAATGTCCAACAAAAGTGAGTAGCAAAAAACTACAACAATAGTTTCAAACAACAAAATGTCTAAATTCAAAGTACAACACACACAAAAAAAACTAAAAGTCATCATCATCGAATTCATCCTCGTCTTCCATATCCTCATCCGTGCTGAAATCATTCAGGGGGCCTAGACCTTTTGCAGCCCAAACTGCATCACCAGGACACGGAGGAATAACCCCCGCAGTTTGAATGAAAGAGTTGAACTGCTGCTACAACATCCTGATTTGTGATGTTGTTGCCTCCTCCGTCTTCTTCTGCCTCTCTCTCTGTTCAGCAAACCTCTCTCTCTGTGCAGCAAGCTCTTCAGCGAGTTTAGAAATCATATTTTTTAGTCTTTCAATGGTTTCTCTATCAACTGAAGAGCTAGAGTATGTAGCGCCGGACGAACACCTAATATTATCGTCAAAAAAACTTTTGTGGTATCCGTAGAGAAATGACCTCTATTTGCAGGACCCACAACTTTTGCCCATAACTCCTCCTCTATATGTTAGGGTATTGGGTCACCCTGACTTTCAGGAGGCCGACTACTACGATACTTACCAACAAGATGCGTATATTCGTCCTATATTCAAAGTAGAGTTAATACAAAAATCAAAAAATATTAAAGTAGTTATAATTGAATAATATCAACTTTGAGAAAAAGATTCATAAATTCAAAATTTATTTCTTACGTGGACAGCTTTTGCACGAGCTTCAGCCCAGACATCTTCATCAGTCGGGTGCTTTTTCTCAGATGAGTCTCCTCGAATAGCTCATCAGCTGGTATTTCCCTACCCTTTTATTTTTCCTGCATATGAAAAAATTATCAATGTTCAAATAATAAAAAAATTTAACTAGAAACAAATAATTTAAACTGTAAAAGTTACATACCATTTTTTCCAGTACAACAAGAGTACTTCTGGCACCCGCAGTGTGTAGGAAGCCACCCTTGGATGATGCCCGGGCTTTCGTTCCTTTTTCCTCAACAATTGGTAATCTTCGCTACTCCAATGACGAAGATACTGTTGCCATGTGGCTTCAGGAATCCACTTAGATTTTACAAATTTGGTTCGGGCAGAATCCAAGAGACCGTTAAATCTGGCTCTACATCTTATGAAAAAGTTCCTCTTTATAAGAAATGTATTTGCATCATCCCACCAGTAAAATTTCTACAACAAAAATATATTATTCAATCTTTTGTTCTAACAAAATGTTAATAGGTAGTCGATAAGTTAAATCCATACCTTAAATTCTTCAAACATTCTTTCCCTGTCAATTTCTGAAACTTTTTGCCACCTGGTCCAGTAGCCGTTGAAGTACCGAGAAATACATATTCGCGCTTTTTGTCCAACTTCAGCATCCGGCCTAAACCTACAACACAAGATCAAATAGTAATTTCATAGAGCATAACAACATAGTAATAAAAAAATAAATAACATTATTATATTTAAAAATCTTATCCTCTCGCAAATGGAATAAGATAAATTCTCCCAGAATCATCTTTGTCTATTGGCTGCCTAGTAAGTGATGGTGGATGCACTGGTGTGGGCGGATCAGAAGCACCAGATGGAGTTCCTGCAAGCTGAAAATTTGACAACCCAATAAATCCAACAGAATCACTGTGCGAAGCTGCGTGACTGTAGCAGGAGGGTATCGATGATGGTAGATGTCTGGATGGGCCAGTGGTCGTCCTATAGTACTGTGCTAGCGGTGGCATGGTCATAGGAGCAGAATAAGTCGGTGTAGACACATGAAGTGGCACCACATGCGTAGGAGTAGGTATCGAATCCTCGAATGACCTAGAATATAAGGGTTGTGCTGTCGCGTCAGTAAACCGACCCTCAGATATATGAATACCTGTCGGTCGTCTATAAGGCGGAGGTTGTCTTTTCTTTTTTGGTTTCGTTGTATCAACTTTTCCCTTACCCTTTTCACCTCTGCCTGATATCTAAATTATGTTAAGTTAACAAGTAGTTAGTTCCTACAAAATAAATATATAAGAAAACATTCCAAGTAACTAATTTCAAGTTACTAATTCACATTTTAAATCGCTCCAACAACACGAGATATAGACAAGTATATTTTTATTACTATATAGATCATGGAAAAGTGAAAACAACAATCTCAAAACAGTATATTACTATTAATCTTAAACAAGAAAGATAAAGGTAAATATATAGTACAAAGCATAAAGACATCAATACATAATAAATACAACCTACACAACTAATCCTTCTCTTCTGAAGGCTCTCCACTAAACCATTCACCCTCTTCGGAGGTTTCCTCATCTCCTACCCACTCAACCTCTTTTTCCGCAATATTAACTTCTTCAAATATATTTTCTGGGTGATTCAAACCGTCCACTAATTCAATGTCCACTATTTGGTGATCAATATGCATTTCATTTTTATATGCAGTCTTCAGCACATTCTCAACTTCCACCCTACCTATAGGCTTTGTTTTGATTATAGCCCACCAATCATACTTGTCATTGTACAATGGATAAGGAGCATAATACAATTGTTTAGCATTTTGCGCTAGAACAAATGGATCGTAAATAGGATACTACCTATTGTGTTTCACTTCAATGATGTTATGCTCCTTATGTACTCTTGTGCCTCTTATGCTTGGATCAAACCACTTATATCGAAAGAGAACAATTTTTTTTATTGGAAAACCAACATACTCCAGTTCTAAGATCTCGTGTATGATGCCAAAGTAATCAACATCATCATCACCCTTAACCCAAACACCACTATTGTTTGTTTTCTTATTCTGGAGTGTTGTTCGGTGGAAAATTTAAACCCATTTACTTTGTATTGGGACATTGCATTTGATTCAACTGGACCCAAATAAATATCTCTCAAGAGTTGATCGTATGTGTCTGCATTTGGTGAATGGTGTACCTAAAAATATGATACATATATATATTTTAGTTGAGAAATGTATAAATGTTTAAACTTTGTTGAAATATTAATACACTTACGAACCTCATTTTTAAACCATGTTGCAAAGGATGCATACACTTGATTTTTGTGGAATTGAGTCTTAAATGAACTGAACATCCAACATGCGAAACACAATTAGTTTCTTTAAGGGAATGAGTAAACAAATAAGATATATTAAAATTTTAATCTCCTTACTTCAGAAAGGACTCAATTTTCGGGCAATTCAACAAGACATACAAAGTTGCTGATTTGCGCTCCGTGGGAGTGAGCCGGTGAAGTATGATCTTTTTAGCCTTACAACCGATTGACTAAAAATTAATATCGGTTGCAAATAAGGCTCATTAGCATCGTCCTGATGATGATTCGATCGGTTTATTGAACAAACAACTTTATCACGAAAGTAGTATGAACAAAATTAAGAAGTTTCTCTTGCAAGATATGCCTCAACTATAGAGCCTTCCACCCTATGTTTGTTTTTAGGACCCCTTTTCAATTTTCTAATTGCCCTGTACAATCTTAAGGTTAGATGTCTACTATATTTAAAAAAGATATGTGTGAATTTAAATATGTTACAAATGCTTACTGTTCAAATGGATACATTTACCTAGTTTGAACTGGGCCGCCTAGCCGAGCTTCATGCACAAGGTGAATAGTAAGATGTTCCATCACATCAAAGAATGCTGGCAGAAAAATCTTCTCCAGTTTATTGGTGATAACAACAATATTACTTTCCATTCGCGCCAGATTTTCTTCTTTTAATGTGATGGCACATAAGTCCTTGAAGAACAAACTGATTTGTGCTATTGGTTTTCATATGTTTTCAGGTAAACCAATAAAAGAAATTGAAAGTAATTATTCCATGAAAATATGACAATCAGGGCTTTTCATTCCATGCAAGATTCGTTGTTCCATATCAACCCTTTTTTCTAAATTTGAGGCATATCCATCGGGTATCTTCAAACTTTGGACCCACTCACATATTTGACACTTTTGGTCCAACTTGAACGTAAAACTAGCCTTGGGCTTAAGAACATTTCCATTGGACCCCTCCTGTAAGTGTAATTCGCTGCGTTTACAATATTCTGGTAAGTCAAGTCTGGCCTTAGGATTATCCTTTGTTTTGCTGGTGACATCCATAACTGTGTTAAACAAGTAGTCAAAATAGTTCTTCTCAGTATGCATGACATCAACATTATGTGTAAGTAAATTATCCGTCCAATATTCTAACTCCCAAAACATACTTTTCTTAGTCCAGTTATGCGAAATGTCATATCCATCAAGCCTGTACAATCGTTCCTCGCTAGTTTTAGGCAAATCCTGAACTATCTCCCAGACGTCATGACCAGACAGCCTTGGAGGTGGACCATCATATTCCCTTCTATGCCTTTTGAATGCATTCTTGAGTCTCCTAAATTCATAATCAGGTGGCAAGAAACAACACTGACAATCAAACCATGAATTTTTCTATCATGTCTCAATGTGAAAAATTTTGTTTTTTTCATGCAGTATGGACAAGCCAGAGCTGTCATCCATCCATATAATATTTCATAAGTAGGAAAATCATTAACAGTCCACATTAGATATGCACGCAGATTAAAATTCTATTTAAGTGAGATGTCCTAAGTTTCAACCCCCTCATGCCATAAAATTTGAAGTTTATCAATCAAAGGTTGCAAGTAGACATTTATTCCGCCTTTTGAATTATGCGGTCCAGGAACAACACAATTCAGAAATATATAGGGACTAGTCATCAGCATTTCAGGAGGAAGATTATAAGGGGTGATACATACAGGCCAACATGAATATGACGCAACACCAACTGAAAAAGGAGAGAATCCATCTGCACATAATCCCAAACGAATATTTCGTGGCTCAGCTGCAAAATCTGGATAAGTTGCATCAAAATACTTCCAAGGCTCTCCATCAGATAGATGACACATAACACCAGTGGGCCTTCTATTTTTACTGTGCCATCTTATATGAGGAGCTGATCTATTTGAAGTATACAACCTCTGCAACCTTGGTATTAGAGGTAAATAATGCATTACCTTAATAGCAATTTGATTTCCAGTAGAACCATGCTTATATCGAGGGTGCTGACAAAACTTACAGGACTCTAGGTTAGCATCTTCCTTAAAATATAACATGCAACCATTTTCACAATAATCAAGTCTAATCGATGAGAGCCCTAACTTTGACACCAATCTTTTTGCCTTATAGAAAGAATCAGGAACCTCCAAGACGGGGTCAACTAACTCTTTAATTAGGTCTATCATTGAGTCCATTCCTCCTTCAGCAATATTTCAGTCGGACTTAATACTTAATAATCTAACAGCAACAGACAAACGAGAGTTTGAACACCCGTCAAACAAAGAATGACTAGCAGCATTCAATTGTTCATAGAATTTGCCCGCTTCGCTATTAGGAACATCTTCGATATTTTTCCTAAAGTCGCCCCCGTGTTGCATCCCAAAAGCATCGTGCACCATTTTTGTCATCCTAGTATCTTGATATTCATTATGTGTTGTAGACCTACTACTTTTTCCAACAACAAAGTTATTTTGCGCAACATCACCATGAATACCACGTGATCTTAAAAAGTCCTCGTGAAACCCCTTTTTATAAAGATGTTCCTTTACAACTTCTTTACTTACAAGATTTATATCATCACATCTAACACAAGGACAATAATTAGCCCCAAAACATGTCCAAAAATCAAGTGTCTTAGCATGTTCAACAAATCTTTTGACACCTTCAACAAATTCCTCCCTAATACCCATTTTATTATCATTGTTCTGTTGATATATCCAGCTATAATCAGGTTCCATCTACGCAATCAATCACATTCAACTAATTAGATCAAGTCACAAAAATTCAATGAAGCCACCTTAACCATTTTCAAGCAACTAATTCACTGACCAAAGCACATTCAAAATAAAAAAAATCTCTTTTAAAGTCCCTACACTTAATCATTTTCAAGTAACTAAGTCACCAACCAAGTCACATTCTAAACAAAAAAATCATCTATAAATTTCCTACACTAAACCATTTTCAACTAACAAAGTCACCAATCAAGTCACATTCTAAATAAAAAATTCATCTTTAAATTCCCTACACTTAACTATTTTCAAGTAATTTAGTCACCAATCAAGTCACATTCTAAATAAAAAAAACATCTATAAATTTCCTACACTTAACCATTTTCAACTAACAAAGTCACCAACCAAGTTATATTCTAAACAAAAAATTCATCGTTAAATTCCCTACACTTAACCATTTTCAACCAACAAACTCACCAATCAAGTCACATTCTAAAAAAAAAATCATCTATAAATTCCCTACACTAAACTATTTTCAACTAACAAAGTCACCAACCAAGTCACATTCTAAACAAAAAATTCATCTTTAAATTTCCTACACTTAACCATTTTCAACCAACAAAGTCACCAACCAAGTCACATTCTAAACAAAAAATTCATCTTTAAATTCCCTACACTTAACCATTTTCAACCAACTAATTCACCAACCAAGTCACATTCTAAACAAAAAAATAATCTTTAAATTCCCTACACTTAACCATTTTTAAGTAACTAAGTCACTAACCAAATCACATTCTAAACAAAAAAAATCATCGTTAAACGTTCCTGCACTTAACCATTTTCAACTAACAAAGTCACCAACCTAACCACATTCTAAACAAAAAAACACCTTTAAATTTCCTACACTTAACCATTTTCAACTAACAAAGCCACCAACCAGGTAACATTCTAAACAAAAAGTCACCTTTAAAGTTCCTACACTTAACCATTTTCAAGTAACTAAGTCACCAAATTTGTATACCAAATGATGTGAGAGAAAGTTCACAATACAAGAAACAAGCAACAACAAGACCAAAAAGATGTCAACAACAATGCTAGTGAATCAGACAAGGCCACACATGGCTTCACTAGACTTCAATATGAACAATAACAAGAAGATAACAACAATGCTAGTGAATCGAACATAGTCACATGCGGCTTCACTAGACTTCAATATGAAAAATAACAAGACTTCATTATAACAAATTAGAGAGAAGTCAACTTACCCTTGCTTGGCCTAAATTAAAGTGAAAGAGACAAGCGGTCACCGAAAAAATAGCAAAGCAATCCTTTTCCTGAATTCGGATTCTGTCAAACGGTAACATCAAATTTCAAGCAACCCATTAGGCAAGTAGAATTAAAAAATCTTGATCATCATGCAAAATAACAAATATCTTGCCATCCTTATTTTCTTGTATTTTTAGCTTAAAATCACCATAAATATACCACCAACATACTAAAACTACAATGGAGTATCAATAAAAGTAAACCCTAATTTAATTGGTAAACACACAAAGATGGGATCTTGATAAGCTTCACTTGACAAAATACACACATAGAACAAACTAAAATTATGTAACTAAATAGAATCTTGAACTAACTAAATGGAAATTTTCTAAAATTGAACTAACTAAAATTGAATCTTTACTTTGAACTAACTAAAATTGAATCTTGAACTAACTAAATGAAAATTTTTATTACTTTTTTTACTTTGAACTAACTAAATTTATGTAATGAAGCATAATAACTAGAACAAATGCTTTAGAACAAATAATTTTTTTACTTTGAGCTAACTAAAATTAGTACCAAAGCATTATATTCTTGAACCTTTAACTAGTATCTAACAAGATAAACATAGAGTTGAAGTTTTTGGAACTTACCGGAGTTGGGGGCGGTGGAAAACGGCGGTAGACGGTGGTAGATTTAAGGATTTAGAGTGTGGCTTTGATTTAGAGAATTTGTGTGCGTGTGTATTTATTTTCGAAGTGGGGGGGGGGGTTCTGATTTGGGAATTTTAGTGGGTTAGTAAAAAAAAGGATGGGTCGGGTCGGGATGGGGTTTTAAGAATTTTTTTTTTTTAATATTTTATGTTTCCAAAAAAATTTCAAAAAACCAACCACAAGTGGTTGGTTTTCATAAAATATTAAAAATAAATTAATTACTTAAAATTTCTTTTTTATTAATTAGTTAAAAAATATTAATTAATTAATTAATTAAGTTAATTAAAATTTTACAAAAATGATCACAAAGTAAAATATAAGTGTTCGATTTAGTTTTATAATAGTTATTATCAAAAAAAATTACATGTGCTCAATTTTAATAAAAAGATAAAATCATATAATTAGTTATGTTATCATCATATTAATGCAATGCGTATTATTTCATCAACACATTAGCAGGAGTTGTATATTTCCTTAATAATACAATAATATCAATGAATTTTTCAAATAATGATATTAAATATATATATATATATATATATATAATATCATAATTAAAAGCTAATTATCCAAAAATTTATCGAAATTTGCAAAATTCATTATTATATATATATATGTATATATACATATATATATATATACCTCGCTCGTAAAACAATGTGTTAATCAAATAAATTATCGATTATTTGTGTTACGTTAATTTATGGTCGTTCAACTTTCTGTCTACCGCTCCCTACTTTCTTCCTCCCCTTCTCATATACCTCGTAATACTAGTCTTACGTTATTATAACTTCAAAAACATATGTGTGTCTTAATTGACCCAAAATAGTATATCTATGTAACGCCCCAAATCTGGTACCTAGAATGCTACACAGTGCTCACGACCCTGAAGGACCACAAGCTAACCCATGACTGATATCTGTACCTATATACTGCATAAAATACTTTATAATGCAGAAACATGAACTGAAAGGCCATAAGGTTCAATACTAAACATGATCTGAATGATATAACATCTGTGTGGGGTAATAGAATACCCAAAACAAAACTGAACATACCAAAGTCTGAAACATGATAGTCTAGAAAGCCTCTAACTGACTGAACTGTCTGAGTAAGGAGTTGATTGGACATGTACTCATCTAACTCCAACTAATAAAATTGATTAATGAGATAATAGGGAAATAATTATGTCCTCAAAAGATGAGGACTCACTTCTAACTCTGTCTGTAGATATCTGGAATCTATTATTGCTCTGGATCTCGTGTCTCTGAACCTATGGTATAAGACACCATAGCGCAAATATGTCAGTACTTTAAATGTAGTGGTATGAATGTGAGGTAGGCTGAATGCATGGGTTTCATATGCATGACAATAATAATAACTGACTAACTATCATGAGCGGGAGAATATATGCATGAGACATAACAACTGACACTAATACTATGATAACATAATTACTGAATCTGAATATAACTGATAACATGAGTGACTGTATCTGACAATCTTGAATCTGATGGAACTATCTGAGTTTCGTACTGTATGTGAGTTGACGGTATCTGACAGTCCTGAAATCTGAAGAACTATCTGATTTCTATTACTGAGACTGATTGACTGTATCTGACAGCCCTGATTCTGTAACATAAAACTGTGGGAAGTAATTATCTAACCGATATGCCCCTAATACGCCATTATGTCTGAGTTTGGATCCAATCTGCAACCCCAATTGGAAGGGTGTCAATACCGCGCCACCGGAAAGGACAAGCTGTGGGTGACCCTTATCTGATAGTGTCCCCTGTACGAGAACGGTGGGGCCCTTATCCACCTCATCAACCCTTATTGGACAGTGTTGATATATCAACCTATGCTGGCTACATAGTTATGGAATATAAGAATGACTTCTAAGAATCACATCCTTCATTTGATGGTGTGTGTTCCCATCCTTGAGTTCACTCGGTGCTAATTCCTACTCCCATCTGAATAGACTCTGAACATGATTTACTGAACTGAACATGGGCTAAGTTACTGAATTCCATTGACTGATGGAATACTACTGATATCTGACAACTGACTGAGTTCATGAGATCATGGAGATTTCCTGAGTCATAAGACTGTCTGAAGTCTAAGGATCATAGATTGACTGAGAGTATCGTGAAAACATGATATGGCTCTAGGCACACAGCTAATGTTTTGGGTACGAGTACCCCCAGGACTCGATGAAAGAATACTGACCAAGCATAACTTACTTGAACATATAACTAACATCATAATCCATAATACATTTATAAAAGCATTTTATTAAAACATGTGATAGGCTTAACTTGTACATACATGGGGATTTCATGGTATCATGCTAGTTAGGCACTTTTTCTTCATCTAGGCATTTAATCATATATATTGTAGGCATGGTACATGTAAACATCATTGTACAATAATTAAACATCATAGTTCAATTCTAATTTCATCATTCAATGGTTTAGTCATAGGTTTGCATGAATCTATATCTGTAATAATTTAACCCACATAGAATTTATCATCCAACATGAAGTAGAATTCAATTTCTCATTATCCACATGAACAAGAGCAGCCCAATCATGAAATTCATAAGAAAATCCATAAACTTGAACTTAGAAAAAGGGATTCTTGGGTTTCATGGATGAAAAGAGTCCATGAATGAATACTATGCATACCTTAGTTCTTGATTTCGTGAGTATTGACGGTGAAACCTTCTTAAAATTAGATCTTCTATGAAAACCCTAGCTTGTTCTTGAGAGGAACTTGAGAGAAACTAGTATATTTTGGATGAAAATTGGTTGAATCACGTGTTAAAGGGCTTAAATAGGGGTGGGAAGTTGACTATTTTAACCTTGGGTGCGTCATTTAATTTCAGTGAAAATTTCTCGAATTGGACCCTTGGTGCAACGTGGCGCTATCACGCTGTGTCAGTGGATTTTGACAATTGGGAAATTGAGGGATAGCGTGATGTGGGGCCATTGCGTTGCCACTTTCTTTGTGACCTTGAACTTTGGCTCGACACGGGGGAAATCGCGCTGAGACACTGGAAAATGGATAATTTTAAATTTGGGCCCTAGCACGATTTGCCATAATCGCAGACCCCTACTGGAATTTGCCAAATGCCATTTCTTCTTGTGGCGCAGCGCACCACTGACTAATATGACGCTGTTTTACGATGGGAACTTAAAATAGTCATAACTTCTAACCCGGTTATCGGATTTGGGCGATGCTTATATCGATGTAAAGCTTATTAAATTTCCCACATGAAAAAAAAGTGAAAATCTTGAAAATTCCTCATGGAATAACCTTCATTTAATTTAGAAGCTAATACTAGACATTCTTGAGATGAAATCAGCTAGAAAAAAGTACGGAGTATTACAATCTCTCCCCCTTGAGAATATTCATCCTCGAATAAGACTGACTGAGAGGGAAGAAAAGACAACTGATGTATATACTGTACACGAATAACTGGAACATGATCTCATGACTGACATGACTGACAAGCTGAACATATAATACTGAACATGCATAGCTGATGCATGTGTAACTGATTCATGAATGCATGACTGAGTGTTCTGAAGAATTAAGTTTCTCACAATGACAATCCATGTCTGATGTATAATTACATAATTGAACTGATACATGAGTGCATGACTAAATATGTAATGGTACTTGATACCAAGTTTGTAATAGGAACATGAGCATGAAACTGCATACCAAGTTTGTGGTGAACACTGAACATTAAACTGAGTAAGCTTAAAGAGAACTATTACCTTGAGCGTGATCTGAGTTGGCGGAGAAGAAGTGAGGATACTTGGTACGCATATCTGCTTCTGTTTCCCAAGTAGCTCCCTCGACGGACTGATTTCACCATAGAACCTTAACTAGAGGGACTTCTTTGTTCCTCAATCTACGAGTCTGATTGTCTAGGATTTTGACTGCAATCTCCTCATAAGAGAGACTGTTCTGAACATCAATGCTCTGAATAAGGACTACAACTTATGAGTCACCTATTCACTTCTTTATCAAATAGACATGAAATACTGGATGAACTGCGGCTAGATCTGAAGGCAATTCGAGCTCATAAGTTACCTTGCCAAATCATCTGAGAATTTTGTAGGGACCGACATATCGGGGACTGAGTTTCCCTTTCTTGTCAAACTGATTTATTCCCTTCATAGGAGAGATCTTTAGATAGACATAGTCACCAATATTGAACTCAAGATCTTTTCTACAAACATCTGCATAAGACTTCTGTCGGCTCTGAGCATCCCAAAGTCTTTCTCTAATCAACTAAACTTTTTCTAAGGCATCGAATAGTAAGTCAGGCCCTATGATCGAGGCCTCACTAACTTCGAACCAAAAAATTGGAGATCTACATCTCCTACGTTAGAGAGCTTCAAATGGAGCCATCTGAATACTGGAATGATAGATGTTGTTGTATGTAAACTCAATTAAAGGTAAGTGGTCATCCCAAATTTTCTTGAAATCGATTGCACACGCCCTTAGCATATTTTCTAACATTTGAATATCCTTTCTGCCTTACTATCTGTCTGAAGATGAAAGGCTATAATAAGATGAACCGGAGTACCCAGACTCTTTTGGAAGGCTTTCCAGAAATAAGAGGTAAACTGGGTACCTCTGTCTGAGATAATAGATAGCAGAACACCGTGCAATCTGACCAACTCCCTGATGTAGAGTTTGGCGTATCCTCGGTTGTATAAGAGGTATGAACTAGAAAAAATGAGCTGATTTGGTCATTCTGTCTACAATGACCCAGACTGAATCCTTCTGATGACAAGTTTGAGGCAAACCCGTCACGAAGTCCATGTTCACAACTTCTTACTTCCACGTAGGAAAACTGAACTTCTGCATAGACCCACTAAGCTTCTCATGCTCTATCTTAACCTGTTGACATGTAGAGCACTTAGCCATAAACTCTGCAATGTCTCTCTTCATCCCACTCCACCAATAGATTTCCCGCAAGTTGCGGTACATCTTTGTAACCCCTGGATGAATAGAGTAGCATGCACCATGCACTTCTAAAAGAATTTGCTGCCTTAAGTCATCTACACTTGGAACACAGAGATGACCCTGACAATGAAGGACACCATCTCTCCCTTGGGAGAAAACCTCTACTTTCTAATCCTAGACTGACTCTTTCAACTTGACAAGGCTGGGATTTCTATCTTGATTTTCTTTTACCTAAAAAACTAGATATGATTCTGAACTACTCTGAACTCATATATCACCTTCTTCTGTATCGACTAAGCGAATGCCTAGTCTGGAAAGCTAATGGAATTCCTAAGGTAACTTCTTCTTACTGTCCTCAATATGAGAAACACTACCCATAGACAGTCTACTGAGAGTGCCGGCCACTACATTGGCCTTGCCTGGATGATAAAGGACACTCATATCATAATTTTTCAAGATCTCTAACCACCTACTCTGACAAAGATTGAGATCTTTCTGAGAAAAGACATACTGAAGACTCTTATGATCTGTGAAGACATCTATATGAACACCGTATAGATAATGCCTCCAAATCTGTAAGGCAAAGACTACGGCTGCTAACTCAAGATCATGAGTAGGATAATTTCTTTTATGGGGCTTAACCTGTTTGGAGGCGTAGGCTATGACCTTACCATGCTGCATGAAGACACAACCCAAACCTACTCTGGATGTATCACAATACACTACGAAACCATCTGGACCATCTGGAAGAGCTAATACTGGAGCTGAGGTGAGTCGAGTCTTCAACTCCTAAAAACTCTTCTCGTAAGGATCTGACCACTGAAACTTGACTTTCTTCTGAGTTAATCTGGACATAGAAGATACAATAGAATAAAATCCCTCAACAAACCGTCTGTAATAGCCGACCAAACCCAAGAAACTCCTAATAGCTAATGAAGAGACAAGGCGAGGCCAGTTTCTTACTACTTCGATATTTTGAGGATCCACTCTAATGCCATCACCAGAAATAATATGACCAAGGAATGCTACTGAGCTTAGCCAAAATTTGCACTTACTAAATTTGCCGAATAGCTGATGATCTTTGAGAGTCTAAAGTACTGTTCTAAGATGGTCTGCATGATCATGCTCACTACGGGAATAGACCAGAATATCATATATGAAGACTATGATGAATATGTCCAAGTACTGCTTGAACCCATGGTTCATCAAGTCCATAAAAGTTGCTGGGGCATTGCTAAGACCAAAGGACATAACTAAGAATTTGAAATGACTATACTGAGTACTAAAAGCTATTTTTGAAATATCACATTCTCTAACTCTGAGCTGATGATAGCCGAATCTGAGGTTTATCTTAGAGAAATAACTGGCACCTTGAAGTTGATCAAATAAGTCATTAATTCTGGGAA
This sequence comes from Capsicum baccatum var. pendulum, assembly GCA_030864225.1. Taxonomy (NCBI): domain Eukaryota; kingdom Viridiplantae; phylum Streptophyta; class Magnoliopsida; order Solanales; family Solanaceae; genus Capsicum; species Capsicum baccatum. Next base: position 102,773,250 of record CM061556.1, read on the forward strand.
AAGGATACTTGTTCTTAGTCGTGACCTTATTGAGTTAACGGTAGTCTACACATATCCTAATAGATCCATCTTTCTTGCGCATGAAGAATACTGGAGTGCTCCATGGGGAAACGCCGGACCTGATGAATCCCTTATCTAAAAGATCCTTTAATTGTTCTTTCAGTTCTCTGAGTTCTGCTGGTGCCATTTTGTATGACGGAATAGAGATAGGTTGAGTATTCGGAAGAAGATCAATATCGAAGTCTATTTTCTTTTTGGGAGGAATTCTTGGAAGATCTTCGAAAAAAACATCTGAATATTATTTACAACTGGAACTGATTCTAGACTGGGAGTCTCAAAACTAGTGTTTTTAACTCAAACAAGATGATAGACACATGCTTTAGATATCATTTTTTGTGCCCGAAGGTAGGAAACAAGCTGACCTCTAACGCTGAAGTACTACCTTTCTACTCAAGGATGGGTTTATTCAAAAACTGAAACTGGAATATTCTATTTCTGAAGTCAACTGTGGCATAGTAGGAATGATGCCAATCTATGTCGAGAATGACATCAAAATTAGTTATCTCTAATTCGACTAAGTCTGCTGAAGTGACTTTCTGAAATATCATAATCAGGCAGTTCCTGTATACCTGCTGGAATATGATGATTTTATCCACTGGGGTAGAGACTGAAAAGGGCTCTGCTAGGATTTCGGGACTGATTCCGAAATCGCCTGCTATATAGGGAGTAACAAAAGACAAAGAAGCTCCTGGATCTAGCAAAAAGTAAACATGCACATGAAAGATTATAACGTAGCAATAACTACATCAAGATAATTTTTCTGATCCTGTCGGGACTGAAGAGCATAGAGATGATTTGGGCATTGCCCACTAGTAGTACTGGTGGTGGCACCCTACTGATTTGGGTGACCGGACTGAGTTAAGGAGTGGAGATAACTCTGATAACCTGACTGAGAGAAGTCTCTGACTCTGTAGTCTGGCTTGGTACAATCAAAATAGACATCGCTACCAGCTCTGCAAGCACCCTTGTGGTTCTTACCATAAGTCTGACAAAGGGGATTAGTTCGGGCATTGCTAACACTACCCTGAAGCCTAGAGCCTGATGCTCTGTCTTTGTTACCCTCCCTGAAATTAGGAACTGGAGCACTGGCTGAAGAAGGGGTTAGAACTGATGACTTAGGATGAAACTGTAAACAATTTTCTTCTTCTTACTTAGGCTGAGCGAAGTTCTCTCTTATTCTGCTTCTTCCTTTGCTTAATCTTCTACTTCTCTATCTGTTGAGCATGAGTCATAAGCCTGGCTAAAGTCATGTCATTGTTTAGCATGATAGATCTGCACTTATTTATCATGCTATCATTTACCCCTGAAGCGAACTTACTCATCTTGGCTCTGCTATCTGCCACAACATGAGGGGCGTATCTGGCTAATTAAGTAAACTTAAGAGAATAATCTTTCACTGTCATATTGCCCTGATTAAGGTTGATGAATTGTAGCACTTTATCCTCTCTAAGTTCTTGGGGAAAGAATCTGTCTAAGAATGCAGTGACAAACTCCTCCCACTCTATAGGACCTGCTCATCTGACTTTTTTGACTTTTACTGTTTGAACCAAGTATGAGCCACATCCGCAACTAATATGCAGCTAGCTCAGCACTCTCAATAGTAGTTAACCCCATGATGTCTGTCAGCTTGTGAACCTGATCAATGAATTCTTGAGGGTCCTCATCTACCTTAGACCCGAGAAAGAATGGAGGATTTATTCGAGTGAAGTCCCGAATCCTAGCTGCGGCTGAATTGGCCACTGGGTTAGCCGAAATGACTGTTGGTCATTCATTCTGAGCAGCAACTGAGTTAGCAAGAGTAGTGAATGCAACTTGGAACTCTACATGAGAAACATATTCGCCCAAAAGTTCTTTGGGCTAGGGGTTGGCTGATTCCCGTTTCTTCTTTTAGGAGGAATGTTATGTAGAAGAAAAGGAGAAACAAATTAGACTGAGATATTGACTTGAGATTATGCTTACTGTCATGACATGAATACTGAAAGAGGGGAAACTGTTCCTAAAACATCGTATAGCCTCCTGTACATAAATGTGGTACGCAACACACCCATGTACAAGACTCCACTAAATGCGGATTTCAGACTTTCTAGGACTCTATTGAATCTTAGGCTCTAATACCAAGTTAGTAACGCCCCAAATCTGCTACCCGGAATGCTACACGGTGCGCATGACTCCGAAGGACCACAAGCTAACCCATGACTGATATCTATACCTATATACTGTATAAAATACTTTATAATGCGGAAATATGAACTGAAAGGCCATAAGGTTCAATACTAAACATGATCTGAATGATATAACATCTGTGTGGGGTAATAGAATACCCAAAACAAAATTGAACATACTGAAGTCTAAACATGATAGTCTAGAAAGCCTCTAATTGACTAAACTATCTGAGTAAGGAGTTGATGGGACATGTCCCCAACTAACTCCAACTAATAAAACTGATTAATGAGATAATAGATAAATAATCATATCCTTAAAAGATGATGACTCACTTCTAACTATGCCTGTGGATATCTGGAATCTAATGTTGCTCTGGAGCTCGTGTCTCTGAACCTATGGTATAAGACACTATAGCGCAAATGCGTCAGTACTTTAAATGTACTGGTATGTATGTGAGGTAGGATACATGCATGGGGTTCATATGCATAAACAATAATAATAACTGACTAACTATCATGAGCGTAAGAATACATGTATGAGACATAACAACTGACACCAATACTATGATAACATGATTACTGAATCTGAATATAACTGATAACATGAGTGACTGTATCTGACAGTCCTGAATCTGATGGAACTATCTGAGTTTCATACTGTATCTGAGTTGACTATATCTGACAGTCCTGAATTTTGAAGAATTATCTGAGTTCTGACAAGCCTTATTCTGTAATATAAAACTGTGGGAAGGATTTATCTAACCGACATGCCTCTGATACGCCATTATGGCTGAGTTGGGGGTCCAATCTATAACCCCAATTAGAAGGGTGTCAATACCACGCCACTAGTAAGGACAAGCTATGGGCGACCCTCATCTGATAGTGTCCCCTACACGAGAACGGTGGGGCCCTTATCTGACAGTCCTTATCCACCTCATAAACCCTCATCGGACAGTTTTGATGTCTCAATCTATGTTGGCTACATAGTTCTGGAATGGAAGAATGACTTTTAAGAATCACACCCTTCATCTGATAGTGTGTGTTCCCATCCTTGGGTCCACTCAGTGCTAATTCCTACTCCCATCTGAATAGACTCTAAACATGATTTACTGAACTGAACATGGGCTGAGTTACTGAATTCCGTTGACTGACGGAATACTACTGATATCTGGCAACTGACTGAGTTCATGAGATCATGGAGATTTCCTGAGTCTTAAGACTGTCTGAAGTCTAAGGCTCATAGATTGATTGAGAGTATCATGAAAACATGACATGGTTCTAGGCACACAACTAATGTTTCGGGTACTAGTACTCCCAGGACTCGATGGAAGAAAATTGACCAAGGATAACTTACTTGAACATATAACTAACATCATAATCCATAATACATTTATAAAAGTATTTCATCAAAACATGTGATAGGCATAACTTGTACATACAGGGGAATTTCATTGTATTATGCTAGTTAGGCACTTTTCCTTCATCTAGGCATTTAATCAAACATATTGTAGGCATGGTATGTAAACATCATTGTACAATAATTAAAGATCATAGTTCAATTCTAATTTCATCATTCAAGGATTTAGTCATAGGTTTGCATGAATCTATATTGATAATAATTTAACCCACATAGAATTTATCACCCAATATGGAGTAGAATTCAATTTCTCATTATCCACATGAACAAGAGCAGCCCAATCATGAAATTCATAAGAAAATCCATAAACTTGAATTTATAAAAAGGGATTCTTGGGCTTCATGGACGAAAAGAGTCCATGAATAAACACTATGCATACCTTAGTTCGTAATTTCGTGAGGATTGACGGTGAAACCTTCTTGAAATTGGATCTTCTATGAAAACCCTAGCTTGTTCTTGAGAGAAACTAGTATATTTTGGGTGAAAAGTGGCTGAATCACGTGTTAAAGGGTTTAAATAGGGGTGGAAAGTTGACCCTTTTAACCCTGGACGCATCATTTAATTTTAGTGAAAATTTCCCGAATACGTGGCGCTATCACGTCATGTCACTAAATTTTGACAGTTGAGAAATTGAGGGATGGCGCGATGCGGGATATCGCGTTGCTACTTCCTTTGTGACCTGAAACTTTGGCGCGACGCGGGGGAAATCGCGTTGAGACACTGGAAAACGGACAATTCTGAATTTGGGCCCTGGCGCGATGCGCCATAATCGTGGACCCCTACAGGAATTTTCCAAATGTCATTTCTTCTTATGGCGCGGCGCGCCACTGACTAATATGGCGTTGTTTTACGACGAAACTTGAAATAGTCATAACTTCTGACCCGGTTATTGGATTTGGGCGAATCTTATATCGATGGAAAGATTATTGAATTTCCCACATGACAAAATGTGAAAATCTAGAAAATTCCTCATGGAATAACCATCATTTAATTTAGAAGCTAATACTAGACATTCTTGGGATGAAATTAGCTAGGAAAAAGTATGGGGTATTACAATCTACTTCCTCAATAGTTTCACATGTATCAACGTATCATTCAAACTATTTTGATATATACATTCAGTTATCTAACTTTTGATTACTACATACGTCACTACACGATATATTCGTATATATATATGCATATCTTCAATTATCTATCATCTTTAAAATACGTACTATAAATATCACATACACGATTTTACTACCCCATAATAATATACAACGTATTTCACAAATACTCGAATGAATTATAGATTACATTATCTTATGTCATTAATATACCTTCATTGTATAATATGTATATACTATATATCTATATATCTATACATACATACACATATACACACTATCGACTATATCAAGTTCTAAATATGTAATAAATATATCTCACACATAAGTATACAAGTATATTGTTATCTAATAAAATAATGCGATGTGTTTCTTATACATACTCAGATGAGTGATCGATTAATTATTTTGATTAGCTTAATAAACTAGGTTTTGACTACATCGTTCATCAATGGATCACTACATCATATATAAGTATCTCTCTATATATATATATAAAAACTCTTCAATTCATACTATATATATCATATCCACAAGTATAATTACCTTATAATAGAACACGTTCATTATATTTTGATGAATTATTGGTTATATATTACATTATTATGACTGCAAATACGTACTATAAACATCACCTTTCAAATACGTGTTATAAACATCCGTTTTCAGCTTTCAAATATGTATACAACAGTTTTCAATGTTCTATCCCAACGGCATGATATATATATATACACATATCCATTATATAAAGATTATGCATATTTAACGTCATTAACGTATGTATAAAGGAAAATATTTATTTTATATATTGAAACATAAGTAAAAGATAAAGATTATGTTGTACGTAATTTGTATATTATATTTGATATATTTTTTAGTGGAAGTTTTTTCACGTTAGATTGATTGATTTTTATTATTATTATTATATTGGTTATTGACTACGTGTAATCAGTATAATTTTAAAAAATAATATATTAGATTATCCTTTAATCCAATAAATATATTATATTATATATGTAATCTAATATATTATTTTTACTAATAACAATCATTAGATTACATAAAGTTAATATAAGATTATATAATTATTTCTTAAAAATAATTATTTACTTTTTTCTTAAATCCAAAACCAACCACATGTGGTTGATTTTTTAAAATTTTTAATTCCAAAACAAACCACATGTGGTTGTTTTTTTAAAAAAATATTTATTAATATTATTTAAATTAAAAACGACCACATGTGGTCGCTTTTTAAAAATTATTTTCTTTTTATTTTAATTTAAAACCGACCACAAGTGGTCAGTTTTTAAAAATATTATTTAGTTAATTTTTTCACTAAAACTGACCACAAGTGGTCGGTTTTGTTATTTTCTTAAAATTTTAATTTTTAAAATATATACTAATTAATATAAAAATTATTGGAATATTTAGTTTGATATTTAAAAATAAAAAAGCAACCACATGTGGTCGCTTTTTTAAATAAAAAAAATGAAAAATCGACCACTTGTGGTCGATTTTTTCCGACCATATTTTGTGGTTGATTTTTCAAATTTTTTAAGTAGTGGGAGGTGTTTTTGTGTGGAGCTTTGAACTCAATCCTTGTCCAGAATTGTTGAGTTGTTCTTTGTGAGAAGACTGTTGTATTTGAAGGGGACAAGTCAAGAAGATTACTGCTAGACCGGTGAAATAATTTGCTACAATGGGCTTGAATCTCCTTCGATGAAATAATTTGCTGCAATAGGCTTGAATCTCCTTAAGGAGAGCGATATATCTGCACCTCGGCCGAAGAAAAAGATATTTTTTATTTTCTTCATTTATAATTTTCAGTTGTAATTTTATTGTAATTACACCAACATAATGTGATGTTTATAAATTATTAAGGGCCATTATCATCTTTGCAGGAATCAATCCCTTGCAATTGAGATGTGCCCGTAAGGCCAATGGATGAAACTAACAAGGGTTCATGGGTGAGATCAATGTCACCTTTTGATCATAGGTTCTTGGATATTAGCACTCTGTTTGGATGGTGGTTTGCCGTGGTTTCATAATGTACGGTGGTACAGTATGGTATGATATGGTAACATATAGTATAGTACAATATAATATTTGAATAGACTGTATCATTCACTGCTGTTTAATAACAGTTTTTTGTTTGGTTTGATGGTATGGTACTGCATAGTAATTGTTAAGTTTACTAAAATATCCTTAATTATTATAAATTTTAAATTTATCGATAATTATTAATAAAATAATTTTCTTTCTACAAATTTATCACAAATCATGTATTGGGGCGGGATGGATGAAGTGGAAGCTCGCTTCGGGGGTGTTGTGTGATAAGAAGGTGTCGCCCAAAATTAAAGGCAAATTCCACAGGGTGGCAGTCCGTCCGGCCATGTTATATGAAGTGGAGTGTTGGCCAGTTAAAAACTCCCACATTCAAAAAATGAAGGTGGCGGAAATGCGGATGTTGCGTTGGATGTGTGGGCTGACTAGGGGGGATAGAGTTCGGAATGAGACTATCAGGGAGAAGGTTAGTGTGATTCCAGTGGAGAATAAGATGCGGAAAGTCCGATTGAGATAGTTCAGACACGTGATGAGGAGGGGCATGGATGCCCCGGTTCGTAGGTGTGAGAGGCTAGCTTTGGATGGTTTTAGGCGGGGTAGGGATAGGCCAAAGAAGTACTGGGGAGAGGTGATTAGGAAGGACATAGAGCAGTTACAGCTCACTAAGGACATGACCCTAGATAGGAAGATCTGTAGGACGCGAATTAGGACAGAAGGCTAGGGTCAGTTTGGGTCGCTAGTGTAGGGCATTACTTGGTGGGGGTATTATTCTTGTTATGATACCTTGTTTCATGCTTTATTACGAATCTGTTTACTTTTCTCTGTTTACTATTACTTGTGGGTGTCGTATTTATGTTATGCCATCTTGTTCCATGCTTTGCTATGGATTTGTTTATTATTCCGTGTCTCGAGCCGGGGGTCTATCGGAAACAACCTTTGTACTTCTTTAGAGGTAGAGGTATGGATTGCGTACATCTTACCCTCCTCAGACCTCACTATGTGGGAATACCCTGAATTTGTTGTTGTTGTTGTATTCATGAAATAATCAAGAACTAAACCTGCAATAACTTTTCATTATTTTGTCAGATGCTCGTCTTTTAAGCTACTGGAACGAGTAGTACATTTAGAAGAAAAAAGTGCTAGAATTATTTGTTGTTTCAGACAAAAAGTGCAAGAGGACACAAACACATTACATAACTAACTTTTGACCGTTGTATGTTATGGTATAATTATGTTGTAGCGTAGGAAGGCGCTGTGCACAGGCTGCAAGGAGCAACTTCATTCAGGCATGATTATGATATCATTGACAACTCTTTCTTTCAAAATTTTAAGTGTACGGATAGATGCTAACTATCATAAGAAAAGAACTGGTGGTTTGCATAGATTGATAAAGTAATTTTCTTAATAACAATAAGCAGTTAAATTTGAAAAAATAAATCTAGAAAGAGAAAACGAGCGTAGAAAAGGAAACAGTAGAACAACACTGAGGAGAACAATGCATAGGAAAAACATAAAAGTAAAAATATAGGGTTTGAAGTAATATAGGGTAAAGCGTAAAATAAGATTAGAAAAATATTAAATAAGGGCAAAGTCGGAAAAAGAAATAAGAAAACTATGGTATACCATCAAATCAGTGATTTTAAAAATTAAAGGATTTCATGGTTACCAAATCATTAAAAAATACAATATCATATCATACCATACCTTTTAGAAAATAATCAAAACAAACATGGTTGCCTTGATAACCATATCATACAATACCATGAGAAACCACCATCCAAACAGGCACTAGGATGGCAAGCTCATCTAAGGAAACTTTTCAGGTCTCGCTGCATGAAGGTTTGTTCTCCCTGGGCCAATCTGAAATCATCTTCTTTTTGTTGTTTTGTTGTTTTTAGCATTTTAACTTCAATCAAGTAACCTTAATGTCCTTTAAGCAAAAAAAAAATTGTATCGTGTTATGTTTCTAGTACTGAGGATATTGTTACTTACACTGGCGTCCTTCCTTAGCAAGTCTAGTATTCAAGTCTGGCATTTTACTATGGTGGTGCAGTAGGGGTTTTGCTTGTGATACTAATAATGGTCCTTTCCAGGTAACTTTGTACCTTTATTCTCAAAGAAGTATTCATACTTCTGTAAACTTGTCCAGGGCAGAGCTACCCTTGGGATAGGGTTCATCCGAACCCATTCGACTGAAAATTATACTATATATACATGGTTAGAATTATTTTTTATGTATATATATATATAAGATGCCGAACCCACTTCGATTAATTCGTATGTCCACATGTGAAACCCTTAGTGAAAATCTTAACTCAGCCACTGCTTGTCGCTTGTCTAAGTGCGATGAAGAGCTCTGCTAGGATTGCTAGCTTCTCTGTTTTTAATATTAAATAAGCATGTGTGTTCGTCGAAATTGTCTTTACAGTTACAAATCAGGATATTTTAGTTTCAAAATTACAAAGCAAACTGTTTTAGTTGATTTCAGAAGCGAAGATACTTTTCTCAATTGTATTGTGTGAGATGATATTTTTCTTGAAATGGAAATTAATTTGCAACTGGAAATTGTAAAGTAACACCACCAAAGCTCAGTATTTTACATAAAAATCATGCGTCACTAAAGATGATTTTGTGACTTGCAAAAATACCCAGAAGTTTTGGGGTGAGGGTGGGGTGGGTGGGGGGAGGGGAGGGAGAGAGAGAATAAAGCTAACAAGATCTCACATTAGAAAGGAGATAAAAATAAGACATCCAACAAGTTTAAGAGGTTGTTTGGAAGAGCTTAAAAGTTGGTCAACATGGCTTTTAAGTCATTTTTTATTTTTTAAAATGTTTGATAATTTTAAAATTTGCTTAAAAAAGTCAAAATTTGATTAAAAAAAGTCAAAAGTTATAAGTAATTCATTCTCTACTTTTTTTTTTTGGCTTATAAGTCATTATAAGTTGACCAATAAAAAGATATTTTTATCCCTTATAATTCTCCTTTATTCCAAGACTATCCTCGTGTTGCCCAAAAACATTGTTCTTTTTCACTAAAACTCACTACACCGTTCTAATTTATGAAATATGATTTTTATGTATTATTCTCCTTATTTAATATATATTTTTAAATTGGAACAATTATTATTATACAACATATGAATATCTTTTAAGAAAAAAAAAAACTCACCAACAAAGATATATGGAGAATACTCACTGAAGATATACAATTTCATGTACGATTAATGAATGATCCATCTATATTTCACTATGCAACATTTGTATTTGACAATGTTTTAATAGTGATATAGTCATAATTCAATCAACGAGTAATATATTTTTCAATTAAGAGTCATTTTATCAAACAAATAGTATTATTAGTGACCAACTATTTATCTATTAATGTAATTATAATGATTAGTAACCTATATGTTTTGCTTGATGATTTAAACTTTTTAAACCAATTTTTTTTTTTTAGCGTATAAATTTAATAGTCATTCATAAAAATATTATATATAAAGAGAGAGAAAGAGAGAGAGAGAGTAGTTTAAATTGAAACTGAAGTAAAATATATACTAATTTTAATTTGGATCATTTTAGAAATAAAAATTAATAATAATTAATTTTATTTATTGTTAACAATTTTAAGGATATTTCAGACATTTTCACAAAAAAAAAAAATGCTTAACAACACTTGTTTATCAAGCACATTAACAAATTTTTTTCCAATTTCAGCACTTTTATTCAAACACGTAACTGCTTATTTTTAAAATAAGTTTCAAGACTTTTAAAAACACTTTTAAAAAACTTTTTTAAAGCCACTTTTTTTTATTTATTCAAACAGGCTCTAAAGTATCTTTGTTACCTGAGATTTGGACTTGAAAAGTATCTTCAACTAATTATCATTTTTTTTGTTTTGCAGTGATATCTTTTTTCTAATCTAATGAAAGTTTAATTTCTAAAATATATAGTTCACATTTATATTTTGGTTTCTTCTCCTAAATGGCATCGTGTGAATTAAATCATAGATGTGCTTAAACAAAGGAGGAATTGAGAAAACTATTCTATTATTAGGGAAAAATTTATGGTGAGTGGAGATATGCTATGTAATAATTGTATGAGGATACTTTTAATTGATAAAATTCATATTGCTGGGTTTCAGTTCATTATACATTCTCCTTTTCTATTCTCGCAAATAAGTTAAAATAACACAACAATAAAATATATAAGTAAAAAATAATAGTGTCCTAAAATATATTTCATTCTCTTTTTTCCCTCTCTTTTTTTTGGTTAATTTTTTTCCCTCTCTTTAGCATCTCTTCTCCAATTTTTCTCTTATGTATTTTATTTTCCTTCTCTTTCTATGGTCTTGATTTTCATTTGTCAAAATCAAATAAAGATAAATAAATTAAATAAGGGTTGTATTTCTAAGGAGTTACAAAGGTTTAACTTTTTTTAAGTTGATTTAGTTGAAAGTACAAAAAATAATTTGTCTAAATTGATTTAGTTGAAGGCTACAATGTTTAATCGGAAAGAAAGAGCATGTTAATTAGTAAAAACACAAAGGAATATGAATAGCAAAAGGTAGAAAAATAAATACTGATGGTATCAATCTATTTTCTTGATAGGAGTAGGGGTGTTTAGGGTTCGATTTGAGTCGATTATTGATCAAAGGTAAAACTAAATCAACGTAATTAATTTTTAATTTATTAAAATCAGACCATATATATATAGTTTGTAAGATTTCTGATGCTTTCTCTATACATTTTATGCATTCCAAATTATTGATGATAAACAGATAATAGTAACAAAGTAAACTAAGTGGGTAATAATAAACAAAGTAAACTAGTGAAATAATAATATTAGTAGATAATAATACATCGATAATAATAATATGATATAGTCTAATAATACAATATAATAAAGGATAATAATAATAATAATAATAATAATAGACAGATAGTAATAACAATAATATATATTATTTTATAATACAGAATAATAACAATAAGATATATTAATATAATAAACAGATAAAATTAAGATGATGCACGAAGGAAACTATTATAAACAAAAGCAAATAAACAAGTTGTTAAAGCAGGTAAGTAGGTATGGAAATTAAAGCAGAGTTAAAGTAGTTGTGTTTGAAAATGGTGTGAAGTCCTACACAGTACTCCCTCATTCGTTGTCCTTAGTCCAGTGTAAGTGTCCAAGTCATAAAGATCAAAGTATATTTTCTCCTAAAAATAAAATATTTTTGCATTTTTTGATTTTTTTTAATTTGTTTATTTTTTTTTAATTTGTATCCTGTTCTTCTCTTTATCTTCAATTTTAGGTATTTTTGCAATATCTTCTTTAATCACACCCCGGGAGAATAACAACAGTCTTTTTTTTTTTAATTTTTTGTGGACTTTTCAAATCCTTAGGAATTTACAGATTAATCCATCGTTATTGCTTAAAATACTGAGAGAATAACCATATACTGAGAGTATGTTTATAAGTAATTTACTAATTTTACAAGACTAGAAAACTGGCGGTGAACCGCCGGCGATCCAAATCTTATAATATTAAAGACACATCTACTAATAATTAAATATGTACACATCTACTAATAATTAAATATGTATTAATAAGTAATGAATTTTACAAGATCGAAAAACTGGTGGTAAACCGCCGGCGATCCAAATCTTATAATATTAAAAACCCAACTGAAATAAAATATGAACTTGATTAATTCAAACATAATTTACAAACTTGGGAGAAAAATACAAAGATCTATGTAATGACTACTTACATGTCTTAAGGAAGAAGTGAGGTTTTCCTTTCGGGAGTCCCCTGAAAACTTGACAGCTATCGAAAAATGAAGAACTAAGAAACTACTATAGACATTTTTACACACTCTTTTTTTTAACTAACTTACAAACTTTGGAAACTAAGAACTTTGAGGAAAACTAAGAACTTTATGAAAATTTTCTCACTCTTGATTTTTTCTCTCTAACTACTTATGTTTAAATCTTTCAAAGGATGATATTTATAGGCATTAGTGGACTTCAAATACACTTTATGGATTTCAAATCCATTTATATTTTAGAAGGCTTTAGCCAGACTTTTGACAATTTGGGTGGGGCCCACGATCACATGACTATGTCTTTATTTTATCCGTCTATTTATTTATCTGTTATTGCATACGTTAGTAATTTTGTCTTTTGTGGATATCGTCATTGCTTACGTATCCAAATTGTGTAATGCTTCTAAATCAAACTCCATTCCAAAATCTTCATCGGCATTTGGGTCTTATGCAAATTGATCTATGGCTGAGTTGTAGTCTCGTTCATACTCGCCAATGTCTCCGTCTGATAGTCCAAGTCTTGTTCCTGTTCTGGGTGATCTTGTCTCTTCTCTTGGTATTAAGAAAATTCTGGGTCTTGGCTCTAGCGGTTCTGGATTCATTGCTATTTCTTTGAACAGTTGTTTTGCTAACAATTTTTTTATAAAGTCTACTACCATTTTTTCTATATTTCTTTTTTCATTTTTCTTTTTTCTCAAGAAGAAAACTTTCTTAGTCTGAGAAAGACTTCTTTCATCTATGGTCTAAGTACCTATGTTCTTGAAACTAGCTGAGAGTATTCTCCCTACATTTTTTGGCAAGTGTCAGCCGTCAACGGATTTGATGAGTCTTTACCAGCCATCGTTTGAGCTGGACTAGCTGTATCATTACCCGATACAGTAGATTTTTCTACATTCATTGAGGCATGCACACCCATTAACGGATTTGATAAGTCTTTACCAGCTACCGTTTGAGTTGGACTAGTTGTATCTTTACCCGATACAGTGGGTTTTTCCATTTTTGATGAAGATGGAGAATTTTTAAAAAAAAATTGAGTCTCATAAATTGGCTGAGTCTATTGTGAAAGTTCAAAATGAAGAATATTTATACGGTCTTGTAAAATACTTATATGTTCTAACATTTGTCCTTTTTCATTTACAAGGTTCTCATTATCTTGTCTTAAAACCTCATTGGCGTGATTTAGTCTTTTAAAAGCTTCAGTCATAGAGAATAATGGTCATAAAATATAATTTGGTCTGTATCTTTTTTAATATTATATTAAATTTTTTTTTGCATTTTTGATTTTAAAGTTGGGGTAGTAAAATAATTTAGCCTTAAATTTATACGGGCATAATCTAAAGCCTCTGTTAAATCATCAAAGCCTTTATAGAGAAGGGTTGTATAATTTTTTGTAGAATCCATTACCTCCGTCTGTGTATGAAATACTCCCTATCTCATTCCCCTAAGAACAACATAAAAATTAAATTTGCTAGTACTATTTTTCTCAATAAAATAATAACTTAGAGCATTCAGGACTGAAATAAAGTATCTAATATCTTTTGGTGCCTTGTTGTAGGAGATCCATAAATTGTCGATCAGGCAAATCTGTCGTTTGTCCATCTTTACATCTGATTTTAATTTGAAAGTCAGATTGGATGGCTCATAACTGACAAGATTATGATGTCCGAAGATCAGTCTTTCTAATTTCGAATATTCCAACATTGTTAGTGGCTTGTAACGAGTGTTGCTTAGTAGTTCATTTAAGTAGTCTTGAGAGGATGAGGTTTCCGCCTTTCCTTTGTCTTTGCCTGTATACATACTGAAACAAAAATTGTTAGTTGTATTCTTTTATTAGTCTACTTAGCTGATCTGCTAGGTTATTGTCTTTACCTTTAATATGTTCTAGAACAATATTATAAGTTGAAGTGGCATCTAGGAAATTTAACCACCTCCTTTTACTACTATTTTTCTCTTTTATTTTCTGATAGAATTTTACTATAGCCTCGCAGTTTGTTCTTACTAATATTTCTGGCTTATTTAATATATAAAGTTTAAAACTATTCAAACCGTAAATTACTGCTAGTGTCTCCGCATCTATGCTATTTAATTTATCCTTTTCTTTATATTTTTCACTTGAATAAGCACATATTTTTTCATCATTTTTGTCACTATATTTATTAGGCTTTGCTTTTAATACTGCTCCCCATCCTTGAAGGCTTACGTCTATCTCAACTATTAAATAATCTGTTTCTAATGGTAACGTTAAGTCTGAGATGTCTTGTATCATGCTTTTAAGTTGTTGGACTAATTTTATGTCTTCAGTATTAAAGGTTTTTTGGCCTATTGATCCTGTTTTAGAATATAACGGTCCTGCTACTTTACCTAAGTCTTTAATAAAAGCTCTAGCATAATTTATAAGTCCTAAATTTTTTTGTAAATCTTTAGTCTTGTCTAATCTATCTGGCATTTCTAAGACTTTTTTAGCTATGTGTGGTTGTAATTTTATTCTACCATCTACAATAACTACTCCTAAAAAATTAGTATTATTTTTACATAATTCCATTCTCTTCCTACTTATTACTATTCCATTATCTACAAATAATTAAAAAACTTATTGTAAATGTCCTAAATGTACTCTCATATTATTACTAAAAACTAGAATATCATCTATATAAACCAATACAAAAATTTTATAGTCTTTAAAAATACTATCCATTTTTCTTTGAAAAATTGGAGGAGCCGTTTTTAATCCGAACGGCATGACCAGTCATTCAAAATGTCCTTCTGGACATGTGAAAGCTGTCCATTTTATACTATCTTCATACATTTTAATCTGCCAATATCCAGATTTACAATCAAATTTACTAAATACTTTTCTTCCTTGTATTCTATTTATTAATTCTGTTTTGTCTGGTAACTTATACTCATCCATTACAGTATTATCATTTAGTCTTTTGTAATTTATTATCATTCTAGCTTTTCTTCTTACTATTTCACTATGGTTTCTTACTATGAAAGTTGCTGACCTATGTCCTGATGTAGATCTTCTAATTATTCCTAATTCTAATAGCTCTTTTATTTGTATTTCAAAGTCTTTAAGATCTTCATTTGTAGCCTCTATAGATGCTGTTTTATAGTATATTCTGGATTAAGTATTTCTAATTTGCAGGTAATTTGATTGGAGTCCCAATATTACAAGGGTTTTTCTTTGATTATCTCTAGCTTATCTAGGATTTGTATTATTTTTTTAAGTCTTTTTGATCTTTTATTACTCCTATATGTTGTATACTCTTCTTAAAATTGTATAATTCTGTATCCATTTCTATGAAAGTATAGTCTTTTTCTGTTTCTTCTACTACTAATAAATCTTGTAATTTTTCATACATTGTTGCCTTTTTATTATCATTACATGCATAATTTTCTCCTTTATCACATTCTAGAGTTGTTTCTAATTTTAATTGATCTTTTGAGTTTTTGATTCTTTCTTCTGTCTTATTTTCAAGAAAATGATATTTAGTTAGCAAGGGTTGTGTCTGCACTGGTGCGTGAGTGATATTACTAGCGAATATTATCTAATTTTTCATAACAAGACATCCTCCATTAATTTGTACCATAAAGTCTAATCCTAACACAAAGTCTGTGTTTAAATCTCTAACTAGTATTTCATTGAGTATATACGATGGTTGGTAGAATTTTTCACAAGTATTAATAAAAATTATCTTTGCTTTTGGTATATAGTCTGTATAGGTATTATATGTTCCGTCCATTTGCATGAATTCTTGAGGTTTTGGCAATTTTATAATTAATTTTGCTGATAAAATTCTACTATTTAAAATGCTCTTTGTACATCCTGAATCAACTATAGCTAAAGTCTCAAACTCTTAGTCTTGAATTTTTATTCTTGCTAAAACCTTGAATGTACTAATTTTCTTTTCTTCATTACATACCATTCCTTCAAATGGTAAATTCATTGATTTTTTAACTTTATTTTCAACCAATGTATTTTATAATTCTACCTCTACTAAATCTTCTTCTCTAATTATCTCTTTATTGTGCACTCTTATCTCTAATTTTCTTAGTCTTTCTTCTAATTCTAATATTCTGTCTTCTGTTGTTCTGATTATTGGTTCCTTGTTGTAAAATTTATTTAAATTACGGGTTGATTTTGGAGTTTCTAAGATTTTTGATGCTTTCTCTATATATTTTATGCATCCTTCCTTGTAACATTTTCTACATTTTGCCTTTTTATTTTTACTTGAAAACCACTTTCAAAAACAACACCGATTACTGTCTAATCTTTTTACTTCCTCAAATTCATGTTCACATTCTTCTATCAAATTTACTAAGTCATAATAGTCTGAATTTGTCTTTTCTAATCCTATTTCATTTATAAATTTCTCTTCTCCAGAATCTAAAGAATCAGATTTTTTTTTCAAAAGCTTCCATACTTCTAATAGAGTATATACTTTCATTACCTGACATATATTCGTCTATATTTATTAAATTTTTATTTACATCTTCTATTAATTGTGCATTTCTAGATCTATTATTGATTCTTTTTGGACAAGTATTTGCTAAATGCTCTATGCTACCGCAGGTAAAATATTCTAATTTATTTTTGTAGGTTCTACTGGTATTATATTTTCTTACATGTTTATCCTTATCTAGGTATGACTTCTTTGCAGTTGATCTTCTTAAATAATATTTTTTCTTAGGGCGATAGTCTTTTTTATATGCCTTTCTATATTTCTTCTTTTTATAATCTTGGTCATAATGTTGTGTAGTATATATGTTTTTACAAAAATTTGTATCATTTCTTTTTAATTTCTTTTGTATCTGTATATTTGTACATTTTTCTTGTAATACATTCATTACATGTTGCATTCTCTGTCCTATTGACATGGGTTGTTTGGATTTTGTGTTACCCCTTCTTTCTTGGATTATTTTCTCCTATCTCTCTTCCTAGAGCCCCTGATAATTTATTAAATAATCTAACTCCTAGAGTCTGATCAAATGAGTTCCCACTAATTGTGTAATAATAAAAGTAATCATTTAAAAATTCTTTGATTCTTGACCAATGATTAATACTTAGTTATTCTAAATTTATTAGGGTTTTTTACTGCAATACCACTAATCCACTATTGGTATCTTCTCCTGTTAGTAAAGTATGTACTTTGTTTACAGAATTGTATGGATTTGAGCCTGGTTCTACTAATTCTTAAAAGTCTTGTGGGAATATTGTCTTATAAACTTCCCAAAGTGCTTTAGTACTTTCTCCTAGAAATGTTTCTAAATATCTATACATAATTTCTGCATCTGGTTCTTGATTACCATGTATATGTTGTATGTAGTCTGCTACAACTACATTTTTTCATATATCTATTACATTATTCCATGCCTGAGGATCATGAGCTGGTAAATTTAGAATTTTTCCTTTATTACCACCTTCTTGTAATCTAATGGGTTCTTCTATTGACATTCTTCTTCCTCTAGGTTTTATGTCTTGTTCTTCTTAAATGTCTGAGTTCGTTCTAAATACTCTATATCTTGGTAAATTTTCTTTTGTTACTGGTACTCTTTGCATACCGGTTGTTCTCTAGAAAGGGCTTGCAATGCTTGCTGCACTTTCCATAAATTCTTTTATACTTTCGTCTATACTATAAATCGATTCTGAGTCTTCACCTTTTTGTTCCTTTTTATGTGTATAACCATAATTATCTATTCTTAATTCTCATTTTATAAAATGTTCTTTCATTTCTTTAAGTTTTAAGTTTTCTAATTTACAACCTGTACATTTAAATACTCTATTGCTATTTATTTCGTATATGACTTCTACTTTCATATGAACTTATTTACTTCAAAACCTTCTTTTAGTATTTCTATATTCATGAAATTAGTGCCCTCACATTCTTCAATCTCTTTCTCAGTTTCTTTTTTATTCGTGTATTGATAGTCTGTGAATCTTACTGAAACTTCTCCTTTATTGTTTATATATATATTAAATGATCAGTTGTTCTAGTATTTCTTTTTTGGAAAATTTTCCTAAATTCCATTCTAGTCCTGCATAGTCTTCTGAATTTATCTTTAGGGGTTTCATTAATTTAATACTTTTATTTCCCATTAAACTTTCTACATCATCTATCTTTAGATTAAATTTTATACTGCTATTAGTGACAAGTTTTTCTATAAATCCAATACATATTCGTAAATTATTATCACTATTTATTTCTTCATATCCTTTAGTCTGAATTTCTATCTTTATATATTTTTCAAATTCTACAGATTTTATCATATAATCTGGACTACAATAAAAAAATCATCCATTTGTCGACATGTCTACTTCTGTTATTTCTATTATGGATCTTTTCAAGTCTGACCCTACTATCATATATTGTAACTAATACCTTAGTTCCTAAATTTTTTCTAGTTAGGCCTTTTAATCCTGCTACTATAAGTCCGATATGCATGAGGCTCATATTTGATTTTTCAACCTGTCTTAAAGATTCTTGACTTATTAAATTTACACTAGCACTATCATTTCCAATTATGCATAATTGCTCTTCCCTATAATGTTTATATAATTGTTCCATTGAAAATATTCATTCATTGTATAAAGTTTTAGCACTTAATAATTTTAATTTATTTTGTTGAAAAAGTTGTATATCTTTGTCTGCGTCTACTATCTCTTCTAACTGTTGTCTTGAATTCATTTTGGGTCTATTTATGATTCTTGATAACATGTTTGTTGTTAATCTTTCTTAGGTAAAACTTGGTCTTGATCTACTTGGGGATGCTGAAAAAAGGTCCATGATTTTAGTTTAGTTATTTTAGCTTCTTTTAGTTCCTTTTTAGGGGTTATTTCTATCCTTTTTAGTTGCTCTATTAATTTGTCTATAGTTTTATCTTGGTTGTCTCTTTGTTTTTCTTCTTTTAAGTTTTTATTAAGTTCTAATAGTAATAAAATTATAATATTATTTTGTTTTATAATTAAAGAGTCTGTTTTTCCTTGGGGTTGATGATCTGATAATCCTTCGGAATTTGGTTGAATTTGTGCAGCCTTTTGTAATATTGCTAAATAAAGTTTATCTTGTAGTATATCATTCATGAGAGTATTATATGTCTTATTTGGTTAATTTCTTTTTGTACTTCTTGTAATACTAGCTATATTTCAGAATTTTCTAGGTTACCCTTGTCTTTATTAATTAAAACTTTTAAATTTTTTATCTAATTCTGCTTGTTGGTTCTTTAGGAAATCAAAATTTAATTCTATTTTACTTAACAAATTCTTTTGTTTATTTTGCATGTCTTCTAATATCTCTAGACTTTTTAATATTTTTATATTTTCCTTTTGAACTTTTTCTCCTAAGTTTATTATAAAGTATGTAATAGTATTTAGTTGTGGATTATCTCCGTGAAATATATCTTCTCTGTTATTAAAATTGCACTTAATAAGAGAACTGTATTTTAAATGTCTGTATTTCTTTTCAGCTTGGATTGTTAGATCTAAATATTCTAGTTTCTTTAAATTATTAATTTTTACACTACTATTTTTTATCCCAAAGGTATTTTGCTAATACAGTGGTCTCTAATAGTATTTATTCTATAATTTCTGTAGTCTATACAGTATCTAATACTTTCTAATTTACACTTAAACAAACGTATATGGTTTACACAATTTACTAATATTATAAGGTCTGAGATTATAATGGCTTCTGATAATTCTATAACTTCTAATATTTCTATTTGATTTATTAATATTTGTTCTTTTTCTAAACTTTCGTTTCTTAGTATTATTTCTTTATATAATCGATTATACTCTCCTTGTATTTGTCTCGCAAAAGGATGCGTTTTCATATATTTTTACTTAATTGTATCCTAAAGAAATATCTACTAGGTCACAACGTTTCTTTAAATAACTTATCGTTTTATTGTAATATGTTATGTCGTTTCTAAGTCCATGTAAATCCCATATTATTTTACTTAAATATTCTTTAAAAAATTCTAATTGTGATGTTTGTACAGTTGCTAATGAGTGAGTCTAGATAGTTACTCAAAACTATTTCTTCTGCTACTTTGTCTGTCCCTTTTCTTATTTCTTCGTTTAAAAGTCTATATCTGAATTGTATATCGTTAGCAAAAGGATGTCTTTTCATTTATTATTATTTCTAGACCTAAGATGCTTTAACAATTCGTACTCTAAATCAGATATTATAGTGATTAGGTTATCTAGTTTTCGGATCTTCTTTTGTATTATTTAATCTTTTATATTCTAAATATAAACTATATAAATTATTCTTTATTTCTTCTAACGATCTTGTATTTCTATGAGGTGTGTTCATTAAGCTAAATAAAAAGGATGCATGTCTCTCAAAATTTTATCTACCCAAAGTCTCCTAGAATCTTAGGGCTTTGATACCAATAATATAGATATATTGATGAAAAATAGATAACAGTAACAAAGTAAACTAAACGGGTAATAATAAACAAAGTATATATATGTGTGAAAAAATAGGGAAAAAAGACAACAACTCATTGAAACAAAAAATAAATCCTCATATTACCACATAAAATAATAACATGATGTACATCTAATACGAGATATTTAAATAGTAAATAAATTTTAATGGAAACTTATATAAGATATTTAAAGTTACTCATAATTAATTATGTATATATAATTATAATATAATTTTTGATTTGAATCATATATTTCTTTGATTTTCTTGAACAAAATTAAAACTAAATAAATTATTACTGATTTTTAGAAATGTAATTCTAAACCAAATCAACCAAATAAAATTTAAATTATTTAATTAATTTAATTAAAATTGTATTTAAATTAGTTTTTGCCCAAATTATGGACACCCTAGATAGAGGTTTAAAAAGAGGTGAAAAATATATGAGAGAGTAAAATGAAGCCACAAAAAAAGACAAGCAGTTGGAAAAAAGAGAAATACAACCCAAAACGTGAACTACAAAGTTGAAATCAAAGTATAGGAAATGAGGAGAGAAGTTGTGTAGACAAAAGGGGACCATAGTGAACCACTTATCAAAAAATAAAAAGACCTCATACAACTATTATAAATTGTCTCAGCCAAATTAATTTTTTTGACGAATATAAGAAGATATTGATAAGACAAGATAATGAATTAAATTATAAACGTACTTATTCCAAGGCACTTTTTGAATATCTGTTGTAAAGGATAAAAGTAAACACTTTTTGAATATCTGTTGTAAAGGATAAAAGTAAAACTAGGTGTTGAGTAACTTTAATGATATAAGATTGGATATTATGTCCTCTTTGGACAAATGATATTTTTTGGGCCATTAGAAAGGATAAGTAGGCAGGCCACCCAGCAAAGAAAATGACAAGTAGGCAATTAATTTGAACACAAGGAGTATAAGTAGAATTTATGTACAAAATAAAAAATTAAAAAGTTAGGTTAGTCAAATTCAAGCTCTCATAGTAAGAGTGAGTTTGGTAACATTAATGTTTTCCACCTTTCCCATATTTGGTTGGCTTAAATGTTTTGAAAAATATTTTTCAAATCAACTTATTTTTCTCAAATCTAAGGAAAATGACTTCCCTTCAAAAAGTAAGAAAAATATTTTTCCAAACTCTCTTTCAACATCATTCGTAAGTTAAAATATTCATACTGATATAATTTAATAATAATTGATCTTATTGATATTAAAGGGGTTACAGCTGTATATATAGAGAACTGAAGAATAACTAATTACAGAATAACCCAGATGTATTTAATAATTATATATGTAGTCTATTATCCCCCCGCAAGCTGATCAGCGGTAACGAGGGGCAGCTTGAAGTAGAGATACTGAAAAGGCTGTAACGGAAGAGGCTTGGTGAGAATATCAGCAAGCTGGTCAGTAGATGGGACATAGTGCGTGGCCATCGTTCCTGCAAGTACCTCATCGCGAACAAAGTGACAGTCGGACCCAACATGCTTCATACGATCATAAAGGACTGGATTTTTGGTAACACAAATAGTGGACTGATTGTCACAATAAATCTGTGGTTTCGTCGGGGGAATGCCAAGTGCATCTGTAAGGTATCGTAACCACATGGCTTCAGCAACACCCGCAGGCATGGCACGATATTCTGCTTCTGTGGAGGAACGGGACACTCGCGTTTGCTTCTTGGTGCACCAGGAAATCAGATTCGGTCCCATCATAACAATATATCCAGTAGTGGACTTCCGATCATCTTTGTCGTTAGCCCAATCCGAATCAGAAAAAACAGATATATCAAACGAGCCCTTTTGAAATAAAATTCCACATTAAAGAGTACCTTTAAGATAGCGCAGAATGCGTTTCAAGGCCTGAAAGTGTTGTTCTGTGGGAGCATGCATTGATTGGGAGACTCGATTGACTGCATATTGGATGTCCGGACGAGTAACAGCAAGATAATGAAGTCCACCGACGAGGCTCCGATATACTGTAGGATCGGCAAAGGGAGTATTCGGCCCTGGGGATTGGCGGACTGCCATGGGAGTGATCGCGGGTTTGCAGTCTGTCATTCCAGCTCGATTTAGAAGTTCAAGGGTATAGTTTGTCTGATGCATCAATATGGTTCCCGATTTGCGGATGAGTTCGAGGCCAAGAAAGAACTCCAGAGGACCGAGGTCCTTAAGTTTGAAGTCACGATGCATAGCCTCAGTAATTTCAGTGATGAGTGATGACGAGCTGCCTGTAATAACAATATCATCCACATAGATAAGAATGATGACTGTCCCTCGAGAACAGTGAAGGGTGAAGAGGCTGTTGTCATGATGGTAGGTGCGAAAACCAAGACCCTGCAAAAAAGTAGAGAGGCGTGTGTACCAGGCACGTGGGGCCTGTTTCAGGCCATACAGTGATTTGCGAAGCTTGCAAACATAGTGAGGACGGTTGGGATTAACATATCCCGGTGGCTGAACCATATAGATGTCTTCCTCAAGATGACCATGAAGAAAGGCATTGCTGACGTCTAACTGATGAAGCGGCCAATCATAGTGAAGAGCAAGAGACAAGACCAGACGAATAGTCTGTTGCTTAACAACAGGGCTGAAGGTCTCCTTATAATCCACACCATACTCCTGATGATACCCTTTTGCAACCAGACGTGCTTTATAGCGAGAAAGAGATCCATCTGAATTTCGTTTGATGCGAAACACCCATTTGCACCCAATAGACTTTCGGTTACTAGGCAGAGGTACCAAATCCCATGTACGTTGTTCATTCAGAGCCTGAAATTCCTCATCCATAGCTTGGCACCAGAAACTATTTTTGGAGGCTTGGTTGTAGGTAGTAGGCTCAGTGATGGGATGTGCATCAAAGGGTATTTGAGTGTGGTAGACTTTGGGTTTGAAGGTACCGGCCTTGGCTCGGGTTGTCATAGGGTGAGTGTTGAGTGGAGGGTGATTAGGAAGGGGTGGTGGAGTTGTATGATGTGTGGACGGGGGTTGGGTGGGGCTGCCGTGGGAGCTGGGATGTGCAGCGGTGGATGGGGTGGCTGTATGTGTGTTAGGAGTATGATGTAGGGAAGTGGTGGGTTGTGTGGCAGTCGGCTGGGTGTTCGGGTGGGGGGTTTGGGGGTTCGGGTGGGTGGGTGGTTGGTTCGAGTGGGTAGTGGCGTAGTGGGGTACCGGGTTAGGTGCCGAGTGAGCCGGAGCATGAGCGTGTGAAAAGGACGGAAATAATGGCACAATGCCAAGTGGATTGGGGGAGTATGGAGTAGAGGAAAGACTTGTGTAAGGAAATTGTTCCTCCACAAAACGAACATGACGGGAAACATATGTTTTCTGAGATACAGGATCGAAACATTTGTAACCTTTGATAGTGGGATGATATCCTAGAAAGACACAAGGGGTGGACCGAGGTTGAAGTTTATGTTGAGTGTGTGGACGCAACCAGGGATAAACCAGACACCCAAATGGGCGGAGATGGATGTAGTCGGGTGGATGATTATAGAGACGGGCATATGGAGTGGAGTTGGAGAGAGTGTGAGTGGGCATGCGATTTATGAGGTAGTTGGCAGTAGCAAGGGCATCAACCCAAAAGGAAACAGGTAAGGTGGAATCATGGAGGAGCGCAACAACTGTTTCTATTAGGTGACGGTGTTTGCGCTCAGCAACGCCATTTTGTTCAGGGGTATATGGACATGAAGTGTGATGAAGAGCCCCTAGACTTTGAAGAAAAACACCAAATGCATTGTTGACAAATTCTTTGCCATTGTCACTTCGAAAAATTTTGATTTTGGCATTAAATTGATTTTGAACCATTCGGTCAAAGTTGACAAAAACTGTATAAGCTTCGGATTTAAATTTCAGAGGATAAAGCCAAGTGAATTTACTGTAATCATCAACAAAACAGATATAATAACGAAAACCTTGAACAGAAGGAACTGAGGTTGGACCCCAAACATCAGAATGAATTAATTGAAATGGCGCAGTGGCCTTGTGTTCAGACAGTGAAAAAGGTAAACGACAAGATTTAGACACTGAACAGGACTCGCAATGTAATTTCCCTGAAAAATTAAAACCTAAGGAAGATAAAATGGATTTGGTGATGGCGGATGATGGGTGCCCAAGCCGGCGATGCCAGGTGGACGAGAGAATGGCTTGACTCACAACAGACAGAGACCTGGATGGAAGAGTGTATAGCCCATGCTCACAGCGGCCCGTGTACCGCACCCGGTTCGTGGTATTGTCCACTATCTGGAAATTGGTGTCATTAAAAATGAGGGTGCAGTTATTTTCTTTAGTAAAACGATAAACAGATAAAAGATTGGATGTGAGGGAAGGGACGTGGTGAAGGGTTGAGAGATGAAATTAACCATTTGGGGTATAGACATACCCAGAGCCGGTGTTTGTGATGGGAAGGGATTGACCATTGCCTACTGTAATAGTTTCTGAGCCATGATACGGATGAGGAGCTTGAAGTTGTGAATAATCCGACGTCACATGGGTGTTAGCACCTGTGTCTAGATACCAATCGCCAGATTGAGCGTTTGTGGACGCATGCATCGCCCTTGATCCGCCGGACTGGCGATTTACATTCTGCGAGTCATCATAACGATACCAGCAATTAGCCGCAGAATGGCCCCGTTTAGCACAAATTTGGCACGTCGGAAGATCTCGTGTGGGCCCCCCGCTGGTTTCCTCGTCCCTGTCCGCGGCCTGACTGGAAGCCGTCCCTCGGTGGAGGCCCGCCTCTGCCTTGCTGCCCGGCGTTCCGACGGTCACCGCCGCCGCTGCCTCGCCCTTGGTTACGGCGATCGTCACCGCGACCCCTGGCCGAGCCCCCGCTGCCAGCCGAGTAAAGAGCCGTGACGCCAGGGGTGGAACTGGCTTCTCCGAGCAGTAATTTGTGTTCCATGTCTAGATTCAATTCTTCTGCATTAAGCCATCCAGACAGTTAATTCAGAGTGATTTCGACAGGTGAGAGACGAATATGCTGTTTGAGAGAGGAATAGCCAGACGGAAGACCACGTATCACGGCATTCACCACGTCTCGTTCAGGAATAATCTCATTCACAACATCTAGGTTAGACAGAATAGAGGCCACATCATCAAGGTATTGAGTCATCGTCTTCGTTCCCTTCCGAAGAGTATGCAATCTGTCACGCAACTGAAAAATTTGAGCCGTGGACACAGAGTTGTACCTTGTGGCTAGTGCGTCCCAAAGTGAAGCCGATGTGAGAAAACCCCGGGCGTGTTTGTGCACAGAGGGGCTAGTAACGGCGAGAAGACAGGCTCGGATCTGAGTGTCTACGATCATCCACGGAAGGTAGTCGGGATTTGGGAGCATGACGCCGTCCTCCTCGGCTGTCTCGGGCGGCGGCTTCTCCGCACCGTCAATCCATCCGAGCAGCAAGTTGGCTGCGAGGGCGGTGCGGACGTTAAGTGCCCAGGCCGGGTAGTTGTTGTCAGATAATTTTTCGGGGATGAGATTGTGGAGATTCCTGAGCAGTAATTTTACTCCAGACGATAAATTTGACAGAGGATCAACAACCTTGTCCATGGCGCCGACCTACGGCGGAGGAGGGAGGCCGTGCGGCGTGGTGTAGACGGTGGCGGCGGCGCACACACGTCGGAAAAGAGGAGAGATTAGGGTTTGGGCGGAAGAAGAAACCCTAGCTTTGATACCATGATATAATTTAATAATAATTGATCTTATTGATATTGAAGAGGTTACAGCTGTATATATAGAGAACTGAAGAATAACTAATTACAGAATAACCCAAATGTATTTAATAATTATATATGTAGTCTATTACATACAACTTTCAAATCATCCACCCTACTTCGACCCCTAATCCCCTACCCTTACCCCATCCCACTTCCTATCACCCTCATTCAAAAAAAATATTTTAATTTTTTTCTGACCTCATCTCCTGCCCAAAATTCACCCTCCTCCCTCTAAATTTCCTTTTTTTTTTCAAAAAAAATTAATTTTTTTTCTTACTTTCCACCCCCACCCCCTACCAACCCCCTCTCCTTTCCAAAAAAAAATTAAAATTTTTATATTTATTTTTTAAATTTAAAAAAAAAAATTTCCTACCCCACCCAAACCCCCACCCTCTACCACCCTCCATTCAAAAAGAATATATCAATATTTTTTACCTCATCTCTTACCGAAAAACTCAAACCCCTACTCCCTAAAAAAAATATTTAATTTTTTTTAGAAAACATTTAAACTTTTTTCTTACGTTGCAACATATTAGGCAAAAAATTACGTTGGCGTAAAAATATTTAACATATTAGGCGTAAAGGATAAGTAGGCAACGTAAAATTTACCCCCCTCCCTCCTAAAAAAAATTGCTTTTAAAACAAATCAATTTCACCCCTATTACCTATTTTGACAACCCCAACCACCACCTACCAACCCCCCTCCCTTCCAAAAAAATTATTTTTTTAATTTATTTTTTAAAAAATCATTTATAACTTGTTTTCTTATGGAACCTTTTTTTATCCTATTTGTTCTCATTGTTTTTGTTAAACTATATACAAATACTTTTCGAAAACATATACTTACCCAATTTGCATAACGAACACAAGATTATAAGTAACAAATAACTTATTTTTCTAGAAAACGTTTTTCCTCCTTCATATCGAACATACCCTAAAAAAGCAATTTTTCTAAAATATATTTTTACTCTTTAACTAAACACTAAAATGTATTTTCTGAAAAATATTTTTCATTCATCAACCAAACACTAGAAATTTTTTTTTGAAAAGTATTTTTCACTCACCAATCAAACATAATAAAACAAGTAAGAGATCAACTTGCTTTCTAGGAAATTATTTTCTGTGGAAAATATTTTCCTTAATACCAAACACTCCTTAAAGGGTCATTTGGTAGAGTGTATAAGAACAATGCAGAATATAGTGTATTAGTAATGCTTGTATTAATTATACTTGTATTAGTTATGCATGTATTATTTCTAATAAGTCATTTAATAAGTTAATGCATGTGTTAAAAGACATTGTATTACTAATACATAGGAAATGAAGTGTATTACTAATACACACTTCAATACACAATAGATTGTATAACTAATACATAGCCAAAAAAATATACCAAACAAGGTACTAGTAATACAGATTAACTAATCCATGCACTATATTTTCAATACACTCTACCAAACGACCTTAAGTGTTACAGTATGCCGATGATCAAAGGATATAGTCTGTGCCTGCTATCTCTTAACATTAGGATGTTCTACTTAGGTGAGTTATCTACTGCGAAGATATAAAGTAAGTTATTTTTTTTTTTTTAAAGTATAGGGCCAAGAGGAGCCCTTTCATATTTGGTTTGCATTGAATTTGTTGTGATAATCTGTTAAGGATTTGTACATACGTTTTGATTCACTAATCGAGTTTGCATACTGATATTTACAGAAAGGAACATTGGTGAAAATTTTGAGAATTTCAAAAGTTGAAATTACGTGGACTACAACTATTATTTCAGGGTATGTTTAGGTAGACGACATATGTCTATTATTTTAGAGTCTTATATAGATTGCAGTTTTCAGATGTGGAGTAAAAGGTAAACTTTAGTATTGATTGTAGCTTTCATTTAAGTATAAGGTCGAACAAAGCCTAATGTGTACCTGTTGAGTTTTGTGTTTGTCGTCAGACTTTATGAAGCATCTTTGTATGTATTTTGGCTAACTAACAGATTTTTGATAGGCTTATTAATGAAGAAAGCTCTATCGAAATTTTTAAAAATTTTGAGAGTTATTCAAATTTAAAGGCCTTAAGATGGTTAAAGTAAAGTGAAAATTGAGTAGGCGATCTCGGGAATATCTTAGGTAAGTATGAAATGTAAAATAAACTTCTCTCTTGTTGCTGATTTTCCGGTTAGGGGCGGACTCATGTGTAATTTTGGGTACTCCGGCACCCACTAAACTCGATGTAGATTATAAGAAACACAGAATAAATGGTATAATTTATTAAAAAGCACCCAGAGAATAAACATGTGGTTGGTTGTAGTGGCTTGAGGATGTGACTCCCATGTCCAGTTTTCTAGGTTCGAATCCACGAATGTGCACCACCAGTGGTTCACCATGGCCAAGAAGCGAGGGAGGCACAGAAAGGATCAACAACTTATTGCGGTGGGAAGTTCGATAAGTGCTAAAATTATCACTGAAACAATCAATCGAGATAATATGCAGCAAATGGTAACTCCAATCGAGGCTCAATTACGAGCAAGTTCACTGAGGGTTGGCTCCTACAATCCAACCTCAAAAAAGCTCAATTTGAGTAGTGTTCAACATGAGCAGGGCAATAGCTCACAAAAATTTGTTCACTAACTCAACCCCACTCCAAATCAAGATCTACAAACTAGGAGTGATGGGAATCAAACTTCACAGCTGAGTGGAGCTATGGATATTCCTAAGGTGAAAGCTCCATCAGAGACGCTAAAGCTAGAGAAAACAATGAAGGCTCCATAGATAAGTTTGTTTGCGGGCAACAGATCGGCAAAAAATGGTATGTCTCTATCTTGCGTTAACTCCGATATTGTGAAAGGCTCCATAGACAAGTTTGTTTGCGGGTAATAGATCGGCGGAAAATGGTATGTCTCTATCTTATGTTAACTCCGATATTGTGAATGGCAAATACATAGTTAAATTGGACAAGTCAGAGGTTGAAATTGAAAAAGCGAAATAGAGAAGAGCTTTAATTATGTATGTAGTTGGGGATCTTCCTGGTTACAATTATATGAGTAAATATGTTGCTCAAAATTGGGGAAATGTGGCTGCTCCTGAGATATATTACCACGAAGAAGGTTATTATATTGTTAAATTTCAAACTATTGATGATCTACAAGAAATACTCTATGGCGGACCTTATAACATTAATAGCAGACCTATTATTTTGAAATAGTGGACTGATATAGATTTCAATGTCAAGTTCCTTCGAGAAATTCCATTGTGGATCAAATTTCCCAAACTCCTCATGAATTATTGGGGATGTGATTCTTTAAGTAGAATAGCAAGTACTATGGGTAATCCGTTGTTTGTTGATAGTTGCACTTCTCGACAATCCAGGATATTTTATGTAAGTTCTGGTTGAAAAGAATGTAACAAAGTCCTTACCTGAAGAGGTGTATGTGACTGATCCTTTTGGCAGAACCTTCCTACAAGCTGTGGAGTTTGAATGGAGACATGCTTTCTGTAAAAAATGTTTGAAGATAGGACATGATTGCTCAAAGCAAAGCACGACTGAATGACACAAGGAACAATGGCGCAAACCAAAAAAGATAGTGCAAAAGTGGATGAATAAGGGGCATACCACACAGAGACCTACTACAAAGAAACCAATAGAAAATAAATCCACAAAGCCAACACCAGGGAACACCACGATGACTGAGGTGAAACAAGGGGTGGCAGGTCATGTTCTCCCTACCGAGTTAGTAAAAGCTATGTGTAAACAGAAAGATAAACAAGATGAAGAGACTACTCATACTGTAGTGATTACTCAGATTGTTGTTACGGATAATCCAAGTACGTCTTTCGACATAGCAACAACAAATGGATTCCAACAATTACATGGTGAAGACAATAAGGATATAAAAAAATCTCCCGACACACGGGGTGGAGTAATTCATCAAAAATGACTTGGTTAATATGGAATATGAGTAGAATAAATAAGAGATATAAGCAGAAAGAGTTGAAGTTGTTTTTATCAGAAAATCATATAAAAATAGCATGCTTGGCTGAAACTAAAGTAAAAGAATACAATGCAAAGAAAGTACACAATAAAATAGCTCCAGGTTGGGATATGATATACAACTTTGCTAATGCGCCTAATGAAAGAGTGTGGGTCATTTGGGATGCTAATTCATATGATATAAAAATCATGAAAAGTCAGGATCAACTAATCCATTGTTGTGTGAGAGGGAAACTGAGTATTCTTCACTGTATAGTGACTATTACATATGGTTATAACACAGTTGAACAGAGAAAATCCCCTTGGAGTCGACTGATGAGTCTAGCTCCTATGATCACACAACCATGGCTTATCAGGGGAGATTTTAATGCAATTATTTATCTGTAAGACAAATTACAAGGTGCCCCAGTGACACTTGCAGAAACCAAGGACTTCAATGAATGTTGTCAAACTCTTACCTTGAATAAAGTACCTTGGAGGGGAGAATATTATTCATGGGCTAATAGACAGTTGGGAACTGAAAGAATATGGAGTAGACTAGATAGAATGATGGCAAATGATGAATGGATGATCCAATTCGGTTATCTAACCACACACTATGGGGAACCTTTAATCTCCCATCATACTCCCGTGACTATAAAAATTAGAGAACCAGTGAATACTGCTAAGGCTCCTTTTAGATTCTTCAATATCTGGGATCAAAACTCTAAATTTCAAGATATTATGGCTGAAGGGTAGGCACATTACGTTTCAACAACAAAGATGCAAAATATCTTAATCAAGCTCAAAGATTTGAAAATACGTTTCAAACAGCTGAATGCAGAAGATTTCAAGGGCATATCTGAGAAGATAATGGAAGCAAGAGCATCTTTAAAGACCATACAGATTGAAATACAAAGCAACTACTCTGATGGCTTGGCAAATTAAGAAAAATTCTCATACAATAACTTGAAAAATGGCCCATGATTGAAGAGTGTGTTTTACAACAAAAGACTAGGGTCAACCGGATAAAACTTGGAGATTCAAATTCCAAATTTTTCTCAGTGGTGATGACTGAGAAAAAATAAAGGAAACAAATCCTTGAGCTTACTTCTTTGGAGGGACATAATATAACTGACCCAGACAAATTAAAAAGGAAATAATCATATTTTACAAATCTTTAATGGGTTCAGCAACATGTAGCATACCAGCCGTGGATCAGAGGATTATGAAGAATGGTCCTACACTTACACACTCTCAACAAGTTGAGCTATATACAGAGGTCACAGAAGAGGATATATGTGCAGGATTATGTGCAATAGGAAATGATAAAGCTCCAGGTATTGACGAATACAATGTAATATTTTTAAAGAACCCTGGATTATTATTAAGCATGAAGTGCGTGGAGCAGTGAGTGACTTCTTTAATATTGGGTTACTGTACTTGGATATTAACTGTACTATTTTAACTCTTCTACCCAAGAAACATAATCCAGAAACTATAAAAGACTACAGGCCTATTGCGTGTTGCACAATATTGTATAATTAATTGTTAAGATATTGGCTTTCAGAATGCAAAAGGTAATCAATAGTGTGATTTCAGAGGCCCAAACAGGTTTTATTCCCAGGGAGAAAAAATATTGATAATATCATTTTAGCTCATGAATTGTTTAAAGTGTACAACAAAAAACATATTTCCCTGAGGTGCGTGATTAAGGTTGATATACAAAAAACGTATGATTCAATTGAGTGGTCCTATTTGAAACAAGTGTTAGAAGGACTGCGATTTCCTGCTCGGTTTATTGGTTGGGTGATGATTTGTGTCACAATAGTGTCTTATACTATTTTAGTCAATGGCAAGCCTCAAAAACCATTTTCAGCTGCCAAAGGCTTGAGGAAAGGGGATCCTATATCCCCTTATTTGCCATTGCTATGGAGTATCTCAGTAGAAATTTACAAGATTTGAAGTGGAATAAAGGTTATAAATTTTATCCTAAATGCGGAAAATTCAATATAACTCATCTAAGTTTTGCAGATGATTTATTGTTATTCGCCAGAAGAGATCAAGAATCCCTTGAACAACTTCATGAGGTCTTTCTTATTTTTTGAGCAACTTCAGATTACAAGCGATCTCACTAAGAGTGCAGTTTATTTTGGAGGAGTAGACAATCATAGCAGAATTGCAATTTTGCACACTTTAGGCTATGTTCAATGACAACTTCCTTTCAAGTACTTGGGAATTTCTTTGGATACAGAGAAACTTACAATGATACAATGGCAGCCTATCATTGACAAAATTGTGGCAAAAATCTCTTCATGGACATCCAAAAAACTCTCTTATGCAGGGAGGAGTCAACTTTTCCAAACTGTGTTGTTCGATATTCAATCTTACTGGGCTCAAATATTTATTCTACCAGCTAAGGTTCTGAAAATGATAGACGCCTACTGCAGGAGCTATGTATGGTCAGGGATGAATGAGATATTAAAGTGAGCTCTTGTCTCCTGGGATAAAGTATGTTCTCCAAAATCTGTAGGAGGTTTGAATTTAAGTAACTTAGTTATACGGAACAAGGCTGCAATTGTTATATCCCATAATATAGTCGGGTATACAGAATCTGTATATCACAACACCAACTTCAACTTGAGTTCAAGTATAAACAAGAACACAATGAAGTATGTCAAATATCATCAACACAAGATCAAAATGACCTTTCCAAGAGGTGTATTTTATTTTGCAGAAATTAAGATGAAACAGAAAATAGCCAATCGTCCGAATTCACGAATTTTTCTTAAGGAAATAATCCCCCTCACTGTACCCAAGGTTGTGGAATTTTTTCTCCCAGGATAAAATGGCTAACTAGACCAACAGTAGCGGTACCTCAAATGGTTGGAATATCTTCAAACTCACAGAATGTTTTGAGTGATCACACAGAATATTTTTGAGACAAGAAGAGAGTTTTTTCAATCTGAAAATTTTGTTGCCTCAAACCTGTAGAAGAAGGCAAGTTTTTATAGCCATAACATGCCTGTTTGAAAAGGTGGCATTAGTTCAACTTAGAGGTGTGACTATTCTAAAATTGCATGGCTGTTTTTCCCCAAAACAGTGCAGTATTTTTGATGAAACATTACACCATTTCGCGAAACAGTGCACCAGTTTATTGGAACAGTGCATCTGTTACTGTAACAGTGCATCTGTTCACTGGAACAGTGTATCTATTTAGTGTAACTGTGCATCTATTCAACGTTCACTGAAACAACACATTAATTCAGAAAAACATCACCAAAATGCATATAAATGGAGTATCGAACACAAAAAATTATTTACTTTGTTATTCCCTTTGGCATTTTTTGGAGTTCAAATAAAGTTTTTCCAAAAAGATAGATCTCATCGATGGTTTTCTGAAGCCGCAACTGAAGTCGAGCGAGCGACGACGACGACGGCGCGAGGAATCATCTAGTTCTTGCCTCACTATCTATGTGGAGTTAGTGTTTCTAAACACTCTCAAGTTCTCTTCTTCCACCAATGTGGGAGAAAGAGTAAACTTGCCAATTTGGGAGTACACTTTCCATTTTTAGTGTCTCTTTCCCTCCACCCTTTTACTCTCCATTTTTTCATTCACACTTCTTTCATCTACTATGAACCCAATAGCAATTACAAAGACTCAATGGGATTTGAATCACAAGGTAGATAAACTTTGGATAATGTGGATTCATGAATATTACATCAAAGGACAACAATTGTCTGATATGATAATTCCACTAGTTGGATGGTATGAAAAATTCTATGTGCTAGAGATGCTTTGGGACAAATTCAACACTCTCTACAAGGACAGAGGAATTTGATCAAGCAAATATATCTACAACTATTGCCAAACTATTCTAAGGTAGATTTGAGGCACTTGGTATATAGGAATAGTCCCCGACCTAAAGCTATCTTTACTACGTGGCTTCATTCCCATGCAAAACTTATGACTTTTGATAGGTTACAAAGATGGGGGATTTAAGTTCGCACTGATAGTGTTATGTGTCAACAAAGATTGGAGTCCAGGGATCATCTATTCGGTGAATGTAAATTTAGCCAAGAACTATGGAATAGGTTGTTAAGGTGGCTGTAACTGGCTCCTATGGATGCTACCACATAGAGTCAGTTTTTTCATATAATTCTCCAGCAATCGAAGGGCAGGTCTACACGAGCAAGGCTAATGAAAATGGTGTACACAAAATTTGTTCATACCACTTGGAGGGAAAGAAATTGCAGGATTTTTGAAGGTAAAACACGAGACGTGAATAACATTGCAAGATAAATAGCTTGTGTTTGTAACACAAGAGTGGATGGTGATTTGAAAGGGCTGCTTCAAACAAAAATTTTCTGATGAATATACATTCCTGCTTATAGATCATTTTGGATAACTAGGTCCTTTTGTTTCTTCTATCTAGTTGAGATTAGTTGAGTTGTGATTAGCAAGGTTACTGGTTTGTAAATGCTCTACTTTGGTGATTAATGAAAGTTCAATTACCAAAAATAAAGCTACAAGTACCATTCGAGTACGAATGATCCTAAATGAGGGAGACAGTAACACCTCGATATATTTTGATTTATTTCAATATTTTAGGCGAGCATAACTCTTGGTCTATAAAGAATTTTTTCAAAATGGTGCATATAGTTATATCCACGTCCTGTGCTAGCATGGACCTAATATTTTTTATTTTTTGTCTCAATTTATGAGACACAAATATTATTTAAATAATCAATCAATAAATAATTTAATTTTTTAATTATTGTAATTTATAATACTTTTTCTTCTACTCCTATTTAAGTGACACTGATATAATTTCGAGAGTCAGTCAAATATTTTACATTTTTTAAGTTGTTAATTATGTGATTTATAAGATTTTTAACATAATTTTTCAATAAGATATGAATACTCTTTCGTCTTAGTTTATGTGGCACAAATAAAATTGAGCCAGTCAATCAATTTTTTTTTAATAATTATAATTTTATATATATATATATATATATATATATATATATATTAAGTTCTTAATTATCGTGCTTTATAATACTTTTCTTATCTCATTATTAAATAATATATGTTACTTTATGTCTACCTCTGTCCCATCTCAATTTATGTGACACTAATATAATTTCGATAATCAATCAAATTTTTTATGTTTACATATCATTTTATTTATTTTTTATTTTTTATAAAATATTATTAATTTTTAATGTTTATATGACCATAATAATTAATTAAGGATGAGATAGTAAAATCATGATTGAAGCAGCGAAGCGAACATATCTTAAATGACTTATAATAACTAATTAGAAGTAATATAACAAAATTACTATAAAACATTCTTGTGGAAAAAAAATATGTGGACCTCATATAAGACATCAAGTTAATTTAAAACAACAAGTTAATTTATTATTTTATTTATTTTATCTTTGTTATTAATTTTTATTAATTTTTTAACACTTAGATGACTTATATTAATTAATTAGGGGTGATATAGTAAAATTACAGCTAAAGCAGACAGCACAAGCAGACATGTTAGCCCCGTACCCGCTTATCCCCTATTATTAGTAGTAGTAAAGTAAAAGTAAATTCAACAAAACATGAATACTCTTTCCATCCCAATTTATTCGGCAAAGATAAAATTGCGACAGTTAATTAATTTTGCTTAATATATATATATATATATATATATATATATATATATATATATATATATATATATATATATTCTTAATTATTGTGATTTATAATATTTTTTATTTCATTTGCAAATAATATATGTTACTCTATGTCTTCCTTTGTTCCATCCTAATTTGTGTGTCACTAATATAATTTCGATAGTCAATCAGATTTTTTATGTTGACATATCATCTTGCGTCTATTTTACCTTTTTTTTTAATAAAATATTTGTCATGACCCAAAATCCAAAGGGTCATGATGACACTTGTCGCGACGAACTTTGACAAGTAAGCCTATAATCCTAACCAATACAAAAGAGGAAAAAGGCATTAATAACCCTAAGGTAAGGCATCTAGACAAAGTCGAACTATCCAAATATAATAAATGCGGAATGAAACATAAAAATGTAGCCATAACTCCCAAAACCAGGTGTCAACACTCAGCGGTAAGCTTGCTTACCGTGGTATGCCAGGTCAGGGGTTCGAAACGTCCCTTTAGCAAAGCTGGGGTGAGGACGCGTAGGTAAGGCCATTTGGTCCCCCCCTCCCTGACACCTACGGAGTAGGTATGAATCGGGTCGTCCCTTCCCCTCTATCTAAATACATGAGAATCTATCTGTGAAATGAAAATAAAGGCATAGTCTATAGATAAAGGTAGCAGAAGACATCCGGATGCCTGAAAGTCATCAACTTTCTTGAAAGCTCCAACAATCGCCCGAGTCAAGCAAAGTGAGGCACTCCTGAACCTAAATCTGCACCGAAAGGGTACAGTAGGAGTAAGTATAGTCCACTTGTACTTAGTAGGTATCATAGAAAGACCGAGAAAAGTAGAAAAAAGTACACAAAATACACACTAAGAGCACGTGACCTTTACTTAGAAAATATTCCACAACGGTAGCCCACTCCGCTTTCACTAACAGTTCTAATATATATATATATATATATATATATATATATATATATATATATATACAACAACAATACAACAAGTATAACACAAGTATACATTATACCACATGCAAGTATAAGCAGAGAAGAACATGCATATGCATGATGGTCAAGTATAAGTAATAGGATATAGAACAAATAGATATATAACAAGTCAATACATAAATTCAATCACAACATCAACCCAATAAAGCAAATGCAATATATAAGATGCTGCTTCTGCTGATGATGATGCACGAGGTTGGCACATAGCCTTAGAATTGGTACACAACCTTGAGGTTGGCACACAACTTTGAGGTCGACACACAGTCATCGAGTCTTCTCTAGCATAATACTTCTGAGAAGGTCCATAATATCCAATATCCGATACCAATATTCAATATTTTCTAGGTTTTCCATATTTTCAGTATTTTTAGTATTTTCAATATTTCCATTGTTTTCAAAACACATACATAACATAGACACAAATAAAGTACACATACCCGACATCAAGTAAATATAAAGCAATAAAACAAATGATATGATGTGTATGATGACATGAGAATGATGATGCAATGTTCATAACCATTCAAAAGAGAAAATATATAATTACCCTATTGATCTTGTTCGAGATTTGCAAAAAGACATCTAAACTTTAACTTCAACCTATTACCCCACAATTCTTCTTTATTTCATTGCAAACACACCATTTTGACTCCCTGCGTGTACACACTCTTACAGACGCGTGAAAGGGCTCAAATTTGACTTTTTTTGACCAATTACAAGATGCCACGTGTAAAATAATTTAATATATAATTTATATTCTTTTTTTTAAATTAATGTTTATTTATTTTTAAAAATTATTTCATACCCCCTCACTCCTCACCCCACCCTCGCAACCCACCATCCACCATTATCTTCTTCCCAAATTTCTTCTTTATCACCATCACTCAACAACATCAATTACGCCCATAACAACAACATCATCATCATCACCATAACCCCACCATTTCTTCTTCAACACAATGCCACCATTAAAGCTCCTCCATTGAAGTTTTTTTTTTGAAATCATATCATTAAAGCTTCATTTTGCAATTAAATCATATCATTTAACTACATACCATTTCTTCTTCAACACAATATCTTTTTCAACACCATTAAAGCTCTTCAACACAATATCACCATTAAAGCTCTTTCATTAAAGCTTTTTTTTAAAGCTCCATTAAAGCTCTGCCATTAAAGCTTTGTTAAAGCTCATTTAACTATCTTTAAAACTCAATTCAATCATTTAACTATCCTTAAAACTTAATTTAATCATAAAACTAATTTTTGAATTGATTTGAACAAAAAAAAAATTAGACGGGGAGAGTGCTGGACGCGAGGCGGCGAGGAGAGGAGGAGGGGGAGGTGGAGGTGCTGGACGCGAGAGGTGGGGAGGTAAGGTACTGGATGGGGTGAGGTGGAGGTGTTGGATTAGGGGTGGGGGGAAAGAGGGGGTGGGGTGTTGAATTAAATAAAAAGAAAAATTATATTAAAAAATAAAAATATATGAAATAAATTAGGGGGTAGTACTTGAACTATATACTTACAAGTCTCTTTCGGTACTCTCCAATTGAGATAGATCCGACTTGTGAGTTCCAACAGCGACTTCTTTGCCATTACGATGATTACTCGAATTTGTTTTTGACTTTTCAACACACTTAGGATCTGCCCAAAGTCGCTTCCATCTTTCCCATACATATTCATGTATAAAATCTTGCCTAATCCCCTTTTAATTGATTTTAGAAATGAAATTTCGATACACAGTTGTCATCTTGGTCATCCATTATTTCTTTAATGCAGTACCACTATTCAAAAAATCTCAATTGAAGTTCTAGTGAAATAATTTCCAAAGTAACAAATTAATATTCTATTTATGAAAGTGAATACACTTTAAAAACTCAATTATGATGAAGATGTATGCCATGAATTTCACAAAATAGCCATCTTTAATATCATTTGACATACCTTTCCAATTGATTCCATTATGATCAAGTTCTCTTTTGAAACACACGTGTATGATATTGGAGAATATTTTAGAAGGTTGCAATCTATATAATGTGAAGACATTATTATGAGGTCTATCATAAATTAAAAATAATATATAATAATAATAGGAAAAAAATGGACTAAATCTGTAGTAGTCAGAATAACAAGGGTCTGCACATGGCTCCTATTGGAATTACCTTGTCTGATTGTGCTGCGAATAGATACATCCTCACCTATTTAGTTTCGTTGAGTAGACGTACCTTCAGTTGTTGGGTTTCTCTAATTTGGAGTATTTAGAGATGATTCAGGTGTTGTAGGATTGCTACCATGATTAGAAGTTTGATCCATTGGTGTACAATGAGGAATTAATTACTGAACTTGATTTGTATGATCTTGACCACCTATGCCACCTGCTTGAGGACTAACAATATGTCATGACCAGAATAAGGGCCTAGTTGTGACGGGTATCTCAAGCCCACCAAGGACCGAACACCACTCCGTTAACCTAACCTTAAGAGCACAATATTATTAATAATAATAAAGCAGAAGCCAATAAATATAGTAATAAAAGAAAAATATATCAAATGAAAGTTCTAAGAATCCAAAACCAACATTCCAACACACACTTCTTCACGAAAGATTCTAAAACCAGAATAACATATAATCGAGAGATGCCTCCGACTATGACCAAAAGAATCCAAAAGTATTGTAACAATAAATAAAGAATAGTGAAATGACATAGCCTTTCGAAGGATGGAAGCTCACCACTTCACAACAACTTAAGAGAAAGTCGCGCCACCTAACGCTGCACAAAGGTAATAGAAAAGTCTTTGGACCCTAAAACATAAAATGATGTATCTTCCTAGGATAGTCCGTGGGATAATCACTGACATTCAACTCAGGGTAAGTAATAAAATAATTCAATGTCCAAAATCATCAAAAACCACATGCACACATTAATATATAAATATATTATACCGAGGATAGGGTAAAAGGTCATGAACATAAGAGTTTAAAATCATTAACCTAGACTGTATATCTATATCTATCCTAAGGACACCCACTAGTTGTATGGGTTAAAATCTCCCTGCTAAAAGGGTCGCAACACGTGTTAGCCTCACAAACTGAGGAAATCCAAAGGAGGGATAGAGACACCAAGGCTTTAACCATCCCAAAAATAAAATAGGTGAACAAAGAATAGGGTCATATAGACCCTCACACTAGCAAACATGGTTTTCAGTATTGGTCCCCCTGGAACCTCCACGTTTATGGTTAGCTACGCAACTCCCTTGAAGTTTAAATTAAAATCAATTTGCACATAATCCTAACCATAAATTGAGGAGTCTCATATTAAGTTATTTACCATTAGGTATCGTTATATCAATTATAGTTGTAACCTCATATAATCATGCTAAACCAATCCATGTAACCAAATTGGACTCCCAAGTTCCATTTAAAATAAAAAACCAAGGCCACCAAAGCCATTGAAAAGCATATTCATATCCATTTATCCTTTAATGTAATGCAATAGGTTCTAAACAAGTTAAATCATACAATTATCCATATTTAAATCCAAGATTTTAAAGTGGGTTTATATTAATGCCAATTCCAAGTCAAAATTCATCTAATTTAGGGAGACCCATGTAACCCCATTCCATTCTTTATACAATGCAATAATTTAGTCCTAAAAGCATCAATTTAAAGCATGAATAATCAATTTAAAATATGGGACAAGTAAATCAATCTGTAACAACCAATACCCCTCAACCCAATTTCAAAACCCACAATTTTAGTCACATGAGAATCCATCCAATTAATGTTACAATGTAAAATTCAAGTTTAGGGAAGAGAAACACGGCTGAAATACACAAGAAACTTAGATAAATTCAAAGTTTGGATCCCAAATGATGAATTCTCTATAAATCCTTTAGATGTTCTTGGGTTTTGAGTTTAAGTGAGAGAGAATGATTTGATCTTTGGGTATTTTATATTATTAGGTCGTACAAGGGGTAATAAGACCAAAATCCCCTCACTGAAGTGATAAAATAAAAATTGGATAAAATTAAAACATCACTGTGGCACGCTAATGTCGTGGAGGTTAGCCTCTATGCCACACTAATATCATGGAGGTTAACCTACTTGGCATGGCCTTATCGCATACCCTCACTTCCTTTGGCTCCTAAAATGACCCTGGAACCCTTCCGAGAATTCCACAAATTTTCCAAATTACCCCTTTAACATATCTAAACATAATTCAAGTCAAAAATTGACACTACGTACGTGGGAGAGTAAAAAGTAAAATGATCTAAATTTTAAGGGGTCTTACATTATCCCCTTCTTAGGATCATTCATCCTCGAATGTAGAGTTAGGACACTTTTAGCAAGAGATAATACACCAAAATCAAATGACAAAATTATAACATGAATGAAATTCATTCCTCAAGCACTTACCTCCATCATGGGGAACAAGAACAGGTATTTAGCCTTCATATCTTTCTCAGATTCCCATATATCTTTTTCCAACTTTTGATTTCTCCAAAGGACCTTCACCAAAGCTATATTCATTGTACTCAATCTATGAACTTACCTATCCAATATTTTCATTAGGACTTCCTTATAAGATAATAAATCCATAACACCAACATCCTCAATGTGCACTATCAAGGAAGGATCACCTATACACTTTTTCAACATAAACATATAGAATATAGGATGAATAGAACTAAAATTGTTGGAAAATCTAACTCATATTCCCCATTCCCAACCTCCTTACAATCTGGTATGGTCCAATATAATAGGGACTAAGCTTCCCCTTCTACCCAAACCTCATGAATCCTTTCATAGAGGACACCTTTAAGAATACCCAATCACTAACTTTAAATTCTAAATCCCTTCGCCTTACATCCACATAAGACTTTTGGTGACTTTGAGTTGTCTTGGAAATATCAACCTCCCTAATTTTCAATTGATTATAGCTTGAACAGAGATCAATCTTAGAGAAACATCTACGACCCTTAAACTGATCAAAAAGATCTTTAATCCTAAAAAGAGGGTACTTATTCTTCACAGTCACCTTATTCAGCTGACGATAGTCTATTCAGATTCGAAGGGACCTGTCTTTCTTTCACACTAAAAGTATAGGAGACCCTATAAAGAAAACCTAGGATGAATGAACCCTTTGTCTAGAAGGTCTTTCAATTGATTCTTGCTCCTTTATTTTAGCCAGAGCCATCCTATAAGGAGGGATAGGTATCCGGTAGAAGATCAATCGCAAAATCTATTTTTGTATCAGGGGGAATCCAGAAATATCATCGAGAAAGATTTTATAAAATTCATTAACCACAGGGATAGATTGAAAAGGACTTTCAGAGTTAGAATCCTTAACACGAACTAGATGATACAAACACCCTTTTGAAATCAATTTCTGAGCTTTAAGATAGGAAATAATCCTTATTTTTGGTAATAAGGAACTTCCTTACCATTCTAATATCAGTTCATTAGGAAAGTTGAAACTGACCTTTCGAGTCCTACAATCCAAAGAAGCATAGCACGAATGAAATGAATCCATCTCCAAGATAATGCAAAATCCCCCATATTTAATTTTATCAAATCCATCAATGTTTCTTTATGGAAAACAAACACCACAATACCCCTATAGATTTTTATAGCAATAATTGACTCACTCACTGGAGTAGACACAAAAAAAGGGTTAAAAATATTTTCAGAACCAAAACCAAAATGCACATCCATATAAGGGGTCACATAAGAAAGGGTAAAACCTAGAACAAAAAAATAATAAACATTATGGGAAAAGAGTTTTAACATACCAGTAATAACATCAGGAGATACTTCAGATTCCTAATGAGTAGCAAGTGGATAGAGACAATTCTGACCGCTATTGGTACCAGAAGTAGTGCTTTTAGGGGAAAGAGTTGAAGAAGTAGGGACCAAAACCTTATAGCTCCAGTGGAGACCTTAGCTATAGGATGATTTCTCTGTAGATGACTAGGATGATTATAATTAAAACACAAGTTCCTCCGCTCCTCACAATAACCATGATAAAACTGCCCACACAAATGACAAGGAGAATAAGGTGGGGATGGAGCTTCACTAACCTGAGACTGGGCACCCTATTCCTTAGGATGGGTACTAGTCTAAAAAGAACAATCACCAGAAGGCCTAGCATAAGGGGCACTAGCCCTCAAATAAGAATTTCTCTAATTTTTCTTTTTAGTCCACTATCTACTGTTTGCCATCTCTCATATTATTTTGCAGCCCTGTACCCTACTCTAAATATCTAAACTTTTTATTCTACTTCTTTCCCATATTTGCTTGCTTTATTTTTCTCATCCTCTACATGCTGCATAAAAACAACCAACCTGGAGATGTCCATATCATTATTTAACATAACTGCCTTACATTCCATCACCAAACCACTGGACAAACCAGAGAAAAAATTTCTCATTTGGGACCTCATATTAGACAA
Source organism: Capsicum baccatum var. pendulum (assembly GCA_030864225.1). Lineage (NCBI taxonomy): Eukaryota > Viridiplantae > Streptophyta > Magnoliopsida > Solanales > Solanaceae > Capsicum > Capsicum baccatum. Next base: position 102,817,158 of record CM061556.1, read on the forward strand.
CAATTCTAGAGCATACCGAGCCAACTGCTGAAACTTTAAAGCATACACTTTGACACTCGTCTTACCCTGATTCAGATTAATAAACTCTTCTGCCTTATATTCCTTGAACTCCTAAGGAAAAAAGTGATTAAGAAAAGAACTTGAAAAGTCATCCCACATAGCCTGCTCAGCATCATCAACCCTCACAGCTTCCTACTCCTCATAGCGCTGATAAGCTATATCACTCAATTGATATGCAGCAAACTCTATACCCTCAAAATCAGTAGCATGCATTACCCTAAAATCTTCTCTATCTTATCAATAAAACCATGAGGATCCTTATCAACCTTAAAGAATATAAAGGTTGGGGGATTTATCCTCATAAATTGTCCAACCTAAGTGACCTCAGATGAATGAGCAACAGAACTAACATGATTAGACTAATGAAAATGTAATGCCACAAATTGAGTAAGCATATGAATAGCTTGATGGAACTCTGTATTAGAGATATCTACCTGAGATGACTAAGCATAAGTATCACTAGTTGGGGAATCTTGAGGAGGACTAGTATAGACCGGCGAAACTCTGCGTGGGGTGAATAAGTCAGAAGTAGGGTCCTTATACTGGGTCTACACTCCATAAACAGGAGAGTCCCCTTCACATTCTCATTAGGCAAAATAGAGGTTCCAATAGAGTTTCTACAAACATTAGATCTTCGCGAAGGCATGATTTAAATATGTGGAAGCTAGGAGTTTGAGAAGTTTCATAACAATAGACTCTATAGCCTGAAATGGAACACAAGAAAGGGAAACATTCCTAAATTCCTTGTAGACCCTCCTTATAAGTGTGGTGTGCTACACACCAATTAAAAGGACTCTACTCGACACGACTTTGTGGACACCCAACGACCCTAAACCATGCTCAGATATAAAGATTTTCATGACCCAAGCTAGAGCCTAGTAATGACAGGTATCTCAATCCCATTATGGATCATATAACACCCCCTTAATATAACCTCAAGAGAACAACAATAATAATAATTTAGAAGCATATAAAGATACTAATAAAAGAAAAATATATTGAATGAAAGTTCTAAGAATCCAAAACCAACAATCTAACCCACACTTGTACATAAAAGCCTCTAAAACCAGAATAACATCTAGTCGTGACATGCTCCCAAATATGACCAAAGCAATTCAAAAGTACTGTAAAAATGAAGAAAGAATCATGAAATAATAAGGCCTTTCATAGGATGGAAGCTCACTATTTCACTGCAACTCAACAAACAACTGCACCACCTAACGCTGCATAGGGGTAACAAAAAAGTCTTCAAATCCTATATCATGAAACAATGTAGAATCTTAGAACGGTTAATGGGATAAGCACTATCATATAACTCAGGGAAAGTGATAAAATAATGCTATGTCCAAAATCAACCAAAACCACATGCATGCATTCATGTATACATATATAAGTCGGGATAGGGTAAATGGTCAAATCATGATAGTTTAATACCATTAACCTGTACTGTGTAGCTCTATTAATCCTAAGGGCATCTATGGGCTATATGGGTTCAACTCTTCTTGCTAACAAGGCCACATCGTGTGTTAGCCGCACGAACTAGGGAATTTTGAAGGTGGGATGAGGACACCATGGCTCTATCCATCCTAAAATAAAATGTGTGAACCAAGAACACATCCATTTAGATGCCCACACTAGTAAATATGGTTTCCAGTAGTGGTCCCATAGGGACCTCCACCTCCATGATGAGATACACAACCCCATTTAATCCTAAATTAAAATCATGTTGCTCATAATCCCAACCATAAATTGAGTAGTCTCATATTAAGGCATTTACCATTCAATATACATACCAATTATGCTTGCAAACTCATATAATCATGCTAGACTAATCCACCTAACAAAATTGGACTCCTAATTTTCATTTAAAATCCAAAACAAAGATCACCAACGCCATCCAAAACTATATTCATATCAATTTATCTTTCAATATAATGTAATGGGTTCAAAATAAGTTAAACAATACAATTATCTATATTTAAGACCAAGCTTCTAATGTGGGTTGAGGTTAATGCCAATTCCAAGTCAAAATTCATCCAATTTGGGAAAACCTATGTCCCCCAATTTCATTATTTAAATAAAGCAGAAATTCTATCCCAAAACATCAATTTAAAGCATGAATAGTTAATTTAAAACACAAAAAAGTAATTCAATCTGTATAAACTGAGACCCCTCAACCCAATTTCAAAACCCACAATTTAAATCACATGAAAATACATTCAATTAAGGCCAGAATGTAAAATTCTGGTTTAGAAAAGAGAAACTTGCTTGTAATACACAAAAAATTAAAGTTAATTCAAAGTTTAGAGCCCAACTGATGAATTTTCTGTAAAACTCTTAAATATTCTTGGTCTTTAAGTTTAAGAGAAAAACATAATGATTTGATCTTTTAAAACATAAGAAAATGAGGCTATTTTATGTTATAGTGTTTTATAAGGGGTAAAAAGAGCAAAAGACCCTCACCGCAAGTGAAAAAACAAAAACTTGATGAAATTAATACATCACCATGCCATGCTAATATTGTGGAGTTTAGCCTTTGTGACACGACCTTATCGCGGACCCTCACTGCCTTAGGGTCTCAACATAACCCCGAACCCCTTTCAACAATCCCAAAATTTTCCCAAATTACCCCTTTAAAATCTCTAAATATAATTCAAGTCAAAATCTACATTGCGTATGTGGGAGGGTCAAAAATAAAATAATAAAAAATTTAAGGGCTCTGACACAGTAGTAGGAGCAGGAATAGTAGGCATGTTCATACTAATAACAGGATTACTCCTAATTGAAGACTTGCCTACATGCCTCATACTTCCTCGACCTCAACCTCGAGTTATATCTATAAAATAATTGTATTAGTTAAGTGGAAATAAGATGCAAGCTAAATAATCCCAGGAGAACTAGACAATATGTAGATAAGGTACTGGAAAATCAAAAAGCACATATCTAATCCAAAAAAAGAAATTATCTTCTTCCTCTATTTAGAACTAGTCAAAGCTTTATTTGTAGTAAATATGTACATTGAATCCTATCTAACATCGGAATCATATTGAATACTAAGTTTTTGCACATGTAACGTTGGAATCCTATAGTAAATATGTAATTCTATGCACATGTAACATTGGAATCCTACAAAATACATACAACATCTTAGAAGGGTGGAAATCAGAGACAGTAGATAATCTACTTTTGAAGTTAAATCGAAACTACTATATTAATTTTCAAGTCTTTATACACTATGTAAGAAGATAAAGTTAGAAACTAAAATTATTTTCAAATAGGAAGCGGCGTTCACTAGAGTTTCCAACCAGTAATTCCTTTATAAAGTAATACTATTATTTATACAATTCACTTCTGATGAAAATTCATCATCACTTACCTAGAACTTAACATATGAAATCTGCTAACTTTAGCTCCAAAAGTTAAAAGTAAACACTAACAAGCTAAAAACATTATCTTGAAACATCCTACTAATATTTTACAATTAGGATATCACAAAGTATGCCTCTCTTTTATAGGTTTAACCCAACCGATCTTAAGAAATATAAAAGACCCATCTTTATTCTTTATCTTTCTTCAATAAGTGTGAAAAAAACTCCTCTCATATCAAGAATCACAATCATATCATCAATAAAAAAATTAAAACAAATATATATATATATATATATATATATATATATATATTTATACAAAAAGCAAAGAGACCATAAGTTGATTTCATTCATTAATTTTTGGGGACGAAAAGCACAAAAAAGAACCAGAGATACTTTAAGAAAGCAACTAGAGATAATGCTATTTGTCCTATACAACTATTATATTCATTAATTTCTAGGGACGAAGTGGATTCGTTAAGACCCTTATCTATTTGTTTTTTTGAGTAGACATACCTTCATCTATTGGGTTGCTCTAATTTTTAGTAGTGGGAGATTATTTATGTATTGTAGGGTCACTACCATGATTAGAAGTTTGAACCGTTGGTATATTGTAAGGAATTGATGACTAAATTTGATTTTTATAATTTTGACAATCTATACACTTGCTTAAGGACTAATAGTAGTAGGAGTGGGAATAGTAGGCATGTTTGCACTAATAGGAGGAATACTCCTAACTGCGGACTTTCCTATATGCCCTATGCTTCCTTGAACTCGACCTCGAGTCATATCTATTAAAAAACTATATTAGTTAAGTGGAAATAAGATGCAAACTGAATAATCCCAAGAGAACCGGACAATATGTAGATAAGGTATTAGAAAATCTAAAAACACATTTGATCCAAAAATGAAAAGCTCATTTTTCTATTTTTAGGACCAGTCAAATCTGTATCTGCAGTAAATATGTACATTGAATCCTATCTAACATTGGAATCCTCCAGAATACTATAGAATACTATTTTTGTGCACATGTAACATTGGAGTTCTATGGTAAATAAGTATGTAATACCCCGCAAAATCCTCTTCCAGTCTGAGCCTTAGAGCGTATTTTGGTAAAGCAAAAATCTGTCCTCCAAAGTATGAAATACTTTGCATCGTGTGGGAATCAATTTGAGCATGAATTAAGATCATAGAGGTCACCTAACTCATGGACGAGTTAAAAGCTTTCCTATTGTTCAAGTTTTAGTGACCATCAAAATTTGGGTCAACTTCAATTGATCATAACTCCTTGTATATAGCTGATTAGAGAACCTACTATATATCAAATGAAATATGTTTTAATTATCTTTCCAACGATACCAATTTCATCCAAACCAGATATCAAAGTAAAGAGTTATGCTTATTTTACTCCAGTATGTCAAGCTGGGAAATGTGCGATGACATTTCAGATGGCCTGTCACATTTCAGACGGACCATCTCATTTCTGACGACATTTCTAATGACGTCGTCAGCCTTAGGTAGAAACTCACAAAATCCACCCATTTTGTGATGACAATTCATGAAGGCCCATCACGAGCCTGACGGCTTGTCACGGATGTCGTCAGCAATATTTTTCCAGCAATTTTAGAATATTTTTGCAAGGGTATTTTTCTCTTTTCTCACCTTTTGAAAGCCTCTATAAATATGGGAAACCTCTTCAAAAGCCCTAATTTCATCATTTTCTCTTCTAATTCTCTTAAGAATATCTATCTAGAGTTTTATCAAGAACCCTAATATTTCAAAAATAATCTATAAATTCTTCAAGATCTCTTTAAGAATTAAGTTCCTCATAGTGTGGGCTTGGAAAATTATTTATTAAAAGTGCGGATAGAGTCTCAAGCATTAGAATTCATCCAATTTCAAAGATTAAGGTATGTAGATGTTGATTCTTGGGTCCCTTTCATCCAAGAAGCTCAACAACCCTTTTTAAAACTAAAAGATTTTTATTTTTATGAGTTGTTAATAATTTGTATGAGTTTAACTTGATGTTTAATGTGTTCTTGAATTTTGATTTATGTTTGCCTACAAAATTTATGAGATTTGACCCTAGTATATAGAATTCATGTGATGTTTGTGATAAACCTTCTTGAAGTAGTTTTCTATGTGATGTGTTCATGATTTTTTGGTGTAGAAATTGTTGAATAAGTGAAGCATGTCCCCCATAGGTTTGATAAAGAGCTTAGGTGAAGCATAAGGGCCATTATAGTAAGTTGAATAGGAAACCCCAAATTGTGAGTTAGTTTGTGCTTAGTGTTTGATAAAATGCTCAAGTGAATGAATTATTCCATGGTAGTAGGAAATTCCCAAATAAGTGTGAAACCGTGCGTGTCTAGTTTTTTGGTTGAAGGACCTTAGTGAAAAAGTGGAGAGGTGATATTAGTAAATTCTCCAATTATGTGCTCTTGATATATGTTAAGCTTTCAATAAATGCTAAGTGGTTAGCAAGTAAGTTATCACGTGATAGTATGAAGTTTTCCCAAGCCATGTGATATCCAAATATATGTCAAGACTGATATAGGTATGAATTACTTGATATAAGACATTGTTGAATGGAGTACGATGTAGTAGCATGTTTTCCCCTACATTATTATATGATTATGATTATGATATGCCTAAAGTGACCCCTCGATGACTATAAAAATGCTTTGATGATTGTGATGATGCACGAATGATTGTGATGATATATGAATGAACGTGATGATGAATGAACGATTATTCTTTACTTTTATGTCATCGAGTCCTGGGGTTATTTATACCCGACAATAGAGCTGTTGTCTAGAGACCGTATTAGTTTCTCGATAATTCCAGTCGAGCCATGATTCTCAGAACTCAGTGAACTATAGAACTTTGCATCCGCAGACAAGTGTAGAACTTAAGAAAGCTCAGTAACCTCAATTATCTCTGTAATCTCTGTATCGCTAGTAATCTAGCCTCAGTCCTGTAATCAGCTCAGATCTAATAGTATTCAAGTAATACAATTCTAATCTTAGAAGTGATTCAAGTAATCTATTCAAGATCTGTACCATCAGTCAGATACCATGATTCAATATCTTTTCCATCAGATACAAAACTAAGTAATATCAGCGTAACTCAATCAGATCTTTTGAGAAATATGTTCAGTATTAGATTCAGCTCAGTCTAAATTCAGTCTAAAAATTAGATCAATGTCTTTCAGTTGGGAGTAGGATTCAGCACCAAGCAAAACCAATGATGGGAAATCACCTACTAGTAGAGGTGATTCTTAGAAGCAATCCTTGTGTTCCAGAATTGTGTAGCCAGTACAGGAAAAGGAGTCACCGGTCAAGCAAGCTTGATGTCCTATTTATGGTCACTGCCAAAGGGCCTGACCTTAGAGAAAAGATAATATCTTTACCCATAGCATGGTATTGGCACCCTCCCAATCGAGGGTTGAGGTTGGACACCACCTGTGGCAGGTTAGGGCATGTCGGTTAGATGAATACTTCCCACAGTTTCAGTTTTAGATTCAGTCTTAGTTTCAGAATCAGTCTTTATAAGTCAGGACTATCAGATACAGTCATATATCTTTATAAGTAACTCAGATAGTTCCATTGATTTATGGACCATCCCATCAGATAGGCTTGGTATCATATACAGTTGTTTGATATCATATAAAGAGATATGCCACCAGAAATGCTTGATCACAGTATCAGATTTCTATTGAATATTCTTATCATCAGATTTAGATATAATCATATTTCTTATCATTGATAAAGCTTCTAAAGTAATTGGTTAGAAAATTTGATCTCTAATTATGTTAGTCGAAAACAGTAAGCTTAGAGTTCAATCCTTGATGTAAGTACATCTAGATCCTCAATTTCAGTATCAGATGAGTCAGTGATTCCATATCTTAGTTTTAGTAGTGAGTTCAGTCTGCAGTAAGGTGGTATCCGAGTTTCTGTATCTAGAGGTGTGATGATTGTGTTCATGTTTTATGCATTCATGTATGTGTTCTCATGCGGCATATTAATGATTAGTCAGTTTAGATATTGTGCATGCATGAGCCTTTGCATTATCCTACCCTGTCTACATATTCGGTACATTCTTGTACTGATGTATTTGTGCTATGGTGTTTTATTTGACACCATAGGTTCAGAGGAACAAGATCTAGAGTATCCTCAGCAGTTCAGTCCCAGTTAGCAGCAGTAGCAGTGAGTCCTCTTCTTTTGAGGGCAAATTCCAGTTTACTATTATTGCTTCAGACTTTATTTATTTTCAGTTGACGAAGTTAGTTGCGGACTTGTCTCATCAACTCTACAGTTCAGATAGTTTCGAGGCTTTTCAGACGGATGTATTAGCATTCAGTTTTCTGTAGTATGAGTATTCATAGATGTGTTGAACCTTATGGCTAGTTTTTGCATTTATTTTAGATATTATGCAGTGTATAGGTACAGATTTCAGTAAAGGGTTATCTTATAGTTCTTCGGGGTCATAAGCACCATGTGAAATCTTAAGATGGGATCTCGGGGCATTATAAAGTAATTATGTGCACATGTAACATTGTAATCCTACAAATACTTTGAACAACATAGAAGGGGGAATCAGAGACTCTAGATAATCTACTTTTAAAGTTAAATTGATACTGCATCAATTTTCACGCCTTTATACACTATATAAGAAGATAAAGTTAGAAACTCTAATTATTTTCCAATAGGAGGCGGTGTTCATTAGAGTTTCTAACCAGTACTTCCTTTAAAAAGTAATACTATCATTTCTGTAATCCACTTTTGATGAAGACTCATCATCACTTACCTAGAACTTAACATATGAAATCTGCTAGCTTTAACTACAAGTTAAGTTAAAATTAAACATTCATAAGTAACAAACACTATCTTGAAATATCCTATTAATCTTTTACACTTAGGATATCATAAAAGATGCTTTTTTTTGTAGCTTTAACTTAACAGAGCTCAAGAAATATTAAAGAACTATCTTTCCTCTTCTTCTTTCTTCGGTAAGTGTAAAAAAAACTCCTCTAAAATCAAGAATCACTATTAGATTATCAACTAAATAAACTAAAACATACATACATATAGAAAGCAAAATGACCACAAGTCAATTTCATTCATTCATATTTAGGGATGAAGACCACAGAATGCAACTAGAGATACTTTCAGAAAGTAACAAGAGATGCTGTTATTTGTCCTTTATAGCTTATTTTCTTCGATCATTTCTAGGGACAAAGTTTATTGGTTAAGACCCTTACCTATTCGGTGCTTTAAGTAGACATACCTTTAACGGTTGGGTTGCTCTAATTCGGAGTAATGGAAGATGATTCAGGTGTTGTAGGGTTACTACCATGATCAGTAGTTTGAACCATTGGTGTAATACGAGAAGCTAAGGACTGAACCTGATTTATATGATCTTGACCACCTATTCCACCCACTTGAGGACTAACAGTAGTAGGAGTGGGAATAATAGGTAGTTTGCACTAATAGTAGGATTACTTCTAACTGAAGACCTGCCTATATGCCCTGTGTTTCCTCAACCTCTTCCTCTACCTCGAGTCATATGTAATAAAAAACAAGACTAGTTAAGTCGAAATAAGATAGAAAGAGAATAATGCCAGGAGAACCAGACAATATGTAGATAAGGTATCAGAAAATCTAAAAGCACATATCTAATCAAAAAAGGAAAAACTCATCATTCTCTTTTTAGAACCAGTCAAATATATATCTGCAGTAAATATGTACACTGAATCCTATCTAATATTGGAATCCTACAAAATGTTATAGAATACTCCAGAATACTAAGTCTTTGCACATGTAACTTTGAAATCTCACTATAAATATGTAATTCCGTTCACATGTAAAATTGAAATCCTACTGAATTCTCAAAACAACATTGAAGAGAAGGAAATTAGAGAATGCAGGTAATCTAATTTGGAAGTTAAATTGGAACTACTGCATCAATTTTTAAGTATTTACAGAAAACTTTTACAGAAAGCAAACTTGTAGCCTAAAAACATGGATAAGAAATTAAGAGTCAAAAGATGACAGCAAGGGTACAACAAAAGTAAGCCAAACAACAATACTCTAAGCATAATCCATAAAATACATAGATTATTATCCAATCAAAACTAAATAGAAGCAGAAACAAGTTATACATAAAATCTACTAAAAAAAGGGAAGATCCAATTCGAAAATCAGCAGGTGATAATAATCTTGTATAGAAAAATGAAAATTAGAAACAAGAAGATATAGATTAAAGGGGTCAAACCTAAAACAGTTGCTAAAAAAGAACCTTTTTTTTAGTTTAGATAGAAAGCAGGAGAAGAAACAAGTATTGAGTAAACAGTGAGCAGAGACAAAGAAAATTGTACTAGTTCGACAAAATTACTGCTCACAAAATACAATTAAGAGACAATAAAATATATTATTATCAAGCACTAATCACTATGTATATCTTCTTTAAAATCTTCTTCTTTATCATCCTCAGTTTTCTCTGTTTCATACTCTTCTTATGTGTCTTCCTCCTGGATCTCATGATGTTCTTGCAATAAACCATTATCAATGGGTTCATCTATTTAAATTAAGCCACCATTTAGATTATGTAAGTGTATACTTTCATCCATGGAAACATTCATGTCTATCTCATAGACTTCAACTTCTTTAATTTGAAATTGAACATTTAGTTCTGGAGCTTTCTCTATTTCTTCATTTGGTAATTCTATAACATTTTGAGGTTTGACCTTCAATATATCTACCCAACCATTTTTGTCCTTTTTTTTGCTAGGATAAGACACATTACATACTTGAGTTTCTTGTATTTCAATAATAAAAGATTTATATTTTTTACATCACCGACAATGGTTGATATCAACCAATTTATACTGATTATTATTTTTATCACCAACATCCATAGTTGGGTCAAACCATTCACATTTGAATAGTACAGTTCCCTTTAAAGGTTCTTTACGTTATTTTACTTCTATAATTTCTTTTATCCATCCATAAAAATCACCAAAATTTAAATTTGAGATACAAACTCCACTAGTCATTATTGATCTTGCACTACCATGAAAAACTGTATGAAATTTGTATCCATTAAAAAAATGCACAGTATGACATATAGCGCCTATTAGTGATCCACAAGAAAAACTATGTTGGAATTCATTATCAATATTAAAGAGTCAGTCATAGCACCTATCAATGGTCCACAAGCAAAACTGCATAGGAATTTATTATCAATATGATTGAGTCGGTCCAATTTAGAAGATTATAAAATTTAGTTCAATTTCATAAGTTAATTTAAGTGCATAATTGTATAGAAGATATTAATTTTTGAAGCCTTACATATTCCTTGAACCATATAGATAAATTCACTTTAAGACTCTCATTTATTTGATCCCGAGAGAGATTTGGAAATTCTTCTTGCAAATATTGCATGAACATACTTCATTGAAAGAACATAAGTTTAATTTCAAGTCATGATATAGAAATATGCTTAGAAAATTAAGTTGATACAACTAAATTTTGTTACCTCACAAATCGCTCAACCTTTTCACAATTTAGTAAAATATATGTTTGGGCAGCCTTGAATTCTTTAAAGCAATTATTTTCAATCTTCAAAATATTAATATTACTAAGCATTCCAATTATTAGATGTTATTCTATTGGGAGTAATACTTAACACCGTGCAGGTGTTGGGATGAAGGATCACCTATCAATTAGGCTGATACCTTTAGTAAAACTCCTAAAGTTTGAAAACTATAGCACCACTGTAGGTTCTAAAATGTCACCCTTAATACCAAGAATGAAACCTTAGTTCTTCTGGACATCAACATAATAGATACACCTCAGTCAGTGTTAATACCATTGGCAAGGTACTAAAAACCCTTCCATTTGGGTTTATAATTTGCTCCAAAATTAACTTAGATTGGGGTATATGAGTTAATAGTAGTTCTTGTAATCCATAGTTTAGATTTAGATAGTTACAGAACCTCATATTCAGTTCTGTAACATATCATAGGGAATATATTTATTGCTTGATCTTATATTAGTTTATCATATTACATGCATTATGTTCAACGTATGTCACTTATTTCTTATCTCACGTACTCAATACATTCAAAGGAGTGATCACATATTTTTATTTACACTATATTGTCTTATAATATAGGTTCTAATGTTAGCATCTAGATCGTACATAATACAATCTCCTACTGCATTAACAGTAGTACATTGGTGAGTTCTAATCATTTGAGGGTTAATTATTAGTATCTTTAATTTATATCCTTTCAATTTTTAGATAGTTAGAGTTAGTTGGAGACTTATCCCACCAACTCATCTTAGTAGAGACTTCTAAATATACAATTAGATGTTCAGATTTATGGTTTTAAATTAAGATACAGTAGATGATTTTGATTATTTTTCATTGTTCGGTTCATCTTTCATAGAGTTTTTATTAGTTATTTCAGTATTCATAGTGTCATATTATGCCATGGGTTAACTTAGGGTAACTTATGGCTCTAGACACCATGTTACAACTAGTGGGTAGCCTTGGGTCATGACAAACCTTGTATAAGTGAATTAGGTTTAAAGTGTCCTACAGTATTTAAAAATCATGTTAAGTAGAGTCTTATTCATGGATGTGAAACACACTATACTTATGAGTGAGAGCACTACAAAAAATAGCATTTAGCAACAGGTTTGTAGTAACAAGTCACTTTTCATCACTAAATAACTACGAATTAGTAATAACATAAAACTTTCGATGCTAAATAATGAAAATAAAATAAGTAGCCACATTAGTGACGGATTAGAGACAAAGAGAAAAATTTGTTTCTATATTTTGGCGCTAAATAGTAGCGTCTTTATTTTTGTGATAAAATTAGCGACATAAAAAGTGGAAAAAATTTACATTGTATAAACCGATAAAGTAATAAAATAATTGTCACTAGAATTATTTTATCACTTTTAAGGATGTATTAAAAATTATTGTAATAGAAAATGGCATTTTGAGCTATTTATTCTTTAATTATTAAGGAAATAATTAGCAACGGATATAAGTTCTATTGTGGAATCCATCACAACCACCAATTAAATATTTGGGAAAATCATTTATTTTTTTTTCTTCCAAAACATTGCGGAATCTGCCTCTTTCCAAGACACAAACCTTTTTTTTTTCTTAATTGAGAAAAGGGAATCTCGCAATTGAAGCACTTCTTTTGCAATCTCTCAATTAAAGCTAGGTTATATATTTAAATTTAGAGGTAAGATTCTAAATCTCTCAATGTGAGTTGGTGAGATTGAAATTGATAAGCAGATTGAGCAAAATAATTAATGTCGAACTTAAAAATCAGTTATAAATGATAGTGTTAGAATTGTTTACCCTTTTTAATTACACAAAAGATCAAAATATTATGTTAACTTATTTAACTGGTCTAATTATTGATTTTTTAACCAAACTGGGAACTAGATTTTTTGCCCGATTCCCATATCTGAAGAATGAAGATAGCTAGGAGAAGGTCAAGGAAGAAAGAAAGGGTGATTATTATGGTTTTAAACATTGTTTGGTTGGTCGTACAAATTTATTTTTTCTCAGAATTTCTCTTTGTAGGGTTTGTGTATTTTTTGTTGCATGTTCAATTTTTTATCTTAAATTTCTCTAATAGAATTTCTCTTTGTGGGGTTTAATTTTTTTACTTTTTGTGTAGACTGATTAGGTAAGGTTCCTATTTAGCCTGTTGTATGTTCAAAAAGTAAAAAATAACAACTTGCGCACCTCAGCGAGCCATCCTTTTTGCGCACAAATAACACTGGTGCTCCCCAGGGGGACATACTAGGCCTTATGAATCCCTTCTCTAGCAAATCTTTCAATTGCTCTTTCAATTCTCGCAATTCTGCTGGGCCCATTCTATATGGAGGAATGGAGATTGGTTGGGTGCCTGGTATTACATCAATACCAAACTCTACTTCTCGTTCAGGAGGCAAACCTGGAAGATCTTCAGGGAATACATCAGGAAATTCATTTACCACTGGTATAATGTGAAGATCTGCTGATTCCGATTCCGTATTCTTTACTCTAACTAAATGACATATGGATCCCTTGGAAATCATTTTTCTCGCTTTGAAATAAGAAATAAATCTACCTCTTGGTGCGCCAATCTTACCTTGCCATTCAATAACTGCTTCATCAGAAAAATGTAAATACATCTTTTTCGTGCAACAGTCAATTTTGGCGTAACAAGACGCCAACCAATCCATACCCATTATAACATCAAAATCTACCATTTCTAGTTCCACAAGATTGGCCATCGTGTCTCGACCACACACAGTTACTACATAATCTTTATAAACTCTTCTAGCAATAATAGATTCCCCAACCGGGGTAGACACTTCCAACGGTTTATCTAACAATTCGGGGGTCCTTTTGAACTTTCCAGCAACCAAAGGAGTAACATATGATAATGTAGAACAGGGATCAATTAGAGCATATACATCAAATGAAAATATGGACAACGTACCCGTAACCACATCTGGGGAAGTCTCTAGATTCTGTTGATCCGCTAAAGCATAAATGCGATTCTGAGTCCCGCTGGAACTGGTGACTCTTTTTTCATTGCTAGCGTGACCCGCAGGTCATGCACCCCTAGAAGAATAAGATACCGGTGACGATGATGCAACAGCTGATCCCAAAGGTCGTGCTATGCCACCTGCGCCCCTTCGTGGGCATTCTCTCATCATATGCCCCGTCATACCGCATCAATAACAAACATTTGTTCCCATTCGACATACGCCCATATGATGCCTTCCATATTTATTGCATGGCTCTCGAGGAGGTCTCGATTGGCTCATATTCCCTTGCCCATGATAACCCACAGATCGCGAACTATGACCCTCACTTATTTGCCCAAATTGACTGCCTCTGAACCCCTGATGCTGTGGTGGAGCACTAGCTGCAGAATAAGAAAATAATGGCCTAGGTGGTCTAACAGAAAATTGAGGTCTAAAACCTCCATGTGGCGCCATAAAATGCCCTGTAGATCTGGCCCTCTTAGAAGATCCGCTTTCAAATTCCTGTGTTCTTCTTCTTTGCCTCTGATCTTCCATTTTCTGTGCAAATGCTTGGATCCTAGCAATATCCATATCTTTATTTAGTGCAGCAATAGTACAATCCCTAACCAAATACGGATCCAATCCATTCACATACTGATGAACTCTGTCATCCATAGTAGCTATAACATTAGGAGCATATCTGGACAAGGAATTAAATCGAAGACTATACTCCCTCACACTTGTATTACCCTGCCGAAGATTTAAGAACTGATCCGCACGGGCCTGACGAGTCTCATATGGAAGATAATGATCAATAAATGCCTCTTTGAACTCTTTCCAAGTAGCTGGGGGTGCATCAATGCCCCTTGACCGTTTCCAGTCTTCATACTAATATATAGCCTCACCTTTGAATCTATACGCGGCTAACTCCACTGTCTCTCTGCCCGATACATGTATCACCTCTAGGGCCCTTTGGATCTGATCAATAAAGTCCTGCGGATCTTCATTAAGATCGGATCCGGTAAAAGTAGGCGGATCCATTTTAAGAAAATCTTGCGTCCGAAGACTAGCCGCCCTATCAGTACCGCTAGAACCCGCGGCAGGAATAGCTTGCCCTTGGACTTGCCCAGCAACTATACGAGTCAAAAGTTGTACTGCATTTCTAAGATCTTGATCAACAACATTAATAGGTGGCTCCGGGGATATAGTTCTCCTCCCCCTTATTTCTTCCGGACTGGGGGAAGTTTCTGATGCATGCTCAGCTGGAGCCTCACTTTGATTAACTGGTATAGTGGGTGACTTACTAGTCCCCTCTCCGGCAGCCACATCTACTTGGTTACCGGTATTCTTGCTTCTGGTAACCGGCATCATTACTATAATAAGAGAAACAAACTGATTCAGTGGTCAACTATGACTTCATATACAATATAAGCTCTATCGCACGATCTAAGACATGAAGAAAAGAAACAATTCCTAAATGTCCATAGCCTCCTGTTTATAGATATGGTGCACAACACACCGATAAAAAGGACTCTACGTAGACACGGCTTTGTAGACTCACTAGGACGAACCGCTCTGATACCACTTTTGTCACGCCCCAAAATCCCATCGGGCCGGACTGGCCCCCAAATCCGAGAAGGCCCGGGAGAACCCGTTCAAATACCTGTACCTTCACTTACATTCACCAAAAATTTGGGCAGCACTTCGTTACATATAGAAGGGTCTAATTTCCTGTATCAGCACAACACGCACAAATATATATATATATATATATATATATATAATACTTGGCCGTCGGGGTCACCACATATACAAATATAACATCACTATATAAACTCCCATGACTTGACCCTTCCTTATGTCTATAAAGCCTCTAGGACACATATACATAACATAACTAGGGTTGGGACAAACCTCCGCCCACACATGACTCCTTTACAATAACAAAACATAAGGAACCGACTCGGAAAGCTCTGAAGTAAACTGGAGCTCACCAACAATAGTTGTACGACCCGACTCCTATCTATGCTGTGAATAAGCTGAAGTACCTGTGCTTGCAGCATGAAATGCAAGTCCCTCGTGAGGGACGCCAGTACGAAATATGTACTGAGTATGTAAAGCTGTAGATAATCATATGTGATATGGGGGATCAAGAAAATCATACACATGTGAATAAATCATAATAGAAGTGAACCACACTTCATAAACACTTTTAGGATCATGTACATTATCATTAATATGAACTGGGTTCTTGGATTCAAACACATTTGTGGAACGGTATATATTCGTTCATTTCATTCTTTACAATTATCATTCGCCATTACCTCCTCCTCCCGAACCTCCAACCACCTAACAATAATCAATACTATACCGTACTGTGACCATTAGGCTGCCTCCAGTACATATCAATTGGGATCGACCCATGCTAGGCTTATGACCCTGGGATACCACCCACACGTATATCAAGTAACACACATAAGAAATCTTTTCAATAACTTAGTTCAAAAGCTTTTGAGATTATTACATTAGTGTTCATGCCAATATAGTACCTTTGGAACAATGATACATCAATAGGAATCAAGTAATAGACCTTCTATACAATAACGATGTAATAAAGACTCATTAGTACATCAACAATGTGTTTCAGAATCATCAATATCACAACAATGAAATAGGAGCCTTTTGGTATATCAATGAAATATTTTGATACTTTCTAAAATGGAAACAACTTCATTGGTAATGTTGAACAATACATGTGTTTGGACAACCTTGGAATCTTACTTGATGGAACATTGGTGTTTTCATGCCAAAGAACATCATTAGAGTATGCTTTACATACCTAGTTATAGATTCGGACACCAATTCGACACAACTTCCCGCCTTTACAAATCACTTATCTACAATGAAATATGTGGCATCTAGTATTAGCAACCCAACACCACAATTCTCTTCCATAATTCCATACAACCAATATTTGTAAAACATTCCAAAAACCAACTTGATCAATAGGTTTATGTGTATATATATATATAATCATCATTTCAATACCACATCATCACACCAAATCCCTTCACAATTCAACATAATCCAACCATGCACAAGAATAATACAACATCATTTCCAATCATCTTTCAACAACAATCAAATAACATACTTCTTATGCTCACATGCATATATATATATATATACATATCCATATAAATAACACCAACATAATTTACATCCTTACCATAAAATGACCCTTTTGATTTTGAATTCCTGTTGGTACAAATAAGGGGTGCTTCTCGAAGCCCTCGAGATGGTGAACACAACTACAGAATTAATTTGGATTTTCTACGGTTGAATCACAAGATAATTGGTGTTGAAATTAGGCTAGGGTTTCTTATTTCCAATAATATGATGATAATTGATGGATATAAGACCAATTATATCTATATAATGACCAATTTTCGTCCAAGAGGTGATGGAAAATGACCATATTGCCCTTAAAAATTTAAGTAAATCCGAATCTGTCCATGGTGGACTGTTTTGACAGGCTAAAGTAAATCAGCCATAACTCTTTGCTCCGATATCGTATTTGGGTGAAATTGGTATTGTTGGATGGATAATTCAAAGGTATTTCATTTCATATAAAGTAGGCCACCCAGTTCGTCCTGTACAAGGAGTTATGATCGTTTGAAGTTGACCCTAAAAATCTGTTTTGAGAGGCTGAAGTAAAACGAGTATAACTCCTTACTCAGATGTTGGATTTGTATGAAACCAATTGCATTGGAAATAAGACTCAAAGATCTTTATTTTGATAGGTGGTATCTATCCCATTTCATTATATTGAGGGAGTTATGATCGTTCAAAGTTGACCCAAAAAACTGGCAGGCCTCAGTAGTTTGAATTTCCTGCACATTTACTGTTCACAATTATCCCGGCCTCCGTTTTATAGTTTCGAACGTGCTTGATTATATCCAAAACTTATTCGTTTTTGGAAATCTTTATATCATTGGAAATATTATTCAATAAACTTCATATGGAACCATCGACGGGCAAATTCCGGTATAAATAAAGTCGATTCCCATACACATATAATCAAACTATACACGTGAAACCATCTCAAAATAATCAATACTCATACTTAAACTCATATATACCTAACTTAGGATCAATACATATACTCCAACACATATAACCATGGCTAATGCACATAATTAAGTATGGGGTGTTACATTTTTCGACCATGCTATAATCTAAAGGATTGTGTTTCCTCCATACAATAAGGGAAAGCAAACTTACACATAATACTCCATCTTGATAGCATAGTATATATTGGAAATTCACTGATTGTCCACATCAAAGATGCCCTAGGTTAAAAGTTTTATTTTTTGGATATATAAAAATGCCTCTACACCTGTCTTCCATAAAAAGGTTAATTCATTAATTAGACGTTCTAGATAAATATTAATTTTATATTTAAAATTGTTTGGCCTCAAAACAATGAAAATTAAGAACATATAAACCTTTTTCATGCACATCCCTAGAGGTAAATTGGATAGAATTATAATTACTTGCCACGAAGAGAATTTCCTCCCAGACTGACTGAATGGCTAGAAACCATCAATACATAACTTCAACCTTACATTTCTTAGTTCATCGGCCAAAAAATAAGTTTCATTGAATATCTTCTGATCTGTAGAGTCTGATGGATTACACATTACCCCGTCCTCTTTTATATGTTCATGATGTCATCTCATGTCAGCAGTTGTAGAATGGGATGCATATAATTTGTTCAATCTAGGAATCAAAGAAAAATAATACATTTTCTTGTAAGGAAATAATTTTCTGTTAGGACAGTCAACATGACGCTTATACCTTTGTTTGCCATAAAATTTACAAGATGTAAGATATTTATCGTCACCCCAATGCAACATACATCCTGATTCACAATAGTTAATTTTTTCAACCAATAAACCCAAGCTATGCACTAGCTTCTTAATCTGCTAATAATTATCAAGCAACAGGTTATCTTCAGGTAAAGCCCTCTTTAAAAAATTTCATCATTTGGTTAAAATCCCTCTGTGCCATAGTATTCTACATTTTAATATTTAATATTCAAGAGACTACTGCAAGTTGTGAGAGATAAAAATTGGGATATAATTTTGCATCAGCAGCTTGCAACAAATCATAAAATTTTTGGGTCTCTAGATTAGGATCCTTCTCTATTGAACTATCATGTTTCTTCTCAATTGAAGGTTCATACAGATGAAATGACTCAGGTTCAATATTTCTATAAGATTTTCAACTCAAACCTAGTCAAAGTTGAAAATAACAACATCCAAAATCATTTAGCGATATAGATTATACATTGTCCAATCTTATCGTTCACATATTTTTCCCCTTAATGTTTCCAAAAAAAAATATTCCTTAACAAATCCATCATGAAGAAGGTGGTATCTAACAGTTTCAATGTTCTTGTATTTAATGTTATGACATTTTTTACATGGACACCTAATGTTGTTACCACTCATACAATTTTATTGAGAACATGCAAACTAGATAAAGTTATTCACACTAGTAATAAATCTAGAGTTTATAGCCCCTCGACAATCCAGCCTGTCATACATCCATCCACACTCTAGATTATTCGTATTCCTATTAATATAGACATAAACAAAATAGTTAGAGTTTTATTTTCTTTTATAATATATACATCTAGGATTATCACTAAAGAGATGAATAAATTAAATATCTTAATAAACTAGAATATATCTTTCTATTTTTAAAAGAAAATAGAATATATCATTCACTCTTTGCTAAATAATTGAGAAATCATAAATAGAACACATCATTCTTTTTTTGGTAAAGAGAACATATCATTCATTTTCCTTCTTAATAAGGGTTGGTTAGCCTGAAGTTTAATTAAAAACAAACAGAAACTTCTAACTTTAATCACCTCAAGTTCCAGCCTTAAATTTTCCATAACAAGAACTTTAGAGAAGCAACTCATAAATTTCAGCAAGTAAAATTCGTCAAATAACTCATAAAATATGACTTTCAATTCACTTTTTACTTTTTGAAAGAAATAGACACTAGTGTATATCACTGTAACCAAGATTTGTAATGCCACTATACGATAATTAATTCAAGTATTATCTTACAAAAATTCTAACATACAAGCATTTTTCAGTCCCCAAATAAAAATATGAGCATTTTTTACCTCAAAATCATAATTGAAAGTTGAAAATAACTAAAACTATCATAACTTAACATATTAAAAAGAATACTTACTGAGAATTTTAAAGTCAAATTTGTTAAGAAAAGCTTCAAAGCCAAATCATTCACCCTCACAAAAAATCTAATCAGGTAAAAAAACTACATAAACCTTTTATAAGAAGAGAAGTAGAAAAAAGAACACAAGAAACTCAAGAAAGAAGCATAAACCATATAGCCAGACATCTGCAGAATTATATTTTCTCTATAACACAATTTCACTGTAGCAGGTCAAAATTATTCTGACAAACAACACTTTATAAAGATATTTGATTGTACTACATTGTTTATGCATCTATTTAAAACGTAATAATTAAAATTTAATATATAAGAATACTTGGCACAAGAATTAAATCTCAAATAAGAGAGGTTGAAGAATATTTAATCATACCTTTAAACTTTAGCAAAACCAACCAAGATTAAGTTGTGTAAGTAGTAAAAGATGGGATTCAAAGAGAAGTTGATGTAAAATGGATACATAGGAATTTCAACACTAGTCATTTACACACTAATATAACAAAATTATAGAGGTTTGATTTTGTTGATTGTTATAAGTCTTTTAGACCATATGGTATACAAAACACACTCCTAAATATTTAAAAATATTGAAATATATATATATAAATCAAAGCTTATAATTGGAATGACAATAGAAATAGCAACAATGATAGCTGATTTTGCTCTTGCAACTACTCCTTCTGCATTTACAATCATAAAAAAGAAAAATACATTTATCAGTTAATCAAGTTAATGAAAAAATCCTAAGGTAAGGTACAAGCAAAGAAAGATAAAGTATCATAATAGCAACACTTTGCCATAGCTAACTTTTGATCCATTGAAGCCAAACTCACAATCTTGGCCATTTTACTATTATATAAAAAAGGAATACGAATAATAGTAATGCTTTATACTTTTGGAAGAAAAAATGATTAGTTTGTGAGAGAAGTAAAATGATCCCACTGAGGTTTGCTTTTTTTTTTTTTTTATTGTTGTTTGACATAATACAATATTATGGCATAAATGTTGTCTGACATATAACTAATAATCAACATCTAGAAGAACTAAGACAATCACAAGTAAGATATGGTGTAATAAATGTTGAATAAAAAATTAAGACATAAGGAAAAAGCTTCCGACAGGAAGATTAGGAAATCATATAATGTCTTCTATAACTAGGATAGTTTTTTTTTAAAATAAGTTTATCTAAACAAAGGCAGAATAAATAACTCTACCAAACTTTGAGTTCAAATCAGTGTGACACAAATGATGTACAAAATCAAACACAAAACACCCCTAAACAATATCAACATTCATAAATAGTCCAAAAATTCATGCATAAGCACTTAAATAGTCCAATACTGAGCGATGGTTAGCTACTCCAACATGGCACTAGTAACTATCCATCTGCAACATTCACAAATCAAACAATTTCATAATTCACACTTCACAATAGTATAGTAGGCTAGAAGAAATACCAAACATAGCTATAAGATAATTTTATCTATTAGATAGCAAACTAAAAATAAATAAATTAACATATTGCAAAAATCAACACATCACATAGCAGCCTAAAGACTAAAATAGTAGAATAGCAAATAGATACAAGAAACATGCAATCAGTAATAACAAGTGTTTTAAAAAATAAATTACGACAAGGATGAATCATCTATGTTTAAGTATGAATTAGATTCCTCTCTTCTTTCATAAGACACCTCTTGAAATCTTTTACAATAGAAAGAGAGAAAACACATTCAGAATTCCATCATAATAAAGTTGTTATTTTTTACTTTTTGAACATACAACAGGCTAAATAGGAACCTTACCTAATCAGTCTACACAAAAAGTAAAAAAATTAAACCCCACAAAGAGAAATTCTATTAGAGAAATTTAAGATAAAAAATTAAACATGCAACAAAAAATACACAAACCCTACAAAGAGAAATTCTGAGAAAAAATAAATTTGTACGACCAACCAAACAATGTTTAAAACCATAATAATCACCCTTTCTTTCTTCCTTGACCTTCTCCTAGCTATCTTCATTCTTCAGATATGGGAATCGGGCAAAAAATCTAGTTCCCAATTTGGTTAAAAAATCAATAATTAGACCAGTTAAATAAGTTAACATAATATTTTGATCTTTTGTGTAATTAAAAAGGGTAAACAATTCTAACACTATCATTTATAACTGATTTTTAAGTTCGACATTAATTATTTTGCTCAATCTGCTTATCAATTTCAATCTCACCAACTCACATTGAGAGATTTAGAATCTTACCTCTAAATTTAATTATATAACCTAGCTTTAATTGAGAGATTGCAAAAGAAGTGCTTCAATTGCGAGATTCCCTTTTCTCAATTAAGAAAAAAAAAGGTTTGTGTTTTGGAAAGAGGCAGATTCCGCAATGTTTTGGAAGAAAAAGAAATAAATGATTTTCCCAAATATTTAATTGGTGGTTGTGATGGATTCCACAATAGAACTTATATCCGTTGCTAATTATTTCCTTAATAATTAAAGAATAAATAGCTCAAAATGCCATTTTCTATTACAATAATTTTTAATACATCCTTAAAAGTGATAAAATAATTCTAGTGACAATTATTTTATTACTTTATCGGTTTCTACAATGTAAATTTTTTCCACTTTTTATGTCGCTAATTTTATCACAAAAATAAAGACGCTACTATTTAGCGCCAAAATATAGAAACAAATTTTTCTCTTTGTCTCTAATCCGTCACTAATGTGGCTACTTATTTTATTTTCATTATTTATCATCGAAAGTTTTATGTTATTACTAATCCGTAGTTATTTAGTGATGAAAAGTGACTTGTTACTACAAACCTGTTGCTAAATGCTATTTTTTGTAGTGCTCTCACTCATAAGTATAGTGTGTTTCACATCCATGAATAAGACTCTACTTAACATGATTTTTAAATACTGTAGGACACTTTAAACCTAATTCACTTATACAAGGTTTGTCATGACCCAAGGCTACCCACTAGTTGTAACATGGTGTCTAGAGCCATAAGTTACCCTAAGTTAACCCATGGCATAATATGACACTATGAATACTGAAATAACTAATAAAAACTCTATGAAAGATGAACCGAATAATGAAAAATAATCAAAATCATCTACTGTATCTTAATTTAAAACCATAAATCTGAACATCTAATTGTATATTTAGAAGTCTCTACTAAGATGAGTTGGTGGGATAAGTCTCCAACTAACTCTAACTATCTAAAAATTGAAAGGATATAAATTAAAGATACTAATAATTAACCCTCAAATGATTAGAACTCACCAATGTATTGCCGTTAATGCAGTAGGAGATTGTATTATGTACGATCTAGATGCTAACATTAGAACCTATATTATAAGACAATATAGTGTAAATAAAAATATGTGATCACTCCTTTGAATGTATTGAGTACGTGAGATAAGAAATAAGTGACATACGTTGAACATAATGCATGTAATATGATAAACTAATATAAGATCAAGCAATAAATATATTCCCTATGATATGTTACAGAACTGAATATGAGGTTATGTAACTATCTAAATCTGAACTATGGATTACAAGAACTACTATTAACTCATATACCCCAATCTAAGTTAATTTTGGACCAAATTATAAACCCAAATGGAAGGGTTTTTAGTACCTTGCCAATGGTATTAACACTGACTGAGGTGTATCTATTATGTTGATGTCCAGAAGAACTAAGGTTTCATTCTTGGTATTAAGGGTGACATTTTAGAACCTACAGTGGTGCTATAGTTTTCAAACTTTAGGAGTTTTACTAAAGGTATCAGCCTAATTGATAGGTGATCCTTCATCCCTACACCTGCACGGTGCTAAGTATTACTCCCAATAGAATAACATCTAATAATTGGAATGCTTAGTAATATTAATCTTTATTCTAAGCTTATTTTTCCTTTTTTTGAGAGCAATTCATGTGCTTAATGTGTTAATATTGATCTAAATAAGCATTTAAGTGTCTAAGTATGTGATTACAATGTCCAAAGTATTTTTCGAACAAGTTTGTACTTAAATGAGTCATTTAGAGTTTAAGCCAGAAAACTAGTTTTACTAGCTTTAGCCAGGTGTGTGTCTAATTGGTTCCGTTGGATTATAATGTGTATAATTTATTTCAAATGGTTTAAATTTGTAATTATGAGTCGAATAACTTATTTTTAGTGTTCAAAGTTCAATTTGATTAAGTCAAGAGTCGGAATAATAAGTGAAAGATCATTGCAAATTTGCCATATCTTAGCTCTTGTATTGATTCATTTTTGAGAATATTGTGTTGTTTTGATCCTTAATATGTGGTGTATGATATTGTAGGAGGCTTTGTGAGCTGAATATAGTTATATATTGATGATTTAAAGGCCAAAAATTTATTGGAAATACACTACAAAAGTCACAGGAAAAAGAAGGGACGTTCAACACTTAACCAGATTTTATGATGCAAATTGCAGTGAGTCAACGCGAAGTCGATGCAGCACGTCGTTCGTGTCAAAAAGTATATGGTGTATCAACAAGTGGAAGTTGATGATCTGAGGTGGTTTTATACACTTTTGTATTATTATTCTAAGCTTATTTCGCCTAGTTTTGAGAGAAATTCATGTTTTTAATGTGTTAAACATTCATATCAATAAGGATTTAAGTTTTGAAGTATGTGATTACAAAGTCCAAAGTATTTTTCGAACAAGTTTGTACTTAAATGAGGCATTTAGAGTTGAACCCGAAAAACTAGTTTTAATAGCTTGAGCTAGGTGTGTGTCTGGTTGGTTCCATTGGATTCTAATGTGTTTAATTTATTTCAAATGGTTTCAATGTGTAATTATGAGTGGAATAACTTGTTTGTAATGTGCAAAGTTTAATTTGATTAAGTAAAGAGTTGAAATAATAAGTGGAAGATCATTGCGAATTTGCCTTATCCTAGCTCTTGTTTTGATTCGTTGTTGAGAATATTGTGTTATTTTGATCGTTATTTGTGGTGTATGATATTGTAGAAGTCTTTGTGAGTTGAATACGGTGATATATTGATGATTTAAAAGATAAAAATTCATTGGACATGCACTACAAAAGACATGGAAAAAAGAAGGGAAGTTCAACACTTAACCAGATTTTTTTACTCAAATTCTAGTGAGTCGACGTGTCGCATTGTTCGTGTCAATGCGATCAACATCGTATCGCGTCGCTTATTCATGCATGATAGTCGACCCAGCTAGGAGCATATCTCATTTTCAATATATTTTTTTACATGGTTTGAGGGACACGGATTGCATAAATTGAACAATTTGCAAAACATTGGACACCTGGTTACAAATTCAATACAGTGGTGTCGGTTAGAGCATATTGGGATTATTTTGAAGCGGTGGCTGCTACACGGTTTTTTAGTTTTAATATTTTTAATTAGTCTTTAATTTTTCATATCATGCATTCAATAATTTGGATCGTGATTGTGAATATTATCGACTAAAAACCCTCTTTACGGGGTTAAAGCCAAGAACATGAGTACTATTATTTTTGATTAATTTTAATTGATTTTGCTTATCATATTTGGTTGTTTGTTTATTCTTGTTTTAATTATTTTATAGATCGATCACCCATAAAATACATATATTGTCGACCTGTTGATCTCGGGAGAGGGAATAGGGAGATAGAACATGGGAATAAACAAAGTTTGGGTTTTATTCTTTTATAAAATATAGAATTAAACTTAACATCTAGGACAGGGATGTACTTAGATGCCTTACTTAATTCAAACGTAGTGTGATATCTTTAATTCACTTAATTGGATTAGTACATTGTAACGCCCCGAAAAATGGGTCCCGGAGCGTCACACGGTGCTTGAGGCTACGAGTAGCCCCAAGCTAACCCTTTGAGCCATTTTCACTCAGTTCAACACAAATCAATGGGGTTTCCATAAATAACCCTCAAATATCAACAGAGAAATCATCATCAAAGAATAAAAGAATTTCAGAAAGATAACAAAATAAGACTTATTAGTCAACTCCCAACATCCATACTAGTCTGACAAGCCTCTAAGAAAATCAATAAAACCAGCGAGCCATTGAGACATGCCCCAACTGACTCATACTCAGTTATCAAATGTAAACAATTACATGAAACCAACATCAATCATCACGTCCTCGGAACATGAGGACTCACCACGACAGAGGATGTAGAACAACACACTCAAAGAATCACTGTCGAACCTGGAACTGAGCACCTGAACCTACATTCCGAGAAAATGCAGCCCACATCCGAAGATGTGGGTCAGTACCATGGAAATGGACCGAGTATATGGGGGTGTATGCAGTTTTATAAACTTCATCATCATAAATATTTATAAGAAATATGCAGGATGTATGAAAGACTCACACAGCCTGAAGAAAATCATCATAATCATGAGAGGATGAAATAAGTATAATTACACATGTAAGTCATCATATAATTTGTCAATCACTTTCAGTTCATCAAGAATATAAATTCTCATAATGTAAATATCATTTAAATCTTTCGAAAGAGTAACTTTCACAATTCCACTTTCAAATCACTTCACCGTTCACCATAGACACAAGGAAACACACACACACTAGGAGATCCTATAACCGAAATAAACCATAAGCTACATAGAGTACAACGTACAACCCACGTTGGGGAGAGCCATCCTATCCTTGCCATTGGAGTAGGACTATCGATATCAAATCCACAAAAACTAGTGATCACTATATAAATCAACTTCAGGATCACTCCTACGGGGGCACGTAGTTCTAAGGAAGTAAGGTCACTTTATACCTTCCACTCGGTGCTAAATATTTCTCCCGGAGTTAGCTCATATCATTTCAAAGACAATCCACAATAAAACAATTTCAGTAATATATAAATATATATCGGGAGCCATCATGCTTCCCATCTATCAAAATCAACCACGTTGTGGATTTCTTTCACACTCGAATTCAAAGCAACTCCATTAAGACCAAAAAGTCAAATCATTCCAAATATCTCAAATATTCAACATCAACGTGCTTATAATACACACTTTCTCAATAAAATACAATTTTCAATAGGGATTCACGATCCAAATATCAAAATCATGATAAATATCGTTCAAGATTCATGCTTTATATCTCCACACATGTAAATTCATCTTTTAAAATCATAAACATCAAGATTTCATAATAATCATCATAAGATATGGGTTCATGCTTCAAATTCGTAAAAATCAAATAAAAATCATGCCTTTGTAAAGAAAATTACTTTTGGGCACAAGAACGAAAGAGAGTTCTTGTTGAAAAAACCTACATACCTTGAATGATGAACTTTAGATCGATGTTCATTTTTGAGATGTTAATCGTGCCTTTGAATGATGGTTCTTGGATTTCTTGAACTATGAACTTGGAATCTTGAATAAATTTGCAGAATTAATGGTGAACTTTGGAGGTTCTTGAAGTTAGATGTAGGAGCTTAGGGTTTTCTTTTTGAGAGAATTTGATGAAATATAATATATAATGCTTCTAATAGGCTTTAATATAGGGTTTGAATGGATTTTGGGTGAGGGGGAATGACTTAAACACCCCTAAAAAATCAAATAATTCTCAAATCTGTCTTTTGATGGATTGTTTTGATAGTCTGAAGTAGATCAACCATAACGTTTTACTCCGATATCCAAATTGAATGAAACCAATTTCATTAGAAAGAGGACTCTCATATCTTCCGTTGAAAAATAGTATCTCACCCAGATCATTGTGTATGAGGAGTTATGATCGTTTGAAGTTGACCCAAAAATTTGCTTTTGATAGGCTGAAGTAGATCGACCATAACTTTTTGCTCCGATAGACAAATTGGATGAAACCAATTTCATTGGAAAGAGGACTCGCAGAGATTTCCGTTGATATATAGTTGATCACCTAGAACATTATGTACAAGGAGTTATGATCGTTTAAACTTGGAGCAAACATACGCCAGGCCTCAGTACTTTTTCCTGCACGTTTTACTGTTCACTACTATTCACGGTTCGATCGGAATGTTCATAACTCGTCGCTTGGGTGTCCATTTTGGATGATACACATATCGTTGGAAAGATTATTTGATACTCTACGCAATGGTAGGTCATAATCTAAGACATTCCAAATGAAAAAATTTATAATTCATTCTAGAAGATAGAACCTAACACGTTTACACACAAAATTTCAATAATAAATTTCCCAGGGTATTACATCATCCCCCCTTGGAAACATTCGTCCTCGAATGACGCTAGACATGCCAAGATTAGATAGGGAATAGAGCATACAGCTGAAACCATTCGTTAGACTCATCACCACATCGTTTCTCACTCCGAATGCAACATATAATGCATAAATTCAAGAAACTACAGCTGAACACATAATAAATAACAGCTGAACTACTGCAACTTTTATCAAAAGTGCATGATTTAGGAAAGAGCGATACCTTTGGCTTGATCGGAGTTCGCGGAAAATAGGTGCGGGTACTTGGATCACTTATCCGCCTCAGCTTTCCAAGTTGCACCCTCAACAGATTGGTTTTGCCACAACACCTTGACCAAGGGAACTTCTTTGTTCCTTAGTCTTCGGACACTGAAATAAAGAATCTCAACAGAAATCTCATCAAAAGAAAGATTTTCTTGAATGTCAGCACTCACAGTGGAATCCACTACCACAACATCGCTAATATGCTTTCTAAGCATGGAGACAAAGAATATTCAATGAACAGAGGACAACTCGGAAGGCAACTCGACCTCATAAGCTACCTTACTAACACGACTAAGAATTTTGTAAGGATCCACATAACGGGGACTACGCTTCCCTTTATTTTTGAGTCTCTTTACCCCCCTCATGGGTGAAATTTTTCAGATACACTAGGTCACCAACTTCAAACTAAAGGTCTCTCCTTCTAACATCCGCATATGACTTCTGACGACTCTGCACAGTTTTTAACCTTTCCCTAATCAACTTAACTTCTTCCATAGCCTTAAATACCGAATTAGGACCACTTACAACTGCTTCACCCACCTCGAACCAACCTATGGGTGATCTACACTTTCATACAAGGCTTCAAACGGACCTATGCCAATACTAGAGTGAAAGCTGTTATTATAAGCGAATTCTATCAACGGTAAGTGATCATCCCAACTTCCCTTAAAGTCAAGTGCACAAGCTCTCAACATATCCTCTAAGGTCTGGATGGTCCGCTCAGCCTGACCATCGATCTGCGGATGAAAAGTAGAACTCAAAAGCACTTGGATACCAAGACCCTTTTGAAAAGCTTTCCAAAATTGTGAAGTGAACTGAGTACCCCTATCTGAAATGATAGACAAGGGAACTCCATACAGTCTAACTAGCTCTCGAATATACAATCTAGTGTAATCCGCAGTAGTATATGAAGTATGAATAGGCAACAAATGAGAAGACTTAGTCAAACTATCAATCACAACCCAAATAGAATCATGATGGCGTCGAGAAGGAGGTAAACCAATCACGAAGTACATATTTATCTCTTCCTACTTCTAGGTGGGAATACTAAACTCTTGTATCATACCACCAGGTCTTTGGTGTTCAACCTTAACCTGTTGTCATGTTGCACACTTAGCTGCAAACTCTGCTATATCTTTCTTCATACCAATCCACCAATAGATTTCCTGCAAGTCTCGGTACATCTTGGTGGCACCGGGATGAATAGAATATCACGCCCCGTGCGCTTCAGCCATAATCCTCTGTCTCAGATCATCAACATTCGAAACACACAATCTACCTTGCAATCTCAATGCACCATCTCCCCCTTGGGATAAAACCTCTACTTTTTGGTCCTTGACTGACTCCTTCAGTCTAACCAAACTAGCATCTAAGTATTGTTTTTCCTTCACTTCCAAAACCAAGGAGGATTCGGAACTACTCTGAACCCCTATACGACCTTCACCAGAGTCAAACAACCTAACCCCAATCTAGTCAAATGATGTACATCACGAGCCAACTCTTTCTTACCTTCTACCATATGCGAAACACTACCCATAAACACTTTACTTAGGGAATCCGCCACAACATTGGCCTTGCCCGGATGGTACAACACACTCATATCATAGTCCTTTAACAATTCTAACCATCGTCTCTGCCTAAGATTCAATTCACTCTGGTAAACACATACTCAAGACTCTTATGATTAGTGAAAACATCAACATGGACACCATACAAATAGTGTCTCCAGATTTTCAAAGTAAACACAATAGCAGCCAACTCAAGGTCATGGGTGAGGTAATTTTTCTCATGGGGTTTCAACTGTCTAGAAGCATAAGCTATCACCTTACCCTTCTGTATCAATACGCAACCCAACCTAACTCTTAAAGCATCACAGTACACCACAAAACCATTAACACCATCAGGCAAAGTCAAAAACAGGGGCTGAAGTGAGTCAGGTTTTCAACTCCTGAAAACTCTTCTCACAAGATTCGGACCACAAGAACTTCACTTTCTTTTGGGTCAACCAAGTCATAGAAGATGCTATAGAGGAGAAACCCTAAAAAAATGGCGGTAATAGCCAGCTAAACCCAAGAAACATTGAATATCAGTCAGAGAAATAGGCCTAGGCCAATTTCTAACAACTTTGGTCTTTTGGGGATCAACTCTAATACCCTTGGAAGAAATAATATGACCCAGAAAAGCAACTGACCATAGCAAAAATGCACACTTATTGAACTTGGGAAATAACTTGTGATCTCTAAGGGTTTGCAAGACAGTTCGGAGATGATCAGAATGTTCATCCTCACTACGGGAGTACACCAGTATATCATCGATGAAACCTATGACAAACATATCTAGATTTGCTCTGAACACTCAATTCATGAGGTCTATGAAAGCTTCTAGGGCATTAGTTAACCCAAAAGACATAACAAGAAACTCAAAATGGCCATAACGAGTTCAGAAAGCAGTTTTTGGGATGTCACACTCCCTAACTTTGAGTTGATGATAGCCAGAACGAAGGTCTATCTTTGAGAAATAACTTGCACCTTGCAATTTTTCAAACAAATCATCTATTCTCGAAAGGAGGTACTTATTTTTTATGGTGACTTTATTCAGTTGGCGGTAATCAATGCACATACACAAAGAGCCATCTTTCTTTCTCACAAACAACACTGGAGCACCCCAAGGAGAAACACTGGGCCTTATGAAACCCTTATCTAGTAGATCTTTGAGTTGCTCTTTCAACTCCTTAAGTTCTGCAGGGGCATTACGGTAAGAAAAAATAGAAATGGGTTGAGTATCGGGAAGAAGGTCAATCCCGAACTTTACCTCTCTATCAGGAGGTATCCCTGGGAGATCATCTAGAAAGACATTAGAAAACTCAGTGATGACTTTAACAGACTGGAGAGTTGGAGTCTCAGACTTAGTATCTTTGAATCTAACCAAATGGTAAATACACCCCTTGGAAATAAGCTTTCTAGCTTTGAGGTAAGAGATAAAATGACTCTTGGGTGACATAGAATTCCCAGACCATCATTATTTCTTCTCGCTCAACATGGAGGCATATTTCTGAAAAAGGAGAGCATGAATCAATAGCAGAGAGAGACACTTTAAGCACGATAGACTTCTAAAAGAAAGAATCACACTTTTTCCTAAAATGTCTTGTAGCCTCTTGCTCATAGATGTGGCGCGCTACACACCGATGATCAAGACTCTACTTAACGCGGCTTGTCAGAATCCCTAGGACACCTTAAAACCTTAGTCTCTGATACCAAGTTTGTAACGCCCCAGAAAATAGGTTCCAAAGCATCACACAATGCTTGAGGCTACGAGTAGCCCCAAGCTAACCCTTTGAGCCATTTTCATTAAGTCCAACACAAATCAATGAGGTTTCCATAAATAACCCTCAAATATCAACAGAGAAATCATCATTCAAGAATAAAATAAGTATAGAAAGATAACAAAATACGACTTATTATTCAACTCCCAACATCTATACTAGTCTGACAAGCCTCTAAGAAAATTAATAAAACCAGTGAGCCATTGAGACATGCCCCAACTGACTCTTACTCAGTTATCAAATATAAAAAATTCTGTAAAACTAACATCAGACATCATATCCTCAGAACATGAGGACTCACCATGATAGAGGATATAGAACAACATGCCTGAAGAATCACTGTCGAACCTGGAACTGAGCACCTGAACCTATATTTCGAGAAAATGTAGCCCACATTCGATGATGTGGGTCAGTACCATGGAAATGGACCGAGTATATGGGGGTGTATACAGTTTTATAAACATCATCATCATAAATATTTATAAAAAATAGGCCAGGCCTCAGTTCTTTTTCCTGCACATTTTACTGTTCACTACTATTCACAGTTTGATTAGAATGTTCATAACTAGTCGCTCGGGTGTTCATTTTGGATGATCCATATATCGTTGGAACGATTATTCGCTACTCTACACAATGGTGGGTCATAATATAAGACATTCTGCATGAAACAAATTATAATTCATTCTAGAAGATAGTACCCAACACGTTTACGCACAAAATTTCAACGAAAAATTTTCCGGAGTTTTACATTATCCCCTTTAAGCGATGAAGTTTTAATGTCCAAATTATGTAAAATATTAGAGGTTGAAAAACTATGATCATGTAATTAACCCTATGAATCAACAACCAAGATAAGCAAGTTAACGAAGGAAATTCAATAACATAGTTTGGTTGTTCTAAGTGCTTTAACCTTGGTCTTCAATCCATTGATTATCCCAAGGATTTTATTTTTATGCATTATTTATTCTATTTCATTTTAAATTCACAAAATTATAACTCACTTTTTATTTACTATTTCTCAAATATAAAACTAGAATTGGATAATCGACGAATGCAAGTCGCTTAGAGATCAATACTTGGTCTTCCCTGAAGCCAGTTTACTACTTGATAAGATCACGTACATTTGCATTTATGGTTGGGTGCTATCATTTGAGTACATGAGGCCCAGAGGATTGTATAAAGAAATTGAGCTGCCTAAATAGAAGTAGGAAGTAATCAACATGGATTTTATTACTGGCCTTCCTCAGTCTCAGAGTCAATTTGATTTGATTTGGGTCATCATGGATAGAATGACAAAGTCTGCTCACTTTTTTCTAGTGAGGATAAATTTCTTAGCTGAGGACTATACGAGGTTGTACCTCCAAGAGATTTTAAAGTTGCTAAGGATACCTGTTTCTATCATCTGCAATCATGGGATGCAGTTTTCATCTGAATTTTGGTAGTCATTTCAGAAAGGTTTAGGGAGTAAGGTGAGTCTAGTTAATGCTTTTCATCCGTAGTCGGAAGGGCAAGTAGAAAGGAGTATTCAAACATTAAAAGACATGCTTCGTTCTTGTGTGATGGATTATGGTGGTAGTTGGGTTGAGCATTTTCCTCCTGAGGAGTTTGCTTATAACAATAGCTACCACTTTAGCATTAGGATGGATCCATTTGAAGCATTGTATGGTAGGAAGTATAGGTCTTCTATTGGGTGGTTTGAGCTTGGTGAGAAAGATATGTTAGGCCTATATTTGGTTCACAAGGCTATGGATAAGGTAAAGGTGATACGGAATAGGATTAAGGCTTCCCAAAGTCATTAAAAGTCCTATGCGAGCATTAGGAGCAGGGACTTGAAGATTGAGATTAAAGATAGGGAGTTCCTGAAGATGTCTTCCATAAAGGGAGTGATGCAATTTGGGAAAAAAGCGAAGCTCAATCCCCGGTATGTGGGTCCTTATGTGATTTTAAGGAGGGTTGGCAATATTGCCTATGAGTTTGAATTGCCTTCTAGTTTGAACTCCTTTCACCCGGTATTCCATGTTTCTATGTTGAGGAAGTGTATTGGAGATCCATTATAAATTGTGCCTATCAAGGATATTAGTATTTCAGATTACCTATCTTATGAGGAGATCCTAGTTAAGATCTTGGATCATCAGGTTTGTCAGTTGTGGACCAAGGATGTGGCTTTTGTAAAGGTTCTTGGGAGGAACCATAGGGTTGAAGAAGTTACTTGGGAAGCAGAAGAGGACATGTAGTCCAAGTATCCGCATTTATTCCCTTTTCTAAAAATTTGTTCTTGAGGTATGTGTTGATATTAATATATTTATTTTATCTTTTTGTTTTCTAGCATTGGTTAAAGGGAAGTATGATGGAAATTATTTGTTATATTATTCTTGTTCTCACCTTACCCATCATTTGGGGATGAATGTTCCAACTGGAAGAGAATTGAAATACCTTGGATTTTGACCCTTAGAATTTTCCTGAGTTTGAGCATTCTGGACATCATACAACTTGTGCTTACTAGTCGTATGTTGTGTTTAAAGTATAGGGGGTCTTGGTCGTATGATAATCAGTGTGACCTAGGTTTCATTCTATCCAAGGTATGATTGGATATGGTACTAGTCATATGATGATGGTATGAGTTTGGTTATGGACTTTATGATTCTTAGTGTGTCAAGCCCTTGGCAGGTTTCCTAGGGTATGATCTATGGGTACAAATTGTATGATTGGATACGATTTGGTCCTTGTGGTCGTATGTTGGACATGATTGGAGTCTAACATTTTGTCTAAAGTATAAGTTGTGGGTACCACTCATATGTTGTGTGTACGAGTTAGAGGGGTTGTACCCTTCTATGCACCTTTTTCAGCTTTTAAACTGAGGATATTTTATACATTTCCCACCCAAAACCCTTGAGACCCCACATATTAAAACATATTTTAACCTCTCATAACACACTTTGGAAGATCAAAAACACTCTTAAAACACACTTAAAACACTCTCAAATCTCTCCCAAGGCTCTTGGTTCAAGAATGTCTAGTGTTTCTTTAATACAATCAATTTGGGTCTTACAAGGTGGTTTCTCTTTGCTTTCTTTGGTATCTAAGTCATGTTACTTCTCTCTCATTGTTAGTTCAACTAAATTCATATTTCAATGAATGGTTTTCATTATTTAATTATGGGTATTGTTTGATTTTGAATTTTATGTTGGGGTTTTTTGTTGTTAATGGATGAATATTGTTTACCCATGTTTTTCTTATGGTTATCATGTTAAAATTGTGGAATTAAACATGTGTTTTCACATGAATGGTCAACTAGTTCATGGTTTTGGTTTTGGAAACTATATGCCTCAACATGTTCGTTAAAATGCCTATAAGAATGGTTTTGTCACATAGTTTGACTTTTATTAAAGCTATAACATTACATAATATGGTAATGGAACTTAAATTGGTTTGGTTAGTTTTATATGATTTGTAAATACCTTGGTGTCTATGGTTTTGGTTTAATTTGTAATCATGTAAGGTACATGGGAATCCCCTAAGGATTGGCTAATGACATTGCTTGCAAGCTATAGTCAGTATGATGATACCACTTCATGATGCCTTGGTAATTAACTCTAGAATTGGTGGTTTGATTATATGCTAAAAGTTTTAATGGTGCAGTAATGGAAGGTTGTGATAGCTAACTGTAAAGGTATAAGTTCAATGGATGGACATTAGAAACTCATGTTTGTCGACATGAGGGTTGGTTATTGTGACCATATACTTGTGAGGTACATAGGAATCCCCTAAGTTTATACTCATATATAGGTATCATGGAGGTCAAAGGGTACACGAGAATCGCCTACCCCTATAATATCTCTAGTTTATATGGCTAAAGACACTAGGTCCCATTCAGGGGGTAACACTGGACCCATATAGCCGGTGGGTAGTTTTAGGATGGTCAAGCTATACAACCTAGGTAAAAGTTGTAAATGCATGCTAAACCCGGTTCACTGTCCCAGCATGATATATATATATATGTATCTATGTATGTCATTGCATTTGGTTATTTACTTTGTTTTAAATGTTGGAATTATATTATCCTTACTCTTGAGTACATGCTAGTATTCACCCGCTAAATAATCTTCGGATGTTGTATCCCTACAAGATGCAGGAACCGACCATACTACTCCTCCTTCTTAGTAACTTGGATTCAGGGACAACTTTGTGTTAGATTAAACTGGTGAGGTTCCATACTCCGAAAGCTTCCATTTTATGTTATGGTCTTCTCTACATACTTTTGTTATTTCTTAGAATTATGTTTTTGGCTTAGGTTGGGGGCATGTCTTGACCAGATGTTGTTTTATTTTCAGATAGAGGCCTTGTGAGACTACTTTGGGTTGGCATGGGCAGTGTCGGAATTGGTGTCAGCCTTGGCATTGGTATTTATATTGGGGATAACACCGTTTGACTGTATTTGATTTATGATTACTCCATACCATATGTCATAAGATTGAAACTATTCCAACATAGGGTGTAGGGTGGTTATGGTAGGGTATTGTGGGTGGTATCCGGTCTTGGTTGGGCTTGAGGCACCTGACACGACTAGGCTTTAGTTTGGTTCGTGTCATGTGCACTAGCCTAATTTTTATTCCTCTATATTGTATCTCTCCAATAGAGTTGAGGAACTCAAAACTAAGTTATAATAAATACTAAATAGGGTATTTATTCATTTTAGTGATTAATGTTGGGGTGCTCTAGTTTTATTTTTTAAAAAGAAAAATAGTAGCATGAGGATGTGCATTAATTATAGGCAGTTGAGTAAGGTTACATTTAAGAAAATATACCTATTGCCTTATACAGATGATCTCTTTTTCTAGTTATAAGGTGCTTCAGTATTCTACAAATCATATATGTGGTTGGGCTACCATCAACTAAAAATTTGTCCTAAAGAAATGCCCAAGACAACTTTTGGAACTAGGTACGAGCATTATGAATTCCTAGTGATGTCTTATGGGTAGACCAATGCACTGATGGCCTTTATGATATTGATGAATGGTATTTTAAGTCTTTATTAGATTCTTCTTTGATAGTTTCTATTTTTGACATTTTGGTTTACACCAAGAACAAGGAGGAACATATAAGTCATCTACAAATTGTCTTAGGGATTTTTAAGGAGAAAAGGTTGTTTGAAAAATCCTTAAAATGCAAGTTCTGGTTGTACTCAATTGCCTTTTTAAGGAACGTAGTCTCAATAAAGGGGGTGATAGTCGATCTCTAAAAGATTAAGGCAGTTATGAGTTGGGTTTTGGCTAGCT
This sequence comes from Capsicum baccatum var. pendulum, assembly GCA_030864225.1. Classification (NCBI taxonomy): domain Eukaryota; kingdom Viridiplantae; phylum Streptophyta; class Magnoliopsida; order Solanales; family Solanaceae; genus Capsicum; species Capsicum baccatum. The sequence goes on from CM061556.1 coordinate 102,854,502, forward strand.
CTATTATTAAGGTTAAGAGCTTTATGCGGCCTGCTAGTTACTTTTGCAGGTTTGTCAAGAATTATGCTTCTATTGCTACTCACTTGAGAAGGTTGACATATAAGTAGGTGTTATTCGTATGGTTGGATAATTTTAAGGAGTGCTTCCAAAAGCTCTAGACACGTTTGACTATAGCTCCTGTACTTTCATTATTGATTGAAGGTAAAGATTTTATTATGTTTTATAATTCTTCATGCTTGGGTTTTTGTGTTGTGTTGAAGTAGGATAGGAATGTTATTGCTTATACTTTAAGGTATTTGAAATCTCAAGAAAAAATTACCCAACTCATGACCTAGGGTTAGAAGCGGTTGTGTTTGCACTTAAGATTTGGAGACACTATCTTTAAGGGGTTAAGTGTGAGGTATTCACCAACCACCATAACCTGCAACATTGTTCATGAATAGGGATTTGAACTTAAGAAAGTAGAGATGGATGGAGTTGTTGAAAGATTATAATGTGACCATTAAGTATTATCCTGGTAAGGCTAATGTTGTGGTAGATACATTGAGTTGAAAAATAGTATGTATGAGTAGTTTGACCTATTTGAGGGTGTCAAGGAGACAATTGGATAAGGAGTTTCATACTCTAGCATCTCAATTCATGTAGTTTAGTATTTCATAATGGGGTGAAGTGTTGGATAGTGCTGAGGTAAAGTCAACATTCCTTGATAAATCAATACTAAACAGTTTCAGGATGGAAAACTGATTAGAGTTGTGAACAAGGTAGTGGGTGGCGAGGATTAAGACTCTTCACTTGATGTGTATGAGTATTTTGGTTTATAGGGCGAGTATTTGTTCCCCAAAATGGTTATTTGATTCAAAATGTTTTTCCTGAAATTCATGGTTTGTGATGTTCTATTCATTCAGGTAAAACTAAGATGTATCATGACTTGAGGTAGCTTTATTAGTGGTCGATAATGAAAAGGGACATAGTGGAGTATGTACCCTAATGCCACAACCATCAACAAATAAGTACGAGCATTAAAGGCTTATGGTTTTTCTCTAGACAATGTCTATTGTCAAGCAGAAATGGAAAAAGATAGATATGGGCTTCGTGGTAGGTCTTCCTAAGACCTTGGGGAAGCATGCCTCAATTTTGGTAATAGTGGAAAGGTTTACAAAATCAGACCATTTCATTCCACCTATGATGGATTAAAACTTTAAGTAGTTCACCCAGATCTATATCATAGAGCCAGTAAAGATACATAGGGTGAAACTTTCATTATTTTAGATAGAGGTACTCAATACACTTCTAAATATTTTGAAAAGTTGTAGAAATAATTGAACTCCCAACTCACTTTTAGCTCAACCTTCATCCTTAAACCAATGGACAATTTGAGAGGATGATTCAAGTTCTTGAGAACATGTTAAGAGCTTGTTTGATCAGTTTTAGTGGTCATTGGGACAAGTTTATGCCATTGTATGAATTTTTATACAACTACATTTATCACTCAAGCATTGATATAAACCTATTTGGGGCATTCTATTGGCGGAGACGTAGATGGTCCATAGGATGGTTTGAGACTAGTGATGTCAAGCTGTAACACCAGAATTTTTGGTCCTTGAAAGCTTCTGAAATTGTATCCTCACTGTCTTAACTATGACATACCCTGTGAGTCGTATGGAGTCTTAATGATTCATAGGAATCAATTGAAGCCTGACTAATGTGTGTGTCTAAGTTTCCTATTCTTCGTACGAGTGGCTTTGAATAAGTCGTGTAGACTCATTTTGAGTCGTTAAATGCTAATCGAAGCTTAACCAGTGTGATGCTTAATTGTTTTTACCTAGACAATGACTAGACTATTAAAGTCCTAATGATTGAGTACGAGTTGTATGGTACGACTGATAGCCAAGATAGTGTTGGTGCTCATGGATGCTATCCAGATAGTGAGTGGGACCGTACGAGTCGTAAGGTTACCCTATGAATTGCAAGGTCACCCATAGTGACAAAGCGAGTTTTCAGTCTTTTTATTAAGGGCATTTTGGTCAATACCCTTTTTCCCTACTTAGCACCCAATACCATAATACAATAAAAGGGTATATTTCTCATTCATAACTCAATAAAAACACTCTCTAAATTCCCTCAAGTAAGATACTTAGAGTTTCTAGGAAGTTGATCATCTAAGGGCTCAAGGCTTGAATTCTCTCCATAAATCTCGGTATTTTAGACATGTTACTCTTCTCCAACTATTATCTTATGAAAAGCATGGGTTTTACATTGTTTAATTGGATGGTTTTGAATATAGATTTTGATTATGGTTGAGGGTTTTTACATGGTTGATTCTTAAATTATTTTCCCATGATTTATTATGCATTAATTATGCTATATTAACGGTTATGAACTTATGGGGGCATGAGAATGGTGAATAAACTAAGAGGCTATGTTTTTTTTTTAACCCAAATTGATATTTTGAAATTGGAATTGATTTTGAATAATTGTGTTTCATCAATCCAATTGTGTAAATGGCTTTGAATTGTGAAATTGTCACTTGGATTGACTTACCCACCTATGTTATTGTATTGTATGAAATTAATGTTAAACAATAAATATAGATTTTAAAGGCCTCGTTGTCTATGTTTAATTTAATGAACAAAGTGGGTCGAGGCATTCCCCCACACTTGATTTGGTAAACTAAAGGAGGTCGAGGCATTCCTCTATCTTGCTTTAATGAACATGGAGGTTGAGGCATTTCCCCAAGTAAAATATCATTGATATGGCATAGAGATAATCTTGCAAGTGTAAGGGTATGATAATGCCCATGTGTGCCTTAAAGGTTGGTTCATTGATCAATAAATGGATTATGTGAAAATTGTTTTAAATTAGGTTTAATGGGGGTTTTGTAGCTAAGCTATGATAGTGCGGGTCTTGGATGACTTTTACTAGAAACTCTTATTTGTCTACATGAGGTTGGGTCTTAATGACCTGTGTGAATGGTTCACACTATTGATATATATTCATATCTTTGATTGACATGGGGTTGGGGCATTTCTTGGTCTTCCTTAATACCTTCGGTTCATGCGACTAACACACACTGAGGACTTTTAGCAGGGGAACTAAACCCATATAGCCCGTGGGTGCTTATTATGACGGTTGAACTACATAGTCTAGGATAATATTTACATTATACTAAGCCTTGTTCCTTATCCCAACATATTACTTATGTATGTATATGATACTATTTCCATGGTTTTGAATTGGATTTTAACTCGACATTATTTTATCCCCTATCCCTGAGTTACATGCTAGTGGTAACCTACTAATATCTCTGAACACTTTATCCCCAAGCGATGCAGACACTGGAGATATTTTTACATTTCCTACGCAATATTAGGTGGATCAACTCTATTTGTCGATCGTTGGTGGTAAACTAGTGAGCTTCCATTCTCTGAAATACTTGGTAATTTCATTAGTTTCCTTTAATGATCTAGAATTAAAGAATTTACATTATCATTGACATTATCATTGTCATTGTCATTGTTAGAGTTGGGGCATATCCCGATTTAGATTAATTTTAGATATTATTTAGAGTCTTTAAGGATATTGTTGTGGTTGTGTATTGTTGGCTGATATTTTATAAAATTTGAGTTTATATTATTTCTATCTTGTTCTATGTTTGGAAGTAAGTCGTTGCTAGATGTTTTATGTCCTATTTTGTTAGGCGAATACGATATTTAACTGTCCTTCGTTAATTTGAGATACCCGTCACGGATAGGCCCTAGTTTGGGTCATGACAAAGTTGGTATTAGAGCCTAGGTTTGGTGTCATTGGATGTCCACAAAGATGTGTTAAGTAGAGTCTCTTTTATGGGTGTATAGCGCACCACACTCATAAGGGAGGGGCTATGAGGCATTTAGGGATGTTTCCCCTTTTTTTATCTATTTTCTGGCTATAGAGTCTAGGGTCTTGAAGCTCCTCTAATATCCATTTGTTTGCATATTAGATCATACCTTTCTTAAGATTTGATGCTTATGGAAACTTCTCAGTCCCACTTGAGGAAAATTTTGATGTAACCAATCCTACTTATGGGGTTCAGAATAGGTCTTGGTCCCCTTCTGTTGTGGGCTTCCCTTAAATTCCACTAGTCTTCCTAGGGCTCCTCAAGGTAATATGACCAATGTTTAGTTCTGTCGTTCGATTTACTTTCTTATTCAGTTGGTGACCTCTCATCATTCCACTATGAGTGTGAGAGTGATGTTACTACTTCTTCTAAGGTCACTAGAGTTGGCCATTTCATGAGGCTCAAACCTCCGATCATCACTGGTTCCAAGGTTGAGAAAGATCCTCAAAGTTTTTTTAATGAGATAGAAAAGATATTTCATTTAATGCGTGCTTCTAACTTATATTGTGTGGATTTTGTCACATATCAGTTAAAAGATATATCATATCTATGGTATGAGGAATAGGATCAGTCGAGGTGTGATGATAGGGAATTGGCATCTTGGGATGACTTTTCTAGTGCTTTCTTACCGCTTCATTCCTCAAGAGTTGAGGGAGGCAAAGGTTGAGGAGTTCATAAAATTAAGGCAAGGTAGTGTGATAGTGAAGGAGTATGCCTTGATGTTTTACCAGTTGTCCCATTATGCTCAAGAGTTGGTGTCCTCTATGAGAGCTCAGATGAAGAAATTTTATTTTGAGTTGTCCTGTGATTTAGTATTAGAATACAAGGCCGATATATTTAACAAGGACATGGATATTTCTAGGTTGGTGGTGTACATGCAGTAGGTTGAGGAGGAAAAAAAGAAACCAGATAAAATAGGAGAAAGACAGAGTAAGAAGTTTAAGTATTCTCAGCAGGGTAGAGGTCAGCAAAATAGTGGTAAAGATGGCACATAGTGGTATAAGAGGAAGTGTGGGACTTATAGGTCTTATTCCATGGATAGTGCTCCTTATCCTAAGCCATCCAGGGATCACTACTTTTAGAACAACAATTGATTAAAGGTACAAGGTGCCCAATCTCAGGCTAGTGAGGCCAGTCAACTCTATTCCGTCCTTCTTGTAGATTTTATATGGCATTGCACCGTGTATTTTATGACAAGGACAGGAATAAGTGTTTCTAATGTGGCCAGCCTAGACATATTTAAAGAAACTTCCTTCAGGCGAGGTTTCTATAGGCCCAAATAAGGTCCCGGCTACTGTTTTTTCTACTCCCGCACCAAAGGGTGCTACTTTTGGCTCTGGCACTCATCGAAATCCTGTGTATTCTCTTGCCACTCATTAGGATTCTGAGACGTCTCCTAATGTTGTTACCGATATGCTAAAACTTTTTTCTCATGATGTATATTATGTGCTTGATCCTGGGTTTACTCTCTTTTATATGACCCTTATGTGGCAATTCATTTTGGTTTATATCCTGAGTGTATCATGAATTCATTTTCTATTTCTACCCAAGTTGGTGACTCTATTATAGCTAGGAGATTCTATAGGGATTGTGTGGTATCTTTCTGGGATAGGGAGACGCTAGTGGATCTGATAAAGTTAGACATGATAGATTTTTTATGTGATATTGGGGATAGATTGGTTGCACTCATGCTATATGTCTCTTTATTGTCGTACCCATAGGGCTAGTTTCTAATTCTCGAACGAACCAGTGATTAAGTGGGAAGGTAGTTTCCTAGTGCCTATAGGAAGGTTCATTTATTATCTCAGAGCCCAAAAATTAATTTCTAAGGGGTGTCACTACCATTTAGTGATTGTTAAGGATTTTAGATTCAAAGGTCCTTCTTGAAATCTTTCTTTGTGGTCTCTGAGTTTCTCAAGGTATTTCCCGATGATCTTTCTAGTGTTTCTCCCGATAGGAAAATTGATTTTGGGATTGATCTTCTTTTGGACACTCATCCTATCTCTATCCCTCTTTACAGAATAACTCTGACTAAATGGAAAGTACTTATGGATCAATTGAAAGAACTTCTTGATAGAGGTTTTATCTGAGCTAGTGTTTTTTATTTGAGTACTTTGGTGCTTATTATGTGTAAGAAAGATGGGTCCCTTCTAATATGTATAGATTACCGCCAATTAAATATGGACATCGTGAAGAATAAGTATCCTCTTCCTAGGATTGATGACCTCTTTGATAAGCTTTAGGGTTCTAAGTACTTATCCTAGATTGATCTTTGGTCTGGGTAACATTAGTTAAAGATTAAGGAGGTGGATATCTTTAAGACTGACTTGCAAACCCGAATCCGATATGGTAATTTTTAGTATTTTATGATGTCATTTGGTTTGACTAATGCCCCAAAAAAATTCATGAATCTTATAAACTAAGTTTTTTTTCAGTTTCTGGACTGGTTCATCATTTTGTATATTGATGATATTTTGGTATATTGAAAGAGTGAGGCAGAATATGCCGAACACCTCCAAATAGTGTTAAAAACCCTTAAGGAGCAATGATTTTATACTTAATTGTCTAACTGTGAGTTTTGGTTGAATGCTATGACTTATCTGGGTCATGTTGTTTCTAGTGAAAAGATCATGGTGGATCCTCAAAAAGTTGTGGTGGTTAAGAAGTGGCTTAAACCCACGACTCCAACCAATATTCGGAGCTTCTTGGGTTTAGCCGGTTATTATATAAGGTTTGTACAAATTTTCTCATCTATTGCTGCCCCATTGACTAAGTTAACTCAGAAAAGGTAAAGTTCTTATGGTCTGATGCTTGTGATGGTAGTTTCGAGAAGTTAAAGGACAAGTTGACTTTCACTCTGGTTTTGACCTTACTTGAGGGTGCCGATAGTTTTGTTGTTTATTGTGATGCATCCTTTATGGGATGAGGTTGTGTTGATACAACATGGTAAGGTGGTTGCATATGCTTCTAGGCGGTTGAAGGTTTATGAGAAAAACAATCCGATTCATAATTTGGAATTGTTGGCTGTGGTCTTTTCTTTAAATATTTTGCATCATTATTTGTATAATGTTCATGTTGACATATTCTCAGACCATAAGAGTTTGTAGTATGTACTCAAAAGGAGTTGAAGCTTAGGCAAAGAAGATGGCCTGAGTTTCTCAAGGATTATGACATGAGTCTCCATTATCATACAGGTAAAGAAAATGTGGTTGTTGATGTTCTTATCATGTTGTCCATGGTAAGCTTATCTCATATGGATGAGGAGAAGAGAAGTTTGGTGAAGGATATTCACCGTGGCTAATCTTGGAGTCCGTATCTTAGATTTTGAGGATGGTGTTATGGTTGTTCAAGAGGTGGTGAAGTCATCTTTAGGTGTCGATGTTAAGGAGAAGTAGGTTTGGATCCTATCTTGATGCAGATTAAGTATGATATGGGTGACTAGAAAGTTATGGTTTTTGAGATTAGTGGTGATGGTATCTTGCAGTACCAAGGTAGGTTGTGTATTCCTAATGTTGATAAGCTGCGAGAGAGGATCTTGGATGAAGCTCATAAGTCGAGGTATATTGTTCATCCTGGTTCTAAAAATACATACCATAACTTGAAAGAGATCTATTGGTGGAATAACATGAAGAGGGATGTGGCCAATTTTGTGGCCAAGTGAATGGTGTGTCAACAAGTGAAGGTGGAACACCTAAGGCCTAGTGTTTTTCTAAATATATTGAGTTGCCCATGTGGGAATGGAAAGTGATTATTATGGAATTTGTTATCGGTCTACCACAGTCCCGTGGGCAGTTGGATTTGATTTGGGTCATCGTTATATGATAACTAAGTCTGCTCACTTCTTGCTGTGAGGAATAATTTCTCTTCCAAGGATTATGCTAAGTTGTTCATTAAAGAGATAGTTAAGCTAGATCATGCTTGAGTTTCAATCATTTTTGATTGAGGTATGAAGTTCTTGTCTCATTTTCTGCATTCATTCTAGAGAGGTTTGGGAACTAGGGTGAGCCTTAGCGTCACTTTCCACCCTCAAATAGATGGGCAAGTAGAGAGGACTATTCAGACTTTGGAATACATGATAAGGTCTTGTGTGATTGTTTTAGTGGTAGTTTGGTTGACCATTTTCTTCTAATTGAGTTTGCATATAATAAAAGCCATCACTCTTGTATTTGGATGGCTCTATTTGAGGCATTGTGCGGTAGGGGTAAAGGTATCTTATTGGGTGGTTTAAAGTTTGTGAGGTTTGATTGTTTGGCCAAAATTTGGTTCATTAAGCCATGGTTAAGGTGAAAGTAATTTGGTATAGTCTCAGAACCTCTCAGAGTCGTCAAAAGTCCTACATGGATGTAAGGTTAAGGGATTTGGAATTTGATGTATATGATTTGGTGTTCCTGAAAGTACTCCCAAGAAGGGAGTGATGCAGTTTGGATTGAAGGGGAAGTTAATTCCCCGTTATGTTGGCCCATATTGTGTTTTGAGGAGAGTGGGGAAGGTTTCTTATGAATTTGAATTACCTTCTAGTTTGGGTTATATTCATCCGATTTTCCATGTGTCAATGTTGAAGAAGTGCGTGGGTGATACTTCTTTGGTCGTTTCCTTTGAGAGTTTTAGTATCTTGGATTCCTTGTTATATGAGTAAGTCCAGGTGGATATTTTGGATCGGCAAGTTCGCCTATTGCGAACAAAGGACGTGGATTTGGTAAAGGTTCTATGATGGAACAAAAAATATGAAGAAGATACTTGGGAGGCTAAAGAAGACAGGAAGTCCAAATACCTATTCTTGTTTCCCGTTTTGGATAATCATGCTAAAGGTATATGTATTCCTTAACATATTTGTTTTCTGACATTGTTAAAGGAAATTGTGATTTGGTTGATATCTTTGTTTTTGTCTTTGTTAATGGTAAGTGTGGGTGTCCCTCTGTGTCAAATCGTGTTAATAAATCCTTGACCCATCATTCGGGTACGAATGATCCTAAGGGTCGAGAATATAACACCCCAAATTTTAGGTCCTTGAAAGTTTCTAAAATTTTATCCCCACTGTCCTAACTACGACTAATCCTACTAGTCATAAGGATTCTTGATGATTCGTAGGACTCAATCGCAGCCTAACAAATGTGTGTGGCTAATTTTTCTTTTCTCAGCACGAGTAGCTGCCAATAAGTCATGTAGACTCAATATGAGACGTTATGTGCCAATTGTAGCTTAACCAGTGTGATGCCCAATTATTTCTGCCTAGACAATGTGAGTCGTAATGACTGAGTATGAGTCGTATGGTATAACTCATAGCTAAGAGAGTGTTGGTGATCATGGACATTGTTCAGACAATGAGTGGGACCTTATGAGTCGTCACCCGTAGTGACTGGGCGACTATTTTCAGTCTTTTTATTAAGGGCATTCTGGATAATTCCCTTTTCCCTACTTAGTTTCCACGACTATAAATCAATGCAGGGGGTCATTTCTCATTAATAATTCAATAAAAACACTCTCAAAACTCTCTAAATTCCCTCAAGCAAGATACTTAGGGTTTTCAAGAAGTTGATCATCTATGGGCTTAAGGGTTGAATTCTCCTCATAAATCTTGGTATTTTAGTCATGCTACTCCTCCCCAACTATTATTTTATGAAAAACATAGGTTTCACATGGTTTAATTAGATGGTTTTTAATGTGGGTTTGGATTGTGGTTGAGGTATTTGACATGGTTAATTCTTAAATTCTTTTCCCATGATATATTATTCATTGTTTATGTTATGTTAACACCTTTTAACTTTTAAGGTGCATGGAAATGGTGAATAAACTAAGAGGCCATGGTTCTTTTCCCCAAATTGATGTTTTGAAATTGGAATTGATTTTGAATAATTGTGTTCCCTTAACCCTCTTGTGTAAATGGCTTTGAATTGTGAAATTGTCACTTGGATTGACTTACCCACTTATGTTATTTCATTGCCTAAAATGTTAAACAATGAACATGGATTTTAAAGTCCTTGTTGGCTATGTTAGATTTAATGAACAAAGGAGGTTGAGGCATTCCCCCGTACTTGATTTGGTAAACTAATGTAGGTCAAGGCATTCCTCCATATTGCTTTAATGAACAAAGGGGGTCTAGGTATTCTCCTAAGTAAAATAGGATTTTTATGGTATAGAGATAAACTGTCAAGTGTAAAGGTGTAACGATACCCACGTGTTCCTTAACGTTTGGTTCATTGATTAATAAATGGGTTATGTGAAACTTGTTTTAAATAGTTTTTAATGAGGGAGTCATGACCCAAACTAGAGCCTAGCCGTGATGGGTATATCTAGTTTGACGTGGATCGGACATCACTCCCTTCACCTAACCTAACCAACATATCAACCGCAAGTCTTGGATGAATTCTGAACATATAGCAAGATAGTGAAAAGTAAGTCTAACAATAACTCATAAATTATCTATGTCAATTCATCAAACAACATACTAAACCATCTCTCCCAAATCCATAATAATACACAAAGCCTCTAGAAAACCAAAGTGAATAACATGTCAGGACATGCCTCCGACAATAGCCAAAAACAATGTCTAAACCAAGTCTAAGATAAAGAGTAGAAGACCATGAAATGAATGCCTTTGAAGTATGGAGGCTCAACACTTCAATGTCGATCTCACAAACCACTATATCACCTAGGCACTGCATAAGAAAATAAGAAGAAGATCCGGTCCTTATATCGTGTGAGGATACAACGTTTGGAGACAGTTACCAATTGGAGTGGTAGCATTAACTCAGGGATAAGGATTAAAAATGCCATTGTGTAAAACCAAGTCAAACCATCATATGCAACCACAATCATGTACATACATATAATGCTGGGAGAGGGAACAAGGCTTAACATGACCTTTGAAAATAATAACCTGGGCTGTGTAGTACATCCATAATAATCAAGGCACCCACGGGCCATATGGGTTTAGCTCTCCCCTAGCCAGAAGGGCCCCATTGCATATAGCTGCACGAACTAGAGAATATCCATATCCGCATATGCCATTATGGGGGACTCAAACTTCCATTATAATTAAGGTCACTTAGCACCAATATTATATATAATATGGGGGACTCGATCCTCCCATTCATAAATTCATTCATGGAACTCAAACCTCCTGATCATATATACACCCGCACCAGCTAGCACGATTTCTAATGTTAGTCCTTCAAAATTCTCTTTCATGGCCTGGCTACACATCCTGCTTTAAAGACCAATTTAAAACATTATTACACATGCACACAACCATTAGTCCAATTATTTACCAAAGACATCTCGTTTGTATCGCCATACCAACTCCATTTGCAAGCGTACAACATGCCATAACCATTATCATTCGACCTGGGGACTCAAACCCATTGTCTATACAAAGCTGTCAATTAAATTCAAAATTTAGGGACTCAAATCCCATTAGCCATGTAAATCACCATGGTTACCATCCAATTCAACTTATGGCCAACAAGGCCTTTCATGAAGCAATCTACCAATCATTTACATTATTAGGCCAATGTGTTAGTTCATAACACATTTTAATTCAATTTATGGACATTAAGACCTTTACAAAATCATTTATTCTTCATTGACACTCTTATACCAAGCATTAATTCAAAACTCAATTTATCATGTGACAAGATTCTTCTCCTAGGCATTTTCACAAACATATTGAGGGCATACCTTTAGTAAGACCAAAACAAAAGTAAAAACCCTCAAGTTTAAGGTTAACCATGACCCAATTGGTAAACCATAATTATCAAGAACACAAACGTGCAAAACCATCATTAAAATATGTATATTCACTATTTAAACCAAGAGTAAAAAATACTCAAAAATATGCCACAAAACCCTCAACATTGGTTTTCAAAACCACCCTTAATGATTCATAAACAAAGTTTTAAACACATGATTTTCGTGAACTAACAATTAGGGAAGAGTCACATGCCTAATTAACGAAGATTAACCCAAAGAACTTGATTCTTAAGCCTCTAGATGAACACCTTATAGAAACCCTAGCCCAATCTTCAAGAGAGAGTTTAGAGTGGATTTTTTTAGAGTTTTTTGATCCTTTAAAGTGTGTTATAAGAGGGAACAATGTGTTATAATACGTTGGGTCTTAAGGATTTTGGGGTGGGAAATGTCTAGAGTACCCTCAGCTTAAAAGATGAAAAATATACATAAGAGGGTATGATTGGATCCTTCAAGTCGTACCCATATCATATAAGTGGTACCCTCCAATCGTACCTTGATCAGAATATTAGACACCATATTTTTTCCATCAAATGACTCCGTAGCCTAAACTATTCCCATGCCATATAACAAGTACCTTCAAACCATACCCTATAAAGAATCCTCTAGGCTAGACTTTGGACATCATACAGTTTAGCACTATACTTCTCGAACCCTAACATAGGACTAGTATGATGCCTTATCATACCAAGAATATAACTTGTCCAATGTGTCACTGACCAACATATGTCCAAGGACTTCCAACCATATCCACTCCATACGAGTGGTATGATGTAGTCATATGATTCAAAGAATGTTCAACTCTTAGAAAATTTAGCAGGGGTTATGGTTCAGGGTCTTTTATTCTTCCCCCCTTAGGATCATTTGTCCTCGAATGATGGGATGAGGAACTACAAATACGATTAAAATCCAAACATCTCTACTCTTACAAAACATCAAGGAATCACAATCTATCTTTAACATAACATAAAACAAGGATGTAGAGGACAACACATACCTCAAGAACGAGTTTTTGGGATTGGGAACAGTAATGGATACTTTTACTTCATGTCCTAGGCTTCCCAAGTAGCTTCTTTGGACTTTTGGTTCCACCAAAAAACCTTCACCGAATCCACGTGTTTCATTCGCAACCGGAAAAACTGCCAATCCAAGATCCTCACCGAGACCTCCTCATAGGATAAAGAATCTGAAATACCAATGTCCTCCAAAGTGAAAATAGCCGAAGGATCACCCACATATCTCCGCAACATACACATAAGGAATACCTGATGAATAGAACTCATGTTAGATGGAAAATCCAAATTGTATGCAACACTACCAATCCTTCTCAAAACCACATATGGGCAAACATATCGGGTACTAAGTTTCCCCTTCTTCCTAAACCGCATCACTCCTTTCATGAGAGATACCTTTAAGAACACCTATTCTAAAGCCTCATTCTACAAATCCCTTCACCGCACATCCGTATAGGACTTTTGATGACTGTGGGCGGTCATAAGCCTATCCAAAATTACCTTCATCTTTTCCATAGATTGGTGAACCAAATCTGGGCCAAACATTTCTGCTTCACCAACCAGAACAACCCAATAGAATACCTGTACCTCCTACAATACAATTCCTCAAACGTGCCCTACCAATGCTAGAATGATAACTATTGTTATAAGAATATTCAATCAAAGGAAAATGGTCGTACCAACTACCAATATTGTCAAACACATAGGATTGTAATATATCTTCTAAGGTATGAATAGTTCTTTTACCTTACCCATCCGACTGCGGGTGAAAAGCCATACTAAGACTCACTTTGGTCCCAAACCACGTTAAAAAGAATGCCAGAAATGCGATGAGAATTGGTTACCATGATCAGAGACAATTGAGGCAGGAGCACCATGCTACTTTACAAGATCTTGAAGATACAACATAGTATAATCCTTAGCAGAAAAACTAGCCCTCACGGGCAAGAAGTGAGCGGACTTAGTCATCCTATCTACGATGACCCAAATGGAGTGACACAAATTTCGTGATCGCAGATGGCCGATAAGAAAATCCATATTAATTAGCTTCCACTTCCACACTGGTAACTCAATCTCTTGAAGCCACCCACTGGGCCTCAAGTGCTCCACCTTCACTTGTTGACATACCATATATTATCAACATAGTCGGCCATATCCTATTTCATACCATTCCACCAATACATCTCCTTGAGATTATGGTACATCTTTGTTGAATCGGGATAAACTATATATAGTGACTTATGGGCCTCAGCAAAAATCCTATCTCATTAACCATCCGCACCCGAGACACATAACCTCCCTTGGTACCTCAAGATACTATCTCCACTGATGTTGAAGACCATAGCCTTTTGCCTACCCACATCATCCTTAATATTTATCAAAAGAGGATCTAAGACTTGTTTCTCCTTTATATTCGAGCCAACAGATGACTGTGAAACCTATTTCACAACCACACCAATATTCTTGGAGTCCACGAGATGAACTTCAAGGTTAACCAAATGGTGAATATCCTTTAACGGCTCCCACTTATCTTTATCCACATGTGTTAAGCTACCCATTGATAACTTGCTAAGAGCATAAGCAACCACATTAGCTTTACTTGGGTGGTAGTGAAGACTCATATCATAATCCTTGAGAATCTCAAGACATCTCCTTTGCCCAAGGTTAAGCTCTTTCAGAGTGAACACATACTGTAGGCTCTTACGATCGAAAAAAATGTAAATATGCACCCCGTAAAGATAGTGACACCATATTTTCAATGCGAACACCCCAACTAATATTTCTAAATCATGATCAGATAGTTCCTCTCATGAACCTTTAACTATCTAGAGGCATAGGCACCCACTTACTATGCTGCATCAACATATTACCTAAAGAAACTCGAGACATATCACAATAGACCACAAAGCCTTTAGTACCCTCAGGTAGAGTCAAGACCATAATTAAAGTGAACTTATCCTTTAACTTCTCAAAGTCACCCTCGCAAACATCAGAGCACGAGAGCCTTACCTTCTTTTGAGTCAATTTTGTTAATGGAGTTGTAATAGAAGAAAAACTCTCCACGAACCTCCTATAATCCTTGGTGAAACCCAAGATAGAACCAATATGACCCAAAAAGTTATGACATTCAACCAGAACTAACATTTAAAGAACTTAGAATGCAACTGTTGATCTCTTAAGGTTTGCAACATAAGATGAAGGTGATTGGCATGATCCACCTCGCTCTTAGAGTACACTAAGAAGTCATCAATGAATACAATGATGAACAAATATAGAAACTGATAAAAACACTATTCATCAAATCCATAAATGTCGCCAGGGCATTGGTTAACCCAAAAGATATAACCAAAAACTCAAAATACCCATATAGGGTACGATAAGTTATCTTAGGGATATCCACCTCCCTAATCTTTAATAGATGATACCCGAACCAAAAAACAATATTAGAAAAGAATTTGGCACACTAAACCTAATCAAAGAGATCATCAATTCTTGGAAGGGGATACTTGTTCTTCACTGTTACTTTATTTAATTATCGGTAATCAATACACACCCGAAAGGAACCATCCCTTTTACGCATGAACAACACTAGTACACCCTATGGTGACATACTAGGATAGATGAAACCCTTGTATAATAGATCCTTTAGTTGCTCCTTGAGTTATTTCAACTCTATCGGAGCCAATTTATATTGGGGAAGAGTAATTGGATGAGTGTTCGAAATGGGATCAATACCAAAATCAATATCCCCATGGGGAGGGACATCGGGAAGGTCATCAGGGAAGACCTCAACAAACTTATTTACCACAGGAACTGAATGCAAAGAAGGACCTTCTAAGTTAGAATCTTTAACCTGGACAAGCTGATAGAGACACCCCTTGGAAATTAATCTCTGGGCTCTAAGATATGATATAAACCTTTCTTTAGGAAATAGGGAATCACCTTCCCACTCAACAATTGGCTCATTAAGGAAATTGAACACGGTCTTACGAGTTCAAAAATCTAAGGTAGCATAGAAAGAGGTAACTAGTCCATTCTCAGAATAATATCAAAATCAACCATGTCAACTCTATTAAGTCCACCAAAGTTTTTCTACTACCAACATCTACCACACAACCCAATGTAGACTCTTCTAACAACTTTAGAGTCTCCTACCGAGGTAGAAATAGAAAAACGGCTCGACAGACACTCAATACCAAAAACAAAATACACAACCACAAATGAGGTCACATAAGAGAAAGATAGTATCCCAAATCAATTAAATTGTATATATCATGGGAAAAGAGTTTCAACATACCTGTAACAACATCTGGAGACTCCTCAAACTCCTAATGATAGTGAGAAAATAAAGGCGGATCTGACCAGTATTGGAGCCAGAGGTAGCGCCCTTCCGTGTAGGAGACAAAGAAAAGGCAACAAAAATCTTATTTTACCCAAAATCAACTCTAGAGGGACAATCTTGCTTTATATGAACAATCTAACCATAAATAAAATATCAATTCCTCCCCTTCTCATACTGACCACAATGATGTTAACCACAATATCTACAAAGATGATATGATGTTGCTGATTGGGCCCTACTGGCTAGAGATTGGGCACCTTATGCCCTAGAAGAATCACCATCCTTAAAATGTATATCTCCTAATGGATTTGGGTACGGATCACTAGTCGTTGAATAGGAGTTAGGACTCCCCCAACTCTATTTTGAAAAATGTGACCTCTTACTCTGCCACTTATGAATCTCAACCTATTTCTTCTTCTCCTCTTTGCCTTGTTATATATACATAACCAATCTGGAGATGTCTATGTCCTTGATCAACAAGGCAACCTTTCTCTCAAGGATCAACTCACAAGATAATCTCGAAGTAAACTTTCTTATTTGGGCCCTTATATCAGATACCAATTCAGGAGCATATCAAGAGAATTGATGGAATTTCAAGTCATACACCTTGTGTATCATCCTTTCTTTCTTCCATTAGACTGCTCCCACTCCTCATACAATTAGTACATCACATATTTCGATTAGTAGGTTGAAAACTCAATACTTTTCTATTTCAAAGCATGATATCTTCTCCATCTTATCAATAAAGCTTTGAGCATCCTCCTCAACCTTTGCACCCATAAACATTGAGGGATGTAACCTTATGAATTAGCCAACTCTAATAGCCTCGGATGAACCTATAGCAACACTAGCAAAGCCAAACTATTGATATGAGATATCACCAACTGAGTTAATATGGTAATAGAGCAACAAAACTCAGCATTACTAACCTCCTCGGGAGGCGACTGAGTATGAGTGTCACCCCCAAGGATATTTAGATATAGTGACCTTTAACCGAGTCTGGACCCCAAGAGTTGGATAAGCTCTATCTACATTGTCCTTAAATAGGAAAAAAGAGTTTGTATGAATATCAGATCATCTTGGAGTCATGATCTGAAAGATAAGCAAACAAAAATCAGAAGAATCCACGACCTTAGACTTTATAGCTCTAAAATAAGACAACAACAAAGAAAAACATTCCAAAATATCTCATAGCCTATCTCCTATAAGTGTGGTATGCTACACACCCTTAAAGGAGACTATACTTAACACGGCTTTGTGAACACCCAATTTACCATAAACATAAGCTCTGGTACCAACTTTATCATGACCTGACCAGGGCCTTAACATTGCAGGTATGTATTATCCTAGGTGGACCCAAAAGTGTCGGATGAATTTTGAACATATAACATAATACCAAAAAGTAAGTCTAATAATAACTTATAAAGTATCTAAGTCAATCCCTCAAAAAACATAGTAAACCATCACACCCAAGTCCATAGTAATCCACAAAGACTCTACAAAATTGAAGTCAATTATATATCGAGGTTATGCCCCTGCAAATAGCCAAAATAATGTCTAAACCAAGACTAAGTTAAAGAGTAAAAGACAACAAAATGAATGCCTTCCGAAGTATGAAAGATCACCACTGGATTATCTGGTCACTATACAAAAAAAGAAGAAGAAGCTGCAGTCCCTGTATTACTTGGGGATACAACGTTTAGAGATGCTTAGCAGTTGGAGAACTAGCATCTAACTCAGGGATAAGGATAAAATAATTCCACTATGTAAAACTAAGCCAAAATATCATACACAATCATTAATATGTATACATATAGTGCTAAGAGAGGGAATAAGGATTAGTATAAACTTTGGAAAAATTAACTTGGGCTCTGTAGCATAAATTTCATAATCAACGCACTCACGGTATATATGGATCCATTCCTACCCTAGCTAGAAGGGATCAGGGTGTGTAGTCAAGCGAATAAGAGAATATCCATATCCATATATGCCATTATAGGGGACTCAAACCTCCCAGCATAATCTAGATGACCTAACACCAATATATATAATATGTGGGACTCAAACCTCCTATTCATTTATTCATTCGGGGGACTTGAACCTTCTAGTCATATAGACACCTGCACCGGCTCATGCAATTTTTAATGTTAGTCCTTCGTACTCAACTTTTATGGCTTGGCACCATATCCTACTTTAAAGCCCAGTTTAAAACATTCTTACACATGCACACAACTATTAGTCCAATTAATTACCAAAGGTATCTTGTTGGTATCGTCATACCAACACCACTTACAAACGTACACCATGCCATAACCATTATCATTCGACCTAGGGGATCAAACCCGTTGTCTAAACAAAGCCATTAATTTAGTTCAACATTTAGGGAATAGAACCTATTTAGCCATTTAAACCACCAAGGTTACCATCAATTAATCATATGGCGAACAAAGCCTTTCATGAAGCCATTTACGAATCATTTAAATTATTAGGCCAATCCTGTAGTTCAAAGCATATTTTTACAAAATTATTTATTTTTCATTGACATTCTTATATCAACTATTAGTTCAAAATCCAATTCATCAAGTGACAATATTCTTCTCCTAGGAATTTTCACAAACACAATTGAGGGGATACCTTTACTAAGACCCAAACCAAAGTATAAACCATCAAGTTAAGGTTTAACTATGACCCAATTGTTAAACCATAATTATCAAGCACCCACACATGCAAAACCATTATTCAAATATGTATATTCACAATTTAAACTAAGAGTAAACAATACTCAATAATATGCAACAAAACTGTCAATATTTGTTTTAAAAAAAATCATAATGGTTCATAAACAAAGTTTTAAACACATGATTTTTATGAACTAACAATGAGTGAAGAGTCACATGCCTTATTCAAGAAGATTAACTAAAAGAACATGACTCTTGACCCTTTAGATGAACACCTTATAGAAACCCTAGCCTAACTATTAATAGAGAGTTTAGAGAAGATTTTTGAAAATTTTTTGATCCTTAAAAGTATGTTATGAGAGGCTAAAATATTTTTTAAGATGTAGGGTTTTAAGGGTTTTGGGGAGGGAAATTTCTAGAATACCCTCAGCTTAAAAGCTAAAAAATATGGGCAGGAAGTTACGATTAGATCCCTCAAGTCGTACCCATATCATACGAGTGGTACCCTCCACTCGTACCTTGATCAGAATATTGAACCCCATATTCTGTCAAGAATACGACACCTTAGGATAAACCATACCCATACCATACGACAAGTACCCTTAAATCATACCCTAAGTAGAATCCTCTAGGCCATACTTTGGATAACATACGGTTTAGCACTATACTTCTGGTACCCTAACATATGACTAGTATAATGTCTTATAATACCAAGAACAGAAGTTGGCCAATATGACACTGACCAACATACGACCAAGGACTTCAAATTGTATCCACTCCATAAGAGTGGTATAATATAGTCGTATAATTCACAAAATGTTCAAGGGTAAGAAATTATGCAAGATAAAAGGTTTAGGGTATTTCAGAGGGTTATATAGCTAAGTCACGAAGGTTTGGGTCTTGGACGACTTATACTGTAAACTCGTGTTTGTCTATATGAGGTTTTATCTTGATAACCTGTGTGCATGGTTCACACTATTGATTTATATTTGTATCTTAGATTGACATAGGGTCGGGGAATTCCCTAGTCTTTCTTGATACCTATAGTTCATGAAACTAACATGAATTAAGGCCTTTTTAGTAGGAAAAGCTGAACCTATATAGCCCATGGGTGCTTGTTATGATGGTTGAACAAAATAGTCCAGGATAATGTTTTATTTTATGCTATGCCTTGCTCTCTATCTCGACATATTGCTTATGTATGTTTATGATATTGTTCGCATGGTTTTAAATTTGACATTGACTCAACACTATTTTATCCCTATCCCTAAGTTACATTTCGTGCTCAACAACTAACTATTTCCGAATGTTGTATCCCCATGTGATACAGGCATCAGAGATACTTCTATTTTTCTTGCACAGTGTTAGGTGGATCAGCTTGATTCTTGGATCGTTAGTGGTGAAGTGATGAGATTTCGTTATTCAAAAGACTTGGTTATTTCATCAGTTTCTCTTCATGATCTAGAATTGAACAGTTTACATTATCATTGGCATTATCATCATTATTGTCATTGCTAAAGTCTGGGACATGTCCTGACTTAGATTTATTTTTGGTACTATTTATAGTCTTTGTGGATATTAGTGTAGTTGGGTATTATTGGTTGACATTTCATAAACTTTGAGTTTCTATTATTTCTATTTTGTTATATGTTCAAAAGTCAGTTGTTTCTAGATATGTTATGTCTTATTTAGTTAGGCGAAAGGGGTGGTCTTCGGTCCTCGGTGGACTTGAGATATTCTTCATGTCCACCATGGTTTGGGTCGTAATAGAAGTTTTTGAGAACTGATTTGGTGATGAAAGATTAGAAAAAGGTAAGATTTATCCTAACCAAATTTTTGGCATCCCAGAGTAGGAAAAAAGAGTATGCAGACTGTAAAATGAGGAACATCTCATTCAATGTTGGTGAAAAAGTTTTGTTAAGATATTTTCTATGAAGGGAATCATAACATTTGTTAAGAAAGTCAACCTTTACCCTCCATATATCACTCCATTTGATGTTTTTCATGATGTGGATGGGGTAGCATATAGGTTGGCATTGCTACTAAGCTAGTCGAAGGTCCATCAGGTGTTCCATGTATCCATTCTTAAGATATACAATTGGGATAGAGATTACATTATCAAGTGGGACTTAAATTTGTTAGATAATAATCTTATTTATGAGGAAGATCCAGTTGTAATTCTTGATCCGTATGTATGAAAGTTGAGGACAAGGAATATTCCATTAGTAAAGGTCCAGTAGAAGTATCATTCTATTGAAGAATCCAATCGGCAAACTGAGAAGGACATACCGATGATGTACCCTCACTTATTTATGGATATCGATACTATTTTTATTCTTGAATTTTCTTATTTTCCTCGTATGTCAAATAGAGATGGACATAGGTAAATTGGTATGTGTTTTAACAACCCTTTTCATTATTATGGGTAAGTTAATCATGCTAAAATTTAGGTTAAGATTTTCCCAAGATTGGGAATTAGAATTCTCAAGCTAGATTAGTCTTGAATAAAATCTAATCAAGCTATGGTATAGGGTAATACAATTATAGATTGGGTAAATTTAATAAAGTTTATCATGATTTTATGTTAGTTAAGATGATAAGAAATCTGTAGGATTTTTTAGAAGTGAATTTGTGTTAGTAGAACTCGCAATATCAAACTTGACATAACGAGTTTTGTCCAGGATGTCATGGATTGAGGGTGCATTGTGTAAAAGGCAAACTTGGGAGCTTTTTTGAGTTATGCCTAGTCACACCCACAACAGCGGGTGGCAAGCTATTATGGGGTTATAACTCAAGCAAAGAAATTTTTGCTATATTAAAAGTTAAAGTCGATCAATCCCTTTATAATGGTTGAGTTCCACAATAGTGATCCTTTTATAGCGGGATTGGGTCACTATAGTGGGTTAAATATCTATTTACATACTAGAAACTATTTATTATTTCTAAATATATTTTAGGGAGGCAGGTAATGTGGGGCAATTTTCACCTATTTTGTACTAGAATTCTTCGTAAAGAAAAGTTATTTATAACTATTCAATAGTTTTTTGATTCCTAAACATTAGAATCACTAGTCTATGGGTTCTAGGGAGGGTTTATCTAGACATAGCTGAATTTTCACCAGTGGGTAAATTAGGTGTAGAACCCTTGGATTTTAGTTAAAGGTTAATAATTTACTCTTGCATGACAATAATTCAAGAATGTAACCATGAAACTGTTATTTTAAAGGTAAATTTATGGTGGGGAAACCCTAGTATAGGGAGCATAATCATAAAATTATCCTTGGGGTTTGGGTTTAGGTTGTAATCCTAAATATTATAGTTCATTTGATTTATTATGTGGTATATTGCTATTTGTTGACCATAATCAAGTCGAGATAACAAGGAAGGGGAAAGCTTAAGTTTATTAAAGTATTTCAAGCTTGGATTAAGGTAGGTAAGGTTTTAATATAGTTAAAATCTATCTTTTTAATGTGTTCATGATAACTATTCCTTAGTATTTCTTGTTTAATGCATGTTCAAGGAAAGTTTATGATTGTTGATATCCTAAGTGGTAATCGCATGAAATTAACTTATATAAAAACTTATTGGTTTTTTACAATTGTTGTTTCCGTTATCTATGTGGTTGTGATTGTTGTGATATCTGTCATTATTATGGGATGTATAATTATTTGGACATCGCCATGTGATTGGTTGTTATAAGGTTAGGAGACACTTGATGTCTGGGATTTACGAAATGTACAAGAGCTCATTTCCTGCAGGTTATAACTAGTAGACAACCATAAAACCCTTAGCTTATATAAAAGGTACAGGTGAGTATAATGATTTCTTGAGTGAATCGAGGATTATGTATTTTGTTGATTTACCAGGCTTTAGTGTTGTCATTATATGTTTGTTCCCTGACCGAACTAAGTTTATGTGCTTAATTGCCAAAGATGATCTCTTTATGTAAATCGAGATATATGATAATTGCCATTGTTATTGTTTTTATTGATCCTTTAGTATCCGAGTTAATTGAAAGTTGTGACATAACTCTGTGTTATCTAGTACTTGTGTGTTTGGGATATGAATTATATGATTGTTGTGTCATGGGTGTTAACATAGAGTCTTGTTGATGGTCATAGTTTGACTTGACTTGTTATCCTTGTTGACTCATATTGTCTAAATTTCATATTCTACTTATTAAAAAAGTAAAGTGCAATGAACTTTAAATATAGTGCATGATAGGGTTCATGGTTGTCTTGTTATACTATTTTATGGTTTTATGTTTATATTTCTTATTTTGGATTGGTCGATGACCCTACCAGGACACAATTATTTCTTGTGTGCTGATACTATACGTGATGTTCTTTTTGTTTGATGTAGAGTATATTCCACCAATTGTTTTGCAACCTCAGTTGTGATTTAGACCATATTCAAGCTCAAGGGTGATCAATATCTTGTGATATACCGCTAGTATTTCATTTGTTTTCTTTAGTCCATTATTTTGGACTTAGACCTTAGTTTGGTTATAGTGTTGCATCTGTTTTTTAACATTTACTAGCTTTTTGGGAAAGTTTAATCTTGATAAATAAATGTTACTTTTTATATTTGAGATAATGATATTGGTTTATGCCTATATGATGGGTGTAGCTGCCTATTTTCAACTAAGTGTTGGATGGTTTATGGGGTTAGTTGGTTCTCCCATCAGAGGGTTAGTATGGGTTCCACTCACAACATGTTTAGGTCGTGACAAATATGTTGTCAATAGGCACGACACAATAGTCTATCCGCTCAAGACATAGCCATAGTCCATGTCTTAAATATCTCAACCTCTAAATAATTCAAAAAATGGTATAATATGATGTAATGGCAGTAGTATATAGAATATCACAAACAAGGTTAAATCATGATAATTCAGTACAAAAGTAGATAATCAAAGGCTATATCAAATCACACCAAGGAATGAAATTAAAAGCAATATAGTGATGAAAATGATGAGATGCTACTAATGTAAGTCATCACATGGCATCATATACAACTTTCAAGCCTCAATGCTTTTAGGATAGGACCCATAGGGGATTCAAAACCCATATACTTTCACAATCTCAATCTCATATATCAATCATCATGTTGCCACATCCCTTTTTTAAGGGTTTTGTAAAGTATTTCATTTTCTTTCTAAAGCAATGTTTCTCAGTAGTTCAAATATCATGAATCTGTGTAGATGAAATAATGCTATAATTCTTAGAAATAGTTACTCTGAAGATAGTAATCAATTCAATACAACTATAAATTAACACAAAATCAACTCATGATGTCAATAATTCATGATATAAACCATCACATAGCCCCCCTGGAATATAGAGTCATGTAAGACATCAGTAATATCATCTAAATCTAAGCCCCCTCTCGGGCATCACAAAAATGATAAGGAAATTTAATGCTTAAATAAGGCATATAATATCAATTCAATCCCCCTCATGGGCATCCCAACAACAATAAAGGGATTTGATGGACAAATAAAGTCTATAATGACAATTTATGCCAATCCCCCAATGGGAATTACTATATTAATAAGGCAATTAATGCATAATTAAGTGCAATACTAGCCCCACAAGGACATCACAATATCATAATAAACTCTCAAGTCAATAATATTCACACAAACCCTCACACGGGCTACATGAAATAGCAAACAAATCTAATAATGCAAGTATATAGCGGAAATTACCCAAAAACCTAATTCATTTTATGTAATAAGTCCCGTCCTTTTCAAATATAATGCCATTAGACTGAATTTACTAAAAGGAAAACTCTGCTAAATAACAATATGCCTAAAAATCATCTTCATTCGGTTACCTAATAACTAAACCAAGTTTCCCATTCTTAACTAATTAGCTATACTATCACCCATTTAATCTCAACGTATAGTAAACCCCAATAATTACATAAATTGTTACAATAACAACATAGTTATCCCCTATAAGGCTGTTAATCCAAAATAGTCATAATAAAGTCCAGAAAATGCAATTCAAGCTCTTAAATAGGTACCCACTATTAATAAACTCTAGATCAATAGGCCACTTGTCAACAATCTACTCTACGAATAATTACAAGTAGCAAGAATAACTAAGATAAAATATTATACAACTACAACCAACCAATAGACTTGGTACCCCAGAAATGCTCACTATTTAACCTAAGCAGGACCCTCAAACTCTAACAAATTTACCTTACATAATAAAATAAGCATACGGCAGATGAACACCTCATAAAAAGAGTCAAGGTACATCTCAGCTAGCCTTGAAGAAGATCCACTAGCCAAAACACAGTCCAAAGCATCAACCAAAAGCTCTACTCCCATTAATAATAACCAAGAACGTCTAATCTAGTAAAACATGACATCTATATGTCAAAAGGAGTCCAATAATATCCATATTAGCTACTTTTATTTTGGATTCAAAAGTACTTTAAAAATTGACCATTAAAAAGGTTAGACCTGGAATTTTATTTATGAATCATGTTCCCATACATTTAGGGTTCCTAACTAAAAATGGGTTGAAATCAGATTTGAGATAAAAAAATTATTCTGTATTTTACCTAGTAAAAACCCTAAACGTCATTATCAAACATGGTTTAAAATGAGAAATTTTGAAAAGTTTTTCCAAAATCTATTTAACCATGATACAAGGACTTTGAATCTCAAAAATTGATGAAAATCTATCCCAAATTGACTGTCAAATAAAGAACTTTTTATTTCTTAATTTTGAATTTCAAATTTTAACTTTATGGTTAAAAATCATGAAAATAAGATGTATAATCTTCATAAATAAACAAAGTAAAGGTAGAATCACATAAAATTATTATACGAGAAAAAACCATCAATAATCACCTAAAATGGAGCTTCCTAGCTCCCAAAATATCAAAAATATGAAATGAATTTTGTTTGGTCCCAAACTTAGTGATTTTTGCTTAATCGGCACTTTGTCCACTTAAGTGACCTGATTAACGAGTTAAAATATTACTTAAGCTATCAAATAGTTACTTAATATACTTTGTCAAATGGTCAAAGGCCTCTTAAGTAGTCAAACAACCGCTTAAGCGACTCCACCAGTACCAACAATTTCCAAAACTTGGTTTTGACCCTAGAAACTAATTTGAAACCCTATAAACATGAACTAATTATGCAAATTAATAATAAAATACATTTCATTCCTAATGGAATCATCAAATTTCATAAAGGAGGTCTGCATCAGCAAAGTTACCCCCAAAACCACATCAAGGCCATTAAACTAGTATTCTGACCAATGCTTTAAAATCACAAAAAGGACTCGGGACACAAAAAAAATATGCTACTAACCTAAAATAGAAATTTCAAATCTAATGGAACTGACTAAATCATAATCCAATGCTCAAATAAACTATTTTTAACTCCCCATATTTTTGTGCTAGAATTCTAATCATTGTTCTTATGCGTATTAGACCTAATAAAAATGATTACCATGTTAATATAAGTATCATGATTTTTATCCTAGTGTGTAAAGTGATTTCTAGGTGAAAAATATTCATCGGAATCACTTAGAACAAAGTTGAGCTAAGAACCTTCGATTCGTCCATAGTTTGGTATTCGATTCTATAAAGTTCTACTTTGAATTTGTATAAATTTTGATATATGTAGAATTTTTCATGTCCAGACACACCAAATCTTAGATAATTTATTTATCTTCCAGCGACACCAATTTTGCCATAATCGAACACCCGAGCAAAAAGGTATGGCTTTGCAAAGAGGTGTGTATCGACTTATAATTACAAATATTCACTGGAAAGGGTTTTCCATAGGGAGTCCGATGCAAACCTTAAAGTTTACCATATCTTGTGTGACGCAAACCCCATGGCACAATGACTTAGACATTTTATTTTTGAGTTATTCTGAGGGCAAATAAGTCATTTGACACCTTTTAAACGTTCCTAAATATAACTACATGATATTTAGAGCTCCTAAACATGTTTTATCCCTATTAATATCATTAGTTTATCATCTACAACACAAGAGGAGAGAAACAACTAGGGTTTACACAATCAAGCTTAAAGGTCCAATCTTTCAACAATTTCATAACCATTAAGGTATGTGGAGTTTATGAACAAGGATACCTTTCATCCTTGTGCCCAAAAATTGATCTTTATATAAGATTTCATATTTCTCAAATTAGGGTTCAAACCCAATTGTCATTATTTGAAGATTATGATGTTACAAGTGATTTAAATGTTGAATTACATATCTATTGTCACATCTTCATGCCTATGACATTATTTTATAGATTTATAATTGATTTTTAAGCATGATATTATGATTTTGATTTCATTATCTTAATATTGTTGAAGTATTTGAAGAAGTATATTCAGCATGACGTTTTTCTATGAGTTTGTAAGAGTTTAAAGAATGGGTTTTAAAGAACTAAGTTTGAAGTATTGATATCTCAATGAGATTATGATTTTGAGACCCTTTTATGAATTTTTTACGAGGACTTATGAAAGAAATTCATCTTTTGATCCTAAACAAAGATAAGGAATCCACATTGTTCTTATAGTTTGAGATTTTAAAAAGAAAAGGATAATTGGTTTCATTATAAACCCTTGAGTTGTTTTAATATGGATCTCCTAAAGTTATAAGCAATAAGTATAGGAGTAGTATTTAGCACTGAGTTGAGTATGATTTCAAAGGTTTCATGAACAGGAACTATGTGCTACTGTAGGTTTATGATTTGGCCATAGTGGGCTAAGATAGTGATTATATAAGTCAAGGTTTTATTTTAATGGTAATGGTAGAATAGCTCTCCCAATGTGGGTAAGACGTTGAGCTCCATGACATCTCACATAGTTTATGTTGGTTAGAAGAACCTCCCAAAGTCCCTAATTCCTTAGTCCTAAAGAGAATAAAAGTACAACTTTTAGAACTAAGTGTTATGGCTCACAAGATTTATATAGTATGCTTTGTTTCTTATGATTTATGATTTTTAGATTTCAGTTATTTAAGCCAATGTGAGTCACTTACACTTAGCATGCATTATTTTTAAAGTTTATATGAACATTGAGAGATGATTTTTACTTATGCTCACCCTCATATGCTCAGTACATTCCAAAAGTACTGATCCATATATACGTCTATGTGGTACATTGTTTAATAATGTAGGTACCAGTTGTAGCATGCACATCATAATCAGACAGTTGCAGCTTTCGACCCGCAAATGATGAGTCCTCCTACTTTGGGGACTTTAGTTAGATGTTATTTATATAATTTATTTTCTTACTCATATATTGATTAGTGGTAGTTGGAGTCGCGTCCCAAATATCTATAGTTGGTATGGTATAGTCTTCATAGGTAGTCAACATAGTTGATGTATTTAATTTCAGTTTTGTTTTGTATAAGCAGAGTTGTATTCATCTTAATTTATATGTAGCTTTGTATTGATCAAGCTCAGAAAAGATTTATTTTCTACATTTTTCTTTAGATTTATGTGTTTTATTCAGTTGCTCATGAGTTATACTAGTATAAGGGTTAGCGTGGTTTCACTTGTGGTCCTAAGCACCTGGTAATGACTAGGGGGTAGTCTTGGGTCGTTACAAACTTGGTATCAAAGCACAGAGTTTAAGTGTCCTAGGGTGTCTATGAAGCCATGTCTAATATAGTCCTGCGGAATGGTATGGGCACGTCTGTACTTTTCTTTGAGAGGCTACAGGGCTTTTATGAAAAGTTTCCTTTCTTTCTTACTCTAGATCATTTTGTAAAGTTTTTTCTTTAGAAACTTCTATCAATTCGTGTGTTAATCCATACTTCTTCATCTATGATCTATTCTTGACATAACATGATTAGCAAGTTCAAATTTCTCCTAAGATGATGGTCTTAGATTTACCATCAGTAACTTTAGAATTCACAAAAAAGGGCTTGAGAGGAACTCAATAATGTGTTATAAGTTCCTCAAGTTCAAAGTTATTTCCTCATCCCTATGAGTCCTTTAGTTAAGACAAAGTAAGATATGTATTCAGATTCCCCATTAACCCTTTAATATAGATAGTGCTCATAAAAAGAGATAGTATGAACCTAGATAGTTAAATAGAGTTTGTGTTCAAGGGATATTAAAAACCTAGAGTGTTATAATTTATAAGTAGTAGAACCGTCTTATAGTTGAAAGTATGGGTTTAGAAGTGTAGTGAAAAGAAAAGTGGTGATGGTGATTGATTGAATGTATATAGCTGAACTTTTGCATATGATAGAGTTAGTAGTGAAGTGAAATGTCCTTTTTTGTTAGTTTAGTGGAAGTTGGAGAAGGATTTATTAGTTAAGGTGTATTGTTGTTTGCTTGAAGTATCAAAAGAGTTATTGATGGTATTTATTTTATTAGAAAAGTATTGGTTATTAATGAAAGTATTTGGTGGTTAAGTATTGTTAATTTAGGCTTCCCCTGAGGTTGCACAAAGGAGTTTAGTTGAATCTTATAGATCTATGAAAGTAATTTAGGTGCATAGACGAGTAAATAGTCATAATATATAGGAGGATGTGCTAACATATTTTAATAAGGTATGTTACATGATTATGACTGATTATTATTGTCATGCAGTTCTAGTGGACTAGTGTTTCTTGGTATTTTATTTTATAGCTTCCAAGTTAAAATAATATGTGAAGTTGGGTTGTTAATCATGTCTAGCACTAGACACTAAGTTTGAACAATGGATGATCATAAAAGTGGAAATAATTATTGTTTAGTTAGTGATGATAGTTATATGGAGGTGAACTAATAAGTTTGAAATAGTGAATGCAAGAATTTACGTTTAATGATTTGTGATTAAGTAAGATGTTGTAGGTATGATGTAGTGGTGCTCCCAAGGCGATATGGGGTTGCATTATTTTTTAAGGTTATTAAGTGTCATGTGTGGTTAGTAGTACACTTGGGTTGCTAAGTGGAAGAAGGCTTGTTATATAGTACATGGTGTTCTTAATAGCAAAGTTGAGGAGTTTTGGATAGATGGTGTTGTCTTTTAAATATGAATTTGATTGTTATGGTTTATGGAAAATGAAAGTATAGAAATGTGATCTTAGTAGGCTATGATTATGTGTTTAGTGAGGTAGATATGTTTACTAATAAGAGTATAAGTCTTTGATGATGATTATTGAAGCTAGAAAGTTAAGGATGGTATATAAAAAGAGTTGTTCAAGAGTGAAGTCAGTAAGTTCGAACTATACTTTATTCTTGTGAGTTTAGCATATATGGATAGACATTAGAATAAAGAAATTATGGCTCAGTCTCGAAGATAAGAAGTAGACCCGTAAGCTTAGAATTTCATCTTTGATCTAGGGGGATAGTATAGTGAAGAACCAAATAAATTTTTTAGGATTAGATTGTGATGCATGTCAATAAGAGTTGTGATGAGATAGTGATCCCTTATTACTCTAGAGTATTCCTTAGATTTCCGTCATTATCAAACCAAACCCCTGTCATGTATGATAGATCCATGCCAAAGGCAAATGCTAATATACTTCATGCATACTCAAGTCCATTTCTAGTAAGTAAGTAACAACTTCACTCTTTGATTCGATACATTCCTCAGAAATCTATGAACTCCAATCTTATGTTGAACTGCTTATGATAAGTATGGACTCATGTTATAGAGTATGATCAGTTATTGAAAAAACTCATGATCCTAGTGAAATCCAGTTTATATCATGTATGCCCTTAGTTTAGATCTTCTTAATGAGTCCATACCTTTGATGTTCTATTCCTTAGTCCTGAGTTAAGGGTTAAAGTTATGTATAGTAGACTTTCGTGCTTCAAGTCCTTCTGTGTTAGCCCTTTAATGACCTCTCCCTATGTTTAGATAGTGATGATAAATAGTTGTTTAGATGGGAGAGAGTAGATATTTCTTGTTGACAAAAGATCATTGTATGGCCATTTTAGCTAAGTCTATAAATATGAAGTAAGATTGAGGCCAAGTCTTTGATACATGTCGTGGTTAGTTGAAAATTTATGTGTATGTTCTTAAGAATAGTGCAAGAAAGTTGTTGTTGATAGAGGTTTAGAGAATATGAGAAGTATGCCTTGTGGGTGTTTGCCTTGAAGTTCATATATGGTGGTAATGATAGACTTTAATGTCATGTTGGGGTGTACGTAAAGGAATGCAATATATGCTAGTGAATCCATAGTAAGAGTTTAGAGTTAGTCATTGAAGTGATGAGGCATGTTATGCTTAGGGTGTGAGCTCTAAAACGATATAGATTATTGAATTATATGGTTTAGACTAGTGTTATAGTGTAGCGTGTTGTACCTTATGATTTCGAGTTAGGCTTGATCATAGTGAGAGGATTTATTTCAGTTTAGACTTTAGTAGATGGATTTATCTATGCCCATGTGAGAATTATAAGTTGAATCAAATGAGTATCGTATTTAACGGAAATAGTATATTTGAGAGAGTATTTAAGAAGTATTGCTAAGCTTGAAAGTAAGAAGTTGTATTGCCTAAGGCCTAGTAATTCTATCCTAGCATTTGACTTATATAACTATGTTCCAAGATATAGAGTTGTATCGAGGTTATGATTCCTTAGTCAGATGTTTTGTTTGGAACATGCCCAAAATTCTTTGCTCCCTGATATTATTAGAATTTCATAGGAGAGTGTTGAAAAAATACTCCATTTGGGTATGAGCAGGTAGTATGATTTAGTTTGTATAGCCAGCAATTTAGTTTAGCAGTTAAACAGACAAGTTCTGATGGTTTTTTATCTTTCATATAGTCTGACTACCCAAAGATTCACAATTAAGTCCATTCTATGAGGTAAAATATTTGCATTCGTGCAAATTGGTAGTCAGCTCAGTCCATGTACCTGGCACCAGTTTCAAATTCAGATATTTAGTCATGACATAGTTCGTAAGTGTTCAGTGCACTATATCAGTTTTCCAAGTATTCCATCTCAGACATTGTAATACCTTTGTACGACCTTGGTCTCGCCACTTCACAATTCGTGCTTAGAAAAGTGTACTTGGTGATGCCATGAAGCCTATTTTCTCTTTGATTCTTATACGTGTCTTGTTGAGGGATAATCCCTAAATGAGAAATTGCATACTTTATTCCATCCTTAGTGAATCTTGAAATTTTTAATATATAATTTAGCACTTTGCAATTCTATATTAATGATTGTATCATGGAAATCTCAAGTGAGTTCTAAACTCCAAGTACGAATCAATTCCTGGTAGTCAATAAAGTCAAATCAGCTCAAAATTCAGCTACATGATAGAGTTTTTAAAGTTTCAGCTCTGCTATATCCTTCGTTAGCAGTCATGTCATGTCTAAATTATTCCATACTTTTAATGTTTCAATAATTTCCTACCCATCATTCGAGGACAAATGATTCCAAGGGGAAGATAATGTAACACCCTGTATTTTTGTGCTAGAATTCTAACCCTTGTTCTTATATTTATAAGCCTTAATAAAAATTATTTCCATGTGAATATAAGTTTCATGATCTTTATCCCAGTGTGAGAAGTGATTTCGAGGATAAAAATATTCATAGGAATCATTGAGAACAAATTTGAGCTAAGAACCTTCGATTCATATAAAGTTTGGTATTCAATTCTACAAGGGTCTACTTTGAACGTGTATAACTTTTTATGTATTTGGAATTTTTCATTTAAATACCAACTAAATCGTAGATTATCGAATTAGCTTTCCAATGATACCAATTTCACCTTAATCTGACACCCGACCGAAAAGTTATGGCTTTGAAAAGGGGTATTGTAATACTCCAAAAGTTCAGACATTTTTAGGATCATGCTTTGAACTGATGAGTAATAAATTTTAGTGCTTTGGTAGTGCTATGATCAAGGTTGATGTATATTAAGGCGTTTAAAGTGTCCTAGCTAATAGGCGAATCAAAATATTTCCTTACCGATTGAATTATTGAGAAGGATATTGAATAGTCATCTTCAAATGAGAATATCTCTTATTATGCTATGAATCTCTGAGCTTATGAACCACCAACAGATAGATAATTAAACTATATTTCTAAAGATATCAATTTCTCCTAAATCCGATATAGGAGCAAGGAGTTAAGACCATTTTACTCCGGCATGTAAGGCTGGGAAAATGAGTGGCGACATTTTGTGACAAGCCATCACGCCCGTGATGGCCTATCACCAATGTCGTCATACCTGGCTAGAGTTTCACCCCCAGTGATAAAATTTTGTGCCAATCCATCACGCCCATGATGTCCTATCACCACTGTCGTCAACCTTAACCATAAAACCAAGATTTCACATTTTTGTGACGACAATTAGTGATGACCTATCACTAGTATGACGTCATAAATGTCGTCAGCTATTTTTTCTAGCAATTGATGGATGTTTTAGTAAGGGTATTTTGTTCTTTTACTTTTACTTCCCATGACTTATAACCCTCAAGGAGAGTATTATCTTGCATTCTCTTTAGTTAAACATCTCAAAAAGCTATTTCTTACACTCTCAAACACAAGATTAGGGTTTTCTCTCAAGATCATCTCCTCAAGAGAAAGCCTAAAGAATTCTTCAAGAACCTTCAGAAATATTAGATCTCTTTCAAGATTCAATAACTAACGTATGCGTAGTGTTCATCCATGGGTCTCTTCCATCCATGGAGCTCAAGAATCATGTTTTAAATTATAAATTGTAATTTCTTTGTCGTATTATGACTATGTTCATATTGATGATTGTATTGAAGGTTGTATCTTGACGTGTTTTAATAAATCATGTGAATTGGTTAGTTGAAACCCATAAATGTTGGATGGATTAAGATGGTTGAATTGATAAATATACCTATGCCTTAAAAAAGTGCATGCTAGGTGTTTGATAAAATGCCTAAGGAACTAGAAATCATGAAATATAGCTAAATTGTGACTAATTGAAGGATTCATGATATGCCCATATGTTCCAATGATTTTCATGTTGATATTGTGCCTTGTAAATGTTGTTGGGATGTTCATGAACAAGTCTTATGAGATTATGCCATGCTTACTAGCAAATCCTACTTATGTACAAAATATAAGATATCCATGCACTTCATGGAATTCCCCAAGTTATGATATTATGGATTGTTGATGTTGGTCACGTACTCAAGTCAGTCATGTCCGTCAGTTGCCTTCCATCGATTCCTGGGGGTACTCGTACCCAAAAAATATAGTTCTGTGCCTTAAGCCTTGTCATGTTTCACAATCTCTAAAATCAAGCCATGAATCAATAGAAATCAATCAGTCATGTGACTCAAGGAAACGTTATGATCTCAGTCAGTTATCAGATATCAGAAGTTTTCCATCAGTTAATGGAATTTAGTAAGTTCAGTCCACGTACAGTCAGTTACTAGTGCTTAGTCTCTTCAAATGGGAGTAGAAGTTAGCACCTATCAAGCCCAAGAATGGGAATGCACTTGTTATATGAGGGTGTGATTCTTAGCAGTCATTCTTGCATTCCAGAACTATATAGCCAGCATAGTTTGAGACATCAGAGCCTGGTATATAAGGGTAGATAAGGTGACATAATCTTTTATATGAGGGTTCCCACCGTTCTCACTAGAGTTACCTGTTATATGAGGGTTGCTCATATGTTGTCCTTACCAGTGGTGCGGTATTGACACCCTTCCAGTCAGGGCTGATATTGGACCTCGGCTTAGCCATTATTGCACATATGGGGCATGTCTATTAAACAACTACCTCACATAGTTTCAGCATTAGTATCAGTAAAAGAACTCAGATAGTTCTTCAGATTTTAGTATATCAAGAATGTCATATACAGTCAATTTAACTACAGTACAGAACTCAGATAGTTCAATCAGATTTAGGACTGTCATATATAGTCACCCATGTTAACCGAACTACAATATCAATCATGATTAGTTATTAGTAAACCATGTATTAGCATACAGATTTATCTATCACACATTCACATTCTCAGTTACTATGAATGCATGTTTGCACTCTCATGTTCATATCAGTCAGTCAGTTAGCATTGCTCATGTATGTAAACCCTTTTGCATTCAGCCTACCTCACTCGTATACTCAGTACATCCCCACGTATTGATGCATTTGCGCAATGGTGCTTTCTTTTCATGTTACACCATAGGTCCAGAGACACGAGCTTAAGATCTACAGTAGCAGTAGAATTCTAGTATACATAGTTGCAGTGAGTCTTCTTCATTCGAGGATGATATAATTTGATTCATTTATTATCTCAGTTAGCTTTCAATTTTATGGAGTTAGTTGAAGAAATGTTCCTTCATCTCCTTATTCAGACAGTACTTAGAGGTTTTCAGATTTAGTTCAGATTTGTATTCAGTTTTGATTCAGATTTAGTTTTTTGGGGTATTCGTTACCCCACATGGATGTTATGTTTTGACAGATTCTTTATTCAGTTGAACCTTATAGCCTATTGTTCATGTTTTCCGCATTCGTCATGTATATTATGCAGTGTACAGGTACAAATATTAATCATGGGTTAGCTTATGGTCCTTTAGGGTCATAGACACTGTGTAGCATTTTAGTTCAGAAAATTGGGGTGTTACAAACATGTTATCAGAGCTTAACATTCAATAGAGTCCTAGGAAGTCTGAAAGCCTCATATAGTAGGGTCTTGTACATGGGTATGTTGCATGCCAGATTTATGTGCAGGAGGATATTTGATGTTTTAGGAACAATTTTCTTTCTTTTCGTATTCGTGTTGTGCTAGTGAGCATAATCTCAAGTTAAACTCTCAGCCTAATCCATTCTTCACTTATTTCAGAATATGCCTCCAAAGATAAGAAACCAACCAGCTCCTCAACCCAAAGATCCTTTGGGCAAACATATTTCTCATGTAGAGTTTAGGGCCACATTCACCATACTTGCTCAGTCTGTGGCTGCCCAGAATGAATGGCCACTAGTTATTTGGGCCAATCCAGTGGTCAACTCAGCTGCAGCTAGGATTCAGGACTTCACCCGAATGAACCCTCCATCTTTTTTCAAGTCTAAGTCTAATGACGACCCTCAGGAATTCATTGACCAAGTCCAAAAAGTCATTGACATCATGGGTGTTACTTCTGTTGAGAATGCTAAGTTAGACTCATACCAGTTATAAGATATGGCTCATACTTGGTACAAATAGTAGAAGTATAAGAGGGTAGAGGATGCAGGTCCTATTGAGTGGAAAGAATTTGTCACGGATTTCTTAGACAGATTCTTTCCCTAAAAGCTGAGGGAAGCCAAAGTTCTTGAATTCATCGATCTCAGATAGGAAAATATGACGGTTAAGGAGTATTCCCTCATATTTACTCAGTTAGATAGATATGCCCCTCATGTGATTATAGAAAGCAGGGATAAGATGACTAAGTTCATTTCAGGGGTGAATGATAGTATGGTAAATGAGTGTAGGTCTGCGATGCTGAATAGTGATATGACTTTAGCTAGACTCATGACTATGCCTAGCAAATAAAGGGGTAGAAGTTTAAGACTAGGGAGAGGTAGAACAACAGAGCAAGATCAGGCAGTTTAAGTTTTGCTCAGCCCAAATTAGAGGGAGGAAACTGTTTGCAGTTTCATCCTAAGTCAGCAGTTCCAGCCCCTTCCTCCGCCCGTGCCCTTGTGCCAAAATTCAGAGATGGAAACAGAGATAGAGCACCAGGCTCTAAATCTCAGGGCAGTGTTACAAGTGCCCGCACTTATTCTCAATGTCAGACTTGCAGTAAGCACCATCAGGGTATGTGTAGAGGAGGTAGTGGCATTTGTTTCAGTTGTGGTAAGCCAGGCCACAGAGTTAGAGACTGTCCTCAGCCAGGTCCTCAGGGTCAGCAAAATCATTCCACAGCTCCGTTCGGGTGCCCAAACCAGCAGGGTGCCGCTTCCAATTCTACTAGTGGTCAACGTCTAAACAGACTCTATGCTCTTCAGACCCAACAGGATCAGGAAAATTCTCACAAATTTTCCATGTTCATGTTTATTCTTTGCTAGACCCAGGTGCATCCTTGTCTTTTGTTTTTCCATACATAGCAGGCTATTTCAAAATCAGTCTCAAAATTTTACTAGAGCCTTTTTAGATCTCTACCCCTGTGGGTAAAACCATTATAGCTTGGCGGGTATACAGGAACTGTCCGGTTATGATATTTTAGAGATCCACATCAGCAGATTTAGTTTAATTAGGGATGACTTATTTTGATGTCATTCTCGGCATGAATTAGTTTCATTCCTGCTATGCCACAGTTGACTGCAGAAATAAAAAAGTTTAGTTTCTGTTCCTGAATGAACCCGTCTTAGAGTGGAGGGGTGGTAGTACTTCATCATTTAGGGGTCAGCTTATTTCCTACCTTTGGGCAAGGAAAATAATTTCTAAGGGGTGTGGGTATCATCTCATGCATGTCAAGGATTCCAGTTCCGAATCTCCTAGCTTGGAATCACTCCCAGTGGTTAATGAATATTCATATGTCTTTCCTGAAGACCTTCCATCCATTCCTCCCGAGAGGGAAATAGACTTCGGCCTTGATCTGCTTCCAGACGCTCAGCCTATTTCTATTCCGCCATACAAAATGGCACCAATAGAGCTCAAGGAACTAAAAGATAAGTTGAAGGATCTCTTAGATAAGGGATTCATCAGGACAAGTGTATCCCTATAGGGTGCACCAGTCTTATTCGTACGCAAGAAAGATGACTCTCTTAGGATGTGTATTGATTACCACTAGCTCAACAAAGTTACGGTCAAGAATAGATATCCGTTTCCCATAATAGATGACCTGTTTGACCAACTTCAGGGTGCCAGTTATTTTTCCAAGATAGACCTCAGATCAAGCTACCATCAGCTTAGAGTTAGAGAATGTGACATCCCGAAGACAGCTTTCCGTACTTGGTATGGTCACTTTAAATTTCTAGACATGTCCTTTAGTCTTACCAATGCTCCAGCTGCTTTCATGGACTTGATGAACTATGTGTTCAAGAAGTATTTGGACATATTTGTCATACTCTTCATAGATGATATCCTAGTCTATTCCCACCCAGAGCTTGATCATTCAAACCATCTCAAAATTGTTCTGTAGACTCTCAGAGATCATCAGTTATTCACCATGTTTTGTAAGTGCGAGGTTTGGGTAAGATCAGTAGCATTCCTTGTCCATATTATTTTTGGTGATGGCATTAGGGTAGATATTAAAGATGGTTTGTCGAGGTATTTTCTTCTATTGCGTTTCCCATGTCCATATTGACTCAGAAGAAGGTTAAGTTTCAGTGGTCAAATTCATGCGAGAAGAGTTTTCAGGAATTGAAGACTCAACTTACCTCAGATCCAGTCTTAGCTCTTCCAGATGGTTTAGATGGGTTTGTAGTATATTGTGATGCATACAGAGTAGGTTTAGGTTGTGTCCTCATACAGCATGGTAAGGTCATATCCTATATCTCCAGACAATTAAATTCCTATGAGAAGAATTATTCTACTCATGATCTTGAGTTAGCAGCTGTGGTATTTGCTTTAAAGATTTGGAGGAATTATTTATATGGAGTTCATGTTGATGTCTTCACTGATCAAAAAAGTCTCTAGTATGTCTTTTATCAGAAAGATCTCAATCTTCATTAGAGAAGGTGGTTAGATATGTTGAAATATTATGACATAAGTGTCCTTTACCATCCGGGCAAGGCCAACATTTTGGCCTACGCTCTCAGTAGACTCTTTATGGGTAGTATTTCTCACGTTCAGTATAGCAAGAAGAAGATAGCTCAAGAGATCCATCAGCTTACCAGACTAAGCATTTACTTAGTCGACTCTTCAGAGGGTGATGTATGTGTTCAGAGTAGTTTAGAGTCATCTCTAGTTTCCAATGTCAAAGAGAAGCAAGACAGGGATCCTAGCCTTGTCAAGCTTAAAGAGTAAGTTTAGAATCAGAAAGTAGAGGTTTTCTCCCAAGAGGGAGATAGTGTTCTTCGTTGTCAGGGTCATCTGTGTATTCTAGGTGTAGATGACTTGAGGCAGAAAATTCTTGTAGAAGCGCATGGTGCGCGATACTCTATTCATCCAGGGGCCACTAAGATGTACTGTGACTTGCAGGATATCTATTGGTGGAGTGGGATGAAGAGAGATATTGCAAATTTTGTGGCTAAGTACTCTATATGTCAGTAGGTTAAGATAGAGCATTAGAAACCTAGTGGTTCCATGCAGGAGTTCACTATTCCTACTTTGAAATGGGAAATGTTGAACATGGACTTTCTGACGGGTTTGCCTTGCACTTATCATCAACATGATTTAGTTTAGGTTATTGTAGATAAAATGACTAAGTCAGCTCACTTCCTTCAAATTCATACTTCTTATTCAACTGAGGATTACACCAAACTCTATATCAGGGAGTTGGTCAGATTACATGATGTTCCATTATCAATCATCTCAGACAGAGGTACTCAGTTCACCTCTTACTTCTGGAAAGAGTTCCAAAAGGGTCTTGGTACCCATGTTCATCTTAGTACAACATTTCATCCTCAGATAGATGGTTAAGCAGAAAGGACCATTCAGACTCTTAAAGATATGCTAAGAGCGTGTGAAATTGATTTCAAGGGTAGTTGGGATGACCACTTGCCTTTGATTAAATTTGCATACAATAATAACTATCATTCCAGTATTCAAAGGGCTCCATTCAATGCTATCTATTGTAGGAGATGTAGATATCTAATTGATTGGTTTGAAGTTAGTGAGGCCTTAGTCATAGGTCCTGACTTGGTATTTATCGCCTTAGAGAAGGTTTAGTTGACTAGAGAGAGACTTCGGGTTGCTCAGAGCCGACAAATGTCTTATGCAGATGTTCGTAGAAAGGATCTCAAATTCGAGGTCAATGATTACTTCTATCTTAAGATCTCTCCCATGAAGGGAGTACAGAGGTTCGGCAAGAAAGGGAAACTTAGTCTCTGATATTCGATCCCTTCAGGATTCTCAGTCGCTTTGTAATGGTAGCTTATGAGCTCAAATTGCCTTCAGACCTAGCCTCAATTCATCCAGTCTTCCATGTCTCTTTGCTTAAGAAGTGCGTAGGTGACCCAGTAGTTGTAGTCCCTATTCAGAGCATTGATATTCAGAACAACCTCTCTTATGAAGAGATTCCAGTTTAAATATTAGACTATCAGACTCGTAGATTGAGGAACAAAGAAGTCCCTCTAGTCAAGGTTCTTTGGCAAAATCAGTCACATGAGAGAGCTACTTTGGAAGCAGAAGCAGATATGCGTACCAAGTATCCTCATCTCTTCTTCGCCAATTCTGATCAAGCTCAAGGTAATAGTTCTCCTTAAGCTTATTCAGTTTTATGTTCATGTTCCCATCATAAAACTTGGTACCTATTACCATTCTATAATCATTCATGCATTTATGTATTATTTCACTTATAAGATCATACATCAGTTATGCATTCTCATCTTGAGAAACTAAGTTTATCAGATTACTCAGTTATGCATTCATGTATCAGCTATCCATGCATCAGATATGCATGAGTTCAACATATTTATCATGTTAGTCATGGGATTAGATTTTAGTTATTCAGGTTCAGTCATGCTCAGTTTGTATTTTATCCCCTCTCAGTTGATTCTCATTTGAGGACGAATGTTCCCAAGAGAGAGCTATTATAATACCCCAAAAGTTCAGACATTTTTAGGATCATGCTTCGAACTTATGAGTAATAAATTATAGTACTTTGGTAGTGCTATGATCAAGGTTGATGCATATTAAGGCCTCAATAGTGTCCTAGCTAATAGGTGAATCAAAACATTTCCTTACCGATTGAATTCTTGAGAAGGATATTGGTATAGACAGCTTCAAATAATAATATCTCTCTTTATGCTATGAATATCTGAGCTTATGACCCACCAACAGATAGATAATTTAATTATCTTTCCAACGATATTAATTTTTCCTAAATCCGATATCGGAAAAAGGAGTTAATCTCATTTTACTTCCGCATGCTAGGCTGGGAAACTGAGTGACGACATTTTGTGACAAGTCGTCATGCCCATGACGTCCTATCACCAATGTCGTCAGCCCTGGGTAGATTTTCACCCCTAGTGACTACATTTTATGACAAGCCATCACGCCCTTTATGGCCTATCACCAATGTCGTCAACCTTAACCAGAAAATAAAGATTTCACTTTTTTGTGACGACAATTCGTGATGACCTATCACCAGTATGAAAGCTATTCACGAATGTCGTCAGCTATTTTTCTCAGCAATTTAGGGATATTTTAGTAAGGGTATTTTTGTCTTTTCCCTTCACTTCCTATGACTTATAACCCTCAAGGAGCGTATTATCTTTCATTCTCTTTAGTTAAACATCTCAAAAAGCTCTGTCATACACTCTCAACCACAATATTACGGTTTTCTCTCAAGATCATCTCCTCAAGAGAAAGACTAAGGAATTCGTCAAAAACCTTTAGAAATATTATATCTCTTTCAAGATTCAATCACTAAGGTATGCGTAGTGTTCATCCATGGCTCCCTTTCATCCATAGAGCTCAAGAATCATGTTTTAAATTAAAAATTGTGATTTCTTTGTCGTATTATGACTATATTCATGTTGATGATTGTTTTTTGGATTGAAGGTTGTATCTTGATGTGTTTTCATGAAGCATGTGAATAGGTTAGTTGAAACCCATAAATTTTGGATGGATTAAGATGGTCGAATTGATAAATATACCTATACCTCAAAAGAGTACATGCAAGGTGTTTGATAAAATGCGTAAGGAACTAGAAATCATGCAATATAGCTAAATTGTGACTAAGTAAAGAATTCATGATATGCCCCTATGTTCCAATGATTTTCATGTTGATATTGCGTCTTGTAAATGTTGTTGGGATGTTCATAAACAAGTCTTATGAGATTATGCCATGCTTATTTGCAAATCCTACTTATGTACAAAATGTATGATATCCATGCACTACATGGAATTCCCCAAGTTATGATATTATGGATTATTGATGTTGGTCATGTACTAAGTCAGTCATGTGCGTCAGTTTCCTTCCATCGAGTCCTGGGGGTACTCATACCCAAAAAACATAGTTGTGTGCCTAGAGCCTTGTCATGTTTCATGATCTCTAAAATCAAGCCATGAATAAATAGAAATCAGTCAGTCATGTGACTTAGGAAAACCTCATGATCTCAGTTAGTTATCAGATATCAGAAGTATTCCATCAGTTAACGGAATTCAGTAAGTTCATTCCACGTATAGTCAGTTACTTATGTTCAGTTTCTTCAGATGGGAGTAGACGTTAGCACCGAGCAACCCAAGGATGGGAACACGCCGGTTATATGAGGATATGATTCTTAGCAGTCATCCTTGCATTCCATAAATATATAGCCAACATAGGTTGAGACATAGCAGCCTTCTATATGAGGGTAGATGAGGCGGCTTAACCTGTTATATAAGGGTTCCCACCGTTCTCACTAGAGTTACCATTTATATGAGGGTTGCTCTCACGTTGTTCTTACTAGTAGAGCGGTATTGACACCCTTCCAGTCAAGGCAGAGATTGGAACCCTTCTTAGCCATAATGGCACATATAGGGAATGTTGGAGATATAACTACCTCCCACAGTTTCAACATTAGTCTCAGTAAAAGAACTTCTATAGTTCTTCAGATTTTAGTATATCTAGATAAGCAGATACAGTCAATTTAATTACAGTACGGAACTCAGATAGTTCCATCAGATTTAGGATTGTCAGATACAGTAACCCATGTTATCAGAACTATAGTATCACTCATGATTAGTTATTCGTAAACTATGTATTAGTGTACAGATTTAGCTATCAGGCATTCATGATCTCAGTTACTATGTATGCATATTTTCATTCTCACGTTTATATCAATCAGTCAGTTAGCGTTGCTCATGCATGTAAACCCTTTTGCATTCAGCCTACCTCACTTGTATACTCAGTACATCCCCACATACTGATGCATTTGCGCTATGGTGATTTTTTTTTTGTATTACACCATAGGTCCAAAGACACGAGCTCCAGATATACAGTAGCAGTAGCATTCCAGTATACAGAGTTGTAGTGAGTCCTCTTCATTTGAGGACGATTTGATTTGATTTATTTATTATCTCAGTTAGCTTTCAATTTTACTGAGTTAGTTGGAGATATGCTCCTTTATCTCCTTATTCAGACAGTACTTAGAGTCTTTCAGATTTAATTCATATTAGAATTCAATTTTGATTTAGATTTAGTTGCTTTTGGTATTCGTTACCCCACATAGATGTTATGTTTTGACAGATTCTTTATTTAGTTAAACCTTATGGCCTATTGTTCCTGTTTTCTGCATTCTTCATGTATATTATGCAGTGTACAAGTACAGATATCATTCATGGATTAGTTTGTGGTCCTTCGGGGTCATAGGCACCATGTAGCATTTCGGTTCAAAAAATTAGGGTGTTACAGGTATGCGTCGCCTAACAATTGCAAACGTTCACTGGAAAGGGTTTGCCATAAGGAGTGTGATAGAAACCATAATGTTTTCCATAGGGAGTGCAATGCAGACGTTAAAGTATGTCATTGCTTGTGCAATGCAAACCCCATGGCACAACGACCTAGACATTTTGTTTTTGAGTTATTCCGAGGGCAACCAAGTCATTTGACACCTCCTAATCATCCCTAAACATAACTAAAGGATATTTATAGCTCCTAAACATGTTTAACCCAATTAACATCATTATTTCATTATCGGCAACACAAGAGGAGAGAAGCAAGTAGGGTTTACACAATCAAGCTTGAAGGTCCAATCTTTCCGCAATTTCATCACCATTAAGGTATGTGGGGTTTATGAACAAGGCTACCCTTTCATCCTTTTGCTCAAAACTTGATATTTATTTTAGATTTCATATTTTTCAAATTAGGATTTACCTAATTATCATTTTTTGAAAATTATGATGTTACAAGTGATTCAAAAGTTGAATTTCATGTCTATTTTCACTTCTTCATGCGTGTGATATTATTTTACAGATTTCTAAGTGAGTTTTAATCATGATATTATGATTTTGATTTCATTATCTTGATATTGTTGAAGTATTTCAAAAAGTATATTGAGCATGACATTTTCCTATGAGTTTGCATGGGTTTAAAGAATGGGTTTTGAAGCCATAAGTTTGAAGTATTGATATCTCAATGAGATTATGATTTTGAGCCCCTCTTATGAATTGTTTACCAAGATTTATGAAAGAAATTGATCTTTGATCCCAAACTAAGATAAGGAATCCTCATTTTTCATATAGTTTGATATTTTAAGAAAGAGAAGCATAATTAATTTCATTATAAATCCTTATGCTATTTTAAGATTGATTTCCTAATGGTATGAGTGATAAGCATGGGAGTAGTATTTCGCA
This sequence comes from Capsicum baccatum var. pendulum, assembly GCA_030864225.1. Classification (NCBI taxonomy): domain Eukaryota; kingdom Viridiplantae; phylum Streptophyta; class Magnoliopsida; order Solanales; family Solanaceae; genus Capsicum; species Capsicum baccatum. The sequence goes on from CM061556.1 coordinate 102,898,507, forward strand.
TCAAGTTGGGTATGATTCCAAAGGTCTCATGCCCTAGAACTACGCGCCGTTGTAGGTTTATGATTTTCCCATAGTGGGCTAAGATTGTGATCAGTTAAGTTAAGGTTCTATTCCGATGGGAAGGGTAGAACAACTCTCCCCAATGTGGGTAAGATGTTGGATTCCATGATAGATCACATGGTTTATGTTGGTTAGAAGAACCTCCCAAAGTCCTTAATTCCTAATTCCTAAAGAAAATAAAAGTACATCTTTTAGAACTAAGTGTTATGACTTACAAGATTTATATAGTATTGTTTGTTTCTCCTGATTTATGATTTTCAGCTTTCAGTTATTCAAGCCAATGTGAGTCACTTACACTTAGCATGTATTATTTTACAAGTTTATATAAACATTCAGATATGGTTTTTACTTATGCATTCGTCCATGACATTCTCAGTACATTCCAAAATTACTAATCCACATATACGTTTATGTGCTACATTTTTTAATAATGTAGGTGCCAGTTGTAGAATGCACATCATAATAAGACAGCTGCAGATTCTAGCATGCAGATGATGAGTCTTCCTACTTTGGGGACTTCAGTTAGATGCTATTCATGCAATTTATTTTCTTACTCATACATATTGATTAGCGGTAGGTTGAGTCGCGTCCCAGCTATCTATAGTCAGTATGGTAGAGGCTTCATAGAAAGTCAGTATAGTTGATGTATTCAGTTTTAGTTTAGTTTTGTATAAGCAGAGTTGTATTCATCTTAATGTATATGTAGCTTTGTAAAAGAAACATTACATATAGCTCTTTTTCATAAACACAAGAGAAGATACTCAACATAATCCTCCGAAAATTTAGTTTTATATGCACAAGATCATCTAACACTATAGAAGAAAGAAGAGACTATATGACACATCATTTAAAAATAAATAATAGAAATAAAGATAGAGAATGGCATATGTCCCATCTTTGCAGGTCGTATTTCTCCACAAATTTGAATCAAGGAGACCTCGAAAGAAATTTTGGACTATGATGATAATTTGTACTAAGATTTGCTTTAGAAAAGAAGCAAAAAATATATGGTGGGAATAACCGTTAGTAGTCAGTAGACATCATATGCCGATCAAGCATAATCAGTTACTATGTCAAGAAAAAGTATGTTAAATAACCCTGCATGCACACAGGAAGGTCTAATTGTTAAATAATGACAATTAATAAGGAACACTTTAAAGAATATGATGAATAAAAAATGATTAGGTGTTGTGTTATAAAGTGAAATGGTCAATTCCTATCGCTATACAGCCCATCCACATGGCATGCTATAAGGTGGGATCTATGTGGGACTGAATAGGTCCACATATTCATTTGAAATATTATCTTAGACCCACTCATAATCTTACCTCGAACTCACATACCCGTCTGACATCTTACCTTAAATTAAATCAATGGAAGATGATACATCTTCTTTGAAAAATCATATTTACAATCTAGTGGTCCATAAAAGTAATGAATATGCATGATCAAAATAATATAGTTCTTTCAAAATACAATAGATAAATAAATACAAACCAATTCTCAATTCATAAGCATATGCTACAACCCCCAATATTGATAAATACCTCACTTTCTCTCATAAGCCATACTTCTTCTTTCATCTCATTTGATTTTGATGTTGTGCCTATTGTGGCAAATTAACACCTCATATGTATAGTAATGTATAAAATATACTAAAACCCGATATATGAAATAGTGACTCCAAATCTAAGGTCAAACATTAGGGAAAACTCCATCCCAAACATACAAATCATATAGTCATAATAACTACTTCAACCTAATATTTCACTCAATACATAGCATTCTTTACATAATAAGTTTTTCTCAAGCAAATTCAAAAGAAGAGTAATACATAGCCTACCTCAGTACTGAGCAAACACACCACAAACTATCACACATGAATCTTTCCTTCTAAACGCCCTCAAAATTTTGCAAAACTATCAAGAACAATATCTATAAATGAATAAGTGTCTATTAATATCCATATTTCTATATATCTATTTTGAGCCTAAAAATCAACCAAAAAATCAACTCCGAGCTCAAGGAAAAATTAGAATTTTTTTTTAAAAAATAAGTTTACTATAAGGTAAGGAATCTAAACATGAACTTTCGTACAAAAATAAAGCTCAAATCACCTTCAAATTATCAAAACATGATTTATTAACTTTAGACACTAAATTCCTAATTACATGATCAAACATAATTTTGAATGATGAAATAGTCGAGTAGGAAGAGGAGCCCCTCCGTTGGGCGTGGAGCTTGATCACCCATGGGAAGATCATCCCTGAGGCATCTAAAATGTTATGGAGGCTCACATACCCTCTTATCAATACAAGAGAGGACCCTTACAACCTTGGAGCAAATGATACATGATATATTATATTGCACCTTCAAGTATAGTTTGGGAAGAATGTACAATTTGAAAGCACAAGATTCCTGCATATATCACATTGTTGCTTGTACAATAATAATAATATCCTCAGAAGGAACCTTTTAATTGCTTTGTCCTTAGCCTAACACTTGTTGTAGTCAAAGCAACAGATAAATTTGACTTTAAATATTAAGTTTTAGCATAGGAAGGCACCAAACATATTGATGGAATGTTATCAGTAGTTTAAAAAATGAGAGTTCAACAGAAGAATAAACGTATGAGGAGGTTGAATCACGTTCCCAAAGTTTATAGTACAAGAACACATAAAAAATTATCTTAATTGGAGATCTGTAATGACCTAATCTATTAGGAGTGGTGCCAATACTAACTCTCGATGGCAGAACCACCCGACCCCAAACATGAAAACCTAACACTTAGCTACAAATAAGGCAAACTATTTGTTTTACGACAATTAAATAGTGAAATCTCTATTCCAATGAAAAAAATATGGAAATAACAAAATCTAATGATCCACTAAACCTAAAAGTCATTACACCAAAAACACTACGATATCCAATAAAGGGTTCAACCTCAAAAACAATAGAATGTCTAAGTCAGAGATAATGTACTAGAAATTAAAAGAAAAAATCATGGTAGTTCAAAAGATGTTACTTACCCTTAAGTTCAAATTATATAAACTCTACAACTGTGGTCTCAAAACAGACTCTAGACTATGCTCTATACTCAATAAAAAGAAGAGGTCATGTAGTATCAGTACACAAGAAACAACATTGTACTAGTAGGGTCATCGACCAACTCAAATGAGAAATTGAACACACAACCATAACTTTGTAAAGAAAAACAACCATGAAAATCTACCATGTACTCTTACTTCATGTTCATAACACTTAACCCTATTCAACAATATCGTCGAATTTAGTCAATACGAAATTAACTCATCATCTACCTCAATCCAACCCTAAAATTCTCTTGCAAACTTAAGGTTTCCATTTTCTTGCTGCCTCTACATAATTGTAGTCTAAAAAATGAATATAACACATAATCAATAAAATGGCCAAAAATATCAAGGATTGTAGCCTAATGTCAAAACTGTAAGACTAAATTTATGGTCATTCTCCCAACTCTAGGGTTTTCCTATCATAAATCCACCTTAGTCCTATCAATTTCATAATTATGATAGTGAATTATGAATAAGTAAGAGTAAATTAGTAATCTTTCATCAAAATCAAAGGATTTTCTACCCGATTCACTTAATTGCACTAGAAATTAGTTAGGTTAAGTTAAATCATACGAACATAACAAAGCCAAAAAACTAGTGATCTATTAGTTAACAATTAAACTACAAGTTAATGTAAGGAATCACTTACCTTTACAAAGAGTTTGGATAAAAATTGAGTGATATTCACCCAAAATTGCGTAAGCCCTTCCCAGAATAAGTTTAGAAAATAATAAAATATTTTGGGATATTACATAAGCTCATGCATATCCCGCTATGGTGGCCCTATCCTACTAAGGTGTCCTTGTTATAGTGGAATCCATCTTCTATGGTCGGATTAACAAATGTTGACTCCCTATATTGTAGGATTTTTTTTGCTATAGCAATATAGCCATATCAACCTACCACCTACTATAGGATAGTATAATCATTAAAAGTTCAGTCAAGCCTAGTATAAACTAGGAATCAGTTCAGCGTCTATCAGTTGGGAGTAAGATTCAGCACCGAGCGAACCCAGGAATGGGGGTATTCCTGCCAGTAGAGATTTTGACTCTTAGTAGAAATACCTCTATTACAAAACTACGTAGCTAGCGTAGGTTAACATATCTTTCTGCCTTACTTGGATTGATACATCTCATACAAGTTATCCTACCAGCAAGGGTTAACGAAAGAGCTTTCTGTCAGAGAGGGTTAAATCACAGTTGTCTTTACCCATGGCACGGTACTGACACTCTTCCAACTGGGGTTATAGGTTAGACCTCAATCTATTTAAAAATGGGCATGTCGGTTAGATGATTACCTCCTACAGTCTTAGTTTCAGTTCTGGTCTTAGTATAGAACTCAGTTCAGTTTTACAGAATTGGGACTGTTAGATGCAGTCATTCAATTCAGTACAAAACACAAAACAGTTCCATATAATTCAAAACTATCAGATACAATCATTTAACTATTAGTTATACAGTATCAGTAAAATCAGATATTAGTAAATTAGTAATTCATAACTTAGTATCCAGTGTTATCATGACCTTAGTTACAACTTACATATTTATGCATGTACTCTCATTCAAATATACTTATGTTATTCAGTCAGTATTGTTTATGCATATGAACCCATGCATCACAGCATACATCACTTAGCATACCAGTACATTCAAAGTACTGATGCATACCTTTCTTTTATGCTATGATGTCTTATATCATAGGTTCAGATGCATGAGCTCACGATAGTAGCCCGATACATCAGCAGCAGATTTAGTGGTGAGTCCTTATAGTTCAAGGATAGATTTATTATTCTAGTATTTCAGTACTCAGTTTATTTTAGTAGTTGGAGTTAGTTGGGGACTTGTCCCATCAATTCCTTGTTTAGACAATAGAGGCTTTTTAGACTAGAGTATTTATAGATAGATGTTCAATTTTGGTATTGATATACCATACTCAGAATTTATTTACAGTTTTAAAGGTTATGGAAAGTTTTTGCCTAATTTCAGCACAATTGCAGTACTGTTGTTTAGTTATTGCAACATGTACCAGTCATAGGTTAGCTTGTGGTCCCTCAGGATTATGAGCACTGTGTAGCATCCAGAGCATAGACCCAAGGTGCTACACTACGAGAGTAAACTAGAATATTATCGATAAATACTATGAAAAAAATATCCTGATACTATTTGAACAATCTGTTCATCAAGTCCATAAAGGCTACTAGGGCATTTGTTAGTCTGAAGGACATAAATAGAAACTCAAAACGACCGTAACGGGTTTTAAAAGCTGTCTTTTGAATGTCACACTCCCTTACACTAAGCTAATGATAGCCAGATCTAAGGTCTATCTTGGAGAAATAACTTGCATTATAGAGTTGATCAAATAAGTCATCAATTCTAGGAATAAGATTTATGTTTATGACTGTAACTTTTTTTAGTTGACCATAGTCAATGTACATTTGCAAGGAACCATCTTTATTTCGCATAAATAGAATGGGAGTGCCCCATCAATAACACTAGGCCTTATGAAACCTTTATGTTGAAGATCTTAGAGTTACTCTATTAACTCTTTACGCACTGTGGGAGCCATACGATAAGGAGGAATAAAAATTGGTTGAGTATCTAGAAGAAGGTCAATCAGAAATCTATTTCCAATTAGGAGGTACCCCTGGTAAATCTTTGGGAAAAACATTAAGAAACTCATTGACTACACTGACTAACTGAACTGTTGGAGTCTCTGACTTAGTATATTTGACTCGAACTAGATTATAGATACACTCTTTGGAAATTGCCGTAGGATCAGCCATTGTATCTGGGGCATACTTAGACAACTGAGTAATCTTAAGGTAGTACTCGTTCGCTGTCATTGAGTCCTGCCTCAGGTTCACAAAATCCTTTATCTTAGCTTCTCTTATTTCATATGGAAAGAACCTTTCTAGAAATGCATCTCGAAATACCTGCCAACTTACAGGAGCTATATTCTTACCTCTACCATTCTTCTACATAACTACCCAATCATATGCCACCTTCTTTAATCTATAGGATGCCAACTCTACACTCTCCTTCTCAGAAACATACATAATCTAGGTGATCTTTTTCACCTCATCTAAATAAAGTTTTAGGTCCTCACCTGCCTTTCACCCAAAAGAACTCAGGCGAATTTATTCATATGAAGTCTCAGATTCTGGTTGTTGCTAAATCACCATTCTGTTGAAGCAGGACTATAGGCTGATGGTTTTCCAGAATATTGGCAGTCACTGCTTGGGCTAATTCCTGAAAGGCAACCCGAATCTCAGCATGCGATACATTCTCATTTGGAGAATCGGCGGGGTGGTTATCATTTCGGTGCGTATTAATTCGACAAAGAGGCATATTTAACTATCATATAAAAGCATGATTTAATAGTAGATAGAGGTAGTATAAGCACGATATATCATGAAAGAAAGAGAATATTTCCTAAAAATATCTCGTAGCCTCTTGCTCATAAATTTGGCGTGCTTCACACCCATGATCAAGACTCAATATAACACAGCTTGTCTGACTCCCTAGGACTCTAAGAAAACCTTAGGCTTTGATACCAAGTTTGTAATTCCCCAAAACCTATTCTCAAGATATCACACAATGCTCAAGACTATGAGTAGCCTTAAGCTAACCCTGTTTGCCTTCTACTAAGTCTGAATCTCATAATAGTTGAAATATAGGTATAAAATTATACTAAATGTAGAAATCTATATGAACTAACTGAGCATATCTGAATCATAACATCTAAACTATGGACTTAAGAGTCTGGGCAATCAAAACTAAATAATCTTAATAATATCTAGCAGTCTGATAAGCCTCTACTACTAATAACTAGAGAGCAACTGGGACACACCCTATCTAACTCGAACTGCCTGAAAAGAATACTAAATTATCTAAGCTGAATATCAAAATAACTAAGTCCCCAAACTATGAGGACTCAACAACTATCGGGATGTAGATGGAGATGATCAACATTACTCACGCTGATGAACTGAGCACCTGAAACCTACATTATGAGATAATGTAGCACATAGACGTATATATGGATCATTACTTTGAGGATGTACTGAGTATATAGGGTTGAAATTCATATCAAAAAATATTATATAAATCATCATCATCATTTGCAAAACAATGCATGCCAAATGTAAATGACTCACATAAGCTTGAGTAACTGAGAAACTTAATTATATAATCATGGGTAGTAAAGCATATTGAATAAATCTAGTGAGTCATAACATTTAGTTTTAAAATTTATGCTAGTGATCTGTATGTAAATCATGTTGTCTAAGTGTTGGAGGGACTCACTTTTATATCTGAAATTTAAAATCTATAGCTAATATCTTTCTATAAAGCATAATCTAAATAAAGTTGTAAGCCTTTACACTTAGTTTTATAAAAGCTTTTCTGTTATTCATTTCTATTATTATTACTCTTTTTGTAAGGAGGTTCTTCTAACTGACATAAACCATGTGAGCTAACATGGAGTCCAACATCTCGTTCCCCTATGGAAAAAACTTATGATTGGGAGAGGTGTCATACTCTTACCAAGATGTATAACCTAATCTAAGTGATCACATCTGTAAGTTTCATCCATATAGTAATGGGAAAAATCTGATAATTTGCACCTACGTTGGCTATGTAGTTCTGTGGAAGATAGGGCACGCTAATCCCACACTTTCATCTAGGTGCTAAATGCTACTCCCTTTTAAATTTGTATGCTCATTCTATTGGAAATCCACTTTAATAACTTGCTTAAGGGTTAATTATAAAACCAATTATGCATTTATCTGATTCAATCTATAAGTAAAGCTATTTTGAGTATTGTAATCTGTAATAAATCTGTAAAATAGATTTCAAATCTTATCTGAGGATCAAAAGATCCAAGCTTTACTAAAAATCTAAAAATAAACTGATTATCTAATCCTTAAAGAATAATCTTTCTTGAAATATTAATATTCAATTTGGGATAGTAACCCATTCATCAATCTCATGTCAAAACATCATAATATTCATGCTTGATAATGAAAACAATGATAACTCAATTCAAAATCTGGAAATTACTGCAATAGGCATAAAAATATGAAACTAGTCATGCAATTCAACTTCTAAAACACTTACAATCTCTTAATCTTGCAACTAGCAATAATGGGCATGAACCCTAATTTAAAACTCATGTATAATCATTCAACATCATATAAATTTGAAATAAAAACTCAGTCTTAGGCACAAGGATGAAAGAAGTATCCTTGTTCATAAACCCCGCATACCTTGGTAGATGATTAGATGAAAAATCTTGAATTATTGATTCCTAATTGAGTTCTTGATTATCTTGTCTTGGGAATCCTCAATTTGGAGCTTTCTTTGAGAAAAAGGGGAGGAAATTAATTTCTTAGAGAAGAATCTTTGGAGCTATTGGGTTTTTTCTTTGAGAGAGAATGGATGATAATAAGCATAAAGTGCATTGAATATGCTAAATTCCATATTTATGATGATTTGGGGCCATGGGAATTGACCAAAGTGCCCTTTTTTAAACATTAATCCGAATTGGAAAAGAGAACAAAACTCCCGATTTAATATGCCGCCGCGATGCGCTACTGTTGCAGTGGCTCACTGGTAATAGGACAATTGGGAAATGAATGTTCTCCACAATACGAAGCTATCGTGGTGCATCTTTGGAATGCCATTTAGGCCATCAATGCAACAAAGTACAATTGTGTTGGCCTATTGGAAATTGACAAATGGTAAATTAGAGTTATCCATGATATGAGATAATAACAGAGGTCCACTGGATTTTCACAATTGGAAATTTACCTTTCACCGTGATGCAGTAGTTTCTTGCATGACACACTGTCAACACTAAAAATACCATAACTTCTCAATCGAGTATCGGATTTGAGCAAAATTGGCTTCAATGGAAAGGTTATTCAATTTCCTACACAATGAAGGGTCTAAATCTTAAAAATTCTATAGAGAAAAAATATATTCATTTTTAAAGCTAATCCTTGACATTCTAGGAGCGAAATTAAGCTAGGAAAAGTACAGGGTATTACACTTACTTTGTTCTCATTTTCTGTAGAATCTAGGACTTGCCAAGTTAGTTATTCCTATGCTGTAGGATAGTTGGTTAGGAAAGGATCTTATGATATTCTTGAACTTAGTCCACTCAAAGCCTAAAGTACCATCCAAATGTTAACAAGTATCCCTTGATCCCTATTTTGAGCCTGATAGACTGCTTTTCTTGTTCTTACATTTGACCTTCCCAATTTAGTTCCACTGAATTTTTTTGGCCCTTGACCTCCATGGAATTATGCACCTCAACTTAGGAACATAGCCTAAGTTACTGGTGGATTTCATAGGGGTGCATGATTAGAAGTGTCTATGAAGAAGGGTGTAAATTGGAGAAAAAAAAGTAGGGCTAGGCGTTGTAAAAAAAATGGAAAAAGAACAAAAAAGAAGAATGAATTAAAGAAAGAATATAAGAAAATGCACCCAACATGAATGAGCAATTTAAGAATAAAAAGGGAGAAATAAGGATGATATAAAAGAAAAGTTGGTTGATAAGTGCACCCCAAACATAATTGTAGTGCCAAGAAGTCTTAGTCACCAACCTTCTCAAATGTACCATACCAGCCCACACACGTATGTTACAAGCTGATTAAAGTCCTATAGTGATCCTTACTCGATGATCTAACATTAAAGGTAAAGAAAATAAAGGCAAGACTAAATTATTCTTTGCACATTATTGGAACTTCTTTGTGAGAGAGAGTGTAACATGATCGTTGTTACATTAACATGCATGATACAATTGAGTTAATGAAACATATTTGTTGTGTTGGTGCATGGGTTCTATTGCTAGCTACTTATCTGTATGGGTAGTGTAATTTTTACATATCTTTTTTTATGTTTTGATAATATAATGCCATAGCTTGAATCCCTTGTGTCACATTATTGTGGCACATTGATTTACATAGTTGGTTTTGAAAAGTTAAAATAAGAGGTGGTGATATGTTTGGGCTGAATTTGAGATTTACTTCCATACTTATCTTATTTTCTCTTGGTTAAGTATCATTGTGTTGTTTTATTGTGTTTTTTTTGCTTGAGGACATGCAAATATTCTAAGTTGAGTGTGTTTGTGTGTCATGGTTTCATTGAACTTTCAATGCTTAAAACAAAGAAATATGCAAGAACCTAGTCCTAATTTAGGAGATATGATGTCTTATGTATTTATATTGCACGAAACTAGGTTCTTGGATCTAAACTAAATAAAGAAGTTAAAAGCTGAATTTTTGGTCACCTACGTTGGAACCTAATGGGCGTAGGTGCCACCTACTGGGCATAGATGATAGGGCGTAGGTGTCAAAGAGTCAATTTCCTGAGAAACAAAAGCTAGAAAAATAGTCTGCTACCTACGGATTTCCACCTATTGGTCGTAGGTGCCACCTACGACCCATAAGTGGCACTGTAGGTTGCCATCGATTCAAAGTTTCGAAATCATTTTTGTTTTAATTTTTACATTTTTCATGTAATCTACAAATATTATTTTGATGATTTTAGTTAGTTTATTCCCTTGGAGGCTTTTTATTATTCACAAATAAATATTCAATTCTGAGATTGACTTTTGATCTTGGGATCCCTTTATTTTTATTTTTTGATTGATTAATTGATTTTAGACATTGGGTTTTCATCGTCTATTATTGTGATATTGATTATATTCTTTATTTATCGAATTCCATAAATAGTTTTTAACTACGAGCAGCTATTTTCTTTAGCTATAGTTGTGGAAACCCTAACAGAATAACAAAGTGGGGGAAGTGTGAGATTCGTTTAGATCATTTTTGCAGCAAGTATTGTAATCTTAATCAATTTAATTACTTTCTTAGCAGTGGCCAACATTGAGAACATATTTGTACAATCTATTATCCTCAAATGGGATTTCAAGATAGAGAAAAGAAGATTACAACAGTGATTCAAAATTGTTAGCCCTCGTCTAATAACTTGAGACCCAAAGGGTGATTAGTTAAACAGGGATCCAGGGTAATGGTTAGTGACGGGACACTTTGAGACTCAAAATATAATGATTAAAATTGACCAAGGATGTTCAAAAGAGCGTTGGTGATGCATAAGTTGTCAGATTCTCCATGCATGATCATGAGATAGACAAATTGAGTATGATAAATCTAGGGAGTTTAATAAATCTAGGGAAAATACAATACTAGTATTATTTTCTGATTGTTTAAAACCAAAAGCATTCACAACTTATTATTTCTTATAGTTTAATACAAATCCCCCTATTTACATTCCTGCACTTCCAGCTACTTGAGTAAGTTCGAGAGATGAGTTCTTCCTATTCCCTATGGGATAGACTCTAAACTAATTGGATTACTATATTTGTCATTGACCGTTGAATATATTCTTGGAGGTTATAACTTTGGGAGACATCAATACCATTTCACCAATAAACTTCCCACATATCAGGTATATTTTGGTGGCACTGGGTTGAATTGAATACTTTGAACTATGAGTTTCTGCTAAAATCCTTTCTCTCAACCCATCTACACTAAGAATACATAAACTATTCTATTAGCGGAGGAAGATATCTCCCTCTTAGGAGAAAACTTCAACCTTTTGCTGATGAACTGCATCCACTAACGGGCTAAGTGTAGGATCATCACATTGTTTCTCTTTCACTTTAGCTACTAAGGATGACTATGAATTATTCTGAACCATTAAACCAACATCATTCATGTCGTGCAAACGAACTCCCATTCAAGACAATCTATGCACCTCTTAGGACAACTCTTTCATCATTTTCTCCACATGGGCTACTATATCCGTAGACTAACTACTCAAAGCATTAACTACCACATTTGCCTTTCCTTGATGGAAAAGAAAAATAATGTCATAATCGTTTATAAACTCCAACAACCTTCTCTAACAAAATTTTAACTCCTTCTGTGTGAAAACGTATTGGAGACTCTTATGATCAATGAAAACATCCATATGCGCCCCATAAAAATAGTGTCTCTAAATTTTCAAGGAAAACACCACAACTGCTAATTGCAAATCTTAAATTGGGTAATTCTTCTCATCAGATTTAATTATCTAGAGAAATAAATTATCACTCTTCCATTTTGCGTCAACATATATCCTAACACAACTCTGAAGGCATCATAAGACACCACAAATCCATCTAATCAATCTGGAAAAGCTAATATCAGTGTTGAAGTCAATTTATCCTTCAACTATAGAAATTTCTTATCACATTTGTCTTACCCTAGGAATTTCACCTTCGTTTATGTTAATTTCTACAATGTTTCATCAATTCTGAAAAACTCCTCAACAAATCTCCTTAAATACCCGGCTAAAATGATAAGGCTCCTAATGTTGGATTGAGTAATTAGTCTAGGCTAGTGCTTTACTACATTAATTTTTAAGGGTCTACATGAATTCCTTCACCCAAAATCACATGCTCTAAAAAGGTAACTACTCCAACCCAAATTCACATTTACTAAATTTTTCAAATAACTGTTTATCATTGAGGGTCTGAAACACTATCCTCAAATTGTCTGCAGTATCTTCCTCACTCCAAGAGTAGACAAGTATGTCATCTATGAAGATAATGACAAACATGTCCAAATACTACTTGTAAACACCATTCATCAAATGCATAAAAGTCGTGGAGCATTTGTTAGTCTCAGAGACATAAACTACAAACTCAAAGTTCCTGAACTGATTATTTTCCAATCTAAAATCTGAGATCAGTTTTAGTTAAACAATAGGCACACTAAAGCTGGTCAAAGAAGTCATTAATTCTTGGTATAGGGTAATTATCTTGATACTGACCTTATTTAACTATCTGCAATCTATAAATAGTATGATAGACCATTCTTTTTGCACATGAACAAAATTGGAGCACCATACGGAGAAATATTGGGTCTGATTAACCTCTTATGTAAGAGGTCCTTAAGTTGCTCCTTAAACTCTTTGACTTTAGATTTAGCCATCCTTGTCACGACCAAATTTCTCTGGTCATGATGGAGCCTACTATAACCCAATAATATGCAAGCCAATCCCATAGTCCAGAACTTCTACTAATGGACTAACAAAAGACTGAAAAGAAGAATGTGGAATAGAAGAAATAAAGCATTAACATTCATAAGATAATCCCAAAACCTGGTGGAATCAGTAAAAAAGCTTCTTGAATAATAACGATAAAAATGAGGTGCAAAATGAATATACAGATACAAGCATCTTTGAATACAACAATGAGACTAGTCTAGTACATAAGTTAGAGGAAAGTAATACTCCAAACATCAGGATCTCACCCAACATCTCCAAACCCTAGTTGCTCTTCACGATGATCACAACAACGATAATAACTCATACTATAATTTTCAGGTTGCTGAAGTGTAGTATGACTAACATACACATGGTACTCATTAGATAACTACCAATTGATATCCAAAGATAATACTGATACATATAAAATATAAAAGGATGGAAAACTACTTCCAAATGTCCAGCAACAACATAAAAAGCCAATGAGATACTAAGATAAAATATAGTATCATGTCTAAGAAAGTAAAATAATAGTGCAAAGAAAGTATTAAGGATAAAATGCCCTATTAAATCCACACTTAGGAATATCAATACTATATCATATATCACAGGCCAATATAAAAAATAAGGGCAAAAGGTAATTATATATGAGTATACAAGGCCAAGGAATTAATATAAAATATGAATATATTAAAGAAAAAGATATACTGTAACACCATAACTATAAATAGCTAGATATACACACATAAACACACGCACACACAAATATATATATATATATATATATATATATATATATATATATATATATATATATATATATATATATATATATATATATATATATATATATATATATATATATATATATATATATAAAGGTCAACTCAAGGTACAACCTAAATCATTAGAGTAGAATTTCAGGACCTCATAACTATAGCAGCGACTAGTGCTAGCATACTCAGGATATCTAATTCATACGTCTATTCATGATTTAATCATGCATAAGAATTAAGTCTTAAGATAGAAGAGCCAAAGTCATACCTCAAATCTCTATTCTAGATCATTAACATATTTGTCACAAAATAACTCTAACAATAATAATAACAATAGCAACGATGACACGAGTAATCGACTACCCTAGTAAAATAATACCTAACCTAGAATTTCATGACCCCCCACTGCGCCATGCTCAGAAGGTTCAATCAACATACAACACACTATAACACATACTCATCACCCATACCTATGCAACCCACTATAAGGTTGATAGATATAGGTGCATACTGGTGATAGGCGATGCACATGCAAGAATGAATATAAAATATGATCCATAATACCAACCATGATATCATAATAAATATCATAATCATCATTCAAAATTAAACTAGAAAATATATAATCAATATCAAAAGTTGAAACGGTAAATATATTATCAATATCATAATTATCCTTCATACCCAAACTAATAAATGTATAATCAATATCAGGACTTGAATTGGTAAATATATAATCAAATCATTAACATCATCAATTGCTGGGATTTACCCAAAATTCATAACATCAATACATATATCCTCCTATATCTCATAACCAAGAGATATGTATTTAGATATATATTAAATGTATGGACTTATGTTGTGATAATGAGTGTAAATATAAAATGTGTTTCTCGGGGTAAGCTTATGAACTAAATCATTACAAAAGTGTAGAAAGGATCAAAATCTCTAATGACCAGAGTCAATAGTAGTGTCAGAATCATAGATCAAAATCTTAGTCAAATCTTTAACACATTATTTCCAAATCACTTTACATATATGTTATTCATTCAGACGGTGCAACTTTTGATATGAAGAAATTCATTTTGAGGGTGAATAGTGGGCTTTAACCCCAATTTAGTAAAAAGAGTAATAAAATCATATTTCAGTTGGATTTGTATCATTTACCAATTTTATGATGATGAATGTACCAAATCTATGAATGTCATCACCAGGATTCAAATAATGGAATTATAAGAATTCAAATATCTAAAAACTACAACCACATCCTTTACAAAGATAAAAACTTAGCGGATGTCTAACTGATATCATACCATGACCTTGTGCTCAATAATGTACCTGGAATAATTACAATATCAAATCATGGCCTTATGCCCAAAATCATATCTATAACCCATATCGATGTTTATGTAAATAAGGCATCTCACATCTAGGAGGCATAATTTATCAATAAGCCATAACTCATAATCCGAGAGAATCATCACCATTCACCAAGTCACGAATTAACCTTATACTAAAGACTCAATGGTCTCAACTATGCCTAACATGCATGAATAAGTCCATAATGACTAAGACAAGTTTTGGCCTAAGGTGATCTAGAAAAACCCACTTCTAATCCACGAATTCCATATTTATGCAATTTATACCCCAGATTAGGATAAGGTATCTATACTAACCTTATAAATATGCCATAGGCAATCCTAAGATGGGAATTTTCTAGAGCATGGGCAATTATGTCAAATCCACCTAAATTATGATTTTAAGGTCACCAAATAGTCCAAATAAGGATATTAATAATAAAAAACCTTCTGCCACTTAAACTACATCCCAAATCTAAATCTTATCATAACTATTCTATAAATTTGCTTAATCTATGATGAAGACATTGGCATCCTAGAAATTTAACAAATATTTTCTCTTACGCGTCAAATCCCTAATCTAATCCCCAAACATAAATAATCAAGACTATGTCACGGTGTTCTACCCATAATCAAACTAAAAAATTCATATTCATATGAAATATATAAAACACATCATTTTGTGAAGAAAAGTAGATAGAAGCATTCCTCAAAGTCGAATCACAAACCCTAGAATTATCTACAAAACATTCGTCTTCACTCCACGATCACAAAATGCCCCTAGCTATTAAAATCATAATCTACGTAGCATTAGTAGTAAAATAAGACACATACGACCATATAAAGGGTCGGGTTAAATTACGTCAAGAACGAGTTCTGGGGATTGCTAACGGAATCAAAAAATAAACTCATCATGAGATCTCTCAATGAATAAGGAATTTATGTTCAAAAGATGAGCAAAAATGGAACACACATCGGGTCTCAAATCAACCCTTAAAGTTTAGAAATTCAAAGCCCAAATTTCTAAAATCTTATCAAGAAATCAAATGAATCTTACCCCAAATTCGATAAGAAATCATGAAATAATCGTTATCAAGATCCCCAAATCATCTAAATACTTCAAGCCGACCTTATCTTACATTTTAAGGTTTTTAGCTCTTAACAAATAAGTGAAAACGAGTAAAATCTGGTAAAAGACTTTTATATCCATACTAGGCACTCAAGTGCCACTATAGTAGGATAATACCTTTGATCGCAACATCTGTAGGATATATAGCGAGTTACGATCATCACTTTTCCACCGTATTCATGGTTCAATTAAATAGAGCATAAAATGTATAGGGGGTGTATTTTACCCTTTAAGCCATAAAACTCATTCGGCAATCACGATTTGTCGCAATACCCTTTAAGTAATAAACCTCATTTCATTTACATAATTTATGCATTGCAAAGTCTAAAATGGACTACAATCTGGAGCTACAAATTTATTCAGAACCCCGTATATGCAAACAAACAATGTAACCATACAAAATTCAATGTTCTGAACACGATGAAGCACTCAAAATTTCCATCAAAGGTCGTTTTGACCAAATGTGGGTTCCATACCAAAATTTCTAATTTCTCCATTTTTTGACCAATAAGTCTAATGAGATCAGGTGCTTCATTACCCAAAAAATGTCTACCTTGCCTAAAATTCTCATACTAGGTCATCTACTAGGATTTTTGGTGTAACACCAAATCTTAATAGCAAAATCTTTAAAATAGTGAAATGATCCTAAAATCCAACTGAACTATCCGATCAGTGAACCAAAAGTTACGATAAGTCATAAATGACCTATAACCATTGTGGAAAATCTCAAAATTCTATAAATGCATAAAAATCAAGGAAATAACCTAGAGGGTCATTTTGATATCAACTACTTAAAGGACTTTTATCTGGGTAAGTAAATGGATAGAAAGATCTAAAAAACTTGAACGGGTGAGGTACTAGACTCACATGTTTTGAGCATGACTTCCTTGATAACCTCCATAAAGAGAGATCACTTATAAGGGATTTTCCCATATGTATTCCTTTTTCAACTAGCTCTCTCATATCACTTCCAAACAGACAAAACTTAACCTCAACCACCAACAGGCCTCTAACCTAACTGAGGAAGGTTGATGCACACAAGCTGAACCCCAACACTATGATACTCTTGATACCCATGAAATTCAACAATACCCCATCTAATCCAAAAGAAATAAAATACATGAGTCATACCTCCAACTCTAAATATAAATATAACCTTTTTTTACCATTCCACCCCTGCTACCATTCCAAACAAAGTGGAAAAATAGCTGAGTCATGTCGGCGTAATCTCATCATAGTGAACACAAAAAATTAAAGTTGATCTAACAAAAGTCGATATGGAAAACATAAGAATAATCCAATTAAGTGCTATTTGGGAAAACAAAGATGATTAAGGAATGCAATCTATGCTAATGATACAACTAGTATGGAATGAAATCATGGAAAAAAGGAGAATCCATTCTCAATAATCATCAAAATAAAAAACCATCACAAAGAGATGAACCCAACAAATATCAAAGATGACTCCAAGATATCTTGATATCAATATCAAACCACTATCAGGTGGTAAAATAGCCATAAATAAAGAGAAATTAAAAATAGGTCAACCTAAAAAATGGGCAATATAGAAAGGGATAGCCAATGCAACAACCTTTGCAATCAAGGAGGAAAGTCTAAGAATCCCAAACTCAAGAACGACAATATCACTAAATTGTCGACTCTAGAACCATAACAGAACCATAAAGGTCAACTTACCTTTGATACCATAGTCCACACCACAATCAATTTAGCACAACTAACCATGGGAAAAATGAAAAACCTCACTTTTGTATAGAAAGAAACCGTAAAATTAGGCTATAGTTTACAAGGACAACAAATAAGAACTGCAAGGAATGAACTTCTAACTAGATAACAATAGTCTAAATAGATACCCAATGAGGATCTATAACCTCATGCAATTAAAATAATAACAATAATAATATAAACACCAATTTAAAGAATAGGTGGTACCAAAATAAAAATCAATGGAAAGTATCATTCAAGGGATGATACACTAGACCCATATAGCCCGTTGGTGGTTATAGGATTGTTAAGATATACATACCCATGTTAATGGTTTTAAAGATATGTTAAACTCAACTTCCTTCCTTGTCATAGTTATATATGTGTGTATGGTTTGTATGCATATGGTTGGTTTACTAGGTTTTACTAAAAGGTATTATTTTATTCTTATCCTAAGTTCATGCTAGCATTCACTCTATAACTTATCTTTGGGTGGCTGTATCATCATGCGATTTATGAACTGACCATTGTAATCATCCTGGTTAGTGATTGAATTTTGGATCATCTATTGGATTGAAGTTGTGAGTTTCCATATTTTATAAGGCTTAATTTCATATTATGGATATCTTTTTATACTTTATGGATATTGGTTTTGACTATGGTTGAGGGCATGTCCCAAAAGAATATTATTTTTCTTTTGGTTAGAGGCTTTATGTAACTACTATGTGTTTGAATAGGCGGTGTCGGTATAGGTGTCAGTCTTAGTATTGGCATTGGTATTGGGGCTAATATCATTGGACTTAATTTATAATTGTACCATATTTTTATAGTATGTTCTAGATAGGAACCTGGTTTTTATATTGGTTTAGTTATGGTTATTGGTTAGTAATGGATGGTTAGACTTGCTTGGGTTCGTACCAATTATAGACCCATCCCAGAGTCTAGTATCATAATAAACACCATTTTATTATATGTTTAGAGTTCATCAAACTCATAGTATTCATATTTGGAGGTTGGGTTGGGTAACAGAAGTGGTTCCCGGTCCTAGATGGACTTGGGATGACAATTACAACAAGTCCCTAGTTTGGGTCATGTCAAGTTGGTATCAGAGCATTAAGTTCATCGTAAATTAGGAGTCTACAAAGCCATATTGAGTAGATTCTTGTTTAAGGATGTGTAGCATGCCTCATTCATAAGGGAGAGGCTATAAGGCATTTAGGAATATTTCACTTTCTTGGTTTTCTAAATTCAAGCCTGGAGTCTAAATTTTGAAATCTTTAGTAATTCTGGTTTATTTGCCTTTCAAATCATGACTCGATTATCTAAGATATAATGTAACTCTTATGTCCCAACTAGGGATGGTATTAATGTGACACATACTACTCAGGGGACTATTATTTGATCTAGGGGTCCAGTCCCTTATATTTTTGAAGTTCCACCAATTTTTACTAGTCCTCCTCAGGATGAGGTGACTAATGCAGAATTTCATCAGTTGATTTATGTTATCACTCAGTTGGTTGTTACTCAATCTGAGTGGGATGTATCTGGTTTTTTGTTTATTGAGGACACAAGGATTGGCCAATTTATGTAGATAAATCCTCCTACTTTACTAATGTAAAGGTGGAGGAGGATCCTCAGGGTCTCTTGGATAAAATGGAGAAGATTTTTAGGGTAATACAGGCAATAAATATAGAAGGAGTGAATTTTATTTCTAACCATCGTAAGGATATGAAGTATCAATAGTATAAGGAGTGCGATAGAGAGAAAGATGATGTTTATAAGTTGAATTAGTGGGAGACTTTCTTTAATCCTTTTATGGATTACTTCTTTCCTTAAGAGTTAAGTGAAGAGAAGGTAGAAAAACTTATCAATATGAGATAAGGGAAAATGTCTGTCAAGGAATATGCCTTGAAATCTCATAAGTTGTCATGGTATACTCCAAAATTGGTGTCTGATATGAGGGGAAGAATGAGAAAGTTCACTTTTAGACTGTCTCAAGATTTTATCCTTGAAAGGAAGATCACATTACTAATTAAGAATATAGATATTTATAGGTTTAGGGTTCATAAACAACATATAGAGGAGGAAAAGAGAAAATAGGTTGAGTTTTGGGAGATAAAGGGTAAGAAGTTTAGGTCATCTTAATAGGGTGGTGCTCAATAGTAAAATGGTCGAGATGGTGGTAAGTCGCCAAAGAAGAAATGGGGCAATTTTTGTTCCTTCTCCACAGCTAGTGCAATTTGCCCAAAATGGTCAAGTGATAGGCGTCAAGATGGTGGCAATAATTTTTGGTAACAGGGTGCCAAATCTTAGGCAAGTGGTGCTCAGTTAGCCAAATTATGCCCTCCTTATCAGTTCTGTGGTAGGTTGCATAGGGGTTTCTATGATGAGGAGAGGGACAGGTATTTTTAATATGGTCAGCCAGTCCATATGCTCAAAAACTTTCCAATTTATAAGTGTGCTTTGAAAATGAGTAAGGCTCTGATTGCTTTATCTTCTACTCTTAGACCAAAGCATGCTGCTTTTGCATTTTTTTTCTTTTGGTACCATATTAGGTTGGAATAAGTTATATTCTCTTGCTGCTTGATACGAAATCGAGGTATCATATGCTGTCATTACTAGTATATTACAATTCTTTTCTCGTGACATATATTATTTTCTTGATTTAGGGTCTACTCTCTCTTATGTGACACCATTTGTGTCTGTGTATTTTTGTTTTGATCTCAAGATTATTTCAGATCTATTTTCTATGTCTACCCCGATAGATAACCCTATGATTGCTAAAAGGGTCTATAAGAGGTGTGAGGTATCGATTGGTAGTAGAAATACGATGGTGGATTTGTTTAAATTGGATATGGTGGATTCTAACTTTATTCTAGGGATGGATTAGTTACACTCTTATTTCACTTATTTAGATTGTCAAACTCAAAATTGAGTAGGAGGGTGGTTCCCTATCTCCTGGGGAGGTTTATTTCTCATCTTAGAGCTTGGAGATTAATCTTCAAAGGGTGTCTCTATCATCAGGTCTAGGTTAAAGATTCTAACTTTGAAAGTCCTTCTTCCCTATCGGTTCTAGAGGTGAATATATTTTCTAAGGACTTTCTAGATGATCTTCCCAGTGTTCCTCTAGATAAAGAGATTGAGTTTGGGATTTATTTTAATTTGGATACTTATCCAATATCTATTCCTCCTTATAGAATGTCTCCGACTGAGTTGAGGGAACTAGAGAAGAAACTTAAGGATCTTTTGGATAAGGGTTTCATCAGTTCTATTGTATCCCCATGGGGTGCACCGGTATTATTCATGCAAAAGAAGGATGGTTTCCTTAGGATGTACATTGACCATCAGTAGTTTAATATGGTGATGGTTAAGAACAAGGATCCTTTTCTAATGATAGATGACTTGTTTGATCAGCTGCAAGGTTCTAAATTCTATCTTCTATCTTTGTATCATTAGCTTACGATTGGGGAGGTGGATATCCCTCAGTTAGTTTTTTGTACTCAGTATTGGTAATTTGAATTCTTGGTGAGGTCATCCAATTTGACTAATGCCCTAGCAGAATTTATGAATCTAATGTATACGGTTTTCAGGCAGTTTCTAGATCCTTTTTGTCAGTGTGTTCATTGAGGAAATCTTGGTGTATTCTAGGAATGGGATAGATTATGCTAATCACCTCTGTGTGGTGTTCTATACCTTAAAGGTGTAGCAGTTGTATGCCAAATTCTCTAAGTCTGAGTTTTGGTTAAACTTTGTAACTTTTCGTAGTCATATTATTACTAGTAAGGTGATCATAGTGGATATACAAAAGGTGGTGGTTGTTAAAAGATGGCCTAGACCTATGACTCCAACTGACATTCAGAGTTTTTTGGTTTTTTGGGGGTTTTATAGGTGGTTCATAAAAAGTTTCTCGAAGATAGCTGGCCCATTGACTAAGTTGACTTAGAATAAGTTAAAGTTCTCTTAGTCGTATATTTGTGAGGGAAGTTTTTAGAACCTAAAGGATAAGCTAACTTCGGCTCTGATTTTGACATTGCCTTAAGGTAATGAAAGGTTTGTGGTTTATTGTGATGCATCCCTGGTTGGACTTGGTTGCATTTTGATGCATTATTGGAAGGTGATCGCCTATGCTTCCAAGTCATTTAAGGTACATGGGAGAAATTATCTGCTCATGATCTGCGTATTTTTGCAATGATTTTTTCTTTAAAAATTTGGAATCATTATTTGTATGGATGCGTGTGGACATCTTTTTATATCAAAAGAGTCTGCAGTATGTATTCACTCAGAAGTAGCTAAATCTTAGGTAGAGGATATAGTTGGAGCTTCTTAAGGACTATGATGTGAGTCATCACCACAACCCAGGTAAAGCTAACGTGGTTGCTAATGCTCTTAGCAAGTTATCAATGAGGAGTTTAGCTCATGTGGAGAAGGAGAAGCAGGAATCGGTGAAGGACATCCACCGCTTGGTGAATCTTAGAGTTCAACTATTAGACTCTAATGATGGTGGTGTGATGGTAGATAAAGTGGTTCAGTCATATCTTGATGTAGAGATCAAGGAGAGAAAATGCTAGATCCCATCTTAATGAAAATAAAGAGTGATATTGGTGGGTATAATATGATGGTATTTGAGATCAGCGGTGATGGTACTCTATGGTACGAAGGGAGGTTATGTATTCTTGACATCAATGGTTTAAGATAAATGATTTTGTTTGAGGAACATAAATAGCGCCATGCTCACCTAGTTCAATGAAATTTATCATGATCCCAAGGAGATATATTAATGAAATGTACAAAAAGAGATGTGGCTAATTTTTTTTTTGCCATATCCATGGTGTACCAACAAGTCAAAGTTGAGAACATGAGGCCTTGTGGGTTGTATCAAGAAATGGATTTGCCTGAATGGAAATATGAGGTAATCAATAAGGATTTTGTTAATAGTCTTCCTTGCTTTCGAAAATAATTCTATTCGATTTGAGTTATCATGGATATGATGTCAAAGTCTACTCACTTCTTGCCAATGTGGACTAACCTTTTGGCTGAGGAATATGTGAGGTTGTATATTTAGGGAGATTGTAAAGCTGCATGGGGTACCTATTTTGATTATCTCTTATCATGATATGCAGTTTTCATCTCACTTTTGGTGGTATTTTTTGAAAGGATTGAGGACTAAGGTTTGTCTGAGTACTGCTTTTCATCTACAGATGGATGGGCAAGTATATTTGACTATTTAGACATTAGAGAACATGGTTCTTATGTGTTCAGTTGATTATGGTCGCAATTGAGTTGAGCATCGACATTTTGTAGAGTTTGGTTACAACAATAACTATCAATCTAGCTTTGGGATGGCCTCTTTTGATACATTGTATAGTAAGATGTGCATATCTCTTATTGGGTGGTTTGATCTTGGTGAGGTAGATATGTTCGGTTCAAATATGATTTATCAGGCTATGGAAAAGGTGAAGGTGAGTCCGGACAGGCTTAGGGATTCCTAGAGTCTCCAAAAGTCCTATGTAGATGTGAGGAGTAGAGACTTGGAGTTTGAGGTTGGGGATAAGGTTTTTTTAAGTATATCACTCATGTAGAGATTGATGTGGTTTTGTAAGTAGGGGAAGCTCATTCCCTTGCATATTGATACTTATGAAGTTTTGTGAAGGGTTGGTAACACAGCTTATGAATTTGAGTTGCATTCTATTCATCTGGTATTTTATGTCGCTATGTTGAGAAAGTGTCTTGGTAATCCTTCTTCGGTGGTTCCATTGGAAAAATTGGTTATCTCGGTTTCTCTGTCTTATGAAGAGGTCTGGGTTTAGATATTACTTAGGCAAGTTTATTTGTCATGGACCAAGTATTTGGCCTTGGTTAAGGTTCTATGGCAGAACCATAAGGTGGAAGAGGATACAACAAATGCCAAAGAAGACATGAAGACCTAATATCCATATTTGTTTTCTGCTCTAGATATTCATGTGGAAGGTATGTATTCTTAATCACATCTTTATTTTCTAACTTGTTTAGATATTGGATTGATATTTGATAATGCAAATGAATCATGCATGTGTTTAACCCTACCTTATCAGTCATTCGAGGATGAATTATCCTAGTGGAGGAGACTGAAACACCCAGGGTTTTGATCCATAGAAAATTTCTAGGATTTCTTAGTTCTGGACCTCATATGACTTGTGTGTACCAGTAATATGATGAGGTACGGTTGGTATGCACTTGGTCGTATGCTAACCAGTGTTGGTTGGTAGGTTGGATTAGTTTCCTTAATGGATATGAATTGGGTGGGTATGAGTTGTATGGTTGGTGACAATTCGTATGAGTTGGGTTTTTGCTTCACTTAATATGAGACTAACTTAACTTTTATTTGAGTATGAGTGGCTCACCATGAGCCATAATATAGGGTACGAGTTGTATGATGTCTCGTGTGGTTGGCAGTGTTCAAACCTTTTTTATTCTATTATGACAGGGATATGGTTTAGGGGTACTGATCGTATTGTTTTGACTAAATTTGGGTCACACATCCAAATTTTCAATTTCTCAACTTTCCAACCAATAGGTCAATATGTGACCGGGTGCCTTGGGATATAACAAAATCTCTACCTATCTTAAAATCAACATTCCAGAGCCAATGGCATTGTCAGAATTCTCATACAAGGTCATTTACTAGGAGTTTTGGTTCGAGGCCAAATGCGAAATAATAAAAGCTCCAATATAGGAATTGATCCTAAAATCAAAACGAACTGTTCGATCACCCAACTGATATTTTTGGAAAGTCATACATGTTTAATTCTATTCGAAGGTCAAAAATTCTATAAATAAATAAAAATGAATGAAATAACCTGGAGGGTCATTATAATCCTAATAGGGGGAGGGATATAGGCTTTGTATTTTGAAAATGATCAATCCTGAATTCAATTTCTCTATCAGGAGGTGCCCTAGGAAGATCCTATGGTATGACTTCTTTTAACTCATTGACTACACGAACTAATTGGAGGATTGGGATTTTAGACTTATAGTCCTTAATCCTAACTAGAATACAGATACACCATTTAGGGATTAGCTTTTTGGCTTTAATATTTGATATGAAACAACTTTTAGGATTTACTAAGCTACACTCCCTCTCGAAGACTCATTATGAAATTGAAACTTTATAAGTTGGGAGCATCAATTAAGTAAGGAATAGAATTAATGGAGCCAATCTATACCAAGAATGACATCAAATTATTTCAACACCAGTTCTATTAGATCTTCAAATGTAACCCTGTGGAGGAATGTAATTGGGAACTTTCTTTACACCTTTCTAGCAACAACTGACTTACTAATAAAAGTGAAAATTTAAAAAGGTTCAGAAAGACTCTCGAACTTATACCAAATTTCACAGAAATTAGAGGGGTTACAAAAGAATTGTTTGACCCCAAAAGTAATAATACATAAATATCAAGGTAAAAGACACGAAGAATACTAGTGACTACATTTGGGGAGATCTACTACTCTTGGCAAGTGGACAAAACATAAAATCAATTTTGATATTGATCGACACTAGTGACAGAATATGCACCCTGTTATAGAACTGCGCGGCCTTATTGAGCTACTAAATTAGTGGGATAAACCTGAGGGTGAGCATCCCTATTGGCCCCTCTTGTGAAGAGGAAATCCCATAACCTATGGTACATTTTCCTGTAACCAAAACATCTTATCCTACTGGTATAATACTCACCTCTATGATTTCTACCACATCTCTTGTAGGTTGGATAACTGAATCCCTAGTGGCACTACCCTAGGATATGGTGGTTGGCGCTCTACCTTATTGTTCTTTGTTGGACCTTGGTTCAGGGGGGACTTGCTGAAGATCGTGCAGATACTGACGAATGACTTAAAAAGTAAGAATGATTTCCCTTCCTAACATATGCTAATTATAATCGAACTCCCTTGTCCTCACTTTTTGGTCTTATTTTCTTATTACTTCAATTTCTCAACCTCAAACTACTAAGCATGAGTCATCAATCAAGTAATATTCATGTCTCTAATCATGTAACGCCCTAAATCTGGTACCCGGAATGCTACACGGTGATCATAACCCCAAAGGACCACAAGATAACCCATGACTTATATTTTTACCTACATACTACATAAAATACTTTATAATGCAGAAACATGAACTGAAAGGCCATATGGTTCAATACTAAACATGATGTAAATGATATAACATCTGTATGGGGTAATAGAATACCCAAAACAAAAATGAACATACTGAAGTCTGAAATATGATAGTCTAGAAAGCCTTTAACTGACTGAACTATCTGAGTAAGGAGTTGATGGGATATGTCCCCAACTAACTCCAATTAATAAATTGATTTAATAAGATAATAGGAAAATAATCATATCCTTGAAAGATGAAGACTCACTTCTAACTCTGTCTGTGGATATCTGGAATCTACTGTTGCTTTGGAGCTCAGGTCTCTGAACCTATGGTATAAGACACCATAGCGCAAATGAATTAGTACTTTAATGTACTGGTATGCATGTGAGATAGGCTGAATGCATGGGGTTCATATGCATAAACATTAATAATAACTGACTAACTATTATGAGCGTGAGAATACATGCATGAGACATAACAACTGACACTAATACTATGATAAAATGATTACTGAATCTCAATATAACTGATAACATGAGTGACTCTATCTGATAGTCCTGAATCTGATGGAACTATCTCATTTCCATACTGCATCTGACAGTCTTGAAATTTGAAGAACTATCTGAGTTCTATTATTGAGACGGATTGACTATATCTGAGAGTCCTAATTCTGTAACATGAATTTATGGGAAGTAGTTATCTAACCGACATGCCCCTAATACACCATTATGGTTGAGTTGGGGTCCAATGTGTAACCCCAATTGGAAGGGTGTTAATACCACGCCATTGGAAAGGTCAAGCTGTGGGAGACCCTTATCTGATAGTGTCCCCTATACGCGAGCGATAGGGCCCTTATCTAACAGTGCTCATCCACCTCATCAACCCTCATCAGACAGTGTTGATGTCTCAACCAATGTTGGCTACATAGTTCTGGAATGTAAGAATGGCTTCTAACAATCACACCCTCATCTGATAATGTGTGTTCCCATTCTTGGGTTCACTCGGTGCTAATTCCTTCTCCCATTTGAATAGACTATGAACATGATTTTGTTGAACTGAACGTGGGCTAAGTTACAGAATTCTGTTGACTAATGGAATACTACTGATATCTTACAACTAACTGAGTCATGAGATCATGGAGATTTTCTGAGTCATAAGATTTCCTGAAATCTAAAAATGATTGCTTGACTTAGAGGATCGTGAAAACATGACATGGCTCTAGGCGCACAACTAATATTTTGGGTACGAGTACCCCTAGGATACGATGGAAGGAAACCGATCAAGCATAATTTACTTGAACATATAACTAATATCATAATCCATAATACATTTATAGAAGCATTTCATCAAAACATGTGATAGGCATAACTTGTACATACATGGGGATGTCAGGGTATCATGCTAGTTAGGCACTTTTCCTTCATCTAAGCATTTAATCAAACATATTGTAGGCATGGTACACGTAAGCATCATTGTACAATAATCAAACAACATAGTTCAATTCTAATTTCATCATTCAAGGGTTTATTCATAGGTTTGCATGAATTTATATCTATAATAATTTAATCCACATAGAATTTATCACCCAACATGGAGTAGAATTCAATTTCTCATTATCCACTTCAACAAGAGTATCCCAATAATGAAATTCATAAGAAAATACAAAAACTTGAATTTATAAAATGAATTCTTGAGCTTTATGGATGAAAGGAGTCCATGAATGAACACTATGCATACCTTAGTTCGTGATTTCTTGAAGGTTGACGAAGGGAATTCTTGATTCTGAATCTTCTATGAAAAGCCCTAGGTTGTTCTTGAGAGGTTTCTTTTTTGAGAGAAGAGAGAGTATTTTGGGTGAAAAGTAGTTGAATCACATGTTAAAGGGATTAAAAAGGGGTGGGATATTGACCCTTTTAACCTTGGACGTGTCTTGTAATTTCAGTAAAAAAATTTCCAAATTGGACCCTTGGCGCGACGCGGCGCTATCGCGCCATGTCACTAGATTTTTACAACTGGGAAATTGAGGGATGGCATAATATGGGGCCATCACGTTTCCACTTCCTTTTTGCCCTGGAACTTTGGCTCGAAGCGAGAGAAATCACGCTGAGACACTGGAAAATGGACAAATCTAAATTTGTTCCCTAGCGTGATGTGCCATAATCGCAGACCCCTACTAGAAATTTCCAAATGCCATATTCACTTGTGGTTCGGTGTGCCACTAACTAATATGTAATTTTTTTAGGATGGAAACTTGAAATAGTCGTAACTTCTGATCCGATTATTGAATTTGGGAAAATCTTACATCGATGGAAAGCGTATTGAATTTCCTATATGATAGAAAGTTAAAATATTAAAAATTCCTCATAGAATAACCATCATTCAATTTAGAAGATAATACTAGACATTCTTGAGATGAAATTAGCTAGGAAAAAGTATGGGGTATTACAATATCTCCCCATTAAGAACATTCATCCTTGAATGAGAATGACTGAGAGGGGAGAAAAGACAACTGAAGTACATACTAAACATGAATAACTGGGACTTGATCTCATGATTAATATGACTGACAAGCTGAACGTATAATACTGAACATGCATATCTGATGCATGCATAACTAATTCATGAATGCATGACTGAGTGTTCTGAAGAACTAAGTTTCTCACAATGAGAATGCATGTCTAATGCATAATTATATAACTGAACTGATACATGAGTGCTTGACTAAATATGCAGTGGTACTTGATACCAAGTTTATAATGGGAACATGAGCATGAAACTGCATACCAAGTTTATGATGAACACTGAACATGAAACTGAGTAAACTTAACGAGAACTGTTACCTTAAGCTAGATTTGAGTTGGCGAAGAAGAGGTGAGGATACTTGGTATGCATGTTTACCTCTGCTTCCCAAGTAGCTCCCTCGACGGACTGATTTCTCCAAAGAACCTTAACTAGAGGGACATTTTTGTTCCTCAATCTACTATTCTGATAGTCTAAGATTTTAACTAGAATCTCTTCATAAGAGAGAGTGTTTTGAACATCAATGCTCTGAATAGGGACTACAACTGTTGGCTAACCTATGCACTTCTTGAGTAAATAAACATTAAAGACCGGATAAACTGAGGCTAGATCTGAAGGCAACTCGATCTCATAAGCTACTTTGCCAAAATAATTAAGAACCTTGAAGGGACCAACATATCTGGGACAGAGCTTTCCCTTCTTACCGAATATCTTCACTCCCTTCATGGGAGAGATCATTAGATGGGCATGATCACCAACGTCAAACTCATGATCTTTTCTACAAACATCTGCATAAGACTTTTGTCATCTCTAAGCAGCCCGGAGTCTCTCTCTGATCAACTGGACTTTTTCTAAGACGTCGAATACCAAGTCAAGTCCTATGACTAAGGGTTTATTAATTTCGAACCAACCAATTAGAGATCTACATCTCCTACCATAGAGAGCTTCAAACGAATCCATCTGAATATTGGAATGATAGCTATTGTTATATGCAAACTCAATCAAAGACAAGTGGTAATCCCCACTCCCTTTGAAATCAATTGCACATGCCCTTAGCATATCTTCTAAAGTATGAAGGGTCCTTTCTTCTTGACTATCTATCTGAGGATGAAAGGCTATACTGAGATGAACTTGGGTACCAAGACCCTTTTAGAATGATTCAAAGAAGTGAGAGGTAAAATGGGTACCTCTGTCTAAGATAATAGATAACGGAACACTGTGCAATCTGACCAACTCCCTGATGAAGAGTTTAGCGTAATTCTTGCTTGAATAAGAGGTATGTACTGGAAGGAAATGAGTTGATTTTGTCATTCTGTCTAAAATGACCCAAACTGAATTATGTTGATGATAAGTGCGAGATAAACCCTTCATAAAATACATGTTCACAACTTCCTACTCCTAAGTAGGAATATTGAACTCCTGCATGGACCAACTAGGCATCTGATGCTCTATCTTAACATGATGACATATAGAGAACTTAGCCACAAACTCTGTAACATATCTCTTTATCCCACTTCACCAATAGATTATCCTCAAGTCGAGGAACATCTTTATGGCCCCTGGATGAATAGAGTAGTGTGCACTATGCACTTCTAAAAGAATTTTCTACCTTAAGTAATCTACACCTGGAACACAGAGATGACCCTAACAACAAACGACACCATCTTTCCCTAGGGAGAAAACCTCTATTGTCTGATCCTGGACTAACTCTTTCAACTTGACAAGGTTGGAATCTCTATCTTACTTTTTCTTTCACCTCTAAAACTAGAGATGATTCTAAACTACTCTTAACCCATATATCACCCTCTTCTATATCGACTAAGTGAATGCCTAGTCTGGAAAGCTGATGGACTTCCTGAACTAACTTCTTCTTACTGTCCTCAACATAAGAAACACTGCCCATGGATAGTCTACTGAGAGTGTCAACCTCTACATTGGCTTTGCCCAGATGATAAAGGAGACTCAAGACATAATCTTTCAAGAGCTCTAACCGCCTTCTTTGATGAAAATTGAGATCTTTCTGAGAAAAAACATACTGAAGACTTTTTTGATCAGTGAAAACATCTACATCAACCCCATATAGATAATGCCTCCAAATCTTTAAGGTAAAGACTACGGCTGCTAACTCAAGATCATCAGTAGGATAATTCCTCTCATGGGGCTTAAGTTGTCTGGAGGCGTAGGCTATAAACTTACCATGATGCATGAGGACACAACCTAAACCTACTCTTTATGCATCATAATAGACTATGAACCCATTTGAACCATCTGAAAGAGCTAAAATTGGAACTGAGGTGAGTCAAGTCTTCAACTCCTGAAAACCCTTTTCGTAAGAATCTGACCACTAAAACTTGACTTTCTTGTGGATCAATCTAGAAATATGGGATGTAATTAAAGAAAAACCCTCAATAAACCGTCTATAATAGCCAGCCAAACCTAGGAAACTCCTAATATCTGATGGAGAGACAGGGCGAGGACAGTTTCTGATTGCTTCAATCTTTTGAGGATCTACTCTAATGCCATAACTGGAAATGATATGACCAAGAAATGCTACTAACCTTAGCCAAAATTTACACTTACAGAATTTGGCGAATAGCTAATGATCTCTGAGTGTCTGAAGTACTATTTTGAGATGGTCTGCATGATCTCTCTCACTGCAGGAATAGGCTACAATAGCATCTATAAAGACTATGACGAACATGTACAAGTACTAGTTGAACACATGGTTCATCAAGTCCATGAAAGTGGATGGGGAATTGGTATGACCAAATGATATAACTAATAATTCAAAATGACCATATTGAGTACAAAAAGCTATTTTTGGAATATCACATTCTCTAACTCTGAGCTGAGGATAGACAGATCTGAGGTCTATCTTAGAGAAATAACTGGCACCCTAAAGTTAATAAAATAAGTCATCGATTCTGCAAAGAGGATACTTGTTCTTGACCTTGACCTTATTGAGTTAATGGTAGTCTAAACACATCCTAATAGAATCGTCTTTCTTGGGCATGAATAATACTGCAGCGCCCCACAGGGAAATGCTGGGCCTGATGAATCCCTTATCTAGGAGATCTTTCAACTATTCTTGCAATTTTCTTAGTTTTGCTGGTTCCATTTTATATGGAAGGATAGAGATAGGCTGAGTATCTGGAAGAAGATAAATGGCAAAGTCTATTTCTCTTTCGGGAGGAATTCTTGGAAGATCTTTGGGAAAAATATTTAACTATCATTTATAACTGGAACTGATTCAAGACTAGGAGTTTCAAAACTAGTGTCCTTATCTCAAACAAGATCATAGAAAATCCTTTAGATATCATTTTCCATGTCTGAAGGTAGGAAACAAGATGATCTCTAAACGTAGAAGTATTATCCTTCCACTCAAGGACAGGTTCATTCATAAACTAAAACTAGACTATTCTATTTCTGCAGTCGGCTGTGGCATAGTAGGAATGAAGCAAATCTATGTTGAGAATGACATCAAAATCAATCATCTCTAATTTTACTAAGTCTACTGAAGTAACTTTCTGAAATATCATAACTGGACAGTTCCTGTATACTCGCCATGATATAATGGTTTTGGCCACTAGGGTCGAGACTAAAAAGGGCTCTGCTAGGATTTTGGGACTGATTCCAAAATTGCCTACTTTTTAGGGAGTAACAAAATATAAAGATGCTCCTGGATCTAGCAAAGTGTAAACATGCACATAAAATATCTGTACCATACCAGTAACTACATCAAGAGAATTTTACTGATCCTGTCGAGACTAAAAAGTATTGAGATAATTTGGGCATTGCCCACTAGTAACACTAGTGGTGGCACCCTGCTAAGTTAGGCAACCAGACTGAGCTGAAGAGCGGAGATGACTCTGATAACCTGACTAAGGGCAGTCTCTAACTCTATGGCCTAGCTTGCCACAACCGAAATATACATCGCTACTAGCTCTGCAAGCACCCTTGTAGTTCTTACCACAAGTCTTACAAAGGGAATTAGATCGGGCATTGCTAACCCTACCCTGAGACCTAGAGCCTGACGCTCTATCTCTGTTACCCTCCCTGAACTTAGGAACTGGAGTGCTGGCTAAAGAAGGGGCTAGAACTGATGACTTAGGACAAAATTTGGAATTGTTTCCTCCTTCTGATTTAGGCTGAGGAAAGTTGAAACTACCTATCTTCGCTCTCTTATTCTGCTTCTTCTTCTGCTTAATATTCTACTTCTCTATCTACTGAGCATGATTTATAAGCCTGGCTAAAGTCATGTCACTATTCAGCATGGCAGATCTGCACTAATTTACCCTGTTATCATTTACCCCTAAAGCAAATTTACCCATCTTGGCTCTGCTGTCTGCAATGACATAAGGGGTATATCTGGCTAATTGAGTTAACTTAAGAGAATACTCTTTCACCATCATATTGCCTTGCCTAAGGTTGATGAATTCTAGAACCTTAGCCTCTCTAAGCTCTTGGGGAAGAATCTGTCTATGAATACAGTGACAAACTCCTCCCACTCTATAGGACCTGCATCATCTGACCTCTTTCACTTCCACTGTTTGAACCAAGTATGAGCCACATACTGTAATTGATATACAGCTAGCTCAGTACTCTCAATAGTAGCTACCCTATGATTTCAGTCGCCTTTTAAACCTGATCAATGAATTCCTGAGGGTCCTCATCTACCTTAGACCCGAGGAAGGATGGAGGATTCATTTGGGGAAAGTCTCAAATCCAAGATGAAACTGAATTGGCCACTAGGTTGGACAGAATAAATATTGGCCATTCATTTTGAGTGGCAACTGAATGAGCAAGAGTATTGAATGTGTCCCTAAACTCTGCATGAGAAACATGATCGCCCAAAGGATCTTCGGGCTAACGGGCTGATTGATTTTCGTTTCTTCTTTTAGGATGCATGTTCTATAGAAGAAATAGGGAAACAAATTAGACTAAGAGATTAAATTGAGACTGTGCTCACTAGCACGTCATGAATACCAAAAGAAGTGAAATTGTTCTTAAAACATCTTATATCCTCTTGCACATGAATATGGTGTGCAATACACGCATGTACAAGACTCTAATAGATGCGGCTTTTAGACTTCCAAGGATTCTATTGAACCTTTGGCTCTGATGCCAAGTTTGTAACGCCCCAAATCTGGTACCCAGAATGCTACACAGTGCTCATGACCCCGAAGGACCACAAACTAACCCATGACTGATATATGTACCTGAATACTGTATAAAATACTTTATAATACAGAAATATGAATTGAAAGGCCATAAGGTTCAATACTGAACATGATCTGAATGATATAATATATGTGTGGGGTAATATAATACCTAAAACAAAATTGAACATACTGAAGTCTGAAACATGATCATCAAGAAAGACTCTAACTGACCGAACTATCTAAGTAAGGAGTTCATGGGACATGTCCCCAACTAACTCCATCTAATAAACTAATTTAATGAGATAATAGGGAAATAATCAAGTCCTCGAAAGATGAGGACTCACTTTTAACTCTGTCTATGGATATCAGGAATCTACTGTTGCTCTAGAGCTCATGTCTCTGAACATATGGTATAAGATACCATAGCGCAAATGCATCAGTACTTTGAATGTACGAGTATGCATGTAAGGTAGGCTAAATGCATGGCATTTATTGCATAAACATTAATAATAACTGACTAACTATCATGAGCGTGAGAATACATGCATGAGACATAACAACTAACTCTAATACTGTGATAACCATGATTACTGAATCTAAATATAACTAATAACATGAGTGACTATATCTAACAGTTCTGAATCTGATGGAACTATCTGAATTCCATACTGTATTTGAGTTGACTATATCTAACAGTCCTGAAATTTGAAGAACTATCTAAGTTCTATTGCTGAGACTAATTGACTATATCTGAGAGTCCTGATTGTGTAACATGAATTTATGGGAAGTATTTATCTAACCAACATACCCCTGATACGCCATTTGTCTGAGTTGGGGTCCAATCTGTAACCCCAATGGGAAGGGTGTCAATACCGCACCACTGGAAAGGACAAGCTGTGGGTGACCTTCATCTGACAGTGTCCTTTATACGAGAATGGTGGGGCCCTTATCTAGCAGTGATCATTCACCTCATCAACCCTCATCAGATAGTGTTGATATCTCAACTTATGCTAGCTACATAGTTCTAGAACGAAAGGATGACTTCTAAGAATCACACCCCCATCTGATAGTGTGTGTTCGCATCCTTGGGTTCACTCTGTGCTAATTCTTACTCCCATCTGAATAGAATCTGAATATGATTTACTGAACTGAACATGGACTGAGTTACAAAATTCCATTGACTGATGGAATACTAATGATATCTGACAACTGATTGAGTTCATGAGATCATGGATATTTCCTGAGTCATAAGACTACCTGAAGTCTAAGGATGTAGCTTGACTGAGAGTATCATAAAAATATGACATGGCTCTAGGCACACAACTAATGTTTCGGGTACGAGTACCCACAGGACTCGATGGAAGGAAACTAACTAAGCAGAACTTACTTGAACATATAACTAACATCATAATCCATAATACATTTGTAGAAGCATTTCATCAAAACATGTGATAGGCATAACTTGTACATACATGGGGATTTCATGGTATCATGCTAGTTAGGCACTTTTCCTTCATCTATGAATTTAATCAAACATATTGTAGGCATGGTACATGTAAAAATCATTGTACAATAATTAAACAATAATTCAAGGGTTTAGTCATAGTTTTGCATGAATCTATATCTATAATAATTTAACCCACATAGAATTTATCACCCAACATGGAGTAAAATTAAATTTCTCATTATCCACATGAACAAGAGCTGCCCAATTATGAAATTCATAAGAAAATCCATAAACATGAATTTATAAATGGAATTCTTGGGCTTCATGGACGAAAGGAGTCCATGAATGAACACTATGCATACCTTAGTTCGTGATTTTGTGAAGATTGATGGAGGAAATTCTTGATTCTTAATCTTTTATGAAAAGCCCTAGATTGTTCTTGAGAGGGTTTTTTTTTAGAGAAAAGAGTGTATTTTGGGTAAAAAGTGGCTGAATCACGTGTTAAAGGGCTTAAATAGGGGTGGAAAATTGACTCTTTTAACCCTGAACGTGTCCTTTAATTTCAGTAAAAAAAATTCCGAATTGGACCCTTGGCGCGATGCGGCCTATTGCACCGTGTCACTGGATTTTGATACTTGAGAAATTGAGGGATGGTGTGATGCGGGGCCATCGCATTACCGCTTCCTTTGTGACCTGAAACTTTGGCGCGATGCGGGGGAAATCGCACTGAGACACTAGAAAATAAATAATTCTAAATTAGGGCCCTGGCACGATGCGCCATAATCACGGACCCCTAGTGAAATTTTCGAAATGACATTTCCTCTTGTGGTGTGGTGTGCCACTGACTAATATGGTACTTTTTATGATGTGAACTTGAAATAGTTGTAACTTCTGACTTGGTTATCGAATTTGGGTGAATCTTATATCAATGGAAAGATTATTGAATTTCCCACATGAAAGAAAGTTCAAATCTAGAAAATTCCTCATGGAATAACCATCATTCAATTTAGAAGATAATACTAGACATTCTTAAGATGAAATTAGCTAGAAAAAAGTATGGCGTATTACAAATCAGCAAGCATGATTCATCAATCAACCAATTTCCATGTCCTCAATAAGCATAGTAGTCCAATACTCCTTCACCACTTAGTCAGACACCCAGTATTAAACTTACTCATACGAACACTAGAATCCATCAACAACTCTGGTGCACACTTAGAAAATCGAGTGAACTTAAGGCAATATTCCTTCATCAACATAGATCCCTACCTTAGGATCATAAAATCCTCAACCTTAAACTTCCTCATCTCACGAGGAAATAATCTACCCATAAAAGTTATCTAAAATATATTCCAACTTATTGGAGTTGTATGTTCACCTCTGCCTTCCATCTACACGGTAATCTAGTTATAAGCGATGTCTTTCAGTTGCTAAGATTTAAATTCTACACTCACTTCTTCTGTGACATACATAATCTGAGTGATTTTATTCACCTCATTAATGAAAAGATATGGATCCTCATTCACCTTTAAACCAAACAACTTTG
This sequence comes from Capsicum baccatum var. pendulum, assembly GCA_030864225.1. Lineage (NCBI taxonomy): Eukaryota > Viridiplantae > Streptophyta > Magnoliopsida > Solanales > Solanaceae > Capsicum > Capsicum baccatum. Next base: position 102,935,517 of record CM061556.1, read on the forward strand.
GTAGATTAATTTTAATAAAATCTTAGAATCTCCCTATGGCTAAGTTACCATTTTTCTAAATTGGGATTCTTTCTTGCTGATTTTCCAGAGAATTAACACTCACATCCTTAGCTAACCCTAGGAAGGAAGCACAAAACTCAGCATGGGAGACATTTATATTCAAAGATCTATAGCTGGTGGTGGGTCTGGTTGATACCCATTTATGTAGGCATAAGCTCTGTATGGAGGCATTCTCTGTTATGTGAATGCACAAGTTAGAGAAGACAAAGGTAACTTTAAAGTACGATAGAGTTCATGAAATAAGGGATAGTTCCAAAAGCATCAAATAGCCACTCGCTAATATGTGTGGTGTACTTCACCCCCATGATCAAGATTTTACGTAATAGTCTTGTCATACTTTCTAGGAATCTTAAAACCTTAGGATCTAATCCACAGTTTGTACCGACCCAAGGCTACCCCTATGGATATCTCTTGGTGATTAGGGATAAAAGTAGCTCCAAAGTTAACCCATGCTATATACCTAGCATTGAACAATGAATACTTTACTTAAAACATAAATGGAAACTCGAACAAATAATCTAATTTAAAAAGTAGTAAACAATCTCTACTAAACACTATGAACTAAACATCATCTGAATTTATGAAAACATAATGGAAAATCAAATCAACTAACTCATCTTGACAAGCTCTAATTCTACCCAAGAGGCACAGAAATAAACCCCAACTGTCCAAAACTAAAATCAAAAAATTTGAAAATAATAATAGCTAAACATCTAAAAGTAACCATAGACATGGACGTCAAAACATGAGGAATCACCAACTGAAGTGATTTAGGAGGTATTGATCGTGGCTAATCATACTTCCAAGGATGAACAACAGAAACAACCTTATGAAATAATGTACCTATATAGTCATATATGTGGTTAGTACTTCTTGTATTTACTGATTATATGGGTGCGAATGTAAAAATTTAAAACTGATATGATCAAAATATTTAAACATGTATTAATTGTAAATAGAATCAACATGATCAAGAATAAAACATAAAGATGAAATTTCATAAAGCATAAAAACATATAGCAACATCCGATGGAGTTCGTGAGTCACTACACTTAGTTTGTAAAATCACCTTTTTATGGATGATTCTCTTTACAGACATAAAACATGTGAAAAAACTTGTAATTCAAGGTATAAACCCATCTTTAAAAGGCCCTATATTATTTCCCACGGCATAAAGGTTAACTAGGCTGATCACCTATACATGTCCATCTAGGCAAGCTAAGTAATGTTTGAACATGGCCATTTAGACAAGCTAAATTATAATCTATGATGTCACATTGTTTATCAAATGAGGGTATGATAAAACATTGCTCCTTGGTGCTAGGTAATACTCTAAGATCATCTTATTGATCATTACAAATATGAAACTCACCTTAAAATGAGCCTATGTGCTGCTGTGTCTAAAAACACAATATGTTTCTATTTCTATCCCATAATCATAATAACATATGTAAATTTCATATCTTATCTGATATCATAATATCAATATTGAAATCGGTATTAGGTTGTAATAGTAAGTGTGAACTTCTTGTAAACTGATTGAATCATACAAAAATAATATACTTAAACCAAATTATGGTACATTTTCTAGAACATTGAAATTCATTAAATTAGAATTATGATGCATGTAAAAACCTGAGAAAACTATGAATTTTCATGCTAAATGTACTTTAATTAATAAATTAAAATCATAACTTCATAATTATGTAAAGTTTGTACGACCCTAACTTTTAATAAATTCAATTATAAAAACAAAGCTTCTAGGCTCAAGGATGAAAGGTGATCCTTGTTGAAACCCCGCATACCTGAACTTAAAGAACTTGGAGGAAACTTAAATTGAAGCCTTGGAAGTTTGAATTTTTGAGAAAAATCCCTCCTTGACTGTTTTTAAAGCATTGGGAGAAGAGGAACAATGTATTTTGAGTTAGGGAATTACATTTAGTATTAGTTACAGGATCAGTTAGAATATAAAAGACCCAATTACCCTCCAAAATCTAAAGGAAAAACTAAAATTTGGTGTCATTGTGACCATGGGCATAGAGAACTACTATCACGACACACAAAGGGCATGGCACACCCTTAACACAACATCTAGTAGGAATGGCAGGCCCTTATTAGTCTAGGTATTTCACCCAAGCGCATATGCAAGCGCACTTATTTAAAAATTAAATAAGTACTAAAGTAACCTCATAAGTTTAGGACATTAAAACTAAACATAAACTTAAACAATATGGTAAAGTAAAGGCTTTGAATAGTTATGGCGAAAGGCTAGGATTAAGGCACTCTAAAAAATCACATTCAATTATATAACTTCATTGGTTAGGTTAATTATATTAGTTTTTGGTTCACATGGTTGATGTTATGACTACAATCTTCCGTACCTAGAATCAACTATCAAACATAGCCTTACAACTAAATAATTGAATGGGGATGTGAGTACGAAGTTAAATTTAATCAGATTTCATCTCATAATGAACAAAATATGGTGTATTAGGTATATTTCTATCCTAAACACAAATGTAATTTCATTCAAGCGATAGATTATGATTCGATTTTATCTATTCTATCTCTCCTCCTTTAGGGTTCACAGTCAAATCTAGCATGTATTGTAATGGACGGGAATCCTTAAAATAGTGATAACAAGGATAGAAAGAAACCAAAGATTATGAAAAACCAAAACCAATTCAATTAATAACAAGAGTACTCATGTACTTGGCCTTAACCTCGGAAATGGGTGTTTAGCCACTCAAGGACATAGACGTAATCACAATAGATGAATACATGTAAAAATCCATAGACAAACTAAAGTAAATAAATAAAAACCCTAATTAAATCACTCTTCATCATACTTAAAATCCAAAAGGTCATCCCCGAAGTTTTCTAAAGTGTTTAAAATAATGTTTAAGTGTCTTATTTAAACTAGGACCAAATTACCGAAGTAAACTCAGTGCCACGGTTTTATCACAATACTTAAAACTTGACATTCCAAAATTCAACCAATGGTGTGCCATTCTCTTAACACTTCATCTAGGCAACGTTCCAAACCGACATTCCACATCTTGTTGTGATACTCCATTGTGTTTGTACTTCAATTCTAAGCATTATGGTGACTTTTCATCTTGATTTCCAACTTGGATATCACACATAATTATATTTTACAGCTAACCAAGCATACTATGACATCAAAAACCACAAATTAGAGATCAAAAGAACATACAATCTAACACACTAAACTTGGAAGGTACATACCTCAATCTAAGAGTACCAGTTTTCACGTTTGAACTTTAACTTAAAGTTTAGACTTTAAATTGATATGAACATACTTTAAACATTAAAAAAACATAACTAACCACTTATATTCTGATTAATACAAAGATTACCTCACTATACGCACAAGAGGTCCTCAAAACAAGGCTAGTCAACCATAGATAAGGACATTTAGGTTCATAAATCCACTTAATATCACCACCCATAACTTAAACCCTTATTCTTCCTCAAAAAACTCTTCACTTAAGCGTCCAGATCATGAAAAAAATTCAATACTAATAATATAGGAAAGACACTCAAGATAGCACCACAATGAGTACACAAATAGCAAGTTTCACAAGCAAGTGTGTCATATACACTCTGAAGCTCAAGAACACTACTCTAAAACGTCCAAACCTCAAGAATTAACTCACCAATTTGAAAAACTCATGTATAGTACTCAATTAAAGAGATCATATGACTCACCTAACTATCATAAAACATGTGGCCCCGCCGCAAAAGAGTTACCCATATCCATTCACAAAGATAAAATTATCACAAGAATGCGTATATAAATCAAATTATGCTCAATCTCACATAGAATTCACAATATGCAAAAGATGAACCATACGTTTGGCCTTAGGGTAGTACTCTACTAATATCAGAAAAATGAAGCTTAGGATCATGTAGGACTTTTAGGGTTGTAATGTAGGCTAAGTGATATTTATTAACTATTTGGCTAATAATAGTGACTATTTTTTATAAGTGCTTTAATATCTCACGCATACATTAAGTTCAATATCTTAAACTATCGAGCTTACACCACATCTACCTTCACTTGTCTCTTTTGTTTTGCCCCATCTTTGTAAGATAGTTCACATATATTAAGGTAGGAATAGTCTTAATGAACACATGATTCAATATTTCTCTTTTCGACCCATTACTCCCACCTAAAAGACATACACTTTATCACCACCACTACCTACCAGTTTGGGGCTTTATATTCACCATTTACCTACTTATTTTCTTACTCTTTAACCAAATCAATTTTCAAATAAACTACTTAGGATATTTGGATTAAACTAAGGTCAATCAAAAAAAGGAAATAGGCTAAGTGTGAGGCTCTTATAGAAATTGGACTAGGATTAACGGGGTTAACTAAGATAATGTGCAAGGGTAGGTAACAGGGAGTACAAAACATGTCTATCAAAAAAATGTCTATATCATCTCCTAAATCCACATTCCTTATTTCTCTTTGCATACACACCAGGCAAGTTCTAGACAGCAATATAAAATAACGAATACAACAGAATCCTCACTCATATATGTCACATACCCAAATCAAGTAGTATCATCATACATTCTCAACCAAGCAACCACACGAATTCGTCATTAAGCCAACAATGTTCAAGAGTTATATTATATTCCTAGGAGTCTCAAAAGTAGTAATTCAACACAATCACATACTTTTACATACAAAACAACTTCCATCATGCAATCATACATAGAACTAACAAGGACATCTCACTTAACTAACACAAAAAAATTAAAATCTACTCCTGAAAAGATAAAGGGATATTGGGTTCAAAAGGTGCCCACGTGGAAGAAAACCAATAAGAACAACCATAGGGTTGTTGAAGTGTGCACCTACTAAACTTACCCAAATAAACTAGAAACTAAAAAGAAAAATTATTATGTAATTTTTTCAAATCTACTCAAAAACTACAAAACAACTAAGAATTAAGACCCTAAAGCATCACTTCATCCAAAATCATGGGAATTTCACCATCCCACACTTTAAAACATACTTTGTCTCCAATGTATAGTTAAAATTAAGGATATAAATACACCTTACGGCCTCAAAGACTAGTTAGGAGCATCTCTAAACATTAAGCAAGTCTAGGGACCCCAAACCTCATTTTTTCCATGATCCTTAGCTCGAATCTCTGGTACTCAGACTTCCCATCAACCTACGACTCAAAAAAACAAAAACTATGTGAAGTAAAAACTATAATACTGAAAATAAAAAACCAACCTTTACTTGGGTTGCTTCCCAAGAAGATCCTGATTTAGTATTGGGGCACGGCCCTTATAACTATGGAAATAATTTTCCTTCATCCTCCTCCTCCAACATGGAGGCTATATTCTCACTCGTTGTTGACCTATTGATTGTGTATTATCAAGGAATACATTATTCTAAATATTACAGTTTTAAGGCTCCCTAATAATCATTACTTCGGGCTTAGGTTTTGGCTTGGGAAACTCCATGAGACAGTTCAAAGAGGTCATTAGTGGTTTCATCTCCACCCCACACTCATCCATTTCCATCACTATAATTGTACATAAATCTTTATAGTGGGAGGGAAGATTTAGTAGATTATAAACTATGAAGAACACATCTTCATTATCCAATCTCCTTTTGAGAGTGTCCTCGCTTACATCTATCAATGATCCTCCTATTCCTAAGAATGGATGTCCCAAGATGATCGTCGCCCTATCATCTGTATCATAGTAAACAATAGTAAAGTCAGAATATTATAAACTTACAAACATTAATGAGTCAATGATTACATCAAACCTGACTTCGGTTTTTCCTACCATCTAAAGCACCACTTAGTATGGCCTCAACTTCCCCAACCTAAGAGTATTGAACACTGACAGGGGCATCAAATTTATGCTAGCCCCTAAATCACTCAAGGCATAGACCATCTTGTTATCTCTAATCCATATGGAAAAGGGTAAAAATCCTTGGTCCTTTAGCTTCTTGGGAATCTTTTTTATCGCAACAGAGTTGCACTCCTAAATAAGTTTCATTGTATCAATGTTCTGCAAATTAATCTTTTTAGTCACCACATCCTTCAAGTACTTAGCATACTTGGGCATCACAATCAAAATATCTAAAAGAGAAAGAATAATATATAGTTCTTTGTTCTTGTTAAAGCATTTCTTGAAGCAAGCATATCCTTGGGCTTTTCGATCCTATCTAAGATTTGTTATGGTGGTCTTTCATTCACATACTCAACAACCTTTTCTTTAATTACTCAAACTTTCCTAAATTTATAACACCCTAGATTTTTGACCTTGAAAAATCCCTAAGCTTTTACCTTACATCCCAAATAATGACTCACTATACGAGTTATAAGGTCTCTATATGAGTTCAAAAAACCCCAATCATAACCTGACCATTTTACTAGCCTAAAGATTCTATTATGACTATGACTAGGGTTCATGATTCGTAAAGACTCTATACTAGTTTTATAGTCCCAAATCATAGCTTGACAAATGAAGTTTGCCTAAGTTACTGCCTTTATCATTACCGAACTCAATGAGTCATAATGACTCTATACAAGCCATATGGTACAAATAGTAGGGTGACCAATGAGTACAAATATACTTATGTATTGATTATAACTAAGACCCTACAATTTGAAGGGTCACTTGACGAGTTGTATAATGACCCCTTATCATTGGCGATAATTTTTCAACTTTTAGTAATGGGTACTTTGGACATTTCTCTATTTACCCACTTCGACACCACGAACATAAAATAACTTAGAGAAATTATTTCCAACCATTATAAATCATAAACACTCACTCAAACTCTCTCAAATACATAAGCCAAGAACAAGATATGGTTTCAAGAAATTAGTATCTAGAGCTTCAAAGGGTTGATGTCTCTCTATAAATCTATACATCTCATGCATATCACTCTTTCCCAAGTATTATTTTGTGAAATCATATATTTCTAAATAGTCGTTTATGTAGTATTAATGTTGGTTTCGGAATATGGGTTGAGGGTTTTCAATGATTGTCTTCTTAAATGATGTTCTCGTGGTTTATACATTCTTGTTCATGTTTTATTAATGGTTTCAAACTTGTGGGGTGCATTGGCATGGTGAATGGACTAGGGAGATTGTGAGTTCTCCCAATTTTGTGAGCTTTGACCATTCAATTAATGATAACACCAACCCACCCTTGTGAAATTGGTTTTGAATATGAGAATATGCATATTGAACTATCCTTTGAACTATTCCATAGAATAAAAAGGTCTGTTGAAACATAAATAGGTTTAATTCCCAAATGACTAAAATGGTTTTAGTCTTAATTAACTAAATGGGTTTGAGTTCCAACTGGCTAAATAGGTTTGAGTCCTAGTTGGTTAAATATTTTAAAGTCCTATTGGTTGATGGGTAAGAGTCCCATTTGGCTAAATGGGTAAGAGTCCTATTGTCTACTAGGTTAGAGTCCCAAATGGCTAAATGAGTAAGAGTCCCATGTGAAATTGGGAGGCTCAAATCCCACATGCATATATATTATGATTATTCATCAATTCATGCAACTACATGAGCTGGGGCTTTACTTGGGTGTGAGAATAGGGCCTATATAGCTTGTAGGTAATATTATGATAGTTAAGCTACATTTTCCAGGTTAATGTTTTACTTCATGCTATATCTTATTCCCTATCCTAGCATGTTAAATATATATATATATATATATATATATATATATATATATATGCATTTGATTATGTGCATTGGATTTGACTAATTTTTGAACTATTGATCATGTCATTATTGTATCCCTTACCCTTATTTAAATTCTAGATCTTAACCCGCTAACCATATCTTTATATTGAATAGCCATGCTATGCTGGTATTAGAAGTACTTTTACTTTTATGTGCAGTGACTTGGTGATCATGGGATATCTAGTAAGTCAGATTTAAGTGGTGAGCTTCCATTCTCCAGAAGAGTTTTATTTCATGATTTTCTTTTCTTTGGTCATAGACTTTTCTTTTGACTTGTTTTAGCTATCACCGAGAGAATACCTCAACTTAGATTGATTTTTTGTTTTGATTGGTTTAGAGGCTTTGTGGATTACTATAATGGTTATTGATTGTTGATATATCTTGGACTTCTTAAGTTTATCTTCATTAATGTTGTTATATATTTGAAATTCAGCCACTGTTAGTGTATTTTGTTCTAATGACTAGTCAAGGGTGTTATATCCTATCTACAACGGACATAAGATACCCATCACAGTTATGCTCCTAGTGCTGGTCATAAAAAAGTTTGTATCAGTGCCAAGGCTCATGTTCAATTGGGTGTCGACTAATGTTGCCCAAAAATAAATTCTTAAGAAGTATGTTGCGGTCAATGCCAAATATATTAACCCAGCTCAAGATTCCCTCTAGCATTGGAACTACGTAAGATTCTCATGTAAAATCCTCCTAACTTGCTACTCTACATGCAAAGTTGACAAGATATGTACTATCAACTATCTTGTGAGCATATTGATAGATCTAACCATTTATCTTGTGAGTTTCGTGGCGTCACCTTGTTTTCCCTTGGCTTTAACCTTAGTACAACTCTTACCTTTTGAGTTTTGAGTTTATTAGACGAGGGTTGATAGCCTCGAATCACTATTGTAACCTCATTTTCCTACTTTAAAACTAACTTGTTAGGTATAATTAATATAAAGAAGATTGCAATACACACAAATCTAGTAGAATAGATAAATCTTCTACTTCCCTTACATAGCTAATCTTCTAGAGATCCCACAACCCTAGTCATTAAATTTAGCTGCTTATACTTATGCAACAATCCATGATAGTCAATATAGAAGGCATGTAATTAATTTCACGATAATGAAAGAATAAAAATAAGAATCTTAAATTGAATACAAAACTAAAATATCAAGAACAAAGTCTCAAAGATCAATGTATGTGAAAAATATGAAAAGTATTGTAAAAGTGTGTAACCTCATAGGCGAATAAACCTAGGGTATTTATAGTATCTCAAAATACTAAAGAAATCCTAATAATAACGGAATATGAAAATTAAGTTATATATTATTACGACTAGTAAGGTCTTTTTACGAGCGTATAATTCTAGTCGTAGGCATTCTAGTGATCTTTCATCTTCAGGGTTTCAAGCTTTACTTTTCATTACAATTCCTAACCAAGAATCATAGTCAATCCTTACAACTCATGGTCTACACTTGTTATCACTTGAGCCTCAAATTTTAGGACCTTACACTTCGGTCGTATTACAATTGCTCACTACTAGTAGTAGTCTGACCTTACAACTCATAGTCTTCTATGACTTCCCTTTTGGACCTCATCTAAGCTCGCTATTTTCATTATAGATTCACACCATGACTTGTAGCCATTCTTTATGAGTCATGGTCACCATTTAATTTGTTCCTCAGCTCAGCTAGTAGTCAGTGCTCTTCTTATGAGTTAGGCTAGGAGTCGTATAATATCTTAACGACTCAAAGCATGACAAGGACTTCAACTCTTGTGGAGAATTTTCTTTTAATTTTTATCTCAAGCCACATTATACCTGATTTCCCTACGATCATGCAACAAACACATTATATTCACCAAAATAACCTAAGTCCAAACATAAATTCCTAGTTTTACACATTGAATGTGCCACGAAATCCCGACACAGCAACACCCTCAACATAGTTATTTTACATGTAATCGGGAAAAACATAAACTCACTACCCACAAACACACGAGGTTTTACTATTGAGGATATCTAGCCTATTTGATAGTCGAATTATCAATCAGTACAAGAACACTTTTTACCCCTTCCCATTTCATAGTTTGAAATTCTATTATGTATAATGATTTGGTACAATAATGTTACCCACTTGAATCCAATGATGGCATTACATTAGTGACGAATAAATAGGTCTAAGCAACATACATAACCCGTACTGATATGTAAATTGACATTGCAAGCTATGCACCCTCACAGTTAAAGAAAATCCTATCGCTAATTTGGATTAAGACTATATTTCCAAGGTCTGTCTAAAGAAACTCACCCTATCGCTAATTTTTATTAAGACTATATTTCCATGGACTTTCTAAAGAAGCTCACACTACAAAATAAATTCCAATTAGTCTACACAGAAGGCTATAGTCTTTCCCCTATGCTCTTTACCAAATTTTCGGACAGTCAGGTTAGGATCATTATAGTACTTTGTTAGGCTTGTAACATAGACTTGGGGATGATTATGGTATATTTCAGAAATTTTTAGTGACATGCCTCCTTGGCACTACAGTTTCTTTGGGTTCCACTTCTTCTGTCATCTTTTTATTCAATCCACACTTAAATCTCCTTTTTTATTCTTTTCATGGCTATTATCGATCGAGTGTTGTTCTCTTTTCTCATTCACTTTTTATTTTTCATTATTTTTCTTATGGTATTTTTTTCTTTTAATTCTTCCCACACCCCCCTTATTCATTTTTCTATCTGCACCTCTTTCTTCAAAATCACTTTTTTATACATCCCTATAATAGCCACCCTTAACTTAGGTGATTTGCCTGAGTAATGGTGCATGATGTCCAAGGAGCGACAGGTTCAAAATAAGTTCATTGTAGTATAGTAGGAAGGTGAAATTAGCAGAAACAACACCAATAAAAATAGGTCTATTAGGCTCAATTTCAGGATCAAGGGATTTATATCTCAATTGGTTTAGTGTTTTAGGCCCAAGTGGACTAATAAAAAGTGGCCTATCATCGTCTCCTAACCAACCATCCTATAATCTAGGCAAAAGGAACCGGGAAAGTTCTGGAATATATACACAGTGGGAACTAAGTAACACCTCACACTTTCTTTGTATAGAGTAACATTTTCAGTTACTACCTATCAAGTTCATGCACAAACATGCCATAGTCATCTCATTCCTAATTCTAATGCCATTGAAGGATTCTTAGTAGTCGCATGCATACACAGATCATACAGTTTATAGAAAAAAAATTGAGGGGAGGGGTATTAAGTTTTAAAACACAACACATATTATGCACCATTATCGACTACCATCTTATTAGTTAAACATCAGTAAACGATACAAAAAATACAGACATGCTAATTCATTATTCATACTATGGCCTATAAGTTTTGAAATACATTAACCATAACTTGTGGTGACTATGGTACATAAACCCCAACTAAATCTTATGCATTTTCCCCAATGTATCAAACAATATAAACAATGAACGAGGACATACCTAGGCCCCCTTAGCATCATCTCATACTAGATAAACATGGGGACACTCAGACCAAGCCCTACACTCTTTATCAGTAGTACCACAGGCTGGGGGAATATCCTCAGTAATTATGGCATCGATGGTAGCCAGTTCCCTCAGTGGTGGATTAGATGGTGGATCTGAATTAGTGTATCTCTCAGAAACAACAGTGGGTTTTAAACTACTAGCCCCCTCTGCAATCTCTTAGACTCTTATTTTTTTATCCTTCTCACTATACACACTTACTCTTTTTGTCGTTTCAATATTTTCTTTTTATGTGCTTCATCTCTTTCTTTTATTATTCATCTTTCTTTTTCTTCCTCCTTTTTAATAGCAACACCCTAGATATTTTGAATTTCTTTTTTGGACTGGATCTCAATAGTAATAGGCATGGGTTAAATCGTCCGATTATGTAATTCATCAAACAAATTTTGTAGCTCATCTACCTTATATTTAACTCCTGTCATATCTGGGGACTGAACACCTTTAAGATGACAAGTGATCCTCAACTCAAAACCATCCAATCCTCTCTATATCTTTTTACTTTGTTCTTCAAGTCTCTTGTCAACCAAGGGTTGTACTCCTTTTTCCATCAATCACACCATCGTATCCACAGTTCTTAACCTTTTAATCACTTTATTCCAAACTACCTGTGACATTATCATACAACCATCTGGAGCTAATCTGGATGTGGATGGATGTGGTGCTGTAGTTGGGGGTGGAGAAGGGGTACAAGAGGTACCAACTGCATCATAAGGTTGGGGTTCATACTGCCCGACCTCAATAGGAGTATAATGTAACTTAGTTAATCCAATAGCCTCGATACTATTATATTTGTTCTGCAGATCCTCATCTAGCAATGCTACACCTTATTTGGCCAATTTGGACTAGGGATTTCCAGCATCCCAAATAAATGCCAAGTTTGTGGAGTTCTTAGGTTCAATAAACTAATCCAAACTAGGAAGTTCTGGTACCCCCACCTCCAAGTATATCACGTCAACAAACTTAGTAATGCTAGAAGCATATCAGTACCCACCGCTCGGTCATGTATCTCTCTTTTAATTAACTGTGCAACATAAAACTCATACCCTGCCATGAGTCTCACTAATATTTTTTTACGAACTGGACTAAGCACGTTGTCCCCAATAGGGGGACACGCCCTATGTTGGGCAAGATTTCACCACCCCTTTTCCATAAAGTTCCATAGGTTCATGGTAATTTGTTGCGGATTAACTATCAAACCACCAACTACCCAACTACCTTCTTCTCGATGTACAACGATAATACCCTTCATCCATCGTTAATGCACCATCTTATTTGCGGTACCCATTCGTTGTATGTTTTTTTTTTGTATCTCATACCTTTAATCATCAAGATCAGCAGTATATTAATTAGGATTGGAATTCAGGTCCATGCAATGATTCTGGAAATAGTCCACGAGGAGGTGTTCACCTACACTTCTCTAATAGTCAATGAATTAAGTGGTTCACTACCCTTCCATAAATTTCCTTGTGGGTAATGCTTCTTTAGTTCTCCCTTGTATGTCGCATAGAACTACCACACTAATACGAGGTTGAATTTCCTGATAACTGTGGTCATCAACAGAAAAAAGTATTGCTAGACTTGGGCCTCAAACTTAGGCATCTTAGAAATGCCTACCATAATCAACCTTCTCTCTACATATATCCCCCTCTTCATTTTACCCGTGTATGACTTTACTTCTATCCCCTCATTATATGTATCCTACAGTCTGGGGTACCCTCACTATTCAACGATTGGCTCCAAAGAATCTTCAATGGATAATAGTATTTGAGATGGTAGTGGTTGCTAGATATTAATGGGAGTAATATGCTTCTCACTACCACTCTCAGCTTCTACATTATATGAGCTTAATTCATCCTCACCTACATCATTATCATTTTCTTCTTCTTTCTTTTTATCATCATCTTCATCATCGTGATCAAAATATGATGGTGAATACGGTGGTGAGTTGTTTGGATGTTTTATTCTTGGTCCCTTCCTGGGGAGTGTAACCTCTTCTGAGATGTTCTTGGCACCCCTAGGCAGTCTTTTTATTGGTTGTGGATGCTTCTAGATTAGTTAAACTTCTTCTTAGCCACTCGAATTAGTATCACTACCTTTGAGCTTTTGAGTGGCTTGACTTGCATACTTCTTTGGATTTTTCTTGGTCAAGGCTTGCTTCTTTGATGCATCATTCTTAGGTGCCATTTTCCCTGTTGAAACAATATTTAGTAGAGATATCTCTGGACTCATTACAACTAAGGGTTATGATTCATACCACTATATAAGACTCATTTGAATAAGTCATAATGTTGATAGAGGCCAGGTCAATAGTTTTTGGTAAAATTATGAGTCCTCCTAAAGAGTCGTAAGGTTATACTAAATTTCTTTACCAATACTCATATGCTAACCAGAAACTTTTTTATTATACATATATATCTTAAGTCATTATAACTCCTGTCTATGAGTCATAATGATTGACTACGACTCGTTAAGGTGAGTTGTAAAGTTACTAGAACCCCCACTCTTCTGAATGAGTATGTTACTAGTGGTTTTGAGTTTCATAACTACCCATTAGGTTTCCCTACGAGTCATAATGAAACACGTAGCCACTGCAACATAGAAGTTTAGACTAGTTATTTTCAATACTCAATTCTTTCACAATATATCATATTTAAGAACGAAGCTATACTCCATAAATACATCTCTAAACATAAATCTATAACACGAAGTATATTGTTACTCCCATTACAACCATACATAGCATAATTCTCATGAATAGGTTCTGTTTATTTTTGTCAACACATACTTGAATCAAGAAATCTAAGGAAATTGTACACATTATTGTGAACCAAATTAATAAGTAGAGCATTTAAGCATAAAACTTACTTGTTACTTGTTATATGAATTTCATGTTTCTATTGAACTTCGTGCCCTATCTTTTTTAGAATTTCAGCACTTATGGGAGATATAAACTTGGTAAATTTTGTTTTTAGGGATGATCGTAGAGTGATTTTGTGTTGTGTTCATCAAAGAGAATAGAGAGAATCTATAAATTGAAAAATTGGGTGCCCAATTTACTTGCCCCTCTTTTTTAAAAGAGAGTCAAATCACAATTCTATTTGGTTAAGCCACGACGCTTGATATGATGATCCTGATTATGAGTCTTGATTACGAATCATAACCAAAGCTTACAGGTTTTAGACTCCCCCCATAAAGACTTGATCCTTACATTGGTCTCCAATCATCAGTCTCCAATCATTACAACTCAAAGTGATGATTGGTAGACACTGAATATGACTCGTTCTGAGAGTCTTAATGACTCTATATACCAATTACCTGAAAGTGACTGAGTTCCAAGTCCTTACAACACTTTCTCACAAGCCATAATATCTTGTTATGATTCATAAAGAGCCCCATATGGCCTAATATCTCAAATTTTATAGTCCAATCCTGTACACTGAACACACATGTTACCCTATAATTTAATAATTAAAAACATGGATTTCCTCCCATGCAGTGCCTAATTTAACATCGCAGCATGACTCAGTTGCCTTGTTTACTCAAGCTTCACCAAGGCTTAAATCATTAATGACTTTAATTTCCTCATTGTTACCCATATAGTCCTTGACTCTTTGCCCATTCCCTTTGAACAGAGCTTCACCATCAAGCTTTAATTCTAAACTACAGTATGGAAACACTCTCACCACAATAAATGGCCCATAAGACCTAGACTTTAACTTTCTTAGAAACAAGCAATGTCTCGAATTATATAATAATACTTTTTCACCCAGATCAAATACTCTTTTCTCAATTTTTTGATCATGATGTTTCTTCACTCTCTTCTTATGTAGCACAAAAATCTCATAAACCTAGAGTCGGAATTCATCTAACTCATTTATCTTGCTTAATTTCATTTTTGTTGCATCATGCCACTACAAAATCAGCTTTTTCAATGCTCATAGTGACTTATGGTCATGTTCGATAGGCAAGTGGCATGTCTTGCCATACATGAGCTGTTACCGAAAGGCATTAATGGGAGTTTTGTAAGCTGTCTGATAGGCCCATACTCCATCATCCAACTTTCTAGACTACCAAGTCCTATTGACATTTATAGTTTTTATCAAAATAGACTTGATCTCTCTATTTGAAACATCATCTTGCTCACTTTTTTTAGGGTGATAAGGTGCTTCCACCTTATTATTTACTCCATACTTCTCAAGCAAATTTTTTAATAAGCGATTTCCAAAATATGACCCACCATAACTGATAATTGCATGAGAAGTGCCAAATAAAAAAATATATATTTTTAGGAGTGTGGTGACACTTCTTCCTTCATTGTTGGGGAGCACTAATGATTCCACCCATTTGAATAAAAATTCCACCACAACAAATATATATTTCATACCAAAGGAGCTCACAAATGTCCATAAGAAGCCCATACCCTATAAATCAAATAACTCTAATTCTAAAATATGAGTTATTGGGAGTTCATGGTACCTCAAAATATTACCTTGACATTGGCATTGGTCACAGACTACATCAACATCATGAGTATATTTGAAAATGGTCGGTCATTAGTACCCACACTGCAATATCTATGATCTGTACAGATTCCACTGTGATGACCTCCAACTGGTAAGGAATGGCAAGCCTTAAGAATACTTATCATCTCCATTTCAAGGATGCATCTTTAAATGACTCCATTCGCACAAATTCTAAATTGATAAGGTTCATCCAAAACAATTTTCTTACTTTAAGAATATATCTCTATTGTTGCTAAAAGGATATATCTTCTTGAACGAGATCACTTGCAAGGTAATTTGCAAAGTCCAAAAATTAGGGAATTAGGTCTTGAGATTTTGCCAGAATATGATCATCTGGATAAGTATCATCAATTTCAAGTCCATTCCCTACTTTCCATAATGCTTTATCCTCAAGCCTAGACAAATAATCAGCAACTTAATTTTCTATACCCATTTGTTCTTTTACCTCATCATTGAACTACTACAGCAAGAGAACCCAACAGATCAATATAGGATTTGCATCTTTCTTTGCCATCAAGTATCTTAAGGCTGCATGATCTGTATGAAAAATAACATTAGAGCAGATCAGATAAGACTAAAATTTCTCAAATGCAAAAACTACTGGTAGTAGCTCTAGTTCAGTCATAGCATAATTCTTCTAAGCAGGGTTTAATGCTTTCCTGGCATAATAAATTAGGTGCAGAATCTTTTTTCAACTATTGCCTAGGATAGCACATAGCACCACACGGTTTGCATCACAAATGATCTCAAATGGCATAGATAAGTCAAGAGGCACAATCATAGGAGCAAACACCATTTGCTCCTTAAATAACTCAAAATATTTTAGACGTGCCTTATTGAAATAAAACTTCACCTATTTCTCAAGAAGCTTGCATAAAGATTCCGCAATCTTTGAGAAATTCTTTATGAATTGCTTATAAAATCCAGCATAGCCTAAAAAGCTTTAAATTCCCTTAACTGAAATTGGATATGGAATCTTCTTAATTATTTTAATTTTCACCTTGTAAACCTCTATGTCTCTTTTTGAGATTTTATGCCAAGAATAATTCCTTTTTTCACCATACAGTGACACTTCTCCCAATTAAATATCAAGCTGCATTCTTCATATCATCATAGATAATTTGCCAAGTGAGCCAAATAGTCATCAAAAGCATCACCAACTATAGAAAAATCATCCATAAATACCTCAATGGTGTCTTCTACCATATCAGAGAAGCTGAATATCGTGCATCTCTAAAATATGGTTAGAGAGTTGCACAACAAAAATGGCCTTCTCTTGAAAAAGGAAGGTCCTATATGGGCAAGTAAAAGTTGTCTTATTCTGATCTGCAGGATCAATCATGATCTGCTTTAACCAAATAACCATCCAAAAAATAATACCAGCCGCTTGAAACAAGTCTATCTCGTATCTTGTCCATGAAAAGTATTAGGAAGTGGTCCTATTGCGTCCATGTGTTCAGCTGCCTATAGTCCATACACATTCTCCTGCCTATGACTGGTATCATTTACATGAGATCATTCTACTTATTTAGCACTACTGTAATACCACCTTTCTTCGGGATGCATTGAACAATACTGACCCACTTTCTATTAGGAATGGGATAAACAACACCAACATCCAACTACTTAATGATCTCTTTATTTACCACATCCTGAATAGAGGATTCAATCATCTCTGATGCTCTATACTCGGGATGTAATTCAGTTAAAGTTGGCTTTTATGAGTACAGATTCTTGGTGAGATAAACATAATATCCTTAATAGTCTGTCCTATTGCACATTTGAACTTATGTAACACTTACAATAATGCCTCTACCTAAGTCTATATCAAATCCACAACAATAACCATTGGAGATGAGTTGTTGGCCCTTAAGAAAACATAACACAAATGGGATGGTAGGGCCTTCAACTCTAATACTGGTGGTTGTTTAATTGACGGATAAGCGGGAGGAGTGGTTCTATTCTTCTAATCTAGATCAAGCTTCTTTGGAGATAAGTATATGACTATCTCTAATTCAATGCTCCTACCATCTCATTATATTACTCCATTCCATTCACTATTGAAATTCATAATCACCACTGCTAGTGCTTCAACACCCATCCTTTTTTGAATTGGAACCATCACTATATTAACTTTATCATCAATGGTGTCTATAATCAACAAAACTCTTATATTATTGTATTGAGTGACATACGTTGAAGGTTACCTATTTATCATTGATTCTGACCCTCATCTGTCCCAACTCCATATCAACAAACTCCTTACCTGTTGCTAGAAAAAGGTCTTCCTAAAATGAGAGGGACTTGGAAGTTCACCGATCAATCAAGTATCATAAAATCAGCTAGAAATATGAAAGATGAAACCTTTACCAAAACATTAAAAAGAATACCAACTAGGATTTTCATGGTCTCCTCAGTGATTAATAGTCTCATCAATGCTGGTTTAGGTGCTCCAAAACCCAACTAATAATGGGTAGCTACATGAGTTTAATAGTTGCTCATATATTACATAAAACCCAAGAAAAGTTGAAGGACCTAATAGACCATGGAATAGTGAAGGATTCAAGGTCCTCCTTCTTCTCTACCAACTATATAGAGGTAACAGTGTTGCAGTGATGAACCCTATTAGTAGGTTCATAGCCCACTACCATTTTTATAGTAACTAGGTCTTTTATGAATTTTGCTTAACTAGGCATCTGCTCTAATGCCTCCAGAAGTGGTATGTTTATAGAAAAATTCTTTAACATAGATAGGAACTTCTGATATTTTCCCTCTCCTTATTTTTTTCAATATTCGAGGAAAGGTGGGAGAGGTCTTGGAATAGTCTTAAGAATAGGTCCATCAACCTTACGCTTACCTTTATCCCTTGTACAACTACTCTCAACATCAGATAATGTTTCTTCAATATATGCATTATCATCAGTATTCTTTTGTTTATTCACATTGGGCATAGGTGGATCTATGGTTTTCTTACCACTCCAAGTGGTTATGGCATGGAAATGAGTATAGTTCTTTTGGTTTTGCACTTTATTATTAGGAAGAGTTCCAGGATACCTTTGATTTAACGTGGCTAATATTTTGTCGAACTACAACTCCAGTTGTTTGATTATGGTGGTATGCGACTCAACTTTTTGATTTAGGCCTGGTAGGTCTTCCTTAATCTCCTTAAGAGATCACTCTTGACTTTCTTGGCCTTTTACTAATTTCGATAACATTGATTCCATTATAGACTCAGTATCTTGAATTTTTGGTGGAACATACCTTTTACGTTTGTTGTGTAGTCATCTTTGTGCCACCAATCACAATCTTATTCTCTGCGCTAGTCACGATACCTATCACTATAATAGTTCAGACCTTCTTTCCTTGCCATTTCTCAAAAACCTGCCACTTCATGGTCAAATACTTTGCTTCTTCATCTACATCACACTCATAAGATCTAGAAGTAAATCCCTGTACGCCCACTATTTTTATATTTTTCAGTCGACATTACTTTAAATTGTTTAAAAATAGCCTAATATTAGTTATGAGTTGTGCAACCTCTTATGCTATCGTATGATCACTAGCTCTGTAGTCACTAGCAGCTCGAATAGCATGTGTACAAACTCCTCTATCAGCCTCTCGAGTGTGTTATACTCGGTTAGTAATTGAAATCTCATCTAGAATCTCTTAGGGCATCTCCCAATAGACACGGATAAGTGCACCTCAAGATATTGTGTCAACCATTTCCCTAAAGCTAACATTAAAAGATCTCTAGAATATCTCCATTTGGTTAGAACCTAGAATCCGGTGATGAGGTACCATACTCAAACTTTTTTAGAATAAAAACCATGCTTCATAATAGACTCTTTAGGTAACTGCAAAAAATTATAAATCTCATCTTTCAATTGTAGCATTCTATCAGGGCAAAAAATCTATTCAAAAACTATCTATATAGCTCTGGATGCTTGATAATGCTCAATCTACAGCTCTCGTAGGAGTGTAAAGCGGTCGTAGTCAAATATAGAACCCAACTGGGTTGGGTATTGATCCCTTAGGGAATAGCTTGGTCAACAAGTAAGCAAAGATTACTAGACTTTTAGTGCAAGTCTCGTAAAAAGGGGGGATTATAAAGTGTAACCAAATTATTAAAGTAAAAACTGAAAATAGTAAAGTAAGAAGAAAGAATGTTTAGTAGGTTGTAAAACAATGAGAATTTAGGAGTTGGGGTTATGTCCACCTTATGAGTTTTACGTCTCTATTGGCTATGAGTGTACGAATTCAGACATGCATGTGCTTATAGAGAATTGTATTCGATGGTAAATCTAAGCGTCTTTCGACCTCAACAAGGACTATTTCACTTTAACTCTTTCGAGCTTAAAGCGTGTCTAACGGTACAAATTCTTCAAAAGGTTAATCCAGTTACGGCACTAACTTTTTAATAGGGGATGGGACCCTATTACCTTGACATTATCTCTTTTCCAGACATATAACTTTTCTTTCGAACAAGTTAATACTATACTGGCATATTCTATGCGTTTGAAACCACAAAGAATTTAGATTAAGATGAAGAGAATAATGATATAAGCAGCATACGTGTTACGAACTCACAAACTCATAGCAATAGATAGTATCTCATTCGGCTTCCATAACCCCAACAGAGGAGTTTTGGTTACCCATGAGTGCGAAGGAAATCACAATAGACATTGTTATTATACCACAATAAAGATTTCGTGTAGTAATAGTGTGGTAGGCGTTAGGCGTGAACTTCCCTTGCAAAGTAACGTTTCTCTTGTTGTGGAAAATAAGAATTGAATAGATGAATAGAAGAAGAATAAAAAGTTGAATTAATGGAAGAATTAAAAGTAGTAGTGAATGAATTGTAAGGTAAGATGATAATTATTAAAATCTCTAGCAAAATAGGGTATTTATAATACCCATATCCTACTCCTACTAAGCTAATAAAATACTTAACCCAATCCTAATAGGTTAAAGTATCATTATCCTAATCCTAATAAATTACTGCTAGTCCCTCAAAGTCTTCAGAATTGCTGTTTTTGCCCGGGAGAGATTTTCCATGCGCCACTTTTGGTCCTTGGCTTGTAAGCTTTCCCTTCCTTCTTTCGTGAAGCTTTCTTTGGCGTCAAGTTATCCATAAAATGCTGAATTCTGCATCATTTATACCTGAAAACTTGCTAATCACGTTTGTTAGCTCAATTACAGGAAAAAGGACAAAAAGTGCATGAATTATATAATTTGTTCTCAAAACTTAGCTAAAATATGGGTAAAATATAGCACTATAGGCATGTAAATTCTCCTATCATCAACACCCCACACTTGAAGCTTTGTTCGTCCTCAAACAAAATATCATGTCCGTCTAAACATTAACTTAGGGTTTCACAGTATCAACACAAAATATTCGTCAAGACAAGCACAATTAAAGAGTAGTTTTCTGATCATTAGTAGAAACAATTTAACCTCTAGCATAGACTCGTGATGGTGGCCAACTCATATTCAAAAGTTAAGGCACAAAGAATCATACACAACTACCCAAAACTCATCAACCATGTGTGTCTCACAATATATTACCCATAATCACTCATAAGTATAGCATATTTTTCAAACATGGGTATAAAAGTATCCTTGCTCTCGCTCTCACAAGGAATTCATATGCTGCAACCGATGTCCATAGGCTTGCCCTTAGTGTAATGCTCCACTAAATGTCAAAATGCTAAGCTTAGGATCAAATAGGTCTTTTGATGGTTGTAATGTAGGCTAAGGGACGAGTAGGACTATTTTGGCCAGAAATAGTGACTATGTTCCTAAGCGCTTTAATACATCACATTGTATCATTAACACTTTTTCTTTCAAACAACCTTTCTACGTTCTTTTATTCTACCACCCTTTTTCTCTTTTTTTTTTTTTCAATTTTGAACATAACTAACTTTTTAGTTTTCCTTTTCTTTTTCTTTTCATAACATACCTCTTATGATAGCACTTTCTTTTTCACAACAAATTCAAGCACCAATACATTCTA
This sequence comes from Capsicum baccatum var. pendulum, assembly GCA_030864225.1. NCBI lineage: Eukaryota > Viridiplantae > Streptophyta > Magnoliopsida > Solanales > Solanaceae > Capsicum > Capsicum baccatum. Next base: position 102,957,443 of record CM061556.1, read on the forward strand.
AAGCATCACACTCACCCAATTTCCTCTTATTTTGTCACATGACTTTATACTTTAAAGCACTTAGGAATTTGGATCAAATTATGGTCTTGAAAAAATGGATTAGGCTTACATATGAGGTTGTCAAAGAAAATAGGCTAAAGGCTCAAAAGGGGTTAGCTAGGATAATGTTTATGGGTAGGTAAAAAGAAGGTAAACAAGTATAGGTTGCCAAAGAAATGCCTAAATCATCTCCTCGACTTACACTCTTTATTTTCACTTTACATACATACCAGGCAAGTTCTAGAATCAGCCACAAACATAGAATATACTATTATCTCACTCACACAAGGCACATGGTCGACTTTATTGGGAGTAGTATAGACTCTTGACCCAACAGATGAAGGAATTGAACCACACAATATCACATAGTGAGTCACAATTAGAGCCTAAACGTCTCAATAGTCATGATTTTAGCACAAACTCTTGTTATAATCTCATGTTGCCTATTAGAATAATTTCATGCGAAGTTAAGTAAAAAAAACATTGCTTACTAAAAAATGAAAAACAAAACAAAAACTAGCTAAGCAAACAAACATAAATGCAAATACGGATAAAGGAGTATAGCATGCAAATACCACCACCCCACACTTAGACGGGACACTACCCTCAGTGGAAAATAAATACGAAGAACCTGGTTAGTCGGAATCATCATAGGAGTCGTCGTCATCAGAATTATCTTCCACGTCAGAGTCTGGCATTCGTCGCTCATCATCGGTCGGCACATCGTCATCAAGAGGTTCCTCAAAGTATGTACCTACTCCACATATTTCCCTTGCATGCACATTCATTGGATAGTCATGATCCAGCTGTTGGAGCTCTGCAGCAGTTGGAACACGTCCACCACTTATCATTGTGAACCTAGTCATGCCATAAAGATGGCGAAAGAAACTCTCATCCCGAGCATGTCTCTCTGCCGTAGTAAGGTTGACGCCATGTGTGGTTTCAGCATCTTTGACCTTTGTGAGGTCAACCTTCTTTGGATTGTGTGGGAGTTTATGATCAGCTGATTCCTCTTCGATGTCTTCCTTCCTCAAGATTGCAGTCAACAGATTGCCGAAGCTGAAGTGGGATCGCTTGTGCAGCCTAGCTTTCCGTATTGTAAATCGAATGATTGCCCCAATGTTGATAGGGACATTAATCATCAATGCGTATACCAAGCACACTCTATATATTGTTAGCTTGGTGTACTTGGTCCCTGGTATGAGGCAAGAGTTGACAATTCACAACCATATCCTTGCTTTCCTATTCAAAGGAGCATATGGGAAGGTGTTGTGTCGTCCGGTGTCTTTATGTCTGCTCCACCTTGCCATGGATCTACTTCCACAAAGTGTGTGTCGAATTGCTCTATATGGAGGTCTACTGTACAACTCTCTGAATGGTGATGGATCGACTGAAGGCAAGCCAAGAAAAGAGTTGAAGAAATCCGCATTGAGTTGTAAAACTTGGCCCCGAATCTTGACTTCGCTGCCTGTGGTTTTCGGCGACCAGTTGGCATAAAATTCTCTTGTAAAATCAAGATTGCATTCTCCCATGTCTCGGAAGATGAAATCAAGATGTACTGCCATGATCTTTGCCAACATGCGCGGCTCCTTCTTCGCTAGGATTTCCTTGTTTATTAAGTCCACATGAACATATTTTCTTTCCTTGTTGTCCCTATACCATTCCTTCGCTTCCTCCTCAAGAACCCATTTTATTCCAAACATGCGGCGTGGTAATTGCATTGAGGATGATTCTCCTTGCTCTTTACGGCCTCTTTTCTTGCCTTTCTGGGAAGTGGTAGCCTTATCTTTGCCTTGTCTTGCTTTTGGTGTCATTGTACCTGAGACTTAACACAGTGTTCATATTAGCTTTATCTCAATGGATACAATCTATACACAAGAAATAGGGGTACCACCCCACACTTAGTTTGTTGATACAAATTAGTGAAGTGAAAGTGGTCGATTACTTAGACTTCATCGGCATACGTTATAGGTTCTATATTCCAACAATAAAATCAGAGATGTCACACTTCGTGTAATCTTTGCAATACTTTCATGATGGATATAGCAAGACTACTACATATGGATTACATGAAGGTATAGTATCTATTAATAATCTCAACCTCCTATGTCGGTAGGCCACTATAAGTCTCATTCCGATGAACAAGTCATTCCAACATGTAAGTATTCAAGTGACAAGATTATGCAATGTTAATGACTATAGCAATTCCGCAAGTAGTATAACAATGCATCAAAATCAAATTCAAGTTGGAAACAAGTGAAGATTATCCTAACGTATATGTTCACTCACTTGGTTGTGTATCAACAATTCAAACACATTCACATCACCAATACTTCTTCAAGATTTAGCAATTCATAATAGACATAGTAACGTATTACTTACGGAAAATAAATGAGGAACAAAAGATTACTTATGTGATTGAAGCCTTTGGAGATGTTCTTGTGAAGAAATAGAGCAAAAGAAAAAATTTTGAGAGGATGTGGATGCTATGGGCGGCGCCTAAGTTAGGTTTTCAATGTGTTTGTGCTTTAACACTAAGTCTCTTATTTATAGAACCAAGTTGGCTCGGGTTTTGACCCATTTAAAATCGGATTTGGAGACAAAAAGTGACTATAGGCGGTGCCTTTAGCATTGCCTATGCTTGGCATAGGCGGCGCCTTTTGCAAAGCCTTGTCTAGCATAGGCGGCGCCTTTAGCTTAGCATTTGGTGACCATAGGCGGCGCCTTTCACTTTGCATATGAGATTCAAAGACAAAAAGCTTTAGCATAGGCGGCGCCTATGCTATGGCATACTTGAGCATGGGAGGCGCCTATGCTATGGCACACAAGATTGCGAGACCTTAGGCCATAGTATGGGCCTTCCCTTGTTCGTGGCCTAGTTTTACCTAGGCCTAGCCTTGTTCGATGCCTATATTTTCATGAGCAATGCTCAATCCATAGCCTTTTGTATCTTCATTCCTAACTTACCACCTTTTACATGCAATACGTCCAAATCGTAATTTGCAACCGATCTCCTCGTTTTATACCTCTTACACCTACATTTGCTCAAAACCAATAAAAGCGATTAGAACGATGGGTTGCCTCCCATCAAGTGCCTTAGTTTTGGTCGTGGCACGACTCTTCTTTTTGGATTTTTATTTATCAAAAGCAAAAGACAAAAAAAATGAATGATAAACGATGGGTTGCCTCCCTTCTAGCACCTTATTTATTGTCGCGGCACGACATAGTTACCTCGAGTACTTAGACTTCGTCGAGATAAGTGATGGCCATATAATTTATCGAATCAAGAGGACCGATATAGGGTTTAACTCGTTGGCCATTCACTTTGAAGATAACACCATTATTGTCTTCCAACTCAACTACTCCAGACTAGTAGACTTGGATAACTTTGTATGGACCAGACCACTTGGACTTTAACTTACCTGGGAATAGCTTCAATCTGGAGTTGAAGAGAAGCACCATATCATCCTTTTGAATATTTCATCGAACAATCCGCTGATCATGATACTTTTTCATCCGCTCCTTGTATAGGTCTAACCTTTCATATGCATGGAGACGGAATTCGTCCATCTCGTTCAGCTGTTCCACTCTCAGATTCATTGCATCATCCCAATTTACATTCAATCGCTTTAATTTCCACAATGCCTTATGCTCAAGCTCAATGGGTAAGTGACAAGCCTTCCCATAAACTAGTTGATAAGGGGACATGCCAATTGGTGTTTTGAATGCAGTCCTATAGGCCCATAGTGCATCGTCCAACTTCCGAGACCAATCTTTCCTATTAGCATTTACCGTCTTCGGAAGGATTTGCTTGATCTCCCAATTGGAAACCTATACCTGGCCACTAGTTTGTGGGTGATAAGGCGTGGCTACCTTATGTTGCTGGACACCATATTTTGCCAACACAGATTTGAATAGCTTGTTGCAAAAGTGAGATCCTCCATCTCTTATAATAGTACGTGGTACTCCAAAGCGAGAGAAAATATTCCTCTTCAAGAATGCTACAACGCGCTTTCCTTCATTGTCGGCCAACGCTACAACTTCAACCCATTTGGAGACATAATCTACAGCAACTAGGATGTACTTCATTCTAAACGAATTTACGAATGGACCCATGAAATCAATACCCCATACATCAAATAGCTCTACCTCAAGAATTTTCGTCATAGGAATCTCATGGTGTTTTGAAATAGTGCCTTGGCGCTGGCATTGGTCGCATCTTCTAACAAAGTCGTAGGCATCTCTAAATATCAAAGGCCAATAATATCCACTTTCCAATACCTTTCTTGTTGTCCGACTACCTGCGTGATGTCCTCCAACTTGGGAAGTGTGGCATGCCTCCAATATAGTAGGCACCTCTACATGGGATATACATCGTCGGATAATACCATCCGCGCATCATCGAAACAAATACGGCTCATCCCAAAAGTAGTGTTGTACGTCATGCATAAACTTCCTCTTTTGATGGTAGGATAAGTTTGCAGGTACCACATTACTCACCACAAAATTCAGAAAGTCGGCATACCATGGTAATCCTTCCATTATTGCTGCTAAGATCTCCTCATCAGGGAATGCATCATCAATCTCGATTTCGGGTTGCGCCACATGCTCGTTCTCGAGTCTAGATAGATGATCATCCACTTGGTTCTCACAACCTCTTCTATCTTTAACCTCGAAATCAAATTCTTGCAGCAGCAAAACCCATCGAATTAGTCTTGGTTTTGCATCCTTCTTTGTTATTAAATACCTTAGAGTTGCATGGTCTGTATGAACGATCACTTTGGTACCCAACAGATAAGCTCGGAACTTCTCAAACGCATACACAACAGCTAGGAGCTCTTGTTCTGTGACAGTGTAGTTCTTTTGGGCTTCGTTTAGGACCTTGCTCGCATAGTAGATAGGATGAAATAGCTTCTCCTTTCTTTGTCCAAGTACAGTACCAACGGCTACCCCACTAGCATCACACATGACTTCGAATGGGAGAGACCAATCTGGTGCTACCATGATAGGAGCTTCAATTAGTTTTCCTTTGAGGAATTCGAATGCCTTCAAACAATCTTCATTGAAGTCAAACTTTGCGTCTTTCTCCAAGAGTTTGCATAATAGACTAGTAATTTTGGAGAAATCTTTGATGAACCGTCGATAGAAACCTGCATGACCGAGAAAACTACGAACTCCCTTCACAGAAATTGGAGGTGGTAGCTTCTCAATGATTTCTATTTTTGCTCGATCAAGCTCAATTCCTCATTCGGAGATTTTATGCCCAAGAACGATTCCTTCTTTTACCATGAAGTGGCACTTTTCCCAATTCAGCACTAGGTTGAATTCTAGACATCTTTGCAACGCCATACTTAGGTTTGCCAAGCACGCTTCAAACGATTCGCCAACAACTGAAAAGTCATCCATAAATACCTCCAAATTATCTTCAACCATATCAGAAAAAATTGACATCATACAACGCTGAAAGGTGGATGGTGTGTTACATAGCCCGAATGGCATACGTTTGAAGGCAAACGTGCCATATGGACATGTGAATGTCGCCTTCTCTTGGTCTTCGGGGGCAATGCAAATCTAATTATAGCCTGAATAACCATCTAAGAAACAAAACCATCCTTTCCCCACTAATCGTTCAAGCATTTGGTCCATAAATGGCATTGGAAAGTGATCTTTGAGCGTCCGAGAATTCATCTTTCGGTAGTCCATGCATACTCTCCATCCGCTGATGGGTCTAAGTGGAATAACCTCATTCTTTTCATTCACGACCACCTTCATGCCTCCTTTCTTGGGAACACATTGTACCGGGCTTACCCATGTACTATCAGAGATTAGATACACAACTCCTGCGTCTAACCACTTGATGATTTCTTTCTTCACCACTTCTTGCATAGGTGGGTTTAGACGCCTTTGATGCTCAATGGTGGGAGTGCAATTCTCTTTAAGATGAATCTTGTGTGTACAAATCCCAGGTGGAACACCAATAATATCCGCAATGGTCCATCCAATGGCTCTAATATACTTCCTTAGAATAGCAATGAGAGCTGCAACTTGTTGCTCACCCAAATCTGCTGCCACAATGACTGGAAGTGTGTTTCCGCTTCCTAAGAATGCATACTTTAAATGTCTTGGCAGCTCCTTCAATTCTAACGTGGGTGGCTCTTCAATAGATGGCTTAGTTGGTGGTGTGGGTTAATTTTTGAGATCAAGGTCCAGCTTCTTGGGAGCATGGCGATATGTCCCTAATCCTGATAGAGCACAAATAGCTTCTTCACAATTTTCAGCATCCTTACTCTCACCATTCATAAGCAAAGTTGCCAATAGGTCATCAATCAGCTGCTCCTCTTCAAGTAATTCTTTCTCATCATCAAAGTAAACATCAGCCACCGAGAATACATTCAGCTCTTTGGGTTGCTTCATTGATTTGCAAACATCAAAGCGAACTACTTCGTCATTTATTCAGAATGAAAGCTCATTAGCTCTCAAATCAATAAGCACACTTCCCGTAGCAAGGAAAGGGTGCCCCAAGATTATGGGAACTTCTGAATCTGCCTCATAGTCCAAAATAACAAAGTCTGCCGGAAAGATGAATGAAGAAACCTTTACCAATACATCACATAGAATACCAACAGGTCATTTTACTGACCTATCCGCCATTACGAGCCTCATATTGGTTGGAGTAGGATCACCCAACCCCAACTTTTTATAGATAGATAGTGGCATCAAATTGATGCTGGCTCCTAAATTTCATAATGCCTTGGCAAAATTTAACGATCCAACGGTGCAAGGAATAGTGAAAGCACCGGGGTCAGCCTTCTTCTGAACTATTGATCGGGTAGGGATTGCGCTGCAGTGATGAACATCATCTTTCAACTCATAACTTGCTTCCCGCTTCTTTGTCAAAAGATCCTTCATAAATTTCGCATACCCAGGCATTTGTTCAAGTGCCTTCACCAATGGAACATTAATGGTCAGCTGCTTTAACATCGTCATAAATTTGCTGAACTTTGTGTCATCCGCCACCTTCTTCAATCTTTGAGGGAAAGGTGGTGGTGGGTATGGAATTGTTCTCTCCATGGTTTTCTTCTCTTCTTGCTTCTGTTTTTCAACTTTTTTGGGTTGTAAATCGTGAGGGGTGACGTTATGGACGTCAGGATCAGCTGCTGCGGCATCTTCCCCATTCTCCTTATCATCAATGTCCACTACTTCATCAACCACTTGCTTGTCTTTTGCTGAAGTTTCTAGCACCTTACCACTTCGGGTAGTAATGACCATGCATGACCCATCATTCCTAGGGTTTTGCATAGTGTTGCTAGGTAAAGTGCCAGCCTTTCTTTGATTGAGTGCTGCTGAAAGTTGGCTCAATTGCTGCTCTATCTGTTTGATTGAAGTGGAATGGGAATCAACTAATTGTTTCATGGAGGACAAATCATTTATTACCTCCGTTACTCCAGCGCTCGTTGTTTCCACTCCTTTCAATAGTTTAGCCATCATCTCTTCCATATTTCCAGAACTAGATGTGGTGGCGTCACGTCTTCCAGGGGGGACGTACAAACCACTCTTTTCATTCTTGTTCTTCCAACTACCTTGGTCCTTGTTTCCAGATTTATCATAGTAGTTCCGACCTTGGTTTCCTTGGGTATTACCTCGGAAACCCCCCTGATTGTTCAAGTAGTTGGCCTCTTCTTCCGAATCAGATTTGTCTCTTCTTTTTGACGCAATAGCTTTCACTTTTTTGGTCTTCCCTGATAATAAATGCTTTGTAAGAAGATCCACTTGTTTTTTAATGTGCGCCATATCTTGATCACGTTCTTCTTCTCTTCTCCTTTGGTCTGCAGTCATGCCAATAGATAAAGTGGGGCTTGCTACCTCAGAATCCCTGGTATGCCAAGCTCTACTTTGCTTCATCTACGATCTAGCATATTGCTTGCTTGACCAAAGGTGAGGTCCATAAAAGATCCTCCAGCCGTATTATCCACCACTGGTTTAGTTATTGAATTCAAGGTTCTGTATAATATCTCCATAAGGTGAACATTAGTCATGTGATTGTTTGGGCACCTCGTTAGCTTTGTCTTGAACCTCTCCCATGTTTCATGAAGGGCTTCAGTTGGAAGCTGCCGAAAGTTGCTGATTTCATCTCTTAATTGTGCTCATTTGGATGGCGGAAAGAATCTTTCTAGGAAAGCATCTCTCAATTGCCTCCAATTTGTAATAGAATCAGGAGTCAGCCCATTCAACCATAGAGTTGCCTCCCCAGACAGAGACAATGGAAATAGACGTAATCGAATTGCATTCTGACCAACACAAGGATTGTCAAACGACTTGCATGTAGAAATAAAGTTGATGAGATGCATATTCGGATCATCGCCTGCTAGTCCACCAAATAATCCCTTGAGTTGCAATAACTGAATCATGGTGCTCGTGATATTGAACTTGGCTCCAGGCGCTAATGATGAAGGAATTATGGCTCCTGTGGCTCCGGCTCCATCAAGATCATCATCATCATCATCAAAAGTTGGTTGCATAGCTCGGCGTTCAGGCCTAAACCTAGCTTGACGATCTCTTCTATTGGCAGGTGTGGCGATCTCAGCGTCATGCCTAGGGTTTAGTAACTCGTCATCACCTAGGTCCTCATCGTCAGGATTTGTTGCTCGCCCAGGGTTGTCAATGTTTTGTTCATGCACTTGAGCAGTGGCAAGAGCAGCTAATCTCGCTTGTTCCTGTTGAGCAGCCATCCTTTCGATTTCGTGTTGTGCCTCCATTCTGCCAATACATTGTGGTTCAGGATTTATAGGTAATAACGGTTGACTAGAACTTTGAGTATGAGGCATGCACTGTATAAAAACCTGCGGAGAACAAAAACAAAAACTAAAAGTAAAAGTACGAGAATCTTTGACCAAAGGGTCTAGTAATTATCACAAACTTAATTGACACTTGTATTCCCCGGCAACGGCGCCAATTTTTGATAACGCTCAATCTACAGCTCTCGTAGGAGTGTAAAGCGGTCGTAGTCAAATATAGAACCCAACTGGGTTGGGTATCAATCGCTCAGGGAATAGCTTGGTCAACAAGTAAGCAAATATAACTAGACTTTTAGTGCAAGTCTCATAAAAAGGGGGGATTATAAAGTGTAACCAAATTATTAAAGTAAAAACTGAAAATAGTAAAGTAAAGAGAAAGAATGTTTAGTAGGTTGTAAAACAATGAGAATTTAGGAGTTGGGGTTATGTCCACCTTATGAGTTTTACGTCTCTATTGGCTATGAGTGTGCGGAATTCAGACATGCATGTGCTTATAGAAAATTGTATTCGATGGTAAATCCAAGCATCTTTCGACCTCAACAAGGACTATTTCACTTTAACTATTTTGAGCTTAAAGCGTGTCTAACGGTACAAATTCTCCAAGAGGTTAATCCAGTTACGGCACTAACTTTTTAATAGGGGATGGGACCCTATTACCTTGACGTTATCTCTTTTTCCGACATATAACTTTTCTTTCGAACAAGTTAATGCTATACTTGCGTATTCTATGCGTTTGCAACCACAAAGAATTTAGATTAAGATGAAGAGAATAATGATATAAGCAGCATACGTGTCACGAACTCACAAACTCATAGCAATAGATAATATCTCATTCGGCTTCCATAACCCCAACAGAGGAGTTTAGTTACCCATGAGTGCGAAGGAAATTACAATAGACATTGTTATTATACCACAATAAAGATTTCGTGTAGTAATAGTGTGGTAGGCGTTAGGCGTGAACTTCCATTGCAAAGTACCGTTTCTCTTGTTGTGGAAAATAAGAATTGAATAGATGAATAGAAGAAGAATAAAAAGTTGAATTAATGGAAGAATTAAAAGTAGTAGTGAATGAATTGTAAAGTAAGATGATAATTATTAAAATCTCTAGCAAAATAGGGTATTTATAATACCCATATCCTACTCCTACTAAGCTAATAAAATACTTAACCCAATCCTACTAGGTTAAAGTATCATTATCCTAATCCTAATAAATTACTGCTAGTCCCCCAAAGTCTTCAGAATTGTTGTTTTTGCCCGGGACAGATTTTCCATGCGCCACTTTTGGTCCTTGGCGTGTAAGCTTTCCCTTCCTTCTTTTGTGAAGCTTTGTTTGGCGTCAAGTTATCCATAAAATGTTGAATTCTGCATCATTTACACCTGAAAACTTTCTAATCACGTTTGTTAGCTCAATTACAGGAAAAAGGACTAAAAGTGCATGAATTATATAATTTGTTCTCAAAAATTAGCTAAAATATGGGTAAAATATAGCACTATAGGCGTGTAAATTCGCTTATCATCAATGCTTAAGTGAAGAGTTTTTTGAGGAAGAATAAGGGTTTAAGTTATGGGTGGTGATATTAAGTGGATTTATGAACCTAAATGTCATTATCTATGGTTGACTAGCCTTGTTTTGAGGACCTCTTGTGTGTATAGTAAGGTAATCTTTGTATTAATCAGAATATAAGTGGTTAGTTATGTTTTTTTAATGTTTAAAGCGTGTTCATATCAATTTAAAGTCTAAACTTTAAGTTAAAGTTCAAATGTGAAAACTGGTACTCTTAGATTGAGGTATGTACCTTCCAAGTTTAGTGTGTTAGATTGTATGTTCTTTTGATCTCTAATTTGTTGTTTTTGATGTCATAGTATGCTTGGTTAGCTGTAAAATATAATTATGTGTGATATCCAAGTTGGAAATCAAGAGGAAAAGTCACCATAATGCTTAGAATTGAAGTACAAACACAATGGAGTATCGCAACAGGATATGGAATGTAACGTTGCCTAGATGAAGCGTTAAGAGAATGGCACACCATTGGTTGAATTTTGGAATGTCAAGTTTTAAGTATCGCGATAGGACCGTGGCACTGAGTTTACTTCGGTAATTTGGTCCTAGTATAAATAGGACACTTAAACATTATTTTAAACACTTTAGAAAACTTCAGGGATGACCTTTGGGATTTTAAGTATGATGAAGAAGGATTTAATTAGGGTTTTTATTTAATTACTTTAGTTTGTCTATGGATTTTTACATGGATTCATCTATTGTGATTACGTCTATGTCCTTGAGTGGCTAAACACCCATTTCCGAGGTTAAGGCCAAGTACATGAATACTCTTGTTATTAATTGAATTGGTTTTGGTTTTTCATAATTTTTGGTTTCTTTCTATCCTTGTTATCACTATTTTAAGGATCCCTGTCCATTACAATACATGCTAGATTTAACTGTGAACCCTAAAGGAGGAGAGATAGAATAGAATGAGGGATAGATAGAATCGAATCATAATCTATCGCTTGAAACCAAACAAAGCTATGCTATGAAGGCCCCCGAGAGCTTCGCTCAAGCCGTAGACCCTTCAGCAGGGAAAATAGCGCCTCCATCCTTTCCATCTTCCTCCAGAGAAGAATTCAAATTTATCACTACCCAAGTGATGCCCATTATTGCCTTGGACAAAGCATACAAAGGATATCCTTTGGACCAACAGATCAAATCGGTCTACAACGATAAGAACTTCGTGGATACAGAAAATCCACTCAAATCACGCAGATATTATGAAGCCATCCTAGTGGATACTGACTCCATTGAGATCGAGCATTCAATGAACGACCGAAATCCCGAATATATTGATTATTTGAAGTTTACAATTAAGCGGGTATTGACCCCCTTTAACTGGTTCGCAGACCATCTGCACACTTCCATTGCTCTATCGATGCCGCATAGGCCTCAAACTTACAATTGGTATGACTACAAGTCTGCCTGGTTTAATTTCTTATTTGTTCGTCCAGGACATACATGGTTCGTTAAGTATTGCCCTGCCATGGTAGATGCCATCATCCCCAGATGGTTTTACGAATGGTGGATCTATTTCGGAGGAATCAAGGAAATTTTCCCTCAACAATTCCTCAACTGGTTTTCCAACTTCTGCTCTAAATAAGGTTGCACTACCCTCCCTGAACACATTCAAATGTGTAAGTTCTTTATTAAAAGGAGGGTATCATACATCATTTCCTGGAACTTTGCCAAAGGAGAACAACATCGGATCAAATACTTATCTAAAGAGATAAGAGTAAAAGGTTGGACTCCAAAGCCAACAGCTCTAAGAACTCCTGATAAAGGAAAACCAGTAGCGGTCTCTTCCAGCTCCTTGCAGAGTAAGAAGGCCCTAAAGGAAAAATTAAAAAAGGCCTTGGCTGATATGGAAAGCCAAGAAAATACCAATGAAGATGAAGTGTTACAACTTCTTGAAGAAGTTTCCTCTACAGGAAGTAGCAACAACAATGGCGATATGCTAAACCCTACAGGGATAGCTATGGCCTATTTAGATTCCTATTACGAATAGGAAAATAACCTTTCAAAGAGATAGAGGTTCAAAGAATCGGAATTATCTCTGCAAAAGGCAATTCACTATTCCTGATTAGAATCCAAGGACCCTATGCTGTCTCCAGAAGACGCCAACAGAAAAGCTGCTTTAGAAAAGTAAAAGCAGTAAAGGCACTCATGTCGGTCAGCTTTTCAAAAGAAAAGCATCAATCTCAAAAGGAATCTACTTTATTAAAAGAAAAAGCCAAAGCAAACTGTCGGCAACATCTGAGCCCTCCACTTGTATGCAGAAGATGTATCTTCTTTGTCTATAAAAGACAATGTAATTCCTGAGAATAGGCATCAGAAATTTCCCACCCTTAGAAATTTACTCTTGCCCAATCTCCTAATCTCCTGTATTCTCTCTCTCTTGTAAATGTTTTCCTCGGATTGAATAAAATTTGTAAGTTTTAAAATCTCTTTTTAACGTTTTTTTCCGCTTATAATACTCACGATCCTCTTTCTGGTATCAGAGCCTTGTTGGCAGATTGTGTGTCTAGCATGAGCAGCTAAACACATAATCTGTCTAGAGCATGAGCAAAACTATGTTCCTATAAGAACATATTACTTTAATCAAGTATGAATTTACTTAATCTCTAATTATTTTAATATATCTTGTATTATAATGGGGTTTTAATCCAAGTATGAGGTAACAGTCTTCTGTCTGAGTGTTTGAAGGAACCGATTAATCTCCGGTCTTAGACGTTGGTCTGCCTGAAAGTGTGGTCGTAGCTAAGGTGAGCGTTAGACCCTGTTGGTAGTCCCGTCACTAAGATAACACTAGAAGAATCCTGTGTAAAGCCTTTAAGACTTTTTAAATCTCATAAGCCATAGATGTGTTAATATAATTTATCTTAAGTTCTTTCATACCTGTTTACTGTGATATGCTTGCTTATGTGAATGTGTAAGTTTTCTCTGTTAGTTTCTAGACAGTATTTTCAAAATATGAACAATCATATTAAAACCACTGTTAACCTATCCTCTCAAGAAACTCCGATTGCTACTATTGAAACTGATCTTCAAAACTGGAGCATTCAAGAAGAATCTTTCAGAACTATTTACCAAATTGGAAAATTTAGCTTTTTGAAAAAGCATAATATTAAGACCTCTGAGTCTACCGTCGCCATTAATAATTCTCTAGAAATTATTCAACTATTCAATGAGTTAGATATAAAAAGATTTAAAAATCAGTTTCATTATCTACATGTTGGACTAGTTCAAGTAGCTATCAATCCACTATTCCGACAGGGTTTAGATATCCCTGTCTGTGCTATCTTAAGAGATGCTCGTCTCTTAAACTTTGACGATTCTCTCTTAGGAGTCATCCAAAGTAACCTCGCCGATGTCCCGGTCTACTTTAATTGTTACCCTAATTTCTCTGTGGATATCAATGATCCTAACATCATGGATGTTTTAACTCTTAATGTTAAAACAAAGAACATGAATAGTAAAGAAAACACCAGAGAAATAGCGATCATATATCGTGTATATTATCGCCTCATGGGTACTACTCTAGCACCTAAAGCTAGATTCACGAGCCCTAAAGGGTAACAACCCTAATGGAAGCAAACAAAGATCGCAGCACTATCTTTGTTCCTAAGGCTCTAGTTTGGGATGATATTCTCCATAGCAACGAATGGCACTTCGATGCTATCACCCAACCCATTCGTCTTTATCAAGAACAATCTCCTATCGAAAAGGTTATCCAACACCCTGACGGATTTATAGATTTAAAATTCCTTGGGCTGGACCCCTCTCGACACTCTTCGTTCCGCCGATCGGTCTCCACCCGTGCTTCCACCTCCAAACTCCGGGAGGAAAGTGAAGAAAATGATAATAATGATAAGGGAAAGATTACAGGAGTTGACTTCTCGGGTCCTGTCCCAAAAGTTTATTATCAACAACACACTAGGGTTAATGAACCCGAACATCTTTATGAGCCTGAAAGTCCTACAGCCTCAGATATGGAACCTCCCCTGCCTAGTCAGAAGATTAGGACTGACCCTAGCTTACTCGTCGTCAAATTCGATGAAGAGTATGCTCCAGATCTTAAAGCTCTGGAAGTCTGCTGGTACCTCCCAAAGGCGCTATTAAACGGAAATGGTACACCAATACCTATTCCAAAGAACAACAAAAGGAGTTTGATCGACTATGGATAGCCGACATGAAAAGACTCCGATGTGACATAGAATTCTTCATGTGGTTTGAATCCACCGGTAAGATGGAAAACCAAAATGAATCCCTTAATGTCATCATTAACAAATGGTATACGCAGAGTTACAAATTTGTGGAATCTGTTACTCCTCCCCTTGAAGGGATAAAAATTCCTTATCATAATGAAGTGCTCATTACTTCACCTTTCAAGAAGAAACATGATAGACCACTCATGAATCCTACTAATATAGACATTGATAGAATAGTTGAGCAAAACAACTACACTAATCAGGTCCTTCACACTATCTCCCAACAAATAGGAGAAACCAAGAATTCTAGCCTTCCGTTTGAACCTTCCCTATCGGATAAGAAAACTTCAAGCTCTAAACCGATCTCTGATCCCATCTTCAAGATTCCCGAGTTCCAAAAAGAGAATTTCTCCGACCTCAGTAAGGACTTCAAACTTTCGGGACAAATTTTGGAACAAATCAATGACAAACTTTCGAAGTTTAAGGTCACTCAAAAAGGAGAGTCTAGTACCCAAAAGAACTCTCTTTCCAAACTTACCAATGAACTTTTTTCTTCCAAGAAAAATTACTACAGACGCCCTTCTCCTCCAGATGTCCAGTTCAAAGAAAATCCCTTTCTCTCCTCATCTAACCATGATGGAAGAGGAGTAACCGAGTGGAATGTTGATGGTTTGGCTGAACACCAAATCTACAACAAACTCCATGAAATGGGCGTAGCCATCACGGCTTACAAAATCCGTGGCGCTTCTAATAAAGGAGTTGCAACCGTAATTGTATCAGGATTTACTGGTATGTTAAAACACTGGTGGGACATTTATATCACGGATGATGACAAAAACCTCATCTATGATGCCACGTCCACAGAAACTATCATCAAAACAAAAAAAGGCCAAGAAGTTCTTGAGCAAGTTGCAAAAGAAGATGTTTGTGCCACACTCCTATATCATATAGCGAGACATTTCATAGGGGAACCTAAGCTTTTCCAAGATAAGAGCTTAGAAATTCTCAACAATCTTCGCTGTAAAGACCTAGCAGACTTTAGGTGGTATAAAGATACCTTCCTAGTAAAAGTTATGATCCGATCAGACTGCAACAATGATTTCTAGAAAGAAAGATTTATTAGTGGTCTCCCTCCTCTGTTCGCCGATAAGGTTAGAACCAAAATTAAGGATAGATTTGAGGGACAAATCCCTTATGGAATCCTTACCTATGGAGACTTGATAAGTTTCATTACCACAATCAGGATAGATCTCTGCACCGACCTTAAGCTTAAGAAAAAGCTGAAGCAAAATAGTACTTCCAAATATGGTCTAGGAACCTTCTGTCAAGACTACGGGTTCACAGACTTATCTTCCTGCAAAAAGCACAGGAAGAAATCTTCCACGTCTAGCAAAAAGACTTCTCCTAGCAAGAGGAATTACAAAAAGGAGTCTTATAAACCAAGTAGAAAGACCAAGCGTAAATCTTCCAAAAAGGGAACGAATAAGGATACTTGTTGGACTTGTGGAAAAATAGGCCATAGGGCAAAAGACTGCAAATCTAGCAAGAGAAAGAAGATCAATCAACTTGATCTTCCGAAAGAAGCTAGAGAAAAATTATTCTCCATTATGGAAGACTCTTCCGAGGCTTCAGACTCTTACTCCTCCTC
This sequence comes from Capsicum baccatum var. pendulum, assembly GCA_030864225.1. NCBI lineage: Eukaryota > Viridiplantae > Streptophyta > Magnoliopsida > Solanales > Solanaceae > Capsicum > Capsicum baccatum. The sequence goes on from CM061556.1 coordinate 102,973,682, forward strand.
GAGTGATGACTTTAGCGACGAAGAATTTATCAATGCCACCTACGAGTCTGATCAATCCCAATCCGGTCAAGAATGTGCCTGTGATGGCACCTTTTGTACCTGCTTCGCAAAAACCATCAATGTCATCTCAGGACATCCCAAAGAAATCTTGTTCGACATAATCGAACATATCACAGATGATGAGCTAAGGAATAAGTATCTCCATGAGCTCAAAAGACTCATTCTTTCTTAGGAACAAAGCCCGTCTAGACCAATCATTCAGCCTTTCAGCATGAAACAGGTTCTGTCAAAATTCAACAAACCTGCTGAACCAACTATTACCGATCTTAAAGGAGAGATCTCTACCTTAAAGGGAGAGATTAAAAATCTCAAAATCTGACTTGACCAAGTAGAACTTAATATCCTTACTGATCAAGTCTTAAAATCGGCCTCTCCTCCTGAGCAGGCCTTGCCATCCGACTACCCAACAGACCTCCAGATCATCCCGAATGATCATCTTCAAGAACCCAGTACATTCCCTGGTTCCAACAGTCCTTCCACCTCCGGAAAAGTGGTAACAGCTATCAAGGCCTACAGCGAACACATTGTCGTCAAAATCGTGGTCGACAAAGACTTTGTTTTAAATAGAGTCGCCCTTTTTGATACAAGCGCAGATAGTAATTGTATTGTCAAAGGCCTTATCCCCATTCGGTATCTCCAAAAGAGTACCTCTCGAATCTATTCCACAACCGGTGAAAAAATGAAAATTCATTATCAGCTTCCTAAAGCTCATGTCTGCAATAATAGCCTTTGCCTTATTAATGACTTTGTCATTACTGAAGATATCACCAAAGATATCATTCTCGGAATACCTTTCGTCAATCAAATTCGACCTTACTGGAGTGATTACGATGGTATTCGCACGACTCTTTTGGGTAAAGACTTGTTCTTCCCTTTGTTATGTCCTCTTTCTCAAGAAGAGGGAGCCCGTATCAAAGAAAAAACTATTTTTAAAATTAATGGAGATTGCATCTCTCCAAAACTATTTGGGATTTCGATCGTTCATTGAATGCTCGATCTCAATGGAGTCAGTATCCACTAGGATGGCTTCATAATATCTGCGTGATTTGAGTGGATTTTCTGTATCTATGAAGTTCTTGTCATTGTAAACTGGTTTGATCTGTTGGTACAAAGGATATCCTTCGTATGCTTTGTCCAAGGCAATAATGGGCATCACTTGGGTAGTGATAAATTTGAATTCTTCTCTGGAGGAAGATGGAAAGGATGGAGGCGCTATTTTCCCTGCTGAAGGGTCTACGGCTTGAGCAAAGGTCTCAGGGTCCTTAATAGTATAGCTTTGTTTGGTTTGAACGGACGAACTTGCTGCTTGTCCTTTGTCAAACGGTTTACCTGTCTTCAAATCTACCAATTTAGTTTGCATAGGAGGGGGAAGCTTGGGAGCTTCTGCTAAGGCTGAATACTTATTCTGTAATAGAGATTCCATCTGTGCTTTGAGTTCAGGTCTCTGGGGAACTGATGTTCTGGATGCTGTAGGGGGATCAAATGGTCTCTCCATTCTGGTTGATTCTTGGTTTTTGTTTATCGAGGCTTTCCCCAGCGTTGTTGGTCTCATGATGACCCTGTAAAAATTCTCTTGTTAGAAAATCGGGGAGGGAGTTATTTTCTCCTTTAATAAATTCGATTTGAAAATCGAAGCTAGATAGGAGAGCTTGCCATCTAGCAAAGATTTGTTTAGAAACCAAATTTTTTACATCCTTTTGTAAAATCTCTTTAGCAGATTTGCAATCAACTCGAAGAAGAAATTCCTTGTTAACAAGGTCATCTTATATTAGTGATACATAGCACTATAGATAACACTTCTTTTTGCTTTACCTATCGGTGAAGAATGGAACAACCTCAACCTTAATGCTTCATTATCCACCACAACGATAGTATATGAAGTAGATATCCCAGTTAAATTTATCAGATGCATGTTCACATCATATGTTGCAGCCCTGAAAATACCCCCTTTAGATTCAGCTTTAGGATCATTACACTAGTAATATCAAACTTCAAATTAGGGGTAAATCAGTTAGAACAATGGCTTCAATCTCAATAGGCTCGACAAAACCTATGTCTTCATATTCATCATATGGTGGTAGATAATAATAGGCTAGGATCAATCTAGTTGTTCCACCTCATGCTTTATCGCGATTTTTATCAAATGTTGCTTGATTATAATATACCAGTCTTGGCAAAGCCAGATGTTCCTGTCGAGCCAGTCAGGCCTCCTTAATTGCTCTTCTCTCTCTTACTAACTCTACTAACAATTGCTCCATCAATTTATTATAAATATTCTATGGATCAACAGGTGGAGGAGAAGGTACATTATGAGGATCTCGAACTCCAATAGAACACCATCACAAATATGCTCTAACATCTTTTGTGGTATTTATAAAATTTTCTCGAGCACAAGATCAATAGAGAGTAAGGGCTTCCCTAGACTCCTGTTGCTAAGCATACACCGGTGTATATCTAACTATAAACAGAAAATAATTACTCGAGAATTTAATCAACTTCAATCAATAATTCACACCGTAATTCACTAGGAACGATGCCAAAATTTTATGTCACCTAAAACTAACCTCCAAAGAAGTATGTTGCGATCAATGCCAAATATAGTAACTAAACTCAGGTTGGGGTGGAACTCATAGGGAATATGCTAAACATTATCTCAAACTTAGCAAAATTCACGAGCAATATGGAAAAGTATAGAGAGGGAACTTAAAATTCAAAAGCAATAAGTATCCAAATTTGAATGCTTGAATTTGTAGACAATAGAAGATGAATATCAGGATTGTGTGTGTAATACCCCATACTTTTTGTAGTCCCATTTAGCTCCTATTGTGTCAAGGCTCAACTTTAAAAGTGTATAACTCTTGATACGTGTATATTTTTCCATCTCTAGAGCCACCAAATGGTAGATAATTGAATTAGCTTTCCAACGATACCAATTTCACATTAATCCGATACTCGGGTGAGAAGTTATGGAATTTTTGTTGAAAATAGTAGTTCACTACGATAGCACTGTATCACAATGAAGTGCAGATTCGCAATTGTCCATTTTCCAGAAGACCACTGTAATTACACTATGTTGTGGTTAAGTCCAAAATACCATTCGTCCAGTAGCTCATCACGGTTGTCCAGAGTCACGCCAAAAATCATAGTGGAGCATACCGCCACATCGCTGTGGAGTCAAAAATGGCACTTGTCCTTTTCTAGTGATGCAATGTGATTATATCGCATCATGCCAGAGCCTAAAATGGCACTCATCCCTTTTTAAGTAAGCCACTGTGATGGCACAACATTGTGGTGGAGTGTAAAATAGGGATTTCTAGTTCCGAATTAAATTTTTCAAAAGGCAATCTAGTTATTTCCCAAGCCACCAAATCATGAAAAACACTACATTAAACCTATTCTAAGCCTAATAGGTTCATTATTCATCAAATTACTCACCAAGAAACCCTAGAACCTCAAAATTCAAACCTCAAGAAATCCAAATTCCACCTTTCTTTTTCCAAGATAACCCAAAATTCAAGATTTTCAATTCAATATTTTCAAGAAACAATCTTCAAGAGCACAAATAGGAACTCAAAGTTCAAGATTCTTCATCCATCAATTAATTAAGGTATGTGGGGTCATGAACAAGGATAATCATTTCATCTTTGTGCCCAAAATTAGTTTAAAGTTTAATTTTTCATGAACTTATATGAATTTTAGTTTAGGGTTTATACCTACTCATCACTATTTGAAGATTATGATATTACAAGTGATTTAGATGTTGAATTGAATGATTATTTTCATATTTTTATGCGTATGGCATTAATTTCCAGATTTAAAATTGAATTATCAACTCTTTCAGAATCAAGCATGAACTTTATAATGATTTGAAATGAATTTGATGCATGGGTTATTAAGACCTAGTTGAATATTGATGTTTCAAGAATGATAATGTTTTAAGGATCGACCGATTAGTTATTTTTAGATGTCGATCAAGATTTTCTCTTTTGATCTCAGTTTAGATATGGAATCCACTTTACAATTTTAAATACAGTTTACAGTAAATAGATACATAGGTGGTTTTACTTATAAACCCTTATACTATTTTAAAAAGTTGATTTACTATAGAATGAGCATATAGATTAAAGGTAGAAGTATTTATCATCGAGTTGGGTATGTTCACATGCCCTAGAACTACGAGACAACATAAGTTTTGATTATCAGATTATTTCCATTTCTATATGGATGATGGTTAAAGATGTGATCACTTAGCTTAGGTTATAATCCTTGGCAAGTTTATGACACCTCTCCCCAACGTGAGATTTTCTCATAAGGGAACTAGACCTTAGACTCTATGATAGCTCACATAGTGTATGTTGTTGAGAAGAAACTCCCTATAGAAAAGAGTAATCATAATAGAAAAGATTTTAGAAACTATGTTTAATGGCTCAAAGCTTTATTCAAATATTTCTTTACACAAGACATTAGCTACTATATTTTATCTTTCAGTTTATAGATCTAAAAGTGAGTCCTTTCTACACTTAGGCCACATGATTTAAAAATAGATCACAAGTTAAGTGTTATGACTCAAAAGATTTACATGATGTGATTCTCAATTTTCATTTGTTCAAGCTAATATGAGTTATCTACACTTAGCCTACATTATTTAACAAATTTATAATTGTGTTGAGATATTGTTTAACTTATTAATTCACCCTATATTGGCGGTACATTCTAAAAGTACTGATCTATATATATGACTATGTGTTACATTATTTAATTATGTAGGTTTAGGTGCTCAATTTCAGCATCATGAGGGATTTTGAGCATCTCTATCTATATCTCAATAGTCGGTGCATCCTTATAGTTTGGAAATCTAGTCATTCAAACTTTCTAACTTATTATAGTTGTTGATTCAGTATTTTCAGTCAGATCGAGTTACCTGGAGGCTTGTCCTAGTGGTTCACTAGTTAATAGTAGTAGAGGCTTGTCAGACTGCTAGTTATGATTCAGATTTTTGATTGTCCAGAATTTTATGTCTTGTATTTTTAGATATTATGTTCACATAATTTTAGCTTAGATCAGACAGACTACCACATTGATTTAATGTTTATATATCTCCATTTTGAGTAATTGATTAATAGGAGGCTTAGAAGGTTAACTTGAGGCTACTCGTAGTGTTGGGCATCGTGTGACATCTCAAGACCCATTTTTGGGGTGTTACAAGCTTGGTATCATAGCCTAAGGTTATAAGAGTCCTAGAGAGTCAGATAAACTACGTTATATGGAGTCTTAATCATGGGTGTGAAGCACGCCACATTTATGAGCAAGAGGCTTTGGGACATTTTAGGAATTCATCTCTTTCTTTGATGATCTAGCATGCTTACAGTGTCTCTATGTTCTTTTAACTTGTGCTCTTATGTGACAGTTGAATATGCTTTCTCTCCAAGCTAATGCTTGCAAAAATTATAATCAGCCACCCTAGGCTATTGATCCTCTGAATGAGAATATATCTCATACTGAATTATGGGTTTCCTTTTAGGCATTAACCCTAGTTGTGACTACCAATATTAAGGGTAACCATTAGGCGGTAGTCCTATATCAATAGAATAGGGATTTAGCAACAGCCAAAATTCGTGACTTTATGAGAATGAATCTGCCTGAGTTCTTTGGGTCAAAAGCAGGTGAGGACCCACAACTTTACCTAGATAAGATAAGAAAGATCACCCAGATTATTCATGTTACTAAGGAAGAGAGTGTAGAGTTGGAATATTATAGGATGAAGGATGTGGCATATAATTGGGTGGTTATCTCACAGAATAGTAGAGGTGAGAATGCAGCTCGCATTAGTTGGTAGGTATTTCAGGATACGTTTTTAGCTATTTTCTTTCTGCATGAAATAAGAGAGGCTAAGTTAGAGGAGTTTGTGAAATTGAGGCAGATCTTGATGACAGTGAAAGAGTACTACCTTTAGTTCAACCAGTTGCCTAAGTAAGCCCCTAATACGATGACTGACCCTAGGTCGAGTATGAATAAGTTTATTACTGGAATATCTGGTTTGGTAGTCAATATGTGTAGGACTACCATGCTTATAGGTGATATGGATCTTACAAGGCTGATGATTCATGCTCAATATATTGAGGTAGAAAAGTTAAAGGAGAGAGATAGGGGAAATAAGAAGGCTAGAATCGGGCAGTTGGAGTATGGCCTGGCAAAGCTTGTAGGGGAAATCATTTGTAGTTTCAGAGTCGCTCATCTAGGACAACACGATCTTCATCCAGTGCTCCCTCCCCCAGAGCTAAGAAGGAGAAGTAGGGTTATATCCATAACTCAGACTTATGTGAGTTGAAAATCCAATTATCCTTCATGTACTAAGTGTGGTAAGAATTATCTTGGTGAGTATTTGTTGGGATAGAGAGGTTGTCATGGTTGTGGTAAGTTGGGTCATGGAATCAAAGAGTGTACGCATGCTAGAAAGGGAAATAGTGATGTTCATCCACAAACCCAAGCTACTAGTACACCAGCTCCTCTAGGTCTCCCAGTCCTTCCGCAAGGTGCATCATCTAGTATAGGTGACGATCAGCACCATAATTGGTTTTGTTCTTAACCATCCCTTTAGGAGCAGGAGAGTTCACCAGATGTTGTTACTTGTATGATTTTTGTCTTTCATCTTGATGTTAATGTGTTATTAGACCCAGGGTAAAATCATTCTTATGTGAACCCACTAGTTGCAGTAAATTTTGAATTATGTCTTGAAAAGTTTCATAAGCCCATCTTAGTTTCTACCTCGGTGGGTGAGTCAGTTGTTGCCGAACGAGTCTATAGAAAGTATCATATTATTGTCCTTCATAAGATCATGTTAGAAGACTAAATAGAGCAAGATATGGTTGACTTTGACCTTATTATGGGTATGGATTGGCTCCATTCCTATTAGGTATCTATTGATTATGGCACCCAAGTGGTGAATATTCAGTTTCCTGATGATCCAGTCTTTGAGTGGGAAGGTAATTCAGTGTCTTCCAAGAGTCATTTTATATCCTATATTAAGGCCAGAAATTTTATCTCAAAAGGGTGCATCTATCATCCAGTCTGAGTCAAAGACAGTAAGTTTGAGGCTCCAACAGTTCTATCAGTTTGTGTAGTCAATAAGTTTCTAGAAGTTTTTCCCAAAGATTTTCCAGGAGTACGTCCCGATAGGGTAATAGAATTTAGTATTGACCTTCTTAAAGATACTCAACCTATCTTCATTCCTCCATATTGTATGGTTCCAACTTAGCTTAAGAATTTAAAAGAATAGCTTAAAGATCTTTTAGATAAAGGTTTCATAAGGCCCAGTGTCTCTCTATGGTGCACTCCAATCCTATTCATGCAAAAGAAAGTTGGTTCTTTGTGAATATAGATTGACTATTATCATCTGAATAAGGTCATAATAAAAACAAATATCCTTTTCCTAGGGTTGATGACTTATTAGATCAACTCCAAGATGCAAGTCACTTCTCCACGATAGACCTTAGATATAGCTATCATCTGCTTAGTGTAAGGGAATGTGATATTCAAAAGATAGCTTTTAGAACCTATTATGGTCATTTTGAGTTTCTGGTCATGTCCTTCGGGCTAACAAATTATCCAAAAGCCTTCATGGACTTGATGAACAGAGTGTTCAAACAGTATTAGGACATATTTATCATAGTCTTTATTGATGATATTCTTGTCCATTCTCGTAGTAAGGATGACCATGAAGAACATCTTAGAATTGTATTGCAAACATATAGAGATCAGCAGTTGTTCACCAAATTCAGTAAATGTGAATTTTTACTATGATCAGTAGCTTTCCTTGGTCATATTTTTTCCAGTGGTGGCATTAGAGTTGATCCCTAAAAGACAGAAGCAGAAAGAAACTTGCTTAGACCTATCTCTTCATCAAATATCAGAAATTTCTTAGGTTTATCTGCTATCACAAACGTTTTTTTGAAGGATATTCTTTTATTGAATCCCTTTGTCTAGATTAACTCAGAAGAAAGTTAAGTTTCAGGGGTCAGATTCCTGTGAGAAGAGTTTTCAGGAGTTGAAGACTCGACTCACTTCAGCACAAATTTTAGTGCTACTTGATGGTACAAATGGATTCATTGTCTATTATGATGATCTTAGAATTGGTCTGGGTTGTGTTTTGATATAGAAAGGTAAGGTTCTAGCCTATGCCTCTAGATAGTTTAAGCCTCACGAAAAGAACAACCCTACCCATGATCTTGAGCTAGCTGTTGTGGTCTTTGCATTGAAATTTTGGTGACACTATCTTTGTTGAGTGCGCGCGGATGTATTCACATACCATAAATCCTTGAAATATATGTTCACTCAAAGAGAGTTAAATCTTCGTCAGAGAAGGTGGTTAAAATTTTTGAAGGATTATGACATAAGTGTGTTGTATCATCCGAGCAAGGCCAATGTAGTGGTAGATGCCCTTAGTAAACTGTCTAAGGGTAATGTAGCTCATGTAGAGAATGGTAAGAGAGAATTAGTTTTAGAGGTTGACCATTTAGCTAGTTTGGTATGAGGTTGGTTGACTCAGCAGAGGGGAATGTTTGGGTCCAGATTTGTTCAGAATCTTCTCTAATTTTTGATGTGAAAGAGAAGCAGGATAAAGACTCCCGTTTTGTCAAACTGAATGGTTCAGTTAAAGACTAAAAGTTAGAGGTTTTGTCCCAAGGGGAAGATGGTGTTTTTAGATACCACAGTAGATTATGTGTGCCATGTGTTGGCAATTTAAGGCAGCGGATTATGGAATAAGTGCATGGTGCGCACTACACAATTCACCCAAAGGCCACCAACATATACCGCGATTTATGGGAAATCCATTAGTGGAGTGGTGTGAAGAAACATATCACAAAATTTTTAGCCAAGTGTGTATCTTGTAAAAAGGTTAAGGTAGAGCACCAAATACCTAGTAGCATATTGCAAGAGTTTGGTATTCCCAATTGAAAGTGGAAAAGGTGAACACAGATTTTGTGATAGGGTTACCCCATTCGCGTCGACAAAATGATTCGATATGGATTATTGTAGACAGATTGTAACGCCCCATAATATCATCCCGAGATGCCACACGGTGCCCAAGGCTACACGTAGCCTCAAGCTAACCCTTTATGCCAAAACACTACCCTTCGGTTCCAACACAACAACATACACGCTATGCTAAGGATATATATTTAAGTAATATCATATCACTTCGCACATGGCACGGAATATCATTAGACTATACATATATGGAATGTCTATACACAAACCAACCCAACCATACACTATTCTGACATAGCCTCTATACAGAAAAATCAACGAGCCATTGGGACAAAACCCCAACTGACTCAACAGACCAAAGGGATCACAAAACAACAGCACCAAAACTAGCAACTTGGTCCTAGAACCATGAGAACTCACCACTGAAGCAACATAGATGCGGCACTCAGATATCACTATCGCGGTTGTGGCTGAGTACCTGAACCTACATCATGGTAAGAATGTAGCCCATAGAGAAATATGTGGGTCAGCACAAGATACGTACTGAGTATGTGGGAGCACATGCAAAATATAAATAATATCATAAATTTCGTAAAAACAAACATACAAACCATAATGACACACCTGGCTTGAGTGACATTGAATCATGCAACTCATAATAACTTAGATAGTAAATGTAGGAGAAAAACCTCATAAATCATTATAGATCATCATAGGCAACTTGAATTACCACATCAAAACTTGGAGTGACTCGGTATTTCAATAAACATGACTCTTATGGACAGGGGAGTTTCCTATAACCAACAACCCATGTGAGCTACTTGGAATACCAACATTTGAAACCCCCCGTTCCTGGGAGCGTCATACACTTTGCCAGGGAGTACGACCTTAAAACAGCAATAATCACAATCAGGCTCTCTGGCCAATAATATCATTATCAAAAAACCCTATGGTGGCACATAGGTTTGGGAAAATACTAAATTTCCCTCTCAGTTCTAAGTACTACTCCCCGACAAGCTCAGAACACATTAGGAAATCCACCACAACATCACAAGGGTCTATCATAAAGATCAAATCAAATCTATTTCTTATTTGTCAAATCATATCAATTTGTGGATTCCTAACTCAACACAATTTAGCTCAAAACATTTTAATCTTTCTCAATATCATAAAGGTATCAATGAGTTGAACCATAACCGACTCGACATTTGGAAAAGGATATGATAATATTTTCAACAATTTAACTCATTAAAACCATCCGGAAAATACCAAGACTCATTGCAACTTTAATATCAACATTTCTCAATTTGCCATCCAACTCTCATTTAAAGGTACTTGAGACATCAACCCATAGTAAGGATATAGAATTTCTAATATCAGTTATAAATTCATATTAATATAATAGTGGAATGATAGTATAAATCAAGGGTTAACAAATTAAATCATCATACTCTCACAATCAAATACTTTTTGGACATAATTCCATCTCAACATCATACACATATCGGATGACATAATCCCATAGCTCATGGACAATAATATAAGATATAAAACCATATTTTCAATTCATGGTAAAACATGTAAAATCTCATGTCAATGTAATTCAACAAAAATACCCGACACAAGATCGAAAAGATAATCTTGTTCAAAGCCCCACATACCTAAAAATGGAAGATGAATATGATCTTTCAACTCTGGAACTTTATTCAAGAAAATAAAAGGTGCTTCTCGAAGCCCTTAATATGATCGACTCGAATCCCAAATCAATTTAAAATTTCCATGGTTCAATCAAGAGACATAGAAGGATGAAATTTGGAGTAGTAGGGTTGGGGTTTGAGCCTTAGGAAATTTTGGAGAAAAATGAGCCATTGAATGATCTTAATGGACTTAAAGCCATGGTTTACCCGGATGGATTGGAGTTGAAATAACCAAAATACCCTTAAAAATTCAATAATGTCAAATTTGTACTTTGGTGGACTGTTTTGATAGGCTGAAGTAGATCGACCATAACTTTTTTCTCCGTTGGCCAAATTAGATGAAACCAATTTCATTGGAAAGAGAACTTTCAGAGATTTATGTTGATATATAGTAGCTCACCGAGATCATTATTTACAAGGATTTATGATAGTTTAAAGTTGACCCTAAAATTCACCTGGCCTCAGTATATTTATCCTGCACATTTACTGTTTACCACTATTCATGGGTAGATCGGAATGATCATAACTCATCGCTCGAGTGTCCATTTTGGATGATCCATATATCATTGGAAATATTATTCGGTGCTCTACGTGATGACGGATCGCATATCCAGAAATTCCAAAAAAAAAATTATTAATCACGATAAAGAAAAGAATTCAACACATTTTCATCCGAGATCTTAATGAAAAATTTTTATGAGGCATCACACAGATTGACCAAATAACCCATTTCTTTCCAGTTCACACGCCCTATACAACTAAAATTATGCTAAGTTGTATATTAGAGAGTTAGTTAGATTGCATGTAGTTCCCTTGTACATCATTTCAAATAGGAGTACACAGTTTACTTATAATTTTGGAAAGCCTTTAAGAATGGTCTTTGCACCCAAGTTCAACTCAGTTGATATTTTCAATCCCAGATAGATGATCAGGTAAAGAGGACGATTAAAACCTTAAAGGATATGTTGAGAGCATGCGTTCTTGATATCAGAGGCAGTTGGGATGACCACTTGCCATTGATCGAGTTTGCCTATAATAACAATTACAATTCTAGTATTCAGATGGCCCCATTTGAGGCTCTGTATGGGCGAAGATATAGATCACCAATCGGTTGGTTCAAAGTAGGTGAGATCACTTTAATTGGACCAAATATGGTGTTTGAAGCCATGGAGAAAGTTCAGTTGATTCGAAAGAGATTGAAAATAGCTTAAAGTCATCAGAAAATTTAGGCAGATGCAAGAAGGAGAGATCTTGAGTTTGAAGTATATGATCTTATGTATTTGAAGGTTTCATCAATGAAGGAGGTGAAGAGATTTGGCAAAAAGGGGAAGCTTAGTCCCCGATAAGTGGGTCCCTACAATATTTTGAGTCGTGTAGGAAAGGTAGCGTATGAGATTGAGCTACCTATAGATTTTTCATTAGTTCACCTAGTGTTCCATGTGTCCTAATTGAAGAAGTGTATGGACAATTTTGTTGTCGTAGTCCCTCTAGAAAAAATGGATATTAATAATAGCCTTTAACAAGAAGAATTTCCAGTAGATATTCTTGGTCATTAGATCTGTAGACTAAGGAACAAAGAAGTTTCCTTGGTCAAAGTTCTATGGTGAAATCAGTTCATTGAGAGTGCTACTTGGGAAGCAAAAGCAGACATGGGTACCAAGTATCATCACCTTTTCTCCACAAACACAGATTCAACTGAAGGTAATAGTCTTCCTTAATTTAGCTCTTTTCCAGTCTCAGTTTCAGCCATGTGATTATCTTCATGTCAAGTAATGCATTCGCAAATTAGTTTAGTCGCTCGGTATGATTTAGATTCAATCAAGCAGTTTTGTTTTTGTTGTGCATGTAAGCATATAGTCTCAGTTCCTCAGTATCAATAGTTTATATAGTCTCATTCAAGGATGAATTTTCACAAGGTGGAGATGTTGTAATACCCCGTACTTTTCTTAGTCCTGTTTAACTCTTAGTATGTCAAGGGTCAAATTTAAAAGCATATAACTCTTTATAAATGTACAATTTTCTAGATCTAGACCCACCAAGTGATAAATAATTGAATTAGCTTTCCAATGATACTAATTTCACCATAATCCAGTACTCGGGTTAGAAGTTATGGTGGTTTTGGTGAAAAATAGTAGTTCACCGCGATAGCACCGCATCACGGTGAAATGCAGAATCACAATTGTTCATTTTCCAGTAAAGGCCTACGATCACGCCGCATCACGGTGAATCCCAAAATCCCATTCATCCCTTTCCAGTAGCTCAATGCGATTGTTCGGTGTCTGGCTAGAAATCGCACTGGAGCATTGCATCGCATCACAGTGGAGTATAAAATGGCACTCATCCTTTTCCAGTGATGCAACGTGATTATGCCGCATCATACCAGAGCCAAAAATGTCACTCTTCCCTTTTTTAGTAAGACACCGCGATGGTGCCGCGTTGCGGTGGAGTGCGAAATTAGGATTTCTAGTTCCGAATTAAATTTTCCATAGGGAAATGTAGTTATTTTCCAAGCCCCCAAATCATGAAAAACATAAGATTAAACCTATTCTAAGCCTAATACGCTTATTATTCATCAAATTACTCTCCAAGAAACCCTAGAACCTCAAATTTCAAACTACAAAAAATCTAAATTCCCACCATTCCTTTTCCAAGATTACCCAAAATTCAAGATTTTCAATTCAAGATCTTTAAGAAACAATATTTAAGGGAAAAAATAGGAACTCAAAGTTCAAGCTTCTTCATCCATTCATTAATTAAAACATGTGGGGTAATGAACAGGGATAATACTTTCATCCCTATGCCCACAACTAGTTTTAAAGTTGAACTTTTCATAAAATTATTTGAATTTCAATTTAGGGTTTATACCCACTCACACTATTTGAATATTATGGTATTACGAGTGATTTAGATGTTAAATTGCATATCTACTTTCTTATTTTCATGCATTTGACATTAATTTCCAGATTTAGAATTAAATTATCAATACTTTCCTTTTTAAGAATGAACTTTATAATGATTTGACGTGAATTTGATGCATGGGTTACTGAGCCATGGTTGAATATAGATGTTTCAAGAATAATAATGCTTTAATCATCCTATGATTAGTTATTTTCAAATTTCGATCAAAATTTAATCTTTTGATTGCAACTTAGATATGGAATCCTCATTATAATTTTAATTATAGATTACAGTAAATAGATACGCAAGTAGTTTTAATAATCCATTATACTAGTTTTAAAAGTGGTTTCCTATAGAATGAGCATACAAATTAAAAGAAATAGTATTTACCACCAAGTTGGGTATGTTCACATGCCTCAGAACTATGAGCCAATTTATGTTTTGATTATCAAATTATTCCCATTTCTATATGGATGACAGATACAGCTGTGATTACTTAGCTTCGTTATACTCCTTGGCAGGAGTATGACACCTGTCCCCAATATGCGATTTTCCCATAAGGGAACTAAACGTTAGACAATATGATAGCTCAGATAGTGTATATCGCTTAGAAGAACCTCCCTACAGAAAAGAGTAATCATAACAAAAAATCTTTTAGAAACTAAATATAAAGGCTCACAGCTTTATTGAGATATTTCTTTACATAAGACATTAGCTACTAGATTTCAGGTTTCAGTTTGCAGATGTAAAAGTGAGTCCTTTCTATACTTAGTCCGTATGTTTTAAAGGTAGAACCCAAGTACAACTTTTAGAACTAAGTGTTATGACTCAAGATTAATATGGCATGCTTTACTGCTCATGATTATGATTCTCAGTTTACAGTTATTCCAGCTAATGTGAGTTATCTACACTTAGCCTGAATTCTTTTATAAATTTATAATAGTGTTAAGATATTATTTTACATATGCATTCACCTCCATATGCTTGGTATATTCCAAAAGTACTGATCCATATATGTCTATGGGATACATTATTTAATAATGTAGGTTCAGGTGCTCAATTTAAGCAGCATAGTGATTTCGAGCATCTCCGTCTATATCTCGATAGTTAGTGAGTCCTCATAGTTTAGGACCTAGTCATTTAGACTTTCTAACTTATTATAATGGTTGATTCAGTATTTTTAGTTAATTCGAGTCAGTTGTGGGCTTGTCCTAGTGGATCTCTAGTTATTAGCAGTAGAGGCTTGCCAGACTGCTAGTTATGATTCAGATTTCCAGTGTTGATTGTCCAGAATTTTACGTCTAGTATTCTTAGATATTATTTTCACATAATTTAAGCTTAGATCAGATAGATTTCTCATTGATTTTATGTTTATATTTCTCTATTTTGACTTACTGATTAGTAGGAGGCTTACAGGGTTAACTTGAGGCTACTCGTAGTCTTGAGAACCATGTGACATCTTTTGACCCAGTTATCCTTCATGTGTGAAGTGTGGTAAGTATTATCTTGTTGAGTATTCGTTGGGACAGAAAGGTTGTTATGGTTGTGGTAAGTTAGGTCATGGAATCAAATAGTATCCGTAGGCTAGACAGGGAAATAGCAATATTCATCCCTAGACTCAAGCTACTAGCGTACTAGCTCTTCTAGGTCTCCTAGTCTCTCCTTAGGGCGCATCATACAGTACAGGTGGCGGCCAGTGCCAGAATTAGTTTAGTACTTAACCATCTTATTTTGAGCAGGAGAGTTCACTAGATATTGTTACTCGTATGTTTTTTGTCTATCGTATTGATGTTAATATGTTGTTAGACCCAGGGTCAAATATCTCTTATGTGACCCTACTAGTTGCAGTAAATTTTTAAGTAGGTCCTGAAAAGCTTCTTAAGCCCTTCTTAGTTTCTACCTTAGTGGGTGAGTCAGTTATTGCTGATTGAGTCTATAAAAAGTGTCCTATTGCTTTTCTTTATAAGATTATGTTAGCATACTTAATAGAGCTAGATATGGTTGACTTTGACCTTCTTATGGGATCCCTTCATGGTAGGCATCTATAGATTGTCGCACCCGAGTGGTAAAGTTTCAGTTTCTAGATAATCTAGCCTTTAAGTAGGATGGTAATTCAGTGTCTCCCAAGAGTCATATTATATCCTATATTAATGGTAGAAAGTTTATCTAAAAAAGGTGTATCTATCATCCAGTCCAAGTCACAGATACTAAGTTTGAGGCTCCAGCAATTCAGTTAGTTAGTGTAGTCAATGAGTTTCCTGGAGTTTTTCCCAAAGATTTGCCAGGGGTACCTCCTGATAGGGCAATAGAATTTAGTATTGACCTTCTTAAACATACTCAACCCATCTTTATTCCTCCATATTGTATGGATCTAGCTGATCTTAAGAATTTGAAAGAATAGCTTAAAATCTCTTGGATAAAGGTTTCATAAGGCCCAGTGTCTTTCCATGGTGCACCGTTATCCTATTCATGCGAAAGAAAGGTGGTTCTTTGTGAATGTGCATTGACTATTGTCATCTTAATAAGGCCACTATCAAAAACAAATATCCTCTTCCTATGATTGATGACTTATTAAACCAACTCCAAAGTGCAAGTTACTTCTCTAAGACAGACCTTAGATACGGCTATCATCAGCTTATAGTAAGGGAATGTGATATTCCAAAGGCAGCTTTCAGAACTCGTTATAGTCATTTTGAGTTTCTAGTCATTTCTTTTGGGCTAAAAAATGCCCTAATAGACTTCATGGACTTGATGAATAGAGTGTTCAAATAGTATTTGGATATGTTTTTCATAGTATTTATCGATGATATTCTTGTCTATTCTATTAGTAAGGATGACCATGCAAAACATCCTAGAATTGTCTTGCTAACACATAGAGATCACCAGTTGTTCGCCAAATTCAACAAATATGAATTTTTGCAATGATTAGTAGCTTTCGTCTATCATATTATTTTAGGTGATGGCATTAGAGTTGATCGCCAATAGACAAAAGCAGTAAGAAACTGACTTAAACCTATCTCTCTATCAAATATTAGAAGTTTCTTGGGTTTGGCTATTATTACAAGTGTTTTATTTATGGGTTTTATTCTATTGCACCCCCTATGTCTAGATTAACTCAGAAGAAATTTAAGTTTCATTGGTCAGATTCCTGTGAGAAGAGTTTTCAGGAGTTGAAGACTCGACTCACTTCAGCCCAAGTTTTAGCGCTACCTGATGGTATAGATGGATTCGTTGTCTATTGTGATGCTTCTAGAATTAGCCTCGACTGTGTTTTGATGTAGAGGGGTAAGGTTCTAGCCTACGCCTCAAGATAGCTTAAGCCTCATAAAAAGAACAACCCTTCCCATGATCTTGAGCTAGCTGATGTGGTATTTCCAATGAAAATTTGATGACATTATATTTTTGGGGTGCATGTGGATGTATTCACAGATCACAAAGGCTTGCAATATGTGTTCACTCAGAGTGAGTTGAATCTTCATCAGAGAAGGTGCTTAGAATTGTTGAAGGATTATGACATGAGTGTATTCTATCATCTGGGCAAGGCTAATGTAGTGGTGGACGCCCTTAGTAGACTGTCAATGGGTAATATAGCTCATGTAGTGAATAATAAAAGAGAATTAGTTCAAGAAGTTCACCATTTAGTTAGTTGGGTGTGAGGTTGGTTGATTCAACAAAGGGGAATATTTGGGTCCAAATTAGTTCAGAATCTTCTCTAATTTATGAAGTGAAAGAGAAGCGGGATAAGGACTCCAATTTTGTCACACGGAAGGGTTTAGTGAAAGAACAAAAGGTAGAGGTTTTTTCCCAAGGGGTAGATGGTGTATTAAGATACCAGAGTAGATTGTGTGTGCCATGTTTTGATGATTTATGGCAGCGGTTTACGGCAGAAGTGCATAGTGTGTGTTATTCAACTCACCCAGGGGCCACCAACATGTACCGCGATTTGTGGGAAATCTATTGATAGAGTACTATGAAGAAAGAAATCACATAATTGTACCCAAGTGTGCAACTTGTCAATAGGTTAAGGTAGAGAACCAAAGACCTAGTGCCATATTGCAGGAGTTTGGTATTCCTACTTGGAACTGGAAAGAGGTGAACATTGATTTTATGATAGGGTTACCCCATTCACGTCGACAACATAATTTGATATGGGTTATTATGGATAGATTGACTAAATAACACACTTCTTTCCAGTTCAAACACCTAGCGCAACTGAAGATTATGCTAAGTTGTATATCAGAGAGTTGGTTAGATTTCATGTAGTTCCCTTGTACATTATTTCAAATAGGGGTACTCAATTTACCTCTAATTTTGGAAAACCTTTCAGAAAAGTCTTGGTACCCAAGTTCATCTCAATTCAGCTTTTCATTCACAGATAGATATTCAGGTTGAGAGGACTATTCAGAGCTTAGAGGATATGTTGAGAGCATGTGTTCTTGATATGTAAGGCAGTTGGGATGACCACTTATCGTTGATAGATTTTTCCTACAATAACAGTTACCATTCTAGTATTCAGATGGCCCCATTTGAGGCTCTGTATGGGCAGAGATATAGATTACCAATCGATTGGTTTTAAGTAGGTGAGGATGCTTTGAGTGGGACAAATATTGTGCTTGAAGCCATGGAGAAAGTTTAGTTGATTCGAAAGAGATTGAAAATATCTCAGAGTTATCAGAAATCTTATACAGACGTTAGAAGGAGAGATCTTAAGTTTGAAGTAGATGATCTTGTGTAGTTGAAAGTTTCACCTATGAAAGAGGTGAAGAGATTTGGCAAAAATATGAAAGCTTAGTCCCCGATTAGTGGGTCCCTATAAGATTTTGAGTCATATGGGGAAGGTAGCATATGAGCTTGAGCTACCTGTAGAGTTGTCATCAGTTCACCCAGTGTGTGTTATGTGTCCTTATTTATTAAATGTAAGGACAATTTTGTTGTCGTAGTCCCTCTAGAAAGCACAGATAGTAATAATAGCCTTTTATATGAAGAACTTTAGTAGATATTCTTGATCCTCAGATCCGTAGACTAAGGAACAAAGAAGTTCCCTTGGTCAAAGTTCTCCGGTGAAATTAGTCCATTGAGGGTGCTACTTAGGAAGCAGAAGTAGATATGGGTACCAAGTATCCTCACCTCTTCTCAACAAATTAAGATTTAGCTTAAGTTAATAGTCTTCCTTAATTCAGTTCTTTTCCAGTCTCATTTTCACCCATGTGATTATCTTCATGTCAAGTTATGCATTCACAGATTAGTTCAATCGCTCAATATGATTTAGATTCAATTATGTCATTTTTTTAGTTCTGCATGTCAGCATATAGTCTCAGTTCCTCAGTATCCTTAGTTTATATAGTCTCATTCAAGGACGAATGTTCCCAAGGGGAAGATATTGTAATACCTCGTACTTTTCTTAGTCCCGTTTAGATCCTAATATGTCAAGGGTCAACTTTAAAAGTGTATAACTCTTGATACATGTATAGTCTTCAAGCTTTAGACCTACCAAATAGTACATAATTGAATTAGCTTTCTAAAAATACCAATTCCACCTTTATCCAGTACTAGGGTGAGAAGTTATGGCATTTTTAGTGAAAAATAGTAGTTCAGCGCGATAGCACCGCATCACAGTGAAGTGTAGAATCACAATTGTTCATTTTCCAGTGGAGGCCTGTGATTACACCACATCGTGGTGAAGCCCAAAATCACACTTGTCCCTTTCCAGTAGCTCATCGTTATTGTCCAGTATCTGGCCAAAAAATGCAGTGGAGTATTGCATCGCGTCACTTGGAGTGCAAAATGGCACTCAACCCTTTGCTAGAAAGCCACCGCAATGGTGTCGCATTGCAATGGAGTGCAAAATTAGGATTTCCGGTTACGAATTAAATTTTCCAAAGGGCAATGTAGTTATTTTCTAACCCTAATACTCTTATTATTCATCAAATTACTCTCCAAGAAACCTAGAACCTCAAGAAATATAAGTTCTACCATTCTTTTTCCAAGATAACCCAAAATTCAAGATCTTCAAGAAACAATCTTAAAGAGCGTAAATTGGGATTTAAAGTTCTAGATTCTTCATCCATTCATTAATTAATGTATATTGGGTTATGAACAAGTATAGTCCTTTCATACTTGGCCCCAAAATTAGTTATAAAGTTTATTTTTTCATGAAATTATTTGAACTTCAGTTTAGGGTTTCTACCCACTCATCACTATTTGATGATTATGATATTACAAGTGATTTAGATATTGAATTGCATGTCTACTTTCTTATTTTTATGCGTATGACATTAGATATAGAATTCACTTTATAGTTTTAATTACAGTTTATAGTAAATAGATACACAAGTACTTTTAATAATAATCCATTATACTAGTTTTAAAAGTGGATTTCCTATAGAAGAACATACAAATTAAAGGGAGTAGTATTTAGCACCGAGTTGGGTATGTTCACATGCTCTAAAACTATGAGCCAATTTAGGTTCTGATTATCATATTATTCCCATTTCTATATGGATGATAGTTACAAATGTGATCACTTAGCTTCGGTTATACTCCTTGGCAAGAGTATGACACTTGTCCCCAATATGAGATTTTCCCATAAGGGAACTAAAAGTTGGACACTATGATAGCTTACATAGTATATGTCGATTAGAAGAACCTTCCTATAGAAAAGAGTAATCATAACAAAAGAGCTTTTAGAAACTAAGTGTAAAGGTTCACAACTTTATTCAGCTATTGCTTTACATAAGACATTAGCTACTAGATTTCAGCTTTCATTTTATAGATATAAAGTGAGTCATTTCTGCACTTAGGCCGCATGATTTAAAGATAGAACCCAAGTAAAACTTTTAGAAATAAGTGTTATGACACAAGATTAATATGGCATGGTTTACTACTCATGATTATGATTCTCAGTTTTCAATTATTCAAGCTAATGTGAGTCATCTACACTTAGCCTTCATTCTTTTATAAATCTATAATAGTGTTAAGATATTGTTTTACTTATGCATTAACCCCATATGCTTGGTACATTCCAAAAGTACTAATCCATATATATTTCTATGTGCTACATTGTTTATATATGTAGGTTCAGGTGCTCTGTTTCAACAGCGTGAGTGATTTTGAGCATCTCCATCTACATCTTGATAGTTGTTGAGTCCTCATAGTTTGGGGAACTAGTGATTTTGATTTTCTAACTTATTATAATAGTTGATTCGGTATTTTTAGTCAGTTCAAGTCAGCTGAGGGCTTGTCCCAGTGGCTCTCTAGTTATTAGTAGTAAAGGCTTACCAGACTGCTAGTTATAATTTAGATTTCCATTATTGATTTTCTAGACTTTTACGTCTAGTATTTTAGATATTATTTTTAAATAATTTCATCTTATATCAAATAGACTAAACGTTGATTTCATGTTTATATTTCTCCATTTTCAGTTACATATTAGCAGGAGGCTTACAGGGTTAACTTGAGGCTACTCATAGTCTTGAGCACCATGTGATATCTCGGGATCAATTTTTGGGGCATTACAGTGTTCCCCTAGCTTCACAACAACGTAACATTCCCGTGTTCAATCCACCTAACATACTTCTCTGTATGAAAAGTTGACAAGTTATGTACTATCAACCGTCTAGTCAATGTATTGATAAATCTCACACTTTACCTTCTGAGTTTTGGGGCGCCACCTTTTTGTTCCTTATCTCTAACCTCAGTACAACTCTCACCTTTTGAGTATCAAGTAGATTAGATGAGGGTTAATCTCCTTGAATTACTATTGTAACCTCATTTTCCAAATCTCAAACTCCCTTGTGAGGATGTTATCGAGTATAGGCAATTCCCAAGATCTTGTTGAAGCTAGGTACAGTTAATATGAAGAAGATTGTAATACACCCAAGTCTAGCAGAATAGATAAATCTTCCACTTTCCTTACATAGCTAATCCACTAGGATTTTCATAACCCTAGTCAAGGAATTTAGATGTTCATGCTTATGCAATAATCCATGCTAGGAAAAAAAAGAAGGCATGTAATTAATAAGATAATAATAAAAGAATAAAACCCAAAATTTCCAATTGCATATGAAACCAAAATCTGAAGACCTAAATTTCATTGATCAAAGTATGTGAAGCGTATCAAAAGTATTGTAAAAGTGCAAAACCTAATAAAGGAATAACCCTAGAATATTTATATTTTCTCAAAATAGTAAGAAATACTAATAAATATGGAATATGAGAATTAACTTGGGAATTATTTTGACTCATAAGGTCTCTTCACGAGTCGTATACTATGAGCCATATGCCTCAAGTTTTAGGCATTCTAGTGAACTTTTATGTTCAAGACTTCAAGACTTTATTGTCACTATGATTCCTCACCACGAGTCGTAGTCAGTCCCTGTGACTTGTGGTCTTCACTCGTTAACACTTAAGCCATAAACTTCAAGACATTGCACACTAGTCTCATTAAGATTTCTTAATACGAGTTGTAGTCTGACCTTATGATGCATAGTCTTCTATGATTCCCTTTAGGACCTTAACTTCGCTCATTTATTTTACTATGGATTTACACTATGATTCATAGCCACTCATTACAAGTCATGGTCAACCTTTACATAGCTCCTCTACTCAAGTAGTATTCGTTGATTTCTTATAAGTTGGGTTACAAGTGGTATAGTGTCAGAATAATTTGTAAACAGACCATTACTTTAACTCTTATAGAGACTTTTCTTTAAATTTTTAGCACAAGCTACTTTCAACCTGACTTCCCTGGAATCATGTAACAAACACATCATATCGACCAAAATAACCTAAGACCAAGAATAAATTCCTTGTTTTAACCATAGAATATGCCGTGAAATCCAGCATATCATCCGTAAAGTAGTGTCAAGTAGAGTTTTTTTATGGGTGTGTAGCATACTACACTTATAAGGGAGAGGCTATGAGGCATTTAGCAATGTTTTTCTTTTTTGTTTATCTAATTTAGGCTATAGAGTCTAAGGAATCAAACTTCTATAATCCCCATTTATTTGTATTTTAGATACTATATCTTAGATGATCTGATGCTGGTGGAAACTCCTTTGTCCCACTTGAGGACAATGTTGATAAGACTTGACCTACTTATGGAATACATACCCTTAAAGGGGTCCAACTCTTGATTGCCGTCGTAGAGTTTCACCGATTCCCTCTTTCCATCCTCGAACACCTTACGGCGATGTTTCTAATGTTAAGTTTTACCAATTGCTATTTTCTTATCCAATTGATGGCCTCTCAGACTAATCATGTTTCTTTTATTCCTCTATCTTCTAAGGTCACTAGAGTTGGTCAATTTATGAGGTTGAGTCCTTTGAATTTCACCAATTTAAAGGTTGAGAAAGATTATTAAAATATCATTGATTAGATAAATAATATTTTCTATGTGATACATGTTTCTAAATCTGAAGGTGTGGAGTTTTCTGCATACCAGTAGAAGGATGTGACATATCAATGGTATAAAGTGTATGAGAAGATAAGGGGAGATTATGTTGTACTTTGATGGATCTTTTCTTTCCTTAAGAGTTTGGTGAACGAGGATATGGATATCTCTAGGCTGGTGGTGTACATGTAGCAGGTTAAAAAGGAGAAGTAGAAATAAGCCAAAATGAAAGAAGGAAAAGTAAGAAATTTAGGTACTCTGAGCAGGGAGGAGGCCATTATAATAGTGGTAGGAATGGCAGGCAGTTATCTATGGAGCAGTGGGGAAATTTTAGTTCCTACTCTTTGGCTAGTGCTCCTTATTTAAAGACGTTGGGTGATCGATGTTTCCATAATTATAGTGGATTTAGGGAACTAGTGTGGCTCATATGGTTCCATCTTAACCTCCATGTAATTTCTGCAAGCAGGTAGACCATAGAGTTTGTCATGAGGAGAGGATTTATGTTTCAAGAGTGGTAAGCCTGGTCATATGCACTGGGATTTTTCTTCATCTATGGATTCTACTTAGGTTAATAAGGTTTTGGTTTCCTCTTTTTCTACCTCAGCACCAAAGGGTACTACTTCTAGCATTGGCACTTGCTGAAATCATCTGTTCGCTCTTGCCACCTATCAGGAATCTGACATTTTTCTTAATATTATCACTGGTATGCTACAACTCTTTTCTAGTGATGTGTATTGTTTACTTGATCCCGTGTCCACTCTTTCTCATGTAACCCCTTATATGGCTATTCATTCAGGTTTCTATCTTAAGTGTATATGTGATAACTTTTCGTGTCTATCTAGTAGATAATTCTATTATGGCTGCAAGAGTTTATAGGATTTGTATGGTATCTATCTATGGTCGGGAGACTGGTAGATTTGATAGAGTTGGACATGCTATATTATTTGATCTTGGTTTAGATTATCTTCACTCGTATTATATCTTTCTTTATTGTAGGATCTGGAAGGTTTGTTTCAAATTCTTGAATAAACCTCTGATTGAGTAAGAAGTTAGTTCCCTAGTTCTTAACAAAAGGTTTCTTTCATATCTTAGAGCCAAAAAATTAATTTACAAAGGGTGTCTTTATTCCTTGGTTTGAGTCAGTTTCCAATTCCTGAATGAACCTATGATTGAGTAGGAAGTTAGTTCCCTAATGCCTAACAAAAGGTTTATTTCATATCACAGAGCCCAAAAATTAATTTCCAATAGGTGTCTTTATCACTTGGTCTAGTTTAAAGATTCTAACTCAGAGGATCCTTCATAGCTATCCATTTTCGTAATTAATGAATTTCTAAAGATCTCTCCTAATTATCTTCCTGGTATTCCTCCCTGTAGTGAAATTAAGATCAGGAGTGACCTTTTATCAGATACCTGTCCTATCTATAATCCTCACTATATAATGGCTCTGGCTAAGTTGAATGAACTTAAGGAGAAGCTGACAGATCGTCTTGATATATGTTTTATCTATTCTAGTGTATCTCTCTACAGTGGTCCTATTCTTTTCATATGTAAGAAGGATGGGCCCCTTTAAATGTGCATAGACTACACCAGTTAAATAAGATGATAGTGAAGATGAAGTATCCTCTCCCTAGGATTTATGATCTCTTTGATCAGCTTCAGTGTGCTATGTACTTTTGTAAGATCTCTCCTCTATTGGGTTATCATTTATTAAAAATTAAGGAGGTTGATATCCCTAAGAATGATTTTTGAACCCAATATGGTCATTCGAGTTTTTGGTGATGTCCTTTGATTTGACTAATACTCTGAGTACATTTATGGATCTTATGAATTGGGTATTCCATTAGTTCTTAGATTTGTTTATGATTGTATTTATTAATTATATATTGGTATTTTCCAGGAGTGAGGTGGATTATGTCGATCACCATCATATAGTGTCGTAGACCCTTAAGTATTAGTGTTTGTATGTTAAATTTGCCAAGTGTAAGTTCTGGTTGAATGTTGATACTTATTTGGGTTATGTTGTTTCTACTAAAAGGATCATGGTGGATCTACAAAAAGTTGTAGTGGTTCAGAAAAGGCCTTGACCCACGACTCCAACAAATATTTAGAGCTTTTTGTGTTTTGCACAGTATTATAGGAGGTTTATGGAGTTTTTCTCGCTAATTGCTACCCTATTAATAATTTTAACCTTTAAAAAGGTAAACTATTTATGGTTGGAGGCTTGTGAGTATAGCTTTGAGAAGTTGAAGGATAAGTTGACTTTTACTCTTATTTTGACCCTTCCCGAGGGTACTACTGATTTCATTGTGTATTGCGATACGTCCCATATGTGAATTGATTGTGTTTTCATACAACATAGAAAGGTGGTGAAGTATGCTTCTAGGAAATTAAAAGCTTATAAGAAGATTTATCTGATGCATTACTTGGAATTATTACAGGTGTTATTTGCTTTAATGATTTGGAGCCACTACTCGTATAGGGTTCATGTTGATATCTATTAAGATCATAAGAGCCTACAGTAAGTGTTCACCCTAAAGGAGTTGAATCACAGGCAAAGTATATGGCTTGAGTTTCTCAAGGACTCTGACATGAGTCTCTGTTATCATCCACATAAAGCAAATATAGTTGTTAATGCTCTTCAAGGGTTATCTATGAGGATCTTATCTCATGTGGATAAGAATAAATGAGGGTTGGTGAAGGATATTCACTGTTTGGATAATCTTAAAATTCATCTTTTTGATTTTGAGGAGAGAGGTATAGTCGTTCAATAGGTGGTGAAATTATTTCTTGGTGCTGAGGTGAAAGAGAAGCAGGTTTTGGATCCTATCTTGGTGTTTATTAAGGATGATGTGGGCCAACAAAAAGATATGGCTTTTAAGATTACTAGTAAGGGTATCATGATAAACCAAGGTAGGTTTTCTTTTCTCAATGTTGATGGGCTGTGAGAAAATATTTTGGTTGAGGATCATGACTCATGGTATACGGTTTATCCCGGTTCGACAAAGATGTACCATGACTTAAAGGAGATTTATTGGTAGAATAACATGATCAGATATATGTCCAATTTGGTTGCTAAGTGTGTGGTTTGTTAGAACTTGAGGCCGGATGGGTTTTCTCAAGAGATTGAGTTGCCTGTATGGAAATGGAAAGTGACTAATATGGATATCATTGCTGGTTTTTTGCAGTCTCGTAGTCAATTTGATTTGATTTGGGTAATCATGGACAGGATGAATAAGTATGCTATCTTTGTGCCTTTATGGACTAGTTATACTGCATATAATTATGAGAGGTTGTTCTTTCAGGTGATCATCAAATTTCATGGTGCTCTAGTTTTTAACATCTCGGATCTTGGTATGCAGTTCTCATCTTACTTTTGGCATTCTTTCTAGAGAGGTTTGAGGACTAAGGTGAACCTTAGCACTACTTTCAACCAATAGATGGATGGACAACCAAAGAGGAAAATTGTGACCTTGGATGATATGTTAAGGTCTTATGTGATTGACTTTGGTGGTACTTAGGTTGATCATTTTTCTCTGAAAGATATTGCATATAATAACAGCTATCATTTTAATATTCAGATGGCTCCATTCGAGGCTTTGTATGGTAGGAGATGTCGTTCTCTTATTGGGTGGTTCATAGTTTGATAGGCTAGATTGTTTAGTCATGATTTGATTCAGAGGTCATGGAGAAGGTGAAGGTGATTAAGGATAGTCTTAAGAACACACAAATTCACAAAAAGCCGGATGCAGATATGAGAAATAGGGAGTTAGAGTTTCATATTTTCAATTAGGTGTTTTTAAGGTATCTCCTAAGAAGGGATGATGAGATTTGGAAAGAGGGAAAGCTTAGTCCCTGGTATGTTAGCTCATATTTGATTTTTAGGAGAGTGGGCAATATGGCTTATGAGTTGGATTTACCTTTTTGTTTGGGTTCCATTCACCTGGTCGTCCATGTTTCGATGTTGAAAAAGTGTGTGGGTGATCATTTCTTTAATGTTCCTTTGGAAAGTGTCAGTGTTTCAGACTCATTGTCTTATGAGGATGTCCGGGTGGAAATCTAGGATTGACAAGTCTATCATTTGAGCACTAAGGATGTGGCTTCAGTGAATGTTCTATGGAGGAAACAAAAGGCTAAAGAAGCTACTTAGGAACCTGAAGAGGACATGAAGTCAAAATATCTATTCCAGTTTCTGCATCAGATAATCGTGCTTAAGGTATGTGTATTTCTTAATATCTTTGTTTTATATATTTGTTAAGTTGTGTTCTGTGTTAAGTAACGTTAATGGATGCCTTTTCCTATCATTCGGGGATTAATGATCTTATGGGGGAAAGTGTAACACCCCAGATTCTATCCTTGAAAAATCCCTAATCTTAAGCTCACTACGCAACTAATGACTCACTATATGAGTCGTAAGGTATTTCTATAGGTTTTAATGACCCTAATAATATCCTAACCAGCGTGCCATCCTGATGTTTATGTTGTGACTACAACTAGGGGTCATGAATTGTAAAGACTCTATATCAGACGTATAGTTCCAAACTGTACCTTGACAAGTTAAGTTTTCCTTAGTTGCTATGTTCATCAGGACTAGACTCAATAAGTCGTAATGACTCTATAAGAGTCGTATGGTACCAATAATATGGTGACCAGTGTGTATCTAAAAGATTCTGTCTTGATTACACCTAGGACTCTACGAGTCGTAGGGTCACATGACGGGTCATACAGTGACCCACAATCATTGGTGATAATTTTTCAAATTTTAATAAAGGGCATTTTGGACATTCCCTCTTGACTTACTTAGACCCCACGTACATAAAACACCTTGAGACATTATTTCCAAACATTATCGATCATAAACACTCTTTAAAACTCTATCAAATCTCAAAGGCAAAAATAAGCTAGGGTTTCAAGAAATTGACATCTAAAGTTTCCAAGGGGTAATTTCTTTTCGTACATCTTGATATCGCAGGCATGTAACTCTTTGTCAAGTATTATTTTGTTAAAGAATGTGTTTATAAATTGTCATTCATGTGGTTTTGATGTTAGTTTTGGAACATAGGTTTAGGTTTCAAATTATTGTCTATTAAATGATCTTCCTATGGCTTATACATACTTGTACATGTTTTATTGACGGTTTTGAACTTGCGCGGTGCATGGACATGGTTGATCAACTAGGGAATTATGAATCTTCCCAATTTTATGACCTTTGGCCATTGAATTGATGATAACCCCAACCCACTCTTCTGAAATTTGTTTGAATACTAGAATATGTATATTGAACTATCCTTGGAACCATTTCATAGGATAATAAGTTTAATTGAAACATAAATGGGTTTAAGTCCCAAATGACTAAATGTGTTTGACTCCTAATTGACTAAATGGGTTTAAGTCCTAACTGACTAAACCAGATTGAGCCTTAATTGGAAAAATATTTTGAAGTCCTATTGGCTAATGGGTTAGAGTCCCATTTGGCTAAATGGGTCAAAGTCATGTTGGTTATTGGGTTAGAGTCCCAAATGGCTAAATGGATTGGAGTACCATGGGCAGATGGGTTTGAGTCCTAGTTATCTAAATGGTTTGGTTTGGCAAAATTATAAGCATGTATGCATAAGGGTATGACGACACTTATGACTTTCCTTAATGACTAACTTCTTCAGTAATTAAATGGGTTATGTGCAAAATACTTTAATTGGGCTTAAAGGGGATTGTGTAGCTTAGCTAGGAAGGTGGAGGTCCGAAGGGATTAATTCTTGAAAATGCAGTTATCGGTGCGGGTGTCTAAATGACCGAGTTTTTGGTGTCCTTTTTATTACAGTATCAGGTGTTCAAGTCACCCTATGTATATGATTAGGATGTTTGAGTATGCCGTTCATATATATTATCATTATTCTTTGGTTCATGCAGCTACACGCAATGGGTCCTGACCAGTGGGTGAGAACTAGGACCCATACTATGCGTAGGTACTATTATGACGGTTAAGATACACAGTACAGGTTAATGTTTTACTTTATGCTAAGACTTATTCCCTATGACAGCAGATGATATATATATATATGTATATGCATTAGATTATGTGCAATGGATTTAACTAATTTTTGAACTGTTGATCATGGCATTATTTTATCCCATAACCTGAGTCACATGTTAGCGCTCAACTGCTAACCATCTTCGGATGTGGTATCCCCACGCAATGCACGAATCAAAAATACTTTTACTTTTCCATCACAGTGACTAGGTGATCGTGGGATAGCTTGTGAGTCTTATTGAAGTGGTAAGCTTTCATTCTCCTGAAGAGATTCATTTCATGGTTTTTCTTTTTTAGTCATATAATTTTCTTAGGATTTGTTTTGGCTATATTCAGGGGCATGTCCCGACTTAGATTAATTTTTTATTGAGATCAATTTAAAAGTTTTGTTGGTTAATATGGACTGGTTATTGGTTATTGATGTATCTTAGACTTCTTGAGCTTATCTTTATCTATCTTCTTATATGTTCAAAATTTAACCACTGTTAGTGTATTTTGTTCTGTTTGACATGGGAAAGGGGGTGGTATCCAATCCACGATGAACTTGAGATACCCAGCATGGACAGGCCCAGGTTCGATTCATGACAAAAGTATCAACATCCTTGGCTGTAACCTATTGTGGAACAACCTCCACTTCGACCTCCTTATTATTCTTTTGAGGCCTGTCATCAAGCTCCTTACCACTCCTCAAAGTTATTGGCATAACTTGATTTGAAGATTCATTTTCACTTTCCAAACCACCTTGAGCCCTGATATTTTGGGCTTGGGATAATTTCCCGAACTATTGCTCTTGCTAATTTTGAGCCACTTGCTAGTTTTTAACTGCAGCAATCATTTCTTTTTGCCTAGCTAGGATCTTCTTAAAAGATCCCTCAATATTCTTTGCCTGTGTGTTGTGTTGATATTGAAACAATTGATTCTTATTATTGCTCCATGAATAATTTGGCTAAGTCTGCCACTTAGGGTAATAGACATTACCATAGTTTGTCTTTTGAGCATTTCCTACAAAGTTCACCAATTCTAGATTCGCACCACATAAGTCTGCAGATTGGACACTATTTCCATAAATCTCACACTATCCTGGGGTTTGTTGCACTTTATTCACTTTAACTGGAGGTTTTTTCATACCTAATTGGCTGAATTAAACCATCATCTGATTATACATATCGGACAATAGGGTGGCTAAGGATGTGATACTTTTAACTTCAATCATACCTGCAACATTTTTCATTGATCTTTTGTACATGTCACTATGTAATTTAGGATTTCCTTGAGCAATGTGGTTAAACAAGGTATAAAGCTCGTCATATGTTTTCTCCAAAGCCTGACCATCTACAGTTGAATCTAATATAATTTTTGTGTTATTGTCAAGGGCTTCAACAGTTTTGGGATAATACCTTATTGAACTGTTGATAGTGTGGAAAGTCTCGAAGAAGATACTTGAATCTCTGCCATGCATGATATAACTTCTAATTTGTCTTCTACTTGAAGCTCAAAATCTCACTGCATAATCTATAGTCTTTTCAGATAGAACGAAATAGATGAGGAATTTCTAGACCAAGTCATCCTATACAGTGATGGAAGCTACCGTATTATCATTCAACCACTTCTGTACTTACCCAAAAAGTGAGAAGGGGAAGAGTGCAAACCTCACATAATGAGTGGACACTACATTTGGGATGAATATGTCACTGATCTCCTAGAAGTTCTACAAGTGGACATGTGGGTCTTCAAGTGAATGTCTGGTTAACTAACCACTATTGGGAAAAATCCGTACCATGTTCTTCTTTAGTTCAAATCTACCCCAAACAGTCGGTCTGCGAATATCAAAGGTTACATTATTTGCAAGTAGGTTTGCCACTTCGCACACAGTCCTGTGGGCTAGTAGATCTTCAGCCATAGGTGAAGGATGATCTTCTAGCTGAATTTGTGGAATTTTGTAAAAAAGTACTTCTTCTCTCCTTCTTTGGTGTATGCAAATTTAGAATCTAAGACAAAGGTATTACAACTTACCTATTTAAAAACTAAAACTAAACTAAGAAGGTGGCAGAGTTATAGGTCCCCAACAAAGACACCAAAAACTTGTTGTGCCCAAGTAGAAACTCAAGTGTATGTGGTCCTCCTATGTAATGTAATATCCTAATGAAAATCCAAGTATCGATACCATAGGGTATTCTATAAAACATCTCTCTTATTCAAGTCTCACTACAAAGATTAAATATGTGCTAAAGTAACCACAAAAGTTTGGGAATTTAAAACTATTAAAACTTACAGTAAACTAAATCAATGTGATAAAGTAAAGGTTTAGAATAGTTATGGTGAAGGCCCAGGGAACAGGCACTGCAAACATTCATATTCAATTATATAAAATCATTAGTTTGGTTAATTATCTTGGTTATTTGTTCACGGGGTTTACATTTTGACTACAATCTTCAAAACCTATAACCAATTATCTAACTTATCCCCACAACTACATAGTTGAGTGAGTATGCAAGTACTAAGATAAATAAATTAATATTTCATGTCATAATTGATTAAAATAGGGTGTAATTTATACTCTAATCCTAAACACAAATCATAACTTCATTAAACTGATACATTATGATCCTATTCCATCTACCCCACATTCTATCCTATCACTCCTCCTTCCGGGTTCACAATAGAATCTAGCATGTATTCTACGGATCCTGACTAATTAAAATAGTGATAACAATGATAAACAAACAACAAAAAATAATGAATAACCAATCCCAATTCAATTACTAATAAGAGTATTCATGTTCTTGGCCTTAACCTCAAAAAAGAATGTTTTGCCACTCATGGACATACACGTAATCACAATATATTAATCCATATTATAATATAAACAATCTAATATAAAGGAGAAAAAAAACCTAATTTAATCCTTTTCCAGCGTATTTCAAAATCCCAAGGTTGTCCAAAGTATTTACAATAATTTTTAAGTGTCCTATTTATACTAGGACCGAATTGCCGAATTGAACCAATTGTGTGCCAAGTCCTTATCGTGCCATCTAGGCAGCGTAGTGCGCCAATATGTCCAAAAATACCATATTTTGTCAAGACAACTACATTGCATTTTTCCTTCAGTTCCATAAGTTATGGTGACTTTTCCTCTTGATTTCAATCTTGTATATCACTCATAAATCTTCTTTATCAACTCACCAAGCATCATATATATCAAACACCACAAATTAGAACTCAAAAATACATAAAATCCAGCACGATGAACTAGAAAGGAACATAGCTCAAACTAAGAGTACTAGTTTTTGTTATTGCACTAACTTTATTGACTTTAAACACATTAAGAACACACCATAAATACTATAAAAAAACTTAACATTTATATGCTCATTTATACAAAGATTACCTCATTACATATACAAGAGCTCCTTAAAACAAGGCTAATCAAGCATTGATAAAGACACTTAGGTGCAAAAATCCACCTAAGATCACCAAGACATGCGTTTTTGTATTGGGGTGTGACATTCCTTCATGGAAGGCCCTAGTCAAGGACCTATACTATCTCGGGGTTCCAGAATGCTCTAAACATGTTCCAAAATTCTGAAACTCTTTGTAATGGTCCCATTAACTTTCCCTATCATTATTCAACTCAAAAGAACCTTAAAATATATAAGAGATATAAAAATAATATTTTCTAAATTTTAGGGTATAATATTATAGTAGTAATATGTACCCTTGTAAAGTTTATTAGTTACATTTAATAAAGGGCAGTATTCAAGAGGACAAGTGTAGTTGAGAAAGTTTGCTATGCTCAAAATAAATCAATTTTATAGCTAAAAGCATGGTATCCCAATTCTTATCTCATGCCTACGGTATCCAAATTTCATTTCATGTTGTTTCCTATAGTGTGTGGCCTATATTTGAAACTATATTGTTCAATCTTGTTGAACTTATGTCATATGTGTCCCATAAATGATTCCTACGATTCCTTACCTCAAAATGATATACAAGTTTCCTTTCTAATACTTATGGAGTCCTTTAGAGGTCAAACTACGTCCCTACTTTTTTTATGCTTATGTTAGTTCTTACGATAATAGATCATGCTTCTACATCTCTTAGTATTGATAGGTAGAGCCATTTTATTAGTGCAATTGGTTCATTATACTATATTTGGAATAGATATCTGAAATAAATCTTTATTTTCTCCTTCTATATTCCCATAATATCTTTGACTACATTCAAGGATGAATGATCCCAAGGGGGAGATATTAAAACACCCTATATTTTTGACCTATGAATAGATCCATTCATCAAAATTATGTAGACCCAAATCTAATGATTGTTAATTTTTCATAGTTGTTAACATCAATTTTATAGTGTGTGAAGATTCCTAGACATGAATTAATGTCACAAGTAATTCTTGGCTCATAGCCTAGTTGAAAGATTTCGTACATATTGAACTCATTTATAGCATCTATTTAAGACCCGACAAATTTTTGATGATTTTATTTTTTACCCTTTCGCATTTGTAATGTCGATTTTGAATTAACTTATGATTAGCTATTATAAAGAGGTGTTTTCATAAGATTTTGGAATTTTTGAAAGGGGTTCGGGATCATTTTAAGGCCCTAAGGCAACGAAGGTCCGCGATATTGGTGTGTTATGGAAGTTATCTCCATGATAAAGGTGTAACATGCATGTTACCCTACACGATAGTTGCATCCCACATCGCTATGTTAAAATCACTCAATTTTATTTTTCACTTAGGGTGTGGGTCTTTTGGTCTTTTCACCATTTTTACAACTTTTAAATATAAAATAACCCATTTTTCCTTTAATTTCCAAAGATCAAAATCATTTTTTTCCTCTTTAACTCTGAACCCAAGAACTCAACGGTTTTACAAAGGATACACCATTCAAGGTTTTAACATCGAATTTACTTCAATTTATGATGTACTTTAGACATGTATCTCATTCTATAACTTTAATTTTATATTTGAAATTTATTTAATCTTTGTCAATATGGTTTGAAATTGGGTTGGGGATTTTTATTGATATCACTTGAATTAATTTTCTCATATTTTAAATCATCAATTAATACTTTAAATATTTGGTATTTGGACTGAATAGGTACATTTTTATGGGGATTGGAATGAGGAACATAGGTTTTCCCTAATTGATAGCCTTTTGGCTTTGTAATGGCATTAACCCCAGCTCACTTTGTAAATTTAGTTTTTGAACATGGATAATCGCATAACTAAACTTATTTATGAACCCATTGCATGGCATTAATGGATAAATGGTTAAAATGGATTTGAAAGGCCCTTGGTTCCATGGTTTTGGATTTTATATGGAATTTGAGAGTCAAATAGTTTCATGAATTGATATTGCATGATTATATAATCTTGCAAGAATAATTGGTATGAAAATACCAAGTGATAAATGCCTTAACATAAGAATCTTGGATTATGGTTTGGTTTATGTGCATACTATTTTAAGTTAGGATTAAAAGTAATTGTCTAGCTCATCGAAATATGTAGTCCAGCAAGGACTAATACTAGAAACCATATTTTTCAGTGTGGGTTATGTATGAATGTGTGCTTGGTTCACAATTATAATTTGTAATGATTAGAGCTTTGGTACCTTTAGCCTTTCCTTCATATTTCTCATTCGTACGGCTAACATGCACTAGGACCTATTTAGTATGAGGAGTTGAACCCATAGAGCCCGTGGGTGCCTTTAGGATGGAGCGAGATACAAAGCTCAGGGTAATGGTTCAAACTCTTATGTTCACGACCCTTGTCCCTATCCCATTATCCTATATATTTTTATATGAATGTGATGCATATGATTTTTGATTGGTTTTTGGTATTTGCATTATTTTATCACTTTCTTTGAGTTTTATGACAATGTTTATCCCACCGACCAGCACAAGATGTTGAATCATTTTATGATGTATGGTCTGAGGGCTTTGAAGTTACCCCTGTGTATTGTTAGGTGGTTCAGTATACTTGTTGAGTGTTTGTGAAGTAGTGAGCCTCCATTTATTTGAAGTACTAGTCATTTCACCAATTTCCATTATGTCATAGTATTTTGTTGGATTTATTTTTTTGTTTTGGTCCAGGGAATGTCCCAACCTATTTGGCATATCTGGTTTTAGAGGCTTTTATGGATAAATGTGGGATTTATGTTGGTTTTGATTCATAGAGTTTATATTTAATTATCTATCATTCTTATTATTATTTTGTTGCCATTCATTGTATTCGTTTATTGTTTTTGGTATGTTAGGCTAAGGTTGTCGTCTCTGGCTCACAGTGGTCTTGTGATATCTATCACAACTAGGACCTGTTTTGAGTCATAACAACATTGGTATCAGAGCACGATTCAGGGTCATTGGGTGTCCATAATGCCGTATTGAGTAGAGTTTCTTTTTGGGTGTGTAGCTCGACACACTTATAAGGGGACGACTATAGAGAATTTAGGAATGTTTTCCTTTCTTGTGATCTATTTTGGGATGTAGATTCTAGTTGTCTTAAAACTTTTCTAACTCCTAGCTTACTCGAGTTTCAGATCATGACTCTTCAAAGATCTAGCATTTGTAGAAAATTTACAGGAACCTCTACCTTACACAAAGAAAATTTATTGTGAACTCGCTCAGTTTATGGAGTACAGACCTGGTGTAGGGTCCTCGCTCCTAATTGTACTACTCTACATGGGATCTACAATTCTATCCTAGTCCTCCTCTTGTTTCTCAGGCTTGTGACGCTCATGCTCAATCACCTTAGGGATATATCTCTAATGTTGAGTGATGTTATTCTATTCATATGCTTAGTCAGTTGGTGACATGAAAGTCTTGTCAGTTTGATCATATTGGTTCTGTTGCTCAATCATCGGAGGCCACTCAGGTTGGCCAATTTTTGAGATTGAATCCCTCACTCTTTACAGGCTCTATGGTTGAGGAGTATCCTTTCAAAGTGATGCATGATGCTTATTATGAGGGTGTAGAGTATTCTTCCTATTAACTAAAAGATGTTGCTTATCAGTATAGCAAGGAATAGAAAGCAATGAGGGACGATGATGTTGAACTAGCATTATGGGATAAGCCTTCGGGTGCCTTTCTTAATCACTTCCTTCCTCGTGAGTTGAGGAAAGATATGTTTGAAGACTTTGTGAATTTGAAATAGGGTATGATGATTCTGATGGAGTATGATCTAAAATTTCAGCAGTTGTCCCATTATGCTTAGGAGTTAGTGGCTAACATGAGATCCAAAATGAGGAAGTTTGCTTCTGGTTGTCCTATGATTTGGTATGGGAGTGTAATGTTGTGATGTTGAATAATTATATGGGCATCTCTGGGATTCTTGTCTATATGCAGTAGATGGAGGATAAAAAATAAAGCAAGTAGAGATGGGAGAAAGGAAGAACAAGAAGTTCAGCTATTCAGAGTAAGGTGCAGGTCGGCAGAATAGTGCGAGTGATGGCAGACAGTAGACTAAAAATAAGAATTGAGGGAATAATTACTCGACGGCTAGTTCTCCTTATCCTAAGCCTTCTGGTGATCATCGCTTTCAGACTACTAAAAATCCTAAGTCATAGGGTACTAAGTCTTAGGTTATTGGAGCTTAGTCACCCCTACATTATCCTATTTTTCATTTTTATGGATTGCTTCATTGTGGTTATTATAAGTAGGGAAGGAAATTGTGTTTAAATTGTGGTTAGCCTAGTCATCTATAGAGAAGTTGTCCTATAACTATGGATGCTACTAGAGCTAATAAGGTCTCGATCATCACTTCTTCATCTTTGGCACCTAAGGGCACCATATTTGGTACCAACACTAGCCAGAATAGTATCTATGTTTTTTCTACTAAGTAGGAATCTGAGGCATCCTCTTATAACACCCCGTAGCATTCTTGATTTAATACCTCACTTAGTAGCATGCTTAGAGAGCTAACCATCTTAAATTTTTCTAAGTGTCAAAGTAACTCAGACATATTTTATGCTCCTAAACTTTTATTATTTCTAATTAAATTTTCCTGACCTCGAGATATGGTTTTTATGTTGATTCATGTTCAAGGTGTAAAGGGGGTGTCTGGAAGAGATTTTAGATTTTTCTTACAATGTTTGATACATGCTAGATGAGCAAAATAGAAGGCCGATGTGATCTGATTGCATCACATTGGTAATCACATTGGCAGGAACGATTTGTTGCATTGCTAATCATATTAGAGAGACCGATACGGTGCGTCAGGTAGCCCATCGGGTGCGTCATTCGCAGTTTAAAATTTTGGGTCTAGAAGGGTCTTTCAGTCTTTTCCCTTATCATGTCTCAACCATAACACAAACAACTCAAGGAATATTTTACCCAAAAACCACTCAAATTTTTAAAGAAACAAACCCTAATATCCCACCCAAGGACTAAGAATCGATCCTTAAGTTCAAGAATCTTTCATGAAACAAGCCAAGATTTGGGTTCCACTCCCCATACTAGTGATCTAAGGTACGTGGGACTATCTTTAACCCTATG
Organism: Capsicum baccatum var. pendulum; assembly: GCA_030864225.1. NCBI lineage: Eukaryota > Viridiplantae > Streptophyta > Magnoliopsida > Solanales > Solanaceae > Capsicum > Capsicum baccatum. The sequence continues at coordinate 103,011,246 of CM061556.1, forward strand.
CGTATTGATTTTTGATCTTCAAATTTGTATTAAAGGATATATATATGTATATACGAATTGTTTCAAGATCATTGATAAACTTGTGTTAAAATTATTACATAACGATGAAGTGTTGTAAAAATTATGGTATGATGCCCTACACTTGAATTGTTTTTATGTGACTATGATAATGATTACATAGTTAATTTAAATGAGAGCATGCGATATGTAATTCGCTATTTTGTTATGAAATTTTATTGATTTTTCATGTTGAGAGTGGGTTACGAAAATTGTTAAATATTGATTCTATTATTTATACATTAAAGAATTTCATAAGATAATGGAAGAGTGATTTACTTGTTTTTATGATGATCAAGATTACTATTTGGAATGGCTTAAAATTGATTGAATAGGGTGACCACCATAGATTAAGTATTGAGAATTGGTTGGTTTTTTAGCTATTTAGAATATGAACTTTTGTTCAAAATGTAGAGCTTTTAGGTGGTCAATAAATATTTTTTGAAAAAAGATAAGGGCAGTAGAAATGTGGTAACATGACTTGCAAGTCTAGGTATGACGATACCCTATTTTGATGTGCCCAAAGATATGAAGAAAGAAATAACTTTTCAAAGAAGATATAGTTTAAATAATCTAAGACTGGGCTTAAGAGTGTTAGATGGTTACCTTAAGAAGGCATGAGTCAAATGACTGGTTGCCCGAAATCATGGTTTGACAACTTGCGTTTATGATACCCGAAAGAGAAATTATACACTGGCGATAGCCCAATGGTATAGTAGAGAAGTAGATACTCCAACCCTTGCGGAAAACATGGTTGGGGGATTGGCCATCGAGTCAAGGGCGGATTCCATATAGCCCGTGAAATAGAATAGTTGTATGGTGTACTATCTGGCTCAGAAGAAAGATAAAGAGTAGAGTCATGAATTGCAGAATGTGTTTTTAAAGATTTGGATTATGCCCCTGTGTTTTCAACTATTTCAAGATAATATTTGATTTATGAAATGCTCTTACATATGTTTTATAATAATGCGTATTCTATTTTTGGATTGTTTTACATACCTGTAATTTGTATTAGCCCCCTATATTTCATGATCTGAGACTCAGTCTAGGGTCCCTCTAAGCCGTAGATTTGTCAGAAAAAAGTGTGCAGTCGTGAACCTCCCTTATTTTGAAGGCCTATTTTTAGAACATTGTTATTTTATTTTATTTTTGGTTCGACTGGGACCTTGTCCAAGTTTTGACAAAATATTGGTTTTAATGTATTAGACATTTCGCAGACTGATGTTAGATGTTGTTAGAGGGTTATGCATTTCATTTTGAATTGGTTAGTTGGACTATAGTGTCGACCATGACTCCATATTATGATGTTTCCACTTTTCTTATTATTGTATGAACGTTGTGCATGATCGCCAGATAGACAGAGGCGCTCAAGCCTTCATAGTTTGGGATTCCTATCGCAGCCAGGGCCTCAGCTTAGTTCATGAGAAACTTGGTGTCAGAGCACAGTTCAAGGTCCCAAAGTGTCTGCAAAATCGCTTCAGGTAGAGCTCTGTTTATGGGGGTGTAGAGCTCCACACTTATAAGTAGAGGGCTATAAGGCATTTAGGAATGTTCTTTTCTTATATGATTTAGTACATGTTATAGAGTCTGTATGTCCTCTAATTAATGATTTCCTATATTTCAGAAAGTTAACATGCCTCCCCGTCGATTCAACAAATAGAATGCCCAAGATAAAGAGGTTCGCCCTACCAATAGGAGCAAACCCATAACAGAGCTCGCACCCTAGAGTTTGTTCCTACTTTGGGAGTTCCTTTAGTTCCGACCAGTCATCCTCAGGCTCCACAAATTGGTGTTAACCATACCCAAACTCCTCAGAGGGATGTTTCGAATGCTGAGTTTTGACCGTCTATCTAAATAATTATAGAGTTTATGTCCTCTCAGACCCATCGGTCTAAATATGTGAGTTCTGTATCGAGTTCATCTCAGACTACCCAGGTTGGTCAATTCATGAGGTTAAACCCACCTATTTTCACTGGCACAAAAGTTGTGGAGGACCCTAAAGATTCATTAACTAACTGGAGAAAATTTTTAGGGTTATGCACATAAATGAGGTTGAGGGGGTTGAATTAGCGGCCTATCAGTTGAAGGATGCGAACAGTCAGTGGTATAATGAATGGGAGGATTCAAAGGGTAGTGATGTTGAGCCTTCGGTGAGGAGTGAGTTTGTGAAAGCTTTTCTAGATAGTTTCTTTCCTCAAGAATTGAGGGAGTCAACGGCTGAAGAATTCATGAATTTTAAACAAGGGAAAATGAGTGTCAAAGAGTGCACCCTAAAATTTAACCAGTGAGCCCGTTATGCTCCAAATTTTGCAGGTAATATGAGAAATCGCATGACAAAGTTTGCATATCATACCTACACTATGGAAAATATAGAAAGGACGATTCAGGGCCATGCCAGTTTGGTACTCTTATTTGTTATTCTTACGGCCAACCCAGCCATATTAAAAGGGATTATCCTATGGCAATGGGAAATTTTAAAGGCAATAAGTCTCAGATAAACTCTATAGCGCATCCTACAAAGGGATCCACTTCAGCTGCCGTTGGTGGCCGTAATCAATTATATGCCTTATCTAATTTCCATGATATGGAGGTTTCACCAGATGTGGTCACGGGTACTTTAAAAATTTTCTCCCGTAATATGTATGTATTACATGATCCTGGGTCTACCTTGTCATACATGACCCCGTATATGGCAGTTTGTTTTGGTTTTAAGCTCAAAAATATTCTGGAACCCTTCTCTATTTCTACTCCTTGGTTACTGTGTTGTGGCTATGAAGGTGTACAAAAATTATGTTGTGTCTTTCTATAATCGTGATACTATGGTCGACCTTGTAGAGCTTTACATGATTGACTTTGACGCCATTTTGGGAATGGATTGGATCCATTCGTGCTAGATTGTTGAAACTGAAAAGTTACTTTCTCCTTTCTGAATGAACTAGTGATAGAGTGAAAGGGGTATTCTTTAGCACCTAGGGGGAAGTTCATATCTTATCTCAAAGCCTGCAAACTTATATCTAAGGGTTGTCTGTATCATCTTATTCGGGTCAAATATTCCAATACAAAAATTTCTTCCCTCTAGTCTGTCCCTGTGGTTAACGAATTCACAGAAGTCGTTCCCGATGACCTACCATGGATACCACCTAATAGGGAGATAGATTTTGGTATTGATTTATTGTCTGACCACTATACTATTTCTATTCTACCATACAAAATGGCTCCGACAGAATTGAAAGAGTTGAAAGAACAACCAAAAGATCTTCTAGACAAGGGCTTCATCCATTCTAGTATTTCTCCCTAGGAGACACTTGTACTCTTTTTCCATTAGAAAGATGGTTCCCTCCATATGTGTATAGACTACTATCAGCTAAATAAGGTTACTGTTAAGAACAAATTCCATCTTTCTAGAATTAACAATCTGTTTGATAAACTTCAGGCTGCAAAATTTTTCTCAAAGATAGACCTTCATTTGAGGTATCACTAGTTGAAGGTTAGGGAGGCTTATATTTCCAAAATAGTTTTACAAATATGATACGGTCATTATTAATTCTTAGTTATGTCATTCGGGCTAACTAATGCCCCTGTGACCTTTATGGATCTAGTGAATAGGGTGTTTCATTAGTTTCTAGATCTGTTCGTCATAGTATGTATTAATGATATCTTAGTTTATTCTAAGAATGAGGAGGATCATGCTAACCACCTATAAATTATCCTCTACACCCTCAAAGATCATGAGTTATATGCAAAGTTTTCTAAATATGAATTCAGGCTTAGTGCCATCGCTTTCCTAGGGCATATTGTTTTTAGTGAGGGGATCAAAGTTGATTTCCAAAAGGTTGAGGAAGTAAGAAAATGGACCAAACCCACGAATCTAATTGATATCCAAAGCTTATTGGGTTTGGTCGGGTATTACAGAAGATTTGTAGAGAGTTTTTCCTCCATAGTTGCTCCTCTTACAAAATTGACTCAAAAAAAGGAAAAACTTTTATGGTCCGACTTATGTGAGAGTAGTTTGGAGAACTAAAAGATAAGTAGACTACCGCACCAATTTTGACTCTCCCTGATGGTATAGAAGGTTTTGTAGTGTATTGTGATACATCTCAGGTGAGACATAGGTGTGTGCTTATGAAACATGGTAAAGTAGTGGCCTATGCATCTAGGCAGTTAAAGGTACACGAAAAGAACTATCCCACTCATGACTTAAAGTTAGCAGTTGTGATATTTGTACTTAATCTGGCAGCATTATCTTTATGGGGTGAATGTAGATATATTTACTGACCACAAAAGTATATAGTAAGTTTTCACACAGAAAGTATTTAATCTTAGGAAAAGGCAGTGGTTGGAACTGTTGAAGTATTATGACATGATCTTGTACTATCATCCAGGTAAGACAAATGTGGTGGATGACGCCCTCAGCAGACTACAATAGCCAGTCTTTCTCATGTTAATAAAGAAAAAAAGGATATGATGAAAGATATTCACCAACCTGCAAATCTAGGGGTTCGACTTCTGGATTCCAAAGATGAAGCAGTAATTCTCATAAGATAGCTAAATCTTCATTATGTGCTAAATTTAAGGAAAAGCAGGCCAAAGACCCTATCTTATTATAGAATAAGAATGATGTGGGTCAACAGAAGGTAATGGCATTTGGGATTAGCGATGATGGGATTTTGAGGTATCAAGGTAGGCTATGTGTGTCGAATGTAGATGGGTTGCAAGAAAAAATTCTCGATGAAGCTAACACTTCGAGGTAGGTTGTTCACCCAGGCTTAGCTAAAATATACCATGATCTTAAGACGATATGTTGGTGGAACAATATGAAATGTGATGTTTCTAACTATTTGAATTGTTAACAAGTCAAAGTAAAGCATTTGAGACTAGGTGGCACTTCCCAAGAAATAGCCTTGCCTATGTGGAAATGGGAGATGATCAATATGGATTTCATGCCGGTGCTTCCGAGGTCCCGAAACCAATATGATTCCATTTGGGTGATTGTAGACCGGATGAACAATTCAGCTCACTTTCTGCCTGTGAGGACTAACTATTAAGGAGATAATTATCCCAAATTGTTCATTAAAAAAATAGTTTGCTTTCATTGGACACTAGTATCCATTAAATTTAATCTAGGTATGCAATTCTTTACATAGTTTTGGTGGTCTTTTCAGAGGGGTTTAGGTACCCAAGTGAACCTGAGTACTGCCTTTCACCCTCAGACTGATGGGCAAGCCAAACACACCATTCAGACCCTTGAGGATATGTTGAGGGCCTGTGTGACTAACTTCAAAGGTTATTGGGTGGATCATTTGTCATTGATAGAATTCTCTTACAATAATAGCTACCATTCCAGTATTCAGATGGCTCCTTTTGAGGCACTTTATGGGAGGAGATATTGGTCACCAGTTGGATGGTTTTAAGTGGGTGAAACTCAATTGTTTGGACCTATCTTTGTTCACTAGGTAATATAAAATTTGAAAATTATTAGGGAGCAACTTAAGACCGCTCAGAGTCGTCAGAAGTCTTATGCCTATGTTAGAAGGATAGATTTAGAATTCGAAGTTGATCATTGGGTTTTCCTCAAGTTCTCCCCAAAAAGAGAGCCATGCAATTTGGAAAGAAAGGGAAGCTTAGTCCTTGTTACATAGGACCATATCAGATTATGATGAGGATCGGTGGGATGCTTATGAGTATGATTGGCCCGCTACCCTGGCTTTTGTCCATCTAGTATTATATATGTCCATGTATATGACCTGCTACACTGGCTTTTGCCCATCCAGTATTCTATAAGTCCATGTATAAGAAGTGAATTAGAGATCATTCCCTAGTGTTACCTATAGAGGAGATCAAGGTGAGAGACTCATTTTCATATGAAGAAGAACCTTTTTCCATCTTGGACCACCAAGTTTAGAAGCTAATGAGTAAAGAAATAGTTTCAGTTAAGATGGTGTGGAAGAATCAAAAAGCCGAGGAAGCTACTAGGAGTCAGAAGATGATATGCAAACTAGATACCCTACCCTCTTTGAGACTGTGGATGATGACATAGAAGGTATAAGTCATATACTATGATCTTTATCTTTTCCTTAGTGTTCTTGAAGTTGTGTTTTTCTATGTTTCGATCCATCATTTGGGGATGAATGATCCCAAGGGGGGGTTATGTAACACCTCGTATCATTCTTGATTTAATACCTCATTTAGTAGCATGCTTAAAGAGCTAACTATCTGAAAATTTTCTAAGATTCAAAAGGACTTAGCCATATTTTAAGCTCCTAAGCTTTTATGATTTCTAAATCTGTTTTCCCATTCTCGAGATGTGGATTTTTAAGTAGATTCATGTTTAGGGGTGTGAAGGAGGTGTCTTGGGGAAGTTATGGATTTTTTGGACAAATTTTGAGACATGTTTGGATAAGAAAAATAAAATCCTAATGCGATCTCATGAAGTCGCATCGGTAATCGCATTGGCAGGACAGATGCATCGCGTCACTAATCGCATCGGAGGGACCTACGTGGTGCATTGGGTAGCACGTTGGTGGTGCCTAGTTTGCATTTTTAAATTGAGTCTGGAAGGGTATTTCAGTCTTTCCCCTCATCATATCTCAGCCATAACACAAAATTAAAACGTCCTTAAGCCATATTATACACAAAATTACTCAAATTTATCAAGAAACAAACCCTAAGTTCCCTCCTAATGATCAAGAATTCATCCTTACAAGAATAATTCAAGAAACAAGCCAAGAGTTGGGTTACATTCCCCATACAAGTGATCTATGTTATGTGGGACTATCCTAAACCCCATGGGCATTGACTTTCGGTTTTCAAATTTATTTTAAAGGATATAGATATATATTTATATATGTGTGTGTGTGTATACGAAATTTTTTCAAGATCATTAATTAACTTGTGTTAAAATTATTACATCATGATGTAGTGTTGCGAAAATTATGGTATGAAGCCCTGAACTTGAATTATTTTTGTGTGACCATGATGATGATTAGATTGTGAATTATATGTAATTCCCTAATTTGTGATGAAATTGTATTGATTTTTCATGTTGAGAGTGGGTTACACAAATTATTAAATGTTAAATCTGTTATGTATACATTGAACAATTTTCATGAGATAATGGAAGGGTGATTTACTTGTTTCTATGATGATCAAGATTCATATTTAGAATGGCTTTAAAGTAATTGAAAAGGGTAACCACCATAGATTAAGTATTGAGAATGGTTTGTTCTTCAACTGTTTTGAAATATGAACTTTTGTTCAAAAGGTAGAGCTTTTAGGTGGTCAATAAACATCTTTTGAAAGAAGATAAAGGCAGTAGAGATATGGAGACATGGCTTGCGGTATGACGATACCCTATTTTGATGTGCCCAAAGATAAGATATTAAGAACGAAATAACTTTTCAAAGAAGATATAGTTTAATGAATCTAAAATTGGGCTTAAGTGAGTTAGATGGTCACCTGAAGAAGGCACGAGTCAAATGACTCATTTCTCAAAACTGTGATTTGCTAACATGGGTTTATGATGACTAAAAGAGAAATTATATGTTAGCAATTTCCCAATGGTGTAGTAGAGAAGCAGAGACTCTGTAACACCCCGATTTGCTAAACTGAAATGCTACACGGTGGTCATGACCCTAAAGGACCACAAACTAACCCATGATTGATATATGTACCTCTATATTGGATAAAATACTAAATAATATGGAAACATGCATTAAAAGGCCACTAGGTTCCATACTGAACATAACATAAATGAGATAACATCTGTGGGGTAATACAATACCAAAAATAGAACTGTAAACACTGAAGTCTGAAACATAATAGTTTGTGTCTAGTATAAAAGCCTCTACTGCCTGAATAATCTGAATAAGGAGTTGATGGAACATGTCCCCAACTAACTCCAACTAATAACTAATCAATGAAACAGTGGATAAATAATCATGCCCTCAAAGGATGAGGACTCACTTCTATTCTGATTGCTGAGACTGGAATCTACTGCTGATCTAGAACTCATGTCTCTAAACCTATGGTGTAACATAAAAAGAAAGCACCATAGTGCAAATGCGTCAATACAATGGATTTTACTAAGTATACATGTGAGGTAGTGTAATGCAAGGGTTAACATGCATGATTAATGCTTGCTTACTATCTAACACGAATACAAGAATGCATACATAAATACGTAACTGTAACTGACACTATGATATCGTGATTACTGAATCTTATTACTGATTACATGACATACTAATAACTGATATAGATGATATCATAAATAGTTATATTTGAATATAACTAATAACATGGGTGACTGTATCTGACAATCCTGAATCTGATGGAACTATCTGAGTTACATACTATATTTGAGTCGATTGTATCTGACAGTCTTGAATCTGAAGAACTATTTGAGTTCTTTTATTGAGACTGGTACTGAAACTGTGGGAGGTAATATTTAACCAACATGCCCCTGATACACCATTATGGCTAAGTTGAGGTCCAATCTGTAACCCTAATTGAAAGGGTGTCAATACCGCGCCACGGGTGAGGACAAGCTGTGGGCGACCCTTATCTGATAGTATCCCCAAAAGATAATGGTCGGGACCTTATCTAACAGTTACTATCCACCTCATCAACCCACATCGGACAGTGTTGATGTCTCAACCTATGCTGGCAACATAGTTCTGGAACGTAATGATGACTTCTAAGGATCATACCCTCATCTGATAGTGTGTGTCCCCATCCTAGGGTTCACTCGGTGCTAATTCCTACTCCCATCTAAATGGACACTGAACATGATTTACTGAACTGAACATGAGCTGAGTTACTAAGTTCCGTTGACTGGGGAAATACTACTGATATCTGACAATTGACTGAGTCATGAGATCATGTAGATTTTTCTTGAGTCACAAGAATAGCTGAAGTTTAAGGATCCATAGCTTGACTAGGAGTATCATGAAAACATGACATGGATCTAGGTATATAGATAATGCTTCGGCTATAAGTACCCCCAGGACTCGACGGAAGGAAACTGACAAAGCATGACTTACTTGAATACATAATAAATATCACAATAAATTTACTGGAGCATTTCATCAAACATGTGATAGGCATAAGCTTGTACGTACATGGGGATTTTATGATATCATGCTAGTTAGACACTTTCCCTTCATCTAGGCATTCAACCAAACACATAGTAGGCAGAGAATGTGTAAACAACATCACACAACAATTAACTATCGTGATTCAATTCCAATTTAATCATTCAAGGGTTTAGTCCTAGGGTTTCATGAATCTATACCGATACAAATCAACCCATATGGAATTTAACACTTATTCTTGGATTACAATTCAATTACTCATTATCAACATGAACAAAAGCAGCCCAATCATGAAATTCATAAGAAAATCAATAACTTAAATTTAGAAAAGGGATTCTTGGGCTTCATGGACGAAAGGAGTCCATGAATGAACACTATGCATACCTTAGTTCGTGATTTCATCAAGATTGATGGTGAAACCTTCTTGAATTTGAATCCCTAATAGAAACCCTATCTTGTTCTTGAGAGAAACTTGAGAGAAAATACTATATTTTGGGAAAAGAATAGCTAAATCACGTGTTATTGGATTTAAATAGGGGTAGGAAATTGACCCTTTTAAGCCTGGACGCATCATTTAATTTTAGTAAAACTTTCCCGAACTGGGCCCCTGGTGCAACGCGGTGTTATCAGATCGTGTCACTGTAAATTGACAATTGGGAAATTGAGGGATGGCACAATGCGGAGCCATTGGATTGCCCCTTCCTTCGTGACTGGAACTTTGGCACGACAGGGGGGAAATCGCGCTGAGATACTGCAAATAGGAAAATTATAAATTAAGTGTTGTCATGACACAACATAATCGTGGACACCTACTGAAAATTACCAAATGTCATTTCCTCTTGTGGCGCAACGCACCACTGACTAATATGGCGTTGTTTTATGACAGGAACTTGAAATTGTCATAACTTCTTATCCATTTATCGGATTTAAGAGAATCATATATCGATGGAAAGCTTATTGAATTTTCCACATGACAAAAGGTGAAAATCTTGAAAATTTCTCATAGAATAATTATCATACACTTTAGAAGAAAATACTAGGAATTATTGGTATGACATTTTCTAAAAATCTTCGGGGTATAACAATATCTCCCCCTTGAGAACATTCGTCCTCAAATGAGACTGACTAAGAGGTGAAAATTTAAGTTGAACATGAAATAAACATGAATAAATGGAACATGATCTCATGACTAAAAAGATGAAGATAACATACTGAACATGCATATCTGATGTGTGTGTAACTAATTTATTAATGCATGGTTGAATATGCAATGGTACTTGATACCAAGTTTATACTGGGAAATGAACATGAAATTTAATACCAAGTTTGTGATGAACACTGAGCATAAAACTGAGTAAGATTAAGGAGAACTGTTACCTTGAGCCTGATCTGAATTGGCGGAGAAGGGGTAAGGATACTTGGTATGCATGTCTGCTTCTGCTTCCCAAGTAGCTCCCTCGACGGACAGATTTCGCCAAAGAACTTTAATGAGAGGGAATTCTTTGTTCCTCAATCTATGATTCTGATAGTCTAAAATTTCAAAAAGAATCTCTTCATAAAAAAGAGTATTTTGAACATCAATGCTCTGAATAGGGACTACGACTGAGGGGTCACCTATGCACTTCTTGAGCAAACATACATGAAAGACTGGATGAACTGAGGCTATGTCGAAAGGAAATTTATGCTTAGAAGCTACCTTACCGAAACGACTGAGAATCTTGAAGGGACCGACATATCGGGGACTAAGTTTTCACTTCTTTCTGAATCTCTTCAGTCCCTTTATGGGAGAGATTTTTAGATAGACATGATCACCAACCTCAAACTCAAGATCTATTCTACGTATATCTACACAAGACTTTTGTTGGCTCTGAGCATCCCGGAGTCCTTCTCTAATTAATTGGACTTTTTCTAAGGTGTCGAATACTAAGTCAGGACCTACGACTAAGGTCTCACTAACTTCAAACCAAACAATTGGAGATCTACATCTCCTACCATAGAGAGCTTCGAATGGATCCATCTGAATACTAGAATGATAGATATTGTTGTGTATAAACTCAATCAAAGGCAAGTGGTCATCCCAACTTCTCTTGAAATCAATTGCACACTCCCTTAGAATATCTTCTAAAGTCTGAATTGTCCTTTCTGCTTGACCATCTATCTGAGGATGGAAGGCTGTACTAAGAAGAACTTGGATATCGAGATCCTTTTGGAATGCATTCCCAAAATAAGAGGTGAACTGGGTATCTCTATCTGAGATAATGGACAATGGAACATCGTACAATCTGACCAACTCCTTGATATATAGTTTTGCATAATCCTTGGCTGAATAAAAGGTATGAACTGGAAGGAAATGAGATGATTTGGTCATTCTATCTACAATGACCCAGACTAAATCATGCTGATGACGAGTTCGAGGAAAACCCATCACGAAGTCCATGTTCACAACTTCCCACTTCCAAGTAGGAGTAATGAACTCCTGCATAGGCCTACTAGGCTTCTGATGCTCTATCTTAACTTGCTGATATGTAGAGCACTTAGCCACAAACTCTACAATGTCTCTCTTCATCCCACTCCACCAATAGATTTCCCGCAAGTCGCATCCCATCTTTTTAGCCACTGGATGAATAGAGTAGTGCATAATATGCGCTTCTGCAAGAATTCAATACCTTAAGTCATCTACACCTGGAAGATAGAGACGACCCTGACAACGCAAAATACCATCTCCCCCTTGGGTATAAACCTATACTTTTTAATCGTGAACTGACTCTTTACTTGACAAGGCTGGGATCTCTATCTTTCTTTTCTTTCACCTTGAAAACTAAAGATGATTCTGAACTACTCTGAACACTTACACCACCATCTGAAGAATCGACTAAGCGAATACCTAGTCTGGAAAACTGATGTACTTCTTGAACTAACTTCTTCTTTCTATCCTTCATATGAGAAACACTACCCATGGATATCCTACTGAGAGCGTCGGCCACTACATTGGCCTTGCTTGAATGAAAGAGGACACTCATGTCGTAGTATTTCAAGAGCTCTAATAACCTTCTCTAATGAAGATTAAGATCTTTTTGAGAAAAGACTTACTAATACTTTTGTAATCTATGAAAACATCTACATGAACTCCATAGAGATAATGCCTCCAAATCTTCAAGGCAAAGACTACCACTTCTAACTCAAGATCAAGAGTAGGATAATTCCTCTCATGGGGTTTAAGCTATCTGTAGGCATAGGCTATGACCATAGCATGCTGCATGAGGACATAACCCAAACCTACTCTGTATGTATCACAATACACTACGAACCCATCTAAACCATCTGGAAGAGCTAAGACTAAGGATAAGGTAATTCGAGTCTTCAACTCCTAAAAACTTTTCTCGCATTGGTCTGACCACTGAAACTTGACTTTTTTCAGTGTTAGTCCACACATAGGGGATGCAATAGATGAAAATCTTTCAATAAACCATCTGTAATAGTTAGCCAAACCTAAGAAACTACCGATATCTGATGGACAGAAAGTTCTTGGCCAATTTTTTACTACTTCGGTCTTATGAGGATCAACTCTAATTCTATTACTGGAAACGATGTGACCAAGAAATGCTACTGACCTTAGCCAAAATTCACACTTACTAAATTTGGCGAATAGATAATGATCTCTGAGATTTTAAAGTACTGTTCTGAGATGGTCTGCATGATTGCGCTTAATACGAGAATAGACTAGAATATCATCTATGAAGACTATGATGAATATGTTCAAGTACTACTTGAACATGCGGTTCATCAAGTCCATGAAAGCTGCTGGGGCATTGGTAATACCAAATGACATGACTAAGAATTCAAAGTGACCATACAAAGTATGGAAAACTATTTTTGGAATGTCACTTTCTCTAACTCTGAACTGATGATAGCCGTATCCGATGTCTATCTTAGAGAAATAGCTAGCACCCTGAAGTTGTTCAAAAAAGTCATCGATTTTGGGAAGAGAATACTTGTTCTTGATCGTGACGTTATTGAGTTGATAGTAATAAATACACATTCTGAGAGAACTGTCTTTCTTGTGCATGAATAAGACTAGTGCGCCCAACAGGGAAATGCTAGGTCTGATGAATCCCTTATCTTAGAGATCCTTCAACTATTTTTTAAATTCTCTAAGTTCTGTTGGTGCCATTCTGTATGGAAGAATAGATATCACCTGAGTATCTAGAAGAAGATCAATGCTAAAGTCTAGTTCCCTTTCGGAAAGAATTCTTGGAAGATATTTGGGAAAGACATCTGAATATTCATTCACTAATGGGACTAATTCAAGGATGGGAGTTTCAGAACTAGTGTCCTTAACTCGAACAAAATGGTAGACACATCCTTTATATATCATTTGACTTGCCCGAAGGTAGGAAACAATCTGACCCCTAAAAATATATACACTACCTGTCCACTCAAGGATGGGTTCATTTGGAAATTGAAATTGGACTATTCAGTTTCTGTAGTAGACTGTGGCATAGCAGGAATGAAGCCAATCCCTACCCAGAATGACAACAAACTCATTCATCTCTAATTCGACTAAGTCTGCTGAAGTGACTTTCTAAAATATCATTGCTGGGCAGTTCCTATATACCTACCAGACTATGATGGTTTTTCCTACTGGGGTAGAGACATAGAAGGTCTCTACTAGAATTTTGGGACTGATTCCAAAATAAACTGCTATATAGGGAGTAACAAAAGACAAAGAAGCTCCTGGATCTAGCAAAGCATAAATATGCACATGAAAGATCTATAACTACCAGTAACTACATCTGGAGAATTTTCCTGATCTTGTCATGTCTGAAGAGCATATAGTCTATTTGGGCATTGCCCACTAGTAGTAATGGTGGTGGAACCCTGCTGATTCAGGCAACCGAACTGAGCTGAGTAGCGAAGATGACTCTGATAACCTAACTGAGGGCAGTCTCAGATTCTGTGGCCTGGCTTGCCACAACCAAAATAGAAATCACTGCCAGCTCTGCAAGTACCCTTGTGGTTCTTACCATAAGTCTAACAAAGGGGATTAGTTCGGGCATTACTGACACTGCCCTGAAACATATATCCTAGCACTCTATCTCTGAACTTAGGATCTAGAGAACTGGATAAAGAAGGAGCTAGAACTAATGACTTAGGACAAAACTGAGAATGGTTTCCTCCTTCGAATTTAGGCTGACTAAAATTGAAGCTACCTATCCTAGCTTTCATATTCTTCTTTTCCCTCTGCTTAATCTTCTACTCCTCTATCTATTGAGCATGGGTCATAAGTCTGTGTAATGTCATGTCACTATTTAGCATGGCGGATCTACACTCATTAACCATGTTATCATTTACCCCTAAAGTGAACTTACTCATCTTGGCTCTGCCTTCTACAACCGCATGAGGTGCATATCTAGTTAATTGAGTAAACTTTAGAGAATACACTTTCACCGTCATATTGCCCTACCTGAGGTTGATGAATTCTAGTACCTTAGCCTCTCTAAGATCTTGGGGAAAAAATTTATCTAAGAATGCAGTGACAAACTCCTTCCACTCTATAGGACCTGTATCATCTAACCTTTCTAACTTCCATTGTTTGAACCAAGTATGAGCCACATCCTGCAACGGGTATGCAGCTAACTCAGCACTCTCAACAGTAGTCACCCCCATGATGTCTGTCACTTTCTGAACTTGATCAATGAATTCTTGAGGGTCTTCATCTACTTTAGACCCGTGGAAGGACGGAAGATTTATTCAGGTGAAGTCCCAAATCCTAGTTGCAGCTGAGTTGGCCACTGGGTTGGCCAAAATGATAGTTGGTTGCTCATTATGCACAGCTACTGACTGAGCAAGATTCGTAAATACAATCTTGAACTCCATATGAGAAACATGACCACCCAAAGGTTCTTTGGACGGAGGGGCTGACTAATTTCTTCTCTTAGGAGGCATATTCTGAAATAAAGAGAAGAAGTGGATTAGACTGAGAGATTCACTTGTGATTACGATCACTTGCACGACATGAATACTGAAAGAAGGGAAACTATTCCTAAACATCTAATAGCCTCTTGCACATAAATGTGGCGCGCAACACACCCATATACAAGACTCAACTAGATGCGGCTTTCAAACTTCCTCGGACTCTATTGAACCTTAGTCTCTGATACTAAGTTTTTAACACTCCAATTTGCTGAACCAGAATGCTACACAGTTCTCATGAACCTGAAGGAGGACCACAAGCTAACCCATGACTGATATTTGTACCTATATTCTGCATAAAATACTAAATAATATAGAAACATACACTATAAGGCCAGAAGGTTGAATATTTAACATAAAATGGATAAGATAATAGTTTTGAGGTAATACAATACCCAAAATAGAAATGTAAACACTGAATTCTGGAATATAATAGTCTGTATCTAGTCTGAAAGCCTCAACTGTCTGAATAATTTGAATAAGGATTTGATAGGACATGTCCCCAACTAAATCCAACTAATAACTAATCAATGAAATAGTGGAGAAATAATCATTTTCTCGAAGGATGAGGACTCATTTCTATTCTGACTATTGAGACTGAAATCTACTACTGATTTGAAACTCGTGTCTCTGAACCTATGGTGTAACATAAGAAGAAAGCACCACAGCACAAATGTATTAGTATAATGGAATATACTGAGTATATATGTGAGGTAGGCTAATGTAAGGGTTAACATGCATGAATAATGCTAGCTGACTGTCTAACATGAATGCGAGAATGCATATATAAATACATAACTGTAACTGACACTATGATATCGTGATTACTGAATCTGAATACTAATGACATGACATACAAATAATTGATGTAACTGATAGCATAAATAGTTGTATCTGAATGTAACTGATAACATGGGTGACTGTATCTGACAGTCCTAAATCTAATGGAACTATCTAAGTTTCTTACTATATCTGACAGTCTTGAATTTGAACAACTATCTGAGTTATTTTACTAAGACTGGTATTGAAACTATGGGAGTTAGTATTTAACTGCCATGCCCCTGATATGGCATTATAGCTGAGTTGGGGTCCAACCTGTAACCCTAATTAGAAGGATATCAATACCATGCCACTGGTAAGGATAAGCTGTGGGCGAACCTTATCTGATAGTATCCCCAAAAGAGAACGGTGGGGCCCTTATCTAATAGTACTTATCCACCTCATCAACCTTCATCCGACAGTTTTGATGTCTCAACTTATGCTGGCTACATAGTTATGTAATCCAACGATGAATTCTAAGGATCACACCCTTATCTGATAGTGTGTGTCCCCATCCTTGGGTTCACTCAATGGTAATTCCTACTTCCATATAAATGGACACAGAACATGACTTACTGAACTAAATATGAGTTGAGTTACAAAGTTCCATTAACTGATGGAATACTACTGATATCTGACAACTGACTGAGTCATAAGATCATAGATACTTTTCCTCAGTCATAAGATTATCAAAAGTGTAAGGATTCATAGCTTGACTGAGAGTATCATGAAAACATGACATGGCTCTGGGTACATGGCTAATGTTTTACGTAACAGTACCCCTAGGACTTAATAGAAGGAAACCGACAAAGTATGACTTACTTGAATACATAATAATCATCATAATACATTTACTGAAGCATTTCATCAAATATGTGATAGGCATAACCTTGTACGTACATGGGGATTTCATGATATCACACCAATTAGACATTTTCCCTTCATATAGGCATTCAACCAAACACATAGTAGGCTTAGAATGTACAAAAAACATCACACAAGAATTAACTATCATGATTCAATTCTAATTTAATCATTCAAGGGTTTAGTCCTAGGGTTTCATGAATCTATACAGATACAAATCAACCCATATGGAATTTAATACTTATTCTTGGAATACATTTCAATTACTTATTATCAACATTAACAAAAGTATCCCAATCATGAAATTTATTAGAAAATCCTTAACTTGAATTTAGAAAAGGGATTCTTGAGCTTCATGGACGAAAGGAGTCCATGAATGAGCACTATGCATACCTTATTCATGATTTCGTGAAGATTTATGGTGAAACCTTCTTGAATTTAAATACCCAACAGAAACCCTAGCTTGTTTTTGTGAGAAAATTGAGAGAAAATTGATATTTTGGGTGAAGAATAGTTAAATCACGTGTTATTGGGTTTAAATAAGGGTAGGAAATTAGCCCTTTTAACCCTGGATGCATCATTTAATTTTAGTAAAATTTTCCCGAACTGGGACCCTAGCATCACGCAATGTTATTGTGTCGTGTCACTATAAATTGATAATTGAGAAATTGAGAGATGGTGCGATGCATAGCTATCACGTTGCCCCTTCCTTCTTGACCTGAAACTTTGGTGCTACACGGGGGCAATTGTGCAGAGACATTGGAAAAAGGAAATTTCTGATTTGAGTACTAGCGTGACATGCCATAAGCATGGATAGCTACTGGAAATTTCCAAATGCCATTTCCTCTTGTGGCGCGGCACGCCACTGACTAATATGGTGTTGTTTTATAACGGGAACTTGAAATAGTCATAACTTCTTACCCAATTATCGAATTTAAGCAAATCATATATCAATGGAAAGCTTATTAAATTTTCTACATGAAAAAAGTGAAAAACTTGAAAATTACTCTTGGAATAATTATCATTCACTTTAGAATCTAATACTTGGCATTTTTGGGATGAAATTTGCTAAAAATCTTTGGGGTATTACAGACTCCAACCCCTACGTCAAACTTGGGTTAGGGGCTTGACCGCCAAGTCAAACAAACATTCCATATCACCTATGGAATAGAAGAGTTGTATGGTGTACCATCTAGCTCAGAAGTAAGATAAAGAGTAGAGTCATGAATTGCAAAATATTTTTTCATTGTTTTGGATTTTTCCCATGTGTTTTCAACTATTTCAAGATGATATGTGATTTATAAAATTCTCTCATGTATGTTTTATAATAATGGATATTTGGTTTTTGGATTGTTCTGCATACTAGTATATTTGTATTAACCCCCTATACTTCAAGGTATGAGACTCACTCTAGGGGTCCCTCAGTCGGTGAGCCTCTCTTATTTTGGAAGGCATATTTTTAGAACATTGTTATTTAATTTTATTTTTGGTTATACTAGAGCCTTGTCCTAGTTTAGATAAGATGTTGGTTTTGATGTATTAGAGATTTAGCAGACTGATGTTAGATGTTGTTAAAGGGTTATGAATTTTATTTTGAATTGGTTAGTTGGGCTATAGTGTTGACCATGATTCCGTATTATAATGTTTCCAATTTTCTTATTATTGTACAAACATTTTGCATGATCTCCAGATAGACAGGGGTGCCCTGGCCTCTATTATTTGAGATGTCGTCGCGGTCGGGGCCTCGGCTTGGGTCGTGACACCTTCAATGTTTTTACTGGTTTATTATGGATCCTCTCGTGATTTTTATTATTTTAGTGATCTGGGTTGTATCTTATCTTATTTAACCCCTTATGTGGTTATGCACGTTTGTTTTTGTGCTAAAAATATTTTTTACCCTTTTTTTATATCTACACTGGTGAGAGATTTTATTGTTGATAGAAAATCTATAGGAGTTTTGTGGTGTCCATCTTTCATAGAGAGACATTAGTGTATTAGGTAGAACTTGATGTGGTGGATTTTGAAGTAATCTTGGGATGGATTGGATCCATTCATGCTATGCTTCTTTAGATTTTAGGAACCAATAGGTAAGATTTCTACTCTCTAGTGTAACAATCATTGAATGGTAGGGGAGTTCCTTAGTTTCCAAAAGGAGGTTTATTTCCTACCATAGAACCTGAAGGTTGATTTTCAAAGGGTATCTGTATCATCTAGTTCGGGTTAAGGATTCTAATTCTGAAAGTCCATTTTTGCATCTTTCCTTGTGGTTAATGAATTTCCTGAAATATTTCCTGATGATCGTCCTAGGATTCCTCTTGATAAGGAGATAGATTTTGGGATTAAGCTTCTATCGGATACCCATCCTATTGATAATACTCCTTACAGGATGGCTCTAGCTAAACTAATGTAACTGAATGAGCAATTAAAAAAATTTCTAGATAGGGTTTCATTCTTCCTAGTGTTTCTCTATGTGGTGTTCCTATACATTTCATGGTAAATAAGGATGGGTCTCTTCGAATATGTATAGACTATCATTAGCATAATAAGATAAAAGTGAAAAATAAGTACCCTCTTTCTAGAACTGATGATATTTTTGACCAGCTTCAGGGAATTAGGTGTTTCTGTAAGATTGATCTTTGTTCGGGCTATCATCAGCTAGAAATTTGGGAGGTTTATATTCCAAAGATTCCTTTCAAACTTGGTGTGGTCATTATGATTTCCTGGTTATGTTATTTGCATTTACTAATTCTCTAGCTACTTTCATGGATCTAAGGAATAGGGTGTTCAAGTAATTTTTAGACTTGTTTGTGATAGTTTTCATTGATGACATCTTGGTGTATTCTAAGAGTGAGGGGGATCATACCAATTACCTCTGAATTATGTTACAAACTCTTAAGAACCAACTATTGTATCCAAATTTTCTATGTGTGAGTTTTGGATGAATATTGTGAATTTTTTAGGGCATGCTGTTTCTAGTGAAGTGATCATGGTTGACCCATAGAAAGTTGAGGCAGTCAAGAAATTTCCTAGACCTACCATTCCAACCGACATTAGGAGCTTCTTGGGCTTGGATGGGCATTATATAAGGTTTGTTGAGAGCTTCTCTTCTATTGCTGCTCAGTTGAAAAATTTTACATAGAAGAATGTCAGGTTCTTTTGGTACGATGCTTGTGAGGGTAGCTTTTAGAAGTTAAAGGATAAGTTAACTTCTGCTCCAGTTTTGACCCTTCCCGAGTGTATTGATTGGTTTTTTATGTATTTTGGTGCATCCTATGTGGGATTGGGCTGTATTTTGATATAGCATGGCACATTTGTGGACTATGCATCCAGGAAACTTAAAGTTCACGAGAGGAATTATTCGACTCATGATCTAGAGCTGGCGGTGATTTTCTTTGCTTTGAAAATATGGTGCCATTATTTGAATGGGGTGCATGTTTGCATAAGATCTTGCATTATATGTTTATGTAGAATGAATAGAATATTAGGCAGAGGCATTGGCTCGAGTTACTCAAAGATTACAACTTAAGCCTTCACTATTATCCAAGTAAAGCTAATATTATTTTTTATGTTCTTAGCAGGTTGTCTATGGGAAGCTTATCTCACGTTGATAAGGAGAAAATAAGGTTGGTGAATAATAGTCATAGTTTTTCTAATTTAGAGGTTCATCTCATGGACTTCGAGGTTAGGGTAGTGAATAATCAAGAAATGGTTAAATCATCTCTTGTTGCTGAGGTGAGGGAGAAGCAAGTTTTGGATCCTATACTTATGCAAATTAAGGATGATGTGTGTAAGTAAAAAGTTTATGGCTTTTTAGATTTGGAATATGGTATTCTGAGGTATCTGTTCCATATATCGATGGGTTGTGGGAAAGAATTTTGACTGAGTCTCATGATTCTAGGCATATAGTTCATCTAGTTTTGACCAATATGTATCGTGACATGAAGGAAATGTTTTGGTGGAACAATATGAAGAGAGATGTGGCAAATTTCATGTCTAAATGTATGGTTTGTCATCGATTTAAGGTTAAATATTTGAGGGTTGGAGGCATGCGTCTAGAGATAGAGTTGCCCATATAGAAGTGGGAGATAATTAATATGGGTCTTCTGTGTTCTCGTAATTAATATGATTCTATTTGGTCATTGTGTATAGAATGACTAAGTTTTCACACTTCTTTCCTATGAGGACTAACTACTTAGGAGAGGACTATGCCAAGTTGTTCATTGAGAAGATACTCAAGTTTTATGGAATGCTTGTGTCCATTATTTCACATCGAGGTATGCAGTTTTCTTCTCACTTTTTGAATTTTTCAGAAAGGTTAGGGTACTCAGATGAACTTTAGCACCATTTTCCAACCTCAAATAGATGGAAATGTAGAAAAAACTATTCATACTTTGGAGGATATGCTAAGAGCTTGTGTGTTTGAGTTTATGGGTAATTTAGTTAACTATTGTCCTCTTATTTAGTTTGTGTATATTAACAATTACCTCTCTAGTATTCACATGGCTCTTTTTGAGGCACTCTATGGTAGAAGGTATCGGTTTTCTATTGATTATTTGACATAAGTGAGACTAGGTTGTTGGTCCATACATGGTTCTACAAGCCATGTAGAATGGAAAGGTGATTAGAGAAATACTTAAGACATCCCAAAGTCGCCAAAAGTCTTATGTTGATAGGAGGAAAAGTGAATTAGAATTTTAGATAAGTTATTACATATTCTTGAAGATTCCTCCTATAAAAGGAGTCATGAGGTTTGGGAAGAAAGGGAAGCTTAGTCCCTATTACATTGGTCCATATAAGATTGTAAGAAGGATATGGAATGTTTCTTATAAGATAGATTTGCCAACAAGGTAGTTCTCTCATCCTATTTTCCATACGTGTATGTTGAAAAAGTACATGGGTTACCCTTCGCTGATAGTGTCGATTGAGGATGTCGGTGTTATGGAATATTTGCCTTATGAGTAAGTCCCAGTTTAATTATTAGATAGGCAAGTTCGTAAATTGAGGACAAAGGATGTATCTTTAGTGGACATCCTTTATAGAAATCAAAAGTTGGAGGACACTACATGGGAAGTTGAGGAAGATATTAGAACCACATGTATGTTCATGTACCCCGGGTTGGATGAAAGTGCTTATTAGTATGAGTTTTGTTTCCCTCATGTTGCATTTAAAATTTTTTCATTTTATTCCATTAAATTCTTGCTATTCTCGGGCTAAAAATAGACCAACTCCTCATTCAGGGATAAATGATCCTAAGAGAATAGATAGGGATAATGTAAGATCCCGTATAATTTTGATGATTTCATTTTTTACCCTCCCACATTTGTAATGTTATTTTTTGACTTCAAATTTGATAAGGTGTCTTAAATTGGTGTTTTAGGAAAGTTTCAAAAATTTTGGAATGGGTTTGGGGTCATTTTGGGATAATAAGGCAATGAGGGTCCGCAATATTAGCATTCTACAGAGGTTAGCCTCTCCGATAAGGTTATGGCACAGAGGCTACCCTCCACGATAGTGATGTGCCATGCCACTGTGTTAAAAATTGCCCAATTTTTTTCACTTGGGGTGAGGGGTTTTTGATCTTTTCACCATTTCCACAACTTTTAAACATAAAACAACATTTTTTTCCTTCAGTTTTCAAAGATCAAAATCATTATTTTTCCCCTCTACTCTAAACCCAAGAAAGTTAAAGGGTTTTAAAGGGATTCATCATTCAAGCTTTGAACTTCTAATTTAAATTAATTTCTTGTGTATTTCAGGCATGTATCTCATACCCTAACTTTAATTTTACATTGTGGAATTTATTTAGTCATTATCGGTGTGCTTTGAATTGATGGGTTTGAAATTAGGTTAAGGAGTTTTGATTGGTATCACTTGAATTACTTTTTCCGTGTTTTGAATCAAAAATTTATGCTTTAAATTTATGGATTTTGGACTGAATGGGTGCAATTGTATGGGAATTGGAATGGGGGACATGGGTTTCCCCAAATTGATGACTTTTTGGGTTTGTAATGACATTAACCCAACCCACTTTGTAAATTTTGTTTTTTAACATGGATAATTGCATAATTCAACTTATTTATGAACCCATTACATGACATTAATGGGTAAATAGTTTAAATTGTTTTGAAAGGACCTTGTTGGCCAATGGTTTTCAATTATAAATGGAACTTGGGAGTCAAACGATTACATGGAAATGTTTGGCATGATTATATCATAATTGGTATGATGATACCAAGTGGTAAATGCCTTAATATAAGACTTTTTGGGTTATTGGTAGGGTTTATGTGCATACTATATTAAGTTTCATTTAAAGGGAATAGCATAGCTCACTGTAAGGTGTAGTCCTGGGGGAACTAACACTGGAAACCATGTTTGCTGGCATAGAGGTATATATGACCATATTCTTGGTACATATATTATAGTTTGGGATTGATAGAGCCTTGGTGCTTTCAACCTTTTCTGCAAATTCCTTGATTCATGTGGCTATCACGCACTGGCACTTTCAGTAGGGAGAGTTGACCCTTATATCTCGTGGGTGCCTATAGGACAGAGCAACCTACATTGTTCGGTTTAATGGTTTAAACTCTATTGTTCATGACCTTTGTACCTATCCCGACATCCTATATATATACATATCAATGTGGTACATATGCTTTTTGACTAGTTTTTGGTATTGATAATATTTTATCACTTTCCTAGGGTTACAAGATAGTGCTTATACCACTGACCATCCCAGGACTGTAACGCCCCAAATCTGGTACCCGAAATGCAACAGGGTGCTCATGGCCTCGAAAGACCACAAGCTAACCCATGACTGATTTCTGTAACTGTATACTGTATAAAGACTGAATAATACAGAAACATGAACTGAAAGGCCATAAGGTTCAAAATTGATAATAATCTGAACAATATAACATCTGTGTGGGGTAAAAGAATAGCCAAAACAAAATTGAAAATACTGAAACCTGAAACATGATAGTCTGAAAAGCCTCTAAACATGATTGTTTGAATAAGTAAGGAGTTGGTGGGATATGTCCCCAAGTAACCCCAACTAATAAACTAATTAATGATATAATAGAGAAATCATCATGTCCTCGAAGGATGAGGACTCACTTCAAGCTCTGACGGTTGAAACTAGAATCTACTGCTAATCTGGAGCTCGTGTCTCTGAACCTATGGTATAAGACACCATAGCGTGTAAGGTAAGATAAATGCATGAGATCCATATGCATGAACAATACTAATAACTGACCAACTATCATAAGCATGAGAATACAAGCATATGACATAATAACTAACACTGATACCATGAATACATGACTAATGAATCTGAATACTGATAACATGGCATACTGATAACTGATATGACTGATAACATGAGTGATTGTATCTGACAGTCTTGGGTCAACTATATTTGACAGTCCTAAATCTGATGGAACTATCTGAGTTCCATACTAAACTGAGTTGTTTGTATCTGACAGTCCTGAAATTTAAAGAACTATATGAGTTCTTTTACTGATACTGAAACTGTGAGAAGTAGTCATCTAACTGACATGCCCCAAATATGCCATAATAGTTGATCTTGGGTCCAAACTGTGCCCTGATTGAAAGGGTGTCAATACCGTTCCACTAGTAAGGACAAACTGTGAGTGATCCTAATATAACAGGTAACTCTAATGAGAACGGTGGGAACCCTCATATAGTAGGTTAGGCCACCTCATCTACCCTCATATAGAAGGCTATGATCTCTCAACCTATGTTGGCTACATAGTTTTAGAATGCAGGGATGGCTTCTAAGAATCACACCCTCATATACACTCTCTTCTCTCAAAAACCTCTCAAGAACAACCTAGGGCTTTTCATAGAAGATTCAGAACCAAGAATTTCCTTGATCAATCTTCATGTATTTATGAACCAAGGTATGTATAGTTTTTATTCATGGACTCCGTTCATCCATGAAGCCCAAGAATCCCTTTTCTAAATTCAAGTTTATGGATTTTCTTATGAATTTCAAGATTGGGGTGCTCTTGTTTATGTGGATAGTGAGAAATTGAATTCTACTCCATGTTGGGTGATAAATTCTATGTGGGTTAAATTATTATAGATATAAATTAATGAAAACCTATGACTAAACACTTGAATGATGAAATTAGAATTGAACCATGATGTTTAATTATTGTACAATGATGTTTACATGTACCATGCCTACAATATGTTTGATTAAATGCCTAGATGAAGGAAAAGTGCATAACTAGCATTATAACATGAAATCCCCATGTATGTACAAGTTATTCCTATCACATATTTTGATTAAATGCTTCTATAAATGTATTATGTATTATGATGTTAGTTATATGCTCAAGTAAGTTATGCTTGGTCAGTTTCCTTCCATCGAGGCCTAGGGGTACTTATACCCGAAACATTAGTTGTGTTCCTAGAGCCATGTCATGTTTTCACGATACTCTCAGTAAAGCTATGATCCTTAGACTTTTGAGAGTCTTATGACTCATGAAATCTCTATGATCTCATGAACTCAGTCAGTTGTTAGATATCAGTAGTGTTCCGTCAGTCAATGGAATTCAGTAACTTAGTCCATGTTTAGTTCAGTAAATCATGTTCAGTGTCTATTTGGATGGGATTAGAAATTATCCCTAGATGTGTCTTCCAATTTCAATAAAAATTTTCCGAATTGGACCCCTGGCGCGATGCGGTGCTACCGCGTCGTGTCACTGGAATTTGACAATTGGGAATCTGAGGGATAGCGTGATGTGGAGCCATTGTGTTGCCCCTTTTTTGGTGACCTAGAACTTTGGCGTGATGTGGAGAAAATTGCACTGTGGCACTGGAAAAGGAAAATTTCCGTTTTAGCTTATGGTGTGGCGCGCCACTGACTAATTTGGCGTTGTTTTACAATGGGAGCTTGAAATAGTCATAACTTCTTACCTGGTTATCGGATTTAGAAAAATTTTATATTGATGGAAAGCTTATTGAATTTCCCATATGACAAGAAGTGAAAATATGAAAAATACCATGTGTATAAAAGTGGATTCATCTTTCAAAGAAAGCTCCTAACATTTTTAAGACAATTTCAAGCTAGGAAAAGGTATGAGTATTATAAGGACACTGCATCTTTTCATGATATAGGGTTTGAGGGATATTATTTTACCCCTATGAAGTATTAGGTGGTTGGTTACATTTGTTGAGTGGCTGTGATGTGGTGACCTTCTATTTTTAAGAATGCTCGATCATTTCATCTATTTCCTTCATGTCTAAGTATTTTCTTGGATTTTCTTTTTGGTCATGTTTAAAATTCAAATGCATATAACTCCTATGTTCTAAAAAATTTTTGACCTGAAGACCCATAAATTTTAGATCTATGAGTTTTCTTTCAAACGTATCTAATTTCACCTTAATTTGCTACTAGAGTAAAATGTTAAGACCAATTTACCAGAGAGGTTTTGTGCCACCTCAAATGGCATAAACTGAGGACCCCAAAACAAAAGGGGTCCTCAATATATCCATACAACAAGTCTTATGCTCTATCATAGACACTATGCCACGAATCTAAATATCTAGAATGGTTCTGTGCCACCCTAGGGAAGCCTATCCCTACATCACTTTTCCACCATTTTTTGCAATGATAAATGGGTATTTGGACACTCAAATACTTTATAACTTAATATAACTGTATTTCTCTAAAAACTTTAAGATTATATCATCCTTCATTCTACACCCATCTCTCAGGAAATCAAAAGATGGGTGTATATAAAAAATAAAACTCCAATGCTTCAAACTCGATCTCTCCTTCAATAAATCAATAAGTTAACATATGTGGGGCTTCCACAAGAATAATCCTTTCATCCTTGTTCCCAAAATAATATTTTAAATTCCATAAATATGTAGTCTTGTGTTACGGTTTAACCCCAAACTTTTAAATCAAATAATTATGTTGTATTTATGATTTTTTCGTATGTACTTGATGATATTCATGAGATCTCATGGTTTAATTTCTTTATTATTTACATTTTTTCAAACTCTCATTTATAGTTTAATAGAATGTTCATAAAATCCCTATAAACTTGTATTGAACTTTTAGAATTCGCAAGAATTATATCTCCTTAGAATGATTTCAAAATTTCCAGCATAACTTGAAAAGAAGTTCCTTCCTTTAACATATTTTAGCCTCAACTTCAAGAAAGTACACAACATGATATAAATTTACTAGAATTTACATATTCTTAAATTGATTTAACATGACTTTCAAGCATTTACGTTATATAACCTGGCTTACATAAAATTATTATATTTTTGTGTATGCTACAATAATTGGGGGGTTACTCCAAAAATTAGCATGGACTACACAAGATAATAAGAATTTAATAATTAGCATGCATTACATGAGTTTGACATAAATTGACCTTACGGTCACAGTTTATAATGAACTCATAGCTTTCAAGTATATGACTTGATTATTATGAAAGGCGTGCATGACATTAATGCTTATACAGTATGTCATCAAGATATTCCTTCATATATCTATTAAACTGTAAAGAAGCATGACTAATTTTCAGCATGTTAGGACTACGATTATCAGTTTACTTTAAAATTAGTTTCACGCTTATTTGCATGAAGATTTTTGTAAATGACAAGAAAATAATATTATTTTAGGAGTATTACCTTGCACTGAATGGGAAAGCATTTAGTGTATCCTACAATCAGAAACTACATTCCACCATAGGTATTCAGCTTGCCCAAATAGGCTCAGATATATAATCATAGAGAAATGGCTTTATACTTTGATGATGTTGGGTGTATTTATGAACTTTACCATTTTTATCCTAGCTTATTTAGCCTTGTTTTGAGGAAGATTTGATTTAATGATGATATAAATAAGCATGTAAGTGTTCAAATATATGATTGCAATGTGTAAAAGTGTTTTCAAACAAGTTTGTACCTAATTGAGTTTCTTAGAATTTAGACGAGAAAACTATTGTTACTAGTGATGTGCGAGCTTGTGCTATCACATTTAAGTCTTTTAACTCAGAATAATTGTAAATTCTTAAGTAACTTTAGTCATTTTTTATTATATTCTCTATGATATTGCAAGTAAGTCAAGATGCATGAAAATCTATAAAAACTACATCAAGAAGGAAGGATTTTGAGAAAGTAGATATGAAGATTACAGTTGACGACTTGTCTGATAAGTCGTAAACTTTGTGATAAGCTTTTAGAGAAGTCATCAGCTGAAGATAGTGTATAGGAGTTAAAGTGAAGAGTAGACAACTTAACCTGATAAGTCGTCAACTTCTTGATAATCTCTCAGATCAGGTCGTCACCTATAAGCAGCAAACATGGATTTGAAAGAGGAGTTGACGACCTGGTCTGATAAGTTGTCAACTCCCTGATAATCCGTCAGATAATGTCATAAGCTATGCACAAAAAATCAGGGATTTTAAATTTTACTCCAAAATTATCTTGAGTATTTAAGAGAAAGTTTTAGGTTTTCATCATCATCTTGAAACTTACATAAAACAACAGCTTTTCAATAGTTTTCTCTGTATTTTTTTGAATTAAGTTTTTTGTATTATTATTGAGGTTTTAAGAATTCTCTTGTGATTTAGAAGGAGAAACAATCATATATATTCATCATTTGTAGGTTAAAAACTATCGAATTATGAATTCAATATATGTTGTTGATTTTTATATCATGAGTAGCTAATCTCTTAACTCGAGATGTGGGATATATGAGTTTGGTCTTATAAAGTCATTAGTTGGTCAAGATTCTCAAGGCATTAGGAACTTCTTGGTAATTCTTCTGTTTGGCATGTTGTTTATTGGTTGTAAACAATAGACTAGGCCTAACTATTGATTTGCTTGAAGTAAGAGATCAATCTACTAGGAAGTGAATTATCAATGGGGATTTGAAATAGGTAAACTTTCTTTTAATGATTAACATTGTAACGAGGTTAATTAACTCGAGATAAAATTTGTTTAAGTGTATGGATTTCCTATGTTTAAAATAATTAGGTAATTGAATGTCTAAATAGGTCAAGAGATATTTAGATAGTGCTTCGATACTGATAGTCTGTTGTTCCTACATGTCATAAGAATCTTGAGCCATAACTAGTATATATCAAGTACCAATACTCATAGTGAACACAACTCTTGTTTTCCCATAACAATGATTTGAAACATTGAAATATTAGTTTCAAGTTGTTGAATTGAAGTGAACAATAACTTTTGATTAATCTCTGAAACCCCCATTTATAGGAATCTATTAACTATTAGTCGATTGACTTACGAATAACTTAAATTAGCATCATATTCCTTGTGGGAATCGACCCCAACCTAGTTAGGTTATATATTTGACAACGACCACTTATTCTCTCATTAGAGAGGTGTAATTTAGGAGTATTATATTTTGGCACCGTTGTCGGGGAATATGGTCGTCAATTTAATACATTTGTAATAATTGACTCATAGTTAAAGTTTTCTAAATTTTATGTTTTTTTGTTGTTTTTTAGTTTTTGTAGATTCTATGTTGTATTTACAATAAACCAGAAGGTAAGGGGAACCACTATTACCTTTTAATCTGGAACCACAGTTGATTGGTAGAATGGCAGATCAACAAAAAGTCGATAGACTAGATGCCCTGGTTAGGGCTCAGTTAAATCAACAAAATGATGGTCAACCAGTGCATCATCCCAATCCAAATGACGAGGACTTAGGAGACAATGATTTGTTGGATCCTTCTAACCAAAGTCGTGCAAAGAATGTAGCCACTCCTGTGAACCATAATATGAATAGAATCATCCTTTCAAAGCAATATAAATTTGCAACATGTGCAATTTGATCATGGGGAGGATGAGGATGAGATAGATGGAGCAGGAGTAACTAGAGAAATTATTCCTCCATCTTTGGCACCTAGAGCTAAGTTCAACATCACGAGCACCATTATTCAAATACTTCATCTGAAGGGGCTATTTTATGAACTTTTGAGGAATAATCCGAATATACATTTAGTGAACTTTGTCACTATTTGCAAGTCTTTTGATAACCTAGGAGTGGGGAAGAATGCCATCCGGCTGGGCCTATTTCCATTGTATTTATTTGGGGAGGCAACATTATGGTTAATGGATTGACTCTTGATTTTATAAAAAACTGGAGGTAGTTAAAAGGAGGTTTCCTAGAAAAGTTCTTTCCGCCATCAAGGATGTTACAATTAAGGGACAAAATCAGTAATCTTAGGCAGTTCCTGACTGAAGCTCTTTGTAAGACTTGGGTGAGGTTTAAGAAGAAGTTGATACAGTGTCCTAATGACAAAATGATTGATGTACATTTGATGGAGACTCCGTATAGTGCCTTGAATTTTATTACAAAACTGATTGTCGATAATGCTGCAGGAGGAGCATTTATGGATTTCCAAAAGCTTCTAAAATGCTTGATAGGATGACCAAATAGAGTAGAACTTGGCATAATAGGGATTCTAAGGTAGCAAGCTCTACCATGTCTAGTGGAATGACTTCAAAGCAATGCCAGAGAGAGAAAGAATGTGACCAAGACATGGCCCACATGAAAACCCAGATAAATCTTCTTACCAAATATATGTTATCCAAGAAGACTGAACAGGTAAAAGATATGGGATCACAGAGCAGAGCTGATTAAGATTCAAATGAGGAGGCCAACTATATAAATAATAAAGAGGGTTTTTAAGGCATCAAGGTCGGAACTATTATGACAAAGATGGTTATGAAGATAGGAAGCAAAGAAGTTGGAAGAACAAGAATGACAAGAGTGGAGTGTATATACCTCCTAGAAAATAGGATAATGCGTCTACCAGTTCCAGCAAAATATCCATGGAGGATATGATAGAGAAGCTATTAAAAGGAGTTGAGACAACAAATACTGGGGTGACAAAGATGAAAAGTGACTTATCCATCATAATTCATCTAGTAAATTCGTATTCAACCTTTATCAAACAGTTGGAGCAGCAGATGAGCCAACTCTCAACAGTACTGAATCAGATAAAAAGCGGTACATTACCAAGTGACATAGTGCAGAATCTTCAAAATGATGGATCTTGCATGGCTATTACCACTCGAAGTGGTGAAGTATTACCTGGCCCCTCTATGAGAAAAATTATGATTAATGATATGATTGAAGATGGTGTAGAAGATGATGAAACCCATCCAGTGGAGTCTGAGAAATTGGATAGAAATACGGGCAAATCTAATCAACAGTAGGTTGATAAGTTAGAAAAAAAAAGGGAACAGAAAAAGAGGCAGTGGTGATTACTCTCCCAAAACCACTGCCTCCCTTTCCCCATCGATTGAAAATGAAGGTGAATAACATAAAGTTTAGTAAATTTATGGCAATGTTGAAGCAACTAATAGTTAATGTACCCATGGTTGAGTCATTGGAGCAGATGCCCAGATATGCTAAATTTATGAAAGACCTTATGACGAAGAAGAGTACAGTGAGTTAAGAACTAATGGATAATACTCACTATTAGAGTGCCCTTTCAACAAGGTCCTTGATGCAAAAGAAGGCAGACCTAGGAGTATTCACTATCCCTTTCACTATCGGGTCTATTGATTTTGCTAAGGCGTTATGCAATTTGGGATAAAGTATGAACTTGATGTCCCTTGTTGTGCATAAAAAATTAGGTTTAGGATATTCGATGCCTACAAATATATGATTAGTGATGGCAGATAGGCCGGTAGAGTGGCCAGTGGGGATATTGTATAACGTGCGTTAAAAATGGCCAGCTTTATATTTCCTACAGATTTTGTCATTTTAGATTGCGAGGTGGATTTTGAGGTTCCCATATCTTTGGCAGACCTTTCCTCGCAACTGGAAGTGTGCTTATTGATTTGTGGGCTAATGAGATATTATTCAGGCTTAATGATGAGGTAGTTTATTTTGATGTGTGTCAGCCTATGAAGTAACCAAAAGAGATGAGTGTATTCTCTATTATTGATGTTTATTATGAGGATGAGAGAGAAAAGTTGATAGATGAGAAGTTTGTTATTGAACCTTTAGCTAGAGTCATACTGAACTTTGATAGCGAGGGTATTGAAGAATATAAAGAAATAGTCTATGCTATGAAGGGAATGGGATCGTATTCATAAGCTCCCAAGAAGCTGGATTTGGACTTGAAAAATTAGCCAACACCACTTTCTAAGCCATCTATCGAAGAGACACCGGTGTTAAAGTTGAAGGAGTTGCCAAGACATTTACGGTATGTGTTTATAGGAAGTAGAAACACTTTACCTATGATTATTGTTGTGGATTTGGGTGAGCACCAGGTTAAGGCACTTATCTCTATGATTAGAAGATATAAAAGGGCTATTGGTTGGACTATTGCCAATATCATTAGTATTCCTCCTTGTATTTGCTCTCATAAGATTCAACTTAAGGAGGATTTCAGCCTAACCATTGGGCACCAATGTTGCCTTAATCCACCAGTGCAAGAAGTAGTTAAGAAGGAGATTATTAAATGGCTTGATGCAGGAGTTGTATATCTCATGTCAGATAGTAAATGGGTAAGCCCCATCTAATGTGGGCCCAAGAAATGGAGAAAGACTGTAGTGGAAAATGAAAAGAATAAGTTGATTACACTCAGGCTGGTTATAGGGTGGAGCTCAACTTATGGACTCTGAAGGATTACTTCTCGATGCCTTTTATGGATCAAATGCTTGATTGGTTGGCGGGAGGAAGTTGGTATTATTTCCTTGATGGTTATTCGGATGAAAACCAGATTTCTATTGCTCCAGTGGATCAGGAGAAAATGACTTTCACTTTTCAAGAAGATGTTGTTTGGTTTATATAATGCACCTACTACTTTTCAATTGAGCATGATGTCTATCTTTTCCAATATGGTGGAGGACACCTTGGAGGTGTTCATAGATGACTTCTCAGTGGTAGGTGATTCTTTTGAGTTGTGTCTTGTCAATCTGAGTAGAGCATTCAATGATGTGAGGAGTTCAATTTGGTGTTAAACTGGGAGAAATGCCACTTTATGGTGAAAGAGGGCATTGTCCTTGGTCACAAAATATCAGCTAAGGGAATCAAAGTTGACGTATCCAAAATTAAAGTTATTGAGAAACTACCACCCCAATCTCAGTAAAGGAAGTGCAGAGTTTCCTTGGTCATGCAGGCTTCTATCAAAGATTTATAAAAGACTTTTCCAAAATTACAAACCCAATGTGCAAACTTTTGGAGAAGGAGACCAAGTTAATATTTGATGATGAGTGCAAGAAGGCATTTAATTGCCTTAAGGAGAAGCTAGTTGCTGCACCAATCATTATTGCTCCAGATTGGTCAAAACCATTCAAAATCATGTGTGACGTAAGTGGAGTAGTGCTTGGGGATGTGCTTGTCAAAAAGAAAGATAAACTATTTTATCCCACTTACTATGCAAGCAAGGCATTAAATGGGGCCCAAAAGAATTATACTGTGAATGAGCAGGAACTTTTTGCGGTGGTTTATCATTTGGGAAGTTTCATACTTATTTAATGGGGACTAAAGTGGTAGTACATAAAGACCATGTGGCTTTGAGGTATTTGATAGAAAAGAAGGATGCAAAGCCAAGGTTAATCAGATGGGTTCTGCTACTTCAAGAGTTTGACTTTAAAGTCAAATATTAAAAATAATGCAAAAATCAAGTTGCAAATCACCTATCTAGACTTAAGGGAGATCAAGCAGTCAAGGATGAGCTCAAAATTGATGATACATTTTTGGATGAGAAAATCTTGGTTGTTGTGCTCGAATGAGTACCTTGGTATGCAGACTTTGCAAATTATATGGTGAGTGAGATTATCTCGGAGAATCTTTCCTTTCACCAAAGAAAGAAGTTTCTTCATGATGTTATGCAATACTTCTGGGATGAGCCTTATTTATTTCAGAGGTGTGCGGATAATATTATTAGGCAGTGTATCCCAGAGTTAGACATGTTGGGTATTCTTCAAGCTTATCACTCTTCTCCAGTCGGAGGTCACCATGCAGGCGACCGTACTATAAAAAAGGTATTGCAAAGTGGCTAATATTGGCATTTCATGAGGAAATGTGATCAATGCCAGAGACAAGGATCAATATCAAAGCACTATGAGATGCCCATGGTGAAGATGTTGGAAGTTAAACTATTTGACGTCTGGCCCATCGATTTTATGAGGCCGTTTGTGAGATCCTATGGACTAAAATATATCTTGGTAGTTCTGGACTATGTGTCAAAATAGGTTGAAGCAGTTTCTTTGGATGATAACGAAGGAAAGAAAGTGGTGGCTTTTCTTAAAAGGAATATCTTCTCTCATTTTGGGGTGCCAAGGACTATCATTAGCAATGTGGGGTCCCAATTCTACAACAAAACATTCTGGAAGGCTTTGATGAAATACAGTGTGAAGCAACATAAGGTTGCTACTCCATATCATCCATAAACCATTGGGCAAGTGAATGTTTTAAATTGGGAGATAAAAGCAATTTTAGCTAAAATGGTGAATGCGATCCAAAAAGATTAGTCTCGAAAGCTCGATGATGCCTTGTGGGAATATCAAACTACTTTCAAGACACCTATTAGGATGTCACCATACCAGCTAGTCTACGGTAAAGCATGACACCTTCCAATCAAATTAGAGCACAAGGCCTTGTGGGCTCTTAAATGGCTAAACATGAAAAGGAAAGAAGAAGCCGAATAAAGATTGGGACAACTAAATGAAATGGATGAATTCTATCTTAGAGCCTACGAAAGAGCAGATTTGTACAAAGAAAGAAAGAAGAATTACCATGACCAAAGAATAGATAAGAGAGATTTTAAAGCTGGTGATTGGGTGTTGTTGTTCAACTCTCGACTTAAACTTTTTCCAGGAAAAATTAAAGTCAAGATGGTCTGGGCCGTTCAAAGTAAGTGAAGTTTTTCAATCAGGTGTGGTATAACTAGAAGGTAAAGATAAAAGTATGTTCAAATTTAACGGTCAAAGAGTCAAGATCTATACTAGTACAACGGATGATGCAAAGCTAGTATCCACTTTGTATCTCAATAAAGTCTGAGTAGTCGAGATAACTAAGTCATGCTGCGACAGTAAATCAGGCGCTATTGGGAGGTAACCCAAATTTTTATGTTGTAAGTTTGTTTTTTGTTCTTAAAATAGTGATTATAATGAGTTGTGTAGGTATGCAAGGGTTAATACGAAATCAATGCAATCAGCAAAGTGGAACTGATAACCAAGGCTGATGGCTTATAATCCAGTTGATGATGCATCACTTGATGTCGTCGACTTGAGAAAAAAATGGGCATCAGTCTGGATAAAGATGATGACCAGATCTGATAGGTCATCACACTCGTGATAAGGTGTCAAGTGAGGTCGTCAGTTAAGCCAATGGTAAGGTATAATCTGGATAGAGTTGATGACCAAGACAGATAAGCTATCACACTTGTGATAAGCTGTCACGCCTGGTCGTCAGATGACCTAAAATGGGGCATCATTCTGCCTTAAGGCGATGATGAAATATGATGGGCTATCAACTTTGTGATAAGCCATCACGTAGTTTTGGGCCCAGAGAAGACATCCTGACCCGACCCACATCCTTTAACCTTAAGCTTGTCACCTTCCAAACCCTATTTTCTTTAAGTTATTTTCTTTCCATTATAAGTTGTTATCTTTATTTGCTCTTTATTTATTACTTAGTAGATAATTATAAAAAAAATCAAATAAGCTTTGCAATTTTATTCACCTCGCCTTGCCCCTTGGTTTCCTTTTCAAAAGCCAAAATTCTACTTTCTTTGCATCTTCTCTAAACCAATTGAAAAAGGGTGCGAAAATTCTTCTTCTTCTTCTCTTAGGAACCTGCCGCGCTCACTTGTTCTTTTCTAAGAAATTTGAAAACCCTCACAAGGGAAGCCTGCAGTTAGAGTTGAATAAGAGGTATGGTTCAAGCTTGAATTTTTTTCTTTGGTAAGCAATGATAATTGTCCAATAATGTAAATTTTATGGGTTTTGAAGTGTTAATGACCAACTTTAAGTAATGCATTGTGAATTGATTACTTAAGACCAATTACATATCGCATCACTAAATGTGTTCATGAATAAATTCTTGTTAAAAGTTGAAAAATGTACCATTATTGGGTAAAAATCTTCTGAACTTTAGCTTTTTAAGATTATTGAGTTGAATTGGGGTATGGGTTCTTGTTGAAACTGAAAACTAGGGCTACCTATTCTGAATTGAGCAATAAAGTTTGAAATTTCAGCCCAACAATCGAAGTTTACATGTTGGGATTCATGATGTTGAATGATAACTATGTTGAAAAGTTTTCAAAGAAAGAAAAATGGGTTGAAGATTCTATTATGGGCTAATGACCTAGCTAACGATCTATCACAAAATTGATGGCATATCAAACCAAGTCATCAGTTGTTGTTTAAATTGGTCACATTCTTCCTAAGGCTGACAACTTGGCTGATGGGCTATCACATAAGTGACTACTTACGAGACCAAGTCATCAGTTATTATTTAAATTGGTCATATTTTGTCTTAAGCTGACGACTTGGCTGGCGGGCTATCACTTAATTGATGGATTATCAGACCAAGTTGTCACACCCTTGCACAATGGCAGCGATAAAACCCTTTCAAGGGTAGCATTGAAATTGATTGGTTTTTTATTGATTATTTTCTCTTGAGTATTAAGTGTTTATTTCTTTTTGGCCTTGCTGCAGAATTGATCATACCTCCAAAAGGAAAAACAAAGAAAGTTGCTAAGAAGGTGACCAAGGGGAACGTTAATCGAACACTCCTCAATGAATTCGAAAGTGAAGAAAAGGTACCACAACTGCAGAGATGCAACAAAAGACAGGGTCTAAAAATAGCAGAACCTCTTCCACAACTTGAGGAAGAGGTGGTTAAAGAAGTTGAGACTGAGGAGGAAAACACCTCTCTATCTGACCATACATCTTTATAGCATCCCAACTCTGAGAAACCTTCAGCAGAACATCCTTCTTATGAACACCCAACTGGTAAAAACTCTCATATAAGGGGAGATGTGATTAAATGCAAGAATCATGGTGTTTGAGAATGCGTTAGATGGCAGGTTCATGGGGAAAACACAATCTACCATGGCGGAATGACAAGAACAAAAAGAATAATAAGTATTAAGCGGCCAACATGTGAAGAGATGAAGATCATCACTACTGGGTTGAAAATATACCCCTAGATGGAGAGATAATTTAAAGACTATGATTTGGGATGGTCCATGAAGGGGGGTGAATCATTCTGCCCCACATTAGTCTGGGAGTCTTATACAAATTACCAGGCTACACTGGAGAATATGTGTAAGAAAGGAAAGAAAGATATAGACATGCCAAATATGGATAAGATCCTAGTGAGGATAGTGAAGGTAGATCTCTTGGACAGCATGATAAATAGTTTTCTCCATGTTCCAAACTTCACCCCTTCAACCACTTCTCCAAATCTCTACTGTAGGATGAAGAAAAGGGTAAAAAAACATCTGTGGTTGGAAAACATTATAGGTGAGGAAGAGTCGGACTGGTTGACAAATAAAAATAAAATGATTTTTAAAGCCTCATTGACTTAGGAAGCAAGATTTTAGTGGGGCATAGTACGCTCTAGATTGATGCCAAAAGATTGAAACAATATCATTAGTGATGATAGGGAAGACTTGGTGAAAAGTTTGTTGTCTAAGATCCCTTTGAACTTTGGGGAAATTATTAGGGATGAAATGAAGATTCAGGCAACAAGACCCGACACTGCATATCCCTTTCTTTGTTTAGTCATGAAGTTGTGTGGGGCTGCTAATGTACCTCAGATTTCAGGTGTAGATCAAGAGATTGCTTCTTGGAAAACTCACAACCCTATAAAGAATGATGAAAATCATCCTAGTTTAGTGTTAGGAAAAGGACCAGGGGTTGAAAATAATCCAGTCAGGACTGATGAAGTATAAATGGCTGCTACTGATACTAGTCCAATTCCAAATGTGAAAGTGTCAATTATCGAAGCTATACAAGCCGCATCTTCTACAAAGGCAACTTCAGTGCATGAGAGCGAAGAGAACCCCTTAGTTGCACCACCGGTTTCAGAGTATGCCTTTACTCTTCTTAATTTTAGAAAAATAGTGGCGCAAGGAAAGAGGTTTGAGGCATAGTTGAAGTTCTTTGCTAACCAATTTGAATCTACTATGGACAAAAGAATTAAAGTAGAAATTAAACCCTTCCAAACATTGCATAAACGTGTTGATGAGTTGGAAAACCATCTTAATGCAAGATTAAGTGAGATGTCAGCCTCGGATCTTGCAGATTTCAAAGCCACTTTGGGTAAGGTGAAAGTTGATATTGTGGAACTATAGCATCACCAAATTGTGTTACCTTCAGACCCTACTTCTGAAGAATCTGAAAATGAAGGACCATTGTTTAACATTACTGGAAAACCAGTAAAGAAAAGAAATGAAAAAAAAAGAAAAGAGCGATAAAAAATATAAAAGCAAGAGAAAAGGGACTGATAGTAATAAATAAAAAAAGCAGAGAAGACAGAAAAGTAAAAGGCAGACAAAGAAAAGATAAAAAAGGCAATTCAAATATCGAAAGTGTAGGGTGAGCCTATGGAGGAAGCATTAAGAGTGAGAGCTATGGGAGCCTCAACGAGTAGGCCTCCATTGAATGTTGGTGAGAATTTTGGGGATTTTTTCTCTCTGCCAAACACTGTTGTAGATATGTTAGCACAACCTAATGCTCCATATATGACTGCTCCAGCTAATGATGCAGCAACAGAGTCAGCACCTCATGATTTGCGTGCTTAAAGTACTGCAGGTATATCCTATCCCTTGTTATTTCAGGCTGGTAAATATCCATTGAGGGAAATCCATGTTCTTTTCTATGGGGGTAGGGGTACTTTCAACCTCATGGATATATTGTCTATGTTCTATACCCTTGAGTGTTACTTAGTAAACCAACATGTTTAGGTTTGTTGTTTGGGTTACGTATTTTTGTCTTGTTGTTTTGTTTCATGATGTTTGTGATTAACTAGGAGACAAATAGGTATGAACGATAGTTGAGATAAATGAGAAATACCTCACTAAGTGTGTAGTTTGCAACTGTGTGATATGTATCTATATGTGACCACTGTGAATCTTTTTATGGCATTAGTGTTAGGGACGCAATAATTATTGCTAACAATTACATAAACCAAATAGGTAGCAATTTTTGATGTAAATTTATGCCAAGTGTGTGTGAGATATTACCAAGTACCCTCTATGTGATAAATTCAAAACTTGCCCAGTTAATCTTACTGAGATTGTAAGATAGTAGTTAGAAAAGGATCATAGGCCGTTTTGATATTAGTCCACTTTTAGCCTAAATAACCTTCCATGTGTGAATAATACCCCTTGATCCCGATTTTGAGCCTGTATGCCTATTTTTTTTGTTAAACCTATCACCTTCCCATTTGTATCACAATGAACCTATTTTTGGCCCTAGTCCTCCTTGGATATTGTGCACTTCGACTTAGGAAAATAGCCTAAGTTGAGGGTGGCTATCATAAGGGTGCGTGATGTAAAGTGAGTATGAAGAAGGGTAAAATAAGGGAAAAGAACGCAAGACTAAGTGCGGTAGAAAAAGAATAAGAAAAGAAAAGTTGTCAAAAAGGAAAAATAAAAGACTAAAAAACTGCAGCCAACCTGAGTATGTTTTCATAAAGAAAGGGAGAAATAATGTAAAGGTTAATAAATGAAACACCAAAAATAATGTAGTTCTAAGGAGTCTTATTTACTTTAAATATCCTTGTGTATCATACCATCCCCAAGCCTACACTACAAAGCTGAAGAAAAGTCCTATAGCAATCCTAACTTAACTGTCTGAAAGACTCTGTAATGAAAATAGGGGAAAGCTTATGGTATTTGGTATACATTTTTTGGAACTTCATTCTGATAAAGAGTGTTTCTTGGTCATCCCCACACTGACTGACTTGATTTCATATATGATTAAGGAGGGACTTCTTTGTTGTAAGGGCACATGAGTTATATTGCTAGCTGTTTCCTTATTTAGGGGAGTGTAATTTGTATATATGTGTGGTTATTTGTGGATAATGAGATGCCATATCTTGATTGCTTTGTGTCACGTTGTTGTTCTTCATTAACACACATAGTTGAGTTTAAAGTGATTGAACTTGGAGAGGGTAAGGTCGTCGAGCAAAAATTAATGATTAACTGTCATAGGTACCTTACATTCTCTTGGTTAAGAATTGTAGTATTGTACTATGTTAGTTTCTGGAGGACAAGCAACTGTTTTAAGTTGAGGTTGTTGATGTGTAAGCTTCGTGCTAGCACATTTAAGGCCTTTAACTTGGAATAATTATAAATTCCTAAGTAACTTTGTCATTTTTTATTATATTCTCAGTGATATTGCAGGGAAGTCAAGATGCAAGAAAACCTATGTAAACTATGTCAGGAAGGATGAATTTTGAGAAAGTAGATATGAAGATTACAATTGACGACTTATCTAATAAGTCATCGACTTTGAGATAAGCCATCAGAGAAGTCGTCAGCAGAAGACAGTATGTGGGAGTTGAAGTGAAGAATTGATGACTTAACCTGACAAAGTCGTCACCTGTAAGAAGCAAACATGGATTCGAAAGAGGAGTTGACGACTTGGTCTAATAAGTCATCAACTCCCTGATAAGCCGTCAGATGATGTCGTCAGCTATGCACAAAAAAATTAGGATTTGAAATTTGACTCGTAAATTAGCTTGAGTATTTAAGGGAAAGTTTTAGGTTTTGATCAATGTCTTGAAACTTACATAAAACATTAGCTTTTAAATAGTGTTCTTTGTATTTTTTCAAATTAAGGTTTTGGGATTATTATTGTGGTTTTGAGAATTCTCTTGTGATTTAGAATGAGAAACAATCATATATCTTCATAGTTTGTAAGTTAACAACTATAGAATTATGAATTCATTTATGTTCTTGATTTTTATATCACGAGTAGCTAATATTCTTAACTTGAGTTGTGGGATCTATGAGTATGGTCTTGTAAAGTGATTAGTTGGTTAAAATTCTCAAGGCATTACAAACTTCTTGATAATT
Source organism: Capsicum baccatum var. pendulum (assembly GCA_030864225.1). NCBI lineage: Eukaryota > Viridiplantae > Streptophyta > Magnoliopsida > Solanales > Solanaceae > Capsicum > Capsicum baccatum. The sequence continues at coordinate 103,052,130 of CM061556.1, forward strand.
CTTATGTTTTGCATGTTGTCTATTGGTTGCAAACAAAAGACTAGGCCTAATTATTGATTTGCTTGAAGTAAGAGATCAATCTACTAGGAGGTGAATTATCAACGGGGATTTGAAAGTGTTAAACTTTCATTTAATGGTTAACACTGTAACAAATTTAATTAACTTGACATAAAATCTAGTTAAGTATATGGATTTCCTAAGTTCGAAAGAATTAGGTAATTAAATGTCTAAATAGGTCGAGAGACATTTTGATAGTGCTTTGATACTGATAGTCTGTTGTTCCTACATGTCATAAGAATCTTGAGCCATTATTATTGTATATCAAGTACCAATACTCATAGTGAACACAACTCTGGTTTTCCCATAACACTGATTTGAAACATTGAAATACTAGTTGCAAATTGTTGAATTTAAGTGAACAATAACTTTTGTTTAATATCTTAAACCCCCATTTATATGAAGCTATTGAATATTAGTTGGTTGAATCACAAATAACTTAAATTAATGATATATTCCCTTTGGGATTCAACCCCAACCTGGTTGGGTTATATAATTGACAACGGTCGCTTACTCTCTCATAAGAAAGGTGTAATTTAGGTGTATCAACTAGCTTGAGCTAGGTGTCATTCTAGATAGTATTGGTGGACGTTCTAGTTAGTATTGGTGGATTCTAAGGTATTCAATGAGTTACTTATAATTTGAATGTGCAATATTATATGTAAAAACTTGTTTAGAGTGTCTAACATTCAATTAAAATTAGCCAAGAATCAACAACTGATTAAAGCATAAAGTGGTCAAAACTAGTGGTTAGATTGAGTTTCAAGTTCGCTATTATTGAGTTTGTGTTGTGTTGAACTCTAATGTATGGTATTTGATCATGTATTCTTGATGAGCTTGTATGGATGATATTTTGATGATATTCAAGCTGAAAATGAAGGTAAAAAAACACCACAAGGAAAGAGGAGAAGCGGTGGAACACTAAGACAAATATTAGAGCAATTGGCCAATTTCAATGTGTGTGTGCGATATGCCCGCGTCGCCCAAGCCATAGACTGATATGTAACCCGCTCATCACCCATTGGTGTGGTTCTATAGATCCTGCAATGTGCCTGGAAGTCCGTTGTACCTATGGGTGTGACACCCCTCACCTATGCTCGGCTAAAAATTACTCCAACTATAAATAGATATTATGTGTACTTTGTTGAATACTTTTTTTGACGTCTTGGAGCATTGTGAGGGGCTGCTAAATACTTTATTTAGGTTTTTTATTCTTTCGCTTTATCTTTTTAATTTATTTGACTATGTATTTCATTAGTTGGATCATGATTATGTCGATTACTAGCTAAACACCCCCTTTCCGAGGTTAAAGCCAAGATCATGACTATTATTGTTTTGGATTGACTTTGTTTGATTTGGTTATCATATTTGGTTATGTTTTTATCCCTGTTTGAACTATTTTAAGTAGTAGCTAGCCTTAGAATATACATGTTGTCGACCTTTTGATCTCGGGAGGGTAAATAGGAAGATAGAACGTGGGGATAAACAAAGTAAGGTCCTTATTCCTTTATGAAATAAGGAATTTGAATTAGCGTCTAGTAAAGGGATGTGCCTAGAAGCCTTGCTTGGTTCATATGTAGGATGATAGTTGTAATCATTTAATTTGATTATTACATCCTTTCTCAATGATGTAGTTGTAATGTCCAAGTTAAGTAGACGATTAGAGGTCGGGGGACTATGATCATGTGATAAACCCTATGAATCAACAACTGAGATAAATGATTCAACGAGTGAAGTTCAATAGCTTAGTATGATTGTTTGAAGTTCTTTAACCCTGGGCTTTGCTCTATTTATTTTCTCAAGTCTTTTATTTCACACATTGTTTACTTTATGTTTAGTTTCACAAATCTCCAAACTATTTTTTGTTACACTTGCACTAGATTTATCTAAATACTAAACTAGAATCAAATAGTTGTTGGAACAATTCTCTGTGGGATCGATACATAGTTTTATTTAAGGCCACTATATAACTTGGTAGACCACATACACTCGTGTTTGCGCTTGGGCGCTGTCAAGTTTTTAGCGCCGTTATTGGGTAATTGTAATACGGCAACTATTTTTGCTTTAGTTTTAATTTTTAGATTTCCTTACTACTTTATACTTGGTCTTGTTTTTGTATTTTCAGGAAATAGGTTTATGGGTATTAAGCTAGTAAGGGATAGGAAATCGGTTGTGCCCACCCCTTAACCCAAGCAACACTTCCATTAGTAAAGGATAGAAGCAATCCTTCTTCCCTGTATTCCACAAATAGAAAAAGATCAAGACCATACAACTCTCATGGCTAAAGAATAAGCAGCCCGCAGGATAGTTTGTGAAGTAGAAATCCCACTTCCGACAAATTTGACCTCTCCTTTTATGAAACCAGCTGCTGGAGGTAATTTTGAGCTCAAACAGAATTTGGTGCAGCTTTTGGTCAGCAGTAGACAGTTTTTTGGGCTTTCATATAAAGATCCACAAGTCCACTTGCTAAACTTTTTGGAGATCAGTAACACATACATCCCTACGGGTTTGTCAACTAATTATGTGAGGATGACACTATTCCTCCTTTCACTTTTGGGGTAAGAGAAGAAGTGGTTGAATGCTGAGCCGACAAATTCAATAACAACATAGGATGACTTATCATAGAAATTCCTCATCTAATTCTTTCTATTTGGCAATACTGCAAGACTTAGCAGTAAGATTGTAGGCTTCAAATAGAAGCAAGACGAGAATTTATATCGTGCTTGGGAGTGGTTCAGAGCTCTTCTTCGGGAATGTCCACATCATCAACATTCCAATAAGGTATTATATCATACTTTTGTAGAGGCACTTGACCATAATATAAAATTTTTGCTAGATCTAGTTGTAGGTGGTCAAGCTTTGAAGCTATGTATAATGAGTTGTATACTTTGTTGAACCGCATTGCTCAAGGGAATCTGGAGTGGCATTCAAACTCAAGGAATGCTACAAAGAAGATTGTAGTTGTGCTAGAGGTAGACCAATTTACTGCTATATCTGCCCAAATTTTTGCATTACAAAATTAGATAAGCAACATAATGTTGGGAGTCACACGGCCTTCAGCCATAGTTAATGCAATTTAACAAGTTTTAGATTGGTGTGAAGTTTATGATAATAGTGGCCATTTGGTAGTGATGTGTGTTGTAAATATTGAGTTCGTAATGTATATGGTCAATGCTCAAAGGGATAATTACGGGAATGCTTACAATCTAAAGGGGCATACTCAACAACTAAATCAGCCATTGAATGCCCAACAATAGCAATTTTAGCAACCATAGGTTCAAGGGAATCAGGCAATAAATAGAATTATGGAAGGTATGTTGAAATAGGTGTTAGCTTATCAAACACAATTGGCAGCGGATATAAAGAGTTAGTAGGATGATACGAAGACTTAGCAGGCGACTACAAGGAACTTGGAGTTACAGTTAGAATAACTACTATAGGCACTAAATACTAGGCCTCAAGTTAGATTTTCCTAGTGATACTAAACCTCCTAAAAAATTCATGACAATCACTTTGAGAAGTGGTAAAGATCTTAATGAAGAACCTCTAAAGGGAACTAAGAAGGTAGATGTAGAGAAGGTTGCTAAATAGGTAAATAACTAAGTTGCTGAAAATTTAAGAAAGTGTGAGTACTCAAAAAAGAAAGTTGTTGAATAAGTGAAGGAGGGACCACCACTACCTTTCCCACTAAAGTATATAAAAGTGAAGGATAATGTGTGCTTCAAGATATTCTTTGACGCATTTAGAGAGCTTCACATTAAATTACCTCTTTTAGATGTCTTGCAGGGAATGACCAAGTATGCTAACTACTTGATGGATGTGGTCGCTAGAAAAATTAAGTTGAAGGATGCTGAGACAGTAGCACTCATTGAGGAGTGTAGCTTTATGGTGACTCAAAATATGCCTAAAAATCTTAAGGACCTTGGGAATTTCACTATCCTTATTCAAATTGGCAGCAGCAAGGTGGTTCATGCACTTAGTGATTTCAGGTCAAGTATCAACTTTATTCCCCTCTCTTTTTTCAATACTTTGGGCTTGGGAAAGCCTAGACCAAGCTTGGTGCTATTGCAGCTGGAAAACGGGACCATAACCCTTCCTAAAGGAGTCATAAAGGATGTTCTCATAAAGGTTGGTAAGTTTATTGTTCGTGCTGACTTTATTGTTTTAGATTTTCACGTAGATAAGTAGGTTTTGATTATCTTGGGATGTCCATTCTTAGCAATAGAAGGAAATTTGATAGATGTGATAGAAGGAACGCTCATAATTAGGTTGGAAAATGAAGAGGCGGTTTTCAATGTGTAGAAATTGCTTAACACACTGTCCCACTACAAAAACTTGTGCATGATTACTGTGATTGAAAGAGCTAAGTGTAAGGTAATGTAGATGGTTCTACAAAATACCGCTTTGGACTTCCTCATTGAGCAGCCCAAGCAATAACTACCTAACCCCGACATGATGTAGATTGATGAGCCTGAAAAGGCTATTTGTGAAAAAGTTATTAACCTTAAGAGTTCACACTCAAGAGGTCAAAAATTAAAAAGAAGATGGCCTCCAAGTGTGAGAAAAAGGATGAAGGAATATAGATGAGTCGTAGTTGGGTCAACTGTGATACTAAATCAGACGTTGCTTGGGAGGCAACCCAAGTTAAGTAGGTATGCTTTATTTTTAGTAGTTCTAGCTTTTAATTTACGTAGTTTTGTTTTTATTTAATCCCAGGTTGATGTAAATTTTGAGTACCGAAAAACCTGAGCTAAGGAGCATGGCAAAGACTAAGTGTGGGGTCCGCAGACCACTTTGATGTGTAAAGATGCTACTAGTTAGGCCTAGAGGCCTCAGGAGTATTTCTATCTCTACTTTTAAAGTATACTTTGGGGACAAAGTGGAGTTTTTAGTATGGGTTAGGGAAATTCCCATTTTTAGGGTAATTTTAGAAAAATGTATGTTAGGAATAAGTGGGATGTTCTTGTTGGTGCTATAATCGATTATATAATGCAAGTGTTTTTTTATAAAGATCATGTTGATTGTGTGAATTACTACTCTTGAGACTCCTAGGATCATGATTATGACTCTTGTACTTGTTGGCTTAATGATTGAATATATGTGATTGTGTGATTAAAATTCTATGATAATCCTACTTGAGTTGAGCATGTCCCATATATGTGTAAGGTGTTTATTCTTTTAATGTTGCATTTGATGCTAGAATTTTCCTAGTGTATGTACAAAGAGAAAATAAGAGTTTTGGTTTAGGAGATGATATAGGTATTTCTTTGATAGCTAAGTTTATACCTTCTTTTTACCTACCCTTGTGCATAATCCTAGTTAGCCTCATTGAGACTTTAGCTTATTTCTTGGAAACCTCATATGTAGCCTAATCCCTTTTTTAATTTACCTTAATTTGATCCAAATCTCCTAAGCGCTTTAGTGTACACTTAATTGAGTGAGGATTTGAAAATTCAAGTAGGAGAAAGGTAAAAGTGAAGCATATAAGTAATAGCTATTGGTGTTCAAAAAAATGACATATGTTGTGGTTGGAGTTGAGTAATGTAAAGAATAAAAAAATAGTTCAAATTGAATAAGTTGTGTACATAGAGCACTCCCACCATAGTATATGTAAGTGAGCTTAATGAGATGGGAAAAAGTAAAGAATGGGATAGAAATATGGGGTGTAAAGTTGTTATTAAAAGTGTGTTGAATGACATATGTGATGTATTAAGTCTCTTAGGAAAGATAGTCACTATTACCAGCCAGATTAGTTCCTAACCGTCCCTTAGCCTACATTACAACTATTAAAGATCTATTTGATCCCAAACTTCATCATTATGATATTATGGGAGTACTACAATAAGGGCAAGCCTATGGTTCATTATGTGTAATTTGTGAATTCCTTGTGAGAGTCAGCGTAACTTGATTCTTGTACCCATTGTGTTATGAATTACATTTATGTGTGTGTTTGTGGGAAACTCTCTTATTGTGAGGGTACATGTTTGATGAATATGGGTGAGATGTATGATTTTTTTTATTGATCATTGAGCATGAGTTTGCCAATTTAATGAGTCAGTTTTTAGGCTAGGATGTTTTGGAGTAGTATTCTTGAACTTTCAATTGTGTACATAGCATACTTAGAGTAGAAACTTGCATTCTGTGTAGTCGTTGTAATACTAGCTTGAGTGTCTTCCATGTAATATATGTGTAGAGTCTCCTCAGCTTATGATTCTTAGAGTAATGAGTAGTTCCAGGACAAACAAGGCTTTAAGTGTGGGGTGGTGATCTTGGGTGTATTTATGCACTTTAGCGTTGTTATCGTAGCTTATTTAGCCTAGTTTTGAGAACGATTCATGTGCTTAATGAGTGAATTATGATATAAATAAGAATGTATATTATTTCAATGTGTAAAAGTGTTTTCAAACAAGTTTGTGTTTAATTGAGTCACTTAAAGTTTAGACGAGAAAACTAGTGTTACTAGCTTGAACTACATGTCGTTCTAGTTAGTCTCGGTGGAATTTAGGGTGTTAAATGATTTCCTTATGGTTTGACTGTGTAATATTATGTGGAAAAACTTTTTTAGAGTGTGTAACATTCAATTAAAATGATCCAAGAGTTAATAATTTATCAAAGCATAAAGTGGTCGAGACTAGTGCTTAGATTGAGTTTCTAGTTCGCTATTGTTGAGGTTATATTGTGTTGAGATCTAATGTGTGGTGTTTAATCATGTATGATTCTATATTAGTTTACGTGGATGATCTTTTGATGATATAAAATCTTAAAACCAAGGAAAAAAAAGAGCACAAGGCAAGAGGAGAAGCGGTGAAACACTTGGACAAATATTGGAGCAATTGGCCAATTCTAGTTTGTGCATGTGATATACATTCATTGCCCCAGCCATAACCTTCTATGGATCCCACATAGCACCCATTGGATTGGTTCTCTAGATCCCATGATTCTACAGGATGTCCGGTGCACCCATGGGTGCGACGCCCCCTCACCTATACTCGACCAAAAATCACTCCAACTATAAATAGATCTTATGCACACTTTGCTGAATACTTTTTTTGACATTTTGGAGCATTTTCAGGGGCATCTAAACACTCTATTTAGGTTTTTTATTCTTTCACTTTATCGTTTTAATTAATTTGATTATTTATTTCTTTAGTTGGATCATAATTATGTCGATTAGTGGCTAAACGACCCCTTTCCGAGGTTAAAGCCAAGATTATGATTACGATCGTCGTGAATTGATTTTATTTGATTTTCTTATCATATTTGGGTGTTTGTTTTTCCTTGTTTGAACTATTTTAAGGAGTAGATAACCTTAGAATACGCATATTTTTATCTTTTTTATCTTGGGGAGGGGGGAATAAGAAGATACAACGTGGGGATAAATAAAGTAAGGTTCTTATTCCCTTATGAAGTAAGGAATTTGAATTAGCATCTAGGAGAGGAATGTGCCTAGAAGCCTTGTTTGGTTCACATGTAGGATGATAACTTTAAACACTTAATTTGATTGTTACATCCCCTCTCATTGATGTACAATGTCATAGTTAGGTAGACAATTAGAGGTCGGGAGACCATGATCATGCATAAACAAATTAATATCTGATATAAGTAATTTAATGAATGAAGTTCAATAACATAGTATGATTGTTCGGAGTGTTTTATCTCTGGGCTTTGCTCTATTTATTGTCTCAAGTCTTTTACGTCATGCATTGTTTTCTTTACGTTTAGTTTTACAAAACACCAAACTATTTTTGGTTACACTTGTACTAGATTAATCTAAATAGTAAACGAGAATCAAATAGTTGTTGGAACATCTCTGTGGGATCAATACTTGGCTTTCTTTAAGGCCAATATATTAATCGGCAGACCACGTACACTTGTATGTGAGCTTGGGCGCTGTCACATAACAAGGTATATTAGGTCTTTTCGATGGGGTATTTAAATCGAACTACAGTTTTCTTGCATGGTTTATGTTGCTTAAGAGAATCTCCCACAAAAAGACAAGAATTTAACTAAGTATACAATGGCTTATTGCACTATGATTTTCTTGTATCAACATCAGGCTAGTTCTCATTATGTTTTTTAGTTTACTTCATGTTTAATAGTCATTTATACTCTTTTGCATGCCTATGTCTTATGCATAATATCTAAACTGGTATAATTGGTTCACGACACAGGTATTAATATTTCATTATCATGTTTGCTCTTACTATGCTTTATTCATTCATGTAGAATTTTGAACCATTTATACTTATCGACATGTGTTCAACTCTATGCATGATTTATTACTTCAGCTTTACTTATGCATCGCATATGCATTCCCCAGTGATCAGTACATTCTATCATACTGAACACATATATGTCTGTGTGGCTACATTTTTTCATAATGTAAATATCATTTTTAGCTCACTAAATCATGGACAGACAGTCATATCTTTCCGCCAGCATATGATAGGTTCTCCTTATTTGAGGACTCAGGTTAGTTATTAGATTTAGTATTTTAGATTTATTTGTATGTATTGATTAGGGATAGCTGAGGGTAATGTCTTGGCTACCTATATTCAATATTAGTAGTGGAGTCATAGGTAGTCAGACAGAGTGGATGTATTCAGTTCGAGTTTTTTTTTTTGTATAATCAGTTTTGTAAACTTTTAACAATAATGATTGAATTATATTATCTCATAATCATTCTTATTCTTAGTAAGTTTAGCTCTTATACATGTTTAACAGTTGCTCATGCATTATGTTAGTACCATTAGTTAGCTTAGGATTACTCATGGTTCTAAGTACCATGTTATGTCATGGGTATAATATTAAGTCATTACAGAACCTGTGGGGAGGGACAATACCACACAATATGCTCACATAAATATATACTGAGGATCATTAACATTAAACTTGAATTAAGATGTACCTTAGATTCAAGGTGTGCTACTATTTTGTGCAAATACTAATAATGGACCGATCTGCTTAAGAAACCATCAACAGTACATAAAACATAAAAGAACATAAATGCATATGATTGAATGCATATATGCAATATGTGCACAACATCTCTTCCCCTTCTCATCCTTATTAAAATCCTAATTACTTAATCACTACAAACTTTATCATGAACATCATGATCTAAGAATAATATCACCACCATCATCAACAACATCATAAATATCACGATTACAATAATAACACCAACGTTATCATCACTTCAACTACATGACATTGAAATATATGAATATAAAATGCGATCAGTAATTATATGGATTGATCAAAAGCAATCATAATTACCATTTCACATATAAATATAAAGACATCAAATCATAGCTCCATACATGTCCTTAGGTATAGACATTAGTAACATTGTTCATCTTTTTGAAATTTTACTTATGCTCCTTCCTAAATACTTTTATTGAAATTTTCATACTCGACCTTACAAATATACAATGATTAGTCGATGACTCTTATCTACTTACCTTTTATGTTAGGTAACCAATCACTAAATTTTCCTCTTCGGTTGTTCTACCTGTCTAATTCCACAAATATGTTATCTAAAAATTCTCTTAGGCTATGATTAACCACTACCTCACATTTATCTTTTCTTAACCCTCCTTGTTATAGGACATATCTATCTAATTACATAGGGGACCTTCTATCACACACAAGCTTAATACTACTCCATTCTTATCACACCGAAACAAAACCATGCTTACGCACCACATTATTAACTTAGTTAGTCAAGATTATCATAAGTTTAAACCCATTCCATGCCACAAATATCACGTTAATGTGGTACAACAAAAGTTAACCATATTATTAGAGTCTAATTGGGTTTTTATCATTTTTTGTCCTTCAAAACATCATGCCCGAAAGGTCTAATACATGAGAACGCTGGACTTACTATCTATGTTTAATGAATCTAGCATAAGTCTAATTGCTAATCAATAAACCATAACCCACCTCATAGATGAACTATGATTATTTTGAGAAGAGAGAATTGTCTTGAGATTGCTAATTATCTTCCCAGGCTAGGTTTCAATCGGGTGTGCCTTGAAACTTTCCTCATGAACCCTGATTTCTAAAATCTCATTGTTGCCTGTTGGGAAATTTTAGTTTTCTAAGGTATTTTTTTGGAAAGGGGTGGCCTAGGGAAATAACAATATAGAGGGTTATTAAAATTTCTTTGGATTGGCAACAGTCGGGTACCACTACTGTGATTATCAGACTTTTGAAGTGTTTGAGCATATTATTTATCATAAATTATTTTTGAGGTGTGTTATACGTAACGACATTTGGGTTGTTACATTAAGATTGATGAAAACTTTTTAAAAAGGGGGGAGATGAATTGAGCAGGGACAATTGTTTGAAATTATGAGGGGGAAATGGTGTTTTCTTACACATAATCTCTAGAGTTTTACAGCAACAACGTAGCAGCGATCACAACACCTATAATTGGGTTGCAATATATCTCTTCTTCTTTGGGTCTGAGCAGTATAATTTTAGAGATGGACTCCAAACTCAAGGTGGATATTATTAGTTGTCTTAGCAAATCCTCATAGAATATTCAGGGGCTCAAATTCATTTTACAATACTCGATTTGAAAGAGTCATTTCTCTATCAAACATTGCTACAGAGAAGCTAATGCAGTTAAGAATATCCTCTCTAAATGAGGATACTATTTTAACAAAACTGGTGTCTATCAAGATATTCGAGGTCTGTATAAGAAAGGTGTTGGCTAGTATTGAATGGACTAAAGTTATGTGGCAATTCTCTGAATCAAAACAAAGAAGCTAGGTCTAGGATGATAAGTGCTAAAACAAATGATAAAACTACTAATCCATTCAGATTAAATATTTGATTAAATCAGTTTTTAGAGCTTATCTGTAAAAAAAGGAATCACTTTACTTATAAGAATGGCTTGCATTCCACTTTTTCTAGGAGCTATCATTTTAGTGTTGTTTACTAATTCATAATAAAATGATTTAAATAAAAATAAAAAAGCTTAGCCAAATACTTTTGATGAATATTCCTCTTTAAGATTGCCCTTCCTAAGGTTCAAAGTCCTAAAATGATAACAATTAAGGAAAAGGATAATTTATATTGCTTAGGTCAATAATACCTCGTGATTTCAACCCCTACCTTTAGATAGCAAGGGTCAACATTGACTAGCCTCAGGTAAGGTATCACAATAGTGAGAGTTAGACCTTGCAATTGTGATGGCCAAATATGATCTAATCTACTAGAATTATTCTTCATGATTATAGTGAGGTACCTTGCAACCACTATGAATAAATATTGGAAGCCCTAGGGTTGCAGCCACCCACCATACTTTTGCGATGAAAAGGAACTTGGTGCCCAGAACTATGCACCACCAGTGATCAAAATCCCAAAATTATTCTTAATGGACCCTCAAAATTTAATAGGGACACCAAAAAAATATACTAATAATGTTATTAGGACAATTTTGATGTTTTAGACTCAATGGAACGATCATATTTATCAAGAGAGCATTTTAAATAAGTTAATACATGAGATCTCTTTAGTAAAAAGTTAATTAATTTCTCGTCTAAATCGTCAAAAATTAATATAAGGACTCAAAATCCAAACTAACCAAGCTACTAACCCAATTGAAATTTCAAATCTAATGGAACTGAGAGAATTACTATCCATTACTTGAATCACAAAATATTGATCAATGTCAAAATAGTCAACTTGAAGGCTTCTCAAAAGCTCAAACATAGTCAAATCACTCCAATACTTCGGAACCGTGTCAACCATATCCAAAATTCAAACATAGAATATAGCAACTATAGTAAAAGGCAATACATAAAACAGAGCTAAATATCATAACAAGGGTTGTTACATTAACCACCACTAAAACACAAGTTCATCCTAAAATGTAAAAGCAAATACAGTACCTGAATTGATAAAAAGCTAGGGGTATCTACTTCGCATATCAGATTCAACCTCCCTAATAGCCTCTTCAATAAGGTTATGTCTATATTAGACTTTCACTGAATCAATATCATTAGATCTCAACTTTTTAGTATGCAAGGTGATATTTTAACTCTACAACATGGTCATTGCATTGCATTCTACCACTTGAATTCTATTTACATGTTAATATCATGTACTTAGCCTTCTTTTAGATATATTTGTATGTAGTTTTATACCATTATTATACTTTTTGAATTGTTAGGAGATATGTTTAGAGCCACCCTTGGTAACTTTTTGTATGAGGTGAGAGTGTGCTTATAGTATTTTTTAATTATTTAGTTTTATGCTTTATTCAATCTGTCTATAATACCTGCTGAGAACAAGTATACCATACCAACTACTACTTTATGTACCATTTTGGTGTTGATCCTAGTTCAAGTACAAACCTAGGAGCATGAGTTCATAATGTGTTTGGGGTTGATTCAAAGTAAGGTGAGCTCCTTGTTCGGGACTTAATTTTGGACTTCATTTATTCTTATGTCTTTACTTTATTTTTCAGATAAAAACTTACATACTTTTAGTACTCCTTATCAGTAGCACTCTTTACTCATGATATCAGATTTTGAGATTAGAGCAATATTTTGTTCAGTTTTAAGATATCACTGTTTACTTATATAATATATATATATATACACATACATATATATATACATACATACATATATGTACATATATACATATATATATACACACACAAATATATATATACATATATATATATGGGGGGAAACTTTCTTGTAAAGTCTCATATTAGATTTTATCTATTTTCTTTATGCATAATTTATTCTTGTTTGGTATTAGGCTTACCTATCTTGTTGGATTAGGATAGGTGTCATAATGAACTCACCTATTGAATCATGATTCTCGGGTCTATGAGGAACAAAATAGTCTGGTTATAAGGTTCATGGGGGTATAAGGATTATTACACCCATAATTAAAACAAAAAAGAAAATAATTGATAACGCTCAATCTACAGCTCTCGTTTGAGTGTAAAGCGGTCGTTAGCAAATATAGAACCCAACCTGGGTTGGGTGTCGATCCCACAGGGAATAGCTTGTCCAACAAGCAAGAGAAATTACTAGACTTTTAGTGCAAGTCTCGTAGGAAAGGGGGGATTGTAGTATGTAACCAAAACAAGAATGTAAGAACTGAAAATAGCAAAATAAATAGAGATTGTCACGTGTGTTGTAAACAATGAGAATTGAGGCGTTAGGGTTATGTCCACCTTCTGAGGTATACGTCTCTATTGGCTATGAGTGTGTAGAGTCTTGACATGCAATTGCTTATAGAGAATTGTAGTCGATGGTAAATCCAAGCGTCTCTCGACCTAAACAAGGACTATTTCACTTTAACTCTCTCGAGCTTAAAGCGTGTCTAACGGTACGAATTCTCCAAGAGGTTAGTCCAGTTACGGCACTAGCTTTTTAATAGGAAAGGGTGTCCTACTACCTTGACATTATCTCTTTTCTAGACAAATAACCTTTCTCTCGAACAAGTTAAATGTTAGACTGGCGTTATTCTATGCGTTCTCTTTTCTAGACAAATAACCTTTCTCTCGAACAGGTTAAATGTTAGAATGGCGTGGTCTTGTGTTTGCAACCGCAAAGAATGTAGATTTAAGATGAAGAGCGTAATGATATAAGCAATATACTTGTCTTGAACTCACAAACTCACAGCTATAGATAGTAACTCATTCGGCTTCCATAACCCCAACTAAGAGATTTAGTTACCCATGAATGCGGAGGATATCACGTTTTGCATGGTGAATGGCGTGAATAGTAGGTGTTTGGCGTGTGGTTTTGGTGATTCCGTAGCAAGTAACGATTCTCTTGTTGTGGAATTTAAGAATAGAAGAGTAGATTAGAAGTGTTTGTGGTTGAAGATGAGAGGGATGGAAGAAAATTAATTGTTGAATTAAGTGAAGAATGAATGTTTCTCTCCACTAAGGGAGGAATGTGTTGTTGAATGAATAAAAATCTCTAGCATGATAGGGTATTTATAATACTCCTATCCTACTTCCACTAAGCTAATGAAATAAATAACCAAATCCTAATAGACTAATGAAATCCTTAACCCAAATGTACTAGGGTAAGGTTACAATATCATAATCCAAGTAGAATAGCGAAATACATAACCTAATTGTACTAGGTTAATGTATCTTTGTAAAAATCCAGCTTTGTGTCTATAAGTCCCCAAAGTCTTCAGAAATACTGTTTTAGTCCTGAACAGATTTTCCATGCAGTCCCCAAAGTATTCAGAAATGCTGTTTTAGCCCGGGACAGATTTTTCATGCAGCAGATTTGGTCCTTTAGGCGTCCAGCTCCTTTCTACTTCGTTTGTGAGCTTTCTTTTGCGTCAAGTAAGCCATAAAATGCTGTATTTTGCATCATTTATACCTGAAACTTTCCTAATCATGTTTGTTAGCTCATTTACAGGAAAAAGGACTAAAAGTGCATGAAATAGATAATTAGTTCTCAAAACTAGGCTAAAATATGGGCAAAATATATTGATATAGGCGCGTAAATTCGCCTATCATCAACACCCCACACTTAGAGCTTTGTTCGTCCTCGAACAACATATCATGTCCTTCTAACATCAACTTAGGGTTTTTACAGCCACAACACAAAATATTCTTCAAGACAAGCACAACAACTATCAACAAAGGGTAGCTTTCCGATTATAAGTAGAAACAATTTAACCTCAAGCATAGACTCGTGATGGTGATCAACTCGCATGCTAACATTAAGGTGCATAGAATCATATACAACTATCCACAGCTCATCAACCATGTGTATCTCACAATATAGTACCCATAATCACTCACACATATAGCATATTTTTCAAACATGGGTATCAACATATCCTTGCTCTCACTCTCGCAAAGAATTCATATGTAGCAACTGATAACCATAGGCTTGCCCTTAATGTAGTACTCCACTAAATGTCGGAATGTTAAGATTAGGATCAAGTAGGTCTTTTGATGGTTGTAATGTAGGCTAAGGGACGGGTAGGACTATTTTGGCCAAGAATAGTGACTAGGTTCCTAAGCGCTTTAATACATCACTTTGTATCATTGACACTTTTTTCTTTCAACCTTTCTTCTTTCTTTTGTTCTACCACCCTTGTTCTCCTCTTTTGTTTTTCAATTTTAAGAACAACTCACTTTTCAGCTTTCTTTTCCTTTTTCTTTTCACAACATACCTCTTATGATAGCACTTTCTTTTTCATAATACATTCAAGCACCATTACAATTTAAAGCATCATACTCACCCAATTTCCTCTTATGTTGTCACATGACTTTTTTAATTTAAAGCACTTAGGAATTTGGATCAAATTATGGTCTTGAAAAAAAAATGGATTAGGCTTACATACAAGGTTGTCAAAGAAATAGGCTAAAGGCTCAAAAGGGTTTAACTAGGATGATGTCCATGGGTAGGTAAAACTGAAGGTAAACAAATATAGGTTGCCAAAGAAATGCCTAAATCATATCCTAACTTACACTCCTTATTTTCGCTTTGCATACATACCAGGCAAGTTCTAGCATCAGCCACAAGCATAGAATATACTATTATCTCACACACACAAGGCACATGGTCGACTTGATTGGAAGTAATATAGACTCTTGACCCAACAAGTGAAGGAATTGAATCACACAATATCACATAATGAGTCACAACTAGAGCCTAAATGTCTCAATAGTCACAATTGTAGCACATACTCTTGTTATAATCTCATGCTGCCTATCAAAATGATTTCATGCGAAGCTAGAAAAGATTTGACTCCTACAAAAACTTAAAAAAAAACAAACGAAAAAAAACAAAAAAAATGGACTAAAATAAACAAAGTAAACAAACATAGGTGCAAACAAAGAAGTATAGCATGCGATACCGCCACCCCACACTTAGTCGGGACACTGTCCTCAGTGGAAAATAAATACGAGGAACCTGGTTGGTCGGACTTATCCTCTATGTCTGGGGTCATACCCCTTGCGTTGGAATCATCATCAGAGTCGTCATCCTCAGAAGTTTCTCATAAGTATCCCACTTAATTCCAAGCGTGAGTTGAGGTATTTGCTGTGAGGAGGGTTCTCCTTGGTCCTTGTGACTTCTCTTTTTGCCCTTTAGGGAGGTAGTAGCCTTCTCCTTGCCTTGTCTCGCTTTAGGTGCCATTGTACCTGGGACTAGAAATAATGTTAATTGCAGCACAATCTCACTTGATACAATCTATATGCAAGTACTAGGGGTACCACCCCACACTTAGTTTTGTTGCACAAATCAGCGAGGTGAACGTAGTCGATTTACTCAGATTTCGTCGACATACGTTTTAGGATTGTATTCCAACAAGAAAATCAGCATTGTATCACTTATTTACAGCCATTGGACTACTTTCATGGTAGATATAGCAACACTACGACATAGGGGTTACCACATGGAATCGTTATTCTTACAACAAGCACAACCTCCTAAGTCGATAGGCACTATAATCTTATCCCGATGGCCGGGATAGTCTAACATGTAAGCATCCAAACAACACTCTTAAGCAATATTCATAGCCATATCAATTCAGAAAATATCATAACAATGCTATTGAAACCAAATTCAAGTCGGAAATAAGTCAAGAATTCCCTACGTATATGTTCACTCACATGATTATGCAACAACAATTCAAACACATGAACATCACCAACAATCTTATATGATTTAGCAATTTATAATAAGCATAGCAACGTAGTACTTACGATAAATAAATGAAGAATAAGAGAGTACTTACTTGCTTGAAGCTTGTGGAGACGGTGTTGTGAATTGGAAGAGCAAAAGAAGAAAATTTTGAGAAGATTTGGAAGGTTATGTGGCGCCTTTAGGGTGTTTTCTAATGTGGTTGTGTTGTAAAACTATGTCCCCTTTATATAGGAAGAGTATGGGTCGGGTTATGACCCATTTACAATCGGATTTGGGGACAAAATCACTACATATGCGGCGCATATCTCTTGGCATATCAATGACATATACGGCGCATTGTCCATGGCATAATGGGACATATGCGCCGCATAGTCTATGGCATTTATAGACATATGCGCCGCATAGTCTATGGCATTTGGTCTCAGTATCTCAAATGCCATAGCATAGGCGGCGCATAGTCAAAAGCATACCTAGGAATAGGCGGCGCATAGTGTATAGCACACTGGATTCCGAGTCCTTAGGCTATAGAATAGGTTGTGCATCGTTCGTGGCCTATTTTTACCAAGGCCTAGCCTTCCTCGAAGCCTATTATGACGTGAGAAAGGCTCAATTCATAGCCTTATGCATCACCATTCCTAACTTACCGACTTTACCATGCAATGCGACCAAATCGTCAATTGAAATCAATCTCCTCGTTGCATACTTCTTGCACCTATTTTTTCTCAAAACCAAATGAAAATGATTAGTACGATGGGTTGCCTCCCACCAAGCGCCTGAGTTTTGGTCGTGGCACGACTCTTATTTTTGGATTTTCATTTATCAAAAGTAAAAACAAGTACTAGAATGAAAGAAAGACAAAACGATAAAATGATAAAATGATAAAACGATGGGTTGCCTCCCATCTAGCGCCTTATTTATTGTCGTGGCTCGACGTAGTTACCTCGAGTACTCAGACTTCGTCGAGGTAAATGGTGGATCGTTTTCTGAAAGGATTTAGACGACAATGAGGCTTACCTGTGGGCATGCGATCTTCTTTAAGATGGTTCATACGTTTCCCCGGAGAGTCTCCAATTATATCATCAATAGTCCAACCCATAGCTCTCTTGTATCTCTTCAGAGCAGAGATGAGAGCCTCTACGTGCTGTTCACTTAAATCATCTGCTCTCTCCGGAAGTATATTTCTACTTTCCAAGAACACATACCTTAGATAATCGGGGAGCTCTTGTGATTCTAGCATTGGTGGCTCATTAATGAAAGTCTTCGCTGTTGGTGACGGTTGATTCTTGGGATCACAATCCGGTTGCTTAGGAGTATAAGACTCTATTTCTGTTAGAGCACCCATAAGTTCTTCATTATCCTCATGCTCAATTTTTAGTGGCGCAACAGATAATGGCTCAACAGTAGGCTGTTTCTCTATAGATAATACTTTCATATCCTCATGATGAACATCAGCTACAGATAACTCATTCATATCGCTGGGCTGCTTCATTGTTTTGCATATATCAAACCGTACCACTTCGTCATTAATTCGAAACAAAAGCTCATTATCTTTCATGTCAATAAGCACACTTCCAGTTGCAAGGAAGGGACGTCCCAAGATGATGGGAACTTCAGAATCCTCCTTACAATCCAGAATAACGAAGTCGGCAGGAAATATGAATGAAGAAACCTTCACCAACACATCATTCAAGATACCCACAGGTCGTTTTACCGACCTATCAGCCATCACGAGCCTCATATTGGTTGGTGTAGGGTCTCCCAACCCCAACTTTCTGTAGATAGATAGTGGCATCAAATTGATGCTAGCTCTCAAATCGCACAATGCCTTAGCAAAATCCAACGATCCAATTGTGCAAGGAATAGTGAAAGCTCCAGGATCTGCCTTCTTTTGAACTAGCGATCTTGTAGCGATTGCACTACAATGATGAACATTATCCGTCAAGTCATAACTTGCTGCCCGCTTCTTTGTCAAGAGATCCTTCATAAATTTTGCATACCCAGGCATTTGTTCAAGTGCCTCCACCAATGGAACATTAATGGTGAGCTGCTTTAACATATTCATGAATTTGCTGAACTTTGTGTCATCCGCCACCTTCTTCAATCTTTGGGGAAAAGGTGGTGGTGGGTATGGAAGTGTTCTCTCCACGTTTTTCTTCTCCTCTTGCTTCCGTTTTTCCACTTTTTCAGGCTGCACAGTGCTGGATGTGGCGTCCTTAACGTCAGGAGTAGTAGCTGGGGCATCTTCTCCTTTTGCGTTGTCATCTATGTCCGCAACTTCGTCAATCACTTTCTTGCCTTTTGCTGAAGTTTCCAGCGCCTTACCACTTCTGGTAGTGATGGCCATGCATGACCCATCATTCCTTGGGTTTTGCACAGTATCGCTAGGTAAGGTGCCGGCTTTTCTTTGGTTGAGTGCTGCTGAAAGTTGACTGAATTGCTGCTCTAGTTGTCTTATAGAAGTGGAATGAGAATCAACTAATTGCTTCATGGAGGCTAAATCGTCGATTACCTCCTTAACTCCCGCGCTCGTTGCTTCTACTCCTTTCAATAACCTAGCCATCATGTCTTCCATAGAATTAGATGTGGTGGTATCACGTCTACCAGGGGGAACGTACAAACCACTATTTTCATTATTTTTCTTCCAACTACCTTGGTCTTTACCTCCAGATTTATCATAATAGTTCCGACCTTGGTTTCCTTGGGCATTCCCACGGAAACCCCCCTGATTGTTCAAGTAGTTGGCCTCCTCTTCCGAATCAGATTCGTCTCTTCCTTTTGACGCAATCGCTTTCACTTTTTCAGTCTTCCCTAATAGATGCTTTGTAAGAAGATCCATTTGGGTTTTCATGTGCGCCATATCTTGATCACGTTCTTTTTCTCTTCTTCTTTGGTCTGCAGACATGCCAATAGATAAAGTGGGGCTTGCTACCTCAGAATCCCTGGTATGCCAAGCTCTACTTTGTTTCGTCATATGATCTAGCATGTTGCTTGCTTGACCAAAGGTGAGGTCCATAAAAGAACCTTCGGCTGCGTTGTCCACCACTGGTTTAGTTACTGAATTCAAGGCTCTATACAAGATCTCCATGAGGTGAACATTAGTCATGTGATGGTTTGGGCATCTCGCTAGCTTTGTCTTGAACCTCTCCCATGTTTCATGAAGAGCTTCAGAGGAAAGCTGACGAAAGTTGCTGATTTCATCTCTCAATTGAGCCCTTTTGGATGGCGGAAAGAATCTTTCGAGGAAAGCGTCTCTCAATTGCCTCCAATTTGTAATTGAATCAGGAGTCAGCCCATTCAACCATAATGTTGCCTCCCCAGACAGAGACAATGGAAATAGACGTAATCGAATAGCATTCTGACCAACACCAGGATTGTCAAAAGACTTGCATGTAGAAATAAAGTTGATGAGATGCATATTCGGATCATCGCCTGCTAGTCCACCAAATAATCCCTTGAGTTGCAATAACTGAATCATGGTGCTAGTGATGTTGAACTTGGCTCCGGGCGCTAATGGTGGTGGAATTATAGCTCCAGTGGCTCCGGCACCATCAAGATCATCATCATCATCGTCGAAAGCTGGTTGCAAAGGTTGGCGATCATATCTGTACCGAGCTTGTCGACCTCTTCTGTTGGCAGGTGTTGCCCTTTCAGCGCCATGCCTTGGGTTTATCAACTCGTCATCTCCTAAATCTTCATCGTCAGGATTTGTTGCTCGTCCAGGATTATCAATGTTTTGTTGTTGGACTTGAGCAGCGGCAAGAGCAGCTAATCTTGCTTGCTCGTGTTGAGCAGCCATCCTGTCGATTTCAGCTTGTGCTTCCATTCTTCTAATTCGTTGCGGTTCAGGATTGATTGGTAATAACGGTTGACCAGAACTTCTAGTATGGGGCATGCACTAAAAGAAAAACCTGCAATAAACAAGAACAAAAACTAAACGTAAAAGTACGAGAATCTTTGACCAAAGGGTCTAGTAATTATCACGAACTTGATTGACACTCGTATTCCCCGGCAACGGCGCCAATTTTTGATAACGCTCAATCTACAGCTCTCGTTTGAGTGTAAAGCGGTCGTTAGCAAATATAGAACCCAACCTGGGTTGGGTGTCGATCCCACAGGGAATAGCTTGGCCAACAAGCAAGAGAAATTACTAGACTTTTAGTGCAAGTCTCGTAGAAAAGGGGGGATTGTAGTATGTAACCAAAACAAGAATGTAAGAACTGAAAATAGCAAAATAAATAGAGATTGTCACGTGTGTTGTAAACAATGAGAATTGAGGCGTTGGGGTTATGTCCACCTTCTGAGGTATACGTCTCTATTGGCTATGAGTGTGTAGAGTCTTGACATGCAATTGCTTATAGAGAATTGTAGTCGATGGTAAATCCAAGCGTCTCTCGACCTAAACAAGGACTATTTCACTTTAACTCTCTCGAGCTTAAAGCGTGTCTAACGGTACGAATTCTCCAAGAGGTTAGTCCAGTTACGGCACTAGCTTTTTAATAGGAAAGGGTGTCCTACTACCTTGACATTATCTCTTTTCCAGACAAATAACCTTTCTCTCGAACAAGTTAAATGTTAGACTGGCGTTATTCTATGCGTTCTCTTTTCTAGACAAATAACCTTTCTCTCGAACAGGTTAAATGTTAGAATGGTGTGGTCTTGTGTTTGCAACCGCAAAGAATGTAGATTTAAGATGAAGAGCGTAATGATATAAGCAATATACTTGTCTTGAACTCACAAACTCACAGCTATAGATAGTAACTCATTCGGCTTCCATAACCCCAACTAAGAGATTTAGTTACCCATGAATGCGGAGGATATCACGTTTTGCATGGTGAATGGCGTGAATAGTAGGTGTTTGGCGTGTGGTTTTGGTGATTCCGTAGCAAGTAACGATTCTCTTGTTGTGGAATTTAAGAATAGAAGAGTAGATTAGAAGTGTTTGTGGTGGAAGATGAGAGGGATGGAAGAAAATTAATTGTTGAATTAAGTGAAGAATGAATGTTTCTCTCCACTAAGGGAGGAATGTGTTGTTGAATGAATAAAAATCTCTAGCATGATAGGGTATTTATAATACTCCTATCCTACTCCCACTAAGTTAATGAAATAAATAACCAAATCCTAATAGACTAATGAAATCCTTAACCCAAATGTACTAGGGTAAGGTTACAATATCATAATCCAAGTAGAATAGCGAAATACATAACCTAATTATACTAGGTTAATGTATCTTTGTAAAAATCCAGCTTTGTGTCTGTAAGTCCCCAAAGTCTTCAGAAATACTGTTTTAGTCCTGGACAGATTTTCCATGCAGTCCCCAAAGTATTCAGAAATGCTGTTTTAGCCCGGGACAGATTTTTCATGCAGAAGATTTGGTCCTTTAGGCGTCCAGCTCCTTTCTACTTCGTTTGTGAGCTTTCTTTTGCGTCAAGTAAGTCATAAAATGCTGTATTTTGCATCATTTATACCTGAAACTTTCCTTATCATGTTTGTTAGCTCATTTACAGGAAAAAGGACTAAAAGTGCATGAAATAGATAATTAGTTCTCAAAACTAGGCTAAAATATGGGCAAAATATATTGATATAGGCGCGTAAATTCGCCTATCATCAATAATTCTACAGCATGAAGTGATGCATATCGTGCCTCTAATCGTAGGCACTAGAGGTTGTATCAGGACTCCCAATATGTGAGAAAGCCATTGATCTCTCTTAATTGATTTGAAGAATGGATCCTAATGTAGAGACCCTATATTGCTATTCAAGGGCTACTTTCTCATCTAAAAACTCACTTCAAAGTACCAGAACTCATTTCAAATGATTTCTGTCTATATAAGGCTCTCATAACTAGATTTTTTGAACTCAAGATAGCCTAATAAATACTAATCACATGAACTTTCCAAAAATGTCATAGATGGTATCTTTTATAATATTTATAACACTCAAAATTGTAATTAGTGATGAGGATCTTGAATTCAAATTTGTTAAAAGGTGTGGACGTATGAATGATTGTCTAAACAAAATATATAATTGAAATATACTTTGATTCACTTTAAAAGTCATGTTTTGAACTTATAATCCAAATATCAAGGTATAATGTTAGTAATGTACAATATTAGTGAGTGAAAAGTAAAAAAAAAAAAAGTAAAATCATAAGATATAAAGTACGGCTTATGCATTGGGGCATAAAGAGTTTTTCAAAACTCGTGTCATTATTATACGGTGATGTTATCTCCTAGGGTGGATGGAATGAGGTTTTTCAACTTGACAATATGAAAGTTGGTAATGTGTACATTAATTATTATTATGTCCATCTTGACAATGAAGTTTATAGGTAAATCCTTTAAGGATTTAAATTGTTCTAAAGTATATAAAAATTCATGGGGCTTTATTAAGTAAAGTTTTAGAAAATCTGTATGTGGATTTAGGAGATTACATTGAATACTCCAATGATTGTGATATCGCTTGATCTAAGTAATGAGTCATAGGACCTCAAGTAAATGATGAAGAACTTCCTTTTTATGAAACTCTATCATAGTGTAATTAGTGCAGTAATATATCATGTAAATAACATCTGACTAGGTATCTATTTTTCATTAAGTTTATTTAGCTTTTCTCAAACAAGAAGACATTGGAATGTGATAAATATATTTTCATATATCTTCGGAAAACAATTGATATGAGATTATTTTAATCAAATAAATTCATGTTATAAATGATCGGTTATACAGATGTACTACAATTGTTAGATCAATATAAAGCTAGATCTCAGACAAGCTATTTATTATGCATAGAGGTTCAACAATATCATGGAGTTTAATGAAGCAAACAATAGTTGTAACTTCTTAAAATCAAGAAAAATAATTCTTACTGATGAAGCAAGTCGGAAATGTACTTAGTTGAGATCAATGACTCAATATATTTAGGATTTATGTTGGTTTTTATATGGATGATATTTGACTACACTATATGAAGACAATGATGCATATGTAGCTCAACTGAATGGAGAATACAGTAAAGGTGGCCTAACAAAGCACATTTCAACCAAAAGAATTTTCACTCATGATCTTGAAAAAAGATATGAAATAGATATTCAACAAATTTACTCGATTGATAATTTGATGAATTTGTTCATTAAAACAATACCAACATTAATATTTTAGTAGTTCTTATTAAAGATCTAAATGCTCCATCTCTTATAAATTAAATAATGTTTGCATCAAGGGGAGATGTTTTATACTTTTCTTAAGACTAGGTTTTTTCTCAATACATTTTCGTGATGAGAAGTTTAACACGACAGAAAATAATGCATATTACAAGATATGTATAGTCTTTTTTTCTTCATTAAAATTTTATTCTATGGGGTTCTTCCCTAATAGTATTTTAATGAGCCATATATTCTATTAATGACTATCCAAATGAGAGTGTTGTAAACATCATCACCATCCCAAAAACCATCACCATCACCATCACTACCACCATCATCATCATTATTATTACTATGGATGATCATAAGCTCTAGGTATAAATTCCTCGTTTCAGTATTGTAATATCCACACCTCCACCACCTCCTTAATAATCTTTTACAACCTAATAATCTTTTCTACCTTCTCAAGGGTTAGTGTCATATTTATGATACCATTTGATGTTCCTCAATGAAATCCTATAAATGGTGGTCTTGAGAATGATCGATGTTTTACACACTTAAAAGAATGCTGAAAGTTATCTTATATTGTTCCCTTGTTCTATGTTATTTCTCTTGTTCTTTACGTTATTATTCACATTCTTAACTTTACAACAAAAAAGATAGTTTTTCTTTAAACAAACTAAAAAAAAAATAATACACATAAGTTCAAATGAAAGATTGAGTTGTGGTCAAAGAATATGTTAGAAAAGAACAAGGTCAGGTTGGAATTATTGAACCAAGACCAAAAGACAGAATGGTGATACGAAATAAGTGGGTGTTCCGGAACCAAGCAAAATTGATCAAGGAATAATCACTAGAAATAAGATCCCGACGTAGTGGTTCACTGTTGCTACTTTTGTTCATTTTTACTCTTTCATTATGATTTAAAAATATCCATTTGAATTTGTCTATTTAGGCAATTAAAATATCATTTAGAATTTCATATCTAATATATCCTTATTATATTAACTACTATTTATTAAACAATATAAAATGATATAAAATAATTAAGAAGGATATACTAAAATTATTATTTTATTTATTGCATCTTAAAGAATATGCCATGTCAAAAATGTACAAGTAAACATGAAGTGAGAGAGAATGTACAACCATAAAAAGGAATGACTTTTTCCTATGGCAAGCTAAGAATGGTAGTCATTATCATGCTTATTGCATTTTCGCTCACATCACATGAATGTAAAGAGTGCATTGATCAATGGTTTTTTAAAAGGACAATGTATTTGTAGGTCTACCTCATGGATTTGAGACATGTAAAGAGAGTGCAGGAAACTTCAATATACTTCTTGGAAGTGTCACTAAATACACAGCGCTTTTGCATTTCCTTGATTTATTTATAACGCAAGGGGAGATATTTTCCACTATATAAATTAGGTGAAACATTCTCCCTGAATTGTCACAACAATAAGAGATGGTTAGATCAAGAGTTCTTCTCATCCTTTTGTGCTTGTTTTTCATCTTTGCATCATTAGGTGGGGGAGGATTTTCTCCAACTTTGATTTTTTGCCCCTCTTTTAATTTTTTGTATTTTATTTATTCAATATTTTTAGAATCAATAAACGCCTCTTATGTGCATGTCTTTTACATATTTTCTAGAACTCAAGTACATCAATATCACATAGATTAGATGCAATTGAAATGCTTACTATATACAAGTTAAAGGTATTTGGTTGAAATGTCATAATGTAGGTGCTTCTGTGTGTGGGTGGTGGGAGAGTCTAAACCGGACTAGTAGAAGTTTTGCTCCCATTTCATATTAGTTGATCATTTTACTAAAAATTATTATCTCATATTAGTTAACCATCTAACTAAATCAAGAAAGAATTAATTAACTTTTTTTTTCATATATACTACCCTTGCATTTAATTCTTTTTGAAGTGTTCTTGTTTGTTAATTTATGAAGAAGTTTTTAAGTGGTGAATTGAAAAAATTATCTTCTTATTTATGATTTCTTAACATCATGTAAAAAAAAAGCGGCTAAGTAATACAGGACGGATAGAGTATTACACTATTATTTATTTATTTTTTGAAAAATAAAACTTGTACTTAATATTTAACAGTAATTTGAAACTCTAGTGACATACAGAGAAAACATTCTTGATAAGTATCTCAAGTGAAATAATAAAGATTATTACAAACAAATCTTCCACCTTTCAAAATTGTAAGGCACGCTCGAAAACATAAAATATTCTTCTGCGACTTCAATTTTATATATATATATATATATATATATATATATATATATATATTTTAGGAAAAAACTTCAAAAAAATATTTCTTCAAATATCTGCAAATAATGTCCTTTCAAATTATCCATTTGATTTCTTTGCTTCTTAGAGATGCAAATTATCAACGGCCAAGAAAGTTGCATGAGGTACAGCCGCATGCGGAGAGGTTGGTGTCCCAACAATGATGAGTGTAACAACCAGTGCATAAGACAAGATGGGGCTCTCGGGGGTGCTTGCCAAGAACAAGAGGCTTGTGTCTGTTTCTACTGTGGTTAAGAAAATCACATGGTTCACCTGTCACCTAGTAGCTAGCTAGTAGCAATAATACTTTCATAGTTAGAAATACGTATTACAATGATGTGCTCCTTAAAAAATAAAATATATTACATTTTAAATTTTTTTTACATACTTGACAAAAATATTCATAATTTTATGTAGACTAAGTAATCAAGAATGCATGACAAGATTGATTGACAAGTACAGTTTTTTTTTTTGTTTTAGAAAACAATTCAGCTTAGATCTATTTTACAAGTTATATTTACAAGTTAGGTATTTATCATCTAGTAAAGTTACAATGCTTAATCTGCAACCCCCTACTAATGGTATCAGAGCTCAGTTATTTAAAAAATACAGCAGTAGCATATATGTTTGAATTTAGATTGGATTATATTAAATGAATAAAGTACAAAAATACAAAGAACTAAAACAAATTATTTCAGAAAAACGTAAAGAATTAGAAATAAGAATAGAAAGACTACATTATAATATATTTGCTGGAGTGAGTGAAAACTCAATAAATACACAAAAAGATGAAATATCAAAATTAGAATCACAAATAGATAGTTTAGAATATATATATATATATATATATATATATATATATATATATATATATATATATATATATATATATATATATATCAACATGAACTATTCACAATAAAATGAACAAAGAAGAATATATAATAGATGAAAAAATATATGAAAATCAAGAAGGATTAAAAATAAAAATAGTATTTTCTAATCTAGGAAAAAGATATAAGAAAATAGGTGAACATTTATATTTAATTTTAGAAAAAGAAGGATTAAAATTAGAAGATAAATTGACAGTTATGGTACGAATAGAAAGAGAAAATGAAGAAATAGATAGGAAAAAGGAAATAGAAAAAATAAAACAACAAACTACAGAAGAAATACGAAAAAATAGAAGAAACTAAAAATAGTAGGATTGCTAAATTAGAAAAAGAACTACAAATGTTAAAAGATTTGTATGAATAAAGACAAAAGGAAAAAGGAAGAAAAAGATAAAGAACAAAAATTACTAAACGAGATAAATCAATTTAAAGAAAAATTAGAAACAAATAATAATAAAAAAAGAATTAGAAATAAATAATATAGATGTTGAAGAGATAGATAATTATGATTCAGAAGATAGTGAAACATATACAGAAATATTAACAAATACAAAAAATTTAGAAATCAATGAAATAGAAGAGGAACAAAATGAAGAAAAAGATACAAATAGGAATTTAATGTTAAAATTAGCAATATGTAATATGTGTTATATAGATTAATATACTTGCGCATTTAAAGAATATTATTATAAAGGAGCATATGATATACAAGAAAGTAAGGAAATAAGAAAATTATATTTTAATAAATTACCCAAATCATTCAATTCAAAGATAATAAAGAGTTGGGAAGAAGCAAAAATAGTAGATACTCTAGGAGAAAGAATAAAATTTTTACAACAATGGTATAGAAACTTATGTGAAAAATATAGAGAAGAATTAAAAATGGAAAAAACATTGATAAGCAATTTAGCATGTTGCAAAAATAAAATAGCACCCCAATTCGAATGTGAAGAAAGATATTATAAGAAAAGAAGAAGACATAAGAAATATAAGAAATATAAAAAATCAAAATATAAATACAAGAAACCAAGAAAAAGATATTATGTAAAAAATTATAAATACAAAAGACCATATAGAAAAAAGAAATCTATAAAAGAATGTACTTGTTATAATTGTGGAAAATTAGGACATTTAGCTAGAGATTGTAAATTACCTAAAAATCCATAAAATAAACAAGTATCAAAAATAAAAATAGATAATACTGAATATATGCAGATAGATTATATAGATTATGAATTAGAAAGTGAGGATAGTATATATGAAATTTCGAAAAATGAAACAGATAATGAAATAGATAGTGAAATAGATGAATCAAATGACTGACGAAGATATAAAAATAATAACAAAGGAAGAATATTTAAATGATGAAGGAACAGACCAAAAAATAATATTTGACAGTAACATATTTGATGAAATAAAAGAAAAAGAATTAGACTTAAGTGTAGGAAAAATATTTAAAATACCAACAATAAGAAATCTATTTACTAAGAAAAAAGAAGAATTGTAGTATGCCAAAAGGAACATGTAATAGACTGTAGATATGCAAAAGGTAAAGCTAGTATACCACTAGTAACAAAAAAAATAATTATTACAGAAATAAATGATATAAAAAGTAGAGACCCAATAAAATATGTACATTTTGGAGGTACAGAATATTAATAAAAGCATGTTTTTAGAGAAGGAATAGATACACCAATAGAATTATATTTAGCAGATGATAGAATTATAAAACCTTTAGAAAAAAGTATAATAACTACCATAAAAGGAAATTTAATATGCCAAAAATTTAAATTTATAGTAAGTGCAAATTATTCAGTAGCGGTAACAGATAAATATATAGATAAATCATTAGTATTATATTAAAAAATATCAGAAATAGAATTAACCCCAGGAAGTAAAATATTTACAGCAACATGCAAAAATTTATATGTATTAACAACAAAACATAAAATAACAGAAAAAAAATAAGATTAAAAAAATACGAATAGAAAGTCCATTCGAACAAATTGTAAAAATAATAGATTATAATGATTATAGCTATAAGGACATAGATATAGAAGAAAATTTAGAAATAATAAATGATAGAATAAGTACAACGAAAAGAATAGCTGATGAAAAACCAGAATCATCAAGCTCATCAAAAAGAAAAAGTTATGAAATAAATTCAACAAATAATTTAAACCAATATTACATAACAGGAAAGGTAAATGAAAAAGAATATTTAATACTCTTAAATACATGACAAGAAGAAAATTATATAGCCAAATATTTAGTAAAAAATGAAGAAATAAAAACCAATAATGATATATGCCCAGATCTACCAAGAAGTTTAACAAATAGTAAAAATATAGCAGAGAAAGAAATAATAATAGGAATTAGAAAAATAAAAATTGAATTTGAAGTAAAGGAAGAAATGCAAAAAGCAGACATAATATTAGGAATAAAATGGCTAGAACAAGTAAAACTATATAATGTAGAACATACACAATTAACCTTAACATATAACAGAGAGAAATTATTCTTAAGAAGAGCCTTAACATAAAATGAAAATATATGTATTAATGAAGATAGTAGTAGAAGGATATTACAGTAGATATTATACGCCTATGATAGATACAGGAGCAGAAGCTAATTTATGTAGATATAATTGCTTACCAGAAAGCAAATGGGATAAACTAAAAACACCAATAATAGTTAAAGGATTTAATAATGAAGGAAGCTTAATTACTTATAAAGCTAGGAATGTAAAAATACAAGTATGGGATAAGATATTAACAATAGAAAAAATTTATAATTATGAACTAATATCAAAAGATATACTTTTAGGAATGTCGTTTTTAGATAAATTATACCCACATATAATAACTATAACAGATTGGTGGTTTACAACACCATGTAAACAGAAAGTAAGAGCAAAAATAGTTAATAATAAAATAAGAAAGAAAACTGATTGGATAAAAGAAAGCGAAAAAATTACACAAAAGTTAGAACATATAAAAAATACTGAAGATACAATAGAAACCGAATTAGAAAAATAATGGAGAATCTAAAAGAAAATATCTTCAGTATTTTTTATAGATCTCTAGTTAAATGCCCTAATTTTCCACAATTATAACAAGTACATTCTTTTATAGATTTCTTTTTTCTATATGGTCTTTTGTATTTCTAATTTTTTACATAATATCTTTTTCTTGGTTTCTTGTATTTATATTTTGATTTTTTATATTTCTTATATTTCTTATGTTTTTTTCTTTTCTTATAATATCTTTCTTCACATCCGAATTGGGGTGCTATTTTATTTTTGCAACATGCTAAATTGCTTATCAATGTTTTTTCCATTTTTAATTCTTCTCTATATTTTTCACATAAGTTTCTATACCATTATTGTAAAAATTTTATTCTTGCTCCTAGAGTATCTACTACTTTTGCTTCTTCCCAACTCTTTATTATCTTTGAACTGAATGGTTTGGGTAATTTATTAAAATATAATTTTCTTATTTCGTTACTTTCTTCTATATTATATGCATTTTATAATAATATTATTTAAATGCGCAAGTATATTAATCTATATAACACATATTACATATTGCTAATTTTAACATTAAATTCCTATTTGTATCTTTTTCTTCATTTTGTTCTTCTTCTATTGTTGTCATACTACCAAATTCATCTTTTATAACTGTTTCATATTTTTTTAATAATTCTATAGGTGTTAGTTTAGTTGTTGTTGATGATGTTCCTTCTGTAGGTTTGTTAGTTCTTAATACCTTCTTGCTATTTTCAGTTAAATTTGAAAACCATAATTTCACTGTTCCTATTAGTGTTCTTTCTATATATTCTAGTGTATCTGTTATGTTTATATTATTATCTAATAATTATTTTGTCATATATTCTAACCTTAATTGTATTTTTTTTCTGTATCTATTACACAGTCTAAGTCTAAAAAGTTATAATTTTTATTAACTATTTGTTTTGGTGTCCATTTGTCATATTCATTCTTTAGATTATATCTTTTAAACTTATTCTTATAATATGTAGGTTTTCTTATTTCTGATATTCTAGGTATTATATTTTCATCTTCTTTTTTATCAAGAGTATTTATTTCTGTGTTGATATTTTCTAAGTTTCTTCCTTAATTACTTCTTGTTTTTCATTGATTTCTAAATTTTTTGTATTTGTTAATATTTTTGTATATGTTTCACTATCTTCTGAATCATAATTATCTGTCTCTTCAACATCTATATTATTTATTTCTAAATCCTTTTTTTTATTTCTTTATTGTTTATTTCTAATTTTTCTTTAAATTAATTTATCTCGTTTAGTAATTTTTGTTCTTTATCTTTTTCTTCCTTTTCCTTTTGTCTTTATTCATACAAATCTTTTAAAATTTGTAGTTCTTTTTCTAATTCATCAATCCTACTATTTTTAGTTTTTTCTATTTTTCGTATTTCTTCTGTAGTTTGTTGTTTTATTTTTTCTATTTCTTTTTTCCTATCTATTTCTTCATTTTCTCTTTCTATTCTTACCATAGCTGTCAATTTATCTTTTAATTTTAATTCTTCTTTTTCTAACATTAAATATAAATGTTCACCTATTTTCTTATATCTTTTTCCTAGATTAGAAAATACTATCTTTATTTTTAATCCTTCGTGATTTTCATATATTTTTTCATCTATTATAAATTCTTCTTTGTTCATTTTATTGTGAATAATTCATGTTGATATATATATATTCTAAACTATCTATTTGTGATTCTAATTTCGATATTTCATCTTTTTGTGTATTTATTGAGTTTTCACTCACTCCAGCAAATATATTATAACTTAGTCTTTCTATTCTTATTTTTAATTCTTTACATTTTTCTGAAATAATTTGTTTTAGTTCTTTTTATTTTTATACTTTATTCATTTAATCCAATCCAATCTAAATTCAAACATATATGCTACTATTGTATTTTTTAAATAACTGAGCTCTGATACCATTAGTAGGGGTTGCGGATTAGGCATGGTAACTTTATTAGATGATAAATGCCTAACTTGTAAATATAACTTGTAAAATAGATCTATTATATATAATGGATCTATTTTACTTTGTGATATTATTTCATCCATATTTTCTGAAATGTGATTTTATTATATCATGCTTAATGAATTATTATAAATTATTTGTGGATTAAAAATTTAATAATATTTAATAAAAAATATAAAATAAATATTTATGATATGGTTGCTTCATCTTCTTCAATTGTCATTTAATTATATCATCATAATTAATTATTATAAATCACCTAAGTATTAAAAAATTAATAATATTTAATAAAAAAGTAAAATAGACGTAAAATGATAAATTAATTTTTGATGTTTTTAATTAACTTCGCGTCTTATATGGTCCACTTAAATTTCTTTCACAAGTACTTCTTATAATAATTTTACGATGTCACTTCCAATTAGTAGAATAATAGTAAAATAATTATAAAATCACAATATTTTAAAACATAATTTATTTTTTAAAATATAAATTACTATTAATGCCACAAAATTTGGACAAAGAAAGTAACATATATTAATTGAAAATTACATAAAAAATATTATCTATAGTTAACAAGTTAAATATCTAAAAACATATTAAATATATAATTGATTATCTAAATTCTATTTGTTTAATATAAATTAAGATAAAAAATAGCATATATTGAATCCGTGCTAATATACACCCCTCGATATATAGTACAACTACAGATTGTAACAACGTATACGTAGATGGTACGGGAGGCTTCTCTTGAAAAATAAACAAAAAATCAAATACCATACACAAAGAAGCATATTCATCCAAGATGGTAGAAAAGGCAAATTTCAAGCATATTCCTATATATGGTGTTCTAACTAGCCTTTATCCAGACGGAGGGGTAGTGAAGTTTATTAATATGAAACTCCCCTCTTGAATCTAGGTCGCTAATTGATAGTGATAGGTTTTAAGCGTAAATATGAATGAAAAATGGAGGAAATAAAAGAAGGAAAAACTGAATTGTGTTTTGACTTTAAGGAAGTAAAATTCTCCTACATCGGTGGAGAAAGAAACTATCTTATGCTTATATTGGAAAGCATTTCTTCATGTAAATAGTGAGACAAATACAAGACAAGCCTTGTGCCGTCATCGCTTGACTTCTGATTCAAGTTTAGATCTGAAAAACGATTGAGAGATTATATTTTTGGACAAAATTCAATTCAAACAGTAAAATTATTGAAGTTCTTAATCAAAAAAACTGATTGAAAAATATTTATCCATTTGTGAACGTAAATGGCATATACGGACGCATGTCACAACACATCTCGAAGGGATGTGATCCTTTAAGGAACTATTTCGAAGTAGAATTATGACCTTCATGCGTAGGTCGTCATCTGCAGACAGGGATGAAGTCCGTGAAAGAGATAAAGCATTTTGGAAATTAAAAATAAGCGACTTGTGGCCGCATGTGGGCAACTCGTGCGTGCAAGTTGGGTCTGTAGGTCAGCAATATTTCAGTAAATTGTGTCTTCTCATGAACCATGGCTTCTTTTATGAAGCACCACCTTTTGAATATAAATACCTATATTATTCCTCAGATAAAGGTACAAAATTTTGAAGTGAAAAACATTTTCTTAAAATAAACTCTAGTATGATTAACAAACTGTTGAGTTAGTTCAGTGTTCGATAAATTTAAGGTACCATTATTTGATGAAGTGAATAATTTTATCATGGAAGGATATTCCATTACCTCGAATACTTGAGGAAAATAAATTTCTTAAGGACAAACCGTAAATTCGGTGGACTTTGTTCTATAATTTTTGTCTTCATCTCTTTCTTAAAGTTGTTTGTACTATTTTTTTAAAAAATAGTTTGAAATTCATATTATAGTTCTTCAACTGGTTGAAGTTATTATGGTTTAAATATAGACTTTTATACTTAAAAAATAACAATCTTACGGAATGTAATCTGTATTTTTTTATTTCTGGAGATTAAAGTCATTGGCTTTCAACTCTGTTTGAACTTAATAGTGATTTGAAGATATAGAAATTATATCTCGAGTAAAATTTAATTCAGTTGACTATTAGAAGAGTACAAAAACATCATTATTAAACTAAAAATAAGTTGCTCAAAGTTTAAAAACATTATTATTAGTATTCAGAAATACTAAAGTTGTTTGTCTTATTGTGACAGAAAATGACTATTGATAATAAAGTCAATGATGGAATGATGAATATTGAAGCAACTAACATTGATACATTAGTCATACAAATGTTGCTCTTGGCATGGCACCAACGGAAAAAATCAGGAAGGTGTGGATCTCTAAAGATGGCAATGGAAGATGTTCTTTTAACTGACTACTCTAAGTCTGCAAAGGTTCATCACGAGAAGTGTTCCTAAATTTTCAAAAAAAATTCTAGGAAAGAACTCTTCATGGTACTGGAAGCTAAGAAGTGCTCAAACTTTTGTGCAAAAACTACATTCTGAGTGGCTACAAGATGACTTGTACAATGTACTTAGTAATATGATGACCTCAAAGGAACTCCGAGATTCTTTAGGAAAGACGTACAAAGCAGAGGATGTCGAAATGAAAAAATTTATTGTTGAAATATTTCTGGACATTAAGATGGTAGACAGTAAAATTGTAGTTGTCTAAGTCCAAGAATTGCAAGTCATAATCCATGATCTCCTAACTCATAGTATAAAGTTAGTTAATGCCTTTATTGAACAGATTAAGTTTGTTCTTGAAACTCACATAACTTTTGATGTAAATTTATTGTGAACGAGGATCATCAAGTAGTTTCTATAATACAAAAATTATCACCTTTGTGGAAAGACATAAAAAACTACTTAAAGCATAAACGCAAGGAGATGTATGTTGCCGACCACATTTTGAGGTTAAGGATTGAAGATGATAACAAGGCAACTTAAAAGAGGTCTCAAGGAAATTCTTCAATAAGTGGAGTGAATATTGCAGAAGATGACCCTAATAAATAAATGATGAGAAAGAAATCTTCAAGACAACAAGGCAAACCAAAGAAGAAATTTAAATAAAGTTGTTTTAAGTGTGGCAAAGTTGGCCACAATCTGCAAAGTCTCGGGCTCCAAAGAAGGAAAAGAAAAATGATCAAGCAAAAATAGCTGAATAAAAAAATGACAAGAATGATCTATGTGTTATGCTTTCAAAGTGCAATCATGTTGAAAATCATAGTAAGTGGTGAATTGATTCAGGTGCCACCCGTCATGTATGTTCAAACAAAGATATATTTGCATCATAAGCTTCGACTCAAGCTGATGAGAAGATATTTATAGTCAACTCCACTAGAACAAAGGTTAATGAAATAAGCAACATTTTATTGAAGATGACATCGGGCAAGCTGCTGACACTAAACAATGTCCTTCATGTTCTGATATTGTGAAAGAACTTAATTTCTACTTTAATTTTGCCAATGAGTGGATTAAAATTTGTATTTGATTCTGAAAAAATTGTAATTAGTAAGGAAGAAGTACATGTAGGTAAAGGTTACCTCATTAAGTGCCTTTTTAAAACCAATGTTATGAATGTTAAAAGGAAAAAAAAGTTTTGTTTGTTCTTATTTATTATA
Organism: Capsicum baccatum var. pendulum; assembly: GCA_030864225.1. Taxonomy (NCBI): domain Eukaryota; kingdom Viridiplantae; phylum Streptophyta; class Magnoliopsida; order Solanales; family Solanaceae; genus Capsicum; species Capsicum baccatum. Next base: position 103,087,800 of record CM061556.1, read on the forward strand.
GTCAAATGAATTGTGGCATGATATTTTAGGACATGTCCATTACAAAACCTAGCAAAAATTGATTGATTTAAAGATTTGCCTAACTTTGAGTATAATAAATTAAAGTGTCAAACACGTGTGAAATTAAGTATGTTAAACATCTGTATAAGTCTGTTCAAAGGAATTCTAATCCTTTAGAATTAATTTTCTTAGACAATTGTGATGTTACACCAACACCATCTCGTGGTGAGAAATAACATTTCATAACTTTTATTAACCATTGTACTAGATATTGTTATATTTATTTGATAAATGGTAAGGATGAAGTAATAGACACGTTTAGATAATATAAAACTAAAATTCAAAATCAATTAGATAAAAATATCAAAATGATAATAAGTGATAGGGGTGGAGTGTATGAATCTTTTTTTGCGAATATATGTTTGGAAATAAAATTGTCCATCAAGCAACTATCCAGTATTCACCACAATCAAATGATATTGCTCAAAGGAAAACTCAAACATTAAAGAAAATGATGAATATATTACTCATAAGTTATGATTTACCACAACATTTGTGGGGAATGTTATCCTTACAGCAAATTGAATACTCAATAGAGTGCCTCATAGAAAAACACAATCTATTTCATATGAAAAATAAATGAAAGAAAAATTCAATTTTAAATATTTCAAAATTTGGGGTTGTCTAGATAAAGTCTAAGTTCCTATACCTAAAAAGATAAAAATAAAACAAAAAATTATGGACTTTATCTTCATCAAATTTGCTACAAACAGTAAAACATGTTAATTTTTTTTCTTAAATACAAACATCCAGATATTTAGGAAAATACGTTAATTAAATAAGACAATGCTGGGTTCTTTAAAAATATTATCGATATAAAATTGTATATGATCTATCTAGTGGAGGGTCTAAGAGACTCTGAGATGAATCAAAGGGGAATGAACTTAATTATTAGAATTCAAAGCATAGCTGTAATACCCTGTAAGATCCTATCTCAATTTAGCTCACCATTTCATGTTAATGAGGTCCAAGACTTAGAAATTTCACTAAGTGTTGGGACTTATTCATTTCCAAGATCCCTAAACTTTGAGGATTTTATTTTTTTACCTTTCCAACCTCAGAACATCAATTTTTTAAGTTGATTCATGATTGGGGTAGTTCAAGGTGTGTCTTGGGTGAGTTTTTAAATTTTTAGACTAGTGTAGGGGTGTGTTTGGATCACCAAAATAGTAGTAGAATTGGGATGATTCCGCGGAGCCCCCACCAGTGCACCGCTCTGGAGCCCGCGGTGCACCCTCTTTCACCCGTCTAACTTTTTATTCATTGATAATTAAGGGAATTTAGGTTATTTTCCTTCACCCAATCAGTCCATAACAAGAAATTTAGCTCCCCAAAGAGTTTTATTTTCTCTTTCAATCACAAATCCTCTCAAAAGAAGCCCCACTTTCATCAAGAACAAACCCTAACCCATTCTCAAGGAATCAAGGAATTTAAGCTTTAAATCTCTATAAATTACCAAGAATCTTCACAAAATCATCTAAGAGGTATGCGTGATGTCCATCCACGACTTCCTTTCACCCATGGAGTCCGAGAATTTCTTTCTTATTTTAAATTATGAGTTTTCATGGTTAAGTTGAAATATCTCTGTGAATCTCTTCTTAGTTCAATATAAGTTATGTTTATAAGTGTTTCTAAGTGAAATGAGCCATTATATGTTTTAAATGTTATAATCTTTACGTTAAATTCCTAAGTCATGATTTTAGTCTTGTAATTATGTTATTATTGAGTGCCTTACCCATTCCAATGCTTAACTTCATGACTCTCATGTATTTGATGAAATGCCCAAGTCTTGGGTTTTGAACAATGATCTCCTACAATGGTATTAAGGCTTTTATATGGCAATATTGTTAATTCTATTCAGTGCTGGTTGGTTATGACCATCCGATACCTATGTGTTTTACATGAATTTGAATTTTCAAGTATACAGATAGTAATCCATAACTCTTATCAGTATACATGCATGTACATGATCATGATGACCACTATCAGTTATGTAGTAATGTTCAGTCTAGTTCAGTCCATTTCAGTGTCAGTGTCAGTTTAGTTGGAAATAGGTTTAACATCGAGCGAACTCAGGGATGAGGGCTTAGCTGACAGTAGAGGATGTGACCCTTACTATCAATCCTAGAGTTATAGAACTACGTAACCAGCATAGGTTAAAGATATCTACCAGCCAGTGGAGGGTTGACTAAGTGTCTACCTGCTAGTTGAGGGTGAGACATATCTCATTAGAGAACCTACAAATTGAGGGTGACTCCTAAGTCCTTCGGGATACTAGTTTAGTGGATCTACATAGCTAGTGTTAGTACATGTGGCAAGCTCTGACACATTTCTAACTGGGGTTACAAGTTGGACCCCGATTAGCTCAGATTGAGTAATATCAGTTAGATGATACCTCCCACAATTTCAGTTCAATATTCAGTATATTCTTAGTTTAGGTTTGTATGACCAAGTGAATAAACTTTAATATATTCAATTATATAGTTTACAGTCTTCAAATTTTAGACTTATTTTAGATTACAGATTTATTCTTGATCTTGCATTCTCAGATGTTATAGTTTTCATGCATTCATGTTTAGTTATCTCATGCTATTCAGTTAGTCTTTACTTCATAATCACAGTAACCCATGTATATTAGAATGACCTCATCGCATATACCAGTACATTCAAATTAGTGATTGCATACTCTTCTTTGCACTATGATGTCTTATATCATAGGTTCAGACACATAGTTTCCCGACTGCAGCTAGACAACTCAATATAATTTAGTAGTAGTAGTAGTAGCGAGTCCATATCCATCGACGATATTTTATGTTTATTCATTTATTTCAGTAACTTAGTTCATTTAGCCAGTCAAAGTTAGTTGGGGGCCAGTCTCATCAACTCCTCAGTCAGTTTTGAGGCTTTCGGACAATTTCGACAAAACAGTTAGACAGTCAGTTAGTTACTTTCAATTTAGTTTTTATCAGGTGTTTCAGACATTTATTATTTTATATTTTCAGTATTCAGAAAATACATTACTTCCTTAGTTTATCTTCCGCACATTTATTATGTTTATATTTTACTTACTACTCACAATAGGTACCAACCTATGAGTTAGTTTGTGGTCACTTGTGACCGTAATCACTGTTTTTGTGACTAGGGGGTAGCCTCGGGTCATTACAATAGAAAATGTCAAAGAACGTTGACTTTTTTCAGATTATATTTTGTTACATTTCTTCTTGAAAATGAGCCTCAAATATTTAAAGAAGCGATGTCATCTTCAGACTCATCCTTTTGAAAAGAGAAAGTCAATAGTGAGATTGATACAATCTTGAGTGGTCATATTAGAGAATTGGTTGATCTTTCTCCAAAAAATAAATCTTTAGGTACTAAATAGATCTTCAAAGGGAAAAAGAAATTTTATGGTACAATTGAAAAATATAAGGCAATACTTGTTGTGATAGACTTTAAATAAAAAGAAGACCTTGATTATTTCGACACATACTTTCCAGTAACATGGATAATGTCCATTCAGATGTTGGTTGCATTAGAGGTGGTATATGGTATTAAAATCCATCAATGGATGTGAAAACAACATTCTTAAATGTAAAACTGGAGGATGAATTTTATATGAATCAACTTGAGAGTTTTGTGGTTCCTGATAAAGAAAGAAAATTGTGTAAATGTATTAATTTACTTTATAGATTAAAACAAGCATCCAAATAGTGGCATAAATTTTTTGACCAAATCATGTTGGCACATGTCTTTAAGAAAAATGAATATGGTAAATGTGTTTACATTAAAGACACTCAAAGTCATAAAATCATTATTTTTTTTATGTGGATGAAATGTTGTTCATCGGTAGTGATATTTCTGATATAAATGCTATGAAATAAATGCTTTAGAGTAATTTTGATATGAATGGCCTTGGATTAGATGATTTGATATTAGGGATAAGACTTCATAGAACTCCACATAAGTTAGCACTATCATAGTCTTATTATATTAAAAAGGTACTTGATAAGTTTAAGTACTTAAATTTTAATATTGCTAAAACTCTATTGGATGTGAGCTTTGCACTTCAAAAGAAAGAAGGTGAAAGTGCTCATAGTTGGACAATGCAAGAGTGTAGGAAGTTTCATATATATCATGAATTGTATGTAATCAGACATAGCATGTGCTATTAGTAAATTGATTTGGTACATGAGTAATCCCAATCAAACTCATTGGACGATAATGAAAAGTGTTTTGGGGTATCTAAACCATACTCAATACTATGCTTTGTATTATACTAAATATCATGTGATAATTGTAGGATATAATGATGCAAATTGAATCACTAGATTCAATGAAGTAAAATTCATGAATGGATATGTCTTTACTTTAGGTGGAGGAGCAGTCTATTGGAAGTCATCCAAATAGATATGCATTGCCTGCTCTATAAGGGAATCTAACATTATCGCATTAGATAAATCCAGTGAAGAAACAAAATGGCTCAAGAATTTCATGGAAGATATTTCTTATTTGCTAAAAAATTAGGCACCTATATGCATACAATGTGATAGTTAAGAGAAAATAGGTAGGAAAGGGAGCATGATGTATAATAAAAAATTTCGTCATATAAGATAGAGACATAATATCGTTAAAGAACTTCTCGCTAGTGAAATTATCATGGTCGACTATGTTATGTCAAAGGATAACAGGCCAGATCCACTTAAAAAAAGCCTATCTAGACAGGGAGATGTGAGATCATAAAAGGAAATGGGTTTACGGTCTAGGAAAAGTCATCATGATAGTAACTCTAACTAGTAGACTGAAGATCCCAAGAGCTAGGTTCAAGGAGATAAAACAAAGTTGTGACTGATGGTTTCACATCTTTAATTAACTTAATTGTTCTCGTGATGAAGACAATGTTGAAGAAACAATGATAAGACTTATAGTTTGATGTTTTTTTAATGGTTTCTTTGTTTGCAGATTTATCCAAAAAGTTTAGGCTACAGGATTAAACGTTTAGGAATCACCTATTTGAGGGTGAAGTGGAAGTTTCTTGGAGGAGAATGATAGTAAATACTTATTCTCTAAGATCTTATAAAATTAGATTTTATTCAAAGATGAAATGATAAAAATCGTGAGAACCATAAATGATAAAAGGCTAGTTGTGTGACTTTTATTGTCTAGGTGAACGTTAAACTTCAAAGGTTGTAAGATATCACTTCTACCAATTGATAGAGTGCATCCGATGGAATTTCACTATGGAATGTTCAACAAGAAACGTACTTTTTAAGATGCAATTAATCTTCTCTTTTAGAACACACACTTGTCCGTAAATTTTTTATAAAATAGTCATTCCTCATTCATGTGGGGGTTGTTGGATTCAAAGTATAAATGTGAATGGAAATTGGGGAAAAAAGTTAATTGTGTTCACTTTAAGGGAGTAAATTTCTCCCACATTGATGAGAGAAAGAAACTTTATTATATTTAAATTAGGAATCATTCCCATATGGGGATCATGAGGTAAAAATGAGACAACCCTCACGTCGTCATCATATTTTACTCGATTGCCTAGGGCTTCGGCTTCAGATATAGATTTAGATTTATCAAATGATCGATCAAGAGACTATATTTTTTTGAAAAAAATCATTTCAAACGTGAGAATTAGTGAAGTTTTAATCTAAATCTCTAATAGAAAAATATTTCACCCTTTGCGGTCACACATGGCATGTCCATACACATGTCATTTGCACCTAGAAGGAACGTGACCCTTAAAGGCACTATTTCAAAGCGGAAAGATGATATATGAGTGGATCTCATCACTTATAGATGTAAGTTAAGTTTGAAAAAGAGTCAAAGCATTCCGAAAAGGAAAAATAAGAGACTTTCGTCCGCATGTTGGCCACCTATGCGTTAAGGTAGGGTCAGCAGGTCAAAAATATTTAAGAAAGTTGTGTCTTCTAAATAACCATTACTTATTTTATGAAGCATCGCCTTTTGAATATAAATATCTGAACTATTTCATAGGTAATGTTACAAAATTTTGAAGTGACAAACTTCTTCTTCTTAAGAAAAACAATTGTATGATTAACAAACCATTGAGTGAGTCTTATGTTTAGGTGATTTGAGGTAGTTTTATTACTGAAGTGAATCATTTTACTCTGGGTGGACATATTCCATAACCTCGGATATATGAGGAATAAAATTTCACAAGGACACACCTTGAATTCAATTGACTTGATTCTATAATTTTTGCCTTCATCTCTTTATTAAGGTTGCTTTTACTGTTTTTGAAAAAATAGTTTGAACTTTATATTAATTGTTCTTCAACTAGTTGAACATGTGTTTGAAGTTATTGAAACTTCATTTCAATAGTTCTTAAGTTGGTTGAACTTATGTTTGAAGTTATTGTGGATTAAAAATAGATTTTTGTACCCATAAAATAACAAAAAGAGTTGAACCAAGAAATTTGTCTAAGTTTGAATTAATGGTTCTCAAGAGAAAGAGAATGGATAGGTTTATTACCTTTTCAAAAATAGTGAGAGATTCTAGAGTTAATGATTGAGCTTATCAACCATGTAGTTTATTCTATAGAACTTAACAGATTATGAAGGGATCTTGTTCTTATAAAATAATCAATTAACAAATAACATGGAGTCCATTACGTTATTGATCTTGATAATATATTTCTGTATAAAACAATGGAGGCATGTATGAATTGATTGAGCTCCAACATTGTATTCGTTGTCAAGCCAAAGGTTATGGAAAAGACAACAATCTCATCTCAACCCTATGATTTTTGATAATACCTTTCCTTTTACTAGGACCATGATTTCCTTAAAGAAACCTTAATAATCTATCTTGACAAAGCCAATAAATGAGGAGCACCATTTTAAAGTGGAAATAGAAATATATATCTTAACAGATTCAATTAAGGCTTATAAAGCTATAAATATGAGTACCACGGATCATGAACTCTTTTGTGGTTCAATTAAGGCTTATAAAGCTACAAATATGAGTACCACGGATCATAAACTCTTTTGTGGTAACCATTGGCGTTTTGGTGTTTCTTATTTGGTTGTGTCATTAGAAGTGTGCATTTCCACACCTTGGAGAGTTCTTAGGTATGTTTTAGAGGTATCCTATCATTTTGACCCCAAAAATAACATGAGAGTCATCCCATACATGAATTGGGATAGTGAGTATATGAATGGCATAACTTGGATCTACCTTGTATTTTAGCTTTTACCTATCCAGGAGTTAATTACCCTTTAGGTGGTATTTGATCATATAAAGGTACCATCATTAGGATGGACCCATTTTCTTGATATGCAGAATGGTGAATGTCTTTGTGCTTCATATATAGACTTTATAGTCATGATAATAGGATATACTTGGTTGTTCCTTGAGATTTTCCCCCTTGCTGTAATAATTTTTGTACTAACCATGGTACTAACCCTTATAATATAAGGAACTTTTGGTTGCTTGTCCTTCTTAACTTCTTCAAAGGTTCTAATTCGAGGACGAATACCTTTAAAGAAGGAGAGGATGATACAAGTATGGTCAGCTCAACTCGTGCTAAACTTATACTTCGAGGTCCAGTCAGTGGGATCCAAGTCATGCTAACTTTGAAGATGTAATAAGTTGCTTGGGACTTACTTCAAAGAAAGTACACATTTCAAACTGATACATTTCATGAATGAGAATGGAGTCCTTAAAGGCCATTGAAGGAACATATATATGAGTGCTTAAGCTTTGGGAGATAGCTTTGATGGAGGAGATCAAAGACCCAAATGTGAATTAAATCAAAATATGGAAGAAAGCTTGGAAGTAGGACAACACCCAGAAAAACATTGAAGGGACCAAGAAAGGCATTCACTGCTCATTTTGGTGATGAAAGCTTCCACATGGGCAATCCAAGTGATACATTAGCAATGGGCCATTTGGGCTCACCCATGTTGGCAATGGAATATCATGTTTGGTGAGCTCAAGACTATTTTGTGATCATCCAAGGGGCTAGGGAGTTGAAAATGCCATTTTAACAATTAGGAAGGGTCCTTGTGAGTTATTTCTTTAATAGTCACTTTTGGCCTATTTTTGTAATAGGCTACTCTTGTTAAGGCAATAAGTATAAATAGATGTCCTATCTTATTTCCTTCTTTAGAATGTTTTGGCTTGATATTTGAAGAAATTCCTTTGAGTTTATAGTTCAAAGATAGATTCCATTAGTCTAGATTATCTTATTATAGTTAATTCTATGTTAGTAATTAGGTGGATTCTCATTGTTTATTTAGAACCTTTTTGCTTGATTTCCATAATTGAGGCTGATTTGTGGATTCATTTGTGTTTTTCAATTTGTTGAATTCAAGTTACTTCCCTTTTGTTCAATCGTAAATTCAATTGAGACTGTCTTTCTTCACTTCTCATCCCTAATTTCTTCTCTATCTTAATTTCTGCTTTTGATTCTAATTCTCATAATTAGAATCATTTCACATCATGACCTTGATTTTTGGGTTGTGATAGTTAATCTAATAATTAAATATGTAGAATGATTTAAGAACAAATATAATATTAGTTTAATTTAGTTAATTATATCTACAATTTCATTAGTAAGATTTTATTTTTTTATAATTAATGCATATACTAATTTATTTTTATAATTAATGCATATATTAATTTTCTTGCATATAATACTTAATAATCTTTTCAATTAAAATTAAAATATTTTATTATTAATTAACAATTTTGATAAGTAGTGTTATTGTAACATTTAAACTTCAGAAATGGCCAAAAAATCATTATTAAAAAATTAACACTACTGTATCTAAAGGTTAATTATTAGTTTAATTCTTAGTCAAATTATTTGTTAGTTTATTTTTTAGTGCTAGTTTAATTATTATATTAATGGTTAGTTAGTTTATTCTTTAATTGTACTTTTAATTGTTAATATATTTTTAATTAGTTAATTTAAGTAATTATTTAATTGGTAGTTAGCTAGTTTCTTTGTAGGTGTTTTAGTTTGACTGTTAGTTGGCCGTTACTTGATTTATTTATTAACTAAAAATGTTTGATTTAGTTTAGTTATTAGTTTAGTTTAGTTAACCATATATAAATTTTAATTATTAGTGTAATTTGGTTAGCCATATTCAAAGTTTAATTTAGTTAGCCATATCCAAATTTAATTATTAGTTTGAAATAGGTTTGTATAGTTACTGTATATATTATATTTGTTGCCCATATATTTATTTATGATAATTCTTATCGTAGTTCTTTATTGATTTAAATAATCATCGTAAAATAGCATCGACGAACAAATCATATAATACAAGGGAAAAAAATAATAATGTAACTAACTTATAAATCTAAGCTATCAAAAGAAACCAAATAAATCTAAGCCATCAAAAGAAACCAAGTGTTAGTTGATTTACTGCCAGGTATAGTGCACTAATTCTGTGTGCTACGTGGCATTGTACAATAATGGTTGTTAATGCTAGTTCTGTGTAATGCCTTATATAGCGCCCTCAATTAATGCGCTGTATATAATTTTATTCTACATTTGTTTGTATCATATTGCCGTCACAATTCTAAATTTATGTGTTATTTAGGTTCCAAACTCGAGGTTATCTTTGTATATACATGAGAGGTATGAAATTTGTTAGGAGGTTTATACCGTGGAATTAATAAATAGGATTGTCTTCCTTGTACTAAATTTAGCTTATTAAAACAACAATCATAACAATATACTATAAGTAGGCCAGTGAAAGGTTTGATATATTCAGATCTTATCTTTATCTTTGTGGAATAGAGAAGATATATCAGATAAATCTTTGTCTTGATAGAAAAGAAAATAATTTTTGTGGTAAGAATTTTTTAAAAAAATCAAAGAAGGCATAAAGGCCATTTATTCAATGCATAAAAAAGGTTCTGTACAAAATCCCAAACCACAATAAGCCCAACAAGGCTTATCCACTTAAGAAGGCAACAAAATCAAACTAAATAAAGATGAAAAAGATAATGACAAAAAAGGAAATGCCTAGAACAATTTGCTGTAGGAAAAAGAGCTGAAACTCTTCATCGTCTATGATAATCTTCATAGCCACAAGTGAAGAGAAACCATGAGAAGAAGCTTGAATAAAAAACTTAATAGGTCTGGTGTTGTATCACTAAAATAAGTGGTTTTACTTCCTCTCCTACTAACTTGATGTCGAATTGAGGATGAGCTCATAAAGATTTGATACCACAACTAAAGATAATAAAATTCCATATCCATACATCACTAAACCAGGTATTCATCTATAAACAGTAACTTGTTAGGATCGATTAGCAGTTCACACACATTAAATCTATGGAGAGGATGAAGAAAACTAGAGAGAGAGTTCTTTAGGAGAGAGAGAATTAATTTCGTGGTAACATCCATGGGTAACCTCCACGACGGACGGGCTATTCTCCCATTTGGAGACTGATTCTGTCATCCAAGAATTACATTCTCAAAAAAAATAAAAAATATTCCTCCATCATCAATATGTTTGCCACACCGCAACATCTGTAGACACAACTACAGAAAACCAACTAAGGTTTTGCACAACCTTAGTTTACCAACATCAACACATTTTGTCAACATGTCTATTGGATTCTTTGCACCCTCTATCTTTTTCAAACACATATCACCTTCTTCCACTACCCTGCGAGTGAAATGGTACCGTTTTCTAATGTGCTTCGACTTCAAATGATAGACCAGGTTCTTCACCAACTGTATGTCACTCTGGATATCTGTGTAAAGAATCTTCTTAACATGCTTCTTTCCCAGTTCTTCCAGATAATCTGCCAGCCATATCATTTCCTTTCTAGCTTCAGCTATTACCACATACTCAACCTCAGTAGATGAAAGAGCAACGCCCTTCTGTACCTTTTAGATATCTTAGAAGCAATTTTACAACTTCCTAATTCTTTTTCCCAGGGCTTTCGATGTACCTGCTAACAACTCCCACTGCATGTGCTATATCAGGTCTAGTGTAGACCACAGCATACATCAGACTCCCAACTGCACAGGCATATGGAACAAGTGCCATGTACTTCCGCTCCTGAGCTGTCTGTGGTGACTGCTCCTTTGACAATTTTGTGTGATTTACCAATGGGGTAGTCCTGGGTTTAGCATAATTAACTCTGAATCTGGACAACACCTTCTCAATGCACTGCTCTTAGGATAGATTCAAAGTGCAAGTAGATCTATCCCGAGAAATCCTCATCGCAAGAATCTGCTTCGCTGCACCTAAATTTTTCATCTCAAACTCAAAAGACAGACTTGCCTTCAGAGAATTTATCTACTTCATACTGGATCCTGCAATCAACATATCATCCACATACAAGAGTAAGAATACATAAGAGTCAGTGTATTTCTTGAAGTAGCAACATTGATTTTTTTCACTCTTGCGGAAGCCACTCTTACTTATATAGGAGTCAAACTTCTTGTACCACTGTCTAGGTTCTTGCTTCAGCCCATACAAGCTCTTGTTGAGCTTGCACACTATGCGTTCCTTTCCTGGAACTACAAACCCCTTTGGCTGCTGCATATAGATTTCCTTATCCAAATCTCCCTATAAAAACATAGTCTTTAAATCCATTTTCTCAAGATGAAAATTCTCCGATGCAACAATACTCAACAAAATTCAGATAGTAGTTAATTTCGCAACAGGATAAAATATCTCATCATAATAAATACCTTTCCTTTGTGAATATCCTTTAACTACTAACCGGGACTTGAACCTTTTTTGTCATCTGGTTCTGCCTTGATTCCGAACACCCACTTGTTCAACAAGGCTCTCTTCTCTGCAGGTAACTCAGTCAATGTCCACATGTTATTTTTCTCAAGTGAGCTTATATCATCATCCATGGCTTGCTCCTACTTGATTGAATCCTTCACCTGCAGGGCCTCAGCAATAGACTCTGGTTCCTCTTCATCAGCCCGCAACAGATAATGTAATGATGGTGAACACCTATTGGTGCTTTAATGGTCCTGGATGATCTCCTCTCAACCTACTCAGGTGTCACTTGTTCCACCTCTGGTTCCTCAACAACAGTCTCTGGAGTTTGTTGAGTATCTGTTGTAACATCTTTTGGTGTACTCTTCGGCAACACAAGCTCAACTCCCACTTGCTTTGTAGTTTCTTGAACCTTTGTCTCTCTATCCTTGTACTAGACATTTTCATCAAATATCACATCACAATGTCTTAGAATCTTCTTATCCATGTCATCCCAAAACTTGTACCCGAATATGTCAGAATCATAACCTATAAAGTAGCACTTTATAGCTTTAGCATCAAGCTTATCTCTCTTCTCTAGATCAACAAGAACATAAGCAGTGCAACCAAAAGTTCTCATGTGAGAATACTTGGGCTCTTATCCTGTCCATACTTCTTCAAGAATCTTGAACCCCAGAGGAATTAATGGTCCCCTGTTGATCAAGTATGTAGCTATGCTCACATCATCTGCCCAGAACGTCTTAGGCAACCCACGATGTATCCTTATGCTCCTTGCACGCTCATTCAATATTTTGTTCATCCTTTCAGTAACTCCATTCTGCCTTGCCTTCTCGAGAAATGTCCTCATCAATATGATTCCCTCAACTACACAGAAGTGTTTAAATTCTAACTTGTTATATTCTCCTTCATTATCAGACCTCAGGGATTTGATTTTCAAGCCAGTCTGATTTTCAACTTCAGATTTCCACCTCTTGAAAGTAGAAAAAACATCTGACTTATGTTTCAAGAAGTAAACCCATACCTTCCTGCTGAAATCATCTATTAAGGTCACATAGAATCTGGATCCACTAAGTGATGAAACAGGAGATGGTCTCCAAATGTCTATATGGACCATTTCCAGTCGTACTTTCTTCGGCTCTCTCTCAGTCTTAATAATGCTTAATCTACAGCTCTCATAGGAGTGTAAAGCGGTCGTTGTCAAATATATAACCCAACTGGGTTGGGTATCGATCCCACAGGGAATAGCCGGTCAATAAGTAAGAAAAGATTATTAGACTTTTGCTGCAAGTCTCATAAAAGGGGGGTTTTAATGTGCAAATAAAGTAAACAAAATAGTAAAGTAAAAATAGAAATAGCAAAGTAAATAGAAAGAATGTTTAGTAAGATGTTTAACCAATGAGAATTGAGAGTTAGGGTTATGTCCACCTTATGAGTTATACGTCTCTATTGGCTATGAGTTATGCGGAATTCAGACATGCATGTGCTTATAGAGAATTGTATTCTATGGTAAATGCAAGCGTCTTTCGACCTTAACAAGGACTATTTCACTTTAACTCTTTCGATCTTAAAGTGTATCTAATGGTACAAATTCTCCAAGAGGTTAATCCAGTTACGGCACTAACTTTTTAACAAGGGTTGGTGCCCTATTACCTTGACATTATCTCTTTTCCAGACATATAACTTTTCTTTTGAACAAGTTAATGCTATACTGTCGTATTCTATGCGTTTGCAACCACAAGAATTTGCATTAAGATGAAGAGAATAATGATACAAGCAGCATACGTGTCGCGAATTCACAAACTCATAGCAATAGATAGTATCTCATTCGGCTTCCATAACCCCAACAGAGGAGTTTAGCTACTCATGAGTGCGAAGGAAATCACAATAGACATTGTTATTATACCACAATAAAGATCTCGTGTAATAAGGTGTGGTGTGGCGTTTTTAGGCCTGAACTCCCTTGCAAAGTAACGTTTCTCTTGTTGTGAAAATTGAGAATTGAGTAGATGAATAGAAGAAGAATAAAAAGTAGAGTTAATGGAAAAATTATAATCCGAGTTGTAAGTTCTGGAATAAGAAGTAGAATGAGAATGATAATAATCTCTAGCAAAATAAGGTATTTTTAACACCCATATCCTATTCCTACTAAGCTAATGCATTACATAACCGAATCCTACTAGGTTAATGTATCATTATCCTAATCCTACTAAGTTACTGCTAGTCCCCAAAGACTTCAGAATTACTGTTTTTGCCCGGGACAAATTTTCCATGCGCCACTTTTGGTCCTTGGCGTCCAAGATTCCCCTTCCTTCATTCGTGAAGCTTTCTTTGGCGTCAAGTTATCCATAAAATGCTGAGTTCTGCATCATTTATACCTGAAAACTTGCTAATCATGTTTGTTAGCTCACTTACAGGAAAAAGGACTAAAAGTGCATGAATTATATAATTTGTCCTCAAAACTTAGCTAAAATATTGGTAAAATATAGTACTTTAGGCGTGTAAATTCGCCTATCATCAACACCCCACACTTAAAGCTTTGTTCGTCCTCGAACAAACTATCATGTCCATCTAAACATCTACTTGGGATTTCACAGTAACAACACAAAATATTCATCAAGACAAGCATGTCAATCATTAACAAAGAGTAGTTTTCTGATCATTAGTAGAAACAATTCAACCTCCAACATAGACTCGTGATGGTGATTAATTCGTCCACAAGTTGAGGTACAAAGAATCATACACAACTACCCAAGACTCATCAACCATGTGTATCTCACAATATATTAGCCATAATCACTCACAAGTATAGTATATATTTCGAACATGGGTATAAGATTATCCTTGCTCTCACTCTCACAAAGAATTCATATGTTGCAACTGATGACCATAGGCTTTCCCTTAGCGTAATGCTCCACTAAATATCAGAATGCTATGCTTAGGATCAAATAGGTCTTTTGCTGGTTGTAATGTAGGCTAAGGGACGGGTAGGACTATTTTGGCCAGAAATAGTGACTATGTTCCTAAGCGCTTTAATACATCACAATATGCCATTTATGCTTCCTTTCAAACAACCTTTTTGCTTTCTTTTTGTTCTACCTCCCTTTGTCACCTCTTTTGTTTTTCAATTTTTGAACATAACTAACTTTTTAGTTTTCCTTTCCTTTTTTTTTCTTTTCATAACACCTCTTATGATAGAAATTCTTTTTCATAACAAATTCAAGCGCCATTACATTCTAAAGCATCATACTCACCCAATTTCCTCTTATTTTGTCATATGACTTTACACTTTAAAGCACTTAGGAATTTGGATCAAATTATGGTCTTGAAAAAAATGGATTAGGCTTACATATGAGGTTGTCAAAAAAAATAGGCTAAAGGCTCAAAGGGGTTAACTAGGATAATGTCCATGGGTAGGTAAAAAGAAGGTAAACAAGTCTAGGTTGCCAAAGAAATGCCTAAATCATCTCCTAGACTTGCACTCATTATTTTCGCTTTACATACATACCAGGCAAGTTCTAGCATCAGCCACAAACACAGAATATACTATATCCTCACACACAAGGCACATGGTCGACTTTATTGGGAGTAACATAGACTCTTGACCCAACAGATGAAGGAATTGAACCACACAATATCACATAGTGAGTCACAATTAGAGCCTAAACGTCTCAATAGTCATGATTTTAGCACAAACTCTTGTCATAATCTCATGCTGCCTATTAGAATAATTTCATGCGAAGTTAAAAAAAAATTAGAGATTTTTTTTAAAAAAAATTAACTAATAAAAAGAAAAACAAAACAAACATAAATGCAAATGCAGATAGAGAAGTATAGCATGCAAATACCAGCACCCCACACTTAGATGGGACACACTGCCCTCAGTGGAAAATAAATAAGAAGAACCTGGTTAGTCGGACTCCTCCTCTATGTCTGGGGTCATAACCCCTTCGTCGGAATCATCATTGGAGTCGTCGTCATCAAAATTCTCCTCCACGTCGGAGTCTGGCATTCGTCGATCATCATCGGTTGGCACATCGTCATCAAGAATTTCCTCAAAATATGTACCTACTCCATATATCGCCTTCGCGTGCTCATTCATTGGGTAGTCATAATCCAGCTGTTGGAGCTCTGCAGCAGTTGGAACACGACCACCGCTCATCATTGTAAACCGAGTCATGCCATAAAGATGGCGAAAGAAACTCTCATCTTGAGCATGCCTTTCTGAAGTGGTAAGGTTGACGCCATGCATAGTTTTAGCATCCTTAACCTTCGTGAGGTCAGCCTTCTTTGGGTTGTGTGGGAGTTTATGATCAGACGGTTCCTCTTCGATGTCTTCCTTCCTCAATATTGCGGTCAACAGATTGCCAAAGCTGAAGTGGGACCTCTTGTGTAGCCTAGCTTTCCGCATTGTGGATCGAATAATTTCCCCAATGTTAATTGGGACATTCGTCATCAATGCGTTTACCAAGTACACTCTATCTCGTGTTATCTTTGTGCACTGAGTCCCTGGAATTAGGCAAGAGTTGACTATGCGCAACCATATTCTTGCTTCTCTATTCAAAGGAGCATATGGGAAGGTGTTGTGTCATCCGGTGTCCTTGTGTCTACTCCACTATGCCATGGACCTTGTTCCACAGAGTGTGTGTCGAATGACTCTATATGGAGGTCTACTGTACAACTCTTTGAATGGTGATGGATCAACAGCAGGCAAGCCAAGAAAGGAGTTGAAGAAATCCGTATTGAGTTGTAAAACTTGGCCTCGAATCTTGACCTCGCTTCTTGTGGTTTTCGGTGACCAGTTGGCATAGAATTCTCTTGTTAAATCGAGATTGCATTCTTCCATGTCTCGGAAGATGAAATCAACATGTAACGCCATGATCTTGGTCAACATGCGCGGTTATTTCCTTGCTAGGCTTTCCTTGTTTATCAAGTCCACATGAACATATTTCTTCTCTTTGTTGTTCCTATACCATTCCTTTGCTTCCTTCTCTAAAACCCATTTCATTCCGAACATGCGGCGTGGTATTTGCATCGAGGAGGACTCTCCTTGCTCTTTGCGTCCTCTTTTCTTTCCTTTTTGGGAAGTGGTTGCCTTATCTTTGCCTTGTCTTGCTTTGGGTGCCATTGTACCTGAGACTAAAACAATGTTCATGTTAGCGTCATATTGATGGATACAATCTATAAACAAGCAGTAGTGGCACCACCCCACACTTAGTTTGTTGGTACAGACTAGTGAAGTGAAAGTGGTCAATTACTCCGACTTCATCGGCATACGTTTTAGGTGCTATATTCCAACAATAAAATCAGTGCAGTCATACTTCTTGTATCTTAGAAATACTTTCATGTTTGATATATCAAGACTACTACATAGGGATTGAATCAAGGTATAGCATCTAGAAATAATCACAACCTCCTATGTTGGTAGTCAACCATAATTCTCATCTTGATGAACAAGTTATTCCAACATGTAAGCTTTCTATTGACAAGATTATGCAATTTTTGTGACCATGTCAATTTTGCAAAAGTATGACAGTGCATCAAAATCAAATTCAAGTTGGAAACATGTTAAGATCATTCTTACGTATTCTTTCACTCACTTAGTTGTATCACAACACATCAACCACATTCAAATCACCAATACTACTTCAAGATTTAACAATTCATAATAAGCGTAGTAGTGTAGTACTTACGGAATGTAAATGAAGAACAAAGAAGTACTTACTTGGTTGATGACCTTGGATGATGTTCTTGCAAAGTAAAAGAGCAAAAGGAAAATTTTTGAGAGGATTTGGGGACTATAGGCGGCACTTATGCTAGGTTTCCAATGTGTTTTTGGGTCAAGACTAAGTCTCTTATTTATAGGAAAGGCTTGGGTCGGTTTTTGACCCATTTAAAATTGGATTTAGAGACAAGAAGTGACCATAGGCGGCGCCTTTTGCTTTGCCTATGCTAGGCATAGGCGGCGCCTTTTGCATAGAATTGTTGAGCATAGGCGGCGCCTATGCCATGACATTCTTAGGCATAGGCGGTGCCTTTTGCATGGCATATGAGATTCAAAGACAAAAGGCATTGGCATAGGCGGTGCCTATGCTATGGCATACTTGGGCATGGACGGCGCCTATGCTATGGCACACCAGATTCCGAGAGCTTAGGCCATAGTATAGGCCTTGCCTTGTTCGTGGCCTAGTTTTACATAGGCCTAGCCTTGTTCGGTGCCTATATTTTCATAAGCAATGCCCAATCCATAGCCTTTTGATTCTTCATTCCTAACTTACCACCTTTAACATGTAATACGTCCAAATCAAAATTTGAAATCGACCTCCTCGTTTTACACCTCTTTGCACCTACATTTACTCAAAAACATCAAAGACGATTAGAACGATGGGTTTCCTCCCATCAAGCGCCTTGGTTTTGGTCGTGGCACGACTCTTCTTTTTGGATTTTTATTTATCAAAAGCAAACAACTAGTAGAACGAAAGAAAGAAAAAAAATAAAAAACGATGGGTTGCCTCCCACCAAGCGCTTGATTTATTGTCGCGGCACGACATAGCTATCTCGATTACTTAGACTTCATCGAGATAGATGGTGGATCATTTTCTGAATGGATTCAGACGACAATGAGGCTTACTTGTAGGCATGCAATCTTCTTCGAGATGACCCTTGTGCATGCCTATCCCGGGAGGGATACCAATTATATCATCAATAGTCCAACCCATGGCTCTCTTGTATCTCTTCAGAGCAGAGATGAGAGCCTCTACGTGCTGTTCACTTAAATCATCCGCCATACTTACCGGAAGTATATTTTCACTTTCCAAGAACACATACCTTAGATAATCGGGGAGCTTTTTTGATTCTAGCATTGGTGGCTCTTCAATGAAAGTCTTCGCTGTTGGTGACGGTTGATTCTTAAGATCAAGATCCGACTGTTTAGGAGTATGAGAATAGGACCCTATTTCTGTTAGAGCACATGGAGTTTCTTCATAATCTTCATCATCCTTATGCTCAACATTCAGTAGCGCAGCAGACAATGGCTCAACAGTAAGCTATTTTGCTACAGATAATGCTTTCATATCCTCATAATGAACATCAACTACAGAGAACACATTCATATCGCTGGGCTGCTTCATTGCTTTGCATTTATCAAAACGGACCACTTTGTCATTTAACCGAAATAAAAGCTCATTAGCTCTCATGTCAGTAAGCACACTTCTTGTTGCAAGGAAAGGACGTCCCAAGATTATGGGAACTTCAGAATCCACCTCACAATCCAGAATAACAAAGTCTGCAGGAAAGATGAATGAAGAAACCTTCACCAACACATCATTCAAGATACCCACAGGTCGTTTTACCGACCTATCAGCCATCACGAGCCTCATATTGGTTGGCGTTGGATCGCCTAACCCCAACTTCCTGTAGACGGATAGTGGCATCAAATTGATGCTAGAACCTAGATCGCACAATGCCTTGGCAACGTTCAAAGATCCAACAGTGCAAGGAATAGTGAAGGAACCAGGGTCGGCCTTCTTCTAAACTAGTGATTGGGTAGCGATTGCACTGCAGTGATGAACAGTATCCTTCAACTCATAGCTTGCTGCTCGCTTCTTTGTCAAAAGATCCTTCATAAATTTCGCATACCCAGGCATTTGTTCTAGTGCCTCTACCAACGGAACATTAATGGTCAGCTGATTTAACATATTCATGAATTTGCTGAACTTTGTATCATCCGCAATCTTCTTTAATCTTTGAGGAAAAGGTGGTGGTGGATAAGGAATTGTTTTCTCCACGGCTTTCTTCTCCTCTTGCTTCTGTTTTTCAACCTTTTTAGGCTGCAACATACTCGGGGTGATGTCATGGACGTCTTGGTCAGCTTCTATGGCACCCTCATCTTCTTTATGTTCGGCCACTTGCTTGCTTTGGGATGAATTTTCCAGCACCTTACCACCCCTGGTAGTACTAGCCATACATGATCCGTCATTCCTTGGATTTTGCACAGTGTTGCTAGTAGGTAAAGTGCCTGCCTTTCTTTGATTGAGTGCTGCTGAAAGTTGGCTCAATTTCTGCTCTATTTGTTTTATTGAAGTGGAATGTGAGTCAACCAATTGCTTCATTGAGGACAAATCATTTATTACCTCCCTTACTCCCGCGCTGGTTGCTTCCACTCCTTTCAACAGTTTAGCCATCATATCTTCCATACTTCCAGAACCAGATGTAGTGGCATCACATCTTCCTGGAGGAACATACAAACCACTCTTGTCATTCTTGTTCTTCCAAATGCCTTGGTCCTTGTTTCCAGATTTATCATAATAGTTCCGACCTTGGTTTCCTTAGGTATTACCTCGAAAACCCCCCTGATTGTTAAAGTAGTTGGCCTCTTCTTCCGAATCAGATTTGTCTCTTCCTTTTGACGCAACAGCTTTGACTTTTTCGGTCTTCCCTGATAAGAGATGCTTTGTAAGAAGATCCACTTGTGTTTTCAGGTGCGCCATATCTTGATCACGTTCTTCATCTCTTATCCTTTGTTCTGCAGTCATGCCAATAGATAAAGTGGGGCTTGCTACCTCAGAATCCCTGGTATGCCAAGCTTTACTTTGCTTCGTTATCCAGTCTAGCATATTGCTTGCCTGACCAAAGGTGAGGTCCATAAATGATCCTCCAACCGCATTATCCACCACTGGTTTAGTTATTGAATTCAAGACTCTGTATAGTATCTCCATTAGGTAGACATTGGTCATGTGATGGTTTGGGCACCTCATAAGCTTCGTCTTGAACCTCTCCCATGTTTCATGAAGAGCTTCGGTTGGAAGCTACCGAAAGTTGCTGATTTCATCTCTTAATTGTGCTCTTTTGGATGGCAGAAAGAATCTTTCTAGGAAAGCGTCTCTCAATTGCCTTCAATTTGTAATAGAATTAGGAGTCAGCCCATTCAACCATAGAGTTGCCTCCCCAGACAGAGATAATGGAAATAGGCGTAATCGAATTGCATTCTGACCAACGCCAGGATTGTCAAACGACTTGTATGTAGAAATAAAGTTGATGAGATGCATATTCGGATCATCGCCTGCTAGTCCACCAAATAATCCCTTGAGTTGCAATAACTGAATCATGGTGCTTGTGATGTTGAACTTTGCTCCGGGTGCCAATGGTGGAGGAATAATGGCTCCTGTGGCTCCGGCTCCATCAAGATCATCATCATCGTCGTCGAAAGCTGGTTGTACAGGTCGGCGTTCATGCCTAAACCTTGCTTGACGATCTCTTCTGTTGGCAGGTGTTGCGATCTCAGTAGCATGCCTAGGGTTTAGTAACTCGTAATCACCTAGGTCCTCGTCGTCAGGATTTATTGCTCGCCCGGGGTTATCAATATTCTGTTGATGCACTTGAGCGGCGGCTAGAGCAGCTAGTCTCACCTGTTCCTGTTGAGCAGCCATCGTTTCAATTTCGTGTTGTGCCTCCATTCTGCCAATACGTTGTGGTTCAGGATTAATAGGTAATAACGGTTGACCATAACTTCGAGTATGGGGCATGCACTGAATAAAAACCTGCAGAGAACAAAAACAAAAACTAAAAGTAAAAGTACGAGAATCTTTGACCAAAGGGTCTAGTAATTATCACAAACTTAATTGACACTCGTATTCCCCGGCAACGGCGCCAATTTCTGATAATGCTCAATCTACAGCTCTCATAGGAGTGTAAAGCGGTCGTTGTCAAATATATAACCCAACTGGGTTAAGTATCGATCCCACAGGGAATAGCCGGTCAATAAGTAAGCAAAGATTATTAGACTTTTGGTGCAAGTCTCGTAAAAGGGGGGTTTTAATGTGCAAATAATGTAAACAAAATAGTAAAGTAAAAATAGAAATAGCAAAGTAAACAGAAAGAATGTTTAGTAAGATGTTTAACCAATGAGAATTGAGAGTTAGGGTTATGTACACCTTATGAGTTATACGTCTCTATTGGCTATGAGTTATGCGGAATTCAGACATGCATGTGCTTATAGAGAATTGTATTCTATGGTAAATCCAAGCGTCTTTCGACCTTAACAAGGACTATTTCACTTTAACTCTTTCGAGCTTAAAGTGTATCTAATGGTACAAATTTTCTAAGAGGGTAATCCAGTTACGGCACTAACTTTTTAACAGGGGTTGGTGCCCTATTACCTTGACATTATCTCTTTTCCAGACATATAACTTTTCTTTCGAACAAGTTAATGCTATACTGGCGTATTCTATGCGTTTGCAACCACAAGAATTTGTATTAAGATGAAGAGAATAATGATACAAGCAGCATACGTGTCGCGAATTCACAAACTCATAGCAATAGATAGTATCTCATTCGGCTTCCATAACCCCAACAGAGGAGTTTAGCTACTCATGAGTGCGAAGGAAATCACAATAGACATTGTTATTATACCACAATAAAGATCTCATGTAATAAGGTGTGGTGTGGCGTTTTTAGGCGTGAACTCCCTTGCAAAGTAACGTTTCTCTTGTTGTGAAAATTGAGAATTGAGTAGATGAATAGAAGAAGAATAAAAAGTAGAGTTAATGGAAGAATTATAATCCGAGTTGTAAGTTGTGGAATAAGAAGTAGAATGAGAATGATAATAATCTCTAGCAAAATAGGGTATTTATAACACCCATATCCTATTCCTACTAAGCTAATGCATTACTTAACCCAATCCTACTAGGTTAATGTATCATTATCCTAATCCTTCTAAGTTACTGCTAGTCCCCAAAGACTTCAGAATTGCTGTTTTTGCCCGGAACAGATTTTCCATGTACCACTTTTGGTCCTTGGCGTCCAAGATTCCCCTTCCTTCCTTCGTGAAGCTTTCTTTGGCGTCAAGTTATCCATAAAATGCTGAATTCTGCATCATTTATACCTGAAAACTTGCTAATCATGTTCGTTAGCTCACTTACAGGAAAAAGGACTAAAAGTGCATGAATTATATAATTTGTCCTCAAAACTTAGCTAAAATATGGGTAAAATATAGTACTTTAGGCGTGTAAATTCGCCTATCATCAAGTCTTCATGAAGATTACTCGTTTCTATTTACTTATAACACAACTCTCACAAAGATCTATATCAACATATTTCAACCCTACTAAAGCTCCTTTTGCAGCCAACATCTTTATTTCCTTAGCACTCATGTGTCCAAGTCTATTGTGCCATAGACATAAACCGAAATCACCCTTAACAACAACAACCATATTTATACACCCTGCAGTGGTGTACAAAGTTCCAGATTTTATGACACGTGCTACAACCATAGAACCCTTCACAATATTCCTCGAACCTTTCCCAAACTCTATTGCGTAGCCTGTGCTATCCAACTGACCAACAAAGATCAGATTCTTTTTGAGACCAGGAATATATCTGACATCCTCTAATGTCCACTAATTTCCTACTGGAGTTTTTATGCAGACATCCCCTTTTCCTTTAATCGCCAATGTCTTGTTGTCAGCAAGATACACCTTTTCAAAGTTTCCATACTTGAAGTTTTGGAACAATTCCTTACTAGGAGATGAATGAAAAGAAGCACCCGAATCCAATATCTAGGATTCAACCAACCTATCCACACTAAGGATTAGAGAATCCCTAACGTCTTCTGCTAAATTAATAGAATCATTATCATCTCTAGATTTCTGATTCTTCTTCTTCTTGGGTTTCTTGCACTCTGTACAAAAGTGTCCTTTCTCTCCAGAATTCCAATATGTCACATTGGATTTTTGAGGAGATTTTCTATAATTCTTTGATTTTGATCGTCTATGTGTATTT
Organism: Capsicum baccatum var. pendulum; assembly: GCA_030864225.1. NCBI lineage: Eukaryota > Viridiplantae > Streptophyta > Magnoliopsida > Solanales > Solanaceae > Capsicum > Capsicum baccatum. The sequence continues at coordinate 103,111,367 of CM061556.1, forward strand.
TACCCCTCGATTGGTCTCTTCCACTTCGGTCAACACTGAGAGCACTAATAGATGACTCCCCAATTTCTCATTTGCAAATGGTTTCTCTAAGAAAAACATCTCTGATTTCATCAAACTTTAATTTCTTAAATCCACGAGAACTACTAATCACAATAACAATAGTATCCCAAGACTCGGGCAGAGATGACATCAAAATCAGTGATTTAATTATATCTTCAAAATTAATATCCACAGAACACAGTTGACTAACAATCATATTGAACTTAATTATATGATCAACAATATATCAATTCTCATGCATCTATAAATTGAACAATCTACTCATCAAATATACCTTTTTCATCACAAATGGCTTTTCATACATATTTGATAGTGCCTTCAACAAATCGGACGTGGTTTTCTCCTTGACGATGTTGAACGCTATGTTTCTCGATTAAGTCCACCGGATCAGCCCTAGAGCCTGCTGAACCTTGAGCTTTTAGTACTTCTCCTTTATGGACTCCAACTTCACCCCAATTAAGGGTTCGTGAAGATCTTTCTGGTACAGATAGTCTTCGATCTGTATCTTCCAGAAACCAAAATTGAATCCATCAAACTTCTCGATTCCAAACTTTGATCCTTTTATATTCAGTGATTGTGATGAATCTCCCAAGCTTTAGTACCAGTTGTTGGGATTAATTAGCAGTTCACACACACTAAATCTATAGAGAGGATAAAGAAAACTAGAGAGAGAGTTCTTTAGGAGAGAGAGAGAGAATTAGTTTTATGGTAACACCTGTGGGTAACCTCCACGACGGATGAACTATTTATATTAATGACTCGGATATGTACAATTACACAGAGAAATGAAAATAAAAGGTACAACATAAAATAGAAATAAATCTCCCAAGCTCTCATACTAGTTGAACTGCGTGAGCATTAATATATAACAGTACATCATATATTAATCAGGCTCTACAACATAACATAACTAAGAAAAAGTGTTGGTGTAGTTGACTATGTCATTTTTATACAACCTTGATTGGTTGGATGTTTAACTTAAAAATGAGATATGTGTCCTTGATTTATGTGAAATCACTTTTCTAGATGCCTCTTGAGATCCCTGATCTATTTTGATTAATGCACTTTGAAATCCCCATTTTGGCATTTCATCAATTTGAAATTAGGAATCTAATTTTGCTCCACGCTATTGAATTGTAAGCTATTTTTTTACCCCAAGAAATTGAAAACATTGTTATAAAAAATCACTAGAATGTTGTCCTATCTTAATATATGTTCAATCTCAATATTCAAGTTTTCCCTCAACCAGTTTATCTTCTTCACCTCCATAGCAATATACCAAGGGATTTTTCAATACCCATCTAAAATCTTCATGAGAGTAAAAGAATTAGTTTCACGAATTATTGGTAGATAATTTTATGAAACATGGTATTCCAACTCATTCATTAATGCCATAGCTTCAACCTCAAGGGAAGAGACTATTCCCCGATTCTCTGCTTTTGTTAAAATAAATTACCTAAAATAGTCCCTTATACAGAAAAAATTTGCACTAAGACTCAGATTACCTTTCAAAGCTCCACCAGAGTTGTATTTTTGGACAGCTTCAGTAGGATATTTCCACATGTCAATATTAAAATCAATTATAGGTGAGTGTTCTTCAAAGAAACTTCACTATAATGGGCTAATTATTTGTCAAATCTTCAACCAAGGATACATATTTATTGTCTTATAATGAAGATTTTTTTTGACTTCCATCCTCATACTCTGAACAAAGGTCCTTCTGCCATGCTTGATAACAGTCCTTCTCTTCTAAATTTTTCATATATAAAGGTAGGGACATTCTTATATAAGCAACGAGTTAGTAGCACAAGAAGTATCCCACCATTTAAAAATGGTGTCTTTCAACTCAAAGAAAGGGTCATTAACATTTGCAGCCACTACAAAAGTTATCTTCAAGTTTGTAGCTATTAGATGGTTGATAAAAAAATGCTAATATGACTCTAAAATTCAACTATCAAGACACTAACATGTATTATCCTCTTTTGATCCTATTCTTAAGAAATATTCTCTAATTAAAATATTTTTTATTTCATAACCTCTTTAGGAAAAATGACACTTTAAAAGGGATTTCTTTCTCCCAAATATGCTTGTAAACATCTTGCACAACTCCTGGAGATCTTAACCCTTTCCATGAACTGCTAATAGAGAACTTACCTAAGCTATATAATATTCACCAAGGCTAATCCAATTCTTCAGAAACATTTACTAGCTTAATAGTTCTAACAATGTGATTGTGAACCTCTTTTGATAGTAATTGATGAAAAAGAGTTTTATTCCACCTTCCCTGATTCATAAGTTGTTTGACATCTTCAACGAGTTGTTAGCATAAAAATATAAAAATTAACAGGTAGATATAAATGTGGAGCACCTAATTGAGTCTAATTATCTAACCAAATACTAGTGTGATCATACTTTTCCTCCCACCATATTTCTTTATCAAAATAATACCTAGCCCATAGCATATATTTCCATATTTATGAACCTCTCTCTATTCTACAATCAAAGGTCTAAATCTCTTATAGTATCTATTTTATATAAAGTTAGACCAGAAAGTCTTTTTAGTTCTATAAATCTACCATTGCTTTGCAAATAAATATTTTGATACATCAAAAGAGATTTAAATCTCAACCCTTCTTCATATTTGGGTTGACATATTTTTGCCCAGGCAACCAGTGTTTGTTTCTATCAATTTCTAAAAAATTTCATAAAACCTAACAAATACTCTATGAAGATCATGAACAACACATTTAGGAGGTATAATGATTGATAAGTAATAAATAGAAATGCTCTGCAAATCATTATTGATTAGTACAACTTTACTTCCAAAAGAAAGAAGTTTATCTTTCCATGGTTGCCATTTGTTTTGAACTTTCTTGAACAATTGGAAAAAGTTTTTTTTTATTTTTCTAGAATGCCCTACTGGACAACTAAGTATGTTAGAGGAAATTTCCCTTTTGAGAAACCAATGCAATCTTCCCCTACTTTAATATCAATATCTGCACACATTATTAACAAAAAGGTAATTTTAGCTTTATAATCTTCTGCCTAACTAGTTTTTATAGTCAGTAATGTTCCACAAGATCATTTCTAAAGATGGCCCATCAGCTGCAATAAGAATGATAGTATCATCTGCATAAAAAGATGATTAATGTTTTAACTCTATTTTGGCATCCCAAAACCCAAGAAATCACTATGAACAAAGAGATTGATTAGAGACCTAGAAACAATTTCAGTATATAAAATAAAAAGAGATGGAAATAAAGGATCCCCTTGCTTCATTCCCCTCGTTGAATGGAAAACCCCTTATGCTTGATCATTAATGATGATAGCTACCAAATTTTAAAAACCAATCTTGTTATTTCATCAATCACCCCTCTATTGTAATCCATTTATTCCAACACCTTTATTAAAAGTTCTAATCCTCCCTATTGTAAGAATTTTTCAAATCCAACTTAATAAATGCATTGGCTGATTTGTCTCTCTTTCTAATGTCAGTGATTATCTACTGAGCCATCATTATATTCTTAATAATATTTTTATCTTTCATAATAATAGATTGGTTATGAGATATAAGATTAGGCAGAAACCACTCTAACTTGTCATCAATAATCCTTGAAATACCATTTTTTAATAAATTAGTCAAACTAGTAGGTCTTAAGTTAGAGAAGGACAAAACCCTTTCTTCTTTAAAAAATATGATCAAATTAGTTTGTGTAATAGATTTAGAGAGAGTAGAACCTACAAAATAGATATTGATCACCCTAATAAAATCACCCCCAATAAAGTCCGAGCAACTCTGGTAAAAATGGCTAGTAAAACCATCTAGACCACTAGAACTATCACCATTCAGTTCAAACACAGCCTTCTTGATTTTAGCTTATGTAAAAAACTAATTTAGCGAACAATTATCTTTCTCAAATATCAAATAAGGCACCTCATTAATAAAATTCATATCATCAAGGTTTATACTACCAATAAATTGTTCTAAATAAAAGTTAATAGCCTAAGCAACAATTGATCAACCTATTAGTCAAAGACCCATCACTTTACTAAGTCTTCTATATAGTCAGCTTCCTAGCAGGCTTTTAGTCTTAGTACTATTATGGCTCTATCACCTTTATCAAATCCTTAGCTTTCTTCCTTAATGCAACTTCCCTATTCCTACCATGAAAATATCTATCTTTCTTTTCTTTCTTCTTTTATTTACCAAACTGTAAAAGAATTTGATATTCTTTTCCCCTTTGGTGAACCGTTGAATGCCAGCCTCTTACCTAAAAAATTAATCTTCATAATGTATGTATTTTTTTAATATAGCTTGGGCTTCTGAAAAACTATTCTATTAGAAGTAGTAAGAGACTTCTTAAATAACTCATTTTTTAAGATTACTACATCTTCTCTGATATTTAATTATTTGAAAATATCTTCAAACCTTTCCCTACTCCAAGAGGATAGGGCTATTTTAGTCTTCTTCATCTTTTTCTTCAAGAATATAAAAACGTAATCAGATTATTTTACTACTTAATTCGTTTTACTACATCTCAAAAGTTCACTTTTTAGACCATAACATTAGGAATTTAAAAGGTATGATAAATGTGAGAATTGTCATCCATAAGAAATTAAAATAGGGACATGATCTGACCCTTTTCTAGCAAAATTTTCCATTCCTATACACCCTATAATCCTTAGAAAATCTTCATTAATATCCACCCTATCTCGTTTTTAAAAATACCGGCATCATTTGTTCTGCCATTCCACCAAATGAAAAGAGTGTCCATGAAATTAATATAAATTAATTAACATGAGTTGACAAAAATGAAAATATTCAAACTTGTTAGGATAAATTAGAAGACCTCCTATCATTTATTATATACATAGGATAACATTTAAATACCCCCCACCAATCATGGAAGCCTCATGTTGCGACTCAATGAATAGATATCATGCCATAACTATAATCTTTCATCACCATTACACTTATTTTTTTTAATCAATGTAGTTGGGCCATGATCCTTTTTATTTATAAATAAAACATTTTTACAAGAAAAAAGTCTAAAATATCAGTCCAAAGATAAGACATGATAAAAGAAACAAAAAGAAAAGCAGAGATAAAGTTATAACATAAAAGTAAAAAAAGGGAAAGTTGAAAGTTCCCAAATCAGCTTCTTCATTGTCTTCATAGTCTTCTGGATCAAGGATTTGATCTTAGCATAGACAATAGTAGTAATTAACTGGTGACCATCTTAAAAATAAAGGTTAGTAGTGTATCTATTGATTTGAAAGGGATATATTTGTGCCACATTAGAGTGTTGGACAATATTTTGTTCCTACACAAATACCCAAATATATCATGTATGGATGTAGTTAATATATTACATCTAATCTACTTTTATATCATTCTATGTGGCTATGATCTTGAAATGGATCTATCAAATAAATATGAGTAAATATGTGATGTATAGAGCATTTGAACTCTATGAACGAATTTTGAGATTGAATAAATCTAATTTTCCTAAAGTAATGCTTAAATCTTCATTTATTACTTGGTTTTCCACTCCTTATAAGTACCATTCTTATAGGCTTGCTTCTTGTAACTTTAGCCTTACTTTTTTTCCCTTTTTTGTAATCTTGTAGAGACAAAACTGCTTATTTACACACTTGTTACATATTTTTATACTTCTTCCATTCCTCTTTATTCTATACTCTTGACTTTATCATTCTACATGTTAACTATGACTCCTGGTTCTATAAACTAATGAGTAATTATTTTGTGTGGAACTTGTATTGGGGAATTGTTCTTTTTGCATCAAATATAGTTATGTAAATGTTATTGCGACCATTTCTTTCAATATTTTTGGATTCTTTTAATAGCTACACATTGGTTAGAGCTAGTGGATATCTTATTGTTGTATCACCAAGTACTCTCATTGCACAAAATTTTTAAAACCTTAGAAGCATCACTTTCAGAGATGTATGAAACTTGACATGATCTAGAGCATCATTTAATGCATGTTCATTGGTTATATAATATTTTCTTAACTACATTTATAATTGCTTGTTCCTTGCTTTATGTTGGCTCTACATGATTTATTATTTGAGTGCTTTGGGATTTGTGGAAAATCTCTTGCTGCTTTAATGCTATCTATATAAACTTGATCCTTGTCAGTCATTAATAAACTTGCATTTATCTCAATCCGTAATTGATCTTATGTATCTCCATATGGTTGAATTTTTTTCTCATTTGATAGAGCAATGACTTTCTGTTGTAGTTTTCTTTTTGGAGACATTAACTTTGCCTGCCCCTTTGTATTCTTGAAATATTCATGTTGTTCTTTTCCTAATTACTGACTTTATTATTGTTTATCATAATCTTGAACATTATTTATGTTTTGGTTATCTCTTCTTGCTGTGGTCTGAACCTCACCTCCTAAATCATTGATGGAATTCTCTATGGAATCATGTCCACCCCTCTCTTTCTATAGAATATTAAATTAGTGCTAGTGACTTTATTATGAGGGGTTGCCTCTATTGCATCATTACTTAGAAACTAGTTATGGTATTTTTCAAACTTGAATCTCTAATTGGTGGGTTCCATCTACTCATATTTGGCCCTCTTCTTGTACTAAACCTTTGTATGTTGATATTAGTATTTTTCCTCCTTTTCACGTATATGATCCTCCTCATTATCTTGTTCAACACAGATTCTCAATGCAAAATGTAACTTCCTACAATCATCTTCATCATGTCCTAACAATTTACATGTATGGTGATATTTAGGAAGCATGTCATACTTTATCTTGATGGATTCAACCCTTGTTTCACTAGTACTTCTATTTCCACTTGTTTTGGCAAATCTCCTACTATATCAACTTGTGCCTTTACCTTTGAAAATTTAGGCTTAGTCTTATTGATAGTGGATATCTCAAGATGAATCGGTTACCCCTTAGCCGATGTCAATGATGACAACAATTCCTTACCAAAAAATATAGGTAATAAATTTAAAAATGATATCCAAGAGATGGATTTTGTGGTCTCTTCCTTTGGTTTCAATTTAGTATGATAAATAAAAGGTCTCATTTCATGTGATGCTCCATTTTTTTCCACAATATAATAGAAATTTTTATCCATCATGTTCACACAGTCTTCTACAAGGTTAAATTGCACCAAAATATATCTATTGCTCAATAATCCAATTCTACATTCTCTTTTAACCTTACATTATTTTGGAGTTTGACTTTACAGATAATCCAACTATGGCCATCCATATGAAAATTATCATGACCCAAACCTATCGTAAGTGGAACATACATTATCCACCTAGTGGGAGAACCGTTGAACTCTAATTGTCCAACTCTAATACTTAATGAATTTAAAAGAGAGAAATAACAAGTCCATTAACAATCAAATATCTAGAATAATTCTAATAATTAAATAGATGCAAGAAATTAAAAAATGTGTAAAGTACCTCCAGAAACTGAAAGTCATTATACCAAACTATCTAATAATGTCAAACAACTGGTACAACCTAGAAAACTAAAATAGAGAAAATGTTTGTGTCTGCAATAAGTGGACAAGAACAATTGGTGTGAGGAATCACTGCTACTCAAAATATATAGTCCACCCTTGAGTCAAAATAGTTACTTGATAAAGCTAAGATCTCATTAAAGTTACTGAATATTTATAACAACCTGAATTTTGATGAAATATGTGAAATATATATTTTTTATGATTTGACTATTTTACCCATCTCCATAGTTGAATTGTGGTATTTCTGGGGTGTGGGGTTGATTGACATGTTTTCCAATGCATTTTAATACCATTTATGCGATATTATGATATCTGGAGGCTTCAAGAGCCTCATTATAAACTTCTATAGTTATCTTTTGATCTGTGCAATAGATGGCTAAACAGATTACGCCAAAAGATTTAGAACATTGATTTTAGGGTGGTAACATGTTTGTTCTGGTTCAATGACTTTTAAATCTCATTTCAACCTTTTGTTTGGAAAATTTTGATTTTGTGTTTCGAGGGTAAACTTTGTGAAAATAATGTCTTTTTAAAAATCTGATATCGCTATTAAGTTTGAAGCATCAAATTTAGTGTGGTTACATAGTTCATTTGTGTGTATCAATCTCTGAATGAATCCCAAGGCCAAAGCAAAAATTTGAAAATTCTCCAAGTTTTAACTGTCATCTATTATGGCAGAGAGTAGAGAGATCACACCATGACCTATAGCAATCACCATATTTACTCCTGCAGCATCTAGGATATTGGTATGGGTATAAATAAATCCCTTAGGCCATGAATTAACCATTTCTCACTCATTCTTGAGAGCTAAAAATCCTAAAATAGTATGAGAGCTTAAAAGTGAAGCTTGTGCATACTTGGAAAGCTAGATTATCATATATTTCTTTATTCTTTTACGAATTTAAAGTAAGAATTCACCCAATTCTTGGTCAATTTCTTGATTTATTTCTCAAAATCCCCAAAACTTTAGGCTTGATTTTAAACTACAATTTTACTTATTTTCACTTGAATAATGTTCTTAATCCTATAATTACTTGTTTTATCTCAATTTTACCTTCAAAGCAACTTCAATTCTTGATTCTTAAAGCAGATTTCAAAGGTTCTAACCAGTAAAGTTTAAAAATTGATTTTCTTCAATTGAACTTCATTTTAAACTCATTTTGACTTGAGTTTTCAGTTGTAGATTCCTAAAGGTATGGGAAGTACACTATTGAGATAACGTTATGATTTGTCCTTTCTTTTCCAAAACCCATCTCGAAGGTCCATTTTGATTGTGAACCAAAAGAAGGAAATATGGGTATCATTATCCTTATTTTGATGTATAGATTCTATATTTCTTGGATTTAGTTAATTTTGGAATCGTTTGTGAGGAGCAAGGTCATGGGTTGATGTGTTGTTGACTAGATTTTGGCCTTGAGGTAAGTTATAGCTTAACTATTTTAGACTAGGTTGGGTAGCTAATTTGTATACAAAATACATGTTAATAGGATGGGAACTAATCATAAATTTTTCTTTATTAATGTGTTGTGCTTGTGTGGGGGTCTATATATGATATGATTATTGGTTTTGAGATATTATATGATATGTGTGACCTGTGTTGGGTAGTAATCCAACTAATTTTAGGGTCGAACCCACAAGGAATATGTCGAATAGTATCTTAAACTTAACAAAATCAATGTGTAGTGCAGAAAAGTAAATGGAGATATTTTGAAGTCAACAGTAACAGGTAGCCATACTTGAATGCTTAAGTTTGTAAACAATAGAAGAAAAACACTAGAAATGTGTTCCCCCTGACTTCACAACTACATAAGATTCTCGTGTATAATCCACCTAACCTCCTACTCTGTATACAAAGTTGGCAAGCTATGTACTATCAATTGTCTTGTAAATGTATTGATAGATTTCACCATTTACGTTGTGAGTACCATGGTGTCGCCTTGTTGTCCCTTTTCTATAACCTAAGTACAACTCTCACCTTTTGATTCTCAAGTTGATTAGACAAGGGTTGATAGCCTTGAATCACTATTGTAACTTCTTTTACCCAATCTTAAACTCCCTCGTGAGAATGTTCATGAATACAAGTAGTTCCCAAGCTTCTGCAGTAGCTTGGGTCCAATTATTATGAAGAAAATTTGAATACATGCAATTGCAGTAGAATAGATAAATCTCCCACTTCCCTTACGTAGCTAATCCATAAGCTTTCCACAACCCTAGTTAAGGAGTTTAGCCGCTCAAGTTCATGCAATAATCAATGATAATAAATGAAGAAACATGTAATTAATTACACAATGAAGAAAGAGTAAGATCCAAAATCTCTAATTGAGTACGAAACCAAAACTCTTAAGAACAAAATCTTAGTGATCAAAGAACACTAAAAGTCTCAAAAGAAATAAATAAGTGCATTCAAAGTACGTAACCTAATAAAGGAATAACCCTAAGGTGATTATAGTATCTTAAAATATTAAAGAAATTCTAATAGAAATGGAATAGGGAAATTAAGTCGGAAATCATTATGACTTGTAAAGTCTCTTTTTGTGTCATATGTTTTCTAGTCGTCGACATTCCAGTGTAATTTCATCTTCCAAGCTTTAAGATTTTGTTGTCATTATGATTCCTTACCACGAGTCATATTTAGTCCGTATGACTCGTGGTCTTCACTCATTATCACTGTGCCTTAAACTTTAAGACTTTGAAAACTCTCTTTACGATTGCTCATTATGAGTCATAGTCAGGCCTTATGACTCGTAGTCTTTTAGGAATTCACTTCTAGACTTCAGCATAACTCACTGTTCTCTTTCTGGCAATATGCTACGACTCGTATTCACTCCTTATAAGTCATTGTCATATGATACTTAGTTCCTCCTACTTAGCCTTAGCCACTACCATCTTTACAAGTTGGGTTATGGTCGTATAATGTCTTAAGGATGTGTATCCTGACCAACATTTCATTTTTTCTAGATTATTCTTCAATCTTTCCAACTAAAGTCACTTTTGACCAACTTTCCCTACAATAATGAAACAAACACATCATATCCACCAAACTAACCTAAGTCTAAGCATAAATTCCTTGTTTTAAGCATAAAATATGCGTTGTTTCTAATGCACATCAACACTCTTAACTTGAATTTTTTTTATGTCCTCAGGCAAAACAAATTTGCTATCCTCAACACACGATGCCTAACAGTGAAAAATTTGGTGACATATGCGGTGGTCAACTTATCAATTAACACAACGCATTCTTATCCCCCTCTCCTATTTCATTTTCTTAAGGAATTATTATGTATGATGATTTGGTACAAAAGTATGACTCATAGGAATCCAATGATGGCATTACGTTAGTAACGAACAACTATTCCTAAGTAATATGCACTACACGGATAGATATGTAACTTGACATTGTAACCTATACATCCTCATAGTCAAAGAAGTCCTTATGACTTATTTTGATTCATTGTACTATTCTAGGTATGGTCTAGAGATGTTCATACTGATAAAGAAATTCCAAGCAGTGTACACAGGATGCCATAGGCTTGCCCTTATGCTATTTACCTAAATTTTTAGACGGTCAGGCTAGGATAACAATGGTACTTTGTTAGGATTGTAACGTATACTCAGGTTTGGTTATGGTATATTTGGAAACATTTAAGTGACTCAACCACCTTGGTTATAATACCCTGATCATTTCTTAAGCCTAAATCTGTCTTTTGAATGAATAGAGGTGGCTTACAAAGTGATTGATTTTTATAATATGTTGTATTTATCTACTTTCTACTTTCTATCATATATATCATTGAATAAGCTTTCCATCGATACCAATTTCATCCAAATCCGACATCGGATGAGGAAGTTATGACTGTTTTTTTACCAAGCATTGTTGGAATCTCCCAGGTTTGACGGTCGATATAGTGGACTGTCAAGTCCTTGGCGGACCGTCGATCATCCTGTTAAACCAAGGCAGTGACTCCCTTTTTTGTCCATCGTGTGAATGCCAAAATGGTAGGCCACCAAAAATTTGATGGACCGTCAAGAGGACCATCAAGTCAAGGCAGAATGTCCCATTTCTGACCCCCGAGGGACAGACGATCTGGTGGACCATTAGTTTCCTGATGGATCATCACTTTGACCATCACGTCGAGGTAGAATGTTCCAGTTTTGGTACTCGAGTTATGGATGATCTGGTGGACCATTAGTTGCTCTGACGGACCGTTAGTTCGACCGTCACAGACCTCGATCAACAATTTTCAACTCTTTAAAAGGGCATTTTGGTCTTTTCTGCCCATTCTGGTCTTGTATATATATATATATATATATATATATATCCAAGCAGATGAGATAACCTCATTTTCTCTCATTTCTTTACCAAGAAATATCTAGAAGCTAGGGTTTCTCTCCAACCCAAAATCCCTTGTTCTTCTAAGAAAATTCAAGAATCTTCCATAGAGTTTCAAAGTGGTTCAAGAATTAAGCTCTCCCGGTCAAAGGATTCAAGAACCCTAATTCAAGAGTGTAAGGAGGAGTTGAAAACAAGTCTTTTCATCTTAAATTCCTAATCAAAGGTATATGGGGTTTGAACAAGAACACTCCTTTCATTTTTGTGCCCAAAGATTTAATTTTTATTATTTATTTTCATGAAATTGCAAAGTACGTTTACATCCAAATTACTTTGTTAATGATTTTATGAGATTTGAGTTGTTCAAGTTTGATATATGATTATTTCATTATCTTATTTCTTAAATTGAGAACTTACGCCATAAGTTGTATATTGTTACCATGAATTGATGATTTCTCGGTGATTTAAGACAGGTGTCATGATTTATGATTTTTCTATGAGAAGTTTGATTATTGAATATATATTGATTTTTAAGCTTGAGAGTCAAGAATAGGCTCTTTGATGTTTTCCTGAAGTTTTGATATTTGATATGATTTAATGAGCAAGTACATTTGAGGTTGAGAAAGATTGCTTTAAGTTTGAGTTGAGTTAGGAATCCACAAGTTGTTTATGATTTGCAAATGAGATAATTATGATTTGGTCTCTATGATAGACCCTTAAGTTGATTAAGGTGGATTTCCTAATGTGTTTTGAGCTTAAGTCTAGGAGTAGCATTTAGCATCGAGCGGGAAATATGGTATTTCCCCAAAACGATGTGCCACTGTAGTATTAAGATTAAGGGACAAAGTCCAAGACAGTGATCACTAAAGTTAAGGTTCTACTCTGATGGCAAGGATAGAACAGCTCTCCCCAACGTGGGCAAGTCGTTGGACTCTAAGTAAGCTAACATGGTTTATGCCGATTATAAGAAACTCCCAAGTCTATAATAGTCCAAGTTTCATGAGTTACTGAGTCACTCTAAGTCTTGAGCTGAAGAGTTTGAGCTGACCATAATGATTTATGAGATTTATAATGCTTGTATTACTACTGATGATTTATAAGGAATATATTTCAATTAATTCAAGCGAAGAGATTCATTATTGTTAGCATGCATGATTTTCTTATATATTTATGATATATTTTTTTAAATGTTGGATACACCCCCTCATACTCAGTACATTCCCAAGTACTGATTCACATACTTTTCTGTGTTTTATAATCCCTCGTGATGTAGGTTCCAATGCTCAGTCTCAGGAGCGATGGTGATCTTTGATTACCTTCATCTACATTTATGTAGTTAGTGAGTCCGCATGTTTTGAGGACCTAGGTCCCTAATTTTTTCATATTGGTAGATGGTTATTTCCTTTCAGTTCAGTACAAGTCAGTTAGGGATCTGTCCCAATGGCTCCTCAGTCTTATGTAGTAGAGGCTTTGTCAGACTAGAGTACCAGTATGTATAGAACTGCAGTATTTTGATTTTATATGACAGTATTTCTTTGTATTCCAGTATGTTCATAATATAATTATTCTTCCTTATTACAAAGTCATTATTGTCATAGTGAGTTATAGAAGTGAGGACATGCTTAGAGGGTTAGCTTGAGGCCGTGTGTGGCCTTAAGCACCGTGTGACGTCCTGGGATGGGATCTTGTGGCATTACAATCTTGGTATTAGCGCCAAAGGTTCAAAGAGTCCTTGGGATTCTTACAAGATTCATTACGTAGAGCCTTGATCATCGGTGTGTAGCACGCCACATCTATGAGCAAGAGGCTATGGGACATTTTAGGAAAAATAATTTCTTTTATTAAGAAGTTGATCGTGCCTACGACTGTTTCTCTTTGCTATTAATTCATGCTCTCTTATGACAGAAACTGCCTCCTTGTAGAGCTCGCAGAAACATCGAACGACCTCAACCCGTTGATCCTTTAGGTGAGAGAGTGTCCCACGCTGAGTTTCAGGCAGCTTTTCAGGCGCTAGCCCAGGCGGTTACCTCCAATAATCAAACCAATATTTAGGCCATAGTTCCACCTCCACAAGAATGTAATTTAACGGCAGCTCGAGTTTGCAATTTTATGCAGATAAATCTGCCAGAGTTTTATGGGTCAAGGGCAGGTGAGGATCCACAGATGTATCTTGATGAGGTTAAGAAGATCACCCAAATTATGTATGTAATAGACGAAGAAATCATGGAGTTAGCTTTCTATCACTTGAAAGATGTTGCTTAAGTTGGGTAGAGATGTGGAGGAAGAGTAGAGGGGAGGATGCCGCTCTTATGACTTGGCAGTTGCTCCAGGATGCGTTCTTAGACCTATTCTTCCCTTCTGAGTTGAGGGAAGCGAAGCTAGAAGAATTTATAAACTTGAGACAGGGATCCATGACATTTAAAGAGTATTGTCATAAGTTTAATCAATTATCTAAGTATGCTCCCGGTATGATGGCTGATTCCAGAACTAGTATGAGTAAGTTTTTAGATGGTGTATCTGGTTATGTTGTGAAAGAGTGTAGGTCCGCTATGCTTAATAGGGACATGAACCTTTCTAGATTAATGATACATGCTCAGTAGATTGAGGCAGATAAGGTGAAGAAGAGAGAGAGGGTGAGAGGGAATAAAAGAGTTAGATTAGAGCAGCAAGGGTATAGTCAGACTAGATTTTCTAGAGAGATTTGCCTTCAGTTCTAGAGCCGTTAGATCATAGCAGCAAGGGTATAGTCAAACTAGATTTTCTAGAGGAATTCACCATTGGTTCTAGAGCCTTTATTTTGTGCCAGTGCCCTTATCAGCTAGTTCTCCCACACCCAAAGTCATACAGGAGCAGGGTAATAGGCCTACTGTGTCTAGGTCTCAGGACAGTGTGAGTAATAGACCAAACTATCCCCCATGTGCTAAGTGTAGTAGGACACATCCCGAATAGTGTATGGCTAAACAGAGAGCTTGTTTTTGTTGGGGAAAGTTGGGCCACAGACTTAGATATTGTCCATATACTAGATAGGGAAGTCGTGATGTTCGTCCCTAGAGTCAGGATATTAGTGATCCAGCCCCTTTACTTAGTCCTACTCCTCCTCAGGGTTCCTCATCTAGTACTGTCGGTGGTTAGCGCTAGAATTGATTTTATGCTATACCACCCCACCGGAGCAGGAGGATTCACTAGATATTATTACCAGAATGCTCCATGTATTTCATTTTTATGTGTGTGCTGATGGACCCTAGTTCAAGTCTTTCTTATGTGACTCCGTTGGTGGCTGTGAATTTTGTGATCAAGGCTAAAAAGTTTCCTGAGCCTTTTCTAGTTTCTACCCCAGTAGGTGAACCTGTTATTGCTAAGCAAGTGCATAAGAAGTGTTCTATCACTGTCCTTAACAGAATCATGTTTGAAGACTTGATTGAGCTAGACATGGTTGATTTTTACATTATTCTAGGTAGGGATTGAGTTCACTCTAGTAATGCGTCTATAGATTGTCATACCTGTTTAGTCAAGTTTCAATTTCCCAACGAGCCAGTTTTTGAGTGGTTCAGAAATTCTGTAGCTCCCAAGAGTCATTTTATATCCTACCTTAAAGCTAGGAAATTGATATCTAAGGGTTGTATCTATAATTTGGTTCGAGTTAAAGACACTGAGTCTGAGACTCCGACTATTCAGTCTATTAGTGTTGTCAATAAGTTTCTTGATATTTTCCCGAAAGATCTCCCAGGGGTACCTCCCGATAGAGAGATAGAATTTAGAAGTAATCTTCTTCTTGATACACAGCCTATTTCTATTCCTCCATATCGTATGGCCCCCGCAGAACTTATGGAGTTGAAAGAGCAACTCAGAGATCTTCTAGATAAAGGTTTCATAAGGCTCAGTGTGTCTCCGTAGGGCACACCTATTCTATTCATGCGAAAGAAAGATGGTTCATTGCGCATATGCATCGACTATCATCATCTCAACAAGGTCCCAGTCAAGAACAAGTACCCTATTCCCAGGATTGATGACCTGTTTGATCAAATGCAAGGTGCCAGTTATTTCTCGAAAATAGATTTGAGATCCGATTATTGCCAACTTAAAGTCAAAGAGTGTGATATTCCAAAGACATCTTTTCATACTCGTTATGGACATTTTGAGTTCCTGGTCACGTCCTTCGGACTAAAAAAATGCCCTAGCAGCTTTTATGGACCTCATGAATTGGGTGTTCAGACAGTACCTTGATATGTTTTTTATTGTATTCATAGATGACATTTTTGTGTAATTCCAAAGTGAAAACAATCATGCAGATCATCTCTGAATAGTCTTGAAAACCCTTAGAGATCATTAACTATTTGCCAAATTTAGCGAATATGAATTTTGGCTAAGGTAAGTTGCTTTTCTAGGTCATATTATTTCTTCTGAAGGTATTCAAGTTGATCCTCAAAAGGTAGAAGCTATGAAAAATTAGCCTAGACCTATCTCTCCATTTGATATGAAGAGTTTCTTGGGCATAGCTAGTTACTACCATCGTTTTGTTGAAGTTTTCTCATCCATTGCATCTCCTTTGATTCGGTTAACCCAGAAGAAAGTTAAATTTTAGTGGTCAGATTCTTGTAAGAAGAGTCTTCAGAAGTTGAAGACTCGACTCACAATAGCCCCTGTGTTGACCCTTCCTAATGGTGTAGGTGATTTTGTGGTGTATTGTGATACGTCGAGAGTTAGTTTGAGTTGTGTGTTGATGCAAAAAAGTAAGGTTATAGCTTATGCCTCCCGACAGTTGAAACTGCATGAGAAAAATTATCCGATCCATGATCTTGAATTAGTTGATGTAGTTTTTGCCTTAAAAATCTAGAGACACTACTTGTACGGTGTTCAGTTGATGTCTTTACGGATCACAAGAGTTTGTAGTATGTGTTTACTTAGAGAGAGTTGAATCTTTGATAGAGGCGATGGTTATAATTGCTAAAAGACTATGATATGAATGGACTGTATCACCCGAGCAAGGCCAATACAGTGGCAGATGCCCTTAGCAGGTCATTATTGGGTAGTGTAGCTCATGTCGAGGAAGATAAAAAGGATTTAGCTTGTGAAGTATATCGTCTTGATAGGTTGGGAGTTAGATTGCTTGATTTAACTGAGGGCAATGTTTGGGTCTAGAGTAGTTCTGAATCTTCTCTAGTTTCAGAAGTAAAGAAGAAGCAAGATATGGATCCTCATTTGATCAAACTGAAAGAGTCAGTTAAAGACCAAAAGGTAGAGGTTTTATCCCAAGGGAGAGATGGTGTAGTGAGATTTTAAAATAGATTGTGTGTGCTTGATGTTGATGATTTAAGGCAGAGGATTATGGTTGAAGCGCATGGCATGCGGTATTCGATTCATCTCGGTACTACCAAGATATACCGCGATTTATGGGAAATCAATTGGTGGAATGGCATGAAGAAGGATTTATAGAGAAGTGTGCAACTTGCCAATAGGTGAAGATAGAGCACCAAAGACCCGGTGGAATGATGCAAGAATTCAGTATTCCCACTTGGAAGTGGGAGGAAGTAAGTATGGATTTCGTGACCGGTTTACCTCTTTCTCGTCGTTATCATGATTCTATTTGGGTCATTGTAGATAGGTTGACTAAGTCCACGCATTTCCTACCAGTACATACATCTTTCACCGCTGAGGACTATGCTAAGCTGTACCTCCGAGAGTTAGTCAGGTTGTATAGAGTTTCGTTGGCTATCATCTCTGATAGAGGTACTCAATTTACTTTCAGTTTTGGAGAGCCTTCCAAAAGGGTCTTGTCACCCAAGTTTATCTTAGCTCCACTTTTCATCCACAGACAGACGGTCAGGCTGAGAGGACTATCTAGACTTTGGAGGATATGTTGAGAGCATGTGTTCTTGATTTCAAAGGGAGTTGGGATGAACATTTTCCATTGATTGAATTTGTGTATTACAAAATTTTTCATGTTAGCATTGGAATGGCTCCATTAGAAGCTTTGTATGGTCGGAGGTGTAGATCACCCATAGGTTGTTTTAAAGTAGGTGAGGTTGCCGTGATTGGACCTGATGCTGTGTTCGAGGCTATGGAGAAATTTAAGTTGAATCAGGAGAGGTTGAAGACAACCCAGAGTCATCAAAAGTCGTATGCAGATATAAGGAGAAGAGCTCTTGAGTTTGAAGTTGATAATTTGGTGTTCTTAAAAATATCGCCCATGAAAGGGGTGAAGAGATTTGGAAAGAAAGGGAAGATTAGTCCTCGATATGTAGGCCCTTATAGAGTTTTGAATCATGTTGGGAAAGCAGCTTATGAGATTGAATTGCCTACAGAGTTGTCAGCTATCCACCCTATCTTTCACGTCTCATTGCTTAAGAAACACATTGGTGACTCTGTTGTTGATCTGTCAGAAAGCTTTGATGTATAGGATAGCCTTTCGTATGATGAAGTTCCAGTCGAGATCTTAGATTATCAATTCTGTAGACTAAGGAATAAAGAGGTTCCCTTGGTCAAAGTTCTATGGTGAGATCAATCAGTTGAGGACGCTACTTGGGAAGCTGAAGCAGACATGAGAGCCAAGTACCCCCATCTCTTCTTCGCGAGTTCAAATCAATCCAAAGGTACTATTCTTCCACAATTCAGTTATGCATTCAACTATATGGTTACTCTCTCTATGATTTGTGCATTCTGTGAAGTACCTAAAAGTTTAGAGTAAAGTAAGCCCTTCGAGTTGGTAGTTGAAGCTGTTTGTCCTCATTTTTCTCTTGTTCTTGACCTATCTAGTAACATTCGAGGATGAATTTTTCCAAGACAGAGATATTGTAATACCCTGACCATTTCTTAAGCCTAAATCTGTCTTTCGAGTGGATAGGGGTGGCTTCCAAAGTGATTAATGTTTATATTGCCTTGTATTTCTCTAATATCTACTTTCTATCATGTAGATCATTGAATAAGCTTTCCATAGATACTAATTTCATCAAAATTCGACATCGGACGAGGAAGTTATGGCCGTTTTATTGAGCATTGTAGGAATCGCCCAGGTTTGACGTCGATCTGGTGGACCTTCAAGTACTTGATAGACCATCGATCATCCCATCAAATGAAGGCAGTGACTCCCTTTTCTGGCCATCGTGCGAAGGTCAAAATGGTAGGCCACCAAAAATTTGATGGACCATCAAGAGGACCATCAAGTCGAGGCAGAATGTCCCATTTTTGACCCCCGAGTGATGGACGATCTGGTGGACCATCAGTTTCCTGACGGATCATCACTTTGACCATCACGTCAAGGTAGAATGTTTTGGTTTTGGCACTCGAGTGATGGACGATCTGGTGGACCATTAGTTGCTCTGACGGACCGTTAGTTCGGCCGTCATTGACCCCGATCAACAATTTTCAACTCTTTTTAAAAGGGCATTTTGGTCCTTTCTGCCTATTTTGTCTTGTATATATATATATATATATATATATATATCCAAGAAGATGAGAAAACCTCATTTTCTCTCATTTCTGTACCAAGAAATATCTAGAAGCTAGGGTTTCTCTCCAACCCAAAATCTCATCATAGAGTTTCAAAGTGGTTCAATAATCAAGCTCTCCCGGTCAAAGGCTTAAAGAACCCTAATTCAAGAGTGTAAGAAGGAGTCAAAAACAAGTCTCTTCATCTTAAATTCCTAATCCACGGTATGTGGGGTTTGAACAAGAACACTCATTTCATTATTATGCCCAAAGATTTAATTTTTATTATTTATTTCCATGAATGCAAAGTGGGTTTACACCCAAATTACTTTATTAAAGATTTTATGACATTTGAGTTGTTCAAGTTCGATATACATGATTATTTCATCATCTTATTTCTTAAATTGAGAACTTACATCATGAGTTGTATATTGTTACCATGAGTTGATGATTTCTAAGTGATTTAAGATAGGTTTCAAGATTTAAGATTTTTCTATGAGAAATTTGATTATTGAATATATATTGATATTTATGCTTGAGTGTCAAGAATGGGCTCTTTGATGTTTTCCTGAAGTTCCGATATTTGATATGATTTAATGAACAAGTAAATTTGAGGTTGAGAAATATTGCTTTAAGTTTGAGTCGAGTTAGGAATCCACATATTGTTTATGATTTGTAAATGAGATATTTATGATTTGGCCTCTATGATAGACCCTTAAGTTGATTAAGGTGGATTTCCTAATGTGTTCTGAGCTTAAGTCTGGGAGTAGTATTTAGCACCGAGCGGGAAATATGGTATTTCATAAGAAATACGTGCCACCATAGGATTAAGATTAAGGGCCAAAGGCCAAGACAGTGATCACTAAAGTTAAGGTTCTACTCTGATGGCAAGGAAAGAATAGCTCCCCCCAACATGGGCAAGACGTTGGACTCCATGTAAGCTCACATGGTTTATGTCGGTTATAAGAAATTCTTTAGTCTATAATAGTCCAAGTTTCATGAGTTACCGAGTCACTCTAAGTCTTGAGTTAAAGATTTTGTGATGACCATAATGATTTATGAGATTTATAATGCTTGTATTACTATTGATGATTTATAAGGAATATATTCCAATTAATTCAAGAGAAGAGAGTCATCATTATTAGCATGCATGATTTTCTTATATATTTATGATATTTTTTTAAATGTTGCATACACCCCTCATACTCAGTACATTCCCAAGTACTGATTCACATATTTTCTGTGTTCTATATTCCCTCTTGATGTAGGTTCTGGTTCTCAGTCTCAACAGCGACAGTGATCTTTGAGTACCTTCATCAACATTTCTGCTGTTAGAGAGTCCTCATGTTTCGAGGACCTAGGTCCCTGATTTTGTCTTGTTGGTAGATGGTTGTATCCTTTCATTTCAGTGCGAGTCAGCTAGGGACCTGTCCCAATGGCTCCTCAGTCTTATGTAGTAGAGGCTTTGTCAGACTAGAGTACCAGTATGTATAGAACTACTGTATTTTGATTATACAGGAAAGTAATTCTTTGTATTCCAGTATGTTCATTACATGAATATTCTTCCTTATTATAGTGTCATTATTGTCATAGTGAGTTATAGAAATGAAGATAGGCTTAGAGGGTTAGCTTGAGGCCGCATGTGTCCTTAAGTACCGTGTGACATCCCAGGATGGGATCTTGGGGCGTTACATTGGCACTATGCTTTCTTTGGGGTCAACTTTTCTCTACTATCTTTATATTCGATTCGCCCTTATCTCTCCCTTTTATCCTATGTCATTCCTATTTTTGGACCAGTTCTTTATTTTTTTTTCTTTCTGATGCATTTTATTTTTTACCGCACTCGTACATTATTCATTTTCCTATCTACACATGTTTCTTCATACACTTTTTTCCCTATGCACCCATATAATAGCCACCCTCAACTTAGGTGATTTCCCTAAGTTGAGGTGCACAGTGTCGAAAGAGGACTAGGCCTAAAAAAGGTTCATTGTAGTCAAACGAGAAGGTAAAATTTGTGTAAACAATAAAAGTCAGTCTATTAGGCTCACATTTGGGATCAAGGGATTCATATCTCAATTGGTTTGACATTTTAGGCTCGATGGACTAATTTGAAAATATGGCAAATGATTATATCCTAACCGACCATCCTACAACCTAGGCAAAAGCAATAGGGAAAGTTCTGGATACCACACTTACTGCGAACTAAGTAATGCCTTACATTCATATTATACTGGGTCATATTATCAATAATTACCTACCCACTTCATGCACCAATATGCCATATTTATCTCGTTACTAATTCTAATGCCATTAAGGGATTCTCAGTAGTCACACGTACACACACATCACACAGTTTATTAAAAAAAATCAGAATGGGTGTCAGTAAATTGTAACCAAAAAACATTTTATACACGAATCTTTTTAGTTAAACATAACAAAACAACACAACAACATGACAGTTTATCATTCAAATTGTGGCTTGCGAGTTTTGAAATATGACAACCATAACCTGTGGCAACTATGGTACACCCTCACACCCAACTAAAATATCCCTAGTGAATTTAGAAATATAAAATAGGGTTCAAGGAAAAACTTGGGCGGCCTAGGTGCTATCTCATACCATACCATCATGGGGACCCTCAGATCGGTCCCTACTATTCTTAATAGTAGTCCTGTCAACTTTTTTGAGACTTTATCAGTAATAGTGGCACCAGTTGTGTTTGGTGTGCTCAATAGTATATCTAGTGTTGGTGCTATATCACTACCCTTCTTAAAATCATCAGTAGGTCTCAAACTAATATCCCTTACTGCATTTTCTTCGACCTTCTCCTGCTGCTTCTTCTCACTGTTTGCTCGCTTTCACTTCTTTCTTATTGTTTTCTTCTTTTGTACTCAATCTATTCCTTTTCTTGTTCTTCTTTTTCTTTCTTCCTTATTCTTTAATTTTGATACCCTAAATATTTTTGACCTCTTTCTTTAACTTGATCGCCAGAATAATTGGTATGGGTAAAACTAGCCTTTCTTGTAAATAATTTACCAACTTCTGAAACTCGACTATGTCAGCCCTAACTCTTACTAACATAGGAGATTGAACAACTTTAAGATGGCAAGTGATCCTCCGCTCAAATCCATTCAACCTTCTCTATATCTTTATGCTTTTGTCATCAAGTCTACTATCAACCCATGGTTTTAGTACCATTTCCATAAACCACACGTTTTTTCCATAGTTCTCAATCTTTTCATCACCTTATTCTATATCTCTTGTGAAATGACTATATAACCTGCTTAAACTGCTCTGGTCAGGCATAGATGCAGTGTTGTAGTCTATGGTGGAGTAGAAGCATTGGATGTACCAACTGCATCAAAAGGGTGGGTCTTAGACGGCCCACCCTCAACTAGAATTCCATCTACCATAGTAAATCTAGCAGCCTCAGAACTCATATCCCTATTTCAAAGTATCTCAGCTAGCATCACTGCTCCTTCTTTTTACTTTCTAGCCATGGGATTTGCGGCATCCCAAATCAACCCCAAGTCAGTGATGTTTTAGTCTAAATATATTTATCTACTTCTATATACCTAGCACCTTTACCTTCAAGAATATTTGAGTCAATAAAAATGGGAATTCCAAAATTACATCAGAACACACCACCGCTCAGTCACTAATTACCCTGGATATGAACTGTGCAACATTAAAATCAAATCCAGTGATGAGTCTGGCTACTAATGCTAAGCAGACAGGACTGAGAACATTGTCCCTGATTGTGGGACACAATTTATGATGGGAAAGAGTCTACCATGCCTTTTCCTCGAAGTTCAGAGTGTTCCTGGTAATCTAATATGAGTTCAGTCCTGGACCACCAACTATACAGTTTGTTTCTGATCCATTTGTAGTAATAAAATTAGCCATCCATTCAAAATACAACATCTTATCTTCCATGCCCATTGGTTTCCTTGTTATTTTTTATATCTCCTTCATATGGTAATCAATTTTAGTAGTATTTACCAGGTGGTTGAAAATCAGGTTCATGTAAGATTCATGAAATAGTCCTCGGGGAGATGTTCACCTGAACTCCTCTAATGGTCAATGAAGTAATTGGCTCACTACCCTTACATAAGTTTCCCTATGGGTATTATCTTTTTATCTCCCCTTTTATGCTGCATAAAACTCTCGTACTAATGTGGGGTTAAATTTTTTTGTCTTTTGATCATCTATTAGAAGTAGTTTTGTTGAAACCGAGCTTCGTACTCAAGCATTTCAGACATGTCTATAGTGGGTAACTGCACTCTAGATATATATTCCTCTTAGTGTTACTTGTGGAAGGGTTTAATACCAACCCCTCATTGTATGTTTGCTGCATCTCGAGGTACTAATCTGAGGTAGATTTATGCACCTCAATGTTGTTATTCTAGCATATTTTACATTGTATTGATGAAAACTTGTGTGCTTAGTGTGTTAATGATGATATAATTGAGCATCCAAGTGTTTAAATATTCAATTACAATATTTAATGTTTATTTCAAACAAGTTTGTACTTAATTTGTTCACTTATAGTTCAAATGAGAAACCTAGAGTTACTAGCTTGAGCTAGGTGTTGACTAGTTGATCTTGATGGTTTCTGTTAAGTCTAATAAGTTTCTAGTGTTTTTATTATGTAATTATGTGTGGAACAACTTTTTTATAGTTTCAAGGTTAAATTGAATCAAGCCAAGAGTCAAATAATAAGTTAAAGATCAAAAATGGTCAAAACTAGTTCATAGCTTAAGTTTCTAGTTCACTGTCTTGAATGTTTTGTTCTTTTGATCTCTAATCCGTGGTGTTGGAGGATATATAATTATTTTTCAGTTGATTATGAGGAAATATGGATGATTCAAAAGCTAGAAATCAAGTGAAAACACCACCACAAGGCTTGGGATTGAAGAAAAAATGCACAAGACAAGTTTAGACATCAAAATGACTTTCCATTATGTCTCCATGATGGGGACGTGGCTCACACCCTATTCAAGTGGAATGACCATCATTCTTCCCTAAATATTCCTTGTGTATGAGCAGTGGGCCACGAAACCTATTCCAGCAACATCCAAATTTTCCTCCTATAAATAGGACACTTGAACTTAATGTTTAATACCTTGGACGAATTTGAAACTTGGAGACGGTATATAAAACATTTAAATAAGGGGCTTTATTCTCTTTATTTAGTTTATTTAGGTATTTTATCATGGATTCATCCATTGGGATTAAGGTTATGTCCATTAGTGGCTAAAAGCCTCCTTTTTGGGGTTAAGTCCAAGAACATGATTACTATTGTTTTGAGTTGATTTATTTTTGATTTATTATCATATGTGGTTGCTTATTTATCCTTGGTATAATTATTTTAAGATTCAAGACCCTTAGAATACATCCATTGTCATCTTGAGAGGCTGAGAGAAGGAACAAGAGGATAGAACATACGCTATTATCCTTTTATAAAATAAGGGATTTGAATTAGCGTCTAGGATAAAGATATACCTAGAAGCCTTATTTGGTTCACTGCGGGATGAAATATAAATGTGTTTAGCTTAGTTCGCACATCCGCGCTCAATAATATAGTTGTAGGTCTAAGTTAGATAGGTGATTAGAGGCTCGAGAGACCATGATCATAATATTGACGTGGTGAATCAACAACCTAGATAAGTAATCTAACCAATGAAGTTAAATAGCTTAGTGTGATTGGTTGCAGTGCTTTAACCCTGGGTTTGTCTTTATTGATTATCTAAGCTCTTACTTTTCCATAATATTTAATATATATTATTGTATAACTCTAAAACTTTTTCGATTACTTTTACACCACTTTAATCTCCATTGTTAACCTAAAATTGGATATTTTATTAACACTAGTCCCTGTAGGATCAATACTTGGCTTCTAAAGGTCAACTTTCCTACCTGATGAGACCACATATACTTACGTATGCTCTTGGGCCCAATAAGTTTTTGGCGCCGTTGCCGGGGACTTGTAAATATGAAACCATCTTATGTTTAGTTTTTTCTATTTTGTTTTATACATAGTTTAGTATTTTTTTTCCTTTATTTTCTTTTACTTTTTTATCACACTTCTTGATATGGCATCCTGGGATAAATGGTTTTCTAGTTATGATGATTCTTGTTGTTTTTATGAGGGACCCTATCGAGAGTTTTTTTTCAAGATTTTAATGGAAGCGCATGGATAGACCTTCACAATATGAGGTGGATACTATCCTATCTGTGGAGAAAACTACAAGTTAATGTGACGTTTGTGGAAATAGTGGCCATTCTGCAGCTATGTGTACTGCTAATCCAAATTCAGTAATATTTGTTTGCAATTCTCAAATGCCATATTATGGGTACACCTACAATTAAAAGTGGAAGACTTAGCTACCAATTCAATCATGGAATAACCAGCAACAGCAGCAAAATATGCAGCCCAATAACATTGAGAAGATGTTAAAAAAGTTTATGTCTACCCAAGAACAGTTGGTTGTTGAACTTAAAATTAGCAAATAATTTTAATGCAGTTGGAAAATCAATTGGGATAGATACAACAGGCACAAAATTCTATGTCTCATGGTGGTTTTTAAAGTGACACTAAATCTTCTAAATAAGTAATAGAAATCACTTTAAGGAATGGTAAGGAGCTCAATGAAGAACCTCCAAAGACAACTAAGGAGGTAGATGCAGAGTTGACTCCCCAACCAGTTGCAGACAAAGTTGCTAATAATTCGAAAAAGTCTGAGTACTTAAGAAATAAATTTGTTGAACAAGTTAAGGAGATACCACCACCACAATCTCCACAGAGGCAGAGAAAAGTATAGGAGGATACTAGCTAATTTTTGGAGAAAACACAAGAATTTCAGCCATTCAACTATAATGTTTATCTCGACACTGAAATTGAGAAGGTGAATAAGAGTGATATATTATGGATGCTGTAAATTTTAAAGTGGGATTGGTTGGGCCTTATTAAAAGCGCTTTATACATTATGTTTAGATGATTACATATTTGTGGAGTCATATGAAATAGTGGAAGAGTGTAAAGATGAGGAACAAGAATCTTATATTCATAATGTTGTATAAGATAAGAACCATAAAAACATACCTCACTTTAAGGCTAAGTGGTTTACCATGAACCATACATGACTTAGTTCCTTAATCTTTATACCACCACCCAATGAGCTAAGCAAAAAAATCGATAAGAGGTTGGAGGTGAAAGTTATGTCATCAAGGTAGAGGAAAAAGTAGATGTGGGTCGTGCCGCGACACTAAATCAGTCGCTGCTTGGGAGGAAACCCATGTTAAGGTATGTTTTATTTTTAGCATGTTAGTTTTTAATTCACTCGTTATTGTTTTTTTTGAGTCACAGGTTAATGGGAAGTTTGTGTACCAGAAAACCTAAGCTAAGGAGGATGGCAAAGACTAAGTATGGGGTCCCCAAATCCACTTAATATAAGAAGATGCTACTAGCTAGGCCTAGAGGCCTTAGGGAGTATTTATATCTCTACTTTTAAGTATACTTCAGGGACAAAGTTGAATTTTAAGTATGGGGTGGGGAAATTTCCATTTTAGGATTAATTTTAACAAAATTTTGTGTTAGGAATAGGTGGGATATTTTTATTAGATCTATATTTGATTGCATGATGCAAGTGTTTTGTCTGTAAAAACATGTTGGTTGTATGAATTACTAATTTTATGACTCTTAGGCTTATGATTATGACTTTTGTAGTTGTTAGCTTGATGATTAAATTTATGTGATTATTTGGTTGAGAGTCTATGAGGATCCTATTTAATTTGAGCATGTTCCATGTGTGTGTGAGGTTATTGTGTATTCCTTGGTATATGTGATGTCTAGAACTTTCCAGGTGTGTATGCAAAGCAAAATAAAGAGTGTGGGTTTTGGAGATGATATAGGCATTTCTCTGATAGCCATGTTTATACTCTTTTTCTGACCTACTATTGTGCATATCCTATTAAGCCCCATTGAGCCTTTAATTTATTTTCTTTGGCAGCCTCATATGTAGCTTGTATCCCCTTATTTAATTGACCTTAATTTGATCCAAAACTTCTAAGAGCTTTAGTTGAAATACAATTGATTAAGGAGTTTTAAATTCAATAGTAGAAATTTGAAAGTGAAGCCCCAAAGTAATAGTTATTAGTGTGTGTAATTGATATTTTTATGGTTTGAAGTTAGAGAAATTTGTGCGAAAGTAATTCCCATTTTTAGACCATTTGTGTTACAATGGACCTATTTTGGTCTGGGTGCTCCTTGGACATTGTGCACCTCAACTAAGGAATATCTCTTAAGTTAAGGGTATCTATAATAGGGGTGCATAACATAAAGTAGGTGTGAAGAAGGATAAAATTGAATTATGAATTAATAGACAATACTCCCACCTTAGTGTATATGAATAAGCTTATTAAGATAGGACAAAACTAAAGATAATGGTAGATAGAAGTGGTGGAAATTGGTTATTAAAAGGTGAATTAAAAGAAAAGTTTGATGTACTAAAGCACTTAGGGAAGATAGTCACTATTCTCGATCAAAATAGTTCCCACCTGTACCTTAGCCTACATTATAACCCTTAATGACCTATTTTATCCTAAGATTCATCATTATGATTTTAGTGGTGTACTTCACTAAGGGCAAGACTAAGGTTCAACTTGTGTAACTTGAGAATTATTTATGAGAGTGAGAGTAATTTGATTCTTGTACCCAATTTGTAATAAATTGCATTATTATGAGTAATCATGGGAAACTCTCTTGTTGTGAGGGAACATGTTTGATGATATTTGGGTGATTTGTATGATGTCTTTGATTGAACAATATGTGTGATTTTTCCAACTATGTGAGTCAATTCTTGAGGCTAGGAAGTTTTGGAGTAGCATTTTTAAACTATAAGTTGTGTTTGTAACATGCTTAGTGTAGAAATTTACATTTTGTGTAGTCATTGTAGTACTAGATTGAGTGACTTTATTGTAGTAGAAGTGTACAGTCTCCTCAGATTATGATTCTTAGATTAAAGAGTTGTTCGAGGACAAACAAGGCTTTAAGTGTGGGGTGGTGATCTGAGGTGGATTTATGCACCTCAGTGTTGTTATCCGAGCTTTATTTATCTTTTTCTTAAGGAATTGTTTTTTAATTTATGTGTTGGTTATGAGATAATTGAGAATCTAAGTGTGTAAGTATTCAATTAAAATTTTTAAGGTGTCGTTAAAACATGTTTTTACTTAATGTGGTCACTTAAGAGTTCAAATGAGAAAATTAGAGTTACTAGCTTGAGCTAGGTCATTTACTAGTTGATCTCGAGGGATTCTAGTCAGTGTAATGAGTTCCTAATCTTTTTATTGTATAATTCTGTGCGTAAAAACATGTTTATAGTGTTCAAGGTTCAATTGAATCCAGCCAAGAGTCAAATAATAACTGAAAGATCAAAATGGGCAAAACTAGTTCTTAGCTTAAGTTTCTAGTTTATTGTCTTGAATGTCATGATGTTTTGAGCTCTAATACATAGTGTTGGAGGATATAGGATAAATGGTGAGTTTATTATGATGATATATGGATGATATACTATTTGAAATTCAAGTGGAAATAACACCACATATCTTGGGATTAAAGGAAAAATGTATAAGAAAAGTTTAGACGTCAAAATAACTTTCCAGTGCGTCACCGTGATGGGGCCGTGTTGTACTCCCTATTCCAGGGGAATTACCAGCATACTGCACTACCTATTCCCTGGTAATGAGCAGCGCGTTACGGACCCTATTCCACCGAAGGCCAAATTTTCCTCCTATAAATGTGACACTTGAACTTAATGTTAAACACCTTGGACGACTTTGAAACTTTGAGAGGGGATGGAAAACACTTCAATTAGGGTTTTTATTCTGTTAATTTAGTTTATTAATGAATTTAATCATGTATTAATCCATGGTGATTACAGTTATGTCCATTACTGGCTAAAAACCCCTTTCCAGGGTTAAGGCCAAAAGCATGATTACTATTGCATTGAATTGATTTGATTTTGATTGCTTATCATATTTAGTTGTTTATTTATCCTTGTTATAACTATTTTAAGGATTCACGACCTTTTAAATACATCCATTGTCATCCTGTAAGTGTGAGAGGAGGAACAAGAGGATAGAACACGAGGGTAAATAGAGTAAGGTTCTTATACTTTTATAAAACATTAATCAACCAAAATCTTCAATAATTCAGTAGAACAAAGATCCTCAACGAGTGTACACACATAAGAAACTTGGCATAAAGAATAGTAATTTTTGGCAACACATAAAGACTCATCCATTTTATCCTTATCTCCTCAAATATTTTAGTCATTGTGGCTTTAGAAGATTTATAGAGGTAGGGTTTATGCCTTGTTATTTTGGGATATTTTTCTACATTGATTGAAAGGTGGCAGCCAAAATTGCATAACATTCATGCGAGAATGTGTAAAATGACCATAACATTATAAGACATGAAACTTATGATTGGCATGGTCATAGATAGGACCTCGTTCTTCAACACGATGCTAGTGACCTTGGAATTCCTGCCAGACAATAAATATTTCATAGTTTGTTACGGTGGTTACCCCTATAAAATTATTTTCAAGGACAAAGGATGTATGAATTTCAATAAATTGCATATATCAATAATATAGATGATATTACTAATGTTTTGGTGAAACAAAAGATGCAACAAAGTGTTAGGTTGTACCTAGGGCTAAGCATTTGATTTGTTCGATTTGATTTTTGAATATCGATTCAATATTTTATTTTTAAATTGCAAAAAATGATAAACAAAACCAAACTAAAACAAAATTTGGTTTAGTTCAATTTTTACAAATTTGATTTGATTTTTTGATCTATTTTGATTTTGAAGATCAAAATAATGGGCCTTTTTGTCATGGCTAGGATTTTGTGAGACTTCGTAAAACTTTAATAATTTTGTTTTTGATCCTCCCGTATGTGCAATGCCAAATTTTGACATAAATGAGGTTTAAGGATGTTAAAAGGGTAATTTGGGAAAGTTTTGGATTTTTCGAAAGGGGTTCGGGGTCATTTTGGTATTCCGAGGCAGTAAGCCTCTGCGATAAGGCTATGTTATGGAGGTTAACCTTTGCAA
Source organism: Capsicum baccatum var. pendulum (assembly GCA_030864225.1). Classification (NCBI taxonomy): domain Eukaryota; kingdom Viridiplantae; phylum Streptophyta; class Magnoliopsida; order Solanales; family Solanaceae; genus Capsicum; species Capsicum baccatum. The sequence goes on from CM061556.1 coordinate 103,141,832, forward strand.
TATTGTCATGGCATATAGCTAACCTCCCTGATATTGGTGTGCCATGCTGGTATTTTAAATTTATCCAATTTTTATTTTTTCACTTGGGTTGAGAGGATTTGATGGTGTTTACACCTTGCACGACCTTTAAACATAAAATACACCCTTTCTTCCATTAGTTTTAAGAATGAAAGACCATTCTCTTCCTATTTAATACTTAAACTAAGAAATACCAAGGGTTTCACAAGGGATTCACCATTTCAGCTCCAAACTTCTAATAGTTTTCAATTTCTTATGTATTTGAAGCATGTCTCTCTTACCGAAACATTAATTTTACATTGTGTCATTAATTTAATAAATTTACATGTAATTTAATTATGGGTTTTGAAATTGGGTTGAGGGATTTTGGTTGTTATTGATTTAATTACTTATCCCGTGTTCTAAATTGATTATTCATGCTTTAAATTGATGTTTTTAGGAATGGAATGAGGGACATGGATTTCCCCAAATTGATGAAAATTTTGTCTTGATAATTGGATTGACCTCAACCACTTTGTAAACTTGATTTTAATATGTAAAATTATATGGTTTAACTTGTTTTGAACCCAATGCATTGCATTGAAAGTGTATTAAGGTTACCCAATGCATTGAACCCAATGTATTTCATCGTTTAAAAGTGTATTAAGGTTAATTTTTTCCTTTTACATCCTATAAGATGTATAATTTCTATATAACCCATTTCTAAATATTTAAACTTCTATATTCTCTCAAAAAGGGGTACTTCTTCATTCCAAAACTAAGGTTAGGAGAAATAGACGATAAGGTTCAAGATTTGGACTTCTTTTCTTGTTATTTTCAAAATGTTTCTCTATAATTAAGGCATGTATCTGTTAGCTAATTGGTTTTATGCAAAATCATGTATTTTATTATTATCTATGTGATTTAATTATCAAATTTTGAATATGGGTTAAGGGGTTTAGAATGGTTATTACATGAATTTAATTTTGATGGTTTTGAATTGATTGTTTATGCCTTATTTTCATGATTTTGAACTAATTAAATGCATGGGTGTAGGAATTAGAATGAGAAACATGGGTTTCTCCAAAGTTTATAGTTTAATGGTTTGGAATTGGCTTTAACCTCAACCCAACTTGTGAAATTGGATTTGACATATGGATATATTAAGAAAATACTTCACTTTTGAAACCTTGCATTGCATAAAAGTTTAAAGGAACATAAATTTATTTTAAAAGCCTTGTGGCCATGGATTGGTGTTGAATTGGAAAATTTGGAGTCATTTGTCTAATTGGTTTGGTTTGGCATAATGACATATGACGATACCAATTGTAAATGCATATTTTAAAGACTCCTTGTTAGATGGATTAGAATAAATAGTTTTAATCGGGCTTAAAGGGGGTGTGTAGCTTATTCTAGAAGGTGGAGGTCCTGGGGGATCGTTACTGGAAACGATGTTTGCCGGTGTGGATGTCTATATGGATGTGTGTTTGAGTCACACTTGATATATATATATATATGTATATTTGGTATGGCTAGTTGCCTTGGTAGCTTTATCTTCCCTTGTTTTTTCTTCTATTTGTGTGGCTAGCATGTACTAGGGCCCTTTTGATGGGGGGGGGGGGGGGGAGGGGAATCCATATAACCCATGGTTATTTTTTGGACAGTTACAGCTATATATTCTAGGTTAATGGTTTTAAATATCATGCTTAAGCCTTGTTACCTATTCTAATACCTTATATATAAGTATGTGAATGTGTGCGTATATATTTTGGATTGATTTGTACTTGGAACTATTTTATCACTTCCCTGAGTTATATGCTAGTGCCCACCCCGCTAACCATCCATAGGATGCTACATTACCCCTATGCAGCGTTTGGTAAATTATCACAATTGTCTAATTGCTTTGAAGTGGTGAGGTTTCTACTATGAATGCCCATCATTTCATAGCTTATTTTTTCTTATGTTTTAGATTCTTTTATAGCTTTTGATTCTTTTAGTCATGGTCAGGGGAATGTCCTAAGCAATTTGGTATTCTGGTTTTAGAGGCTATTCTATATAGGTGTGGGTTGGTTTGTTATTGACTGACTCTTAGTTTCCATTAGAGTTATCTATTTCTTTGTTTATAACTTTTTAATTGGCTTCCATATTACATTTTTATGGTTATTTTTGTGCTTATGAGGTTAGACGATTAGGGTGATTTTTGATCCATAGTGGTCTTTAAATACCCATCACGGCTAAGCCCTAGTTCGGGTCATGATAAGCTTAGTATTAGAGAATAATTGTTACCTATTCCAACATCATTCTTAAGCCTTGTTACCTATTCCAACATCTTATACATAACTATATGAATCTGTGCATATAGTTTTTGGATTGATTTGTACTTGGCACTATTTTATCACTTTCCTGAGTAATATGTTAGTGCCCACCCCTCTAACCGTCCATAAGATGCTACATTGTTTTATAAGATAAGGTCCAAAGACACTTCTTTACCCCTGTTCAGCGTTAGGTGGATTATCACAATTATTGAATTGTTTTGAAGTGGTGAGCTTCCACTACAAATGCCCATCATTTCATAGTTTGTTTTTCCTTATGTTTTAGATTATCTCTTTGGATTCTTTTGGTCATGGTCAGGGGAATGTCCCAAGAAATTTGGTATTCTGGTTTTAGAGGCTATTCTGGATAGGTGTGGGTTTGTTGGTTGTTGACTGAATCTTAGTTTTCATTATAGTTATCTACTTCTTTTTTTATAACTATTTAATTGGCTTCCACATTATATTTTTATGGTTATTTTTGTGCTTATGAGGTTCGGCAATTGGGGTGATTTTTGATCCATAGTGGTCTTTAGATACCCATCATGGCTAAGCCCCAGTTCGGGTCATGAGAAGCTTAGTATTAGATCATAATTTAGTGCCGTTGGGTGTCGACAAAGACTTGTCGAGTAGATTACTTTTTATGGTTGTGTAGTATGCCATGATTATAAGGAGGAGGCTACAAGGCATTTAGTAATATTTCCCATTCTTGGATTCTATTTTTGACCTATAGAGTCGAGTGTTATGAAACTTTACTAACTCCTAGCTTCTGTGCATTTCAGATCATTACTCCTCAAAGATATGATGTTCATAGAAAATATGTTGGGAACTCTATCCTAACTGAGGACAATGTGAAGGGGACTCACCCTTTATATGGAATGTGTCACACCCCTTTTTTACGCGTACTCCAAAAATGATTATATTTTAAAGTTCGTAAGGGTTTTATTATTTAAGTGACAAAAAGATAAAAATTTGTTTTGGAAAAGGATTATTTACGTTTTTTACTCAGAGTCGCCACTTGGCGTAATCCGGTGTGCCAAGTCACCTTTGGAAAATCCTTTTCGAAACCATTTGACTCTTAAATCGGTTCGCGAACAGAGATTCCGGCTACGGAATTCTATTGACCGAGAGGAAGCTATGAGGCACCCCTCGATCCCGTGGTTCGACCACGGTCGCTTGGTGAAGTATATCGACTATTTTGGCATTATGAAATTTATAAACCACACAAAAGAACACAAAATAATCAAACAATAAAGAAAATAAAACAGTCTACAAACGTAAAAGTCCAGTCCAATTATACAGTCCAAAAAATAGAAAAAATATGAAAATATAAATCCTAGTCTAAACTAAATCTAGACTACGCTCCAATGCCTTACTCGACGCCGCGGGCCTTCATCACGATCATTTTCCGCCAACATGATACGTCGGGGCATTCCCCGATGAATGAATATAAGTGATCTCGGGGCATTCCCTGGCAAAATAAATACATCTAAATTAAACGCGATAATCTAGAAAGAGACGTTCACACGCACGTTCCAACATCTAATGAAAAACTTATTCCAAAATCAAAACAACAAGTCAAAATTAATCCTAATTCACTTTAACAATTTTTAACTCGCGCCCCGAATTCCCTTTAAACTACATAATTAGTGCATGCTTCGATATTCCTATCACATCTCATAATCCAAAACCAACATCAAACACAACACAAACAACGAGGATTCAAACCAAACACACAACAAATAAATCATTCACACCCACAACATCAATAAGAAGTCAAAATAAATTAAATATTCAGTTAGAAGAAATGGATCTCGAACGGTGTTGTCACCGGTGGACGACTGCGGCCAGATCTGGCCAACGCGGAGTGGCAGTGGCACCAACGCTGGCGCTGTCGTCATTGCTGATAAGAGGTCGGGTCAGCGGCAACAGATTTGGTGGGTTTAGCCAGAGGAGAAGAGAGATCTGAACCGAGAGAGAGGGCATCACCGACGTCGTTATGGTTGAAACGACGGCGACATCTTCGCCGAAGTTGACTGTCCGCTGTAGATCTAGGCGGGTTTGACGGTGGTGTCGCCGGAGTTGGTTGGTTTTTTGGGCGACGGGGAAAAGGAGGAAGGGAGCCGGCCGGTTGGTGGGTTTCTCCAGCGCCGGCGAAGTTTTTGGAGGAGAGAGGGAGTGTGAGATTAGAGAGAGAGAAAGAATAGTTGATTTTCTTGTTGTTGTTACTGTCTACCGTTCATCCCCTTTGTGTTTATGTGGGTATGTATATATTGTGTCCTTTCTTTTTGAACAAGAAAAAAAAGAGGGAGGGTGGGGTAACGTGGGGTGGGGGGTAGTGGTGAGGTGTTATTTTTTTATTGGGTAGGTGGTTAGGATAAGATAGGGTTAGTTATTTTATTATTTGTTTATTATTTTTTGTATTTTGTGGGATGTAATCACGTAGGTGAGGGTACATGTTATGGTAAAGTAGAAATGAATAAAATTGAAATTTTGAGGGGGACAAAATTACGTGTCTACATCATGCCCCCTTTGAATGTAAACACGCAGTGTTTTCAGACAAAGAAGTAGACAACGAGACAGAATTTTGTCCCGACCATTATTCAAAGGAAGAAACAGAAGAAAGAAGGACCACCAGGTCTTGAATTAGGACAGCCTACCCACCCAAGTTATGAAACAATCGAGTCACGGATATTTCAAAGGATTAGAAGAGAAGTGGACTATACCGAGTTGGAGAGTCAAGTGAGGTTCCGTCGAGGTTCTGGTCCGCGGCTCTGTTATTACATGAGAATGAAAATTACAAGTTAAAACATAAACAAAATTACAAAATCCTATCTAACAGCTTCTGTTGGTTCTTGACTTGACTTTCATCACCCTATTCTTCAGGTGAGCTCCTGACTTGCAATTTTCTTCCCACTTGTTGCTTGACTTTCAATTGCTTCGCTTTGTTGCTTGACTTTTCGTTTCTTCACCCTATTCTCCAGGAGGGCTCCTGACTTGTTATTTCATCACCCTGTCCTTTAGGCGGGCTCCTGATTTGCTGTTTCATCATCCTGTTCTTCAGGCGGGCTTCTGACTTGCTATTTCATCACCCTGTTCTTTAGGCAGGCTCCTGAAACCACATCAAAACTAAAAAAAGAAAATTATCCCCAAAGGAATATTATTATAAAGAGAAATTTCGTTTATTTTTTCCAGAAAAGTAATGTTTCAAAAACAGAAATTGAATATTTTTTTTTCCAGTTTATCCTCAGAAGACTTTTTGGAAAAGTCACATCACACCTACTTGCGTGTTGCAATGATGAATCAAGACTCTGACTAAGAAATGCATCTCTTAAGAGTAAAATTAAATAACCAAGACTAGGAAGTGCATCTCCTAAGAATTAAAGTGAGGGATTCTAACTAGAAAGTGTGTCTTCTAGAGATACAAGTTTAAGTTAAAAGTGTGTCACCTAAAAATTAAAAACTAGCAAGGAAGTGCGTCTCCTAAGGATTAAGTGCAATAACTCGACTAGAAAGTGCATCCTCTAGGAGTCAAGACTTAAGTTAGAAAGTGCATCACCAATGTTGCTTGAATTAACAAAATAAAGAAGTGCGTTTCCTTACCAATGCCTCTTGAATTACTCAAACAAGGAAGTGTGTTTCCTTATAAATGTTTCTTGAATTGTCCAAGTCAGGAAGTGCGTCTCCTTACAAATGTTGCTTGAATTACCCCAAATAAGGAAGTGTATCTCCTTACCAATGTTGTTGGAATTACCTGAACAAGGAAGTGCGTCTCCTTACAAATGTTACTGGGATTACCCGAATAAAGAAGTGCGTCTCCTTACAAATATTGCTGGAATTACCCGAACAACGAAGTGCATCTCCTTACAAATACCGCTTGAATTACCAAACAAGAAAGTGTGTTTGCTCACAAATGTTGCTGGATTTGCCAAAAAAGAAAGTGCGTCTCCTTAAAAATGTTGCTCGGATTTCCCACACCAGGATTATCATAAGGCAGTATTTCATTTTGAAAGCGTGGTCCCATTTTTTAGGAGGGTCCTGAACATAAAATAAAGTCCCATTTTTCATGAGGGTCCTAAACAGAAAGTAAAATCCCATTTTTCAGGAGGGTCCTGAACAGAAAGTAAATCCCATTTTTTAGGAGGGTCCTGAACAGAAAGTAAAATCCCATTTTTCAGGAGAGTCCTGAGCAGAAAATAAATCCCATTTTTCAGAGGGTCCTGAACAGAAAATAAAATCCCATTTTTCAGGAGGGTCCTGAACTGCAAGTAAAATCCCATTTTTCAGGAGGGTCCTGAACAAAAAGTAAAATCCCATTTTTCAGGAGGGTCCTGAACTGAAAGTAAATTCCCATTGTTTAGGAGGGTCCTGAACTAAAAGTAAGATCCCATTTTTTAGGAGGGTCCTGAACATAAAGTAAAATCCCATTTTTTAGGAGGGTCCTGGACATAAAGTAAAATCCCATTTTTTAGGAGGGTCCTGGACAGAAAGTAAAATCCCCTTTTTCAGGAGGGTCCTGAATAGAAAATAAAATTCCATTTTTCAGGAGGGTCCTAAATTGAAAGTAAAATCCCATTTTTTAGGAGGGTCCTGAACATAATGTAAAAGACCACGGATGTGCATTTCCAATGGTAGCTGAATTAAGTGAAGCGAATCTTCCCCTTTTTCAACAAAGAAAATTTGTCAGTAAAAAACTTAGGTGTAGTTTGCAGCACTTGGCTTTCCAGGCATTTGCTCTAGTGTTCATTCCCTTCTTTTTGTTTTAGATTGCTGACATTTTCCCCTGCTTTGTCGTGTCATTGACCCAAACTCAGATCATTAAGAGTGACTCCAAAATAACCCCAGTATCTCTGCTTTGTTATGCGTCTTAGATAAATTCTTCAAACCTTGGTGTTTCATAAGTTCACAATTATGTCTCTTTCATATGCTGACTTTGTCTTGTATTGTGCAATTGAAGAGGTTGATGGCCAGTTCTTAATTCTTTTCTCACTTGTTTTGATATGGACTTGACTCAAAAACAAGAGAAAAATGACAATGACTTTTATTTGGACCACTGACTTAAGAAAGTAAAATAAAATAGAAGAAAGAAAAGAGAATGATTGTCCCCATTTGAAACAAAGAAATGACAAATTTCTAAAAATGACAGTCAACTCTAATGATTATGCCATGCCTTTTAGATTAAGCTACCTGATCTTTCCATCCAACCTCTCTACCAATTATTGTTGAGTTAATGGCCTTGAAACTAAGTTGTTTCCTTAGACCAATTACATTCAGACCTCATTCGACTTGTGACGTTTTGAAGGGTCTTTCCCTCATATCACCCTTGTCTTATGGTGTCTGTGAGGGTTTTTACTAATGAGACTCTCTTATTCTCATTTCTCTCAACTCACAATTGTCTCATGGTGCCCGTGAGGGTTTTCACCAATAAGACACTTTTTTTTATCTCTCTCAACTTACTATCGCCTTACGGTGCCCGTGAGGGTTTTCACCAATAAGACTCTCTTATTTTTATTTCTCTCTTGATTTCTTGGGCTGAGGAAGACAGGTAGTTCCCAAATACATCAGCATATCCCTTGCATGCTTTGCCTTAATATCCCCAAAGATTGATCTGAAGGTCTTTTCTTTGGTTGTAACTTGGCTTTTGGATAGGGTTAGAAAGAAAGGATAGCGTGAGGCCCAAACGACACTTGAAGTGGGTTAGGACTTACAACTTTTGGAATTGACTCAAACAATGAGGATTAACTCATGCCCTAGTTTCTTTTGAATGGGTGATTCTAAATTATTTATTTGGTTGGACCGAGCCCTTAGTAGGGCAGCCTACGTATCTCACCCCCGCGAGAGGAGAATCAGGTCAGGTGTAATTCTGGCAGCTTGTCCTTTTGCTTTGATCTGATGATTTTTTTTCTTTTTTACTCGCTCTTTTCACTTTGCGATTCTTCGTTTCTAACTTTATTTTTCTTGACACTCTTTTTTTGGAAACATTTTTGTCTTTTTTTTGTAACTTTTGACTTTATCTTCTTACTCGACACTATTCTTTGAACTTTGCTTACTTTATCTTGATTCCAAAAGAGGGGTATGAAAGAAAATAACACTAAGGCTCAAATGGGGTAAATAAAGGATGACACAATGTTTGGATAGCAGAATGAAATGTCTTCATCATATCAATCCTTGAGAATGCAAATATATAGCATGCAATGTGAAAGTACACGACCAATATCACTTATGACATGTTTTACAACACTAACTTGCCTCGAACATGTGTTTCACCTCTTTTTATATACTTGTCAAAGATACAACTCTACCTTTTTTATTGATCCCTCACATCGAGTGATTCATGCTTCTGTGGAGCTGATTATCTTCTTGTTAACCTTGATATAGGGATCACACGTCCATTATTTGACCTAATTGGGACCTGTCTTTTGATCGATAGCCAAGTTATTCTTGTGATTCTCAAAATAATTGCCTTAACCTATAACCAAATGTCTCAACACTCTATCTATTTTCTCATATGCTCTTTTTTTTTCTAACTTTAACCCTCCGATTCAAAGTTCATGCTTAAATTGGATTTTAAGATCTGGCTGAAAATTTCACTGCATGTCATATCACTAGAGTTAACACAAAATGTACTATGTAAAGAAAACAAACAAACGACACATATTTAAAACACAAAGGAAAATGAGACACTTCATTTAGTCAAAACAAAAGATAGAAGGGTTTGAACATAAACAACAAAAGGACAAATCAAGACAGATACGAACTACAACCCTGAAATAATTCGGAGAACAAAAAATAAAACAAAAAAAACTACCAGACCCTTTCCTAGTAAGGAGAGGGGTGACTTCTTAATTGCTCATCCTAACATCTTAGCCACTGCTTTGCATATCAGCATGACTAGAGCTTTCCTCACTGTCAGTGTTCTGTACCATGATTGATTTATCTTGAATCATCTTGTCAATTTCTCTTTTCAAAGCACGACAATCTTCAATACTGTGACCATGAACATCAGAATGATATGCACATCGTACATTAGGACCAAAACTTCTTGAATGTAGGTCGGGAGTATACCCAAGGAGAGAAGTGATCATGTCCTGCTATACCAATCTCTAGAATAAACTTGCATACAACTCTCCATTAGCTGTGAAGTTACCTCTCGACTTCTGTCTCATTTCATTATTTGGCTTAAATTGAAAACCAGGCCTAGAAGGGCTTCGTTATATATGTGGAGTTGGAGGATGACTCGGCAGAGTTGGCGCACGCCAGTGTGGGTAAGATGTAGGTTGAACATAAGGTTGCGCATTATACACTTGATATAGAGGTGGGGGAATGGGATATAATGGATTTTGGTAAAGATTCTGTAGATCTTGGGCATAAACTTGGGTTTGAGCCCGTGGGTAACAATGGTGTGGTCCTCTTGCCCATGCCTGTTGTCCAACTGCAATGGCAGATTGTAACACCCCACATTTTGCATGTACTAGTAATGTTCACATAAAATGACATACGACTTGATTTAATTACTACCAAAACTTTTTTTTTCAAGTGTTCAAGTGTTAGATTGGGGCACTATATGGAAGTCTATTTAGAGACTGTGGCCTTAAACGGAGAAAATCATTGACGTGCTTATGGAACTTAGGAAGCTAGCAGGTGAGTCACCTGTGTGGTTGGCTTAAAAAAAATGTATATATACATGAGGGAGAATAATTCATTCATAAGTGAACTCACTTGAAGTCTAGACGTTAGTAAAAAGAAAGGGGAACGAAGACAAGGCTTAACGCCGAAACTTTCCAAGTCTTGCGACAAACGAAGCCCAAGTTAGGGAGGCTATTAAAGCCAATGGTTTAGCATTATATTGGGCCAAGATGTTCAGCCCAAGATTTTTATATAATAGGCCCAACTACATTCATTCACTACTAAGAAAATTGGGCCCAAACAAAGTGCAAGCAAGATTAAGGAAAATGGGCCACTAAAGCCCATTGATTTAGAGATCCAAAAGGCCCAAGTGAAAGGGGAAAATTGGTCATTGAACAACTTGAGTTAATCAGTTGCAAATATTAGGAGAAAGTCGGTCTAAGGCCCCTTTAAAAAGGGACCAAAACCGAGCTCCTTAGGTTAACTAGTAGGAGACCAAAACAATTTCAGCTTTTCTCTCTAAGTTTCTCTTGGCATTTCTTCACCTTGGAAGGCAACCAAAGGCTACTTTTTGAGTTCATGAACTATACTTACACCTTGGGAGTTAAGGTATGTAAAAATAACCATATACTTGATATGAATTTTCCATGGAAAACAAGATAAGTTGGCTGGTGTACTGTGCAGGAATTTCTGGACAGCTTGTGTCCTGAAAGTTGTTGTTTGATTTTCTTGGCTTTGGAACGATTCTTACCCTGATTTTTGACTTTGATATGATATAAAGTTGCGGTTATTAATATGTTATAGTGTGTATATGGTTGCCAAGGTTGCTGGACTGTTTTGCTAGTTCTTTGGAAACAAGTATCCTTATATGATCTTATGTGCTTCCAAAATGGTATTGGACTGTTTTGATGAGGGGGCTGATGTTTCACGTTTCCCCCCCTGTGTTTTGAGCTATTTTGTGACTGTGTTAAGGTTTATTTGATGTATATATATGTTGGGAGCATCTGGTTCAAAGTTGGGACAAGTATGAATTGTTAACGACGAAATGTAGGGAGACGACGAGATGTTGTGCTTCTTAGTTGAGCATTTTGTAAAATGGTTCTGTGTTGTAGTTATGGACTGTTGCCAGCATGTTGTAGAGCTGATATAGGCTGTGTACATCATGTATAGGATAATGTGTACTGGTTGAAGACAGTTAGAATTGAGAAAGTCGGAATAACACCATTGAGTCGATGGTTATACGTTTGTTGCCAAAGTGTTGTGTTTTGTGAGATTGGGCTGTCCAGATGCATTGATTAGCTGCTAATACTATCTTTAAAACATGATATTGTAGATAAATAGTTGGAAGAAAAGAAGTCATTTCGAGGTAAAAACAAGTTGATATGTCGAGGTATGTAAGGCTATTCGATCTCTTATTATTTGGCATGGAATCCAAAGTCTTTATTGGCACATAGAGATCTTTACAAACTTCGATATAACCACTCCACTCTTTCACATGTATTTGTGTGTCCAGATTCGAGCCTTGTCACTGCTGCATACATACATTGGACACCATGACATATGAGTCTTCTTTTTAGCAAAATAAAGTTCATACGTTGTTTATGTCCTACATGTTTCACTAATTGTATAACCCACTCTTTTCATTGTGATATGATGTTACATGGTCACATACTTGTCACTTGTCATGCTTATAGTCTTATAGCTCAAATTTTACGATCACCAAAGATTCATCTCAAAAGTAATAAGAAGATATATGTATACAGTTGTTTCTGTTGGGTGGTATCCCAGGGGTGAAAGAATCACCTAGCATGGGTCAATCCCAGTATTACAGGGGGTATCCCAGGGGTGAAAGGAAAGCCTAGCATGGGTCGATCCTGATATAGATTTACCACTGATCAGCTGGTCATTTGTATTACATGATGTGCACAGATTATACAAGTGATAAGAGTAAAGTAACATAATTGTTATAAGATGCATGACTCCACAATATTCATAAAGGTGGTCTTTTACCTTACAGCAGTGTATGGTTCCATTTGAGCTTTTATCTCATATATGGTACATGTTGCCTTACATATTCAGTACATTATTTCGTACTGACGTCCCTGTTGGGGGACCTGCATTCCATGCTGCAGGTGCAGAAGCTAATAAACCTCCCCAGTAAGAGTACAGGATATCAACTGCAGTCACTGAGCTCCAGGTTGCTTCGGGGCTTTGAGTCTTATCATATCTTTTTGCATTGTATAGTATCTTATCATGAGGCGGGGCCTGTCCCGACCCTTATAAGATAATGTTTCTTGTCTAGAGGCTTTGTAGACTATGTAAAGTATAGTATGGTCATGTATCGTATCGTAGACATTGTGGCTCCAACGGCCTAGTCATACAACATCTTTTGGCTTGCTAGTTCCATTTATCTTTTGAGGGCATGTTTAGTATAAAAGTAACTTATAATGTTCATAGGTAATGTATTGCTACAGGTTGGTTCTCCCGAGCCTTACCGGCAACGGGTGCCAGTCCGCCTTAATAGGATTTGGGGCGTGACACAGATGCATCTTCCACATTCTTCTTTCCTCCCATACTTCCCAAACCTTTATGAATTTCTTGAGTAGTCGCTTTTAATGTTGCAAAACTCACAATGTGACTAGTCTTAATTCCATCCTCTATCATCTCCCCTATTTTGAGGACCTCAATAAATGGCTTGCCTAATGCAGGTAACAAGTATTGATAATATGTTTCATCCTGCACTTGAATAAATGCCTCCACTATCTTACTTTCATTCATTGATGGTTTCACCCTAGCAGCTTGTTCACGTCATCTAATCGCATACTCTCTGAAAGTTTCAGTACTCTTTTTATTCATATTAGTTAAGGATTTATCGTCCGGAATCAACTCCATATTTTATTGAAATTTTTCCACGAATTCATTAGCCAGGTCATCCTAGCTATTCCACTTGTCGATGTCTTGGTCAATAAATCATTCTGAAGCTAGACCTGAAAGACTCTCACTAAAATATGCCATGAGCAACTCTTTCATCCCTCCAACTCCCCTTAGCTGGTTGCAATAGCGTCTCAAATGTGCTATAGGATCACCATGTCCATCATACTTCTCAAACTTTGGCATTTTAAAACCAAGAGGAAGATGTACACCTGGAAACATGCACAGATATTTATATGAGAGACTTTTGTACCCCCTAAGTCCTTGCAAGTTTTTCAAAGTCAGTTCTAAACTTCTCAATTTTCTAGCTATTTCCTCTTGTTCTTCTGTCATAACAGGTTTCTCAGTGTTAGGAGGAAATTCAAGCGGTTGAGGAAAAACGTAAGGACCCATCGACTTAAATGTGGGCTCGGGAGCGTAATGCTGATCACTAAAAATATTCAATACAGGATCGCTTGTAGAGTGAGGAATCATAACCGTTGGATTGACATTAAAAGCAGGAGCTTCAGACGAAAGTGGGGCTGCAAAAGCATGAATAGCAGGCAGAGCCGAGCATGTGGTAATTTTGTATTAAGGAGTGAGGAAATGAATATTGGAATTCGTTGGATATTGTTGCCCAGGAGTCGATCTTGATGCATGTTGTGGCATATCAACAAAAATGGGAAATTGTGCATGTGATATGGGAAACAAGCTAGAAAGATATTCCAAATTATCAGTGGGAACCGGAGGAGGCGGTAACCCATTAGCCCAAGCTCGATGCATTTCTATTATTTGCCGCCTTAATTTCTGAATCTCTTCATTATCTCCTACATTCTCATTCCCCGAACTCCATATCTGATTAGTGACAACTAACTCGGTATCCTTGTTGGCCATAACGTCCTCTGTGACTTGGAGCAATATGGAGGACCAGCCCAAATGCCACAAACCAACCACCTTAAACTAACTGAACAGGAGATAGCAAATGGTTAGAGTTCAACAGTTTTTCAAAACCTCTCTATTTTTTTTTGAAAAGATCACCGAACCCAAGAAGGGCGCCTACGTATCTCACCCTCGAAAGGGGAGAATCAGGTGTGCGTAGTTCGTGAAGTTTTGGCAAAATGGCCAATTAAACTTTTTTTCTTTTTTTTTCTTTTTGAAACTTTAAGAAGAAAAGAAAATAACAAATTGTCAAAAAGAACTGACGAAAATCTTTTTTTGCATTTTTAGGCTTAACATCCTTATAGAAAATGAAAACTATGATTAACAAAGAAAAATCTTTTGGGTTTTTTAATTTTGAATTTCATAGGAAAATGAAACTTGAAACTATTAAAAAACAATTTTTTTGTAGTTTTCTTTTAGAGATGTATATGAAAAACCTACTCTAAATGAAGAGTGAAGAAAATCTTTTTTGAATTTTCAGATTTCTGTACAAAATGAAATCTACAATTACCAAAAAAATATTTTTGGATTTTTTTTATTTTGAATTTCATGCGAAAAATGAAACCTGAACCTGTTAAAGGAAAATATTTTTTGTTGTTGTTTTCTTTTAAAGATGTACATGAAACACCTACTCTAAATGAAGAGTGAAGAAAATCTTTTTGGATTTTTGAAATAAGATCAACCAAAAATGAACCCTATGACTATTGAGGAAAATCTTTTTTTTTTCTTCTTTTTTTTTTCTTTTCAAGATATGTATGAAACACCTACTCTAAATAAAGAGTGAAGAAAATCATTTTTTTTTTGAATTTTTTAAATAAGATCCCCGAACCAACAATAGGCTGCCTACGTATCTCACATCCCGAAAGAGGAGAAAAAGGGGTGCGTAGTTCTTCCAGATTGGACAATTAATGATTAACTACTAAATTGACCCGGACTTAAGAGACACAATAAAAAACAAACGAAAAAACTTTTTGGATTTTCAATTAGACACTTTAACTAAGACTAACACCATCAATTATGGAAAAATCTTTTTGATATTTTTGCTTTTGACAAATGGGTAAAAAAGGCAAACAAAAATATTTTTATTTTTTTTAATTTACGGTACTTTGAGAAGACGAATAAAAAAATTTAAAAAAAAATTATTTTTTTTGAGTTTTTGGATCGTGAAGAACAAAAGCCATAAAGAATTCTAAAATAAACTACGACATTCCTTTTGATTCATTCTTTTCTACTCGCTTTCTATATATATATATATATATATATATATATATATATATATATATATATATATATATATATATATATATTTTAAATAAGTCCATCAAATGACCACGTTACCCTCAAATATGCAACAGTTAGCACGTAGGGATGCTTTAAAGGTGAGTCTCCTACAAAGGACCGTGTAGGCCCCGCTAGGTCTCAATATGATGCACATAAGAATGACCTAAAGGCTGACTTACGTTGTGGTTTGCGAACAAGGCCATTCGGGGGAGCATATGGTCGATAGTGACGGCTCCCCCCCTAAAATAAAGGTGACTCAACTAGAGTTCGTGCGCACGACGTGCGCTCCGAGACTTGTTGCAAAAAGAAGTCCAGGGGGTGGACACATGATGACAGATATAAAGCGGTAACACATAGGATAAATACTATAAACAAAGAGCACAAAACGCACAAAGTGAAAACAATAACACAAATAAAATTACAAACAATGCTTATACACTCGTAATGCCAAACAAAGCCGATACGACTCCAAAAATAGCTTGAATTCAGAAAACTTGTCATACTCCCCAGCAGAGTCACTAGAAGCTATCACACCCCTTTTTTATGCGTACTTCAAAAATGTTTATATTTTAAAGTTCGAAAGGGTTTTATTATTTAAGTGACAAAAAGATAAAAATTTGTTTCAAAAAAGGATTATTTACGTTTTTTACTCAGATTCACCACTTGGCATAATCCGGTGTGCCAAGTCACCTTTGGAAAATCCTTTTCAAAACCATTTGACTCTTAAACCGGTTCGCGAACAGAGATTCCGGCTAAGGAATTTTGTTGACCGAGGGGAAGGTGTTAGGCACCCCTCGATCCCGTGGTTCGACCACGATCGCTTGGTGAAGTAAATCGACTATTTTGGCATTATGAAATGTATAAACCACACAAAAGAACACAAAATAATCAAACAATAAACAAAACAAAATAGTCCAAAAACGTAAAAGTCCAGTCCAATTATACAGTCCAAAAAATAGAAAAAAAATGAAAATATAAATCCTAGTCTAAACTAAATCTGGACTACGCTCCAATGCCTTACCCGACGCTGCGGGCTTCATCACGATCATTTTCCACCAACATGATATGTCGGGACATTCCCCGGTGAATGAATACAAGTGATCTCGGGGCATTCTCCGGCTAAATAAATACATCTAAATTAAACATGATAATCTAGAAAGAGACGTTCACACGCACGTTCCAATATCTAATGAAACACTTATTCCTAAATTTCGCCTACCCGGCCTACGATTGCCTACCCGCTTGACTTACCATGATACTATCACAAAATTGATAATTAGACGTGAAAGTAACAATAACGACAAATCAAAACAACAAGTCAAAATTAATCCTAATTCACTTTAACAATTTTTAACTCGCGCCCCGAATTCCCTTTAAACCATATAATTAGTGCATGCTTTAAAATTCCAATCACATCTCATAATCTGAAAGCAACATCAAACACAACACAAACAACGAGGATTCAAACCAAACACACAACAAATAAATCATTCGCACCCACAACATCAATAAGAAGTCAAAATAAATTAAAGATTTGGTTAGAAGAAATGGACCTCGATGAAATTGATCCTTGTCGATAATAAAGAAATTCGAAGACCAAAATACTCGACCGAAGAAACTCACAACGAGCAAACCAAATTCGGTATTAAAATAGTAACCGGACAGCTCCAAAACCAGTAAAGAAAAACTTTACTATACGAAACCCAACCAAGAACGACGATTCAATTCGATAAAGACGACTCGAAATCCACTGTCGACGACGAACCAAGAAATAGATGAAACCAAGATCAACCAACAAACAGTAGGAAACCAAAACCCAACGCAGATCGAGCTTCGGGGAACTTCGGTGATGAAGAGACGGCGGCGGCGGTGATGGTTCGTTGGCTGTTTCGCCGGATGAGTGAGCTGCTGTGATTTGATGATGTTATCGTCGGAGAGGGAGAGAGGATAAAGCTGCGGCCAGAGTTGGCCGACACAGCGCGGCCGAAGATGGTTAATTTTCAGTCGATGAATGGTGTTGTCACCAGTCGACGACTGCGGGCGAATCTGGCGGATGTGGAGCGATGCTGGCACTAACGCTGACGCTGTCGTCATTGCTGATGAGAGGTCGGGTCGGCGACAATAGATCTGGCGGGTTTGGCTAAAGGAGAAGAGAGATCAGAACCGAGAGAGAGGGTAGCATCGACGTTATTATTGTTGAAACGACGGTGGCATCTACACCGGAGTTGAATATTCACCACAGATCTAGGCGGGTTTGATGATGGTGTCGCTGGAGTTGGTTGGTTTTTTGGGCGACGGGGAAAAGGAGGAAGGGAGTCGGCCGGTTGGTGGGTTGCTCCGGCGTCGGCGAAGTTTTTGGAGAAGAGAGGGAGTATAAGTTTAGAGAGAGAGAAAGAGAGAGCTAATTTTCTTGTTGTTGTTACTGTCTACCGTTCATCCCCTTTGTGTGTATGCGGGTATATATATATTGTGTCCTTTCTTTTTGAACAAGAAAAAAAAGAGAGGGGTGGAGTAACATGGGGTAGGGGGTAGTGGTGAGGTGTTATTTATTTATTGGGTAGGTGGTTAGGATAAGATAGGGTTAGTTATTTTATTATTTGTTTATTATTTTTTGTATTTTATGGGATGTAATCACGTAGGTGAGGGTACATGTTATGGTAAAGTAGAAATGAATAAAATTGAACTTTTAAGGGGGACAAAATTACGTGTCTACAGAATGCAGACCTGATCTAGGATCCTTGATTCTAATTATGCAATCGCATATAGAGTTCCACCTATCCTTACTAGTCTTTCTCAGGTGTCTCAGGGAGATGATGCTTATGTTCAACTGCCACAGGGGATATCCCTATGAAGTTCTATTAGTCTATTAATTTGCTTACATAATTGATGACATCTCAGTCTCACTAGTCAGATCATGTTGGTTTTATTGCCCCTTTATCTGAGATTACTCTGTTTGGCCAATTCACGAGGTTAAATCCCCCAACCTTTATAACACTAAGGTTAAGAAGGATCAATCGGGATTCATTGATGAGATGGAGAAATTTTTTAGAGCAATGCATGCTACTGAGGTAGAGGGTGTAGAGTTTGTTAGATATTAATTGAAGGATATAGCTTATTAGTGGTATGAGAAGTGGGAGCATTAGAGGGGTGATGATGCTAAGTAGGTGGTATGGGATATTTTTTAGGGGCTTTTCTTGATCACTTCTTTCCTTAGGAGTTAAGGAGAGCTAAGGGTAAGGAGTTTGTTAATTTAAAATAAGGGAAGATGAGTATGAACGAGTATGCATTGATGTTTTAGCAATTGGCTCAATATACTCCTGAGTTGGTGTCTTTCCAGAGATCGAAGATGAGGAAGTTTGCTTCTAGTTTATGTCATGACTTGGTATTGGAGTGTCAAGCTACGATATTGAATAATGATATTAACATCTCCAAACTTGTGGTTTAATAAAATAGGTTGAGAATGAAAAGAAGAAGTATATAGAGATTGTAGAGAGGCGGAAAAAGAAGTTCAGTTATTCATAAGAGGGTGAGGGTCAGTAGAATAGTGGGAGAGATGGTAGGCAATGGACCAAGAAGAAGAACTAGGGTAATTTGTATTTTTCTACCCGTGCTCCTTATCCAAACCTCTCAGGTAATTGTCATTTTTAGGCTAGCAGTGGTCCTAACACATAGGGTGCTCAGTCTCATGTAAATAGTTCTTAGTCACCCCATTTTATCCACTTTGTTATTTTACTATTTTTGTGGGTATCTTCTTTATGGTCATTGTTAGTGGGGGAAGAATCATAGTTAATGAGAGTCTCCTTCAGCCAAGGTGGCTACTAGAGCTAATAAGGTCCCAGTCACTGCTTCATCAACTCCTACACTAAACGGTGCTACTTATAGTACTAAAACTAGTTAGAATCATCTCTATGCTCTTTCCACCCATCAGGATTTTGAGGTATCTCTTGATGTTATCACTGTTATGTTATAACTCTTCTACTGTGATGTTTATTGCTTTCTTGATCTGGATTCTACCCTTCCTTATGTGACCTTTTATGTGGCTATACATTTTGGTTTGGGTTCCAAAAGTATTTTCAACCCCTTTTTTGTGTTTACTCTGGTGGATAATTCTTTAGTCGCTAGAAAAATCTATAGGGGTTGTGTGGTGTCTATCTTTCATAGGGAGATATTAGTGGATGGGATAGAGTTAGATATGGTGGATTTTGATGTTATCTTGGGGATGCATTGGCTTCATTCATGTAATGCATCTCTAGACTGTAGGACCCGAAGGGATAATTTCCAATTCACTAATGAATCGATGATAAAATGGTATAGAAGTTCCTTAGTGCCTAAGGGGAGGTTTATTTCTTATCTTATATCCCAGAAGTTGATTTCCAAGGGGTATCTTCATCATTTAGTTTAGGTTAAAGATTTAAATTTTGAGTGTCGTTCTTTGCAATACGTCCCTATGGTCCATGAGTTTCTCGAGGAATTTCTTGATGATCTTCCTGGTATTCCTCCCGATAAGGAGATAGATATTTGGGATTGATCTCTTACAAAATACTCATCCTATCTTTATCCATCCGTATAGAATGGATTTGATTGAGTTAAAAGAGCTTAAGTAGTAATTAAAGAATCTTTTTTTAAGGGTTTTATTTGTCCTAGAGTTTCTCTGTGAGGTGCTCCTATACTCTTTGTTTGTAAGAAAAATCGGTATCTCCAGATGTTCAAATACTATATGCAGTTAAATGAGGTTATGATGAAGAATAAGTATCCTCTTTCTGGGATTGATAATCTATTTGACCAACTTCAGGGTGCCAAGTATTTTTCTAATATTGATCTCCATTTGGGTTATCATCAGTTGAAAATTAGGGAGGTGGATATCCCTAAAAATATTTTTCGTACCCAATATGGTCACTATGAGTTTTTGGTCATTTCATTTGGCTTGACTAATGCTCTAGCTGATTTTACGGATCTCATGAATTGGGTATTTCAATAGTTTTTGGATTTGTTGGTAATAGTGTTTATTAATGACATCTTGGTGTACTCAAAGAGTAAGGAGGATCATGCTAATCTCCCTCAAATTGTTTTGTAAACTCTTAACAATTAAAAATTGCATGCAAAGTTCTCAGAGCTTCTTGGTGAAGGGATCTAGTGGATCCAAAAAAAATTGAGGTGGTTAAGAGATGGAATAGATCGATGACTCTAATCGATATTCATAGCTTCTTGGGATTGGTTGGGTATCATAAGAGGTTTGTAGAGAGTTTTCTTCTATTGTTGCTCCATTGATAAAATTGACTGAGAAGAAGGTTAAGTTCTTGTGGTCTTATTATTGTGAGTGTATTATTGAGAAGTTGAAGGATAAGTTGACTTTAGCGATAAACTTGACCCTGCTAGAGGGTATTGATGGATTTGTTATTTATTATGATACGCCCCATTTAGGACTGGGTTATGTGCTGATGCAGCGTGGTAAGGTTGTGTCTTACGCTTCATGACAGCTTAAGGTTGATGAAAATAATTAGCCAACGCACGACTTGGAATTGATAGTTGTAGTTTTTGGTCAAATAAATTGGTATCATTACCTATATGGGGTTCATATGGACATCTATTCAGATCATAAGAGCTTGCAGTATGTGTTTACCCAGAAGGAACTGAATCTCAGGTAGAGGCAGTGGCTTGAGTTAATCAAGTATTATTATATAAGTCTCCATTACCATCCAGGTAAAGCTAATATTGTTGTTGATGATCTTAGCGGGTTATCTATATGAATCTTATCTTATATGGATGAGGAAAAAAAGGGATTGATGAAGGATATTAACCGGTTGGCTAACTGGGAGTTTGTCTTTTGGGCTTTGAGGATGGAGGAGTAATTATGCAAGAGGTGGTTAAGCCATTTGTTTGAGCTAAGGTAAAGGAGAAACAGGCTTTGGACCCTATTCTTATGTAGATTATGGATGATGTGGGTCAGCAAAAGGTTTTGGCTTTTGAGATTGGTGTTGACGGTATCCTGTGGTATCAAGGTAAATTGTGTGTTCCTGATGTTGATAGGCCGTGAGAAAGGATTTTGATTGGGTCTCATGAGTCTAGATATACTGTTCATCCGAGTTAGATGAAAATATACCATGACTTGAAGGAAATTTATTGGAGTAACAATATGAAAAGGGATGTGGCAAATTTTTTTGCCAAGTGTATGGTTTGTCAGCAAGTCAAGATTGAGCACCTAAAGCCTAGTGGCATGTCTCAATATATTGAGTTGCTCATGTGGAAGTGCGAGATGATTATCATAGATTTTGTTGCTGATCTTCCGCCATCTCACAATCAGTTTGATTTGATTTAGGTCATATTGGATGGGATGACTAAGTTTGCGTACTTCTTACCAATGAGGACTACTTACTCTTGAGAGGATAATGCTAAGTTCTTAAATGAAAATATAGTAATTTGATTTCAAGCCATGTAAACATGTTTTCCCCATGTTAATTAAGTTATTTCATGCTTTAAATTTTTATTCCCATGTCATATTCAATTAATTCCATGTCAAATATAAAGTTATGAACTAAATTATGTGAGTATGTTATCCTAACAAGGTTAACTCATCCCCATGTTTAAATTCATGAAATTCATCAGTCTTGTAAAATGTATTATATTTTGGGTTTCTGAATATATGACTCTTTACAAATATTTTAAATATGTTATCATATCTAACATGATTATTCAGTGCTGAAGGGTTATGAAAACCTGATACCTATTTGTTTATAAATATCTTTGTTTTCAAGTTACAAGTCAGATAAGTCATGATTTTTATTACTATATTCAGCTGCCATGTTTATGTTGAGCGCTTATCAGTATAGTACCATGTCCTGTTAAACTATTAATAACACCAGTTTTATTCAGTTGGGAATAGGATTTAGCACTAGGCAAACCTAGGGATGGGGGCTCACTCACCAGTTATGACTAAGACCTTAGTAGTAGTCCCTAAGTTCTAGAACTACGTAGATACTGTAGGATTATGAGATGTCACCCTCTAGTTTAGGACTGACACTGTCTCAAGGGTCACCTGCCAATTTAGGACTGACTCCCTAGTCATTTGGGACATCATCCTTGATGGATCCACATCGTCATTCATATGTTAGTACCTGTGGCAAGGTAATGATACCCTTCGAACTTGAGTTATAGGTTGGACCCCAATAAATCAGATTGGTGCATGTCGGTTACATAATAGCTCCCATAGTTTCATTCATTACTCAGTCTATATAAGTATATGTTTTCTTGACAAAGTAGTCAGATTTTCAGTTATTAAGGCAGTCAGTTGTACAGATTAATTCAGCTCATGCTTTATTTTGTCTTACATTGTATGTTTTACAAGTTCATGCATCCATGTTCAGTTTCACACGTATTTCAGCTATTCCTTACCTCACGTACCAATATATTCAGAGTATTGATCACATACTTTTCTTTTGCACTATATTGTCTCATAACACAGGTTTGGATACTTAATTCCCCGATTATCCTTAGACCGTTTAGCATTTCCCCACAGAAGTGGTGGTGAGTCCTCATCCATCGAGGATATTACTTATTGTTACAATGATTTTTAGTATTTCCTTATATTTAGTCGGTCGGAGTTAATTGGGAGTTTGTTCCATGAACTCCTTATGTTTTAGAGGCTTTTAATTAGGAAATCTAGTTTCCAGTATTTATCAGATATTTCAAATATTTTGTTTTATATATTTTAGTATTCTAGTTTACAATACTTTATCAGGTTATCTTACATATATGTTGTCTTCTTATAATTTTATTCTATGATTAAACCAAGTGCCAAACCATGGGTTGTCTTGGGGTCACTTGTGGCCTCAAGCATAGTGTCAAGACTAAGGGGTAGACTCGGGTCATGACAAAATTTGTTATTAGAGCCTAAGGTTTTAAAGTGTCCTAGAGTGTTTGAAAGCTGCATTAAGTAGAGTCTAGTTCATACGTGTGAAGCACTCCATATTTATGGGCAAGAGGATGGGAGACATTTTAGGAAAAAAGTCCCTTCTTTTAGTATTCATGTCGTGCGATAGAGCATGTGATCTGTTGAATTCCCTTTTATTATTAGTCCTTCATCCATTTAAAGAAAATTCCTCCCAGAAAAAACAATGGAAGAAGAAGCGGGGATCAGCCCTTACCAATTGTTCAGAAAGATCCACTGAACAACCATGTTTCCGACGCCAAGTTCAGGGCTTCTTTTACTGCTTTGGCCTATTCCTTTACTACCCAGAATAACGAAAAGGCTATTGACCTAGCCAATGCAGTGATGAATACAACTACAACCAGGATCTAAGACTTTTCTCGAATGAATCCCCCTTTGTCTCCAAGGTCCAAGTTTGAGGAGGATCCAAAGGAGTTCCTTGCTTTTGTTAAGAAGATAACAGACATCATGTGTGTCACCTCTAGTGAGAGTACTGATTTAAATACTTACCAATTGCAAGTGGTAGCTCATACTTGGGTGAAATAGTGTAAGGAGGACAGGGGTTTGATGTAGGGCCAATAGAGTTGGAACAGTTTTCCATAGATTTATTAAACAAGTTCTTCCTACTAAAGTTGAGGAAAGGTAAGGTATAGGAGTTTATAAATTTGAATCAGGGGAGCATGAGTGTGAGGGAGGACTCACTCAATTTTACTTAGTTGGAGAGGCATGCTCCAACTATGGTAGTTCACTCTAGGTCCAGGATGAGTAAGTTTATATTGGGTATATCTGATAGTGTGGTCAAGGAGTATAGGACCATGATGTTAATTAAGTAGATGTACCTTTCTAGGCTAATGGTTCATGCTCAGAATATTTATGAGGATAAGCTCAAGGAGAAAGAAAGATAGAATAAGAGGGCCAGAATAGGTAACTTCAAATTTTCTCAGCCAAGGTTGAAAGTCGTTAAGAATTCTCAGTTCTTCTCGAAATTTTCATATTGAGCTCTATCCTCAGCCAGTGCACCAGTGCCTAAGTTTAGGAAAGCCAATCGGGGTAGAGAGTTAGGCTCTAAGTCCTAGGGTAGTGTGAAGAGTAGTTGTACTAATCCACTCTGCAGGAAGTGTGGTAAGAATTATCTAGGTGAGTGCAGAGTAGGTAGTAGTATGTGTTTTCGGTATGGAAATACATGCCATAGGATTAGGGAGTGTCCAATGGTTTCTTATAAATGAAAGGACCTGCGCCAAAAGCGCCAATACAACTTTTCTTCAACTCCAGCAGGTTGCTTGACTTAGTAGGGTACTACCTCCAGTGCCACTAGTGGGCAGCACTAAAATAGGTTGTATCCTCTCTAGACTGGTATGATCAATGTAGTTCTCCTGATGTGGTTATGTGTAGGTTACAAGTCTTCCATCTCCATTTTATGTATTGTTAGAATCAAAGCTTTACTTCCCTTTGTGACTATTAATATCGCTGTAGACTTTGGTATCAGTCTTAAAATATTATTACATTCTTTCTCAGTGTCCACTCCAGTGAGTAATTCTGTTGTAACCAGACGAGTGTACAGAAATTACCTAATCACAATGTTTTAGAAAATTACTTCAATTAATCTTGTAGAGTTAGAGATGACTGATTTTGATGTCATTCTCGACATGGAATGGCTCCAATTATGTTATGCCTCAGTAAATTGTAGAAATAGAATTGTTTAGTTCCAGTTTCCTAATGAACCAGTTATTAAATGAAGGGGTAGTACTCCGGTGCTTAAAGTTCAGTTAATTTCGTATCTTAAGGTAAGAAAGATGATATCCAATGGGTGTGTTTACCATTGCATCTGAGTCAAAGACTCAAATTCTTACACCCTGAGTCTTGAGTCAGTTCTGGTAGTAAATCAATTTCAAGATGTGTTTCCTAAATATCTTCTCAGAGTTCCTCCCAAAAGAAAAATTATCTTTAAAATAGATCTTCTTCTATACACCAACCTATCTCTAATACACATTACAGAATCCAGCTGAGCTTAAGGAATTAAAAGAGTAGTTAGAAGATTTATTAGATAAGGGTTTCATCAGACCTCGTGTTTCTTCATGGGGTGCTCTAGTTCTATTGGTGTGCAAAAAAGACGGTTCTCTTAGAATGTTCATCGACTATCGTCAGTTGAACAAATTGACAATCAAGCATAAGTATCCTCTCCATAGAATTGATGACTTGTTCGACTAGCTTCAAGGTGCAAGTTATATCTCTAAGATAGACCTTAAATTTGGCTATCATCATCTTATACTCAGAGGATGTGACATCTCGAAGATAACTTTTAGAACTGGATATGGCCACTTTGAATTCCTAGTTATTTCTTTTAGACCAATGAATGCTCCTGTAGCTTTTATGCACTGATGAACAGGGTGTTCAAGCAGTAGTTGGACAAGTTCATCACAGTTTTCATAGAGTACATCCTCATCTATTCCCGTAGAGAAAGTGATAATGTAGATCATTGAGGGTTGTATTACAGACCCTTAAGGAATATTAGTTATTTGCAAAGTTCAGTAAGTGTGAATTATGGTTGAGATTAGTAGCCTTCATAGGTCATATAGTTTCTGGTGATGGCATTTTAGTTGATCCTCAAAATACCAAAGCAGTGGGAAACTGGCCTAGAGCTATCTCTCCGTTTAGTTTTAGCTAGTTATTACAGATGGTTTGGTGAAGGGTTTTCTTTTATTGCCTCTCCCATGTCCATACTAACCCGAAGAAAGTAAAATTTTAGTAGTCTGATTCCTGTGAGAAAAGTTCTCAGGAGTTGAAGACTCGACTCACTTCCACCCTAGTCTTAACTTTGCCAGATAGAACAAATGGGTTTGTAGTTTATTGTGATGCTTTAAGAGTTGGTCTTAATTATGTGTTTATACAGGGAAGTATGTTCATAGCCTATGCCTTTAGACATCTTAAACCCCATGAGAAGAATTAATCAACTCATGACCTTAAGTTAGCAACAGGTGTCTTTACCTTAAAGATTTGAAGGCATTACCATTATGGTTTCATGTGAATGTGTTTATGGATCACAATAGTTTACAATATGTGTTCACATAGAAAGATCTGAATCTTCGTCAAAGAAGATGGCGAGAATTGTTGAAAGATTATGACATGAGTGTGTTGTATCGCCAGGGTAAGGCCAATGTAGTGGCAGATTCCCTTAGTATATTATCTATGGGTAGTGCTGCTCATATTGAGGATGAAAAAAAGAAGTTAGTTCATGAGGTTCATAAGCTTGCTAGTTTAGGTGTTCGATTAGTTGATTTACCTGAAGGTAGTGTATGGGTTCAGAGTGGTTCAAAATCTTAATTGGTGGCTAAAGTAAAATAAAAGCAAGATAGGGATCCTAGTTTGGTTAAGTTGAAGGAGGCAATTAGAGATCAAAGAGTGGAGGATTTATCCCCAAGAGGGATATGGTGTGATTTGTTGTCAATCTTGACTATGTGCTTTATGTGTTGATGGTTTAAGGAAGCATATATTAGCAGAAGCACATGTTCGCAGTATTCTATTCAACTTGGGACCACTAAGATGTACCATGATTTGCAGAAAATCTATTAGTAAAGAGGTACGAAGAAAGATATTGCAGAATTTGTGGCTTAGTATTCGAATTGTCAGTAGGTTAAAGTTGAGAACCAAAGGTCTAGTGGTATACTCTAGGAGTTCAGCATCCCCACTTAGAAATGGGAGGTGGTGAACATGGACTTTGTGACAGGATTGCCTGGTACGCGTTGGCATCATGATTCGATTTGGGTTATTATAGATAGAATAACTAAGTTAACTCATTTCTTACCAGTTCATACTTTGTATTTAGCTGAGGATTATGCCAGACTCTATCTCAGGGAGCTGGTTAAATTACATGGGGTTCCATTGACCATTATTTAAGATAGTGGTACTTAATTTGCCTCTCACTTTTAAAAGTCTTTTCTAAAAGGTCATGGTACCCAAGTTTATCTCAGCATAAGTTTTCATCCTCAGTTCGATGGTCAGGTAGAGGAACAATTCATACTTTAGAAGACTTGATAAGGGAATGTATTTTTTAATTTAAAGGTAGTTGGGATGACCACTTACCTTTGACTGAGTTTGCCTATAATAACAGTTATCACTTTAGTATGCAGATGGCTCCGTTAAAGCTCACAATGGTAGGTGATGTAGATCTCTTATTAGTTGGTTTTAAGTAGGTGAGGTTGCTTTGATAGGGCCTAATCCAGTGTTTGAGGTGACGGAGAAATTTCAGTTGATCTGTGAAAGGCTGAAGGGAACCCAAAGTCATCAGAAATCTTATGCTGATGTGACCAGAAGAGATCTTGACATGGTATATTTGAAAATTTCACCCATGAAAAGGGTAAAGATGTTTGGCAAAAAGGGTAAGCTCAGTCCCCGTTATAATGGCCCATATAGAAATTTAATCCATTATGGGAAGGTAGCTTACGAGTTAGAGTTGCCTGTAAATTTGACATTAGTGTATCCATTTTTACATGTCTCCTTGCGAAAAAGTTTATTAGTCATTCAACTTCTGTTATTCCTTTCTAGGGTGTGGATGTGAAAGATAGTATCTCATATGAAGAAGTCCTAGTTGATATCCCTGACCATCAGATTCGTAGGTTAGGAATAAAGAAGTTCCTTTGGTTAAAGTTCTATGGTGAAATCAGTTTGTTGAGGGGGCTATTTGGGAATTAGAAACAGATATGTAAACCAAGTATTATCATCTTTTCTCCACCAATTCAGACCCATCATAAGGTAATGGTTTCTCTTATATTGACTCTTTTGTTATCTATTTTAGCTATATAACCATCCTCATGTCCTTACATGTATTCACAATTTCAGTTCAGTCCATGAATCATGTTTCAAACTCAATTATTTAATAATGCTTCAACTCATAAGTATTCAGTATATGATCCCAGCAGCTTAACCAATTTCATTCAAGGATGAATAATCCCAAGAGGGATATATTATGATAGTCCACAAGATCATTGGCTCGTTTCAATCTTAGATGCATGTTTGAGGGGTCTAAGGCACGAAATTTACACTAAGTGTAGGGGACTTAGTCATTTTCAAGACCCCAAGATTTCATGGATTTTATTTTTGGCCTTCTTAAATCCAACACATTGATTTTAAGTTGAAACATGATTAAGTGTGATATAGGGGCGTCCTAAAAGAATTTTGGAATTTTTTGAAGTGGTTCAGGGCATTTTTGGACCGCAAAGACAGCAAGCCTCCGTAATAGGATTGCGTCGTGGAATCCATTATGTAGATTAGCTTCTGCACCATGAAAGTTTAATTTTCCTATGTTTTAACTAAGTGTTCAACGGGTACTTTAGTCTTTACCCCCACCCCCAATCATCCAAAACATGATTTATAACACCAAAAAGGGTATTATTTGCTAATTCTCCATCAGATAACATACATAAACCCTTTCCGTTTTCACAAAAACTTGAAATTTAAGCTTTCCTACCCAAGAATTCAAGGATTCAAGTTCCAATTTAAAGACTTCTTCAAGAGTCCATCCAATTAAGGTATGTATGGTATTCTTCAGTGGGTTCCTTCCACCCATTGACTCCCCAAATCCCTTTTTTATTCATGTATGAACTTTAAAATTGTCTTTGTTTTTGTGAAATTATCCTTGTAAAACATGAATTAAATCCATGTTTTCCTTGTAATTTTAATTGAAGTCATGTCAATATGTTTTCCCATGTGAATTAAGTTGTTTCATGCTTTAAATTTCAATTCCCATGTCATATTCAATTGATTCTATGTAAAATTATTAAGTTATGAACTAAATCATATGAGTATGCTATGGTAATAAGGTTGACTCATCCCCATGTTCAAACTCATGAAATTCATTAGTCTTGTGAGATGTATTATGTTTTGGGTCTCTGAATTTATGACTCTATACAAATGTTTTAAATATGTTATCGTATTTAAAGTGATTACTCATTGTTGGAGGGTTATGAACACCTGATACCTATCTTCTTATACATGTCTTTGTTTTCAAGTTTTAAGTCAAATAGGTCATGATTTTATTACAATATTTAGACTACCATGTTCTTGTTGAGCCCTTATCATTATAGTACCATGTTATGTTAAATCATTAATAACACTTGAGTCAATAAGTTAGGAGTAGAATTTAGCAACGAGCTAACCTAGGGATGGGGGCTCATCCCGCAAGTCAGGACTGAGAACTTAGTAGCAGTCACTAAGTTTCAGAACTATGTAGCTAACGTAGGATTATGAGATGTCACCCAATAGTTTAGGACTGATACTCTTTTAGGGATCACCCGCCAGTTTAGGACTGACTCCCTAGTTCTTCACGATATCAACCTACTTGGATCCACATGATTATTCATGTGTTAGTACCCATGGAAAGGAACTGACACTCTTCCAACTTGAGTTATATGTTGGACCCCAATAGCTCATATTGAGGCATGTACGTTACATAATAGATCCTATAGTTTCAGTCAGTACTTAGTCTATATCAGTACATGTCAAGTAGACCAAGTATTCAAATTTTTAGTTTTTCAGTTAGTTAGTTTTACAGATTAATTCAGCTCATGCTTTACTTGGTCTTACATTCTCAGTTTTACGTATTCATGCATCTATGTTTAGTTCCACATGTATTTCAGCTATTCCTTGAATTATTACCAATACATTCAACGTACTGATCACATACTTTTCTTTTGAACTATGATGTCTTATAACATAGGTTGGGATGCTCAATTCCCTGACCATTCATAGAAAGTTCTACATTTCCCTGCTATAGTGGTATTAAGTCCTCATCCATCAAGGACATGACTTATTATTATATTTATTTTTAGTATTTCCTTATATTCAGTTAGTCGGAGTTAGTTAAGGGTTTTTGCTATCAACTCCTTATGTTTTACGGTCTTTCAGATAGGCATTCTAGTTTCCAGTATTTATCTGATCTTGCAGATATGTTGTTTTATATATTTCAGTATTCAAGTTAATACTACTTTATAAGTTTATCTTTAACACATGTTTTCTCCTAATTATTTTATTCAATGCTCACAACAGGCATCATACCATGTATTGGCTTGGGGTCACTTGTGGCCTTAAGCACCGTGTCGCTACTAAGGGGTAGCTTTGGGTCGTGACAACTTTCCACCCTCAAATGGATGGATAAGTGGAATGGACTATTCAGACTTTGGAAGGTATGCTAAGGGCTTGTGTGTTTGACTTTAAGGGAAGTTGAGTTGATCATTTGCTTCTTATTCCATTTGCGTATAATAACTGTTATCACTCTAGCATTGGAATGGCTTTTTTTGAGGATCTTTATGGTAGAAGGTGTAGGCCTCATATTGGGTGGTTTGAGTTTGGTGAGACTCCCTTTTTTGGTCCTAAATTGGTTCACCATGTCATGGAAAAATTTAAAGTGATTAAAGAAAGACTGAAGACCACCCAAAGTCACTAAAAGTCCTATACGAATGTAGGGTGAAGGAAGTTGGAGTTTTCTATTTTTGAATGGGCATTCTTGAAGGTGTCTCCTATGGAAAGAGTCATGAGGTTTTGGAAGAAGGGAAAGCTCAGTCATCGTTATATTGGTCCCTACAAGATTTAGAGAAGAGTCAAAAATATTGCTTATGAGCTAGATTTTCCTGTGAATATTCTATCCATCCAGTATACATGTGTTAATGTTAAAAAAGTTTATGAGTCACCCTTCATTGAGTTTCCCTATTTAGGATATTGGTAATTTAGATTCCTTATCTTATAAGAAGGTACCAATTGAGATATTAGAAAAGTCCATAGGTTGAGGACTAAGTGGGTGGCCTTAGTAACGATGCTTTAGAGAAATCAAAAGATGGAAGAATCTATGTAGGAACCTAAAGAGGACATGAAGTCCAAATACTTGTTCTTGTTTCTGACGTTGGATGGAAGTACTTAAGATATGAAACTTGCTTCTCCTCATGTCATATTTTAGGGATGAATAATCCTAGGAGGGAGGTAATGTAACACCTAGGGTGTTATTAGGCGTAAAAACTAGCTTAAATGAGCCTACATAACCCCTATATCAAGCATAAAACACTTTGGGAAGAGTTTGGGTTCATTGGGGGATGGTTTGGAACTAAAATAAGGTTGTTCATCGCAAAAGTGGTATTTTTCCTTGGCTTCGTGCTACGATGGAGTCCTTGAAAGCTCACTGCCTCATCTTTGCATTAGGCTTCATACTGTGAAGCTGAGGCTTTGTGTTGAGCATCGTGCCGTAAACCTGGGGGTTTGCCTTGGTATTTGCACTACTAACCTCCCTTCTTTTGTCAATGAAACTTTGTTTTAAAAGTATATTATGATTATTTTGGTCTTTTTACATCTTATATCTCGTCAAATATCTATATAACCCATTTCTAAACATTAGAATTTATGTATTCTCTTAAAAAATGTCATTCTTCATTCCAAAACTAATGTCGAAAGGGAGTGAGGTTAGGGTTCAATTATGAGGCTTCTTTTCTTTCTATTTTCAAAGGGTTTCTCATTAATTAAGGCATGTATCTTTTCCCTAAATTGATGTTATGTAAAACCATGTATTTCATTATTATCCATATGATTTAATTATTGGGTGTTGAATATGGATTGAGGGGTTTGGAATGGTTATTACATTAATTAGATTTCTATGGTTTTAAATTGATTGTTTATGCCTTATTTTCATGATTTTGAACTAATTAAATGAACGGTTATGGAAATTGGAATGGGGAACATGGGTTTCCCTAAAGTTTATGGTTTAATGGTTTGGAATTGTCTTTAATCTCAACCTAACTTGTGCAATTGGGTCCTTTTATGGGTGTGTAGTTGATGTGCTATAGAAATATAGTATTTTCGATGCTTAAAACAAGGAAATCATGTTTTTGATCCTAAGTTCAAGAAAAAATGAAAAATGTTATTTTGGATACTTATGGGAGCAATTATGGATGTTTGGGACCCTTCCAGATTGTTAGCGACCATGTGGGAATTGAAAAAAAGCTAATAAAATAACTTTTGACACATGCTAAGACAACATGTGGACCGCTTGTAGCACTTGTGGATCGCATGTTCGAAAAGCATGTGTCAAAAGTCCAAAATCCTAATAGCTAACCATCAGGAAATTTTTTCCCGAGCATATTCGGTCACTACATGGACCCACCCTGCAAGCTGCATGTCCCATATGTGCCCATGGTTAAGCCACATATAGAGACCCATGTTGCCACAAATTTTTTTTTCTCCTATTTCATTTGGTATTTGGTTTTAGGGTTTCCTCATGTACTATAAATACCGCTTATGTGTTTTTTAAGTAGAAGTTATGCACTCTTGGTAGTTAAAATAATATTTTGTTTCGAGATTCAATTTTAGTCTAGGAAACTCGTGTATTGACTTTGGTTGATAAATTCAGTTATGATTTTGGGTTTTTTACTTCTTATTGTGATTTCATCTTATTCTTTAAATCATGAATATTGTTGATTACTTCACAAGCATGAGCGGCTAAAAACCCTTAGCTCGGGTTGTAGAAAACACTGGTGGATTGACAATGTAGGGGAAGTGCTATTGTTGTTCTGAACCAATACCCATGTATGCATTGCATTATCTTTACTTTAATAATTATCTTAGTGAATGCAAACATTAGGATCCCGCCTTTGTTATTGCGACTTACTCTAAAAGAGGAGTAGTGACTAGGAAAACATAATGACAATAGTAATTTGGAGTTTAACTATCGATCCACGCTACTAGGTATTATCTAAGTAAGATAGTTAGATTTCATCTATTAACAATAGACTCAAAAGGTAATAGTTAACTGGGATCAAGATAAGGTTTAGTAAGCCAATATCATGAGACTCAAAAGGTAAAAGGTGAAATCTATCTACTTGTCTAAAAGATTGTAGATGGTACATAAACTATCGATTCTACATGCAGTGTGTTGGGTTAGTCTAAAATAGCACGATAAACCAACGGAGTTGAGAAGCTAGGGGAACACAATCCTAGTGTTCACCAACACTGATTACTATCGAAGTTGATATTTGCCACTTATTTGCTATTGATACTCAAAACCCCCCATTTATTTGTACAGTTTTGCCCATTAATTATAACTTTTAAGAGCCACATTTCCACATATTCCCTTGGGATTCGACCCCAACCTTTGTTGGGTTACTATATTTGATAATGACCATAATCGTCTCCAGATTAAAGTTGTAGCTTGAGCATTATCAAATTTTGGCGCTATCACTGGGGATTACAGTGTTGATTTATGAATTGAAGTTGTTGTAATTTTTGGGTTTTTTTTCTCTTAGTTGGGTATACAGGGGTCTATGCCCAACACATAGAGTAGAGGCAATCCCTTACACACATAATATCTAAATCTAGAGAAGATCTTATAAATACCTAGTAGGATGACAGTACCAAAAAGTGATGATATTCCAAAAGAGGTTTATTATGATGTGCCTTCCCCTCCTCCTGAAGGAGTTCAGGATATAGTTGACCAGTAGACCAAGGTGTTGTTGGCACAAGCTTCTAATAAAAGAAGGGAAAAAAAAAGCTCAATACTTAGCCCAGGAGGCATAGCTAGCTGTGCATAGATCTAAAGTCGATTGCTGAGAAGTGGTTGGTGGCAACCAGAATAGAGTTTGAGGAGGTCGTTCTCAAGTTACACCAGCATACTAGTATTTGTAATCATATGAAGATGATGATGAGGATTTGGGGTACATTGATCCAGCAAAGACAGGAGCTATATGCTTCTTATTTTGCCTCTAGGATTTAAGTTTAACATAACAGTGCTATGATCCAGATCTTATTTTTGAAGGGTGCGTTTGTGGGGTTGCCTATAGACGGCGCAAACATGTATCTGGTTAACTTAACTAGGATTTTCACTTCTTATACAAATCCAGTTGTAAATCAGGAGTCATTCAGATTGAGGTTTCTCCCTTTCTCACTTACAGGTGAAGCATCTTTATGGTTAAGGGAACTTTCTAGAGGATCTATCACTATATGGAATGAGTTACACAGGAAATTCTTGAACAAGTTCTTTTCTCTATCTAAGATATTGTAACTTAAGGAAAAGATTTATAATTTTAGGCAGCTGTAGTTTGAGTCCATGTATGAGGCTTGGTTCAAGCTCAAGAAGAAGTTGAGTATGGTGCTAAACTATCCGATTTCAGGAAGGAACTTATTGGAGTTATTATATAGATCCCTGACCATCAATTCCAGAGCCATGGTAGACAATATCTCTAGAGGAGCTTGAATGAGATTACCCTGGGAAGTAGCTTCTAATATTCTAGACCAGATCTTTCTTTTTAACTGAGGGTGGTAAACTTGGAAGGTAAAGAGAGGTTCTTGAACTTACGTTATTGGAGTTGATGGTAACCAGAGAGTAGCTGATGTTCTATAGCATAAAAGATTGTGATACTAAGGATAGATCTTGGCTTGATGGAAAAGTAGTTCATTATTATAAATTCTGAGAAAGTTTATGCAGTAGGAACATGGGGTGCCGCTTCCAGAGCTTATGTGTCTACATTAGAAGAAGAGGCATGGAAACCAAGTTTAGAACTACTATGATGAAAGATATAGAGATCGTAGTATGGACAGAGAAGATGACTGGAGACGGAGAAATGATTACAAGGAGAAGGAAGACATATATATTCCGCCTGGAAGAAGAGATACAAAATCAAGAGTGGGAGAAATATTGACCACACCGGTTAAGGGGCAAAAAAGTCAGGAGGCTAGCCTTAAGGAGATCAATGATGATATTTTATGTTTGACCAAGAAAATTGAGTCTCATGCAATGGCTATCAGGCAGTTAGAGTATCAGTTTAGGCAGATGTCTGCCACTTTGCATCATAGGCAGCCGGGTACCATCCTGAGTAACACAGTGTAGAATCATTTAAACATCAGTCATTGTCTATCTATCACCACTAATTGTGATACCACTACTGATGATCCCCTTGCACTTACTATTGAGGAGTTGAATATTTATAGCATTATGAGAGATGAAACACCCAAGGTAGAGTTTGTGAATTTGATATGAGTGATACTACTTTTTAATATGACAGTGGTCAGGATTGGGCACTGAGCCTAATGATAATTTGCACCATTGTAGTGCGACTCCTACCTTATCGTTAGTAGAAAAAAAGAAGGACCCCAATGCAATCACCATTCCGTGTTTGATTAGTCCTTTCAATGTTAAGCAAATATTATGTTATTTAGGATCAGGAGTATATGTCATGACCCTAGTTGTGTACAACTTGTTGAGGATGCAGGAAATCAAACCTACATCTATAAATCTGCTAATAGTTGACTTATCTGTGAAGAAACTGGTGGGTGTTTTATGTGATGTAGAAGTACGGGTGGCATCCTATATGTTCCCTACTCATTTCATGGTTCTTGATTGTGAGATGAATTTTTAAGCTCCTGTTATATTAGGTAGAACCATCTTTTCCACTGTCAGGGTGTGGATTAAAATGGAATTAAGAGATATCACTTTTAAACAGAATGATGAGCAAGTAGTTTTTTATGTGTATAAGATACTGCAGCAGCTGGACGATATGCAAGTAGTGTTTGTGATAGACACTATTGATGAGGATGTTATTACAAAGGGCAGTATGTCAGATATACCAGGTTTTTAGGGGATAATACAGGTGGTGGCTACTTGGCTATCGATTGTTGAGACTGAGGTGGTGATATTATATGAGTAGATCTAAACATGGATCTAGACTATACGAGAGAATACAGAGGCTAGACTACAGTCTGTGAATTGGATTGTGAAGTAAGTTCTAAAAGATAAGATACACTCACAAATAGATGCTTTTGAGGGTTGAGTCTCGACCCAATTCAACAGAATTGAGATACAGGATCTAGGAGACATTTGGGAATAGGTTGACCTACTTAGAGCATAGGTATGCTATCTCACTAATAGTAACATATCATCTATCTGTCCAATTGTAACCCCAGTTCTTCATCCATTACCTTTGCGTGGTCCAAGATAATTTGATTTATTCACTAAGGATTGTATGGTGGTCCTCATAGTTGGGACCAGAAGAGGCAGAAGAGGGAATTATAGAAACTAGACAGGCTATATAAGTAAGCCCTAAAAAGGGCCTCCTATGATTCAATGGAGACTGCATTTTTTGATAGGAAGAGGCATGCTAAGCTAGCTGAGGGTACATCTTATCATAGTGCACCGCCACCACTATGGCCTCCGCTAGTAGATATAACCCCATTTAGGGAAAATCTTGACCTGAGCACTTAGTGCATCCCAGGTATATACTCACTTTCTATTTTTTTATATTATATTAATGCATTGGGGATAGTGCATAGTTTTAGTTGGGGTGAGGAATACCATAGCCACTGCGGGTCTTTATTGTCGTGCTATTTTCCTGTCGGTTGCGATACAGTTGTGAACTGACATGTCTAGAGAATTTGTGTTGTATTGTGTTTTGTTTTGTATTGTGTTGTGTATTTTTGTAATTAGGAGATTTTTATGTATTTAGGGAAGTTGTTATAGTTTTTATTGAATTTTGAAAAAAAGATACCCCTGCAAAATGTGTGTTTTAGAACTATGTGCAAGTACATATGTGTGAACATTGTGGATCTTATTATGGAATTAGGATTAGGGACATGATAATCACCTGATAACAATTGCATGAACCAAATAAGTAGCTTTTTATATTGACTCTGTGCCAAGTGTCGGTGAGATGCTACTTAGTTTCTTTTGTGTGTTGAATTCAGAACATGCACGGTTAGTCTTGCCTAGGTTGTAGGATAATTGTTTAGGAAAGGATCATAGGCTATTTTTTATTTATAATACCCCGTATTTCCCTTGCCTAAATTAAATCTTAGTCTATGATTTATCTAATATAAAATTTTTGAAATACCCAGTATTTTTCAGTTAGTAGCCTTCCATTATTTAGGAAATTCAAATAGCTTTCCAACGATATAAAATTCACCTAAATTCGATAATTGGGTAAGAAGTTATGGCTATTTTAAGTTTCAGTCGTTAAACACCGTCATTCAGGCCAGTAGCACATTGCGGAGTATGTCAAAATAGTAATTGTCAATTTCCAGTGAGGTATTATGATACAGGTGCATTGCACCAAGCCCTTAGTTCCCAATTGTCTATTTCTAGTGTCCCGATGCGATCATGGTGCATTGCGCTAGGGGTCCAGTTCAAAAAAATTTAACGAAAATTATATGTTTCATCAAGGGTTAAAATAGTCTTTTCCCATGATTTTATTCCACCCAGGTGTAAGACTAAATCCCTAAAAACATTTTAAATCATTTGGTTATTAACTTTTCCCCAAAAATCAAAGTATTCTCTCTCAAGGAAACAAATCCTAGCTTCAAGAATCAAGATCAAGACTCAAGAATTTCTCCAAGAACCTTCAAGAATTAACTTTCCAAGGTATTTTAGGTGTTCATTCATGGTTCCTTTCACCCATGAAGTCAAAGAACCCTTTCCAAACTTACAAGATCTCAGATTTATGATTTCTATGTTTGAATTGAATTGAATTCACGTTCATATTATTGTTGGGTTTTAGTTAATGATTGAATTACAAGCTTTTATGAAATTAATCATTTTATATATTGAATTACACGATCTTTATGATAAACCTTTCAATTTACAAGTTGATATATGTAGCTATTATAACTGTATGTGTTGATTATTGTAAAACCTAAGCATGCTCCCTATGTGTTTGATAAAATGCCTATGTGGATGAATTAGTGCCATTATAACATGAAAGCATGTATTCCCCATTCATGAATAAGTAGATGCCTTACAAGTGTTTGATAAAATATCTCCATGGATGAATTACGAACAAGTGAAAGATGTTATGTTATCTAAGGTTATGCTATGATTTACTTTTCATGCTATCGAGTCCTAGGGGTATTTAATACCTTAAAATTTATCTGTTTAGCTAGAGCCAGTGTTAGTTACTGAATAGTATTAGTCATGTCACGATCAGTAGTACTCTCAGTCAGTTACAGAACTCAGATAGTTACAAAACTCAAGAAATCTCAGTAAACTCTATCTCAGTCCAGTCCAGTTCAGAATACTCAATTCTGTGTCTTTCAGTTAGGAGTAGAATTCAGCACCGAGTGAACCCAAGGATGGGGGCTCACCTACCGGTAGAGGGTGTAACCCTTAGAAGCAATCCTGGCATTCTAGAACTACATAGCTAACATAGGTTAAGACATTAACATGACAATTGAGGGTTGATGATTGATGAGGTGTTTTAACCTAGCAAATAAGGGTTCCACCATTCTCATTAGAGTACCTGCCAGATGAGGGTAACTCTCATCTTATCTTTACCCGTGGAACGGTACTGACACCCTTCCTATTAGGGTTATAGATTGGACCCCAACTCAATTATTTTTTCATATTTGGGGTATGTCGGTTAGATGATTACCTCCCACAGTTTCAGTTTCAGTCTTTAAAATAGAACTCAATTCATTTCTATAAAATTAGGACTGTCAGATACAGTCAATCAATATCAGTAACTTAGTTATTAAAATTCTCAGATTATCAGTTACTTTGTATCAGAAATCAATACTTAGCTTTAGAAAAGCTATGTTACAGTATATATATATGCACAATATTGCATACTCAGTATTTAAAGTAGTTTAGATTATCCACGTACTCTCATGTCTAGTTTCTCTATTTCATTCAATCAGTTATTATTGATACATATAAACCCTTGCATTCATCCTTACCTATACTAGCATACCAGTACATTCCATGTACTAATGCATACTCTTTCTTTGTGCAATGATTTCTTATATCATAGGCTCAAATGCTCAGGTTTCTAATTGTACATAGGCAGATCCAGATTCAGCCAGCAGTAGATTTAGTAGTGAGTCCCCATCTATCAAGGATATTGTTTTATTTTATTATTTTAGTAGACTCAGTATTTCAGTAGATGAAGTTAGTTGGGGGATTATCCCATCAATCCCACTTTTAGATAGTATCAGACTAGAGGTTTTTTAGACAAGAGTTCAGACAATATTCAATTTTATAGAATGTTATTCTAGGTGATACACTTTAACAGTATTTAAAGATTTTGAACCTTATAGCATTTCATCCTATTATTCATCATTTATCACAGTATCATGTTTCAGTGCTCACAGTAGATATAAGTCATGGGTAAGATTGTGGTCCTTCAGGGTCGTAAGCACCATGTAGCATCTAGGGTACAGACTTGGGGCGTTACAAACTTAGTATTAGAGCATAAGGTTCAACAGTGTCCTAGGAAGTCTGAAAGCCATATCTAGTAGAGTCTTATGCATGGGTGTGTAGCGCGCTACACTTATGGGCAGAAGGCTATGAGATATTTTAAGAAAAGTTTCCCTTGTTTCAGTATTCATGTCATGCAAGTGAGCATGAGTTCCAGTTAAAATCTCAGTCTAATCTATTTCTTCCTTTCATTTACAGAACATGCCTCACAAAAAGATTAACAAAAGAAGAATCAGTAATTAGAGTGCACCTCTGCCTTTACAGGCAAATCCCCTGGATGAGCATGTCTCTCATGAAAAATTTTAAGCTGCATTCATGAAACTAGCTAATTCAGTAACTGCTTAGAATAAATGGCCAGCTACTGTTCCAGCTAACCCATTGGCTAATACTGTTGCAGCTAGGAGTCGGTACTTTACCCGAATAAATCCTCCTCTATTCTCAGGATCTAATTTAGGAGAAGATCCATAGGAGTTCCTCAATCAGGTTTAGAAAGTCACAGATATCATTGGAGTGACTTCCAGTGAGAGTTCTGAGTTAGCCACCTATCAACTACAAGATGTAGCTCATACATTTTTTAAGTAGTGGAAGGTAGATAGGAGCACATATGCAGAGCCCTTAGAGTGGGAAAAGTTTGCTAATGTCTTCCTAGATAGATTTTTTCCCTTAGATCTGAGAGAATACAAGGTGTTAGAGTTCATCAACCTCAGGCAAGGTAGTATGATCTTGAAAGAGTATTCCCTCAAGTTTACTCAGTTATCTAGGTATGGTCCACATATAGTGACAGAAAGTAGGTCCAGAAAGAGAAAGTTCATATCTAGGGTGTCAGATAGTATGGTGAAGGATTATAGAACAATGATATTGATTAAGGAGATGGACATATCCAGGCCCATGGTCCATGCTCAGTAGATAGAAAAGGCTAAGATCTGAGAGAGAAAGGCAAAACAAGAGAGATAGAATAGGTAGCTTCAGTTTTAATCAGCATAAGTCACAAGGTAGCAACCATTCCCAGTTTCACCCAAAGTCTTCAGTTCCTGCTCCGTCCATATCCAGTGCTCCAGTACCTAAGTTTAGAAGTGGTAACAAAGATAGGGCACCAGGCTCTAAATGTCAAGGTAGTTTCAGTAGTTCTCGAACAAATCCTCTGTGTCAGCAATGTGGTAGAAACCACCAGGGTGTCTGTAGAGCTGGCAGTGATATTTGTTTTGATTATGGAAAGCATGGCCACAGAGCCAGGGATTCTCCTCAGTTAGGTTCACAAGGTTAGTATAATTGTCTTTCAGCTCAGTCTGATCGCCCGAATCAACAGTGTACCACTTCTAGTGCCACCAGTAGGCAACACCCAAATAGGCTTTTTGCACTTTAGTCCAGAAAAGATCAAGAAAGTTCTCTTGACATGGTCACTGGTACGTTACAGATCTTTCATTTACATATTTATGCCTTATTAGATCTAGGAGCTTCTCTATCTTTCGTAACTCCTTAAATAGTAATCAACTTTAAAGTCAAACCAGAAGTCTTAGAATAACCATTCTCAGTCTCTACCCCAGTGGGTCAGTTTATCATAGCCCGGTGGGTAAATAGGAACTGTACGGTTATAATATCTCAGAAAGTTACTTCAGCAGACTTAGTAGAATTAGAGATGACAGATTTCAACGTAATTCTCAGCATGGATTAGCTCTATTAATACTATTCCTCATTTGATTGTATTAGCATAATTGTTCATTTTCAGTTTCTAAATGAACCAATTCTTGAATTGAGGGGTAGTACTGTAGCACTTAAGGGTCAGTTAATTTCATACCTTAGAGCGAGAAAAATAATATTTAAGGGGTGTGTCTACCATCTTGTGCGAGTCAAGGACTCTAATGCAGAAACTCCTAGTCTTGAGTTAGTTCTAGTAGTAATTGAATTCTCATATGTATTTCCTGAAGATCTTCCCAGAGTTCTTCTCAAAAGGGAAATAGATACCAGAATAAACCTTCTTCCAGATACTCAGCCCATATCTATTCCTCTATATAGAATGGCCCCAGCAAAACTCAAAGAGTTAAAGAAATAGTTAAAGGATCTCCTAGATAAGAGATTCATCAGGCCCAGTGTTTCCCCATGGGGTGCACCAGTTCTATTTATGCGTAAGAAAAATGGTTCTCTCAGAAAGTGTATAGACTTGTTTATACATCAGTTGAACAAAGTCACATATAAGAAAAAATACCCACTTCCTAGAATTGATTATTTGTTTGACCAACTTTAGGGTGCTAGTTACTCTTTTAAGATAGACCTCAGATCAAGAAATCATCAGCTCAGGGTCAGAGAATGTGATATTCCAAAAATAGCTTTCTTAACCCGATATGGTCACTTCAAGTTTCAAGTCATGTACTTTGGTCATACTAATTCCCCAGTATCTTTTGTGGACTTAATGAACGGCGTGTTCAAGAAGTAATTGGACATGTTTATAGTAGTCTTCATTGATGATATTGTT
This sequence comes from Capsicum baccatum var. pendulum, assembly GCA_030864225.1. Taxonomy (NCBI): domain Eukaryota; kingdom Viridiplantae; phylum Streptophyta; class Magnoliopsida; order Solanales; family Solanaceae; genus Capsicum; species Capsicum baccatum. The sequence continues at coordinate 103,183,498 of CM061556.1, forward strand.
GTCAATTCTTGTAGCGAGAATGATCACGTAGACCACCTCAGAATCGTACTCCAGGCTCTCAGAACTCTTTAGTTGTTCCCCAAATTTTTTAACTATGAATTTTTGCTAAGGCCAGTAGCGTTCCTTTTTCATATTATTTTTGGTGATGGCATTTGAGTTTATCCTTAATAGATCAAAGCAGTTAGAAACTATCCTAGATCCATCTCTCCATCAGATATCAGGAGTTTCCTAGGTTTAGTTGGCTATTGTCATCGGTTTGTTAAAGTATTTTCATTTATTGTATCCCCTATATCTAGGTTGACTCAAAAAAAAGTCCAGTTTCAGTAGTCATATTCTTGCGAAAAGAGTTTTTAGGAGCTAAAGACTCGACTCACCTCAACCCTAATTTTAACTTCACCAAATAGTTTAGATGGGTTTGTTGTGTACTGTAATATATCTAGAGTAGGTTTGGTAGTGTCCTCATGTAGAGAGGTAAGGTCATAGCGTACGCCTCTAGACAGCTTAAGCCCCATGAGAAGAATTATCTGACTCATGATCTTGAGTTAGTAGCTGTAGTATTTGCCTTAAAGATTTGGAGGGACTATTTTTGTGGGAAGCATATAGATGTATTCATAGACAACAAGAGCTTGCAATGTCTTTTCTCAGAAAAATTTAAATTTGAAGTAGAGAAGGTGGTTAGAGTTATTGAAAGATTATGACATGAGTGTTCTTTATCATTCGGGCAAGGCCAATGTAGTGGTTGATGCTCTAATTATACTATTTATGGGTAGTGTTACTCATGTTGAGGATAATAAGAAAAAGTTAGTTTAGGAAGTTCATCAGCTTACCCGACTAGGTATTCACTTATTTGATTTAGCAGAAGGTAGTGTATGGGTGCAGAATAATTCTGAATCCTCTCTAGTTTCTGAGGTAAAGGAAAAATAGGATAGCGATCCCAGACTTGTTAAGTTAAAAGAGTCTGTCAGAGATTGGAAAGTAGAGGTTTTCTCCTAAGGAGGAGATAGTGTTTTGTGTTGCCAGGGTCGACTATGTATGCTAGGTGTAGATAACTTGAGGAAATTAATTTTTGCAGAAGTACATGGTGTGTATTAATCTATTCATCCAGGGGACAGTAAAAAGTACCATGATTTATGGGAGATCTATTAGTGGAGTGAGATAAAGAGGGATATTGTAAAATTTGTACCTCAATGCTCTACATGTCAGCAAGTTAATATTGATCACCAGAAGCCTAGTTGGTCCATGCAAGTGTTCAGTATTCCTACATCGAAATGGGAAAAAGTGATCATAGACTTTGTGATGGGTTTGCCTCGTACTCGTCATCAACATTATTATATATGGGTTATCATAGACAGGATGACCAAATCAGCTTATTTCTTGCCAGTCCATACCTCCTATTTAGCTGAGGACTATGCAAAAAGTCTATATCAGGAAGTTGGTTAGGTTATACAGAGTTCCAGTATCTATTATCTCAGATAGAGGTACCCATTTTACCTCTCATTTCTAGAATGCATTCCAAAAAGGTCTTGTACCCTAGTTCATCTCAGTACAACCTTACACCCTCAGACAAATGGTCAAGAAGAAAGGACCATTCATACTCTAGAAGATATGCTAAGAGCATGCATTATTTATTTTAAGGGTAGTTGGGATAACCACTTGCCTTTGATTGAGTTTGTATATAATAACAATTATCATTCTAGTATTCCGATGGCTTTATTTGAGGCTCTCAATGGAAAGAGATGTAGGTCTCCAATTATTTGGTTCGGGGTAGGTGAGGCCGCAGTAGTAAGGCCTGACCTAGTGTTTGATGCCTTAGAAAAGGTTCAGTTTATAAGAGAAAAACTTAGGGCTGCCCAAAGCCGACAAAAATCGTATACAGGTGTGAGGAGAAAGGATCTCGAGTTTGAGATCGGTGATTTTATTTACTTAAAATTCTCTCCCATGAAAGGAGTAAAGAGGTTCAGCAAGAAGGTAAAGCTCATTCCCCGATATGTCAGTCCTTATAAGATTCTCATTCATTTTGGAAAGGTAGCTTATAAGCTTGAGTTGCCTTCGGATCTAGCTACAGTACATTCAGTATTCCATGTCTTCTTGATACAGAAATACATTAATGACCTAACAGTCAGAGTCCCCTTAAAGGATGTAAATATTCAGAATGATCTCTTTTTCGAAAAGGTTCAAGTACAGATTCTTGATCATCATATTTACAGACTGAGGAACGAAGAAGTTCCCTTAGTCAAACTTCTCTGGCAAAATCAGTCCATAAAGGGTGCTACTTGGGAAGTAGAAGTAGATATGTGGACCAATTATTCTCACCACTTTCCCGCAACCTAAGATTCAGCTTAAGGTAACAATCTTCCTTAGCTTTACTCAGTTTCATGTTTAGCTATAACTATAACTTGGTATCCATTACCGTTGTATATTAATTCATGCATCTATGAATAAGTTTAGTCATGAACTTATGCATCAGATATGCATGTTTAGTATGAAAACCCAACTTATCTATAGCTTTAGTTATGTATTCCATGCATTAGATATGCATGTTTAGTGTAAGAGCTTAGTTTGTCAGTAGTTCAATCATGTAGTCATGCATCAGATATGCATGTTTAGTATGTCAGCTCAGTCTATCTGTGTTTTTCAGCTTAATCAGTTTCATTCGAGGTTGAATGTTCTCGGGGGGAGATATTGTCATACCCCATATTTCCCTTGCCCAAATTAAATCTTATTCCATGAGTTATTGAATATAAAATTTTTGAAATACCTAGTATTTTGTAGTTTAGAGCCTGCCATTGTGTAGGAAATTCAATTAGCTTTCCAACGATATAAAATTTACCTAAATCCGATAGCCGGGTAAGAAGTTATGGCTATTTTAAGTTTCAGTCGTTAAACACCGTCATTTAGGCCAGTATCACGTCGCGGAGTATGTCAAAATGTCAATTTTCAATTTTGAGTAAGGCACCGCAATACCGGAGCATCGTACCAAAGCTTATTTTAACATTTGTCAATTTCCAGTGTATCAACGCAATTCCACCGCATCGCGATGGGTCCAAATTTCAGAATTAAAGTGGCATCGTGATTCAACTGCATTCCGCCAACCCCTCAGCTCCTAATTTTCTATTTCCAGTGGCCCGATGTGATTATGGAGCATCACACCAGGGGCCCAGTTAGAAAAATTTTTGTCAAAAATTAAATGTTTCGTCCAAGGTTAAAATAGTCTTTTCTAATGATTTTATTCCACCGAGGTGTGAGACTAAAGCTGTATAAATGTTTTAAATCATTTTTTTATAACTTTTCCCACAAAATCAAAGCACTCTCTCTCAAGAAAAAAAACTCTAGCTTCAATAATTAAGGTCAAAACTCAAGAATTTCTCCAAGAACCTTCAAAAATTAACTTTCCAAGGTATGTTAGGTGGTTCCATTCATGTATGAAGTCCAAGAACCCTTTTTAAACTTAATAGATCACAGATTTATGATTTCTACATTTGAATTGAATTGAATTCATGTTCATGTTATTGTTGGGATTTACTACATGATTGAATTACAAGATTTTATTAAATTAATTATTTTATGTGTTGAATTACATAATCTTCATGATAAATCCTTCAATTTGCAAGGTGATTTATGTAGCCATTATAACTATATGTGCTGATTATTGTATAACCTAACCATGCTCCCCATATGTTTGATAAAATGCCGATGTGGATGAATTAGTGCCATTATAACATGATAGCATGTATTCCCTATTCATGAATAAGTATATGCCTTACAAGTGTTTGATAAAATGTCTCTATGGATGAATTATGAACAAGTGAAACATGTTACATTATTTAAGATCATGCTATGCTTTAATTTTCATGCTATTGAGTACTGGGGGTATTTAATGCCCGACAATTTAGCTGTTTACCAAGATCCAGTGTCAATTATAGAGTAGTATCATTCATTTCATGATCAGTAGTACTCTTAGTTAGTTATAAAACTCAGTGGAACTCAATCAATTACAAAACTCAGAAAAACTCAATCTCGGTCTAGTCCAGTTTAGAATACTCAGTTTAGTGTCTTTCTGTTGGGAGTAGGATTTAGCACCATGTGAAACCAAGAATGGGGGATCATTTTCCAGTAGAGGGTGTGACCCTTAGAAGAAATCCTGGAATTCCAGAACTACGTAGCCAGCATAGGTTGATACATCAACTTGCCAGTTAAGGGTTGATGAGGTGTTTTAATCTGCTAGATAAGGGTTCCACCATTCTCGCTAGAGTACCTGTTTTATGAGGGTGACTCTCAGCTTGTCTTTACCCATGGCACGATACTAACACCCTTTTAATTAGGTTTACAGATTGGACCCCAACTCAGTTATCTTATCATATTTAGGGCACGTCAGTTAGATGATTACCTCGCACAGTTTTAGTTTCAGTCTTCATAATAAAACTCAGTTTAGTTCTACAGAATCAGGATTGTCAGATACAATCAATCAATATTACTAACTCAGTTATCAAAAATCTCAGATTATCAGTTACTCTGTATCAGAATTCAGTACTTAGCTTCAGAAAAGCTCAGTTATAGTATATATATATATATGCACAGTATTGCATGCTCAGTATTTACAGTTGTTCAGATTATCCACGTACTCTTATGTTCAGTTTCTCTATATCATTTAGTTAGTTATTGTTTATGCATATGAAACCTTGCATTCAGCCTTACCTCATCTAGCATACTAGTACATTTCATGTACTGACGCATGTTCTTTCTTTGTACTATGATGTCTTATATTATATATTTGGATGCTCTGGTTCCTGACCGCGTATAGATAGATCAAAATTTAGCCAGCAGTAGATTTAGTAGTGAGTTCTCATTTATTGAGGATATTTCTTTATTTCATTATCATAGTAGACTCAGTATTTTAATACATAGAGTTAGTTGGGGGATTTCCCCATCAACTTTATTTTTAGACAATTTCAAATTAGAGGCTTTTCAGACTAGAGTTCAGATAGTATTCAATTGTACAAATTATTATTTAGTTTATATGCTTTATCAGTATTTACAGATTTTTAACCTTATGGCATTTCAGCCTATTATTCTGCATTTATTATAGTATCACGTTTCAGTGTTCACAAAAGATATTAGTCATGGGTTAGCTTGTGGTCCTTTGGGATCATAAGCACCGTGTAGTATCCGGGGTACAGACTCAGGGTGTTACATTATTTTAGTCCACTTTTAGACCAAATAACCTACCATGTGAATTGTATCCCTTGATCCCTATTTTAAGACTTATAGCTTATTTTTTATCGTTACACCCTTCACCTTCCCATTTGTATTACAATGAACCTATTTTGGACCTGGTCCTCCTTAGACACTCTGCACCTTAACTCAGACAAAACACCTAAGTTGAGGGTGTCTATTATAGGGGTTCTTAGTGTAAAGGGGTATGTAGAAGGGTAAAATAAGAGAAAAAGTTAGTAGTGTTGGGTGTTGTATCAAAAAAAGAAAAAGAAAAAGAAAAAAAATTGTGAGAAAGTAACAAATAAAGAATAAAAGACCACACCCAACCTGAATGTATAGTAAAGACTAAAAAGGGAGAAATAAGGGTGGAATAGAAAGGAAGTTGGCAAGTAAGTGAGACCCCAAGGTTAGTGTAGTACCAAGGAGTCTTAGTCACTTGATATGTCCATTCTACCATACCATCCCCCAAGCCTACGTTACTAGCTGAGAAAAGTCCTATAGTGATCATAACTTGACTGTCTGAATACTATGGTAAAGAAAATAAAGGCAAGTCTATGATATTTGATGCTTATTAGTTACAACTTTTCTTCTGAGTATGAGTGTCTCTTGAGTGTCCCTGCATTGACATGGTTTATTTCGTAGGAGTGACTGGGACTTCTTTATTGTGAGGCCACTTAAGTCATATTGGTAGCTATTTCCTTAACTTGGTTAGTGTAACTTTTACATATACGTTGTTGTCTCTATCTAATTAAATAACATACCTTGATCCCCATTGTGTCACATTATGGTACTTCATGTTTATACACAGTAGGTTTTAAAAAGTAAGATAGGTGGGGGTGTTGTATTTTGAGCTTAAAGTGGTGACTGACTGCCTTGAATAGCTTAGATTCTCATAGTTAAGTGTCGTGTTTAGTTTTGTTTTATTGTGTTATGTTTTATTGCCAAGGACATGCAGACTTTCTAAGTTGAGGGTGTTGATGTACTATAGAAATATAGCATTTTTTATTCTTAAAACAAGGAGAATATGCAAGTTTCTGAGGTTATTTTGTTAGATATGCTGGGTTTTAGGTGTGTTTGGCAGGAAAATATGTTTTGGATGCAAAGTTTGTGAAAATTTTTTTAAAAGGTGATTTTGGCTACTTATGGGATAAATTATAGATGTTCGGGACACTTTTCAAATAGTTCATGACCAAAACATGTGTAAGAATTGAAGAAGAGCTAAAAAATAACTACTAGCATATGAAAAGTCACACATACGGGCCGCATGTAGGAAAACCATGTGTCAAAAGTCCAAAATCCTAGGGCCTAACCTGCAGGAAATTTTGGCTTGGGCACGTGTGCCCACTCTGCAGGACACATATACCACATGCACCCAAGGCCAAGACAAATGTAGAGACCACATGTAGCCACCAACCCATTTTCTCCTATTTCGTTTGGGCTTTGGTTTTAGGGTTTCCTCATGTACTATAAATACCCCTTATGTGTTTGTTAGTAGAAGTTATGCACTTTTGATACTTAAAAACATATTTTGATTCTAATATTTGATTTTAGTCTTAGAAACTCATGAATTGACTTTGGTTAATTGATTCAGTTATGATTTTGGGTTTCTTAATTCTTCTTAATATGATTTTATCTTATTCTTTAAATCATGAATGTTGTTGATTACTTCACAAGGATGAGTGGCTAAAACCCTTAGCTAGGGTTGTGGAAACAGTAGTGGATTGACAAAGTAGGGGAAGTGTTATTGTTGTTTTGAATTGATACCCAAGTATGCATTGCATTATCCTTACTTTAATAGTTATCTTAGCGATTGCAAACATTAGGATCCTGCCTAGATTATTGTGACTTACTCTAAAAGAGGAGTAGTGACTAGGAAAAGATAATAATAATAATAATAATAATAGTAATTTGGAGTTCAACTATCGATCCATTCTACTAGGTATTATAAAAGTAAGATGGTTAGATTTGATCTAATAACTAGAGTCAAAAGTAATAGTTAGCTGGAATCAATATAAGGGTTAGTAAGGCGACATCTTGAGAATCAAAAGGAAAAGAGTAAAATATGTCTATCAATTATGCATGCAAGGTATCAGGTTGGTCCAACAAAGCATGATAAACCTACAGAGTTAAGAAGCCAGGGTTAACACAATCCTAGTTTTCACCAACACTGATTACAACTAAAGTTGATATTTCCCACTTATTTGATATTGATACTCAAAACCCCTCCATTTACTTTTCTCATTCCGTCCATTAATTACAATAGTTGAGAGCCATATTTCCATATATTCTTCTGAGTTTCAAACCCAACATTTTTTGGGTTACTATATTTGACAGCGACCACAATATTTTTTGAAATGAAGGTGTAGCTTAGGCATTATAAGTATTATGCCACACTTATAAAAGGAAAGCTAAAAGGGATTTAGGAATGTTTCCCTTTCTTGTGTTTTAGTTTGGGCTATAGAGTCTAGTTCTGTGAAACTTCTCTAACTATTGGCTTTATCGCATTTAATGTCATGACTCCCTGAAGATCTGATAGTCATAGAAACTCTATTGGGCCCTCTGTCCTACCTGAGGAAAAAATAGAGGGGACTTATCTTATTTATGGAGTACAAACTCGATCTAGGGTCCCTTCTCCTGATCGTGCCACCCCATCACCAATCCCTTTTAGTCGTCTTTGGGCTTCTCACACTGGTGATACTTATGCTCTGTCACCTCAGGAAGATATCACTAATATGAAGTTCCATCAGTCTATCTATATGCTTGCCCAATTGGTGGAATCTTAGTCTCATCAGTCTGATTCTATTATTCCTGTTGTTAGTTCATCCGATATCACTCGGGTTAGCCATTTTATAAGGTTGAATCCCTCAATATATTTATGCTCTAAGTTTAAGGAGGATCCTCAAAGGTTTATTAATGAGATGAAGAAAATATTTAGGGTAATGCATGATATTGATTTGGAGGGTATAGAGTTTGCTGCCTATCAGTTGAAAGATATTGCTACCAGTGGTATAAGGAATGAAAAGTAATGAGGAGTGATTATACTGAACATTCTATTTGGTATCACTTGTCAGAGGACGTTCTTTATCACTTCTTTCCTTAGGAGTTAAGGTAAGCTAAGGCTGAAGAGTTTGTGGACTTAGAGCAGAGGAAGACAAGTGTGAAGGAGTATGCTCTAAAATTTCAGCAGTTGTCCCGTATCCAGAATGAGGAAGTTTCCTATTGGGTTATCCCGTGATTTGGTATTAGATTGTAAGGATCTGATGTTTAAAAATGACATGGATATCTCAAGGCTAGTGATTTATATATAGAAGATAAAGGATTAAAATAAGAAGCAAGTAGATATAGAAGAAAGGTAGAACAAGAAGTTTAGGTATTCAAAGGAGGGTGCAGGTCAGTAGAACAGTAGGAGAAATAGTAGATAGTGGTCTAAGATGAATAACTGAGTAAATTCATATTCATCTACTAGTATTCCTTATTTTATGCCTTCAATTGATCGTCATTTTTAGATTAGTAGTGGTCCTAAGGCACAGGGTGCCCAATATCAAGATAGTGAGGTTCAATCAGCCCCACCTTATCCTCCTTGTCATATTTATGGGCAGCTTCACCATGGATATTATGAGGAGGGGAGGAATTTATGCTATAATTGTGGTCAGCTTTGTCATGTGCAGTTAGATTGTCCTTCAGTCAGAGTTTCCACTGGGGCTAATAAAGTTCCGGTTGCCACTTCTTTAGCTTCTGCTCTTAAGGCGCCAGTTTGGGTACCGACACTGGATAGAATCATCTCTATTCATTTGCTACTTATCAGGAATCGAAGGCATTCCCAGATATTGTTACTATTATATTACAACTCTTCTCTCATGACATTTATTATTTGCTTGATTAGGCTTCTACCCCATCCTATGTGACTCTTTATGTGGCTGTACACTTGGGTTTTGGTCCTTAAATTATTTTTGACCCCTTTCTATTTGAATTCTGGTCTACGATTCTATAGTTTATATAAAAATCTATAGGGGTTGTGTGGTGTCCATCTTTCATAGGGAGACATTGGTGGATTTGATAGAGTTGGATATGGTGGATTTTGATGTTATCTTAGGGATGGATTGGCTTTATTCGTGCTATGCTTCTCTGGATTGTAGGACCTGAAGGGTCAGTTTTCACTTTCTTAATGAGTCGGTATTGAATGGGAAGGGAGTTACTTAATACCCAAACAGAGGTTTATCTCTTACCTTAGATCTTAGAAAATTATTTTAAAAGCGTGTATGTATCATCTAGTTTAGGTTATGGATTCTAATTCTATAAGCCCCTTTTTCATATCTGTCCATGTGATTAATGAATTTACTAAAGTTTTTCCTGATGATCTTCCTTGAATTCCTTATAGGGAAATAGATTTTGGATTGATCATCTACCAGATACTCATCCTATTTTCTATTCCTCCTTATAGAATGGACCTAGATGAATTAAAAGAGCTAAAGGAGAAATTGAAAGATCATCTTGATAAAGATATCATTCGGCCTAATACCTCTCCATAGGGCACTTTTATACTTTTTATAGGAAAGAAAGATGGGTCTCTTAAGATATGTAGAGACTATCATTAGTTGAATAAGATTACAGTGAAAAATAAGTACCATCTTCCTAGGATTGATGATCTTTTTTATCAGCTTTAAGGTGCTAGGTGTTTCTCTAAGATTAATCTTTGTTTGGGCTCTCAGCGATGCTAGGTGGTATGGTCACTATGTGTTTTTGGTTATGTATTTTTGGTGACTAATGCTTCGGCTATGTTCATAGATTTTATCAATTATGTATTCAGGGAGTTTATGGATTTATTTGTTATAGTCTTCATTGATGACATGTTGGTGTACTATAAGTGTGAAGAAGATCATGCCAATTTGTAACACCTCGATTTTCTAAACCAGAACTCTACATTATGCTCATGACCCTAAAGGACCACAAGCTAACCAATGACTAATATCTGTACCTGTATACTGTAATAAATATCATAATAATGTGGAAAACATAAACATATAGGCCATAAGGCTCAACTGAATAAAGAATCTTGTAAAATAACATCCATATACCTAAAACAACTGAAAACTGAATCAAATCTGAACTAAATTTGAGAGCCTCTAAACACTGTCTGAATAAGGAGTTGAAGGAACATGTCTCCAACTAACTCCGTAAACTAGTAGATAACTGAAATAATAAATGAATAAATCGAATCATATCATCCTCGAATGAAGAGGACTCACTGCAACTTTGTATACTGGAATGCGACTGCTACTGCTGGTCTGGAACTCGTGTCTCTGAACCTACGGTGTAACATAAAGAGAAAGCACCATAGGGAAAATGCATCAGTACAAATGAAATACTGAGTATACGAGTGAGGTAGGCTGAACATAAATAGGGTTACATGCATGAGCAATGCTAACTAAATAGGGTTACATGCATGAGCAATGCTAACTAACTGACTAATATGAACATGAGAATGCAAATATGCATACATAGAAACTGAGATGGCGAACACATTATAGCTAAATCTGTATGCTAATACATATTTTACTGATAACTGATCATGATGGATACTGTAGTTCTGAATACATGGGTGACTGTGCTTGGTAGTCCTGCATCTGATGGAACTATTTGAGTTCTGTACTATAACTAAATTTGACTGTATCTGGCAGTCCTGGTATACTGTTATCAGAAGAACTATTTGGGTTCTTTTACTGAGACTGAGCCTAAAATTATGGGAGGTAGTTGTTTAACTGACATGCCCCAATAATGTATATAGCTAAGTTTGGGTACAATCTCTGTCCCGACTAGAGAGGTGTCAATACCGCGCCACTGGTAAGGACAGTTGTGAGTGACCTTCAACTGGAAGGTACTCTAATGAGAATGGTGGGAACCCTAAACTGACAGGTTAATCCACCTCATTAACCCTCATCTGACAGGTTAAGATGTCTCAACCTACGCTGGCTACGTAGTTCTGGAACACAAGGATGACTGCTAAGACTTACACCCTAAACTGGAAAGTGAGTTCCCATCCTTGGGTTCACTCGGTTCTAAATTCTACTCCCATCTAAAGATACTGAATATAATTGAACTGACTATTCAAGTACTAATTAACTGACTTTCGCTGACTGACGAAATAGCACTACTATCTGAGATTTTGCTGAGATCATGAGATTTCAAAGGTTTCCTGAGTCACAAAAGGGGTCCATAGATGAACACTATGCAAACCTGACTAAAGGTTCTTGATATTTTTGAACTTGAAGGATTTGAAATCCTTTGATTCTTGAAGAAGATTGGGTCTTGTTCTTGGGGATTAAATTCGGAGAGAAACCCTAGTTTTTGTTTGTGAAATAATAATGATCATAATGGCTAAATTCGGACTTATCTGGGTATATATAGGTGAGTAGTAAGTGACCAAATTACCCCTGTTAAGATGAATTTGAAATAAACTGAATGTGGCATGTGACAGTCTGACTGATGGTCCATCAGACACTTGACGGTCCGTCACTTAGCCTCTCAGATGTGGACCAAAAATGGGGTTCTATGGATAAGAGTTGACGGCCTGGATAACAGTCTGTCACAACTTTGATAATCCATCAACTCGTCCGTCAGTCCTTATCCGGTACGTGGCTCAACTTCCTTGGCTGTGACGGTCAAAGTGGTGGTCCATCAACTTGGCCGTCATACCTGGGCGTTTTCGATAATTCCAAGTAAAACATCCATAACTTCCTCGTCTGATTTTGGATTTTGACAAAATTGGTATCGTTGGAAAGCTAACTTAATTTTCCACGTGTATAAACATAGGTTTACATTTTAAAGTAAGTCCTAACATTCTTGAGATGATTTCTAGGTAGGAAAAAGGCACGGGTATTACAATATCTCCCCCTTGAGAACATTCATCCTTGAATGGAACTGATTTAGAGGGGAAATAATAATCCAAACATGAGTAGCTGGAACATGATCTTATGACTGACAAACTGAATGCGTTATACTGAACATGCATATTTGATGCACGTGTAACTGATTCATGAATGCATGAATGAGGTCCTAGCAATGAGAATGAATATCTGATGCGTAGTTATTTACTGGACTGATACATGTATGCATGACTGAATATGCAATGGTACTTGATACAAAATTTATGATGGAACATGAAAATGAGACAAAATATCAAGTTGTATTGCATGCTGAACGTGAAACTGAATGATCTTAAGGAGGACTGTTACCTTGAGCTTGATCTGGGTTGGCAGAGAAAAGGTGAGAGTACTTTGTATGAATGTCTGCTTCTTCTTCCCAAGTATCTCCCTCAATGGACTGATTTCTCCAAAGAACTTTGACTAGAGGGACTTCTTTTTTCCTCAGCCTACGAATCAGATAATCTAAAGTTTTAACTGGATTTTCTTTATAAAAGAGGCTATACTGAACATCAATGTTTTGAATAGGGACTACAACTGCTGGGTCACCTATGTACTTCTTGAGCAAAGAGACATAGAAGACCGGATGAACTGAGGCTAGATCTGAAGGCAATTCGAGCTCATAAGCTACCTTGCGGAAGCGACTGAGAATCTTGAAGGGACCCACATAGTGGGGACTGAGTTTCCCTTTCTTTCCAAACCATTTCACTCTCTTCATGGAAGAGATTTTGAGATATACATAGTCATTGACTTCAAACTCAAGATCCTTTCTAAGAACATCTACATAAGACTTCTGTCGGCTCTAAGCAGTCTGAAGTCTGTCTTTGATCAATTGAACTTTCTCTAAGGCATTAAATACCAAGTTAGGATCGATGAGTGAGGCCTCACTAACTTCGAACCAATCGACTGGAGATCTACACCTCCTACCATAGAGGTCTTCGAATAAAGACATCTAAATACTAGAATGATAGCTATTATTGTATGCAAACTCAATCAAAGGCAAGTGGTCGTCCCAACTTCCCTTGAATTCAATTGCATATGCCCTTAGCATATCTTACAGAATCTGAATGGTCCTCTTTGCTTGTCCATCTATCTGAGGATTAAAAATTGTACTGAGATAGACTTGGGTACCAAGACTCTTTTGGAATGCTTTCCAAAAGTGAGAGGTGAACTGTGTCCTCTGTTTGAGATGATAGATAATGGAACACCATGTAATCTGAACAACTCCCTGATATAGAGTTTGGCATAATCCTCGGTTGAATAAGAGGTATGAACTGGAAGAAAATAAGCTGACTTGGTCATTTCATCTACAATAACCCAAACCAAATCATGTTGTTGACGAGTTTGAGGCAAACCTGTCACAATATCCATGTTCACATCTTCCCACTTCCAAGTAGGAATGGTGAACTCCTGCATGGACCCACTAGGTTTCTGATGCTCTATCTTAACCTACTGACATGTAGAGAACTTAGCCACAAACTCTGAAACATCTCTTTTCATCCCACTCCACTAATAGATCTCCCACAAGTTGTGGTACATCTTAGTGGCCCCTGGATGAATAGATTATCGCACACCATGTTCCTCTACAAGAATTCGCTACCTCCAGTCATCTACACCTGGAACACACAGACAACCTTAACAACGAAGAAAACCATCTCCCCCTTGGGAGAAAGCCTCTACTTTCTGATTCTGAACTGACTCTTTTAGCTTGACAACACTGGGATCTCTATTTTGCTTTTCTTTCACCTCGGAAACTAAAGATGACTCTGAACTACTCTGAACACATACACCACCCTCTAAAGAGTCGAATAAGCAAACGCCTAATTTGGCAATCTGATGAATTTCCTGGGCTAGCTTCTTCTTACCATCCTCTACGTGAGAAACACTACCCATGGAGAGTTTACTGAGAGCATCGGCCATAACGTTGGCCTTGCCCGAGTGACAAAGAACACTCATGTCATAATCTTTCAAAAGCTCTAACCATATTTTCTGACGAAGATTGAGATGTTTTTGAGAAAAGAAATACTGGAGACTCTTATGATCTGTGAAGAAATCTACATGAACTTCGTATAAATAATGCCTCTAAATGTTTAAGGCAAATACTACTACTGCTAACTCAAGATCATGAGTAGAATAATTCTTCTCATGAGGCTTTAGCTTTCTGGAGGTGTAGGCTATGACCTTACCATGTTACATGAGGACACAACCTAAAACCACTATGGACGCATCACAATAGACTACAAAACCATCTGAACCATCTTGAAGAGTTAGAACTGGGGCTGAGGTGAGTCAAGTCTTTAACTCTTGAAAACATTTCTCTCAAGAATCTGACCACTGAAACTTAACCTTTTATTGAGTCAATCTGGACATAGGAGATTCAATATAAGAAAATCCCTTGACAAAGCATCTATAATAGCCAGCCAAACCCAAGAAACTCATGATATCAGATGAAAAGATAGGGCGAGACCAGTTTCTTACTGCTTTGGTCTTCTAAGGATCTAATCTAATGCCATCAGTGGAAATAATATGGCCAAGGAATGCTACTGATCTTACCCAAAATTTGCACTTACTGAACTTGGCGAATAACTAATGATCTCTGAGAGTCTGAAGAAAAATTCTGAGATGGTCTGAATGATCACACTCTGTGTAAGAATAGACCAAAATATCATCTATGAAGACTATGACGAACATTTCCAAGTACTGCTTGAACACCCGGTTCATCAAGTCCATGAAAGCTACAGGGGCATTGGTAAGACCAAAGGACATGACCAGAAATTTGAAGTAACCATACCGAGTATGGAAAGCTATCTTCAGGATGTCATATTCTCTACCTTTGAGCTGATGATAGCCTGATCTGAGGTCTATCTTGGAGAAATAATTGGCACCCTAAAGTTGGTCAAACAAGTACTTTATTCTAGGAAGCGGATACCTGTTCTTTATCGTGACTTTGTTGAGCTGACGATAATCAATACACATCCTAAGAGAATCATCTTTCTTGTGCACGAATAAGACTGGTGCACCCCATGGGGATACACTGGGCCTGATGAATCCCTTATCTAAGAGATCCTTCAACTGATATTTCAGTTCCTTGAGCTCTACTGGTGCCATTCTCTATGGAGAAATAGAAATAGGCTGAGTATTCGGGAGAAGGTCTATGCCGAAGTCTATTTTCTTTCAGGATGAATTCCTGGAAGATCTTTGGGAAAGATATCTGAATATTTATTAACAACTGGAACTGATTCAAGACTGGGAGATTCAAAACTTGAATCCTTTACATGCATGAGATGATACACACATACCTTTGAAATAATTTTCCTTGCCCAAAGGTAGGAAATAAGCTGACCCCTGAAAGATGAAAAACTACCCTTCCACTCTAGGACGGGCTCATTTGGGAACTAAAATTAAACTATCCAGGTCCTACAGCCAACTGTGGAATAGCAGGAATAAAGCCAATCTATGCCAAAAATAACGTCAAAATAAATTATCTCTAATTTGACTAAATCCACTGATGTGGATTTCTAAAATATCATAATCGAGCAGTTCCTGTATACCTATGAGCTATGATAGTTTTACCCACTGGGGTAGAGATTGAAAAGGGATCTACTAAAATTTTAAGACTGATCCTGAAATTGCCTGTTGTGTATGAAGTGACAAAAGACAAGGATGCTCCTAGATCTAGAAAAGCATAAACATGAACACAAAAAATTTGTAATGTACCAGTAAAGACATCAGGAGAATTTTCTTGATCCTGTCAAGTTTGAAGAGCATAGAGTCTGTTTTGGCGCTGCCCACTAGTAGCACTGGAAGTGGCACCCTGCTGGTTTGGCAGATCGGACTGAGCTGTGGAATGATTTTGCTGACCCTGATAACTGGATTGAGGACAATCTCTGACTCTGTAGCCTGAATTGCCACATTTAAAACAAGCATCACAACTGGCTCTACAAACACCCTGGTGGTTCTTACCACAAGCTTGACATAGGGAATTAGTTTACGCATTGCTGAAATTCCTTGAGATTTAGAGCCGGGTGCTCTATCTCTAAACTTAGGAGCTGGAGCACTGGCTGAAGAATGAACTAGAGCTGATGACTTGGGATGAAAATAGGAATGATTTTCTCCCTCTAATTTGGGCTGAGCAAAACTGAAACTGGCTGATCTTGCTCTCTTATTCTGCATCTCCCTAGCCCTAACCTTTTGCTCCTCTATTTGCTGAGCATGGGTCATGAGCCTGGATAGAGTCATATCACTGTTCAGCATTGCAGATCTACACTCATTTACCACACTATCATTCACTCCTGACACGAACTTGCTCATATTAGCCCTGTTGTCTGCAACCACATACGGGACATATCTGGCTAGCTAAGTAAATCTGAGAGAATACTCCCTAAGCATCATATTTCCCAGCTTAAGGTTGATAAACACAAGAACTTTGGCCTCCCTCAGCTCTTGGGGAAAGAATCTATCTAAGAAAGCCTTGAAAAACTCCTCTCACTCTATAGGACCTGCATCCTCTAACTTCTCAAACTTCCACTATTTGTACCAAGTGTGAGCAACATTCTATAACTGGTATGCGGCTAACTCGGTGCTCTGAACAGAACTAACCCCCAAAATGTCAATGACTTTCTAGACTTGGTCAATGAACTCCTGAGGGTCTTCATCAGACTTAGACCTGAAGAAAAATGGAGGGTTCATTCGGGTGAAGTCTCGAATTCTAGTATTTATAGAATTGGCCACTGGATTGGGCAAAATAACTAGTGTGCATTCATTCTAGGCAGTTATGGACTGAGCAAGTGTTGTCAATACGGCTCTAAATTCAACATGAGAAACATGCTCACCGAAAGGTCTTCGGGCTGAGGAACTGGCTGGTTTCTTCTCTTTAGAGGCATATTCTGAAATTAGAGAAGAATGGATTAGACTGAGAGTTTAACTTGAGATTATACTCACTAGCACGACATGAATACTGAAAGAAGGGAAACTATTCCTAAAACATCTTATAGCCTCGTGCACATAAATGTGGCGCGCAATACCCCCATGTACAAGACTCTACTTGGTACAAATTTCAACTTCCTAGGACTATATTGAACTTAGGCTCTGATACAAAGTTTGTAACAGCCCGATATTCTGTAACGGAATGCTACACGGTGCTCATGACCCCGAAGGAACAAGCTAACCCATGACTAATATATATACCTATACACTATAATATATATCATAATAATATGGAAAACATGAACATATAGGCCATAAGGTTCAACTGAATAAAGAATCTTGTAAGATAACATCCATATGGGTGAAAGATACCCAAAACAACTAAAAACTAAATCAAATCTGAACTAAATCTGAGAGCCTCTAAACACTATCTGAATAAAGAGTTGAAGGAACATGTCTCCAACTAACTCCGTAAATTGATAGATAACTAAAATAATAAATGAATAAATCAAATAATATTATTCTCGAATAAAGAAGACTCACTGCAACTCAGTATACTAGAATGTAACTGTTACTGCTGGTCTGGAACTCGTGTCTTTGAACCTATGGTATAACATAAAGGGAAATCACCATAGCGCAAATGTGTTCGTACAACTAGAGTACTATGTATAGGAGTGAGGTAGGATGAACATAAATAGGGTTACATGCATGAACAATGCTAACTAACTAAATAATATGAATATGATAGTGCAAACATGGATACATAAAAACTGAGATTACGAATGCATGATATCTAAAGCTGCATGCTAATACATAGTTTAATGATAACTGATCATGACTGATATTGTAGTTTTAAATATATGAGTGACTATGCCTGACAGTCCTGCATCTGATGGAACTATCTGTGTTTCGTACTATAACTAAATTTGACTGTATCTGTCAGTCCAGGTATACTGATATCTAAAGAACTATCTGGGTTCTTTTACTGAGACTGAGCCTGAAATTATGGGAGGTAGTTATTTAACCGACATGCCCCAATAATGCATATAGCTAAGTTGGGGTGTCCAATCTCTGCCCTGACTAGAGGTGTATCAATACTGCACCACTGGTAAGGACAGTTGTGAGTGACCCTCAACTAGCAGGTACTGAAATGTGAATGGTGGGAACCCTAAACTGACAGGTTAAGCCACCTCACCAACCCTTGTCTGACAAGTTAAGATTTCTCAACCTATGCTGGCTATGTAGTTCTAGAACACAAGGATGACTACTAAGAATTATACCCTAAACTGGCAGGTGAGGTCCCATCCTTGGGTTTACTTGGTGCTAACTTCTACTTCCATCTGAAGATACTGAACAAAATTTAACTGACTGTACAAGGACTAAGTAACTGACTTTCATTGACTGACGAAATAACACTACTATGTGAGATTTTACTGAGATCATGAGATTTTGGAGTTTTTCTTAGTCACATGACTGACTGAGTTCTATAGATCATGGCTTGACTTAGATTATCGGGGAAACGTGGATTGGCTCTAGGCACACAACTATATTTTTTGGGTACGAATATCCCCAGGACTCGATGAAAGGAAACTGATACACATGACATGACTTGATCACAAGATTTGAGTCTACAATTCATAATATCTTACATAATGGATTTCATAATAAGCATGGTTATCAACAATGTATTGCATGATAAGAATTTCATGTCACATGGAAGTACTTGCACAACCTTAATATCATGTTCATTGCATAATCATACTAGAAATACATATCAATAGCATGGAAGTTCATGTGGAATCATCTTAAGAGTGGACATAGCTTGTCATTTAAATACTATGGGGTCATGGAAACATGATTTTTAGCATTCTAGGAATTTTAACAAACACCTTGCATGCACACTTTGGGGCATAGGTTTTCTCAATAATTTTAATCATCTTGAACCACCCTACTTCATGGGTTTTAACTAAAAGCATGCATACATCATGGAAGTCAACTTATATTAATATCTTGAACCTTAAACAATGACCATTAATATGTAAAACATCACATAACAATAAGGAAATTAAAGTTTCTCATTTAAAAGCATGGTTCTTGAACTCTATGAACAAAAAGGGTCCATAGATGAACACTACATATACCTGACTCAAGGTTCTTGATTTTTTTGAACTTGAAGGATTTGAAATCCTTTGATTCTAGAAGAATATAAGGTCTTGTTCTTAGGGATTAAATTCAGAGAAAAATCCTAGTTTTTGTTTGTGAAATAATAATGAGCATAATGGCTGAATTCAGACTTATCTGCGTATATATAGGCAAGTGGTAAGTGACCAAAATACCCCTGTTAAGACGACTTAGAAATAAATTAAATGTGGCGTGTGATGGTCCGACTGAAGGTCCGTCAGATACTTGACGGTCCATCACTTAGCCCATCACACGTGGACCAGAAATGGGGTTTACTGGATAAGAGTTGACAGCTTGGATGATGGTCCGTTACAACTTTGACGATCCATCAAATCGTTCGTTAGTCCTTATCCAGTACGTGGCTTAACTGCATTGGCTGTGATGGTCAAAGTGGTGGTCCATCACTTATGTGGTAGTCCGTCAACTTGGCCGTCATACCTGGGAGTTTTCGATAGTTCCATGTAAAACGTCCATAACTTCCTCATTTGATGTCGGATTTAGACAAAATTGGTACTGTTGGAAATTTAACTCAATTTCCCACGTGATAAAAAAGTGAAAATCTCAAAAATACCACGTGTACAAAGATAGGTTTGCATTTTAATGTAAATCCTAGCATCATTGAGATGATTTCTTGCTAGGAAAAAGACACGGGTCTTACACAATTACGTTCGAATTATGTTGTAGACTTTTAAGGACTAGAAGTTGTATACAAAATTTTCTAAATGTGAATGTTGGTTAAGAGTTGTGACCTTTCTTAGACATGTTGTTTGTAGTGAGGGGATCTAGGTAGAGCCACAAAAAGTTGAGGTAGTTAAGAAATGGACTTGACCCATAACTCCAACCTACATTAGGAGCTTCTTGGTCTTGGTTGTGTACTATAGGAGGTTTATACATAACTTCTCTTCTATTGTAGCTCTATTGACAAGGTTGACTTAGAATAAGGTTAAGTTTTTGTGGTCCGATACGTGTAAGGGTAGTTTTGAGAAGTTGAAGGATAAGTTGACTTTTGCACCAGTTTTGACCCCACCCAAGGGTACTGATGGCTTTGTTGTGTATTGTGATGCATCTCGTGAAGGGATAGGTTGTGTTTTGATGCAGCATGGTAAGTTAGTATCCTATGTTTCTAGGTAGTTTAATGTTCATGAGAGAAATTATCCAACTAATGATCTAGAGTTGGCAGCTGTGTTTTTTCATTGATAATTTGGAACCATTAGTTTTATAAAGTATATGTGGTTATTTATTCAAATCATAAGCGCTTGCAGTATATGTTTACGCAGAAAAAATTTAACCTCAGGCAGAGGCAGTGGCTTGAATAGCTAATGCTGTTATTGATTCTCTTAGAAGGTTTTCTATAGGGAACTTATCCCATGTTGATGAGGAGAAAAGAGGATTGGTGAAATACATACTCAAGTATTCTAACTTGGGAGTTTAATTTTTGGACTTTGAGGATGGAAGAGTGATTATACAAGAAGTGGTCAAATCATCTCTTGGTGCTGAGGTGATGGAGAAGCAGGCTGTGGATCCCACACTTATGCAAATTAAGGATTATGTGGATCAACAATAATTTATGGCTTTTGATATTGGGAGAGATGGCATCTTGAGGTATCAAGGTAGGTTGTGTGTTCCTGATGTTGATGCGTGGAGGGAAAGGATTTTGACACAGGCTCGTGATTCTAGATACATAATTCACCCAATTTCAAATAAGTGTATCATGACTTAAGGAATCCATTAGTGGAATAATATAAAGTAAGATGTAGCAGATTTTACAGTTTAGTGTATGATTTATCAACCAGTCAAGATTCAGCATTTGAGGCACGGTGGCATGTCTCAAGATATAGAGTTCCCATGTGGAAGTGGGAGACGATCACTATGGTTTTGATAATTGGACTTTTGTGGATTTGCATTTAGTATGATTTTATTTGGGTCATTGTGCATATAATGATTAAGTCGGCTCACTTTTTGTCTGTGAGGACTAACTTCTCAGGAGAGGATTATACTAAGTTGTTCATTCAGGAGATTATAAAGTTGCATGGTGTGCCGATGTCCATCATTTTAGACATACAAATTTCTTCTCACTTCTAGCATTTATTTCAAAAGGTTTGGTTACTCAAGTGAACCTTACCACCACTTTCCACCGTCAATGAATGGATGAATCAAATGGACTATTCAAACTTTGGAGGATATGCTAAGGGCCTGTATAATTGATTTTAAAGATAGTTGGGTTGACCATTTTCCTCTTATTGAGTTTGCATACAACAACAGTTATCATTCTAGCATTCAGATGTCTTATTTTAAGGCTTTTTGAGGTAGAAAAGGCTATATGGGAAGCTGAGAAAGAAATGAAGACCAAATACCCCTTCTTGTTTCTCGAGTTAGAAGAATGTTCTTAAGGTATGAGTTTTGCTTTCCTCTTGTCACTATCTGAGTTTTTCATTTGATTCTGGTGTATTCTGGCTATTCTCATGCTAAAAGTTTCCTAAATCATCACTCGGGGATGAATGATCCTAAGGGGGGATAATGTGAGATTTCATAAAACTTCGACGCTTTTATTTTTGACCCTCCTGCATGCGCAATGTTAATTTTTTACTTAAGAGGTTTAGGGATGTTAAAAGGATAATTTGGAAAATTTCTAAATTTTTCAGAGGGATTCGAGGTCATTTTGGGACCCTGAGGCAGTAAGCCTTTGTAACAAGATTGTGTCATGAAGGTTAACCTCCGTGATATTAGGCGTGGCATGGAGGCAAACCTCAACAGTATTGATGTAGCATGTTGTTGTTTCAAATTCATCCAATTATAGTTTTTTTCACTTAGCGTGAGGGTGTTTTTGGTCTTTTTACCCCTTATGCAACCTTTAAATATGAAATACACAATTTTTCCATCAGTTTTAAGGATCAAAGACCATTATCTTCATAGAGCCAGGTTGGCAGATTGTTTATTTAGCATGAGCAGCTAAATACTCAATCTGTCTAGAGCATGGGAAACTATTTTCAAATAAACTGCATATTACTTTAATCATCTATGATAATACTTGTAATAAATTATTTTAATATATCATGTCTTATAATGGGGTTTACTTTAAGTATGGGGTATTCATCTTCTCTCTGAGTGTTTGAAGGAACCGATTAATTTCCGGTCTTAGACGTTGGTCAGCCTGAAAGTGTGGTCTCTGCTAAGGTAAGCATTCGACCCTGTTGGTAGTCTCGTTACTAAGATAACACTAAGAGAAGTCTGTTATAAAGACATTAAGACTTGTTATAGGTTGAATCATAGTTGATAATTGTATTATGCCTTCTTATGTGAAAAATCTCTGCTTTCCTAGTCAGTCTCTAGACAGCTTATCTCAATACGAATTCCAACATTCATACAAAAAATACTATTAACTTATCTTCTCAAGCAACTCCGATTGCCAATATTGAAAATAATCTTCAAAACTGGAGTATTCTAGAAGAGTCTTTTGGAACTATTTATCAAGTTGGTAAATTTAGCTTTTTAAAGAAGCATAATATAAAGACCTCTGAGTCCACTGTTGCCATTAATAATTCTTTAGAAATTATTCAAATTTTAAATGATTTTGATATAAACCGATTTACAAATCAGTTTAATTATCTGCATATTGGACTTGTTCAAGTGGCCATTAAGCCACTCTTTAGACAGGGTCTAGACATCCCTATCTGTGCTATCCTAAGAGATGCCCGTCTATTAAACTTTGATGATTCTCTCTTAGGGGTTATCCAAAGTAACCTAGCCGACGACTGATAACGCTCAAACTACAGCTCTCGTAAGAGTGTAAGCGGTCGTTGTCAAATATAGAACCTAACTGGGTTGGGTGTCGAATCCCACAGGGAATACTTGGTCACTAAGTAAGCAACAATTATTAGACTTTTGATGAAAGTTCTGCGAATAAAGGGGGGATTTTGTGCGTGCAAATGATGTAAACAAAATAGTAGAGTAAGAACAGAAAATAGAAGAGTAAAACGGAGTACTTGGTAGGTTTTAATCAATGAGAATTGAGAGTTAGGGTTATGTCCACCTTATGAGTTGTACGTATCTATTGACTATGAGTTATGTGGAATTCAGACATGCATGCGCTTATAGAGAATCGTATTCTATGGTAAATCCAGGCGTCTTTCGACCATCAAGGACTATTTCACTTTAACTCTTTCGAGCTTAAAGTGTATCTAAGGGTACAAATTCTCCAAGAGGTTAATCCAGTTACGGCACTAACTTTTTAACAGGGGTTGGTGCCCTATTACGTTGACATTATCTCTTTTCCAGACATGTAACCTTTCTTTCGAACAAGTTAATGCTATACTGGCGTATTCTATATGTTTGCAACCACAAGAATTTAAATTAAGATGAAGAGAGTAATGATATAAGCAGCATACGTGTCAATAATTCACAAACTCATAGCAATAGATAGTATCTCATAGGGCTTCCATAACCCTAACAGAGAAGTTTAGCTACTCATGATTGCAACGGAGATCACAATAAACATCATCATGATCTCACGTTGGTCACAAGGGCCGTGCTTTCTCTGTCAGAAAGTGTAACGTGAATTAGGATCAAACGTTGAATGAAAAAGACTTGAATTAATTAATGAGTGAATAAGAATTTATTAGAATGGGAAGGAATAGAAGGGGAAATAAGAAGAGAATGCTCAAAAGTTTCAGCAAAATAGGGTGTATATAACATCCATATCCTAGTCCTATTCAAATAGGGTTTTTATCCTTGTCCTAGTCCTACTGGGTTATTGCATACTTGTCCTAATCCTACTAAGTTACTGCTGATCCCCAAGTCTTTGTAAATGTTGTTTTTGCCCGGGACAAGTTATCCATGCATCACTTTCAGTCCATAGGTGTCCAAACGCTGCTTTCCTTCTTTCGTGAAGCTTCCTTTGGCGTCAAGTTATCCATAAAATGCTGAAATCTTCATCATTTATACATGAAAACTTTCTAATCATGTTTGTTAGCTCACTTACAGGAAAAAGGACTAAAAGTGCAGGAATTATATATTTTGTCCTTAAAACTTAGCCTAAAATATGGGTAAATTATGGTGTTTAGGCGTGTAAATACGCCTATCATCAACGGCCCGGTATACTTTAATTGCTACCCTAATTTCTCAGTAGATATTAATGATCCTAACATCATGGATGTTTTAACCCTTAATGTTAAAACAAAAAACATGAATAGTAAGGATAATACTAGAGAAATAGCAATAATATACAGAGTATATTATAGACTAATGGGTACAACTCTAGCTCCCAAAGCTAGATTCACGAGCCCTAGGGGTGTCACTACCCTCATGGAGTCAAATAAAGACAGAAGCAATGTCTTTGTTCCCAAGGCTTTGGTCTGGGATGAAGTCATCCACAACAATGAATGACACTTTGATGCTATCACCCAACCCTTCCGTACCTATCTAGAAAAATCCCAAATAGAAAGGGTTATTCAGCACCCTGATGGATCTATCGATCTAAAATTCTTAGGATTTGATGCCTCTAGGAATTCTTCTTTTAGAAGATCTATTTTACACAGAGCTTCCACCTTAAAAACCCAGGAGGGAAGTGAAGAAAATGATAATGACAAAGGGAAGATAAGAGGAGTTGACTTCACTGTTCCTGTCCCGAAAGTTTATTATCAACAACACACTAGGGTCCATGAGTCCCTAGAACCTGAGAATCCCTATGATCCAGGTAGCCCTACAGCCTCAGATATGGAACCTCCCCCTACCATATCTGAGGCTGTAGGGCTGCTTGGATCATAGGGATTCTTAGGTTCTAGGGACTCATGGACCCTAGTGTGTTATTGATAATAAACTTTCGGGACAGGACCAGAGAAGTCAACTCCTCTTATCTTCCCTATTGCCTTATCCATGCCGCATAGGCCCCAAACTTACAATTGGTACGACTATAAGTCTTCTTGGTTAAATTTCTTATATGTTAGACCAGGACACACCTGGTTTGTTAAATATTGTCCTGGCATGGTAGATGCCATTATACCAAGATGGTTTTACGAGTGGTGGGTATATTTTTGGGGAATTAAAGAAATTCTTCCCCAGCAATTTCTTAATCGTTTCACAAACTTCTGCTCTAAAGAAGGATGTGTAACTCTCCCAGAGCACATCCAAATGTGCAAGTTCTTCATTAAGAAGAGAGTTTCTTATATCATCTCCTGGAACTTCGCCCAAGGAGAACAAGACAGAATTAAATATTTATCTAAAGAGATAAAAGTTAAAAGTTTGGACCCCCAAGCCAACAGCTCCAAAAACTCCTGATAAGGGAAAAACAACAGCATCCTCAACCAGTGCCTCCCAAAACAAAAAGGCACTCAAAGAAAAATTAAAGAAGGCTTTGTAAGATATGGAAAGCCAAGAAACCAACGAGGAAGAAGTACTATAGCTTCTAGAAGAAGCTTCTTCCACAGAAAGCAGCGACAACAATGGGGATATGCTACACCCTAAGGGAATAGGGGTGTGCAGGTGATCTGCAAACCAATTGAACGGGGTTAATACCCTTTTAATAGTGAATCTAGAGTAATCTATATACTCTGAATTTCTCTCATTCATCAAATGGGGTGTGCAGGTGATCTGCAAACCAATTGAACGGGGTTAATACCCTTTTAATGGTGAATCTAGGGTAATCTATATACTCTGAATTTCTCTCATTCATCGAATGCTCTACTTCAATGGAATCGGTATCCACTAAAATGGCTTCATAATATCTTCTGGTTTTAAGTGGATTTTCTGTATCCGCAAAATTTGTCATTGTATACTGGTTTAATGAGCTGATCCAAGAGATATCCCTCGTATTCCTTGTCCAAGGCAATAATCGGCATTACCTAAGTGGTAATGAATTTAAATTATTCCTTGATAGGAGAAGGTGGTGCTGTCTTGACTGCGGTGGGATTTACAGCTGGTGCGAAGGTTTCTGGAGCCTTCATAGCATAACTCTACTTCGACTGTACTGACGATCTTGAGGATGGTCCTCTATAAAAAGGCTTATTGGTCTTGAGATCTACTAATCTAGTTGGCATTGGTTGAGGGAGCTTTGGAAATTCCGCCAAAGCTGCATATTTGTTATGGAACTGTGATGTTAGTTCCGGTTTTAGCTCAGGCCTCTGTGGGACTGATAGCCTCAGGGGAGTGGATGATGCTGATGGCAAATCAAATGGTCTAGCCATTTTGGTTTGATCTTTCTTGTTGTTGACTGAGATTTTTCCCAACGTTGTGGGTCTCATTGTGGCCCTGTAGAAATTCTCTTGTTAGAAAATCGGGAAGGGAATTATTTTCTCCTTTGATAAATTCTATTTGAAAATCAAAGCTAGATAGGAGAGCTTGCCATCTAGCAAATATTTGTTTTGAAACTAAATTTTTTACATCCTTTTGTAAAATTTCTTTAGCTGATTTATAATCAACTCATAGTAAAAATTCTTTATTGACAAGATCATCTTGAAATTTTGTGATACATAGCACTATAGATAAAATTTCTTTTTTAACAGTGCTGTAATTCATTTGTGCGGGATTCCATATTCCGGATGTGAACCTGACTAATTGTTCAGGAGAACTATCATCAACCTTTTGTTTTAAGATACCCCCATACCCTATATCTGAAGCATCAGTTTCAACTATCATGAAGGCTTCAGGGTTAGGAATTCCCAAGCAAGGAAGGTTCTTGACTAATTCTTTGATCTTAATGACAGCATTGGTTTGTTCAGAACTCCAAGGAACTGGGGTTTTCTTGAGCCTTTTATAAAGAGGTTCACAGACCTGCCTAATATTAGGAATAAAATCCGCAACATAATTAAGACTTCCTAAAAACCTTTGGAGCTGAATCTTATCAATAATTTCATTAGGGAATTTGGAGGAGAACTCGATGGCTCTACAAATAGGTCTATAGCTACCTTGATAAAGATCATGCCCTAAGAATCTTATAGATGTATGGAAGAGCTTCATTTTCTTGTCACTAATGACCAAACCATTCAATTTAACAATTTTGAAGAAAGTTTTTAAATGTTTAAAATGGGAATCAATGTTCTCCGGGAAAATAAGCACATCATCAATATAAACAATCGACATATAGGTATAAGGATTGAATATATTATTCATGATGTTTTGAAACTCTGGAGGAGCATTTTTAAGACCAAAAGGCAAGACGTTCCACTCATAATGTTCAAATGGGACATTAAAGGGTGTCTTGTATTTATCTTTCTCAGCAATTTGAATTTTCCAGAACCCTGACTTTATATCAAATTTACTGTAAAGATTAGCTTTGAAAGTTCTTTTCAATAGATCCCTTTTGTTAGGAATCGGATGTCTGATCCATTTTAACACTGCATTTAAAGGCTTGTAATTTATTACAAGCCTAGGGGTTCCTCTCTCCTTTTCTGCACTGTTATTGACATAAAAGGAAGAGCAACTCCATGCAGAATTAGAGGTCCTAATAATACCATTTTTTAAAAGATGGTCAATTTCCTTCTTGCAGATTTCCATCATGTCTTGGTTCATTTGGATGGGTCTGGCCTTAGTAGGAATGGTTTGTTCGTCAAACCCAGAAATGTAAGGAAGTTCCACTAAGTGGTTTTTCTGTTCCCAAAAGGCATTAGTAAATTCGGAACAAATCTCTTTTTCGAAAATTTTTTGGAGATTAGATATTTTAAAAATCATCTCCGGGGTTGTTAAAGTTTGCTCATTTTTTTTGATATGAATATCTTGTTTAAGAAAACAGATATGGGAAGAAAGTTTGTTAATTTTAAAAACAGTTCTTTCTTTAATAAGGTTACCTTCTTCCTGCGAGAGGGGCCTTAATAAAGGGAAGAACAAGTGTTGGTTTAAAAGAGTTGTACGAATGCTGTCGCAATCACTCCAGTAAGGTCAAATTTGGTTGACGAAAGGTATTCCTAAGATTATATCTTCTGTGATATCTTGGTGATAACGAAGTCATTAACAAGGCAAATGCCATTGTTGCAGAAATGAGCTTTAGAGAGCTGATAATGGATTTTCATCTTTTCTCCCGTGGCTGAGTAAAGATGAGAGGTACTCTTTTGAAGGTATTTTGTAGGTACTAGTCCTTTAACGATACAGTTGCTATCTGCACCTATATCAAAGAGTGTGACTCTGTTAAGAACAAAGTCCTTGTTTATGACAATTTTAACGACTATGTGTTCTCTATAAGCTTTTATGGTTGTAACAGCATTGTCGGATATGGAGGGAGAATCAGAGCCGAGAAAGGAATTAGGCTCTGTCTCTCTGAGATGATCATTCGGGATGGTCGGAGAGGCTTTTGGAGACTCTGGCGGAGAAACTTTCTCTGGGAGAGATATATTTTTCAGGACTTGATCTATAAGAATGTTAAGTTCTACTTGGTCAATTCTGATTTTGAGATTTCTGATCTCTCCTTTTAGGGTAGAGATTTCTCCCTTGAGATCAGCAATAGAAGGTTCAGTAGGTTTATCGAATCTAGACATAACCTGTTTCATGCTAAAAGGCTGAATAATGGGTTTGGGGGGCTTTTTCTTCTTGAGAAAGCATGAATCGTTTGAATTCAAGAAGATATTTATTTCTATCCTCATCATCCTGGATGTGTTCTATAATGTCAAATAGGATTTCTTTAGGATTTCCGAAAATGACAGTAACAGTCTTTCTTGTGCAAGTACAGAAAGTACCGTTACAAGCACATTCTTTGCCAGACTGGGATTGATCAGACTCATAAGCGGCGTTGATGAATTCTTCGTTGCTATAGTCGTCACTGGAAGAGGCACAGGAGTCAGAAGATTCAGAAGACTCATGTGAATCTTCCATTATAGAGAATAATTTTTCTCTGGCTTCTTTGGAGAGATCTAATTGGTTTATTTTCTTCTTTTTGTTTGACTTGCAATCTTTCGCCCTATGTCCTGTCTTGCCACAAGTCCAACAAGTATCTTTGTTCTTGGAGGTTTTCCGCCTAGCTTTTCTACTAGGCTTATAAGACTCTTTTCTAAAGGACTTTTTTCTAGGAGTGGTTCTTTTGTGAGACCTGGAGGACTTCTTCCTATGCTTTTTGCTAGGGGATAGATTGGTGAAACCATAGTCTTGGCAGAAGGTTCCCAGTCCATATTTGGAAGTGCTATCTTTCTAAAGCTGTTTCTTTAGCTTAAGGTCTGTGCAAAGATCTATCCCTACTGTAGTGATGAACCTTATCAAGTCTCCATAGGTTAGGATTTCATAAGGGATTTTTCCTTCGAATCTATCTTTAATTTTGTTTCTAACCTTTTCTGTGAACAGAGGAGGCAGACCACTAATGAATCGTTCCTTCCAGAAATCATTATTGCAATCAGGTCTGATCATGACTTTTACTAAAATGGTATCCTTGTACCACCTAAAGTTTGCTAGATCTTTGCAGGTGAGATTGTTGAGGATTTTTAATCTCCTATCTTGAAACAATTTGGGTTCTCCTATAAAATGTCTCGCTATATGGTATAGGAGAGTGGCACAAGCGTCTTCTTTTGCGACTTGCTCAAGAACTTCTTGGTCATTTTCATTTTTTACAACCGTCTCCATGGTCGTGGCATCATAGATAAGGTTTTTAATGTCCTCAGTGAAATAGTTGTCCCACTAGTGTTTTATCATACCAGTGAAGCCTGATACGATCATGGTAGTTGCTTCTTTATCAGTAGATCCTCTAATTTTATAGGCTGTGATGGATACACCCATTTCATGGAGTTTGTTGTAGATTTGGTGTTCAGCCAAACCGTCAACATTCCATTTAGTTATTCCTCTACCATCATGGTTGAAAGTAGAGAGGTAAGGATTTTCTTCAAAATGGACGTCTGGAGGAGAAGGTCGTTTGTAGTAATTTTTCTTAGAAGAAAAACGTTCACTGGTGAGCTTGGAAAGGGAATTCTTTTGGTTGCTGGATTCGCCTTTCTCAGAGATTTTAAACTTTGAAAGTTTTTCATTGATTTGTTCCAAGATTTTCCCCGAGACTTTGAAGTCATCGCTGAGATTGGGGAATTTTTCCTTTTGGAATTCAGGGATCTTAAAGATGGGGTTGGATATAGGATTAGGGCTTGGAGCGCCTTTTTCCAAAGTAGGAGGATCAAAAGGAAGTGTAGAATTCTTAGTTTCTCCTATTTGCTGGGAGATAGTGTGGAGGACCTGGTTAGTATAGTTGTTTTGTTCAACTATCCTATCTAGGTCTCTGTTAGTAGGGGTTGCTAGAGGTCTATCATGCTTCTTTTTGAAGGGAGAAGCATTGAGGACTTCATTAGAATGAGGAATTTTTATCCCTTCAAGAGGAGGAGTAACGGAGTCAATTACCTTGTTACTCTGCGTATACCATTTATTAATGATAACATTAAGGGATTCATTTTGGTTCTCCATTCTTCTGGTGAACTCAAACCATCTAAAGAATTTTATGTCGCATCGGAGTCTTTTCATATCGGCTATCCATAGCCGTCTGAACTCCTTTTGTTGCTCTTTGGAATAGGTACTGGTGTACCATTTCCTGTTTATTGCGTCCTTGGGAAGGTACCAGCGGACTTCAAGGGCTTTATGGTCAGGTGTATACTCTTCATCAGATTTAATGACGAGCAGGCTAGGGTCAGTCCTAATTTTTTGACGGGATATGGTAGGGGGAGGTTCCATATCTGAGGCTGTAGGGCTGCCTGGATCATATGGATTCTCAGGTTCTAGGGACTCATGGACCCTAGTGTGTTGTTGATAATAAACTTTCGGGACAGGACCAGAGAAGTCAACTCCTCTTATCTTCCCTTTGTCATTATTATTTTCTTCACTTCCCTCCTGGGTTTTTGAGGTGGAAGCTCTATGTGAAATAGATATTCTAAAAGAAGAATTCCTAGAGGCCTCAAAGCCTAAGAATTTTAGATCGATAGATCCATCAGGGTGCTGAATAACCCTTTCTATTTGGGATTTTTCTGGATAGGTACGGATGGGTTGGGTGATAGCATCAAAGTGCCATTCATTGCTGTGGATGACTTCATCCCAGACCAAAGCCTTGGGAACAAAGACATTGCTTCTGTCTTTATTTGACTCCATGAGGGTAGTGACACCCCTAGGGCTCGTGAATCTAGCTTTGGGAGCTAGAGTTGTACCCATTAGTCTATAATATACTCTGTATATTATTGCTATTTCTCTAGTATTATCCTTACTGTTCATGTTTTTTGTTTTAACATTAAGGTTTAAAACATCCATGATGTTAGGATCATTAATATCTACTGAGAAATTAGGGTAGCAATTAAAGTATACCGGGCTGTCGGCTAGGTTACTTTGGATAACCCCTAAGAGAGAATCGTCAAAGTTTAATAGACGGGCATCTCTTAGGATAGCACAGACAGGGATGTCTAGACTTTATCTAAAGAGTGGCTTAATGGCCACTTGAACAAGTCCAATATGCAGATAATTAAACTGATTTTTAAATTGATTTATATCAAGCTCATTTAAAAGTTGAATAATTTCTAAATAATTATTAATGGCAACAGTGGACTCAGAGGTCTTTATATTATGCTTCTTTAAAAAGCTAAATTTACCAACTTGATAAATCGTTCCAAAAAACTCTTTTGGAATACTCCAGTTTTGAAGATTATTTTCAATATTAGTAATCGGAGTTGCTTGAGAAGATAAGTTAATAGTATTTTTTGGATGAATGTTGGAATTCATATTGAGAAAAGCTATCTAGAGATTGACTGGGTCTAAAGAAGAGAAGTCCATCACACCAGTGAGTAGTAAGCTACCATTGTTCAACTTCAACAACCAGATGCATGGCTACCTAGCTTGCTTGCATCCGGTGAAGGGAACCAAACAACCTATTTATGAACCATTTTCATTGTTGGAAAATAAGATCCCGTTAACTTTAAAGTCACATGGCATCGAGGCTCACTGAGAACAAGATGATCCTTAGGTGAAATGGTCTTATGCTCGAATATGTGACTTGTTTTGCTCTACTGGAGTATAAACAATGAAGGTTGAACATATATATTTTGTAATCATATGCTAAAATATGTGACTTGTTTTGCTCTACTGGAGTATAAACGTAAAGGTTAAACATATATATTTTGTAATCATATGCTAAACATTGGAGTATAAACATGAAGGTTGAACATGTATATTTTGGGATCATATGCTAAAATATGTCACTTGTTTTGCACTACTGGAGTATAAACATGAAGGTTCAACATGTATATTTTGTAATCATATGTTAAAATATGTGACTTGTTTTGCTCTACTGGAGTATAAACGTGAAGGTTGAACATGTATATTTTGTAATTATATGTAAAGATATATGACTTGTAATTATATGCAAAAATATATGACTTGTTTTGCTCTACTGGAGTATAAACATGAAGGTTAAACATATATATTTTGTAATCATATGCTAAAATATATGACTTGTTTTGCTCTATTGGAGTATGAGCATGAAGGTTGAACATGTATATTTTGTAATCATATGCTAAAATATGTGACTTGTTTTGCTCCACTAGAGTATAAACAAGAAGGTTGAAAATGTATATTTTGTAATCATATGCTAAAATATGTGACTTGTTTTGCTCCACTGGAGTATAAATATGAAGGTTGAACATGTATAATTTGTAATCATATGCTAAAATATGTGACTTGTTTTGTTCTACTGGAGTATAAACATGAATGTTGAACATGTATATTTTGTAATTATATACTAAAATATGTGACTTGTTTTGCTCTACTGGAGTATAAACATGAAGGTTGAACATGTATATTTTGTAATCATATGCTAAAATATGTGACTTGTTTTGCTCTACTGGAGTCTCTTCCTTTTTTGTGTGTATTTTGTGTTTGGTATTATATTGAGGTACGACTAAATTAAAATTCACATACTGAATGACCTATTTTAGGAGCGATGCATCCAACACAGTTTTATTTCCAATTGCAAAAACTCAAATATATCATTTTATATATGACTTCGTGACAACTAACGCTCAAGATTCAAGTTCATGATAACACATAGTCAGTGGCTGAGGCAGGATTTTTATTAAGGGGGGTCAAAAACAGAAAGCAAAAAAAATAAATTAAAAACCTATCGTGAATGGGTCTCAAACCCAAGACCGGCAGGCCCTTTGCGTGAAAGTTTGCACCCTCTTTGCCACTGAATCAAGTTTTTTGCTTGTGTCAGAGAGGTCAAATTAATATATATACACATAGAAAAAAAAATCATACATATATACAATATCATTTTTCGATGAAAGGGGTTTGGATCTGAAGTCCATGTAGCTCTGCCCCTGCATATGGTCTGTTTTAGGTATGGACTACTCAGCGTGAATTTATTCCGTGGATTACATCACATCAAGCTTTCGTACATGTAAACTTAAATTCTGTCTTTTAAATTAAAGCTCTTCACTTTTCTTTCTTAGTTTAAACGTCAGATTTACCTAAAGCTCTTCACTATTCTATTTCTTTTTTGAAATTATTTTAGTTTTGAAAATGTTACTATAAAAGGTGAATCACTGTACCTAGTGGGGAAATACACAGTAAATAGAAGGTTAAAGTAAGAAAAAGAATGATAGAGGGGAGCGTCATGAGGTAATCTTTTTTTGTGTGTGAAAAGGAATGAATAAAGGTAATAGTCAGATCAATTATTAACACTATACAAATGAATAGAATGGACACAAAAGAAAAAATAAGTACAAGTGAATAGAATGGTCATATTTGTAAACAGAATTTAATGGATCTTTGGCAGAATAGGACTCTGTACCTATGTGTCATGCCAAAGAGAATTATTCACAAGAATACAACAACATAACAGTAAAATTTCACAAATAAGGTCTGAAGTATACGTGAATCTTACCACTACCTCTATATCTGTCTACATATATAAATGGTCATTTGGTTTGGAATATCACCGGTAAATATGTGGTGGGTTCGATAATATTTTTTCATCATTAACTAAAAGTTTCAAATTTGAACACTAACATTGAGAAAATTGTTGTTGATAGATATTTTTCGCGAAATAAGACTTGTTTGAAGGAATGTATATTGGTTGGATTACTAAATTTCGAATATTAGAAAGTTAAAGAAATTGACTTATCTTTTTAAGAATCTTTTAAAATATTGAAATATCTACTTGTATAGGTTTCTAAGGTAGATTTTGATATATTTCATAATTCTACAAAATATAGTTGTTATTTTTACAGTTTAGAATGTTTCTAAAGGCTGTAAATATTACATAGCCCATCACTTCTTCCTTTAAAAAAATAAAATTATACGATAAATGTGTTTGTGAAAATATTAAAATTTTATAAATGTTTTATTGGAAGGAATGTTGATTAACCGATAGAATTGTTGGCTCCAAACTAAGGGTGAGACATATAGGGGTTAATTCTTCCATGTTCACAGTATGTGCGACGCCTCTGTTTTTGTGCTTGGTTTACTTGGATGTGAGATATGAAAAGTGAATCCACATCCAAGCATTTAACCTCAACATTGCTCTCAGAATTTTTGAGTAAATCCAGAATAAACTAAAAATTGTTATTTTGATTTTAAAGAATTTTAGCCTCCTTCTGATTACATATGTATACATATATAAAAAATTGTTATTAAGTAATATCAACATTACATAGAAGTCATACATACAAATGTTCGATCAATATATGTCTTCCTTGTAATGAATAGTAAATCATTATTAATTTCATAATATACATCACACTTAGAAATAGTAAAAGAGAAGAAATGTATTTGTTGTTTAACTTTTACATAGAAAACTAAGACTACAAAATTCTAAAATAATTTGTAATACCTTTCTTTTATTGCACCATCTTTAACATCAACTCTACGTATTTGACCATATGGAAAGGACAAATGATACCAAAGACCAAGAAATGCACTATATTTATAAGAGGGAAGTTACATTACATGCATATTCATTTAAAAGCATATTGGGAAATGAAAAACTAAAAATAAAAAAAAACGTGAAAATTAATTATATAGTAATGGAGTTTTAATGAAATTTTAAGACATTTAAACTTTTACATTGAAGTATAGGAATAAATGGATGAGTAGTAATTGTAATATTCATTCTTGTGCAAAAAGAAAATAGAAAAAAAATAGAAAATTGTTAAAAAAACCTCAAAAAAGATAAATAGCAATAGATATCATTGAGAGATGAAACATCACCTCCTCTATGTTTCTCCTTTATATATATACTAGTTTAGGTGTACGAACCTCACGCGTGTATCTCACTTTTTGAGTTCAAATGTTACATTAAACAGGATATTCGTATAAATCACAAAGATATATACAATAATTAAATTCAACTTCTTTTGGAGAATTTATTTAATTAAACCTAACCTTTAATAAAAAAAATTGTCAAATCCGATCGACATTCATATATCACCTGTAAACTGCAACAAAACAATACGATGATAGAGACATCAAAATAATATAATTACGCAAAATTTTTTTCAAAGCCGTCTGACAGTCATCTACCATCTTTAAACTATAACAAAATAATACGATAATAGAGATATAAAAATAATACAACTAAACTTAACCTTTACGCAAAAAAGAAAAAATCTCAAAATTGAGATATACAAATAATACAATTAAACCTAACCTTTACCTAAAAAAATCCTCAATGCTGATCGACATTCATCTACCACCTGTAAATTCATCAACGACCTGGAAACTACAACAAAATAATACAATAGTGATCACAAAACTTTAATTTTTATTGAAAATAATTCTTGTGTGAGCGAAAATTTTGACCTTAAAGAATGATTTGAATTAAAACAAAGAAAATATATATATACACACACGTTGAATTCTATTATGTTGACAAAATCAATGAGGAAGTTGAGTGTTAGAAAATTAAGCATCCACCAATCCAGACATGCAACCGAATTAACTTAGAGGAGCATCAATCATATTTTTCCAATAAGTAAATTGATTTCTTCAGTAGTTTAATGTGCATCTCAATATTTATAGAAACATTTCCTTAATAGAGTCCTTATTTAGGAGTATTTTTCTATCCTATTTTAGGAGCATTTTTCTAATTAATCAATATAAGGAAAAATATTAATTGATTCTCCTTCCATATATTTTAGGAGTCTAGTTAATATAACAAAAGTAATTAATTAATAATTAAAGAAAATAGTGAAAATATAATTTTGTCTAAAGAAGGGTCTTTCAATAAAGGACGAAAAGTTCAAACAACTTTTCTAAGGATTTTCACACTTTTAGTATATTATATATATAGATATATATTGATTGAAGTGGAAATAGAGTATTATATAGGTCCCATGGGTTCAATTCGCAGAGCCTAACTGATCAATGCTAAAAATTCGTTTATGAGGCGAGACTAAATAACTCATTACCCGTCGATGTGGGAACTCAACGACCTTCCCCATTCTCCCTCTAACACACAATACACAACCATAACAAAATACTAGGACATTAGTCGATATATGATGGGATCAATATATAGTAAATTACGAATTATAATTTATAAAAGAAACAACCAAATTCTAGCAACCTAAAGCTAATATTTATTCTTCAGCAACAACACCTTACCATCACTATATAACATCAAATTTAATCGGTAGCTTGCAACATCTACTCCAGAGAAATGTTTGCTTGCAATTCAAACAATAGTAGAGAAAATGATTTGGCATAAAAATGAACCTTTCTAACACTGGTTAACATAAGCCGACATATTTAACATATTAATAACATGAAAGCAAGTCTACAATCATAAATATACAACAGTAGTACAAATTTGAATCTGGTAACGAACATTACCTACTAAGTGGAACATTGTACAACGACACAAATAGAGAGTTCGTACACGAAAGTTGCAACTGCAAAGAAAGAAAAACAGATAAGAACTGAAGACTATCAGCATTATTTATTCAAAAACTAGTCCAATATGGTTATAATGGTATTAAAAAATAGAAAAAAGGAGCTTTTTCCTCAACCTCAAAATGTTCAATCTGGATAGGGTCTGGTGTGTAATATTGTTACTTTTACAATTTAATTGGGTGTCATTACATTGCTTTAACGTATTTGGCGATTACTTTAATATAATAAGCTAAATAATACTAATTAAAAACAGCACAATCCTCAATGTAACATCCCAAAATAACAATAAAAGACACAAAAACAATATTAGTAACCTTTTCAAGGAAATAATGTATATATATACTTGTCCTTTGAATACGTAAATGTGAAAGTCACAAATGATTTCAAGGAAAAAGATATAGAAAAAAAAAGTAACTTGTGAATGTTAACCACAAAAGTAAATGAACACACTCTTTTTACCAAGTACATTTACTTCCAGAATACCAAAATTATAAAAGAACACCAAAGAAGTAAGGTAGGGATTTCTAGAAATAACAAATTCAGAAAAGCAACAAGAAAAATGCAATCAAGAGAATTTTGTGGTATCCCCATCGCTACTTTTTGAAGCACAATATGTTGGAGCAGATGTTACAAATCTAGAAAAGTTCAAAGTAGCTAAAAGAATTAACCCTTTAATGTTATCATAATAGTTATCTTACGTATTTTACATGTTGAAAGTGAAAAGGTTTTAGTGAATATCTTATGCAATATTCTTAATCATTATGTCATAATAGTTTGGAACTTCTTGAAAAACTTAGTATTATTATCCCCTAGTTCACCTGTAAAGTTAGGAAATTCACATGCTTCAGGTTTTTCTAGTTCACCAGCAAAGGCAATACAAATCTGTGGTAAAGACACTTCACATGTTTGAACTTTGCTGGGAACCAATTCTGGTAGTTAAGTGGAGAAGGATAGTGAAGCAAGCTCTTATTTTACCTTACTTAAAATAAATAAATAAAGGGGACCACTCATTATCCACCGAACATAAATGCTTTATCGGTTATCAAAAATATACTCAGGCCATCATTCTTTTGACTATTATTTCGGTCATTCTTTATAAAATAATTCTCAACGTGACCATCACAATGGCTCTGTATCATCTTCTGGAATCATTCCAACAGTACTGAATCTCTTCTTATTGAGAAATAAGTACCAAACCTCTTTATTTTGGTGACAACCCTTTTTTGGGTTTGCTTCCAAATCAATTTTCAAGTCACTGCTCAAATAGATATTTTGAATATTCTTTTACCGCTAATTCAATATATACTAGAGTGTGTCTGAGATTTATGACACCATCCATTTTCAATTACTGAGAACAGACTCTTTACTACAAGTGTATAAGAAGCACATTCTTTTGTTACATAACCAAGAAAAAGAATTCTAGCACCGTTATTTTCAAATTTCAAGTGCGCACTCAATATTCCGACAAACATTGATGACAAGATACATCTAGTTATCCCATAAACCATGACTACATAAGGATGAATAAATCCAACCTTCTATGCTACAGAAAAAGAAACGAAACACATGTGGAATGAAGAAATATTTCATCTGAAAACATGTAATGTTCTGAAAAATTTAAAAGTATCACTCTCACTTCAAAGATTATAAGTGTTTTCAGCTGATTAGTCTCAACAATCGTTACCAAATGAATGAGTATGGCCATCACGCAGACAGGTGAAGTGGGTCTAATTTAGCTTTATTATTTCATTTTTTTACCCTCTTAATGTTCTTCCTCTATTTGATCAATGTGTTTCAATTTTAAATGTTGATTAGCTTTGTTTTCCACATCAATGGACTACCTAGCAACTGAACTCCAACCCAACAAAAGATATAACACAATAATAATAGCATAAATAGAAATAACAATTCTCTCATTCTCTATTCTATAAGTACAAAAAACTATAATTTAATTAAGCTAGCAGTTACTGGGATTGGGGACTCATCGATGTGAGAAATGTGGATACAAGTTGTTCAAATATAGACACTGCTTCAGAAATTGGCAAGTACTATACAAAGAACATGCCAAAATGTAATGATTATGTTGTTAATTAAATTAAACCCATAACTCATTAATAAGAAATAGTTACCAGTGCCTCCTTTGCAAGAATTTCAGCAGCTTCAATACTGTACTTGTCCATCTTATAAAGAGAATTCAGTTAAAACTTTAGACTATCTGATTCGTAGGCTGAGGAACAAAGAAGTCCCTCTAGTCAAAGTTCTTTGGAGAAATCAGTCCATTGAGGGAGCTACTTGGGAAGAAGAAGCAGACATTCATACAAAGTACTCTCACCTTTTCTCTGCCAACCCAGATCAATCTCAAGGTAACAGTCCTCCTTAAGATCATTCAGTTTCACGTTCAGCATGCAATATAACTTGATATTTTGTCTCCTTTTCATGTTCCATCATAAATTTTGTATCAAGTACCATTGCATATTCAGTCATGCATACATGTATGAGTCCAGTAAATAACTATGCATCAGATATTCATTCTCATTGCGAGGACCTCATTCATGCATTCATGAATCAGTTACACGTGCATCAAATATGCATGTTTAGTATAACGCATTCAGTTTGTCAGTCATAAGATCATGTTCCAGCTACTCATGTTTGGATTATTATTTCCCCTCTAAGTCAGTTCCATTCAAGGATGAATGTTCTCAAGGGGGAGATATTGTAATACCCGTGCCTTTTTCCTAGCTAGAAATCATCTCAAGAATATTAGGACTTACTTTAAAATGTAAACCTATGTTTGTACACGTGGAAAATTAAGTTAGCTTTCCAACGATACCAATTTTGTCCAAATCCAAAATCAGACAAGGAAGTATGGATGTTTTACTTGGAACTATCGGAAATGCCCAGGTATGACGGCCAAGTTGATGGACCACCACTTTGACCGTCACAGCCAAGGAAGTTGAGCCACGTACCGGATAAGGACTGACAGACGAGTTGATGGATCATCAAAGTTGTGACAGACTGTTATCCAGGCTTTCAACTCTTATCCAATGAACCCCATTTCTGGTCCACATCTGAGGGGCTAAGTGACGGACCGTCAAGTGTCTGATGGACCATCAGTCAGACCGTCACATGCCACATTCAGTTTATTTCAAAGTCATCTTAACAAGGGTAATTTGGTCACTTACTACTCACCTATATATACCCAGATAAGTCCGAATTTAGCCATTATGCTCATTATTATTTCACAAACAAAAACTAGGGTTTCTCTCCGAATTTAATCCCCAAGAACAAGACCCAATCTTCTTCAAGAATCAAAGGATTTCAAATCCTTCAAGTTCAAAAATATCAAGAACCTTTAGTCAGGTGTGCATAGTGTTCATCTATCGACCCCTTTTGTTCATAGAGTTCAAGAACCATGCTTTTAAATGAGAAACTTTGATTTCCTTTTTGCTATGTGATGTTGTTCACGTTAATGATCATTGTTTAAGCTTCAAGATATTAATATAAGTTGACTTTCATGATGTATGCATGCTTGTAGTTAAAACCCATGAATTTGGGTGGTTCGGGATGATTAAAATTATTGAGAAAACCTATGCCCCAAAGTGTGCATGCAAGGTGTTTGTTAAAATGCCTAGAATGCTAAAAATCATGTTCCCATGACCCCATAGTATTTAAATGACAAGCTATGTCAACTCTTAAGATGATTCCACAGGAAATTCTATGCTATTGATATGTGTTGCTAGTATGATTATGCAATGAACATGATATTAAGGTTGTGCAAGTACTTCCATGTGATATGAAATCCTTTCCATGCAATACATTGTTGATAACCATGCTTAGTATGAAATCCCCTATGTACGATATTATGAATTATAGACTAAAATCTTGTGATCAAGTTATGTCATATGTGTTAGTTTTCTTCCATCGAGTCCTGGGGGTATTCAAACCCAAAAAATATATTTGTGTGCCTAGAGCCAATTCACGTTACCCCGATAATCTCAGTCAAGCCATGATCTATAGAACTCAGTCAGCCATGTGACTCAGGAAACCTTCGAAATCTCATGATCTCAGCAAAATCTCAGATAGTAGTGATATTTCGTCAGTCAACGAAAGTCAGTTAATTAGTCCTTGTATAGTCAGTTCAATTATATTCAGTATCTTTAGATGGGAGTAGAATTTAGAACCAAGTGAACCCAAGGATGGGAACTCATTTTCCAGTTTAGGGTGTAAGTCTTAGCAGTCATCCTTGTGTTCCAAAACTACGTAGCCAACGTAGGTTGAGACATCTTAACCTGTCAGATGAGGGTTGATGAGGTGGCTTAACCTGTCAGTTTGGGGTTCCCACCATTCTCATTGGATTACCTTCTAGTTGAGGGTCACTTACAACTGTCCTTACCAGTGGCGCGGTATTGACACCTCTCCAGTCGGGGAAGAGATTGTACCCAAACTTAGCTATATACATTATTGGGGCATGTAGGTTAAACAACTACCTCCCACAATTTTAGGCTCAGTCTCAGTAAAAGAACCTAAATAGTTCTTCTGATAACAGTATACCAGGACTGCCAGATACAGTCAAATTTAGTTATAGTACGGAACTCAGATAGTTCCATCAGATGCAGGACTGCCAGGCACAGTCACCCATGTATTTAGAACTACAGTATCCATCATGATCAGTTAGGATCGATGAGTGAGGCCTCACTAACTTCGAACCAATCGACTGGAGATCTACAACTCCTACCATAGAGGGATTCGAATAAAGACATCTAAATACTAGAATGATAGCTATTATTGTATGCAAACTCAATCAAGGGCAAGTGGTCATCCCAACTTCCCTTGAATTCAATTGCACATGCCCTTAGCATATCTTACAGAATCTGAATGGTCCTCTTTGCTTGTTCATCTATCTGAGGATTAAACATTGTACTGAGATAGACTTGGGTACCAAGACTCTTTTGGAATGCTTTCCAAAAGTGAGAGGTGAACTGTGTCCTCTGTCTGAGAGGATAGATAAAGGAACACCATGTAATCTGAACAACTCCCTGATATAGAGTTTGGCATAATCCTCGACTGAATAAGAGGTATGAACTGGAAGAAAATAAGCTGACTTGGTCATTTCGTCTACAATGACCCAAACCAAATCATGTTGTTGACGAGTTTGAGGCAAACCTGTCACAAAATCCATGTTCACTTGTTCCCACTTCTAAGTAGGAATGGTGAACTCCTGCATGGACCCACTAGGTTTCTGATGCTCTATCTTAACCTACTGACATGTAGAGCACTTAGCCACAAACTCTGCAACATCTCTTTTCATCCCACTCCACTAATAGATCTCCCACAAGTTGTGGTACATCTTAGTGGCCCCTGGATGAATAGATTATCGCACACCATGTTTCTCTACAAGAATTCGATACTTCAAGTCATCTACACCTGGAACACACAGACAACCGTAACAACGAAGAACACTATCTCCTTCTTGGGAGAAAGCCTCTACTTTCTGATTCTGAACTGACTCTTTTAGCTTGACAACGCTGGGATCCCTATTTTGCTTTTCTTTCACCTCGGAAACTAAAGATGACTCTGAACTACTCTGAACACATACACCACCCTCTAAAGAGTCAAATAAGCGAACGCCTAATTTGGCAATCTGATGAATTTCCTGGGCTAGCTTCTTCTTACCATCCTCTACGTGAGAAACACTACCCATGGAGAGTCTACTGAGAGCATCGGCCATAACGTTAGCCTTGCCCGGGTGATAAAGAACAATCATGTCATAATCTTTCAAAAACTCTAACCATATTTTCTGACGAAGATTGAGATGTTTTTGAGAAAAGAAATACTGGAGACTCTTATGATCTGTGAAGAAATCTACATGAACTTCGTATAAATAATACCTCTAAATGTTTAAGGCAAATACTACTACTGCTAACTCAAGATCATGAGTAGAATAATTCTTCTCATGAGGCTTTAGCTTTCTGGAGGTGTAGGCTATGACCTTACCATGTTACATGAGGACACAACCTAAACCCACTATGGACGCATCACAATAGACTACAAAACCATCTGAACCATCTGGAAGAGTTAGAACTGGGGCTGAGGTGAGTCGAGTCTTTAACTCTTGGAAACTCTTCTCTCAAGAATCTGACCACTGAAACTTAACCTTTTCTTGAGTCAATCTGGACATAGGAGATTCAATATAAGAAAATCCCTTGACAAAGCATCTATAATAGCCAGCCAAACCTAAGAAACTCATGATATCAGATGGAGAGATAGGGCGAGACTAGTTTCTTACTTCTTTTGTCTTTTGAGGATCTACTCTAATGCCATCAGTGGAAATAATATGGCCAAGGAATGCTACTGATCTTACCCAAAATTTGCACTTACTGAACTTGGCGAACAACTAATGATCTCTGAGAGTCTGAAGAAAAATTCTGAGATGGTCTGAATGATCACACTCTGTGTAAGAATAGACCAAAATATCATCTATGAACACTATGACGAACATGTCCAAGTACTGCTTGAACACCCGGTTCATCAAGTCCATGAAAGCTACAGGGGCATTAGTAAGACCAAAGGACATGACTAGAAATTTGAAGTAACCATACCGAGTATGGAAAGTTGTCTTCAGGATGTCATATTCTCTAACTTTGAGCTGATGATAGCCTGATCTGAGGTCTATCTTGGAGAAATAACTGGCACCCTAAAGTTGGTCAAACAAGTACTTTATTCTAGGAATCGGATACCTGTTCTTTATCGTGACTTTGTTGAGCTGACGATAATTAATACACATCCTAAGAGAACCATCTTTCTTGTGCACGAATAAGACTGGTGCACCCTATGGGGATACACTAGGCCTGATGAATCCCTTATCTAAGAGATCCTTCAACTGATCTTTCAGTTCCTTGATTCTACTGGTGCCATTCTATATGGCGAAATAGAAATAGGCTGAGTATTTGGGAGAAGGTCTATGCCGAAGTCTATTTTCTTTCAGGATGAATGCCTGGAAGATCTTTGGGAAAGACTTCTGAATATTTATTAACAACTGGAACTGATTCAAGACTGGGAGATTCAAAACTTGAATCTTTTACATGCACGAGATGATGCACACATACCTTTGAAATAATTTTCCTTGCCCAAAGGTAGGAAATAAGCTGACCCTTGAAAGATGAAGTACTACCCTTCCACTCTAGGACGGGCTCATTTGGGAACTAAAATTAAACTATCCAGGTCCTGCAGCCAACTGTGGAATAGCAGGAATAAAGCCAATCTATGCCAAAAATGACGTCAAAATCATTCATCTCTAATTTGACTAAATCTACTGATGTGGATTTCTAAAATATCATAATCGAGCAGTTCCTATATACCCATGAGCTATGATAGTTTTACCCACTGGGGTAGAGATTGAAAAGGGCTCTACTAAAATTTTGAGACTTATCCTAAAATTGTCTGATGTGTATGAAGTGACAAAAGACAAGGATGCTCCTAGATCTTGAAAATCATAAACATGAACACGAAAAATTTGTAATGTACCAGTAAAGACATCAGGAGAATTTTCTTGATCCTGTCGAGTTTAAAGAGCATAGAGTCTGTTTTGGCGTTGCCTACTAGTAGCACTAGAAGTGGCACCCTGCTGGTTTGGGCGACCGAACTGAGCTGTGAAATGATTTTGTTGACCCTGA
The DNA here is from genome assembly GCA_030864225.1 of Capsicum baccatum var. pendulum. Classification (NCBI taxonomy): domain Eukaryota; kingdom Viridiplantae; phylum Streptophyta; class Magnoliopsida; order Solanales; family Solanaceae; genus Capsicum; species Capsicum baccatum. Next base: position 103,228,232 of record CM061556.1, read on the forward strand.
TAACTGGATTGAGGACAATATCTGACTCTGTAGCCTGAATTGCCACATTTGAAACAAGCATCACTACCGGCTCTACAAACACCCTGATAGTTCTTACCACAAGCTTGACATAGGGGATTAGTTCAGGCATTGCTGAAATTCCCTGAGATTTAGAGCCGGGTGCTCTATCTCTAAACTTAGGAGATGGAGCACTGGCTGAAGAATGAACTAGAGCTGATGACTTGGGATGAAACTAGGAATGATTTCCTCTCTCTAATTTGGGCTGAACAAAATTGAAACTGGCTGATCTTGCTCTCTTATTCTGCTTCTCCCTAGCCCTAATCTTTTGCTCCTCTATTTGCTGAGCATGGGTCATGATCTTGGATAAAGTCATATCACTGTTCAGCATTTCAGATCTACACTCATTTACCACACTATCATTCACTCCTGACACGAAATTGCTCATATTAGCCCTGTTGTCTGCAACCACATAAGGGACATATCTGGCTAGCTAAGTAAATCTGAGAGAATACTCCCTAACCATCATATTTCCCTGTTTAAGGTTGATAAACACAAGAACTTTGGCCTCCCTCAGCTCTTGGGGAAAGAATTTATCTAAGAAAGCCGTGAAAAACTCCTCTCACTCTATAGGACTTGTATCCTCTAACTTCTCAAACTTCCACTATTTGTACCAAGTGTGAGCAACATTCTATAACTGGTATGCGGCTAACTCGGTGCTCTGAACAAAACTAACTCCCAGAATGTCAATGACCTTCTAGACTTGGTCAATGAACTCCTGAGGGTCTTCATCAGACTTAGACCTGAAGAAAAGTGGAGGGTTCATTCGGGTGAATTCTCGAATTCTATCTTCTATAGAATTGGCCACTGGATTGGGCAAATTAACTAGTGTCCGTTCATTCTAGGCAGTCATGGACTGAGCAAGTGTTGTCAATACGAATCTAAATTCAACATGAGAAAAATGCTCGCCGAAAGGTCTTCGGGCTGAGGAACTGGCTGGTTTCTTCTCTTTGGAGGCATATTCTGAAATTAGAGAAGAATGGATTAGACTGAGAGTTTAACTTGAGATTATACTCACTAGCACGACATGAATACTGAAAGAAGGGAAACTATTCCTAAAATATCTCATAGCCTCGTGCACATAAATGTGCCGCGCAATACTCCCATGTACAAGACTCTACTTGATACAACTTTCAACTTCCTAGGACTATATTGAACTTAGGCTCTGATACAAAGTTTGTAACAGCCCGATATTCTGTAACGGAATGCTACACGGTGCTCATGACCCCGAAGGAACAAGCTAACCCATGACTAATGTATATACCTATACACTATAATATATATCATAATAATGTGGAAAACATGAACATATAGGCCATAAGGTTCAACTGAATAAAGAATCTTGTAAGATAACATCCATATGGGTAAAAGATACCCAAAACAACTGAAAACTAAATCAAATCTGAACTAAATCTGAGAGCCTCTAAACACTATCTGAATAAAGAATTGAAGGAACATGTCTTCAACTAACTCCGTAAATTGATAGATAACTAAAATAATAAATGAATAAATCAAATAATATCGTTCTCGAATAAAGAAGACTCATTGTAACTCAGTATACTGGAATACGACTGCTACTGCTGGTCTGGAACTCGTGTCTCTGAACCTATGGTATAACATAAAGTGAAAGCACCATAGCGCAAATGCGTTCGTACAACTGGAGTACTAAGTATAAGAGTGAGGTAGGATGAACATAAATAGGGTTACATGCATGAACAATGCTAACTAACTAAATAATATGAATGTGAGAGTGCAAACATGCATACATAGAAACTGAGATTGTGAATGCATGATATCTAAATCTGTATGCTAATACATAGTTTAATGATAACTGATCATGACTGATATTGTAGTTTTGAATATATGAGTGACTGTACCTGACAGTCCTGCATCTGATGGAACTATCTGAGTTTCGTACTATAACTAAATTTGACTGTATCTGGCAGTCCAGGTATATTGATATCTAAAGAACTATCTGGGTTCTTTTACTGAGACTGAGCCTGAAACTATGAGAGGTAGTTATTTAACCGACATGCCCCAATAATGCATAGAGCTAAGTTGGGGTGTCCAATCTCTGCCCTGACTAGAGGGGTATCAATACTGCACCATTGGTAAGGACAGTTGTGAGTGACCCTCAACTGGCAGGTACTGAAATGTGAATGGTGGGAACTCTAAACTGACAGGTTAATCCATCCCATCAACCCTTGTCTGACAAGTTAAGCTGTCTCAACCTACGCTGGCTATGTAGTTCTAGAACACAAGGATGACTGCTAAGAATCATACCCTAAACTGGCAGGTGAGGTCCCATCCTTGGGTTCACTTGGTGCTAACTTCTACTCCCATCTGAAGATACTAAACATAATTTAACTGACTATACAAGGACTAAGTAACTGACTTTCATTGACTGACGAAATAACACTACTATGTGAGATTTTACTGAGATCATGAGATTTTGGAGTTTTTCTTAGTCACATGACTGACTGAGTTCTATAGATCATGGATTGAATTAGATTATCGGGGTAACGTGGATTGTCTCTAGGCACACAACTATATTTTTTGGGTACGAATACCCCCAGGACTTGATGAAAGGAAACTGATACACATGACATGACTTGATCCCAAGATTTGAGTCCACAATTCATAATATCTTACATAATGGATTTCATAATAAGCATGTTTATCAACAATGTATTGCATGAAAAGAATTTCATGTCATATGGAAGTACTTGCACAACCTTAATATCATGTTCATTGCATAATCATACTAGAAATACATATCAATAGCATGGAAGTTCATGTGGAATCATCTTAAGAGTTGACATAGCTTGTCATTTAAATACTATGGGGTCATGGAAACATGATTTTTAGCATTCTAGGCATTTTAACAAACACCTTGCATGCACACTTTGGGGCATAGGTTTTCTCAATAATTTTAATCATCTTAAACCACCCTACTTCATGGGTTTTAACTAAAAGCATGCATACATCATGGAAGTCAACTTATATTAATATCTTAAACCTTAAACAATGACCATTAACATGTAAAACATCACATAACAATAAGGAAATTAAAGTTTCTCATTTAAAAGCATGGTTCTTGAACTCTATGAACAAAAAGGGTCCATAGATGAACACTACATATACCTGACTCAAGGTTCTTGATTTTTTTGAAATTGAAGGATTTGAAATCCTTTGATTCTAGAAGAATATTAGGTCTTGTTCTTAGGGATTAAATTTAGAGAAAAACCCTAGTTTTTGTTTGTGAAATAATAATGAGCATAATGGCTGAATTCAGACTTATCTGCGTATATATAGGCAAGTGGTAAGTGATCAAAATACCCCTGTTAAGACGACTTAGAAATAAATTAAATGTGGTGTGTGATGGTCCGACTGAAGGTCCGTCAGATACTTGACGGTCCATCACTTAGCCCGTCACACGTGGACCAAAAATGAGGTTTACTGGATAAGAGTTGACGGCTTGGATGATGGTCCGTTACAACTTTGACGATCCATCAAATTGTTCGTTAGTCCTTATCCAGTATGTGGCTTAACTGCATTGGCTGTGATGGTCAAAGTGGTGGTCCATCACTTATGTGGCAGTCCGTCAACTTGGCCGTCATACCTGGGAGTTTTCAATAGTTCCATGTAAAACGTCCATAACTTCCTCATTTATTGTCGGATTTAGACAAAATTGGTACTGTTGGAAAGTTAACTCAATTTCCCACGTGATAAAAAAGTGAAAATCTCAAAAATACCACGTGTACAAAGATAGGTTTGCATTTTAATGTAAATCCTAGCATCCTTGAGATGATTTCTTGCTAGGAAAAAGACACGGGTCTTACACAATTACCTTCGAATTATGTTGTAGACTTTTAAGGACTAGAAGTTGTATACAAAATTTTCTAAATGTGAATGTTGGTTAAGAGTTGTGACCTTTCTTAGACATGTTGTTTGTAGAGAGGGGATCTAGGTAGAGCCACAAAAAGTTGAGGTAGTTAAGAAATGGACTTGACCCATAACTCCAACCTACATTAGGAGCTTCTTGGTCTTGGTTGTGTACTATAGGAGGTTTATACAGAACTTCTCTTCTATTGTAGCTCTGTAGACAAGGTTGACTTAGAATAAGGTTAAGTTTTTGTGGTCCGATACGTATAAGGGTAGTTTTGAGAAGTTGAAGGATAAGTTGACTTTTGCACCAGTTTTGACCCCACCCAAGGGTACTGAGGGGTTTGTTGTGTATTATGATGCATCTCGTGAAGGGCTAGGTTGTGTTTTGATGCAGCATGGTAAGTTAGTATCCTATGTTTCTAGGTAGTTTAACGTTCATGAGAGAAATTATCCAACTAATGATCTAGAGTTGGAAGCTGTGTTTTTTTCATTGATAATTTGGAACCATTATTTTTATAAAGTATATGTGGTTATTTATTCAAATCATAAGAGCTTGCAGTATATGTTTACGCAGAAAAAATTTAACCTCAGGCAGAGGCAGTGGCTTGAATAGCTAATGCTGTTATTGATTCTCTTAGAAGGTTTTCTATAGGGAGCTTATCCCATATTGATGAGGAGAAAAGAGGATTGGTGAAATACATACTCAAGTATTCTAACTTGGGAGATTAATTTTTGGACTCTGAGGATGGAAGAGTGATTATACAAGAAGTGGTCAAATCATCTCTTGGTGCTGAGGTGATGGAGAAGCAGGCTGTGGATCCCACACTTATGCAAATTAAGGATTATGTGGATCAACAATAAGTTATGGCTTTTGATATTGGGAGAGATGTCATCTTGAGGTATCAAGGTAGGTTGTGTGTTCCTGATGTTGATGCGTGGCGGGAAAGGATTTTGACACAGGCTCGTGATTCTAGATACACAATTCACCCAATTTCAAATAAGTGTATCATGACTTAAGGAAATCGATTAGTGGAATAATATAACGTAAGATGTAGTAGATTTTACAGTTTAGTGTATGATTTATCAACAAGTCAAGATTCAGCATTTGAGGCATGGTGGCATGTCTCAAGAGATAGAGTTCCCATGTGGAATCGGGAGACGATCACTATGAATTCCTCTTATTGAGTTTGAATACAACAACAGTTATCATTCTAGCATTCAGATGGCTCAGTTTGAGGCTTTTTGAGATAGAAAAGTCTATATGGGAAGCTGAGAAAGATATGAAGACCAAATACCCATTCTTGTTTCTCGAGTTAGAAGAATGTTCTTAAGGTATGAGTTTTTCTTTCCTCTTGTCACTATCTGAGTTTTTCATTTGATCCTGGTGTATTCTGGCTATTCTCATGCTAAAAGTTTCCTAAATCATCACTCGGGGATGAATGATCCTAAAGGGGGATAATGTGAGATTCCGTAAAACTTCGATGCTTTTTTTTAACCCTCCTGTATGCGCAATGTTAATTTTTTACTTAAGAGGTTTAGGGATGTTAAAAGGATAATTTGGAAAATTTCTAAATTTTTCAAAGGGATTCAAGGTCATTTTGGGACCCTGAGGCAGTAAGCCTTCGTAACAAGATTGTGTCATGAAGGTTAACCTCTACGATATTAGCGTGGCATGGAGGCAAACCTCAACAGTATTGATATAGCATGTTATTGTTTCAAATTCATCCAATTATAGTTTTTTTCACTTAGCGGGAGGGGGTTTTGGTCTTTTTACCCCTTATACAACTTTTAAATATGAAATACACAATTTTTCCATCAGTTTTAAGGATCAAAGACCATTATCTTCATCGTTAACTCTTAAACCAAGAAACTCCAAAGGTTTTACAAAGGATTCATCATTCGAGCTTTAAACTTCAAATTATTTTTAAATCCTTGTGTATTTCAGGCATGTTTCTCCTTACATAACTTTAATTTTACATTGTCGATAATTGAATGGATTCATGTAATTTAATTGTGGGCTATGAAATTGGGTTGTGGGGTTTTTGTTGTTACTGATTGAACTACTTGTCTCATGTTCTAAATTGATTATTCATGCTTTAAATTAATGTTCTTAGGGCTAAATTGGTGCATGGTATAAATGGTTGGAATGGGGGACATGGGTTTCCCCAAGTTGATGGAGATTTTTTCTTGATAAATGCATTAACCTCAACCCACTTTGTAAACATAATTTTGAATATGGAAAATTTCATGGTTTAACTTGTTTTGAACCCATTACATTGCATTAAAGGATAAATGAATGAGAATGTTTTTTGATGGCCTTGGCTTTGAATTTTAAATGAAACTTGGGAGTCCAATTTAGTTATGTGAATTTGGTGTGCCATAATTAATTTAGCTTGCAAGAATATCGGTATGACGATACCAAGTGGTAAATGCCTTAATGAATGACTCCTGGGTTAATGGTTCGTTTGTGCATAAATTGTTTTAAATTTGGCTTAAAGGGAATTGTGTAGCTGTGTATGTCCCAGGGGATGAATACTAGAAACCACATTTGCTAGCGTTGGGGGTCAGTAGGATCATATGTTTGGTACACACTTGATATATATATTTTGGGATGGCTATTTCCTTGGTAGCTTTGGTTTTTCCTTGATTTTCCTTAGTTCGTGTGACTAACACGCACTGGAACCTTTTCAGCAAGGGGAGATAAACCCATATAGCCCATGGATGCCTTTAGGATGGATCGAGCTACATAATTCAGGTTTGATCCTTAAACTCTCAAGTTTATGACCCTTGTCCCTATCTCGACATCCAATATATACATACATGAATGTGGTGCATATGTTTTATTACTGAACTGTGATAATTGCATTATTTTATCCTTATTTCATAATTTACATACCAGTGCTCATCCCATTGACATGCAGGGTCTGAAGGGTTTCGTATTACTCCTGTATAGCATTAGGTAGTGTGGTGGATTCATTGAGTTGATGTGAAGATGTAGCTTCCATCCTTCGAAAGGACTTTTCATTTCATTACTTTTGTTTATTGACTTAGTATCATTGGATTTTTTTTTCTTTTGGTCATAGTCCGGGGCATGTCCCGACTTAGTTGCTTTTCTGATTTTAGAGGTTATTATGGACAAGTGTAGGTTGGATTGTTGGTCTTGGCTCTTAGAACTTTCATTAAAATTATTTATCTATTACTTCTATCTTGATTGACTTCTGTTTTATTGTTATTATTGTGACCTTTAGGTTAGGCTAAAAGGTGGACTCCTGTCCATGGTGGGCTAGAGATACCCATCATGGCCAGGCCCTGGTTCTGGTTCTGACAATTTTGAAATTGGTAATTCTTTAGAAAAATGGCTTTTTCCAAACCCAATTTTCTTTGACAAATGAAAATAACTTATCATGCATGAAATGAAATAAAATAAGGCAGCACAACTGAAATAAAGCCCTTCAACGTGATTTAACATATCAAATTCACAATGTAAATAACCTAGCTAGGTGCAGTCGACTAGTAAACTAAGCAAGCATAAATTTAACATAACTGCATTATGAATAAACATAACTTCATAACAAGAACCTAATAGAAATATAAGAAATAGTTTGTTTAACTACATATGCCTAACAACTTTCATAACATAATATAACTGCATTGGAGTCTAATATAGTTCATCGCAGCATAACTGAAATAATGAAACGAAATAAGGAAGCATAAATGAAATAAAGGCCTTTAACATGATTTAACATGTCAAATTCTCAAACGTGAATAACCTAGCTTGGTGCAACAAACTAGTAAATTAGGCAAGCTTAAATTTAACATAACTGTATAATAAGAACCTAATAGCATTATAGGAAATAGTTTGAATAACTGCATATGTCTAACAACTTCCATAACATAACATAACTGCATTGGAGTCTAATATAGTTCACTATAACAAGATAGAAAAATAATCTCCAAATCCCAATCAAACTGTAAAACAAGAAAGGAAAATAGCTTTCAACACTTCATTGGAGTTTCCAGAAGAAGTTGATGAAGATACACAAGTCTAGACATATACAATGATTTCAACATAACTACATAGTCTGCATAAGTTCATTATTAGGTGCAGAAAAATAGCCATCACCATCAGAGCCACCACAAACTAGTCACTACCATACTAGCAGGACAGGGCTATGACTAACTTGGATTAGAACATCAAATGATCAAATAAATTCATGAAAATTGAAAAGAGAATATAACCAAAACAAATAAAAACTTAAAACTTAGAAACCAAAGTTTTCATTCAAGAAAACGAACTTCAAACCAAGAAAAATACGCAAAAACACACAACCCATTGATCACCATCAACCACAATCCACATTTTCTTACTTGCAACTACACATCAACAATGCTAGATTTTGTTCCACTGCAAGCCATTTCTGAAAAATTATGAGACACTTGTTAGTTGATATGCAATATAAATTAGAAATTATTTTTTGTATAATGAAGAAAAAATTGTAAAAATCTTACCAACTTTAATTTTCTCAAGATACTTTAAATGTTACTCGATATTAACTAAAATAGGTATATGTCTAAGCCAATTTTAAGGATAAATAAGAGATTGCACTAACTTAGGAATCAATGAACTTCGAAAGGGATCAATAACACGACCCCCCATACTAAATGCACATTCATATGTGACACTAAAAATAAAAAAGGCTAACACATCATGAGTCATCTCAACAAGAATGGAAAATCATGTCTCATTAACTTTCGACCAACCTAATATATTAAAACTTATCGAATCCGGCTTAATTTCTTCAGAAATATATTTTTCCAACTCAAATTTATTTCTTGAACCTCGACTAACTTCTTTATGCTTCTCAAATTGTTTTTTTTTTCTTATTATTCATCTTCTTTAAAAGTTCCATAGCCACATAGACTAGACATACAAAATGAATTTCTAAACGAAAAAGAAGTAAATGAAGATGAAGAGATTTTTAATTTCGTAACATACTGATAAATCAAGGCTTTCATATATGTGTCCACTAAATCAGATAACCTGGCCCCATTTTCTTTTTTAAATATGTCCACACATACAAAAGGAACATACTCAAGTCTGTTATGAGGATCCGACACAGATGAAATAAAGATCATTTTGTTCATTTTCTATGGATCAACCCAATATTTTATGAACTTTTCTCTCATTATTTTTGTATTTTTTTACAAATTAGAATCCTTATTCTGTATAATCTCCTTCTAAATCAGATCATGCTCAATAATTTTCACAAATTTCCACTATTAGTAATATATTCTGAACTAAAAATTTTCAAAGTAAGATCATAAAATATATTTAGAAACTTTACCACTGCCCTTATTTTTTTCCCAGTCCTCATTTTTAAAGGCACCTACATTAGTTCCATCTTCACTTAGAGTGGTACAAAGATAATCCAAGAAACTATTATCATAGAAACAATATCTTTCAAATTCTAAATCAATATGTTATGTTGTTTCAAGCATCAAATATGTAGAGTTCCATCGAATAGAAACATCTAAACACAATGATTTATTACAAGTTATCAATTGAGATTCACAATGTTCTTTAAATATTTTAACTCTCATGGTAGATTCGTTAATGTACTTCACAGCTTTTCTCACTTGCTTGGCAAACTTATCAATTTTCTTCAGCTCATCTTGTACAATAATATTAAAGATGTGTTCCATAAACCTCACATGAATATTTTGATCCTCCATTAAGTTAGTTCCCCAATTACTAAATTATTTAGACATTTCTATCACTGGAACATCGTTGGAACTAGCATTATTAACTATAATACTAAAAACAGTATCTAAATCCCATTCAAGCAAATATTTAGTAATGTAAGAAGCCATATCAATAACCTTATGTCTAGAAATCAAACGGAAATTTATCACTCTTTTATACTTCTAGTTTATATCTATATAGTAAGTTGTTAGACACGTGTAGTTAATTTTTCTATAAACATCTAAGCATATGTCGTAAGATAAAATTTTGGATGTTCTTCTTTGAAAACCTTTTTCTAAACTTATCTTTCTTCATTATAGAACTGATAATAAACTCTTGTCAAGGTTCTACGAGAAGGAAGTGAAAGTGTAGGGTTGTGGCTCTCATGGAACTTTTAAAACCTTCTTTCTAAACAAAATTAAATGGCAACTCATCAACAACTATCATTTGGATTAAAGCTTTCCTACTTTGTGCTTGATAAAATTTTCATGTTATTCTTGATAAAATTTTCAAGTGTCCAATGTCACTTCTTTTTCACCCGCCGAAGATGGTAGATAAACTAACTTTGTTTGATTATCATCATCAACAACAATAAGATAGATAGGACATAAGTGATATGATTATTCATTGGTGAAGTGCCATTAATGCTTATAGCAGCTTCATAAATTTTTTCACAAAACTTATATTTTGTGTTATTAGCTCCATTGGTTTAGTCAATGATCTTGTCCAACCACTGCCAATATTTTGCCCTAGGTTCCATGTCTTTCTTTTCATTCAAGCTTCAGCTTCAACGACAACATCAACTTTATTTGAGATAAAGTTTAAATATTTTCATTTGATGCTACACCTTCATTTATCCTACTTCCAATTCCTGCAATATATGAAAGTGAAACAATTTCTTTCATTAGTTCTCAAGTTTTAGCCTTAAACAACCAATTTAAAAGAAAAATCAAGGAAAAAAATTGTATCTCCATCGACATAAATCTATTTCATAAGTTAGTTATCCGCACCTCCTACAAATGGCATCAGAGCCCAGTAATTTAAAAAGTACACCAGTAAGATATATGTTATTAGAATTTATGTATATTTATTAAATTAATTATGAGAAGACCATTTAAAAATAGAGAAGCTTTTAGAAAAATTAAAGAATCTTTAATTAGTAATTATTCAGAATATATAAGTCTAAATAAAACAAAAGAAAATCCACAAAGATTAGTCTACCTAATTACATTAATATCTAGTATTGAAGCAAAATTAATAATCCATTTAAAATCTAGGAGAATGAGACACATACCACCTAATTATGATAAAATTAGATTTAGATATCCGCCAAGATATTATAAATATGGTTTAAATGAATAAAGTACAACAATACAAAGAATTAAACAAATTATTTCTGAAAAACGTAAAGAATTAAAAATAAGAATAAAAAGACTACATTATAATATATTTGTCGGAGTTAGTAAAAACTCAATAAATACACAAAAAGATGAAATATCAAAATTTGAATCACAAATAGATAGTTTAGAATATATATACCAACATGAACTATTTACAATAAAATGAAGAAGAATTTATAATAGATGAAAAAATATATGAAAATTACGAAGGAATAAAAATAAAAATAGTATTTTCTAATCTAGGAAGAAGATATAAGAAAATAGGTGAACATTTATATCTAATGTTAGAAAAAGAAGAATTAAAATTGGAAGATAAATTGACAGCAATGGTAAGAATAGAAAGAGAAAATGAAGAAATAGATAGAAAAAAGGAAATAGAAAAAATTAAACAACAAACTACAGAAGAAATACGAAAAATAGAAGAAACTAAAAATAGTAGGATTGCTGAACTAAAAAAAGAACTACAAATGTTAAAAGATCTATATGAACAAAGACAAAAAGAAAAAAGAAGAAAAAGATAGAGAACAAAAATTACTAAACGAGATAAATCAATTTAAGGAAAAATTAGAAATAAATAATATAGATGTTGAAGAGACAAATAATTATGATTCAGAAGATAGTTAAACATATACAGAAATATTAACAAATACAAAAAATTTAGAAATCAATGAAAAACAGGAAGTAATTAATGAGGAAAACTTAGAAAATACCAACACAGAAATAAATACTCTTGATAAAAATGAAGACGAAAATATAATACCTAAAACAACAGAAATAAGAAAACCTATATATTATAAAAGTAAATTTAAAAAATATAATGAATAAGACAAATGGACACCAAAACAAATAGTTAATAAAAATTATACCTTTTTAGACCTAGACTATGTAATAGATACAGAAAAAATAATACAATTATGGATAGGATATATGACAAAACAATTATTAGATAGTAATATAAACATAACAGATGCACCAGAATATATAGAAAGAACACTAATAGGATCAGTAAAACTATGGTTTTCAAATTTAACTAAAAACAGCAAGAAAGTATTAAGAGCTAATAAACCTATAAAAGGAACATCATCAACAACAACTAAACTAACACCTATAGAATTATTAAAAAAATATGAAACAGCTATAAAAGATGAATTCGGTAGTATGACAACAATAGAAGAAGAACAAGATGAAGAAAAAGATACAAATAGAAATCTAATGTTAAAATTAGCAATATGTAATATGTGTTATATAGATGAATATACTTGCGCATTTAAAGAATATTATTATAAAGGAGCATATAGTATAGAAGAAAGTAAAGAGATAAGAAAATTATATTTTAATAAATTACCCGAACCATTTAGTTCAAAGATAATAAAAAGTTGGGAAGAAGCAAAAATAGTAGATACGTTAGGAGCAAGAATAAAAAAATTTACAACAATGGTATAGAAACTTGTGTGAAAAATATAGAGAAGAATTAAAAATGGAAAAAACATTAATAAGAAATTTAGCATGTTGCAAAAATAAAATAGCACCCCAATTTGGATGTGAAGAAAGATATTATAAGAAAAGAAAAAGACACAAGAGATATAAGAAATATAAAAAATCAAAATATAAATACAAGAAACCAAGAAAAAGATATTATGTAAAAAATTATAAATACAAAAGACCATATAAAAAGAAGAAATCTATAAAAGAATGTACTTGTTATAATTGTGGAAAGATAAGACATTTAGCTAGAGATTGTAAATTACCTAAAAAGCCAAAAAATAAACAAATATCAGAAATAAAAATAGATAATACAGAATATATGCAGATAGATTATATAGATTATGAATTAGAAAGCGAGGATAGTATATATGAAATTTCATAAAATGAAACAGATACTAAAATAGATAGTGAAATAGATGAATTAAATGACTGAAGAAGATATAAAAATAATAACAAAGGAAGAATATTTAAATGATGAAGGAACGGAACAAAAAATAATATTTAACAGTAATATATTTGATGAAATAAAAGGAAAAGAATTAGATTTAAGTGTAGAAAAAATATTTAAGATACCAACAATAAAAAATATTTTTACTAGGAAGAAGGATGAATATTATGTAGTATGCCAAAAAAAATATGTAATAGACTGTAGATATGCAAAAAGATAAAGCTAGTATACCACTAGTAACAAAAAAAAAATAATTAATAAAGAGATAAATGATATAAAAAGTAAAGGAGATCCAATAAAATATGTACACCTTGGAGGTACAGAAATATTAATAAAAGCATGTTTTAGAGAAAAAATAGATACACCAATAGAATTATATTTAGCAGATGATAGAATTATAAAACCTATAGAAAAAAGCATAATAATTGCTGTAAAAGGAAATTTAATATACCAAAAATTAAAATTTATAATAAGTGCAAATTATTCAGTAGCGGTAACAGATAAAAATATCGATAAATCACTAGTATTATATTGGAAAATATCAGGAATAGAATTAACCCCAGGAAGTAAAATATTTATAGCAAGATGCAAAAATTTATATGTATTAATAACAAAACATAAAATAACAGGAAAAAATAAAATTAACAAGATACGAATAGAAAGCCCATTCGAACAAATTGTAAAAACAATAGATTATAATGATTATAGCTATAGAGACATGGATATAGAAGAAAATTTAGAAATAGTAAATGATAAATTAAGTACAACGAAAAGAATAGCTGATGAAAAACCAGAATCATCAAGCTCATAAAAAAAACAAGTTATTAAACAAATTCAATAAGTAATTTAAACCAATATTACATAACAGGAAAAATAAATGAAAAAGAATATTTAATACTCCTAAATACAGGACAAGAAGAAAATTATATAGCAAAATATCTAGTAAAAAATGAAGAAATAAAAACTGATAATGATATGTGCCCAGATCTACCAAGAAGTTTAATAAATAATAAAAATATAGCAGAAAAAGAAATAATAATAGGAGTTAGAAAAATAAAAATAGAATTTGAAGTAAAGGAAGAAATGCAAAAAGAAGATATAATATTAGGAATAAAATGGTTAGAACAAGTAAAACCATATAATATAGAACATACTCAATTAACCTTAACATATAACAAAGAGAAATTATTCTTAAAAAGAGCCTTAACATAAAAATGAAAATATATGTATTAATGAAGATAGTAGTAGAAGGATATTACAGTAGATATTATACGCCTATGATAGATACAGGAGCAGAAGCTAATTTATGTAGATATAATTGCTTACCAGAAAGTAAAAGGGATAAATTAAAAACATCAATAATAGTTAAAGGATTTAATAATGAAGGAAGCTTAATTACTTATAAAGCTAGGAATATAAAAATGCAAGTATGAGATAAGATATTAACAATAGAAGAAATTTATAATTATGAACTAACATCAAAAGACATACTTTTAGGAATGCCATATTTAGATAAATTATACCCACATATAATAACTAGAACAGACTGGTGGTTCACAACACCATGCAAACAGAAAGTAAGAGCAAAAAGAGTTAATAATAAAATAAGAAAGAAAACTGATTGGATAAAAGGAAGTGAAAAAATTACACAAAAGTTAGAAAATATAAAAAATACTGAAGATACAATAGAACTAGTAGTATTTTTGATAAATAAAACAGAAATAACTATATTTTCAATAAATAAGATAGAAATAATTAAGAAAAAATTAAAACAATTATATAGTGAAGATCCATTAAAAGGATGGAAAAAACATAAAACTACTATAAAAATTGAATTAATAGACAAAAATAGCATAATAACCCAAAAACCATTAACATATAATTTTGATGATTTAAAAGAGTTTAAAATGTATATAGATGAATTATTAGAAAAAAAATATATACAAAAAAGTAATAGTAAACATAATAGTCCAGCATTTATAGTAAATAAACATAGTGAACAAAAAAGAGGAAAGAGTAGGATGGTTATTGATTATAGAAATTTAAATGCAAAAACTATAACATATAATTATCCAATACCAAATAAGATATTAAAAATAAGACAAATACAATGATATAATTATTTTAGCAAATTCGATTGTAAATCAGGATTTTACCATCTAAAGTTAGAAGAAGAATCTAAAGAATTAACCGCATTTACGGTACCACAAGGATTTTATGAATGGACTGTATTACCATTTGGATATAAAAATGCACCAGTAGATATCAACATTTTATGGATAATTATTTTAAACAATTATCTAATTGCATAGTATACATAGATGATATATTATTATATACAAAAACCAAAGAAGAACATTTAAAATTATTGGAACAGTTTACAGATATAATAGAAAAATCGGGAATAAGTCTAAGCGAAAAGAAAGCTAAAATTATGAAAAATCAGATAGAATTTTTAGGAATACAAATAGATAAAAGCAGTGTAAGAATGCAACAACATATAGTACAAAAAATAATAAATTTGAAAGAAGAATTAGATACAAAAAAGAAATTACAATCATTTTTAGGATTAGTAAACCAAGTAAGAGAATATATTCCAAAATTAGCAGAAACTTTAAAACCACTACAGAAAAAATTAAAAAAGGATATAGAATATAACTATAATGAAGAAGATAAAAAACAAGTCCAAAAAATAAAATTACTTTGTAGAGAACTACCAAAATTACAATTTCTAGATGAAAATAGAAAATTTATACATATAGTAGAAGCAGATGCTAGTGAAAATAGTTATGGAGGAGTACTTAAATATCGATATGAAGCAGAAAAAATAGAACACCATTGTAGATACTACTCAGGTACATTCAACGAGACAGAAATAAAATGGGAAATAAATAGGAAAGAATTATGTTCATTATATAAATGTTTGATAGCGTTTGAACCATTTATTGTATATAACAAATTTATTGTATGAACAGATAATACACAGGCACGCTGGTGGTTAACAAAGAAAATACAAAACTCAGTTACAACAAAAGAGATTCGGAGACTAGTTTTGAATATATTAAATTTCACATTTATAATTGAAGTAATTAGTACTAACAAAAATTTTATTGCAGATTACATATCAAGACAAAGCTACACAGATTGAAATTATAGAAAAAGATACTCTAGAAAAAATACTCAACACCCTAACTACGCTTTCAATAAAAGTGGATAGTATGGGTAATGAGATAGAAAAGCTAAAGACTAATAAAGATAAACTGAAGTCTATAGCTACAAATCAACTAACTCAGCCGTGTCCAGAGCTATGTCTATCGGAAGACATTAAAGTTCCAGAGCTAGAAGGAGACGTTGGGGCACTCCATAAAACCCATAACATTTATCAATCTACTTCTGCAGGTACAAGCAAAGGAGTTAGTCGACCAAGATACCAAAACATGAACATGAATAAAATATTTGAAAAACCATTTACACCAAAAACACAAAAAGACCATTTATTCATACCCCCACAAATTACCACATACCGAGATAGCCTAAACCAAGATAAAAAAAGTTTATAATTATACAGCCTAGAAATACATAGAAAATATCTATAGAGTACAAACTTTTCTAAACCATAACCCCAGATCTACAAATATCAAAGAACCAAAGACCAACTATATAACCCAAAAATTACAAGGATATAACAAACTAATTGCACTACCCAAAACTAACCCAAGCCTAGTAAAAACGTTTTTTGACTACGGACTATTAAACACCATATACACCCAGGACGGAGAAGAATTAACAGCTATGGAAGAATTACACAAGATATTCACCACCTACAAAAGGATAACGAAAGGCAATCTATTTTATATAAAGTGTTATACTACACCGACAGAGATACTATACGATGAAATAAAACCAGTTATACAAGTTGTAAAAATAGGACTAACCAGAGATATGATCATACCAGAAGATATTACTCAGCAACCGGAGATACACAGAATTAAGATACCCGATTTCTACGTAAATAAATGACTTATTGGACTTGCTACGATTATACAAGAACTAGCAAATAATTATACTAATGGAAACCCAATATGGAGATATTATTCGAGAGATCATCAAATGAGTTACTCAAATTCAAAAGAGCTACGACAAAAAGATATGGAAGATGTCAGACAATGGATAATGCCACTACTTAACCCAGAAAAATAATCTAGCGCAAGAGCAATTAAAAAAGGATTTATTTTAGATGGACTACTGACAAGATATTGTAAAATAATTGGACACAAATACCCAGATCACCAATGTTCAAGATGTAACGGAGAAGATAACATTATTCCAGAAGTACATCTAGAATAAAAATCAAGAAGACAAGATACCAGCTGGAAGATAAGATAAGAAACAATAATGGAGATATAACAGATACGACAACATCAACGGAAGACAAGATATTAAACCATTTATTGTATAGGTTTTTAGTCTTTACGTAAATTTGATAAGATTGTAAGTTAGCATTTATATAAAGCATTTATGTAGATTTGGACTTTTCTTAGCCTTTAAAGACTATGTATAGGCTTTTTTAGGGTAGGTAGCTTTTTAGACCTTATAGCCTTTTTGACTTTTTAGTTTTTTAGCATTTAGTTAGCATTTAAAAAACGTGTAAAGGATTATAAAGTTCTTTTTCTCTATAAATGAAGGAAACTGAAGGCATTGCAAAGCAAGCCTTCATGCTTTGAAGCAAATATTCTCTCCATTCCACAACAAATATTTTACTCAGTTAATTAAAAAATAGACATACTTCAATGGAAAAAGCTATGGAGGAACAAACTTCAGAAATATCAAAACTACCCGAACAGGTATATTTATTTATGATTATGAATAGCTAAATTCATAATTCCCAACAATCATAATATGATAAAATAAATTCATATTAGTTACTTTATAGTAGAATTATTCGAATAATAATATGTTAAGAAGTTTATTAGCAAAGTAGAAACGGAGAAAAATCCCTAAGAACTATGTCATCTTAAAGGTGAAACCAATAAGGCAAGAAGCCATGGCGGGGAGTAAACAGAGTAGAGGCGTTGTTTAAGGGAAAAAGTATCCAAATTACTATGCTAATAGTGACCGAAGAATATGTTATTTAAGAATAATCTAGTATATAGTAATCTAAGATGACCATATTTTGTTATGTACATGGTTGAAGGGAATATTTTGAAGAAAGCAATTTTATGAAAATGAATGATAATTTATCTGATGTGATGGTAGATAAATTTAAAATACTTATTTTGTATGCACTTAGAGATATAAAAGTAGTAGATTTAAGAAAAATCATATTAGAAAAAGATATGAAAAACATACAGTTACTAGAAAAACATACAGTTACTAGAAAAACAGATGAAAATAAATATGGACAAATACATGGAAAATAAAGATATAAAATATATAGAATTTCTTAATAAAAATATGCAAGAACTACTAAGGCTAAAACAATCAACTATAAAATATTATAATAAAATCAATTTTAAAAAATAGATCATCTAGACTATCTTAAAGTTTTAATCTTATATATACTTAAAGGTATAGAAATTATAGATATTAAGAAAATAATATTAGAAAAAGTAATAGACTATGAAATTGAAACCATAAATTGGCTAGAACAGTTATACGAAGAAATTTACCCAGAAGGATATTATTCAGATTAAAGGATGTTAGAATATATTAGAAAAACTAGAGAAAATCAAGATAATCTAAATAATGAAATTAATTATAGAAACCGAATTAGAAAAATAATGGAAAATCTAAAAGAAAAAGTAATATGGATAGAAGAAACCTTAGAAAAAAGTACATGTGATAGTTTATATAATTTAAAAAACTCACTACGAGAAGAACAACACAAGATAATAAATAACATAGAAAATCTAGAATTAGATATACATTACAGTACAGTTAGGATAAATTATTATACAAAAATTTGTAACTCTGCAGTTACTACAGGATAAAATAATAAACCTAACAAATTAATGAATACATCTTACGAAAAGAATAAATCATTAAAAAATATTGAAACAAAATTTAAGAAATATCCACGCACAAAGAAAAATAGATTCATTAGATATACAATAAATCTATTTCATATGTTAGTTATCCACACCCCCTACAATTTCTTATATCTTCTTCCTAGATTAGAAAATACTATTTTTATTTTTAATCCTTCGTGATTTTCATATATTTTTTCATCTATTATAAATTCTTCTTTGTTAATTTTATTGTAAATAGTTCATGTTAATATATATATTCTAAACTATCTATCTGTGATTCTAATTTTGATATTTCATCTTTTTGTGTATTTATTGAGTTTATATAAGGATTTTTCATACCACTACTTAAGTTCCTGCTTAAGTTTATATAAGGATTTTTTCAATTTGCATACTTTATCCTCTTGTCTTGGGACCAAAAAACCCTCAAGTTGAGTCATATAGATATTTTTCTTTAAATCACCATTTAAAAATGCAGTTTTGACATCCATTTGGGATACCACTAAACTATGAATAACGTTAAAGAAATAACAGTCCTAATGGTTGCTATTTTAATCACAAGAGAATATGTATGAGAATAATCAACACCTTTCTTTTAGTTAAAGCCTCTAATCACAGGTCTAACCTTATATTTATCAATTGTGCAGTTAGGCCTTAATTTTTTCTTAAATATTGATTTTCTACTTATGGGTTACAACCTTTAGTCAAATTATACAAGTCCTAAGTATGATTAGAGACTATAGAGGCTAACTCACTTTTAATGGCCTTTTTCCAAAATATTGCATCAATTAAACTCATTACTTCATCATATGTTCTAGGGTCTTCTTCTGTTAAGTAGATAGACACTAATTCATTGTCTAAATCATCGATATCAAAATTCTCAGTCAAAAAGGTGGTGATAAAATCAGGACAAAAACTAGTCTCAGTTCTACATCTTTTACTCCTTCTAAGTTCATTTGATATAACATCAGATACAGACATAAAATGAGAGTTAGCGGACATAAATATAGAAGTATTATTTTGCATAGCACTAGACCCATCACTTTTTAAATAAAAACATGCTAAATTTTTTTTACATATTAATCGATAAGGACAATGTGAAAAGTCTTAGAACCTATATTTATCAATTTAAAATCAGGTAGACCAACCGTAAACAGACACCCCCACACTTTTAAAAAGTTTAAGTTAGGAGAATTTTTTTTCCACAACTCATATGAGGTCTTATCTAACTTTTTATGAGGACCTCTATTAAGAATATAACATGCAGACATGGTATCTTCCCCCCCCCCCCATATAGGCAGGTAGACTCGAGCTTAAAAGTATTAAATTCATTATGTTCTTAAAGGTTATCTTCTTTTATTCGGCTACACCATTTTGCTGATGAGTATAAAAAGCACTAATCTCATGGATAATATCATTTTTATCACAAAAATCTTCTAGAATTTTAGTACTATATTCACCACCGCTATCATACCTAAATTTCTTTATTTTTCTATCTAATTGATTTTCTACTTCTTGTTTGATATTTATAAACATGCTTTTAGCCTTATCTTTAGACTTAAGGAGATATACCTTAGTGTACCTAATAGTGTTCTTGAAATCTGTTGAGCCTGAATGTACTAGTTTAAGCAATTCAATCTTTCTAATAACAACATATTTAAAAAATTTCTTGACATTCTTTGCTTCTAAACACACATGATATATAGAAATATTGTCAATATCTACTATAGGAATTAATTTCATTTTTGTAAGTTTTTTAATAGAAGCAATATTAACATGATATAGTCTACCATGCTCCAAATTAATAGACTCGATAATATAAAAAAAATTAGAAATACTTGTATTGTTGACATCTCTTGAGCACTGTTCAGTATAAATAAACCCCCACTAAGGTATTCTTTCCCCAAAAAGTCTTTTCCACGAGACATAATTATTTTATCAGCTTAAAAAATAAGTTTAAGACCTACTTTATTAAAAAGTCCTCCAAAAACTAAATTTATATGGAGGAAAATATTATATAGAATATTGTTCAATAATAATATTTTACCAGAGTTAATTTAAGAGAATTCTCCTCTGTCCATAACTCCAGCAGTAGTGGATTTACCCATATAGGTACACTCGCCATCAGTGGACTCAACAATGTCATGGAACAACTCTACATTTGCACTGAAATGCCTTGACTCCACTGAGTCCAACACCCAGTCAATCTTGTTAGCCACCAGGTTTACCTCGACGACTACTATAGCGGTAACTTCACCATACTCAACAAGATGAACTTGGACATAATTTTGCCCTCCCTATTTTGAGTTTTGCAATCTACCCCATATTTGTTTAGCAGATCTGTAAGTAACAAATAAATCAAATAAAGTATTAGTCATATGATTCAATAAATGTCCTTTAGCATTTTTGCTATCCTTTTTAAACTTCTTTTAGCAGATTCATCAACAATCATAATAGTGGCTGAAATAGTAGTAATGTTAGAACCATGATTAAGCAAAATATAATCAACTTCTAACTATTCTAAGAAAATATAAAGTTTTTAAAACCAATGTTTAAAATTATTTCCATCCAATGACTCAAGTTTTGACAAATCAAAAAAAAATTTATTCAAAAAAATTGTCATTTATCAATATTGTAGGTAATAAAATCTCTTCAAAATTGTTATAAAAAACTACAATATTGATATAAAATTGGAATTAATAGCGGTAAAAGAATGCTTACAAATACTGTGTTGTGGTAAGACACTGTCCTGAAACCAATTTCAGCCCGACTCTGATGAAAATCCTTCTCACAAGTTGCTCCCCAAGGTTCTACAACTACTTTCAAACACATGCACTCGTGTCTAGAAGTTTGGAGGTTGCTAAAAATTATTTCTCAAAAATCGAGAACTTAGGAAGAAATAAGGGAGATATTTTTCTTTCAATTTGTTGGTATGTTTTGTTCTCCAAAGATATATAATTATATCAGGATGCCAAAAGCTATTTGTAAGATGAGAATTAATTTATTAATGTACCATTAAACCAAAGTACTACTAAACCAAGTGTTACAAACTTTTATTTTTCATTTGAAATGGATATGTAGGTTCATCTTCTTTGTAACGTATTTTTTTTATTGCATTACACAAAAAGCTTTAAGGTAGAATTAACTCCATATTTCACTCCAATAGCACGTGAGACAAGGAAAAATAATTATTTTTTATTTTGTTTCAATATTTATGCATTAAAGTACCTTTTATTTTCTTTATTTTATTTTACTTTTTAAATTTTTTTCTTTTTCCCTTATCGTCTTCACTAAGTAGACTCAATTTCCTCACCAGATTGATATCACTTTCCCCTTTAGTTTCTTATCTTCTTTTTCCTTTATTTCTTGAATATCTTTTTTATGTAAATCTGTTTGATTCATCATTATTCTATGTCTCTTTTTTTAATTTTATTATGGAGTGTGGTAATGGGGTTAAGTCATTGAAGAGGAAATAACGATTGAAGTGATTTTGATTTGCAGATTGTGTTTTGGTGATGATTTTAACGCTCTGATTTTAATATGATGATAGTTTTGTGGTAGTTTGGAGATAGGTATGATGGATATGGTGGGATTTTGGAGATAGATGCGGTGGATGTAGCGGTATGAAAGTTACATTGATAGTGATAACCAGAGGATAGTTGATGGTGTGAGGAGAAAATTAATGTTACAAGCTTGATAAAATTGAAAATTGTAAGGGAGAGAAAAAGTAAAGGAACAAAGAAAAATATAAAAAAAAGTTAATGAAAATATTGACTACAAAATTTAAATATAAAATAAAAAATTAAATACATTTAAATACGTGGTAAGTTATGATTGGTGTGTGCATTACAATTATTATTAATAGTTGGAGTTGATTGAAAAGGGGGAGGGGGTATTTATTTGGGGTGTAACTAGTTTTTGTGGGATAATAAGACCCTCACAAAACTTTAAGTGTCAATATATACATTTGGTCCAACTTTAGGGGGCACTTTACACATTTCTTTTATACATGTCAATGACCTTTTTTACTAAATAATAACTCTTTTTTTGTTATTTTTTTAGGTTAGGGGGCATGAATAATGACCTGATTTGTAAAAACTTTTTTTCATGTGTATTGGCCATATTGCTATCTGTCATAGTTACTATAATGTTAACTTTAGGGTGTGAGAATAGTTGATACGATTTTTGATGTGATGGGCAGTGATTTTGATGAGTTTGTGATTTTAAAGGTTTAAAAAGTAATATAGTTAACTTCTATCAACATTTGATAGTTTCATTATGTTTGAAAATGTCAAATTGAGTTAGTAGCATAGTTGGTTCGGGTTTAAAATTTTAATTTTATATTTTGACCCTTCATTTGGAAAAATAGTGAAAGAAGGTCCCAGGGGTTAATTTGTTGAAATAACTTTTTATTAAAAATCTCCCACCCCCATGAGTCCGCAACAACAAAATTAGCCTAGTAACATATATGGTTTGTCTCTATAGGGTCCTGATCAAATCTCAAAGATTTGTTTGGAGCTTGGTAGGATTGCACCAAAATTAGTATTTGATGATATCTAGTGCAGCTGGTCAAGCAACCAAGGACTCCTTAAGAGGCAGTTGCTTTAGCAGCCCAAGACTGCTTAAGCGGTAGGTACTTTAGCGGATATGTATCACTTAAGAGGTAGCCACTTTAGTTGTCTGGTACTTCTTTAGTAGCCACTTATCTTCTTAAGTGGAAATCACTATGTATAACTTGTTTTTCTCAATTTGTTCACCATTTTTAGACCTCTAAGATTTGGAAAAGATGATTTTTGAGGGTTTCCTCTTTGGTCTTTGTGTGGGTAACCTCTACAATCATACCCCATTATTTTTCATTGAATACATCTTCAAAAATACCTTTTAACCATGATTCTAATATAGAATTTTGAGGTCTTTATCAGTAAAGCTTAAAATAGTTTTTCTTCAAATTAGGCCTCATTTTAATCCATTTTTGTATGGGTTTTCAATTGTAGAATCCTATAACATTGGAAAATATATTTTTAAAATAAAATTTCAAGTTTGCATTTTTTTATTTTTGAACTCATTTTTTGATCTTATTTTGGATCCGACCTAAATATGGGCTATAGGTATCTTTGGCTTTCTTTTAACATGTAGATGCTATATTTGAATGTTTAATTAATTTTAAGGTCGGTCGTAAGAGTAACGTTCCATTTGATGCACTTTAGGTTGAGATTTCATCATTTTGAGGTATGTTATGGCTTAAATTCTTTCAGATTGAGTTAGATAATTGATATATCAGTAAAGCATGCTATAAGTTGGGGAAAATAACTATGGGGTTTATAATTTGAGGTTATTATTACTATTGTGTGCCTGTGTGGGAAGTTATACTTTTTTATTGTCGACATGAGATATTTGATATGGCGTGTTGCCCATATGGGGACTTTATTTGACATTATTAACCTTATCTGTTTATTTGAATGAATTTAGACTAGATATAATGCCCGTACAGGGGCTTGAAATGTTATGTTATTTCTTTTTGAGTTTTGGTTAACTTTATATTGATAGAAATGTATGAGTTAGGGGTTATTATAATCTAAATGATGTCTTAGATACATGTTTATTCTGATGGTGCCTAATTTGAATAGATAATCATGAATTGTTGACATATTGAGTTGATTTTTGGGTTCACTTATATACATGTTGGATAGATTCAATATTTTCATATTGAATTGATTGTGAGCATTACATCCTCATTTCATACATTTACATTCATGTGATACTGGTACTATTATAGAATACTATTTTTAAAAGAAAATGAGATATTTTATAAAACCCCTCTCTGCTATTATTTTACTTGTATTGATCTGACTTCTTTCTAAAAGTCTCGCTTGGGTTATGTTATTATTGATTTTGGTTTTTCTTTTATCACGTTGGCTTATTTATCCAGGTTGAGTCGTGATAAGTCCTATCATGACCTATTTTTGGATTGTGACAACATGAAAAGGCATATTCAATGGCTCTGATTATTAAGAAAAATACTAGTCAATCGGTCAAGCTGAGGAAAATTGTAGGGGACATTGCACAAGTGTCAATTAATGCTACCGGTTTGATTAGTGACCATCCTAGTCGTCTTGTAAATTTTACTGGTCTTTTTATTTTTTCTCTCTTCGTAGTTTGTATACGTAAATTATGACTCATGGGGATGTGCAGTACCAATTTTTGAGATGTACAAAAGTGATTTAAGTCATTAATTGGGTTATTGGGGTTAAGAAAGTTCATTTTAATCATAGTAATTTTTTTGGTCAAGGTGACCTCGAGTTAGCATTTTAATATTCTTTATAAGTTCAAATTTTACCTTCTCAATTAATTTACATATTTAATTTATCTCAAATTGGTTGCAAATAAATTTTGTTGATGTATTAAAAGTTTTGGGTACTTTAGATAATTAGTAGTTTAGTGGATCAAACCCTGATTTTATTTTAGTTATTGATGCACCCAAGCACACACACACAAGAGTACGTGGTCCCACCAAGAAGTAAAGTGGCCTTTTACATGCCAAGTATCTATCAAGTCTCAACAACTATTCAATTTAAGTTTAACTATTGTGATTTCGATGCTGTGAAAGTAACTAAGAGATTTGGAAGTTGAAAATAAAGTAAACTTAGCAATACGGTAAATCAAAGGTCTTGGACAATCAATGGGGAGAAATCCAGAATTAAGGATCTACGAACAATTATACTATGCTATTGAACATTTGAACCTCATGAGTTATCTTACTTATCTTGGTTGTTGCTTCATGGGGTTGACATTATCATTATGGTCTTTCGAGCCTATAATCACCTATCAAAATTAGACCCACAACTTCATCGTTGAGTGGGGAGGTGAGAAATAAACTAAATTCTTTAATATTTAATCCCATAAATGAACCAATTAGGTAAAGTAGATATATTTCTATCCTAATTGCAAATTATAACTTCATTTTGTAGAAGATTACAATCCTATTCTATTTACCCTACGTTCTATCCCCTTGTTCCTCTTTTCATGCTCACAAGATGACAATAGATGTATTGTAAGGGTTGATAATAATTGAAATAGTGATAAAAAGGATAACTAAATATCCTAATATTATAAATAATAAAAAACAACTCAATTTATAACAAGAGTAGTCATCTTCTTGGCCTTAACCCCGGAAAAAGGTGTTTAGCCGCTCATGGACATAAACGTAATCAAAATGATATAGTACATGTTAGAATTCATAAAAAAAACTAAATTAATTGAATAAAAACCCTAATTGAAGTTTTATCCATCCTACCTCAAAGTTTCAAGGTCATTCAAAGTGTCTAACATAATGTTTAACGGTCCTATTTATAGGAAGACACAAGTTGTCGATTTTGACATAGCAGCGTGCCACACCTATATCGGGGTGAGTAGGGTCCATGGAAATAGATTATTGCATTGATATACTTTAATTAATTTCATAGGATGACCCCAAGTCCGTGTCATGGCCCTAAAATGGTGTCTAAGGTTGTGGCACGCCAATAACTCCAAAACATCCGATTTTGGTCAAAACTTATTTCATGTGTTTGTCCTTCCTTTACAAGCCTTGTGGTGTTATTTACACTTGTTTTCAATCCTTTTTATATCCATATATCATAATATCAACCAAAAAGCATACTATAGCATCAAAATCCACGTATTACAGCTCAAAATGACATATAATTCAAGACGATGAACTAAAATCTAAAGCTAAGAATGCTAGTTTTGTCCTTTTGATCTTTGACTTATTGTTTTGTCTCTTGTCCTATTTAAATTGAATATTAAAAACTATAATCATGTTATTACACTCATAATTACAAAATAATACCCTTAGGAACTCATTACACATACTATAATCCATCGAGATGAACTAGAACAACACATAACTCAAGCTTGTAACACTAATTTTCACGTCTAAACTCTAAGTGACCAAATTGATTCCAAACTTGTTTGAAACACACCTTAAACATTGTAATCAATTATTTTAACACTTATATGCTCAATCAATAAAATATATACTCATTAATCATATGAATAGTCCCCCAAAATAGGTAAATAATCCCGGATAGCAACATTGAGGTGCATAAATCCACCTCAGATCATCACCCCACACTTAAAGCCTTGTTTGTCCTCAAACAACTCTATATACCAAGAATCATAATCAGAAGAGACTCCATACTTATACAAGCAGGACACTCATGATAGTACTACAATGACTACACATAATGCATGTACATACACTGAGCATGTTATACACAATAGAAAGCTAAAAAACACGACTCTAAAATATCCTTGCCTCAAGAATGGACTCACCAAGTTGGAAAAATCTTACATATTTCTCAATCATGGACATCATACAAATAACCCAACTATTATCAAACATAGGTCCTTACCACAAGAGATTTAACCATGCTCACTCATATGATGTTGTTTATCACACAATGGGCACAAGAATCAAATTACGCACGCTCTCATAAAAAATCACAAGTTACACAAGATAAACCATAGCCTTTCCCTTAGTGTAGTGCTCCGCTAATATCCAAATATTAAGGATCAATATCAAGTAGGTCTTTAAGGATTGTAGTGTAGGCTAAAGGATGGGTACGAACTATTCTAACCAGTAATATTCACTATCTCCCTAAGAGCTTTAATACATCACGTGAACATTAAGATCTATCTATTAACAACCAATTTCCACCACTTCTATCTACTCATGTCTTTAGTTTTGCCCATCTAATTAAGCTAACTCATATACAATATGGTGGGATTGTTATTTATGCACACATTATTCAATTTTGAACAATCTTCATTCTTTTCATTGCATAACTCCCAACCCCAACAAATATCAATTTTCAAAACCAATAGCTATTTATTTGGGGGTTTCACTTTCACCTTTTCCCTACTTGAATTTTGAACTCCTTAACTCAATTTATTTTTAACTAAAGAGCTAGGAGATTTAGATCAAATTGAGGTCAATTAAAGAATAGGATTATACTACATGTGAGGATACCAAAGAAAATAAGCTAAAGGCTCAATGAGGATCACTAGGATTTTCACAAGGGTAGGTCATAAGAGGGTATGAAACATGACTATCAAAGAAATGCCTATATCATCTCCTAAACCCATATTCTTTATTTTGCTTTACACTAATACCAGTTGAGTTCTAGATGTTAAATGCAACAAGGAATATACAACAAATTTACACCCACATGGCACATGCTCAACTCAAGTGGAATCATTAGAGACGCTTAACCAAACAATTACATCAATTCAGAATTAAGCCAGCAAATATAAGAGTCATAAACTAAAGACTTGGAGTATCAAAAGTAGTAATTCACACAACCCACATGCTTTTTACAAACAACACCACTTGCATCATGTAATCATCCATAGAACCAACAAGAACATCTCATTTTTCTTACATAAAAAATTTAAATTTAATCCTAAAAATAAAAAGGATATTAGGTTCAGGGGGAACCCCCATGGAAAAGAACCAAAATGAACAACCACGAGGGTGGGTCAAGTGTGCACCTACAATACTGACCCAAACAACTAAAAACAAAAAATATAAAATCTTTTGTATTTTTTTAAATTTAACCAAAAAATAGAAAAACAACCAAGACTCAAGACCCTACACCATCACTTCACCAAAAACCATGGGAACCTCCCCACTCCACGCTTAAAAAGCTAGTTTATCCCTAAAATATACTCAAAAGTAGAGATAGAAATACTCCCTAAAGCCTCTAGGTCTAGCTAGTAGCATCTTTTATTATTAGTGAGGTTGGGTGGACCCCACACTTAGTCTTTTCCATGCTTTTTAGCTCAGGTTTTTGGTACTCAGACTTTCCTTCAACCCGAGACTCAATAAAAACAAAAACTATGTGAAGTAAAAACCAAAATATTGAAAATAAAACCTACTTTAAATTGGGTTGCCTCCCAAGTAGAGCCTAATTTAGTGTCGCGGCACAACCCACGTCAAATTTTTCCTCACCTTGAGGATACGAATTTCACTCCTAACCTCACAACTATATTTTTGCTTCCCTCATAGAGAGGTGGTACAAAGATGAAGCAAGTGAGTAATGGATGGTACATAATAAACCACTCAGCCTTGAAGTGAGGCATATTTTTGTGTTGTTTGTCTGGTGAAAATTTAAGAATATTGGATTCTTGTTCCTCATTTTCACACTCTTCCACCATTTTAGATGACTCTAAAGACATGTCATCATCTAAACATAGTGTAGAAAAGTTCTTTCAATGAGAACCAACCAATCCCACATCAAAATTTACACCATCCATAAAACACTCATTCTTATTCACCTTCTCAATGTCAATTTCAATAAAAAAAATGATAGCTGAATGGCTAAAATTCTTATGTCTGCTCCACAGATTGGCTAGTATCCACTCATCTAGTAAAGGTCCCGACCACTTTATTCCTTGAAAATTTAGATAATAGCCCTCTCAGTGGGGTCCTCCACAAAATAACAAGAATCATCATCACTCACAAACCATCTATACTAGGCTGACATATCACGAACTATGACATAAAAGTGAAATAAAATAAAAATAAAAAAATATTAAACTATGTACAACTCAATATAGCTAAACTAAAAATAAGATAGTTGCCTATTTATAAGTCCCTGGCAACGGCTCACAAAGCTTGTTACGCCAAGTTCACAAACTAGTGTATGTGGTACCACCAAGTAGTAAAGTGATCTTTTAAAAGCCAACTATCAGTCCGACAGAGACTAGTGTTAGTAATTATTCAATTAAATTTTAAATATTACAATTTTATTTGTACTAAGGTAACCAAGAGAGTTGGAAGTTGAGAATAAAGTAAACTTAACAATACAGTAAATTAAAGGTCTTGGACAATCAATCGGGAGAAATGCAGTGTTAAGGATCTGCGAACCATCAAACTATGCTATTGAACTTTATTAGTTATGTTAATTATCATAGTGGTCGATTCATGGAGTTGGTATTATGATTATGGTTTTTTGAGACTCTAATCACCTATCTAACTTAGACCCACAACAACATCATTGAGCGGGGATATGAGACTAAGTTAAATGCATTCATATTTCATCCACCAAGTAAAAGAATATGGCACATAGGTATATTTATATCCTAAATGAAAATTATAACTTCTTTTCATAGATGATTACAATCTTATTCTATTTACCCCACGTTCTATTATTTTTTTCCTTCTTTCAGGCTCACAAAATGACAATAGATGTATTTAAGGGCCGAGAATCCTTAAAATAGTTATAAAAGGATAAATAAATAACTAAATTTGATATGAAATCAAAATCAAGTCAATTCATAACAAGATTAATCATGTTCTTGGCCTTAACCCCGAAAAAGAGTGTTTAGCCGCTCATTGACATAAACATAATTGCAATGATAAAATACATGTTAAAAACCCTAAGAAAATCAAATTAATGGAATTAAACCCTAATTGAAGTGTTGTATGGACTCCATCAAAGTTTCAAGGTTTTTCAAGGTGTCTAACATAATGTTTAAGGGTCCTATTTATAAAAGGACACAAGTTGTCGATTTTGACATAGTGGCAATCCACACCCATATCGCGGTGAATAAGGTATGTGGAATGACATTATAGCGGTTATATACTGTAATTTACTTTCTATTATCCCCCCAAGGCCGTGTTATGGTCCTAAAGTGGTGCCTAAGTTCCGTGGCATGCCAATGACTCCAAAACATCCATTTGTGGTCAAATCTTATTCCATGTGTTTTTCCATCCTTTCCAACACTTGTGGTGTTGTTTTCACTTTATTTAAAGCTTTTATATCATCCATATATCATCATTGGCAACTAATAAAGAATATTATAGCACAAAAATCATGTTTTTAGATCTCTAAATGACATAAAATTCAAGACGGTGAACTAGAATCTTAAGCTAAGAATACTAGTTTTGTCCTTTTGATCTTTAACTTATTGTTTTGTCTCTTGTCCTATTTAAATTGAACATAAAAAAACTGTATTCATGTTATTAAACGTATAATTACACAATAATACCCTTAGAAACTCATTACACACACTATAATCCATTGAGATGAACTAGAACAACACATAGCTCAAACTTGTAACACTAGTTTTCCTGTCTAAACTCTAAGTGACCAAATTGATTCCAAAATTTTTTCAAACACACCTTAAATATTTTGATAAAGTATTTTAATAGTTATATGTTCAATTATACAAATATTTAATCATTAAGAACAAGATAAGTCCTCAAAACAAGACTAACTAAGCCCGGATATCAACACTGAGGTGCATAAATCCACCTCACATAAGTTATGTGGTCAGTAAAAGAATGAATTTATGTAGGTAGGATTTACCAAAAATAATTATAACATCATCAGATATTTGAAAAAAAAGGAGGTGCACAAAAATTACAATTTTCCATAGCAGCTTTGAGGGGTATATACCTATGATGGTTTCAAGGCAACCAAGTGTTTAGGGTGAGAACTAGAAAATTCTTTGATCATTACTATAAGATATATATTCTTGGCATAATTTAATAATATTTAATGCGTATGTAATCTTAGTGGGGGAAAAGGAATGATGGCTCATTTTTGTGTAATGATGACTTCAATTTTTGGTCTTAAGAAAGGGAAAAATGGTGAATGATGTGTAAAAAAATCAAAAAAATGTTAGTGAGAGTGAATGGCATACATATATAGGCCATGCATGTATATTATTAGATTTGAGTGTGAAATTAAGGATTTAATTTCTTAGAATATAATTAAATTAATGATTATATTACTATACAATAATAACAATTACAATGGAGTGGAGATTAATGACTAATGGTGTCAGCATAATTTTTGTAGAAGAAATACTAGTTCATGGGTTGCTTTAGAATCTAAGATTTTAACGTGATTTTCTTTTATCATTTTTTTACTATAATTTTGATATAACTTAGGTTTTAGGTCTAGGATCTTAAGAATCAAACTCTGTAGTATTGGTCGGGAGTACAAACTCTAGCTCATGAAGCACTTAGAAGATTATATGAGCTAAGATGTTCACCCGAAAACCCAGAATCACCAAATTTGATAATGGATCCACACTCTTCTACAGTCACCCTATAGGTTCAGCCTTTTTAGCTCCATCTAATACGCAACATAGAATTCATGTACCAAAGCTGCAGTGTACTGCCATGGTGTTATAGTCATCCGCTCAAACTTGTATTGTTTGAACCAGGTGTCAAATGAAAGCATTCTAGACATACCTGTGGCAGTCAGCCTCCTCCCTAGGTAAATGCCCCACTTTGGTTTTCTAGTGGTAGGGTTGATGATGATATCTTTGTCATAGATGGCCTGCATTCGAATGTACCCCCATCATTCAATGATTGGCACCAGAGTAGCCTCAATGGAAAGTGGAGTGGGAGTTACTTATGGCAGTGGTATTTTCTTGACTAAACTGCCACTTTCCTTACTGGTATCTTCTCTAGATGCATACCCATCTTTATTATCATTCTCATTCTCATCGTCACCCCCATTTTCATCTTTTCCTTCCTTGGAGCTTGATTCTTTCTCACTAGCATCCTCACTATTTTTTTCTCTATCACCGTCATCATCATTGTACTCATCGAAGGATATTGGTAAATGGGGTGGTGAGTTGCTAAGATTCTTCATTCTTGGTGTAGACCTAGGGGATGTGTCCTCTACCACAGTTGCTTTTTCACCTCGGTGTCATTTTTCCCATGGCTCTACCTACCGCTTTATTAGATATTCCTCTATTGATATGCTTGATGACTTAGTATCCTCATCTAAGAGCTTACAATTTACTTTCGGAGCAGGCTTTTTTGGGGTATGTGTCTTTGATGGTTCGTTCTTTGATGAATCAAGTTTTGGATCCATTAGTACCTGTTGATCAAGACCCATTAGTGATTACGAAGAAAAGAAAGAATAATAATAAAATTTGTTGTTAGTGAAGCAGGTACTGGACACCCTAAGACTCAATGTACGAGTCGTACCTACTATTTACTAGTCGTAGTGAACCTCATAAGATGGAAGGATCTCTAATCAATATTAATTGGTCAGGCAATGAGTCCTCCTAACGAGTCGTAATGTTAGACTACGACTCATTACCAACAGTTATTAGCTGACCAGAAACATTTCTGATGCAATACCCTTTCCAGTCATTACAACTCATGACTATGAGTCTTATAGTGTGACTATGACTCATTAAGATGATGCTAACGTTAATAGTACCTACATTCTTCCAATCAACTGTATTACCGATGGTTACGAGTCACATAACAACTCATAAGCTGTCATTAAAAGTTGTTAAGAGTCTCGTAGACACTGTATCCTGCTTGATTAGAGTAGTTAGTTTCAATTTCAATCTCAACACAACAACACATATTTTATACAACATCAACCGTTCCTTATACATCCCTACAAATAAATATTTTCCCACATTAGATGGTTTACTCCCCTTTTCTCTTTATTTTACAATTTCTCCGAAATAGGGCTCATTTAATTATATGCACACATATATTGAACAAGAAATCCGAGAAACTATTGCATATTGAATCAAAACTTTAACATTTAAGATTATGACAATAGAACACTTACTAGTTTCTTGACTTGGATTCTTGTTGAACTTTACTTTAGCTAATTTAGAGCTCTAACTTGAGATTTGTTTTTATTAAGGGGCTTGGAGTAGTTGATGGGATGAATTTAGGGATTGGTTGAGTTGGGTCGCTTAAAGTAATAGAGGGAGTTTGAGAGTTCAAATGATTGGAATTCCAATCATTTGGTCTATTAGTTTATTTTATTTAATCACATGATTTTGATTAGGTCGACCTGCTAGACCTGCGATATCGGGCATGGCTATGAGTTGTCTTAACGACTCATAAAAAGTGACTATGGGTCGTAGTAACTGACCACAACTCATTCTAAGAGTCACAATGAGTCCAAAAACCAAATATCTAAGAATGGTCTGAGTTCCGTCACTCTACGACTCCTGACTACGAGCCATAAAGCTTTCTTATGACTCGTAAGGTGGGTCATATGGACTTGCACCAAAATTATTTTATGGTTTATTCCTATAATCTCCAACCCTAAAAACTGAGCACACTAGTTACCCTATAATCAAATAAGTACAAAACATAGGTTGTCTCCTATGAAGATCTTGATTTAACATTGCGGAACGACGTGGCTAGGTTGGATACTCAAATTTCACCAACCATCCCCATGCGTTGCCTCCTATGCAGTGGCTAATTTAAAGTCGTGGCATGACAAAATTTCCTTGGTTACTCAGACTTCACCAAGGCTTAAATAATCAACCACCTTTACTTCCTCAGTGTTACCCATATAGTGTTTAACCCTTTGCCCATTCTCTTTGAATGGGGCTTCACCATCACACTTCAATTCAATAGAACCATATAGGAACACCCTCACCACCATAAATAATCCATACAACCTAGACTTTAATTTTACTTAAAATAAGAAAAGTCTTGAATTATACAGCAACACCTAATCACTGATCTCAAATACTTTTTTCTCAATTTTTTGATCATGATGCAACTTCATCATCTTCTTTTATAGTGTAGAACTCTCTTAATTCTAGAGTCAAAATTCATCCAATTTATTCACATTGTTAATACTTATCTTTGCTATTTTATACCATACAAAATTCAACTTTTTCAATGACCATAGTGCCTTGTTCTTCTCAAGTTCGACAGACAAGTAGCATACCTTGCCAAACAAAACCTGATATGGGGAGGCATTTTATAAGCTGTCCAGTAGGACCATAACGCATCATCTAATTTTCACTAACAATTATTCCTATTGGAATTCAAAATCTTCACCAATATGAAATTAATCTCTCTATTGGAGACCTCAACTTGGCCACTTATCCAAGGGTGAAAAGGTGTTTCCACATTATGATTTACTCCATATTTCTCAAGTATACTTTTGAATGGATGATTATAGATATACAACCCACCATTACTAATTATTGCACGTGGAGTGTTGGATCGAGAAAAGATATACTTTTTCAGGAATGTAGTGACACTTCTACCTTTATTGCTAGGGAGCGCTACCGTTTCCATTCAATTGGACATATAGTCAACTGCAACCAAGATATACCTAATACCATAGAAGCTCACTAACGGCCCCATGAAGTCCATACCCAAAACATCAAATAGCTCCAGTTCTAAAATAGGGGTCATAGGGAGTTCGTAGTGCCTCAAAATATTACCTTAATGTTAACATTAGTTACAGGTGAGTACAAAGTAGTTAGCATACTTATATATCATAGGCCATTAATATCCATATTTAAGATTATGTGGGCTGTATGGGTTCCTCCATAGTGACCCCTAATAGGTAAAGCATGACATGCCTCAAGAATACTCATAATCTCCACCTCTGAGATGCATTTATGAATCATATCATCCGCACATATCCTAAATAAATAAGGCTCATCCCAAAAGAACTTCCTTACCTCATGCATAAATCTTTTTCTCTATTGAAAGGACAAGTCTTCTCGGACAAGATCACTTACCAAGTAATAGGCAAAATCAACAAGCCAGGGAATTAGATCTTGCGATGCTATCAAAATATGCTCTTCTAGAAAAGTATCATTGATTTCAAGCCCATCACTTACTTTCTTCATTTCTTCTTCCTCAAGTTTGGACAAGTAATATGCAACTTAACTTTCTGTGTCTTTTCGATCCTTCACCTCAAATCAAACTCCTGTATCAGGAGAACCCAACAAATAAATCTTGACTTTGCATCTTTCTTTGCCACTATGCATTTCACCACCACATGGTCTGTATGAATAATAACTTAGTCCTAATAAGGTATGAAAAAAACTTTTCAAAGGCAAAACCCACTGCTAGTAACTCTTACTCGGTAACAGTATAGATCTTTTGAGCAGGGTTTTATGCCTTACTAACATATTACATAGGGTGAAGTAACTTTTCTCATCTCTGGCCTAGAATAGTACTATAAAACCCCACAAATTTCTCTCATAGTCTGAATCTTAAAATATGTCAATTAAAGAATAAATCCGTCCTTTAAAAAATTGGGAAGTGTTTTCTCAAGTGAGAAGTATTTTGAACCATGTATAATTTCCTCAATATTAAATTTTTGTCATGTATAAAATTGAATAAGCGTACCGTCGATATCAAATTTGCCTAAATCCGACATTTAGACAAAGAGTTAGAGCCATTTTAGTGAGACAGTGTGCCACCTGGCACTTTAGTGCATTGCGGAGCCAGCCAAAATAGAAATCATCAAAATACTATGAGCCTCCACGATTGTGAATCATCACGCCAAGGCTTAATTTCAGAATTGTCAATTTCCAGTGCACCAACGCAATTACATCGCGTCGCTGTGCCTTTCCAGTTTGCAACCAAGGTAGCAACGCAATTTCTACCGCGTTGTGCCATCAAGCAGTTTCTTGATTGTCCAATTTCCAGTGAGCTGGTGCGATTATGGTTTATCGCGCCAGGATGTAAAATTGGAATTCTTCAGTTTAATTCCAAGGTCAAAAAGGGTCTTTTCTAAACCCCTATATATACTGCTTAACACGATATTTGGCCTCATTTCTCCCAAAATATCATTATTTTATCTCAATTATTTTCAAGAACAAGAGCTAGGATTTCTACAAAATCAAAACACTTCCTTCTTGTTTAAGGGAAATCAAGAATCTCTCCAAGGGCCTTCAAGAAAGAGTTTCTCTAAGGTATGCAGATGTTGATTCTTGGGTCCTTTTCATCCAAGAAGCTCAAGAACCCTTTTCTAAATTTCATGATTCATGTGAGTTGAAATTGATTTTTATGCTATTATTGAGTTGTAATTCATGTTTGTTTGCAAGGTTTTCAAGCTTTGACCCTAGTATGTGATATTCATGTGATGTTCATGATAAACCCTATTCAAGTTGCTTGTTAAGCGATGTGATCATGTCAATTAGGTGTAGAAATTATTGAATAAGCAAAGCATGCTCCCCATATGTTTGATAAAAACCTTATCTGAAGGAATTAGAGCCATTCTAGCATGTTGATTAGAAATCCCCCAATGGTGTGTAAGCCCATGTATGCCAAGTGTTTGTTGAAAAGACTTAGTGAATGAATTATGGAATGATAGCATGAAATTACCCAATTATATGCTCTTTGGTACATGTTAAGACTTTCATACATGCTAAGTGCTTGATGAATGAATTGTGGTATGATAGCATAAAATTCCCCAATTATGTACTCTTTGATACATGCTAAGAATTTAATACATACTAAGTGTTTGATGAATGAATTGTAACATGATAGCATGAAGTTCCCCAATTCTGTGTTCTTCGGTATATGCCAAGACTTAAATATGTATGAAGTGCTTGATGCAACGCCTTGTAGAATGTAGTATGATTCAATAGCATATCCCCCTATGTTATTACATATTTAGGATTCCTAAATGCTTGAAGTGATACCTTGGTGATTATGATGGTGAATGATTGTCCATGGTCTTGATTATTCAAGAATGGTTATGTTTTACTTTTATGTTATCGAGTCCTAATGGTATTTATACCCAAATATTTAGTTATTGTCTAGAGCCCGTATCAATTTTCAGGATAATTCTAGTCGAGCCATGATTCTCAGAACTCAGCAAGTTATAGAACTCTGTATTCTTAGATAGATATAGAACTTAAGATATCTCAGTAATATTTGTTATCACCGTAATCTCAGTATCATTAGTAATCTAGCCTTAGTCCTGTACCCAGCTCAGATCTAGTACTATTCAAGTGTTCAATTTTGACCTCTGTAGTAATCGAGTACACTATTAAGCTCAGTGTCATTCAGTCAAATAATGAGATTCAGTAATATTCCATCAAATACTGAACCAAGTGAATTTAGCTTAACTCAGTCAGATCATTCAAGAAACATGATCAGTATAAGATTTAGCTTAATTGGTGTTCTGTTAAGAATCAGTTTAGAGTCTTTCAGTTGGGAGTAGTAGATAGCACCGAGAGAGGGTAGGGATGGCGGCTCCTCGTCAGAGAGGAAAAGTCATAAGGAGCAATCCATGAACTCCAGAACTACATAGCCAGTGCAGGATGCAGGAGTCACACATCAGGAAAGGCTAGTCACATGTTAGATAGGCTTGACCAGAGAGGTCTTTACCCGTGGCACGGTATTGACACCCTTCTAGCTGGGGTTACAGGTTGGACCCCACTAGTTGAGATTCGAGGCATGTTGGTTAAGTGAGTACTTCCCACAGCTATAGTTTCCATATCAGTCTTCAGAAATCAGGACTGTCAGATACAGTCATCTATCTTAGTGAGGAACTCAGATAGTTCCATTGACTCATGGACCACCCGTCAGATAGGCTTGATCCCATATAATGTTATTCATTATTAGATCCCAAGATCACCCATCAGATAAGCTTGGTCTCAGTCTCATATTTAGTTGAGTTATCTCATTATTAGATCTAGAGATCACCCATCATAGAGGCTTGATCGTAGTCTCATAATCAGTTGAGTAATCTCATTATCAAATATCGAGATCACCCGTCATATAGGCTTGATCTCAGTCTCAGATTTAGTTGAGTATTCATGTTGTCAGATTCGGACATGATCTTTTCTTATCATTGATAGTAGATTCTGGAATCATCTGTTAAGAGATTTGATCAACAATGAAGTCAGTCGAGAGTATAAAGCTCAGAATTCAGACATTGATGTGAGTAAATTTAGTTAATCAGTTTTAGGACTTCGAGTCATGATGATTTCAGTTATGGTTCGTGCATTCATGCATGTGTTCTCATTCAGTACTCTCATGATTATTCAGTTAAGTAATTGTTCATGCATAAGCCCTTGCATTTAGTCTTACCTAATCTTATACTCGGTACGTTCCCGTACTGACGCATTTGTGCTATGGTGTTTTATTTGACACTATAGGTTCAGAGGCACGAGATCCTGAGTACCCTTAGCAATTCAGTCCCAGTTAGCAGCAGTAGACGTAGCAGTGAGTCCTCTTCATTTGAGGATAATCATTTTTGCATTTTTGTATTAGATTTTTTTTATTTTTAGTAGATGAAATTAGTTGGGGACATGTCCCATCAAATCCGTAGTTCAGACAGTTTAAAGGCTTTTCAAATAGATGTATCAGTATTCAGTTTTCAATTTTGAGTATTTTTAGATGTTTTGAACC
Source organism: Capsicum baccatum var. pendulum (assembly GCA_030864225.1). Taxonomy (NCBI): domain Eukaryota; kingdom Viridiplantae; phylum Streptophyta; class Magnoliopsida; order Solanales; family Solanaceae; genus Capsicum; species Capsicum baccatum. The sequence goes on from CM061556.1 coordinate 103,267,461, forward strand.
TTATGGCTAGTTTTCACATTTATTATCTATATTATGCAGCGTTCAGGTAAAGATATCAGTAGAGGGTTGGATTTTGTTCCTTCGGGATCAAGAGTACCATGTAACGACTAGGGAGTAGTCTCAGGTCGTTACAAGTACCTAAACCAACACCGCTTACATCATACTTGATCTCAAATAGCAGGGATCAGTCGGGGGACACTATAATAGGGGTTGAAACCAACCTCTCCTTCAAGCACTCAAAATCCTTCAGACATGCCTAATCAAAATCAAACTTCACGTATTTCTCAAGAAGTTTGCATAGACTGCTGAGAAATTCTTGATAAAATGCTTGTAAAGCCCTGCATAGACCAAAAATCTCTCAATACCGTTAACCGAGATTGGTGTTGAAAGCCTCTCAATTACTTTGAGTTTATCCTTATCCACCTCTATTCCCCTTTTTGAGATCTTGTGCCTAAGCATTATTCCTTCTTTCACCATGAAAGGGCACTTTTCCCAGTTTTGCACCAAATTGCATTCCTCATATATACAAAAAACATTGGTCAAATGGACCAAACAGTCATCAAAAGTATCACAAACCATAGAAAAGTCATTCAAAAATACCTCAATGGTGTCCTCAATCATATTAGAGAATATCGTTACCATGCATCTCTAGAAGGGACGGGAGCGTTGCACAACCCAAATCACATTCTCTTGAATGAAAAAGTCCCATAAGGTTAGGTAATGGTCATCTTAGATTAATCTTCAAGAGTAATAGTGATATAAGTGTAGCCTATATAACCATCAAGAAAACAATACCAGACCCTTCCTGTAAGCCTATCCTACATTTGGTCCATGATGGCCATTGGGAACTGGTCCTTCTGTTCCCATGTGTTTAGCTTCCTGTAGTCCATGCACACTCTTTAACCTATGACTCGTCTCATTGGAAAAATATTATTCTTCTCATTCGGCACAACAATAAATTTGCATTTCTTTGGGACAGATTGAATAGGACTGACCCACTTGCTATCTGCAATAAGGTAAACTACTCCAGCGTCCAACAAATTAATGATTTATTTCTTTACCACATCCTGCATAGGAGGATTTAGCTAGCATTGATGCTCAATACTACGGCTGTAGTTTGATTCCTGCTAGATCTTGTGAGTACAAATATCGGGCAAAATACCCACAATATCTTCAATGGTCCACCCTATAACTTTTTTGAACCTCTACAATACTGACGACAATGAATCTACCACAGTCTCAATCAGTTTAGATATAATAATTACTATTAAGGTATTATCGACCTCTAAAAATGCATAGTGCAAGTGTTAAGGGATCCATTCAACTCTAAAATTAGTCTCCTTAATAGATGGATGAGCAAGTGGATTCTTTCTAATTTTTAGATCGAGACCAAGATTTTTTAGAGCATAAGTGTAAGAACCTCTCCCATACAGAGTTCCCACCATCCCGTCATATTCCTCAATATCCATCACTTTCAAAATTCATAATCACTTCAGCTAATGCTTCAATACATAGCCTTTCCTCAATTAGAATAGTCACTGCATCAACCTCATCCTTAATGATGTCTATGACAGACACAACTCTCATATTATTCAATTGTCACATCAACTGACATATGTTGAAGCTCAACTATTCAACATTGAGGCTGAACCTCATCTTTCCCAACTCCATATAAACTAATGCCCTACCCGTAGCTAAGAAGGGCCTGCCCAAAATCATGGGGGTCTAGAAGTCCACCTCACAATAAGGTATCATGATGTCAAATGGAAAGATAAAAGATGCTACCTTCACCAACACATTATGAAGTATGTCGACCTGTTTTTTCATGATACGGTCTGTTATCCACAACCTCATAAATATTGGTTTGGGTGACACTAACCCTAACAGGTTAAACACAACCAGCAGCGTAAGATTAATGTTGGATCCAAGATCACATAAAGCCCAAGCAAAGTTGAAGGACCCAATGGTACATAGAATTATGAAGGCCTCAGGGTCCTTCTTCTTCTCTACCAACGATCTACAAACGATGACACTGTAGTGATGCATACTATTAGCCGGCTCATATCTCACTATCCATTTCCTAGTACCATATCTTTCATGAATTTTGCATAACCAGGCATATTCTCCATTGACTCTACAATTGGAATATTGACAAAAATCTCCTTCAATATCGATAGGAACTTCTAGTATCTACCTTAATCCTGATTCATTTTTAGTCTCTGAGGAAAAAGAGGGAGAGGTATATGAATAGTCTTTAAAATAGGTTCATGAACCTTAACCTTACCTTTATCCATTGTAGCCCTACACTCTACACCGAATGATTTTCCAGCTTCAACTTCAGTTGCTTCCTCAATATCAATATTATCACCATCATTTTTTGACTTAACTGCAGTGGGTACATGAGGATCAATGGTAGTATTTCCATATGAGTTGTAATGGCATGTCAATGAATATTATTTTTCAAAATTTGCACTATATTTTTGGGAAGAGTGTCAGGCTACCTCTGATTCAATATAGTCGACATTTGGCCAAACTGCTGCTCTAGTTGTTTTATCATGGTAGCATGTGAATCAACTTTCTAATTCAACTATGATAAGTCTGTCCTAATCAATTTAAGGCAACCCTCCTTGCCTTTCACTAGTTTCGACAACATTTCTTGTATTCTCGACTCAATATCTTAGCTGCTTGGTGGAAAATATATGTTACTCTTCTCTTTATAGTCATCTTTGTACCTACATCACCATTATGCCCCCTGCTTCTGTCTAGGTACTAGTTTCCATAGTAGTTTCAAACTTTGTTTTCTTTTACCTTTGCTTGGAAATGTGCCACTTTTTAATCCAGATACTTAGCTTCGTCATCTACATCTGACTCATAAGCCCTAGAAATAGATCCCTGTACTCCTACTATATTGATCTTTTCAGCATTTATTGATTCAAATTGTTTTGTAAATAGCCCAATATCCATTCTAAGTTGTGCAATTTCTTGTACTACTGAATCATCACTAACTCTATAGTCACTAGTAGCCCTAATAGCATACTCACTAGCATCTCTATCCACTTCCCGAGTGTGCCATCCTCAATTAGTAATGGAGATGTCATCTCGAATTTCCTAAGACATAATGCAATGAAGATGCATAAGTGTACCTCCATATACTGTGTCAGACATATACGTAGAACTTATATTTAGGGATCTATGGGATATTGAGAAAATTATACCCTGGAATCCAATGATTAGGTACCATACTTAACTTCTTTTTGAACCAAAACCAAGCTTTATACATGGACACTATAGGCAACTGACAAAATTTAAAATTTCATCCTTTACCTATCGTATCCTAGCAGGAGGAAAGAATTTAGTTAAAAACTATCTATGTAGCTCATTCCAAGTTGTGATTGAGCCCCTAGAAAGCTCTCCCAACCACAATGATGTTTCTTTTGTCAGCAAGAAAGGGAACAACCAAAACCTCAATACTTCCTGATCCATCCTCAGGGTGGTATACAAACTAAAAATCCCAGTAAAATTTCCAAGATGCATGTTCGCATCATCTGTTGACAACCCTCAAAATACACCCTTTAAATTTAGCAGCTGGATAATTGCACTAGTAACATCAAACATAATATATGAGGGTAAAGCAGGAGGAATAATGGCTCCTGTCTCAGCAGGCTTAACATATATCCTTATCTTTATTATATGGTGGTAGATACTAATAAGCTGGGATCACTTAAGCTCTATCACCACGTGCTCTATCCTGATACCATTGAGTGCTGCTCAATGATTAGCCACTGGTCTTGGCCTCGCTAGCTCTATCGGCTTAGCCAACCGAGCTTTCTTAGGTGCTCTTCTCTACTGTTCAGCTGCCTCTACAAAGATCAACTCTGTCTGTCTATTAGCAATATTTTGTTGATTACCTGGAGAATGGGGTGGTACAACAAGAGGGTCATCTCAAACCCCTTCTAAATTGCCAGCCCGTACATATTCAGTCATTGGATAATCTGGCTGTAGTAGTCTTTCGTGTTAAATAGGAGAAAGGGATTGCATCAAATCCTAGTGTTAGACATACACCGGTGTATGAGCAACTATAATAGAAAATAAAAATGCAAAACTTTAACAAATCCAATTAACAACTCAATACCATATTCCACGGCAATGGCGCTAAATTTGATATCGCCCAAAACTAACATCCAAAGAAATATGCTGCAAATGATGTCAAATATAGTAACAAAAACTACGTTGGGGTCGAACCCATAGGGAATTCATGTAATTATATCAAACTTAATGTAATCACGGGCAGTCCAAAATAAGTAAATAGGGGGATTTTGTTGTCAATAGTTACAAGTAACCAAGCTTGAATGTTTGAGATTGTAAACAATATGAACAAACATTAGGACTATGTTCCCCCCAGTTTCTAATTCTTTAAGATTCTCGTCTTCAAATCACCTATCACATTGCTCTATATAAAAAGTCTGATAAGTTATTTATTATCAACTGTCTCTTAAGCGCATTGATAAATCTCATCCTTCATATTTTGAGTCTCAAGGTGCCGCCTTATTTTCTCTTATATTTGACCCTAGTACAACTATCACCTTTTGTTTATCAATTTTCTTAGATGAGGGTTGATAGCCTCGAATTAATATCGTAACCTCCTATTCCCAATATCTAACTCCCTTGTGAGTTGTTCTTGAATACAGGAGATTCTTATGCTTCTTTAGTAGCTTGGGGTAAAATTATTATGAAGAAGATTACAATATACGTATCTACAACAAAATAAATAAATGTCCCACTTCCCCTACAAAGTTAATCCATCCAGGGTTCCTACAACCCTAGTCAAGGAAATTAGCCGCTCATGTTTATGAAACAACCCTTGGAAATCAATGAAAAATACATGTAATTAATTGCACAAATATGAAAGAATGAAATCCAAAGTATCCAATTTAATATGAAATAAAAACCCAAGAGCAAAAATATCAAGTGCATCAATAAGTCAAAGTATGTGACAAAGTATCAAAAGTGCGTAACATAATAAAGAACTCACCCTAGGGTATTTTTAGTATCTTAAAATATAAAGGAAAACCTAATAATCAAAATAGGAAAACTTTGTCGGCAGTGGTTACGCCTCTAGTAAAGAGTCATTAGTCTAGTTATGAATTGTTACCTACTATCGTATCTCTTTTTAGGATTTAGTTGTTACGACTCATAGTGTCACCCTACGAGTCATATGTTTCTAATCATAGTCACTCGCGTAGCTTTTAATCTTTAGGTATCTTGAATTTTTTCTCCTTACAACTCGTCGCCATGAGTTATAGTCAGTCCTTACGACTCGTGGTCTTCATTTGTCACCATTGAAGCATCAATCCTCATTACTTGACACCTCATAATATAACTTCACACTATGAGTTGTAGTCTAACCTTATGACTCGTAGTCTTCTCTTACTTAGCTCCTTTACTCAATTCTATCCACTGGTGTCCTGAAGAGTTTGTCTATGAGTCATAATATGACCTAATAACTTGTAACTATTTTTACCCTCTCATATTTTTAACTTTTCAAAGATTAACTGTGAATAATGATTAGGTACAATAGTGTGACTTCTTGACAACATTACAGTAGCAACGAACAACTAGGCATAGACATACACAACATGAACAGATAAGCAATCTATCAATGCAAACCCCATACCCTCACAGTCAAAGAAGTTTCTATCTCTTAATTTGTTCATTCATACTAATATAGGGATGGTCAAAAGATTCTTTCACTCACAAAGAAGCTTCAATCAGTGTGAACAGAATGCAATAGGCTTTCTCATATGTTCTTTACATGAGTTTTCATACAACATGGTTAGGATCACTATAACACTTATATTACGCTTGTAACATAGGATTTGGGCTGGTATGGTATATTTAAAGATTTATTTAGTGATTTAGCCTTCTTTAATCCGCTATTAATTCTCTCTTTTTACTCTTTTCCTGGTTATTTAGGCAGGGTGTGGTTTCTTTTATTCATTCCTTTTCTTATTTTGTACTTTTTATTTTTTGATTTCTTTTTATTTCTCTTTTGTTTTTTATTTTTCTACCCCACCCCACCCTACTTATTTTTCTATTTACACTCTTTCTTCATACTCTCTTTGTACTATGCACCATTGTAATCACCACCCACAACTTAGGAGGTTTTCCTGGGTTATGGTGCATAGTGTCCAAGGAGGACCAGGGCCAAAATAGGTTCATTGTAGTTTTTCAAAAAGAGGTGACTTGGTGTACACAAAATATTAGGTCTATTAAGGTTCAACATCAAGATTAAGGGAATTTTATTTCATTTGGTTGAGAAATTGGACTTAAGTGGACTTCATCACAAAAATGGCCTATGATCATCTCCTAAAACACCATCCTACAACCTAAGTAAGAGAAATTAGGTAAGTTCTAGATTCCATACACATTGGGAACTAGGTAACACCTCATACTCACATCATACAGGGTCATATTACTAGTTACTACCTATCCAGTCTATGCATTTGTTCACCATAGTTACTACATCCCTAATTCTTATGTCATTACTAGATTCATAGTAGTCACACACATACTAGATCACACAGTTATCACAATTTTATGAGGGGTATCATTTTTCTCAAGCATTTTCAGAAATTTCAGCACAATCATATTAAAAATGTTAACTACCTTAGATACAAAGTTTTCTCCCAATTAAACTTCACACAACATATCGCAAAACATAAAAATGCAACAGAACATACTCGTTCCATATTTAAACAATAACCAATAAAAAAACACGGCAACAGCAACCTATATGGGCTATGCAATACACCCCCACCCCTAACTAAATACATAGGCACTATCCTTAATGCATCGAGAAATATAGAACAAGGGGTAAATACATACCTAGGTGACAGATCAAGCAAGATAAGCATGTGGGACCTCAGACAGGACCCACTCTCAATATCTGTGGTCCTAACAACTATCGATAAACTATTAGTAATAGTGGCACAAGGTGGGGATGTACTATTACTCAACTCAGTAGCATCAGTATATCTTGAACTATGATCCCCTATAACCATCTCTCAGACCATTGCCTTATGGTCCAGTTCACTTTAAATACTGCCTACTTTTGTGGCTTCAATATTGTTTTCCTCCATTCTTCTTCTCTTTCTTGTATTTACCTTCACACCAGATGTGGGGTTTGCATATTTAACACCCCAATTATTTTTAACTTCCACATCCTCGTGGATCTCTTCAATAATGGGTGTAGGCAAAACTGATCTCTTATGTTGGTCGTCAACAACCTTCCTATGCATAGCTAGCTTGGCCTACACATTTACTAAGTCTAGGGACTAAATACCCTCAAGATGCCAGCTAATACGCTGCTTAAACCCATAAAATTGTATTTGTGGCGCTCTCATCTCATCTCGTATTTTTCTAATCATAGTTACTCCAATAGTTTTTCATCATTAGGTGTCTTGAATCTATTCTCCTTATGAATCCTTATGACTCATGGTCTTCACTCATAACCACTGGAGCATTAACCCTTATGACTTGACACAATGCACTTAATATCGCTTCAAACTATAAGTCATAGTCTGACCTTATGACTTATAGTCTTCTATTACTGAGATCTTTTGCTCAACTCTAGCCACTGGAGTCTTGATGAGTCTGGCTATGAGTCATAATGTGACTTAACGACTCATAGCTTGACCAGTACTTTAGTTTTTTAGATATTTCTTTTCTCCATTCTAGTCCAACACCACTTTTAACCTAGTTTACCTACAAAATACATAAAATACACATTATATCCCAAAAAATGACCTTAGTCACTACATAATTTCACCATTTTAAGCATCAAATATGCTATGTTTCCATGACACATCAGACCCTTCAAGTTAGAATCCTTAACCCAAACAAAATGATAAAGACACCTCTTGAAAATCAACTTTTGGGATCTAAGATAAGAGGTAAACCTCTCTTTGGGAACTAAGGAACTCCATTTCTACTCAATCACTAGTTCATTAGGGAATTAAAAACTCACCTTAGGAGTTTGACAATCTATAAATGCATAGTATAAATAAAGCCAATCTATCCCCAAGATCACATCAAAGTCTGACATATCCAATTCTACCAGATCTACCCATGTCTCCCTATGAAATATAGACCCCATAAAACCCCTATAAACCCTTCTAGACATCATAAAATCACCCACCAGAGTAGACACACAGAAGGTCTTAGAAATAATCTCGGTACCAAAACCAAATTATACAACCATATAAGGGGTCACATAAAAAATGGTATAACTCGGATCAAGCAAAAAATACATATTCAAGAGAAATGTTGTAAGAAACTAGTGATAATATTAGGAGAAGCCTTAGATTCTTGACAAGTTGCTAGACCATAGAGATGATTTCAACCAATGCAGAAACTAAAAATAATGCCCTTTCTAACTAGAGCTAAAAGTGTAGAAATTGAGTCCTTATTAGCTCCTGTGGCTACCGTGGTTAAAGGAAAGTATCACCACATATGACCAAGCTGGCCATAATTAAAGCACTTATTTCTATCCTTATCACAAATTTGGTTTTGAACAATTGTATTCCTCAATCCACTTATGTAAATTGCTTTAAATTATAGAATTGTCACTTGGATTGACTTACACACCCATACTATTGCATTACATAAATGAATAAATAATGGACATAGGTTTTGAAGGCCTTGTTGGATATGTGTGGATTTGATAAACCAAAGAAGGTCGAGGCATTTCTACAAATTCCCCCAAGTTAATGGAATTGTAATGGAATAATTATGATCTTGCAAGATAAATGGTATGACGATCAATGTGGTTTGGCCTAATGTATAATTCCTTGGTTAATGAATGAGTTATGTGAACCTTTTTAAATTTGTCTTAATGGGGGTTATGTATCTAAACCATGAAAGTGTAGGTCTCGGATAACATATACTGGAAACTCATGATTGCTAACATGAGGGTTGGTCTTGATTACTATGTGTATGGTTCACACTATTGATATATTTTGTATCTAGGATTGATGTGGGGTTGGGGAATTCCTTGGTATTCTTTGATATCTCCAGTTAATACGGCTAACATGCACTGTGCCCTTTTAGCAGGGGAGATGAACTCATATCGCCCGTGGGTTTCTGTTTATGATAGTTAAGCTATACAGCCCAGGATAATGCCTTACTATCATCCTAAACCTTGTTCCCTACCCTAGCATCTATTATATATATTTATGCATAAGTGTGAACATATACAGTAAGTTTGGAATTAGACTTTTTACTGATATTATTTTACCCTGAACCTGAGTTACATATTAGTGCTCACCCCATAAACCATCTCCAAATAGTGTATCCCCATATGATGTAGAGTCCAAAGGCACTTTTATTTTTCTCGCACAGTGATAGGTGATCTCAGAGTCGATCATAGAAATAAAGTGGTGAGTTTCTATTCTCTGAAAGACTTGATCATTCCATCAATTTTCCTTCCATAAATTAGAATTAAATATTTCACATTTAAATTATAATTGTCATTGTCAGTGTCGGGGGCATGTATCAACGTAGGTTATTTTATGGTATAGTGGATTTGTGTATATTTTTGTGGATTGGGTATTGGTGTTGGTACTATTAGATGTCTTTGAACTTATTACTTTCTATCTTGTTATATTTTCAAAATTCATCCACTGTTAGATGTGTTATGTTCTATTTGTCTAGGAAAAAAGGGTGGTCTCTGGTCCTTGATGGACATGAGATACTCGTCATGGCCAGGCCCTAGTTCGGGCAATGTTAAAGTTTGTATTAGATCTTAGGTTTGGTGTCATTGGGTGTCTATAAAGTTGTATGAAGTGGAGTCTCTTTTATGGGTGTGTAGCACATTATATTTATGAGGGAGAATCTAAGAGAAATTTAGGAATATTTTCCTTTCTTGTGTTCTACTTTTCGGCAATAGAGTCAATGGTCTTAAAAAATCCTCTTATCTATATTTGTTCGTATTTTAGATCATGCCTCCCTAAAGATTTGATGCTTGTGGAACTTGTTCTATCCCACTTGACAATAATGTAGATGGAGCTCGTCCTACTTATAGAGTTCAAACCTGGTCTAATGCTCCAGCTCCTGATTATACTACCCTAAGTGGAGTTTCATCGGTTCCTGCCGATCCTCCTTGAGCTTTTCGGGATAATGATGATCATGCACTACTACCCTAAAGAGACATTTCTAATGTTGAGTTTTATTGAATATTCATCTGTTGACCCAGTTAGTGACATCTTCTTCAAGTCAAGTAGGTCTTGCTGGTACTACTATGATTTCTTCTGAGGTTACTCGAGTCAGGTAGTTTATGAGGTTTAATACTCCGACCTTCACTGGTTCTATGGTTGTGAAGGATCCTCAAGGATTCATAGATAATATGGAGAAGATTTTTTAAGTTATAAATACTTCCAACTCTAAGGGTGTGGAATTTATCATATATCAATTAAAAGAAATGGCATATCAGTGGTATGAGGAGTTGGACTAGTCTAAGGGTGATGATGCAGAGTTGGAACTATGGTTTGAGTTTTTAGGTGTCTTATTAGAGCGTTTATTTACTGTAGAGTTGAGGGAGGCCAAAGGTAAAAACAACAACAACAACAACAACAAACCCAGTGTATTCCCACATATTGGGGTCTGGGGGGGGGGTAAGATGTACGCAGTCCATACCTCTACCTCTAAAGAAGTAGAAAGGTTGTTTCCGATAGACCCCCGGCTCGAGACACGAGATACTACACAAATACATAGTAAATCATAGAACAAGATGACATAACATAAATACGACACCCATAAGTAATAAAAAACAGAGAAAAGCAAACAGATTCGTAATAAAACATGGAACAAGGTATCATAAAAAGAATAATACCCCACCAAGTGATTCCCTACACTAGCGACCCAAACTGGCCCTAGCCTTGTGCCCTAATTCGCGTCCTCCAGATCTTCCTATATAGGGTCATGTCCTCAGTGAGCTGTAACTGCTCTATGTCCCACCTAATCACCTTACCCCAGTACTTCTTTGGCCTACCCCTACCCCGCCTAAAACAATCCAAAGCTAGCCTCTCGCACCTACGAACCGGGGCATCCATGCCCCTTCTCCTCACGTGTCCGAACCATCTCAATCGGACTTCCCGCATCTTATACTCCACTGGAGTCACACCAACCTTCTCCCTGATAGTCTCATTCCGAACTCTATCCCCTCTAGTCAACCCACACATCCAACGCAACATCCGCATTTCTGCCACCTTTATTTTTTGAATGTGGAAGTTCTTAACTGGACAACACTCCGCTCCATACAACATGGCCGGAAGGACTACCACCATGTAGAATTTGCCTTTAAGCTTGAGCGACACCTTCTTATCATACAACACCCCCGACGCGAGCTTCCACTTCATCCATCCCGCCCCAATACGGTGCGAGACATCCTCGTCAATCTCACCATTACCCTGAATCATGAACCCGAGATACTTGAAACTATCCCTCTTACATACCTCCTGTGATTCCAACTTCACTACCGCCTCATTCTCCAGCCTCACGTCATTAAACTTGCATTCCAAATACTCTGTCTTGCTTCTGCTCAACCTGAACCCTTTAGACTCAAGAGTTTGTCTCCACACCTCTAATTTGTCATTCACACCCCCTCGCGTCTCATCAATCAAAACTACATCATCTGCAAAAAGCATACACCAAGGCACCTCCCATTGAATACGCCGCGTCAACACATCCATCACCAAAGCAAACAAAAAGGGACTAAGAGTAGATACCTGATGCAATCCTGTCAAGACAGTAAAATGCTCTGAGTCTCCTCCCGTCGTCCTCACCTGATTTTTCGCTCCATCATACATGTCCTTAATTGCTCTGATATATGCCAGCGGGACTCCACTCACCTCCAAGCATCTCCAAAGCACCTCTCTGGGGACTTTGTCGTATGCCTTATCCAGGTCGATAAACATCATGTGTAGGTCCTTCTTCCTTTCTCTATACTGCTCCACCAGCCTCCGTACTAGGTGAATTTCCTCCGTCGTCGAGCGGCCAGGCATAAATCCAAACTAGTTTTCCGAAATAGACACTATCCGTCTCAGCCTCACCTCGACCACTCTCTCCCAAATCTACATAGAGTGACTCAATAACTTAATCCCTCTATAATTATTGCAACTCTGAATGTCACCCTTATTTTTATAAAGAGGGATCATGGTAATCCACCTCCAAGCCTCGGGCATTTTCACCGTCTTGAAGATTTCGTTAAACAATCCAGTCAACCACCTTACACCAGCCTCTCCAGTGAACTTCCAAAAATCCATCGGTATATCATCCGGCCCCGTCGCCCTACCCCTTCGCATCCTGAGAACAGCCTCTCTAACCTCTTCTACCTTAAAACTTCTACAATAACTAAAATCCCGACACTCCTCTAAGTGCTCCAGCTCCCCTAACACAATAGCTCTATCCCCTTCGTCATTTAAGAGCCTATGAAAATACGACTGCCATCTATTCTTAATGTGGCCATCCTCCACCAACACTGTACCATCCTCCCCCTTAATGCACTTCACCTGGTCGAGGTCACGACCCTTCCTCTCCCTAGCCTTAACAAGTCTAAATAACTTTTTTTCCCCTCTTTTCCCCTGTAACCCTGCATACAAGCTCTCAAAAACGGCCATCTTAGCTGCCGTAACTACTAACTTAGCCGCCTTCCTAGCTAACTTATACTCTTTCCTGTTTACCCGCTTCTCTTCTACGTCTTTACTCTCAACCAACTTAGCATACGCCCCTTTCTTGGTCCCCACTTTCTTCTTAACCTCTTTATTCCACCACCAATCCCCCCGATGATGCCCGGCCCGGCCCCTAGAAACACCCAACACCTCACTTGCATTCTCCCTGATGCACCTATCCACCCTATCCCACATACTATCGTCGTCCCCCCTACACTCCCACACCCCCATTCCCGCCAACTTCTCCTCTATCTCCCACGCATTCACTGGTGTCAAGCTGCCCCACTTAATTCTAGGCCTACACTCCTGACCCCTCCTCTTTCTATTCTTCTTTATACCCAAATCCATAACCAAGAGCCTAGGCTGGGTCAAAAGATTCTCACTCGGGATGACCTTACAGTCCTTACACAACACCTTATCCCCTTTCCTAAGCAACAAAAAGTCAATCTAGGACTTGGATATCGTGCTTCGAATGGTGATCAGGTGATTGTCCTTCTTTGGAAAGCCCGAGTTCACCACCACCAGCCCAAAATACCTCACAAAATCCAATAGAGTAGCCCCCTCTTCATTTCTTTCCCCAAAACCAAAACCACCATGCACATCACCAAAGGTAAGGAGTTTATAAATGTAAAATAAGGTAGGATGACTTTAAAATAGTATGCCCTAAAATTTCATCAGTTTACCTGGTATGCTCATGAGTTGGTATCTAGCATGAGGGATAGGATGAGTAAATTTGATTTGGGTTTATCTCGGGACTTAGTGCTAGATTTCAAGGTCGCTTTGTTGAATAGTAATATGGTTATCTCTAGACTTGTAGTTTATATCTAGCAGGATGAAGATGAAAAGAAAATATGAGCCAAAATAGAGAAAAGACAAAGCAAGAGGTCTAGGTATTTTGAGTAGGGATTACGTCAATAGAATAGTGGTAGAGATGGAAGGCAATGGTCTAAGAAGAAGTGGGGAAATTCTGGTTCATATTATACAACTAGTGCTTCATATCCTAAGTCATCCAATGATCGTCGCTTTCATAGCAAAATTAGGTTTAAGGCATAAGATGCCTAATCTCAGGCCAGTGGGCCCCAGTTAGCTTCTTCATATCCTTCTTGTATATTTTGTGGTCATTTTCATCTTAGTTATTATGATGAGAAGAGAAATAAGTATTTTAGATGTGGCTAGCCAGGCCATAGTTAGAGGAACTGTCCTCCAGCAATGTTGTTATTGTGGCAAATAAGGTCTCAGTTATTGATTTTTTAACTAGTGCACCTAAGGGTTCTACTTCGGGCTCAGGCATTGGTCAGAATAGTCTTTATTCTCTTACCACTCATCAGGACTCTGAGGCATCTTCTGATATTATTACTAGTATGTTAAAACTTTTCTCTCGGGATTTGTATTATCTGCTAGATCCCGGGTTTATCCTTTTTTATGTGACTATTCTTTTTGGTTTTGGTCCTGAATATATTCTTGGTCCTTTTTTATTTCTACCCAAATAGTTGACTCTATTATGGCTAAGAGAGTTTATAGGGGTTGCGTGGTAACTATCTTTGATAGGGAGACGCTAGTAGATTTTGTAGAGATGGAGATGTTAGATTTAGATACTATCCTGGGGATGGATTATCTCTATTTTTGCTATGAATCTCTTATTTTAAGATTCGAAGGGTCAAATTCCAATTTCCCAATAAGTCGGTGATTGAGTGGGAAGGTAGTTCCCTAGTGCCTAAGGAAAGGTTTATTTCATATCTTAGAGACTGAAAATTGATTTCTAAGGGGCATCTGTGTCACCTGGCTTAGGTTAAAAATTCTAATTTTAAGGATCCCTCCTTGTCATCTGTCTCTGTAATTTGTGATTTCCCTAGAGTATTTTTTATGAAGTCCCTTCTAATAGAAAAATTGATTTTGGGATCGATTTCTATCGGACACTCATCCTATCTCTATTCCTCCCTATAATAGTTCCAGCTAAGTTGGAAGAACTCAAGGAGCAGTTGAAATATCTTCTTGATAAGGGTTTATTTGCCTTAGTATTTCCTCGTAGGGTGCTCTAGTACACTTTGAGCGTAAGAAGGTTGGGTCCCTTATAATGTGTATAGATTACCGCCAGTTCAATAAGGTGATAGTGAAGAATAAGTATTCTCTTCCTAGGATTGATGACCTGTTTGACCAGCTGCAGGGTGAAAAGTACTTTTCTAAGATTAACCATCTGTTGGGTTATCATTAGCTGCATATTAGGGAGGTAGATTATCCCTAAGACTGCTTTTCAAACCCGATATGGTCATTTTGAGTTTCTAGTGATATTCTTTAGTTTGAATAATGCAATAGTGTCATTCATGGATCTTATTAATTGAGTTCTCTTTTAGTTTATAGATTTATTTGTCATTGTGTTTATTGATGACATCTTAGTTTATTCTAAGAGTGATGAGGATCATGTCGATCACCTCCGTATAGTATTTCAGACCATTAAAGATTTTTTTTTGTATGCTAAGTTTTCCAAGTATGAGTTTTGGTTGAATGCTGTTACTTTTTGGGTAATGTTATTTCTAGAGAAAGGATCATTATAGATCTGGAAAAAGTTGTGGTGGTCAAGAAGTGGAATGACCTACGACTCTAACTAATATTCAGAGCTTCTTAGGATTGGTCGGTTATTATAAGAAATTTGTGCTGAGTTTTTTCTCTATTACTACCCTATTGACTAGGTTGACTCAGAAAAAGGTGAAGTTTCTATAGTCCGACACTTGCAAGGGTAGTTTTCAGAAATTGAAGGATAAATTACTTCTGCTCTGATTTTGATCCTACTCGAGGTTACTAATGGCTTTGTTGTTTGTTATGATACATCCCGTATGGGACTAGGTTATGTGTTGATTCAACGGGGCAAGGTTATGTCATATGCTTCTAGGCAACTGAGGTGCATGAGAAAACGTATGTGACTCATGACTTAGAGTTATTGGCGGTAGTTATCGCTTTGAAGATATGATGCCATTACCTATATGGGGTTCATGTTGACATCTTCTCAAACCATAAGAATTTGTAGTTTGTATTCACCTAGAAGGAGTTAAATCTTATGCAAAGGAGATGGCTTGAGTTTCTCAAGGACTATGATATGAGTCTTCATCATTATCCAGGTAAATTTTATATGGTTTTTGATGCTCTTAGTAGGTTATCTATGGGATGTTTGTCTTAAGTTTATAAGGAGAAACAAGGATTGGTAAAGGATATTCACCATTTAAAAAATCTTGTAGTTTGTCTTTTGGAATTTAAGGATGGTATTGTGATTGTTTAAGAGGTGGTGAAGTCCTCTCTATGTGTCAAGGTGAAGGAGAAGTAGGTTTTGGAAAGGTGATGGCTTTAAATATTATTGGTGATGGTATCTTGAGGTACCAATATAGGTTATGTGTTCCTAATATTGATGGGCTATGAGAGAGGATCTTGGCTGAGGCTTATGAGTGGAGGTACACTGATAATCCTAGATCGACGAAGATATACCATGATTTGAAAAAAGATCTATTGGTAAACTAATATGAAGTGGGGTGTGGCAAATTTCATGGCCAAGTATATGGTGTATCAATAAGTAAAGGTTGAACACTTAAGGCCTGGTGATTTTTCTCAAGAGATTGAGTTTCTTGTCAAAAAGTAGGAGGTGATTAATATGGATTCTATTACCAGTCTTATGCGATCTCAAAATCATTTTGATTTGAATTTGGGTTATCATTGATAGGATGATTAAGTTCGCTCACTTCTTGCCAGTGAAGACTACTTATTCGGTGGAGGATTATGCTAATTTTTTTATTCAGGAATTCGTCAAGTTGCATGGTGTGCCTATCTCTATTATATCTGATTGTGGTAAGAAGTTCTTGTCTCATTTTTGGCATTCTTTTTATAGGGGTTTAGGGAATAAGTTGAACTTAAGCACTGCTTTTCATCCTCAAATGGATTGTCAAGCAGAGAGAACAGTTTATACTTTAGAAGATATACTAAGGTCTTGTGTGCTTAATTTTGGTGGTAGCCTGGTTGATCATTTTTCTCTCATAGAGTTTGCGTATAATGATAGTTTTTATTTTACTATTTGAATGGCTCTTTTTAAGGTCCTTTATGGTAGGAGATGTAGGCCCCCTATGAGGTGGTTTAAGATTGGTGAGAATAGGTTATTTGGTCCTGACTTGGTTCACCAAGTCATGGAAAAGGTTAAGGTGATTTGGGATAGACTTCAGGCCTCCCAAAGTCTCCAAAAGCCCTATGAGGATGTGAGGTATAAGGATTTAGGGTTTAATGTGGATTATCTCATATTCTTTAAAGTATCTCCCATAAAGGGAGTGATATGGTTCGTAAAGAAAGAGAAGCTCAGTCCTTAATATGTTGGGCCTTTTTGTGTCTTAAGGCAAGTATGCCATGTGTCTAATGAGTTAGAGTTGCGACTAAGTTGGGTTCTACTCATTCGGTCTTCTATGTTTCAATGTTGAGAAAGTATATGGTTGATACTTCCTTTGTTGTTTCTTTGCAGATTGTTGGTGTTTCGGATTTCTTATCTTATTAGGAAGTCTCAATTGAGATCTTAGATCGGAAAGTCCATCAGTTATGTACCAAGGATGTGGCATCGGTGATGTTTCTATGGAGTAATCATAAGGTTGAAGAAGCTACTTGGGAAGCCGAAGAGGGCATGAAGTCTAAATATTCATTCTTGTTTCCCGCCTTGGATAATCATGCTCGAGGTATGGGTATTCCTTAATATCTTTGTTTTCTATCTTTGTTAAAGGTAAGTGTAGTTGTGTTCTTTGTTAAATCGTGCTAATAGATGCCTTGTCTCATTATTCGTGGATGAATGATCCTAGAGTGAGAATATAACATCCCAAATTTTGGTCCCTGGAAAATTTTTGAGTTTAGAACTCACTGCACAACTTATGTCTCTCCCTACGAGTAATAAGGTGTCTATATGGGTCATAGGACCCTAGTCGCAGGGTGACCAATTAAGATCCCCTTTGTTTCTATCTTGGCTACGAGTGGTGCCTAACACGTCGTATGGAATCTTTATGTGTCTTAGTGTTTCTTTCATAATGAAACCTTCTACATAGGGTATGATTAGATCTCTATGAGTCATATGGTCTGTTAAGGAGTCGCAGGGTATGACTTATAAGGCAACCATTGAAGGGTCCCTGAGCTACTACCTTGATTATCACTCGTGGTGATGAGTCGTAGTGAGTCCCTATGAGTTGTATAGTAAACCGTAGTCACTGGCGATAACTTTTTAGCTTTTTAATTAAGGGCACTTTGGATATTTCCCCTATTCCCCAATTGGGACCCATGACTTAAAACCCCTTTAGGGTCTCATTATCACTCTAAAATAAATAAAAAATAACTTTTTTTCTCTCTCAAATCTCCAAGGTCAAGAACACTCAGGGTTTCCAAGAAGTTGGTCAATTAGGGCTCAAAAAGGTGATTTCTCTCCATAGTTGTGATACTTTCAGGTATGTTACTCTTTCAAGAATCTTATTTTACAAAAGGCATTTGTTTTAAATGATTTAGTTTTATAGATTTGAGTGTGTTTTGACATAGGTTGAGGGTTTTGGAATGGATGATTCTTGAATTGTTTTCCCAGTGTTTTCATGAGTTGTTCATGCCTTGAATTGATTGTTTTTTTTAACTATAGGGGTTCATGGGTGTGGTAATTGGAATGAGGGTTGAGGTAATCCCCTAATTTGATGTTTCGAACTTAGAATTTGGTTTTGAATAATTTTATTCCTCATCCCCTTGTGTAAATGGCTTTGAATTATGGAATTGTCACTTAGTTTGACTTACACACCTATACTATTGAATTGCATAAATCATTAAACAATGGACATTAGGTTTTGAAGTCCTTTTTGTCTATGTGTTTATTTGATAAACTAAAGGTGGTCAAGGCATTCCTCCAACTTGATTTAATAAACATAGCGGGTCGAGGTATTCCCCCAAGTTAATAGAACTGTAATGGCATAATTATGAGTTTCCGATATAAATGGTATGACGATACTTGTGGTGTGCCTTAATGTATAATTCCTTGATTAATGAATGGGTTATGTGAAACTTATTTTAATTCGGCTTAATTGGGGTTATCTAGCTAAGTCGTGAATGTATGAGTCTCAGATGACTTATACTGGAAACTCACGTTAGCCGATGTGATGTTTGGTCTTGATGACTGCTTACATGTTTCACACTATTGATATATTTGTATCTAGGATTAAAGTGGGGTCAGGTATTCCCTTGTCTTCGTTGATACCTCCAATTCGTCCAGCTAACACATATTGGGCCTTTTTTGCAGAGGGAGCTGAACCTGTATAGCCCATAGTGCCAGTTTATGATGGTTGAGCTACATAGTCAAGGATAATCTTTTTCTATCATGTTAAACCTTGTTCCCTACCCTAACATCTATTATATACATGTATGCATGTATGTGAACATGAATAGTAACTTTGGAATTAAACTTTTGACTAACATTATTTTACCCTTACCCTGAGTTATATGCTAATACTCACCCCACTAACCAACTTCAGACATTGTATCCCCACGCGATTCAGGGTTCAAAGGAACTTTTACTTTTTCTACGCAATGATAGGTAATCTCAGAGTAAAGTGGTAAGTTTCTATTCTCTGAAAGACTTGATCATTCCATCAGTTTTCTTTCTATAAATTAGAATTGAAGACTTCACCTTTACATTGTCAATTTCATTGTCATTTTCATTATCATTTTCAGGGTCAGGGACATATCTCAATGTAGGTTTTTTTCCAGTATAGAGCCTTTGTGGATATTTCTATAGATTGGGTATTGGTGTTGACACTCTAAGATGTCTTTTAACTTATTACTTTCTATCTAGTTTATGTTAAAAATTCAGCCATTGTTGGATGTGTTATATTATGTTTAGCTATGCAAAGGGGGTGGTCTCCGATCCTCCGAATACTTGAGAGACACATCACGGCTAGGCCTGATGAGTGGTAAATTTACCACTCATTGATGCCCAAATTCATGCACACTACTATGATTTAAATGTGTTAATGAGACAAATTTATCATTTGAATGTACTAAATCCCATGTTTTGCAGGCATACAGGTGATGGGAATAAAAGAAGTGAAATGAGATAAAAAGAGATCATAAAGGGAAGAGTTAGTACAAAAGATGGAAAAACAGGAGCATGAACTGACCCTCAGTTACCGCGATCGCGGTCTGAGGGTCGCGATGACGACAAGTTAGAAATAGTCAAAGTGGCAATCTCAATGGGATCATCATGATCGCGATCAAACGTTATCAATTGCGATGGCGCAGAGAATAGCCCAGGGGAAGAAATGTAATTTTTTACAACTGATTCCAATTCTCTATTGGACAAAAATCTTTTCATTTTCTAGATATCACCAACTAGATTTTGATGTTTTTTCTTTGTAAAACCCTACTAAATTTGGAAAGAATATTGTGGTTAATTTTTCAAGTGAGTTTAGTTATAATTGAAGTTAAATTGGAGAATAATCTTGCTTGCATCTTTAATGGAAGAATTGAATGATTATTTTCGTATATTCATTTTCTCTAAATCCAAGAGTAGCTAAACATCTATCTTGGGGTTATATTGGAATTGGATGCAAATAAGTGTCGGATTTGATTATCAGTGTATATTCTTGGTTAATGATGTTGGGTTTCACTAATGCTTTCTTGTTGAATGGGAATTTGTGGGTGAAAACCTCAAATTCCCAAAACATCACATCATCCTTGAACGAGGGAAGTGGATGTGCTTTTGGATCCTATGTCATCTTTGAAAGAGGGATATGGGTGAGAAGGTATTAGTGAACAATACATAGATGTTAGCATATTCCTTTACATTGTCTTGGAAATAAGGATAGGTTGTGAATTTTCTATATCATGGGCATTTTCCTAGAAATAGGGATGCCCAATTGAGGCTTTGGGTGAATTTGTTTGCCACACCCATGAGGTATCTGAAAGGGTCCATGGGTGATATGTTTAGTGCTTAGTTGAAAAACTAGCATCAAAACTTCTAACCTAGCCTAGGCCATATAGTCATAAAACTAGAGTTTACGTTTGATTATCATGAACTGATGCACTATTTGACCCTAGGAAAACATAATCCTAAGACTATTCTCCTATATGAATCTTTTCTACAGTTGGTTCTCTTAATTGGTAGTTTGAGTAGATTTTGTTGGAACAACCCTTCAAAACTATGACCTTCTCCCCCCCCCCCTCCCCCGCCCAAATTTTAAATTCATACTTTACTTTATGTCTACATTGCGGGTAATCACTTAGTAGCATTCAACATCCATAGGATTTGAATACTAATTTCACTCCTTGAGGATTCAAACGTAACTCAAGTTGGATTATTATATTTGACAACGATCGCCTTGCCCATAAATCATGGAGTAAATTAAGTGTATCAAAATGGCAGTGTTGTCGGGGAGTGAAACTCAATTTTCGCTTGTACGATGTTGATAGTAGCTTTGGGTTTACCCGTAGTAGTTGTAATTTATTTTGGTTGTTATTTTTTATTTCTTTTTAGGTGATTTCAATAGTCTCCATGACACAATGAGTGATCATACAAGTAATGCCGGGATCTTTGATAGGCTCCTTAATGATAAAGAGCAACTCCATGATGTTGGACGTTCGAGTGCTATATGTATCCCACCTAATAAAGAGAATGGGGTATTCCATATCACGAGTGTTATGTTGTACAAGCTTTAGATGAAATTTCTCTTTGGGGTTAAAGCTCATGAAGACCCAAACTTGCACTGGAAAAATTTTATGGAAGTGTGTGCCCTTTTCAACATTTCTCATATCTACCAATAATCTATACGGTTGCGCCTCTTTTTGTTTTCTCTAATAGGTGAGGTGGTGTTGTGGCTATGATCTCTTTCCGCTGGGTCCATCACATCGTGGGATGAATTTACCAATGAATTCATAGATTGATACTTCCAACCATCAAAGATGTTTCAATTACGTGATGAAATCACAAACTTTCGTCAATTGAATGGAGAGCCTCTATATGAGCTGTGGGAGAGATTTAATGGAAATCTTGTGCAATGCCCCAACCACGAGGTGCCGGAGAAGATGCTTCTCCAAATATTCTATTGGGCTTAGAATCAAGTAAATAAAACAGTGGTGGATAATGCGGCTGGTGGGTCACTTATGAAGTTGTCTTATAACGTGGCTTCAAACTTGCATGAGGAAGTCACAAAGCAAAATAGGGGGTGCACCCGAGACGTCAAGGTAGCTAAAGGGTCCCCTACCACCTCCTATGTTGATAACGACCAATGGAATAAAAATTAAGAGAGGGAGTAAAACATGGTATAACTAACAACACAATTAGAACTACTTACAAAGCATGTGATGGATGCACCCATAAAAACGGTAAATGCCATGGCATCCAAGAGATATGATGAAGAGGAATCTAAAGAATTTTATTTTATTTCAAACATCTTATAAATTGATATATGATTTTCATATTGAATACTAATTCTAAGAAAAAATTATATATTATAAAGCAGAGGACGAAGCACTAGAAGAAGCCAAGTGATAGCATAAGAGTAAGCCACTTGGCAATTTTAAGACAAGGTTAACAGAGTATCGTAATAAATTTTTTAAATTAAAAGATAGGGATATTTGAATTTTAAAATATTAGATTTCTTCTTAAAAAAGATTATCATTAGCTTGAAACTAGGAACTTAACTTTGTAGAATTCAAAATAAACACTTACTATTCAGAAATTAATTATTTTCAATGTTAAAAACTATATTTAAATATTATATAAAATATAATATTATGAAAATAAATAATAATAGTAATAATAATAAAATAACAACAACAACAACAATAATAATAATAATACTAGAATTAATAGTAATACACACGTAGTGGTAGCAATCTTAATTTTTTTAGAAAAACTTAGCTGATATAGTAATATAATAGTAGTAGTAGTAGTAAAACAAGGTTAATAATATTGTAACAAAATTTTTGAAAGAAAAGATTAGAATTATTTGAATTTGAAAATATACTATTCATTATTTACAAAGATTATTAGCTTAAACATAGAAGCTAGGGGTGACAAACCAGCGAGTCGAGTCGGATATGGACTGGTAAAAAATGAATCATGTGAAAATGGATGAAGTATCCGATCCAACCCATATTTTATATGGATAAAATGGGTAAACCCAATGGATAATATGGATATCCATATTATCCATTACTGCTTATTATGTAAGTACAAAAGAATTCTTATATTACAAGAAAAACTACATGGCTTACCAAAGATATGATACTAATTATTTAATTTAGCCTAAGTTTTGATTAATTACAATCAATAGCCTCTCTTGCTTATTAAATACAATTCATAATCTCTCTCCTTTATTTCACCTTTGATTTTCTCTTTTTCTCTTTCATTTTTTTCTTTTCCAGCTTTTTTTCTTCTTTTTTGTCATTTATTCTTTTTTTCTTTTTTCTTTTCAACGCTCCGCATTTTTTATTTTCTATTTTTTCATCTATTTTTAATTTATTTTTTTATTTTTTTATTATTTATTTTTTTCATCTTTTTTTTGTATCTTCTTTTTCTTTTTTTTTGTTTTGTTTATTTTTTTTTTTCATTTTATTTATTTTTTTTACATTTTTTCCTCTCATTTGTGGTTGTTGTTGTTGTTGTGTTTTATATTTATTTATAGCATACTATATACTTCAAATAAATTTATTATTTGTATTTGAATAGTTTAGACGTAAATATATATATATATATATATATATATATATTATTATTATTATTATTATTATTATTATTATTTGTATTTATAGACAAATAAGAATATGAATTAATTGTATTTTCTTGAGTCTAAAATATATAAATATGCATGTATCATTTACTACAAATGTATAGTTAGTATTTGGATGTAAAATTTATCATTTGTATTTGTATAGAAAAAAAATCAAACTACAAAGAGGGGGGGGGGGTGAGGGGGCAAGAAAAATAAAAAATACAAAAAGAAAAAAATAAGAAGAAGAAAGAGAAATAAACTTTAGAAATAGAAGAGAGAGAGAGAACAATAAAGAAAAAAAGAAAATGAAAATAGAAAAAAATAAAAAAATAAAAAAATAAAATAAAAAGAAGAAAAGGTTGATTCAAATAATTTAAATGAAAAAGGTCATTTAAAAAAAGTTTTAAAAAATTAAGAAAATAAAAATTAAAAAGATGAAAAATATTTTCTATTTTAAAAGATACAATAAAAATATCTTTCTTCATTCCAAACACACCCTTAATAAATATACTTTAGAGGTTGCTACATCTTCACATATGTCATACTTTAAGGAGAGTGTAACTGGTGGATACTTAGAATGGATAATAGGGGTTGATCCATATTTGATCCATTATTAAGTGGGTTGGAAAATCAACTCATTTAACATGGATAAAACAGATGGATAACCATATAATTTATCTAGTTTGACACCCCTAATAGAAGCACACTACCGCTGACAACGGACCAAAACCAACACCATCGAAATATTGTAATCGAAACCTACAATGGTAACAGTTCCAATTTATCGGTGTGATATACCGCAACTGGTACTACCAGAACGAGTCTACCAGAAATTCTCATTATTCCGACCTGGTCCGTTAGTTACCTGTTAGGACCCGGGTCAGATTGGACCATTTACTTGTCCTAATGGTTTTTTTCATAAAATTTATTATATTTAAATTTTAAGTTTATAATGACAGTTAACAGTTGTGGTTTAAAACTTTAAAAATATATATAAAAACATTTTTTTGAATTAAATTTATAAGTTTTTCACTTATAAATTTATTTTTCAAAAACTTGTAGAAGAAATATTAAATTTGACTTGTAGAAATTTTATAACATTTAACTTATAAAGTTTATAATACTTTTCCTAACTTATAGAATTTATAAGTTATAATTTTATTTTTAAAAAGTTGTTAAAACATTAACGTTAACTTTTTATAAGATTAACTTATAAAGTTTTCCTAACTTCATGAAGTTAAACTATTAAAGTTTATTTTTTTCATAATTTTAAAGTTACAAATATAAACTTTATAATTTTAGCTAAGATATTTAGAACATTAATTGCATCAAATAAAGGATAAACTTTAAAATCAAATTACGGAGAATAGCCTTTATATGTATTTAAATTCCGTATGTTGTACATTTATTACAAAAATTAAAAGAGAATCTAATCTGCGCAGTCACCTTCTAGGAATGATTCTGTTTGAATTAGACCTCTATTCTAGAATCTTATTAATATCAATAATGTCCAAATAATTCTGATTGTAACTTAGCTATTTCTTCGATGGATATATCTTTCGTAATTGTTCCTTTTTCTTGTTCCTCTATTGCTTCCATTCCATCATCATTGTTTTCCTCAAATATTTCATCTTTCGTCTTTAATTTGAGGTGGTAATTTTAGGAGCCCAAAATTTCTTTGTTCGGCATTGATCCAATCTCTAATAATATAAAAATCTCCAAACTATCCTTTGTTAACGAATATTAATGATCTCCAATTATAAATCTTTTCGTGTTAAAAGCTTGCTCCAAAGCAACTGAAGAAGCTTGACTTGCTCGCACATCTCGAACCACCCTTGAAAGCTTTGAAAATATTTTTATATGGGTTTTCCACCGTTCTAAAAGTTGAAGTATCCCATTTTAATCTCTAATACTTTTTCGATCCTGAGAAAGATATGAATCAAAACCATTACTGCTAGAGTATTGAAGGCCAAGTTCTTCACCCTTTTCGTCCTCAAAATCATCATATCTATGCCTAGAAGTAGGAGGTTCGGCCAGTGAAACATTTTGTTCCTTTACTTCATTCAAGTTATATAAACCCCTAGCTTTAGATACTATGTTAGCACAACAATTTCAACTGATGGCTTTTCATGAGGTCCAATTTCTAAAGTTTTGTAAATCTTTTGAACCATTATCATTACACCAATTTCTTTGAAAAATGGGTCAAATAAATTTGTGAGATAGGAAAAATATTTTTAAAATTTATCAATCATAGCTTCAATTGTCTCTTTGAAAGGGCAATTTTTTTATATTCAGTAAGTTCATTAAAAATAACAATAATATTTACTAAAATAGAAGAAGTAGTTGGACTATATTGAGTAGATACTATGCTCGTAGCTTGATAAAAGTTTTTCAAAATTTTATGAAGTTCTTCTACTTCAATTCAATCATCATCTCCTAGTCTTAAATAAAGATTCAACTTATGAGCATTATAAACTAATTGTATTGGTTCACAATATGAATAAGCAACTTCAACAATTTGATATATAGAATTCCATCTAGTTGGAATTTTTCTTGAAACTTTTCTATATAGAATATCACATTATCGACATTGATGTTTAAAATCATCAATTATAGACTTCTTTTTTATTTTTAAAAATAAAACTACAAGCAACTCAAACTTTAAAACAACTATTTTCAAAGAACTCAATACTGTCTTTTACTATCAAATTTAAAATATGTGCAGTATATTTCACATGGAAAAAATATTATTT
Source organism: Capsicum baccatum var. pendulum (assembly GCA_030864225.1). Classification (NCBI taxonomy): domain Eukaryota; kingdom Viridiplantae; phylum Streptophyta; class Magnoliopsida; order Solanales; family Solanaceae; genus Capsicum; species Capsicum baccatum. The sequence goes on from CM061556.1 coordinate 103,293,690, forward strand.
GTAGGACATAGTCTTGCTTTTAAAATCAATAATTTTCAAATTATTAGAAGCATTATCTAATGTGCATGCCATAATTTAATCAATAAGTCTAAAATATTTAAAATCATTCCCTATTGTACTAGTTATATAGCTACCGATTTTAGTCTCGTCAACATATTTAAAATAAATAATTCTTGTTTACATGATACAAAGGTGATCAATCCAATGATCCGTGAGAGTAAAATAATCTTTGTCGTGAACACTACGACCCTGTAAGATCCCACAAAATCCTAGCTCAATTCATCTTACCATAGTACATTAAAGGGGTCAAAGAGTTAGAAAACTTCACTAAGTGTTAGGACTTAGTTATTTCTAAAGCCCCTAAACTTTGATGATTTTATTTTTGAGATTTTATTTTTGACCTTCCCAACCTTAGAATGTTGATTTTTAAATTGATTCATTATCAGGGGTTGTCAAAGGTTCATCTCGGGTGAGTTTTAGATTTTTCAAATGAGTGTAAGGGCATGTTTAGATTTCCAAAGTAGTAGCAGCACCGAGATAAGCCCGCGGCGTTCTCTCCAGTGCATTGCTAGGGGTACCCACAGTAGAGCCCGTAGTGTAGGGCTTAGACCACCGGTCTAGAGCCTGTGGCTCCCGGCTCATCATCTGCCCCTATTTTTCTAGTTTTTGATTCTATTTTTTCAAGGGCAATTGGGTCTTTTTCCTTCACCTAATTGATCCATAACACGTAATTAAGGGTCCCAAAAGCATTATTTGTCATCTTTTACTTAAAATTCTCTCAAAAGAAAGCAATTCTCTCTCAAGAATAAACCCTAGCATTTTTAAAAATTCAAGCTCAAGCTTCAAGAAACCACCAAGAGCTTTCACTAATTCATCAATTAAGGTATGTGTGATATTCATTCATAGGTCCTTTTCTCCGATGGAGTCCAAGAATACTCGTTCAAGTTTAAATTCATGATTTTTACATGTTATTATGAGTTATCTTCATGAAGTTATTATGAATCTTGATTATAAATCATATTTACCATGTGTTTTCATTGGAAATTGTCCTTGACACATTTGGATAATGATGTTCACATGTTAAATCCTAAATCCATGATTTTTCTATTTCAATTATGTTAGAATCATATCTTTTAACTATTCTCAGGCTTAAGCCTATGAATTTCAAGTGTTTGAAGAAATTCCTAGGTGATTGAGTTTTGAACAATGACCACTTATTATATTTTTGAAGCTTCAGTATGTTCCTATTGCTATTATTATTGAGTCTTGGGGGTTATGACTAAAAATTCAGCTGTTTACCTAATTTTTAGTATCTACAGAATGATTTAAGTCACATCATGAGTGATATTATTCAGTCAGTAAGATTGTTAGTTGTGAGTCCAATAAAGCTCAGTGCAGTCCAGTAATTAGTAGTCTTCAGTTTGGAGTAAAACCTAGCACCGAGTGAACATAGGGATGGAATCTCCCCTATCAGTAGTCATAAGCTTTTGTCTCCACTGTCAGTAGGCATGAGACTTTAGTAGTAGTCCCTACGTTCCAGACCTACAACACCACCGTAGACTTTGAGGGGTCCCAAGTTAGTTAGGAATGATACCCTTGTCCTTTGGGATATTAGATTAGTGGATTCACACAGTCAATGTTAGTACCTGTGGCATGGTATTGACACCCTTCCAACTAGGGTTGCAGGTTAGACAATAATAGCTAATTGGGGCATGTCTGTTATAGCTAGCTCCCACAGTCCCAATTCATTATTCAGTACAGAGCTCAGTTTTAGGTTTGCTTGACCATAGCATACAACTGTCAGTTATTTAGTATCATTATTTCAGTATTTTAGTTTAAAGACTATATCAGAATCATGTGTTATGCTTGGTCATGCATTCTCAGGTTTTTACAGTATTTATGCATCCATACTTAGTTGTCTCATGCTATTTAGTCAGTTATTATCTCATGTATATAACCCGTACATTTCAACCTAACCTCATCTCATATACCAGTAAATTCAAAGTACTGACCGCATACTCATTTTTTGTGCTATGATGTCTTATATCGTAGGTTTGGATACTTAGGATCCCGATCAAACGTAGACATTCCAGCATATCGGTAGCAGTAGCAGTGGTGAGTCCTCATATATCGAGGAACGTTTATGTTATTTCAGTCCTTCAACTTAGTAGTCAATCGGAGTTAGTTGGGGGCTTTACCCAGCAACTCCTCAGTCAGTTAGAGGCTTTTCAGACTATTTTAAATAGTTAGTTAGTTTATCAGTTGTTATTATCAGCATTCTCAATATTATTTTCTGGTGTTTTTAGAACTATGATTTTTAATTACATGTTTCAGTTTTTAAAACCTTATGGCACTTTTAGTTAAATTCTATACATGTTATATTTTTATTATTTTTGTTCAGTGCTCATGGCAGGTACCAAATCATGGGTTAGCTTGTGGTCTCTTAGGATCGTAAGCACTGTGTTGAGTCCAGGTTGTATTTCTGGGGCATCACAAACTTTATATTAGAGTCTATGGTTTTAAAGTGTTATAGGGAGACTGAAAGCCACGTTGAGTAGATTCTTGTGTATGGGTATGAAGCACGCCACACTTATGGACAGGAGGCTACAAGATATTTTAGAAAAAATTTCCCTTCTTTTAGTATTCATATCAGGCGAATGAGCATGAGCTCTATCCAAACTCTCTTCTTAATTCAATTTTTATTTTCTTTATAGAACATGTCTCCCAGAAAGATTAGCGAAAGAAGAAATGAAAATCAGCCCCCTTATATGCCCATTCAAGAAGATCCTCTGAATGAGCATGTCTCTTATGCAAAGTTTAGAGATACATTTACTACTTTAGCCCATTCAACAGCAGTTTAAAATAATCATCCAGCTACTATTCTAGCCAACCCAGTGGCTAATACTGTTGCTGCTAGAATTTAGGATTTCACCCAAATGAAACCTCTTTTGTTTTTGGGATCCAAGTCTGATAAGGATTTGTAGGATTTCCTTGACATGGTTCAAAAAATAACAGATATGATAGGTGTTACTTCTAGTGAGAGTGCAGAGTTGGCTTCTGACCAAGTGCAGGATATAGATCATACCTGGTTTAAGTAGTGGAAGGAAGATAGAGGCACAGATGAAGGGCTAATAGAATGGGCAGAGTTTACTACATCCTTTATAGACATATTCTTCCCTTTGGAGTTGAGAAAAGCTAAGGTGTTTGAGTTTATTAATTTAAAGCAGGGGAGTATGAGTGTAAATGAGTATTCCCTTTAGATTTGTCTAGGCTTATTGTCCATACTCAGCAGATTGAGAAGGAGAAGGTTAAGGAGAAAGAAAGAGAGAATAAGAGGGTTAGGACAGGTAGTTTCAACTTTTCTCAGCTAAGATCAGAGGATGGTAACTATTCTCAATTCCGTTAGAAATATTTTACCCCAGTTTCATCCTCAGCTAGTTCATAGTGCCAAAGTTTAGAAATGGTAACCAGGATAGGGCACCAGGCTCTAAGACTCATGGTAGTGTGAACAGTAGTTAGACTAATCTACTTTGCTAGAAGTATGGTAGGAATCATCAAGGTGCGTGTAGGGCTGGCAGTGATGTGTGTTTTAGATATGGCAAGCCAGACCACAGGATGAGCGAGTGTTTAATAGGGTTGTGGAAAGGTAGGAATGATCGCCACAGATTGTATGCCCTTCAGTCCCATCATGATCAAGAAAGTTCTCCGAATGTAGTTATGGGTATGTTACAGCTCTTTTATTTATATGTTTATTCTTTGTTAGATCTCGGGGCTTTAATCTCTTTTGTAACCCCTTATATAGTTGTCAATTTCAGAGTTGGTCTTGAAACCTTAGTAGAACCCTTTTCGGTGTCTACCCTAGTAGGTGTATCTATTATAGCCAGGTAGGTATACAGGAACTGTTCAGTCACAATATCCCAGAAAGTCATTTTACTTGATCTTGTAGAGTTAGAGATGGCTGATCTTAATGTAATTCTCGACATGGATTGGCTACACTCATGCTATGCTTTAGTTGACTGTAAACCAAAGTCATTCAATTTTTGTTTCTAGATGAACCAGCTATTAAATGAAAGTTAGTACTTCAGCGCATAGGGGACAACTTATTTTGTACCTTAGGGCAAGAAAAATAATATCCAAGGGGTGTGTTCACCACCTTGTTCGAATCAAAAACTCTAATTTTGAGACTCCCAATTACAAATCAGTTTTATTATTGAGGGAATTTCGAGATGTGTTCCCTGAAGACCTTCCCAGGGTTTTTCCTGAAAGGAAAATTAACTTTGGAATAGACCTTCTTCCACATACCCAGCCTATCTCTATTCTTCCCTATAGAATGGCTCCAACTGAGCTTAAGGAGTTAAAAGAATGGCTAAAAGGTCTCCTAGACAAGGGATTCATCAGACCCAGTGTTTCCCTATGGGGTACCCCAGTCCTTTTCATGCAAAAGAACGAAGATTCTCTTAGAATGTACATCGATTACCGTCAGCTAAAAAAAGTCACAATCAAGAATAAATATCAACTCCCCAGAATTGATGACTTGTTAACAGACTTCAGGGTGCTAGTTATTTCTCTAAGATAAACCTCAGATCTGGCTATTATCAACTCAAAGTCAGGGAATATGACATTTTGAAAATGGTTTTCAGAACTCGGCATGGTCGCTTTGATTTTTTAGTTATCTTATTTGGCCTAACAAATGCTCCAGCAACATTCATGGACTTGATGAACGAATTGTTCAAACAGTACTTGGATATATTTTTTATAGTCTTCATTGATGATATTCTTGTCTATTCCCTTAGTGAAAATGATCACGCGGACTACCTCATAATTGTATTGAAGACTCTTAAAGCCCATCAGTTGTTCGCTAAATTTAGTAAGTGTGAATTTTAGCTAAGAATAGTGTCTTTCCTTGGCCATATTATTTTCGATGATAGCATTAGAGTTGATCCTCAAAAGACCAAAGAAATGAGAAACTAGCCTAGACCTATCTCTCCATCAGATATCAGGAGTTTCTTGGGTTTGGTCAGCTATTACCAATAGTTTGTTTAAGGTTTTTCATCTATTACATCCCCCATGTCCAGATCAACCCAGAAGAAATTTAAGTTTTAGTAATCATATTCTTTTGAGAAGAGTTTTTTGGAGTTGAAGATCCACTCACCTCAGCTCCAGTTTTGTTGCCAGATTGTTCATATGGGTTTGTTTTTTAATTTGATGCTTCCAAAGTTAGATTGGGTTGTGTTTTGATACAGAGAGTAAGGTCATAGCCTATGAATCTAGACAACTTAAATCCCATGAAAAAAATTATCCTACTCGTGATCTTGAAATGGCAGCTATTGTGTTTGCCTTGAAAATTCAGGGACATTATCTTTATGGGGTTTATGTTGATGTGTTCACGAATTACAAAAGTGTGCAGTATGTGTTTTTGCAAAAAGATTTGAATCTTCGTCAGAGAAGGTAGTTAGAATTATTGAAAGATTATGATATGAGTGTGTTGTAACATCGAGGAAAGGCCAATGTAGTGGCAGACGCCCTTAGTAGGTTGCCTATGGGGCAGTTTTGCTCATTTTGAGAATTATAAGAAGAAGTTTGTTCAGTAGGTTCATCAGTTGGCTAGGTTAGATGTTCTCTTGGTTGATTTAGCTGAGGGTAGTGTATAGGTTCAGAATAGTTCAGAGTCTTCTTTGGTTTCCAATGTGAAAGAAAAGCAAGATAGGGATCCCAGTCTAGTTAAATTGAAGGAGTTAGTAAGAGATCAGAAAGTAGAGATTTTCTCACAAGGGGGAGATGGTGTGTTACGATGTTAGGGTAGGCTGTGTGTGACATGAGTTGATGGTTTTAGGAAGAGAATTCCTTGCATATTCACCCAGGGGATACTAAGATGTTGTAATACCCCATATTTTCATAACTTAATTTAACTCTGAGTACATGAGTAATCCTATATAAAATTTTAAAGAACTCAAGACTTTTTAGTTTAGAGCATACCATTGCGTAGGAAATTCAGGCATCTTTCCAATAATATAAAATTTTCCCAAATTCGATAACTGAATGAGAAGTTATAGCATATTTTGTAAAACAGTGTGCCACCTGGTGTAGCACCGTGTCACAGAGACCAGCTAAATGGAAATTGTCAGTTTCCAGTGAGCCAACGCGATAAGCCCATGTTGTAGAGTAGTGCCAGTTCCTAATTGTCATTTTCAAGTGAAGCTCTGCGATAGTGTTGCATCACGCTAAAGACCAGATTCGCGTCTAGTGAGGCACCGTGATGGCGCCTCATTACGCCATCAGTCTAGTTCCCAGTTGTCCCTTTTCCAGTGGTTGACTGTGATGCCCCCGCATCGCGGTGAAGCAAAAAATTAGGATTTTTAGTTTTTAAATTCTGAGTTTTAGTATCATTCTAGGGGTATTTGGGTCTTTTTCCAGGCCCTAATCAGTCCTAAACATGAAATTAAGCCCTAAAAGAGCACTAATTGCTCATTATATCATTATTTACTTACTTTTCTCAAGAATAAAAATATTCTCTCCCAATTAGCGAACCCTAGTCTTCAATAAAATAAGAACAAAGCTTAAGAATTCATCCAACAACCTTAAAGAACTTTCTTCTCATATATGTTAGGTGTTCATCTATGGGTTCCTTTCACCCATAGAGTCCAAGAATTAATTTTTGAATATTACAAGATTATTGATCATGATTTGCATGCCTGAAATTGGATTGTTTTCAAGTTCATGAAATCAATTGAGTTTCAATCCATGATTAATTATAGTTTCCATGAAATTGAAATAGCATGTATATTGAATTATGTAATTCCCGTGTTATAATTCCTGAATTAGCAAGTTTGGGTGTTGTAGTTATAATGTTCACATGTTGTCCATAATTATATGCATTAAGTTATGCTCCCATGTGTTTGATGGAATGCCCATGTGAATTAAATGGTGAAATCATGACATGCTGTCATATGTACAAGCTTATGCCCTACAAGGGTTTGATAAAATGTCTCTATGAATGAATTATGAACAAGTGGACCTTGTTATGCTTTTCCAGATTATGCTATACTTTAATTTTCATCCTATTGATCCCTGAGGGTATCTAATACCCGACAATCTAGATATTTAACAAGAGCTACAGTAGTTTTAGAATAGTCTCAGTCATGTCACGAAGCAGTACTACTCAGTTAGTTATAGAACTAAGTGAACTCAGTCCCTATATAGTCAGTCAACATGATCAGTAAAAGTTCAGTCAAATCCAATACAGTCTAGTAATCAGTCCACAGTTTATTCAATTGGGAGTAGGATTCAACACCGAGTGAACCCAAGGACGTGGGCTCACCTTCTAGTAGAGGGTGTGATCCTTAGAAACATTGCTTATATTCCAGAACTTCGTAGCCAGTGTAGGTTGAGACATCAACCTGCCAGTTGAGTATTGATGAGGTATTTTAACCTGCCAGTTGAGGGTACTACCATTCTTATTAGAGTACCTGCTAGATGAGGGTAACTCTTCAGCTTGTCTATGCCCGTGGTACAATACTTACACCCTTCCAACTGGGGTTATAGGTTGGACCCCTGTTATCTTATTTAGGGCATGTTGGTTAGATTATTACCTCCTACAGTCTATGTTTTAACCTCGGTATAGAACTCAGTTCAATTATAAAGAATCAGGTCAGTCAGGTATAGTCACTAAGCTCTTACTAAACTCGGATATCAGGTGCTCAATTATTAGAACTCAGTACTCATCTTCAGTAAAGTCTCAGATACAGTATACATATATATGCACAGTATTGTATACTCAGTATTTACAGCAGTTTTAGTTATCCATGCATTCTTATATTCAGTTATTCTATTTCACTTAATCAGTTATTGTTCATGTATATGAACCATTGCATTCAGCTTTACCTCATCTAAAATACCAGTACATTCCATATGCTGACACACACTTTTTTCTTTGTGCTATGATGTCTCATATCATAGGTTTGGACGCTCAGGGTCTTGACCACGCTTAGACAAATTCAGTCAGCTGTATCAGATTCAGTAGTGAGTCCTCATCTATCAGGGATATTTTTTTATTTCATTATTATAGTAGATTCAGTATTTCATTAGACAGAGTTAGTTGGGGTCTTGTCCCATCAACTCCACATTCAGACAGTTCAAATAGAGGCTTTTCAAACTAGACTAGTTTAGACAATATCTCAGATTTCATATGTTTTATCAGATATTATTGCAGTTGTTATTCTTTATCAGTAATCATATTATGAACCTTATGGAATTTCAGCCTATTATCCATATTATTACAGTATTATTATTCAGTGCTCACAGTAGATATCAGTCATGGGTTAGCTTGTGGTCCCTTGGGATCATAAGCACCGTGTAGCATTCAGAGTATAGACTAGGGGTGTTACAAACTTGGTATCAGAGCTTAAGGTTCAACAGAGTCCTAGAAAGTCTGAAAGCCACATCTAGCAGAGTCTTGTGCATAGGTGTGTAGCGTGCCACACTTATGGACAAGAGGCTTTGAGGAATTTTTAAGAAATGTTTCCCTTCTTTCAATATTCATGTCGTGCGAGTGAGCATTAGCTCAATTTAAATTCTCAGTGAAATCCTTTTCTTCCTTCAATTTACAGAATATGCCTCCCAAAAAGAATAATGGAAGAAGAATAGGGAATCATTCAGCACCTCAGCCCATTCAGTCAGATCCCCGTGACGAGCGTGTCTCCCATGAAGAATTCAGAGCTGTGTTCACTGATCTAGCCAATTCCATAGCAACTAAGAATGAATGGCCAGCTTCTATTCAGGCCAACCCAGTGGCCAATACTACTGCAGTCAGGATTCGGGACTTCACCCGAATAAATCCTCCCCTATTCTCATGATCTAAGTCAGAAGAGGATCCATAGGAGTTCCTCGATCAGGTTCAAAAAGTCACACACATTATGGGGGTGACTTCCAATAAGAGTGCAGAGTTTGCTGCCTATCATCTACAAGATGTATCTCATACATGGTTTAAGTAGTGGAAGGTAGATAGGGGTACAAATACAAAGCCCATAGAGTGGGAAGAGTTTTCTACTGCATTTATAGAAAGATTATTTCCCTTAGAGCTCAGAGAATCCAAGGTGTTAGAGTTCATCAATCTCAGTCAAGGAAGTATGAGTATGAAAGAGTATTCCTTTAAGTTACTCAGTTGGCTAGGTATGCTCCCCATGTAGTAGCAGACAATAGGTACAGAATAAGCATGTTCGTGTCAGGGGTGTCGGAGAGTGTGGTTAAGGAGTGCCGAACTATGATGTTGATTAGGGAGATGGAGATATCAAGGCTTATGGTCCATGCTCAGTAGATAGAAGAGAAGGAGAGAACAAGAGAGCTAGAATAGGTAGCTTTAATTTCACTCAGCCTAAGTTAGAGGGCGGTAACCATTCCCAATTCTTTCTGAAATCTTCAGTTCCAGCTCCATCCTCAGCCATTGCTCCTATCCCTAAGTTCAAATATGGTAACAAAGATAGGTCACCAGGCTCTAAATCTCTGGGTAGTGTCGGCAGTGCTTGAGTAAATCCTTTTTTCCAAAATATGGCAGAAACCATCAGGGTATCTGTAGAGCTGACAGTGATGTTTGTTTTGGGTGTGTCAAGCCAGGCTATAGAATCGCAGATTATCCTCAGTCAGGTTCTTAAGGTCATTATATTCTTCCTTTAGCTTAATTAGATCTCCTGAATTGGCAAGGTACTACTTCAAGTGCCACCAGTGGACAACACCCAAACAGGCTTTATCCACTTCAATCCAGACAAGATCAGGAAAGTTCTCCTGATGTGGTCACTGGTACGTTACAGATCTTCCATTTATATGTTTATTCCTTATTAAATCCAGGAGCTTCTTTGTTTTATGTTACTCCCTACATAGCAGTCAATTTTAAGGTCGAACCAGAAATCATAACAAAGTATTTCTCAGTCTCAACCTCAGTAGGTCAGTCTATCATAGCTCAGCGGGTATATAAGTACTGCCCGATTATGATATATCAGAAAGTCACTTCAGCAGACTTAGTAGAATTAGAGATGAATGATTTTGACGTCATTCTCAACATGGATTGGCTCCATTCATGCTATGCCTAAGCTGATTGTAGAAAAAGAATTGTTCATTTTTAGTTTCCAAATGAACCAGTCTTTGAATGGAGAGATAGTATGATACGCCAAAATCATACCTCTCTTACAGAGAGTAAATGGTCACCGTCAAATATAGAGCCCAACTAGGTTGGGATCGAATCCCATAGGGAATATGGTGCTAATTATGTTGTATGCAGATTAGTTGACTTTTAATCATACATTTCTGTAAAACAAAAAGGGGGAATTTGATTCAGTTCACAAATTAATGGTTTCAATTTAACAAGATGAAATATGTGTAGTAGTATTCGAATTCAGAGAAATAGCAAGCTAGGGTTATGTCCACCTTGTAGTTTTTAATACTTTCTAACTATGGGCTTTATGAGTTCATACATGCATCATACTTACAGAGAAACGAATTGCTTTCAATAACATAATCCTAGTGTTTCTCAACCATCAAGGACTAATTCACTTCAGTTCTATCGAATCAAAACTGTTTACAAAAATAATACAAAATCTCCAAGTAGTTAATTGTCACGACCCAAATAACCTTGAGTGGCACCTACACTAACCTTCCTATGGGAGAACCATCTAAATCAAACCATTACCCAATCACTTAGTCAATATATGATAGTTTCATAAAACCATCTTAACAATAACAATCTGGAGTTAATCATCAGTAGCGCGAAAACCAAACAATCTACTAACTGAAATTCCTAAGACCTGAAAGTCATCGTACAAGAACTACTAACAAAGATCATGTCTAAAGAGATATCCCAAAATAAAGTAAATAAAGAATGTTTCATTGCCTGAAAGATGGACAAGAACAAATAAGATCACCCATGGAAGCCTAGAGACGGAGTGCTCACCCTTGGATCAAGATCTACTATAAAACTTTAGAGGTGAGATCATGTATGAGCCTCTAAAATAATTTCTACACTTAACAAAAGAAGAGTACAGGGTAGTATCAGTACAAACCCCTATGTACTGGTAGATATCATAGGCCAACTCAACTTAATAACATGTACACAACATAAATTAAATAACAAGTAGACAGGCATCATCACATAACAAATTCTCAATGAATCAACAATACAACAATAGCAGGTCAACAAGGTTTACAAACAAGCCACATAACTATCAAGAGGATCAACCATACTATAAACATCCACCAAATCAAAACAGGTATGCCATCCACCAAATCAACACAAGTATGTACACACATGTTATGGGACTTATTTTTGCCCAAATAGTCATGACCTGCAGGGAACAATCTGTGTTCATATACCATACCAGCGTGGTACCCGATCCAACATAAATATAAATGTATCGACGTGGTACCCGATCCAACATAAATGTAAATGTACCATTGTGGTACCCGATCCAATATAAATATAAACATACCGGCGTGGTACCCGATCTAACATAAATATAAATGTACTGGCATGGTACCCGATCCAACATAAATATAAACATGTATTCTCAATAGCAATTTAAACAACCTCACAACATACAACACAATGTACCAAGCTTACAAGTACACTTAAAGTCATAAGACAATTCTATCAAGTAAATTTTCAATAACCATTTATACATGCATTAACAATCCAAACATCAACAATTTCAAACATATACGAATACCAATCAACAAGTATCCAATTTAGGAGCATACTCACAATTAATCGAAGTATAAACTCCAATTAAACCATAGCCTACCTCAACCAATGAATCCTAATATAATTAGTCCGCAGGTTCCTTGACCTTCCTCAAAGTTTCAAAATGTTCAAAATCTATTTTAATATATAATCTCCGTAAAAATATGAATCTAATGACATCCGTTTTATAGATTTTTGCTCTAGAAACCCCAAACTTACAATCAAATTAATAAAAAAAAGTAACCATCTGATCTGCTTTACTGTTTCTCGACCAGTAACAAACAAAAACCACTCTTCATCGTTATCAACCCATGATTTGGCCAACCGTTTCCTTATTTCTTTCTTTTTATTAAATAATTCACAAATAATATTATAATCACTATAATTAAGTAATCTTTATTCAAAAATTCAACAGTGGTCATCTATGTCTATGCAAATTCAAACATTGACCAACTATTGACCAATCAATGCATTAACCTTACTCTACACAACTTCCAATAATTAGAACAACTATTACAGAACAATTGAGAAATTTTAAGTTAATCCATAATTAACATATTTTACTTCCACCGTATGAATATCTGGAAAATTCAATTGATGCCTAAAATCATTAATAAGACATAGCAGTACATAGGCACTAGCAATTAACTCACCTATGGATGCACCTTCTACAAAATACGGTGAAAACTACAACTTTCGTGCACCTCCCTCCTTACCCCAGATATCAGATGTTGTTATTATTATTATAATTATAATTATAAATAAAATAAACCTTTTTTACTTAATCCAATTCTTATACATAGGTCTTAATAAATAAGAAAATTATAGTTTGATCCACTAAGTCACTAATTAACTTAATTATCTTAAATACCCAATAGGTCCTCAAGTATTATTTAGAATCTCGAGAAAATAAGTCAAATAGTTATATTGACTAAAAAGTATATTCCAAACCTATTAAAAATACTACGATACTAACCTGAGGTCGTTTCGCTCAAAAATTGACCATGATTGGGTTTAACTTTATTAAAACTTAATAATTTAACTAATTACTCAATAAATTCTGAACACCTCCCGACATAGTACTACACATCCCGTGAGTTATAATCCACGTATACAAACTACGTAGAGCACTAAAATAGAGTAGATGAGAAAAATTCACAAATGACTGGGAGGGTCGTCCCATTAATCCTGTTAAGGCATTCACATATGAAATAGGGGTTGGGAATCCTATTTTCTTGTCACTACTCTCTTTTCCATACACCAACCATTCTATCAAACAAGTTGTGTTTTTAAGGCATTTCTTCTATGTTTGCAACTACGAGAATTCAAGATAAACGAAGAGAGTATTATGTAAACAAATCAATGTATAATAAATTCAAAACCCAAAGTAATAGATTGTAGGTTACAAGGCTTCCATAACCATAACTAATAAACTTAGCTACTCATGAATAAAAACGGAATCACAATAGAAATATTCATCATACCAAAAAGTAAACACAATCTTGGCGGAGAAGATGAATTACTGTTTCTCTCCTGGTGGTAAGCCGCCACTCCCAGTGTAAAATTAATACAGAATAATGAATAATGATAAAAAATTCAGCATCAAATATTTTTATTAATCTTTTCTCTCATAATTGCTTTCTATGTCCCTAGACTAATTATAAATGACAAATAGTCTTGGACATAGTTTCTAGGCGTTATATTTGGTCCAACAAGCTGCTTTTCTCTTGTGTGATTTGTCATCCGCAATCTATAGTCCCGTCATGTCTTTATCTACCTTATTAACACCTGAAATCATGCTAACCAGATAAGTTAGCTCAATTACATCAAAGTAGAGTAAACACATAAGAAACTAGGCACTTTGTTCTCAAAACTTAGCTAAAATATGTGTAAGTTATGGTGCTTAGGTGTATAAATACTCCCAAGATCACCTCCCCACACTTAAAGCTTTGTTCTTCCTCGAACAACTTATCCATTTACGCATACACAAGATTTAAAACCCATAAAGGAAACATAAAATACTCAAAGAGGCTCACACAATGAATATGAAACAAGAAGTAGATTCATGAACCATTACTGAAAACAACCACCCTCAAGAATAGACTCATCAGGTTGGCAAATTCATACATACCATTTAAGCAAATAAATCATATAAATTACCCAACCTTCATCAACCATGGGCCCTTACAATAAGAAAGTTACCCATAATCACTTACAATCATGCAATTTCGAACAAAATTGGTACAAGAATCAAGTTGCGCTCACTCTCACAAAGAATTTCCAAATTAAAACTGTTGACCATATGCTTGCCCTTAGTGTAATGCTCCACTAATATCAAAATGCTAAGATTAGGATTAAATAGGTCTTTTATGGGTTGTAATGTAGGCAAAAGGATGAGTAGGAACTATTTTGGCCAGAAATGGTCACTATCTTCCCTAAGAACTTTAATACACTACATTACGCAACTAAGACCAATTTCTAACAACCAATTTACACCACTTTCATCTATCCATATCTTTTGTTTTCACCCTATCCCATTAAACTCAATTAATAACATTATTATGGGAGTATGCAACCTTTTCAAATATATTTTTATTGCACCTATTTCACGTTACGCAGCCCTATGATAGCCACCCTTAACTTAAGCGATTTGCCTTAGTTGAGGTGCACAATGACCAAGAAGGACCATGGCCAAAACTAGTTCATTGTAATGTATCCGGGATAAAATTTAGAACTTTTTTTTCAACAATTTTTGCTACTCCTAACCACATCAATTGAACACGCCAATAACTATACTTTGGGGCATCAATTTCACTTTTTTCCTCTTATTGTCAAACTTCTAACTCAAATTGATCTTACATTAAAGCGCTTAGCAGCTTTTGGATCAAATTACGATCTATTAAAGAACGAGTTAGGCTACATATGAGGCTATTAAAAGAACAAGCTAAAGGCTCAATGGGGCTAGCTATGATAATATGCAAAGGTAGGTCAAAAGAAGCCATGAACAATGGTTGTCAAAGAAATACCTAAATCATCTCCTAAACTTATAATCTTTATTTCACTTTACACACACACCAGGCAAGTTCTAGCATCAGTTACAATAAGGAATATACAACAGTCTTATAGACTCATGGCACATAGTCAACTCAATTAGGAGCATTATAGATTCTCAACCCAACAATTAAATGAATTCAAATAAAACCAACAATCACAATAAGAGTCAGAACTAGAGCCTAGGTGTTTCAAATATAATGATCCATCAAATACTTATGTTATAATGTCATGTGATCTATAAGAACAGTTACATACAGGGAAATGACTAATTTTCTCTTAAAACGGTCGTCATCCATCCATAATCGAGAAAAACACCTAATTATGACTAAATCAAACAAACAAACATCTAATAAGAAACAAGATAAACAAAATAACTAATCCTATCATAGAAGTATACTAAGGAGAAGGTACTATTTTCTTAAAAAAACAAGTAGCAAAGTAACCAGCCACCCGACACATAAGCTAAGCACTATCCCTAGTGCAAATAACAAGATAAAGAACCTAGCAAATACTGTACCTCATCCATAATAGGAGTCATTCCACCTATATGGAGATCATCATCAAAGCCATTTTTCCTGTATTCATCACATCATCCACATCAACCACACATAATAAAACTAGCTACAATTAAGATGAAGGTGGTGAGTCACCACCCCATACTTAATTTTTTAGTATAAACCAATTAAGTGTTATTATCGGGTACTTAGACTTCGCCAATATACACTTTGATATGGTCTACTAACATTAGTCATAATACAATTCACTCACTTCAATTCCACCAATTTTACTTCAATAAAACAATTTTTGAACAAAGTTATGCCTTAGAGCTTCAACATATCAATATACACAAAACACCATCACTTTTATACTATTTAACCTACACCATGTTCCATCAAATAAGTTGTGAAATAATGGCCACACAACTAAATTACGTTAGTCATGAACAATTCAATCATATGCAAAAGCTCAAAGTCCTACAACAATAGTGTCTACTACAACAATGATGTTCATTTTCACAAGATGCTCAAAACCTCTCTTTGACATTGCCATGGCAAAAATTTAGTCAATAATCCTTAAGAAATCTATTAACAACTATAACATAAAGTCACAATACTTAAGGATTAAGAAAATAAAAAACTTACCTTAAAGATGGAAGATTGAAGAAATAAAGGGAGAATTATTGAGATTATGAAGAAAAGAAGAATCTTAAAGGACAAGGGGAATGTTGAGAGAAAAATCTGGTACAGCTTAGGGGTGAAATAAGGATGAATTTGGGCCTTTAGGTGTGGAGTCTATTTAAAGAGTGAAATTCGGATAGGATTGACCCAATTAAAAGTCGAGTACTAAGCTAAATTGGGAAAGGTATGTGATGCACAAGGGAAGGAAAATGTTTAAGTGTGCGTCACATAGGTCATCGCACAAGTGAAATAGTAAGCATATGAGTTACAGTTTGTCTCGCACATGTTATCGCACAAGGGAAACTGTGCGCCGCACAGGCATTGTATAGGTAGTCATACAAGTAAAATAGTAAAGGTATGCGCCGCATAAGATGTTGCACAAGTTAAGGTGTGCACCACACATGGTAACACCTACTTGAGGTTGTGGGCTTAGGTTATGTCTTAGGCAACGCCTTTTCCATGGACTATGTAAAGTTGGGCATCACACACCCTATAGTATACTTAAACTTAAACGCCATGCACCCCATTCTCCATCTGAGGCATCGAGAAAAATTTGTGCAACTTTAGCACGAATCATGACTCGAGCCTTCACATTTGACCACTCCAACTTACCTAAAATGTTACCGTTACGCCTAACTTACCACCTTTAGTATGGCTCACTTTCAAACTGTGTTTTAGAACCTATTACCTCCTTAGTTCTTCGAACAAATATACTTAATCAAAATTAGTAAAAAAATATGATTAGAAGGATGGGTTGCCTCCCACTAAGCACTGTAGTTTTGGTAGCCCAACTCTTATTTTTGAAATTTTATTTAACATGATAAAATAAGAATAAGATCATGGGTTGCCTCCCATGCAACACCTAATTTAACGCCACGGCATGACTCGATTATGTGACTACTCAGGCTTCGTCAAGATACATTGATAATACCATTTGTACCTCATCCTTACATATAAATCAACGATCGAGAAAGTATTCATCTGCTTTTGTTGTTTCATGGATTTACACACCTCAAAACTAACCACTTTCACATTGAGCCAAAATTAAAGCTTATTTAACTCCAGGTCAACTAACACTCTCTTGGTTGCTAAGAAGGGCCTACCCAAAATTATGGGTACTTCAAAGTCCACTTTGTAATCAAGAATTACAAAGTTAGCAAAAAATATAAAATCATCCACCTTTACAAGTACATCATGTAGAATCCCAATCGGCCTTTTCACCAATCTATCTGCCATTAAAAGTCATATGTTTGTGGGTGAGGGGTCACCCAAACCTAACTTCTTATAAATAGATAGCGACATCAGATTGATGCTAGCTCCCAGATCACATAAGGCCTTAGCGAAATCCAAAGACCCAATCGTACAAGGGATGGTGAATGCTCCTGGCTCTGCCTTCTTCTACACCAGTGACCTTGTAAAAATAGCACTATAATAATAGAGATTATCCACCAGTTCGTAGCTTACCGCTCTTTTCTTCTTCACAAGATCTTTCATAAACTTAGCATATCCGGGCATCTGTTCCAGTGCTTCAACTAAAGGCACGTTCACTATTAATTGCTTTAACATAACTAAGAATTTGTTAAACTTGCCTTCATCTTCTTTCTTCTTTAATTATTATGGAAATGGTTGGGGTGGACTTAGGATTTCAACTGGAGAAACTTTTACCTTTTTTCTTATGCCTTGCTCCACATCACTAACATGTATCGACTTAAGTGGTTGTTCCACTTCTAAACTTTTCTTTTCTGAACCTCCCAACTCCACAGGTACCATTGAAGAATTATCAACCATCTCTCAATATATTTCGACCGCATCAGTATGAGAGAATGCTCCCAATCTTTGACTAGATAAAATCTTACCGTTCCTAGTGGTAATATCCATACACGATCCATCAGTTCTTGGATTATGAACTGTATCACTTGGTAGAGTCCTATTCTGTCTTTGGTTGAATGTTGTGGATAATTGGATCATCTACTACTCTAATTATTTAATAGCAATTGAGTGCGAATTTACTAGTGGACTCATGGAATATATGTCAGTTATCATCGTAGTAACCCTAAAATTGGTCGCCTCAACTCCTTTTAATAGTTTCTACATCATGTTCTCCATGGATATTTTGCCTAAACTGGTGGCAACATTATCATGGCTTCCAGGAGGTACATACAGTCCACTCCTGCCACTTTTATTCTTCTAATCTCCTTGATAGTACCAAACTTAGTTTCCTTGACCACTGGTCCAGAAACCCCCTAATTATGTAAGTAGTTGCCTCTTCCTCAGTGTTTTATTCAGCTCCCTTACTATGGGACCCCACGGTTTTTACATTTTCTACATTCCCTGATAGAAAATATTTCATGAGCAGATCTATCTAGGTTTTCTTGTGAGCCATATCCTGATCACACTTATCTTCTCTCCTACACTGCTCTATTGATATTACACTAGACCTTGTATTGCTTGCTACCATAGAATCTCTGATATGAAGAGCTCTACTAGTCTTAGTCATTCTTTCTAACATGTCTGCAGACTCAATAAAGATGAGCTCTATAAAAGCTTCTCCTGAAGCATTATCTATTATTGGCTTTGTAAGTGAGTTCAAAGCTCTATAGAATGTTTCCATCAGGTGTTTATCAGTCATCTTATGGTTTGGGCATTGAGTTAACTTCTTTTTAAACCTCGCCAAAGTCTCATACAAAGTTTCATTAGCTAATTGCCTAAAGTTCCTAATCTCATCCCTCAACTATAAAATTCTAGAGGTTGGAAAGAACATTTCTAGGAAAGCTCCTTTCAATTTCCTCCAATTTGTAATAGAATTAGGATCAACTCATTCAACCACATAGTTGCCTCTCCAAACAGAGACAATGAGAATAATCTTAAATGAATAGTATTTTGTCCCACTCTAGGATTAATCAAACGACTTACAAATATTAATGAAATTCACCAAATGTATATTTGGATCATCACCGGGTAATGCATCAAAGAGTCCTTTCAAATTCAGTAGATGGATTATAGTACTCGTGATGATGAATTTTACCCTAGGAGCTAATAGTGGTAGAATGATTACCCCTATAGCTCCAGCTCCATCTAAATGATCCTCA
Source organism: Capsicum baccatum var. pendulum (assembly GCA_030864225.1). Classification (NCBI taxonomy): domain Eukaryota; kingdom Viridiplantae; phylum Streptophyta; class Magnoliopsida; order Solanales; family Solanaceae; genus Capsicum; species Capsicum baccatum. The sequence continues at coordinate 103,312,736 of CM061556.1, forward strand.
TTGTTGTCAATATCAAACTGCATAGCTTCGTAGTCTAATCTTTCTCTAGATGGACGATTCTGATTTACAGATTCAACTATTTCTGTTGCAAGCCTCCTATTAGCTGGGTTAATTAAATCATCATATCCCAGGTCCTCTTCATTTAGATTAGGTACCCGACTTGGATTATCTGCATTCTGTTGATTTAATTGAACATCAGACAAAGTGGCTAATCTTTCAGCTTCCTGTTGGTTAACCATTCTTTTAATGAGATGAGGTTTAGGATTGAAGGGTTATAATGGTTGTCCTGAACTTCTAGTTCATGGCATAAACAATAATGAGCCTATAAATAACAAAAATAAAAAATAAATGTAAAATAAGAAAACTTGACTAACAGTTAATTAACACATATAAACTCAATTAACAATCGTATTCCCCGATAACGATGCCAAAATTTGATTCTCCTAAATTATAACTCTCTTATGATAGAGTAAGAGGTCGTTGTCAAATATAGAACCCAACTAGGTTTGGGTCAAATCCCACATGGAATATGGTGATAATTAAGTTGTATGCAGATTAGTTGACTTTTAATCATTCGTTTCCATAAAACAAAAAGCGGCAATTTGATTCAGTTCACAAATTAATGGTTACAGTTTAACAAGATGAAATATGTGTAGTAGTATTCAAATTCAGAGAAATAGCAAGCTAGGGTTATGTCCACCTTATAGTTATTAATACTTTCTAACTATGGGCTTTATGAGTTCATACATGCAGCATGCTTATAGAGAAATGATTTCTTTTAATAACATGATCCTAGTGTTTCTCAACCATCAAGGACTAATTCACTTCAGTTCTCTCAAATCAAAAGTGTTTACAAAAACAATATAAAATATCCAAGTAGTTAACCCTATTAAGGCATTAACATATAAAATAGGGGTTGGAAATCTTATTTTCTTGTCACTACTTTCTTTTCTGTACATCAACCTTTCTATCGAACAAGTTGTGTTTTAAGGCATATCCTTTATGTTTACAACCAGGAGAATTCAAGATAAACGCAGAGAGTATGATGTAAACAAATCAATGCATAATGAATTCAAAACCCAAAGTAATAGATTGTATGTTAAAAGGCTTCCAAAATCCTAACTTATAAACTTAGCTACTCATGAATAAAATGGGAATCACAATAGAAATATTCATCATAAAAAAAAAAGTAAACACAATCTTAGAGGGGAAGATGAAGTAGCATTTCTCCCTTAGTGCTAAGCTGCCACTCCTAGTGCAAAATTAATATAGAATAATGAATAATGATGAAAAATTCAGCATCAAGTCTTTTTAATAATCTTTTCTCTCATAATTGACTTCTAAGTCTCTAAAATTATTAAAAATGACAAATTAATCTTGGACATAGTTTCTAGGAACCACATTTGGTCAACAAGCTACTTTTCTCTTGTGTGATTTGTCACCCGCAATCCGTGGTCTCATCATGTCATTATCCACCACATTAACACCTAAAATTATTCTAATCACATAGGTTAGCTCAATTACATTAAAGTAGAGTAAACACATAAGAAACTAGGCACTTTGTTATAAGAATATAGCTAAAATATTGGTAAGTTATGGTTCTTAGGTGTATAAATATACCAAAAATCATAGTACAACAACGCTTAAGGGTCAGTAGATTTCATACCTTAGAGAGAGAAAAATAATATCCAAGGGATGTGTCTATCATCTTGTGCGAGTCAAACATTCTAGTTCAGAGCCTTCCAGTCTTGATTCTGTTCTAGTAGCAAATGAATTCTCAGATATGTTTCCCAAAGATCTTCTTGGAGTTTCTCCCGTAAGGGAAATTGACTTTGAAATAGACCTTCTTCCAGACACTCAGCCTATATCTATTCCTCCATACAAAATAGCACCAGAAGAACTCAGAAAATTGAAAGAACAGTCAAAGAAACTTTGAGATAAGGGGTTCATCAGACCCAGCATTTCCTCGTGGGGTGCACCAGTCTTATTTATGCGTAAAAAAGGTGCTTCACTTAAAATGTTTATAAACTATCGTTAGTTTAACAAAGTCACGATCAAGAATAAATATCCACTTCCCAGAATTGATGACTTGTTTAACTAACTTCAGGTTTTTAGTTACTTTTCTATGATAGACCTCAGATTAGGCTATCATCAGCTCAAAGTCAGAGAATGTGACATTTCAAAAATAGCTTTTCAAACCCGGTATGGTCATTTTGAATTCCTAGTCATGTCCTTTGGTCTTACAAATGCCCCAGCAACCTTCATGGACTTGATAAATCGTGTGTTCAAGTAGTACTTGGACATGTTTGTTATAATTTTCATCAATGACATTCTTTTTTATTCCCATAGTGAGAATGATTATGTAGATCACCTTAAAATTGTACTTTAGACTCTTAGAACCCATAAGTTATTTACAAAATTTAGTAAGTGCAAATTTTGTAAAGGTTAGTAGCGTTCCCTGGTCGTATTATTTCTAGTGATGGCATTAGAGTTGATCCTCAAAAGATGAGGTGGTGAGAAACTTGCGTAGACCCATTTCTCCGACAGATATCAAGATTTTCATGGGTTTAGCTGGCTATTATCATTGATTTATTAAAGAGTTTTCATATATTGCCTCCCCCATGTCAAGATTGACTTATACGAAAGTCAAGTTTTAGTGGTCAGATTCTTATAAGAAGAGTTTTTAGGAATTGAAGACTCGACTCACCTTAGGCCCAATTTTTACTCTATAAGATAGTTTAGATGGATTTGTTATGTACTGTGATGCATCCAGAGTAGTTTTGGGTTGTGTCCTCATTCGGAGAGGTAAGGTCATAGCCTATGCCTCTAGAGAGCTTAAGCCCCATGAGAAGAATTACCCTATCCAGGATCTTGAGTTAGCAGTTGTAGTATTTGCCTTAAAGATTTGGAGGAATTATTTGTATGGGGTGCATGTTGATGTGTTCACAGTTTACAAAAGATTTTAGTTTGTCTTTTCTTATAAAGAGTTGAATTTGCATTAGAGAAGTTGGTTAGAGTTGTTAAAAGATTATGACATGAGTGTTCTATACCATCCGGGCATGGCCAATATAGTTGATGATGCTCTAAGTAGGTTGTCTATGGGTAATGTTGCTCATATCGAGAGTGGTAAGAAGAAGTTAGCTCAGGAAGTTCATCATTTTGCCTGAATAGGTGTCTTCTTAGTCGATTCAGTATAGGGCAGTGTGTGGGTACAAAATAGTTTAGAATCATCTCTAGTTTTTGAAGTAAAGAGAAAGTAGGATGGAGACCCCAACCTAGTTAAGCTGAAGGAATCAGTCCAAGATCACAAAGTACAGGTTTTCTCCTAAGGGGGAGATAACATGGTGTGTTGCTAGGGTCGGTTATGTTTGCCATATGTAGGTGACTTGAGGCAATGAATTCTTACAGAAGAACATAGAGCGCGTTACTCGATCCATATAAGGGCCACTAAGATGTATTGCAATTTATGAAAGATCTATTGGTAGAGTGGGATGAAGAGAGATAGTACAAAGTTTGTATCCAAGTGCTCAACATGTCAGTAGGTTAAGATTAAGCATCAAAAACCTAGTGAGTCCATGTAGGAGTTCAGTATTCCGATATGGAAATGGGGAGAAGTGAACATGGACCTTGTGATGGTTTTGCCTCGCACTCATCATCAGCATGATTTTATTTGGGTCATTGTAGACAGGATGACTAATTCAGCTAACTTTTTGCCAGTGCAGACTTCCAATTAAGTCAAAGACTATGCCAAATTCTATATCAGGGAGTTGGTCATGTTACATAGAGTTTCGGTATCCATTATATCAGATAGAGGTACCTAGTTTACTTATTACTTTTGGAAAGCATTCCAGAAGGGTCTTGGTACCCAAGTTTACCTCAGTACAACCTTTCTCCCTCAGATAGATTTTCAAGCAGAAAGGACCATTTAGACTCTAGAAGATATGTTAAGAGCATACATTGTTGATTATAAAGGTAGATGGGATGACCACTTACTTTTGATTGAATTCACATATAATAACAACAATCATTCCAGTATTCTGGTGAATCCATTTGAGGCACTTTGTGGTAAGAGATATAGATCTCTAATTGGTTGGTTCGAGGTTAGTGAGGCCGCAGTAGTAGGGCCTGACTTAGTTTTTGATGCCTTATAGAAGGTTTAGTTAATCAGGGAAAGGATTAGGGTAGCCCAGAGCTGATAGAAATCATATCCAGATATGAGAAGAAAGATCTCAAGTTTGTGGTCAGTGATTTTTTGTACTTACAAATATCTACCATGAAGGGAGTGAAGAGGTTCGGCAAAAAGGGGAAGTTTAGCCCTGATAAGTTGGTCCCTATAGAATTTTCAGTCATTTTGTAAAGGTATCTTATGAGCTTGAGTTGCCTTCAGATCTAGCTTCAGTGCACCCAGTATTCAACGTCTTCTAGCTAAAAAAAATGCATTGGTGAACCAGTAGTCATAGTTCTCTTAAAGGGCACCGATATTCAGAATGATCTCTCTTTCAAAGAGGTTCCAGTCCAAATACTTGATCATCAGATTAATAGACTGAGGAACCAAAAAGGTCCCTTGGTCAAAGTTCTTTGGCGGAATCTGTCCGTTGAGGTAGCTACTTGGGAAGTAGAAGGAGATATGTGGACCAAGTATCCTCACCTCTTCTTCGCAAACTCAGATTCAGCTGAACGTAATAGTCTTTTTTAGATTTACCCAGTTCTATATTCAGTATAGATACAAACTTGGTATTTATTACCGATGCATATAATTTTCATGATAGTCATGCATTAATGAATCAGTTCTACCATGTAATCATGCATCAGATATGTATATTCAGTATGAAAACTCAACTTATCTGTGATTCTAGTCATGCAATTATGTTTCAGTTATGCTTGTTCAGTGTATAACTCAGTGTATCAGTATTTCTCAGCTTAAACAGTTTCATTCGAGGACGAATATTCCCAAGGGGGAGATATTGTAATAACCCGTATTTCCATAGCTTAATTCAACTCTCAGTACATGAGTAATTCTATATAAAAATTTTAAAGAACTAATGATTTTTCAGTTTAGAGCTTACCATTGCATAGGAAATTTATCCAACTTTCCAACGATATAAAATTTGACCACATTCTATAACCAGATGAGAAGTTATAGCATATTTGGTAAAACAGTGTACCACCTGGTGCAATACCGCGTTGCGGAGACCAGCCAAATGGCAATTGTCAGTTTCTAGTGAGCTAACATGATAAGCCCACTTCACAGAGCAGTGCTAGTTCCTAATTGGCATTTTATAGTGAAGCTCCATGATAGCATCGCGTCGCATTGAGGATAAGATTCGCGTCCAGTGAGGCACCATGATGGTGTTGCGTCGCGCCATTAGTCCAGTTCCCAGTTTTCCCTTTTCCAGCGGCTCACCGTGATGGCACTGCATCGCAGTGAAGCCAAAAATTAGGATTTTCAGTTTTTAGGTTCTGAGTTTTTAAATCATTCTAGGGGTATTTGGGTCTTTTTCCACGACCCTAATCAGTCCTAAACACAAAATTAAGCTCTAAAAGAGAACTAATTTCTCATTATTTCATTATTTACTCACTTTTCTCAAGATTAAAAACATTTTATCTCAATTAGCAAACCCTCGTCTTCAAGAAAACAAGAACAAATTTCAAGAATTCCTCCAAGAACCTTTCAGAAATTTTCTTCTCAAGTATGTTAGGGGTTCATCTATTGGTTCCTTAGACCAATAAAGTTCAAGAATCAATTTTTTAAAAATACAAGATTATTGATTCATGATTTACATGCCTGAAATTGGATTATATTCATGTTCATGACATTAATTGAGTTTCAATCCATGATTAATTATAGTTTCCATAAAATGAAATAACATGTATATTGAATTGTTTAATTCCCATGTTATAATTCTTGAAATAGCTAGTTTGAGTGTTTCATATGTTGTCCATGATTATAAGCATTAAGTTGTTCTCCCATTGTGTTTGACGGAATGTCCATGTGAATTAAATGGTGAAATAATGACATGCTAGCATATGTACAAGCTTATGCCCTACAAGTGTTTGATAAAATGTCTCTATGAATGAATTATGAACAAGTGGACCTTGTTATGCTTTTTAAGATCATGCTATGCTTTACTTTTCATGATATCGAGTCCTGAGGGTTTCTAATAACCGACAATCTAGTTGTTTACCTAGAGCTATAGTAGTTACAAAATAGTCTCAGTTATGTCACAAAATAGTAGTACTCAGTCAGTTATAAAACTTAGTGAACTCAGTCCCGTCCAGTAAGTCAACATGATCAGTAACAGTTTAGTCAAATCCAGTATAGTCTAGTAATCAGTCCATAGTCAATTTAGTTATGAGTAGGATTCAGCACTAGTGAACTCAAGGATAGGGGCTCACTTGCCATTAGAGGATGTGATCCTTAGAAGCAGTCCTTGTGTTCTAGAAATACTTAGCCAGCGTAGGTTGAGACATCAACCTTCCAGTTGAGGGTTGATGAGACGTTTAACCTGCCAGTTGAAGGTACCACCGTTCTCATTATAGTACCTGCCAGATGAGGGTAACTCTTCAGCTTGTCTTTACTCGTAGAACGGTAATAACACCCTTCTAACTAGGGTTATAGGTTGGACTCCAGTTATATTATTTGGGGCATTTCGGATAGATGATTATCTCCGACAGTCTTAGTTTTAGCCTTAGCATAAAACTCAGTTCAGTTCTATAGAATTAGGACTGTTAGGTACAGTCACTCAGTTATTAGTAAACTTAAATATTAGTTGCTTAATTATCAGAACTCAGTACTCAGCATCAGTAAAAGAGCAGATATAGTATAAACGTATATGCACAGTATTATATACTCAATATTTACAGTAATTTCAGTTATCCATGTACTCTCATATTCAGTTATTCTATGTTAATCAATTAGTTATTGTTCATGCATATGAACCATTGTATTTAGCCTTACCTCATCTAGCATACCAGTACATTCCACGTGTTGACGCATACTTTTTTCTTTGCACTATGATGTCTCATCATATCATAAGTTCGGATGTTCAGGTTTCTGACCGTGCTTAGACAATTTTAGTCAGCAGTATTAGATTTAGTAGTGATTCCTTATCTATCAGGGATATTCTTTTATTTCATTATTACAGTATATTCAGTATCTCAGTAGTTAAACTTAATTGGGGGCATGTCCCATCAACTCCATATTCAGACAGTTTAGATATAGGCTTTTTAGACTAGACTAGTTCTGAAAGTATTTTAGATTTTAGATGTTTTATCAGATATTATTGCAGTATTTCAGATGTTTGAGGATAGAATTTTAAAATAATCTTGAGAATATAATGAAGTAAATAGATAATACACATATTATTTATAATTTGTAAACAGAAGAGGTTGGGGGTGAAACACCTAGACTTTGAACCACTGAAAAATACTCTTATTTGATGTCTCTAGACTTGGTATGACTAAGGGTACCACTCATACCCTTTGGATACGAGTCAATGACCCACCTATCATAACCTAGGTAGTGTGGTGAGGGTCACTTACTATCCTACATATGAGTAAGGCTCCAACCAATCATACCTTAAGGTATAAGTAGTACCAAGACTAATCATATAGTGTGATGCCCCGTTAAGAGTAGACTATTTTTTGTATGAGTGGAGCATACGCGTTAGGGGTGATTCGTACCCTTTGGATATGAATCAATGGTGTATGGTCATATCCTTAATAGTGTGTGTGACCTAGGATAATACTATGGTACAATTCAGGGTACCAATTATACCCTAGGGTATGACTACTTAAGTCGTATGGTAAGTCATACCCTTGGACGGATTCAATTTTTAGCTTTTAAGTAAGGGACTGCTGGTCATTTCCCATGTCTAAAACCTTAAGCCCTCTCACTTTATAAGCATGTGAATCCTTATAAACGTCTTATTTGATAGATCAAACATGCTAAGTATTCTTTCAAGATCATCTTTGAAGGATTGGAGGCTAGGGTTGCAAGAGTGGTCTTCAAGAGGCAAAAGGTAGTTAATATTCTTGGTGATTCATCTTGTTTAAGGCATGTAACTATTCTCCTTGCTAAATAACTTTAAACCCATGTATTTCACATTTTGATTAGTAATTTTACATGGTGGTTTTGATATCAAATAAAAAGGATTTTGTTGTCTAATGATGAATAATGATGATTCTTGCTTAGAATTTTATGTATACATGTTATTAATGGTAGTTTTCACACATGAATGCTTGTTGTATGTCGTCTAACACATGGGTCTTGAGTAACCCTAGTCTTGATGATTTTTACCATAAAGTTGGCATTGGTAAAGGCATGTACACAAGGTGTGTGTGCAAATGCCTAAGTAAGATATCTAGTTACAAGATGATGATGTTTTAAACTAGGGAAATGGCCCAATATGTATGAATGCTTGATAAATGATATTGTGAAGGTAAAGTGAGCCATGTATTATCTAATTTATGACCTTAATGGTTTGATAAATAAGAAGGGGGTTAAAGTCCCTAACATAAAAATGAACTTAAATTGTGTGTTAAACTAAATTGTTGTATAGAATTGCTAATGAAGTATGAATGGATTATAAGGGTCTTAAGGACCATAGTTTGAATTGCATGATGAGTTGAATTAAGACATTGGCCTATTGAAATGGTTGAGAAATAAAGGCTTCCATGAGGACCATGTGGTCATGTATGGTGTTGAATTTGCTAAATGGGATAAAGTCCTTGTGTAGGGAATTGAATATATATGGATGCATGGACAAATGGTTAGAGTCCCAATGTTGGCTAATGATAGTCATGGGGGCTTGAGGTTAAAGTTTCTTTACTAATGGAATTGCTTATGGTTAATGTCCCTTGCATAATGAGATCTTATAAAGTCAAAGCGCCTTGTCAAATGAATTGTTTTGGTATTAGAGTCACTTATCTAATAAGGAATAAGGTTAGAGTCCCTTGCCTAATATGTGATCATGTGGTTAGAGTCCCTTTATTGAATGAATATGTGTGATATGTTAGAGTCTCTCACTTATATAAATGTGTGTGGGTTGTTAGAGTCCCTCACTTAAATGGATGTGTGCATGGTTAAAGTTCTATGTCTAATGAGAAATTCTTCAATCTATAAGTGTGGAAGGTTGGAGCCCTCCATTGCATGTATGATGAATGGGTGTTTCCAAAGTGTTGATAAGACTTGCCCCCCTCTGATTAGTATGTGATATGTCTATATGTATGGATAAGGTTATGAATGTTATTGACTATGATATATTGAGTTGTTGAATGATGATGCAATTTTATCCTTATTCTTGAGTTACATGCTAGTGTTCCAATCATTAACCGTCTCCGAATGCTATGTCCCCACACGACATAGGGACCGTGATGTACTAGCTTTCTATTATCATATTTAAGGCTTTTAACTTGGAATAAATGTAAGTTCTTAAGTAACTATCACTGTTTTTAATGATATTTCATATGATTTTGTAGGAAAGTCAATATGCATGGAAATATATGAAAGTTGTGTCAAGGAGGATGATTTTTTTTTGAAAATAATTGAGTTTTGTAGAATTCACACTTGTAAGCAATTCTAACGACTTGGGTGATAACTTATCAGATTTGTGATAGGTCGTCACACATGTCGTCACACTGAGGTAGAACACAAGAAATTAGAAGCATGTCTGATGACATGTGTGATAACTTATCACAAATCTGATAAGTTATCACAGAAGTTAACACATTGAAGCAGAAGTTCTAAAGACATGCCTAATAACTTATCAGATTTGTGATAAGTTATCACACATGTCGTCACCTAAAAGGAAAATTCTGAAATTTTTATTTCAAATTTTTCTTAAGTTATGGGTATAAATGGCAGCTTTTAGGGTTCATTCATGGGGGACGGAACATCTTGTGCTCATTCCATAGATCACTTTACTTCTTTTTGGGCTCTGAGCTTGTAATTCAGTTTTCAATCCTTTGATTTAGTTGTGGGAAATTCTTATTGTACTTGGAGGAGAATCAACTTTGGATTTCATCTTTTGTAAGTTTAATTTCTTTAAATTATGAATTCAATCATTGTTATATCTTTCTATCATATGAGCAACTAAAACCCGCAACTAGAGTTGTGGGATCTATGACTATTCTTTCATTAATTTAATAGTTAATTAGGGTTCAAGTAATTGTGGGAACATCTTGATAATTCTTTTGTATTAATTATTTTCTGTTGGTTGCAAACAATAGATCTCACCTTAGTTGATTTACTCGAACTGAAAAATAAATTAAAGGTAGCAAATTATCAATGAGGATTTGGGAAGGTTAAGATCTCATCTAATGATTAATGTTGTACCAAGATTGATCAACATGAGATAAAATCAGTATGAATATAATGATTTCCTAAGTTCGAGAGAATTAGGGAGTTCAACATCACGGTAGGTTGAGAAATACTTAGATGGATTGTCGAAACTGATAATTAGGTGTCTCCCGCAAAGCATAAGAATCCAATTCTATAATTATTATTTAATGGGGATTATTAATCACAGCGATCACAACCCTAGTTTTTCTTTATCATTGATTTGAACTACTGAAATTTAAGTTTTGAGTTTCTAAAGCAAGTTTAAAAGTTATCAGTTGTTCAATCATAAAAAAAACCCCATTTTGTCTTTTCGTGTCAGTTGTTTGAATTTAACTGGTAGCTTTAGTTCCACATTAGTTTAATCACCATTGACATAGTTCCCTGTGTATTCGACCCTGACTCTATAGTTGGGTAAATATATTGACGACGACCGTCTTGCACTAAATTGACGTATAAGTTGAGTATTATCAGACCGAAGTATATTCTTCTCTTATTGCATAGTGGTTAGGTGATCGAAGTGGTTCATGCATTGACTATGGAGTAGTGACTTCCTTATTTTGAAAGACATTCATTCTTGGTCCCCTATCTTTAGATTAAGTCATATTTTGACTTCATTTGGCTATTATTGGGGGCTTGTCTCGACATATACATTTTTAAACATCAGTTTGTATAGAGGTATTATGGATGGTTGTGTACTTAGGTATAATTGTCAGTTGATTAAGCTAATAAATTGTTTAGACATGTTTAAGTTATGACTTCTAATATTTGTCCGCTACCTTATTATATGGTCAGGATTTAGCCGAACCTTGTGATTGATGAGATTATTATGATAGGTTATCGGGGCGACCTCTAATCCATGTGAGCTTAAGGTGCCCATAAAAAATGGCTCGATTTTGGGGTGTGTCAAGTTGCTATCAAAGCCTAGGTTTATGGTCAGTTGGGTGTCCATAATATAGTCTCAAGTAGAGTATCTTTTATGGATGTAAAGCGTGATACACATAAAAGAGGAGCTATGAGGCATTTTAGGAAATGTTTCCCTTCTTGTATTTCAATCTTAATCTATAGAGTCTAAGGTCTTGGAATCCTTTAATTTCTTCTTGCTATCTTTCAAATCATGCCTTCAAGGAGATCTGAGACATAGGCAAACCCTTATGAAGTCCCTATGGATAAAGCATATCAAACTTTTATAATTTGGGCCCGAGCTACGGCTGCCAAATCCAGCCATATTTATGGGGTTCCGCCTGTCCCCACAACCCCGACTATGAGAGTGACCCTCCTATTTAGTCATCTCAAAAGGATGCTACTAATTTTGAGTTTTGTTGCTCTATCAACCTCTTGACTCAATTGGTAAATTTTCAAGTGCAGTGTGGTGCTCCTATTATCATTTCTTCTGAGGACACAAGAATTGGACAATTTATAAGTTTTATCCTTCCTATATTCTCCAGTATGAAGGTTAAGAAAGATCCTCAAGGCATCATTGATGAAATGGAGAAGATCTTCCGAATCATGGATGCTTGGAGATTGAGGCCGTTTAGTTTTCTTTAGACAAATTTAAAGATGTAGCGTACCAATAGTATGAGGGGTGGGAGTTGTTTACAGGTGTTTATGCTAGTCCCGCCATTTGGGAGGACTTCTCTGAGGCATTTTTAGACCGTTTCTTTCATCAAGAGTTGTAGGAGGCTAAGATGAAATAGTTTTTGAATATGAAGCAAGAGAGGATGTCCGTTCAAGAGTATGCCTTGAAATTCCATCAATTATCAAGGTATGCTCCCAATATGGTTTCTAGCATGAAGGCTAAAATACGTAAGTTTGTCTTGAGACTGTCCATGAATTAGTCCTTGAGAGCAAGGCAACCTTGTTAATTGAAAAAATGAATATTTCTATGTTGATTGTGTATTTAAAACAAATGGATGAAGAGAAAAAGAAGTAAGTTGAGCTTAGTGAGAGGCAATAAAAGAAATTTAGGCCTTCTGAACATAGCGGTGGTGATAATGGCAAGTGGCCACCAAAGAAGTGAGGGAGTTTGAGTTCTTTCTCCTCGACTAGTGTTCGCTCTCCTTACCCAAAGGTTTTGGGTGATCGTTGGTCTTAGTTTAGTAATGGGTCCCAGGCACCGGGTGCGTAATTCTAGGCTAGTAGTGCCCAGTCCACTCCACTCTGCCCTCCTTACAGATTTTGTGGTCAGATTTATCATGGTTAGTGTGAGAAGGAGAGAAACTAATATTTCTATTGTGGTAAGGTTGGGCACATGCAGTGTGAGTGCCCTTCTCTAGAAGCTTCTTGGACCAACAAGGCCTCTATTACTACTCTATCTATTCCCACACTGAATGGTGCTGTGTCTACCTCTGCTTCTATTTCTGGCACAAAAATTAACCGAAACTGCTTGTTTGCACTTGCTACTTGCGAAGATTCTGAGGCGTCTCCTAATGTTGTAACAAATATGTTGAGACTTTTCTCCTGTGATGTGTATTGATTGTTTGATCCAAGGTCTAGTCTTTCTTTGTGACCCAGTATATGGTTGTGCATCTTTATTGTGGTCTCGAGAGTTTGTCGGTTACTTTTTGTATTTCTACCCTAGTTGGAGACCTTGTGATAATTAGAAGAGTCTATATGGGGTATGTAATATCATTTGTTGGTAGGGATACTCTTATAGACTTGATTGGTTGGACATGGTTGATTTTGATGTCATTCTGGTGATGGATTGGTTTCACTCTTGCTATGCTTCCTTAGACTTTTAGACCCATAGGGTTATGTTCCAATTCCCTAATGAGCCGATCACTGTATGGGAATGTGATTCGCTAGTGCCTAGCTTGACGGTCTGTCGACCCTCTCCATCGCACCTAGGCAATTTTGACTCTTTTTGTAAAACGTCCATATCTTTCTCTTTCGATGTCAGATTTTGACGAAATGGATATAATTGGAAATATTATTCAATTTCCCACATAATATAAAGTCAAAATTTGGAAAACTATATACGGTTTAAACACTAATAACTTTGGAATTCATTCCTAAATCTTTTAGAGATGGAATAATACTTTACTTGACATATTCTAAAGGCTTAGATTTCGAGGGAAAATTATGGGGTCTTAAGTGTACATTCGAAGTACTGATGCATACCTTTCTTTTATGCTATGATGTCTTATACCATAGGTTCAGACGCATGGGCTCCCGATCATCCTTAGCATCCTGATCCATCAGCAGTAGACTAGTGGTGAGTCCTCATTGTTCGAGGACAGATTTATTATTCCAATATTTCAGTATTTAGTTCATTTTAGTAGCCAGAGTTAGTTGGAAACTTTTCCCATCAAATAATTAAAGGTTTTTCAGCCTAGAGTATTTTTCAGACAGATGTTTCGTTTACAGTATTGATTTAAGTATTCAAAAATTGATTTTCAGTTTTGAACCTTGTGGCTCTTTCTGCCTAAATTCTGCATATAAAAGTGATATTATTCAGTTATTGCAGTAGCTTCTAATTATGGGTTAGCTTGTGGTCCCTTGGTATTACAAGCACCATGTAGAATCTGGGGTATAAACTCAGGGCATTACAAACTTGATATTAAAGACAGGTTCAACAGAGTCCTCGGAAGTCTAAATGCCGTATCTAGTAGAGTCTTGTGCATGGGTGTGTAGAGCGCCACACTTATGGACAGGAGGCTGTCAAATATTTTAGGAAAAGTTTCCCTTGTTTCAGTATTCATGTGGTGCGAGTAAGCATGAGTTCCAGTTAAACTCTCAGTCTAATCCAAAGTGTCTCTTCTATTTATAGAATATACCTCCAAAGAGGACTAAGACAAGAGGAACAGGAGACCAACCAGCACCTCAGCCCGTCCAGTCAAATCCTCTGGACGAACATGTCTCTCACGCTGAATTTAGAGCAGTTTTCACCACCCTAGCTCATTCTGTGGCAGCCCAGAATGAACGCCCAGTTGTCGTTCCGGCCAACCTAGTGGCCAATACTGCTGCAGCCAGGATTTGGGACTTCACTTGAAGGAACCATCCATCTTTTATCGGGTCAAAGTCAGATGAGGACACATATGAGTATCTTGATCAAGTGCAGAAGGTTACATATATTATGGGGGTGAAAACTCGTGATAGTGTCGAGTTAGCTGCATATCAGTTGCAGGATATGGCTTACTCATGGTTTAAACTAGACCTGTTAATCAGCCCGAACCGGCTCGGTCTGACCTGGCCTGGTCAGCCCATGGGCTGTAGGGTACAGGGTTCTAAGTTGGGTTAATTTTTTTGGCCCAGTAAACCAAGCCCGTACATAAACCAATCCAGGCCTGTCGGTTAACCAGCCTGACCCAGCCAGGTTAAGCAAAATAAAAATATTTTTTTTAAAATGAAATTTTTGAAAAAATAGCCATTGGGCCGAACGGTAATATAGTCGTTGGGAGCCTAAAATGGCTAAAATCCCCTTTTTATTACAATAAAAAACTTTTTTTCAATTAAATTATTTTTTTAAACCCAAAAAAATTCCTATAAATACCCTACATTTTCAAATCATTTTCCACACAATTTTCCATTCTCTCAAATCTCAATTCTCAATTCTTAAATATTCTATATATTTAATTTTCTAAAGTTTTCCCTTTAATGTTTTAATTTTGTGATTACAAAGTATGAGTAAAAGTTTTTAAAGTCCCAACCTTCGGATATTTCCAAAATTTGGTATTTAATTTTTATTTAGTGTATTAATTGTTGAATATTTAATTTTATTATATTTTTTTATTTTGAATTTTTTAGTTTAATTTAAATTATGTATATATTAAGAAGCCTCGCTGCTAAAGGTGTTAAAAAAAATATTTCCCAGAAGTGGTAGTGGTAGTAAAAAATGAATTACTAGCGGTAGAGATACTTCAAGTAGTAGATATACCCATCTGCCTCCGGCACTGATTAGTCAACCTTTTGAGGAAGAAGTAGGTTTACCTTTAGGTGTAGGTGCCCACGATATGTATTATGTAGAAGCGTAGAAAAATTATTGTATAGAAGAAGAAAAGGAAGTAGATGGATTAATTTAGACGAAGATGATGAAAATATTGGTGAGACACCCGTAGTAGTAAATGCTAACATTAGATCCAAATCGGTTAATCTCCTTACCCGTCCTCCTGTGCCCCAAGAGTTCGTAAACCAACTAGTATTGCATGGTAATTTTTTGAATATATATCAGATATTAAGGTGCAATGCAAAATTTTTCAATAAATATATAAGCATAAAAGAGGAGGTAAGCAAGGGGGTACGAGTACATTAATGAGACATATAAGTGATAATAACAAAAGAGAGTTATTTATTGCAAAAAGATGGTCAGGATGTTGGTAGGACAACGGAAACTAAATTGGACCCAGCAACCAGTCAGATAATGAAAAAGTATAATAAATTGAGGGACTGGGAAGAAATAGCTAAACTGGTAGCTGTGGATTATTTTCCTTTTTGTTTTCCTTCTTCTGATGCCTTTATTCTTTATGTTCAAGCAATTCATAATCCTATGTTTAATGGTATTCCAAGAACTACTTGTAAGGCCGATATTTTTAGACGTCATTAACAGTATTGTTTTTATTTATCAACATTGCTAAAAGATATTCAGTGTAGAATGTCCCTAACTTGTTATCTTGGTCGTGCCGTAAATAAAAGTGATTATTTAACCATTACTTGTCATTGGATAGATAGTAATTTTGTTATGCAAAAATGTGTTCTTGCTTTTTTATATGATGAAGATCGTAAACATATCGGAGATTTTATTGTTGATTCGATTGCTAAAGTTGCAGAATATTACGGTATTGAAAATAAAACTTATGTATTGCTTTTGATAATGCTTCTAACAACAATACTGCAATAACAAAGTTAAAATTTAAGCTATCTTCGCCGTTACCTGAAATTTTTCATGTTAAATGTGCTTGTCATATATATAATTTAATTGTAAAAGATGGTCTTAAGTTTTTTGAGCTTTATATTGAAAAAATTTGTCTTGCTGTTGGTTTTGTTCAAAGAAATAATCATAGAAGTAGAATTAAAGACTTTAAACTTAAATGTGAACAAAATTGACTTGCACCGATATTGATACCTGAAGAATTTGAAACTAGATGGAATGCTACGTATGATTTTTTGAAAACTTGTTATAAATATATAGTTCCTATTAAACTATCTTTAACCAATATTGTGGTTCGTTTGCTAATTTTTCCCACTACATGCAACATGACTCTGACTGGGTTATAATTAAAGACCTTGTTAAGTTTTTGAAAAAATCTCATATAGTTATGGTTGAATTTTTCGGTGCTTATTATTCAACTGTTTGTAATATTTTGGCATATATAGCCAATATTTCTGATTTTCTCAAATAATATAAAAATAAAGAAGGTTGCAAAGAAGTTGTTGGTGCCATGTTTGTTAAATTTAAAAAATATTTTTTTTGATTCCCCCTATTTACTTGGTTGGTGCTATGCTAAATCCGTGCATGAAATATACTACTATTTTCCACTTTAATACTCTTATTTATGCTAAATTAGAGATAAATACTAATAATGATTCTGATGATGAAGAACAAGAACAACCTGATTTATGGACGGCTATGGCCGATGTGAATGCTTAATAGATAAATTATATAACCACTATGATGATTTAGTTGATTTAGTTGTACCAATAAATATCACTCCAAATGTCACTCCTTATCCTCCCGTGGAGCCATCATCTTCTAAAAGGCCGGCACATAGTGGTTTTCCTGATCATTTTTATGGTTTACCTTGTTGGAGCAGTGTTGAGGAGGGAACTTACACAACAACTTATCGGGAAGAGCTGAAGTACTATCTATTATCACTGCTAGAGAATCACAGATAAAGGATCAACATATTTGATTAGTGGAGTAATAATGAAGTACAATATCCTGTGCTTTCAAGATTAGCTAGAGATATCCTAAATATTCCAATGTCAGTCGTTGCATCGGAGAATGCTTTTCATCAGGAACGACAATAGCTTTGATTCAGCCGACATTCATTGGGAAGCAATGCAAAGAATGTTCTAGTTTGCCTTAAAGATTAGATTAGATTCGAACGAAGAAATCAAGGAATGGAAGCGGAGCCGAACAACGAGCAGAGCCTTGAAGAAATTACGACTTCACGGGAGAACTCGACAGAATCAAGTCCAATGCATGGTTTTGCCCCCGTTGACTTTGACTATCCTATTTAAGTTCTCATTAATATTAACATGAATGAGTTGAAAAAATGATGCAAAATTTGTAGATTTTTCATCCATGTAAATTATAAGTTTTTGATCATTTTGCAATCAATAAATTTCAACATTCATTCACTCCTTAGTCCTTACTTTGTTAGTTTTTTCATTTAATGATTTGAATTGAATTTTTAGTTTAAATTAAATTCTTAGTTTTAATATATTACTAATTTACTATAAAGTATTGTTAATTTATTATATTAAGTAGCATATGTTTTATTTAAAGAAGTACATATATTTTAAAGTAGTATACATATATTGAATGGTATGTATATATGTGTATATATTTTCTAAAGTACTATAGATTTAACGTATACATGTATATATATTTTATAAATTAGTATATAATTATATATATATATATATATATATATATAATGTGTGTATAAATTGTAGTATATATATATATATATATTGTAGTATATCTTATTTAAAGTAGTATGTATATATTGAATGGTACGTATACATGTGTATATATCTTCTATAGACGTATATATTTAGCATATACATGTGTATATATCTTCTATAGACGTATATATTTAGCATATACATGTGTATATGTTTTACAAATTAGTATATAACTAGATATATGTAGTATGTCTATATATTGTACTATATTTTATTTAAAGTAGTATGTATATATTGAATGGTACGTATATATGTATATATATCTTCTATAGACGTATACATGTGTATATGTTTTACAAATTAGTATATAACTATATATATAGTGTGTGTATATATTGTAGAATATTTTATTTAAAGTAGTATGTATATACTGAAAGGTACGTATACATATGTGTATATCTTCTATAGACGTATATATTTAATGTATACATGTGTATATGTTTTACAAATTAGTATACAACTATATATATAGTGTGTGTATATATTGTAGTATATATAGATTTTAGTATGTTTTACTTAAAGTAATATGTATATATTAAATGGTACATATATATGTGTATATATCTTCTATGGTATGTATATATTACACGTGTAATTGTGTATATGTAATATGTGTATATATATTTTTAAATAGTAATGTAGTATGCTATATATAGAGTGTATATCTATTATTTAACATATTTAAAATGTATATAGGTGGGTATATATAGTGTATAATGGAGAAAAAACCTTTTATTTGCTTTTTCACTGATTTCGACAGAATTTTTAACTAGGTTTGACTAGGTTTAGGTGGGTTTGACCAGGTTGGGTTAAGTGGGCTGGGTTAGGGTTGTTTTAAAACTTTTTACTGTTTGTCCCTAAACTAGACCGGCTTATTTAACCAGGCCCAGATTTAGACCGGTCCACAACCCAGATAACTCTTATGGGCTGATCACGGGTTAACCCAGCCCGGTCCACTTGACACCCTTAGTTTAAACAGTGGAAAACAGAAAGGGCCATAGATGCAGGGCCTATAGAGTGGGAGGAGTTTGCCACTGCTTTTCTGGATAGGTTCTTCCTATTGGAGTTGAGGGAAGCGAAGGTTCTAGAATTTATTAACCTGAAGCAGGGAAACATAACAGTAAAGGAGTGTTCTCTTAAGTTTATTAAATTAGCTAGATACGCTCCTCATATGGTAGCAGATAGCAGATCTAAGATTAGTAATTTTGTGTCTGGCGTGTCTAATAGTATGGTCAAGGAGTTTAGGACCACAATATTAATTAAGGAGATGGACAAATCCATCCTCATAAGATAGAGATGGCTAAGAATAGGGAGAAGGAAAGGGAGAACAAGAGAGTGAGAACAAGAAGTTTTAACTTTTCTCAGCCTAAGTCAGAGAGTGGAAATTATTCTAAGTTCTACCCGAAATTCTCAGTTCTAGCTCTATCCTTAGCCAATGGTCCAACGCTAAAATTTAGAGATAGGTCTCTAGGCCCTATGCCTCAGGGTAGTGTCAGCAGCACCTGAACCAATCCTCTTTGCTAGAAATGTGGCAGAAACCACAAGAGTATCTGCAGGGTTGGCAGTGATGTGTATTTTGAGTGTGTCAAGTATGTTAGAAGTTTATCATTGGTATGTTACAAGTTTATCATTTACATATTTATGCTTTGCTAGATCTAGGGGATTCTTTATCCTTGGTAATTCCATATATTGCTGTCGACTTTGGATTCAGTCCTAAAATCCTAGCAGAGTCTTTCTTTATCTCTACCCCAGTGGGTAAATCCATCATAGCCCAGCGGGCATATAGGAACTGTCCGGTTTTGGTATCTTAGAAAGTCACTTCAACAAACTTAGTAGAATTAGAGATGATCAATTTTGATGTCATTCTCGACATAGATTAGCTTTATTCTTAATATGCCTCTGTCGACTGTAGCAACTAAAATGTCCAGTTTCAGTTTTTGAATGAGCCCATCCTAGAGTGAAGAGGTAGTACTTCAGCACTTAGGGGTCAACTTATTTCAAACCTTAAGCCAAGGAAAATGATATCTAAGGGATTTTTCTACCATCTTATGCTAGTACAAGACTCTAAATCAGAAACCCCTAATCTTGAATCAGTGTCAATAGCATGTGAATTCTTATATGTGTTTCCCGAAGATCTTTTTTGGAGTCCCTCCTGAAAAGGAAATTGACTTCAGAATAGACCTTTTTCTAGAAACTCAGCCCATATCTATTCCGCCATACAGAATGGCACCTACAGAACTCAGAGAATTAAAAGAATAGTTAAAAGATCTCTTTGATAAGGGATTCATCAGGCCTAGTGTGTCCTCGTGGGGTGCAATAATTCTATTCGTGCATAAGAAAGACGGTTCCCTTAGAATGTGTATACACCACCGTCAGCTAAATAAAGTCATAGTTAAGAACAAGTATCAATTTTCCAGATTCGATGACTTATTATACTAACTTTAGGGTGCAAGTTACTTTTCTAAGATAGACCTCAGATCAGGATATCATTAGCTCAGAGTCAGAGAATGTGACATTCCAAAAACAGCTTTCAGAACTAAGTATGTTCACTTCGAATTCTTAGTCATGGCATTTTGTCTTACCAATTCCCCAATAGTTTTTATGGACTTGATGAACTATGTGTTTAAGCAGTACTTGCACATATTCCTCATAGTCTTCATATATGACATCCTTTTTTGCTCCCACAGTGAACATGATCATGTAGAACATGTTAGAATAGATTGCAGACTCTTAGAAACCAATAGCTATTAGCTAAATGCAGTAAGTGCAAATTTTGGTTAAGGTCAGTAGCTTTCCTCGTCCATATCATTTCCAGTGATGGTATTGGAGTTGATCACCAATAGACCGAAACAGTGATAAATTGTTCCAGACCCATCTCTTCATCAGATATCAGGAGTTTTTGGGTCTTGGCCGGCTATTAACGACGGTTTGTTGAGGGATTTTTGTCTATTTTATCCCTCATACCTAGATTGACTCAGAAGAAAATCAAGTTTTAGTGGTCAGATAGTTGCAAAAAGAGTTTTTAGGAGTTGAAGACTCGACATACCTCAGCCCCAGTTCTTACCTTACCAGATGGTTCAAATGGCTTTATTGTGTATTGTGATGCATCCAGAGTAGGTTTGGGTTGTGTTCTTATACAGAGAGGTTAGGTGATAGCCTATATGTCTAGACAGCTTAAACCCCATGAAAAGAATAATCCCACTTATGATCTTGAGTTAGCAACAACAGTATTTGCCTTAATAATTTGGAGGCACTATTTGTATGGAGTGCACATTGATGTCTTCACTGACAATAAGAGCATATAGTATGTATTCTCTTAGAAAGACCTAAAACTCCATCAGAGAAGGTGGTTGGAGTTGGTAAAAAACTATAACATGAGTGTTCTGTATCATCCAGGCAAAGCCAATGTAGCTGATGCTTTAAGTAGGATGTCTATAGGTAGTGTTGCTCATATGGATGATGGTAAGAAAAAGTTAGCTCAGGAAGTTCATCAGCTTCTCAACTAGGTGTTCGCTTAGTCGATTCAGCAGAAGGTAGTGTATAGGTGTAGAGTAGTTTAGAATCATCTCTGGTTTCAAAGGTGTAGGAAAAGCAGGATAGGGATCCTAACATAGTTAAGCTGAAAGAATTAGTCAGAGATCAAAAAATAAAGGTTTTCTCCCAAGGGGGAGATGACATTTTTAGGGTCGACTGTGTGTGCCCTATGTAGATGACCTAGGACAGAGGACTTTTGCAGAAGCGCATAGTGCGCATTACTCTATTCATCCAGGGGCCACTAAGATGTACCATGATTTGCGTGAGATCTATTGGACGAGTGGGATGAAGAGAGACATTACAGAGTTTGTAGCTAAGTGCTCGATATGTTAGTAGGTTACGATTGAGCACCAGAAACCTAATAGGTCTATGCAGGAGTTCAGTATTCCCACTTGGAAGTGGGAAGAGGTGATCATAGATTTTGTGATAGGTTTGTCTCATACTCGTCATCAGTATGATTCAGTTTGGGTCATTGTAGAAAGGATGACCAAATCATCTCATTTCCTACCAGTCCATTGCTCTTATTCAGCCAAGGACTATGCCAAGCTCTTTGCCAGAGAGTTGGTCAGATTACACGGAGTTCCATTATCCATTATCTTAGATAGAGGTTTGCAGTTCACCTCTCATTTTTGGAAAGCCTTCCAAAAGGATCTTGGTACCCAAGCCTACCTTAGTACAGCTTTCCACCCTCTGATGATAGGCGTATTTACACGCCTAAAGTACTATAATTTACCCATATTTTAGCTAAGTTTTAAGGACAAAATATATAATTCCTGCACTTTTAGTCCTTTTTCCTGTAAGTGAGCTAACCAACATGATTAGCAAGTTTTCAGGTATAGATGATGAAGATTTCAGCATTTTATGGGTTGGTTGACGCCAAAGGAAGTTTCACATAAGAAGGAAGGCAGCTTTAGGAAGCCTATGGACTGAAAGTGATGCATGGAAAACTTGTCCTGGGCAAAAATAGTATTTTAAAAGACTTGGGGACCAGCAGTAACTTACTAGGAGTAGGACAAGGATGCAGCAACATAGTAGGATTAGGACAAGTATGCAGTAGCTTAGTAGGAATAGGATATGGGTGTTATAAAATCCCTATTTTGCTGAACTTTTCAGCAGGGAATTTCGCCCCATTCTTCCTCATTCCTTACAATTTTCTTTCATCTATTCGACTTTTAATTTTTTACAACAAGAGAAACGCTACTAGCAACAAAAATCACGTCACAAGCGACGCCAAGACAGACTTTTCGTGAGTTTGTGATTATTTTGGTATGATGATAATGTCTATTGTGTTTTTCGTTGCACTCATGAGTAGCTAAACTTCTCTGTTAGGGTTATGGAAGCCTTATGAGATACTATCTATTGCTATGAGTTTGTGAATTCTTGACACGTATGCTGCTTATATCATTACTCTCTTCATCTTAATTTAATTCTTCTGGTTGCAAACATATAGAATACTCCAGTATAGCATTACCTTGTTCGAAAGAAAAGTTACATGTCTAGAAAAGAGAGAATGACAAGGAAATAGGGATACCAACCTCTATTTAAAAGTTAGTGCCGTGACTGGATTAACCTCTTGGAAAATTCGTACCATTAGATACATTTTAAGCTCGAAAGAGTTAAAAAGAAATAATCTGTGATGGTCGAAAGACGCTAGGATTTACCATAGAATACGAATCTCTATAAGCACATGCATGTCTGAATTCCGCATAACTCATAGTTAATAGATACGTAAAAATCATAAGGTGGACATAACCCTAACTTACAATTCTCATTGATTAAAACCTATCAAGGATTCCGTTTTTACTTTGCTATTTTAATTTTATTACGTAATGTCACACTCCAATCCCCCCTTTTTTCATAGAATTTTCTCCAAAAGTCTACTAATCATTGCATACTTAGTGACCGAGTATTCCCTGTGGGATTCGACACCCAACCCAGTTGGGTTCTATATTTGACAACGACCGCTTACACTCTTACGAGAGCTATAGGTTGAGCGTTATTTGCCTCTGAAAGATGGTCAATCAGAAAAGACCATTCAAACTTTAGAGAATATGCTGCGAACATGTGCGATAGACTTAAAAGGTGGTTGGGATGACCACCTAACTTTGATTGAGTTCGCATATCATTCCCTGATTCAGATGACTCCGTTTGAAGTGCTCTATGGGGAGAGATGTTGATCTCCTATTGGTTGGTTTGAAGTGGAAGACACCATAGTAGTAGGGCCTGACTTGGTGTTTGACACCTTAGAGAAGGTTCAGTTGATCAAGGAAAGGCTTAATACAGCTCAAAAATGACAAAAATTATACGCATAAAGGATCTTGAGTTCGATTGTAATACCCCAGTAAATTTTTCATTGAAATTTTGTTTGTAAACGTGTTGGGTTCTATCTTCTAGAATGAATTATAAATTATTCGTGTGGAATGTTTTAGATTATAAAACACCATTACGTAGAGTATCGAATAAGATTTCCTACACTATATGGATCATCCAAAACAGACACCCAAGCGACGAGGTTTGAACATTCCAATCGAACCGTGAATAGTAGTGAACAGTAAAACGTGCAGGAAAAAGTACTGAGTCATGGCGTATTTTTTTCTCCAACTTAAATGATCATAACCTCTTGTACAGAATGATCTGGGTAATTTACTATATATCAATGGAAATCTCTGCGAGTCCTTTTTCCAATGAAATTGGTTTCATCAAATTTATCTATCGGAGCAAAAAGTTGTGGTCGATGTACTTCAGCCTATCAAAAGCAAATTTTTGGGTCAACTTCAAACGATCATAACTCCATGTACTCAATGATCTGGGTAAGATACTATATATCAATAGAAATATATGAGAGTCCTCTTTCTAATGAAATTAGTTTCATCCAATTTGAATATCAGAGTAAAACGTTATGGTTGATCTACTTCAGACTATTAAAATAGTCCACCAAAGGACAGATTCGAGAATTATTTGATTTTTAGGGGCGTTTTGGTCATTTCCCGTCACCCAAAATCCATTCAAACCCTATATTAAAGCCTATTAGAAGCATTATATTTTATATTTCATCAAATTCCCTCAAAAAGAAAACCTTAAGCTCCTACATCCAACTTCAAGAACCTCCAAAGTTTACCATTTATTCTGCAAATTTATTCAAGATTCCAAGTTTCTAGTTCAAGAACTCCAAGAACCATCATTCAAAGGAACGATTAACATCTCAAAAATGATTATTGATCTAAATTTCATCATTCAAGGTATGTGGGGTTTTTCAACAAGAACTCTCTTTCGTTCTTGTTCCCAAAAGTAATTTTCTTTAAAAAGGCATAATTTTTATTTGATTTTTTACAAATTTGAAGCATGAACCCATATCTTATGATGATTATTATGAAATCTTGATGTTTATGATTTTGAAAGATGAATTTACATGTGTGGAGATATAAAGCATGATCTTGAATGATATTTATCATGATTTTGATATTTGGGTCGTAAATCCCCATTGAAAATTGTTTTTTATGAGAAAGTGTGTGTTATAAACACGTTGATGTTGAATATTTGAGATTTTTTAAATGATTTGACCTTTTGGTCTTAATGGAGTTGTTTTGAACTCGAGTGTGAAAGAAATCCACAACGTGGTTGATTTTGATAGATGGGAAGCATGATGGCTTCCAGTGTATATTTATATATTACTGGAATTTTTTTGTTGTGGATTGTCTTTGAAATGTTGAGATAAGTCTGGGAGAAATCTTTAGTACCGAGTGGGAGGTATAAAGCGACCTTACTTTCCTGGAACTACATGCCCCCGTAGGAGTGAGCCTAAGTCTGATTTATATAGTGATCACTAGTTTGTGTGGATTTGATACCGATAGTCCTACTCCGATGAAAAAGGATAGGATGGCTCTCCCCAACGTGGGTTGTACGCTGGACTCCATGTATCTCACATGGTTTACGTTGGTTATAGGATCTCCCAGTGTATGTGTGTTTCCTTGTGTCTATGGTGAATGATGAAGGGATTTGAAAGTGGAATTGTGAAAGTTATTCTTTCAAAAGATTTAAATAATATTTACATTATGATAATTGATATTCTTGATGAACTAAAAGTAATTGACAAATTATATGATGACTCACATGTTTTATTACACTTTTTTCATCCTCTCATGATTATGATGATTTTCTTCGGGCTATGTGAGTCTTTCATACATCCTGCATATTTCATATAAATATTTATGATAATGATATTTATACAACTGCATACACCCCCATATACTCAGTTCCTTTCCATGGTACTGACCCACATTGTCGGATGTGGGCTGCATTTTCTCAGAATATAGGTTCAGGTGCTCGATTTTAGGTTCGACAGTGATTTTTTGAGCAGGCTATTTTACATCCTCTATCGTGGTGAGTCCTCATGTTCCGAGGACGTGATGTCTGATATTGGTTTCAAAGAATTGTTTACATTTGATAACTGAGTATGAGTCAGTTGGGGTATGTCTCAATGGCTCGCTGGTTTTATTGATTTTCTTAGAGGCTTGTTAGACTAGTATAGCTATTGGGAGTTGACTAATAAGTCGTATTTTGTTATATTTTTGAAATTCTTTTATTCTTGGATAATGATTACTCTGGTTATATTTGAGGGTTATTTATGGAAACCCCGTTGATTCGTGTTGAACTGAATGAAAATGGCTCAAAGGGTTAGCTTGGGGATACTCATAGCCTCAAGTACCGTGTGACGCTCCGGGACTCATTTTTTGGGCGTTAAAAACATGGTATCAAAGTGTAAGGTTTTAAGGTATCCTACGGAGTCTGATGAGCCACGTTAAGTAGAGTCTTGATCATCGGTGTGTAGCGCACCACATCTTTGATCAAGAGGCTACAAGACGTTTTAGGAAAAAGTGTGATTCTTTCTTTAAGAATTTTATCATGCTTAAAGTGTCTCTACCTGCTATTTATTCGTGCTCTCCTCTTTCAGAAATATGCCTCTACGTTGAGCAAGAAGAAATAATAATGGTTAGCAACCTCAACCCGCTGACCCATTGAATGAAAACGTGTCTCATGCTGAATTTCAGGTAGCCTTTCAGGCGCTGGCCTAAGCTGTTACTACAAATGTTCAGGCCAACTCGGCCCCAGTTCCACAGCAGCAGGGAGGTGATTCAGCTGCTACCAGGATCCATGACTTCATGCGTATGAATTCGTAGGAATTCTATGGGTTCAAGTCAGATGAAGATCCATGGTTATTTTTAGAGGAGGTGCGGAAGATTACTCAGGTAATGCATGTATTTGAGGAACATAGTGTGGAGTTGGCTACTTATAGGTTGAAAAACCTTGCTTATGACTGGGTTGTTGCTTGGAGGAAAGGTAGAGATGAGGGAGTTGTCCCTACAACTTGGCAAAAGTTCTGGGATGTATTCCTGGATAAGTTTTTCCCTTTAGAGATGAGGGAGGTGAAGGTGGAAGAGTTTATAAACCTACGACAGGGCTCTATGACTGTTAGGGAGTATTGTCTAAAGTTCAATCAGTTGGCCAAGTATGCTTCTGACTTTGTGGCTGATAATCGGGCTAGAATAACTAAGTTTGTGACTGGAGTGTCTAGTTATGTAGTTAAAGAGTGTACTCTGCTATGCTGAATAGTGAGATAAATCTTTCTAGGCTGATGACTCATGCCCAGCAGATTGAGGCAGACAAGATTAAGGAGAGAGATAGAATGAGAGGGAATAAGAGAGCTAGGTCCGAGCAGCACGGACAGGGTCAGACTAGATTGTAGGGAGGGAGTCGCCCTCAGTATCAGGATCGTTCGTCTATGCCAGCACCGTCATCTGCTAGTGATCCCGTTCCTAGAGGCAGGTAGGAGTAAGGTAGCAGATCCTGATGATGAGGACTTGGGTGATGATGAGTTACTAATCCTTAGGCGTGATGTTGAGGTGGTGACACCGGCAAACATAAAAGATCGTCAAGCAAGATTTCGGCCTAAACGCCGAGCTATGCAAATTCCCTTTGATGATGATGATGATGATATGGATGGAGCTGGTGCCACAGGAGCTATTATTCCTCCGCCATTGGCACCCGGAGCCAAGTTCAACATCACTAGAACCATGACTCAGTTATTGCAACTCAAGGGATTATTCGGTGGACTTGCAGGTGATGATCCGAATATGCATCTAGTCAACTTTATCTCTACATGCAAGTCATTTGACAATCCAGGCGTTGGTCAGAATGCAATTCGGCTGCACTTATTTCCATTGTCTCTATCTGGGGAGGCAACTCTATGGTTGAATAGGCTGACTCCTGATTCTATTACAAATTGGAGGCAATTGAAAGACACTTTCTTATACAGATTATTTCCGCCATCCAAAAGAGCATAATTGAGAGATGAAATTAGCAACTTTCGTTAGCTTCCAACTGAAGCCCTCCACAAAAGATGGGAGAGATTCAAGAAGAAGCTTATGAGGTGCCCAAACCATCACATGACCAATGTCCACTTGATGGAGATACTATATAGATCCTTGAATTCAGTAACTAAACCAGTGGTGGATAATGTGGCTGGAGGATCATTTATGGACCTCACCTTTGTTCAGGCAAGCAATATGCTAGACCGGATGACAAAGCAAAGTAGAGCTTGGCATACCAGGGATTCTGAGGTAACAAGTCCCACTATATCTATTGGAATGACTACAGAACAAAGACGAAGAGAGGAGTAATGCGATCAAGATATGGCGCACATGAAAACACAGATGGATCTTCTTACAAAGCATCTATTATCAGGGAAGACCGAAAAAGTCAAAGCTGTTGTGCCACAGGCAAGAGGTGAATCCGATTTTGAAGAAGAGGCTAACTACTTGAATAATCAGGGGGTTTTCCGAGGCAATGCCCAAGGAAACCAAGGTCGGAACTATTATGATAAATCTGGAAACAAGGACCGTGATCAAGGTAGTTGGAAGAATAAGACTGACAGGAGTGGTTTGTATGTTCCTCCTGGAAGTCGTGACACCGCTGCATCTGGCTCTGTTAAGATGTCAATGAAAGATATGATGGTGAAGCTATTAAAAGGAGTGGAGGCAACCAGCACGGGAGTAACCGAGGTAATAAATGATTTGTCCTCAATGAAGCAACTGGTTGACTCGCATTCTACTTCAATAACGGGACTGGCATCTTACCTATCGACACAGTGCAAAACCCAAGAAACGATGGAACATGCATGGCCATTACTACCAGGAGTGGTAAGATGCTGGAAAATTTATCTCAAAGCAAGCAAGTGGCCGATGATATCGCAGAAAATGCAGAAGACGCCGAAGAAGCTGATGAAGTCATTCGAGACGTCGCCCCTCGACGTCCATAGACTGAAAAGATTGACGAACTGAAGAAAGATGAAAAGAAAGTCGTAGAGAAAACTATCCCTCTTCCACCACCACCTTTTCCTCAAAGACTAAAGAAAAAGCTGATGATACTAAGTTCAATAAATTCATGACGATATTAAAGCAGCTGACCATTAACGTTCTTTTAGTTGAGGCACTAGAACAGATGCCTGGGTACGCAAAATTTATGAAGGATCTTCTGACAAAGAAGCGGGCAGCAGGTTATGAGTTGACAGATACTGTTCATCATTGTAGTACAATTGCTACCAGATCACTAGTTCAGAAGAAGGCCGATCCCGGTGCCTTCACTATACCTTGCACTGTCGGACCTTTGAATTTTGCCAAGGCATTATGCGATTTAGGAGCCAGCATCAACTTAATGCCACTATCTATTTATAACAAGTTGGGGTTGGGGGATTCTACTCCAACCAATATGAGGCATGTAATGGCAGATAGGTCGGTAAAACGACCTATTGGTATTTTATGTGATGTATTGGTGAAGGTTTCCTCATTCATCTTTCTGGCAGACTTCATTATCTTGGATTGTGAGGTGGACTCAGAAGTTCCTATAATCTTGGGGCGCCCTTTCCTTGCAACAGGAAGTGTGCTTATTGATTTAAGAGCCAATGAGCTTCTATTGCGGATGAATGACGAAGTAGTCCGCTTTTATGTGTCTAAATCAATGAAGCAACCAAAAGATCTGAACGTGTTCTCGGTAGTTGATGTTTATTTTGATGATGATAAAGAATTACCTGTAGCGGAGCAGCTTATTGATGACCCATTGGTGATTGTGCTTATGAATGTTGAGCGTAAGGATGCTGAAAATTATGAAGAAACTATTTGTGCTCTAACAGGATTAGGGTCATATCCTCATGCTCCCAAGAAGCTGGACCTTGATCTCAAAAACCAACCTACACCACCAGCAAAACCATCTATTGAAAATCCACCCACATTAGAATTGAAGGAGCTGCCTAGTCATTTAAAGTATGCATTCTTGGGAAACGGAAACACACTCTTGGTTATTGTGGCAGCAGATTTGGTTGAGCAGCAGGTTGCAACTCTCATCGCGGTTTTTCGGAAGTACATGAGAGCCATCGGTTGGACCATCGCTGATATTATTGGTATTCCTCCTGGGATTTGTACACACAAGATTCAGCTTGAAGAAAATTGCATACCCACTATTGAGCATCAAAGGCGTCTAAATCCACCTATGCAAGAGGTGGTGAAGAAAGAAATTATTAATTGGTTAGATGCAGGGGTTGTGTATCTAATCTTAGATAGTAAATGGGTAAGATCGGTACAATGTGTACCCAAGAAAGGTGGCATGACGGTAGTTGCAAATGAAAAAAATGAGTTAATTCCACTCAGACCTGTCACAGGGTGGAAAGTATGCATGGACTACCGGAAGCTAAATTCGTGGACACTTAAAGATCACTTTCCAATGCCATTTATAGACCAAATGCTCGATCAATTAGCAGGGAAAGGATGGTTTTGTTTCCTAGATGGGTATTCCGGCTATAATCAGATTTGTATTGCTCCCGAAGATCAAGAGAAGACAACTTTTACATGACCATATGGTACGTTTGCCTTCAAACGTATGCCATTTGGGCTATGTAACGCACCCGCCACTTTTCAGCATTGTATGATGTCCATTTTTTCTGATATGGTGGAAGACACTCTGGAGGTGTTAATGGACGATTTTTCAGTTGTGGGTGGGTCGTTTGAATGGCACTTGGCAAATCTAAGTATGGCGTTGCAGAGATGTGTTGAATTCAACCTGGTGCTGAACTGGGAGAAGTGCCATTTTATGGTGAAAGAAGGTATTATTCTTGGGCATAAAATCTTCGAAAGAGGAATTGAGGTGGATCGAGCTAAAATCGAAGTCATCGAGAAACTACCACCCCCAATTTCTATCAAAGGAGTTCGTAGTTTGCTCGGTCATGCAGGTTTTTATCGAAGGTTCATTAAAGACTTTTCCAAGATTGCTATTCCGTTATGCAAGCTTTTGGAGAAGGATGCAAAGTTCGACTTCGGTGAAAATTGCTTAAAGGCATTTGAATGCCTCAAAGGGAAGCTAATTGAAGCTCCTATCATTGTAGCGCCCGATTGGTCTCTACCATTTGAAGTCATGTGTGATGCTAGTGGGGTAGCTTTGGGTGTTGTACTTGGCCAGAGAAGAAAAAAGTTATTCCATCCAATCTACTATGCAAGCAGGGTCTTGAACGGAGCCTAGAAGAACTATACTATCACGGAACAAGAGCTTCTAGCGGTTGTGTATGCTTTTGAAAAATTCCGTGCTTATTTGTTGGGAACCAAAGTGAATACAGACCATGCAGCCCTGAGATACTTGATGGAAAAGAAAGATGCGAAACCAAGGCTAATTCGATGGGTATTGTTACTGCAAGAATTTGATTTCGAGGTAAAAGATAGAAGAGGTTGCGAAAACCAAGTGGCTGATCATCTATCTAGACTCGAGAACGAGCATATAGCGCAGCTTGATTTTGAGATTGATGATGCATTCCCTAATGAAGAGATCTTAGCCACGATGATGGAAGAGTTACCATGGTATGCAGATTTTGCAAACTTTGTGGTAAGTAATGTGATGCCTACGAATCTATCATTTCATCAAAAGAGGAAGTTCATGCATGATGTGAGATACTACTTCTGGGATGAGCCATATTTGTTTAGACGATGCGCGGATGGTGTGATCAGATGATGCATATCTCATGTGGAGGTGCCAAGTATCTTGGAAGCAAGTCATGCTTCCTAAGTTGGGGGACACCATGCAGGTGGTCGGACAGCAAGAAAGGTATTGCAAAGCGGTTATTATTGGCCTTCGATATTTAGAGATGCCTATGAATTTGTGAAAAGATGTGACCAATGTCAGAGACAAGGCACAATTTCAAAGCACCATGAGATGCCCATGTCAAAAAATCTTGAAGTAGAGCTGTTTGATGTGTGGGGTATTGATTTCATGGGCCCATTCATAAATTCATTTGGGATGAAATACATCCTAGTTGCTGTCGACTATGTATCCAAATGGGTTGAAGCAGTAGTGCTGGCCGATAATGAAGGAAAGCGTGTTGTAGCATTCTTGAAGAGAAATATCTTCTCTCGTTTTGGGGTACCACGTACCATCATAAGCGATGGAGGATCACATTTTTGCAACAAGCTGTTCAAATCCGTGTTGGTGAAATATGGGGTCAAGCAACATAAGGTAGCAACACCTTATCACCCATAAACTAGTGGACAGGTAGAGGTTTCTAATCGAGAGATCAAGCTGATCCTTGCAAAGACTGTAAACGCTAATAGGAAAGATTGGTCTCGGAAGCTGGACGATGCACTATGGGCTTATAGGACTGCATTCAAAATGCCAATTGGCATGTCCCCGTACCAACTAGTTTAGGGGAAGGCCTGTCACTTGCCCATTGAGCTCAAGCATAAAGCTTTGTGGGCGTTGAAGCGACTGAATTTGAAGTGGGACGATGCTATGAATATGAGATTGGAGCAGTTGAACGAGATGGATGAATTCCATCTACATGCGTATGAAAGATCAGACCTCTACAAGGAACGGATGAAAAAGTATCATGATGAGCGGATTATTCAACAAAACTTTCAAAAGGGTGATATGGTACTTCTTTTCAATTCCAGACTGAAGCTATTCCCAGGTAAGTTAAGGTCCAAATGGTCTGTCCCGTACAAAATTAGCCAAGTCTACTCGTCGGGAGTAGTTGAGCTAGAAGACAATAATGGTGTTGTCTTTAAGGTGAATGGCCAACGAGTGAAACCATACATCGGTCCTCTTGACTCGACAAAATACATGGCCACCATTTATCTTGACGAAGTCTAAGTACTCGAGGTAACTATGTCGTGCCGCGACAATAAATCAAGCGCTTGATGGGAGGCAACCCATCGTTTTTAATTGTTTTTGTTGTTTTTGTTTTCCTAGGATTTTGTCGAGCCAAGACCAAAACTAAGGCGCTTGATGGGAGGCAAACCATCGTTCTAATCGTTTTAGTTGTTTTTGAGTAAGTGTAGGTGCAAGAGATGTAAAGGAGAAGAGTGGTTTCAAACTTTGATTTGGGAGTATTATTTGTTGAAGGTGGTAAGTTAGGAATGAAGAAGCAAAAGGCTATGGGTTAGGCATTGCCTATGAAAATATAGGCAACGAAACAAGGCAAGGCCTATGTAAATCTAGGCCACGAACAAGGAATGGCCTATGCTATGGACTAAGCTCTTAGAATCTAGAATGCCATAGCATAGGCTCCGCCTATGCCCAACAATGCTATAGAATAGGCTCTGCCTATGCAAAAGCCTTTGGTCTCGGATTCTACAATGCCATGACATAGGCGCCGCGTATGCCCAACAATGCCATAGCATAGGCGCCGCCTATGCTCAACTAGGCTTTGCAAAAGGCGCCGCCTATGCCAAGCATAGGCAAAGCATTAGGCGCCGCCTATGCTCACTTTTCGTCTCCTAACCCGATTCCAAATGGGTCAAAACCTGACCCAAGCTTTTCCTATAAATAGAACCTTAGTCTTAAAACAAAATTGCATTGCAACTTCAACCTAGGCGCCGCCTACCTCTCCAAAATCTCTCAAAAAATTTTCCTTTGCTCTTTTACTTTGCAAGAACTCTTCCGAGGCCATCAACCAAGTAAGTACTTTGGCTCTCTTCTCTTATATTCCGTAAGTATTACAATACTATGCCTATAATAAGTTGTTAAATCTTGAAGTAGTGTTGGTGATTTGAATATGGTTGATTTGTTGTGATGAAATTAAGTGAGTGAAAGAATACGTAAGGATGCTCCTGACTTGTTTCCAACTTGGATTTGATTTTTATACACTGTCATACTTTTGCGGAATTGACATAGTCAAGAAAATTGCATATTCTTGTGACTCGAAAGCTTACATGTTGGAATGACTTGTTCATTGAGATGAAAATCATGGTTGACTACGAACATGCGATGTTGTGATTATTTCTATGCCATAAATTGATACGATATCTATGTAGTAGTTTTATTCAAAGTGATGCATTAGTCCAAAACATGAAAGCATTGTCAAGATTACATGAACTAGAATCGGAAAAGGATAGTTAAGATGACAAGAAAAGTATGAATGCACTGATTATATTGGTTGGAACATAACGCCTAAACGTACATCGATGAAGTCTGAGTAATCGATAACGTTCACTTAATTAGTTTGTGCCAACAAATTAAGTATGGGGTGGGGCCACTACTGTTTGTTTGTCGATTGTATTTACCAAGATGAAGCTAACATGACTGTCATTTTAATCTCAGGTACAATGGCACCAAAAGCACAACAAGGAAAGGATAAAGCGACCACTTCACAAAAAGGCCAGAAAGGGGGACGTAAAGAGCAAGGTGAATCCTCCTCGCTGCAAATACCTCATCGTATGTTCGGAATCAAATGGGTCCTAGAGGAGGAAGGAAAGGAGTGGTATAGGAACAATAAAGAGAAAAAATATGTTCATGTGGAGTTGATACACAAGGAAAGCCTAGAAAAGAAAGAAGCCCGCATGTTGGCCAAGATAATGGCGTTACATCTTGATTTCATCTTCCGAGATATGGGAGAATACAACCTCGATCTAACATGAGAATTCTATGCCAACTGGTCACCAAAAACTACAGGGAGTGAAGTAAATATTCGGGGCCAAGTCCTACAACTAAATGCGGAGTTCTTCAACTTTTTTCTGGGTTTGCCATCTGTTGATCCATCACCACTCAAAGAGTTGTATAACAGACCTCCGTATAGGTCAATCAGACACACACTGTGTGGATCAAGATCAATGGCACGATGGAGCAGACACAAGGACACCGGTCGGCACAACACCTTCCCTTACGCTTCCTTGAATAGGGAAGCTCGAATATGGTTGCGAATAGTCAACTCTTGCCTGATTCCAGGGACACAGTACACAAAGATTACACGAGACAGAGTGTGTTTGGTGTATGCACTAATGACGAAGGTCCCCATCAACATTGGGGCGATCATTCAATCTTCAATGCATAAGGCCAGGCTACACAAGAGGTTCCACTTCAGCTTTGGTAATCTGTTGACTGCAATATAGAGAAAGGAGGACATCGAAGAGGAGCCAGCTGATCATAAGCTTCCACACAACCCGAAGAAGGTTGATCTCACAAAGGTTAAAGATGCTGAAACCATGCATGGCGTCAACCTTACTACTGCAGAACGACATGCTCGGGATGAAAGTTTCTTTCGCCATCTTTATGGCATGACTCAGTTTACCATGATGAGCGAAGGTCGTATTCCAACTACTGTAGAGCTCCAACAGTTGGATTATGACTACCCAATGAACGAGCATGCAAGGGCTATGTGTGGAGTAGGTGTGTACTTTGAGGAACCTCTCGATGATGATGTGCCAACCGATGACGATCGCCGAATGCCAGACTTCGACGTAGAGGAGAATTCGGATGACAACGACTTTGATGATGATTACGATGCAGGGGGTATGACCCCAGACATAGAGGAGGAGTCCGACTAATCCAGGTTCTTCTTATTTATTTTCCACTGAGGACAGTGTGTCCCGTCTAAGTGTGGGGTGTTGGTATTTGTATGCTATACTTCTTTATCTGCATTTGCTTATTTATGTTTATTTGTTTTAATTTTTTTTAGTAGTCAAATTTTAAAAAAAAAAATTGTTTTTGTTAAAAGCTTTGCATAAAATTGTTCTAATAGGCAGCATGGTATTGTGACAAGAGTCTATGATACAATCATTACTATTGAGACATTTAGGCTCTAAATGTGACTCACGGTGTGATATTTCTGTGGTTTAATTCATTCATCTGTTGGGTCAAGAGTCTATACTACTCCCAATAAAGTCGACCATGTGCCTTGTGTGTGTGAGGCAATAGTATATTCTGTGTTTGTGGCTGATGCTAGAACTTGCCCGGTGTGTGTGTAAAGAAAAATAAAGAGTGTGAGTTTAGGAGATAATTTAGGCATTTCTTTGGCAGCCTGTGATTGTTTACCTTCTTTTTACCTACCCATGGACATTATCCTAGTTAACCTCCTTTGAGTCTTTAGCTATTTTCTTGGACAGCCTCATATGTAAGCCTAATTCATTTTTTTCAAGACCATAATCTGATCCAAATTCCTAAGTGCTTTAAATTGTAAAGTCATATGACAAAATAAGAGGAAATTGGGTAAGAGTGATGCCTTAGAGTTTATTGGTGCTTGAATTTGTTATGAAAAAGAGTGGCTATCATAGAGGTGTGCTATAGAAAAGAAAAGAAAAAGAAATAGAAAAACAAAAAGATAAATTGTGTTTATGATTAAATAAAAAGATAGTTAAGTTTGAATGGCAAAATAGGTGAAAAGGGGTGATAGATGAAACAAAGGTAGCAGGGTTGATTAAAAGAGAGAGTTAATGGCATAATGTGATGTATTAAAGTGCTTAGGAACATAGTCACTATTTCTGGCCGAAATAGTCCTACCCATCCCTTAGCCTACAGTACAACCTGTAAAGACCTATTTGATCCTAGGCTTAGCATTCCGATATTAGTGGAGCATGACACTAAGGGAAAGCCTATGGTCATCAGTTGCAACATATGAATTCTTTGTGAGAGTGAGAGCAAGGAAAATCTTATACCCATGTTTCGAAAAATGAAATACTTGTGAGTGATTATGGGTGATATATTGTGAGACACACATGGTTGATGAGTTTTGTGTAGTTTTGTATGATTCTTTGTGCCTTAACTTTTGGATACGAATTAACCATCATCACGAGTCTAGGTTGGAGGTTGAATTGTTTCTAGTAGTGATCAGAAAACTACTCTTTGTTAATAATTCCCATGCCTGTCTTGATGAATATTTTGTGTTGTTACTGTGAAACCCTAAGTAGATGTTTATATGGACATGATATTTTGTTCGAGGACGAACAAAGCTTCAAGTGTGGGGTGTTGATGATAGGCGTATTTACACGCCTAAAGTACTATAATTTACCCATATTTTAGCTAAGTTTTAAGGACAAAATATATAATTCCTGCACTTTTAGTCCTTTTTCCTGTAAGTGAGCTAACCAACATGATTAGCAAGTTTTCAGGTATAAATGATGAAGATTTCAGCATTTTATGGGCTGGTTGACGCCAAAGGAAGTTTCACATGAGAAGGAAGGCGGCTTTAGGAAGCCTATGGACTGAAAGTGATGCATGGAAAACTTGTCCTGGGCAAAATCAGTATTTTCGAAGACTTGGGGACCAACAGTAACTTAGTAGGAGTAGGACAAGGATGCAGCAACATAGTAGGATTAGGACAAATATGCAGTAGCTTAGTAGGAATAGGATATGGGTGTTATAAAAACCCTATTTTGCTGAACTTTTCAGCAGGGAATTCCGCCCCATTCTTCCTCATTCCTTACAATTTTCTTTCATCTATTCGACTTTTAATTTTTTAGAACAAGAGAAACGCTACTAGCAACAGAAATCACGTCACAAGCGACGCCAAGACAGACTTTTCGTGAGTTTGTGATTATTTTGGCATGATGATAATGTCTATTGTGTTTTTCATTGCACTCATGAGTAGCTAAACTTCTCTGTTAGGGTTATAGAAGCCTTATGAGATACTATCTATTTCTATGAGTTTGTGAATTCTTGACACGTATGCTGCTTATATCATTACTCTCTTCATCTTAATTTAATTCTTGCGTTTGCAAACATATTGAATACGCCAGTATAGCATTAACTTGTTCGAAAGAAAAGTTACATGTCTGAAAAAGAGAGAATGACAAGGAAATAGGGCTACCAACCCCTGTTTAAAAGTTAGTGCCGTAACTGGATTAACCTCTTAGAGAATTCGTACCACTAGATATATTTTAAGCTCGAAAGAGTTAAAATGAAATAATCTGTGATGGTCGAAAGACGCTAGGATTTACCATAGAATACGAATCTCTATAAGC
The DNA here is from genome assembly GCA_030864225.1 of Capsicum baccatum var. pendulum. NCBI lineage: Eukaryota > Viridiplantae > Streptophyta > Magnoliopsida > Solanales > Solanaceae > Capsicum > Capsicum baccatum. The sequence goes on from CM061556.1 coordinate 103,350,503, forward strand.
ACATGCATGTCTGAATTCCGCATAACTCATAGTTAATAGATACGTAAAAATCATAAGGTGGACATAACCCTAACTTACAATTCTCATTGATTAAAACCTATCAAGCATTCCGTTTTTACTTTGCTATTTTAATTTTATTACGTAACGTCACACTCCAATCCCCCCTTTTTGCACAGAAATTTCTCCAAAAGTCTACTAATTGTTGCATACTTAGTGACCGAGTATTCCCTGTGGGATTCGACACCCAACCCAGTTGGGTTCTATATTTGACAACGACCGCTTACACTCTTACGAGAGCTGTAGTTTGAGCGTTATCACCCTCTGAATGATGGTCAATCGGAAAAGACCATTCAAACTTTAGAGGATATGCTGCGAACATGTGCGATAGACTTAAAAGGTGGTTGGGATGACCACCTAATTTAGATGACTCCGTTTGAAGCGCTCTATGGGGAGGGATGTTGATCTCCCATTGGTTGGTTTGAAGTGGGAGACGCCATAGTAGTAGGGCCTGGCTTGGTGTTTGACACCTTAGAGAAGGTTCAGTTGATCAAGGAAAGGCTTAATACAGCTCAAAAATGACAAAAATTATACGCATAAAAGATCTTGAGTTCGATTGTAATACCCCAGGAAATTTTTCGTTGAAATTTTATTTGTAAACGTGTTGGGTTCTATCTTCTAGAATGAATTATAAATTATCCACGTGGAATGTTTTAAATTATAACACACCATTACGTAGAGTATCGAATAAGATTTCCAACGCTATATGGATCATCCAAAACAGACACCCAAGCGACGAGTTATGAACATTCCAATAGAACCGTGAATAGTAGTGAACAGTAAAACGTGCAGGAAAAAGTACTGAGGCCTGGCGTATTTTTTCTCCAACTTAAATGATCATAACCTCTTGTACGGAATGATCTGGGTAATTTACTATATATCAATGGAAATCTCTGCGAGTCCTCTTTCCAATGAAATTGGTTTCATCCAATTTGTCTATCGGAGCAAAAAGTTGTGGTCGATGTACTTCAGCCTATCAAAAGCAAATTTTTGGGTCAACTTCAAACGATCATAACTCCTTGTACTCAATGATCTGGGTAAGATACTATATATCAATAGAAATATATGAGAGTCCTCTTTCTAATGAAATTAGTTTCATCCAATTTGAATATCAGAGTAAAACGTTATGGTTGATCTACTTCAGACTATTAAAATAGTCCACCAAAGGACAGATTCAAGAATTATTTGATTTTTAGGGGCGTTTTGGTCATTTCCCCTCACCTAAAATCCATTCAAACCCTATATTAAAGCCTATTAGAAGCATTATATGTTATATTTCATCAAATTTCCTCAAAAAGAAAACCTTAAGCTCCTACATCCAACTTCAAGAACCTCCAAAGTTCACCATTTATTCTGCAAATTTATTCAAGATTCCAAGTTTCTAGTTCAAGAACTCCAAGAACCATCATTCAAAGGAACGATTAACATCTCAAAAATGATTATTGATCTAAATTTCATCATTCAAGGTATGTGGGGTTTTTCAACAAGAACTCTCTTTAGTTCTTGTGCCCAAAAGTAATTTTCTTTACAAAGGCATAATTTTTATTTGATTTTTTACGAATTTGAAGCATGAACCCATATCTTATGATGATTATTATGAAATCTTGATGTTTATGATTTTGAAAGATGAATTTACATGTGTGGAGATATAAAGCATGATCTTGAATGATATTTATCATGATTTAGCTATTTGGGTCGTGAATCCCCATTGGAAATTGTTTTTTTATGAGAAAGTGTGTGTTATAAACACATTGATGTTGAATATTTGAGATTTTTTAAATGATTTGACCTTTTGGTCTTAATGGAGTTTTTCTGAACTCGAGTGTGAATGAAATCCACAACGTGGTTGATTTTGATAGATGGGAAGCATGATGGCTTCCAGTGTATATTTATATATTACTGAAATTTTTTTGTTGTGGATTGTCTTTGAAATGATCTGAGATAAGTCTGGGAGAAATCTTTAGTATCGAGTGGGAGGTATAAAGCGACCTTACTTTCCTGGAACTACATGCCCCCGTAGGAGTGAGCCTAAGGCTGATTTATATAGTGATCACTAGTTTGTGTGGATTTGATACCGATAGTCCTACTCTGATGAAAAGGATAGGATGGCTCTCCCCAACGTGGGTTGTACGCTGGACTCCATGTATCTCACATGGTTTACGTTGGTTATAGGATCTCCCAGTGTGTGTGTGTGTTTCCTTGTCTCTATGGTGAATGATGAAGGGATTTGAAAGTGGAATTGTGAAAGTTATTCTTTCAAAAGATTTAAATAATATTTACATTATGATAATTGATATTCTTGATGAACTAAAAGTAATTGACAAATTATATGATGACTCACATGTTTTATTATACTTATTTCATCCTCTCATGATTATGATGATTTTCTTCGGGCTATGTGAGTCTTTCATACATCCTGCATATTTCTTATAAATATTTATGATGATGATATTTATACAACTGCATACACCCCCATATACTCAGTTCCTTTCCATGGTACTGACCCACATTGTCGGATGTGGGCTGCATTTTCTCAGAATATAGGTTCAGGTGCTCGATTTTAGGTTTGGCAGTGATTTTTTGAGCACTCTATTTTACATCCTCTGTCGTGGTGAGTCCTCATGTTCCGAGGATGTGATGTCTGATATTGGTTTCAAGGAATTGCTTACATTTGATAACTGAGTATGAGTTAGTTAGGGTATGTCTCAATGGTTCGCTGGTTTTATTGATTTTCTTAGAGGCTTGTTAGACTAGTATAGATATTGGGAGTTGACTAATAAGTCGTATTTTGTTATCTTTTTGAAATTCTTTTATTCTTGGATAATGATTACTCTGTTGATATTTGATGTTTATTTATAGAAACCCCGTTGATTCGTGTTGAACTGAATGAAAATGGCTCAAAGGGTTAGCTTGGGGCTACTCATAGCCTCAAGTATCGTGTGACACTCCGGGACCCATTTTTGGGGCGTTAAAAGCATGGTATCAAAGTGTAAGGTTTTAAGGTGTCCTAGGGAGTCTGACGAGCCACGTTAAGTAGAGTCTTGATCATCGGTGTGTAGCGCACCACATCTTTGAGCAAGAGGCTACAAGACATTTTAGGAAAAAGTCTGATTCTTTCTTTAAGAAGTCTATCGTGCTTAAAGTGTCTCTCTCTGCTATTTATTCGTGCTCTCCTCTTTCAGAAATATGCCTCCACGTTGAGCAAGAAGAAATAATAATGGTTAGCAACCTCAACCCGCTGACCCATTGAATAAAAACGTGTCTCATACTAAATTTCAGGTAGCCTTTCAAGCGCTGGCCCAAGCTGTTACTGCAAATGTTCAGGCCAACCCGGCCCCAGTTCCACAGCAGCAATGAGGTGATTCAGCTGCTACCAGGATCCATGACTTCATGCGTATGAATTCGTAGGAATTCTATGGGTTCAAGTCTGATGAAGATCCATGGTTATTTTTAGAGGAGGTATGGAAGATTACTCAGGTAATGCATGTATTTGAGAAACATAGTGTGGAGTTGGCTACGTATAGGTTGAAAAATCTTGCTTATGACTGGGTTGTTGCTTGGAGGAAAGGTAGAGGTGAGGGAGCTGTCTCTACAACTTGGCAAAAGTTCTGGGATATATTCCTAGATAAGTTTTTCCCTTTAGAGATGAGAGAGGTGAAGGTGGAAGAGTTTATAAACCTACGACAGGGCTCTATGACTGTTAGGGAGTATTGTCTAAAGTTCAATCAGTTGGCCAAGTATGCTTCTGACTTTGTGGCTGAAAATTGGGCTAGTATAACTAAGTTTGTGACTGGAGTGTCTAGTTATGTGGTTAAGGAGTGTAGGTCTGCTATGCTGAATAGTGAGATAAATATTTCTAGGCTGATGACTCATGCCTAGCAGATTGAGGCAGACAAGATTAAGGAGAGAGATAGAATAAGAGGGAATAAGAGAGCTAGGTCCGAGCAGCACGAACAGGGTCAGACTAGATTGTAGGGAGGGAGTCGCCCTCAGTATCAGGATCGTTCGTCTATGCCAGCACCATCATCTTCTAGTGATCTCATTCCTAGAGGTAGGTAGGAGTAAGGTAGCAGGTCATATGTATCTACGTCCCAGTACAGTTCTGGCAGTAAGCCAAATATCCCCTGTGTCCTAAGTGTGGTAGGGCTCATTCGTGTGAGTGTTGGGGTGAGAAGGGGGATTGTTTCCAGTGTGGTGACATGGGTCACAGAGTTAGAGATTGTCCACAGGATGGACAAGGGCGTCGTGACTATTGCCCTCAGACCCTATTAGTTCTCCAATTCCAGCGACTCGCCCAGCCCCAGCTCAGGGCGCCTCTTCTAGAAATGTTGGTGGGCAGCACCAGAATAGATTCTATGCTTTACCATCCCTTCAGGAACAAGAGGACTCTCTCAATGTTGTTATTGGTATTCTTCGTACATTTCAATTTGATATGTATGCTTTGTTGGATCCTGGATCCAGTTTCTCATATGTTACACCTTTGATTGCTGTGAATTTTGAAATGAGTCCTGAGATTATTCCTGAGCCTATCCTAGTTTCTACCCTAGTGGGTGATTTGATTATTGCCCAGAAAGTGTATAAAAAGTATCCTATTATCGATCTTTATAGGGCCTTGTTGGCTGATCTGATTGAGTTAGACATGGTAGATTTTAATGTGATCCTGAGTATGCACTGGCTATATTCTTCTTATGCGTCTATTGATTGTCGGACCCGAGTGGTCGAGTTTCAGTTTTCAGGTGATCCATGTTTGAGTGGTCTGGGAATTCTGTGTCACCCAAGAGTCATTTTATCTCTTACCTCAAAGCTACAAAGCTTATTTCCAAGCGGTGTATTTACTATTTGGTTAGAGTCAAAGACCCTAAGTCTGAGACTCCAACTCTCAAGTCTGTTAACGTCGTCAATAAGTTTTCTGATGTCTTTCCAAATGATCTCCTAGGGATACCTCCTGATAGAGAGATAGAGTTCGGGATTAATCTTCTTCTCGATACTCAGCCCATTTCTATTCGTCCTTACTGTATGGCGCCTGAAAAACTTAAGTAGTTGAAAGAGAAACTCAAAGATCTACTAGATAAGGGTTTCATAAGGCCGACTGTTTCTCCTTGGGGTGCTTCTGTGTTGTTTGTAAGAAAGAAAGATGGCTCTTTGCGTATGTGCATTGATTACCGCCAACAGAATAAAGTCACCGTAAAAAATAAGTACCCCCTTCCGAGAATAAATGATTTGTTTGACCAATTTCAAGGTGCAAGTTATTTCTGAAAGATAGACCTTCATTCTGGCTATCATCAACTCAAAGTTAGGGAGTGTGACATCTTGAAAACCACTTTTCGAACTTGTTATGGCTCTTTTGAGTTTCTTGTTATGTATTTCGGGTTAACTAATGCCCCCAGAAGCTTTCATGGACCTCATGAATCGAGTGTTCAGATCATATCTGGATATATTTGTCATAGTGTTCATCGATGATATACTGGTATACTCCCGTAGTGAGGATGAATATTCTGATTATCTCCGGACTGTTTTGCAAACCCTTAGAGATTAAAAGTTGTTTGCCAAGTTCAGTAAGTGTAAGTTTTGGCTAAGGTCATTTTCTTTTCTGGGTTATATTATTTCTTCCGAGGGTATTAGAGTTGATCCCTAAATGACCGAAGCTATTAGAAATTAGCCTAGACCTATTTCTCCATCTGATATTCGAAGTTTCTTGGGTTTAGCTGACTATTACCGCTATTTTGTTGAGGGTTTCTCCTCTATAGTGTCTCCTATAACTCGGTTAACCCAAAAGAAAGTGAAGTTCTTATGGTTCGAATCTTGTGAGAGGAGTTTTCAGGAGTTGAAGAATTGACTCACTTCAGCCCCTATTTTAACTTTGCCTGATGGTGTTGATGGTTTTGTGGTGTACTGTGATGCTTCGAGAGTTGGGTTGGGTTGCGTATTGATACAAAAGGGAAAGGTGGTAGCTTATGCTTCTAGATAGTTGAAACCCCATGAGAAAAATTACCCCACCCATGACCTTGAGTTGGCTGTTGTTGTGTTTGCTTTGAAAATCTGGAGACATTACTTGTATGGTGTCCATGTTAATGTTTTCACTGATCATAAGAGTCTGCAGTATGTGTTTACCCAGAGAGAATTGAATATTAGGCAGAGACGATGGTTAGAATTATTAAAGGACTATGATATGAGTGTGTTGTACTATCCGGGAAAGGCCAATGTTGTGAAGGATGCCCTAAATAGAGTGTCCATGGGTAGTGTTTTGTATGTGGTAAAACGTAAGAAAGAGTTGTCTTGGGATGTACATCATTTGTCTAGATTGGGGGTTAGCTTGTTTGACTCTGTTGAAGGTAGTATAGGGGTTCAGAGTAGTTCTGAATCCTCCTTGGTTTAGGAAGTAAAGGAAAATCAATACTTAGATTCTAGTTTGGTAATACTGAATGAGTCAATCAAGGACCAAAAAGTAGAGGTTTTCTCCCAAGGGAGAGATGGTGTGTTGAGATTGCAGGTAGATTGTGTGTCCAAAATATTGATGATCTGAGACAGAGGATTATGGCTGAAGCGCATGGGGCGCAATATTCTATTCATCCTGGTGCCACCAAGATGTACCGAGAGTTGCGGGAAATCTATTGGTGGAGTGGCATGAAGAAAGATATAGCAGCGTTTGTAGCTAAGTATGCAACATGCCAACAGGTTAAGGTTGAAAACCAAAGACCTGGTGGTATGATGCTAGAGTTTAGTATTCCCACCTGGAAGTGGGAAGAGATAAATATGGACTTCGTGATTGGTTTACCTCCTTCCCGATGCCATCATGATTCCATTTGGGTTGTGGTTGATAGGTTAACTAAGTCTGTTCATTTCTTGCCTTTTTATACTTCATATACTATTGAGGATTACGCTAGATTGTATATCCGAGAGCTAGTTAGACTGCATGGAGTTCCCTTGTCTATCATTTTAGGTAGGGGTACTCAGTTCACTTCAAAATCTTGGAAAGCTTTTCAGAAGGGTCTTGGTACCCAAGTGCTTTTGAGTTCTGCTTTTCATCCGTAGATCGATGGTCAGGATGAGCGGACCATCCAGACCTTAGAGGATATGTTGAGAGCTTATGCACTCGACTTTAAGGGAAGTTGGGATGATCACTTACCGTTGATAGAGTTTTCTTACAATAACAGTTTCCACTATAGTATTGGCATGGCTCCATTTGAAACCTTATATGGGAGGAAGTGTAGATCGCCCATAGGTTGGTTCGAGGTGGGTGAAGCGGCTGTGAGTGGTACTGATTCGGTATTTGAGGATATGGAAAAAGTAAAGTTGATTAGGGAAAGGTTGAAAACTATACAGAGTCGTCAGAAGTCATATGCGGATGTTAGAAGGAGAGACCTTGAGTTTGAAGTTGGTGACCTAGTGTATCTAAAAATTTCACCCATGAGGGGTGTGAAGAGATTCGGAAAGAAGGAAAGCTTAGTCTCCGTTCTGTTGGTCCTTACAAAATTCTTAGCCGTGTTGGTAAGGTAGCTTATGAGGTCGAATTTCCTTCCGAGTTGTCCTCTGTTCATCCAAAATTCCATGTATCCATGCTTAGAAAGCATATTAGCGATGCTGTGGTAATGGATTCCTCTGTGACTGCTGGCATTCAAGAAAATCTTTCTTTTGATGAGATTCCTGTTGATATTCTTGATTTCAGTGTCTGAAGACTAAGGAACAAAGAAGTTCCCTTGGTCAAGTTGTTGTGGAGAAACCAATCTGTTGAGGGTGCAACTTGGGAAGCTGAGGCGGATATGCGATCCAAGTACCCGCACCTATTTTCTGGGAACTCTAATCAAGATGAAGGTACCGTTCTTTCCTAAATCATGCACTTTTCATAAAAGTTGCAGCAGTTCAGCTGACACTTATTATGTGTTCAGCTGTAGTTTATTGAATTTATGCATTCTATGTTGCATTTGGAGTGAAAAACGATGTGGTGATGTGTCTAACGAATGGTTTCAGTTGTATGCTCTATTCCCTATCTAATCTTGGCATGTCTAGCATCATTCGAGGATGAATGTTTCCAGGGGGGGATGATGTAATACCCCGGGACATTTTTCGTTGAAATTTTGTGCGTAAACGTATTGGATTCTATCTTCTAGAATTAATTATAACTTTTTCATGCAGAATTTCTTAGATTATGACCCACCATTGCATATATTATCTAATAAGCTTTCCAACGATATGTATATCATCCAAAACGGACACCCGAGCGACGAGTTATGAACATTTCGATCAAACCGTGAATAGTAGTGAACAGTAAAACGTGCAGGAAAAAGTACTGAGGCCTAGCGTATTTTTGATCCAACTTTAAACGACCATAACTCATTGTACATAAAGATCTGGGTGATCTACTATATATCAACGGAAAGCTCTGTGAGTCCTCTTTCCAACGAAATTAGTTTCATCCAATTTTTCTATCGGAGCAAAAAGTTATGGTCGGTCTACTTCAACCTATCAAAAGTAAATTTTTGGGTCAACTTCAAACGATCATAACTCCTCATAAACAATAATCTGGGTGAGATACTATAATCAACAAAAAGATATGAGAGTCCTCTTTCTAATGAAATTGGTTTAGTAAAACGTTATGGTTGGTCTACTTCAAACTATCAAAACAGTCCATCAAAGGACAGATTCGAGAATTATTTGATTTTTAGGGGCGTTTTGGCCATTCCCCCTTACCCAAAATCCATCCAAACCCTATATTAAAGCCTATTAGAAGCATTATATGTAATATTTCATCAAATTCCCTCAAAAATAAAACCCTAAGCTCCTACATCCAACTTCAAGAACCTCCAAAGTTCACCATTTATTCTTCAAATTTATTCAAGATTCCAAGTTTCTAGTTCAAGAACTCCAAGAACCATCATTCAAAGGCACGATTAACATCTCAAAAATGATTATCGATCTAAAGTTCATCATTCAAGGTATGTGGGGTTTTTCAACAAGAACTCTCTTTCGTTCTTGTGCCCAAAAGTAATTTTCTTTACAAAGGCATGATTTTTATTTGATTTTTTACGAATTTGAAGCATGAACCCATATCTTATGATGATTATTATGAAATCTTGATGTTTATGATTCTAAAAGATGAATTTACATGTGTAGAGATATAAAGCAAGAATCTTGAACGATATTTATCATAATTTTGATATTTGGGTCATGAATCCCCATTGAAAATTGTTTTTTTTAAGAAAGTGTGTGTTATAAGCGCGTTGATGTTGAATATTTGAGTTATTTTGAATGATTTGACCTTTTGGTCCGAATGGAGTTATTTTGAAATAGAGTGTGAAAGAAATCCACAACGTGGTTGATTTTGATAAATGGCAAGCATGATGGCTCCCGATGTATATTTATATATTACTGAAATTGTTTTGTTGTGGATTGTCTTTGAAATGATCTGAGCTAAGTCCGGGAGAAATCTTTAGCACCGAATGAGAGGTATAAAGTGACCTTACTTCCCTAGAACTACGTGCCCCCGTAGGAGTGAGCCTGAGGCTAATTTATATAGTGATCACTAGTTTGTGTGGATTTGATATCGATAGTCCTACTGCAATGGCAAGGATAGGACGGCTCTACCCAACGTTGGTTGTACACTGGACTCCATGTAGCTCATATGGTTTATGTCAGTTATAGGATCTCCTAGTGCGTGTGTGTTTCATTGTGTCTATGGTGAATGGTGAAGTGATTTGAAAGTGGAATTGTGAAAGTTATTCTTTCAAAAGATTTCAATGATATTTACATTATGAGAATTGATATTCTTGATGAACTGAAAGTGATTGACAAATTATATGATGACTCACATGTGTTATTGTACTTATTTCATCCTCTCATGATTATGATGATTTTCTTTGGGCTATGTGAGTCTTTCATACATCCTGCATATTTCGTATAAATATTTATGATGATGATGATGTTTATACAACTGCATACACCCCATATACTCGGTTCCTTTCCATGGTACTGACCCACATCTTTGGATGTGGGCTGTATTTTCTCAGAATGTAGGTTCAGGTGCTCAGTTCCAGGTTCGCCAGTGATTCTTCGGGCAAGCTATTCTACATCCTCTGTCTTGGTGAGTCCTCATGTTCCGAGGATGTGATGTCTGATATTGGTTTCAAGGAATTGCTTACATTTGATAACTGAGTATGAGTTAGTTAGGGTATGTCTCAATGGTTCGCTGGTTTTATTGATTTTCTTAGAGGCTTGTTAGACTAGTATAGATATTAGGAGTTGACTAATAAGTCGTATTTTGTTATCTTTCTAATTTTTTTTAATTCTTGGATAATGATTACTCTATTGATATTTGAGGGTTATTTATGGAACCCCGTTGATTTGTGTTGAACTAAATAAAAATGTCTCAAAAGGTTAGCTTGGGGCTCCTCGTAGCCTAAAGTACCGTGTGACGCTCTGGGACCCATTTCGGGGGGTTACATCGATATTGGTCACTATGTTTATTTGAAAATCTCTCCTATGAAAAGAGTGAAGAGGTTTGGAAAGAAAATGATGCTCAGTCCCCGATATGTCGGTCCTTACCAAATTTTCAGCCGTATCTGAAAGGTAGCTTACGAGCTTGAGTTTCCTTCAGATTTAGCTTCAGTCCATCCAGTGGTCCATGTCTCCTTACTAAAGAAGTGAATAGGTGACCCTGCAGTTGTAGTCCCTGTAGGGAATATAGGCATTCAGAACAACGTCTTTTATGAGGAGATTCTAGTTGAAATCCTTGATTATCAAATATGTAGATCGAGGAACAAAGAGGTCCCTCTAGTCAAAGTTATTTGGATGAATCAGTCCGTTGAGAGAGCAACTTGGGAAGCATAAGTAGACATGCAGACCAAGTATCCATACCTTTTCTCCGCTAACCAGATTCAGCCCAAGGTAACAGTTTTTCCTTGAACTTACTTAATTCCATGCTCAGATTTTCCTTTATAGACATGCTATCAGTTACCATAGCATTTTTCAGTTATGTATTCATGCATCAGATATGCTTGTTCATCAAGAGAAACTCAGCTTATCAGAAATTCCAGTCATGCATTCATGAATTATGTTCAGCCATGTACTCATGCATCAGATATGCATGTTCAGTATGAAATTTCAGTATATCAGTAGTGTCAATTATGAAATCATGTTGCAGTTGTGCATATCCAGTATCTAAGTTTAGTCTATCAGTATTACCAGCTTAGTCAGTCTCATTCGAGGATGAATGTTCCCAAGGTGAGAAAATTTAATACCCCATAAAATCCTAATCTTAACTCAGTCCTTTAAAGCTTGTTAAGGGGCCTCAGACTTAGAAACCTTTAGCTAAGTATTGAGACATAGTGTTATTTTAGCCTTGGTAGGTTGGCGACTCTATTTCATGACCTTCATGACCTTAAAGTAATGATTTTTAAGTTAAATCATGATTAAAAATATCAGTAGTTGTTCTCGGACAAATCAGTGGATCAAAGCAATCTCGATGCGCCACATCACCCATCGCGTTGATAAGTATTTTTCTCCAGCTCCCAGTACAAATTCTAGTAAAATGATGTGGCACATTAGATATCACATCAATGCCAACGATGTAGCGCGTCGGTCTGTGCATTGCTAAATCAGTTTTCAGTCATTAAAGAGTCATGTCCTTAGGGGTAATTGGGTCTTTTCCCACCTTATGTCAGCCCCCAAAACATGAAATTAAGCCCTTTTAGAGGCAAAATCCATTCATCCTTATCAAACTTTCTCAAGAATCAAACCTTAGTATCTCTAATTCAAGATTTAGCCTTCAAAAACACTCTATCATTCTTCGTAAATTTGAATACCAAGGTATGTGAAGTGTTCATCTAAGGGTTTAGTTCCACCCTTAGAGTTAAAGAAACTCTTTTTAAATACAAGTTAATTGATTTCATGGACTTCATATTAGATCTTGAATGTGTGAATGATTATGATATTAATTGTGATCTAATTCCATGATTTGTCCCAAGTTTCATGCAAACTAGTCAATTGTGAATTGAATTTTGTCAACAACATATTGAACTCTTGATTTGCAAGTTGAATGTAGAATTCATGATATTACTACATGTTTATTGATATGTGAAATACCCATGCTCTCCAAATTTTTGATAAATTGCTCATGTAAACAATGAAAAAGGGGAAAACAATCATGTCATGTTATCCTATGTGCAAGTTATATCATGCAAGTTTTGATGGAATGTCTCTATGACTGAGGTATGATCCGGTTCATATGGTTATGCCTTTCAAGTTTATGCTATGATTTATTTTTCATGCTATCAAGTCCTGGGAGTATTCAATACCCAAAAACTTAGGTATTTACCTAGAGCTATGGTAGTTACAAAATAGTTTCAGTAGTGTCACAAACAGTAGTCTCAGTAATCAGTCCCAGTTACAGTACAGTATTCAGTTTAGACCTTAGAGAATCCATCTAGTCAACAGAACTTTATAGTATTCCATTAGTTAACAAAATTCAGTAGTACTCCATCAGTTAATGGAACTCAATGAACTCAGATCAATTCAATTAGACAATACGATCAGTAATAGTTCAGTCCAGCCTAGTGCAGTTTAGAACTCAATCTAGTGTCCATTCAGTTGGGAGTAGGATTCAGCACCGAGTGAACCCAAGAATGGGGACTCACCTGCCAGCAGAGGGTGTGATCCTTAGAAATAGTCCTTGTGTTGCAGAACTATGCGTCCAGTATAGGTCAAGACATCAACTTGCCAGTTGAGGGTTAATGAGGTGTCCTACCTGCCAGTTGAGGGTACTACCCTTCTCATTCAAATAACTTACCAGATAAGGGTTACTCAGCTTGTCTTTACCCGTGGCATGGTACTAACACCCTTCAAATTGGGGTTATAGGTTGGACCCCAATCTACGCAGAAAGAGGCATACCGGTTATATAATTACCTCCCACAGTCTCAGTTTCAGTCTTTAGAATAGAACTCAATTCAGTTCTACAGAAATTAGTACTGCCAGACACAATCAATTAGTTCAGTACGGAAGTCAAAATAGTTCCACAAAATTAGGACTGTCAGACACAGTCACTTAGTTAATAGTAATACAGTATCAGTGAACTCAGATATCAGTAAACCAGTGATTCAGAACTCAGTATTCAGTGTTACCATGACCTCAGTTACAGTTTAAGCATTCATACATGTACTCTCTTTCAGTTATGATCATATTATTCAGTCAGTTATTGTTCATGCATATGAACCCATGCATATCAGCCTACCTCACATAGCATACCAGTATATTCAAAGCACCAACGCATACCTTTATTTTGGGCTATGATGTCTTATATCATAGGTTTATACACACGGTTCTATGACGCATACCTTTATTTTGCGCTATGATCCTACTTAGCAGCCCGATCCATCAGAAGCAGACTAGTGGTGACTCCTCATTGTTCGAGGATAGATTTATTATTTTAGTGTTTTACTAGTTAGTTTATTTCAGTAGTCGGAGTTAGTTGGGGACTTGTCCCATCAACTCCTTCTTTAGACATTTAGAGGCTTTTCAGACTAGAGTATTTTTCAGATAGATGTTTCGTTACAGTATTGATTTCAGTATTCAGAAATTGATTTTCAGTATTGAACGTTATGGCTATTTTTGCATAAATTCCATATATTACAGTGATATTATTCAATTATTACAGAAGGTATCATTCATGGGTTAGCTTGTTGTCCATCGGGATTACAAGCACTGTGTAAGGTCTGAGGTACAGACTTAGAACGTTACACTAATTTATCATGATCCCATAAAATTTAATTGTGTAGATATCAAAGGGGGTGATTTCAGGTTTCTCTTTAGGAATTCCTGATTTCTCAAATGTCAATACTCCATATAGAACATGAATCCTAACAGCAAAAATAAAAAAATTTAAAAATAAAAAATAAAAGAATAAAAGAATAAATGGGAGCGAACTCATCATCATATAATCAATGATAATAAGTTAGCATGAAGAGAATCAAGATTGGACTTAAGCCTGAATTTTGTGGTCATGTATGAATGGAAGAATAGAACATGTAAAACTACACTACGTACTACAAAAACTAATTTGAATTGAATGTCAGATAAGGAAGAAGGGCAATTATCCCCCTTTAGATTGAACTAAATTCAAGAGTACATAATGTACAATACATCTAATTAGGTATGAAGTTGAACCTTTCATAAGCAAAAGAAGATATGCTCAAACAAAAAGTTGTAGTTCAACACCACCTGATAAAAGAAAGACAAGAGTAAAGGAGTATAGAGACTTACCAAACATTTGGGTATACAGGCTTACTTGTAGACACCCTATTAAATAAATATGGAGAGTTCAATGATGTAAGTAGTAGGTATTAACTTAATTGGTGTTGAAGTATAAAGAAACAAAAGTTATTTAAGTAGTTGTATGTTTGAAAAACTACTACTATTAGGCAGATAAAGTTAACTTTTAAACTTTCATCTCATAGTTTTAACCATCTTCAGTAATGCAGATATGAGAGGTAGCTTAAAAAAATAACTTTACAATAAACTTTTATTAATTAAAGTGACATTATTGTGTACTTAAATGAAATGACTCAAACATCGATTTCAAGACAACATATCAAAATCCTACCCTGTCAGTGAGAAACAAATACTCATTATAAAGAAATTTATTGGCCTCTCTCTGAAATTACATTCTATGTCTATTCAAGCATCAAAATTAGGAAAGATCAAATAGATATACTGAACTACATGAATTCATCCTTCATTTAGTCTTCTAAGAGGACCACTTTTAAGAGGATGACAATTTTATCAAATTTTAAGTACTCAAATAAAACTTCACTGAGAATAATGAAAGTATAAAGCGCCCCATCACAGGAAAACATGTTTATGCAGATAATCAGATAAAAGGTGAAAGGAAGATTTGTGAGAATGTAGCTTTTGTCCTTTTCTATTCTATCTAAGAACAATAGTGAACTACTCTAACAAAACACATGTGGGATAAAAAGGAATATATTTAAACATATTTCTTTGACAAAAATATAAATGATAGAGATTAAAGTTGTATGGTAATAACATACCTTTTATGTTTTGACTGATGGAGAAAAATATTTTAATAAACCTACTGAAAAAGAAAGGCAATGTAATTTTGTTAATGGTCTTCATGTATATGGTCGAACATCTAGATGTGTATAGTGCGTAATTACCAAATGTATTGTATATGATGGAAACAAGTCAACTACTATTGTAGGAAACTTTCTACGACATATATCCATGCGTTAATACAGTTAATAGTCATAACTACCATAAGTAATCTCAAAGAGAGAGAGGATATGCAGCTAAAATTAATAATTAGATCTGAAATAAATAACATTTCAGTTTTTGTGTAGAGAACATACGTGAAATACCAAAGTCTAACCAAATGTCACTTTTCAATTTGAAGAATCTTTAGATATCGAATATTTCTTTTTAACATGAAGTTTGAGGGAAATAGCAAGAGTGGTGTGGCAAAATTATTAAATATTTAAGATAGTCATTATTTAGAAATGGTAAGTGGTACTAACCTGGTTAGGAACCTTTTTAAGAAGGAAGGATAGTGGTGTGGCAAAATCATTAAATATTTAAGACGGTCATTATTTAGGAATGGTAAGTGGTACTAACCTGGTTAGGAACTTTGTCCATAAGTGATGATAGAATTCAATAACTTTGTGCTATCTCACAACTCTTTTCATACCTTTCATTCCTTTCCATAGGTGTATATCAACAAATATATGAGACTGAATTAGACATATAAGGACTTACCTGACCTGGATACCTGCTTACCAATTTATATCTATGAGTGGAGAATTATGAGGATCTTCTGCATCCATCTTGATTCAATCAGCCATAATTATTTTTGTATCCCTGAACAAGTTCTCTACCTACATTTATTAGAGTACTATTGATGAAAAGCCTCACAGTACCTGAATAGAACATATCACTCCTTAATCTCTAACAACAACAACTCTATTCATACTGTAATTTTGGACTTCTACGCTTAGGAGAAATGTATCCCTTAAGGGACTCTCAACAAGAGGTGATATTTAGATATTCAACCAAGTGATTTGAGCAACCATTTTCATCATTCATGTGCCGATTAATCCCTCTTGCCTTTCACTGAATCATTAATCACTTGTTATCTTTGGGAAGCCATTTATGTTTGGGTTCCCAAAAGAGTGACAGAGGAAAAATTAGCTTTCTCCTAGTCTAGTTTGGCAATCTTTACTTTCTCCTTTTTCTCGAATCTATAGTTTTAAAAGGACATATATCCTTGGAGTTATCATTCTTTCCATAATGAATACATGAAGCATCACTTTTGCTCCTTACATATCTGTCTGAGGAGATAGGTCAATCCTCTTGACTGTTGCGTCCCAAGCTTCTATTACTATTAGACTCTTGGTTGATAAAGGCAGATAGTGTTTATGAAGATGTAATCCACTTAAGAGATTTTTTAAGCTCAATGTTCACCCGAATTAATTCCTTATCACGCATTGTGTTTCTATTAAGTTAGGCAATCAGACCATCCTTGGCAGTAGCCAATTCTTCCTCCAGCTGAATCTGCATTATACTTTCTCCACCTTTACCTTTAGAGTCGCACTTAATGATTTCATCTAGCCTTTTATTCAGAAATTTATTTTGATGGGAGAGGGTCTTACAGTTTTCTTGATGCTCATCTGCTTGCACACCCAGCTCTACTATTTTTCTTCATACTTTTTCAAATCTTCCTTCAGCTTTGCCTTTTTATTTATGAGTTTAGCCACTTGGACACTCAACTCAATCACTTCTTCCTCATATTTTTCAAGGTTTTTCTTCAGATTTTCTTTGTCCTTGAGAAGGTCATCTAGAGAATCAATCAATATAGAAGAAAGATATCTCAACTTACTTAGGGAGTAGTGCTTCATATTTTCTTTGATACCAAAGAGAGTAAATGGTCTACTTTTCTCATCATCAGTATCTATCATAAGAGAAAAAAGAGATTCAAACACTGATATTTCATCTACATCACCATCAAGGAGGCATCTCCTTGTTTTTAATTACTAAAGGAATCACCCCAACAAGCTGCTAACACTTGATTTACAATATTGTCTGCTTTAGACTTCCTATTAAACTTTATAAGAATCTGATCTTTCCCTTTTTATTTACTAGCAACTTGCTTAGCATATTCCTTGCATTTTATCATTTAAATAGCACAATCCTTATTGTAGCGACTAAACCTTCCATATTTATGACATGTGTCACTTCTTTTTGCTTCTTTTTGAACCCTGCTAGAATCTTCTCTTTTGAGTAAAGACCCTAGTTTTCTCAATGCTTTGAGAACCTTTTTAGAAATATAGGTTATTTCATCTTATTTAGTATTGGTAGTTATTTTTCAGCCTTAAGGACCAAATTCTTTTCCTCCCTGGGCTCAACCTATAACCTTTCAAGTTTTTTTTAACATCTCATAGTTTTTGAGAATCCCAATGAAATTATCCATTTACATTTTGTTCAGATCTATGGCTTTAGTAATAGCATCAACTTTGCTTTTCCATCCTTTTGGAAGAATGTCAAGAAATTCCTAACTTACTTATGAGTAGGAATGGGTTCACTAGGATAGTACAACTCAGTGGTTATTGTTATGAATTTTGTGTACAACTCCTGAATGGATTCACCTTATTTCATGGTCAAGTTTTCATATTGATTTGTCAGCATATCCACTTTGGACCACTTCACTTGAGTGGTTCCTCCATGAGTTGTCTGGAGACAATCTCTGATCTCTTTTCCAGTTTAACAAGAAAAGATCCTATTGTACACATCAGGACCAATGACACATTCAAGGATCTTTTTGTCCATGTAGTTCTTTTATGTTTTCTTTCTATCTATATCATCAAATTCCTTCATGGTTTTAGGAACTTGTCAGATCACATCTTTAGTTTTTACTGCTTTTAGAGGAACGAAAGGGCCATTTTATATGACATCCCATATCTCAGAGTCCTCATCCATAATGGTCATGTGTACTTATCTTCAACCACACATAGTATTCACCATTGAATCTTGGGGTTCTGGTGCTAGACTGGCCTTTTTCTAGGTTAGGAGGAGAATCCATTTCTCAAGATCCTTCCAAGGTGTTAGCCTTTTAATCAAAGACATGGCTCTCATACCAAGTGATGGTTTGGGGTAGGTTGCTCCTTAATTCAGGGATCTATTTTCAGATGCACTCTGATAACGCTCAATCTACAGCTCTCGTAGGAGTGTAAACCGGTCGTTAGCAAATATAGAACCCAACCTGGGTTGGGTGTCGATCCCACAGGGAATAGGTTGGCCAACAAGTAAGCAACGATTACTAAACTTTTAGTGCAAGTCTCGTAAAAAGGGGGGATTGTAATATGTAACCGAAATAATAAAGTAAAAACTAAAAATAGCAAAGTAAAAAGAAAGAATATTTCATAGGTTGTGAAACAATGAGAATTGAGGAGTTGGGGTTATGTCCACCTTCTGAGTTATATGTCTATATTGGCTATGAGTGTGTTGAATTCAGACATGCATGTGCTTATAGAGAATTGTATTCGATGGTAAATCCAGGCGTCTTTCGACCTATTCGAGGATTATTTCACTTTAACTCTTTCGAGCTTAAAGTGTGTCTAACGGTACGAATTCTCCAAGAGGTTAATCCAGTTACGGCACTAACTTTTTAATAGGGGATGGGACCCTACTACCTTGACATTATCTCTTTTCCAGACAGATAACCTTTCTTTCGAACAAGTTAAATGTTATACTGACGTTATTCTATGCGTCTGCAGCCACAAGAATTTGCATTAAGATGAAGAGAATAATGATATAAGCAGCATACGTGTCACGAACTCACAAACTCACAGCAATAGATAGTATCTCATTCGGCTTCCATAACCCAAACAGAGAGTTTTAGTTACCCATGAGTGTGAAGGAAGTCACAATAAACATGATCATTGTACCCCAATAAAGATTTGCACGTTAGGTGTAAGGGTGAGGATGGCGTGAAGTCCTTTGCAAAGTAACGTCTCTCTTGTTGTGGAATTTAATAGAAGAATGGAAGAAGAATAAAAATAAAATTAATGGAAGAATTAGAATTATTGGAATAGTAAGTGAACGAATCTCTCCACTAAGGGAGGAATGAATAAAAATCTCTAGAATGATAGGGTATTTATAATACCCATATCCTATTCCTACTAAGCTAATGAAATACTTAACCAAATCCTACTAAGCTAATGAAATACTTAACCCAATTGTACTAGGTTATTGTATCATTATCCTAATCCTAATAAGCTAATGAAATACTTAACCCAATTGTATTAGGTTAATGTATCATTATCCTAATCCTAATAAGTTACTGCTAGTCCCCAAAGTATTCAGAAATGTTGTTTTAGCCCGGGCCAGATTTTCCATGCATCATTTTTGGTCCTTTAGGTGTCCAAGATCCCTTTCCTTCCTTCGTGAGCTTTCTTTGGCGTCAAGTTATCCACAAAATGCTGAATTCTGCATCATTTATACTTGAAACTTTGCTAATCATGTTCTTTAGCTCACTTACAGGAAAAAGGACTAAAAGTGCATGAAATATATAATTTGTTCTCAAAACATGCCACAAATATGGGCAAAATATATTGATATAGGCGTGTAAATTTGCCTATCATCAACACCCCACACTTGAAGCTTTGTTCGTCCTCGAACAAAATATCATGTCCCTCTAAACATCAACTTAGGGTTTCACAGCAACAACACAAAACATTCGTCAAGACAAGCACAACAATTATCAACAAAGAGTAGTTTTCCGATCATTAGTAGAAACCATTTAACCTCTAGCATTGACTCGTGATGGTGGTCAACTCATATTCAAAAGTTAAGGCACAAAGAATCATGTACAACTATCCAAAACTCATCAACCATGTGTGTCTCACAATATATTACCCATAGTCACTCACAAGTATAGCATATTTTTCAAACATGGGTATCAAAATATCCTTGCTCTCGCTCTCACAAAGAATTCATATGCTGCAACTGATGACCATAGGCTTGCCCTTAGTGTGATGCTCCACTAAATTTCAGAATACTAAGCTTAGGATCAAATAGGTCTTTTACAGGTTGTAATGTAGGCTAAGGGACGGGTAGGACTATTTTGGCTAGAAATAGTGACTAAGTTCCTAAGCACTTTAATACATCACATTGTATCATTGACATTTTTTTCTTTCAACCTTTCTTCTTTCTTTTATTCTACCACCCTTGTTCTCCTCTTTTGTTTTTCAATTTTAGGCATAACTCACTTTTCAGCTTTCTTTTTCCTTTTTCTTCTCATAACATACCTCTTATGATAGCACTTTCTTTTTCATAACTCATTCAAGCACCACTACAATTTAGAGCATCATACTCACCCAATTTCCTCTTATTTCGTCACATGACTTTTTCACTTTAAAGCACTTAGGATTTTGGATCAAATTATGGTCTTGAAACAATGGATTAGGCTTACATATGAGGTTGTCAAAGAAATAGGCTAAAGGCTCAAAAGGGTTTAACTAGGATGATGTCCATGGGTAGGTAAAACGAAGGTAAACATGTATAGGTTACCAAAGAAATGCCTAAATCATCTCCTAAACTTACACTCCTTATTTTCGCTTTGCATACATACCAGGCAAGTTCTAGCATCAGCCACAAACATAGAATATACTATTAATCTCTCACACACAAGGCACATGGTCGACTTGATTGGAAGTAGTATAGACTCTTGACCCAACAAGTGAAGGAATTGAACCACACAATATCACATAGTGAGTCACAATTAGAGCCTAAAACATCTCAATAGTCATAATTGTAGCACATACTCTTGTTATAATCTCATGCTGCCTATTAGAATAATTTCATGCGAAGCTACGTTAAAAAAATTTACTACTAAAAAAGCAAAACGAGAAAACTAAGCAAACAAACATGAATAAATGCAAATGTGGAGAGAGAAGTATAGCATGCAAATACCATCACCCCACACTTAGATGGGACACACTGTCCTCAGTGGAAAATAAATAAGAAGAACCTGGTTAGTCGAACTTATTCTCTATGTCTGGGGTCATACCCCTTGCATCAGAATCATCATCAGAGTCGTCATCATTAGAAGCTCCTCATAAGTATCCCACTTAATTCCAAGAGTGAGTCAAGGTGTTTGCATCGAGGAGGGTTCTCCTTACTCTTTTTTGGCCTCTTTTCTTGCCTTTTTGTGAAGTGGTAGCCTTATCTTTGCCTTGTATTTTGGTGCCATTGTACCTGAGATCTCAATAGAGTCATGTTAGCATCATCTCAATGGATACAATCTATGAACAAGCAGTAGGGGTACCACCCCACACTTAGGTTGTTGGCACAAACTAGTGAAGTGAAAGTGGTCGATTACTTAGACTTCATCGACATATGTTTTAGGGGATAAATTCCAACAAGAAAATCAGAGATGTATCTCTTCTTGGAACCCTTGCAATACTTTCATGATAGGTATAACAAGACTACTACATAGGGATTACATCATGGTATAGTTTCTATCAATAATCTCACCCTCCTATGTCGGTAGGCACTTATAAGTCTTATTCCGATGAACGGGATCTTCTAACATGCAAGTATTCAAGTGACAAGATTATGCAATGTTCATGACTATAGAAATTTCGCAAGTAGTATAACAATGCATTAAAATCAGATTCAAGTCGGAAGTAAGTGAAGATTATTCTTACGTATTCATTCACTCACTTAGTTGTATCACATTAATTCAAGCACATTCACATCACCAATACTTTTTCAAGATTTAGCAATTCATAATAGACATAGTAACGTAGTACTTACGAGAAATAGATGAAGACTAAAAGAGTACTTACGTGATTGAAGCCTTTGGAGATGGTCTTGTGAATTGGAAGAGCAAAAAAAGAAAAATTTTGAGATGCTTTGGGTGGATGTGTGGCACCTTTAGGTCAATTTCCAATGTGGTTATGTTTCAAAACTAAGTCCCCTTTATATAGGAAAAGAATGGGTCGGGTTTTGACCCATTTACAAACGGTTTTGGAGACAAAAATGACCTCTATGCAGCGCATAGTGCTTTGCATAATCATAGTATAGGCGGCACATAGTGTAGTGCATTTAGGGACATATGCGGCGCATAGTGTATAGCATTTAGGGACATATGCGCCGCATAGTGTATGGCATTTGATATACTGATACCTAATGCTATATCATAGGCGGCGCATAGTGTATAGCACACTTAAGCATGGGCGGTGCCTATGTCTTTGCACACTAGATTCTGAGACCTTAGGCTATAGTATAGGTTTTGCATTGTTTGTGGCCTAGTTTTACCTAGGCCTAGCCTTCCTCGATGCCTATTTTGGCATGATCAATGCTCAATCCATAGCCTTATGCATCCTTATTCCTAACTTACCACCTTTACCATACAATACGTCCAAATCGTCATTTGAAACCAATCTCCTCGTTGAATACTTCTCGCACCTATATTTGCTCAAAACCAATGAAAACGATTAGTACGATGGGTTGCCTCCCACCAAGCGCTTGATTTATTGTCGCGGCACGACATAGCTATCTCGATTACTTAGACTTCATCGAGATAGATGGGGCATCATTTTCTGAATGGATTCAGACGACGCTGATACTTACTTGTAGGCATGCAATCTTCTTCGATATGAATCTTGTGCATACATAACTCAGGAGGGATACCAATTATATCATCAATCTTCCTACCCATAGCTCTTTTGTACCTCATCAGAGCAGAGATGGGAGCCTCTACATGCTGTTCTCTTAAATCATCCACAACACTCTACGGAAGTGTATTTCCATATCCCAAGAACGTATACCTTAGGTAATTGGGGAGCTCTTTCGATTCTAGCATTGGTGGCTCTACAATGGAAGTCTTTGCTGTTTGTGAAGGTTGATTTGTAAGATCGAGGTCCAACTGTTTAGGAGTATGAGAATAGGACCCTATTCCTGTTAGAGCACACATAGTTTCTTCATAATCTTCATCATCCTCATGCTCAACATTCAGCAGTGCAGCAGACAATGGCTCAACAATAAGATGTTTCTTTACAGATAATGCTTTCTTATCCTCATAATCTATGGAGAACACATCCATATCGCTGGGTTGCTTCATTGCTTTGCATATATCAAAACGGACCACTTCGTCATTCAACCAAAACAAAAGCTCATTATCCCTCATGTCAATAAGCACACTTCCAGTTGTAAGGAAAGGACGTCCCAAGATTAGGGAACTTCAGAACCCACCTCGCAATCCAGAATAACGAAGTCTGCAGGAAATATGAATGAAGAAACCTTCACCAACACATCATTCAAGATACCCACAGGTCGTTTTACCGACCTATCAGCCATCACGAGCCTCATATTGGTTGGTGTCGGATCGCCTAACCCCAACTTCCTATAGACGGATAGTGGCATCAAATTGATGCTAGCACCCAGATCACACAATGCCTTGGAAAAATTCATAGATCCAATAGTGCAAGGAATAGTGAAAGCACCGAGGTCGGCCTTTTTCTGAACTAGCGATCTTGTAGCAATTGCGCTGCAGTGATGAACAGTATTTTCAACTCATAGCTTGCTGCCTGCTTCTTTGTCAAAAGGTCTTTCATAAATTTTGCATACCCAGGCATTTGTTCAAGTGCCTCCACCAACAGAACATTAATGGTCAGCTGCTTTAGCATAGTCATGAATTTGCTGAACTTCGTATCATCCGCCACCTTCTTCAATCTTTGAGGAAAAGGTGGTGGTGGGTATGGGATTGTTCTCTCCTCGGCTTTCTTCTCCTCTTGCTTCCGTTTTTTAGCTTTTTCAGGTTGCAAATCGTGAGGGGTGACGTTATGGACGTCAGGATCAACTGCTGCGGCATCTTCCCCTTTAGCTTTATCCACTACTTTGTCAACCACTTGCTTGCTTTTTGCTGAAGTTTCCAGCACCTTACCACTTCGGGTAGTAATGGCCATGCATGACCCATAATTCCTTGGGTTTTGCACAGTGTTGCTAGGTAAAGTGCCAGCCTTTCTTTGATTGAGTGCTGCTGAAAGTTGGCTCAATTTCTGCTCTATTTGCTTGATTGAAGTGGAATGAAAATCAACTAATTACTTAATGGAGGACAAATCATTTATTACCTCCGTTACTCCCGCGCTCGTTGCTTCCACTCCTTTCAATAGTTTAGCCATCATGTCTTCCATACTTCCAGAAATAGATGTGGTGGCATCACGTCTTCCAGGGGGGGCGTACAAACCACTCTTTTCATTCGTGTTCTTCCAACTACCTTGGTCCTTGTTTCCAGATTTATCATAGTAGTTCCGACCTTGGTTTCCTTGGGTATTGCCTCGAAAACCCCCCTGATTATTCAAGTAGTTAGCTTCTTCCTCAGAGTCAGATTCGTCTCTTCCATGTGATACCACGGCCTTAACTTTTTCGGTCTTTCCTAATAATAAATGCTTTGTAAGAAGATCCATTTGTGTTTTCATGTGCACCATGTCTTGAGCACGTTCTTCTTCTCTTCTCCTTTGTTCAGCAGTCATGCCAATAGATATAGTAGGGCTTGCTACCTCAGAATCCCTAGTATGCCAAGCTCTACTTTGCTTCATCATCCGATCTAGCATATTGCTTGCCTGCACAAAGGTGAGGTCCATAAATGATCCACCTGCTGCATTATCTACCACTGGCTTGGTCACCGAATTTAAAGATCTGTATAATATCTCCATCAAGTGGACATTGGTCATATGGTGATTTGGGCACCGCATAAGCTTCGTCTTGAACCTCTCCCATGTTTCGTGGAGGGCTTCAGTTGGAAGTTGCCGAAAATTTGTGATCTCATCTCTCAACTGTGCTCTTTTGGATGGCGAAAAGAATCTTTATAGGAAAGCGTCTTTCAATTGCCTCCAATTAGTAATAGAATCAGGAGTCATCCCATTCAACCATAGAGTTGCCTTCCCAGACAGAGACAATGGAAATAAGCGCAGTCGAATTTCATTCTGTCCAACGCCAGGATTGTCGAATGACTTGCATATAGAAATAAAGTTGATCAGATGCATATTCGGATCATCGCCTGCTAGTCCACCAAATAATCCCTTGAGTTGCAAAATCTGAATCATGGTGCTAGTTATATTAAACTTTGCTCCGGGTGCCAATGGCAGAAGAATAATAGCTCCGGTGGCACCAGGTCCGTCCAGATCATCCTCATCGTCATCAAAAGGAATTTGCATAGCTTGACAATCAGGCCTCAATCTCACTTGACGATCTCTCCTCTGCATGGGTGCCGCCATCTCAGCAGTATGCCGTGGGTTTAGTAGCTCCTCATCGCCCAGGTCCTCATCATCAGGATTTGTTGCCCGACCTGGATTATCAATATTCTGTTGATGCACTTGAGCAGTTTTCCTTTCAATTTCACGTTGTGCATCCATTGATGCACTAAACAAACCTGAATAAAACAAAAACAACAACTAAAAGTAAAAGTACCAGAATCTTTGACCAAAGGGTCTAGTAATTATCACAAACTTAATTGACACTCGTATTCCCCGGCAACGGTGCCAATTTTTGATAAAGCTCAATCTACAGCTCTCGTAGGAGTGTAAAGCGGTTGTTAGCAAATATATAACCCAACCTGGGTTGGGTGTCGATCCCATAGGGAATAGGTTGGCCAACAAGTAAGCAACGATTACTAAACTTTTAGTGCAAGTCTCGTAAAAAGGGGGGATTGTAATATGTAACCGAAATAATAAATTAAAAACTAAAAATAGCAAAGTAAAATGAAAGAATATTTCGTAGGTTGTGAAATAATGAGAATTGAGGAGTTGGGGTTATGTCCACCTTCTCAGTTATACGTCTATATTGGCTATGAGTGTGTTGAATTCAGACATGCATGTGCTTATAGAGAATTGTATTTGATGGTAAATCTAGGCGTCTTTCGACCTATTTGATGATTATTTCACTTTAACTCTTTCGAGCTTAAAGCGTGTCTAACGGTACGAATTCTCCAAGAGGTTAATCCAGTTACGGCACTAACTTTTTAATAGGGGATGGGACCCTACTAACTTGACATTATCTCTTTTCCAGACAGATAACCTTTCTTTCGAACAAGTTAAATGTTATACTGGCGTTATTCTATGCGTCTGCAGCCACAAGAATTTGCATTAAGATGAAAAGAATAATGATATAAGCAGCATACGTGTCATGAACTCACAAACTCACAGCAATAGATAGTATCTCATTCGGCTTCCATAACCCCAACAGAGAGGTTTAGTTACCTATGAGTGCGAAGGAAGTCACAATAAACATGATCATTGTACCCCAATAAAGATTTGCACGTTAGGTGTAAGGGTGAGGATGGCGTGAAGTCCTTTGCAAAGTAACGTCTCTCTTGTTGTGGAATTTAATAGAAGAATGGAAGAAGAATAAAAATAGAATTAATGGAAGAATTAGAATTGTTGGAATAGTAAGTGAATGAATCTCTCCACTAAGGGAGGAATGAATAAAAATATCTAGCATGATAGGGTATTTATAATACCCATATCCTATTCCTACTAAGCTAATGAAATACTTAACCAAATCCTACTAAGCTAATGAAATACTTAACCCAATTGTACTAGGTTATTGTATCATTATCCTAATCCTAATAAGCTAATGAAATACTTAACCCAATTGTATTAGGTTAATGTATCATTATCCTAATCCTAATAAGTTACTGCTAGTCCCCAAAGTCTTCAGAAATGTTGTTTTAGCCCGGGACAGATTTTCCATGCATCACTTTTTGTCCTTTAGGCGTCCAAGCTCCCTTTCCTTCCTTCGTGAGCTTTCTTTGGCGTCAAGTTATCCACAAAATGCTGAATTCTGCATCATTTATACCTGACACTTTGCTAATCATGTTCTTTAGCTCCCTTACAGGAAAAACGACTAAAAGTGCATGAAATATATAATTTGTTCTCAAAACATGGCACAAATATGGGCAAAATATATTGATATAGGCGTGTAAATTCGCCTATCATCACACTCACAAAACAAGAACTAGGAGATATACAAATTAAGAAGTAAAGAAATAAACTAAAATAAAGGACACAAGGTTTTTACGTAGAAACTCCTTGCTCAAGGGAGAAAAACCACGACATGACCTTAGGATTTCTAAGATCCATTATATACAAGAAACTTCTTTAATAAAGTTTCCAAGGATTAACCACTTCCAATCAATAACTCTATTACAAGGAAACACAAGCAGCAGCTCTACTACTTTACCCTTTAGTTAACTCTAACTGGACTCCACAAGCTAACTCTAACTTAAAAAATCACCTAAATCTATATGATTATGATGACTGCACCTAAAAACCTACTATAATCAAAAAATACTATAGGAAAATGTTTAAGACCAAAACTACAAAGACTCAACTACAATAAGGAGATTAAAATGCAACTTGATAAATAATAAGTTCCCTGTTACAACTACAGTCTTAGAATTCACCACTTGAGAAAGATATTTAGCTGTAAGTATAAGTATATATTGGTTTTCTTGTTTAGTAATATGAGCTATATATATTATAACACAAGAAAACCTAGGAGAGGTCCCATTGGTTGAAGCAAAATAGTTGCAGTAGCTTTTCCCACCAACTTTTGAACTTTGTGTCAACTATGACTGTTGACCGTGATAGTGACAGGTTGGCCTAAACTATTCCCTAATTGGTAGTAGCTTTTTCATCACAAAAACTCCAAGAAATATGTCCCAACATACAATATACATAGTTTCAATCATTAAAACAAAGGACTTACCACTATACCTATGAACAGTTAAAATGGACGGAATACAGTTTGTCCATTCCATTGGACCAACTAAATAACCTCAAAGATTTGCAAAGTCAAGAGGGTAAAAGATGTCTAAGTTATAGATGAAAGGCTATCTTTTCTATTTAATGGGCCCTATGCAATCAATTTGGGTAAGTTTGGCCAATATTTTCAATATACTATGACAAATAAAGGGTAATACAAAAAAATCTCTATAAGAAGAAAAAGATGTTGTCTCCTAATTAGATTCTAGAATCTTAAAGGTAACATTGATCTAACCAAACCAACAATTTGGGTGCTTCATATAGTTTGGCTCGGGACTTTCATAATAGAGGCCTCAAGTTTGAAAGCCTTTGTTAATAGTAAGGGGTTGGCATTTTTGCCTTGTGTGGTTTATCTCTCATGTGTGGTTAGCAAGATATTACACAAGCACAGGGCTTTCCTTGTGCTCACCAAAGGGTATCCCTTGTCAAGAAAAATACATTGAGCTAACTACTTATATTTTCTGCCGGAGCTTTTTGTTAAAGAAAGAAACAAAAAAGGAAAAGAAAAATACACCTTCTCACAATAACATGATTAGGGTAGTAGCAAATGCAGTAGTTGATGTACTATTGCTACTCAAAGAAGCAGTCTATCTTTGGACATAAATTAAGCATATCAAGGTTTTCATATATTACCAAGTGTTGTTTAAGGTGCTCTCAAATTGCTAAGGGCAATTTGAGAATTAGGAAAAACATTGGCTAATTTTATTCATTGAGCAAAAAACATAGTCATTGAGGCAACAATTAGCTCAATTCATCATCTTATTACTTTCCATTTTGTTAAGGAATAAAGCCAACATGCTGAATTAAAACCACTAAAATACAACGACTTGACTACCTCAAGAAAAATATATAAATTTAATTAGATAAAGATAGTGAAATATATAGGAGGAACATACCATAATTCCTCAAATGACTAATCTCTCTCCAAGATTTTTTATTGTTGTCTACTCCAGTATTAAGTTGTAACACCCTCAAACTTTGGCTATTTTATTTTTGGTCATTCTATACTTGAAATATAAATTTTTGACTCAAATCATGTAAGGGATGTTAAAAGGGCCAACGGAAAGAATTTTTGAATTTTTTGATAGGGTTTAGGACAGTTTTGGGACATGGAGGAAGTGAGCCTCTGTGATATCCCTGCATCGTGGAGGATGGTGCCTGCGATAGGGTTTGTAACTCAGATGATAGGCTCTTCAATAGCCTCCGCATCGAGAAGGTTGTATTTTCCTGTATACTTAATTACAGTCTTAGAGGGGATTTTTGGTCTTTTCCCTTTTAAACCTATTCCCCATAGCTTAAAACATCCACTAGATGTTATAATCCCTTCTTACAATCCCTAAGAAATTTTTCCACAACAAGAAATGAGAAAACTACCTAGGGATGAGAATTATTGTATCCAAGAGTAAAATCTCTCTATGTTTTAATTGTTATTAAGGTATGTGGGACTATCCTAACTCCATGGGAATAAGTTTTATCATATTAGAAGCTTTAAAGATGTATAATTATGTATATGTAATGAGTTTTGGGAAACTATTTAAAAAGCATGCATCATGAACCCAATTTGATAAAAGTATGTATTTATCATGAGGGTTTTCCATAAGTTTAAGTTAAATCATATGCACATATGATATGAGTTTTGAAAAATGATTTATGACCATGATTTGTGAAATTTTCTTCCCCGTGATGATATTTAGGGTGTTAACATGTTATGAATTGTGAAATGGATTTGAGAGCATGAATTGTAAGTCCATTTTTTATCATGAGGTTTATGTATAAATAATTTTGGGGTTGTTTTATGAATGATGATAATTATCAATTTATAAATGCCTCTTTATGAATTACGCTTTGTTATTTGACATGTTTTCAAAAAGGTGATTCCTATTTTAAAGGTTCTTGTGTCCAAATAAAGAAATTGCATGTGGTTAATCAAACAATTAACCACCATGTGTTAATATCTTGAAAAGAGCGTGTATTTTCACAAGTTTCATATTCTTCTGAAAATAAGAACTCTCATGTGATTTGATAAATCTTTTGGTGGTCATTTGCATGATTTTGAGTAAGAGGGTCTATGATTTTGATATAATATAATATGATATGGCTTGAAATTCTTGATATGATGATACCTATTAGGGAATGCCCTTAACATCAAGGAAATGAATAATTTGAGCATGAAACATGATTTCAAAGGACTAAAAATAAGCTATAAGAGAGTTAGTAGGTTACTCGAAGAAGGCATGAGTTAAGATAACTCATTTTCCTAAATAGTGTTTTGATAACTCAGAAAATATCATTCATATTCAAGATATATGAATGGATAATGTATTCTTTCCTCTGGGCATACGTAAACTAGACTAGTATGTAGGACCCCAATCCTTGCGGCAAACTTGGATTTGGTGGATTGGTCGACGAGTAAATGGAGAATTCCATATAGACCATGAATTGTAGACTTGTAAAGTGTAACATCTAGCTCAGAACTCAAGCAAAGAGTTGAGTTCATGATTTAAAAGAATGATTTAAAGTTCTTTAAGTTATGTCAGTGTGTTGTTATTTATATTATATTAGATTTATTTTGAATTGCTCTAAGTTATTTTACATGAATTATACATTATTTTGGATTTTTCTAAATACCAATACTTTCTAGTATTGACCCTCTATATTTTAGGTTCTAAGGGACAGTCTAGTGGTCCTACAAACTACTAGATTAATTCCAGACTTTCAGAGTTGGTGACCCTCATTTACATCGAAAGGCATATTTCCCATGAGTTGTTCCTTTTTTTACTTTTATGGTCTAACTGGAGGTATTTTCTCTATTTAGATAGACTAGTATGTCCAGTTCAGTAAAGGCTTCATAGATTGTTTCAGATGGATTTGGGTTTTCTTATGAGTCGATGTTGAAAAGTTTTAAGATTGATTATGGGACTACTGTGTTTTCTGTTTATCTTATGAACCTTTATTTCATATGAGTTATTCTTATGATTACATGCTAAGGGTCTCTCGGGTCTTCATGGTTTGGGATACCCGTCACGTCTAGGGCCTCGGTTTCGGGTCACGACATAAGTCCTGTGGTAAGATCAAGCTTTCTATATAGCAAAAGTTGCATTATATATATTTTTTCCTCCCTTGAACTAGCTGAATGTCTTGCACATTATCATTCTTTGGATCGTACAGAAGAACATTTTTGTCAGGAATATTACTTATAAAAAAAATTAATTCTCCATTATCTGTCATGAAAAGGGGAACTATAGCTCCATGAAAAGAATTTATTTTTAAATTCCTTATGAAAAATAAGGATTTCCATGATTCCTTTACTCCATATTCCTTCATGACCAATATCTTAACAGCGTCATTATCCAAGCGATTCATACATATACATTCATTTAAAGTTCCTACACCTACTATAATATTCTCTACTCGATAAAACTTAAGATTAACGATCGGAATTATGTGAAACTTTTCAGCAACAGGATTAAAATAAATTATTTTGTTGCATAGACCAATTCAATAAAATGAGTCATCATGATTCACCCTTACGTTGTAGTGAATTGTCCCATTCAGAGTAATCCCATCACAAATTGAGAGCATATCACCATAAGGTAATTTGACTTGCCTGCATTTTTGTTTTTATTTTAGGATAGTAACATAAACAAACTTACTGTTAATCAGCAGTTCCTTGTAAACATTTTTGGAGGAATCAAAAAAAAGTCCCCCTTTAGTATAAGTATTCTTCAAGTTGAAGATGTCAAGTTAACACAATTTGTTGTAAAATTGGGTGGATAAATTCCTTAAATAGGTACATTTGTTTATACAAACCAGGATAAGACCATGACAAGAACCCAATACAAAGGTAGTTCCTCTATATCTCTCGCCCAAATCATCATCATCAAAAAACCTTTAAAAGAAAGGAATATTATCTTCCCTTATCATAAAAGGAGCATTGACCTCTTCCAATGTGAGTTGTTGTTGATTTATCAATCAAAAAGAGCTAATTTTTGTTGAATGTTATTTATACTTCTATTACTTTCAAGTATAAAATTAGTAATTAACAATATGAATTTCAACACTAAGATCAATAACAACAAAGAAGTTTTAACAAGTTCATATCAACTATGAAAATGAAGTTTCTACTATTTTATGGAAAAATAGTAAAACCAACTTAAAGGAATGAAGATGAAAACAGTAAAACTGAGAGAATCAAGTCCACCAAATTCATTGGTGTGTCCTTAAGGAATTTATTTCCCTCAAGCACCCGAGGTAAATGGAATATCTCCTCCCAGGATAAAATGATTCACTTCAAAAAATAGTGGTACCTCATATTTATTGATCTATGAACTCACTCAATGATTTGAAGATCACACTAGAGTTTCTTTAAAAGAAGAAGAAGATGTTTCTACTCAACTTTTATACCTTTAACTGATGAAAAATTCACGTATTTATTGCTAAAAGGTATGGCTTCATAAAGGAAGTGAAGGTTCACCAAGAGAGAACTTTCTGGAATAGCACGCAACCTACGTTGGTTCTGCACTGGTCCTGTGACAAACCTACACCCACAGGTGGCATTTGGTAATTTCCAGTATGTTTTGTGTGGAACTTATATTGGACTACGTCCGCAGGTCACCAAGTGCATGGCAGGTCACATTTTCCCCTCAAACAGCGTGTCTCTTTCCTCGAAGGGTCACGACCCTTTGAGATGCTTTGTGACTTTGTCCAAAAATATAATCTCTTGATTATTTTGCAAATTCAAATCCAAATCCAATTTGAATTCAAAGATGAATACGAAGCTGAGCGAGAGATGATAATAGTGTGAGACATATCTTGTTCTTGGATCACTATCCACTTAAAGGAATGTTTTCCAATATAAGCATAAGAAAGTTCCTTTCTTCCACCAATGTGGGTGAATTTTACTTCCTTAAAGTTAAAAACTCACTTCATTTTTCCTCCATTTGTTTTCTCTATATTCCATTCACATATTCACTTAAAACTCAACAATCCCCACACAAAAATGGGGAACAACTATTTTATTCAAATAAATTCACATACTAGTATGTGATGTACAAGCAAAGACTAATTGCATCTGGATAAGTAGGCTTCTCTCTAAACTTTCCATAGTAAATTTGCGACGGATGCACTCGGTCATTCGGTAGATGTGATATCTTTGACACATCAAACTTTAATGTACACTTATACCATTTATGGTTCACATGGTTTTGTTAGTTTCAGCCATGAACATGACTTGGTTTCATGAGATCTTAGAGAATAGGCTTTTTCTATGATTCTCCTTAAAGCAGCTTCTACTTCACCCTCACATAGGTGATCTCTAAATGTTTAATCCGTTAGATCAAACTATTTTTTAAATCTACCAAACTTAGAAACCATTAAAATGCTTCAATTCATAAGTCTTATCTTTGTTTCCTAAACATTATTTTCATCATGAGAATGGGTAGAGTATATTGATAATGTTGAACCATTAGTCATAACTTTGTTAGATATACTTGAACCTAACTCTTAGAATCTCTAGTCTGCTAGGTAGAGTTATCATCGTGATGACTTGTCCTAGGCCTTAAACCCATTTCCTTTGATATTCTCTTAACTCCTCTCTAGATAGGCCTTTTGGAAATGGATTTAACATATTATCCTTTCAGTTCACATAGTCAACCATGATAATTCCTCTAGAGAATAGTTATATAACGGTGTTATGTCTCTATCTTATATAAGGAGATTTATCATTATACACCATGCTCCCTACCCTATATATTGTCACTTGACTATCACAGTGTATGAATACTGGTGCCAAAGGTTTGGGCCGATAAGGAATATATTCAAAGAAATTTTATAGCCATTCAACGTCTTCACTGGCTTTATCTAATGCAATAAATTCAGATTCCATTAAAGAGTGGGGAGATCATGTCTGTTTGGATGTTGTTCAAAAACTATTCCTCCATTTAAATTAACTACATATCCACTCATGGATTTTACGTTATTTAATTCGGTGATTCAATTTGCATCACTATATACTTCAATTACCACTGGATTTTTGTTATAATGCAAAATGTAGTATTGAGTATGTTTTAGATACCCCAAAACTCATTTCATTTCCATCTAATAAGTTTGATTGGGATTATTCGTGCATCATCAATTTACTAATAGTACATGCTATGTCTGGCCGCATATAATTTATGATATATATCAAACTTCCCAACACTGTTACGTAGTCCAAGAATAAGTCACTTTTACTTTTGTTTCATTTGAAGTGCAAAGCTCACATCTAATGGAGTCTTGGAAATATTGAAATCCAAGTACTTGAACTTGTTAAGTACCTTTTCATTGTGATAAGACTGTGATAATTCCTATCCTTGTGGAGTTCTATAATTTCTTATCCCTAAGATCATATCAACAACTCCAAGGTCTTTCATATCAAACTTTCTCTCAAGTATTCATTTCATAGAATCTATGTCAGAAATGTCTCTACTTATGATTAACATATCATCTACTTACAAACAAATAATGTCTTTATGATTTGGAGTGTCTTGAATGTAAATACATTTACCATATTTATTTACCTTGAAAACATTTTCCAACATAGTTTGGTCAAACCTTGCATGCCACTGTTTGGGTGCTTGTTTTAGTCTATAAAGTGACTTAACAAGTTTGCACACTTTTCTTTCTTTACATGAAACCACAAAACCCTCAGGTTGTTCTATGTAAATTTCTTCCTCCAATTCTTCATTTAAGAATGTTGTTTTCACATCCATTTGTTGGATTTCAATACCATATACCACCTCTATACAACCAACATTTGAATGAATGTTATCCTTATTATAGGTGAGTATGTGCCAGAATAATCAAGACTTTCTTTTCTCTAAGGCCTTTCACAGTAAGTCTTGCCTTATCATTTAAAACATAAAGTACCATCATCCTTTATCTTATTTTTGAAGATTCATTTAAAACCTAAAGATTTATTTCCTAGAGGAAGATCAACCAACTCACAAGTATGGTTTCTCATAATTGAATTAATCTCACTATTGACTACCTCTTTTCAAAAGGATAAGTCTGAAGACAACATCGCTTCTTTAAATGTTTGAGAATCATTTTCAAGAAAAAATGTTACAAAATATAATCTGAAAGAAGATAATGTTACTTGACATGCACTACACTTTGGATTCTTATCATTAAGTACATTCTCTTTTGGTTTATCTCAAGCTCATATAGACCCTCTACTATAAAACTTATATCTAACTTTTTATGGATAAATTGTTCAAAGAACTCGGCATTATCTAATATATTTAGTTATCATATTTTCATAAATATATGGATTTTTGGATTTATGAATCAAAAATTTACATGCTTTACTATATTTAGCATATATGCCGAAAACATAGTTGATAGTTTTTGGTCCTATTTTTAGCCTTTAGGAATAGGAACTTGGACTTAGGCTAGACACCCCATACTTTGAAATATTTCAAGTTTGGTTTTCATAAGGAATAAATTGTTTATTTCTATGGGACACTCAATTGAGTATTTGATTTGCTCTGAGGATAGCTTTCCCCCAAAAATTTTATGGTAAACCAGAGCTTATGAGTAAGGCATTCATCACTTTCTTCAGTATTTGTTTTTTCTTTATGAAATTCCATTTGATTGAGGTGAATACGGAGTAGTAGTTTGATAAAGAATTTTATTTTCCAAACATATATCCGTAAGAGGAGATTCATACTCTTCACCCTTATCTCTTCTTATCATTTTGATCTTTCTATCCGATTAATTTTTAACTTTAGTTATATATTGCCTAAACATGTCTATTGTTTCATCCTTACTATTTAGCAAATAAATATAATAATATCTAGTGCAATTGTTAATAAAGGTTATGAAATACTTTTTCACACTATGAGATAGTGTTGACTTCATATCATAAATGTTTGTATGGATTAAGTCTAAGGCACTGTAATTCCTTTCAACAGACTTATATAGATGCTTAACATACTTTGATTTCACACATGCTTAACACTTTGATTTATTGCACTCAAAGTAAGGATAAACTTTTAAATTCATTCTTAGTCAGAAGTGAAGTAGAAACCAAGTTCTTTTGCAACTCTAAAATATGAAGGACGTTGAGTTTCACCACCTTATCTGATGCCATCTTCAAGCAAATCTTATTTGTTCCTTCAGCTTTTACTATAGCGAAGTTAGCCATAAATATCTTTTCCTCATATTGAGTCGGAGTGTATGATACAAATGATTCCTTACTGGCACCTACATGTAAGGTGGTACCTGAATCTGTCTACCACTCTCTAGGATTTCCAACCAAGTTGCATTTTGAAAGAATAGTGCATTGATCATCTACTTCATCTTTGAATTCAGTAATGTTGGCTTGACCCTTTCTTGCCCTTCTTGGGGCTCGACAATCTACCGACTTATTACTAACCGTACCATGGTTAAATAAATTTCCTTTGAATTTTTTCTTAGGAGGATTTGTTTTCTTTCTAGATTCTTTCTTTCTTTTCTTTGATTTATTAGGGTCATCCTCCATGATATTCACTCTACTAATTGCAGATCTCCTTTAGTTACCTTCTCATTGTACCGATCATCTTGAAGGTCACTTAATATGTAGTTCTTACTTAAGAAAATCGAAGATTTCAAAGCTTTCATTACTATAAAACTTTCCTTTTTTGGTGTTTCTTCTGGCAACCCTGAAGCATTTCTGATATAAATTTTTCAAGACTTAATATAGTCAATTAAAAGAACATTTTTTGTCACCACCTTTTAAAATTCGTATCTGAAAACTTCTCAAATTTCTTTGTCGGTGCCATGGTGGGTGTAACACTCAAACAACATAAAGTAGCAATAGTTATTGCAGCGACATTTTTCATTCCATCATTAGCATGATTTTCAACAGTCATTTTTGTTTTCATAAAGAGACAACCAATTCAGTATGTTAGAATACTAACTATAGTATTTTTAAACTTTAAACAACTTGTTTCTTGTTTAACAATGAAGTTTTTATGTTCTTCTAATCGTCAATCGAATAAACTTTAACTCAAGATAAAGTTTTTATACCTTCAAATCACTATTAAATTTAAATAGAGTAGAAAGCAACAAGCTTTAATAGCCAGAAATCTAAAAATACATATTACAATAAATTTCTTAAGATTGTTATTTCTGTCTACCAAATCTGTATTTAGAAATATGAACTTCAACATGAAATTTAAAGACAAGTTCAAGAACTACAAAGAAGTTTCAAAAACTTCAAACACAAATTGAAATGAACTATCAAAATAAAGTTTCTACTATTTTCTGAAAAAATAGTAAAACCAACTTAAAGAAATAAAGATGAAAACAGAAAAAGTGATAGAATCAAGTCCACCGAATTCATGGTGTGTCCTTAAGGAATTTATTCCCCTTAAGTACCTGAGGTTAATAATATATCCCCTCCCAGGATAAAATTATTCACTTCAAAAAATAGTGGACCTCAAATTTTCTAAACCACAAACTCACTTAACGATTTGAAGATCACACTAGATTTTTTTTAGGAGAAGAAGAAGATGTTTTTCTACTCAAATTTCTTGTCTTTACCTGATAAATAATTTAGGTATTTATATCCAAAAGGTGTTGCTTTGGAACGGAAGCAATGGTTCATGAAGAGAGACAACTTTCTAGAATTGCAAGTGACCTGCGTTGGTTCTGCTCGGGTCCTATGCCCGCATGTGGCATTTGGAAATTTCCAGTATGTTTTGTGTGACACTTGAATTGTACCTGCGTTTGCAGGTCGCCAGGTGCGCGCATAAGTCACATTTTTGCCCCAACGATTGTGTCTCTTGCTTCAAAGGGTCCCATCCTTTCGAGATGCATTCTGACTGCATCTATACTGCGTTAGAAATGCATCCGTAAATGGAAAAAATTTATTCAAGCTTCGACTAAATTTTTTCCAAAATATAATCTCTCTAACACTTTCTTCCAAATCCAAAGCCGAAGCCGAGTGAGCAACGATGGTGCAAGGCATGCCTTGTTCTTGCCTCCCTATCCATATGAATGAATGCTTCTAAATATAAGCATAAGAAAGTTCTTTTCTTCCACCAATGTGGGAGAACTTTACTTCCTTAAAGTGAAAAATCTACTTCACTTTCCCTCCATTTATTTCCTTTATTTTCCATTCACATATTCACTTAGAACCCAACAACTTCATCATGGTAATTGCTCTGTGTCCACGTTGATTGGAGAGGTTGAATTTTAAGTTTAATATCTAAGAATACCATGACTTAGAAACAGACTTAAATCGCAGGAGACATTTATCGGGTAAATTTGAAAGAATAATCATAATAATTTCATCCATAGATTTGTCATTAGATAATTTGGTGTTCGGAGTGAAGCTTTGTTTCTTTCTTTGGGGGAAGGGTTGCGGCGCTGTGCTATATATATAAGAGAATATTAGATATTTTGTAAGAAGAGAATCCTAGTAAAACAATATAGGGTTAACTTTTTATTACATTTGTTTGTTATAAGTACTATTAATATTTTATCCATCTAGACTAGAATACAGAAGCGAAACAAATGGAACAAATAATTATGACTAGTTTGAGCATATAAACCAAAAGTATATTCATTTTATTTGATAATTTTAAAGTTGAAAATAAAGTTAGAGTTGTGTTCGACCATGGTATTTTAAAAATAGGTTATTTTTAAAGTTAAAAGATATATAAGTGAAAATATATTTAAAAATATTTAGATTTTTATGAAATAAAAAATTTAGATTTTTCAAAAAAATAAAATAAATTAAAAAGTATAAAAAGTGAATCCAAAAATAGTGACAGGTGATTTTTAAAAATTCAAATATTGTAAAACTGTACTCTAAAGTTTTTATGGTCAAACAATTATTCTAAAATAAAGTGAAAAGTATTACAAAATATTGTGAATAAAATTCATGGCCAAATGCCTACTTAGTTACGTTTCAAACTGAAGAGAATATTTTTTTGAGAGGAATGAAATTTAATAGGTGTTTGATCACGAAAACTTAAGAAAATTGAAGAGTTGCAGTTGCAAGTTTAAGTATGAGTTATGTTTGGCCATTTTCTTTTTTGAATGACTTTTTTCAAACTTATGAAAAGATAATAAGTAAATAGTGAAAATTAGTTGAAGATTGTTTTCACTTTTTCCCATACAATTTTAAGTTGTATTTGATATTTTTTTATGGACAACCATCATTTTTGGGGGATAAAATGAAATAATTTTTTAAAAAAAGGATAAATATTTATCACACCCCTTTTTTGCTCAACGGTTATTCCAATTAAAGTGACGATTTTGAATAGGGATTGTTTTATTTATAGAGTCGCCATTTGAAATTGAGTTGTGTTGTTCCAAGTCACCTTATTAAATCCCCAATCAATATGAAATGACCCTTGTTGGTCTACGAAAATAGAAGACCGGGTAGAAAATTTTACTAACCAAGGAAAAGGTGTGAGGTACCCCTCGTGTCCCGTGGTTCAAGCATGATCGTGTTTATCAACTTATACTTTACTTAAACTATTTTGATAGATTATATTTGAAGGCCTTGATTTGCTAATTTTTACTATACTAAAACTTATCTATTATTCTGATAGGTTAATTTTACAACGATCTTTGACGAAGTGCAATATTGCATCCTCGAATTATTTTCAACGTCTTACAAAGATACATACATTGCATTGTAAAATGAGACTAACCATTTAAAAAAAACGTTTCTAAAGCTCATCATGCGTTAAAGGCTTTTGTTTCGTCTCTTGTAAACTTGAGACAATTTTATCTTATCTACTTTATTCTTTTTTTTTTCTCTATGTTCTTTTAAAATTTGCAATGAGTTTTGAATTAGTCCGCAACTCTTCTCTCTCCCTCTTATATAAAAAAAAAATTCTCTTTTTTATATCATTTCTGGCGGATCTTAGATAAATCCGCGATCTATTTCACTTATTTCCTATGATTGATTGGTTAATTGGATCATAAGATTGGTCTTAGTCTAAAGTGTTAATAAAACATATTAAGATAAACACTTCTTGTAATTTTGACATTACCCAGGACTCTAAACTAGATATATTACAAAATATTTAATACTCAAATAAGTTACCAAATAAGAAAACTAACCAAAATCCCGCGTTCTAAGTATAAAAATAAAGAATAACCAAACTATTGTCGATGGATATAGGAGAAACTTTGTTGACTCTTACTAATATTTTTTTTGAGATAGAATAAAAACAAATTCAAGTCCATCAGTGTTCAGGAATGCGGTCACATCATTGCATATTGCGATGATGCGAAGAGATGCGAGTCTGTCTCGCTGCGTATGGCTAATGCAAGCGCATTATGTTGGTTTTACTCAATAAAACATACAAAAATACTGGTACTGGGTTAGATAAAAAACTGTGTGATAAAATAAATCCAGTATAGAAGAAAGAATGTCGTTACCAGAAACTTCAAACGACAACCAAACTCGGACTTCAAACTTCAGTCTCCAAGAATACTATCTTCTCACTTTTTCTCACTTCATTTCTCTCTTTGTTTCTTCCAATTTTTGGTTGTCTTTTTCTGTCTCGTTCCTTCTCCTCACTTTTTCACACTCTCAATTTCTTTTCTAATCCTCCCTATCCGTTCCTTTCTCTCAAGTTTTGTTTTACCGACCAATGTTCTCTCTTGTTCTCTTGTTTGTGGTTTTTTTGTAAGTATGATTGTCTCTCCTTGTTTATTCTCAAATTTGGTTGTTTTTCTTTTTCTTTTTCTCTGTGTCCGTCTTTTTTCATGTTTGTGGGTTGGTATATAATGTGTAGTGTTGGGGAATTTTAAGAAGTTGAGGGAATTTGCTGATAAAAAAGGATTGCGGGAGAGGTTGAGGGAACGTTGAAAAGGGTGGTTTTATTGGGATAAAATTTTATTTTTATCTTTTTTAATTTAATATATATATATATATATAAAATAAATAAAAATAAAATTTAAAATAAATAAATAAATGAAATATTAACTAATTAATTTTTATACTTAGGATAATATAAGAAAAATTTACAACTAGCCTAAAATAAAATATTATTAAGAAAAAAATTAAATTGTAGCTTTTTATTAAAATCTAAGCTGAAAGAAAACATATTTTTAAAATTATTTTTACTATGAAAATAAAAATAAAAATAAAATATATCCTAAAATGCAACTCTATTTTTAAATAAAAGTTTTTTCAAAATTTTCAAATAAAACCTACTAAAAACAAAAATAAAAGCTGAAAAAATATATTAGATAAAATATAATTTTTTAATGCTAAAAATACGGAAAATTTAGAGAAGGGTAATTACGTGTCTACATTTTCTCCTCTTTGTTTGAATTCACTAAGTTTTTTAATATAAAGAAGTAGACAACGAAAAAATTTTGACTCGCCAGTTATTTTAAAAGGTAGAAGAAAGAAAAATGAGATACGACCGAGTCCTAATTTTTGACCGCCTATATAACTCGGGTTATAAGAGAATCAGGTCATATGTAGTTCAAATAGGTGAAATGATAAGATGATGAGTTAGAGGTCGAGCGAGGTCCCGTCGAGTTTCTGATTCGCGACTTTTGCTTTTACATCAAAATGAAAAAACAAAATTAAATATGAAGATACAAGTGAAAGATCCTATCTATACACAACTTTTCTGGAATCTTGACTTGAATTTTCATGACTTCTCAAGTGGGCAGACATACGCTATTTTGAGTTGAACTTGGAAAATGAAATATTCCTCCATGTTGATTCTTGGCACTAAAGAAAAACTTTAAAATTGACTTATTCTTCAGACTTTCTTCTTACTTGAACTTGAAAATCTTCACCCTATTCTTCAGGCTGACTCTTGAACTTGCAAGTGATAATATTCACTTTATTATCTAGGTGAGCATCCTGACATGCTATTTGATCACCCTATTCTTCAGTCGGGCTCCTAACTTGTAATTTCTTCACCCTGTTCTCCAGGCGATCTCCTAACTTCAACACTGAGAATTGTGATTTTTCAAACATGTTCCTGAACTCAAAGTAAAAGGTGAACTAGAAAAGTAAAGTCTCATTATCCAAGAGAATCCTGAGCAAAATGTAAAATCCCATTATCTAGGAGGATCCTGAGTAGAAAATAAAATCCCATTATCTAGGAGGGTCTTGAGCAAAGAGTAAATTTCCATTATCCAGGAGGGTCCTGAGTAGAAAAATAAAAACTCATTATTCAGGAGGGTTCTGATCAGAAAGTAAATTCCCATTATTCAGAAGGGTCCAAAGTTGAAATTAATGTCCCAAATTCCCATTATCCAGGGAGGTCCTGGGTAGAAAGTAAATCCCATTATCCAGGAAGGTTCTGAGTAGAAAATAAAATTCCATTATCTAGGGGGATCCTGAGCAGAAAGTAAATTCCCATTATTCAGGAGGGTCCTGAGAAGAAAATAAAATTCCATTATCCAGGAGGGTCCTGAGCATAAAGTAAATTCTCATTATACAGGAGGGTACTGAATAGAAAACAAAATCCCATTATCCAGGAGAATCCTGAGTAGAAAGTAAATTTCCATTATCTAGGAGGGCCTTGAGAAAAACAAATAAATAAATGCATAAAATAAAATTCCATTATATAGTA
The DNA here is from genome assembly GCA_030864225.1 of Capsicum baccatum var. pendulum. Taxonomy (NCBI): domain Eukaryota; kingdom Viridiplantae; phylum Streptophyta; class Magnoliopsida; order Solanales; family Solanaceae; genus Capsicum; species Capsicum baccatum. Next base: position 103,392,976 of record CM061556.1, read on the forward strand.
GTGTCTTGAGCAGAATTGTAATGCCTCGAATCTATACCGCAGATGCTACATGGTGCTCATAGTCCCGAAGGACCACAAGCTAACCCATGACTGGTATCTGCTATAATAACTGAATGATAATATTGCAAATATGTTGAAATTAGGTAGAAAACATGCTATAAGGTTCAATACTTTATTAAAACAGAATACGGTATAACAATCCAAAACTGAAACATATGTCTTAAAATACTCTAGTCTGAAAAACCTCTAAATGTATGAAATGTGGTCTTGATGGGACAAGTCCCCAAATAACTCCAGCTACTGAAATACACTAAAATTTTGAAATAACAATCATGTCCTCGAACTATGAGAACTCTCCACTAACTCTTACTGCTAAAAATCTGTAACTACTAAGGGTGCTCGGGAGCCTGTGCGTCTGAACCTATGATATAAAACATCATAGTGAAAAAGAAAGGTATATGTCATTACTTTGAATGTATAGGTATGCAAAGTGAGGTAGGATTAAATACGTGGGTTCATATGTGTGAACAATACTAACTGAATGACATGAATATAACTGAATGAGAGTACACACATGAATATGTAAACTGTAACTAAGATAGTGATAATACTGAATACTGAGTTTGAATACTGATTAACTGATATATGAATATATTGTACTAAATTATTGATAAATTAATGAATATACGTGACGGTCTAGATTCTATGGAACTATACTGAGTTACGTACTGAGCTAAGTGACTGTATCTGAAGTCCTGAATCTGTAGAACTGAACTATGTTCTATTTTGAGACTGGAACTAGAACTAAAACTGTGGAAAGTAATCATCTAACCGACATGCCCTTCTCTGAACTGATTGGGGTCCAACCTGTAACTCTAGCTGGAAGGGTGTTAGTACCGTGCCATGGGTAAAGACAAGATGAGTCACCCTCATTAGGCAGGTGCTCTGAAAGAGAATGGCAGTACCCTTAACTGGCAGGTAGATCACCTCATCAACCCTCAACTGGAAGGTTGATGTCTCAACCTATGCTAGCTACGTAATTTTGGAACACAAGAACTGTTTCTACGGATCACACCCTCTACTGGCAGGTAAGTCCCTATCCGTGGGTTCACTCGGTGCTGAATCCTACTACCAACTGAATAGACACTGAACTAATTTCTAGTTCATACTACTCTTGACTAAACTATTACTGATTTATTTGTCTAACTGAACTGAACTAAGTTCACTGAGTTCTGTTAACTGACGGAATACTACAAAATTTTGTTAACTGGCTAAATTTATTAAGGTTTGAACTGAATACTGAACTGGACTGGACTGATACTCAGTCTACTGAGTTTTTCCTGAGTTCTGTAACTGACTGAGAGTACTACTGGTCGTGACATGACTAATACTATCCTATGAATGACCATGGCTCTAGGTAATCAGCTAAATTATCGGGTATTAAGTACTCCTAGGACTCGATAGCTTAAATTATAAGACATGGAAAAATCTTGAAACATGATAAATAACTACTTGATCATTATTCATTAATTGGGATATTAGAAAACACTTGCATGCCATGAACTTGAATACATGCGAACATGATATAAAACAATAACAAATCCAGTGTATTCCCACACAGTGGGATCATGCTAGCATAACATAATTCCATTATTTAATTCTCATGAACAACTCATCAAATACTTGAAAGGCATTCTATATGCACATAGTACTGATCAACACATGAACATCACAAATTTCAAGGCTTTAACATGAATTCACACGATACTACATACATAATAGTTGTTTTTACATAAATCTTGCACTTAATCATGAAATAGAAATCCAGTCAACATTATAATCCTGAATACACTTGAACCCAAATCATAGAAAGCATGAAATCAAGATACTTGAAGTTTAAAGGAGTTTCTTAGACTCTAAGGGTGGAAGGAACCCTTGGATGAATACTTGGCATACCTTGGTTGCTACATTCTTAAAGATTAACGATGGAATCTTAAACCTAAAATTTGAAATTTAATTACCTAGGATTTTTTGTTCTTGAGTAATTTGTGAAATAATGAGTGTTTTGCAAATACAAGGATAAATTTCATATTTTTGGGTGCTGAAGGATGTAGGAAAATACCCAAATACCCCTAAGGTTGTGGCTTTTTAATGACTAAAAACTGAACTATCGATGCACAGATCGACGTACCACATCATTGGCATCAATGTGATGGCCAAGTTATCACATCAAGTCCACATCGATTCACTGGAAATTGTCACTAGAGCCAAGTAAAAATATTGATCGACCCAATAGCCACCGCGCCACATCGAGATTTCGTTGATGCACTATTTTGGATTCCCAAACGAGGTCCAAAAAATCTAAAAATCATCCGAGAACACCTACTGACATTCCTGATCATGAATCAATTTAAAGATAGATACTTTAATGTCATAAGAGTCATGAAATAGAGTTTCTAACTTACGAAGGCTAAAAGAATACTAAATCTGAATACTTAGCTAAATTTTTCTAATCTGGGACCCCTTAGTAAGCTTAAAAGATTGAGTTGAGCTTTGGATTTTGTAGGGTCTTACAATATCTTCCCCTTGGAAACATTCATCCTCGAATGAGACTAGTTAGACTGACAATACTGATAGAATAGATTTAGACTCTGGACATGCGCCACTGAAGCTTGATTTTCTGACTGAAATTACTGATATACTGAATTATCATACTGAACATGCATATCTGATGCATGAGTACATAGCTAAACATGTTTCATGAATACATGACTGGGATTATTGATAAGATGATCTTATATGCTAAACATGCCTTACTAATATATAAGTACATGACTGAAGTGATTCATGAATTCATGAGTGAGTATGCAATGTTAATTGATACTAAGTTTGATTCGTGAATGCATGAGTGAGTATGCAATGTTAATTGATACAAATTTAGTAGTTATATCTAAACTTGAGACTGAGTAAATTCAAAGGAAATCTGTTACCTTTGGTTGAGTCTCAGTTTGTGAAGAAAAAGTGAGAATACTTGGTCCGCATGTTTGCTTCTGCTTTCCAAGTATTTCTCTCAATGGACTGATTCTGCCAAAGTACTTTGACTAGAAGGACTTCTTTGTTCCTCAGTCTGCAAATATGATAATTAAGAATTTCGACTAGAATCTCTTCATAAGAGAGACTATTCTGAATATTTATACCCTCTATAGGGACTACGACTGCTAGGTCACTTATACATTTCTTAAGCACGGAGACATGGAACACTAGATGCACTGAAGCTAAGTCTGAAGGCAACTCAAGCTCGTAAGCTATCTTTCTAAAATGGTTGAGAATTTGGTAAGGACCGACATATAAGATACTAAGTTTTCCCTTCTTGCCAAACCTCTTCACTCCTTTCATATGAGAGATTTTCAAATAGATAAAATCCTCAATCTAGAACTCGAGATCTTTTCTGCGTACATATGCGTATGATTTCTATCAGTTTAAGTTGTCTTAAGCCTTTCCCTAATCAACTGAACATTCTCTAAGGTATCAAATACCAATTCAGGCCCTACCACTATGGCCTCACCCACTTCAAACCAACCAATGGGAGACCTACACCTCCTTCCACAAAGATAATCAAATAGTGCCATTTGAATTCTAGAATGATAGCTGTTGATATATGTGAATTCAATCAAAGGCAAGTGGTTATCCCAACTAACTTTAAAGTCTATCACACACGTTTACAGCATATCTTCTAAAGTTTGAATGGTCCTTTCTGCTTGACCATCTATCTAAGGATGAAGGGTTATACTGAGGTGAACTCAGGTACCAAGACCTTTTTGGAATGCCTTCCAGAAATAAGAGGTGAACTGTGTACATTTATCTGAGATAATAACCAACTCCCTAATATAGAATTTGGCATAATCCTTGGCTGAATAAGAGGTATGGACTGGTAGGAAATGAGCTGATTTGGTCATCCTAGCTATAATGACCCAAAGTCCATGTTCACTTCTTCCTATTTCCAAGGGGGAATATTGAACTCCTACATAGACCCACTAGTCTTCTGATGTATAATCTTAACCTTCTGACATGTTGAGCACTTAGCCATAAACTATGCAATATCTCTCTTCATACCACTCCACGAATAGATCTCCCGCAAATCATAGTTCATCTTAGTGGCCCCTGAATGAATATACTACCGCGCACCATGCGCTTTTGCAAGAATTCGTTATCTCAAGTCATCTACACCTGGCATACATAGCTAACCCTGAAAACACAAAACACCATCTCTCCCTTGGGAGAAGACCTCTACTATCTGATCCTGATTGATTTTTTTAACTTAGCTAGACTGGGATCCCTATCATGCTTTTCTTTCACCTCAAAAACTAGGGATGATTCTAAACTACTCTTCACCCATACACTACCTTCTCATGAATCGACTAAGTGAACACATAGTAGGGTAAGCTGATGAACTTCCTGAGCTAACTTCTTCTTACCATTCTCCAAATGAGCAAAACTACCCATAGACATCCTACGGATATCATTAGCTATTATATTGGCTTTACTTGGATGATACAGGATTTTCATGTCATAGTCTTTCAACAACTCCAACCATCTTCTCTGATAGAGGTTTAGGTCTTTCTGAGAGAACACATACTGCAGGCTCTTATGGTCTATGAACACATCAACATGCACACTATATAAATAGTGCCTCCAAATCTGTAAGAAAATTAGTACTACTACTAACTCAAGATCATAAGTAGGATAGTTCTTTTCATAGGGCTTAAACTGTGTAGAAGCGTAGGCTATGACCTTACCTCTCTGTATCAAGAAACATCTCAAACAGACTCTAGAGGCATCATAATTTACCATAAACCCCATCTGAACCATCTTGTAGGGTCAAACATAGAGTTGTAGTTAGTCGAGTCTTTAACTCCTAAAAAATCTTTTCATAAGAACCTGACCATTAGAATTTGACTTTCTTCTGAGTCAATATGGACATAGGGGATGCAATAGATTAAAATCCCTCAACAAACCATCGGTAATAGTAGCCAAGCCCAAGAAACTTTAGATATCTGATGGAGAGATGGGTCTAGGCCAGTTTCTCACTGCTTGGGTATTTTGGGGATCAACTCTAATTCCATCACCAAAAATGATATGGCTAACGAAGGCTACTAACTTTTTCCAAAATTTCCAAAAATGATATGGCTAATGATATAGCTGATGGTTTCTGAGAGTATGCAATACTATTTTGATAAGGTCTGCATGATCATTCTCATTGTGAGAGTAGACAAGAATGTCATCTATGAATACTATGACAAACATGTCCAAGTACTACTTGAACACATAGTTCATCAAGTCCATAAAGGCTGCTAGGGCATTGGTAAGATCAAAGGACATGACTAAGAATTCGAAGTGACCATACCGAGTTCTGAAAGCTGTCTTTGGGATGTAAAATTCTCTAACTCTGAGCTGATGATAGCCTGATCTGAGGTCTATCTTAGAAATGTAACTGGCACCCTGAAGTTGGTCAAACAAGTCATTAATTCTGGGAAGTGGATACTTGTTCTTTATCGTGAATTTATTTAGATAATGGTATTCAATACAAATTTTGATAGAACAGTCTTTCTTATGCACAAATAAAACTAGTTCCCCCCATGGGGACACACCAGGTCTGATAAATCCCTTATCTGGGAGATCTTTTAACTGTTCTTTTAATTATCTGAGTTCTACTAGGTCCATTCTATATGGCGGAATAGATATGGGCAGAGTATCTAGAAGAAAGTCTATTCCAAAGTCAATTTCCCTTTCAGGAGGAACTCCAGGAAGATCTTTGGGATATATATGGGAATTCACATTCTACTGACACTGATTCAATTGTAAAGGTTTCTGAACTAGAGTCCTAGACTTGAACGAGATGGTATACATATCCTTTAGATATCATTTTTCTCGCCCTAAGGTAAGAAACAAGATGACCCCTAAGTGCTAAAGTACTACCCCTCCACTCAAGGACGGGTTCATTCAGAAACTAAAAATAGACAATTCTATTTCTACAGTCGACTAAGGCATAGTAGGAATAAAGCTAATCCATGCTGAGAATGACATCAAAACCAGTCATCTCTAATTCAACTAAGTCTGTTGAAGTGACTTTCTGAGATATCATAACCGGACAGTTCTTGTATACCCGTCGGCCTATGATAGATTTACCCATTGGGTAGATACTGAGAAAGGCTCTACTAGAATTTCAGGACTGACTCTAAAATCAACGACTATATATGGAGTAACAAAGGACAACGAGGCTCCTAGATCTTGAAGAGCATAAAAATTTAAATGGAAAAATTATAACATACCAGTGAGCACATCAGGAGAACTTTATTGATCCTATCAGGACTGAAGAGCATAGAGTCTATTTAGGAGTTGCCCACTAATGGGACTGGATGTGGCATCTTGCTCATTTGGGCGACCACACTAAGCTGGGAGATGATTATACTGACCCTAAGAACCTGAATGGGTACAACCGCTGACTCTGTCGCATGGCTTGACACACCCAAAACATACATGACTACCCGCTCTGTAGGTACCCTAGTGGCTTCTACCATACTTTTGACAAAGGGGATAGGTTTGGGCGCTGCTAACACTACCCTAGGGTTTAGGGCCTGGTGCCCTATCTCTATTGTCATCTTTTAATTTCGACACTGGAGCACTGGCTAAGGATGGAGCTGGAAATGAGGATTTCAAGCGAAACAGAGAATGTTTCCCACCCTCTGACTTAAGCTGAGAAAAGTTAAAATTACCTATTCTTGCTCTCTTGTTCTCCCTCTCCTTCTCCCTATTCTTAGCCTCCTCTATCTACTAAGCATAGATCATGAGCCTAGATATGTCCATCTCATTAATTAACATTGCAGTCCTACACTCTTTGACCACACTATTAGACATGCCAGACACATACTTACTCATCTTAGATATGCTATCTGCTACCATATGAGGAGCGTATCTAGATATTTGAGTAAACATGAGATAATACTCTTTCATTGTCATGTTTCCCTGCTTCAGATTTATAAACTCTAAAACAATAGCATCCCTCAACTCCAATGGGAAGAACCTATCTAGAAAAGTAGTGACAAACTCCTTCCATTCTATGGGCCCTGGATCTGCAGCCTTTTCTGGTTTTCACTTTTTGAACCATGAGTGGGCCATATATTAAAACTGATATACAGCCAACTCAGTGCTCTCAATAGCATTCACCCCCATAATATCTATAAATTTCTAAACCTGATCAATAAAATCCTGAGGGTCCTCATCTGTTAGATCCAGTAAAAGATGAAGGGTTCGCTCGGGTGAAATCTCGAATCCTGGTAGCAGCATTATTGGCCACTAGGTTGGCTGGAACAGTAGCTGGATATTTATTCTGGGTTGCCACAGAATAAGCTAGGGTTGTGAAAGCTACTTTAAATTCAGCATAGGAGATATATTCATCTAGAGGATTTAGCTGGATGGGTTGGAGTTTTGGATGGTCTCCCATTCTTCTTCCCTTTGTTCTCTATAGAGGCATACTCTGTGAATGGAAGATAAACTTGGATTAGACTAAGAGTTTAAGTGGATCTTATGCTCACTCGCACGATATGAGTACTAAAAGAAGGTACACTATTCCTAAAACATCTCACAACCTCATATCCATAAGTGTGGCATACTACATACCCATGAAAAAGATTCTACTAGATGTGGCTTTCAGACTTACTAGGACTCTATTGAAATAGAACCTTAGGCTCTAATACCAAGTTTTTAACACCCCGAGTTAGTACCCAAGGTGCTACACGGAGCTCATAGTCCCGAAGGACCACAAGCTAACCCATGACTTGTGCCTTTTGCAGTAAATGAATGATAATACTACAAATATGTGGAAATTAGGTGAAAAACATGCCATAAGGTTCAATATCGTACTAAAACTGAATATGGTATAACAATTCTAAAACTAAAATTTCTGTCTTAAAATACTCTAGTCTGAAAAACCTTTAGACTAGCTGAAATGTGGAGTTGATGGTACAAGTCCCCAACTAACTCTGGCTACTGAAATAAACTAAAATGCTGAAATAATAATAATGTCCTCGAACTATAAGGACTTACCACTAACTCTTACTGCTGAAAATCTATAATAGCTAAGGGTGCTCGGGAGCCCACGTATTTGAACCTATAGTATAAACATCATAGCGTAAAAAAAGGTATGCGTCAGTACTTTGAATATACTGGTATGCAAAGTGAGGTAGGATGGAATATGTGGGTTCCTATGCATGAATAATACTAATTAAATGACATGAATATAACTGAATGAGAGTGCATGCATGAATACGTAAACTGTAACTGAGATCATGATAAAACTGAATACTAAGTATGAATATTGATTAACTAATATCTGAGTATACCAATACTAAATTACTGATAACTAAATGATTATATCTGATAGTCTAGATTTTATGGAACTATACTGAGTTTCGTACTGAGCTGAGTGATTGTATTTGACACTCCTGAATCTGTAGAACTAAACTGACTTCTATTCTGAATCTGGAACATAAACTGAGACTATGGGAAGTAATCATCTAACCAATATGCCACTCTCTTAACTGATTGGGGTCCAACCTGTAAGCTCATCTTGAAGGGTGTTAGTATCGTTCCATGAATAAAGACAGGCTGAGTCACCCTCATTTGGTAGGTTCTTTGAATGAGAATGGTGGTACCCTTAATAGGCAGGTAGATCACCTCATCAAACCTCAACTAGTAGGATGATGTCTCAACCTATGCTAGTTACGTAATTTTAGAATAGAAGGACTGCTTTTAAGAATCATAGCCTCTACTGGCAGGTGAGTCACAATCTGTGGGTTCACTCTGTGCTGAATCCTACTCCCAACTGAATAGACACTGAACTGATTTCTAGTTTATACTAGGTTTGACTAAGCTGTTACTAATTATACTGTCTAACTAAACTGAACTAAGTTTACTGAGTTCCGTTGACTGACGGAATACTACTGAATTCTTTTAACTGGCTGAATTTACTGAGGTCTGAACTGAATACTGAACTGTACTAGACTGATACTGAGTCTACTGAGTTTTTCCTGTGTACTGTAACTGACTAAGAGTACTACTGATTGTGACTGGACTGATACTATCCTGAGACTGACCATGGCTCTAAGTAATCAGGTAAATTGTCGGGTATTAAATACCCCCAGGACTCGATAGCATAAATTATAAGATATGGAAAAATCTTAAAACATGATAAATAACTACTTGATCATTATTCATTCATTGGGACATTCTAGCAATCACTTGCATGCCATGAATGTAAATACATGCTAACATGATATAATTTCATTATTTAATTCTCATGAACATCTCATCAAACACTTGAAAGGCATTGTATATGCACATAGTACTAATCAACACATGAGCATCACAAATTTCAAGGCTTTAACATAGACACGTGAGTGATCCAGTGATCTTGGAAATGCATCACCTAAATGCAGTGATTTTGGAAGGTTTAGTGCAGCACACACCATTTCATGTTGCATTTCAATGATTTATTTCTATTGAAATATGAACAACATAATTTTTAACTTCTTAAATTTATGAATTATTAATTCATTAGATTGTTAGTGAAAAGATTGTTTATCTCTATTTCTAATCTCTAATTTCTAATCTTTAATCTCTAATCTTTAATCTCTAATTTGTAATCTTTAATCTGTAATCTCTAATCTCTAATTTATATCTATATCTATATTTATATCTATATTTATATCTATATCTATATCTATATCTATATCTATATCTATATCTATATCTATATCTATAATATATTAAAAGTGTGAAGGGCATTAGAAATATCATTTGAACTTTTTGCCCTTCATTAAAAGTTTTTAATTTAGACAAACTCGTCTTTTTGCTATTTTTTATAATATTTAAGAGTTGAAAATTAATTAATTATATTTATGATAAAACATTTCCTTATTAGAAGACATCAAAATTAATGACAACTAATACTTTTTCTATTAGTTTAAGAATTCTAAATCAACTAAATTTAATTTCAAGAAGATTTGAAAAATCTAAAAATTAATATAAAAGCGTTAAATAAGAAAAAATTAAGAAGCACCAAATTTTTAAAGTTTTAAGTAAGTAATAAAAATGTAATTAATAATTTTGTAAAGATTTGACTTTAAAAGCAAGGAAATATTTTAAATATGTAAACAAAATAATCGTACCACAAATATGGTTCAAATTGATGTGTCTCTCTTAGCCCGTGACAGCACAAAAAAGATTTATTGCATGAAAAACGCAAAAGTGATGATCCATCAACCACTTAGAATTTATGATGGTAAAATATATATGTGCTTACACTAAAATATCTGTTTATCTTTATATTATTATATTAAAGTATAGAGAATCTTTGAAAAGTGATTTAAAATTTTATACTTCATTAAAAATCTTTGCAATAGACAGAATCATTTAATTTTAAATGATCAAACATTACACGCGTGCGGCACGTGCGGTTAAACTACTATATTAAAAGTATGAAGGGACTTAAAATGTTGTTTGAACTTTTTGTCCTTCAATAAAAGACATAGTAATAGACAAAATTGTCCGTCACCTTTTTTCTTAATTCATTATTTAATTATTTTCATAATATTGACTCCTAAAATATATCAGATTATGACATTAATAAATATATCTATATTTATAATATCTATTATATTAAAAGTTTGAAGGGCCTTATAAATCACGTTAGAACTTTTTGCCCTTCATTAAAAGTCTCCCCTTTAGACAAAATCGTCTTTTCACATATTCTATTTAAATTAAAAACCAATATAAATTTTGACCATCGGTACTAATGCGCAATCAAGTTTCTATTCTAACTAGATTTGAACAAAGAAAAACATAAATTCTATGCAAAGAAAAATAAAAAAATAAAGTATATACGTGTATGAGCATTAGACACAGAATCCTTTGAAAAGTAATTTATGTGGAGGTATCATATTCTAACTAAATTAGGAAAAACAAAAATCAAAATCCTATTCTAACTAAGTTATAACAAATATGTTCATATTCAGCCCAGCAAAAAAATCTACTTCTATAAATAATAGTCTATTTTAATATTGTCTTCGTAACATCCAACATATTAGTTTCTAGCTACTGTCTAGCTGCCGTATTTTCTACATTGCATCGCTAACAAAAAAACTTTCCAATTTGTCTACAATCTCTCTCAGCAATTCATTGATATTATTTCACTGGACTTAATTACCAAATTAGCAATGGACTTAATCATCAAATCACTGGTCGTAACTCCATAATAAAAATCTTGGTCATAGGGTTCCAAGCAACAAAAAAATTTACTTGAGCAACAAGTGGTACTCGAAAAACATTCACATTGGTCGATGAAAAGGTACTTAATTCATCAACCACTGCTCTTATTTATAACTAATGTTCTTCTTGTACTATTCTACTTATCAAGAACATCTATATTATAAAATCACTCCATATCATTTTCAGTTATTTAAACAAACTAAACTATGTTGCCATTTTAGTAATTTTTTTTATGTGACAAAGATTAAGAGAACAAGCTTATAATTAGTGCAGAAAATGTATGTTGCATTAGAAAGAATCATGACTTATTAGGATAATGATAAACTTATCCAATATTGTAGCCAAATATTAACATACTTTAGGTTATATCAGCAGCACAAATACAAATACCCTAGTGCATTTGAGTAAATAAAAGTTCTAGAAAGAGTTTCAAAATGATATGATAAGCCATTGATTTTTTTTCACTAAAAGCTTATCAAGATTATTATATGAGCTATGAAATGACAATATGAGATGAAATTGTTGGAAGTAGTGGGGGATATTTATATAGAACAGTGAGAGTGAGTAATTTAGGGTGTGATATTATTTAAATGTTACTTTAATTTATTTTTTTTGTAAATAAAGCATTAAAAAGAGTCATGTAGGAGCTTGCTAAGAAAATGACATTTTGCTAAAATCAAACAGAGTACGTACACTTTACACAAATATCCCAGGGCACATCTGGAACTGCAGTATATGCTTTATCTGAGTTTTGATGGCTAATAATGTCATAATTACCACAATTAAAGGACACAACTTTCTGAAGAAAGCCATTTGAAATTGTATGAAACAAGTAAAAGTGAAAAAAGATCATAAACATTGAAGATTCACTGGTTATATTTTAAATTAGTATGAATTTACTACAAAAAGGTATCAGTTCATGGGCAAGAAAAGTGGGAAAAATAACACAAACAGAGAAGATTCACATGTCCCAGTTAGGCTTTAATCCAACATTCATATGCATTTTGAGGAGAGTAGAATCTACATAGACATTACCTCTACCTTTTCGCGATAGAACTACTGTTTTTGAAATTAGTTAAATGACCCTATATAAGAAAAACACACATTGAGGTCTCAATAAAAACAGCTGTTAAAATATTACCATTCCACTAATTGTAATCTGATCAAGTCTTATTTGCTTTCTCATTAACTGTGTCTGCAGAAAAGAAAGAAAAATAGCCATCTATCGTGGCCTTATGTTGGTATGAGATTTGGGTTACAAGCAAGTCATTCTTGAAACAGATTTGGAATATTATTTGCATGTTGTGATTCATTTGATTCCCTCTAATCAGCCTCAATTTATTGATGACCCACATTCAATAGCATATGTTAAAATACTTCTTATATAAACCTAGAAATAAGAGATAGAAAACAAATATTTGAAAATAACAGTTCAAATTCAAATGCCTAATATTCCCTGAATTAACCAGGTTTAAATGTTCAAGTAATATATAGTAGGAATTTCACTTTGATTTTTCCATTGACATTCAGACGAGCTAAATTTGCTTCTCTTGTATTTTGTTTGTCTCTGTGTGTGTGGTTAAAGAAAACAAAGTAAAATTGAATACATAAAGATCACATTTCACATCAATAAGCTCTTTTACAAAAAAAGAGGAAAAAAACTGTTGAAAAGGGGCATAGACAGAGGAATACCTACATGTTCTCTACGAACCCATATGGACATCCATGACTTGAAGTTCTCTAAGAGCTATTCACTAAAATGTAGATTAGAACCTTAAGAAAAATGTATAACAAGGAAAACCTAGACACTAATTGACAAAATACTATAACACAGCTGAAACCTACTATTGTGATGGCAAATATAAGCAGTAACAAGTACAGGAACAGTTGTGAAAAGCTTCTAAAAAGACGGTTGATCAACAAGTTTAGGCAGTAAGCAGGCCATATAAAAGAAGTAATGCATATTTGTGGTTGAGTGCAGATAGTGCATTCACAAGCATGTACACTATCTAAAAAGTAGAGATACACGTATAATGAAGGTTTATATTATTTTGTTGGCTGATCTAGATAAGATCAACTGGATAGTACATACGATATAATTTTTACACAGTTATATTATATTGTTGGCTGATCTACAACTCTAATATTAATACGGCAATGAACAGTTTCACTAATTTCTAACACTTTGACAAAATCAAATGTTTGTAGATATTCTATAAAGAGTTATGCACCATGTCATAATTCGTATTAACAGAAACTAATGATCATTTACCTACGAATCCTTAGAAAAATTCAAGCACCTGGTGAAAAGTATGTAATACTTAATAAAATTCTCTAGTGGAAATTTAGAAAATCAGCTGGTAAACTAACCTTACAATATCCATTGCAAGCTTCAGATCCGTTATTGACTTGACTGCACCTTTCTGTTTTAGAAATGCACAAAAATCTCCCTACATTAAGAACAGAATCAACAGGATACTTTGGATTGTCGGTTACTCCAAAGGCTTTCTCTATGACTTCAATAGCTTTGACGAGGAAATAAATATAGGCAATTTGTTAACACCCTTTTATTTAGTAATTTATTGATGATTAACCATCAATTATATTTATTTGAATGCATGGTGCAGTATTCGTGATTTTGATTTTGTGAGAATTTCAAAGTACTTTAATCACAAAACTTCTTGATTTTGTGATATCATAGAAACATTCTGGAGATAACTGCAGGAAGCAAGAGTAGTTCGTTTAATTTAAAGTACCTCGGGAAGATACTCTGTAATAATCATCATCGGGCTACTCTATGTCACAGCACCAAGAAATTAGACTACATTTGGGTGGCGTATTTTCTGTAGTAAGGCAAGATCATCCCTAAATGCCTTGCTGAAAAACCAGTAAGAAAACAAAGAAAAGAGTGCTTACTAATGGAAATAAACTGTCAAGTGAGGAATGTTCTATTTCAAACATTATTGATAACCTATGACCAACCCACACTTTATCGTCGTCGGTGAATAATTCTTCACCAAGTTTCTTAACAGCAACCTCAGTTTCATGCCATAGAGCAACACAAAACGTACCCTACAACCATTTAACATGAAAAAATTAAAGATACGAAATGAAAATATATTGCAGATACTTCATCAACCTCAAAATTCTTGATGTACTTACCTGTAGCATGACTCACTACTTAGAAACATTCTCTTGAATCATAAATTTTTCCTTCTTCAAAAGATTAAGGTAATAAATTTGATTCACTTTATGTAAAAGGAGTAACAAAAAATCAAGACTTGAAACATATAAAGAAACAGTGGTTTTAAGAAAATCTAAACATAGAAAATGCAAAGAAAAAGGGTTAAAAAATCAAATCTTCAAATGTGTTAAAGCATAAAATGAAGGAAAAAGGAAAATAGAAGGGAATCACAGGAGAAGCTTGAAATGCAGTAGGAAGATACTCTTCAAGATTTGGTCTATCAAAGTTCAATTTTGAACTTGGTGATTTCAGCTTATTCATTAATATTTCGACATAATAACATGTACAGTAGTATCATAATAAAAAGAAAATGTTTTTGAAAAGAGAGTTTCGTTTAAAGAAAAGGAAGCTTCTGACAAGTTTAATAATATTTGTTTACTTTTCTAATTCATTAATTATTCTTTGTTTTTAAATTATTGGGCATTTTTTCTTTGGGCCATACTTTATCAATTTACTCTTCAATATACTTTAAAAAAAAATTGTTAAAGGTTAGGTTTTACAAATCTCCAGTTTCCACTATTTGAGAATACACTGGGTATGTTATTGTTAGTACTAAATATGCGAAAATACGATTTTGTTTAAAGGAAGAATTTTAATGAAGGGCAAAAAGTTCAAACGTGATTTATAAGGCCTTCACACTTTTAATATAATAGAGATAAAATTTTAAAGTTTGGTATAAATTTTACTCACTATTTACCAATTTATATAAAGTATTTTAAATATGTATTAAATTTTAAAATTAAATGTTACAATTTATTTTCTAAATTAAATTATATATTTTCTGTTACTATAAATCATCTTATTATAATTAAATTTTATATAAAGTACAAATATATAAAATTCTAAGAATAAAAATAATTCTTCGTAAAAACAAAGTCATTTTAGAACTAGGAAATAAGTAAGTATAATGACTAAATTTCACTTTAATTAACTACACTTTTTTATCTTACAAATTTTGCATTGTTTTTTAAATTTTTTTATATTTAATAAAATAACATATGCACAATTAATATATTTTTCATATACGTTTATTCTTAAAAAACGCTTGCTACACGTGCAACGCATGTACTTTGTTCTAGTATATTCAAAGTGTGAAGCCTCTTAGAAAAGTGATTTGATTTTTTTAACCTTCAATAAAAGACTCCTCTTTAGACAAAATTATCTTTTTACTATTTTTTTTACTATTTTAATGATGTTAAATATTGACTATGATAAAAGTGAAAACCTTTCCTAATAAAAATAGCATACTTTTTTCTAATGTCCAAATAAAATTTGGCAAAAACCTAATCTAGCTAAAAAGAATCAGGCAAGGATTTAAAATTATATTTTCTATAAATTATTTTCTTACTTAAATTAAATATCACAATTAAAATTCCTTATATTAGATCTTCTTCTCACGTTCTTCTTTTCTTTTCACGGTAACTTTTTAAGGCTTTCTTGGATTCTCACCATATTTTTTAGTTGGATACAAATCTGAGTTCGTAGAAAGACATGCAACTACAATTTTTTCTTTCAATTGATCATGTAGCAGTTGTTCTGTATTATACTCTTAAGTGTTTTAACTCTCTAATGAAGCCATCTTTTATGTTATCTAAATGAAAACAAACATCTCTTTTTTCATTTTTGACATTGGTATTGTTTATCTCTATACTTTTTTTGTTTCTATACTGGAAAGCCAGCTAGCCAAAGAATAATAGTTGTAAAAACTTTTATTTTTCACTTACTTCACACCTATTTTTAATTGTTAGTTTTTGTGACTTGAGAAATGAGGTGTTGCTTTTGTTTTATTTTTGTAGCATGTGGCCTTCTTAGACAAGTAGGATTTTGTGTTGATTTTTGTTAGGTTAATTTTTTATTGATTATTATTACTATCATTACTATTTTTTTGAGTCAGGATCTATCACAAATAATCTCTTAGTCCATACAATTAATAGTAGTAGAATAGAGGTAAATTTTCTGTGTACATATATTGTTGTTTGTGTTGGAGATATCATATGTGCTTCTAGGCTGCTATAATGATTAGGATTTTACTTGAACATCACATGTACAATCATCAATATTGAAAAGGTAGGCATCTCATGCTATGACATTTTTTGTTGTATTTTCATAAAATTTTGAAGATTTTTTTTTGTTAACAAAAATACATGAGAAAAAGGATATATATGTTACTTGGAATTGAGTTATTCATCTATAATTATTTTTTTAATTTTTGTATTGTTTGTTTTATTGTAGTAGAAAGATAGCGAAGACAAAAGTCAGTAAAAACTTTTTTTTTCAATCTATGATAGATGATTCAATATTAAATTTTATATTTTTCTTATTATTGCAGTTCTTAAATTTTGATTTTGTTTGTTTTATTATAGTCAAAAGAAAGTGAAGACAGGTAAGTAAAGTCATTTTTTTGGATCTATGATAGATGATTCTAACATTAGATTTTATGTTTTTTTAATGTTTTAATGTCTTCTTCTTCTCTTGAATGTCTATGTCAGTAACCTTACACTAATTTATATATGTTCTAAATCTCCATTACTATGATTGCATAATTGATCTTTTAGGAAATATTGATTACCTCGATGAGGTTGTAAATATGATTAAAATAATACCTTTAAAGCCAATGCAACCTTTGGGGACCACTTCTTACTGCAGCAAGGAACCAAGGTCATGCTGAAATTGGGGGAGCAAGTTCTACTTCATCTAACTGAAGTCAAACTACATAATAATGAAAATTATTTTCTTGTGTTCAATACATATATTGTTCTTGGTAGGTTAAGTAAATCTAGGATGGCAATAAAGATCATAAGAGACACAGGAATCAAAAAGTTGTTAGGTAGTAGTTTTATCAAGGTGAAAGACACAGTTCATTAGTTTTGTTCTAAAGACAGATCAGATTCGCAGTGTGAAAATATATACTGAGTTCTATCACAGTTAAATAGGGTGTCAAATACAAAACTAGGGGATATGAAGACCTGCTTGATGTTGATAACCCTCAAAAGGACCAATTATAAGACAACAAGTAGAATTTTGTGGGAGTCTATTTTTTTTTTCCAAAACTTTTCATGTTTTAGCTTTCTTTTAGGCATAGAAATTCTATAATATTTATTCTTTTGGGAAATTTCTTTGTGATCTTTGTTTATAATATTTCATATACAATTAATGATTTGAAATTGACTTATTGATAATTTTGGACAGATTTTCTCATAAGAAATTGGTTGATCATTCTGAATTCATAATAATTAATAATCTTATTAATTTAAAATTGTTTTTGTCTATGTTTTATCCATATCTATATTAAAAGTATGAGAGGCTTTAGAAATATTGTTTGAACATTTTGTCTTTCATTAAATGTTTCTGCTTTAGACAAAATTGTCTTTTCGCTGTTTTTCTAATATTTGAGAGTTAAAAATTAACTGAATATATTTATGATAAATCCTTTTATTATTAGAAGTCATCAGAATTAATGACAACTAAATACTTTTTCACTGATTAAAGAATTCTAGATCAACAAAATCTGATTTTATGAGGATCTGAAAAATCCAAAAATAAATATAAAAGCATTAGAATAAAAAAATTTAAGAAGTACCAAACTTTTAAAAGTTTTAAATGCATCTCTTCATTATTTTTTCAGTGGTAATTTTTTACAAAAACTTTTTGAGTCACTTCCAGTAGCTTTAGTAAAGCTCTTAAAAGACGAGAAATCTCAATAAGTGAAAAGACTTTCTGTGGTTGAATCTTGAACCAATTTCATTATAGGTTCTAAAGACAACAATGCATGGACTCTTTCTGAGACGGATGGGCAAAGGATAAATCTTAGCTCCTTAAAAATTCAACTTAATGACAATAGGAGTGTGCGATTCATCAGATCTCCCAATAGGATTCGAAGCCAAATAAAGTTTTGATCCTCTATCAGAGAAAAAAGAACAAACGAATTTTGTAGGATTCCTAAAACTATAGTGGTGTTAGATCAACTTATAAAAAATGTTGATTCCACAGAAAATATTGATTCCATTTAAAACACTGATTTTGTCTTAAACATATTATATGATTAATTTTACATAATAATTTCTTAAGAAATAAAATAAACAGCAAATCTAAAATTGAAATATATATTTACCGTTTAACCTTATTTTTTAGGGGTTGAGATTAAGGGTAAACAGAAGGAGATGAAGATGGAGATAGAGAAAGAAAGATCCTTACTATTTTTTAGTAGAAAATAATTAGAGTCCAAATATATTACTCTTTTCTTAGTTATATTTAAATATTAAAAATAAAATATTTAAAAATATTATCTATTATAAATCCTAATAATCCTTACCAATGTAGAATAGTCATTCCGCTACCAGTGGATATTAGTTAAATCTCATACTACAGTACTTAATTTAATTTAATTATTTTTATACGAGAACATTGCGCATATTTAGTTATTTTCAATAAAAAGTTTTAACCAAATTATAACACTCAGAAATTAAATTTACATATGTTGTCTCTTAATTATTATCATCCTCAAGTTAGGTTCAATGAAACTTTAACAAAATATCTTCCTCAATTGTACTTCTTATATATATACACATTACAATGCATGACTTATTTTCTCAGTGACCGAAACTTTGTACTTAATTATTTTAGAAGCAGATTCAAAATTTAAATAGACTTAAATTTAAGATCTTTTACAAGTACCCAATATATTTTAAAAGTTGTATATTCATGTTTATTATTTATTGTAAGTTTAATAGATTTTACATATCAACTTATACTACAAAGTTAAAGTACTGGGTTCAAATATTTTCATTACGGGAACAATGTATCGTTCCTTAACTTGGAGATAGTAATATATAGTCATATTTACATATTATTTGAAAGTTAATTTAGTATTGATAAAGTAATGTTCTTACATTTTTATTTCTTGTTGAACTTCCATGGAGAAGAAATGACTGAAAGTTTAGGAAAGTAAATTAATCGTGAACGTACAAGTCCTTTTTGTCTTCTACTAATATCAACCAAACTTATCAACTTCAGATTCTTTTTAATATATGTACCATCATAATTTTCATTTGGTTATATTGAGTTATTGTTTTCATTTAAAATTTATTATTAGCAATACAAAATTTATAGTAAGTATTTTGGGACTACACTTTTATTTTTAAAATTTTATGACAAACGCAAAAGTGATGATCCGTCAACCACTTGAAACTTTTGGTGGTAAAATATATATGTGCTTACACTAAAATATATGTTTATGTTTATATTATTATATTAAAGTGTGAAGGATATTTGAAAAGTGATTTGAACTTTTTGTACTCCATTAAAAATTTCCATATTAGAAAAAGTTATTTAATTTTAAATAATTAAATGTTACATATGCGAGGCACGTGCGATTAAACTAGTTAAAAAATGTGCTTCCCAAAAATTAGGTCTGACTGTAGCGGTTTTTTCGAAAAAAATACTGAATTTTTTCTTCGAAAAAAGAATCTCCAAATAAGTTTGGGTTAGTTGAATAGAATTGAAAATGTAGTAGATAGTTTGAGTCCATTCCAAGGATGGAAACAACAGGACTCTTCAAACAACTATTAAAATTTAAAATCAAATTAAGGGTCCTTTTTTGGCTGTGTTTGGAAGAAATCAAAAGGGTCTTCAACTTCAAGCGTCAATAAAAACAAATTGTTCTAAAGGTCTTGTAAGTTTACTATCACACACAGGTTACTTGTGAATACTCCAAATGCATTAATAAGTTTTTAATTACTTTTTATTTTGTTTTTCTCTGAATCTATATTTTGCAACTATATATGTGGATTCTTGTTTTATTTTTTCGAAGTAATTAGTTTATCAAAACTACTTAAAATTTGCAAAGTAGTACAATAGCTCATAAATTGCCAATTATGGTTGTTTGGTATTTATTCAATTTTATGTTTTTCAATTATTGAACCCATCAACTTCAAGAAGAGCACATTAAGTTTAATCTCAGTTTCAAAGTAAACCTTGCACTCAAAAAATTATTTCAACTACAAGAAGTGTGGGACATGAATTCTGATTGAGGGATGAACTAAATATTTAAATTTTAATTATTGTTCTAACTCATTAGGGCTCGTCTGGTATATGGATGAAATAGACAACTATATCTCATGAGACAAGCATATCTCATGTATTCTGATCAAGAAATGAATCAAATATTCAAATTTTAACTGTTGTTCTAGCTCATTGAGGTTTGTTTGGTATATGAATGAGATAGACAAGTATATCTCATGAGACATTCACAAAATTAGCTATTGATAGACTTTAAAATCAATTGCACGTTGAATTTCAATTACTTCCCATCAAGCTATGTCACGACTCGAGATTACCCCTAGTTGTAACATGGTGCTTGAAACCACAAGTCATCCTAAGCTAACCCATGAAGTGGCACACTGCTTGAGCAACTGATTTAGAATATATAAAATAGTTAAGTTTGCTGTGCAGAAACATAATCATGGCATAATATGGATAAATATAATACTTACAAAGTTTACATCCTAATAAAATTGAAGAGAGAACTGAATTTACATTTCATGACTCGAACTGACTATCTATGAAGCCAGACTATACTGACTATAGATAGTTGGGGCATGCCTCCAACTACCCTAAATCAATACATATGAATATATACAATGTAGTACATGAACTACAACTGACTGGACCTCGAAATAGGAGAATTCATCACCCGCTGGCTGGAAACTGCAATTGTCTGATTATGATATGCAGGTTACAACTGGTACCTACATTATGAGACAATGTAGCACATAGACATACATGTGGATTAGTACTTTAGAATGTACTGAGTAAGAGGGGGTGGATGCAATAAGTAAAACTGGGTAGATACATAATCTTAAAACATGCATGCTAAGTACTAGTAGACTCACCAATAGACTGAAATCAACTAAAGCCGAAGTATCTTAAAACACGAGTAACAAACATAATCTGATAAGCTGGTGAGTCACTACACTTAGTTTTTTAAATCTTTACTTTAGTAGAATAAGTAGAACTGAAGCTGGGAAACAATAAAAACATGAATACTGTATGTAAACCTCATGTAAAGCTAAACATGTTGTAAAACTATATCGAGGATCATGTATGAATTTTGAGTCTGAAATTGTGTGATGGAAATTGACATAACTCGAGGATCTAAATATAACAATATATTGAACATGAATACATGAACATACAAGAACAAACATAATATGTACTGAGCTGATCTGAATAACTGAATAACTGATACCTGTGTGATTGAATGATTGAAATCTAATTAAAGAGATAACTAATGTCTATATACTGAGTAGCTGATATCTGAACACGGACTAACTAATTTCTGAACTCTGAATATCTGATGACTGGATACTGAATAACTTATATCTGAATACTGATTAACTGGTATTTGTATACTAATTATATGATATTTAAATATTGATCATGTAATACTAAACTATACTTATTCTAAATAACTGTACTGAAACTGTAGGAGGTATCATGCAATCGATATTCTCCAATCTGAGCTAATTGAGGTCCAACCTATAACCCCAGTTGGAAGGGTGTCAGTACCGTGCCACGGGTACTAACAATTGTTGTGTGGATCCACTAAACTAGTATCCCGAAGGACTAAGAAGTCAACCTCTACTGGAAGGTGCTCCATCAGATACGTGTCAGCCTTCAACTGGCAGATAGATATATCAAACCTAATATGACTACGTAGTTCTGTAACTCAGGGATTGCTACTAAGAGACACTCTCTACCGACATATAATCCCACATTTCTGGGTTTGCTCAGTGCTAACTGCTACTTCTAACTAAACTGACACTGGTATTGAACTGAACAAAGGTTAACAGAATATTTTTCTAATAGTGCTTAACATAATCATATCAACTAAATAAATAAGAATACTCATGGTTTAACTGAATCATTACTTGAAAGATATGAAGTCATGTAAAACATGTAGGTATCGGGTGTTTACAACCCACCAGCACGGAATGACCATAATTTATAACAATAAGCTTTTAATACAATCATATGGGATCATAGTTCAAAACCAAAAAATGTAGACATTTTATCAAACATGTGAGGATCATAAACTTGAACATGAGAATGTGTTAAACATAGGAAATCAGCATGATTCATATGGCTAAATTAACAAATTAGGGATATTTATCATGATATTCATTTAAACTAGACTTGGGAACTAAAATTTAAAGCATGAGGAAATCAAATCTTTCACGGGATCATACATAGGCTGAACTGAATTTGAATTACCAAGGAAAAATATGACTTAAACCCATCTTGAACATGTAAAATACCATAGTAAAGGAAAACTCTATAGTTTAATTTAAAGAGAAGGTTTTTTGGCTCAATGGGTGAAAGAGACCCATTGATGAATACCCCACATACCTTAATTTAAAGAATTCTTGAAGAAAATTGAAATTAGAATTTGAACGCTTGAATTCTTGATGAAAAAAGTTTGAATCTTAGGCTTGAATGATGAACTTGTGAAAGAAACTCTATTCTTGATGTTTTCTTCAAGATTCTTGAACTTAGAAGCTTGAATTCTTGGATTTCTTGAGAAAAAAAATCTTGGATTACTGTTTTCGAAAAAGGGGAGGGTTTTTGTGTGAGTTTATTTGAAGAAGATGGGCAAATAATTCCCTTTTAGGCATTATAATTCGAGCCTTGGACGTTTTGGGTTGAGAGGAAATGACCAAAGTGCCCCTTGACCCTTAAGAAGTTGAAACAACAAAAGAATAGACCCCGCGGTGCGGTGCTTAGTCTGTGAGAGTAGCCCCCGTGCCGCCCGACTTAGTCCAAGGGGATAACCCCCGCAGGGAGAGCCTATTGTCTTCCCTTACTGTCTCTCACGAAAAAGGTCATAACTTTTCACTTGGGTATCTAATTAAGGAAAAATTGATATCGTTGGAAAGCTAACTCAATTATATATAATTTAGTGGGTTTTGTGCTAAATAATTTCATATATATATATATATATAAAGTTATACACGTTCAAAGTTGACCCTTGTAGAATCAAATACAAAGATTTGGCCAAGCCAAAGGCTCTTAGCTCAACTTCTCTCTAAGTGATTCTCATGAACATTTTTTTTTACCTCAAAAGCATTCTTATATTAGCATAATACACATTTATTCAAATAGCAATCATGGAATTAAAGTTTACACATATAGGAATAATGATTCAAAGTCTAGCCCAAAAATGCGGGGTGTTACCTTATCTCTCCCTTGGAATTATTCATCCTCGAATGATGGATAGGAACTTTTTGAAGTCTTATAAGTATGGAATAATGTACACATGACACGTCTGGTAATGAAGGATGTAGATGACCTGAAACATTATAACTTTTATCATGAAACTAATTTCTAAGCTAACTCGTACAAGGAGTTTTACACTATCTGAGGTAGAATACTTGAAAAACCGAGATTATGCACTGAACACTTATGAACTTAGTCATGAATAAATAGTTGAATCTAAAATATAATGCTTGGACTGAACTAAATTCGTAACTTGTATGGACGTGAATGAATTACCTCATGTAATAGCCATATTTATGAGACTTCAGCTAGTATGACTAGATGGAAAGATGGAAAACCATAGGAACTTGTCTGTCTAACTGCTAAACTGAATTTCTGGCTATATGGATTGAATTATATTGCAAGCTTATACTCAATTAGAGTATTTCTTCAACACTCTTTGCAAGAAGTTCTAATAACATTAGAGAGAAGAATGCTTGGGCATGATCTGAGTGAGATACCTGAACAAGGAATCTTAATATAGCTATAACTTTGTAACATAGAACATAGGCCTATGAAACATAAGTTGGGGTAGAATTACTCGTCCTTAGGCAATGCATCTTCCCAATTCAAACTTAGCCTACTCTTTAAAAACTCAATGAGTACATGGAATTACTCTATTTAAAGTATGAGTTGAACTACATACCCTCACCATGTTCAAGCCTGACTCGAAATCACAAGGTACTGCACATAACACCATAATAATAGTCTGAAACATGAATTCAATACCCCGAGCATTTTAATAACTTCTTATCTCAACAATAATTATTCTTACCCCTTCAATAACTAAATTCAACCTCTTACTAGGAATTTACTGTCACACAATGCACCCATCCACTTACATATCAACATGATATTCAAGCCTATCATGATAACCACATATGAACTTCTAGGCGAACAACCCATAAAAACAACCTTCTCATATTCTCTAGACCTCTATCAATAACAACTTTTTTGCACTATTCTTAAGAAGACACACATAGAATTCTCAACTAATCATGACATATATCAAAAGCTCTACCTCAATTATCCTTCACACTTATAACCTGAGATACAACCAGCATCCAACAATCTTTCCCCAACATTAGACATTTACTCTCTCCTATCTAAATAATTACTCATCACCACTATCATTACATAAGGAGAGGTTACTAAAAGGTTAGAACACGAGGACCTGAAATATGAAAGAATACTATACATAACTTGGACAATTAACTGAACCCTGAGGAATTGAGTATTAAAATCATGACTTCATCAAAGAGATCAAAACTGAGGACATACATGTAATAATCTAAATTTCACTGGCCATTCAGAGTGTAGCATGAGTACCTGGAACTGAACATACTGTAGAGCATGAGTACATGAGTCATGAGCTGCATGACCTGAGTTGGGAGTTCATAAATTCATGGAGTATGATTCGTACTACTGAGTGAACTAGAACTCTTCATACAAGGATTTAGAAGCTTACATGATTCTATAGAAAGTGCATGAATATGAGCCATGATCATAGAGCTGACATGTAAGGCATGAGTAGATGTCGTGATGACTAAAGTACAAATATTGCACTTAGAAAAGAATCGGTCAAGCATCTTCCTCCCGTACTAATGTTCTAAAATACACTGGCATCACTATTAGAAACTGAAAGCCTGACTTGGTTACTTGTTCTATCATCCTCCCCTTAGCTTTAAGCCATTATTCTAAGTATGTGGACCCCTTAGATAAACTCTAAGCTGAACTGCAACCACATTACTCTAGATTCCAAGATATAACAATACATGTAAATAATAAACTCACCCTGAAAGACTATACCCGAAAGTATAAAATTCACTGCTAATACATTCTTCTAAGATACAACTCTTAACTTTTTATAGCCCCAATAGTCATCATATAATAACTCAGACACTTACTAACTTAGAATCTTCATGAGTATCACAATACCATGAGTTCACACCATCTAGAATTTCAATTCTTCTTACTATTAGATCAATTGTCCAAGATTTAAACTTAGATTCCACGTAACATGGATATTCCCAAACCTTAAATGAACCACACTACTTCCATCATAGCCTACCAATATTATATCTCTAACCTTATATTTTCCCCAAATCACGAGAATTACCCTTACACCAACATATCTTACATCAACAACATATAATTTTGAATCAACAATATAAATTCTTGCATGCATTTTTTCAAGCCTACTAATTTACCTTTCATACAACTAGCCCCGTGGCTGTGTAATCTACTAAATCCAGATAAATACTATGCCTACTTTACTGCTGCTAAATTTTTGAGTTTATGCTTCTAACTCTAGATCATATACTATTAGAGAATTCTGGGAAGGGATCTGAAAACACATCTGACTTTGGATTGGTGCACTATTTTCATAAATCATGAATGAAATCTTTCATACTTTGGAACATAAAGGCACTAATAGAATACTTTCAAGCCTGCATACAATCCCATAACTATCTGTGGGGACTGTCTAAGAAAACTCTATTTGTAAGGATTCAAGCTGGTTATTTCTACTGCCTTAAGAATAAGGCAGAGTTGGTACAAATAGATTTATATAAGTATCTACATAAGTTCCTTAAAAAGCACTTCTACTACACGATCTGAGACATAAAAGAAGGAAAACATTTATTAAATGCCCTTTAGCCTCTCGAAGAAAAGTATAAATGTCTCCATACTATTCCATAAGACACTACTAGACACGACTTCATAGACATGCTAGGACACTTAAACTCTGGGCTCTGATACCAAGTTTGTCACAACCCAAGATACCTCCTAATTGTAACATGGTGCTTGGAACCATAAATGATCCCAAGCTAACCCATAAATTGGCATACTGCTTGAGTAATTGATTTAGAATATACAAAATAGCTAAGTTTTTAGGGTGGAAATATAATCATGGCATAATTTGGATAAATATAATACTGATAAAGTTTACATCCTAATAAAAGATAAAGAGAGAACTAAAATTTACATTTTATGACTCTGACGGACTATCTATGAAGCTTCTACTATACTAACTATAGATTGCTGGAACATACCTGATAACGCTCAATCTACAGCTCTCGTGGGAGTGTAAAGCGGTCGTTAGCAAACATAGAACCCAACCTGGGTTGGGTGTCGATCCCACAGGGAATAGCTTGGCCAACAAGTAAGCAACGATTACAAGACTTTTGGTGCAAGTCTCGTAAAAAGGGGGGATTGTAATATGTAACCAAAACAATAAAGTAAAAGCTGAAAATAGCAAAGTAAAAAGAGATTATTACGTTGGTTGTAAACAATGAGAATTGAGGCGTTGGGGTTATGTCCACCTTCTGAGGTATACGTCTCTACTGGCTATGAGTGTGTAGAGTCTTGACATGCAATTGCTTATAGAGAATTGTAGTCGATGGTAAATCCAAGCGTCTCTCGACCTGAACAAGGACTATTTCACTTTAACTCTCTCGAGCTTAAAGCATTTCTAACGGTACGAATTCTCCAAGAGGTTAGTCCAGTTACGGCACTAGCTTTTTAATAGGAAAGGGTGTCCTACTACTTTGACATTATCTCTTTTCCAGACAAATAACCTTTCTCTCGAACAAGTTAAATGTTAGACTGGCGTTATTCTATGCGTTCTCTTTTCTAGACAAATAACCTTTCTCTCGAACAGGTTAAATGTTAGAATGGCGTGGTCTTGTGTTTGCAACCGCAAAGAATGTAGATTTAAGATGAAGAGCGTAATGATATAAGCAATATACTTGTCTTGAACTCACAAACTCACAGCTATAGATAGTAACTCATTCGGCTTCCATAACCCCAACTAAGAGATTTAGTTACTCATGAATGCGGAGGATATCACGTTTTGCATGGTGAATGGCGTGAATAGTAGGTGTTTGGCGTGTGGTTTTGGTGATTCCGTAGCAAGTAACGATTCTCTTGTTGTGAAATTTAAGAATAGAAGAGTAGATTAGAAGTGTTTGTGGTAGAAGATGAGAGGGATGGAAGAAAATTAATTGTTGAATTAAGTGAAGAATGAATGTTTCTCTCCACTAAGGGAGGAATGTGTTGTGGAATGAATAAAAATCTCTAGCATGATAGGGTATTTATAATACTCCTATCCTACTCCTACTAAGCTAATGAAATAAATAACCAAATCCTAATAGACTAATGAAATCCTTAACCCAAATGTACTAGGGTAAGGTTACAATATCATAATCCAAGTAGAATAGCGAAATACATAACCTAATTGTACTAGGTTAATGTATCTTTGTAAAAATCCAGCTTTGTGTCTGTAAGTCCCCAAAGTCTTCAGAAATACTGTTTTAGTCCTGGACAGATTTTCCATGCAGTCCCCAAAGTATTCAGAAATGCTGTTTTAGCCCGGGACAGATTTTTCATGCAGCAGATTTGGTCCTTTAGGCGTCCAGCTCCTTTCTACTTCGTTTGTGAGCTTTCTTTTGCGTCAAGTAAGCCATAAAATGCTGTATTTTGCATCATTAATACCTGAAACTTTCCTAATCATGTTTGTTAGCTCATTTACAGGAAAAAGGACTAAAAGTGCATGAAATAGATAATTAGTTCTCAAAACTAGGCTAAAATATGGGCAAAATATATTGATATAGGCGCGTAAATTCGCCTATCATCAACACCCCACACTTAGAGCTTTGTTCGTCCTCGAACAACATATCATGTCCTTCTAACATCAACTTAGGGTTTTTACAGCCACAACACAAAACATTCTTCAAGACAAGCACAACAATTATCAACAAAGAGTAGTTTTCTGATTATAAGTAGAAACAATTTAACCTCAAGCATAGACTCGTGATGGTGATCAACTCGCATGCAAACGTTAAGGTACATAGAATCATATACAACTATCCAAAACTCATCAACCATGCGTGTCTCACAATATAGTACCCATAATCACTCATAAGTATAGCATATTTTTCAAACATGGGTATCAAAATGTCCTTGCTCTCACTCTCACAAAGAATTCATATGTAGCAACTGATAACCATAGGCTTGCCCTTAATGTAGTACTCTACTAAATGTCGGAATGTTAAGATTAGGATCAAATAGGTCTTTTGATGGTTGTAATGTAGGCTAAGGGACGGGTAGGATCAGCTATTTTGGCCAGAAATAGTGACTAGGTTCCTAAGCACTTTAATACCTCACATTGTATCATTGACACTTTTTTCTTTCAACCTTTCTTCTTTCCTTTTTATTCTACCACCCTTGTTCTCCTCTTTTGTTTTTCATTTTTAAGCACAACTTACTTTTCAGCTTTCTTTTCCTTTTTCTTTTCACAACATACCTCTTATGATAGCAGTTTCTTTCTTTTTCATAACACATTCAAGAACCATTCCAATTTATAGCATTATACTCACCCAATTTCCTCTTATATTGTCACATGACTTTTTCACTTTAAAGCACTCAGGATTTTGGATCAAATTATGGTCTTGAAAGAAATGGATTAGGCTTACATACAAGGTTGTCAAAGAAATAGGCTAAAGGCTCAAAAGGTTTTTACGAGGATGATGTCAATGGGTAGGTAAAACTGAAGGTAAACAAATATAGGTTGCCAAAGAAATGCCTAAATCATATCCTAAACTACACTCCTTATTTTCGCTTTGCATACATACCAGGCAAGTTCTAGCATCAGCCACATACATAGAAAGATATTATTAATCTCACACACACAAGGCACATGGTCGACTTGATTGGAAGTAATATAGACTCTCGACCCAACAAGTGAAGGAATTGAACCACAAAATATCACATAATGAGTCACAACTAGAGTCTAAACGTCTCAATAGTCACAATTGTAACACATACTCTTGTTATAATCTCATGCTGCCTATCAAAATAATTTCATGCGAAGCTAGAAAAGATTTGACTCCTAAAAAAAACGCCAAACGAAAAAAAACGAAAAAAAAATGGACTAAAATAAACAAAGTAAACAAACATAGGTGCAAACAAAGAAGTATAGCATGTGATACCGCCACCCCACACTTAGTCAGCAAAGTAAACAAACATAGGTGTAAACAAAGAAGTATAGCATGTGATACCGCCACCCCACACTTAGTCAGGACGCTGTCCTCAGTGGAAAATAAATACGAGGAACCTGGTTGGTCGGACTTATCCTCTATGTCTGGGGTCATACCCCTTTGCATTGGAATCATCATCAGAGTTGTCATCCTCAGACGTTCCTCATAAGTATCCCACTTAATTCCAAGCGTGAGTTGAGGTATTTGCTGTGAGGAGGGTTCTCCTTGGTCCTTGCGACTTCTCTTTTTGCCCTTTAGGGAGGTGGTAGCCTTCTCCTTGCCTTGTCTCGCTTTAGGTGCCATTGTACCTGGGACTAGAAATAATGTTAGTTGTAGCACAATCTCACTTGATACAATCTATATGCAAGTACTAGGGGTACCACCCCACACTTAGTTTTGTTGCACAAATCAGCGAGGTGAACGTAGTCGATTTACTCAGATTTCGTCGACATACGTTTTAGGATTGTATTCCAACAAGAAAATCAGCATTGTATCACTTATTTGCAGCCATTGGACTACTTTCATGGTAGATATAGCAACACTACGAGATAGGGGTTACCACATAGAATTGTTATTCTTACAACAAGCACAACCTCCTAAGTCGATAGGCACTATAATCTTATCCCGATGGCCGGGATAGTCTAACATGTAAGCATCCAAACAACACTCTTAAGCAATATTCATAGCCATATCAATTCAGCAAATATCATAACAATGCTATTGAAACCAAATTCAAGTCGAAAATAAGTCAAGAATTCCCTACGTCTATGTTCACTCACATGATTATGCAACAACAATTCAAACACATGAACATCACCAACAATCTTATATGATTTAGCAATTTATAATAAGCATAGAAACGTAGTACTTACGATAAATAAATGAAGAATAAGAGAGTACTTACTTGCTTGAAGCTTGTGGAGACGGTGTTGTGAATTGGAAGAGCAAAAGAAGAAAATTTTGAGAAGATTTGGAAGGTTATGTGGCGCCTTTAGGGTGTTTTCTAATGTGGTTGTGTTGTAAAACTATGTCCCCTTTATATAGGAAGAGTATGGGTCGGGTTATGACCCATTTACAACCGGATTTGGGGACAAAATCACCACATATGCGGCGCATATCTCTTGGCATATCAATGACATATGCGGCGCATTGTCCATGGCATAATGGGACATATGCGCCGCATAGTCTATGGCATTTCTAGACATATGCGCCGCATAGTCTATGGCATTTGGTCTCAGTATCTCAAATGCCATAGCATAGGCGGCGCATAGTCAAAAGCATACCTAGGAATAGGCGGCGCATAGTGTATAGCACTCTAGATTCCGAGTCCTTAGGCTATAGAATAGGTTGTTCATCGTTCGTGGCCTATTTTTACCAAGGCCTAGCCTTCCTCGAAGCCTATTATGACGTGAGAAAGGCTCACTTCATAGCCTTATGCATCACCATTCCTAACTTACCGACTTTACCATACAATGCGACCAAATCATAAATTGAAATCAATCTCCTCGTTGCATACTTCTTGCACCTATTTTTGCTCAAAACCAAATGAAAACGATTAGTACGATGGGTTGCCTCCCACCAAGTGCCTTAGTTTTGGTCGTGGCACGACTCTTATTTTTGGATTTTCATTTATCAAAAGCAAGACAAGTACTAGAATGAAAGAAAACGATAAACGATAAATGAAAAACGATAAACAATGGGTTGCCTCCCATCTAGCGCCTTATTTATTGTCGTGGCACGACATGGTTACCTCGAGTACTCAGACTTCGTCGAGGTAAGTGATGGATCGTTTTCTGAAAGGATTTAGACGACAATGAGGCTTACCTGTGGTCATGCGATCTTTTTCGAGCTGGCTCATACGTTTCTCCGGAGAGTCACCAATTATATCATCAATAGTCCAACCCATAGCTCTCTTGTATCTCTTCAGAGCAGAGATGAGAGCCTCTACGTGCTGTTCACTTAAATCATCTGCACTCCCAAGAACACATACCTTAGATAATCGGGGAGCTCTTGTGATTCTAGCATTGGTGGCTCATTAATGAAAGTCTTCGCTGTTGGTGACGGTTGATTCTTGGGATCACAATCCGGTTGCTTAGGAGTATAAGACTCTATTTCTGTTAGAGCACCCATAAGTTCTTCATTATCCTCATGCTCAATTTTTAGTGGCGCAACAGATAATGGCTCAACAGTAGGCTGTTTCTCTATAGATAATGCTTTCATATCCTCATGATGAACATCAGCTACAGATAACTCATTCATATCGCTGGGCTGCTTCATTGTTTTGCATATATCAAACCGTACCACTTCGTCATTAATTCGAAACAAAAGCTCATTATCTTTCATGTCAATAAGCACACTTCCAGTTGCAAGGAAGGGACGTCCCAAGATGATGGGAACTTCAGAATCCTCCTTACAATCCAGAATAACGAAGTCGGCAGGAAATATGAATGAAGAAACCTTCACCAACACATCATTCAAGATACCCACAGGTCGTTTTACCGACCTATCAGCCATCACCAGCCTCATATTGGTTGGTGTAGGGTCTCCCAACCCCAACTTTCTGTAGATAGATAGTGGCATCAAATTGATGCTAGCTCCCAAATCGCACAATGCCTTAGCAAAATCCAATGATCCAATTGTGCAAGGAATAGTGAAAGCTCCAGGATCTGTCTTCTTTTGAACTAGCGATCTTGTAGCGATTGCACTACAATGATGAACATTATCCTCCAAGTCATAACTTGCTGCCCGCTTCTTTGTCAAGAGATCCTTCATAAATTTTGCATACCCAGGCATTTGTTCAAGTGCCTCCACCAATGGAACATTAATGGTGAGCTGCTTTAACATATTCATGAATTTGCTGAACTTTGTGTCATCCGCCACCTTCTTCAATCTTTGGGGAAAAGGTGGTGGTGGGTATGGAAGTGTTCTCTCCACGGTTTTCTTCTCCTCTTGCTTCCGTTTTTCCACTTTTTCAGGCTGCACAGTGCTGGATGTGGCGTCCTTAACGTCAGGAGTAGTAGCTGGGGCATCTTCTCCTTTTGCGTTGTCATCTATGTCCGCAACTTCGTCAATCACTTTTTTGCCTTTTGCTGAAGTTTCCAGTGCCTTACCACTTCTGGTAGTGATGGCCATGCATGACCTATCATTCCTTGGGTTTTGCACAGTATCGCTAGGTAAGGTGCCGGCTTTTCTTTGGTTGAGTGCTGCTGAAAGTTGACTGAATTGCTGCTCTAGTTGTCTTATAGAAGTGGAATGAGAATCAACTAATTGCTTCATGGAGGCTAAATCGTCGATTACCTCCTTAAATCCCGCGCTCGTTGCTTCTACTCCTTTCAATAACTTAGTCATCATGTCTTCCATAGAATTAGATGTGGTGGTATCACGTCTACCAGGGGGAACGTACAAACCACTATTTTCATTATTTTTCTTCCAACTACCTTGGTCTTTACCTCCAGATTTATCATAATAGTTCCGACCTTGGTTTCCTTGGGCATTCCCACGGAAACCCCCCTGATTGTTCAAGTAGTTGGCCTCCTCTTCCGAATCAGATTCGTCTCTTTCTTTTGAAGCAATAGCTTTCACTTTTTCAGTCTTCCCTAATAGATGCTTTGTAAGAAGATCCATTTGGGTTTTCATGTGCGCCATATCTTGATCACGTTCTTCTTCTCTTCTTCTTTGGTCTGCAGACATGCCAATAGATAAAGTGGGGCTTGCTACCTCAGAATCCCTGGTATGCCAAGCTCTACTTTGTTTCGTCATACGATCTAGCATGTTGCTTGCTTGACCAAAGGTGAGGTCCATAAAAGAACCTCCAGCTGCGTTGTCCACCACTGGTTTAGTTACTGAATTCAAGGCTCTATACAAGATCTCCATGAGGTGAACATTAGTTATGTGATGGTTTGGGCATCTGGCTAGCTTTGTCTTGAACCTCTCCCATGTTTCGTGAAGAGCTTCAGAGGGAAGCTGACGAAAGTTGCTGATTTCATCTCTCAATTGAGCCCTTTTGGATGGCGGAAAGAATCTTTCTAGGAAAGCGTCTCTCAATTGCCTCCAATTTGTAATTGAATCAGGAGTCAGCCCATTCAACCATAATGTTGCCTCCCCAGACAGAGACAATGGAAATAGACGTAATCGAATAGCATTCTGACCAACACCAGGATTGTCAAAAGACTTGCATGTAGAAATAAAGTTGATGAGATGCATATTCGGATCATCGCCTGCTAGTCCACCAAATAATCCCTTGAGTTGCAATAACTGAATCATGGTGCTTGTGATGTTGAACTTGGCTCCGAGCGCTAATGGTGGTGGAATTATATCTCCAGTGGCTCCGGCACCATCAAGATCATCATCATCATCGTCGAAATATGGTTGCAAAGGTTGGCGATCATACCTATATCGAGCTTGTCGACCTCTTCGATTGGCAGGTGTTATAATTTCAGCATCACGCCTAGGGTTCAGTAACTCGTCATCATCTAAATCTTCATCGTCAGGATTTGTTGCTCGTCCAGGATTATCAATGTTTTGTTGTTGGACTTGAGCAGCGGCAAGAGCAGCTAATCTTGCTTGCTCGTGTTGAGCAGCCATCCTGTCGATTTCAGCTTGTGCTTCCATTCTTCTAATTCGTTGTGGTTCAGGATTGACTGGTAATAACGGTTGACCAGAACTTCTAGTATGGTGCATGCACTAAAAGAAAAACCTGCAATAAACAAAAACAAAAACTAAACGTAAAAGTATGAGAATCTTTGACCAAAGGGTCTAGTAATTATCACGAACTTGATTGACACTCGTATTCCCCGGCAACGGTGCCAATTTTTGATAACGCTCAATCTACAGCTCTCGTGGGAGTGTAAAGCGGTCGTTAGCAAATATAGAACCCAACCTGGGTTGGGTGTCGATCCCACAGGGAATAGCTTGGCCAACAAGTAAGCAACGATTACTAGACTTTTGGTGCAAGTCTCGTAAAAAGGGGGGATTGTAATATGTAACCAAAACAATAAAGTAAAAGCTGAAAATAGCAAAGTAAAAAGAGATTATTACGTTGGTTGTAAACAATGAGAATTGAGGCGTTGGGGTTATGTCCACCTTCTGAGGTATACGTCTCTACTGGCTATGAGTGTGTAGAGTCTTGACATGCAATTGCTTATAGAGAATTGTAGTCGATGGTAAATCCAAGCGTCTCTCGACCTGAACAAGGACTATTTCACTTTAACTCTCTCGAGCTTAAAGCATTTCTAACGGTACGAATTCTCCAAGAGGTTAGTCCAGTTACGGCACTAGCTTTTTAATAGGAAAGGGTGTCCTACTACTTTGACATTATCTCTTTTCCAGACAAATAACCTTTCTCTCGAACAAGTTAAATGTTAGACTGACGTTATTCTATGCGTTCTCTTTTCTAGACAAATAACCTTTCTCTCGAACAGGTTAAATGTTAGAATGGCGTGGTCTTGTGTTTGCAACCGCAAAGAATGTAGATTTAAGATGAAGAGCGTAATGATATAAGCAATATACTTGTCTTGAACTCACAAACTCACAGCTATAGATAGTAACTCATTCGGCTTCCATAACCCCAACTAAGAGATTTAGTTACCCATGAATGCGGAGGATATCACGTTTTGCATGGTGAATGGCGTGAATAGTAGGTGTTTGGCGTGTGGTTTTGGTGATTTCGTAGCAAGTAACGATTCTCTTGTTGTGGAATTTAAGAATAGAAGAGTAGATTAGAAGTGTTTGTGGTGGAAGATGAGAGGGATGGAAGAAAATTAATTGTTGAATTAAGTGAAGAATGAATGTTTCTCTCCACTAAGGAAGGAATGTGTTGTGGAATGAATAAAACTCTCTAGCATGATAGGGTATTTATAATACTCCTATCCTACTCCTACTAAGCTAATGAAATAAATAACCAAATCCTAATAGACTAATGAAATCCTTAACCCAAATGTACTAGGGTAAGGTTAGAATATCATAATCCAAGTAGAATAGCGAAATACATAACCTAATTGTACTAGGTTAATGTATCTTTGTAAAAATCCAGCTTTGTGTCTGTAAGTCCCCAAAGTCTTCAGAAATACTGTTTTAGTCCTGGACAGATTTTCCATGCAGTCCCCAAAGTATTCAGAAATGCTGTTTTAGCCCGGGACAGATTTTTCATGCAGCAGATTTGGTCCTTTAGGCGTCCAGCTCCTTTCTACTTCGTTTGTGAGCTTTCTTTTGCGTCAAGTAAGCCATAAAATGCTGTATTTTGCATCATTAATACCTGAAACTTTTCTAATCATGTTTGTTAGCTCATTTACAGGAAAAAGGACTAAAAGTGCATGAAATAGATAATTAGTTCTCAAAACTAGGCTAAAATATGGGCAAAATATATTGATATAGGCGCGTAAATTCGCCTATCATCAACACCTCCAACTACCATAAATCAATACATATGAATAAATACAATACAATATATGAACTGCAACTGACTAGAATCCCCCAAATAGGAAAACTCATCACCTGCTAGCTGAAAGCTACAACTGTTTGAATATGATGTGTAGGATACAACTGGTACCTACATTATAAGACAATGTAGCACATAGACATATATGTGGATCAGTACTTTGTAATGTACTGAGTAAGCGGAGGTGAATTCAATAAGTATAACTGAGTAGATACATAATCTTAAAATATGCATGCTAAGTGCTAGTAGACACACCAAGAGACTGAAATCAACTGAAAGCTGAAGTATATTAAAACATGAGATGATAAGCTGGTGAGTCATTACATTAGTTTCTTAAATCTTTACTTTTTTAGAATAAGAATAAATAAAGTGGGGAAGCAGTAAAAGCATGAATGTTGTAGGTAAATCTCATGTAAAGCTGAATATAATATAAAACTATACTGATGATCATATATGAATTCTGGTTCTGAAAATGTGGGATGGAATCTGACATAACTTAAGAATCTGAATATACCTATATACAGAGCATGAATACATGAACATATAAAACCAAACATAACATGTATCAAGTTGATCTGATTAACTGAATAGCTGATGCCTAAGTGACTGAGTGATTGAAATCTAAGTAAAGGGACAACTAATGTCATATACTAAGTAGCTGATATCTGAATACGGACTAACTGATTTTTGAACACTAAATAGCTGATAACTAGATACTGAGAATTGACATCTGAATACTGATTGACTGGTATCTGTAACTGATATTTGAATGTTGATTATGTGATACTGAAATGTACTTATTTTGAATAACTGTACTGAAACTATGGGAGGTATCATGTAATCGATGTGCCCCAATCTGAGCTAATTAGGGTCCAAGCTGTAACCCTAGTTAGAAGGGTGTTAGTACCGTGCCACGGGTACTAACACTAGCTATATGGATCCCCTAAACTAGTATCTCAAAGGACTAAGGATTCACCCTCTACTGGCAGGTGCCCTCATGAGATATGTGTTAACCCTCAACTGTCAGGTAGACATTGCAAACCTACACTAGCTACGTAGTTTTGTAACTCAGAGATTTCTACTAAGGGTTACACCCTCTACTAGCATGTGAGCCCCTATCCCTTATTTTGCTCGGTACTAACTCCCACTCCCAACTAAACTGACAATGGTATTGAACTGAACTAAGGTTAACATTATTTTTGATATTTCTCATCATGACCATATCAACTGAATAAATAGAAATATTCATGGTTTAACTAAATCATTACTTGAAAGATCTGAAGTCATGTAAAACACGTAGGAATCGGGTGTTCATAACCCGCCAGCATGGAAAGATCATAATTTAGGACAATAAGTTTTTAAAACAATAATATGGGATCAATGCTCAAAACACAAAAGCATAGACATTCATCAAATATGTGTGGATCATAAACTTGAACACAGGATTGTGTTAAACATAGAAAATCAACATGATTCACATGGCTAAATTAATAAATTGTGGAATTTATCATGAAATTTACTTAAACAAGACATAGGAACTAAAATTTAAAGCATGAGGAAATCAAATCTTTGATGGGATATACATGGGCTTAACTGAATTTGAATTACTAAGGAAACACATGAATTAAACACATCTTGAACATGTAAAATATCATAGTAAAAAAAACTCCATAGTTTAATTTAAAGAGAAGGTTTATTAGGCTCAATGGGTGAAAGGAACCCTTAATGAATACCCTACATACCTTAATTAAAAGAATTCTTGAAGAAACTTGAAATTAGAACTTGAACCCTTGAATTCTTGAGGAAGAAAGTTTGAATCTTTGGACTTGAATGATGAACTTGTGAAAAAACTCTATTCTTGATGTTTTCTTGAAGATTCTTGAACTTGTAAGCTTGAATTCTTGAATTTATTGAGAGGAAAAGCTTGGATTATTGTTCTTGGGAAGGGGGGGTTGTGTGTGTCGATTTGAAGAAGATGGGCAAATAATTCCCTTTTGGATATTATAATTCCTGCCTTGGACGTTTGGGGTTAAGGGAAAAGGACCAAAGTACCCCTTGACCCTTAATAAGATAAAACAACAAATGAATAAACCCCGCAGCGCGCCCCTTTGTCCGAGGGAGTAGGCCCCGCGCCACCCACCTTAGTTCAGGGGGATAACCCCTGCAGCACGAGCCTATCGCCTACCCTTATTGCCTCTCACGAAAAAGGCCATAACATTTTTCTCTGGTATCGGATTAAGGAAAAATTGATATCGTTGGAAAGCTAACTTAATTATCTATAATTTGGTGGGTTTTTATCTGAAGAATTCCACATATATAAAAAGTTATGCACGTTCAAAGTTGACCCTTGTAGAATCGAATACAAAGATTTGGTCGAATCAAAGGCTCTTAGCTCAACTTCGCTCTAAGTGATTTCCATGAACACTTTTCACCTCAAAAGCATTCTTAACACTAGGATAATGATCATGACACATGTATTCAAGTACCAATCATGGAATTAAAGTTTACACACGTAGGAACAATGATTCAAAGTTTAGCCCAAAAATGCGAGGTGTTACAAGCTATTTATATAATTTTAGTGAAAATTTTGTTTAGGAGAAGGTGAAACATTGTAGTAAATACTACAACACGTAAAGGATCTTTTTTTTTTTACTTCCTTATATAATAAATTTTGAAGAAATAGTATTGTCATTAAATTTTATTTTTAGCAATCATGATAGCAATTTTTAGATGGAGGGAGTATCATTAGCAATTCACCTTTTGTATTAAATAATTTGGAATAAATATGCAACACACATTTTCGTAGACTAATTTTCTTAAATATGTTTATGATATATTTCTCGTAGATTCCTAGTTTTTTCTTAAGTTTTTTCTAAAAACTTTCATCCTTCTTGAGATATGAGTACGGTTAATTACTAATTACGAAATAAAACCGTCAGAAATAATAAATACCTTCTCATTATAGAGAAAATAAAAGACATATACATTTTATCTTTACATAAAACAGAAATAACTGCATAGAAGTACATTAAGAATATTTGAATAATAAAATTAAAATATTACAAGCTACGATAATAAAACACTCTTCTAAACTTTCATATACAATAATATATAAAGATTGTACCTTAAAAGAATATTGTGTTGAGCTCCCTAAAACCTGAGGAGTTTCACAATAGAGGAATTCCTTGAACCTTTCCTCTCATGTGTTTACTACTCCATTTTAATTAGTCTACATTTAATTGCTTTATATCCTACCATTTATTTTTATTTGTTTAGTATTAACTTGGTACATTCCTTAAAGAATAATAAAAAGAATGATAATTTTATTATTTTATCTTTTAAATATAATAAATTCAATATCTTTAGAAATGTAGTAGGAAATGACCATAGTTAATAACAAAGATAAATTAGGAACTAATAAATTATGTTTTGATTTTCTAAATTAGATAAATAAAAGTAGACGTTTATTTTTAATATAATAAACAGTAGAGTGGACCAAGGGAGTATAACTATTCCTATTTCCTAATTATTTATACTTATTTTTATACCAATGAAGAGGTTGACAAATGTAAAGTTGATTAGTATGGCTAATTTATGTATTTATTGAAGGGTATTATATTCTCTCAACTTTGTCGGGTTATGATAGTCCAGAAGAAAGAAGTTTCAAGAAATGTTTTCCAAGTACCAAATACTATTCTCTATATATAATTGTTGGTAAAGTCAATCAATCTTGTATTTACACATCAAGAAGTTCCTACAACCAATGAACCAAACAAAACTCAGCTACAGTGTAAAACCTGTAGTTTCTTTCATTAGTTTCAGGCAAATTCCTCTTACTCCTTGTGTTTTATTTTACTGGACCTCTATGCTAAAAATAAATATTTTATTTTACTTGTCCATATTAGCAAATCAATTGAATTAAATTACCTTTTTTAATATTATTCTTTGTATTAAATAATAAGATAAAATAATAGTGGCCAAATTTAAAGTTTCAAAATCTTATTAATAATGTTAGTTTAGTTTTAGTCGAAGTGACCATAAGGTGACAAGTTCCACTTCTAATTAAAGTTTTCCTAAGAGTGTGACTAGTACTGTCGTCTTATATTTGTCTTGCTGAAGGACATAATCTGATGCTCTAAAGGAAGGCAATAAATTGTTAATATCAACAGGCAGTGGCGTGCGCGGAAGCAGTGTCAATTTTTATGTAAGAAATGAAAAAAATTTAATTACCACAATTTTACACATGATATGTCTTTGTTCCATTAGTATAGTCTAGTTTCTCTCTAGAAGAGATCTTGGGTTCAATACTACCTAACACCACCATCTAAAAAAAAATTTGCAAATAAGGAAATTTGCAGGAAAAAAAGTACAACTAGAGGTTCAAACCCCCAATCCCTGAGGAATAAAGAAGGCACTAGACCATTGTACCAAGACAAGTTCTTTATTAAGTAGTGTCATTTCATTTAATATCACTCCACTCCTATCAATGAGGGACAAGTAATATGAACTGGGAGAGTATTTCGCTCCTGTCAACAGGGGACAAGTAATTGATTTCTAGGCAAATGCTAGTTCACTATACTACATAAAGGACAACTCAACCTAATATTATAATTGCTTTTATGAAGTCAACTTGTTTGGATTGGTTTCTCATTTCATTAGCAGTAGTCCTTATTTACTACCATTATAATTAGAGTGTGTAGTGTAATGAATAAAAGATGAGAAAGGATGGAGCAATGAATTGGGAATTGTGATACGTAAAATTAGGAAAGTAGTTGGAGTAGTTGAGATATGAGGAGTTAAGGGTAGTGGATTACACATGTAAGTCATCCGTAGAATAATAAGGGCATGTACTGGTCATGTGTGAGTTCATCCAACGGCAAAGAAGAGGTTACAATTGGCAAGATCAATGCAGTAGATTCATAAAGCAGTTGAGAATATCTATTATACTCCCACTCAGAGGGAAGGGCATTTTAAAATGAACTTATGGTATTTTCCTATCTCTCTAAAAAATTCTCTTTTTTTTTCCTTCTTCCCTCCTTCTCTGCTTTCTTCTTAATTATTATTCTCAATCTCTCAATTTTAGGTGAATCTCCATGGATGGACGCTAAAAAGCTTCCTCCATTAGAGTAGTTGAATGTAGTAATTGACTGTAGTACTGTAATAGTCCTAAAAAATCAATAAAAAGCCTCAATTCTACTTGTATTGTGCAATTTGAGTATTTTAACTACAATTTCCATGATAATCCATTACAAATTGGTATCTGATCAAATCCTATCCCTAACAATGATGGGAACTAAAATGTGATACAAATCCATGGAGGACTTCATCAAGAAGGTGGATACTCAGTTACAAAGTTACATAGCTAAAGCAGAGAAGAAGTTTGAATCTCACGATGCGAAGTTGGATGATCTGGGGAAAAAATTAGATGTATTGATGGAGCATTTAATTTTGAAGAAGGAAGGAATTTTGGGTAGCGGTCCAAGCGATAGAGATCATTCTAAAGGGCCTAGTAATCGCACTAGAATTAGGGAGCAGATGGACAAAAGATAGAGTCGCAATTCAGGCAATTATCATCATCTTAGGGTTAAGTTTCCCTTTTTTTAATAGAACTGACCCTTGATCTTGGTTGCATAAAGAGGAGAGGTACTTCTAGTACCATCATATCTTGGACCCGGAGCAAAAGTTGGGGATTGTGGTTCTTCACCTGCAAGACAAGGCAGAGTTATGGTACTTTTCATATCACCTAAGTATACGTAATATGAAATGGCAGGACTTCACTGATGAAATATGTAAAAGGTTTTAAGGAGCTTATAATAGTTAGATGAATCTGATAGGAGAGTTTAAAAAATCAAAACAAAAGGCACTGTTGATGATTAACTTAAGCAGTTTGAGGAACTAAAGGCCTAGGTTCTCATAAGAAACCCCACACTTCTGAAAGAATTCTTCTTGGAATTATTTATTGAAGGACTGAAAGAGGAAATCAAACATGTGGTTAAAATGTTGAATCCTTATTCTTTAAGTCAAATAGTAGATAAAGCGAGACATTAAGATAGACTTTTACTGGTTCAACAGAGAAAGGATAAAGGACAAGGCAGTAGAGGATTTGTTAGAGGGGGTTACCAAGATGGTACCATGGTAGTACAAGGGGGAAACAATTCTTATAGGTCCCAACTTACCAAGTTGTTTGAGAAAAGAAAGGCCCAGGGGTTTTGTTATAAATGTGATGAGAAATACCATGTGGGTCACCATTTTAAGCAAAAGAAACTTAATACCATGACTACTGATATGGAGGTTATAGAGGTTGAATTGCACCCTGATTTGGGGTTAGTAGAAACACCCATAGAAGTTAATGGTAAACAAGTAGATGAGGAGGTGCTGCAAGAAGCCATTAGCCTAAATGATTTATTTAGCACAGAGGTGCCTAATACCATTAGGCTATAGGGAGAAGCTAAGAAGAATAAAGTGACTATTCTCTTGGACTCAGGCAACACCCACAGTGTCTTGGACATAGATACTGCCAGGAAAATTGGATGTAGTGTATGTGAGGCTACTCCTATGAGAATAATTGTAGTTAATGGGATTCATATTCTGAGTCAACACTTATTTCCTAATTTCAAGTGGAGGATACGAGTGGTTGAATTTGTGGACTCCATTAGACTAGTAAGATTGGGTGGCAATGATATCATTCTTGGTAGAGACTGTATGAAGGACCATAATCCAGTGTTGCTGAACTTTGTAGAATATAAGGTGGAGGTGATTCACAAAGCCAAGAGGGTGGAATTGAAGGGAATATACCATCCGACAGTGTTTAAAAGCATATCGGCTAATAGTGTAAAACAACTATTTAAAAGGGGGAAAGCTATTTAGGCTCACCTTTTTTACTGTTACTGCTACTAGTGTTGAGAACAAGGAGGTGATTCCATGTGAAATCGAGCTGATCTTGGATGATTTTCCTGATGTATTTGCTGAACCAAAAACCCTGCCACCACAAAGAAGTTAAAATCATCACATTCCCTTAAAGAAGGATGCAGAACCAGTTAATATCATACTATACAGGTACAATTATTTTATAAAAAATAAGACTGAGAAATAGATGTCAGACATACTGACACAGGGGACTATTCAACCTTTTGACTCCCTTTTTCATCTCTATTATTACTAGTTAAGAAAAAAGATGGAAGTTGGAGATTCTATATTAATTACAGGGAACTTAACAAAATCACTATTAAGGATAAGTTTCCCATTCCCTTAGTAGAAGACTTGATGGATGAATTATATGGTTCTACTATTTTTTTGAAGATTGACTTAAGAGTAGGGTATCATCAAATCCAGATGAGGACCGAAGACATCCACAAAAAAGGATTTGTTACACATATGGTACACTATAAGTTTAAGGTCAACTTTTCAAATCCTCAAGAACCATGTGTTTAGAGACTACTTGAGAAAGTTTGTATTGATTTTTTAATCATATATTGGTGTACAGTTCTATATTAATGGAGCACCTAGATCATCTAAGAAAAGTGTTAATGGTGTTGATACATGCGAGACTCTTTGATAAGATGTCTAAATGCTCATTTGGTCAGTCTCAAGTGGAATACCTTGGTTATATTATTACTTTACAAGGTGTGTCTACTGACCCTACCAAGATTGATGTTATGGTTAATTGGCCTAAACCCAAATCACTGAAGAGTTTGAGGGGGTTCCTAGGACTCACCGAATACTATAGGAGGTTTGTTAAGTCCTATGGGATTATCAGTAGACCCCTCACTAATATTTTGAAAAAGAATGTATTTCAATGGAATGAGGAGGCTGAGCTTGCTTTTGAATGACTTAAGGAAGCTATGACTACAGTTTCAGTCTTGTCTCCTGCTGATTTTACCAAACCATTCATCATAGAGAATGATGTATGTTCTAAAAGAATGGGGTCAGTATTGATGCAAGAAGGGAGGCCCTTAACATATTTTAGCAAGGCATTGGGACCTAGAAACTTAGGTCTCTCCACTTATAAAAAGGAATACATGGTTGTACTAGCAACTATTGACAAATGGAAACATTACTTGCAAGGGGGATTTTATAATCAGAACAAATCACTAGAGCTTAAAATGCCTCTTGGAATAAAAGTTCACTATATT
Source organism: Capsicum baccatum var. pendulum (assembly GCA_030864225.1). Taxonomy (NCBI): domain Eukaryota; kingdom Viridiplantae; phylum Streptophyta; class Magnoliopsida; order Solanales; family Solanaceae; genus Capsicum; species Capsicum baccatum. Next base: position 103,437,463 of record CM061556.1, read on the forward strand.
ATTTCAACAAAAAGGACTGACTAGACTAATGGGACTAGATTTCAAGGTACAATACAAGAAGGGCACAGATAATTGAGTGGCTGATGATTTATGAAGAAGGGTTGGAGAGAAAGTGGCTGAATTGAGGGCTATCACTACTGTGGAACCCACATGGATGTTAGAAATGTGTGCAAGATATGAGGATGACCCTACAACTTAACGTACAATTGATAACAACTTTAATCACCAATCTTAATAGCAAACCTAATTTTAGTTGGCAGCAGTGTATTGTCAAATACAAAATGAAGATTTATATTTGAAGGGGCATGGGGATGAGGGAGAAAATCTTTGAAGTATGGCATAAGTCACCATTGGGGGGAGGCATTCAGGCCAATAGGGAACTTATAAGAGGATTTAAATGATTTTTCATTGGCCTAACATGAAGGATAATGTGGTGAGATGGGTGTCTACATGTGATCTTTGCCATAGAATCAAGACAGAAAATGTGCCATATCCTGGGTTGCTCCACCCTCTACCTATTCCGAAGGCTTCGTGGCGAGATATTTCCATGGATTTTATTGAAGGTTTACCAACTTCTGGCCATAAAAATACCATTCTGGTTATAGTGGATAGACTGACTAAATATGGGCATTTTCTAGGGTTAAAACATCCCTAAAATCCCTAAGAGGTGGCTGAGCTCTTTCTTAAAGAGATATATAAATTGCATGGCCTACCATGGTCTATTGTTTCAGAAAGGGACTCTATCTTCACTAACCATTTTTGGCAGCACTTATTCAAGGTAATGGGAACTAAGTTGAATCTTTCTACTTCCAATCAACCTCAGTCTGATGGCCAAACTGAGTGACTGAATGACTATTTGGAGACTTATTTAAGATTTGTAGTATCCACCAATCCCAAATAATGGCTCAATTGGTTACCCTTAGCCGAATGGTGTTACAACACCAATCATCACACTTGCTTAAAATCTACCCCTTTTGAAGCCTTATACGGCTATGTCCCTTCTCAAATTCCACTGGGTTCCACTTCACAATCAATACACACTCCTGTTGGTCTTTGCCATGCGTAAAGACAACTAATAATTCAAGCTCTTAAGGACAATCTTCACCAATATCAGGATCGTATGAATTGTTTTGCAGATAAAAATCATACAAAGAGGGAATTATAGGTCGGGGATTTGGTTTATCTTAAACTAAAACCCTATCGACAAACTTCGGCAGCTGTTCGTTGGAATTTAAAGCTTAATGCTAAATTCTATAGACCCTACAAGGTGTAACAATGTATAGGAACAATGGCTTACCATCTAGATCTTCCTGAAGGATCCACCATCCACACTGCGTTTCACGTCTCACAGGTCAAACATCATATCGGCCCTTCAGTTGTTGCTCATTTATTACCTCCCACTTGTAATTTAGATGGATGCATCTTAGCCCAACCAGTGGCCATTTTGCAACGTCGCTTAGTTCAAGAAAATAATGTTGCTACTATTAATCTTTTGGTTTAGGAGCGAATCTTGGCCCCGAGGAATCCATTTGGGAAGACCGGGGCTACTTGAAGAGTCATTTTCCAATATTTATAGCTCAACACCAACCTTGGGGACAAGGTTGTTTTTGTTCAGAGAAGAGGGGGGTAGTGTAATGAATAAGAGATAAAAAAAAGGATAGAGAAATGAATTGGATATTGTGACAAGTAAAATTAGGAAAATAGCTAGAATAGCTAAGATATGAGGAGGTAAGGGTAGCGGATTGCACGTGTAAGTCATCTGCAGAATAATAAGGGCATGAGCGGTCATGTGCGAGTTGATCCAATGATAAAGAAGAGGTTAGAGCTGGAAAGATCAATGTAGTAGATTCATGGAGCAGTTTAGAATATCTATTATATTCCCACTCAGAGGGAAGGGGATTGTTAAATGAACTTCTAGTATTTTCCTATCTATCTCAAAAATTATCTCTTTTTTCTTCCTTATTCCTTCCTTTTTTTTTCCTGAATTCTTCTTCTCAACCTCTCAATTTCAGGTGAATCACCATAGATAGATGCTAACAAGCTTCTGCCATTAGAGTATTTTAATGTAGTAGTTGACTGTAGTACTGTAATAGTTCCTAGAAATCAATAAAAAGCCTCAATTCTACTTGTATTGTGAAATTTGAGTATTTTCATTACAATTTTAGTGGTAATCCATTACATATAGTTAACTTAATGTAAAAGTAGACAGATTGGTTTTATAAGAAGAATATGGGTTACAGTCATGGAAAATTTTCAACCAACACAGATGAATCAAATGAATAAATCCTTAACACCAAAACGCAGAGACCCAATTTAGAATTCAATTGAGGAGTACCAAAAGTCACTGAAGGTGAATCAAAATCTGTCTTTTTATTCACAGAAGACACAGAAAAGAATAACATATATAAAAGTATTCGACATGAAAAAATAATATATAGATGGTACATTATTTAGTATGATAATGATATAATACGAGCTTAAATTTATATAGCCGACCCCAACTTGTTTGGGACTGAAGTGTAGTTGTTGTAGTTTGATCATATATAATATTGGACTAAAAGGAAGTTTAAATAAAGAAATATGGACAATGAGGAATCATATTAACTTGTTTTGAGATAGTGGTGTAGTTCGTAGTAATTGTTTATTGTTGTATCTGTTGGTTTTGGTTTTCACAATCTTAGCTAATCCTATGCAAATTCACGAACTCCTTATCTTTAGCCTCCTTCAAGTCCTGAGGAAAGAACTGATCCAGGAAGGCACTAGAGAAGTCATCCCATGATGCCAACTCCACATCATCACCCCTCGACTTATCCCACTCATTAAACCATTGATATGCCACATCTTTCTATTGATATGCGGCAAATTCCACACCCTTAGAGTTAGAAGCATGCACCACCCAAAAAATCTTTTCCATCTCATCAATGGAACCTTGAGGATCTTCCTTAAGTTTAGAACCAGTAAAAATACAAGATTTGAGCCTCATAAACTGGCCAACTCTAGTGGCCTCAGAAGAAGGAAAAACATCACTCTCACGCTCAGACTGGTAAGACTGAGAGGCCAACAACTAAGTAGATGGATAGATCAATGAAACTCAGCATTTGTCACAGCACCTTAAGGAGATCGAGGAGGACTAATGGAATTTAGGAGAATCCCATGAGAGCCATCGGGATTAAGGGCCCTAGATCAGGTTTGAACTTTATATGTAGGACGAGTTTCATCGGCATTGTCCTCACGTGGGATAGAGGAGTTTCCATGAGCATTAGATCTTAGGGGAGGCATGATCTGAAATGCAAGCAAATGGATATTAGAGGAGATTCAAGACCCTAGACTCTATAGCTCAAAAACAAATAACAAGAAAGGAATATATTCCTAATTCCCTCGTAGCCTCTCCTTTATAAGCGTGGTGCACTATACACCCATAAAAGAGACTATACTAGACATGAATTTTTGTATACCAAATAACACCAAACCTAGGCTCTAATACCATGTTTGTCACAACCCAAACCAGGGCCTGGCTATGACGGGTATCTCAAGTCCATCGAAGACCGGTGACCACCCCTTGCCTTTCTAAATAGAAACATAATGTACCAAACATCAGTTGAATTCCAAACATATAACTAGATAGAGTAAGTAAAGCTCAAAGTCTATGAAATGTCAGCCAATAATACCCAACCACAGTAATATCCACAAAGCCTCTAAGTAAAATTGAAAACCAATCTTTCTCGAGACATGCCCCTGACTCTAATAATGATAATGACAGTGATGATGTTTATGATAATACAAAGTCTTTAATTCTACTTAAGTTTAAGAAACAGGAAGAATGATCAAGTATTTCGCAGAATGAAAGATCACCACTTCTCTACAATTGATTGATAAACTATGCCAATCCACCTAACTCTCCACAGAAAAAATAGAAGTATCTCGAGTTCCTGCATTGCATAGGGATACAATGTCCAGATATGGTTAGTGGGTTGAGCACTAGTATGTACTTAGGGATAGAGGACAAAATAATGTCAAATTAAAATAAATTCAATACCATGTATACTTCGTTATATACATTTATAGTAATATGTTAGGATAGGGAACAAGGATTAACCTGAAGTAAAATATAATCCTGGACTCTGTAACTCAACTATCATAACAAGAACCCATGGGCTATATAGATTCAGCTCTCCCTGCTGAAAGGGCCATAGTGTGTGTTAGCCGCATGAACTGTAGGTATCAAGGAAGACCAGAGAACTCCCCAACCCCACATCAGTCAAAGATACAATATATCCATAATGTGAACCATGCACATAGGTCATCAGGGCCAAACCTTACGTCAACAAATATGAGTTTCCAATATAAGTCATTTAATACCCACACCTTCACATATTAGCAACATAACCCCCATCAAGCCTAATTTAAAATAAGTTTCACATAACATATTCATTACCCAAGGAACCAACCGTTATGGCATACCATGGGTATCGTCATACCATTACACTTGCAGGCTTATATTTATGACATAACAACTATATTAAATTCGGGGAATGCCTCAACCCCTTTTGTTCATTAAACCAAAACATAGCTAGAAAGGCCTTCCAAAAACTATGTTCATTATTTAACTTTTTATGCAATGCAAGTTATTTAGTAAATAAGTCAAACCAAGTGACAAATTGTATTTCAAGACCAATTTCACAATATTGGTTGAGGTCACCACTAATTTAATTGTCAAAGTTCAAAAAAATGGGAAAAATCACCATTCCCTAGCTTATGCACCCCATAAGTTCAAAACTCATAAATAAGGCCTGAACAATCATATGTAAATCATGGGAAACATTATTCAAAAATAAACATTCAAAACCCTCAACTTATGTTCCAATACCAACATAAAAACCACATGAATAACTTATTTAAAATATATTCTTTTACAAAATAATAGTTGGGAAAGAGTAATATGCCTGAGAATATCATAATTATGGAGGGAAATCAACCCTTGATCCCTTAGATGACCAACTTCTTAGAAACCCTAAGTATCTTGACCTTGGAGAATTTAGAGAGTTTGAGAGAGTTCTCTGAGTGATAAAGTATTGAAAATAACGCTCCAAGAGAATTTTATGGTTGTGGGTTTAAGTGGGTAAAGTGGGAAATATCCAAAGTCCCTCAACTTAAAAGCTGAAAAATTATCCCTCAGTCGCTATGGGTGACCTTGTGACTCATAGGGTCACCCTATGACTTGTTTAGTCTAGTCATAGTTTGGAAAATACCCCTTGGACACCCACACTAGCCTGTTTATGAAAAGTACAATATGAACCGTATCGTGACCCTATGACTCATAAGGTCCAAATCGTAGTCAAGATAGAACCACTAAGGCTCTACACTAGTTAACTTATGAAAAGAACATTAAGACTTATTAAGAGACCCTACAAATCATAGGACACACACTGATTTGGATACGATTGGGGTTCTATGACTCGTCAAGACACCCTATGAATCATAGGATGAGTCATAGTGAGGACAGTAAGTTCAAAACTCAAATAATTTTAGGGGTCAAAGTCTGGGCATTACAGTACTTAGGTATACTCTTCCATTCTAGGACTAGATCATTAGGAAACTGATACTGAACTACTCTATTTCTATAGTAAACTAAGTCATATCAAGAAGAGCCAATTCATGCCAAGGATGACATTGAAATTGGTTATCTCTAACTCTACAAGATCAACTGAACTAATTTTATGAGATACTGTGATCGAGCAATTTTCGTACACTTGTCTAGCTAAGTTAGAATTACTGACTGGGGTAGACACTGAGAAGGGCTCTGCTAGGATTTCAAGACTGACGCTAAAATATATTGTAATATAAGAAGTCACGAAGAAAAGTATGACTCTGAGATCTAACAAGGCATACACATAAAGATGAAAGACATGTAACATACCAGTTACCACATAAGGAGAACCCTCCCAACCTTGCTGAGTCTGAAGGGCATAAAGTTAATTCTATAGATGACACTATTTGCACTAGAAATACCACTTTATTGAGTTAGGCGCCCTGCTGGTGCTGCTAAAGAACTAGTCTATCCCTGCTGACGATTATTTTGGCCCTTCCATATACCTGTTGGGCAATCCCTTAACCTGTGTCCTAACTTGCCACACCTAAAACACGCATCACTGTTGGTCATACACTCACCCTTATGGTTCTTACCATACCTTATACATACTGGATTTGTGTGACCATTGTTCACACTACTCTGGGACTTGGAGCCTAGCGCTCTATCACGATTATTCTGCAATATCATAGACATTAGAGCACTGGCAGAAGACGTGGCTATGGATGAGTAGTTCTAGTAGATCTAAAAATGATTTTGACCATCTAACCTCTATTGAGAAAAGTTGAAGCTACCGGTTCTATCCTTCTTATTCTCTCTTTATTTTTCCTTAAGCTTCTCTTTCTCAACTATCATTTTGGAAAGGTCCATCTCCTTAATTGATATCACAGTCCTGCACTCCTTGACCATATACTCAAAAACTTTAGACATAAACTTACTCATTCTGTCTCTTCATTAACCACCATAGTCAGAGCATACCTCACCAACTGGGTAAACTTGAGAGAGTAATCCTCCATACTCATGCTGCCTTGATTGAGGTTAATAAACTCTTGAACTTTAGCTTCCCTCAACTCAAGTGGGAAAAACTACCTAAGAACCCATAATAAATTTATCCCACTCTATAGGCCCTGTTTTAGCACCTCTAACCTCTTTCTACTACTAAACCTAGGTGTGAGACATCCCATGTAATTGGTAAGAAACTATGCAGTACTCTCACTAGAAGTGACACCCATAATATCTGTCATATTCTACACACAATCAAGAAAATCCTAGGGATCCTCTTAGGACTTAGATCTAGAGAACACCAAGGGAATTATCTGAGTAAAATCTTGGATCCTAACTACTATCGTATTCACTAATGGGTTGGTTGGGGCAATGTCCTGTTGGTTATTCTAGGCAACCATAGATTAAGCCAACTGAGAAAGTGGCCCAAAATTCAACATGGGAGACTTGCTCATTCAGAGGGTCTTCTTGAACAAGTGCCAGTGCAGGCTTGTCCCCATTTTTCTTCCGTTAATCTTTATGGGAGGTATTTTCTGTAAATGGATAAAAAACAAGTTAAAAGAGGAATTTCAATAAAGTTAATGCTCCATCGCATGACATAAATACTAAAAGAAGGGAGACTTTCCTAAAATGTTTCATAGCCATGAACAAGACTCTACTCAACACAACTTTTAGACATCCTAGGACACTTTAAACCTTCTGCTCGGGTACCAAGTTTGTCATGACCCGAGGCTACCCCTAGTCGTAACACTGTGCCTAGAGTCACGAGTAACCCCAATCTAACCATTGTCTAGCACCTGCTGTGAACACTGAGAAATATAGTGAAGTAATATGTGGAAGAAAAGCCAAAATTTTGAATAACAAATAATACTAAAGGAAATACTTAAAATGTTTGAACATCTGATAAAAAATAAAAACAAGTCTGACTATCTGATAGCCTCTAAAACACGGGGAGTTGATGGGACAAGCCCCCAACTAACTCCGACAAACTGAAATAAGATAAGGTGCTAAAATAATAACTGATAACTTGTCCTCGATGGATGAGGACTCACCACAACTATTATTGGGTAGCACACGAACTGTCAAAGTACGATTGGGGAACAAATCATCTGAACCTTTATTATAAGACAATATACAACAAAATAATATGAAATAAGTACTTTGAATGTACTAAGTATGAAGGGTGGGAAGGCTAACTGATATAACTAATCATGAATGCTTAAACATGTAAATAAATGCAAGACCATGTATATACATATGTTGAATAAACTAAATAACTAAATAGCTGAATACAAGGTCATGTATATCTGACTGAAAGCATAAGCTGAATATAAATTGAATTTGAAATTAAATTGGACACTGTAGGAGCTAACTACAACCGACATACCCCAATCTAAGCAAAATTAGGATCCAACTAGTAACCCCAATTGGGTGAGTGTTAGTACCTTGCTAGGGTACTAATACTAGATGGCGTGGATCCACTAATTTGATGTTTCAAAGGACTAGGGTTTCATGCCTCTACTGATGAGGGACCCCTCATAACCTATGGTAGAGATATAGTTCTGGAACTCAAGGATTTCTACTAATAGTGTTATGCCTAACTGATGGGGGAACCATAATCCCTATAGTCACTCGGTGCTAAGTATTACTAACAACTGAATGACACTGGTACTGATATTTATTTAACATGATCTCATACTGATAAATGCTCATAATGATAATGTTCTGAATTTTACTAATACAAGACTAATATGAATGACTTGTAACCTAGAAACTGTAAAATGCATGATTTCCTAGGTATCAGGAGTTCATAAACCACCAATATAGACTAATGCAACTGATCATAGTGATAATAAAGTAATCATGAGATAGAAAATCACAAACAATACTCAACATGGAATCAACTAAACATTTTATGGGTGACTAAGATTATCAAACATAGGGAAACACAATTTTACATAGGGAAACATATTATTATGGTTCGTATTCAAAGCAATTTAGGGAAAATTAATAAAACCTATGTATGACTGAAAATTCCATAAAATGGGAAAAGGGTTTATACTTGTAAAGTTCAGGAAAATTTTGGGACTCAATGGGTGGAAGGGACCCATTGATGAAATCCCACATACGTGAGAGTAGAATCCCTGCAGAATTTCTTGGACTTGATCTTACCCTTGAGAAATACTAGTTTGCTTGAGAAAGATGAGAAAATCATCTGTTTTGCTCTCTCTTGGATACAGTTTATTATTATGTCAACACTTGGTAAGCAAAAAGAATATGGGTTTGGTTTTTAAAGAAGTGGGAAAAGACGTAGAAGTCCCTGCAAAAAATACAAAAAAATATGCTCGCAGTCGTTATGGCTCACCTTATGACTCGTTACGATTGGTCATGAGTCGTGAGCAATCGTAACCTAGTGTCCTAGGATCCTAGGTATATTCTGGTCTAACTATGACTATCTTCTAACGAGTCGTTATGACTGACTATGAGTCGTTGGGTGAAGTCGTAAGCTTGATTCTTAGATCCTTTACAGGTCAAGCTATTGGTCTACACAATGACTCATAAGGTCAGACTACGAGTCATGAGTTGTACTCATAACCACTGGAAGGGACTTTTGGCTAAACAGTACTGTGACTATGTATTATTTCTTACAACTCATAATATCAGGTAATGAGTCATAAGGTTGAGTCGTAATCACTGGGCTAAAACTTGGGACCCTTACTGTTGTGACTATGACTTTTTGTGATGACTCGTAAGGTCTGGTTATGGGTTGTCAAGTGAGTAGTGGTCACTGTTAGCTGAAAGATTCCTGAAGTGGAAATCTGCATAACTTTTTACCACGATGTCGGATTAGAGCAAGACTTGTGACGTTCGAAAGCTAACTAAATGCACAATCTTTTGAGAGGTTTAGAACATGAAAACTCGAGGCATTACAATTTGATTGATATTTGATTAAAGCAACAAAAATCTAAAGGAATATTTAGAAATATATCTCCTAATTAGGGCATTTGGACTACTATTGCTCAACCACTGATGGGAGGGTATGGATATGTCGGGACACTAACACATACATAATCTTAAAGCTTTAAAGAAGAGGACTAGTTGATTCACTACCAAGTGAAATAAATCTAAAATGATCTTAACTGCCTACTCATTATAATCTATGGCTTTAACACTAGAGAGCTAACGAAATCTCTTTGGGATTCACTAAAAGATATAGATGAAGGTATCAAAACTTTATGGGTAATAGGAGAAACTTTAATACTTTAATCTACCCTCAATATAGGAAAGTTGGAAATTTAGTTTAATATGTTGAGATTAAGGATTCTATTGGTTGTATGAGTGACCTATTATTAACTAAAGTTGATTAGAAGCGTGACTACTACACTTGGTCATACAAACAACAAAGAAGTCATAAAATTTGAAGTAGGTTGGATTAAATATTTGGAAACTTGGAATATATAATGAAATAAAGACATTTTCAAGTGGAATATGATTTTTGCAGCATCTCAAAACACTCTCCCATGTTCCTAGCTTTAAAGAATTCTCAAGAAAGCATCAAGGTTCCTTTTAAATCTTTTAATGCTTAAGCTAATCATAGCAAGTTTCAAATTTTAGTGGATAGAGTCTGGCAATGGGACATTTCTTGCAAGAAGATGGGTAATGTATGGGAAAATCGTAAAGCAGTCAAAGCAGGACTTAATTAAATTAACAATGAAGAGTTCAAGGACACTACACACAAGATTGATAAAGCAATATTTGACTTGGTTTGTGTCCATAGGCAGATATAGATTCAATTTACTAATTAGTTATAAGCACTTAAAGAAGTGGTTTATGTTAGAGGAGTGTATTAATGTGTCATGGTTACATGGAACTTTTGATGCTTAAAAAATAAAAATATGCTAGCTCTAAGGCTTGTTTATGTGGATATGATGTGTTTATATTAGTTTTATAATAAATCAAAGTTCAAATGTGAGAAATTGAATAAGAATGGAAAATATACTAAGTGTTGGCACCTAATACTTAGCCAAGGCTCGCTAGGTCGCACTAAGAGATAGGGATTGAGTCGTTATGTTGTCAATGACACAAGTCTTGATGATTAAAAGTTGTACACTAGCTACGACAGTTGGCTATAAGCCATTGGGAGAGGCTACAAGTCATACCATGACTTGTTTGGAGTGGATTTTCAAAAAGTCCTATAGAGGTATAATTGATGCCAATGGCAATGACTATTTCATATTAGTCATTTCCAAGAACCATTCTAAATATATATCCTCATGCCTTGAAAGAATACAAAAGAGACTTCTATGGAAATGACCAACCTAATGGGTCAGGAGGACTCAGTATGAGTCATTGCCAGAAGTGTAGCCATTCTGAATGAAAATCAAGCAACGGAAGCCCTTAACATGCAATGAGTTAGAGGCAGACCCCACGACTCATTACAAATTAACAAAGTAGGTTCATAGTACAAGGTTAGTCTCGAAAGATTTTGAGCATGTATTGTTGTTCTCTTTGCTTTGATTGCTTTTTAATAAAGGCCTATGTTAGAACTCGTGTTATCTTTACTCATAATGAAAGAAGGGGCAATAGATGAGAAAAGAGAATGAACAATGGAGATTTAGAGCTATTAAATAACCTAATAGCTTGAGTTGAGAAAGCAAGAAAGCTAATTTAGGATTTATGATAAAAGATAGAGTTTAACATTCATAAGACGTGAAAGCATGATTGAGAATAGTCATCTAATATGGGCATAAAGCCCTTTAGAAGAACTTATCTTATCGATTCTACATGCCAAGTACCAAGAGAGATCACTAGTACAAAGAACATATAGAGTTAATGTGTTATGGGGAACACAGTCCTAGTGGCTCTCATTTATTGATTACAAAATTGAAGAAATTAGCAATTGTTACTTGTTTGGAATCATAATTGAAAACCCCTAATTTATGAAAATGCTTTACTAATAGCTTAGATAACAACATCTATCGAGCTTCGAGCCTATTCCCTATGGAATTGACCCTAATCAGTATATGCTCTATATTTGATACAACGACTAATTTATACAATGAGGTATAATTTAGGTGATACCAAATTTTTGCACCATTGTCGGGGATGGTTATGGATTAAATTGATTATATTTGTTTAACTATTAGTCTTAGTTACCTAATTATACTTTTCTGTTATTTCTAGGATGCACAATGGTGCATGCCGAATACTTAGAGTCAAGGCAATCCCCTAATTTTTTTGTTATTTCTAAGGTGCACAACGATGCATGGCCAATACTCAGAGTCAATACTCTCTCTCTCTCTCTCTCTATATATATATATATATATAAGTTACAAAACTATTATATTTTAAGTGTGTATGCTATATTATTTACATAATTTATATATGTATATATATTACATTTTAGGAGAACAAGAAGCATTCATAAAATTAATTTTGGCAAGGAAAAGAGTATTTGAGCCAAAATTAATTCAATCCCAAGTTATTCATTCAAGCCCAATCCTTATCTATCACTTTCGGACTAAAAGGCCCCAAAAAGGCCAAATTTTTGGCCCAAACACAGTCCATTAAAACTCTTTTCATCCAACTCTAAATCCAATTTATCAATTCTTGCCACATCATATCCTACAATAACATGTCTTCATGTCGGCAAGCAACACAAATATTCATCACATCAAGCAAAAACTCATCTTGGCCTTTAAATTACTTTAAACTAGGGTCATGAAATGTTCATCTTGATGCATACATACATATATGCACATACACACACACACATATATATAATTTATTTTTTATTTCCAAATTAATTCTTAACCGTTCAATCAAATAATTGGATGGTCTAAATCATGGTCAACAATACAAATCAATACACACATCTTTTATCTTTACAACACCCTCATGCACCTATTTAAATTAAAATACATAGTAACCAGAAACTTATTTTCTTTTCTTATTCTCCCTTTTTCTCTATCAACAAAGGAGAAAGCTATAGTTATTGCGACTGCCACTAGGCCAGCTAGATTTTCCTATTTCAGCCATTTCAGCTTGCGAATCTCAGCAAAATCAAAGAAACCAGTCCTAAAATGATGCTATGATAAAAAATCGACCTCAAATTTATGATATTAAGGTCTGAAAAGCTATAGATTCGGAAGAGGGGAGTTTCAATTTAGAGAATCCAAAATTCAAATTTCAAATTGCCCATCCAGAATTCTCATTTTTGTGATTTTTTTCTTTCAAATTCATACTTTTAAGTTTTGGATTTGCATCTATATATATGTGATTCTTTATTCCCATGGGATAGAGAGAATGGAGTTGGATGGGATTATCTCTTAAAATTATGATTTTTAAATTTTTTGCATTCGTTACTCTTTTACCCTCTTGTTTTTCTTATAAAAAGAGTTAAATGTCCCTCTCTTTACTCTTCTGTCACCCATTTTTCTTGCTCTCTTTATCACGCTACTCTCTTTTTGCTGAGAAACTTTGGAAAACTCACAATTCCAAAGCTACCGATGCTATCGATTTGTATGCTTTAGTCATTGCTCCAGTGAAAGCCATTAAAGCAACGTCACCCATTGCTTTCACTTTTATTTTGTGATAATTCAATGATGTTATTTATGAGTGATTATTTTTTAATATTTGGTTAGGTTATACTTTCCACATTCATAATATTTTTTTTAGTCGAGAAGATTGACCTCGATAGATTTATATGGTTGTGATTTTATGGATTGTTAACTGTGTTTTCTCTTTTTCTACTTTTGTACTTCATTTTTCTGATTTAAATATGCTTTGAGGTGTTTTCCAGCCATATTTGGTCATTTTTGTTGCTACAGTGATTTTATTTTCAACCTTTCTTTCTCCATTACTATTTAGGAGTTACCTGATTAATAATTTTGACTTTGTTACTTTTATTAAACTAGTAATGAATAAAATACCACATGAAGTGGACAATGAAATAATTTTAGGCCACTTATGTTTAGGAAAAAATGTGTCACAATCTGAGACTACCCCTTAGTCGTAACATGGTGCTTATAACCACACGTGATCCTAAGCTAACTTATTACCTGGCATGATACTTGAACATCTGAATTAAATTAATTACATAAGCTAAATTTGATGAACGGAAGCATAATCATAAGAAAATCTGAATACATGCGATATTAAAAAGGTTTTTAACACAATAAATCTAAAGGAAGGACTTAAATTACATTAGTGGCTTTGGCTAACTGTCTATGAAGCCTCTACTATACCGACTATAGATATCTGGGACATGCCTCCAAATATCACTAATCAATACATATGAATAATAATAATATAGTACATGAACTACAACTTACTGGAGTCCCTGAAATAAGAGAATGCATCACCTGCTGGCTGGAAGCTGTAAATTGTCTGATTATGATGTATGGGCTACAACTGCTACCTACATTATGAGACAATGTAGCACATAGACATATATGTATATCAGTACTATGGAATGTACTAAGTAAGTGGGGGTGACTGCAATAAGTAAAACTGAATAAATATATAATCTTAAAACATGCATGCTAAGTGTAAATAGACTCACCAAGAGAATGGAAAAAACTGAAAGCTGAAGTATCTTAAAACATATGTAACAAATATAATCTGATAAGCTGGTGAATTATACACTTAGTTTTTAAATCTTTACTTTTGTAGAATAAATAAAACCGAAGCTGGGAAGAGGTAAAACATGGATACTATATGTAAATCTCATGTAAAGTTGAACATGCTGTAAAACTAAACTGAGGATCATGTATGTATACTGAACATGAAAAACATAAACGTGTAAAACTAAGTATACAAGACCAACAATAAACATGTAATGACATGGTCTAAACAACTGAACAACAGATATCTAAATAACTAAATAGATGTCTGAATACTTGGTTATGCAAACCAGAACTGACATACTCTGAATACTGTACTGAGACTGTGGGAGCTAACTATAATCAACATATCCCAATCTGAGCTATCGTGGGTCCAACCTGTAACCCCAGTTAGAAGTATGTTGGTACTTTTCCAGGGGTACCAACATATGAATGACGATATGAATCCACAAGACTGATATCCCGAAGGACAAGGGTGTCATACCTAACTGACGGGGGACCCTTCATAATATATGGTGGTTCCTAGATATGGAACCTAGGGACTACTATTAATGTCTCATACCTAACTAACGGGGGAGACGCCATCCCTACATTCACTCGGTACTAAGTGTTACTCCTAAATGAATGACATTGGTGTTATTCATCGTTTAACCTGACATGGTTCTGTACTTGTAAGTACTCAAAATGAACATGATGTTCTAAAGATAATAATAAAACCATGGGTTGACTGACTCGTTATTTAAAAACAAAAACATGTAAAAACTCATAGGTATCGGGCATTCATAACCCGCCAACACTGAATGATTACAAAAATACAACAACAAAATTTAAATAGTAAGAGGAAGTCATAATTTAGAGACCCAAAAGGTAGTAAATTTCAATAACCACTGATGTACATGAATTTGAACATGGTAAGGTGTAAATCATAGGAAAAAACATGCTTATATGTTCTAAATTTGTAAATACATGGATTCAATAAAAAATATACATAAGAACTAGAAATTCGAATCATTACATGACCTAATTTGCATGGAATCATACGAGTACATAGATTGAGTTTAATTTACTAAGTAAAACATGGATTGAATTCATCTTGAACATGTGAAATCCATAATTGAGGGAAAAAACTCATACTTTAATCAAAGAGAGGGTTTTGGGGCTCAATGGGTAAAATGGACCCATTGATGAATACCCCACATACCTTAAATAAACAGATTCTTGAATAAATCCTAAAATTATAGCTAAAATTCATGAGTTCTTGAGAGACGAAGCTTAGATTATTGTTCTTGAGAAAGGGAAGGGTTTTTATGTGAGTTGTTTTGAGAAAGAAGGGCAAATAATGTCCCTTTTGTGTTATAAATCATGTTTGGATGGATGGAGTTGAGGAGAAAGGACTAAATTAAACCTTGGCCTCTTTTTCAAGTGGGAATTTCCCTCATGAAGTGACCCCTAGTCTGGTAGAATAGCCTTTGCGGTGCAGGGCTATTGTGGCCCCTTACTATCTCTCATGAAAATGGTCATAACTTTTTGCTCAATGTCAAATTAAGGTAAAATTGGTATTGTTGGAAATATAACTTAAATATATATCACTAGGTGGGTATTGAGCTGGAAAATTCCACATATATTAGAGGTTATTCAGGTTCAAAGTTGACCCTTGTAGAATTGAATACGAAAATTTAGCTGAATCAAAGGCTCTTAGCTTAACTTTGCTATAAGTGATTCCTACGAACATTTTTCACCTAATAATCACTCTTCACACTAAGATAATGATCATGACACATGTATTCAAAATACAAATCATGGGATTAGAGTTTACACACGTAGGAACAATGATTTGATTTCTAACTCGAAAATGCAGGGTGTTACAATATCTCCCCTTTGGAATAATTCGTCCTCGAATGATGTATAGGAAATAATTGAAGACTTAGAAATATGTAATAATGTACACATAACATATCTGCTAATGAAGGATATAGCTGAGCTGAAAAATTATAACATTCATCATGAAATTGATTTCTGAGCTGACTTGACTCTATTAACTATAAGGAGCTGATTCCTGCTAAGATTTTAGAACTTAATTGAAATATTTATGATATGAGCTTACATGTAGAACTGCTAAGTGATAACTGATGCAATAAAAACACAAAAATTACTAAGGATGGAATAAAGTATGTAACCTCTCATTAGGAATTATCCCTCAACAAAACACGTTTAGGAATCAAAAGAAAAAGGTTTTCATGGCATTACCAAGCACATTATGTAAGCACGAATCATGAGATAATGAGACTAAGGTCGTAAAAAGGGCATTACAATGTCTGAGATGGAATACTTCAAAAATTAAGATCATGCACTGAACACTTATGTACCGAGTCATGACTAAATAGTTGAATTTGAAACATGATGCTTGGACTGAACTGAATTCGCAAATCTTCATGGAAGTAAATAATTTACCTCATTGAATATCCATACTCATGAAACTTCAGATAGTAAGACCAGATGGAAAAATAGAAAACCATAGGAGCTTATCTGTCTAATTGCTAAACTGAATTTCTGGCTATACAAACTGAATTATACTAAAAGTTTATACTCAACTGGAGTATTTCTTCGCTCTTTACAAGAAGTCCTAATAACATTAGGGAGCAAAGAATTTTGGGTATGATTTAAATAAGGAATCGCAGCATGGTTACGGTTGCATAACATGGAATAGAGAAATATAAAACATAAGCTAGGATAGAATTACTACTCCTTAGGCAAGGCAACTTCTAAATTTCAAGATTAGCCCCCACTTCTCAATTACTCCCTCAATTATACTTTACCCCCTTAAATACCATACTCATTTGGTTCAACTTATAATTCTCACATGGGAACATATAACTATTCCAGCCAAAGTCTGATTTGAAGTACCTGCTTTCACCAGGTTTAAGCCTAATACAAAATTAAAAGGTATCACATAACACCATATTACTATTATAAAGAAAAAATTCAATACCCATGCATTTTCACAACTTCTTATCTCAAGAATAATTCTTCTTACCACTTAAACAACTAAATTCAACCTCTTACTAGGAATTCACTAGTGCACAATACGCCCATCCACTTATATACCAACATGACATTCAAGCCTATCATTATAATATGAACTTCTAGGAAAACAACCATAAAAGCATCTTTCTCATACTCTCTTAACCTCTATCAATACCAACTTTCTTTCACTATTCTTAAGAAGACACACATAGGATTCTCAACTAACCTAACATCTACCAAAAGCTTTGCCTTAATCTTTCTTCACACTTATAGACTTAGATAAAAAAAGCATACAACAATCTTTCCCCAACATGAAACATTTACTCTCTCCTATCTAAAAAATTGCTCGTCATTTTTATTATTTCATAAGTATAGGTCACTAAAAAGTTAGACCATGAGGACCTAAAGCATGAAAGAATACTATAAGGAACATTTGACACTTAACTAAGGCCTGAGGAATAGATTATAAAAAGAATTGAATAAATAAGAAAATAAAAACTGGGTACATATATGACATAATCTAAATTTCAGTGATCATTAAAAGTGTAGCATGAGTACCTGGAACTGAACATACTGCAAAGCATGAGTACATAAGTCATGAGTTGCATGACCTGAGTTTTGAGTTTCATATATTCATGGAATAAGAGTCGTGCTTCTGAGTGAAATGGAACTTCTCATACCAAGAACTGGAGTGTACATGACTCTATATAAAGTATGTGAAGATGAGTTGTGATCATAGAGCTGACATGTAAGGCATGCGTAGATGTCATGATGACTGAAGTACAAATCTTTGCACTGTGATAAGAATGGGTCGGATATTTTCCTCCCTTACTAATGTTCTACAACACACTGGCATCACTACTAAAATTTAAGAGCCTAACTTGGTTCCTTGTTCTATCATCTCCGCCTTAGCTTAAAGCTATCATTCTAAGTCTGTGGACCCCTTAAATAAACTCTAAACTGAACTGCAACCAATATACTCTAGAGCCTGAGATATAACAATTACACATAAATAAGAAACTCACCTTGAATGACTATACCTAAAAGTGTAAAACTCGCTGCTAGTACTTCCTTCTGAGATACAACTCTTAACTTTCTATAGACTAATAGTCATCATATAATAACTTAAACACTGACCAACTTAGAACTTAGAATCTTCATGAGTATCACCATACCATGAGTTCACACCATCTAGATTTTCAAATCTTCTTACTATTAGATCTATTATCCAAGGTTCAAACATAGATTCTAACACTTAACATGGGTACTCCTAAACATTTAACAAACTACACTAACGTCATCCATGAACACTCCCTTAATATATACTATCCTTAACTTTCTTTAGCTTCAGTAACCATCACATACTTACACTCTTCTTGACAATATACTTGCCTCACTAAACACATAATCTGCCTTTTTTCTTTCATTGCCTACTGATATCATGTCTTTAAACTTATATTTTTCCTAAACCATGAAAATTACCATTACACTAATATACCCAACATCAATAATCTATATCCCATAACTCAGCTAGTAAGAACATTACATACCTCGTTACTGGCCTTATTCGTACTTAGCAACTCAAAGATACTATCTAAGCGCACACATAAAACTTAGAAATAATACAATCCCATATAACCTTAGGCACACCTCTAGATCATACCCACATCATCATACTTAATTTAGAATCAACAAACTTAAATTGTTGCATGCACTCAATCCTGTTAATTCACCTTTCTTACAACTAGCCCCACGTATAAATAATCTGTTAAATCTTGATAAAACTATTCCCAATTTACTGCTATTAAAACTTCTCTATTCATACTTCCAACTCTAGATCATATGATGTCATAGGATTCTGAGGAGGGATCTACGGGAACATCTGACTTTGTCTTAGTGCAAGATTTTCATGCATAAGAATAAACACTTTCGACGTTTAGGACATAAGGGAACTGATGGGATACTTTCGAGCCCACATGCAGTGGGGACTTTTTGAGAAAAGTCTATCAATAGTAATTTAAGTTTCAGTGTTTTTATTACCTTGAAAATAAGCAGAGTTGGCATGAATGAAGCATGATGAGAATATATATAAGTTTCTTAGAGAACAGTTCTACTGCATGATCTAAGGTATGAAAGAAGGGATATATTTCTTAAATACCTTGTAGCCTCTCGAAGAATAGTACAGATATTTCTATACTATTATGAAAGACTCTACTAGACACAGCTTCATAGACACCCTAGGAAACTTGAACCTTGTTCTCTAATACCAAGTTTGTCATGACCTGAGACTACTCTTCTAGTCATAACACGATGCTTCAAACCACTAGTGATCCCAAGCTAACACATGAACTGGCATGATACTTAAGAATATAAATTAAATTAATTACATAAGCTAAATTTTCTAAACGAATCATGAGAAAATCTGAATACATGTGATATTAAAAAGGTTTACAATACAATAAATCTGAAGGAAGAACTTGAATTACATGAGCAACTCTGACTAACTATCTATGAAACCTCCACTATACTAACTATAGATAGTTAGGACATGCCTTCAAATACCACTAATCAATATACATGAATAATAAAAATATAATACATGAACTACAACTTACTGGAGTCTCCAAAATAAGAGAACTCATCGCCTGCTGGCTAAATTATCTGATTATGATGTGTGGGCTACAACTGGTACCGACATTATGAGACAATGTAGCACATAAACATATATATAGATCAATACTTTGGAATGTATTGAGTAAGTAGGGGTTGATACAATAAGTGAAACTGAATAAATACATAATCATAAAACATGCATTCTAAGTGAAAATAGACTCGCCAAGAGACTGGAACAAACTAAAAGCAGAAGCCTCTTAAAACATGAGTAACAAACATAATCTGATAAGTTGATAAATTACTATACTTAGTTTCTTAAATCTTTACTTTTCTAGAATAAGTAGAACTGAAGTTGGGAGGCGGTAAAACATGAATACTGTATGTAAATCTTATGTAAAACTAAACATGCTGTAAAACTAAATCGAGGATCATGTATGGATACTGAACATGTAAAAATAAGAATGCAAGACCAAGCATAAACATGTACTAATATTATCTAAATAACTTAATAACAGATATCTGAATAACTAAATAACTGATGTCTGAATACTTCGTCATGCAAACTTAAACTGCATACTCTAAATATTGTACTGATACTGTGGGAGCTAACTACAACCTATATGCCCCAATCTGAGCTATCGGGGTCAAACCTGTAACCTTCGTTGGAAGGGAGCTGGTACCTTGCTAGGAGTACCAACAAATGAATGATGATGTGGATCCACAAGGCTGATATCCTAAAGGATGAGGGTGTCATGCCTAACTTATAGGGGACCCATAATAATCTACAGTGGAGCCATAGGTCTAGAACCTAAGGACTGCTACTAATATCTTATGCCTAACGATGGGGGAGACACCATCCTTACATTCACTCGATGCTAAGTGTTACTCGCAACTGAATGACATTGGTGTTATTCGTCATTTAACATGACATGGTACTGTACTCATAAGTGCTCAACATGAATATGATGTTCTAAATATGACAATAAAACCATGGTTTGATTGACTCATTACTTGAAAACAAAAATATGTAAAAACACATAGGTATCAGGTGTTCATAACCGGACAACACTGAATTATTACAAAAATATGACAACAATACATAAATGGTAATGGGAAGTCATAATCCAGATATCTAAAATGTAGTAAATTTCAATAATCACTGATGCACATAAATTTGAACATGGGAAGGTGTAAATCATGGAAAAACAACATGCTTACATATTTTTAATTCGTAAATACATGGATTCAATTAAAATATACATGGACTTGAAATTTGAATCATTACATGATCTAATTTACATGGAATAAAATAAGGACATGGATTGAGTTCAATTTAATAAGGAAAACATGGATTAAATTCATCTTGAACATGTGAAATTACATAATGGAGGAAAAAACTCATACTTTAATCCAAGAGAGTTTTTCTTGGGTCAATGGGTAAAAGGGACCCATTGATGAATACTCCACATACCTTCATTGAATGGATTCTTGAAGAAATCTTGAAATCAGAGATTAAATTTGTGAGTTTTTGAAAGAATAAGATTGAATTATTGTTCTTGGGAAAGGGGAGGGTTTTTACGTAAGTTTTTTTAGGAAGATGGGCGAATAACGCCCCTTTTCTGTTATAAATCGTGTTTGGATGGCTGAGGTTCAGGGGAAAGGACTAAATTACCCCATAGCCTCTTTTTCCTGTGGGATTTTCCCTCATAGAGCAACCCCTATTCTAGTGGTATATCTCTAACGACGTGACCCCTAATATAGTAGAATAGCCCCCGTAGTGCGGATCTATTGCAACCCCTTACAATATCTCACAGAAATGGTCATAAAATTTTGCTTGGGTATCAGATTAATGCAAAATTGGTATTTTTGGAAATCCAACTCTATTATCTATCATTAGGTAGGTATTGAGCTAAAAAATTTCACATATATCAAAAGTTATTCATGTTCAGAGTTGACAATTGTAGAATCGAATAATCAAAGGCTCTTAGCTCAACTTTTCTCTAAGTGATTCTTATGAACATTTTTCACCTAATAATCACTCTTCAAACTAGGATAATGATCTTTAAACATGTATTCAAAATACAAATCATGGGATTAAAGTTTGCACATATAGGAATGATGGTTTAATTTTTATCTTGAAAATACGGGTGTTACAAAACGTCCCTCTATTGGAGCTCTTTTATAATAGGTGATGACGAGAAACCAAATTTAAAAGTATGTGAAATTGATGATCTATTATGTTTGTGGTTGTGTACTAGGATGGTTGACTAGCAACCAATATTCTCTACCACAACACTACTCAATCACTTACCTAAATTTTGTTTCAATGTACTCGAGCCTCCTTAATCACACCTTTATGTATTTTGTTATTTTTTTTATGTATGCAAATCAAATGTTGTTTTAAATTACTTAACTACACCATGTTATGGGATATTGTATGAACTAACTAACTTTTTCTTATCTTCCCAAGTATAATTAACAATTGGAGATTGGGGAGTGTTAAAATAAGTAACCATATCCATTAAATAGAGAGTTGAATAAATGAATAAATTATGTTTATGCTTGGAACTTTGTTTAATCATTTAAAGTTTATACATATTCTATTTATTTTACCGCAAACTAACACTTTTATCTTTGTTTTAGTATTTGAGATTCAAATAAAATTAGGTCAACTAAAATAATCACTTGTTATATTCATTGCAAGTTTTACAATATAAAAAAATATAATGATAATAATAAAGTTTGATGGATAAGTATATGCTATGTTTCTACTAATAAAAGTAAGCATAATATTCAAGTTTACTCAGACTTTATCTTGACAAAGTATACAATTCAAGTCATTTTCTTCAAAAGCAAGACAGCAAGGTATATTATATATATATATATATATATATATATATATATATATATATATATATATATATATATATAGATATTGCTATTTTCTGTTAAACTCAGTAATTAATATTCTAACTCATTTAATACAAACATATTTGTACGTGCCATTGAATATATTTTACAAATCTTTTGATACTTTTCATATTCTTTATATATATACATATATACATATATATACACACACATACATGCATACTTTATACACATATTATATATTTCATATATACATATTCATTTTATACATTGATATTCCTTTGTCTTTGTATACATTTTATGTTTTTTGTCTAAAAGGTGATCTTACCCCCTCTTATTAACTATTTTCTTAACAAAAGAATAAACTAGATAATCTTGTCTTATATTTTAGACTAGGTTTAAGGACTATATTTATATAGGCCTTGAGGGATGCTTAATACCTTTCCCTCAAGTAACCAAAATCCTTACTTAGAATCTCACTGGTTTTTGCATACTGAAAATGGAGTTTTCACATTACAAAAATGGCTTTTGGAGTTTTTTCTTAAAATTTAGGTGACAACTCAAACAAATAATTTTTCCAAATCAGAGAGAGTCACAAGGACCCCCATATGTTTTGAACTATTTTGACTAGTTCAAAATGGTGTAAACCACTTGAAATCGAAAGGGTTATGAGATCTAGGAGAAAATTGGTTACTAAAGGAGTTTAAAGTGAAGGATTTCTAAATCATGGAGTTTAGGAGACTATAGAAAAAGCTACCGGTCATATGTTCATGGAATAAAATCAAAGATAAGAAGTTGGTCGGCAGGCAACACTTAATGAGTAGGCTAGACAAGAAGAAGAAGATCTTCTGGTTGCTTTTGGGGAACAAGTAAGGCAAACAAGGAATATGGGTCTTTAGCATCACCATCATTATGTTCCCTGGTTTGATAATGTAGATGATGACAAATTTGGAGGAAGTAGGTGGAACAAGTGCTATTGTTCCACCACTACTACAACTGAAAACTACGTTTGACATCACCAGTGCTATGATCCAATTATTAAACCTAAAAAGAGTACTCAAAGGAGTTACTACTACTGATGCAAACTTTTATCCAATAAAATTTGTAAGGAATTTAATTCCCACAACCTGATTAGGGTGAGTTATGACGCTTATCAAATTATGATTATTTCCTTTCTCTTTGACTTGAGAAAGTACTCTATAGTTGTTTGAGTTGCTAAGAGGATCAATAACTACTTGGTAGGAGTTGAATACATAATTTTTGAAGAGATTCTTCCCACCTTCAAGAATATTGCAGGTAAAAATGAGATTAACAACCTCAGGTGACTATATTCAAAAGTGTTATATGAGACTTGTTTGAGGTTTAATAAGAAGCTTCAATAAGTTTCAAATCATAGGATCCCGAGTTACAATTTATGAGTAATATTCTACAAAGATTGGAATACTAATAATAAGGATAAATAAGACACAGTAATGGGAGGTGCATTATGAGTCTACCTTGGGAGCAGACTTCTCTAATACTAGATAGGATTACTAAAACCAATCAAGGTTGGCATACTTAATGTGTCTTTAATATAAAGGCACTTATGTGAAATTTTAGGAGCATCAACAGAACAACGCTTGATAGATGAGACACTCGCTCAAGAGATTGCACAACTGAGGATCGAATATAGAATATTTTCAAAATAGTTCACAATAGTGGGGTAAAAAAGGTAAATGCAATTGTTTCACAAGGTAAAAAGCCTAGACATAATAAATCTAATTTTGAGTAAGAGGATAAATATTTACATGATCAGGTGTTGGGTTCCTGAGCCAAAGACCAAGGTCTAATCAAGACAATTGGCGCTCTGGTTAAAGATATCAAAGATGGAAATATTATAAAGAGAATAACTACAATCGATCTATATATTGAAATAGGAGTTAGGAGAAAAGGGAGAGATGGTGATTGGAAGAGAAAGGATAATTATAAAAATGACAAATTAGCCTCTACATTCCACCTAGAAGTTGTGATGTTGATTCAGGAAACATTAGGATGGAAGATATGCTTGCTAAAGTATTGAAAGTGGTATAAAAGGTAGATGATTTTCTTAAGGTGATTTAACCAGATATTTTGGGTAGCATTCAAAACATCGAGTCATATTATACCACCATTAAGCAACTCTCATCCAAATTTCATCCACAATAAATCATCAAAATGGTACACTTTTATGCAACACTGTTTAAAATCCTACAGTCGACAGTCATTGCTTATCTATAACTACTAGGAGTAGTAAGATGACTATCAATCCACCTATTGCAATTAATTTTGAGAATGATGTTGATCCAGGATGTTTAATAATGAGAAAGTAGAAAAAGTATAAGATCAAGTTGTTAAAGAGAAGACATTTGAAAGTAAGATGAGGTCCTACAAATATTGACTCTCATTCTATGACCTCCTTCTTTTTTTCCTCAATGATTGAAAAAAAAGGGTTGAAGAAGGGAAATATCATAAGTTTATCTCGATGTTGAAGCATTTATCATTGAACATATCTTTAGTTGAGTAACTTAAGAAAATATTAGGTTATGAAAAGTGTATGAAGGATCTAGTGACTAAAAAAGGATTGTGAGTTTTGAGCATGTTGATAATTTGCACCTAGTCTAATATCATCCCATTATATTGTGGAGAAAAATAAAGGCCTTGAAGGATTCACGATTCTATGTCATTTGGTCTTTCAACTTTGCAAAAGCATTGTGTTACTTGGATACTAGCAATGTTTATACAGTTAGGGTTAGGGCTACTCATACCAACTCCGATGAGACTTATTATGGTGGATCACATCATAAAAGAGCCTGTGGAATGTTATATGATGTTTGGATGAGGGATGAGTCCTTTATCCTTTTGACTAATTTTTTTATCCTTGATTGTGAAGATGATTTTAAGGTTTCCATCAACGTAGGGAGACTAGTCCCTGTGATCAGAAGAACATTGGTTGATATAGAAATTAGGTAGGTGAAGTTTCAGCTGAATTATGAAGAGTTGATGTTCAATATGTTCCAATCTATAAATCAACCAAAAGATGTGTATAATCTTAGTCATTGATACAATTGGTGAGGAGTTCATGGTAGCTCCTACTTAGGAGAGACTTGGTTTTTAAGTACTTGAGGTATTAATTATGAATTTTGAGGGCGATGACATTGCTGAGTAAGAAGAGATAGAGATCTCTCTTGCTGGTTTGGGTTTCTACACTTATGCATTGAAAAAGTTAGATTTAGATTTAAAGAATAGGGCAAATCCACCAGCCAAGCCTCCTATCGAGGAGCCCCCTCTTTTAGATCTCAAAGCTTTCCCATCCAACCTTCACTGTGCTTTTTTGGGTGTAAATAAGACTTTTTGGCTATTATAGCAATATAGTTGGTTGAATGGCAAGTTGAGGCTTTAGCATAGGTTTTATAGAGGTTCAAGATGGCCATTGGATGGACTATTTTTGACATTATTAGTACATTGCATGGAATTTGGACTAACAAATCCAACTCGAGCCAGATTATATTCCTATTATTAAGTATCAACATAGGCCTAATCTACTTTTTCAAGAGGTAGTTAAAAAGAAAATATAAAGAGGTTGAATCCAGGCGTAGCTTATCCTATTGCCAATAGAAAGTGGGTGAACTGGGTTCAGTATGTGCCAAAGAAGGGTGGAATTACTGTGGTTCCAAATGTAAAAAATAAGACTATTATGATGAGATTTATCATGATTTATGAGTGTGCATGGATTATAGGAAGCTGAATACATGGAACAAAAAAGAACCCTTTCTGATGTCTTTTATGAATTAGATGTTAGACTGACTTGTTCGTAGAGGATGGTATCATTTTCCTGATTGTTATTTAGGATATAATTAAATTTTAATTACTCTTGAAGACCAAAAGAGGAGCAATTCACTTGTGCATATGAGACATTTGCAATAAAGAGGATGCCTTTCAGATTATGTAATACACCAATGAACTTTCAGTATTGTATGATGTCCATCTTCTCAGACATGGTGGAGGACACTATTGAGGTACCAGACATGGTGGAGGACACCATTAATATAGTATTTTAAAAAGATGCAAGGACTGCAGTTTGGTACTTAATTGAGAAAAGTGTCACTTTATGGTAAAAAAGGGGATAGTGCTTGATCACAAGATTTCACAAAAAGGGATTCAGGTCAATAATACAAAAATTGAGGTGATTGAAAAATTACCTCCACCTATTTCTATGAAGGGTATTCAAAGATTTTTAGGGAATGTTTGGTTTTATTGTAGGTACTTTAAGGATTTAAGATTTCACATCCTTTGTGTAAGATGCTAGGGAAGGTGGTAAAGTTTCTTTTTGATGATGTGTGTCTAAAGGTGTTTGAGTGTATGAAAGGGAAATTAACTTCAACCTTTATTATTATTTTACTTGATTAGTCCATGCCTTTTAAGGTTATGTGTGATGTCAGTGAAGTGGAGCTAGGAGCAGTCCTATGTCAAAGGTGTGAGAAGATTCTGACATGACTCGAACTAGGACCTTGTCATAATGGGTATCTCAAGCCCAACAATGACCGGCGATCGCCCCTGCGTAATCCAACCAACCATTTATATACCCGGAGTCAGATGAATTTTTGACATACACCAAGATAAGGTGATTAACAACACAGGACTTTGGGAAAGGACCAATACCATGACCAACCCAAATAAGTTTAACCATTCAACACCCAACCAACAACCATTACAAGGTCAAAATAATAACCAAAGCCATATTCATGTCATACCACAATGTACCCAAGTCCACAATTTGTCCACACAAAGCCTCTAAAAGAAATCCAAAAATATCCAGTCGAGACATGTCTCCGACCATAGCCAAAACCAATGTCTATGTCTAAACTAATGAAAACATAGGATAACTCAAACAAGAAATGGAGCCTTCCGGAGTATTGAATCTCACCAATTCAAGTCACCACAAGTTGATCCCAAGTCCAATCACTAAGCAGGAGGTATAGTATGACCAACACCTGTATCGCATGGGGACATAACATCTAAGACGGTTTGTGGTTGGAAGGCTAGCATGTAACTCAGGGGTAAGGATAAAGTAATGCCAACAGTTCAAATCCATTCAACCAATTCATATAACCAATGTAACATAGACATATACATATATATATACACCATGACATGGTAGGGAACAAGATTAGCATGAACTTTGAAATCATTAACCTTGGTTGTGTAGCATGACTTTCATGTAACAAGGCACCCACGGGATATATAGGCCCAACTCTCCCCTAGCTAGAAGGGCCTCAAGTGTGTAGCCGCATGAACTAGAGAATATCCATAACCGTAAATACCTATATGAGGGACTCGAACCTCCTAACATAATCAAGGTGAATGAAGCACCAATATATATATTATGGGGGACTCAAACTTCCCATTCACATATTCATTTAGGTGACTCAAACCACCCAATCATAAGACACACGCACTGGCTAGTATGGTTTCCAGTATTAGTACTTCGGACTCTACTTTGATGGTCCTACTTCATATCTCACTTTAAAGCCCAAATTAAAGCCATCATTTTACACACACAACCATTCAGCCAATTTCTTACCAAAGGCACTTCATTGGTATCGTCATACCAATACCACTTGCAAGTGTACAACATAACATTACTATTATCAATCAACTAATCATTCATTTGAATTTGGGACTCGAATCCTTTGTATAACAAAGACACTTGTTCAATTCAAGTTTTAGGGACTCGAACCCATTGTGTACTAGAGACATAAATCAATTTAAGGTTTAGGGACTCAAACCCTTTTTAGATAATTAAACCATCAAGGTTACTATTTAAATCATTACATGGCCAACAAGGCCTTTACAAAACCATTTATCAACCATTTATAAGCATTAGGCCAATGCCTTAGTTTGAAACACCATTAACATGTGGCTAGTTCATTCTATTAGACATTTTCACAAACACTTTGAGGGCATACCATTACCCAGACCAAAACCAAAGTAAAAACTATCAAGTTTAAGGTTACCCAAGAACCATTTGTTGTACAACAATTACCAAGCTCCCACATGTGCAAACCGTCACCAAAACATGTATAAACATAAGTTAAACCAAGAGTAAACAATACTCAACCATATGCAACAAAACCTCAATTTTGGTTTTTAAACCTCCATTAAAGAATCATAATCACACTTTAAAACATATGATATTTATGAACTAAAAATGAGGGAAGAGTCGCATGCCTTATTAAAGAAGATTCATGAAATAAACTTGACTCTTGAGCCTCTAAATGAACACCTTTGAAGAACCCTAGCCCCAATTTTGTTTAGAGAGTTTAGAGAGTATTTTGTGTGTTTTGATCTTTCAAAGTATGTTATGAGAGGACACAACATGTTTCAAAACATAGGGACGTAAGGGTTTTGGGGTGGGAAATGTCCAGGATACCCTCAGATTAAAAGTTGAAAACTTGGCCGTATGAGGGTATGACCCATTCCTCTTAAACCGTACCTTAGGGTATGAGTGGTACCCTTATCCGTACCCTAGGCCTCACCTTGAACCTACATACTGACCAACATATGACCATACAAGTCCAACTTGTATCTTAATATATGAGAAGTACCCTTAGAATTGTACCTTGGTGAGAATCATCTAGACCAAATATAGGGCATCATACGACTTAGAAACATACACCTCGTATCCTATCATATGAATAGTATGATACCTAATCATACCAGGACATAAACCAACAAAAAAACACTTACTAACATATGAGAAAAGGACCCCAAACCGTACCTTAGCATATGACTTGTACCTTAAAGTCATATGTTTTCTAGAAACTCCAACTTAGGAAATCTGTTAAGGTTCCAAAGCCAAGGTGTTTTAATTCTCCCCCACTTGGATCATTTATCCTTGAATGACGAGTAAAGGCAAGAACAAAAATGAGTTAACACTTTATTACACATCAAACTAACCTTTAACCAAGTTAGAAAACAAAGACATAAAATAAGAATATTAAAGATAACACATGGCATACCTCAAGCAAGAATTTTCTGAAATGGGGAACAAACGCAGATACTTGGACTTTAGGTCCTCTTCTGCTTCCCAAGTAGCTTGCTCAACATTATGGCTCTTTCAAAGAATCTTTACCGAATTTGTATCCTTGGTCCGCAACCGACGGACTTGACGATCCAAGATCTCAATCAAAACTACTTCATAAGATAAGGAATCTCAGATACCCAATTCTTTCAAAGGAATAATTGATGAAGGATCACACATACACTTTCTCAACATAAAGATATGGAAAATCTTATGAATGAAGCTCAAACTAGGGGGAAACTCCAATTCATAAGCAACATTGCCGACCCTCTTCGAAATTAAGTATGTACCGACACATCGAGGACTTAACTTTCCATTATTACTAGACTGCATTACTCCCTACATGGGAGATACCTTTAAGAACACCCAATCACCAACATTAAACTCTGACTCCCTATGCCTCACATCAACATAGGACTTTTGGCGACTTTGAGCGGCTTTCAATCTATCACGAATCACCTTTACCTTTTTTAAGGATTGGTGAACCAAATCAGGTCTAAACAACTTACCCTTATCAACTTTATACCACCCAATAGGAGAATGAAATCTCCTACCATATAACGTCTCAAAAGGAGCCATTCTAATGATAGAGTGATAAAAATTACTATAAGAAAATTCAATCAAAGAAAAATGGTCGTACCAACTACCACCATAGTCAATCACACAAGAATGAAGAATATCTTCCAATATCTGAATGGTCCTCTTCGCTTGTCCATCCGATTGCGGGTGAAAAGCGGTACTAAGGCACACCTTAGTTCCCAAACCTTTCTAAAACAACTTCCAAAAATGAGATAAGAACGGAGTACCACAATCCGATATGATAGAAACAAGAGCACCATGCAATTTCACAATCTTCGTAAGATTCAAATTAGCATAATCCTCCACCGAATAACTAGTCCTCATCGGCAAAAAGTGAGCAGACTTTGTTATCCTATCCATAATGATCCAAATTGAAACACATTAATTTTGAGACCGAGGAATGGAGATAATGATATCCATATTAATTACCTCCCACTTCCATTTGAGCAACTCAATTTCTTAATACAAACCCCCGGGTCTCATGTTCTTAACTTTCACTTGTTGACACACCATGCACTTAGCCATATAGTTAGCCATGTCTTGCTCAATATTATTCCACGAATAGAACTCCTTAAGATGATGATACATCTTCATAGAACCAGTATAAATAGCATAACGAGATCCGTTAGCTTTGGTCAAAATTCCTTCCCTCAATCCATCGATGTTGGGAATATATAACCTGTCTTGGTATCTCAAGATACCATCACTACCAATCGCAAAGTCAACAACTTTTTGCTGACCCACATTCACCTTAATCATCATTAAATTAGGATCTAATATTTGCTTTTTTTTTATCTCAATAACAAGAGATGACAGTTATACCTGATGTACGAACACACCTTCATCCTTAGAGTCTGTGAGATAAACTCCAAGACTATCTAAATGGAAATGTCCTTCACCAACTCATACATATCCTCATCAAAAATAGCTAGACTCTCTATCAATAACTAGCTAAGATCATTAACAACTATGTTAGCTTTATCTGGATTGTAATAGAGACTCATATCGTAGTCCTTTAGCAGCTCAAGCAATCTCATTTGCCTAAGGTTCAAGTCTTTCTAAGTAAACACATATTGTAGGTTCTTATGGTCAGAAAAGATATCAACATAAACCCTATAGAGATAGTTACGCCAAATCTTCAATGCATATACCATGGCCAACAACTCCAAATCATGTGTAAGGTAGTTCTTCTCATGAACTTTCAATTGCCTAGAGGCATAGGACACCACCCTACCATGTTGCATCAACAAACAACCTAGCCCAATATGAGAAGTATGATAATACACTACAAAGCCATCATTACCCGCAGGCAAGGTCTAAACTAGAGCTGAAGTCAACTTATCCTCAACTCCTCAAAAAAAATCTCATAGGCATCCAACTACAAGAACTTGACCTTCTTTTGTGTCAACTTAGTCAATGGGGAGGAAATCGTCAAAAAAATTTCCATAAATCTCCTATAGTAATCGGCTAAACCAAAGCAGCTCCAAATATCGGTTGGAGTCGTATGTCTAGGCCACTTCTTAACCATTACAATGTTTTGTGGATCCACCATGATCCCTTCACTAGAGATAACATGACCAAGGAAAGCCACAACCTTCAACCAAAACTTACACTTTGAGAATATCGCATAGAAACGCTGATCCTTAAAGGCCTGCAACACAGCACAGAGGTGATTGACATGATCCGCCTCACTCTTAGAGTAGACCAAGATGTCATCAATGAAGACAATGACAAACAAATCTAAAAACTGATGAAAGACCCTATTTATTAAATCCATGAATGTTGTTGGGGCATTGGTCAACCCATAATACATAACCACGAACTCATAGTGACCATACCGGGTCATAAAGCCAGTCTCAAGGATATCCACTTTCCTAATCTTAAGCTGATAATAAACCAAACTAAGATCAATCTTAGAGAAATACTTCGCACCTTAAAGATGATCAAACAAATCATTAATCCTAGAAATAGGATATTTATTCTTTACAGTCACTTTATTCTGCTGAGCTAAACAATGCACATTCGAGGAGAACCATTCTTCTTATGCACGAACAACACCGGAGAACCCCAAGGAGACACACTAGGATGAATGAAACCTTTATCTAAGAGATCCTTCAATTGCTCTTTAAGCTCATTCAATTCGTCTGGAGCCATTCTATATAGAGAGATAAAAATAAGATGAGTGTCCAGAACAAGATCAATCCCAAACTCAATTTACCTATTTGGAGGAATACTAGGAAGATCATCAGGGAACACCTCGAGAAACTCATTAACCATAGGGATGAATTCTAAAGAAGGACCTTTCCGAGTTAGAATCTTTAACCCAGACTAAATGATACAAGCACCTTTGGAAATCAACTTATGGACTCTAAAATATGAGATGAACCTTCCATTAGGCATTAAAGAACCCTTTTCCCATACACTCATTAGGGAAACTAAATGTGAACTTATGGGTCTAACAGTCTAAGAATGTATAACACGAATGCAACCAAATCATCCATAATATGACATCAAAGTCAACCATATCCAACTTTATAAAATCTACAAGAGTTTCTCTACCACAAATAGATACCAAACACCCCCTATAAACTGTTTTAGCAATCACAGAGTCACCAACCGAGGAAGATACAGAAAAAAGAACAGAAATAAACTTAGGAACAAAAACAAAATAAACAACCATAAACAGGGTCAGATAAGAAAGAGTGGACCCTAGATCAAGTAAAAAATACACATCATGGGAGAATAGATTCAACATACCGGTAATGACATCAGGGGATGACTCAAAATCCTGGCAAAATGCAAGAGTATATAACTGATTCCATCCAGTGCCGATACCATAAGCAAAAATAGATGCAGAAGCAGCACCCTTTGGTTCAAGAGAGAATGAAGATCTAGCACAAACCTTGTTAGCCATAGAAACTATTCAAACATGACAGTCACGCTGCACGTGATCAATCTGACCACAATAAAAATACTTGTTCTTTTCTTTCTTATAGAACTCATGGTGCGACCACCTACAAAATTTATAAGAAGGGTGAGATAGAGCCGACTGAGCTTTATTAGCCTGAGATTGGGCACCCTATGCTTAGGACCCATCATCATATTGAGATCGATGATTACTCGATAGATTTAGGAGAGGAGCACTAGCTGTGGAGAAAGAACCAGAACTCTCTTACTTTTCTTTAGCTACTTACCACCATCTCTACCACTTTACTTAGAAGGTTTTAATTTCTTATCCTGCTTCTTACTAAACTCTACCTACTTCTTTTTCTCTTTCTCCACTTTTTGTATGTATACCACCAACCTAGAAATATCTATGTCCATGATCAATAATGCAGCCTTACTCTCAAATACCAACTCATGATACAATCCCAAAGTGAACTTCCACATTCTAGCCTTATGCTAGAAACCATCTCTGGAGCATACCAAGATAATTGGTGAAACTTCAAGGCATACTCTTTGACTGACATCTTTTCTTGCTTTAGAATTAACAAACTCCTTTGCCTTTGCTTCTCTAAACTCTTAACGCAAGAAGCGGTCCAAAAACGCATTAGAGAAATCCTCCCATAAAGATGACTCATCACCATCATCCTTTACCTTATTCTATTCTTCGTACCATTAGTACATAATGTTCTTCAGTTGATAATCTACAAACTCCATGACCTCTAAACTCATGGCATGCATAATTTAGAAGATCTTTTCTATTTCATCAAGAAAACCCTGAGGATCTTCCTCCACCTTAACCCCAATAAAGGTCGAAGCACTCAACCTTATGAACTGGATAACCCTTGTGGCCTTAGAAGATGTAGTATTAGATGACCACGTTTATCTTGACAGGATACTAACCAAGCAATCATATGAATCGACTGATCCAACTTAACATTCATCACGTCAGCTTGAGGAACTGAAGAAGGACTAGAGGGACTCAGTGAAACTCTAGGACAATCAGGAACCGGACCCCTAGACTGGGTCTGGACTCCAGAAGTAAAGTGTGTCTCATCAACATCAGCCCCATTTGGGATATAGGAGTTTCCATGAGCATCAAATCATTAAGGAGGCATGATCTAAAAAGTGAGCAAACAAAAATATAAAGAATCCAAGACCTTAGACTGCATAGCTCGAAATAAGACAACAAGAAAGTGAGAAATTTCTAAATGTATTGTAGCCTCTCTCTTATAAGTGTAGCACTCTACACACCGATAAAAGATACTCTACTTGACACGGCTTTGTGGATACCCAACTGACCATAAACCTAGGCTCTGATACCAATTTGACACAACCCAAACTAGGGCAATTATCGTAATAGGCATCTCAATACCAAAAAGTATCATAGATTGGCCCACTACCAATCCAACTAACCATTCATATGAAACACCCAAGAATATGACCTTGCAAAATTTTTAGTTAAATAGAATGATCATAATATTTGTGTTGTGGTGTATCCTTGTTGTGTGTTATTTCCAACTTTTGTAAGGACTTATTAGGTGCATATTATGGTATAAATTGTATGTATAATTACGTATAAATGTGGAAGATATTTGAAGCACCAATACCTTGGAACCATTGAAAAATATCAACCTTTGATGTCTCTGGAGTGGATATAGTTGGGGGTGTTTGAGTCATACCCTAGGTCACGACTTATACCCAACATGACCTCCTATTTTATATCTTAGATAGTAAGTTAGGTTAATACAACATACTCCATATTACAAAGTAATTCCTTGGTCTAGAATAAGTTTATAAGTTGTATACTAGCCAACCGTATAGAGTAACGTCTCACCCCTAGAGTGGACTGTTTAGGTCATAAGTTAAGATAAAATAGGAGGGTGATTTATACACTTGTTTATGACTCAAAGGTCCCTTTTCTTACCTATAAAAGTGTGGGTGACCTAGGAGAAATCTAAGGTACGAGTTAGGGTACCACTCATACCTTAGGTTATGATTGATAAAGGATCCATATGGGGGAGTCATACCCCTACACATGCTGACTGTCTGATACCAAATGGTCAAAATATGTCTCAAAACATCACAAAATAGTCCACTAGAACTAGGCATAAAACGGCGATAAGAACATAAACACAAATAACATGATTTGAAATGCATAAAAATAGATTGATAGTTGGGCAAATAAAGATGTAAATCCTAATAACCCTAAGATAGTTTAAATCTAAAGACCCTTACCACCTTAAAAAGACAATCACCTAACTTCTAAGAAGACACAAGAGGGACTTTACCTCCTCTAGCACTAGCATCTCAAGCCAAAATATAACTCAAGTGATTCCACACTTGGGTAATCCTAGTTACGGTGGGATTTGGATTTTCCAAGACCTACTCTAAGGTGACACACTCTCAAGAGAGAGTCTTAGGTTTTACAAGTATTTCATGTCTTCATCAATAAACAGCCAAAGACAAAAACCCTAATACTAAACTATATATAGTCTTATTACATAAAAAAATGAATTATCCAAAAGGCCCTTAATGAAAAAAGCTCCTATGAAGTGTAAAGAAAGGGAATAAAATAACCAAAACACCGTTAAGTATAGTGGTGGTTTTGGAGTGTTTGAAGGCTCTTCAATGCTCCAAAAACTGTAAGCCATCTAGTGTGGTCCAAAATCATTAGTCCTCAAGCCATTAATACTCCAAGAAATCTTCCGCACATGACCTTGCTTAATGGAATCCAAAAATTGGTCCTCCATGCATGTTATTGTTTCCTCTATATGACCAAGTCTTGAGTCTCTAAATATTGGCGTCCAAATGTGTCATCAAAATCTAAGTTGGCCATTTGGCTCGTATCACTGTCTAGCTTTCAACAAAGGACCTTTTGGTCATTTCACTTTCCTAAAACCCTAAACCCTCTCACTATATAAGTCATGGTATCCTCCTAATTCTTCATTTTCAAAACTTAAATACTCTAAAGTATCTTGGAATAAAGAATGGAGCCTAGGGTTTAAAGGAGTTCAGCTTATGGCTAGAAAAAAGAGTCAAGATTATTGGTATATCATCTTGTTTAAGGAATGTATCTCTTTCCCTATTTAAAGAACTCTAAACCCATGTATTAACACTTTAGTAAGTGTACATTATGTTTTTGAATCAAATAAAAAGGGTTCTACTACCTACCAAATAATAATGATGATTCTTGATTATACTTGTGTTGATACATGTTATTGATGGTAGATTGTATATTTGGATGCTTGTTGTATGTTTTTTAACATGAGGGCCATGATTAACCATAGTCTTAATGATATATACCATGAAAATGACCTTGTGATAAGTATGCACAAAAGGTGTTTGTGAAAATATCTAAGTGAATTATCTAGTAAATTGTTGATGATATGTTGAACTAGGGCAATGGCATAATGAGTATGAATATTTGGTAAATGTTATGATAAGAGTATGGTGAGTCATGTAAGGTTTGATGATAACATTATTGGTTAAGGTTTAATGAGAGGGTGAACCCTAGGCAAGATAATGAGTTTAAGTTGTGTATTGAACTAAGTAGGGTAAAATTGTGATTTAAAGATGTTAATGAAAGGTGAATAGTTTGTGTGGGTCATTATGACCATAACTGGAATTGTTTGATGAAATGATTTAAGGCATTGGCCTATTGAAATAGTTGAGCAATGAAGGCCCCCATGAGGGCCATATGATTATGTAAAGTGTTGAATTTGGTTAAATGTGTTAAAACCCTTATGGGTAGAATTGAATGCATGAGAATGCTTGGTAAATGGTTGGTAAAGGCCTATTTAGACACCTGATCACTAAATTCATATCCTTGATGATTGGTTGACTAAATGTTCATAGTCCCTAAAGTATAAACTCGAATAGTGTTTCAATAAAAGGTGCATATAAGATTAATTAGTGTGAATAATTTTTTGTAGGAGTCTTAATGACCATGAATAAAACTTGCATTGTCTTATGAACTAAGGCCTTGTTCCTAACCCTGTGAGTAATGGCCAAATGGGCTAGAAAGAATTATGTGATAGTCTATAGTGTTGATGTGTAGCCTTGATGGTTTGAATGCCTCAAGCTAGGTTGATTTGAATGGGTGCTAGTATGCGGTGTCAAGACGTATTGGTTTATGATCCACGTCCACTTACCATATGAGATATATTGGTTTGTGGTCAAAGTTCACTGACTATAAGAGGCGTGCTGGTTTGTTATCCAAATTCGCTTAGCAAATGAGGCGTGTTGGTTTGTGGTCCAAGTCCACTTACTATATGAGTTATGTTGGTTTGTGGTCCAATTCTACTTACCATACGAGATATGTTGGTTTGTGGTCCAAGTTCCTTACCGTACGAGGCGTGTTAGTTTGTGGTCCAAGTCCACTTACCACACAAGACTTGTTGGTTTGTGGTCCAAGTCCTCTCACCATATGAAATATGTTGATTTGTGGTCCAAGTCTGCTTACCATACAAGACGTATTGGTTTTTGGTCCAAGTCTGCTCACCATATGAGTTTATGTTCAAGAATGTTGTTGAGGTTTGAACTCTTGATTAACATGTAAAATACCTATGCAAAAAAATAGGTATATGAAAATGATATAAGATGATATATTGACTTGTTGTTGAATGATAGCACTATTTTCTCCTTATCCATGAGTTACATGCTATCACTCCAACTGTTAACCATCTCTGGATGCTACATCCCCATACGACGTAGGCATCGGAGCATCTTCTTCTTCTATGTAGTGAACAAGTGTTTGAGTAGATTCATGCATTGACCTTGAAGTGGTGAGCTTCCATTTTCCAAAAGACCTACCTATAATAGTTATTTTATTCCATTTAATAGACTTGTATAGGGTGGTACTTAGCTATTATCAGGGGTCCATCCCGATTTATTATCGACTTTATTTTGGTAGAGGTTTTATGGATGACTATGGACTTAGGCATAATGGATAGACTATTATTATTGATGAAATAATAGTTATTGTCTAGCATTGGCTATTAGTCTTATATTTCCTCTATTCTTATTATGTGGTCGGGATCTACTTGACCCTTGTGAAAGATTGTTAGTGATTAGGTTGGGTTATTGGGGCAACCTCTGCTTCAAGTGAGCTTGAGGTACCCATACGACATTGCCCAAAGTTTGGGTTATGTCAAGTTGGTATCAGATCCTAGGTTTATGTTCAGTTGGAAGTCTATCAAATCATGTCTAGTAGAGTCCCTTTTATGTATATGAAGTGCGCCACACTTATAAGAGAGAGGCTATGAGGCATTTAGGAATGTTTCCATTTCTTGTGTTTCAATCTCAAGATATATAGAGTCTAAGGTCTTAGATTTCTCTAATTTCTATTTGATCATCTTTTAGATCATGTATCTAAGAAGATTTGACATTTGGGCAAACCCTTCTGTCCCGACTGGGGGCAATATAGACAACGTTCATCCAACTTCTAGGATTCAGACTCGATCATGGGTCATGCCATTTGACTATTCTTTTGGGGTTACACTTGCACCCACAAAACCCTCTATTAGGGGTGAAACTTCTTCTTAAATACCTCGAAAGGCTAGATTACATCGTTTCCTTTCTCAGTTGGCTCAGGTCAGTGGAAAGTGGTCTAGGAGAAAATATTGGGTGGGTCCTAGTTTTCACTCTGCAAATAGTTCTCCCTACTAAAATCCATTGGGAGATGTAGTTCTCCCTACTTAAATCTATTGGGAGATGGGCGTCTTTAGATTAATGATGCTTATAGGGCATAAGATGCCTAATATCAGACCAGCAGAGCCCAATCCTCTTTTGTCTATCCTCCTTGCCAGTTTTGTGGTAAATCACACTATGGTTGTGATAAATAAAAGAACCGATGTTTTAAGTATGCCCAACTTGGTCACATGCAATGGTAGTGTCCTATAGCAGCTGCCGCTTGAGCAAGACAAAGGATGCCGTTTACCACTTCTCTAGTTCTTGCTCCCAGGGGTATTGTTTCTAGCTTCGTCGTTGATTAAGACTGTCAATGCTCTTTCTATTCTTTTGGATTCTGAGGTATCTTCTAATGCTGATATGAATATGTTGATACTTTTCTCCCATGATATGTATTGTTTGCTTAATCCAGGGTCTACACTTTTTTATATGACCCCGTATGTGGCAATGTATCTTGATTGTGGTCCCGGAAGTCATTCAGTTCTCTTTCTATTTCTACCCCGATCAAAAACTTTTATAGGTGTTAAAAGAGTCTACAAGGTATCTGTGATATCTATTTGTGGTACAGATACTCTTGTTGTCTTGATAGAATTAGACATGGTCGATTTAGATATCATCTTAGAGATGGACCGGTTGCACTCCTACTATACTTCCTTAGATTGTCAGACCCATAGGGTCACATTTACTTTTCCCTAATGAGCTGGTCATTGTATGAGAAAATGGTTCCTTGTTTCTTAAAGTGCCTAAGGGAAGATCTTTTTCTTGCCTCAAGGCCCTAAACAAGGATTTCAAAGGGGTATTTGTATCACTTGATCCGAGTTAGAGATCCTAATTCAGAGGGCTCCCCTCTTTAACCCGTCGTCAAGGTTAAGGAGTTTCTTTCCATGTCCTTTGAGTTGACCAATGCCTCAGCGGCATTCATAGGCTTAATGAATAAGGTCTTCCGTCCATTCTTGGGCATGTTTGTCCTTGTCTTCATTGATAATATCTTAGTGTATTTTAAATGGGAGGCACATCATATAGATTACCTCTGTTCCATTTTAAAAACTTTGAAGGATCATTATTTCTATGCCAAGTCCTCCGAGTGTGAGTTTTTGTCGAAAGTTGTAGCTTTTCTTGTCCATGTTATCGATCTCTAGTAAAGCGGTCATGGTGGATTCCCTACAAAGTATGTGGTGGTATTTCTTTTGGTGTTTATGCCTAAGGACTCCTCCTTTGGTATATTATGTCGGGATGAGTCTAATTTATGGCCTAGGTAGTTTCTATGAAGTGACCCGTGTCTATGGTATCATGTCTCCCATGATGGGAGTGATGCGAGTTAGTGAAAAGGGGAAGCTTAGTCCCCATTGTGTTAATCCCTATTCTATTTGGTCTTGAAAAGAGGGTTGGCAATGTCGCCTATGAGTGGAGTTGCATTCTGGATTGAACTCCTTTTCCCCAGATTATCCATGTCTCTATGTGCAAAAATGTGGAAGTGATTCCTTGATGGTCATTTCCTTAGAGGATGTTGGTATTTTGGGTCCTTTGGATTGTCAAGAGATCCTGGTGGGGATATTAGATCAAAAAGTCCACCTATTACGAACAAAAGAAGTGGTTTTGATAAAGGTTCAATAACGGAATCGATGGTCTGAGAAAGCTACTTGGGAGGTATAAGAGGACATAAATTCCAAGTATCAGCAACTATGTTCCATTACAAAAACTCATGCATACGGTATGGTGTTGTTCCCAACTTTGTTTATGTCTTTGATAGACAATGGATTGAAATCCTTGATGTTTGTAATTAATTGATGTTTTTGATGAATGAGGGATTCGAGTTCCAAAATGTTTGAGTTATTTTATATCTTTGAAAGACAAGGAGATCAAGCCCATAAGCTTAGAATTGACCAAGTGTTTTGATAAATGGTAGGATGGAAACCCAAGGATATTAAAACGAAGTGGATGGTTGATAATGACCATGATATGTGTTGAATTGTACCCTTGTTGTGTGCCTTGTCCTCAATTGAATGAAGATTGTTTTGATAAGTGATTATGTGTTAAATTGAGAATGATCATGTCTTAACCATCATTCGTGGATGAATGATCCTAAGTAGGGGAAAATGAAACACCCGAGAGTATGACCTTTCAAAAATTTTAGTTGAAAGGCAATGATCATGATATATGTGTTGTATTGTATCCTTGTTGTGTGTTATTTCCAACTTGTGTAAGGACTTCTTAGGTCCATATTAGGGTGTTAACTTGTATCTATACTTACCTATCAAATTGGAAGAGAGTTGAAGCATCAAGACCTTGGAACCATTGAAAAACATCAACCTTTGATGTCTCTAGAGTGGATATAGTTAGGGGTACTTGAGTCGTACCCTAGGTCATGACTCATACCCACCATGACCTCGCCTTTCGTATCCTAGACAGTATGTTAAATTAATATACTATCCTCCATATTACAATGTCATTCCTTGGTCATAACTAAGCTTACAAGTGGTATACTAGCCAACCGTATAGATTAAAGTCTCAACCCTAGAGTGGACTATTCTAGTCACAAGTTGAGTTCACAATTGGAGGGTGATTCGTACCCTTAGTTAATAATAAAAGGTCAATTTTCGTACCCATAATAGTGTGTGTGACCTATGAGAAAGGTAGGGTACAAGTTAGGATACCATATGTACCCTAGTTCACTATTGATCAAGGATCCATATGGAGGAGTCATACCCCTGCACGTGTGGACTGTCCAACTTTTAACCAAGGAATCTTTGGTCATTTCCCTTTCCAAAAACCCTAAACCCTCTAACTATATAATTCATGGTATCCTCCTCATTATTTATTGGGAATACTTAGACACTCTAAAGGATCCTTGAACTAAGATTGTAGGCTAGGGTTTGAAGGTGTTCATTTTGTGGCTAGAAAGAACAGTCAAGATTGTTTGTGTATCATCTTGTTTAAGGAATGTATCTCTTCCCCTCTTTAAATAAATCTAAACCCATGTAATTCATACTTTAATTAGTAAGTATACATGGCGGTTTTGATTCAGATGAAAAGGGTTCTATTACCTAATAATGAATAATAATGATTATTATTTATACTTGTGTCGATACATGTTATTGATGGTATATTGCATATGTGGATGCTTTTTGTATGTTTTTTAATGTGAGGGTCATGAGTAACCTTAGTGTTTATGATAACTACCATGAAAATAACCTTGTGGTAAGTATGCACAAAAGGTTTTTGTGAAAATGTCTAAGTGAATTATCTAGTCAATTGTTGATGATGTGTTGAACTAAGGAAATGGTCCAATTAGTATGAATTTTTATAAATGTTATGATAAGAGTATGGTGAGTTATGTAATGTGTGATGATAACCTTGTTTGTTAATGGTTAATGAGAGGGTGAAACCCTAGGCAAGATAATGAGTTTAAGTTTTGTATTGAACCAAGTAGGGTAAAACTGTGATTTAAAGATGCTAATGAATGGTGAATAGTTTGTGTGGGTTATTATGATCATAACTTGAATTGTGTGATAAAATGAGTTAAGGCATTGGCCTATTGAAATGGTTGACAAATAAAGGACCCCATGAGGGCCATATGATCATGTAAAGTGTTCAATTTAGTTAAATGTGTTAAAGTCCTTATGTATGGAATTGAATGCATGTGAATGCTTGGTAAATGGCTTGTAAAGTCCTTGTTGAGCACATAATGAATAAATGCATTTATTTTAAGATTGATTGAAAAAATAGTCATATTCCCTAAAGTATGAACTCGGATCATGTTTGAATAAAAGGTGCGTATAAGATTAATAAGTGTGAATGATTGTTAGTAGGAGTCTTGATGACCATAAATAAAAATTGCATTGTGTTATGAACTAAGTGCGTGGGCCTAACCCTGCGAGCAATGTCCTAACGGGCCGGTAGGAATCATATGATTGTCTTTGGTGTTGATGGGTAGCCTTGATGGTTTGAATAGCTTGAGATGGGTTGAGTTCCTATGTGATGATTTGAATGGGTGCTCGTATGCG
Source organism: Capsicum baccatum var. pendulum (assembly GCA_030864225.1). Classification (NCBI taxonomy): domain Eukaryota; kingdom Viridiplantae; phylum Streptophyta; class Magnoliopsida; order Solanales; family Solanaceae; genus Capsicum; species Capsicum baccatum. The sequence goes on from CM061556.1 coordinate 103,480,501, forward strand.
GTGTCAAAACATATTGGTTTGTGGTCCAAGTCCATTTACCATATAAGGTGTATTGGTTTGTAGTACAAATCCTCTTACCATACAAGGCATGTTGGTTTATGGTCCAAGTCCCCTTACCATACGAGGCGTATTGGTTTGTGGTCCAAGTCTGCTTAACATACGAGGTGTGTTGGTTTGTGGACCAAGTCCGCTTACCATACGAGGTATTTTGGTTTGTCGTCAAACTCTTCTTACCATACAAAACGTGCTAGTTTATGGTCCAATTCCGCTTACCATTCAAGAAGTGTTGGTTTGTGGTCCAAGTCCGCTTACCATAGAAGATGTATTGATTTGTGGTCCAAGTCCAATCACCATGTGAGTTTATGCTCAAGAATGTTGTTGAGCTTTGATCTCTTGATTAGCATGTGAAATACCTATGTGAAAGAATAAGTATATGAATATGATATTAGATGATATATTGACTTGTTGTTGAGTGATGACACTATTTTCTCCTTATCCTTGAGTTACATACTAGCTCTCCAACTGCTAACCGTCTTCGGATGCTTGATCCCCACGCGATGTAGGTGCCGGAGCATCTATTTATTCTATGCAGTGAACAGGCTTGAAGTTCGAGCAGATTAGTGCATTGACCTTGAAGTGTTGAGCTTCCATTCTCGGAAAGACCTACCTATCATAGTCATTTTATTCCATGTCATAGACTTGTATAGGATGGTACTTGGCTATTGTCGGGGGCATATCCCAACATATTGTTTACTTTGTTTTGGTTGAGTTTTTATGGATGACTATGGAGTTAGGTATAATGGCTAGACTATTGTTATTGATGAAATGATAGTTATTGTCTAGCATTGGCTATTAGTTTTATATTTCTGCTATTCTTATTGTATGGTCGGGATCCACCCGACCCTTGTGAAATTATTGGTGATTATGTTGGGTTATCGGGGAAACATTTGGTTCAAGTAACTTGAGGTGCCCATACGATATAGCCTGAAGTTTGGGTTGTGTCATCATATACCCAGAATCGGATAAATTACCGACATATACCAAGATAAGGTAATTAACAAGACGAATTTTGGATAGGTCCAAGACGATGACCAACCCAAACAAGTCTAATCATCCAATACCCAACCAACTACCATAGCAAGATCAAAATAATAACCAAGGATATATACATGCAACACCAAGTCTAAAACAATAAGGACATAAGAAACCTCAAACAAGAAATGAAGCCTTCCAAAGTATGGAAGCTCACTTCAATTCACTACAAACTGATCCCGAGTACAATCACTAAGTAAAAGGTGTAGTATGACCAACACCTACATCATGTGGGGATAAAGCGTCAAAGACTGTTAGCGGTTGGAACGCTAGCATGTAATTCAAGGATGAGGATAAAATAATGCCAGCAATTCAAATCCTTTCAACCAATTCATATAACTAATGCAACATATACATATACGTATATATATACTATGCCAGGGTAGGGGAATGATTAGCATGAACTTTGAAATCATTAACCTGGGTTGTGTAGCATAACTTTCATGTAACAAGGAACCCAAAGATTATATAGGATAAACCCTCCCCTAGTTGAAAGGATGCCAGTGCATGTAGCCACACAACTAGAGAATATCCATGACCGTATATGCCTATATGGGGGACTCGAACCTCCCAGAATAATAATTGTGACTTTAGCACCAATACATGTATTATAGGGGAAGCAAACCTCCCATTCACATATTTATTCAGGGGACTCAAACCATCCATTCATAAGACACCCGCATCGGCTAGTGCAATTTCCATTTTTAGTCCTTTGGACTCCACTTTCAAAGCCTTGCTACATATCCCGCTTTAAAGCCTAATTTATAACCATTATTTCACACACAAAACCATTTAGCCAATTACTTATTGAAGGCACTTCATAGGTATCTTCATACCAACATCACTTGAAAGCGTACAACATGTCATTACTATTATCAATCAACCAATTATTCATTTGACTTTGGGACTCGAACCATTATCTAACAAAGACACTATTTTAATTTAAAGTTTAGGGACTCCAAACCACTGTATAACAAAGAAACTTTTTCAATTTAAATTTTAGGGACTCTAACCCATTGTCTTGTAGAGACATAAATCAATTTAATGTTTAGGGACTCTAAACCTTTTTAGACAATTAAACCAAAAAGATTTACATTTAAATAATTATATGTCCAACAATTCCTTTACAAAACCATTTACCAACCATTCATAAGTATTAGGTCAATACATTAGTTCAAAACACCATTAACATGTGCCTAGTTCATTCTATTAGACATTTTCACAAACACTTTAAGGGCATACCATTACCAAGGCCAAAACAAAAGTAAAACCCATAAAATTTAAGGTTACCCATGACCCATTTGTTTTTCCATAATTACCAAGCACCAAAATGTGCAAACCATCACCAAAAACATGTATAAATACAAGTTAAACCAAGAGTAAGCAATACTCAACCATATGGAACAAAACCTTCAATTTTGGCTTTCAAAACATCCACTAAAGAATCATAATCACACTTTAAAAAATATGATATTTATGACCTAACAATTATGGAAGAGTCACATGACTTATACAAGAAGATTCAGGGAGGAAACTTGACTCATGAGCCTCTAAATAAACACTTTTGAAGAACCTGAGCCCCAATTTTCTTGAGAGAGTTTAGAGAGGGTTTTGATGTGTTTTGATATTTCAAAGTATGTTATGAGAGGCTAAAGTATGTTATAAAATATGGGTATTAAGGGTTTTAGTGTGGGAAATATCCAGGATACCCTCAGCTAAAAAGTTGAAAACTTGGCTGCAGGAGGGTACAAATCACCCCCCTAAATAGTACCCTAGGGTACGAGTGGTACCCATATCTCGTACCCTAATCCTAACCTTGGACCTCCATACTAACCAATATATGACCACTTAAGGCCAACTCATATCTTAACATACAAGAAATGCCCTTAGAATCGTACCTTGGTCAGAATCATCTAGACCAAACATAGGGCATCATACCACTTAGCAACATACACCTCGTGTACCCTATCATAGGAATAGTATGATGCCTAATAGTACCTTGTAAACAAAAACACACTGAATAACATACCAGATAGGGACCCTAAATCGTACCCTAGCATATGACTTGTACCTTCAAGTCATATGTTGTCCAGAAACTCCAATTTAAGAAATTTTCCATGGGTCTGAAACCTAGGTGTTTCAGATTCTTCTTCCAGTCTACTATTCTAGCAAGACACTTAATCTAGATTATAAAATTATAAGGTAATGGAAATTGAGTTTCTTGATGTGTTGTTTGCATTTGAGAAATTGTGACCTTATTTGCTTAGTATAAAAGTAATTGTGCACTTTGACTATACAAAAAGATGCGACGCCAATATTGATTCGATGGGTACATTTGTCACAAGAATTTGACTTAGAGGTTAAGGATCAAAAAAGGACTTATTAATACTTGAAGAAGAGGTGATGATGAAAATAAGGACGGGCTTAAAATTGATGATACTTTTTCAGATGAACATGTACTACGAGCATGATAAGACTTGATTCCATGGTTCATGTATTTTTACCATTATTTGGTAATTGATGTAGTGCCTGAAGAGTTATATTTTTAGGAACAGAAAAATTTTATGCATGATGTGCAGAAATTTCTAGGGTAAGCCCTACTTTTCTAAATCTATGTGGATGGGATAGTTAGTAGATGTACTCCTCAAGTTAAGATAATGAGTATCTTAGAGGCATTCCAGTCATCTCTATTTGGAGTCATCATAGTAGTACATGAACAACTCATAAGATTTTCCAGTATAGGTACTATTGTCCATAAATCATTAAGATGCTTATGACTATGAAAGATCTTCTAATTTAGTGCCAAAGATAAGGGAACATCTCATGAAGGCAAGAGTTACTATTAACCTCAATTCTTGAGATTTAGTTATTTGACATGTGGGGTATTGATTTCATTAGTTCACTCATAATATCATATAGTTTAAGTATATCTTGCTTTCTATTTATTACTCTTAAAGTAGGTAGGGATAGTTGCACTACCAAACAATGAAAGAAAGAGTGTGACAATATTTTTGTAGAGGAATATATTTTCCACATTTGGTACACCAAGAGATATTATTAGTGATGGGGTTATAGCTTTTATAATTTTTTGTTCAAATCCTTTCTTGAAAAATATAGCATGAAACACAGATTTGGCAATGCCAAGTTAAGGTCTCAATTGGGAGATTTGGTCCATTTTGGAAAAGACTATAAATGGAAATAGAATGGACTGATTTATAAAGTTGGATGATTCATTATGGGCCTACCGAACAACGTTTAACACCTCTATTGTTGCTTATCTTTATAAGTTTGTGTATGGAAAAGCATGTTACTTGCTTGTTGAACTTGAGCATAAGGCATTGTAGGTACTTTAAAGGTTGAATATAGCATGGAGTGATACAACAAAGTTGAGAATTAGTTTTTGAATTCCTCCTTAAAGCATAAAAAGTTCAGCCTTATACAAAAAAAGTGAAGTCATACCATGATTAGATGATTGAAAAAAAAGAGTTTGTTGTTGGCAATATAGTTTTGTTTTTTGATTCCAAGATTTGGTTGTTTCAAAGCATCTTATGGTAAGAAATAAAGAGATGTTATCGAGTGGTAACATTGTTTTCTTATGGTTCCTTTGATCTTGAAAATAATGAGGGTCTTAAGTGTAAAGTGAAGGGGTAAAGGTTGAAGCAGTACCTCAGTGATGTTGAAGGGATCAAGTTTTTATGTGATGTAGTTCTTGATGAAGTCTAAGTAATAAAGACACCTAAGTTATTTTTTGACATTAAATAATATGCTACATGGATCACAACCCATGTGTTAGTTGCTAAAGTCTGAGTATCCAAACTAGTTGCGTTGTGCCATACTGTTAAATCAAGCGCTTCTTGGGAGGCACCCCGCAGATTTTGTTCTTTGTTTTTCATTGAATTTGTATATGTAGTACCAGATTAATGTGCATTAAAGTTTATAGGTAAGCATGGAACAAAACTAAAAATAGAGGAAAACTCTAGTCTCTAGGCCCAACAACCATCCTAATGAGGGCAACGACTCATAGGATGAGCCATAGCCACTGGGAGTGTAAGGAAAAAATACAGGGTTATAGGAATTCTACCCTAAAACTCTTAGGATGAGCCAAAGTGACACATATAGTCTATCTATGACCCATCACATAGAGTTATAGGGCCTGATGTAGGTAAGTATCCTAACTTCTATGCTATGGTGGATGGGATGACTTGTAGCCAATGGCAACAAGTCATGAGATTGATCGTGGTCACTGGGTTAAAAATAATCCTAAATTTTAACTAACCCATCCTAACCCGACTCGACTTAACCTGAATTAATACACAAATTAAAATCCTGTCCTTCTCCCAATTCATTTTCTTTTCCAATTCAAACAAGTGAAACTATCTCAACAACTATAACTGACCTTATGCATTAATTTTCCCCTTAAAATCCCCCCATTATTAAAATTTCCCATTAAAATCCCAATTTACGTATCAAAATTTGAGTCTAAATCAAGTGATCGGGAATTTAATCTATCAATTTTAATTCAAGAATCACAATTTCAAAATCAAAGTAGATGTGCTTTTAGTTCCTTTGATTCTTTAATGTAAAATGTTAGGGTTGTGCTAGTAATATAATAAAATTTAAATCCCTAGTTATAATTACTTCAGCATGGACATAGGAGTTTTTCTAAACTATTTTCATGTTACCATATGTAAAAGATGTGCTAAATTTTTTATCACGGTGAATCTTGAGTAACCCTGGTGTATTGGTTAATGTGTACATGTGAGGAATTGGTTTTATCGACCATTCCAATGATCATAAATTTGGTCTCAATGTGAAATAGTTAATAATGACTCTTACCCTCAGGCAACGAGTCAATTCATGAGTCATAACCACCATTACTTTGGTGTATAGTGGTAAAGTCACTGATAGTAAGTGAATTTTCTTTAGTATAGGTCACCTAGCAAGTCGTAGGGAGACAACTGACTCATAGAGGCCACTCATCCTGAGAATCTACACTTGCACTCCTGTAGGAGTTTGACCCAATGAGTCATAGAGAGACATAATGATTCATAGTTTAGAATCATTTAGATAATGGTGGGAACATAAAAATTGGTGACTTGACCCTACGAGTCACCTGACGTGTCATAGCCAAAGGCAACGACCTACTGCCTAGCCCATAGGGACTGACTGTGTTGTGACACTTTCACTTTACTTTCTCAATCTTTTTTCATAGTAACATTTACACTCCACAAGTACCATGGAACCTAAGAATTAGAAATGATCTAAGAAACGAAGAAAAACCTACACCTAAGAAACATGCACAATCTACTTTATAACTAAAAGATGTGTACTGATGAGGAATCAAGTGGATTAATGGAGAAGTATCCATTATTGACTCTAGTTAAGATAGGGGAGAGATTTCCTCATACTAGTAGATAAAGGTCCCACATAAAAAGTGTAATTATATCACCACCACTTTCTCAGTCTAAAATGAGAGGTTACGCAGAGTTTGAGAAAGGAAAGGATGAAAGTTACTCTAAAAATAGAGATATGACTACATCTGGCATTCAGTCAAAAGAACAAGTTGGTTTGAGGTCTGGTACAAATATATTAAGTAGTTCTGATGAAGATGAGGACTCTGTAAGGAGTCCCCCACAACAGACTCAACCTCCAGCATCGGTTTAACCCACACTTTAGATCGAGGCAGTCAAGAGATTGGGTATTCAAGGCATGCAAGAAATATATAATCGCTACATTACTTTTGTCCAAAGCATAGGATAGCCTAAGAAAGGGTTCTATAATGAACCAAGGTTGATTACTATAGGTATGGCTGAGATGCCTAGGTTTGAGAGAATATTCAACAAATACAAGTTCAAATAGATAATAGTGGAGTAGAGCAGATATAATTTAGCACTTGTTTAGGAATTTTATGTATCCTACCAGGATAGGCTATAGGTACTGGCTCAGTAAGGGTTGTTTTGGAAGTTTCATGATCCCTTATAGTCTATATAGATTTTTGGTATTAAGGTCAAAATCTCGGTGCATATTATTTCATGGTAACTCCATGGTCTATATTTTGTGACTAAAACCCATACTTTAGAAATTATTAACTAAATAAATAAGATACAAAAAGTAAAGTCAAGAAAATAATTACCAAGGATAAATTGGTACACTTTTAGTTGATGGACAACCTTATTTCTACCAAAAATAAAGATGTTAATTGGATGACTGGTAGATCATCACAGATTTAAAGAGGTTATTAAGCTTCACTGCCAAATCATGATGGACATTGGCTCATCAATAGTTGGGTCTTCATCTGGAGATAACATTTTAAGCCTCGACTAGCTACTTTGGTGACAAACGTTATAGAGGGATAATATGACAAAGATATTGCTAGGTTGATTGCCCCAAAGATCTGAGACAGATATATTAAAGTAGAGACTAGCATACCATTTTTATGCCCTGTCACTCAGATTTGTTTGAAAGCTGGTGCTCCTATTCTATAAAATATTGATCACCTTATAGTGCTTCATCTCAAGATAGATTTAGGCTGATTTCAGATCTGATGAACCCAATTTTAAGAGAAAAGATTAAATTAAAGGTTGTATTACTAGATAGTTATTTTCAACCAGGTACGTAAACAGAGATTTGTGTACCTAACTTTACTGATATTAAGGTGACATGGAGTGAGGCCCAAAGTGAGAGTTTAAGGACTAAGCCTCACGCTGCCACTACATCCACCTCCTAACTATTTTTTGTCTTGATTTCAACTAGTACAACTCCAGGTTCATCTATGTCTTGCTCACTTGTCAATGGATATATTTTGATCCCACATCACTTCATACAAATCATGCTGAAATGGTTGACCTTGATTAAGAAAAGGATGTACAAAATTGAAAAAGGTGTGCAAACTTGGGTGAAGAAGGAGACCCAAGTAAAGATATGTGGCATACAGACACACTTTGATACTTTTGAGAAGAGGATCACTGATAAGTTGAGGGTCTAAAGTCCTCAAAATTATATGGGTCAGAGAGGAGTTGGTTGATCTTCGTGTTGCTATAGAGGATGTTTTATCTAGGCTATATTTGGAATTTTTAGCTCCTTCTATGACTGATATAGAGGATATCGAGAAAGTTGAGGTGGCTAACATACAGGGAACTAAGGTCAAGGAAAAGTGTATCGACGATGTTGCGGAGTTGAAATGAAAAAAAAAGAAAATAAAGAAAGATAGAATATTTGAATAGGGTGATGAAGGCAAGAAAAAAGACCTCGCAGGATTATTTGTTTGAGATTCATGATATGGGGTATAGATCTGTGAACTCTAGAGTTCTTTAAGCCCCGAGTAACTCTGTTGTTGATGGTGGTGGGGGTATGGCACTAGTTTGATACCTTTGAGTACACTAGCCACAATACGTGACAATATTGAGTTGAGTGCCTTAGTCATAACCGAGGCCATTAGAGCAGATATCGGGGTGACTTTTGAGACCCCACCAATCGATGAGTCCACATCCAATACCTAAAGTTCTATAGACATGTCTCTTCATATCGTTCTTACTTTTTCTAACTATATGTATATAGTGAGGACACTACATATTCTCTAAGTTGGTGGTGGGGATGTACCACTATGCAGGGGTTTTTATTACCATGTTTCTTTTCCCAAGAATGTACTATCATAGTAGAATTGGCATATTTAGGTTTTTAATTGCTTATTTTGATATTTTTTATTATGTTTAATTAATAGAAAAATAGGGGAACCTTAGTTCAGCCAAGCTGAATGTTTTGATTTTAATGCTTAATGTTTAAAGGATACCCCTCATAAAAGTGTGGATTTGTAACGTGTGTTGTAGTTGTGTTAAATTGTAACCATTGTTAAATCTTGTTATGGCATTAGTATTATAGGCAGAATAACTATAACTTAGCAATTTATGAACAGGATAAGTAGTAGTTGATAGTGTAACCCAGTGCTATGTGCATGTAAGGTACTTAATTACATTATATTTATATGAGCAATATATAACTTGCCAAATTACTCTTTCCTGGGTTGTAGGATATTTGGTTCGAAAATAATGTAGACGGTTCTTGAATAAGTCCACTTCTAGACGGAATGCCGACCAAATAGAATGAGTATCCCTTGATCTGGAGTTTGAGCCTTAATTGACCTATTTCTTTCATTTGCCTATTCACCCTTCTATTTCTAACTACAATGAACCTTTTTTTCCCTATTCCTCATTGGACCATGTAACTCAACTCAATCAAATTTCCTAAGTTGAGGGTAGGTAAATAAGTGTGCATACTGTGGTTTGGGTATGAAAAAGAAGTTAGTGGAAGAAAAGAAAAAAGATTCAGATGTGATAAGAAAAAAAATTAAGTATTAGAAGCTTCAAAAGAAAAAAAGAGAAAAGAATATATATAAAGTGTAAAAAGAAAACCACACCCAAAATCTTAAAAAGGCAAAGGAGAATAAGGGATAAGAAAATAAGAGATACTGAAAAAGTAGGCCAAAAAATGGTAGTGTCAAGGAGGAATGAGTCACTATATATATATTTATATATATATATATATATATATATATATATATATATATATACTAGGCCTATCCTAATCCTACATTACAAGTCGATGAAAGTCCTAAAGTGATCTATTCCAACCGTTCAAAAAAATTATGGCATAGAAAATAAGTGCAATCCTATGGTAGTTCATGCACACTGTTGGAACGTTTTTGATAGAGTTAGTGTATTGATTCAGTCCCTATATAAAATTGAATCTTTAAACTGTGAGAGCATAAGACTTCTTTATTGTGAGGGAACATTGGTTGCATTTTTGATTGCTAATTGTTCAGATAATGTTATTTGCGTATATGCATGGTTGTTTGATTATAATTTGATATCATCTCTTGACCCCTTTGTGTTATGGTAATGATTTTTATATGTACACATAATGGTTTTGAATTCTTTTAAATAAGGAGCTGAAAATTTTGTGCTAAAAATAATTGCATTGACTACTGTAGGTCCCTTAGGTTTCTCTTAGTTAGCATCATAGTTGTTGTGTTGTTTTGTTTGTCTACGTACATGCAAATAGTCTAAGTTGAGGGCATCGATATGTCATAGTTACATGGAACTTTTAATGCTTAAGAAAAGGAAAATACACTAGTTCTAAGTCTTGTTATGTTGATATATGGTTTTGTTAGTTTACATGAGGATAGGGTTTGAAAGTGAGTAATGGAAAAACAATAGAAAATACACCAAGTGTTGGCACCTAATACTTGGCCATGACTCATTGGGTCTTACTACGAGTCTTTGCCTGAGTCGTTGTATTGGTAGTGAGAAAAATCTTGATGATTAAAATTTGGATACAAGCTACGAAAATAAGCTATGAGCTATTGGGTGAGGTAACGGGTCATACCATGATTCATCCTTAGTGAATTTTCCAGAAGTCCCATGGAGGTATAATTGATGCTAGTGAAACTACTATTTCCTATGTGTTGTCACCATACCATACGAGTCGTTGCATGGACCCATTCTGAGCAGAGATCCTTAAGTCCTGAAAGACAGCTAAAGATACAGCAATAGCAATGACCAACCCAATGGGTCATTGGAACTCATTACGATTCATTGCCAGAAGCATAGACAACTGATATGTCGTGGACTTACAATACCTAATATGTTTAAAATAAGTAATATTTGTAAGTATAAGGGTATATTTTTGGTATTTGATGTTTCTTCTAGTGTTCAAAAGCTTTAGGACCTTAAAGAAAAAAATTTATTGAATAATGGACCAAAAGGACATCAGACCAAAAGAATGACAAATGTGGGATCTAATCACGGTCATACCAGGCCATAATGCCTTAAATCAGATAAATTCCCTTGGATTTGATCAAATAAAAGCTTTCCACAACCATAACATAAAGTCACAATCCTACCTTTCTATAATAGGAAGAAGGATTAAGGAAAAAATTGCAGAACCTAAGTGTGAAATGACCAAATAAGAACAAGTCATGACCGTACTTAGATGTTATAATCATACCATGATATTGTAGGATAAAGGGTATGACATGAAAGTTGTGGAAGTGTAATCTAAAGGTGATCATACGCTAACATTCCATAGCCGAACATTGATACTGCAGATCTGTACCAAGAATCGTGCCTTTGAAGTTCTAAATCTTACAATTCCAAGTGCAAACCATGAAAGTCAAAGGAAGACGTGGGTTCTAACCATGATCATACCTTTTTCTATACCAAGACAACCGTCTCTATTTTATAATTTTGTTTAGGATAAGATTGGTTTTATCTATAAATACTCTTGTCGGTTTATTTTTATGCTTTGCACACTATTTTTATTGTAAATTATTATATTGTGAAGTTTTAAGGCATATTTTGTTCTAGGATTTTAATTCAAGTTGAGATTTCGGAGTTTGATTCTCATTGTAAGTTCATGATCATACTTTCATCTACGATTTATTCTCGTTTTCTTGCAATTATGAGTAACTAAACACCGCAAGTAGGGTTGTGGGAAAAATGATGAATTAATGAAATAAGTGTGAGGCAAATCTAGTCCTATATGCTTGAATATATTTGTATTTCTTTAATTATAATTACTCTTCTAATGGATTCATACATTAGGAACTCATTTGTATTCTAAACTTGATTGGAAGAGAGGTATAAATTAGGAAAAATGAGTAACAATAAAGATTTAAAGCTATCAACCTTTATCTAATAACTAGATTTGTAACTTGTATAGTTAATCTAAGATCAATAACAAAGGTTAGTATCACGACACACGAGTCCGAGAGGAGATGAGTGAAATTTATCTAATCAAGGTCGAAATACATTTAGATGAACCTATCTTGTTAGATTTTGCATGCAATGCATTAGGATAATTTGCTAGCACAATTAACCTGCGAAGTCATGCAATCATAGGGATCACATCATAGTTCTCATATTATATTGATTACAAATCCAAAAAACAAAAGTTGTTCTAATACTTTTTTATTTCATAAAATCCTCCTTCTTCTACTTATTTTCCAATTCCCTGGAAAAATATGTGGTCAAATAACCTTTTCTCTGTGGGTTTGACCCCAACCTTTTTGGGTTCTATAGTTAATTTAGCAATCGCTTTATACTCTTGGGGAGGTGTGATTTAGGAAATATCAAATTTTGGCACCATTACTAAGGAATATCTTTATAGAATTGATTGATTGGCCTTGTCAGGTTGTTGGTTTTGCTTGTTGATATTGATTTTAATTTTCTACTAATTATAGGGCACACGCTGATGTATGGACTATAGTTGGACTTAAGTCAATCCCTTGATTTCATTTTTTCCTAAAATTAAGGGAACTCTATGATGAAGAATGGAGAGAGGAGTTCATGATTAAGGAGCCTTTCTCAAAGTGGTTCATGATGACCCAGTAGATTTGAATCGACCATTTTAACATGATTTTCAGGAAACCTTAAAATTGGTCTCTACTTGGTTAATGGATGGAGAAAATTTTAGGCAAGTAGCCGCCCTACAAGAAACAAGGGACAAAATAGTTGGATAAAAAAGGTGGATCATCTAGCTGCACTTAAAGCGAGGGATAGATTCAGAAAAAATAGGGGAAAGCAGCCCATCCAATAATATATATCTATTTATGATAATCAAGAGAAAGATTTAGGGTATGTAGAGACGATTGATATAGGTGCAGCCAGAATTTCCTCAAGGTATTAAATTTGATATTACAAGTGGAAAGATCCAACTACTGAATTTGAATGGGGTATTTGTTGGCCTACCCACTGATGATGCAAACCTATTTGTTATGAATTTTTTATGGATCTGCACTTTATATAATTTACCTATGGTGAATTAGGAGGCTCCAACTATGGTTAATTCTATTCTATTCAATGGAATAAGTTATGGACTCAATTCTTGGACTAATTTTTTCCACCCTCTAGAATATTGCAATTGAAAGATGAGATATGCAACTTTCGAGAACTTCATTTAGAGGCACTACATGAGATATGGTTGAGATTCAAAAAAAGTTACATAACATGCTAAATAATAGGATTAATGGAAAAATATGCTAGAGATCTTCTATAGAGCTTTAAATGCTAACACTAAGGTTGTAGTAGATACTATCATAAGTGAGCCTTCTTAAGTCTATGATGGGTACATATTTTTTAGATCTTAGATCAGATTACGAAAACCAACCACGGGAGAAATCTCGAGAGGTAGATAGGTCAAATGGTACTTACACAATCAGAGCCTCTAATGAACAACAAAGACTAGATAAGTCAGTGTCTCGAGTGGTAGAACAGTTAAAAATTGAGATTGGATTACTTACTAAGAAATTAAAGGTTGTTAGAGCAAAAAAGGTTAATACAGTGGGTACGCAAGGCAAGGCTTATAAATATGAAGATTCAAATTTGGAGGAGAAAGCTAAGTATATTGAAAGAGATGTAGAGGGTTCCTAAGCTAGGAGTCAAGGGTCTAATCAAGACAATTAGAACTTTAGGAAAGAAAATCAAGGTCAAAACTATTATGGAGACTACTATAATAGGTTTAGATATAGAGACAGGAGTAGGGATAGATATGGTGATTGGAAGTAAATAATGATTATAAAGATAAAAGTGGCCTTTATGTTCATCGGGGAACTATGATGTTGAGTCTGATAATTAAAGGAAGGAAGATTTTCTTTCAAAACTTGTTAAGGGATCAAAAAGGCAAGAGAATTGCCTTAAGTAAATTAAGGAAGACATTTTAGGTTTGATCCAAAAGGTTGAGTCTTATGTGGCTGCCATTAAATAGCTTCAAAACCAATTTGAGAAGATGTCTACCACACTAAACCAGCATCAATTGGGCATAATTCCGAGCAATATTGATCAGAATCCTACAAATGATAGTCAATATATAGCTATTACTACTTAAAGCAGTACGACTACAATTGATTCACTTATGCCTATAGTTGATGACAAGAGGAACGGTCATGTCATCATTGGTGATGTGGATGATATGGAAGTAGAGAATTCAGTGGTTAATAAAGAGGCATATTGGAAAGAATCTAGTTGTTGAAAAGAGGCTAAGACTGATAAAGAAAATGGTAAGGAGGTCACACCTGTATTAAAGTCCATCCACAACCTCCTTCTTTTTTCACCCAAGGATTGAAGAAGAAAGCCAAAGAAGGCAAATATCATAAGTTATTTCAATATTGAAGGAGTTGTCCAGGAATATCCCTCTTATAGAGGCTCTTGAATAAAGGTCGGTCTATGTGAAGTTCATTAAAGATTTGTGACAAAGAAGAGGACACTGAGTTTTGAGTTTGCGAATAATGTGCACCATTGCAGCGCTATTTTTTTCACTCTCTAGTTGAATATAAGAAAAATCCTAAAGCATTCACTAGTCCTTGTACTATTGGATCTTTAAATTTTGCACTAGACTTATGCAACATTGATGCTAAAATTAACTTAAGACCTCTAGTATTCTATAAGTAGTTAGGGTCGGGGTTGCATAAACCAACCTTTATGAGACTTTTGATGGCTTGTCACACTATGAAGAAGTCAGTGGGTATCATGTGTTATTTGTTGGTGAAGGTAGCAACTTTCATATTTCTAGCTGACTTCATGATTCTTGATTATGAGGTTGACTTCAAGGTTGTGATCATCTTAGAAAGTCCTTTCATAGCTACTGGTAGGGCATTGGTTGACATAGAAACAAAGTAGATGAAGTTTTGATTGAACGATGAGAAAGCTATTTTTAATTTATGTTAGTCCATGTAACAACCAAAGGACATGCATGTGATTTCAGTGATAGATATTATAGATTATTATGAGATGGTAGTTCCTATTAAGGAAAGACTCGATGTTGAGGCACTTCTAGTAGTAATAACAAATTTTAATATTGATGGTAGTAATGAGTATGATGAGATGGTGAGAGCACTCATTGTTAGGGGTTCATAAACTTACGTAATAAATAATTTAGATCTTGATTTGAAGAATAAAGTGACCTCACCAACTAAACAAATATTGAGGAGCCTCCCTATTTGGAGATCAAGGAAGTTCCTTCTTATTTATGATTTGTGTTCCTGGGCGCCAATAATGTTTTGTTGATTATCATTGCAACTAATTTATTAGACTGGAAAATTAAGGCCTTGGTATCTATGTTTCATAGGTTAAAAGGGTCATTTAGTGGTCCATTGATGACATTATCAAAATTCCACCAAGAATTAGGACTCATAAAATATAGCTTGAGATGGACTGTATACCTAGATTGAGTACAAACGGAGATCGAATTCGCCCATACAAGAGGTGGTAAAGAAAGATATCATGAAGTGGATGGATGTAGGAGTATTTTATCCTATTATCAATAGTAAATAGGTGAGTCCATTTCAGTGTGTTCCAAAAAAAGGTAGAATTACTATGGTTCCCAATGAGAATAATAAACTATACTATTATGCCAATCACTGGATGGTGTGTTTTCATGGATTATAGGAAGTTAAGCTCGGACATTGAGAAGGATTACTTTTCTATGCCATTTATGAATTAGATGTTAGACAGTCTCATTGGTAAGGGGTGGTATTATTTTTTTGATAGTTATTTAGGGTATAATCAAATCCCAATTTCCCTTAAGGACTGTAATAGTTTTAGTGTTCAATTTTACAAGGGTCATTTTTGAACGAGTATAACTCGATGTTAACGTGGTACTTTATCTGATTTAGACACACCAAATTGTAGAGAATCGAATTAGCTTTTCAATGATACCAATTTCACCTTAATCCAATACCCGAGTAAAAAGTTATGCCCATTTTCGTGAGAGACAGTAAGCATAGACGATTGGTTAGGCGCAACCCAACCCAAGCATAGGCGATTGGTTAGGTGCCTCCCAAACCAAGCATAGGCAATTGGTTAGGCACCGCCTAACCTAGCTTAGTTAATCACTTGGGCATCGCCTAAGTCAATTTCAGGTGGCAAAAACACTCTGTTTTGAGTTATTTTAAGGGTAATTAAGTCTTTTAACACTCCTTACATGTCCCTAAACTTAACCCTATGAAATATATAGCTTCTAAATGTATTACAACCCTATTATTATCTCAAACCTCATCATCTAAGAGCACTAAAAGAGAAAAATAACTAGGGTTGCGTAACTAAGCTTGAAGATCCGATTTCAAGGAAATTCCTCCGTCAATCATCAAGAATCTTTCCTTCTAAGGTATGCGTGAGTTGATTTATGGATCCATTTCATTCATAAATCTCAAATACCCTCTTTTTCATTATAAAGTATAATTTCTATATTGTTGGGTGTTGATGATCAGGTAGTTGATATTGGGTGATTCCCAAGATGGAATCTTTATATGTTTTTTTTTTAATTTCATGATATCATATGAGTTCGAAACATGTAAATTTGGTTGTTCATGATGTATAATTTGATGATTTCACCTATGCTTAAGATGTGCATGTAAGGTGTTTTATAAAATGCCTAAGAAGCTAAAAATCATGAATATAGCTAAATTGTGACTAAGTGAAGGATTCATGGTATGTACTTATGTTCCAATGACTTCTATGTTGATAATGTGCCTTGTAAATGATGTTAGAATACTCATGAACTATTCTTATGAGATTATTCTATTCTTACTTGCAAATCCTACTTATGAACAAGATGTATGATAGCCATGCAATCCACATGAACTTCCATGCTATTGGTATGTGTTGCCAATATGATTATGCAATGAACAGGATATTAAGATTGTGCATGTACTTCCATGTGATATGAAATCCTTTCCATGCAATACATTATTCATAACCATGCTTAGTATGAGATCCCTACTTATGATATTATAAATTATGGACTCTACTCTTATGATCAAGTCAATCATGTGTGTGAGTTTCCTTCCATCGAGTCCTGGGGGTTCTTGTACCCGAAAACTATAGTTGTGTGCCTATATTTATGTCATGCTTCATGATATCAAAACTCAAGCTATGATTCCATAGACTTCAGTCAGTCATGTGACTTAGGAAACCTCATGAATATTAGTCAGTTGTCAGATATCAGTAACATTCTGCCAGTCAACAGAATTCAATAAGATTAAGTCATGCACAGTCATTTATTCATGTCCAGTCCCTCCAGATGGGAGTAGAGGTTAGCACCGAGTGAACCCAAGGATGGGAACTCACCTTCCAGTTCAGGGTGTCATTCTTAGTAGTCATCCTTAGGTTCCAGAACTACGTAGTCAGCGTAGGTTGAGACATCTTAACCCATCAGATTGGGGTTGATGAGGTGTCTTAACCCATCAGTTTAGGGTTCCCACCGTTCTTATTGAGTACCCGCCAGATAAGGTTCACTCATAGGCTGTCCTTACTTGTGGCACCGTATTGACACCCCTCCAGTCAGGGCAGAGATTGGACCCTAGCTTAGCCATAACGGCATACATGGGGCATGTCGGTTAAACACTACTTCCCACAATTTCAATATCAGTCTCAGTAAAAGAACTCAGGGCATTTTTCATATTTTGTTATATACAGGACTGTCAAATACAGTCGTCCATGTTATCAGTTTCAGTATCAGTCATGACAGTTATCAGTAAACCATGTATTAGCTTACAGGTCATGCTATCACGTATTCACGGTCCCAGTTTCTATATATGTGTGTTTGCACTCCCACGTTCATATTATTCAGTCAGTGTTGTTCATGCATGAAACCCTTTATGTTTAGCCTACCTTCCTCGTATACTCCGTACTCCAGTTGTACTGACGCATTTGCGCTATGGTTCTTTCTTTTCATGTTTCACATAGGTTCCAAGACACGAGCTCCAGCCCAGCAGTAGCAGTAGCATTCCAGTCGCAGAGACATAGTGAGTCCTCATTGATTTGAGGACAATATGATGTGATACATTTATTTATTTCCTTAGTTCAATTTTATGAAGTTAGTTGGAGACATGTTCCTTCAACTCCTTATTCAGATTGTTTAGAGGCTTTCAGATTTACATTCAGATTGAGTTGTTTTGGGTATTTTCACCCACATGATTGTATTTAGTTGAACCTTATTGCCTTATAGTTCTATTTATTCCACATTATTATATCATGATTTGTAGTATACAGGTACAGATATCAGTCATGGGTTAGCTTATGGTCCCTAGAGGTCATAAGCACCATGTAGCATTCCGGTTCAGCGAATCATGGTGTTACAAGGACTAAAAGAAGACCACTTTCACTTGTCCACATGGGACATTTCTTTTAAAAGTATGTCATTTGGTCTATGCAATACTCCTACCACTTTTTAACATTGTATGATGTCCATTATTTTTACATGGTGGAGGATACTATTAAGGTTTTTATGGATGAAATTTCATTTGTGGGTGACTCATTTGATAATTGATTGGAATACCTTGCCAACATTCTGTGGATATGTGAGGAATGTTACTTAGTGCTAAACTAAGAGAAGTACCATTTTATTGTTGAAGAAGGAATAGTGCTTGGTCACAAAATTTCTAAGAAAGGGATTAATGTTTATAAGGCTAAGATTTAGGTGATCGAGAAGTTGCCTCTACCAATTTATTTAAAGAGGATTCATAGGATTTTGGGTCATGTAGGTTTCTATCAATGATTCATCAAGGAAGTCTCTAAAATTGTAAACCTGTTATGAATGTTGTTAGAGAAAAATGTTATTTTTGTGTTTAATGAGGCATGTTTAAAAGCATTTGAATGTCTAACGGAGAAGTTGATTTCATCCCCCATCATTATGTTGCCGGATTAGCATTGCTATTTAAAGTGATGTATGATGCTAGTTGCATAATACTAGGAGTAGTCCTAGGCGAAAGGTGCGAGAAGATACTACACCCGATCCATTATGCTAGCAAAGAACTAAATCCCGCTTAGAAAAATTACACTGTGACTGAATAAGAGTTTCCTAGTTTGTTTTTACATACGAGAAATTTCATTTCTACTTGATTGGGACCAAAGTCATTCCACTTACTGACCATGCATATCTTAGATATCTTATGGCAAAGAAATATGTGAAGCCAAGATTGATTAGATTGGTACTTCTGTTATAGGAATTTAACTTTGAGGTCAAGGATTGAAAGGGAACTGAAAATCAGGTGGCTGATCATTTGTCATGCCTTAAGGAGGAGGAAATGCTAAAATAAGAGTATGGACTTGAAATTGATGATACTTTTCTAGATGAACAAGTCTTGGTAGCATCACAAGACTTAATCCCTTGGTTTGTAGATTTTGCCAACAATTTGGCTAGTGATGTAGTTTAAGAAATTATGTTATTTCAATAGCAAAAATGGTTCATGCATAAGGTACGAAAGTTATTTTAGGATGAGTTGTTCTTATTTCAGGTTTATATAGATGGAGTAATTCAGAGATGTGTCCCTAAGGTTGAAATGATAATTATCTGGGAGGCATTTCACCCCTCGCTAGTTGGGGGTTACCATGGAGGTGCGAGGACAGTACATAAGATCATACAATGTAGTTTCTATTGGCCTATAATTTACAAAGACGCTCATAATTATTCTAGGGCATGTAACAGTATCGAAGGCAAGGGAACATCACACACAGTCATGAACTTCTAATGACGACCATGCTTGAGCTTGAGTTATTTGATGTAAGGGGTCTAAACTTTATGTATAAATTTCTTAACACACACGGAATAAAGTAAATATTGGTGTTTGTTGTCTATTTTTTCAAGTGGGTGGAAGAAATTGCACTTCCAAACAGTGAAGATAAGAGTTTCACCACTTTTTTTAAGACAAACATTTTCTCAAGATTTGGTACGTCCTTAGCTATCATTAGTTATTGCATTTCACACTTTTGCAGTCATCTCTTTAAATACTTTCTTGATAAATATAGTGTGAAACACAAGGCAAAAATACCTTACCACCTACAGACAAGTGGGAAGTATGAATCAGGAGATGAAGTCTATTTTGGTGATGACTGTGAATGCCAATTGGACAACCTAGGCTAGAAGGATAGATGATGCATTATGGGCTTACCATATGACATACAAGAATCATATAGGTACGTTTTCATATCATCTTGTGTATGGAAAAGAATGTGATTTGCCTATCAAACATGAACATAAGGCATTGTGGTCATTGAAGAGGCTAAATCTTGAATGGAGTGATGTAGAAAAATTGGGATTGGAGTAGATGAATGAACTGGATGAGTTTTGTCTCCATGCCTATGAAAGTTTTAACATTATTTAAGAAAAAGATGAAGTTGTACCATGTTTAAAAAATTGAGCAAAGATAATGCCACCCTGATGATTTGGTCTTGCTTGATAATTTGAGACATTGCTTATTTCCTGGCAAGCTAAAATCCAAATGGTCTGGACCATTCACTATGGTGGGAGTATTTCTGTATGGTGAAATTGAGCTTCAAGGACATAGTGTTGACCCATTCAAATTCAATGGTCAGTATGTCAAGCACTATATGGGTATAACTGAGGAAATAAAGACATGTGAAAGATTAAACGTTGACAAAGTTTGAGTAGTCAAGGGAGCCGGGTTGCACCACGATATTAAATCAGGAACTTCATGGGAGGCAACTCATGTGCTCATTGGTAAAGTTTCAATAACCAACTCATTTGTGTTTTTTTGTGATGTTAAATCAAATGCTTCATGTGAGGAAACACATGTTTTTTACTATATATTTTATAGGGTAATGTTTGTTATTGGTTCACGGATCACACAGGATCCAGAAGATACTGAACTAGCTTACAGTCTAATCTATGAGAGGATTGTATGATCATGGAAAGGATACATGCACCTTCAATCAAATTAATAAGAGATAGATATATAAGATTCACCCCATTATTGGTTAGCACGATCATGATACCAATGCTCTGATCACTTTTTTTCAACCTATCAGCAAGCAATAACCTATAAGTGTAAGGAACAATCGTGGTTAGATATCACAATCATCGTTAATCTTTGTAGGTTCCTAGGTAAGTCAAATTGAGCCACTTGAGGGTAAAATATGTGGAAGCTACACTCTTCTAAGTTTTTGGGACTCCACGACACAACCTATAATTGTTGTTTCGAGCTAAAATCATGGGTTGGATCATTGTGTGATTCATATGTAAAGTCTCAGGAGTTCATCAAATGAACACATCCAATAATCATAAGATCAGCATATGATCGTGGTATGTGCTTTTGTAATGTGACAGAATGTCTAGGTCTCAGAAAACTTTTCTAGGATAGAAAGGTACAATTGTACCTTCATTGCATCGCCATAGGAGGGTCGTCTAATAGAAAAACATTTACAGTGTTTCAAAATACCCTTCCTACAATAAGAAGGTACAATCATACCTTTTATTGCAAAATCGTAGGAAGGGTTCTCTTCTTTACTTTATGCATTTGTTCAAGTTTTCAAATTTTGGTTTTAAGTCCTTCAAATATAGGTACAATGGCACCAAAGGCCAAACAAATGTTGTCCAGGGGAATTTCAAAGAAACAGCTACCCAAGGACACACCTCTGGTGTTAGAGAGTAGGTTTGATCTCTCAAGTAGGATTTAGATGAGCTTTACTATAAGTTTATCTAATAAGCATACCTAACCTTGGACCACAAAGTAGTCTGAGGAATAAGAACAAGAAAATACCATAATATCTGCGACTTTAGTTGACATAGCTACCCCATCAACGATTCTAGACTAAAGATAGAAGGAAAGGCACCCAATATGGGGAGGGTGAAGCTGAAGAAAGTTTAATTTCTTCATAGGGGGAGGATAAGTCCAACTCTAAACCCTCCAACTTAGGTGTATCAAATCCAAGAGGCTTTGATCTGAGAAGGTGGGTGGTCCTTAATGCATAGGACTACTACATTAATTATGTTTCTTTAACTGACTGGGAAAATAATAAAAAAAGCATTCAGAAGGATTCATGGGTACTAACAGAGTCACTCCAAAAGGTTTTTATATTTGGGTCAAGGTTTTAATTGATATGATTTAGGGTGGATAACTAGAACCTTCAGTATTACTTGTTGGAGCTAGTGAAGGAGTTTTAGGCAAACTACACATTGATGCTGAAAACCATGACTCATTTAGGGAAGGATAAAGCTATAAAGAAGTAGTCGTGACTATATACTATTCGGGTAAGAGACACAGAGTTTGATATCTTAATTTAGGCCATCTCCAGGGCCTTATTTAGAGATGCATTTGTACTAATTAAGGAGACCATGAGATATGATCTTTAGATATATGACCTGAGGAGAGTGAATAAATTTAGCAATAGTGATAAGAGTATGCACTACAAATGGTTGGTGGGCCACATTGCTGAAGCTGGTTAGAATTCCTTATAGGTTAATGGGGCTACTATTTATATTAACCATTTGAAATTTGCTGCAAAGGCATGGCGGTTAGTTGTCAGGCGCCAGATTACACCCACTACCAATGACCACACATTGAGTACAACCAATGTTTGCTTGGTAGCAGCCTTGGCTTTTGGAGTTTAATTAGATATCCAACAGATCATCACGAAAGAGATTTGATATAGGGGGCTTTAGTTCAGCCCCACATTAGCCTTTTTTGATCTTGTGAATCAGTTAATACAAAGTGCATAACTCCCTCTATTATTCTAGTAGATTGAGTGATTTACCCAACAAAGGTTACAGACATGGACTTGATAAAATATATGCTCAACCCCGGCTTCCCCATCAAGACGTAAGAAGATTACAATATAGTTAGGGGTACCCATCTAGTGATGTATCGACATATGATACTGGTGTCTCTTCATCCTCAGCACCACTGATATTCGTCAACAATTTACCACTGGTTCAAATGGGGTATACATTGATCCTAACTTTACTATTATAGGAGATGATATGGAGCCTATAGTGACATGATTCCAAGATCAAGAAGATCGAGGTTGGGTTTAAGACTTATGCTAGTGCTAAGATACGAGGTTCAATTAGGACTTTCTAGACATAGGCAGATAGACTTAAGAGCCAGAGGATGGCTAGGACCGATGCAGTCCATGCACCTAATTTGTTAGATATTAGAGTAGACATTATCAAATTAAAGAAAGCAATCAAGGTATTGACTGGGAGAGTTGATGTTTCACCTCTTCCACCACTACATATGCCTTCACTGGAAGCTCTAACAGTGTATGTAAACTCCTTGGTTCTTGAAATTTACACTCCCGCCCTAGATATTGACGAGACAAATATTAAGGAGGTGAGAGGTAAATTGAAGCCTCAAAAAATATGAAAGGGTATTGAGGCTGAGAAAGAAAGATAGAGAATATCTGAAAGAAGAAAAGAGGAGAAGAAGGAAGAAGAATAATGGACAGACCTGCAAGGCGGTTAGTTTAGAGAGTGATAAGAAACCACCTACCGTATAGGTGGGTGTAATAGAGGTTGTCCCAAATGCTTTGAGTTTATTGGTTGCCACCAATGCCAAGTTTTCCATGAGTGCCAAAGCCAAGGCCACCAGAGCTAGGGAGAAACTTAGGGACCCATATGCATCCCCATGAGATCAGAGTTCCACCAAGGCCTAGAGCACCACACGTATGTTTCTTAGCCTAGTTTTATGTTTCTATTATTTTATGTAATAAGGACATTACATGATTTAGAATTTAGGGGATGAGGGTGTACTATAATGGAGGTTTTTATTATTGTGTTTATTTTCCCTCAGTTGTGGTATCATAGCTAGAACTCACATGTTTAGTGGTGTTACTATTTTTTTTATTTTTATTTTGTGTTGTGTTTAAGAAAACTAGGTGCAGTCATTTTTAATAAAGCATGTTATTTTATTTTTAATGTGTTTAGAATAATATCCCTCCAAAATTTGTTTTTGTGATGTAGTGTTTGCATATACTATATTAACCAATGTTAGGATCTAGATATGGAATTAGGATTATCAATAGAATAACCTAATCGACCTTTCATGAACTGAATAGGTAGTAACTTAGAGTAAATTCCTGAGCTATAAGTGAGTGAGATATATACCTAGTTGGTGTGTGTGCGATCTAGAAATTTCCCGATTAGTCTCACTAGAAGTTGTAGGATATGGGGTTAGAAATAAATCATAGGTATTGTTTGAATTAGTTTTATTTAGCCTAAATGACCTACCAAAGAATCATGTATCCCTTGAACCTAAACTTTGAGCCTTAATAAACCTTTTCTTTGAACTACCCAATTCATCATGCTAAGTTTTACAATAAACCTTCTTTGGCCCTGGTCCCTCCTAGGATACTGTGTACCTCAACTCAGTAAACTACCTAAGTTGAGTATGGCTTTTGTGAAGAGGTACATAAAAGAGGGGGTATGAAGAATTAGTAGGGAAAAAAAGGGAATCGGGTGTAATTAAAAAATAAAGAGAGTTGATGTGAAAATAAAACTGCACCCAAGTTCCAAAGAAAATAAAATAGAAATGGGAAAAAATGAATGAAAAGAAGAAAGTGGAACCAAAAGTAGACTAGTGCCACAGAGAAATAAGTCACGGTACCCAAATTTACCGTACCTATCCCTAAGACTACATTACAAGCCTAGAAAAGACCTATAGTGATCCTAACTCGACTGTCAAAAAGTTGAAGCATAAAAATAAGGGAAAGCCTATGTTTTCAAATGCACACAACCTGACTTTTTTGTAAGAGTGAGAGATTTGATTCAGTCCCAATAATAGATTTCATTGCATATACTAAGTGATTAGGGACTTTTTTTTATCTGGAGACATAGGAGCTGTAGTCTAAAAATTGCTTGTTTAGGTAATGTATTGGTAAATTTGTTGGGATAATTGTTCACAATATAATGCCATATCCTGATCTAGTTGTGTTAGAAGTACTTTTATTACATGTACACTACATTGGTGGTTTGTGTTAAGAACAGAGGGTATTAAATCTACTTATGTGGTTTGCATGTGTAAAAAATTGATTTTGTAAAAACTGACTACCATTGTAATCTTAATTTTTCTCTAAGTGTCTTAGTGAGTTAGTATTGTGTCTACCTGGGGACATACAAATGCTCTAAGTTGAGGGTGTTGATGTGTCGTGAACTTACGACGTGTTGATATGTCATGAACTTTTGACACTTACGCTTAAAATAAGGAATATTTTTAAGTATAAGGTCATGTTTTGTGTATTTGGTGTGTTTTATAGTGTTTGCAGGCCTTAGAGAAGAAAATTTATTAAAGAATGAGCCAAAATGACATCAAACAATAGGAATGTAAATCTTGGGATCTATGCATAGTCATACCAAGGGTATCGTTCCTTGAATTATGGAGTGTCCCCATGAGTTGATCAGATAAAATCTTTCACGATCGTACCATGAAGTCATAATCATACCTTACTGTCATGGGAATAAGATTAAGAACAAGGCTACAGAACCTAAATGCAAGATAACCAAACTAGATCAAGTCATAACCGTACTTTAATATGATGATCGTACCATGGGATCATAGGATGAAGGCCAAGATATAAAGGTTGCGGAAGTTAAAGCTAAAGGTGATCAGATGACAGCATTCCATGGTCGTATGTTGATACCAAAAATTCATAGTGAGCAGCTAACCTTTGAATTCCTAAAAGATGACAAGTTCGAGTGCAGACCACGAAAGTCAAAGGACAATCGGGGGTTCTAACCATAATCTTACCTTCTTCTTGTCTTAGGTAGCGGAGTTTTTCTTTTTTTATTTAGGATAGGATTTGTTATATCTATAAATAATCTTGTAGGGTTATTTTTATGTGTTACACACTATTGTTAGTAGTGATTATTAGTTTATGAAGTTCTGCATAATCTTGAAATTTTACAAGCATCATTCTAGGGTTTTAATTTAAGTTGAGATTTTGGAGTTTGTTTCTAATTGCAATTTCATGATCATGCTTTTATCTTTGGTTTATTATTGTGTTCTTGCATTTATGAGTAGCTAAACACCACAACTAGGATTTTGGGAATCATAATGAATGTCACGATCCGAAAATCAAGGTTATGATGGCACTTGTCGCGGCAAGCCTTGACAAGTAAGCCTATCACCCAAATTAATAGGAAATGAAAGATAATACAAAAACCAAAGGTAAAAATCTTAGAATAGGGTCAAACCACACATATGTAGCGAAAATGGAAAATACACAGCCAAAAATACCATACCAACATCCCAAAACCTGATGTCTTAGGGTAAGAACTACTAAATACATCTCAAACATCAAAAGATATAATAATAATAGTCCTAAAAGAATTACAATCTATCTCTAAATATGAAAACAAGACATTATCTAAACAAGAGGAGGTAGTAGATCAATGCTGGAAGCATAGGTCAGCTACTACCTCAGAAGTACTCCAAATATAGCTCGAACAAGCTACAGTGCAATGCACTCATACCTGGATCATCACCGAAAGGGTGTAGTAAGGGTGAGTATGATCTACATGTACTTAGTAGGTATAATAGTCCGACCGAGCAAAGTAGAAAATAAAATATATAAAACACACATTATGGGCACTTCACCTACAATCAGAAAATGTCCCAAATGGTAACCGACACCGTCTTCACTAATAGTTCTAAAATACACACATATACCAAAATACAAGTACAAGAAAGAAGCACAAATAGATAGTCATCAAAATCAAGCATAGAAATATAGTCATCAACATCAAGTATAGAAATAAATTCATCAACATCAAGCATAGAAATATAAAATGGTTTCTGAAAAATACATGGGCACTTTCTAAAAACATGTAACCTGCCTGTTCATTTCAAATCAAGATCTGTGTTTTACTTCTGAGTTAGGTGGTATTCCCCTACAAGTCTGATATTCCACGGGCTGTATGGAATCCGCCATTGACTCGACAGGGAAGCCCCTAACCCAAGTGTGCCGCAAGGGTTGGAGTGTTTGAGTCTGATACGCCACAGGACATTTAAGTCAGCGCATAATAGTATATCCAGGTCGGCAAACCACATTTTTAGGCAATGAGCCGCTTGAACTCAATCCCTCTTTGGGGAACCACCTAACATCTCTGTATGCCCATTTTTAACCTTTTTTGTACATGCAACATTCTGAATGTCTAAAATCATGAAAGTCTGAAATATCTGTTAGTCTGAGTCTGATATGGCGTTAGTCTGAATTGGTATCGTCATACCAAGACATTGCAAGTCATGATTTTTCTGAGCCATAATGTATTAAGCAAGAGCTTTCATTCAAAACATAGTTTAGACCACCAAAACATGTAACTGATGTAAAGGATTTCATATTCCGAAACTTAAAGTTCAGTTCATGCAGAAATTTCATCAAACACCTGGTGGTCAATTGTCTTTAGCAAGTTTATGTATTCAAAATTGAAACACATTCATTCATATATGTATATAGACTGTCAAATCGCTTTAGAGATGGTCAAAAGACCAAAACAATGATGTTAAAACATCCTATACATAAATATATATACATAATTTAAAACCCCATTCTAAAACATGATTTTTTATGCCCATGAGAATTTAGGAAAAACCCCGCGTACCTCTATTTCCAAGGATAATAGATGTTTCTTGAAGCTTGCGGATTGGTGATTCCAAATATGTAATTATCTTCGAAAACCTACGGTCGAATCTTGAACTATTTGGGTTCTTATTTTGAAACCATAAGGAGAATTCTTGAGAAATTTTGGAAAAGTATGTGTATTATGGTGTTTGAGGGATTAAATCTCGTGTTGGAGGTATATAAGGGGTGGAGGATGACCAAAATACCCCTAAGGAACAATTAAGGTCAAATTTGTCCCTCAGTTGCCAGTTTGATAGGCTAGAGTAAATCGATTATAACTTTTTACTCATATAATCAAATTGGATTAAACCAACTGCATTTGAAAGAGGACTCAAAGAGATTTCGTTTGATATATTATAGATCACACGGTTCATTATATACAGGGATTTATGATTGTTTGAAGTTGACTCTGAAATGCTGAAAACTGGGCAATAGGCTATGCGTTTTGGTACTGTTTTGAAATCCAAACGCAGCCTTATGAGTTCCGAAAAGTTCCGAAATTTATCCGAGATGCACTATGAGCTTTCCCGATCGTAACGCAACTTGAAAATCTAAAAAAAGATGTCGTAAAGGTTGAAAAGTTGTATCCCGAAGATTGCCAGCTAAAATGACTAAGTCTCATTTTACACTTGGAAAATTTTGAAGTCATTAAGTCTAAGAGCTCAATATTAAAGACTAATCTATGCACGCCTTTTACGAGGCATTACATTATCTCCCCCTTGGGATCATTCGTCCTCGAATGATGGGTAGGAACTTGTTGAAGCCTTAAAGCTATGGAATAACGCGGACACGACATGTCCTTTAATAAAGAATACATTGATTTGAAACATGACCATATGGCTGGAACTACTGATATTTTGAATTCTTATATCGGACACGTATATCTGATGCATGGAATACACGACTGAAGATATTCATAAGCTGAATTCTCATAATGAACATGCATATCTGATGCATGGATCTGTCCTTGAGTTGTTCTCATGAACGCAGGACTAAATACACTAATAGGCTGAACTTTTTCTATTGAACATGCATTTCTAATACAGGCATATCTGACTGAACTGACACAAGAACGTATGACTAAATATGCAATAACAACTGATGCGAAGCTTGTAAAAAGAACCTATGCATGCAACCGAATGGGGTATCTCCCCCTTGGGAACCTATGTCCCTCTATGAGTGCTCAATTCATTAAGATACTCAGAAAATGGAGGCAATGGACAAGGCACCTACGATTTGATTCATAACTGAACCTTTGGAATTTGAATCTAATGCATGATGCAAGAACTGAGCTATACTCGCGATCACTAGTATACTCTATCTTGGAATAGTATCATGTCTGAGATTTCGGGTAGCATGAATAAATGAAAAGACGAGAAAATAAGTCATGCGAATCTGACTGCTAAACTGACTTACTGGCTATACAAACTAAATTATGCTGGACCCTCATACTTAACTGGAGTATCTCTTCAACGCTCTCTCTAAAGAAGTTCTAACAGTAATAGGGAGCCACAAATCTTGGGTATGGATTACACAAGACATCCCACTGAGGAAATCACAACATTGACACTACTCTGCAGTCTGGAATATAGACATATAACTCCTAAATTAGGATAGAATTACCAGACCTTTGGCAATACAACTTCTTACATTCAAACTTAGTACACTTCTCGAATATCCCTTAACTATACTATTCCCTATAATTATCATATTCATTCAATTCAGCTTAAAATTCTCATATGAGCATTGACAAATTTTTCTACTAATGTCTAAAATAGCTTAATCCTTACACCGTGATCAAGCCTAACTCTAAGTCACAAAAATACAACATTCTACACCACGTTATTGTTCTAAACCATATGATGCCACCTTCTATACCTCTTTTAAAGATCACATTCTAAGCATAACATGCCTTACCACTTTAATGACTACTCTGAACTCTTAATATGAAGCCGCTAATGCATATTGCGACCTCCCACTACAATCCCAAAACGTCATTCAAGCCTATTTTATAACCACATGTTTACTTCAAGGAAACCACCCATAAATACATACTTCACATAGTTTCTAAACTATTATCATTATAACTCCCACGCACTATCCTAAAAACATACACACACAAACTTTTCCACTAAACATCACATGTATCAAAGATTGGCCCCAAATCTCACCTCATACTTATGGCCTTATCTAAACAAACGTACTATGATCTTCCATCAACAAGAACATTTACTTCATCACCACTATCATGGCATAGGGAGGACACTAAAAGGTTAAAACATTAGACCCTGAACCATGAGAAGATTTTTATATGGGACTGAACACATTATAAAGAGTGAGTACATGCGTCATGAGTTGCATGACCCCAACTAGAGTTCCTAACATAAGTAATGTAATTCCGACTACTTGAATGAACTAGAACTCATTATCTTGGAACTGGAAGAGTACGTGACTCTCTATCATATACAGGAATCACGAACTATGATCACGTAACTGAAACGTAAAGCTTTAGTAGGCATTGGGATCACTGAAAAATACTAAGATAAGAATGGGTTGAGTCTCACCCTCACTTTCTAACGTTCTAAATCATACTGCATCACTACTAGAATCTGAGAGCCTTACTTGGTCATTCGTTCTGTCATCTCCCCCTTAGCTTCAAGTCATCATCTAGAGTTTGGGAGATCCTTTACCATATTCTAACTGAACTACACTTACTACACCCTAGGGTCTGAAAAAAAAAAATAATACATGCATATCATAGAACTTAGCCCGAATGACTACCTTCCGGGATACACTCTATCTTTCTCTAGCCACCAATAGTCATAGTATAATGCTTGCACACTTATTCTATCGGTTTAACCTTCAAAAGTCAAGCTTAGATGCTAACACTTAACATGGATATCACCAAGTCTTTGATGAACCATATCTCTTTCGATAGAGCATACCACTATTGCGAATCCAAATTTATATCCCTCTACTATGAGAATCAAGATCACCGCAAAAGGCCCAACACTATCAATCAAAACACCTTAACATGGCTATTTAGATCACCATGTACCATCTAACTAGTCTTTCTCCACTTAACAATTCAATGGTACCACTAGCCACGCACAACAAGTAATAGCCTTAGAAAAATGCCACAACCTCATGTCACCTTAGGCATACTTCTACATCATACATGCAATATCATACACCACTACGAATCAAATAAACTTACTCTATTGCATGCACCGTTTAAGTCTATTAGATCACTTCTATACAACTAGTATTCATTAACCAAGAAATCTTCACATCCACCTTCATGGACATCAACTGTTCAAACTTAATATCTAGTGCAATGCATGATTTACAACCCAACCTTACACGAAATTTTCACTTGGAAACTATGAAATAAACATCACGAAACACTAGTGCACTAGAACTTCATAACCACAATAATCGATCCTGAACTAACGGTTTTCCTTATCATAATCCATTAGCATGTACTATTTCAGCACATCAAGCCTACTAATTTAATCCCACAAAACATGCATCATCAAACTCGTGCCACTATTTACCACCACACCATTTAAATTCAAGCCTATAGTTTAGTATCAATCATTTACCACCAATGAAGAATGCAACATAATATAAATATACTAATCCATCAAATTGGGATATTCTACCCAAATATCTCAAAAATCTACTACATACCTTCTCACAAGTAGCACTAGTTTACAACTACCAATGAAAAGAGGGTCAAGGGGGTTAAAGCCTCATAATAGACATGGTCAACTTTATCCTTATATTATGACCCCGTACAATCGTATCTACTTATACTTCTTTCTCACATCACAATTACTTACCCAAGCGTACATTTACACTACCTTCAAAATCCATAACAACCATGATTCTATACTTATAACCTACTGGCTAATCTAGCCATTTTCATACTTCAAGCAAGGATAATTCACCTCGCCTAATAACTCCTTCTCTGTCTTCTACTAATAAACTAACACACAAGGACAAATCACTTCATTACCAACTCTATCTCATGCAAAAAAATTCAGCTATACATATATTCAACCAACACAAGAACCACACGTTGAATGACAAATTGCTAGTGAATCGAAATAGGCCTCACACGGCTTCACTAGACTTTGATTCTTTTGTAGTTTGAATAAGAAAATAAGAAGAATAACAAGGCAACTATGCTAGTGAATCGAAAGAGCCCCACACGGCTTCACTAGACTTTTTAGTTTCACCAACACGATGATAAAATATTTTCAAGAGATAGAAACTTGTCACACAACATTCCATAATCTGAGAATACACATCTTACTTTGTATAGATAAAAAAAAATCTGAGTCAAATATTTCCCCCATAGATTATCATACAATCCACACACGCTACTTGCTACCAATAGGTCATGACACCGACACTTTAACTTATACTACTATTTGGGTGGAAATACAATTCCAACACTTCTACTACACATCTTTTCCTTTAACCATGACATCTGCAACATAAATTTCTGAAAAGGGCCGAATATACTCAATACAGAAGACTGAAAAGCACGATTTCATCAAGATCAAGGTTCACACTAGAACCCATACACTCTAAAGCAATAACGGACTCTTCTCAAGTCCTTGCACAATTTTAAGATCTTATTTGACGCGATCCGAAGGGACAATACCATTTAGACTCTAAACTTCTGCACTTGATTCACCCTAGAAATGTGATGGGTCTGAGAACATCAGAGTAAGAAAAGAATTTGGGATGATTTTACTTTCGTATAGACGTAACCATAGCACGAATTAGAGTATGAAGGAGGAACATTCTGACTCTGTTTCACAAACTAAAATATGAAGAAAGAGAGACATTTCTAAACGTCTTGTAGACTCCTGCTTATAAGTGTGGCGTGCTACACACCCATAAATAAGACTCTACACGACACGATTTTGCAGACACCCTGGGACCATGAACCGTGCTCTGATACCAAGTTTGTCACGACCCGAGCCTAGGCCCTAACCAAGACGAGCATCCCGAACCATGAAGGCCCCGAACACCCATTCTCTATCTAGTTATCATGCACAACGTTCGTAATCATAATAAAATACGAAATTTAAACTGATTACGGAATACATGGTCAAGTTCTGCAACATTTCTGAATAATACTATCTGACATCAGTCTGCAAAATCTCTACTAAGAACACAAACATCTGTCTGAAACGAAACTGGAACAAGGCCCCCAGTAAACCAAAAACATAATAAATAAGATAATGTTTGACATAATTAGGCCTTCCGAATAATAGAAGGATCACCACTGCGAGATCAAGTCTATAAATCCGAGAATGTCTACTTAGTAGCTGGACCCCTAGACTGTGCCTCTAGACCTGGAAGAGGGGCGGGTCAGCACAAAAGTACTAGCACGCGAAGCAATCCAAAAATAGTATAATGGAACATACATATATATATATATATATATATATATATTAAGTGAAAGCAATTTTTCATCAAGACATCATGTATAAAATGGTTTTCGAAATATACATGGGCACTTTCTGAAAACATGTAACCTGCCTGTTCATTTCAAATCAAGATTTGTGTTTTACTTTTGAGTTAGGTGGTATTCCCCTACAAGTTTGATATTCCACGGGTTGTATGGAATCCGTCATTGACTCGGCGGGGAAGCCCCCAACCCAAGTGTGCCGCAAGGGTTGGAGTGTCTGAGTCTGATACGCCACGGGACATTTAAGTCAGCGCATAATTATATACCTGGGTCAGCAAACCACGGTTTTAGGCAATGAGTTGCTTGAACTCAAGCCCTCTTCGGGGAACCACCTAACATCTCTGTATGCCCATTTTTAACCTTTTCTGTACATGCAACATTCTGAATGTCTAAAATCATGAAAGTCTGAAATATCTGTTAGTCTGAGTCTGATATGGCGTTAGTCTGAATTGGTATCGTCATACCAAGACATTGCAAGTCATGATTTTTCTGAGCCATAATGTATTAAGCAAGAGCTTTCATTCAAAACATAGTTTAGACCACAAAAACATGTAACTGATCTAAAGGATTTCATATTCTGAAACTTAAAGTTCAATTCATGCAGAAATTTCATCAAACACCTGGTGGTCAATTGTCTTTAGCAAGTTCATGTATTCAAAATTGAAACACATTCATTCATATATGTATATAAACTGTCAAATCGCTTTGGAGATGGTCAAAAGACCAAAACAATGATGTTAAAACATCCTATACATAAATAAATATACATAATTTAAAACCCCATTCTAAAACATGATTTTTTTTATGCCCATGAGAATTTAGGAAAAACCCCGCGTACCACTATTTCCAAGGATAATAGATGTTTCTTGAAGCTTGCGGATTGGTGATTCCGAATATGTAATTATCTTCGAAAACCTACGGTCGAATCTTGAACTATTTGGGTTTTTATTTTGAAACCCTAAGGAGAATTCTTGAGCAATTTTGGAAAAGTATGTGTATTATGGTGTTTGAGGGATTAAATCCCGTGTTGGTGGTATATATAGGGGTGGAGGATGACCAAAATACCCCTAAGGAACAAGTAAGGTCAAATCTGTCCCTCAGTTGACAGTTTGATAGGCTGGAGTAAATCGATTATAACTTTTTACTCATATAATCAAATTGGATGAAACCAACTGCATTTGAAAAAGGACTCAAAGAGATTTCGTTTGATATATTATAGCTCACACGGTTCATTATATACAGGGATTTATGATTGTTTGAAGTTGACTTTGAAATGCTGAAAACTGGGCAATAGGCTATGCGTTTTGGTACTGTTTTGAAATCCAAACGCAGCCTTATGAGTTCCGAAAAGTTTCGAAACTTATCCGAGATGCACTATGAGCTTTCCCGATCGTAAAGAAACTTGAAAATCTAAAAAAAGATGTCGGAAAGGTTGAAAAGTTGTATCCCGAAGATTGCCAGCTAAAATGACTAAGTCTTATTTTACACTTGGAAAATTTTTAAGTCTAAGAGCTCAATATTAAAGACTAATCTATGCACGCCTTTTACGGGGCGTTACATCATGACTCCTTTCCAGCATATCCCTCGACAGAGGATATATAAATCTATCACAAATCCAGTATTTCCACAGTAATACCAGTGTTTCATGAACACGATGTATAAACAAATGATATAAGACACAAATAAAGAACAATGTGCAGACAAGGAAGATGCATTGTGTATGAGATGAAATAAAAATGATGATGTCATATTCGAGGTTGTAGTACAACCTCTATTTACTCCTACTAAGCTATAATCGTAGGTAGGACACATGGAGGGTTCGTCGACCCATATACAATCCAATATCAAATACCAATATCCATGACTTCTCTTTGACACATCCCTCGACAAAGGGTCTATAAAGATGTTACATTTTTTATTAGAAAAAAAATAGTATTTCCACGATGATACCAATGTTTCATGAATGTATGGTGATATAAGGATATAATGATCACAACCAACCAAAATGAGAATTTTTAAATCCAACCAATATACCATTTATGTGAGCTAAAATCCAATCAATATGCCAACCATCTATGATCCTATGTAATCCATATGAAAATAAAGTAAAATACATAACATTATGCCATTGATACCATATAACTTCTAATTTTAGGGTTTTTCACATAAAAGATACAAATAAATATACATACAAAGTCCAACCACATCATATACGACCCCACATGGTCACATATAGCAAATAATATCTCAAAACCACCAAATAGCAATAATATAGGCTCTCACATAGGCACAAAATAACAACAAAGCTATTTCATGATTAGTTCCCACACCCATAACATGATTTTATACCAATATTAACTACCCAACCCAATTTGAAGAAAGTTAAGCCATAACCTACCACAAATGCCAAAAAATAGTAAAAACAAGCCTTCAATCTGAGTCTTACCTCATGAATGGATCCAAAAATAACTAAAACATACAAATAAAGAATCTACACATTAAAAGAAAGCCAACAATACCCATATTGACCACTTCTAGGTTAGGGTTAAAATTGAGCTCCGAAATAGAATTTTAAAAAAGAAGGCTAAATTTGTAGTTTTATTTTAGAGACATGCTTCCCATACTCATAAGAGTCTACAAATAAAAAATGAGATTTAAATCAAAGAAAAACTATTTTCAAGCTTTACTAACAACAAAACTCAAAACCCATTTTAAAATTAAGAATTTAAAGTTATTGTGAAGATCAAATCAAAAGAAAAATGAAAATTATAATATTAAACACTTACCCAAAGAAGAAATCTCAAAAATCAAGCTGCCAAGCCCCAAATATGATGAAAATGAGGTTTTAATTCTTAACTTGGGTAGAAATCATAAAATACTAAATAGAAGTTCTTGGTAAATGGGAGAAATGGAGTTATAAATTAATAGACAATAATTATACAAGAAGAACACATCTAAAACATCAAAATTGGAGGTTCGTAGATCAAAAAATATCAAAAATATGAAATGGATTCGATTTTCGTCTTAACCATCAACGATGGCCACTAAATAAGAAATTTATCCTCTAAAGCATCCTGGTCAAATGGTCAAATGCTGCTAAAATAGTCGAACAGCCACTTTAGTGCCTACACCAGTACCAACAACCTTCAAAACTTATTTTTGACCCTGGAACTCATTCAAAACCCTATGAACATGGTTTAATAGTGAAATTTAATTGTAAAACACATTCCAGATCCAATGGAATCATAAAAATTTTGAAAAAGCATAATTTTCACAAAATTGAACCCTGAGACCTAATTTCACAACTTTCCCAATCGAGGATCAAAATTAGATACAAAAGCCATAAAATCACATCAACATGTTACCAACTTAAAATCGATGTTTCGGATCTACTGGCATAGTTTGTTTTTATATCTGACACATAGATCAATATATATTAATCAAAGTCAACTATAAAACCATTTTAACCACCAAGAACCACAAAATTACATAAAATACATCAAAATGCATTAGGAACCCTGCCAATATCCAAAGTAACCACGAGGAGGGGTGAAATAGTCAAATCGCATAAAAAATGAATAATTCACATAAATCACCAAAATCAAGTTGTTACAATAAATTAATAAAATAGGTTAAGTGTGAGGCAAATCTAGACCGATGTGCTTGCATATATTGGTATTTCCTTTATTATAATTTGTCTTCTAGTAGATGCATACATTAGGACCCTACATGTTTTCTAAACTGGATTGGGAGAGAGATTTGAAACTATCACCCTTCATCTAGTAACTAGAGTCGTAATAATGAAAGTTAATTTGAGATCAAGAACAAGGGTTAGAAGTGAGACACTAAAAGTCTAGGAGGAGACATCTAAAATTCATCTAATCAAGGTTGAAAGACTTTTACATAAACCTATCTTATTAGTTTTTACATGCAACACATCAGGATAGTTTGCTAGCACAAGAAACTTATGGATTTATCGTAAACATCTCATATTAATTATAAATTTAAAAAACAACAACTATTTTGACACTCTTTTATTTCATCAAAATCTCCCATTCTTTTACTTATTTGCCAGTTCCTTAGACAAATGTGTGATAAGATTTCATCCTATTTCATGTGGGTTTGACCCCAAACTTGTTGGGTTCTATATGAGATTTAGTGTTTACTTTATACTTTATGGGAGTTTCAATTTTGCGACATCACCAGCCAACATGAAAATCAGGCAATGAAATCCCTTGACATAAATATGTCAGAGGGAGACCTTATGACTCATTTCTAAAGTCGTCGCCACTGCTGAATTTGTTCTACTATTTTCTTTAGGATAAGATTCATTTATGTCTATAAATACTACTATTCTATTTTATGTTATAGTTTCTAGTACTACTTTTGAGTCATGTACTTGTTCTTAAAAGTTATAAACATTAGTTCTGAGGGTTTAATTCATAGTTAAGATTTGTAGTTTTCATCTTCTTCTTCATAAGTTCATAATTATATTTTAATTCCAAATTATTATTGTGTTCTTATGATCATGAGTAGTTAATCATCACAACTAGGGTTGTGGGAACCAGGATGGATAGTAAAGTAGCATCATAGTAAAAGGTGATTCACGAAGGATGTTTAGCCATGTACTACTGTTCTTTTTGCTTTGATTGATTTTTAACGAAGGACAACATTAGAACTCGCCTTATATTTAATCATAATGAAAATAGGGGTAATAGATGGGAAAAAATAACAAATAATGGAGACTTAGAGCTATTAACCTTCACTTAATAGCTTGAGTTAAGAAAGTGGAAAAGATAATCTAGGATCCAAGATAAGGTTAGAGTTCAAAACTCATAAGACGTTAAAGAGTGATTGATAATATTCATATAATATGGGTGTAAAGTCATTTAGATAAACTTAGCTTATCAATTCTGCATGCCAAGTACCAAGGGAGATCACTAGTACGAAGAACCTTTAGAGTAATTAAATTATGGAGAATATAATCCTAGTTCCTCTCATATATTGATCATAGACTTGATTAAATTAGGAATTATTACTTGTTCAGAATCATAATTCAAAACCCCCCAATTTATGAAAATACTTTACTAATAGCTTTGATAAACGCATCGATTGAATTTCAAGCTAATTCCCTGTGGAATCGACCCTAACCATTATTGGGTTCTATATTTGATACATAAACTATTTTATAATTCACAACAAGGTGTAATTTTGGTGACATCAAGTATTATAAGACATAAGTCCAAGGCAAGGTGGACACAAAAAGGATAAATCTCTGAGTTGTGGTCTTTTACTGGAGTGAGACTAGTTGAGGTCTCTTGCTGCAACCACTTTACCAATTGTTAATAAGTTGGAAATAAGGAAAGGGTCATAATTGAAACAAGAACAATTATTCAACCTCATTGCACCAGTCACTAACATGAAAATCCTGGATAGTTTGAATAATATTGGTGATGGTAAAGCACCATGCACAAATGGCTATATTGTATTGAGAAATTTCTTCTTTACAAGAAAGATGGTAAAACTAGTCTATTATACAATTATTACTCTAGTTTCTAAAACACCTAATCTAATTACAGTTAAAGAATTTAGTCCAATTTCTTGTTGCTCTATTTTGTACAAGATTATTGCTAAGATTCAATCAAACAAGTTACGAAAAGTGGTTCCTAGTATAATATATGAAGCTCAAGAGGTTTTATACCAGGAAAAAGAATAGGAGATAATATCATGTTGGCTCATGAATTGAAAAGGATACAAAAGGAAATATATATCCCTAAGGTACATGATTAAGATTGACTTGCAAAAGGCCTATAACTCTTTAGAGTGGGAATACTTGAGTTAGTTTATGAATGAGCTTGGCTTCCCTGAGCTTTTTATTAGTTGGACATGGAATATGTACAAACTGTGAGCTATAGTGTCCTTATTAATGGATAACCTTCTGAGTCTTTCAAAGCAGCTAATGGTTTGAGGCAAGGGGATCGTATCTCCCTTTTCCTCTTTGCTATTAGAATGGAGCATTTAAGTAGGTTGCAAAATAGACTCAAAGATATAAGAAGTTCCTATGTCTATCCTACATGTGCCAAATTGAACAGAAGCTACCTATGTTTTGCTGATCACTTATTACTTTTTGCTAATGGGGATAAATCATAAGTATTTGCACTTCATAATTGCTTCCAAACCTTCTTTCAGGAATCTGTCCTTTTAGCCAATCTTGGTAAAAGTTCAGTGTTTTTTGGTGGAGAAATAAAGGTGGAACAAGATAGTATCTTGCAAGTATTGGGCTATAACTAGTGAGCTTCCTTTTAAGTACCTAGGGGTGCCTATGGATACTAAAAATATCTCTTAATACATTATTGTAATGCCCTGGGAGTACACCCTAGGCACCACACGGTGCTTACAGTCCCAAGGGACCGCAAGCTAACCTATGAGCTGATACCGGCTGTGAGCCTTGAGTAAAACTGATACAAAAGGTCATATATGGAATTTAAATCAGGAATGCCATAAGGTTTTAAGTAATAAATCTGATAAAATCTATGAACAAAACTGGTATTACTGATAAAACATCTGACAATGACAACTAAAATCTGAGAACTGACTAACTGTCTGAAATATCTGAAAGCCTTTAAATTGAGTAAATGAGAGTTGATGGGAAAGGACCTAACTAACTCAAACTAGCTACTGAACTGAAATGACTAAAACTGATAAAGTAATCTGAGCTAAATAAATCATATAAGGACTCACCACTGCTATGACTGATAATCTAGAAAGTCTATGCGTAATTCGGGAACTGAGCATCTGAACCTATGATATGATACATCATAGCGCAAGAAAAGAGTATGTGATCAGTACTTTGAATGTACTCATATGCTAAATAAGGTAGGCTTATATGCATGGTTTCATGTGTATGAATAATAACTGACTGAATAAATAGATAGAATTAAATACTGAATAGAACACATAAAATCTATAAATACTAAAGATGCATAAAAATTATAAATACTGAGAATGCTTGACCAAGCATAAACATGTTCTGAATATAATCTATAAATTGTAATAATAAAATTTGATAACTAAATAACTGATATTTATATCTTGTAGTCATGCAACTGAAATTAAATTACTGAACTGATTACTGGACTGAGACTGTGGGAGCTATCATCTAACCGACATAACCCAAATAAGCAATTTTGGGGTCCAACCTATGACCCCAGTTGGAAGGGTGTCAGTACTATGCCATAGGTACTAACACTGGCTATGTGGATCTACTAATGTACTATCCCGAAGGACTAAGGGTGTTAAGCTTAAACTGATAGGTGACCCCTACGAGGTAGTCAAGCCTAAACTGATGGGTCACTCCTCATATCGTATGCTAGCTATGTAGTTTTGGAGTACAGATACAGATACTAATGACTATACCTAACTAACGGGGAAGCGACCATCCCTGCACTCGCTCAGTGCTAAATCCTACTCCCAACTGAACTGACTTAGAATACTAAATTATTCTAAGTTTAACTGATTATGATAACTTACTGAATCTGATAATGCTCATAACATGTCTGAAACTATTCTGAAGATACTGAAACTAAGTAAACAGCTAAGTTTTGGGTATTCATAACCCCAGGACTTGATAGCAATAATAGTAAAATAATACTAAACTTGAAGGACATATTATGAAAGCATTTATCAAAAATTCATTCTTGTAGGCATTTCATTGAACACTTGATATTCATAGTTTAAGATAAGCATGAAAATAGTTTAAAGATTGTGGAAATAGCATGATTTCAATATCAACATCACCAATTATGGTTTAAATTAACAAATAAAATTATTCAAACGTATGGGGTTTGATAGCAACATCAATTTCATGTAAACGTGGTATAGAGTTTCAATTCATGGGAATTTAGTGTTAAAATCACAATTACTTGTAAAGATCACAACTTTGAATTTAAAATTGGATACTTGGACTCCATGGGAGAAAGGAACCCATGGATGAACACTTAACATACTTGTGTTGATGAATTCGTGAGAATTGATAGTGAGTTCTTGAGATTTGATCTTGAATTTTGAAGGCTAGGTTTTTGTTCTTGAGAGAAGATTAGTTTAATTTGAGAGAATTGTAAAATAATGAGCAAATAATGTTTTATTGGGGCTTAAATCTGGTGTTTGGATGAATTTGGGGCACTGGAAAATGACCAAACGGCCCCTATAATATTAAATCGTGAACTGAGAAATCTCGATTTTTGGTCTGGCATGACGCGATACAATCACATCGGGCCACTGGAAAGCTGACTATCCTCATTTTGACCAACAGCGCGACGCGGTGCCAATCGTGGTGCCCCACAGGAAAAGGACAATTGTGAATTGTCCCCTTGGCATGATGTGGTGATTATCACGGTGGTACACTAAAAATTGATGAACGTGAAATTGGTCATCACCGCAATGCGGACTTATCGCGTTGGGCTACTGTTTTACACTAAAAGTGTCATAACTTCTCACCCGAGTATCGAATTTGGGAAATTGGTATTGTTGGAAAGCTAATTTAATTTACCACAACTTGGTGGGTCATGAGATGGAAAATTCTGAGTAGCTAAAAAATATATGCTTGTTTGAAGTTGACTAAAGAAACATTCTTATACAAAAATTCAATCGGTAAGGATTATTTTGATTTGTCTAATAGCTGAGAGTTATTTGAGGCCTTAATATACATCAAACTAACTCATAAAACTATCAAAGAAATATAATGTACTATTCATAAGCTTGAAACATAATGCTAACACTGGTTTGGATTTTTGGGGCATTACAATTAGCAACCTCTATTAAACAAGAACTTATCTGGAATGTCTTCCTGGACGGCAAAGAACCATCCTATGCTGCCTGGAATCTACTCATACAATTAATAATTTTTGTTAATTAATCCTATTGTTCTGTACTCTCTTTTGTTCCATCCATAGTTTTATACCTTATAGAAGCTCACTGTAGGAGTTACTTGTAACGAGTTGATTTTTTTTATGGTTTATGTGAAATATTCATTTTTGTATGATTTGACCATTTTACCTTCCCCATAGTTGATTTGTAGTATTTATGGGTTGTGGAGATGATTGGCACAATTTCTAATGTATTTCGATGAATATATGTGGAGTTTTGATTTTTGGTTGCTTAAAAAGCCTTATAGTTGACTTTGGTCAACATTTATTGTATATGCGTCGGATGGCAAAATAGACTGCATCAGCATATACAAAACATCGATTTTAGGATGGTAACATAGTTGGTATGATTTTATGGCTTTTATATCTCATTTTGACCTCAATTAAGAAAGTTGTGAAATTGGGTTTTGGGAATCAACTTTGTGAAAATGACGTTTTATTGAAAATCTACTATTGCCATTGAGTCTGGAGTGTCGAATTTTATTGGGTAGCATAGTTTGTCTATATTCATGAGATTTTGAATGAATTCTGAGGGGTCCACGGAGACTTGACAAATTCCAAATCTTCAGCTGGTGCCAATGCACCCGAGGTCGCGGTTGACCAGTCGCATTTGCGACTCGGCTGATCAGCACCAAGTGTTGCGAATGCAATATCTTGGTCATGATTTTGAATCCAACACATATATGAGGACCAGGTCGATACTGCAATACCCGCTCCCAGGTCAGGTATTGTGCATGGGACACCTGGTCGATCACATATGCGATGCCTGGACTATATACATACCCATGTTTCACCATTTTTAACACTTGAAGCTTAGGATTTTGGATCTTTGAGCAATTTATTTAATTTCTAAGCTTGTTTAAGCTCCATAACACCTATTTCAACTACTTTTCTTCAATCTCATCCTTTAATTCTTGTTTTAAACACGGATTAAAAATTGAAAATTGAAGATTTCGGCTCGGAAGGCCTAAAATTGATTTTTTTTAATTTAAACCCTGTTTTTACTTGGGTGAGTTTCTAATCTTAAAATTATCACTTTTATTTCAATTTCACCTTCAAAACAACTTTAATTCTCAATTTTAAAATAGATTTAGAGACTTTTACTGGTAAAGCTTTAAAATGATTTTACTTTGATTTGGACCTTGTTTGTAACTTATTTTCGCTTGTGTTTTGAATTGTAGACTCCTAAAAATATGAGGAACATGTTTTTGAAATAAAATTATGACTTTGTCTTTCTTTTTTGAAAATCCATTTCGGAGGTCTATTTTGGCCCCTACTCTAAAATAAGCGATATGGGTATCGTTGGCTTCCTTTTGATGCATAGATTCTATATTTGTATGATTAAGTTGATTTTGGGTCCATTTGTGAGGAGTAAGTATTTGGGTTGAACGATTTTGGTTTGATTTTTCAGTATTTAATGTAGGTTATGGCTTAACTTTCTTCAGATTGGGCTGGGTAGTTAATATTGGTACAAAAATTATGTTAAGGGTATGGGAACTAATCATGAAATTGATATATTATTGTATTGTTGTCACGACCTGAACCAGGGCATAGTTGTGATGGGTATCTCAAGCAAACCGTGAGTCGGAGACCACCCCTTTAACCTAACCTCCAGAACACAATAGAAGAATACAGAGGAAGCCAAACAAACATGATAAGAATAATAATAGATAAACCAAATGGATACTAAGAGTCAAAGAAAACAAACAATCCACACTTGTCCACAAAAGCCTCTAAAACCAGAATACCAAACTAAGTCGATACATGCCCCCGACTATGACAAAATGAATCCAAAAATTAAATACTAAGACAATAAAGAAACCAGCAAAATGACAGGGCCTTTCAAAAGATCGAGGATCACCACTTCAAGAAAATTCACAGAAATATCAAATAACCTAATGCTGCATAGGAGAAATAGAAAATCCTTTAAACCCTACATCATGAAATGATGTAGCATCCAATGATGATCAGTAGGGCAAGGACCAGCATGTAATTCAGGTAAAGTGATAAAATAATGTCATTTCCAAAAACTAGTCAAAACCACATGGACAATAGTTATATATACATATATAGGTTGTTAGGATAGGGGAATGGGTCATAAAAATG
Source organism: Capsicum baccatum var. pendulum (assembly GCA_030864225.1). Classification (NCBI taxonomy): domain Eukaryota; kingdom Viridiplantae; phylum Streptophyta; class Magnoliopsida; order Solanales; family Solanaceae; genus Capsicum; species Capsicum baccatum. The sequence continues at coordinate 103,524,519 of CM061556.1, forward strand.
AGATTTTACACCATTAACCTGAAATGTATAGCTTGATCCATCCTAAAGGCACCCATGGGCTATATAGGTCCAACTCTCCTTGCTGAAAGGGGCCAAGTACGTGATAGTCGCACAAACCGAGGAAAAACTAAAGAAAGGATAAAGACATCAAAGCTATAGCCCTCTTAAAATGCATATAGTGTATGCACCATGCACTCGGTCACGTGGACCCCCAATACTAATAAATGTGGTTTTTAGTGTTGATCTCCCAGGGACCTGGACCTTCACGCTGAGCTACACTATTTTATTTAAGCCCAAATTAAAATAGATACACATAAACCAACTATTAATCTAGGAGTCATTTATTAAGGCATTTACGAACATGGTATCGTCATACCAATATGCTTGCAAGCTAATTCAATTATGCTAAACCTGTCCATATAACTAAATTGACTCCCAAGTTCCATTTAAAATCCAATCCATGGCCACCAAGTCCATCCAAATCCATTTTTATCCATTTATCCTTTAATGCAATGTACTGGGTTCAAAAATAAGTTGAATTATGCAATTAAATCAAGTTTACAAAGTGGGTTGAAGTTGATGCAATAAGCAAGACAAAATTCATCCAATTTAGGGAAACCCATGTCTCATATTCCAATCATTAAAACAATGCACCAATTCAGTTCCAAAAACCATAAATTAAAGAACGAATGATCCATATAAACCATGGGAAAAACATTTCAAGTAATCATAATCAAAATCTCTCAACCTAGTTTCAAACCCATCAATTAAAACACGTGAATATTAAATAAATAGATGTCACAATATAAAAATACAAGTTAGGGATGATCAATATGCCTGAAATACAGACTGCGATACCAGGATAGGGGCAAAGGTCATAAGCATGAGAGATTAAACTATTAACATGAACTATATAGCTCTCTTTATCCGAAAGGCACTCATGAGCTATATAGGTCTAGCTCTCCCTACTAGAAGGCCCCCAGTGCGTGTTAGTTGCACGAACTAAGGAAAAAATAAGGAAATTCTAAAGACATTAAGTCTATAGCTCTCCCAATATATATATATATATATATATATATATATATATAGTGTATGCGCCAAGCACATGGTCACATGGACACCCAATGCCAACAAACGTAGTTTCTAGCGCTGATCCCTCAAGACCTACACCTTCATGGTGAGCTACACTATTCTCTTTAATCCCAAATTAGAACAATTGAACATAAGCCAACCATTAATCCAGGAATCATTTATTAAGGCATTTACCAACGTAGTATCGTTATACTAATATGCTTGCAAGCTAATTCAATTATGCTAAACCAGTCCATATAACCAAACTAACTCTCAAGTTTCATTTAAAATCCAAGCCATGGACACTAAGGCCATCCAAATTCATTTTTATCCATTTATCCTTTAATGCAATGCAATGGGTTAAAAATAAGTTAAACTATGCAATTATCCTTATCCAAAATCAATTTTACAAAGTGGGATGAGTTTAATGCAACAATCAATCCAAAATTCATCAAATTTGGAGAAACCCATGTCCCCCATTTCAACATTAAAACAATGCACCAATTCAGTCCCAAAATTATAAATTAAAGCATGAATAATCCATTTAAACCATGGGAAAATAAATTCATGTAATTGTAATAAAAAAAATCCAACCTAATTTCAAACCCATCAATTAAAATACATGAATATTGATTAAATAGATACCACAATACAAAAACAAATACAAGTTAGGGATGAGTAACATGCCTCAAATAAAAAGGAAATCAAAGTTTGGAGCTTGAATGTTGAATTCTTTGTAAAACCCTTTAGATTTCTTAGGTTTTTAGTTAAAGAGGAGAAAGAATGGTTGGGATATTTGAAAGCTAAAGGAAAAGGGGTTATTTTATGTTTAAAAGTCGTGCAAGGGGTAAAAAGATTAAAAGACCCTCACCCCAAGTGAAAAAAATAAAAACTGGCTGAATTTAACATAGGAGTGTGGCACGCTACTATCGCGGAGGGTAGCCTCCGTGCTATACCCTTATCGCTGAAGCTATCCTCTATGGAACATTCTTATCACAGAGGCTCCCTACCTCGGGGTCCCAAAATAACTCGAACCCCTTTCAAAAATTTTAAAACTTTTTCAAAACATCCTTTTAACATCCTTAAATATAATTCAAGTCAAAAATTGACATTATGCATACGGGAGGGTCAAAAATAATTTTTTTATAATTTCACGAAGTTTCATAGTTGTGCCCATGTAGGGGCCCATATATTGATGTTATTTAGTAATTTTGGAATATTAATTACTATTTGTAACTATGTGGGGTCTTATATAATATTGTTGGCCTTATGCAAGTGAAATTAGTTGTATCTTTTCTAATTAAAGAGTCTAATATGGTATTAATGATATATTTTGATGTATTTTACTCTTTTGGCATATGATTCATGTTGGATTTCATAGATGGTTTGAAATATTGAGTGGATTATCGGCTCACTTAGTTAGTATATTGGTTTTATATGGAAATACTCATTCTAGTTAGTTATGATAATGACATCCTCATATCATACACATTCATGAAACATTAGTACCCACCGTAGAAATATTGGAAACACTGGTTTTTCTGATAGAAAATGTGGCATCTTAAAATCCTCTACCCCTTATGGGTCATATATCGGCAAGCTTTAGCTCCATAGGTGTATACGGAGGTTGTGTGACAACTTTTGTATCGTCATCATTATCATCACCATCATCATCATTATCATTACCATCATTATATCCATTGTATTTGTATGTACTTTGTACATTTCTATGATGTATTATTTCCTTGATGTATACCTAGCTATGCATTTTTCTCCCTTTGTATTTGTATGTGTGATACTTGTCTACTTGTCTTTCTCCTTCGTATTGCAATGGTTTATGTGAATATTATAGAACTATTAATGGAGATGGTTTGGGAAACCATTGTGAGATATTTTATGGTTGCAGGTGATGTACCCTTAGTGTGTATTTTGTATGCCTTATTTTTTACTTTGCTCAGTCAGCCTATGATACCTACTGAGTACAAGTGAACCGTACTCACCCCTACTGTGCCTTTTTGATGTAGATCCAAGTTTGAGCATGACTCGTAGTGGTTGATTTTGATAACATTTAAAGCTTTTCAAGGTAGCTATTGATTTCATGCGTCTGGAGTTGACTACTGTCTTTTCTTATTTAGACTATGTCATTATTGTATTTTGAGACAGAGTTGTTCCTATTTTGGATACCTTATGTATTTTGATATCTAGTTGTACTTGTTAGTTCGTATACTATGTCTTCAGGTTTGGGATTATGGCATGATATCTTTGGTTATGTTCTTTCGCTTTATTTAAATTGGGGGTTCGACTTAGTTCTAGAAGACTTACTTTAGGTTATTGTTATTATTTTCCCTTCTTTTTTTTAGTTTGGGTGATAGGCTTACTTGTTAAAGCTTTCCACGACAAGTGCCATCATGACCCTTGGTTTTTGGCCCATGACTTTACTTGTTCTTAGGTAGTGGTTCAATCACAAAGAAGTCTTTGGTAGCCTAGGAACATGACTATGCTCCTAAGTTTGTCGGGGGCTTGAACCTTACCAATATACTACTCTGGAAATAAATAGCTTTAAAAAAGTCTCTTTGGGATATAACCAATAAGCAGGATACTATGGATCAGGTGGATTCATGCACACTACATAAAGGGTCAACAACTTGAGGTGCTGCATGTACCCAAACAATCCTGTTGGTTAGTGAAGAGTATTCTGACTAGTAAGCCAACTTTATCATAGCTTCCTACTTTTTAGCCTGGCAAAAGTGTTATTCGTCAAATTTAGTATGGTATCTTGCCTATTATGCTTTGATTTCCATGGAAGAATATCACTTATAAGAATACAAGAAGACCTAAAGCAAGATCCACTACTTGACTCCTTATGTGAGGAAGACTGCTTACAGTTGAAAAAATGATTAAATAGGTAAGGAAATTGTTCCAAAGTGCTCTTTATGTGTCAAGTATGATGAATCTTAAGTGCACTTTTTCACACAATGTGAATATACATTTAAAATATGGTCTAAAATAATTCAGGGGATGGAGATACCATCATATACAACTACTAATTAGGCTCAACATATAGATGGGATGATTGACAATGCTATAAGGGACCCCAAACTAGCTCAGGTTTTTACAATGATGTACTCATATACTATTTATGATAGTTGAAGGGCGAGAAACCAGTGGGTGTTTAAAAAAGGGCGACAAGAGCATATGAATATTGCTAAGGATATTGTCTATGTGTTATGTGTTAGAGCACCTCCTAGATTCATAGATGTTGTCCATAGTTTTAGCTTCTAAATTCATTTATTACTCAACTACTGTGTTTGTAAGCGATGGAAGCTTATGTATAACCTGGAAACTGATTTGTAATGCTCAATTTTGGTGATTAATAATGTCTATAGTTACCAAAAAAAAATTTTACCTCTCATTTGTGTCTTTTCATTGAGTGTTCATCATAGAGGTGGATATAATGTACAAGTTACAGTTTATGGCTTTGGATTAGGATTAAATCTTATATATGTTTAAAAAAGCTACTAAATAAGTATACACAATATATTTTCAACCCAGTAAATCAAATACGTTTGTGATAGAACTTCAGAAGCTCAAACTCATAAAGTTCAAATTGTGGATTCGCCTTTGATTCAGCACTACATCCTTTAGGTATAATAGTTTGTTTTGTTTTGTAAGTGTTGAGATAAACTGATTTATGCATTTCTCATGAGAAGATTTACATGTAAATGTTATTTTCTTTGCATGTAAATTTATTCTAATCATAAATGTCTATGACCATGTCCTGTTAAGTTATCTAGTCATATCTCAGTAACTTTCTTGTTTCACCCTAGTTACATTCACTTAAATTGATTTAAGTTATTCCCATCAAGTTATGTGAACTCCCACGACTCGGATAAAAAAAATTTTATTCAAATTATGTGCAATTCCATGACTTACTAATGAAGAAAAAAAAGGTGGCAAACTACATCCATTAACAGATGCAACAAGTCGTGGGAGTTTCCACGCTTTTGCTCCTTTGGTTTATTCAAATATTAGTTGCCCTTTTAAATTTTTATTAAAAGAAGTTCTTTTAGCTCTGATATCCTCTCCATCATATTTCCTTCTAGTTGTACTTAGGTATCCCACTCTACTTTGTAGAATGGCAAAAACAGCAAGATGGTTTTCTCTTTCTTTCTAAGCAATTGAAATGGCTTGGAGATGTGCATGTTCCAAATTGATCACAACATTATTCATGTTGCTAGCTTACTCAGCTAATGAACATGTTGTAGATGGTATGTTCTTTTTAGTCCAAGCCTATCGCAAGGCACCTCAACTTGGCGCTATCTTTCACTTTGGCACCTCAAGTGGACGTTGTTCACTTTTGACACCTCAAGTAGCATACTGGTGTGTCATTTTAGCACTTTTTCACAATCAGCAAAAAGATATAGTATGTGTGTATTACACATGATATAACTTGTAAAATGAGAAATATAACGTGTAAAGTGACCAATAATAATAGAACATTTGTTATTTTTTACCCAAATAATTTTAAATAATTAATTTAAATTAAAAAAAATCAACCCCTCTGCCAAAACTCCCGTTCAGTCCTCTTCTCCAAAACCCTCACCCCCCACCTCAACCCCCAATCATCTTCTTCCCCCGTTTATAAACCCCTCAGCCCCCTCTCCCTCCTCCTCTCCCCCCCAATAATTTTCTCCGGACGATGGGTGAAGAGTCTCAAAAGAAAAGTCAATCATGGACATAGACAGCAAAAGTTTTTAAGAAGGCCATTTGAAAAGGACATGTCATAATTTCATTGGCAACAAATTCATGGAGAAATACAACTGCATGCTTAGTTTTGTTGTTAGGGTTGTGATAAATTGTAATACCCAGCCGCACCAGTTATATTAAGGTTCTATATTTTACATTCATCGATTTTTTTCGGTTTTCAATTTTTTTTTGTGTGGATTTTGCTCTATTTTTTAGATTTTCTTCATTGATTTTTCTTTGATTTCAGTTTTAATTCATCAATTTCGCTTGATTTTCAATTTTTCTTCATGTAACTGTAAAAAATGCAAGTCTCATTATAATGTAAAAAGAGAACATGCCAATTACAAAATAATGGAGCAGAAAAGAGTAAAAACCTGCTATTATGGGCTTGACTCACAAAAATTAATGGAGTAAAAAACTATTGTGTTAAGAAAAGAAAAAAATAATGGAAAATTAACAGAAGAAAGAGTGAGGAAGAAAGAGAAGAATGGTGAAAAATTGCGAAAATACCCCTCAAATGTGCTAAAAATGCTTGTTGCACACGTGCCATGATGACTCAGCAATAAGTGTCAAAATGATACATCGTATGCTACTTGAGGTACCAAGAGTGAACAACGTCCACTTGAGGTGCCAAAGTAAAAGATCGAGTAAACTTTAGGTGTCTGTCGATGGATTTTGCCTTCTTTTTATAATTATAATTCCCTCCATCCCAATTTATATGAGGTAGTTTGACTTGACACGATATTCAAAAAATAAAAAAACTTTTGAAATTGTGGTTCAAAGAAAGTCATAAATGTATTTATGGGGCTAATCGTTTCATTAAGGATAAAATAGGTATTTACAAGTTAAATTATTACTAAATATAGAAATATATCATCTTTTTGGGACTGGCTAAAAAGAAAATTGAGTGATATAAATTGAGACAAGGAGTATATTATTCCTTTTTCTAGTTCAAGCAGCTTGCATTGCTTTATTTGAATAATTTCTGTCTCTGAGATGAGATCTGATGATAAATATTGTGACTTAGTATTGTGAGTTAATCTCCAATAATTTAACCAAAGTAAGTACTAGTACCTTTACACGAAATAATATAGGCAAAGAGGGTGGTCTCGATCCTCGGTGGACTTGAGGTACCCATCACGGCCAGGCGCTGGTTTGGGTCGTGACATACCCTCCGCTAGATTTTAGCCCCTTCTAGATGTGCAAGATTTTAGCAAGTTTCACATAACCCATTATTAACCAAAGTAAGTACTAGTACATTCACACAAAATAAGATAGAAATATAAAATAATTCCAACTCAAATCCAATTCAAATCCATGTGAACATCACCATATACATACATAAATAATATGTTGGGGTAGGCAACAAGGCTTAGCATGAAGTAAAACATTATCCTGGACTATGTAGCTCAACCGTCATAATAGGCACCCACAGTCTATATGGGTTCATCTCCCCCTGCTGAAAGGGCCCCAGTACGTGTTAGCCATATGAACCGAAGAAAAATCGAGAGAAAGCTAAATCCATCAAGGTAACTAGACTTCCAAAATATATATCGTGTGACATATGTACACGGTCATCAAGATCAAAACTCACATCGTCAAACTTGAGTTTCCAGTATAAGTCATTTGAGACCCACATATTAACGGATTTGATACACAACCACCATTAATCCTAATTATTAGCAAGTTTCACATAACCCATTATTAGTCAAAGAATCAACCGTTAAGGAACACCGTGGGTATCATCATACCCTTATATTTGCAAGCTTATATCTGTGCAATAATAATCACATTAACTTGAGAGGATATCTCGACCCCTTTTGCTCATTGAAGTAAATCATAGCGAACAAGGCCTTCAAAATCCATGTTCATTGTTTAACAGTATATGCAATGCAATAATATAGGTGAGTAATTCAAACCAAGTAACAATTCAACAATTCAAAGTCATTTACACAAGTGGGTTGAGGAAATACAATTATTCAAAACCAATTACAAGTTCAAAACATCAATTTCGGAGAATACCTCGACCCCCATTCCAATTCCACACCCATGCACCCCATTAGTTGAAAACATCAATTTCAAAGCATGAATAACTCATAAAACCATGAGAAAACAATTCAAGAATCAAACTTTCCAAAACCCTCAACCATATTAAAACCCACATTTAAATCCATAAAATTAGACCATTTAAAACACATGTTTTTCATAAATAAGAGTTGGGGAAGAGAAACATGCCTGAGAATATCACAATTAGGGAGGTGTTTCACCCTTGGAAGCCTTAGATGATCAAACCCTTTGGAAACCCTAATGCTTTGCTTGAGAGACTTGAAAGAGAAGAAAGAGTGTTTTGATTTTGTTTAAGGCTGAAAATAAGGTCCTGTCTCCCAGTCGCTAGGGGTAACCTTACAACTCGTAGGGTCACCCTATGACTCATTTAGTCCAGTCATAGTCTAGATAGTACCCCTTGGACACCTACACTGGTCTAGTTATGAGAAGGATCATACGACTATTATCGATACCCTGTGACTCATAAGGTCCATGTCGTCGTCAATACATAACCACCAAGGCCCTACATTGGTCACCTTATGAAAAACACATTATGACTCATTAAGAGATCCTACAACTCGTAGGGTCCTACCTTACGAAAATCACATTATGACTCATTAAGAGACCCTATGACTCGTAGGGTCCTACTCTTCACCAGGACAGAAACACTAGGGACATACATTGGTTTGTCTACGATTGGAGTCCTAGGACTTCTAATAACTCATTATGACTTGTAAGGAGAGTTGTGGTCTGGGTAGTGAGTTAAAAAACTCAAAAATTTTCAAGGACAAAAGTCTGGGGTGTTACATTCTCCCCCCTTAGGATCATTCATCCCCGAATAATGAGACAAGGCTTTCATTAGCACGAGTTAACACAAAGCACACCCACACTTACCTTTAACAAAGACAAAAAAACAAAGATATCAAGGAAATCACTAATTTAACAAAGTCAGAAAACAAAAATGTTAAGAAATACACATAGCTCAAGCACGATTACTCATAATGGGGAACAAGAATGGATATTTGGATTTCATGTCCTCTTCGACATCCTAAGTAGATTTTTCAAACCTTTGGTTCCTCCATATAACCTTTACCGAAGCCACATCCTTCATTCGTTATCGGCGGACTTGCCGATACAAGATCTCAATCAGGACCTCCTTATAAGACAAGGAATCCGAGACACCCACACTATCTAAAGAAACAACAAAGGAAGGATCATTTACATACTTTTTAACATCGAAACATAGAAGACCAGATTAATAGAACCCAAACTCGTAGGCAACTCCAACTCATATGCCACATTGCCCACTCGCCTCAAAATATAATATGGACCAACATAGCAGGGACTGATCTTCCCTTTTCTTCCAAACTGTATCACTCTATTCATGGGAGATACCCTCAAGAACACCAAATCACCCACATTAAACTCTAAGTCCCTTTGCCTTACATCCATTTATGACTTTTGGCGACTTTGGGCGGCTTTAAGCCTATCCTGAATCACCTTCACCTTCTTCATCTCTTGGTGAACCAAATCGGGACCATATAATCTATTCTCACCAACCTTAAACCACCCAATAGGAGGCCTATACCACCTCCCATATAAAGCCTCGAACTGGGCCATCTGGATGTTGGAATGATAGCTATTGTTATATACAAACTCTATGAGAGGCAAATGGTCGACCCAACTACTACATAAATTGATCACATAAGACCTTATCCTTTCCTTCAAAGTTTGTATCATCCTTTTTGCTAGACCATCTATTTGAGGATGAAAAACGGTGCTAAGTTTTACCTTAGTCCCCAAAGCTTTCTTAAAGGAACGCCAAAAGTAAGACAAGAACTGAGTTCCTCGATCAGATATGATGGAAACTGGAGCACCATATAACTTTACGATCTCTTGAATGAAGAACTTAGTATAATCCTCTGCCAAATAAGTAGTTCTCACTGGAAAAAAATAAGCGAACCTAGTTATCCTATCCACGATGACCCAAATAGAATCAAATTATTGGTAAGACCACGAAAGACCAGTAACAAAATCCATATTAATGACTTCCCATTTCCACACGGGAAATTCAATCTCTTGAGAAAACCCACCAGACCTTAAGTTCTCAACCTTCACTTATTGACACATCATGCACTTAGCCACAAAGTTGGCTACATTCTTTTTCATGTAATTCCGCCAATAGATTTATTTCAAGTCATGATACATCTTCATAAAGTCAGGATGAATGGTGTACCTCGACTCATGAGCCTCAACCAAAATTCTTCCTCACAATCCATTAACATCGGAATCATATAGTTTACCCTGGTACCTCAAGATACTATCACCACCATTATCAAAAGCCATCACCTTCTGGTAACCGACATCATGCTTGATCTGCATCAAAATAGGGTATAAGACCTATTTTTCTTTCACCTCAACACCAAGAAATGACTTCACTACCTCCTGCATAATCATGCTACCAAACTTCATTTTCCCTCATCAGTATGAGACAAGCTTCCCATGAATAACCTATTAAGAGAATTAGCAACCACGTTAGGTTTACCTGGACGATAATGAAGGCCCATATCATAGTCTTTGATAAACTCAAGCCACCTCCTCCGCCTGAGATTCAATTCCTTCTTCGTGAATGATACGCTCAACTTACTCTATGAATTATGGGTAAGGCAGACATTGTCAAATATAATAAACCAACGTGAGTTGGGGTCAAATCCTTAAGGAGTGAATATAGTATTCAAATCCTATGGATGTTTAGACAGTCTAAGTATATACCGTAGTATAAGTGAAATAAAATGTATAAATTAACATTTGGGGGCCAAAATCTATTCAAACTACCAATTAAAGGCAACAAACGTGGATGAGATTTCAATATGAGAGAAGTATTGGGATTATGTATTCCTAGGTCCAAATAATGTATGGGTTCATGATATTGAATGCAAATTTTAGTTAACAACGGGTAGGCTAGGTTAGAGGTTCTTGATTCTAGTTTTTCAACCAAACTTCAAGATTATCAACTGTGGATCGTTTCAGATACCTCATGGATATGGCAAGAAAATCCACCCAATACCTCAATTAGGAATCCTTATTTCTAGGAAGATTCCTAAGACTTAGCTAATTCTCAATCTACCCTTATTTCTAAGATAATGAAAAAGGGAATAAGCTACATCTAATAATTGTTCACTAATGTCTTGTCACCCATTTCCCTCTTTCAAAGATGATATAGGATTCAAAAGTATACTCACATCCCTCTTTCAAGGAGAATGTGAGATTTTGGGAATTTGGGGTTTTCACCCATAAATTCCAACTCAATCAAGAAAGCATTAGTGAAACCCAACATCATTAAGCAAGAATCTATACAAATAAATAAAACCCCACATATATTTGCACCTTATTTCAACATAGTTAAAATATAGATGCTCAGCTACTCATGAAGTTAGGGAAAAGGAATATACCAAATTAATCATTCAATGATTCCATTGAAGATGCAAATAAGAGTATTCTTCAATTTAACTTCAAATTCAACTAAACTCAATTGAAAAATTAAGCACAATATTCTTTTCCAAATTGCTAGGGGTTTTACAAATCCAAAAACACAAATTCTCATAGATGATAGCCAAAAGTGAAGAGGATTTTGGCCTAGAGAGAATTGGAACTAGCAGTGTGAAATTAAATTTCTACCCCTGGTCTAATTTCTGCCTCATGCGATCGCTGGTGCATTGATCACGATTGCAGGAAACCCATGACGATCCCCATCGTTGACTGGTTTGGACTAGCTATAATAGCGACCCTTAGACCACGATTGTGGTAACTGAGGGTCGGATCCTACTCCTACTTTCTAGCTTTTGGACTACTTTTTTCCCTTTCTGGTCTCTTTTCAGCTCAATTTACTTATTTTCTTCTCATCACCTGTATTTCTACAAAACGAAATAAGTGGTAAATTTACCACTTATCAACACCCTAACCTTAGACCTTTTCTTGTCCTCAAGCAACACTACTTCTTATTCGATGAGACAATATAAAGTTAAGACCATTTATACGACCAAATGATCATAGTTACTTCAAATTTGATTAACACCAACAAGTAGCTCTCAAGCATAGTCAATGGTTTTCTTACAACTCCCCTTAAAATGAAACACAATTACAAGGATGCAAAGGACTTCAAAGAACAACAATGAAATAATCACTAACTCTCTTGAAATGACTCCCTATCGATAGCAACTCCGCTACACTCTTTTTGCCTTATTTTTCAAAAGATGACAATTTCACCCGACTTAATTTGTCTATATTCCTACTCACAAGAACGAAATCCCCCTCACACAAAATTATTTATTATGTAACAAGGAATTTAAGTGCAAAACACTCTCTCTCACAAAGACTCTCCCAATGCTAACAAGTATCATACCATATGTTTGCCCTTATTTTCAATCACCGTTATAATAAATACACTTAGTTGAAGATCTCAAAGGGCGTTTTGAGCTTGTAACATAGGTTCGGGGAAGGGTATGATATAATTTAGAAACAAAGTGGATACACCCTCTTTGAACAACTACATCACACTATTCCATCCAAATTTTGACAATGGACCACTTCATTTATTTCCAAAAATCACACATGCCTACTTTAGCTAGCTTGATTTATCCATCTCTTTGAAAGCATCTTTTTTATCTTATTTCTTTTGTAATCAATGTTTTTCCTTCTCTTGACTATTCCTTTCTCTTTTGCTTTTTTTATTTCTGTCTTTGCTTAGCATCAAAGGCACCCACTTATATTACCATGGACCAAGGTCATCTCTTCCAAACTTACCATTCCCAACTTAGGTATTTGGCCTCAAGTTTCATTTTCTAAGTTCAAAGAGGGTAGGGTTCAAAAGAGGAAAAACTTTGAATGGTTCAACGCTTGTAATGTAGTTGCCAAAGAAAATCTTGAAGGCTCAAAATGGGTAACTAAGGATACTATTCTATGTATAGGTGGGCTATTTACGCTAAAGTTAGTTCCTATGTTCACAAAAATGGCCTAAGATCATTTCACCAACCAAGTATAATCACAATTAGCCTTGAGAGACTAGTGGAAAAGTTCTAGATGGTACAAGTATGCATGAGAGTAAGACAATTATGCTCAGCACACATGGCATACAAACTCTTCAAGGAGGCTATATTTTACTTACTACTAGAGACCAAAGGGAGTTTATACCAACTTCTACAAACTAAAGTCTTCTGAGTCACAAAAAGATGTATTGTTACAAAATTGTTCACGTCCATGCCCTAGGTTTTCAAAAAAATTTGGACAAAGGAAGGTGTTTGCTTCATATTTACACTAGGCAAAATATGTTATTAGGGGCATCAAACCAAGTTGTCATCTCACATTTTTTCTCTCAAAAGGGCAAATCATATGGCTACTCAGACTTTACCATAGCTATAAGGGCGATCCCAAAACTCTAATGCTACGAGTACTCCGACTTTCCCTGCATCTATGGCTCAAAACCAATCATGATGATTTTTCCTTAAGAATGTCATCACTCAATCTATCATAGGGAAAAGATCGTCCAATATCATCTTAAACAAGATAAAAATAAAAGCTAAAAATGAAATAATCAACTAATCCATAAAATGTGGTCATAAAGTGCCCAAATATTACAACCCAAATATAAAAATAAAAATTATCTAAATAGGCATCAAAACATCCATAATATTTAAATAATATAGACCAAATGAATGAGTACGAAGATGGGTACCCCCACTTACAAAGTTTGCAGTGAGCTCACTACATAATCAATAAATCATAAAGAGAGTAAAAGGGTGCTCCTTGAAGCCACATCAAGCGTTGTTGTTGCCCTCGAACTCTGCATCACCTATAGCATTGTCTGAGCTGGACCACTCAGCTGGGGCCTTATAATTACTATCAACTCTAAAAGAAGGAATTATGTCCCTAGGTTTTAGGACTTCCAAAGGACCTTTACCCCCTTCTACATCTTGGTGAAGAACTTGTCTCTCTTTTTCTCCCTATTCTTCATCTTTTTATACCAGTCCCTGAGCTCTTTAAGTGAGGGTGCTAAAGATAAGTAGGCCCTCTCAAGCGTAGAAATATTGGCCCCTATTTTTTTTTATCCTCAAGATATATCTCATTGTCAGACCAAGCAATATAGGATGGCGCGTAGTGGGAGACTCTTCTACCCTGAGGAAGCTTGGATACTAGATCTTTGATCTCCCTCATCTAGACTGAGATCTTATTAATTGTCCCTATTGTGGATGGCTTGTATGAATAAATATCATCCTTTACCGACTTTCCTAAGTCAATCTTTCTCTTTTTGCTCTTTCCAAGGGCTTCCTATCCTTGGATCTTCAATGGGTAAATAAAAGTCTTGGGAGAGATCCAACTATCAGTCGAGGACACATCAACTTCGGATCGCCTACACAACTCAGTGATCAATGATGAAAACAAAAATATGGGCCCCCTTTTTCCTATAATGACCATTATCCATGAGTACAAATCGGGTAATATTTAGAGAAATATTGTCCAAGAGGTAGGCCACCATTTGAGCATACATATTTGGGACATTTGTCAGGTTGGTGAAGGGGGAGACTCTTCTGCAAATAATGGTGATCCAGATCCTTGCTTCAACCATGAAATTACTCATCTGTATCTATGTCTTAGTGGTGGCCCATGAAACCTCCCTCCCCGAGAATAAATACTCAAAAAGCCATCTCTTAGGAGAATAATCCTTTGCCTCACAGTCTCTCACGTCAATATTGTACAACCCATAAACTCCAATGATCAGGTCGACCATAAAATGAACCTCTTTACCCTAGATTATAACCACTGGGTTAGGTCTAGAAAGATCTACTACGCTGAGATTTGTGTAGAACTCCCTTACCCAGTACTCATTTGCCTTGCATGGTTTTGGGGAAAAGTAAATATATCCTGTAGTCTCTAGCCTTTTATAGAAGGCTAGGAGTTTCTTGAGCACCTTGTCTAGTAAGATCCCTCTCTCGGTAACAGCTTCTTTTGTATAAGGTCCTTATAATATGTCACCTCATATTTTGAGGCCATGAAATGGTGGTTATAATAGGCTACCATTTAGCACCTGGGATTCACACACAAGGCATTAGTTCATAAGAAAAATATGAGGAACATGTTCTATTTAACTTAATTGAACTGAGGAAAGGGCTTATGGTACATGGGCAGGCTTAAATTCAAAACTTGATATTTGGATTAGTCTATTAGAGTAGTCTTGATTATCATGATTGTGGTCCTCTTGGGTCGCAATCGCAACTCCTGAGATAGGTCAGTATCATGCTCTCAGTTATCATAATTGTGATACCAGGTTCACGATCACAACCCTCATGCGATCATGATAACTGAGTCAAGTTTGATCAAACTCTCAGACTTCTACACTTCCAATTTCATTGCCCATTTTTGTTCCACATCATTTATTATAAACATGAAACATGGTCCCTAGGTGTTCGAGCATGCCCTTTGAACATGTGAAAACAATTAAGAAATTTATTAGGACATTTAATCGAACACTTGGTGTGCACAATCTATTTCTATCATTTTGAATAATTTTGGGTACTTAAAACCTCCCCAAGTATGTGCACATCATAACAATAGCTAACCACACCCAGCAAGCATAATTGCACCAAAATTTAGCATGAAATGTTCAATTTTAGGCCAATCCTAAAACATAAGTTCTAAGTCCTACACGTATGCATAAAAAGACAACTTGAAACACATACCGATTGAGAGATGCAAAGAGGGATGTAACGCACAGTTTGGATGCTCTAAATATGACCAAAAATGATTGCATCTTTGAGAGAAAATTTTAAATAGTTTAAAGGGGGAAATGGGTAGGGTGTGACTATTCAGGTTTTGAAATAGTCATGATTGGGGGACCGTGATTGTAAAACCCATGTTATCACAATCACAAACCTCATCCCATTACAATTGTGATAACCGAGGCTATTTTTGCTCCCCTGTTTTCAACTATTCAGGCCATTACTCAAATTCAGCACGCTTCCCATTTCTAAATCTCAATCAAACACCTTATACTACCATAATTTTTTGGATTAATTACCAATAAAAATAAAACCTATTCTAACTATCAAAATTCAAAGGTAATACAGGCCACTTTCGTGGCATTGGTGGGTTGCCTCCCACCGAGCACCTAATTTATCATCGTCGCATGATATTCTTCATCTTTTCAAGTTGGATCCTTGAGGGACCTATCATTCACCTCCGTGGACACAACATCAATGACAAACACCACTTGTATTTCCGTCAGTTTTTTCTTAGTTTTGCACACCGGAAAGGACACTCATCATTATGGCTATGAAATTTCATATCTCCTAGCTACAAATCAATGATAGCTCTTTCGATAGCAAGGAAAGGTCAGACAAGGATAATAGGCATCTCTTGATCGATTTCAAAATAAAGTACCACGAAGTCCTTTGTAAGGATGAAATGATCTGCCGTCAGTAACATGTCAAACATTACCCCAACTGGTCTCATAATAGACCGGTCTGCCATTAAAAGGCTTATTGTAGTTGGAATAGGAGTGCCCAAACCAAGTCTTTGATAGATTGCATAGGGCATGAGATTGATGCTTGCACAAAGGTCAAACAAAGATTTCTTAAACTTATGTGTCCCTATGGTGTACGGAGTTGTAAATTCCCTGGGATCCTCTTTTTTTTCCGCTATATCACTAATCATGGTAACGGTACACCTGTGGGTAACTTAAATAGTTTCACCATCAACAAGATGTTTCTTTGACATCAACTTCTTCATAAGCTTAGAATATCTTGAAATCTTTTGAATGGCCTCTAGCAACGGGATATTAATTGATAGATTTCTAAGCTTAGCAATAACCATCTGGAACTGGGAATTTTCCTCCTTATTTTTGAGTCTTTGAGGGAATGGAGGAGGAACCTTCATGGTAGGCAATGGATCACTTTGCGTTTCATCATTCTCAACTACCTTAGGATTTCCCTCCTTATAAACCATCTCTTCAATTATCATCGATTCGCGTTCATCCCCTTCTTAAGACTTCAGTTCCTCCTCATTTGAATCAAACAAAAGTTTTTTTCCATTTTTTTTTGCTCAACATTGGTATCTTTTGCAACTTCAACCACATGATCACCAAGGTTTTTGCCGCTCCTAGTGACTATTTCCAAAACTTGGGCATCATTTTTTGGATTCACAACGGTATCACTAGGAAGTCTTTTTTTTGTCTAGCATTAATTTGAGAGAAGATTTAGCCAATTTGAGTGTCCAATTGTTTGATCGAGGGGAGAGGATACAATCATTTGGTTGATTTTCAAAAAGTCACCTTTCAATTCTCGGACCATCTTGTCTGTCTCCTCCACTTTCATCATGATTCTTTCCAGCACATCCTCGGTCTTAAATTTTTTTGGATCAACAAAATTGGTCTCCTTGCTCTTTACTCGATCATTGGGGAACATATCTATCATACTTTATTTATTTATCCCTCAAACCACGATCTCTATCTCTATCACGTCATCCCATTCTATTATACACTTGGTCCAACCTTGGTTCCCACCTTACTTTGATAGGTTGGGCAGGAACCCATCGGATAGTTAGCTAAATACTGACTTTCTTCATCAAGCCTCTTAGCCTCTTTCTTATCATAGCCCTTGGTTGCCATGGCAATTACCATTTGTGTGGGTGCATCCATCACATGCTTTGTAATTAGCTCCAATTGTGTCATCATTTTTGCCATGTTTTCCTCCCTCTCTTTATCTTTCTTCTATTTTTCTTTATCAACATAGGAGGTGGTAGGGGATCCTTTAGCTGCCACAGTTTCATGGGTGTGCCACCCCCTATTTTGCTTGGTGACTTCCTCAAGAAAGTTTGTAGCCACATTATACGACAACATCACAAGTGATGACCATCTGTATTATCCATTATGAATTTTTTAGGTTATCCAAAGCCCTGTAGAATATTTGGAGAAGTATCTTCTATGGAACCTCATGTTTGGGACATTACATGACCTTCCCATTAAACCTATCCCATACCTCATATAGAGGTTCTCCATTCAATTAACGAAAATTGGTGATTTTGTCACACAATTGCAACATCTTGGATGGTGGGAAGTATCGGTCTAAGAAATCAACGATAAGTTCATTCCATGATATGATTGACCAAAGGGAACAGATCATATCCACAACACTGCCTTACCTATTAGAGAAACAAGAAGAGGCTCAATCGTATGGATTCTTGTTATATGTGAGCAATATCAAAAGTGGCACAAACTTGCACAAAATTCTTCAAATGCAAGTTTGGGTCTTCATGACCTTGACCCCTAAAGAGACCTTTCACTTGAAGAATATGCAACATAACATTAGTGATGTGGAATACCCCATTCACTTGATTAAGTGGGATACGAATAGCAATCGCACATACAATATCATGGAGTTGCTCCCCGTCATCAAGGGGACCATCAAAAGTCCCAGCATTACTTGTATGGTCACTCATTGTGTCATGGACACTATTGAAATAACCTAAAAGGAAAAAAAAAAGTAATAACCAAAATAAATAAACACCGCCACAAGTATACCTAAAGCTATAATCAACACCACACAAGTGAAAACTAAGTTTCACTCACTGGCAACGGTGCCATTTTGATATGCTCAACTTACTCCATGAATTATGGATAAGGCGGATGTTTTCAAATATAATAACCCAATGTGAGTTTGGTTTGAATCCTCAAGGAGTGAATCTAGTATTCAAATCCTATGGGTGTTGAGAGTATATAAGTATATACCCGTAGTGAAAACAAAATGAAATTCATAAATTAAAATTTGGGGGAATGGTTTGGAAGAGTTATTTTACAAAAATCTACTAAAACTACCAATTAAAGGAAACAAAGGTGGATAAGATTTCAAAATGAGACAAGTCTTGGGACTATGTCTTCCTAAGGGAAGATAATGCATGGGTTCATGATGTTTGAATGCAAATTCTAGTTAACACCTACATGGGTAGGCTAGGTTAGGGGTTCTTAATGCTAGTTTTTCAACCAAACCTCAAGATTATCACCCATGGACCCTTTCAGATACCTCATGGATGTGGCATGCAAATCCACCCAATACCTCAATTGGGCATCCCTATTTCTAGAAAGATGCCCAGACTTAGCTAATTCTTAATCCACCCTTATTTCTATGATAATGAAAAGGGAATAATCTATATTTAATTATGGTCCACTAATGCCTTGTCACCCATATCCCTCTTTTAAAGATGATATAGGATCCAAAAGTATATTCGCATCCCTCTTGCAAGGATGATGTAAGATTTTAGGAATTTGGGGTTTTCACCCACAAATTCCAACTCAATCAAGCAAGCATTAGTGAAACCTAACATTATTAACTAAGAATCTACACTAATAAATCACAACCCACACATATTTGCACCCTATTTCAATTAATCCCAAGAGAGATATTTTGCTACCCATGAAGTTAGGAAAAAGGAATATACCAAATTGATCATTCAATGCTTCCATTGAAGATGTAAATAAGAGTATTCTTCAATTTAACTTCAAATTCAACTAAACTCAATTGGAAAATTAAGCACAATCTTATTTCCCAAATTGGTAGGGTTTTACAAAGCCAAAAACTCAAATTCTAGTTGATGATTTCCAAAAGTGAAGGGATTTTTGGCCTATAGAAAATTTGAACTAGTTGTACCAATTACATTTCTACCCTTAGGTTGATTTTCACCTTATAGTGATCATCGGGATCGCGATCACAGGAAACCCATCATGATTTCCATTGTTTACTGGTTTGGACTGGCCACAATTACGACCCTCATGCCATGATCACAGTAACTGAGGCTTAGCTCCTACTCTTACTTTCCAGATTTTGCACTACATATTCCTCTTTGTGATCTCTTTTCAGCGCAATTAACTTATTTTCTTCTCATCACCTGTATGCTTGTAAAACAAGGGAATTAGTGCATTCCAATGACAAATTTGTCTTATTAATAGCATTAACACATAATAGTATACATAAATTTGGGTGTAAATGAGTGGTAGATTTACCACTCATCAGTGAATGCATACTACAAACTCTAATGGTGTGAGAATATGTCAGCATGAACCCCATAAGAATAATGATGCCAAATCTTCAAAGCAAAGATCACAACCAACAACTCCAAATCATGTATTGGATAATTCTTCTCATGAACCTTCAACTACCTAAAAGCAGATGCAACCACCTTGCCATGTTGCATCAATACACAAACCCAGTCCCACATGGGACACATCACAATAGACATCAAAACCATCAGTACCCTCAAGTATGTTTAAAATCGAAGCTAAATTCAATCTATTTTTCAACTCTCAAAACTATCCTTACAAGAATTTGACCAAAAGAACTTCACCTTTTGCTGAGTCAACCTAATCAATGGTACAGCAATGGGTGAAAAGCTCTCCATAAACTTCCTATAATTCCCCACTAAACTAAAAAAGTTTTGAATATCAATTAGAGTCGTGGGTCTAAGCAACTTATTAACCATCGCAACTTTCTGTGGATCCAGCATGATCCCCTCACTAGAAACAACATGACCCAAACAATTTATAGTATTCAACCAGGATTCACACTTCGAGAACTTAGCATATAACCACTAATCCTTCAAGGTTTGTAACACAATGTGGAAGTAATTGGCATAATGCGCCTCACTCTTGGAATACTCCCAAATATCATCAATAAACATAATGACAAACAAGTCCAAAAAATAGCAGAAAACTCGATTTATAATATCTATAAATATTGTTGGGGCATTAGTCAAACCAAAAGACATGACCAAGAGCTCGTAATGGCCATACCGAGTATGAAAAGCAGTCTTACGGATATCTACCTCCCTAATATTCAATTGATGATAACCCAAATGAAGATTAATCTTAAAAAAGTACTTTGTACCCTGAAGTTGGTCAAACAGATCATCAATCCTCGAAAGAGAGTACTTATTCTTCACAGTCACCTTATTCAACTAGAAGTAATACATACACATACAAAGAGACCCATCCTTCTTACGCACGAAGAGTACCAAAGTGCCCCATGAGTTCTTTCAACTCAGGAAAATAAAATCTTTATCAAGGAGACCTTTCAACTTCTTCTTGAGTTCTTTCAACTCGGCTGGAGCCATTTTATAAGGAGGAATGGAGATAGGACGGGTATCCAGTAGAAGATCAATCCCAAAATCTATCTTTATATCGAGAGGAACACCAAGAATATCATCAAGAAATACCTCAGTAAACTTAAAGACCACGGGGATAGATTGCAAAGTAGGACTCTTCCAGTTAGAATCTTTAATCTGGACCAAGTGATAGAGACACCCCTTGGAAATTAACTTTTGCGCTCTAAGATATGAAATGAACCTTTCCTTAGGCACTAAGGAACTACCTTCCAACTCAATAACTGGCTCATTCATGAATTGGAAACTGGCCCTTAGGGTCCAACAATCAAGAAAGGCATAGCATGAGTATAACCAATCCATTCCCAAGATCACGTCAAAATATCACATATCCAACTCTATTAGATCCACTAATGTCTCCCTACTATAGATAGATACTACACAACCTCTATAGACTTTCCTAGCCATAATAGACTCACTCACTAGGGTGGACACAAAAAAGGAATCCAAAATACACTCGAGACCAAAACTAAAATAAATAGCCACATAAGGGGTCACATAAAGAGAGGGTACATCTAGGATCAAGTAGAAAAAATACATCACGAGATAAGAGTTTTAGCATACCAGTAACAATATTAGAAAATGCCTCAAAATCCTGATGGGTTGAAAGATCATACAGATAATTTCGACTAGTGTCGAAACTAGAAGTAGCACCATTTAGTATAAGAGCTGAAGAAGCAGTAGCCGAGACCTTATTAGCCCCTGTAGCAACATCAACTGAAGGACAGCTCCTCTAAAAGTGGCCAAGCTGACGACATCTGAAATATTTATTCCTCTCCTCATCACAAAATCCATGGTTTAACTATCCATAAAATCTTCAAGGAGGATACGATGAAGGTGAATGGACCCTACTAGCCTGAGATTCATCACCTTATGCCTTAAACCCATTGTTGCTCTAAAGGTTGCGATCACCGGATGGCTTAGGATATGGAGCACTAGTCGTAGAATAAGAACTAGAACTTTCCCACTTTCTCTTAGACCACTGCCTGTCATCACTACCACTATTCTGCTGGCCTCTACCCTTCTTAGAATATTGAGACCTCTTACTTTACCTCACTCTAATTTCCTCCTACTTTATCTTATCATCCTCCACTTATTGCATGTACACCACCAATCACTATTCAAAAATGTGGCGTTGCACTCAAACCAAGTCCTAAGACAAACCCAAAGCAAACTTCCTCATCTTAGCCCTTATGCTAGATAATAGCTCAGGATCATAATAGGATAGCTAGTGAAATTTCAAGGCATACTCTTTCACAATTATCTTGCCTTGCTTCAAATTCACAAACTTCTCAGCTTTTGCTTCCCTCAAATCCTAAGGAATGAAGTGATCAAGAAAAGTACTAGATAAATCATCCTATAATGCTAACTCTGCATCATCACCCTTCGACTGATCCTACTCCTCATACCATTGATATACCACTTCTTTCAGCTGATATGCGATAAATTCTACACCCTCAGAGTTTGAAGCATACATCATACAGAAAATCTTATCTACCTCAACTATGAACCCTTGAGGATTTTACTCTACCTTAGAGCCAGTAAAAGTCAGAGGATTCAACCTCATAAATTGGCCAAGCTTAGTGGCCTCAAAAAAACTCAGAGCAGCACTAGTAAGAACTGACTGGCATGACTAAGATGTCACCAAATGGGTCAACAAATGGATAGAGTGCCGAAACTCAGCATTATTAATATCTTTCAAAGGTGACTAAGCAGGAGTTTCACTAGAGGGAGAACGATCAGTGGGGATCTATGGAATTCCACTAGGGCAATTAGAGTAGTGACACTAGACCGAGTTTGAACCCCATGAGTAGGACGAGTCTCATCCACATTGTCCTCAAGTGAGATAGAGAAGTTTCCACAAGTGTTGGATCTTGTGGGAGACACGATCTGAAAAGCGAATAAATAGGAATTAGAGAAAAATTTATCACCCTAGACTCTACAGCCCGAAGTAGATCATAAGAAAGGAAAATATTCTTAAATGTCTTGTAGTCTCTCTCTAATAAGTGTGATGCGTTACACACTCATAAAAAAAACTCTACTTTCCACAACTTTATGGACACCTAATGACCATGAACCTAGGCTTTGATACCAACAACTTTGTGGACACCTAATGACTATGAACCTAGGCTTTGATACCAACTTTATTACAACCCAAACCAGAGCCTGGCCATGACGGGTATCTCAAGTCCACTGAGGACCGGAGACCACCCCTTTTCCCATCCACATAGAACATGGCATACCTAGCAATGGCTAAAATCCTAACATTAACAGTATAGAAAGATAATAAAACCAAAGAAAACTAAGAGTGTCAACATCAAAAACCTAATCCATAATAATATCCACAAAGACTCTAGTAATTCAAAGATAATCTAATTTGGGACATGCCCCCAACCTTGACAATGGCAATGATAATATTAATGTGAACTCTTAAATTTTAGTTAATGAAAGGAAACTGATGGAATGATCAAGTCTTTTGTAGATAAAATCTTACCACTTCACCTCAAACAACTGATGAGCTAAGCCAAGCCAAGCCGATCCATATGGAAGTATCTTCGGTTCCTGCATTACATGGCATATAGCATCCGAAGATGGTTAGTGGGTTGAGCACTAGCATATAACTTAGGTATAGAAGAAAAAATAATGCTAAGTCAAATCCAATTCAAATCCATGTGAAAATCACCATATACATATATAAATAATATGTCTGGGCAGGGAACAAGGCTTAGCATAAAGTAAAACATTATCCTGGACCATATAGCTCAACTTTCATAACATGCGCCCACGTGCTATATGGGTTCATATCCCCCTGCTAAAAAGGCCCATCGCATGTTAGATAAATAAACTGAAGAAAAACTGAGGAAAAAGCTAAAGCCATAAAGGCAACTAGCCATCCCAAATATATATCAGGTGTGACAAATGGACATGGTCATCAAAACCAAACCTCACATCGGCAAACATGATTTTCCAGTATAAGTCATTCGAGATGCACACCTTAACGGCTTTGGTACATAGCCCTTATTAAGCCTAATTTAAAGTAAGTTTCACATAACCCATTTATTAACCAAAGAATCAACCATTAAGGCACACCATGGGTATCGTCATACCCTTACACTTGTAAGTTTATCTCTATGCCATAATAATCATATTAACTTGGGAATACCTCAACCCCCTTTATTTATCAAAGAAAATCATAGCCAACAAGGTCTTCAAAATCCATGTTCATTGTTTAACAGTTTATGCAATGCAATAATATAGGTGAGTAATTCAAACCAAATGGCAATTCCATAATTTAAAGTCATTTACACAAGTGGGTTGAGGAAATATGATTATTCAAAACCAATTCCAAGTTCAAAACATCAATATAGGGGAATACCTTAATCTTTATTCCAGTTTCCAAACCCATGCACCCCATTAGTTCAAAACATCAATTTTAAAGCATGAATAACTCATAAAAACAATGAAAAAAATTCAAGGCTCAAACATTCCAAAATCCTCAACCATATTGAAACCTACATTCAAATTCATATAATTAAACCATTTAAAATATGTGTTTTTCATAAATAAGAGTCAAAAAAGAGTAACATGCCTGAGAATATTACAATTAGGGAGGTGGTTTACCCTTGGAAGCCTTCGATGATCAAACCCTTTGGAAACTCTAATTCTTTTCTTAAGGGACATGAGAGAGAAGAAAGAGTGTTTTGATTTTGTTTAAGGCTAAAAATAAGGTCCTCAACATATTGTATGGATTTGTCTTTTAATTGGGTAAGATGGGAAATGACCAAAGTACCCCTTAAATAAAAGCTAAAAACTATTTCCCAATTACTACGGGTGACCTTACAACTCGTAGGGTTACCCTATGACTCGTTTAGTCCATTCGTAGTCTAGACAATACCCCTTGGGCATCTACAGTGGTCTGGTTATGAGAAGGACCATTTGACTCATATCGAGACCCTACGACTCATAGGGTCTAAGTCATAGTCAAGATAGAACCACCAAGGCTCTACACTAGTTACCTTATGAAAAGCATATTATCACTCACTAAGAGACCCTGGACTCATAGGGTCCTAGCGTCACTAGGACAGCAACACTAGGGACACACACTAGTTTGGTTTTGATTGGTGAAACACCTTGGTTTTAACCCTTATAAAATTTCATTGGTTTTGGAATCATGGTACGCCATATGACTTGGGGTACCATTCATATATAGGGAACAGTTGGTATGATCTTGGTGGTATGCTAATCATTATTGGTTGATGGGTCTGATTGGTTTCTGGAATAGGTACGACTTAGGTGGGTACGAGTCGTATGGTAGTTATAGGTCATGGTTAAGTGTCTCACCATGGGTCATGAGATAGTGTATGAGTCAATGTTTAACTTGTATGTTGGACAGTGTCAACCCCTCTTGGTTCTATAATGGATACAGGTTAAGGGTACTAGTCGTACCCTTAGATATGGGTCATAGCCTAAGGTACGGTGGTATGGTGGAGTCGTACCAACCTAAGGGAAGTTAGACAGTTTAAGTTGGGGGTAATCTGGACATTTCCCTTTATAACTCCTTGGGACCCGATGACTTATAACACACTTGAGATATAATTTACCCTAATATTGTAATCTTCAACACTAATAAACACTCTCTAATTCTCTCTAAGACTCTTGGAAAAATAAAAGCTAGGTTTTCATCTAGAGGATCAATTTGGGGCTTGTACGGGTGATTTCTCTCTTTCATCTTCGTAATCTAAGGCTTGTTAATACTCTCTTATTGTTAGTTCTAATTAAATTCATGTTTTATGAATTGTTTTAATAGAATAATTGTTGTATGGGTTTAAGTTTTCAAATATATGTTAGGGGTTTTGGTTATAATGGTTGGTAATGGTTTTTCTATGATTTTTACTTATGGTTTGCATATTATAATGGTGGTTTGAATACTTAGTTGCATGGGAATAGTTAACTGATATTTGATTTGGTTTTTGGAAACACTATTCCCTTAACATGTTTGATAAATGCCTATGATAATGTTTTTACAATACTATTGAACTTTTACTGGAACTATTGCATGGTATAACTTGGTAGTGGAACCCTACATGGCATAAATGGATTAAATAGTTTGGAATGATTAAATTGTAAGGTCATGGTGATCATGGTTGTGGTTAATTTAACATCTCTACAGGGTACAAGGGAATCCCCCAAGAAAACTAAATAATGAACGTACTTGTGGGGTATATGCGAATCCCCCAAGCTAGCTTAATAATGTAATCTATGGGTACATGGGAATCATTTCATCTATAAAAGTGAAATACCTAGACTTGAACAATTGAAAAACAACTTTATTTTTGTGCCTCTGAGTTGGGTATGACTAGAGACTTGATTTGTACCCTTGGTCACGACTCGTACCCACCATGCCATCTTTTTTTGTACCTTGATCAGTCCATGATGGTATCATACTGTTTGTTATACGACATAAACTCTCCTTGGTTGGAGCCTCAAACCAAGTAGACTATTTTTGTCATGAGTGAAGCTTACAATTTAGGAGTAAGTCATACCCTTTACATACGACTCAACAATACCCACTCATACCAACAATAGTATGGTTGACCTAGGAGATACCTAGGGTACGAGTTAGGGTACTATTCATACCCTAGGGTATGATTGCTAAGGGAATCAAGGTCACTTTTTACTTTTAGATAAGGGCCTTGTAATCATTTTCCTTGTCTAAAACCCTAAGCCCTCACACAATAAATGGAATTGTAGCCTACTAAGCCCTCATTTTATAAGACTCAATGTAACACCCCATATTTTTTGGGCTAGTCTTTAAACCATCGTTCTTACATGTGTAAGTTATAATCCATGTGAATATAATCTTCATGATCTTTATACTAGTGTGTGAAATTCTTATTAGGTTAAAAATATTCATAGAAATCATTTAGAGCCAAGTTGAGCTTAGAGCCTTTGATTTGTCCAAAGTTTTGTATTTGATTCTACAAGGGTATAATTTAAATGTGTATAAACTTTTACATATGTAGTATTTTACAGCTCAAGACCCACCAAATTTTATATAATTTAATTAGCTTTCCAATGATACCAATTTCGTCAAATACCAATACCCAAGTAAAAAGTTATAGCCATTTCGGTGAGAGGCAGTAAGCCCAGGCAATATGCCCGTGACGCACGCTCCATCACCTGCACCTATTTCTCAAGTTTTGTTTTCACATTTTTAAGGGCAAAATGGTCATTTCCTTTACCCTAATCGTCCATAACAGATAATTAAAGACTCAAAAGTGTTATTTACATCATTATTCATCTTTTTATCTTCAAATAAAACCCTATCCCTCTCAAGAACATGAACAACTCCATCAAATTCTCTTGATGAAAAAAATTAAGATTTCAAGTTTCCCAATTCAAGAAAGCTTTCAAGATTGTGTTTCTCCTTCAAGATTAAAGCTTTAAGGTATGTGGGATTTCATCTGTGGGTCCTCTTTCACCCGTGGATCCCAAAAACCCTTTTTACTTAATTAAAGAATGAACTTTTCATTACTATGGTATTTTGTATGTTCAAGAAAGATTGATTTTCATGTTTTCATGATGTTTTTAATTCAATTCAGCCCATGTATGATTCCGTGCAAGATTATAAATTCCACATGCTATGAATTTGAATTTCCCATGCTTTAGTTAAGTAAATTCCATGATAGATCCTAAATTCATGATATTTAGCAATATTCCCATGTTTAAAATTCATGCCTTCCACATGTTTGATGAAATTTCCATATCATGTTAAGTCAATTTCAAGATGAATCCCCAAGTTATAAATTTTGTTTCCATGTAACTCTATTGTTCCTTCATGTTTAAGACATTCTTACGTATAAGCTATGAACTTTACATGTTTTGATGAAATTCCCATGTCCTATTTCAAGTGAATTACATATGAATTCCCCAATTCATGATTTCAGTTATGTGATCATGCTATGCTCCCATGTTTAAGATATTTTCATGTACAAGTCCATGATCTCCATGTGTTTGGCAAATTGTCCCATGTTAAAGTATTAATCTTCACATGCTTGATAGAATGCCCATGTGAATTGAATAGGGTAATCATGGCATATTAACATGTGTTCTTATTCATGTACAAGTCCATAACCTCCAAGTGTTTGATAAAATATCTCAGTGAATGAATTGTGAACAATTGACTATGGCTATGCTTTCAAGAATTGCTAGGTTTTTTCATTTATGCTATTGAGTCTTGGGGGGTATTTATTACCCAAAATCTAGCTATTTACTTAGTTACGGCAGATATAGAATAGTCCTAGTAAAAGGTCAAGAATAGCAGTACTTAGTCAGTTAATAGAACTCAGTGAACTCAGTCCAGTTTGGTCCGTCAACAGAATCAGTATGGGTTCAGTCAAGCCTAGTACAATCCAGTTTCAATCCCAGATCTATTTAATCATTAATAATTCCCTCAGAATCCATATTCACTATTATTTTCAGAATACCATAACCTGAGCTTATAAGTTATTAGTGCATACACCAGTTAGTATTCCAGTGTCATTTAGTTGGGAGTAGGATTTAGAACCAAGCGAACCTAGAGCTGGGGGTTCACCTACCAGTTGAGGGTCTGACCTTTATTAGCAGTCCCTGTGTTCCAAAATTACATATCCAGTGTAGGTTGAAATGTAAACTTGCCAGTTTAGGGTTGATCTTATATGGGTACCTGCTAGTTTGAGAGTAACCCTTACTCCTTCAAGACAACAGTTTAGTGGATACACATTGCAAGTGTTAGTAACCGTGGCACGGTACTAACACCCTTCCAACTGGGGTTATAGGTTGGACCCCAATTAGCTCAGATTGGGGAATGTCAGTTGGATGATACCTCCCACAGTTTTAGTTTCAAACTCAGTTCAGCACTACAGAATTAGGACTATTAGAAATAGTCACCCAGTTATCAATAACTCAGTTATCAATTCTAGTATGAGCTTAGTTACAATATCAATTATAGTCTCAGTCACAGTCTCAGTCTAGTAATCAGATCAATAACTCAGTTTTAGGTTTACTTGACCATAGCATACAGTTATCATCTATTCAGTTATCAGTATTTTAGTACCTCAGTTTACATACTATTTCAGAATCATGTTATACGCTTGGTCTTACATTCTCAGATAATACAGTTTTTATGAATTCATGCTCAGTTATCTCATGTTACTCAATCAGTCCCTTCCTTATATGTATAATAATCTACAGTTTTAGTCTAGTTATTTAGACTAAGTACAGTCCAGTCTTACATGACCAGTATTCATCTATCATTCATTGAGTTAATCATATAAGTTAGTATGTTTATGTATTCATGCATAGAATGATTGTATATTCAGATCCTCGATTTATTTCAGTCTCTACAGCATATTTTTAGACCCAGTATTCATACAGTATCCATGTTTTACCATATCCTAGCTTCAGTTATACTTATATCGCTATATTAAGGTTTACATAAACTAAGTATAGAGATTCACCATCTTATTAAAGAATGGTTATCACTCATGCTTTACGATATTTCAGTTTTCAGTTTACAGTTTATTCCAACCTATTAGTGAGTATAATTACACTTAGCATGCATGTTTTAAGACTACATATGAAAGCAGTTTTGCTTATTGCATTCACCCCTACATACTTAGTACATTCCAGAAGTACCGATCTACATATAAGTCTATGTGCTACATTGTCTCATAATGTAGGTATCAGATATAGCCTATGCATCTTGATTAGACAATTGCAGATTCCAGCCAACAGGTAATGAGTTCTCCTACTTTGGGAACTCTAACAGTTTTAGTTCATGTATAATTTATTTACTTTTCATGTGTATTGATTATAGGTAGTTGGAGGCATGCCCCAGCTATCTA
This sequence comes from Capsicum baccatum var. pendulum, assembly GCA_030864225.1. NCBI lineage: Eukaryota > Viridiplantae > Streptophyta > Magnoliopsida > Solanales > Solanaceae > Capsicum > Capsicum baccatum. Next base: position 103,554,467 of record CM061556.1, read on the forward strand.
TAGTCAGTATAGTAGAGGCTTCATAGAGGTCAGTCAGAGTCAGTCATGTAATTTTAGTTTTATCCTTCAGATTTATTAGTTTTTAAAGCTTTATCAGTATTGTATCTATTTTAGATTTTCAGCATGATTATGATTTTGTACAGCAAAACAGCTATTAATTTTCTTATAATTCAGTTGCTTAATAGTATGCCAGTTCAAAGGTTAAATTGGAATCACTTGTAGTTCGAAGCACCGTGTAATGACTAGGGGGTAGTCTCGGGTTGTTACACTCAAACACTCTAAAACATTCTAAAAGCTTCTTAAAATAAGATTGGAGTCTAGGGTTTGGAGGGTGATCTTCAAGAGGCTAAGGAGATTCAATATTCTTGGTGATTAAAGTTATTTAAGGCATGTATCTTTTCCCTTTCTTAAATAACTCTAAAACCCATTTATTTCACACATAAATTAGTAAGTGTACAAGGTGGTTTTAAAATCAAATGAAAAAGGGTTTTGTTGCTAAATGATGAACAATGATGATTCCTATTTAGACTTGTGTTTATTCAAGTTATTGATGATGATTTTCATATGTGGATGCTTTTTGTATGTGGTCTAACATATGGTTCATGCGTAACCCTAATCCTGTTGAATTCTACCTTAAAATGACCTTGTTAAAGGTAAGCACATAAGGTGTCTGTGAAATTGTCTAAGTGAATTGACTAGTCACATATTTGTGATGTTTTGAACTAGGGCAATAGTCCAATATATATATATATGAATGATTGATAAATAGTGTTGTAAAGGCATTGTGAGCCATGTATTATGAAATTCAGAACTTTGTTGGTTGATGGCTTATAAGAGGGCAAATCCCTAGACATGAAAAAGAGCTTGAATTATATATGGAACTAAAGAATAGTAAGAATGTGGAATTATATTACTAATGAAATGGGAATAGTTTGTATGGGTTTTAAGGACCACAAATTGAATTATATAATGAATTAAATGAAGGCATTGGCCTATTGAAATGGTTGAGCAATGAAGGCTCCTATGAGGACCTTGTGGTCATATAAAGGGTCGAATTGGCTAAATGAGTCAGAGTTCCTTGCCCGATGGGATGACTAGTGGTTTGAGTCCCTAATCCAATAAAATGGCTTGTAGTTTAATTCCCTTAACCATTAATATGGCTAGTGGTTTGATCCCATAGTCCTAATATCTTATGATTTGAGTCCCTCACCTAAAGAGATCTCTTGAGGTTAGAATACCCCATCTAATGAAATGAGTAGTGGTTTGAGTCCCTAGTAAAATGAGATGACTAGTGATTCGAGTCCCCAGTTTGATAAAATGGCTTTTGGTTTACATCCCTTGCCTAATGAGTTTGTTTGGGGTCTGAGAACCTTACTTAATAAGGAATGTAGGAAACTATAGGTATGAGAGGTCGGAGTTATCCACCTCTTGGTATGGGGATAAGTGTATTGAGAGTGCATGCTAAGTATTGGTTTTTGTGGCATAATATGAAAATGTAATGTATATCTATATGTATGAATACATGTTTAAGAATGTGGTTGAGCCTTGGTCTTTTGATGTGCATGTGAAATACCTATAAGTAAGGATAAGTAAATGAACAAGGTATAAGATAATGTATTGACTTGTTGTTGAATGATAATGTTATTTTATCCTTATCCTTGAGTTAGATGTTATCATTCCAACTATTATCCATCTTTAGACGCTATGTCCTTGCACGACATAGGGGCCGAAGCATCTTTTTTTCTTCCTGCATATTGATTAGTAAATCAAAGTGGTTCATGCATTGACTCTGGAGTGATGAGCTTCCTTACTTTCAAAAGACATTTATCCTTGGTCTCTTATCACTAGACTTAGTCTTATTTTAATTTAGTTTGGCTATTATCGGGGGCTTGTCCCGACATATACATTTCTAAACTTTGAGTTTCATAAAGGTATTGTGGATGACTGTGGCTTAGGCATATTTTAGTTGTGCCCATTGATGTTGTTTCCGCTTTTTTATTATAGTTTCTAAATTTTATCCTACCTTGTAGATTGTTTTTGACGATTAGGTTGGGTTATAGGGCGACCACCGGTATATATGTACTTGATGTGCCCATACAATATAGCTCGATTTAGGGTCACATCAAATTGGTATCAGATCCTAGTTTCACGGTCAGCTTGGAGTCCACAAAGTTGTGTCAAGTAGAGTCACTTTTATGAGTGTTTAGCGCACCACACTTATATGAAAGGGGCTATGGGACATTTAGGAATGTTTTCCTTCCTTGTGTATCAATCTCAAGCTAAAGAGTCTAGTTTCTTTAATTCTTCTTATTTTTGTTTGCTATCTTTCAAATTATGTCACCAAGGATATCTAAGGTTCGGGCAAACACTTCTTCCACAACTAAGGGCCCTATGGATGGAGTTCGACCAACTTTTGGAGTTTAGACCTGAGCTAGGGCTGCGGCATTTGACCATCTTCATGGGGTTCCACCTATTCACACCAACCTCAACTATGAGAGTGAGCCTCCTATTCCATCAGCTCAAAGGGATATTAGTAATGCTGAGTTTTATTGCTCTATCAACCTCTCAACTCAATTGCTAGTATCTCAAGTGTAGCGTGGTGCTCCAAATATTATTTCTTCTAAGGACAAAAGAGTTGTCCAATTCATGAGGTTGAGTCCTCCTATGTTCTCCAGTACGAAGGTTGAGGAAGATCCTCAAGGCTTCATTGATGAAATAGAGAAAATCTTCCGAATCATGCATGCTTTGAAGCTTGAGTCCATTGAGTTTTCTTCCTACCAATTGAAAGATGTAGCATACCAATGGTACGAAGGATGGGAGTTGTTTAGAGGTGTTGATGCTAGTACTGCCATGTGGGAGGATTTCTCTGAGGCTTTATTAGACCTCTTCTTTCCTTAAGAGTTGAGGGAGGCTAAGGCAGAAGAGTTTGTGAACTTGAAGCAAGGGAGGATGTTCGTTCAAGAGTATGCCCTGAAATTCCATCAATTGTTGATGTATGATCCCGACATGGTTTCTAGCATGAGGGATAGGATGGATAAGTTCATCTCGAGGTTATCCCACGAGTTAGTCCTTGAGAGCAAGGCAGACTTGTTAATTAAGAACATAGATATTTCTAGATTGACTGTGTATATGTAATAATTGGAAGAGGAGAAAAATAAGTAAGTAAAGCTTAGTAAGAATCAGGGGAAAAAATTTAGACCTTCTAAGAGTAGTAGTGGAGATGGCGGCAACTAGCCACGAAATATGTGGGGGAGTTTGGATTTGTTCTCCTCGGCTAGTGTTCGCTCTCCTTACCCAAAGGTTTTGGGTGGTCATCGATCTTTGTTTAGTGGTGGTCCCGGGCATAGGGTGCCTAATTTCAGGCTGGTGGTTCCCAGTCGGCTCCACCCCACCCTCCTTGTAGATTCTGTGGTCAGAGTCATCATGGTCAGTGTGAGATGAGCAGAGGAAAATATTTTTATGGTGGTTAGGTCGGGCACATGCAGCGAGAGTGCCCCTCTCAAGTAGCTTCTTCGGCCAGCAGGGCCCTATTGCTACTCCATCTGCTCCTGCATCAAAGGATGTTGTGTCAGCTACTGCTTCGGTTTATGGCACCAGCACTGTCCAAAACTGCTTGTATACACTTGCTACTCACCAAGATTTTGAGGCATCTCTCGATATTGTCATAGGTATGTTGAGACTTTTCTCCTGTGCTATGTATAATTTGCCTGATCTAGGGTCTTCTCTTTTTTATGTGACCCCATATGTGGCTATGCATCTTGATTGTGGTCTCAAGAATCTGTCGGTTCTATTTTCTGTTTCTACCCTATTAGGAGACTCTATGATTGTTATAAGAGTCTATAGGGGGTGATATTTTTTGGTGGTAAAGATACTCTTGTAGACTTGGTAGAATTAGACATGGTTGATTTTGATGTCATTCTGGGGATGGATTGGTTGCACTCTTGCTATGATTCCATAGATTTTCAGACCCATAGGGTAACTTTTAAACTCCCTAGTGAGTCGGTCATTGTATGGGGAAGGGGGTTCCTTAGTACCTAAGGGAAGGTTCATTTCTTATCTTAAAGCCCGAAGGTTGATTTCGAAGGCTTTTTTGTATTATTTGGTCTGAGTTAAAGATTCTAACTCAGAAGAGCCTTTTCTAGAATCCGTTCCTGTGGTGAATAAGTTTCCTGAGGTGTTTCCCGATGTTCCTCCCAATAGGAAAAATGATTTTGGTATTGATCTTGTCCTAGACACTCGTCCAATTTCCATCCCTTATTATAGAATGGCTCCGGCGGAGCTAAAAGATCTTACGGAACAATTGAAAGACCTTTTATATAAAGGTTTTATCCTCCCTAGCATGTCTCCGTGGGGTGATCCCATGTTGATCGTGTGCAAGAATGATGGTTTCCTTCATATGTGCATTGATTATTGACAGTTAACAAAGTGATCATAAAGAATAAGTATCCTCTTCCTAGGATCGATGATCTATTTGATCAACTTTAGGGTGCGCAGTGTTTCTCTAAGATTGATCTTTGATCGGGCTATCATCAGCTTAAGATTAGGGATGGGGATATCACAAAGACTGCCTTTAGAACCCGGTATAGTCACTACAAGCTTCTTGTCATGTCTTTTGGGTTCATCAATGCCCCGGCGGCATTCATGGACTTGATGAATAGGGTCTTCCATCGATTCTTCGATATGTTTGTCATTGTCTTCATTGATGATATCTTAGTGTATTCTAAGACTGAGGCAGATCATGTAGATCACCTCCGTGTCATGTTGCAAACTTTGAAGGATCATTGTTTGTATGCCAAGTTCTCTAAGTATGAGTTTTTATTGAAAGCCGTATCTTTTCTTGATCATGTCATCTCTAGTGAAGGGATCTATAACGACCCAAAACTACCCCCTAGTCGTTACACGGTGCTTATAATCCCAAGAGACCATAAGTTAACCTATGAGTTGGTACCTGCTATGAGCACTGAATAATATAATCATGAACGCGGAAGAATAACTGAAATGCCATAAGGTTTTAGTAGTGAAATAACTATTGAATTATGAATCTAATAAAAATACTGAAACCAGAATATCTAAATAGCTAACTATAGTGTTTGAAAAGCCTCTAAACTGGATATTGTGGTTGATGGTACAGGCCCCAACTAACTCTACTAACTACTAAGATAAAGACATGAAGTAATATAATCTGTCCTCAGATGATAAGGACTCACCACTTCTACTGTACTGTTAATGATCTGAGCGACTAAGTGCGATCTAGGAACTGAGTGTTAGCAACTATGATATCATACATCATTGCACAAAATAAAGGTATGTGATCAGTACTTTGAATGTACTGGTATGCTAAATGAGGTAGGCTGATACGCATGGTCTCATGAATAGAACTAATAATTAATTAGATATGCATGCAAAGCATGGAGTGCTGAGTAGAGAGCATAGAATCTATAGATACAGATAATGCATGGAAATTTATAAATACTGAGGATGCATGACCAAGCATATAACATAACAGAGTAGAATTTGTAAACTAAAATACTGAGATAACTAAAATCTGTATGCTTTGGTCAAAAAACACTAAAATTGAATAACTGGGCTCGAACTATAACTCATACTATATCTGAGACAATATCTGAGACAATATCTGAGACTGTGGGGGGTATCATCTAATAGATATTCCCCAATTTGAGCTAATCAGGATCCAACTTGTAAGCCCAGTTAGAAGGGTGTTAATTCTATGCCACAGGTACAAACAATGGCTGTGTGGATCCACTAAAATGATCTAATTTTCAAAGGACTAAGGGTGTCAAGCCTAAACTGACAAGTGACCCCTTTGAGATAGTCAAGCCTAATCTGGCGGGTGACTACTCATATCCTACGCTGGCTACATAGTTTTGGAGTATAGGGACTGTTACTAACAACTCTGCCTATCAGATAAACAAGCCACCATCCCTATACTTGCTCGATGCTAAATCCTACTCCCAACTTAAAGACACTGAGATACTAGACTGTTCTAAGTTGAATAACTGATATTTGACTATTCTGATAATGCTCATAATATAATCTGAAGACTATTATGCAATATACTGAGGCTAGACTAAATAAACAGCTATGGTTTTTGGGTATTCAGTACCCCCAGGACTCAAAACAACAATACTGAGAAGACACTAAAACTTGAAAACCAAAACATGAAGGATCTTATTAAATAAATCACTCTTGTAGGCATTTTATCAAACACTTGTAGTTCATGGTTTAAAATAATAATAGGAATGTCATAGAATTTGTAGGAATAGCTTGAATTCATCATAATAGAATTAAATCATGGTTTAATTCAGTAAATAATAATGTTAAAGCATGGAAGATTGAATAATAACAATAATTTCATGGTAACATGCTATAAAATCAATAATGCATGGAGATCCATGGATGAAATCATAATTTAAAACATGATAACTTGAAAACATCAGAATTTTATGATTTAAAAGGGTTACTTGGACTCCATGGATGAAAGGGATCCATGGATGAACATCAAAAATACCTTAATTGATGGATTTCTTGAAGTTCTTGGTGAATTCTTGAGGATTGCCCTTGCATTTGAGATCTAGGGTTCTTGATTGGGAGAGAATACCCTTTGATTTGGGGGAAATTAATTAAAGAATTATTTTCAAAATGTTTTATCCCTATAAACTAAAAAATAATGAGTTCTTCAAAAATTTCACATACAAATACTCATGTATTGGGATTTAAATTATGTTAGGGAAATACGGGGTGTTATAGGATCATGGTGGATCCCCAAAAGGTTGCAGCAGTTAAGAAGTGGCCTAGACCTATGACTCCAATCAATATTTGGAGCTTCTTGGGTCTAGACAGTTAATATAGAAGTTTTGTGGAGATTTTCTCTACTATATCTACCTCGTTGACCAAATTGACATAAAAAAAGGTCAAGTTCTTGTGGTCCGATGCATATAAGGGTAGTTTTCAGGAGTTGAAAGATAATTGATTTGGGCTCCAGTTTTGACCTTGCCTAAGGGTACTGATGGTTTTGTGGTTTATTGTGTTGCTTCTTATATCGGTATTGGTTGCGTGATAATGCAACATAGTAGGGTGATGGCCTATGCTTCTAGACAATTGAAAGTTCATGAGAAGAACTACCCTACACATGACTTAGAGTTGTTATACATTGTCTTTACGTTAAAGATTTGGAGACATTATTTAAATGGGGTTCATGTTGATATCTTTTTCAATCATAAGAGTCTCTAATATGTGTTTACCCAAAAGAAGTTGAATCTCTGGCTAAAAAGGTTGCTTGAGTTATTGAAAGACTATGATATAAGTCTTCATTACCATCCCTCTAAGGTTAATTTATTCGCCGATTCTCTTAGTCAATTTTCCATGGTAAATTTATCCCATATAAATGAGGATAGGCAAGAATTGGTGAAGGACATTCATCGTTTAGATAATCTTAGAGTTCGACTTGTAGACTCCAAGAATGGTGGTGTATTTGTGCTTCTGGTATCTCAGTCATCTCTTGTTGTCACGATAAATAAAAAGCAAGCGTTGGACCCCGACTTGATGAAGATCAAGAGTAATGTGGGTCAATACAACGCTGCAGACTTATGATTATGGGTGATGGTGTCTTGAGATACCAAGGTAGGCTATGTGTTCCCAACATTAATGGATTGGGGGAAAGGGTCATGGCTGAGGCTCATGAATCCCATTATGCTATTCATCCTGGTTCCACCAAGATGTATCATGACCTTAGGGAGTTCTATTGGTGGAATAATATGAAGCGTGATGTGCCTAGTTATGTGCAGAAATATTTGGTGTGCCAACAAGTAAAGGTTGAGCATATGAGGCCCAGTCTTGTACCAAGAGATTTCCTTGCCCGAGTGGAAGTGAGAGGTAATTAATATGGATTTTGTTACCGGTCTTCCTAGATCTAGAATTCAATATGATTCTATTTGGGTTATTGTTGATAAAATGACCAAGTCCTCCTATTTCTTACCGTGAGGACTAACTTCTCGGCGGAAGATTATGCTAAGTTGTATCTTGCGGAGATTGTGAAGTTGTATGGTGCTTCGGTATCTATTATTTCATATCATGGCCCTCCATTTTCATCCCACTTTTGGAAGTCGTTCCAAAAGGGCTTGGGTACTAGAGTGTGCCTTAGTACCACTTTCCACCCGCAAATGGATGGGCATGTGGAAAGGGCCATCAAAACATCAGAGGACATGTTGTAGGCTTGTGTGATTGATTATTGTGGTAGTTGGTATGACCACTTGACTTTGATTAAGCTCTCCTATAGTAATGGTTACCACTCTAGTATTGGCATGGCGCCTTTTGAGGCATTGTATGGTAGGAGATGTTGATCTCCTATTGGGTGGTACGTGGTTGGCGAGGGTAAGTTACATGGCCCCAATTTAGTTCACCAATCCTTAGACAAGGTGAAGGTGATTAATGATAGGTTGAAAACTTATCAAATTCGGCAAAAGTCCTATTCAAAAGTGTGGCCTAGGGACTTAAAGTTCAGTGTTGGCGTTGGGTATTCTTAAAAGTATCTCCCCTGAAAGGAGTGATGCAATTTGGTAAAAAGGGGAAGCTTAGTCCCTAATATGTTGGCCCCTACTTGATTGTGAAGAAGGTTGCTAATGTTGCCTATGAGTTGGAGTTGCCTTCTAGTATGAACTTCTTTTACCCGATTTTCTATGTCTCGATATTGCGTAAATGTGTGGGTGATCCTTCATCAGTTTTTTCTTTGAATGATGATAGTGTTTTAGAATCTTTGTCCTATGAGGAAGTCCCAGTGAGGATTTTGGATCGACAAGTTCATCGATTGTGAACAAAGAAGTGGCTACGGTGAAGGTTCTATGGAGGAACCAAAAGTCCGAGGAGGCTACTTGGGAGGCGAAGGAGGATATGAAGTCCAAGTATCTGCATTTGTTTTCCATTTTGGAAACTTGTAATTGAGGTATGTGTTAATCTTCTTGATTTCACTTATGTCTTGAGTTGATAATGGGTTCGAGTCCCTAGACCTTTAAGGAGCAAAGTGGCCTTGATATATATAATGGTTTTGAATCCCCTAGTGAACGAAATGAATGAATGATTGATAATGATCATGATATGTGTTGTGTTGTATCTTTGTTGAATGCTTGCTTTAAAATTGTGAAAAGATTGAGTTGAGGTGTGTTAATGTGTTAACTTGTGTCTATACTTGCCCTACCCCCTCATTTGCGGATGAATGATCCTAGTAGGGGAGAATTAAAACACCTAGACTTGAACCAATGAAAAACAACTTCATTTTTGTGCCTCTGAGTTGGGTACGACTAGTGACTTGAATCGTACCCTTGGTCATGACTCGTACCCACCTTGCCCTACTCTTTCGTACCTTCATTAGTCCATGAGGGTATCATACTCTTTCCTATATGACATGACCTCTCCTTGGTCGTAACAAATTCATACGAGTCGTATACTACTCAACCGTATAGAGGGGAGCCTCAAACCAGGTGGATTACTTTTCCTCACGAGTAAAGCTTACAATTTAAGGGTGATTCATATCCTTTGGATATGACACAAAGGTTCCCACTTGTACCAACAATAGTATGGTTGACCTAAGAGAAGCTAAGGGTGCGACTTAGGGTACCACTTATACCCTAGGGTACGATTGCTCAGGAAATCGTATGGGGGAGTCATACTCCTTGACCAGGTCACTTTACAGCTTGTAACTAAGGGCCTTGTGGTCATATCCCTTGCCTAAAACCCTAAGCCATCACACTATATAAGGCATTGTATCCTTCTAAGCCCTTATTTTACAAAACTCAAACACTCCAAAACACTCTAAAAGTTTCTTGAAACTAGATTGGGGGCTAGGGTTTGAAGTATGATCTTCAAGAGGCAAAAGGGATTCAATATTCTTTGTGATTCAAGTTGTTTAAGACTTTTATATCTTCCCCTTCTTAAATAAATCTAAAACCCATATATTTCACACTTGAATTAGTAAGTGTACATGGTGGTTTTGAAAACAAATAAAAAATAGTTTTGTTACTAAATGACGAACAATGATGATTCCTACTTAGACTTGTGTTTATTCATGTTATTGATGATGATTTGTATATGGGGATGCTTGTTGTATGCGGTCTAATATGTGGTTCATGAGTAACCCTAATCTTGATGAATTCTACTATGAAAATGACTTTGTTAAATATAAGCACATAAGGTGTTTGTGAAAATATCTAAGTGAATTGTCTAGTCACATGTTGGTGATATTTTGAACTAGGGAAATGGTCCACAATATATATATATATATATATATATAGATAGATAGATAGATAGATAGATATATATATATATTAATGATTGATAAATGGTGTTGTAAAGGCATTATGAGCCATGTATTATGAAATTGATAACCTTGTTAGTTGACAGCTTATAAGAGGGCAAAGCCCTAGACATGAAGAAGAACTTGAATTATGTATGGAACTAAACTGTAGTTAGAATGTGGTATTATATTACTAATGAAATATGAATGGTTTGTGTGGATCTTGAGGACCACAAATAAAATTGTATGATTAATTGAATGAAGGCATTGGCCTATTGAAATAGTTGAGCAATGAAGGCTCTCATGGGGACCTTGTGGTCATATATAGGGTCGAATTGGCTAAATGAGTCAGAGTCCCTTACCCGATGGGATGACTAGTTGTTCGATTCCCTAGTCTAATAAAATATCTTATAGTTTTAGTCCCTTGCCCAATGATAGGCTAGTGGTTCGAGTCCTTAGTCCGAATGTTTTCTGGTTCGACTCCCTCGCCTAAAGAGATCTATTGAGGTTAGAATACCTCATCTAATGAAATGACTAGTGGTTTGAGTCCCTAGTCTAATGAGATGACTAGTGGTTCGAATCCCTTTCCTAATGAGTTTATTTAGGGTCTGAGAACCTCGCTTAATAAGGAATATGGGAACCTATAGGTATAGAAAGTTGGAGTTGTCCACCTCTTGGTATAGGGATATGTGTATTGAGAGTGAATGTTAAGTCTTGTTTCCTTTGTGGCATAATATGAACATGTTGTGTATATCTATGAGTATGAGTATAATTTCAATAATGTGGTTAAGCCTTGGTCTCTTGATGTGCATGTGAAATACCTATAAGTAAGGATAAGTGTATGAACAAGGTATAAGATGTTGTATTGGCTTGTTGTTGAATGATGACGTTATTTTATCCTTATCCTTGAGTTACACATGCTAGTTTTCCAACCACTAACCGTCTCTGAACGCTATGTCCCCATGCTATATAAGGGCAAGAGCATCTTCTTCTCTTTCTACACAGTGATTAGAAGATCAAAGCGGTTCGTGCATTGACTCTAGAGTGGTGAACTTCCTTACTTTCGAAAGACATTCATCCTTAATCTATTATCTCTAGACTTAGTCCTATTCTGATTTGGTTTGGCTATTATCTAGGGCTTGTCTAAACATATACATTTCTAAATTTGGGTTGTATAAAGGTATTGTGGATAACTGTGGCTTAGGTATATTTGTTAGTTGTTGAATTTAATAAAGTTTTTAGATATATTGATGTTGTTTCTGCTTTATCATTATATGGTCAAAATTCTATCTGACCCTTATGGATTGTTGTTGATGATTAGGTTGGGTTACGGGGCAACCTCCGGTACATGTGTGCTAGGTGCCCATACGACATGGCTCGATTTTTTGTCATGTAAAAAAAGGTTGGCTAAAGATATTGCTTGAAATCTACAGTTGGTGTGACAATGCCACTACTTATAGCCTTGATTTATAATAAATGGAATGGTGGTTTGGTTATGTGAAAATGGTTTTAATCGGGCAATAATGGTGGGGTGTTATAGCTAATCGTGAAGGTGTGAGTCCAATGGACAGAAACTAGAAACTCATTTTTCCGACATGAGGTTGGGTTTTGATGACCCTATAGGGTATACGAGAATCCCCGAAAGTACACTTGTATATATGTATCATGGAGAGAGAAGGGTACTTAGGAATCCCTTACTCCTATGGTATCTCCGGTTCGTGCAGCTACACGTATCGAGGCCCATTTTGGGGGTTACTCTAGACCCATATAGCCTGTGGGTGGTTCTAGGATGGTTAAGCTACACATATCCAGGTTAATAATTTTAAATACATATTAAACCCAGTTCCCTTTCCCGGCATGGATTATATGTATATATGTATGGATATATGTGCATGGTTGGTTTACTTGGTTTTAAAGGTTGGAATTACTTTATCCTTATCCTGAGTACTTACTAGTGTTCACCCGTTAACCCATATTCGGGCAGTTGTATCCCCACACAATGTAGGAACTGGCCATCCTACTCCTCCTTCTTAGTGATCGAATTCGAGATTAGCTATTGGATTGAAATGATAAACTTCCATACTTTGGAAGGCTCCATTTCATATCATGAACATCTTTACATACTTTGATTGTTTTATGGATATTGGTTTTGGCTATGGTTAGGGGCATGTCCCAATCGGATATTGTTTTTCTATTGGTTAGAGGGTTTGTGGAAGTACTATGGGCTGTAATGGGCGGGATCGGTAGTGGTGTCAGCCTTAGTATTGGCATTAGTATTGGGGCTGATACCGTTTAGTTAAATTTATGAGTGTTCCATCCTCTTATGTTATGTTATGTTATGTTATGTTATGTTATGTTATGTTATGTTATGTTATGTTATGTTATGTTATGTTATGTTATGTTATGTTATGCTATGTTATGTTATGTTATGTTATGTTATGTTATGTTATGTACAGGAACTTGGTTATTATTTTGTTTTTGATTTATGGTTATTGTTATTGGTTGGGTTTGTATGGTTGGACTCGTTTGGATTGGTCACAGTCATACACCTATCCCAGAGTCTGGATTTGTGCAAATACACTATCTTGTTATATGTTGGAAATTCATTCGACTCGGGGCATATGTTGGTTGGTTGGGTTGGGTATTGGGGTGGTATCCGATCCTGGACAGATTGGAGATACCCATTATGACAAGCCGCTGGTTCGGGATGTGTCAATTAGGGTCCTACGATCCGTAATGACTCGTTCCGACTCGTAAAGAGAGTCATAGTCTAGGCAGTGAGTTTAAAAACTCAGAAATTTTCAATGACCAAAACTCGGGGTATTACGGTTTTTTTTCTCCATTTCGAATAATTCAGAATTATTTTTGATCCCTTTTTAATTGTTAATTTCTCTAATATTTGAGAAAATTTCTAGATGCTATGTAGAAATATTAACAGGAATACACACGCAAATACATACATAGATAAACATATATTACAAAGTATAAAAGGAAGCAATGAGTTTTGATAATTTTAACATGTTTAATAATTTGTTAAGAAGTCACAAAATATTGTATAATAGATTTAACAATTAATGTATAAGACATTGTCACATACCCCAAAAAAATGTATGTGCCTTTTTTCTTTAAAAACTGTAGAGTGTCGGGACCACAAAAATCAAGAGCAAATTGTACTTCTTGTGATTATTGGAAGACGTCTGAAATTTTGATCACAATTAACGACTATTAGATATAGTTGAATATATATAGATGAAAAGATTCAACCCCTATACTACACTCTGTGGGTGGTGGATTGAACAACAGCCCAAGTGTTATGAATAGTCGTGAAAGAATTTAGATTTTTTTTGATATATAATAAGGAGCATTATTTACGACTATAGTTTTATTTAATATAGAATATAATTAAAGTGATGTTTTCCTCTTTTTCTCCACCGCTACAGTGGTGGGATTCGTTTATATTGGGATAGTTTGGTTTATAATGAAAAAAGAAGGAAAAAATCCTTTAAAAAAATGTAAAAAGCCGATTTTATTTAAAACGAAGAATTTTAATGAAGGATAAAAATTCAAACAAAATCTTCATAATAACGGAGTCAACGAATTCCCCTCCCCCCCTTTCATGTTCCTAATTCCCTAATACTATTTTCCTATTATATAACAGAAAATTTAACTATGATGTGAGTTTAAGCAAAAAGTTAAAAACAAATCTCTAACAATTGATTTAGAAGTAGTCTTCCACTATTACTTGTCACTAAAATTCAAAAATTAATATCCTTTCCGATCTCCACCACAAAAATTATTAAGATCAGTTGTTGATCCCATCAATGTTTCGAGCATGAAAAATTTCATAAAAAGAAATTAGTTAAAAGAAATTTTCAATAACAAATTATGACATTAGTAACCTTAATCTTCTCCCCTACAAACTACAATATTCCCACAGACTACAATTTTCCCACAAATTAATTATTCACCAAACTATAGTGCTCCCACAAAATTTTCATATTTACCATGTCAATTAATTCCCCCACTCATATTCTTAATCCCCTATTCTTAATCCACTTATAGTTTAGGCTCATGAGTCAAAGAGCATATTGACTCATAGTTTAGGTTCATGCATCAAGGAGCATTTTGACTTGTTGTTTAGGCATATGCGTCGATGTCATGACCTGAACTAAGGCATGACCGTGACTAGTATCTCAAGTCCGCTGAGGATCGGAGACTACCCCCTTTACACTAGCCAACCAGAACATAATACATCTAGCAACAGATGAATTTCGAACATATAACAAGATAGAACTAAGTTTCGAACACATAACAAGATAGTTAAGAAACTAGCTTAAAAAAATCTAAGAACTTTAACATCCATCCCAATACACAGAAATCCACAAAGCCTCTAATAACCAAGAACAACATAAGTTGGGACATTCCCCCAACCATAGTAAAATGGGTCCAAAAGGAATAGCCCAAAATATGAATGAAAAAATACCATAAAATAATGGTCTTCTAAGAATGGAAGCTCACCACTTAAAAGCTGATCACAAGCTATACAAGAATCACCTATCACTGTGCAGAAAAAGTAGAAGTATCTTCCTTTCGTGCATCACGTGGGGATATAGCGTCCAGAGACGGTTAGTGGGGTGAGCACTAGCATGTAACTCGGGATAAGGATAAAATAATGTCAATTCAAAATCAAGTCCAAACTCAATGTACATGTTCACATACATGCATACATATATATATAAGAGCTAGGATAGGAAACAAGGTTTAGCATGAGATTCAAAATCATTAACCTAGGTTATGTAGCTTTAACCATCCTAAGGGCACCCACGATCTATATGAGTTCAGCTCTCCCTACTGAAAGGGTCCCAGTACGTGTTAGTCATATGAATTAGGAAAATTCAAGGCTGAGCCAGATAATGCCACGACCCCAGCCAATCCAATATATATATAAGTGTGAACTACGCACATGGTCATAAAGACTCCCATGCTAGCAAAGGTGGTTTCCAGTATCGATCCCCCTAGGACCTCCACTTTTCACGACGAGCTACACAACCCCTTTTTAGCATAATTAAAACAAGTTTCACATAACCTATCTATTTAACCAAGGAATTATCTTTTAAGGCATCAACCGCAGGTATTGTCATACCATTACACTTGCAAGCTTATAATTATGCTATACCAATTCCATTAACTTGAGGGGATGCCAAGACCCCCTTCGTTTATTAAATCAAGTTTAAAACAAAAAACATGGCCAAAAAGGTGTTCAAACCCCTTTTTATCTATTTAACCATTTATGCAATGCCATAGTTTAGGGAAGTAAGTCAAATCATGTGATTAATCATGTTTCAAATCCAATTATTCAAGTGGGTTGAGGGAACACAATTTCCAAAACCAAATTCCAAACCAAAATCATCAAATTGGGGGAATATCTCGACCCCTTTTTCAATTTCCATACCCATGCACCCCAACAGATTTCAAAATACATAAATAAAACATGAACACTTGCATTAAAACAATGAAAATTCAAATCAAGTAACAATCCTTCCAAAATCCTCAACCCCAAATCAAAATCCATTTTCAAATTCACATGAATAATCATTTAAACACATGCTTTAAGTAAAACAAGTTTAAGAGGAGAGGTACATCCCTGAAAGTATCATATTTATGGAGAAAGATCACCACTTGGAAGCTCTAAATAATCAACCTTGAGAAATCCTAGTTTGTTATTAACTTAGGGACTTGAGAGAGTAGAGAGGGTGTATTAGATTTGTTTATGGGTGATAATGAGACCCCAAAGTATCTTCAAGTCGTGGGTCACAATTGGGGAAAATGGGAAATAACCAAAGTGTCCCCAATTAAAACACAGAAAAACTGTTGCTAGTGACTACGCGTTACATCACGAATCATGACGTCTGGTTATGAGTGATCATCCTGACTCATAGTCTAGCAAAAGATATGGGACCTCTTCAGTATTAACCCTACAACTCATATCGAGATGTTACGACTCGTAGGCTCTTAGTCGTAACCATAACTGTGACTTGGGAATCTACACTGGTTTAACTACGAAAGCATCATATGACTATTAAAGATCCATCACATCTCGTGACATCCCAGTCATAGTTACAATAGAAACATAGGAAACCCTCACTAGTCACCCTACGAATCGAGCCCTGCGACTCGTAAGGAGAACTTACAACTCGTTAGGTGAGCCATAGTCTGTAATGTAAGCTCAAAACTCAAGAAATTTTCAGAAACAAACATCTGGGATGTTACATTATCCCCTTAGGATCATTCATTCCCAAATGATGAGTTAAGCCATCCATTAGCACGATTCTAAGACCGAAATACAACCATAATTTCCTTTAACAAAGTCAAAAAACAAAGATAATAAGAAAAAGACATACCTTAAGCACGATTGTCTAATCCCGATAACAAGAATGGAAATCTAGACTTTATGTCCTCTTCATCTTTCCAAGTAGCTTCTTCCACCTTTTGATTCCTCCATAGAACTTTTACCGAAGCCACGTCCTTAGTTCTCCAACGATGGACTTTCCTATCGAAAATCACAATCAAAACTTCCTCATAAGATAAGAAATCCAAAATACCAATATTCTCAATAGACACAACAAAGGAAGGATCACCTACATATTTCTTCAACATCAAAACATGAAACACTGAATGAATGGAACCCAAACTCGAAGGTAAATCCAACTCAAAAGCAATATTACCCACTCTCCTCATAATCAAGTATGGACCTACATACCAGGGACTGATCTTTCCTATTTTCCTTAATCTCATCACTTTCTTCATAGGTGATACCTTCAATAACACCCAATCACCAACCTCAAATTCTAACTCTCTTTGTCTTACATCTACATAGGACTTTTGGAAACTCTGAGCAGTCTTAGGTCTATCCCGAATAACCTTCATCTTCTCTATGGCTAGCTAAACCAAGTCCTGATCGAACATCCTAGTATCACCGACCTTAAACTATCCAATAGGAGATCTATACCTCCTACCATTAAGAGCCTCAAAAGGAGCCATCCCAATACTCAAGGGATAACTATTATCATAAGAGAACTCGATGAGAGGAAATGATCAATCCAATTACCACCAAAAGAAATCACAAAGTCCCTTAGCATATATTCTAATATCTGGATGGTCCTTTCTTCTTGTCCATCCATCTGAGGGTGGAATACGATGCTAAGGTTCACCCCTGTGCCCAAGCCCTGCTGAAATAAACACCAAAAGCAGGAAGAGAACTGTGTACCTCTATCTAAAATAATGAAATCTAGAGCACCATACAGTTTAACTATCTCTTGAATAAACAACTTCGCATAATCCTCTCTAGTATAAGTAGTCCTAATAGGCAAGAAGTTGGAAAACTTATTCATCCTATCCACGATGACCCAAATTAAATCATGATGATTTTGAGATCGTGAAAGACCAGTAATAAAGTCCATGTTGATCATCTCATACTTCCATATAGGCAACTCAACCTTTTGATACATACTGCTAGGACTTAAGTGCTCAACCTTCACCTGCTGACACACCATACACTTAGACACGAAGTAAGCCACGTCTCTCTTCTTATTGCTCTACTAATAAATCTCTTTCATGTCATGATACATCTTTGTCGATCCCAGATGAATTGTATACCTCGACTCATAAGCCTCAATGAAAACTTATTCCCATAGCTCACCAATATCAGGAACACATAATCTACCTGGGTACCTCAAAATACCATCACCAGCAATTTCAAAAGCTATCACTTCCTGCTTACCTACGTCATTCTTTATCTACATAAGGATAGGATCCAAAAGCTACTTCTCATTTACCTCTGTACCAAGAGATGACTTCGCCACCCCTTGTAAAATCACACATCCATCTTCAAAATCCAAAAGATAAACTTCAAGATTAGCCAATTGGTGAATATCCTTCACCAATCCCCTCTTCTTCTCATCCACATGCGATAAGCTTCCTATGGACAACCCGCTAAGAGCAACACAAATATATTAGCTTTACCTGGATGGTAGTGGAGACTCATGTCATAGTCCTTGACAAACTCAAGCCATCTTCTTTACCTAAGATTCACCCCCTTCTGGGTGAACACATACTATAAGCTTTTATGATCTGAGAAAATATCCACATGAACACCATATAAATAATGGCGTCAAATCTTCTAAGAAAAAACTACAACCAATAATTCCAAATCATGAAGCTGATACTTCTTTTTATGAACTTTCAGTTGATAAAATCATAGCCCACAAACTTACCATATTGTATCAAGACACAGTTATAATGCCCCAAAAATAGTTTCGAGATGTCACACGGTGCTTAGGACCACAAGTAATCCTAAGCAAACCCATGAACTGGCATACTGTTAAGCAACTGATTAAATATGTATAAAATGACTGAGTTTACTATGCGAAAACATAATAATGATGGAATCTATGAAAATTCAATACTGATACAATTATACATTCTGATAAAGTCTGAAAAGAGGGACTGAATATACATAACTGACTCTAACTGACATCTATGAAGCATCTACTATACCGACTATAGATAGTTGGGATGCGACTCCAACTACTACTAATCAATACATATGAGTAAGAAAGTAAAGTACATAAATAACGTCTAAATAAAGTCCCTAAAGTAGGAGGACTCATCATCTGCTGGCTGAAATCTACAACTGTCTGATTCTAACTGTACATACTATAACTTATACCTACATTATAAGATAATATAGCACATAGACATATATATGGATCATTACTTTGGAATGTACTGAGCATATGGGGATGAATGCATAAGTACAATTGTAACTGTAGATATATATAAGTACATATATTATGTAAACAATGCATGCTAAGTGAAAATAATCACATTGGCTTAATTAACTGAAAGTTGAGAAATCATATATCGTGAATAGTAAAACATGTTGTATAAATATCGTGAGTCATAACACTTGTTCTAAAAGTTGTACTTCTGTTCTGTTTGCAAATCATGTAAGCTAAGTAAAAAGGGCTCGCCTTTATCTTCTAAGAGCTGAAAATTGTAAGTCTGTAACTGAGGCTTAAGTAAAGCAATATTTGAGTAAGTCTGTGAGCCATTACATGTAGTTTCTAAAACTGTTCTGTTGTTCTATTTATAAGACTTTTAAACTGTAGAGCTAAAAGCTTTAGTATATATATATTAGTTGTAGGGAAAATATTTTATCTGAAGGGAATTCTTTCAAAGCTTTTCTTTACTAGTAGGAAGGTTCTTTTAACCGACATAAACCATGTGAGCTAATATGGAGTCCAACACCTTATTCCTCTATGGGGAAAACCACACAATGGGGAGAGTTGTCATACTCTTGCCAGGAAGTATAACCTGAGCTAAGTGATCACATCTATAACTTTCATACACGTAGAAGTGGAAATAATCTAATAATCTGTACCTACATTGGCTACGTAGTTCTGTGGAAGATAAGGCACGCTAATCCCACACTTCCAGCTCAGTGCTAAATACTAATCTCTTTTAATTTGTTTGCTCATTCTGTTGGAAATCTACTTTAAAAACTAGCATAAGGGTTATTACGAAACCAATTATGCACTTATCTGATTAAATCTGTAAGTAAAACAAATCTTATTTCTATAATCTATAAAAATCTGTAAAGTGGATTTCAAATCTTATTTGAGAATCAACAGATTAAATCTTTATTAAAAAATTAAAGATAATCTAGTCATAGGGTGCTTATAGCACAATATATCTTGAAATAGCAATATTCAAATAGGGCATACTAACCCACGTATCAAATTCATGTTAAAATATGATAATATTCATGCTTGATAATGAAGATAATGATAATTCAATTCAAAATCTAGAAATTTCAGCAATACGCATAGAAATACAAAAGTAGACATGCAATTCAACATCTAAATCTCTCAAAATCTCATAATCTCGTAAATAACAATATTTGGTATGAACCCTAATTTAAAACTCATGTGATTTCGTATAAAAATCAGCTTTAAAATAAATTTTGGGTACAAGGATGAAAGAAGTATCCTTGTTCATATACCCCACATAACTTAATTGCTTTAATTGATGAAGAAGTTTGACTTGAACTCCTATTTGTGTTCTTAAAGATTGTTCCTTGAAGAAGATGAATCGAATTGATGTTCTTGGGAATGTTCTTGAATGTTTTTCTTTAACTTCTTGGAATAGAAAGCTAAATTCTTGATTTTTTCGTTGAATAGGAGGTAATGAAATGTATGAATCTTGAAGAGGATTGATTACGATTTGTTCTTGGGAGTAAACTAGGATTATGAGGCCAAAATAATGCCCTAATGGAGGCTTAAGATCATGTGTTTACGACCTGGGTTGAGGTGGGGAAAGATACCATTTCCCCTCATTCATTTAAAGCAAAAATTCATAATCCATATCCTAATTTTGCTCCTTACCGTGATGCGGTAACATCGCGGCAGCTTACTGCCTCACACTAAAATGGCTATAACTTTTCGCTCGGGTATCGGATTAAAGCAAAATTGGTATCGTTGGAAAGCTAATTCCAAGCTGAAAAATTCCACATAAATAAAAAGTTATACAAGCTTAAAGTAGACCCTTATAGAATCAAACCCCAAACTTTGGACGAATCTAAGGTTCTTAGCTCAACTTGGCTCTAAGTGATTTCTAGGAACATTATTCACCTCATAAGCACCTCACACACTAGGGTAAAGGTTGTGACACGTGCATTTCAAATTATGGATCAAGAACATGGTAAATATGCCTTTACCACGATGCGGTGGAATCGCGTTAAGCTACTGGAATTTGCCATCCAAAGGACAAGTGCGATTTTGTAGTTCACCACGACACGGTGAAATCGCAGGGAGCCTCTGTAAAGGGACAAGCGAGAATTTAAAATTCACCACGATGCGGGCTAATCGTAGTGCTTCACTGGAAAATGGATAATTATGAACTAAAACTTCACCGCGATGCGGTACTATCGGGATGATCTACTGTCTAAATGAAAACGCCATAACTTCTCACTTGAAAATTTTGAAACTTCCCCGATACATGATCCTTACTCCCCTAAACATAATGCAATTGAAAAACCCTCATCTCAGAGTCCGAAAGATAAGTTTAAAATTCCTCGAAGTTAGAAAGTCTTAAATATATGACTAAGTCTCCAACACTTAGTGAAATTTTCAGGTTCTAAGCTTCTTAAGCACACACTAGGAGCTAAACTAATCTAAGAAAAGTATAGATTATTACAATATCTCCCCCTTGGGAACATTCGTCCTCGAATGGGACTGGTTATACTAAAAGTACTGTACTAAGTTAACTAAGATCATATACTAAACATGCATGACTTGGGATATGATTGCTTAACTGAGTCTGAAACATGATACATAAATCGAATATCATGACTGAGTTGATTTCTTGAATACATGCACTGCTATAAGAATGGTTATACAGCTGAGATAGAAACGAAAGAGTTAGCTTATGAGTAACCATTACTTTAGGTTGAATCGTATTTTGTGTAAAAAAGATGAGGTCTAGGAACTCACTAATGTCTAATACATCTATCCACATATATACAAACATGACATTCAAGCCTATCTTCATAACCACATATGCACTTCTAAACAAACACTCATAAAGCATTTTTTTTTCATATCCTATAGACCTCTATCAAGAACAACTTCCATGCACTAGTCTTAATAATACATACATAATATTTCAACTAACCATGACAAGTATCAAAGACTTGGCCTCAATCTTACTTAACACTTACTGCCTTAGCTAAAATAAGTATACAACCATATTTCATCAACAAGAAATATTTAATCTCTCCCATCTAGATAATTGTTCATCATCACTATCTTGACCTAAGAAAAGGTAACAAAAGGTTAGAACATGAGGACCTAAAATATGAAGGGGTGCTATGTATAACTTGACATTTTACTGAGGCCTGAGAAATAGGGTATCAAATGCAGGAATTCATTGAGAAGATCAAAACTGAGGACACCCATAACACAATTTGAATTTTGATAATCATTAAGAGTGTATCATGAGTAACTAGAACCGAATATACTGTAAAGTATGAGTACATGAGTCATGATCTAAATGACCTGAGTTTGGAATCCATGATTTCATGGAATATAATTCGTACTGTTGAGTGAACTGGAACTTCTTATGCTGGGAACTGGAAGTATACATGATTTTTCTATAAGGTGTATAAATATGAACTGTGGTCATGGAACCGACATGTAATGCATGAGTAGATAATGGGATAACTGAAGTACAAAACTTTGTACTTAGATGAGAATGGATCTGGCATCATCCTCTTTTACTGATTTTCTACACTACACTAGCATCACTACTAGAATCTGGGAGTCTGACTTAGTTACTCATTCTATCATCTCCCCCTTAGCTTTAAGCCATCACTATAAGTCTGTGAACAACTAAGTAAACTCTAATCTAAACTGCAATCACTTTACTCTGGAGGCTGGGGTATAATCAATGCACATAGAACTAAACTTACCCTGAAGGACTGTATCTTAACGTGTAACACCTAATGCTAAAACCTCCTTATGAGATTCAACTCTTAGATTTTTATAGCCCCATAAGTCATCATATAACAACTTAAACACTCACCAACTTAGATTCTAACACTTAACATGGATATCTCCAAACTGTTGCTGAACCATACTAACTTCCTTCGTACTCTACTAATATCACTTATCTAACTTATATTTTTCCTTATATCAACATCATTAACTTGTAACCCATAAGTTAACTGACAAGTACATCGTATACCACATAGCCTCATACTTATGAATTCAAGAGTACTGGTAACCACACACAACACTTAATAACCTTAGAACAAAAAGGAAAAAAAATAATTCAATTCCTATATCAACTTGGGCATACCTCAACATCATACTTAATTATGAATAATTGAACTTAAACTCTTGTATGCACTGTTCAAGCCTACTAAACCACTTTCATACAACTAGCTACACTAACTAAGAAATCATTACATCTACCTTGATGACCATCCACTATTCAAACTTAATGTCTAGTGCTAAACATGATTTAACAACCCACCTTACATACAATTCTCACTTGGAAGCTATTTAAAAAAACTAGAAACACTAGTCTACTAGAACTTCATAACAACAATAATTGATTATAATCATATAGCCTATCTTAACACATCCTCCTTTTACCCATCATTACTATTTACCCATCTATACACCTAAATTACTATCATAGCTCCATAAGTTTCAACTAAACTCCTTTTTGTAACCTCAAAGGAAGCCTAAATAAATGATACTAAACCACCAAACACTTTATTAATTTTCTATACTTTTCAAATACAATATATACCACCAATAACTCCTTCTTCACCCTCCACTAAACTAACACACAAGGACATACCACCTTAACGTATCTCGATAACATGCATAAGTTTATCTCTATACTTTTTATCAATTGTCATTCCTACTTTTCTTGTCACTACTCTTCTATACCCATACTTCCAACTATAATAAGGTTTTACTATTCATAAATCATAACACTAAAGTTCATAATATCTCTCAAATGTAGACTATATTTAACAGTCTAGGTTCATACTATCTCCTCTCATGAGCATTACCTGTATTAAAAGGTTCAATAGAAAATCTGAATATATATCTAATTCTATCTCAATTGAACAACTTATAAGGATGAGGACATAACTTTCAACTTGAAGGATTTATGACACACTAGAGAGCTCTTCTCATGCCCATTGTATGACTTTTGAAACTTTTGCTAGCAAATCTAAGAGCATTATCTAGGGAGAAAATTGGAACTTGCTAATCATGTTATCTCAAGAATAAGTCATAGATAAGGAATTTTGGGGTAACACACGAGTAGACAGGAGTCTTTAAAGAAACAACTTTACAGCACGATCTAGAGTATGAAAGGAGGGAAACTTTTCTTAAATGCCTTATAGCCTCTCGAAAAAAGTACAGATGTCTTTGTACCATTCTACAAGACTATACTAGACACGGCTTCATAGACACCCTAGGACACTTAAACTCTATGCTCTGATACAAAGTATGTACGCCTCAAAAATAGTCCTGAGATATCACACAGTGCTTAAGACCACAAGTGATCCCAAGCTAACCCATAAACTGGTATACTGTTAAGCAACTAATTAATTATGTATACAATGACTGAGTTTACTATACGGAAGGAAATAATGATGGAATCTATGAAAATACAATTCTAATACAATTGTACATTCTGATAAAGTCCGAAAAAAGGGACTGAAATTACATGACTAACTCTAACAGACATCTATGAAGCCTCTACTATACTGACTATAGATAGTTGGGATGCGACTCCAACTACCATTAATCAATATATATGAGTAAGAAAGTAAAGTACATAAATAACATCTAACTAAAGTCCCCGAAGTAGGAGGACTCTTTATCTGTAGGCAGGAATCTACAACTGTCTAATTCTGACTGTACATACTAAAACTTGTACCTATATTATAAAATAATGTAGCACATAGACATATATGTGGATCAGTACTTTGGAATGTACTAAGCATATGGAGGTGACTACATAAGTAACATTGTAACTATATATATATATAATTACATATATTGTGTAAACAATGCATGCTAAGTGAAAATGACTCACACTGCTTGAGTGACTGAAAGCTGAGAAATTATATATCATGAATAGTAAAATATGTTGTATAAATATTGTGTGTCATAACACTTAGTTCTAAAAGTTGTACATAAGTAACATGTTCTAAAAGGGATCAACTTTATTTTCTAAGAACTAAAAAATAGTAAGTCTGTAACTGAGGCTTCAGTAAAGCAATATCTGAATATGTTTGTGAGCCTTTACACTTAATTTCTAAAACTATTCTATTATTCTATTTATAAGACTTTTAAACTATAGTGCTGAAAGCTTTAGTATATATATATATTAGTTGTAGGGAAAATACTTTATCTGAAGGGAATTCTTTCAAAGATTTTCTTTACTAGTAGGGAGGTTCTTCTAATCGACATAAATCAAGTGAGCTAACGTGGAGTCCAACATCTTGTTCCTCTATAGGAAAAATCCCACAATGGGGAAAGGCGTCATACTCTTGACAAGGAGTATAACCTGAGCTAAGTGATCACATCTGTAACTGTTATCCATGTAGAAGTGGGAATAATCTGATAATCTGTACCTACGTTGGCTACACAATTCTATCGAAGATAAGGCACGCTAATCTCACGCTTCCATCTCGGTCCTAAATTCTACTCCTTTTTAATCTGTATGCTCATTTTGTTGGAAATCCACTTTAAAAGCTAGCATAAGGATTATCATGAAACCAATTATGCATTTATCAGATTAAATCTGTAAGTAACACAAATCTAATTTCTATAATCTGTAACAAATCTAAAAAGTGGATTCCAAATCTTATCTGAGGATCAAAAGAACAAATCTTCACCAAAAATTTAAAAATAATCTAGTCATAGGTTGCTTATAGCACAATAAATTTTGAAATAGCTATATTCAACTAGCGCATAATAACCCATGTATCAAATTCATGTTAAAATATGATAATATTCACGCTTGATAATGAAGATAATGATAATTAAATTTTAAATCTGGAAATTTCAGCAATACGCATAAAAATATGAAAGTAGACATGCAATTCAACATCTAAATCTCTCAAAATCTCATAATCTTGCAAATAACAATATTGGGTATGAACCCTAATTTTAAACTCATGTAAATTCATATAAAAATCGGATTTAAAACAAAATTTGGGCACAAAGATGAAAGAAGTATCCTTGTTCATAAACTCCACATACCTTAATTGCTTAAATTGATGAAAAAGTTTGACTTGAATCCCTATTTGTGTTCTTGAAGATTGTTCCTTGAAGAAGATGAATCGAATTGATGTTCTTGGGAATGTTCTTGAATGTTTTTCTTTAACTTTTAGGAATAGAAAGCTAAATTCTTGATTGTTTATTTGAATAAGAGATAATGGAATGCATGAATCTTGAAGAGGATTAATTAGGGTTTGTTCTTGAGAGTAAACTAGGATTATGAGGGCAAAATAATGCCCTAATGGAGACTTAAGATCGTGTATTTATGACCTGGGTTGAGGTGGGAAAAGACCATATTTCCCCTCATTCATTTGAATCAAAAATTTGTAACCCGTATCCCCATTTTGCTCCTTACCGCGACACAGTACCATCGCGGCAACTTAATGCCTCACACTAAAATGGCTATAACTTTTTGTTCAGGTATCGAATTAAGGCAAAATTAGTATCGTTGAAAAGCTAATTTAATTATCTACAATTTTTTGGGTATTAATCTCAAAAAATTCCATGTATATAAAATGTTATACACATTTAAAGTAGACCCTTATGGAATCCAACCACAAACTTTGGACAAATCTAAGGTTCTTGGCTTAAGTTGGCTCTAAGTGATTTCTAGGAACACTATTCACCTCACGAGCAATTTACACACTAGGGTAAAGGTCGTGACACATGCATTTATAATTATGGATCAAGAACATGGAAATATGCCTTTACCGCGATGTGGTGGAATCGCGTTAAGCTACTGGAATTTTCCATCCAAAGGACGAGTGTGATTTAGCAACTCACCGCGATGTGGTGCAATTGCGATGAGCTACTGGTGAAGGATGAGCGGTAGTTTGAGCTTCACCGCCATATGGGCTAATCGTTGTGCTTTACTGGAAATGGACGATTGCGAACTGGAACTTCACCGCGACGTGGTACTATCGCGGTGATCTACTGTCTAAACAAAAACTGCCATAACTTCTCATCTAAAAATTCTAAAACTTCCCCGAAACATGATCCTTACTCTCCTAAACATAATTCAACTCAAAAACCCTCATCTCGGAGTCCGGAAGGCAAGTTTAAAATTTCTCAAAGTTAGAAAGTCTTAAATATATGACACAGTCTCCAACACTTAGTGAAATTTTCAGGTTCTAAGCTTCTTAAGTACGCACTAGGAGCTAAACTGAACTAAGAAAAGTACGGGGTATTACAATAACCTAGTCCCACATGCAACACATCACAGTAAACAATAAACCCATCATTACCCTTAGGCAGGGTCAAAACCAGAGCAGAAGTCAACTTATCCTTCAGTTTCTTAAAGTACGCTCGCAAGTATCGGACCTTAAAAATTTCACCTTTTTCTAAGTCAACTT
This sequence comes from Capsicum baccatum var. pendulum, assembly GCA_030864225.1. Lineage (NCBI taxonomy): Eukaryota > Viridiplantae > Streptophyta > Magnoliopsida > Solanales > Solanaceae > Capsicum > Capsicum baccatum. The sequence goes on from CM061556.1 coordinate 103,581,997, forward strand.
AGTCAACAGAGCAACAATTGATGAAAATTTTCCACAAATCTCCTATCAAACCCAGATAAACCCAAGAAACTCCGAATGTCGGTTGGAGTCGTATGTTAAGGCCACTTCTTAACTACCTCAACTTTCTATGGATCTACCATGATTTCCTCACTGGACACAACATGACCCAAAAAAGTCATGACATTCAACCAAAACTCATACTTCAAAAACTTGACATACAATCGTTGATCTTTAAAAGTCAGCAACACTACTCGAAAGTGATTGGTATGGTCCTCCTCAGTCTTAGAATATACCAAGATGTCATCAATAAACACAATCACGAATAAATCCACGAACTAGTTGAATACCCAGTTTATCAAGTACATAAATACAGCCAGAGCATTAGTCAACCCGAATGACATCACCAGAAACTCATCATGACCATATCGATTTCAGAAGGCAGTCTTAGGTATATCCACCTCCCTAATCTTTAACTGATGATAATCCAACCAAAGATCAATTTTAGAAAAGTACTTAGCACCCTGAAGCTGGTCAAAGAGATCATCAATCCTAGGAAGAAGGTACTTATTTTTGACCTTTACCTTATTCAGTTGTCGATAATCTATACAGATCCATAGGGAACCATCTTTATTACACAGTAAAATCATGGGAGCACCCCATAGGGACATACTAGGAAGTATGAAACCCTTATTAAGAAGATTCTTTAACCGCTCCATAAGTTCTTTCAACTCAACCTAATCCATTCTATAAGGAGGAATAGAGATAGGAAGGGTAACCGATAGAATATCAATCCCAAAGTCTATTTTCCTATCATGAAGAATACCCGGAAGATCATCGAAAAACACTTTAAGTTATTCATCAACCACAAGGACAAATTATAGAGAGAGAACCTCATAACTAGAATCTTTAACCGAAACTAGATGGTATAGACACCCCTTGGAAATCAACTTCTGGGATCTAAGATATGAAATGAAGCCAAACCATCCCCAAAATCACATCAAAATCTACCATATCCAATTCAATCAAATCCATTAATCTCCCCCTATCACCAATAGATACCACACAAACCCTATAGACCCTTCTAGCCACAACAGAATCACCCATAGAGGTAGATATAGATAAGGGATTGAAAATGCACTCGAGGCTGAAACCAAAATAAACAGCCATATAAAGGGTCACATAAGAAAGGGTAGAACCCAAATCAAACAAATAATATACATTATGAGATAAAAGTTATAACATACCAATAATGACATTAGGAGGTACCTTAGATTTCTGATATGTGGTAAGATCATATAGACGATTCCAACTAGTTTCGGTACTAGAATTAGCACGCTTTAGCATAGGATCTGAAGAAGTAGAAATCAGAACCTTATTAGCTCCAGTAGCAATATTTGCTGACGGACAGTTCCTATGAAAATGACCAGGCTAGCTACAGTTGAAACACTTATTCTTCCCCTCATTACAATAACCATGGTACATCTTTCCACAAAATTTTTAAGGAGGATATGATGGAGTTGACTGAGCTCCACTAGCCTAGGTCTGGGCACCCTGGGTCTTAATCTCACTGTCAGCTTAAAATGATGATCTCCAAATGTCTTAGGATAAGGAAAAATAGTTGTAGAATAAGAACCAAAATTCCCTAAGCCTTTTTCTTACCCCACTTCCTACCATATGTACCACTGCTCTGTTGTCCTCCACCCTACACTGAAATTTCTGTTCTATTTTTCTCTTATTTCGGCTTGCTTCTTCTTCCCATCCTCAACTTGCTACATATACACCACCATCCTGGAGATATTCATGTCATTATTCAATATCATAGCCTTACACTCTAGTACCAAGTCCCAACAAAAACCCCAAAGAAATATTTCTCATACTATCCCTCATGCTAGACATAATCTCTGGGGCATAACGAGACAGCAGGTAGAACATCAAAGTATACTCCTTCACAGTCATCCTTCCCTAATTCAAGTTCACAAACTCTTTAGCCTTGGCCTCTCTCAACTCCTAAGGAAATAAATGATTAAATAAAAAATCAAAAAATTCCTCCCTCATAGCCGGCTCAGCATCATCATCTCTCTACTGCTGTCATTCCTCATACCATTGATATGTTACATTCTTCAACTTATATGTGGAAAACTCCACACCCTCTACATCAGTAGCATGCATCACCCTGAATATTTTTTCCATCTCATCAACAAACCCTTGAGGATCCTCCTCGACCCTAGAGCCTGTGAAGATCGGAGGATTTAACCTCATGAATTGATCAACTCTAGTAACCTCAGAAGATGGAGAAACAGAACCAACATGGTCAGGATGACGAGGCTGAAAAATCACCAACTGAGTCAGCAGATGAATAGATTCATAAAATTCGGCATTAGAAATGTCTTCTTAGGGTGGTGGGGCATAAACATCATCAGCCTGAGAAGTCTGATGTGGACTAGCAGGGATCGATGGAACTCCACGTAAACATTCAGAAGCAGGGACCCTAGATCGGGTCTGTATTTCATAAGTAGAATAAGTTCCATCCACATTATCCTCAGGTGGGACAAAAGAGTTTCCATAAGAATCAGATCTTTGGTGAGGCATGATCTAAAATGCGAATAAAAAAAATTAGAGGAGATTTCAAGACCTTAGACACTATAGCCCAAAAAATAGATCACAAGAAAGGGAAACATTCCTAAATGCCTCGTAGCCTCTCCCTTATAAGTGTGACACGTTACACACCCATAAAAGAGACTCTACTTGACATAGATTCATGGACACCCAATGACCATGAACTTAGGCACTGATACTAAGCTTGTGACGACCTGAACCAGGGCATGGCCATGATGGGTATCTCAAGTCCACCGAGGACTAAAGACCATCACATTTACCCAAGTCAACCAGAATACAATACATCTAGAAGCAGATGAATTTTGAACATATAACAAGATAGATCTGAGTTTCAAACATATAACAAGATAGTTAAGCAACTAGCTCAGAAAGAAATCTAAGAAATTTAACATCCATCCCAATCCACAGTAATTCACAAAGCCTCTAATAATCAAGAACAACCTAAGTCGGGACATACCCCCGACCATAGCCAAAATGAGTCCAAAAGGAATAGTCTAAAATATGAATGAAACAAGACCATGAAATGAGGCTTTTCCAGAGAATAGAAGTTCACCGCTTCAAAGCCAACTCGCGAGCTATCCAGGAATCACCTATCACTTTGTAAGAAAAGCAGAAGTATCTTCATTTCCCTATATTGCATGGGGATACAGCATACGAAGATGGTTAGTGGGGTGAGCACTAGCATATAACTCAGGATAAGGATAAAATAATGTCTATTCAAAATCCAGTCAAAACTCAATGTACATATACGCATACATATATACATGTATATATGTATGTATACATACATACACATATATATATATAAAATATTTTGGGATAGGGAATAAGGTTTAGCATGATATTTAAAACCATTAACCTGGGTTGTGTATCTCTAACCATCCTAAGGGAACCCACGGGCTATATGGGTTCAACTTTCCCTACTGAAAGGGTCCGAGTGCGTGTTAGCTGCATGAACTAGGAAACTTCAAGGATGATCCAGGGAATGCCTCAACCCCAACCAATCCAAAATATATATGTGTGAACTATGTATACGATCATAAAGACCACCACACTGGCAAACGCGGTTTCCAGTATCGATCTATCCGGGACCTCCACCTTCCACGATGAGCTACACAACGCCTTTTAAGTTCAATTAAAATAAGTTTAACATAAGGCATCAACCACAGGTATCATCATACCATTACTCTTAGAAGCTTATAATTATTCCATACAAATTCCATCAACTTTGGGGAATATCACGACCCTCTTTGTTTATTAAATCATGTTGGGGGAATGCCATGGCCCCCTTTGTTGATTAAATCAAGTTTAAAATTAAAAAAACATGGATAACAAGGCCTTCAAAATCCTTTTTATCCGTTTAACCATTTATGCAATGCCTTAATTTAGGGAAGTAAGTCAAATCATGTGATTAACTATGATTTAAATCAAATTATACAAGTGGATAGAGGGAACACAATTTCCAAAATTAAATTCCAAACCAAAATCATCAAATTGGGAGAATACCTCGACCACCTTTTTAATTCCCATTCTCATGTACCCCAATAGGTTTCTAAATACATAAATAAAATATGAACACTTGCATTAAAACTATGGAAATTCAAATCAAGTAACAATCTTTCCAAAGCCCTCAACCCCAAATCAAAATCCATATTCAAATCCACATAAATAACCATTTAAACATATGATTTAAGTTAAACAAGTTTAAGAGGAGAGGTACATACCTGAAAGTATCACAATTATGGAGAGAGATCACTACTTGGAAGCTCTAATGATCTACCTTGAGAAACCCTAGCTTGTTCTTGACTTAAGGACTTGAGAGAGTATAGAGTGTGTATTTGATTTGTTTATGGGTGATAATGGGACCCCAAAGTGTCCCCAATTAAAACATAGGAAAACTATCACTAGTAACTATGAGTCACATTACGACTCGTGACGTCTGGTTACAAGTCATTGCCATGACTCATAATCTAGGTAGAGACATGGGTCCTATTCACTATTAAATATACGAGTCATACCCTAACTCATACTCAAACCTTATGACTCATGAGATCCTAATCGTAACCACAATAGTGACTTAGGCACCTACACTGGTTTGACTATGATACGCATCAAACGACTCCTAAAGAGTCATCATATCTCATGATATTCCAGTCATAGTCATAATAGAAATATGGGTAACCCTCACTGGTCACCCTACAACTGAAGCCCTGCGACCCGCAAGAAGACTTTAAAACTCGTTAAGTGAGTTGTAGCCTAGGAAGTAATCTCAAAACTCAAAAAAAATTCTAAGGCAAAATCTGGGGTATTACAGTCGTGGTCTAATTAACTTGCAGTATAGGCTCGTTCATCGAGGAGCATTTTGGGGAAAAATTCTTATAATGTAACTTTCCTTCCAACCCTTTGTAATAAAGTATTATTGCACTTTACTTTGGTTTTTATTGCCCACATTAGTTGAAGCAAATTTACACTTGATCTTATGTCGACTTTTAAAAATTAGAGTTTAGAAGTTTCTTGACATTTTTTTCTTTTGCAAGCGATCAATGTCCATAGGAAAAGTCATTATCCATGGATTTACTTGTTGTTTTTCTTAGGATGGAGACCCCAATTGGGTTAAAGCTCCCAAATTATAGTATGATGATTCCTTTAATATTTGGTAATTCCACAGAGTGCATAGATTGTAGAGCTTTTGAAATTTAATCTTTATTATGGTCTAGTTTAGCGCTAACATGGTTTCCATCAACTGCATTGTCATCATCAATGATGATCTTTTCTTCTCGCATTAATGTCATGATTTTTTTCTTCAGGATAGAGTATTTTTTTTGTGTGATGACTAATAATGCAGTGAAATTTTCAATACTTAGGATTCAGCTTTGTTAGATTCTTCAGATCGCTTTGACTGAGGGAGTTGAATGACTTCTTTATCTAGCAACTCATCAAGAATCGAATGAACATCAGTGTCAGAAAAGTATACACCTTTGCTTGTAACTCTTTCAAGGTTGGCTAATCTTTTATTTCTCACATTTATTGCTTTGAAGCTTTATCTTTCAAATTTTGTCTTGTGGAGGCCTTCGTAGAACTCACTATTATCGTCATCTATTTTCTAATTTAGTCTTTTGCTGAGTCTGTGAATCTTATGGATTTTTTCCTTAGATCAAAGATAGGTAACTCCATTCCATGCCTTGCAATGCTTGGCTCCATGTCATGAGCGCGTGTAGCCAATTCTTCAAACGTTTGAGGCTTAATTCTTTGGAGAATATACATAAGGCCCCAATGTATCCCTTGAATGCAAACTTCAATTGCAGAAGTTTTAGAAAGTTGATCTTTGCAATTAATGTTGAATGTTCTCCAACAATTGATGTAGTCCATTACATGCTCATTCTTACTTTGTCTTCTGTTTGTCAACTCCATAATACTAACCGTACGATGGGTGTTGTAGAAATGATTAGGAACTAACATTCTAGTTGCTCCCACTAATTTATTTATTTAAACTCCAAGTCTGTGTATCAATCAAAGATGTTGCCTTTCAAAGAGCAAACAAATTGCTTGACAAGAAGATCACCATGTGTACCAGCATTGCTACAAGCCTTAAAGAAATGTGCAATGCATTGTCTTAGATTTTCTTTTTCATCAAATTATCAAAACTTTGATGGTTGATATCTAATTGACATTAGTAAGCCTTCGATTCACTTAGAAAATGGCTTTGAGTATCCTACAAAATTTTATGATGGACCGCCATATTATGCCTTAATGGTGTTTGTGATTATATCTTGAAGTTGTTAAACTGTTAGAGTGGCGACTTAAGTGAATTGATTAGCGTATTGATTATCAATTGACTTGATAAGAGATTCACCATCAACTTTTTCTTGCGGTGTTAAATTATAACTTAACTCTCCAGGATTGTAGAGATATAACTTGCTCATAAGTTGGGTGATTTGAAAATCTTTCTCATCAACAAACTTCTTCAAGGCTTCAATGGTTTGCTCCACCACTACAAACATCTCATCCATGTCAACTGCATCAACCATGAAGGTGTTGACTTTTGTTGGTTGGAGAATCATTGAATCCTCAAATTCTTCAAAGTTAAAGATAGTTTGACAGTTCTTCTGACAACATAGATGCAACGTTTATCCCAAGGGTTGTAGTTACAGTCAAAATTTGAGATTTTTTCCTTTTTGTCATCTCCAAAAAGTGAAATATTAGGATTTATACAAAGCACAATGTTGAGCTTGCATCGATTGATGGAGCCAACATGTCTGATCTCAGCAGATGTGGCAGTAGTAGACTTCTTACAAAAAATGTTATTGATCTTTTTGAAGTCCATTGCAGTAGTTGAATTTATAGTTTTTCGATTTGTAAAAGAAAGAGATGAAGAGCAAAACCGGCCCTATTAGGCGTACCAAAATTTATTCGCAATAAATTTTTGTAGTGTTGAAAATTAACTGCAAGCAAAATATTTATAAGAAAAAAATAATTTCATTAATGAATCTTGTAAGTACAATTAGGTTGTTCTCTTGATTCTTCTCTCCTAATATTTCTCTGTGATTCAAGGGTTGTCAGTAGTATGTTTCTCAAATGTAGAATAATTCAGACCTCCTTGACATATTTTTTATCTCCGAAGACATTATGAAACACTTCATTGTTTCGAGTTGATCTTCAGGAAAAACTTCATTGATCATTCCTTTGAAGAACTGTGTAGTTGATGATGTGGCTTTCTCAAATGATTGCAGAATGACTTGAGAAAATTATGTAACCCTCTTATTTATAGCTGTAGAGGGTAAGCATTCCAAGTATAAATAACTTCTTTTGCATCATTCTGATTAGTCCATCAAATCACTAAACTTATCACAAATGTTGTGTGATAAAATTATTTGTGACTGGCCAAAAATATGTCATTTGGGACACTTGTCGATGCTTCATTGACTGTTGAACTTGACTTTGCTTGTCTTGTCATTTGAATGTATAGCTTTGTCTTGTTGGTCTTTATTTTGACTAGGATGCTACGTCACTTGACATGTGACATGAGTTTGGGCTTCAAGATGAACCTTAAATTGAATTTAATGGTCTGATTAACTTTGTAAAATCCCAAACTAATTTCAACCCAAACAAATATGGATTCAATCCAAATTTTATATGAATTTGATCCAATAAATTTTATGTGTCTACAACCCTTTAAAGGATCAAAAATTTAGATCAAATCCTAAAATTATTCAGTTAGATTCGTTCATAAGGTAAAAGTTATTTGCATCGAATTTTCTATATTAAATAAATGACATGTGTTTAAACATACATACCCATCACTTAACTATAAGTAATTGATAGTAAATCTAAAATTCATTTTTTTTTGTTTTGCATATATTTTATGTTGGATTCAAAAATATAACTTTTGTTTTTTAGCTCCTTCATTTTTTTTTCTAGCAAATTTTACAATGATATGATTTAAATAATTGTTGAAACAAATATTTCGTTAAAATTCAAGGTAGGTATTATTATTTTGATGTTATGTGCTGATGCCTGAACTGAAATATTGATTGATGTTTATGTCCATAAATTAATTATTGAATAGTTACAATTACTATGTCCATAATTTAATAATTTATTATAGAATTGTTATAAATTATTTTTTCGCTTTGCACTCAATTCTATTCCCTCTTGTAGTAAGCTCATTACAAACTAAATATACTGCAAAATTTAGAGCATGGCTACATTGTCTATGCATTAACTATGCTAATAAAATATATATCAAAAACCCTAAGGGGTCGTTTGGTAGAATGTATTAATAAAAATAATGCATGTATTAGCTGTGTTTTTTACTAATACATTGTTTGATTCACTTTTTCATCCTATGTATAACTAATGTTTATATTAGTTATACACTCTATTGTGTATTGAGATGTGTATAACTCATTTTCTATGTGTTAGTAATACAAAGGCTTAAACACATGCATTAATTTGATGAATTACGAAATTGCCCCTCAAATCATTGTGCGTCTTTCTCTTTTCTTCACTTTGTTATGCACTTTACCATGAAAAAACAACAATTGTTTTCTCCACCTCTTCTTCTTCCCCCAATTAATCAAAAAATAGTTGCCTTTTCCATCAAAGTATTGTGCTTCGTTATTTTGTTCTATTATTTTGTTCGCTTATGTTGTTCCATCAAAGATCTTCAACAACATTACTTCCTAAACTTCTTCTATTGGAATCAAAATTTTCCTTCTCGTTCAGCTTACTTTTATCACTCTCGACGGAAGAACGAATTATCGCATTTATTGGAGAATTCTGAATCAATATCTACTTTTGATGAAGTTCTGGAAATTGTTTATACTGGAGGATTTTTTCCGAAGAATATGAAGATGAAGAATTAGAATATTTTAATGGAAAGAAGGGTATTTTGATAAATAAACATCTTTTCATAAAAATTAAATAAAAATATATTATTTTTAGTACATGAAATAAAACACTGTGTAAGAAATAACATTTGCATAACTAATATCAGCATTACTAATACACTATATCCAGCATTATTCTTATACACTCTACCAAACGATTCCTAAAGGTGTATTTAGACAAGACATAACTCGGGAGTAGAAGAAAATTGGCATCACCTATGAAGTACAAATTGAGGTGCCTAGAGTTGACAAGAAGTCAAGAACACGGATTGAGAAGACATATATAGTGGAATGGTAGTAGCTCATAACTAAATTGTCACGTTTAGAAATTGCATATGAATTTTATATTATTTATAATTGTTGTAACGTATTGTTATACTTGTTAGTTTATGGTTTTGAGAACAATTATTTCCAAAAAGTAATCTGTTGTCATCGGTGTTTGAATCAAACCTATTGATTAGAAACGTTGAATCGTGTCCGAAGTTAAAGGATGATTGAAATTGCTTCAGCCCTGAAGTTTGGGTTGTTTGACTGTCACAGAGAGCTAAGTTAGAGAAATGTTTTTTTAATTTATGTATGTCTAAGATATTAAGTCACTAAAATATTATCCAAATGATGGTGATAATAGTTTATTTATCATAATTAATAAAAGAATGTGTTTGAAAAGCTTGACCTCTCTACTTCTTGGAAGATAGTGGTATGAACTGACTAGGTGGGAATTCAGTGGGTATGTTATTGTTTGAAAAGCTTGATATAATTGTTCACGAGATACATAATATTGATTATCTTATATTAATTGTATTAAAAATTAGCTTATAGTCACATAGATTAAAATTACAACACACTTTTATAATTTAAATAAATATAATGTTGCATAATGTTGCATACATTGTAATTTCAACTGCAACACTCTATATCAATATACTCTATTCTTTTTATAAGTAATTTTTTTAGATTGTTACGACACACACGTATAATAAAACTACTGAAGTAGTATCACTAAAAGAATACGTACTGATGAAACTGAATTGCACACTTAAATGTAAAGCTAGAAAAAATTGAATGTAATTTAAGAAGAGAATAAATCTGCTCAAAGCTATCTAGGAATGTTAAGATGGACAATACAATCTTGTGATGGAGTTCAGAAAACTATCTAGGAATGCTAAGATGGAAAATACAACCTTATGATTAGATCCTATACCGAATCTTGCACATAGCAAAAATTTTAGTATATTGAACTGCTTTTTTTTTAGGTACTAAAGATGTTATTTCTTTTAGTGAAACGATCTTTGCTAGGTACTAAAGATGTTATTTCTTTGGTTGAACGATCTGCTAAACTTCGAAGTATGATTAAACCACTAAGAATTATATTCTTATATTTATAAACCCTGTCATATATTCACATTATATATTTTACTATCTAATAAGAGGCAAAAGGAAGGAGAAGCAGGCAGCTTTCCGTCAACATGTCTGCTTCTCCTGCCTGCTTCATGAGCTGCTTCCTTCGTAATTTTATTATATTATTTTTAATTAATTATTATAAGTTATTTATGTATTAAAAAAATTAATAATATTTAATAAAAAAATTATATCTTATAGATATTTATTATGACATGTCTGCTTCAGCTACTTCACCCAAGTATTTTGTATAGTAATTTTGTTATATCACTTCTAATTGGATATGTCTGCTTCGTTATTTCAATCGTGATTTTACTATGTCACTCCTAATTAATTATTATGCTTATTTAAAAATTTTCACAAGTATCTTTATAGTAATTTTGTTATATCACTTCTAGTTAATTGTTGCGAGTCATTAACACATATCTGCTTCGCTGCTTCAATCGTAACTTTACTATACCACTCATAATTAATTATTATGGTCATCTAAGCATTTGAAAATTATATAAAAAGTATTATAAATTACAATAGTTAACAACTTAAAATATCTGAACAAAATAATCTGTTATATATTTATAAAAAATACATATATAAAAATACTATAAATCACAATAATTAAAACAAAATTTTAAAAAGTATTTATTGGGCTCATGTTTTGCACGAGCTATTAATAACTACTTACTAATAAGAGGGAATGGGGAGGAGAAGCAGACAACTCTCCGTCAATATGCCTGCTTCTCCTTCCTGCTTCATCAATTATTTTCTCCGTGATTTTATTATATCATCTCTAATTAATTATTATAAGTTATTTATGTATTAAAAAATTAATTATATTTGATAAAAAAAAAGTAAAATAGATATTTATGACATGTCTACTTCAGCTGCTTCACCCATAATTTAACTATATCACCCATAGTTAATTATTATAAGTCATCTAAATACTAAAAAATTATTATAAAGTCATCTAAGTATTAAAAAATTAATAATATTTAATGTTAAATTTACTTGATGTTTTATATGATGCCCATTTAATTTTTTTTTCACAAGTATTTTTGTATAGTAATTTTGTTATATCACTTCTAGTTTGTTATTATAAGTCACCTAGGACATGTATTCTTTGCTATTGTAATCATGATTTTACTATGTCACGTCTTATTAATTATTATGACAATCTAAGTCACTTAAATTGAGACTTAAGTAATTATTTCTTTAAAATGAAAAAAGAAAAACAATTTATTTTAAATGAATAAATAAATAAACCTTATCACTTCTAATTAATTATGATGCTTGGAGGTGAGTTGAGTCCCGATGGCCTATATCAGAGCAGTTAAAGATATGTATGATGGAGCGAAAACTCAGGTGAGGACGGCGGGAGGAGACTCAGAGCATTTTACTGTCTTGACAGGATTGCATCAGGGATCTACTCTTAGTCCTTTTTTGTTTGCTTTGGTGATGGATGTATTGACGCGGAGTATCCAAGGGGAAGTGCCTTGGTGTATGCTTTTTGCAGACGATGTAGTTCTGATTGACGAGACCCGAAAGGGTGTGAAGGACAAATTAGAGGTGTGGAGACAAACTCTTGAGTCTAAAGGGTTCAGGTTGAGCAGAAGCAAGACAGAGTATTTGGAATGCAAGTTTAATGACGTGAGGTTGGAGGATGAGGTGGTAGTGAAGCTGGAATCGCAGGAGGTATGTAAGAGGGATAGTTTCAAGTATCTCGGGTCCGTGATTCAGGGTAATGGTGAGATTGACGAGGATGTCTCGCACCGTATTGGGGCGGGATGGTTGAAGTGGAAGCTCGCGTCGGGGGTGTTGTGTGATAAGAAGGTGCCGCCCAAGCTTAAAGGCAAATTCTACAGGATGGTAGTCCGTCCGGCCATGTTGTATGGAGCGGAGTGTTGGCCAGTTAAGAACTCCCACATCCAAAAAATGAAGGTGGCGGAAATGCGAATGTTGCGCTGGATGTGTGGGATGACTAGAGGGGACAGAGTTAGGAATGAGACTATCAGGGAGAAGGTTGGGGTGGCTCCAGTGGAGTGCAAGATGCGGGAAGTCCGATTGAGTTGGTTTGAACACGTGAAGAGGAGGGACGTGGATGCCCCGGTCCGTAGGTGTGAGAGGCTAGCGTTGGATGGTTTTAGGCGGGGTAGGGGTAGGCCGAAGAAGTACTGGGAAGAGGTGATTAGACGGGACATGGAGCAGTTACAGCTCACCGAGGACATGACCCTAGATAGGAAGGTCTGGAGGGCGAGGATTAGGGCAGAAGACTAGGGCCAGTTTGGGGGCGCAAGGGTAGGGAGTGGGGATTATTCCTGTTATTCTTCCTACTCTTATTTTTATTCCTATTCCTATTCTTCTTCTTGTTATGATTTCGGTGTTCCATGTTTTATTATGTATCTGAGTGCTTCCCGATGATTCATACTACCATGCGTTACTTTATGTTTATATTTATATTTATATTTATATTTATATTTGTGTGGCGACTGTCTTGAGCCGGGGGTCTATCGGAAACAGTCTTTCTACTTCTTCAGAGGTAGAGGTATGGACTGCGTACATCTTACCCCCCCAGACCCCACTAGGTGGGAATACACTGGGTTTGTTGTTGTTGTTGTTATTTCAATTGTAATTTTACTATATCACTCCTAATTAATTATTATGGACATTTAAGCATTGTGTCGCTTAATTTGAGACTTGAGTAATTATTTTCTTTAAAAAAAGAGAGAAACAAAATCTTTTTAAATGAACAAATAAATAAATCTCATAATTTAATTATTATTATAATATCAATTTAATATAAATATTGCGCCCGGGCGTTGCAGGGCCTGCTGGTAACTAGTTTCATTACATAATTATAGGTCGTAAAACTGTTGAAGGTAAAAATTTCTCACATTACATTTCAATACATAATTATAGGTCGTAAAACTGTTGATGATAAAAATTATACAACTATGACAGTTTTAAAATGTGAAGGGAGGGAACCCGTAACCCACACTAAATTCTTGCTCCGCACCGCTTAAGGAAAGGCCTGCCCCACTGCTCCGGGGAATAACTATAAGCCAATGTGGTCTATATATGTTCCAATAGCGATGTGGCCAAGCCACTAACAAATTCTGCTCTCAGATACCAAGTTTATATTTAAATCTGAAAATAAGGACAAGGCAATAGTGTAACTATTTGAACTCTTTATCAACACAATGATGGGGGTCACTTAGTTGAACTCTGCTATCTCAAACACTCGTGCTGTTCCATCGATCGAGACAGAAACAAGGTACTCCCCATTGGACGATGCAGCTAGAGACTGAATTGCATCAGCATGTCCGCTAAAGGTCTTCGCACATTCTCCAGAAAGGCTATCCCATATCCGCACTTTACTGTCAACACAGCCTGTTGCCACATATCTACATTGCCCCAGCCACAATAAGCATGTCACGCCCTCCTAAACAAAGTATTGTCAGCGATTATCGAGCCAATGAAAAAGCTGTGATTTACTACAAAACTATCTTGAAATAACAGTGTATTTACAGAAGCAACTGCTTGATCACAGAAGTTCATACCGGATGTTCACATGTGGAGCGAGGTAAGGACTGTTGTAAGTCCCAGATAATAAGCTTATTATCCATGCCTCCAGTTGCAGCCCAAGGAGCGCTGAAAGTAATTTCAGGTGATAAAAGTAATTTAAAGCACCATATGTTAATTTAGTAAAAAAGAAAATCATTACTAATATAAAAATAAGTATTGTATGGACGCAATCCATAATAATCAATCAGGATCTAATATGTTATAGCAGACTATGTCCAGATAACTCTCTTCAGTAAATCTTCTTCTGGCTTGCTGACAACATTTGATTCCTCTTCCGGCTATTTTGCTATACGACAATCAATTCTTCATTGGTCAAGGCACATTCACATATTTGTGGTTTAATTGTTGCACAATTTTTTTCAACCTTGTCCACTATCACCGTTCAAATGAAAGGCATTCAAAGGGTGAAAGTACAACGAAAGATAGGAAGATGTCAGAAGTAGACAAAACCTTAATGAAAAGCCGGCACATTCTATCGAATCTGTATGAGCACTCAGAGAAGTGACAACCTGACAGAAAATATATTAATCAGTGACGGACAAACAGCTTCCAATGTCTGGAAGCATCAATTACATTAAAACCATTGTGAAAAACGTGAGGCAAAGATTGTCATGCATCGAAGATTCTGACCCTTCCAGTAATTATATTCACAATGTGAGCAGAACCATCCTTTGAGCCTGTGAGAGCAAGAGTAGAATCCGAGCTGATTGTCAAGCATGTCAGTCCTTCCGTGTGATAGGGATGACCTTGCAACAACAAATAACATTTTTTAAAAAAATTAACAAACAATAGCGAGACCGGATCTGACAAATCATGCATCAATCTAGAAATAGTTTCCCTAATAAAAGACCAATTTTGTGACAACCAATCTGACCACTGATAAGAGTGCTGACATCATGGAATTGGAAGTACAGAGAGCCAGCTCAACATAGCATAATGAAAGGAATGAAACAAGCGAGACATTAAATCATTGATCAACGTCAATTAAGGTCCTTCAATACACAATTTAAATCTAGCATTTTATGTTGTAGCCACATCCCCCAGATAATGGGAACACATTTTGTTATGATTGCGAGAAATCACCCTACACTTTTTTTTTTATAAGTGGCTGAAAGTTTTCTATCTGTAGGTCCCCTCTACTCCTTTCTTTTGGTGTGTCAGAGAAGGGGGGTGGGAGTTGGGGGAAGAATTATAGCTTCCCTTTACACCTAATTTGGGAATTGTGATCCAAAAGATAAAATTGTATAACCAGCCAGAAAGAAGAAATCTCACCTCTTACCGCATGGATACTTTGGGCACTCTTTGGATCCCATATCCGCAGGGTTGCATCATCAGACCCAGTACAAATTAATTTACCTGACAAAGATATACAAGAAACATAAGTTCTACTCAAAAGGAGGAAAACATTAGAGATTTTACCAGAGAAATAAGGACGTACCATCAGGAGTGAAACCACCACAGGTTACACTATCACCATGACCTAAAAACGTGTTCATGAAAGCACTGGTATCAGCAATCCACATCCATACAGAAGAGTCCTCCGAACCTGCCAACACCACATGTCCTCTTGGATGCCACCTGACCCACTGAGCAACCTCACAGTTCATAATTGATCTCAAATTGTTATTCAAAAATGGATTTGTCATGCACGAGAAAATGATTCACCTCTATTCCACCTCCAGGACCTTCAAGTGTGTCCTTCAGACCTCCTGAAGTTACGTCCCACAATCTTATATGTCCATCAAGACTCCCAGAAGCAAGCAGCTGACCATCAGTACTAAACGCCAAACTAGATACAGAATCTGTGTGACCTGCACCATATCTCAAAGAGCTAAACTAAAAAGTGTATGAATAAGACCCATCTGTGATACAAAACCATGAAGCATTCAGATGATAAACATAAGCGAAGGATTCTTGATGTTAGTCACGGCAATACCTTGCAACTCCAAAGCGAAATCACCTTGACCGATCTTCCACATGAATGCTTTATCATCTCCGCCACCTGTTACCACCAAAGTAGCATCTGTCGGGCTGCAGGTAACAGTGTATAATTCACCTACAAAGAGGAAAGGGTATTTAAGTGATTAAATTATTTAAAAAAAAAAAAAAAACAGTAAGCACCATAATGTACAAACTAGTTATGGTCTATACCCAGTCAGGAGGCATTGACAACAATCAACTCATGGCTACATCTTACTATAATTGCTACAACATCCATGAAAAACACATTTAACCTTCATATTTAAAATCATTGTACCAATGAGGTAAACCATCTTATGTGAAGTAGGTATAACCAACATCAGATGCAACAACAACAACAACAACATACCCAACATATTCCTACCAAGTGGAGTCTGGGGAGGGTAAGTGTACGCAGTCCATACCACTACCTCAAATGTGAGATAGGTTGTTTCCCATAGACCCCCAACTCAAAATAAAACAATCTAAGATAAGATAAGGAATAGTAATAGTAATGAATAGTAATAGAACAAGATACAATAGAAATTAACATATTCAATAATTTCAAAAGCAAGATACTCCAAATACCACACCAAAACATACTAACATCCTAAACTCATACCGACCTTCTACCCTAATTCGCCGCCTCCACAACTTCCTATCTAGGGTCATGTCCTCGGTAAGCTGAAGTTGCTCCATGTCATGTCTAATCACCTTTCTCTAATATTTCTTCGGTCTACCTCTACCTCGCTTGAAACCATCCCTAGCCAATCTCTCACACCTCCGCACTGGGCCATCCGTGCTCCTCCTCATCACATGACCAAACCATCTCAACCTCGCTTCCCTCATCTTGGCTTCCACCGAAACCACTCCCACCATATCTCGAATAACCTCATTTTTAATCCTATCTTTCCTAGTACAAAACACATCCACTAAAGCATTCTCATCTCCGCCACCTTCATCTTTTGGATGTGGGTCTTCTTTAAAGGCCAACACTCCGCCCCATACAACAAATCCAGTCTAACCACCACAATGTAGGCTTGCCTTTAAGTTTGGGAGGTACATTTTTATCACACAAGATACTGAAGGCGAGCCTCCATTTCATCTATCCTACCCTGATCCGATGAGTGACATCCTCATCAATCTCTCCATTTTCCTGAATCATCGACCCCAGATACTTGAAACTATCTCTTACTGATAGAATGAGTGTCAAGCTTAACAACCACATCGGACTCATGAGACACCTCGCTGAACTTACACTCCAAATATTTCGTCTTGGACCTACTCAACCTAAACCCTTTAGACTCAAGATTTTGCCTCCAAACCTCCAATTAAGCATTAACTCCACTACGAGTTTCATCAATCAAGACTACGTCATCCGCAAAAAGAAAGCAATAAGGCACCTCATCCTGAATGTGCCGCGTCAAAATATCCATCACCAAGGCAAAAGAAACGGACTAAGCATCGAATCTTGATGTAACCCCACCAACATCAAATGCAAAGTTTTCAATAAGCTAAATAGTTACATTGATGTGTGGGAAACTCCAGCAATAACTCCCAAAATGAGGACCATCATCTGATGCAAAAATCTTGTTTATATTTCCAGATTAAGTTCTCAGCAGAATATGAACAGCTAGAGCAATTAGCTAGCATAATATCATTTTGTTCTTTTCATCAAGTATTTTGTTCCCTTTTATATGAAAGATGTCGTTTTCCAAAAGCATACTATAAAATTCACCAAACGAAATCATGTAGATATAGTCGGCTATAAACTTGACAGTTTTGTATTAATTTGTGCAGAAGTTGAATCTTGTCTTCAAAGAACAATCGCGATCCAAGAAAGGACAAGCTTCACAGAGCCCTTTTTCCAATCGCGGTCCAAGAAAGGACAAGCTTAACATAGCCCTTTTTCCAATTTCATATTCCACATATGAAACTTGTTTGGTATTAAGCTTTGGAATCTGCTTTATATTTTTTACTATTTACTATTACACCACGATCCATATGTGACTTAAACAATAGCCCCTCTACTCCATTTTCTGTGATTTTATTTAAAAGGAGTTTAAGAAAGAAAGAATGAAATCTGAAACTTGCAGTCTAAACCAACTCACAGATATTAGTGTGGCTATAAATCATCACATAGTAAAAATATGAAGTTTAAAAATTAAATTATTTCCAAGTACAGAATAGAACCATTCTTTTTGAGACAGATTCAAGGGAAAGTCCACCACATAAAATAGGATAAACGGAGTACTCCATGCTCTTCCACCAAGCCCACTTGTTTTCTTGTTTTCATCATTGAATCTTTTCTTTTACCACTTATTGTTGTTTCAAGCTTGCCTCTTGGACAAATTGAAGATTCCATAATGCACCTCCCAAAAATATTTGTGCCCCTTATCTCAAGCACCACCAATCAAACGAAACATTACTTCTAAGCATACAATATGTACGTAATTGAATGGAGAGGCAGATTCAAGATTTGACCTTTATGATTTTGAATTCCTGTGAACTCATTTACCATTTGGGTTACAGTTCGAAATATAATATTTGTGCATATTTAGTAGATTTCTTAACAAATATACAAGGTCCAACTAATGCTACTGGATTCAGCTGAACCTGTAGTGTCTATTATACATCTTCCTTCTACTGAAAAGGCAATGTTTCCCACACAGAATGGCCAGGCTTTCTCGACTCATGTCCACAATTGTGAACTCAACATAACACCAAGCAGACTCCAGTTTTCCAACTACAGCAAAACTAAAATGGAAGTTGCAATAGGATAGAATATCAAATGAGCAGCGTTCATTATTCAAATATCAAATTACAACATTAAAAGAATACTAAAAGAAGTAGAATACCAGTATGGCCCGTGAATGTATGAAGGGAATCGTCAGCTTCATCTGCAAACCATTATCCCAAATATCAGTATGCTAATTAACCAAAAACAAGTTTTGAACTAAACTTCCCACCCCCAAAAAACAAATGCACCCAACCAAACAATAAGTAACCCAAAGTCCAAACCCAGAATTACAGCAATAACTAAATATCCCATAATTTGCAATTGCAGTATATATATAAGTAACTGAATTACTCCCTCCGTTTCATTTTATTTGGTCCCTGTATCAAAAATAGATGTTTCATTTAGCTTATCCATTTTAGCAAATCAACAGAGTTTATTACTTTTTTCCCCATACTATCCTTTATATTAATATTAATAACTAAGTAAAATAGTCGTAGTTGAATTTAGAGTTCGAAATCATCATTAATAACATCACTTTAGTAATATACAGGTCTAGTTAAACTTTTCTTAACACCGACAGCAGGGGCCAAGTAATATGAAACGAGGCAGTAAGAGTACAAGTAAGCAAGATATAAGATTTTTTGGCTGAAGCAATTGAGTTGAATAGAAGTTAAAACTTTTTAATTTTTTTTTTAAAAAAAAAGAAGTTTCTGGAAGTGATTGAGCCAAACCCCGTTACCTATAAATCCTCCTCCTCCATCTTGTCCATCTTCATCATCATCATCATCTTCATCAGCATCAACAAGCTCTACAACCATAAATCAAAAACATTTTTTTAATAGGATTTTTTATTTTGTACAAAAAATGGATTTTTTATTTGTACCTTCTTCATCAACATTGATTTCTTGAATAATATCATTTTCATCTATATAGACATCATCTTCGTGTTCGTCGTCTTCGTGGTGGGGTGACGGAGCGTTCATGATTAACTCCAATACGACGTCGTTGTACGGCTGCAACTGCGGATTCGCGATGTCTGGGATTTTGGGGTTTAAGGAGGGTATTACAACGAAGGTAATCTATGACTATGGGCCACAAATGGAAAATAAAGTTCTTAAATCATTTTTAATAAATTTTAAGTCTAAATATGTGCCCGTTAAAGAGAAAAGACTTCTTTTATACCTAACTTGTTCTCCTAACTCATTTTACCACTTAAACTTAATTTTCATTTATTTATTCCCTTAACATCTCTAAAGTGAATTATTTCCTTAATAGCCCGCATGTAAACAAGTGATGCTGAGCGTGTAAAAATTCATTTTTGTCTTTTTAAATTCTATTCTCTTTCTTTTAAATACTCGTTTGAATCCCCCTAACGGTTATATCTATTTTTCTATAAAAGAAACCCTAATTTATCCTCCCTTTCTTCATCTTCAGTCCAAAATTTCTTCAAATCATGAAAGTGATGCAAAGAATAAAATTATTTTCTCTTGATTTGTATTAAGCCGCATAAATTTGGGATTTAAAAACATAAAATCGAAATGATTTTATCTTCGTCTCTTTCCGTATTAAGGTATAATCTCATTAATTACTTTGTCTATGTTTTATTAGGAATTACTTTCAAAATGAATTTCTGAATTACTTTATGTCATTTAATTACTTTTTTTTCTAAATTACTCTTTATCTTATTTGTTGAAATGGATTTCTTGTAGCACACACTATGTATGGAGGAAAACGATTCTACTTTGAAGCAAGTTATTCATTGTAATTACGGAATTTTGTTGCATTTGAAGACATCTTGGACTTCAAGTAATCTCGGTAGAAGATATTGGGCATGTCCTTATTATGGGGTAAGTATAAATTTTGCATTTTCTCTTGTTATTTTGATAGAATTGATTAAGAGAAATGAGGTTAATATATTCTTTATTTGTCATCATTGAAGGGTCCAAGATCTTGCGATTTTTGGCATTGGAGAGATTTAGAAGACATTGATCCGAGGTCCAAATATGTGATTCCTAAACTAATTAAAAAACTAGGTGAGCTCGAGAATGTAGTTGAATCTTGTCGTTTCAATGAAGTTGAGAAATTGATTGGATAGAGCAAATCAATCAAGGAAGATTCAGAAGAAGTTGACAAGCCTAAAGAATCAAAACACGATGATAATGGGATAAATATGAAATTGGAGAAGTTGGAAGAAGAGATTCGAAAAATCAAGGAGAAAGAAAAGAATTGGAGACGAATAGCTGAAGAAAGGACTAGAAACAATACTCACTTCTTTGTTGTGTTTTTTTGTTGTATATTAATAATAGCTTTAATCTATTTGGTTGAGATGCTCTATATGAAAAATGATTTAATGAGGTTACCTTAGCACTAGGTTGTTGTTATATGACGTGTTGCAAATTATTGTGTTAGAGTAGTACAACTTCTTTTGTATTTGGATTCTCTTATATATATGAAGAAGAGAAAGGCTGCTAGATGAAGTGAATCATGTTTGT
The DNA here is from genome assembly GCA_030864225.1 of Capsicum baccatum var. pendulum. Lineage (NCBI taxonomy): Eukaryota > Viridiplantae > Streptophyta > Magnoliopsida > Solanales > Solanaceae > Capsicum > Capsicum baccatum. Next base: position 103,603,170 of record CM061556.1, read on the forward strand.
TTATCTTTTGTAATGGTGCAGCTTACTTCTTTTGTGTTTGTTTGAGTATTTATAGTTAAATTAATTGCATTTGAATCATTTAGTACCCAAAAAATAAGTGCAGGCAACAAATTGCAATTTGAAGTTGCAAAATGTCCAAATACTGTAGGTATAACACATTATAAATGCAGTAACAACTGCTGATATTTCAATAGAAATATTAGCCAAAAAAAATGCAGTCACGACTGCTGATATTTCAACAGAAACATTATCCAAAAATACAGTCACTACTGCATCATTGTTTTCAAAACATGTCAAATTAGTGCAGTCACAGTTGCATAGTTGAAGTCACCACAATTAAACTACTAGCTAAGTTAAAATCACTGTTGTTTCATTACACACCATCAATACAGAAAGAGAAAAACATAATCAGGCTTCTACTAGAAGATTGTTTAACTTGTTTGGCTTAGATTATTCAGTGCAACAACATTTGACCTTGTTCTCATCCTTTTCTGTGCTCTTATGTCTTCAAGTCCTTGTTGGGTCACAACTTTCTTTTCTTTCCATTTTACACCTGAGGTCGGTTTGTGATGTCCAAGATTTTTAGTCACTATGGTGGAGTTCATAGGCATTCCAGGCTGATAAAAATAAAAGAGAACAAATTTAACTAAAGACTTGAAAAAGGTTTACTCTAAATTAGACAAACATAATCAAGAAATTTTAACTTACATTGAGGACTTTAAAACCACTCTCTGTATGAAGCACCCCTATTCCAACCATCCTAGGTCTTTTATAAGCTATCCCTCCACCTTTGATAGCATCAATGACACCATCTCCTCTTGATGTACTAGTACAATCAACAGCACCAGCTCCTCTACCTCTACCAGTTTCACCCATAACTCCAGCACCAGCTGCTCTACCTCTACCTACTCCACCAACAACTGCAACACCAATTCCTCTACCTCTACCAACTCCACCAATAACTACAGCACTAGCTCCTCCACCTCTACCAGTTCCACCAACAATTGCAGCACTAGCTCCTCTACCTCTACTAGCTCCACAAAAAACTGTAGCACCAGTTCCTCTACCTCTACCAGCTCCACCAAAAACTGCAGCACCAGTTTCTCTACCTCTACCAATAGCTCTATCAACAGCACAAGTTGCAGTTCCTTTTCCTTTATCAACACCCACAGTAGCAGCAGTTTCTGCAGGTGATCCTTTTCCTCTACCAGTAGTTGTTGCTGCTGCAGCAGCCTACAATACATAAGAAAAAATATAATGAGAAAAAAAAATTAAAACAAATGAAAGAGAATTAAAATACTAGTAAATTACAAGTCAAATGTTACCTTTTTAGATCCTTTTGGTCTTCCTCTTCTTTTACTTGTGCTTGGTGCTGCTAAAGAAGAAGCCACACTAGTTCTAGTGGAACTTGAATTCAATGGACAACTCCTTTTATTATGATCCTTGTTGTGACATGTGTTGCAGGCCATCCTTTTATTACACACTTTACTCTAACCTTTTTTGATTCATTCACAAACTTATTTAGCTCTACATGTTCTTGAACAGCATATCTAGTAAGAGCTCTTCTAAACTCTCCAACATTTGCAAAACAAAAGTCCAAGTTCCCAAACTATTAATTTACAAGTAGGATCAAACATAATCCTCTTATAATTTTTTTTGCTCTCCTTGTTTTTCCTTCTCTTCTAGCAGGTTGTTCAACCTCAGCATCCCCATAAATATCCTGATCAAAATCTATTTCAAAACTTACCTCATCATCTGAATCAATACATGGCTCATCTCCAGCTATCTTGCCCTCTAGACTATTTTTTTTCTAGGATAAAATCTCATCATATCCCACATCCACTCCCTTTTTACCTAAGCTAACACCTCTTGCTCTAGGCTCTTGTTTTTTTTTCTTTTTGGTTTCATCAGATCTCTTCTTTTTTGCAGCCCTCTTTTGTTCCCTCAGAATCCTTACCTCCTCATGAACATCACTGTCATACTCATCATCTTTACCTTCATCAAAGAAATCACAATAATCTGACTTTTTACTAACATCACTTTCATTTTTCCAATCTGATGGATTGACTGGGACATCTGCTGTAGTAACAAAAGCAGTGTCACATAAATTCTGATTAATACCAATAGAAACACCACCTAAATTCTCACCAGTAGCAGAAACACCATTTACACTACCCAAATCATCATTCTTACTAATACTACCACTACCACCACCACCACCTAAGCCCTTACCCCTACCAGCAACACTATTAGCACCAAAGTCCCCACCAGCAGCAAAAAAATCACTGCCACAACCAGCTAAGTACTGAGCCCTAGCAGCACCACCATCATTACCCAAGTCCCCACCAATAGTAGAAACACCACCACCACCTAAGTCCTCACCCGTAGCAGCAATACCAACATCACCAAAGTCCCCACTACTAGCAAAAAACTCACTACCACCCCCACCTAAGTTCTCACCCCTAGCAACAACACTACCATCACCCAAGCCCCCACTAATAGCCAAAACACTACCACCACAACCACTTAAGTCCTTACCAATAGAAGAAACATCATCACCACTACCTAGGTCTTCACCCCTATCTGCAGTACCACAACCACTCAAGTTTTTAATAAAAGTAGGTTCATGAGGTATTTCAGCTTTTACAAAATTCTCTTCAAACCCTAAATCATTATAGTCCCCTAAGTCTTCACTTAAATCTTTATTAAAACCAGGACAAGATTCTCCTCCCACGTGGGAGTCATATTCAATAGATGGGACCGCATCTGCCATATCAACTAAATGTGTCAAATATAACTCAATAATATCTCCATTTCTAACTAGAGGTAAAATACCCAAAATATCCCTATCACATGTTACTATTACTAATTTTTTTTCTTTTGGGAGGTCTGAGATAAACAATACACGAGGAACAATTATATCTAATTTCCTTCACGATATCAATAAATTCAAAGTAAGAAAGTCTGTCTACATCCACATTGAAACAGTCAGTAACAGTACCTCCATGATACTTAATACTCAATTTTTGTTGTAATTTGCATCCATGGTGAAACCTCAATATAACATACACAAAATCCATGGTTAATCTGAAGAAAAATAAAAAAAATAGTAGCTTAGAATTATTCACGGCAAAAACCCTAATATCAAAGTAAAACAACCCTAATAATTACCTGAGTAGTCAAATTTCGTCACGGAACAACCATGGATTTCATAAAAAGCCACAGAAATAACTTAATTTGAAGTGAAATCGAGTGAAAACGACTGAAATCGAGTGAAACCGACTGAAATCGAGTGAAATCTACTGAAATCGAGTCAAATCGGCTGAAATAGAGAGGTTTTAGAGAGAGAAAAAAACTGAAATAGGTTATTTTTTAGGTTTTTGGATATTTGATTAGAGTGGGTCGGGTTATAAATAAGAAAGGATCGGGTTATAACATCAACCAATCAAAGGGCGCGTTCTTAACAACACCTAGCCTTGACTTAGGTTAGGCTGTTAGGGTTAAAATAATTCACTTTAAAGATGTTAAGGGGGTAAATATGTCTTTTCTCCCCGTTAAACTTGTCAAAAATTTCCATCTAAATAATGGGTGAAAATTATTTTCACCTCAAGTTTACTTTAAAAATCAAACCACCCCTCTATTTTGAATAATAAACATTTCATTTTCCCCCTCAAGTTTACTTTAAAAATCAAATACCCCCTCTATTTTGAATAATAAACATTCTCCTCTTTTTCACCTTGACAATATCTATTTTTACCTTGGCATTTGCAATATCTTCTCATAGTATACATTTTTTTTAGTCAAGTATTTATATATTTTTATTTAAATTTTTTAGTTTTATAAGTAGAATAATTTTTGCAATGAACTTATGGCAAAAGCTAATGTTATTTTATAATTGTTATTTTATTGGATAATGCACAAGTATTTTTGTCTCTCTCCCCTTCAACTATACTCAAAGTTGTTATGACACACGTAAATTTTACGGGGATTCTATTACCTCCTAAAATTATTTTTTTGTATTTTATGCTCCTTTTTGCTGACATAACAGTCAAGTATTAGATTTTTTTTGCACCCATTTGTGCTGACTTGGTGAAAAGGATTACAAAAATATTCTAATACTTGACAATCAGATCAATAAAAATTAATCTAGGTGGTAATAGACCCCCCTTAGAGGTCGTTTAGTTATCCCGAGATTACCCAAGATAACTTATCCCACCATGTATATGAGATAAGTTATCCCAACACTAAGAGGAAAATGGTGGGATAAGTTATCCCGGGTTGGGTTAATCCCTCCAACCAAATAAGAGATTAAGTGATTTTTTATTTTATCCCGGGATAACTTATTCCTTGGATTTTTTATACCTCAAACTAAACGACCCCTTAAAGTTTAAGCGTGTCATAGCAATTTCAGGTATAGTTTAGGGGTACCTCGTTCCTTATCTCTTATTTTACATACATTAAGTGTGTGCAATATATATATACATGCACATAAGTTTCAATATATTTTCTCTGTTCTTTTTTACTAGTCATTTTTCCGCTTTTCCAGATCAACCTGCATAAATTTTGATCAAGATTTTAAGATATTTTTTTTTATTTTATTATATGAAGAAGGATTGCAACTTATAGCATTTTTTCTATAGTTCTCATCATCTAAATTTTAAATTTAAATTATACATCTTAAAAATATTGGTCAAAGTTTAAGTAGACTGACCTCGAAAATAGTGACAAGTAAAAATGAACAAATGAAGTATATATTTATAATATAAGTAAACTTTTAAATTTATTTATTATAAAATATATCTCCATTTTTATTATATGTTCTTATATTACATGCATCGGAATATGTTTATAGAGTTATTTTTATTTGTTATTTTTACTAGTATAAATAGATATTACAGTTTTAATTATTATTAATAAATTAATTTTCTTATCCTAGTCATTTATTTCATTTAGAACGTCACTAACTTATTTATAATCTATATCTATAATCTAAAATCTATAATATATATTAAAAGTGTAAGATTCTTAGAAAAGGGATTTGAACTTTTTGTCTTCATTAAAAGACTTTCCTTTTGACAAAACTGTCTTTTCATAATTTTTATAATTTATTATTTAATTATTTTTATTATATTAACTAGACTCCTAAAAAATATGAGACTCCTAAAATATATGGAAGGAGAATCAAATAATATTTTTCTTTGTATTGATCAGTTAGAAAAATACTTCTAAAATAGGATAGAAAAATACTCAAATCTATTAAGGAAATACTTCTATAAATATTGAGATGCGCATTAAACTAGAGAAAAAGCTGATTTTCTTATTGTGAAAATATGATTGATGCCCATCTAACTTGATTCGGTTGCATGTCTAGATTGATAAATGCTTAATTTTCTAAGCCTCAACTTCTTCATTATTTTTGTCAACATAGTAGAATTCAACGTGTATGTATATATATATCTTTTTTGTTTTCATTCAAGTTATTCTTTATTGTCAAAGCTTTCGCTCAGACAAAAATTATTTTCATCAAAACTGAAGTTTTGGTGATCACTATTATATTATTTTGTTGTAGTTTACAGGTGGTAGATGAATGTCAGTCGGCTTTGAGGAATTTTTTTAGATAAAGGTTAGGTTTAATTATATTATTTTTATATCTCTGTTTGAATTATTATTTTTTTGTGTAAAGATAAAGTTTAGTTGTATTATTTTGATATTTCTGTTGATGTATTATTTTGTTATAGTTTACAGGTGGTAGATAAGTGTGGACCGCTTTGAGAAATTTTTTATGTAAAGGTTAGATTCAACTATATTGTTTTGATGTCTCTATATCTTATTATTTTGTTGCAATTTACAGGTGGTAGATGAATGCCGATTGAATAAATTCTCCAAAAGATGTTTAATTTAATTATTGTATTCATCTTTATTAGTTAAGCAAATTTCTTATTCAGTGTAAAGTTTGAACTCAATAAAATGAGGTACATGCGAGAGGCGCGTACACCTAAACTAGTATACTTAATATATGTTTCACTTTTTTTTTCATCTAGAAAATAATTTTTTTTGTCTAGAAAATAATTTTTCTTTTTATTTACAAAAATTTACTATATATATTAAAAATAAAAAATATAATAATTTTAAAGAGGTGAAAAAAAACTAAAGATTAATAATGTAAGGATAAAATAGGTATTTAAAAAAGTCAAGTAGAATAAAAGGGGGAGAGTGCTTATTGTTTAAAGTTGAGAGAGAAGTTTAATTTTTAAAGTAAAGTTAAGTTAAATAATTTAACTTTGCCTTGTTCCCATTAAATACAAAATTATTCATAAATTTGTTCTTATCAGACACAAACGATTAATTTGGTGGCACATTTTATAAATAAACACATGTACTTACGTGTTTGAAGTGGAAAAATTATTCCATATATTGAAAAAATGCCACGTAGAAATAATGACACTAAATATCAGTGGGAGGTGCCTTCAACGAGTTCAACCGAATTTATATAGAAACAATTCTGATAAAAATTGAAAGCAAAAATCTTATTGAAATTCACAACAAGGACCTAAAAACACAAGATTTGAACGATTTTTTATTTTTATGAACTAATTTGGACAAAGAAAATCAGAAAAACGATGAAGAAGATGATAATGGAAATTGTGTAAAGAAACTTTTACAAATGGTAATATTACCATTGTGATGCACTCTAGATAACACTCACGCGCCTAAATGTTATGTAGCTCATAGCTTGTGCCAAGTCAGCTTTGTCTGATAGAAAAAAACTTGTGTATAGTTTGATGTTCAACTGAAACAAGGAAAAATTCAAGTGTCTAAACGAAAATTTTGGATAAGTTTAAAGTCATATATGTGTTTGGCCTTAAATTTTGTCAGTACTAAAGTCATATTAATTGATGTTGGGGGTTATGTGTCTAATGCTATGGAGTGGATTGATTCATGACGTAACAAACTTTGATTTGATTAATAATTGATTAAAATGACTTTTTCAAAGTTAAATAAATCTTATTTAAGAAATTATTAAAAACTTTGTGGTAAACATGCCACTCGTAAATTTTTGTTAATTAAATACAGGGATCTGGATACTAATAATTTTTTCTAGGATTTCTAACTTATGTTTTTGATATCTTTCACTTAAAACTAGTGCTTTTAAGTACTTCTAATTTTACATAAATACTAAAGAAGTGTTTAAAAGTTATTTCCAATCTGGCTCTTGATCTACTAATTACTACTTTTTATAAGGCTAGAAACAGATAGTTGTTTGTCAACATGTTTGCTTCTAGGCAAGGATATTTTAAAAAATTCTTCATTTCAATTTATTCGTGTTACATTTTTTTTTAGCATATTATACATTTAAAAATTTACATAAAAAAATATTATAAACCACAACAATTAACAACTCAAAATATCTAAAACATATAAAAAAAAACTTGATTGATTCTAGAAATTATATTTGCGTCACATGAATTGCGCACAAGGAGTAATATATATCATGTGAAAATTACGTAAAAATATTGTATATTATAACAATTAACAACTTAAAATATTTAAAAAATTTATGCCAAACACATCGCCAGAACCCTCAATTTGACACGAACTTTCACTTTGGCACTTAAATGGACGTTGTTCATTTTAAACACCTAAATCAGCCATCAACTGTATCATTTTGGCACCTTTTTGCACTAGCTCTGGAGCATGGGTTGCACTCGCTTCCAACATGGATTAAATGACATATTAATTTGTGTCAACTCATTTTAAATCCCACATCATTATATACACTCACAATTATTTTTTTCTTTAAAAAAGGACCAAAACACATGACAAGGTCTCCAATGAATTAATGACACGTGATTTTTTTTTATCAACTAATTACAAAAAAGCCTCCCACAACATCTTTCCCACTCAACCTTCTTTGAGCTTAACCTCCATTAATGGAGGTTGAATTTTGCAAGAATTATAAACATACCTCCTCATTCTTTAAGGATGATAGATCCGCATTAATAGCTTAACGAATTTCAGACATATGAATAAAAAAACATGGAGAAGGAGGAGGTCAGTGTTCGATTAGAAAATTAATTAATGAAAGAAAACATAAATACATTTGGGAGTTGTTTGGAAGAAAACATAGTTACTTTACAGGATGGGTGCTTGGAAGTGAATCCTTGCAGACCCAATTGTATTTTAATAATATTCTTTAAGAGTTAGTTATCATATTGATACAATATGTTAAGAACTCAATTTTATTAGTTTCTTTTAAGAGATTGAGCTTGAAAAATGGTAGAAGATAATGAGATGAAAAAATAGGGAAGAATAAGATAAAATTTTAAAAACATGGGCTAAAATAATATTATCATGCGCCAAAATGTAAGTGTTGAACACTCACTTTTTCATGTCAGTGAAAGGTGTCAAAATGTCGCAATTGGTGGCTGGTTTAGGTGTTTAAAATGAACAACATCCACTTTAGGTTCCAAAGTGAAAGTTCGTGCCAAGTTAAAGGGCCTGATAATGTGTTTGGCCAAAAATATATACTTTTTTCTTATGATCATGGTGTCTGAGCCAACTTTCAACACCTCGACTTATTGTAAGGGTTACTTGCCACCTCCAAGCAGCAACAGTTATCGGATAACTTTATATACCAAGGCTAGAATATATGGAGAAAAATCACCAAGTGTTTTTATTTCCGCCGGAATTTGAACATGAGATCATAAATTTGGTTGGCTTTAAATTCAATCAGTCACAAAAATTAAAATACGTAGGGAGGAGGCAGGTGGCTAGAGGGAAGGGGTGTAAATATATTGAGCCACAGTGGCACGTGTTCGTGTATCTAGTACTATTATACTTAGCTTCAAAACATTATTATCAGTTAACAAGTGCGTATGCAAAACAGAAAACAAGAAATAGGCAAAGTGCTTTGCAGAGTGTAACCCAGGGCTCTATGTAGTACTTAAACCTCGGTGCAACTGTTTTAACTCTTCAAGAACAAAACACATACATGGGTCTCCTTAGTTGAACTTTTCTATCTCAAAAACGTGCGTTTTTTTGTTCGAAGAGCCAGAAACTAGGCAGACGATGTAGTTAGAGACTAAATTGCATAGGTGCACCGGCCAAAGATCATGTCATCATTAGAGTCTACACTCTATATGTGACTAGCACTTAGGACCACAAGTGGTCCCACATGGACCCTTGGTACTGGCATGCTGCTAAGAAATTATCAACTCAAAACATAGTGGAAACTTTGAACATGGAATAATGGGCAAATAAAACTAACTGAATAAACTATTTCAATTGAGTATACAACTGATCATAAAGAGACTAAACTGTCTATATCTCAAAGACTCTACTGATAAAGATCAGTTGCTGAGACAAAATCCAAACTAACTCTACACAATTGAAAAAAAAACTAAACAATGTCTAATTAAATAAAATACTAATCAGCTAAATCTCCAAATGAAGAGGATGCACCAAAAGTTGACTCGAGGTACTGGAACTATATATCCATGAGTGTGAGAGTGAACGCCTAAATCTACATCATAATAAGATATAACATCAAAGAAAAGTATGCGGTCAATATTTTGAATATACTGAGTATGTAAGACATGCTAATGGTATTTAAAATATGCAATGAGAAAATCATGAAAAACATGTCTAAAATATAAGAATACAATAATCTAATAATGCATTGCCAATATAGTGAGACTTTAATCATTTTGAGTCATGAGCTAAAATATGTCTGAGCTGTGAAGCTGTAAAACCAAAACCAATAATAAGACACAAAATTGATGCTGGGGAGTTTCTTACAATCGACATCCATCGTGAGCTTGTGATGTACAACGTATAATCCAAGATGGAAGGGATGCCCCATACCTTGCCAATATATAGAACCCGTTTGTCTCATGTTGATCCACTACCGAGCTTATTTGACTAGGTAAAGATCGACTAGTTGTTTGCTCAAAACCTATGGTGGCACGTTATTCTAGGACTTATGTTGTTTTGTCTCTTTTGGTGCTAAATAATCCTTCCAAAATATAATTCTATTTACTATTTGCTCATAGAGAGATAAAAATTTTATTACCTAAAATTAGAGTATGATACTTAGTAGAAACAATCTTTTTATGCTAAATTCAGAGACCGAGAAATTAAATCATTATAAACCATGTAAAATTCTTGTTCAAACATATAGACTAAGATTAGGGTTTTTAAAACAAAGCATAACAGTTTGAAACTAGAATAATTTGAACATGGTAAATTTCTAAAACGAAAATCAACAATAAATGACATAATTGGGGTGAAACACCTAAACCTAAAATCATGAAATCTGTGGTTGAATTCTAAAATTTGAGTATGAGGATGGAAGAAAACTCTTACTAAAGATCTCACATATCTGATAGTTGAAGAAGCTGGACTAGAACTTGGATTTTGAAATTTGAAAGATGAACCCTAGTCGTCTCTTCTTGAGAGCGTAGTTCTGAATTATTAGAGTTTAATAGTAAGAATAAGGGAGTAACTGGGTTCTTTAGTATGATAAAATCCCTCTTTAGAACCCAGTAACATAGTTTAGGTGTAAAAAGATAAGGGAAAAATTGAATTACCCTTTAAAACTAATTTAAAGATTTCTGTCTATAGTGATCTAATAGTATCACAACCCAATTAACTAGATTGTGCGGGAACTTGCTAGATCTACCTGGATAGGAGAACCCCTACCACCCATTTAAAACACATGCAAAAATTTTAAGAGAGTATCATTAATTTCTTCAAATACTAATAAATTTATAATAATTTCATTTTAGAAATAAAACAAGAACAATCCTTTACCCCGAGGATATAGTCTAGACATGTACAAGATCTACTAAAAGGACAAAGCTAAATAAACAAAACCCAGCTTCCACCATAAGAATAAGAAGAAAAAAAATGTTGAAGATCTCTAACTACACCATGCAATGAAACCTTAATCGATTCTACAATTAGACTATATCCCAAAAAGAGTATATCAAGAGTAGTATCAGTACAACTATATGTACCGATAAAAATTATCATCGATTAAGGCTAAAACACATAACATATAATATAGAAATTCAAGATAAATCATGTAGATATAATTTGACTGTTTCCCTCAGTATACAGTTTATATCACCACTTAATGTAAGTAACTTTCATTTTCCACTCAAATATAGCACTCTTAGATCTCCGACCTAGGTCAAATATGAAAGCACACAACTCCACAATCAATCTACGATTACAAGGATTAACTACTCTTATTTCCTTAATCGTCACTATCCCTAAATCATCACTCTCAAACTATTTGTTCATTCAACCCCACCAACACTCGAGTAACCAATTATCACTTTATTCACATCCTTAAAACTTAACCACTTTTATTCATTTATAGCCACACCATGGGTTTTGAACAACCAATTAGTCTGCCTTTAGGACATCAACATTCTTACCATCATAAAATCATTCAAGCCACTTAACCAAATATGCTACTTAATTGTAATTACATATCTAAGGTTCAATTTACCAGTATCAAGTAGAATCATCATTATAATTTCTACTTACCATACTACAGGAAACGACCATGACATATAATTCAAATACCCACACCAATATCTACACTAAGACAAATATACACCCAACTACAAGTCAACAAACTAGACTAATTTATGACCAACTCCAATTGTTCTTTATTTCACGAATTCTTGACTAATATCAAAATTATAATTCTCACCTTGGTAAGAATAATTATAAACCAAGCAAATTAGGTTACACCATAAATACAAGTTAAATAGCAAGTTAAAATATCAATTTAATAATTTAGTCAAAGAACCCAACTCAATAATATCATTAATGGTTCATACAAGGTGCACCACACACACACACACATATATATATATATATATATATCACACCAAACAACATAAGGATCCTTAATATCATTATTATTAATTGGACTATATAATGATACCAAATATCATTATCATCAACTGGACCACACAAGGATCCAAATATAAATCAAGTAAATCAGATCTCACAAGGATCCAAATATATCAAAACAACAATACAAGTTGGTTCACTCAAGGAACCGTTGAACTCTCCAATACCGTGTAAACACATGGTAAGGGTCTTAGATATGTCTACTAGCCATGACCTATAGGGAAAAAGCTCTATCCATGTACCAAATAACCCAGACAACTAGTGTTTACCCTGTTATCCCAACTCAAGTATTATACCACCCTAATTTCAATGTCCCTAACCTTATACTTCCTAAAATCCTCAAATTCCGTGATGATCAATATTTATCGATTCATATCACAATATTAAACAATACCATAAAATGTACAATTACATAATGCGATAATTCAACCACACTTGCATTTTTGAACAAGTCTTTTTACATAATCTTATTACAGGTTATCAAAAATTAACTTCTATATGTCTCCAATATGTTTAACATTCAATAGCATGTGTTACAACAAGTAGACAAATAGTCAGTTAACCAACTTAAGTTTTTAACTCTAATTCATCCATAAGCGAAGCATATAACATTAGCGATTTCACAACCACAATCACAATCAATCAACTATGCTTTCAACATAAATAATCATATCAACCATAAAATGGAACAAGTTCAATAATCAAGCAAGTTTGTAAATATTATCACTTGCATAACAACACATTCATTATCAAGAAATACAATAATTTCATTATTCAATAATATTTGTGATAAATCATTTATCAGATTCAATAGCTTCTCAATGCTTGTTTTCTTAACGTTTCTAAATGCTAAATCAACTAATAAATAAGAAACTATAAGAATAATTAATGTACTACTCTTCAAACAAATATTTTGAGAATTCAAACCCACTAACCACCCTTATTCACGATCTACAAGATTACCCTAGGATTGATTAATCATTAACTAGTTCTTTCATACTTACATTATCTCCATTAATGGAATTTTAATGCTAAAGGTCCCATCTTTATTGAATTTAAAGTCTCCAACTATCAAATTCCATATTTGGAATAACAAAGTCATGCTCAAAATTGTTACTTTACAATCCAGAAGCAATTCTAGGTAATATTACCCCGACCCGTAAATTTTTACTAAAATCTCATGAATTATAGTTCTAACCCTCAATTATGCCATAATTCCATAATTCTAGAAGAAGAACAATTTAATTAATGTTTAAAGGGAGCTAAAACCTTACCTCAACATAGAACTTTCACCCTAGACCTTGGAAAATTGCCCCTCTAAGGTTGTTGAACGAAGTTTTTGAATTGAAACCCGGTAAAAGTAGGGGTACGTACATCCCAAAACCCGCTATAGCGGCCCAGATCCTTCTATAGTCACCTGATCCCACTACAACAGCCTTAACATTTCAACATGGACAGTCTTCATAAAACTATCATAACTTTTTACTCTAGAAAATGATATATTAATGAATGGTTGATGGCGTTGGAAAGAAGACTTAAAGATACTTAATTTGGTGTGGTGTTGAGCCTTATAACTCTTTATATTCTAGGAGGAGTGCTCATTTGATGTTTACCCTTATTTAAACTTATCCCAAATCTTAAACAGTAAGGATACTTCCAACTTAACTTTGTGCTAAGGGTTTTATATGACCTTAACTCATATCTAATGCTCTCCTATACTAAAGAATTAATCCTAACACCTATAAATAATAAGATTATTATGTATTAACCATAGAAATTTTTAGTAACGATGGAATGAGTCATTACAATGGTTACTCTATGACTCATGATCTTATTCCATGAGTCCTAGTCTGAATCATGGTTCCTGAGACAATTTTGAACCTCTATATTTTGGGGCCACGAATCCTTTCCATGATTCATGCTTTTATACCATGACTCATAATTTGTAATTTCTTGGATCATTTTGATCTCTTCTGGACTTTTCTCCAGAACTTTCAGTATGACTTGTGGTCCTATTCCATGGGTTGTATTCGTAGAACCTAGGCTAGATGATTATCAGAAGTTGTTTCCAAAGATAAAATAGACATAAAGTAAAGTGATAGATAAAGCTAGAGTGGTATCCAAAGGTAAATGACTCTTATATATCGCTCCTAGGTGGGACCTATGGCAGACTCGCGAGGTCCATATACAATCACTCAGAATCACTCAATATCATTATACCTCACCGTTTAACAAATGCAACAGAGAATTTCAAATATCAAGCCTCACCATCCGACAAACTTAATAGATCATTTAATTTAAAAATTTATTTCCTCATAATATCACTCTTTAGAGATCCATGAAATGAATAAGTATGTATGAATATGTAAGTGAAAATGATACCAAATACAATAGATATATCCAACATCTTTGATTCAGATTGAATCCATAAAAATAGGCTACAAGCCTCAACATCAAACAAGGGATCTAAGTCCCATATCATCAATACTATCTAAGCCTCTAACCAAGCATCACAATGACATTTCATCTTATTCAATAATCAAATCAACAAATTGTCCAAACCCATAATGTGGTTTCACAATAAGTAAGTCTAAAAGAAGTTAAGCCATAATCTACCTCGAAGTCGAACCACAATCTCAAAAGAAATCACAAATTAGCCTTCCTCTTCAAGTAGCCTTAGAATGTTCCCTATCTATCAAAAAATAGTTGCTACACATAAACATGGGTTCAACAATACATATATTGCCGAGGTTCTAAACTGGGCCCAAAAGTCAACCCAAAAACTAATTTCGAGAATTCAAAAGAAAAACTGAAATTTTATTAAAATAAAAATTTATCCATAACTTAAGGAGTTTAAATCTTGAATTTCATTAAAAATGGAGTTGAAATCAATATTGAAATCATCAAAATACCATACTTTAACTTTACCGACAAAACCTCAAAATTTCAAGTTGAAAAATCAAGATTTGAGGATGAAATCATGAAATAATCACTTAGGATTGTGTAAAAATGCTATAGGAAACTTACTCGATGAATAAATTTCAAAAACCTTTGTTTGATTCTCCCGAAATGAGTTTTAAAGCTTCAAAATTGAATTATGGGGTTTGGAATTTGAAAAAGGATTTTAATTCTGTTCAGGTGACTTTTTTTCATTACGATCGTAATGGGTTTGTCGTAATCACAATGTTTACCCGGCTTAGTAAACTTTAAAACTAATGCCTATATAAAAAATGCAATGAACTCTATCCCAACATGTATCCCTAATCTCTTCATAAATGCGGGCCCTCCATTGTGATAACAAAGTTCAATAATTTTTCTTCTCTATGTTGTGACAATGGCAAATGGCCTCACCAACTTAAACCCATGACAAAAAATTATCCCAAATGGACCCTTGAGATTCATTTAGGACCCTACAAAAATAGACCAACTATGCTATGAGCCAAAATTCAACTTCCTAGACATTCAATGGAACCATTAAAATTTTTAATGAAGGTCATTATAATCGAATGTTAGTTGAATTTAACCTTCGGCCAAACTTTCTAACATCTCCTCTAAATGCAAAAATTCCAACCGATATTGTAAACACAGTCTCAAGCCCAATAATATGTCTAAACTATTTACAACATCATAATCACGGCCTTAGGCCGACGTACATATCTAAAACCCATATCAATAATCATATTCGTAAGCCATCTTGTATTTATAAGACATAGCATGCTTATGAGGCATATCATATCTATAAGCTATAAATCATATCTATGAGGCATCTCACATCTATAAGGAATCTCATTTCTATAACGCCATAAATCATCTCTATGAGGCATCTCACATCTACAAGGCGTAATGTATCAATAAGGCATCTCATATCTAGGAGACATGATATATCAATAAGGCATCTCACATCTAGGAGGCATAATATATCAATAAGACATATCTTACCTACAAGGCATCTTATATCTATAGGCTATATATCATAACTATGTCTATGCTTATATTATTAAGCATGTCGATAGACCATACCACATATCAAATTCGAATGCCATATACTAGTTACAAGCTATTGACCATAATCTAAGAAAACCATCATCATTCACCAAGTCATACAGTTACCGTATACAAAAGGTTCATTAGTCTCAACTATGTCTAACTTTCATAAGTAAGTCCACAAGGGCTAACATAAATCTTGACCTAAGGTGTGCTGCAAGAACCCACTTCTAATCCTTGAATTCCATATTTATGCAATTTCTACCTCAAATTTTGCTATGATATCTAAATTGAATTCTAGATGGTACAAAATCCATAAGCAATCCTAATATAGGAATTCCACCTAGAACATGCGCAATTAAGTCAACTCCATCTAAATTACAGGTTCAAGATCACAAAAATAACTCAAATAAGGTTAACCACGCTAACCGTGCTTCCAACACTAAGCTAACTCCCAAATCTAGCATAATAGCATAATAATTCTATGAATTAGCTCAATATATGAAGAAAGCAATAGGATCTTAAAAGTGTAATAAATATTTCATCTTACGGTTCAATTCTCCCATCTAATCTCCAAACTTCATTACTCAATTCTAAGTCACTGTTTTCTACCCATAATCAATCTTAACAGTCACATTCACATTCACATGCAATACATAACACATATCATCTTGTAAGGAAGAGTAGATAGAAACATGCCTCAAAACCAAACCATAAATCCTTAAATCATCCATAAAATATCCATCTTCACTCCACGATCTTAAAATGCCGCTATGCTATAAAATCATAATCTGCGCATTATTAGGAGTAAAATAAGACCCATATTTCCATATAGAAAGTCGAGTCAAATTTTGGGTCAAGAATAAACCTACGGGGCACGCTAATGGAATCCAAAATTGGACCCGTCATGGGGTTCCTCGAAGAATAAGGAAGTTGTGTTCAAAAGTTGAGCAAAAATGGAGTACAAATCGGGTCTCAAATCATCCCTTAAAGCTTAGGAATTCAGATCCTTAATTTCTAAGAATTTATCGAGAGATCGAAGGCATCTTACCATGAATTTGAAGGAAAATCATGGAATAATCAATAACTAGGATCCCCAAATCATCTACAAGATTTAATCCCAAGATCTCTTAGCTTCTGGGATTTTAGCTATGAAGAATGGATGAAGAATGTGCAAAAATCATGGAAAAAGGGTCTATTTATACCCAAACCAAGCTCTTAGGATTTGCTATCGCAACTTAATGCTTGCTATCGCGATATCTTGAACCTGTCCTGGTGACTCACAATCATCACGATCGCCATACCTTAGGCCCAACATGGTTAATTTCGATTGCGACCAATGCTCCGCGGTTGCGGTACTTTATGACTTCCAAGGGTATCCCAATCGCGACCCTTGACACCATGATAGTGATGCACCAATTGACAACTGATACTTAGAATTTCAAAGTCTCCGTCAAACCCTCGAGATTCACCTGGAATCCCTTATGCACAAACAAACTATGTAACTATACCAAATTCGACGTTCTAGACTCAATGGCATACTTGGATTTTCCATCCAAGGTTGTTTCACCCAAATATGGGTCCCACACCTATATTTTATTTTCTTAACTTTCCGACCAATAGTTCAAAATGAGCTCGGGTGACTCGGGACCCAAACAAGAGCCAACCTAGCCTAAAATTAATATTTTGGAGCTGGTGGCACATTCAAAATTTACATTTGGGGTCATTTACTAGGAGTTTTGGTCTGAGGCCAAATCTTGAACAGTGAAAGCTCCAAAATAGAGAAACATGCCTAAAATCCAAATGAACTGTCCGATCAATGACCCAACAGTTCCGATAAGTCATAAATGACTTGTAGTTGTTGTGGGAAGGCCTGAAATATCGGAAATGCGTGCAAATCAAGGAAAGACCTAGAGGGTCATTGATGTGTGAGCAGACGCTAACACATTTAAGGCTTTTAACTAAGAATAATTGAAAAGTATTAAGAAACTTTTATCATTTTTGATTGTTTTATCTTTGATTTTGCAGTAGAAGCCAAGATACATGAGACCCAATAAAGATGGAAGCAAACGAGTTGAAATCGAAATCTAATTGAAGAAAAGTGTGGTTGACGACATTCCTGATAAGTCGTCAGCCCTGTGATAAGTTATCAGCTTCATCGTCAGCCTTAGATAGAAAATGGACCTCAGCTAAAAGTTATGACGACATTTTCTGATAAGCCGTCAAAGAGTTGATAGGACGTCAAAGTTGTCGTCAACCTAAGGTAGAACATGGGAGATGAGGTAGAGAGGTGATGACATTTATGATAAGTCATCAAGATCTGATAGGTCATCACATTTTGTCATCAGCCTTAAGCAGAAAGTGCTAAAATTGAAGAAGGAGCTAACGACATTTGTGATAAGTCATCAGGCTCCTGATAAGTTGTCACGAATTTTGTCGCCTAATTCGAGGAATTATTAAACTTTATGATTTTGTTTCCTTATTTAGGCTAAACTATTTAAAGTCTTGTTTAGGGTTCTCTAAGAGGTTCCGAACCTAAGTTGGAGACAGGTATTTTGTTACTTTTCTGTCTAGTTTCTTGGCTTGAAAAACAATTAACTTTGAAGAGATTTTCATCAATATTTTGGGATTTTCATTGTGATCGAATTGGAGAATCACTAGTTATTATTCATCTTGTGGTAAGTTTATCTTTCAAATCATGAATACAACTAGTTGTTTTGATTTTTACATTATGAGGGCTAAATTCCTTTAACCCGAATTATGGGATCTAGGGGTAAGTCTTGATAAGATGCTAAGTGTTCAAGATTCGAAAGGTAATAGGACTCCTTGATAATTCTGAGGTTTTAATTATCGTCTATTGGTTGCAAACAATAGATAACACCTGCTTTGATTTGCTTAAGATAAGAAATCAATTATAGTAGGAAGTGAACTATCAACAGGGACTTGAAAGCACTAAAAACTTTCTTTTATTAATTGACACTATAAAAAGGTTGATTAACATAAAGTAAAGTCTGGTCAGTGAATATAAATTCCCTAAGTTCGAGAGGATTAGGTAATTAAATGCTTAAGTAGGTCGAGAGACATTTAGGCATAACTTTGATAAAGATAATTTGTTGCCTTACCTACTTTGAGAATCTTGAATCACTATTCGCATATGTCAAGTACCAAAACCCCTAGTGAATATAATTATGGTTTTTGCATAAACTCTTGATTACAAACACCGAAGCTAAAGTGACCAACAATTATTTGTTAAGCTCAAAAACCTCCCATCTCAGGAAATATCCAACTATTAGTTGATTAAATCGCAAATGACTTAAGTTCACATCATATTTCTTGTGGGATTCGACCCCAACCTAGTTGGGTTATATATTGAAAATGATCACTTACATTCTTATTAGAGAGGTGTAGTTCGAGCGTTATCAAAAATGGCGTCGTTGCCGGGGAATATGGTTGTAAATTAAAGTTTGTGTGCGGTAATTGACTATTAGTCAAGTTTCCTAGTTTTATGTTTATTTGTTATTTTTGTTTATTGAAGGATATTTATAGTGTATGCCAAGAACCAGAAGTTCCAAAGAACCACTATTACCACTTAAAATCCGAAAACACAACGAATTGGAAGAAGGGCAGACCAATAAGAGGTTGATAGATTAGCAGCCTTAGCTAGAGCTCAGGTGAATGTGCAGAATGTCGGTCAGCAAGCAAGACATCCAAATCCTGAGGATGAAGATTTGGGAGATGAGGAGTTGCTAAATCCTAGTAACCCAAGGCGTGTAGAGCAAGTAGCTGCACCAGTACAGCGTAATGCTTACTGGAACCGTCCATTCCAAGGCAGGCAAGATTACCAGCCGATCCAATATGACCTCAATAATGATGATGATGGAATGGATGGAGCAGGTGCAATGGGTGTAATTATTCCTCCACCATTGGAACCTGGGGTAAAATTCAACATTACGAGTACTATGATTCAACTCCTCAATCTGAAGGGGTTGTTTGGTGGCCTTCCTAGGGATGACCCAAACTTGTATCTGGTGAACGTTTTCACCATCCGTAAATATTTTAATAACCCAGGAGTGGGTCAGAATGCTATCCAATTGAGGTTGTTTCTGTTGTCTCTGTCTGGGGAGGCAACATTGTGGCTTAATGTGCCGACACCCGATTCTATAACCAATTGGAGACAGTTGAAAGGAGCTTTCCTAGAAAGGTTCTTTTCGCCTTTCAGGAGGGTAAAGTTGAGGGATGAGATCAGCAACTTTAGGCAGCTCCCGACTGAAGCCTTGCATGAAACCTAGGAGAGATTCAAGAAGAAGCTGACATAGTGTCCGAACCATAATATGACAGACATACACTTCATGGAGACTTTGTACAGGGCTCTTAAATCTGTTACAAAGTCAATTATAGATAATTCTGCTGGTGGTTTGTTTGTTGATCTTACATTCCCAGAGGCTTAAAAAATTATAGAGAGAATGACGAAATAGAGTCGGGTATGGCATACTAGAGACTCTGTGGTAGCCAGCCCTACTGCTGTTGTGGGTATTACTATGGAATAATATAGAAGAGATGAGGGGTGTGACCAATATATGGCTCACCTAAAAACACAGATAGATCTGCCAACCAAGCACTTGTTATCGGGCATGACTGAGAAGGTGAAAGCTGTGGGGTCTCAAGATAGAGTTGATGCTGATGTAGAAGAAGAGGCGAGCTATGTTAATAATCAGGGGGTTTTCGAGGCAATAGCTAAGGGAATAAAGGTCGTAATTATTATGATAAATCTGGTTATAAATATAGGGTGAAGGGAAATTGGAGGAACAATAATGATAGGAGCGGGCTCTATGTCCCTCCTGGAAATCGTAAGGCCGCTACAACAAGTTCTTAAAAGATGTCCATGGAGGACATGATGACTAAGTTGTTGAAGGGAGTAGAGGCTACCAACTCTGGTGTAACTACCATGAAGACAGATCTGTCATCTATCAGTCGGTTGGTAAACTCATACTACACCGCAATCAAACAGTTGGAGTAGCAAATGAGCCAACTCTCCGCAGTATTCAACCAGAGGAAGAACGGAACGTTACCAAGTGATACGGTCCAGAATCTGTGGAATAATGGCTCATGTATAGCAATTACCACTATAAGTGGTAAGATATTACCTGACCCTTCTGTGGGCAAAAGTTTGGTTGAAGATGTGACTGAGGCAGATGTTGAATCTACAAAAGAATGTCCAGTGGAGTCTGAGAAGCTGGATGGTGCTGATGATATTCTGGAAAAAGGGAAAGAGAAGGAGAAGGAGGTAGAGTTGAAAAATCTCCCAAGACCACCACTTCCCTTTCCTCAATTATTGAAGAAAAAATCTGATGATGCAAAATTCAGCAAGTTCATGGCAATGCTCAAATAATAGACGATAAATTTACCTTTGGTGGAGGCACTCAAGCAAATGCCAGGATATTCGAAGTTTATGAAAGACCTTATCACGAAGAAACGGAAGGTTATCCATGAGCCGGAGGATAATGTCTTTCATTATGGGGCTATCTCCACAAGGTTTTTAGTGCAGAAAAAAGCAGATCCGGGAGCATTTACCATCCCGTGCACTATTGGGTCCCTGAACTTTACAAAAGCACTATGCGATTTTGGATCTAGTATAAACCTAATGCCACTCTCTGTGTACAAAAAACTAGGTTTGGGGGATCCTACCCCTACAAACATGCGGTGGGTGATGGCAGATAGGTCTGTAAAGTGGCCAATGGGCATATTACATGATGTATTGGTAAAGGTGGCCGACTTTATATTGCCTACTAATTTTGTAGTCCTAGACTGTGAGATGGACTTCAAAGTGCCCATCATCCTGGGTAGACCATTCCTCGCAACAGGGAGAGTGATAGCGGACATGGAGCTGAATGAGCTGAAGTTCAGGCTAAATGATAAGGAAGTAAGATTCAAAATACACTCATCCATGACACAGAAAAAGGAGATAAGTGTTTTCTCAATCGTGGAAGTATTCTATGAAGATGGTAAATAGGTATCAGCAGGTTGTCTTGGCGAAGTCTAAGTAGTTAAGATAACCAAGTCGTGCTGCGATATTAAATCAGGCGTTATTGGGAGGTAACCCAAAATTTTATGTCCCAGCAAATTATTTATTTTTGTAGTTAGGTTCTAGTTCAAAGAAGGTGGAATCAATGTATCCAACCAAGTGCCCCTGACGACATATTTGATGGGCTGTCACAATTTGATAAGCCATCAGATTCATCGTTAGAGACATCAGCTCTAAGGTAGGTTCTGTTAAGGCTGACGACATTTGTGACGGGCTATCACACTTGTGATAACCCGTTAGAAAATGTCATCAGAAAAGTCCCAAAATTAGCTATCAGAAAAGTCTGGGCCCAGGTAAAAAGATCCGACCTAGCCCACAACTCTGTCTTTCCACCTTCCCGCGTGTTTTCTCTATTTACTTTAAGTTTATTTTTTTCTATATTTAGTTTATTTTCTTCCCTTTTATAAAGTGTTTCCAAGTAAAACAAAAGAAAAACTTCCTTGTGTGTGTGGGTTTGAAATCAAAATCAAGAATCTTTCTTTCATCTACTTCCTCTTACTGGTGTAACCAAATTGAAGGCACCTATCAGGTATACTCAAAATCTAACTTTTCCCTTCAGTTTGTAAGTTGTAAAATGATGTTAACCAAGGTTCCCAAGAAGCTTGAGTCAATTTTATCTTGCAAATGTAGGAAAATCGGGAACTAGGGTTTGCTGTGTAAGATTGAGACTTGAAAGCTCAGCCCAAAAATTAAGTTGGGGTTCTGTTAGAGCTGACAACATTCATGATAAGCTATCACATTTGTGACGGCTTATCAGACATGTCGTTAGAAGTTGATAAAATTTATGGGTTCTGTTTAGAGTTGACAACATTTATGATAAGCTATCAGTACAGTGACGGCTTATCAGACATATCGTCACATATGTGGTCTGAAGCATAAATAAACCCTTTCAAGAGGTATGGACTTTCAATAATTGATGTGTTTGTGTTTATACTCTTGAGTGTCGACTTATAGTTTTTCTCTTATTACAGGTCTTATAATGGCACTCAAAGGAAAGAACTCTAAAATTCTCCATCTCAGGATACATCCAACTATCAGTTGATTAAATCGCAAATGACTTAAGCTCACACCATATTCCCTGTGGGATTCGACCCCAGCCTAGTTGGGTTATGTATTGACAACGATCGCTTATATTTTTATTAGAGAGGGGTAGTTTGAGCGTTATCAGCCATTACAACAGTAGTTTGAGCGTTATCAGTCATTACAACATCCACTACTAAAAGGGCTTTCGTCCGTGAAAGTCAATGGGTAGAAAGATCTCAGAAGCTTAAAAGGATGACGTACTGTGCTTGCATGCTCCAAGCATGACTTCCTAAATAACCTCTTAGAGGAGAGAACAATTCCAAGGGATTTTGCTATAGGTATCCCTTTTTCAACCGGCTCTCTCACTTTATATCCAAACAACCAAAATTCAACCTCAACCATCAATTGACCTCTAATTAAACCAAAAAAAGGATGATGTACGCAAATCCAAACCACGACACATTAATACCATCTCGATACTTGCTCATTTCAACAAAGGCTCATCCAAGCCAAAAGCAAACCAAGGATGAGTCATACAACTGACTCTAAATCCAAGTATAACATTTCTTTACTATTCCACACTGGCTATCCACTCCAAAACTAGAGGAAAATCACCCGAGTCCTATCCGCACAATCTCATCACAGAGAACTCAAATAACTAAAGCTAATCTACAGAAAGTCCATACAACAAACATGAGAATGAGCTCATAAGGCGCTACCTAGACCCACAAATGAAGTGTCACAACCAAATTTTTGAGTCATGATGGCACCTACCACAACCCACCATAGGTAAGCCAATATCATAACCCAGAGCTAATGCAATGGGTTACCTTGGTAGAAATGTCCAACATGGAACCTATGTTGCAACATAATATAACAACGACATTCCACAAACAAAACAACAAACATTCAAATACTAATCCCATGACCTGATAGTATAAGTACAAGAGCAACCCTAAATTCGAACACAGAAATTACAATTCGAAGTCTGACAACTTAAATGGTCTTATACAATTGTCTCGAATATAAAAAACAAATAAGGATAGAGGGGAAAGAGGAAAACTCAAACTCCATGAGCTCACTCTATCTCTGATAAGTCAACGCAACACGATCCAAACTCAACGATGACAACTAGAACCTAGGTCTGCACCAAAAAGGTACAAAAGTATAGTATAAGTACCAAAACACGGGTAGTCATTAGGCATCATGGGCCGACTAAGCTCAAATATAATTTAAAGATGATATAAAGTAAGAAATGATCTTAAAGTCAAGGGGTAGGATCGAACCTGAATCTGCTTTGATACCACTATAACAACATCTATACTACTAAAGCAATAACATGACATACTATTTCAATATACTCCATAATCACTATAACAACTGAGTATCATTTCAAAAGCATACAACCATATACACAATAGCAAAACACCCACTTGCCATAATCATCCTCAACCATCCTTAGAACATAAACACAAGAACTTACCACGACGTCCCATACAGCAGGGCAGTACACAAAAGACAACACAACAAAGAACTCATTACGGCGTCCCATCCCACTGGAGAGCACACAAAAGAATATGAAATAAGAACCCATCACGACGTCCCATACCTCCAGAGAGTACACCAAGGAATATAACCAATAATACAATAAGGCACAACCATTTCATTAATTTACCAAAAATCGCAGGTAGCACAAATCCGCCATGGCTCATTACCAAAATCCACTTCCAAATACCCATACCGTAATTAAACATAAAAAAAGCAACATTGTCATAGCATAGGCATGTAATTATTAATTCTATAATTCATTGATAAATACCGTGAAGTCCATACTAATTAACCTTATTTTTCCAAAAGTTAAAAGATTACAAGTCTTAATACCACTAGTCATCAAGTTAGGGAGAAACTAGAAGCCACCCATAGTATAGTTTATTCACCTATCATAAGGCCATTCTTTAACTAGCATCATCATGACATGAGTTATCAACTAATCCATCTCAACTTCACATTTTAGGAGATAATTTAACTAACCATCACGCAATACTAGATCCATCATCACTAAACATGTCGCAACCTTAAGGACTAGTTTTCATATTTTAATCAAGTAAAGTCCACCAACTAGTTTACTAGGTTTCTAGTTTCCAAATAATAATTATATATTTTAGAAGTAGCAAGTTATCACATAAGCGACCTTACCAGGCAAGATTTCATAATATAACTTCTTATTCAAGTCAAGTATATATATTAGGTTAGCCCTTGAATTTTTATACAAGTTTACAGATAACACTAAGTCTTAACTCAATATTAGGCATAAATTTCCTCTAGTAGAAAATTTAGCATCAACAAGGGTCACACCCCTTATATAGTGATTTGGAAGAAAAAACGAATAACAATTACCAAAAGAGACCTCATAACTCAAGAACATAGGCGGTTGGCCCCATATGGCCTAACCTTATAAATATCAAATATAAGTAAATTTACCACACACAATATTATAATATTCTTACCTCTTTCGGATTCACCGAGAATCATCACAATATCAATATATTTCTCCGAATTCATCAAGCATCATTATAATATCACACATTCATCCAGACTCGAATCGGGCATCATCATAATATCATGTATTCCTCCGGATTCATCAGGTATCATCATAATATCACACATTCCTTCAGACTTGAACCAGGCATCATCATAATATCACATATTCCACCAAATTTATTGGGCATCATCATAATATCACACATTCCTCTGAACTCGAACCAGACATCATCATAATATCACGTATTCCTCCAGGTTCATCGGGCATCATCATAATATCACATATTTCTCCTGACTCTAATTGGGCATCATCATAATATCGCATATTTCCCTGGATTCATCGAGCATCATCATAATATCATGTATTTTTCCAGACATATTCATGGTCACAAGATAATTCGATAATTGATTGCAACCATCACAACTCCTACATAAATATATATATCTTGGATAATCACCACATATCTAGGTCGCTAAGCATTAACTTAGTTTAAGTTTAAGGTGGGTCAAGTCCCACTTCTAAATCCCGAGAATGCCAAGCTTACTAACACATGTCTAGCTTCTACCCGGAATTAGGCTAAGTCATACATACCTTTCCATAAAGGTTTACCAATCCTCTCTAGGTCTATAAGGAAAGTCTCTTCAAGAATCCTTACTAAGTTAACCCAACACCAAGGTCATCTCCTATTTAGGCATTATATAGATCGATACACTCCTAAGGATAAAGAAGTATACTATTCATGTTTACTTAGAACAACTACAGTGTTCTTACACTAGTCATGAGACCACAATTAAGATAACTATGGTCCTAGACTAAGGGTCAAATATCATACCTTACAAATTCATGGCCTATAGCAATTAATAAATCCCAAGTTTACCATTTAATCAACTATTATATAAGTTTTTCGCCCAATCTCGCAAGATGTCAATGATTACATTACAAACAAGCTCAATCTAGACTACGGGTAAGCCTAACCTACCTTGAATCCAAGCAACTCACGAACCAATGAGCTTTTACATTCTTTTCTGAGAAACTTCTTCGTCAACAATCAATGCTATCAACGATGCAATCTAAACATTACAAAAAGAATGACAATACACATTATAGAACCATTGTGCCATGGGTTTCAAAATGACACCAAACGCCAAATAGGTCCCACCTTTGAAAAATGAGTTTTCGAGACCAATCCATAGTCTAAATATTATTAGAGAGCTAATATTTTCAAGAAATTTGAGTGAAGTAATCATATTTGTGGCTACAATTGAGCCTCAAATACTTAGAGTTTTTTTGTCTAGAAATCAAGAAATTAATACCAAATTTGAAGGAATCTTACCTTAGATTTGTAGAAAAAATTGGACTATTCAAGTTTCTAAGATTCTAATCAACCCATAAGACTCATTCTTTTGACAACAAATATGGTCTTCAAAATGCTGAAGAATGTCTCAAAAATTGGCCAAAGGGCCTTTTTGAGGTTCTCGAGTTTCTGGTTCGTAGTGTTGTGGCTGTAGTTTTTGGGGCTCATGGTGTTGGCTTTTTTCCATCCCGTACTAGTTTATTATGCACTTATCTTTTGTGTTTTTTATACTGTTAGTTTGTTTTGTGTACCGTACTAGTTTATATGTGCTTACTTTTTGTATTGGTTATACTGTTATTGGTCCTAAGCCGGGGGTCTATCGAAAGCAACCCCTCTACTTCTCTTGAGGTAGTGGTATGGTCTGCGTACACTCTGCCCTCCCCAGACCCCACTAGGTGGGAATACACTGGGTATGTTGTTGTTGTTGTTGTTAAATGGGCCTGCAAGGTCAAAACTTATTTTTTACCTCTTAGACTCATTCAGACTCCATTTTTTGCAAACGAACTATGTAAGCACACTAAATTCAATATTTTTGACACATTGGTGAAGTTGGATTTTCCATCCAAGGCCATTTAGGCCACTTATGGGTCCCACACCTATATATTCTAATTTTTAACTTTTTGACTAATGGGTCAAAATGAGCTCGGGTACTGTGGGATCCGAACTAAGGGTCTAACTACCCTAAAATCTATATTACATAGTTGCTGGAAAAATCAAAAGTTTCAACCAAAATTAATTTACTAAAGTTTTTGCTCGACGAAGACTTCCAATTGGAAAAGTGGTTCTAAAAACCAAACAAACCCTCAAGTAATCGAACTATCGATTCCAGCAAGTTACTATTGACTTGGGACGGCTATGGAGGAGCTCTATTAGTGAAAATAAGAAAGAACACGACTAATGACCTGAAGGGTCATTACAACATCCACTACTAAGGAACTTGAGTCCGCAAAAGTTAAAGATGAGGAAATACTTGAAGTCTCGAACAAGTGAGGATACTGGGCTTGCATCTCTTCTCTATCCCCTAAGTGGCCTACTCCACTGGGCGGTGCCTCCACTGAACCTCAAATACAGGAATTTCTCTAGTACGCAACCACCTCACATCACTAGCCAAAATAAGCACATGCTTCTCTACAAAGGCCAACTACCCATCTAACTAGAATGAGTCCTACCTAAGCACATAAGATGGGTTAGGAATATACTTCCGCAGCATAGAGGTATGGAAAACTGGATGAACAACGGCAAAGTATGGAGCTAAAGCTAACTCATAGGCCACCCCACTAATTACACAGAGAATCTTAAAAGGTCCAAAGTAGATATACACAACATATAAATAGAATGAAAACTACACCCAAGAGTCTCAAAATTATATAATAAGTCAATGAGAATAATAAGGAAAAACTATCTTATTCATGTCCAAGAGTCTAACATAATAAAACTCAGGAAGTATTGGGGTGAACTATCTTATTCTAGCTACATTCAATATACGTCAATGGTATACCATATGTCCCAGGTATATATATGAATAAGGAGCAAAAGAAAGATATATAGTAGTATACAAGGTGAAGTAACGACTATACAAAATGAACAATGAAGGAAGGGATATACGATAGTACCATTTATTCATATAGCTAGATATATATATAAATATATACTTATAAACATGAGGTCATCTCAAAGCATAACCTATATCATCATATTCTCATTAAAGACCTCATTATAATACTTATTAGGATTTAAATACTACATATTTGGGGTTTCTAATCCACATGGCTAAGCAAGAATAACCGTGCATAATAATGCAATCATAAGATATGAGAGGCCGAAAACGTACCTTAAATTTTGATACCGGATCAATGATAAATATGTCATAAGCTAGCCATAATAATAATCATAACAACAACAATATCACTAACGGCGTGAATAACCGGCTACTCCAGATAACCAAATACCTAGTCGAGCCTATGCATATCCCTACCGCCCCAGACTTGGAAAGTTCAATCAACATAAACCAACACAAGGCATATTCTTCACCCATGTGTATGCAGCCGTCCTATACCGGCTGATAGACATAGGTGCATACTAGTGATAGGTGTCACACCCTATTTCGCCCATTCTGTCACTCTTTATTTCAAACCAGTCGAAACAACACACAACATGTGGTGGATTGTAGTGACTCTCGGGTTTAGAAAATTTATTTATTTTTTAGATTCGCCACCTAAATTTTTAGAAAAATTAGAAAAAACCATTTTTATGTGAAAAAACCCTGTTTAGGTCTATCGAGAACATTTTGAGATTTTTAGTAAGGATTTTGGTTATTCGAGGGGAAGATGTTAGGCACCCCTCAAAACCTATCCGAAGATAGTCCTTAAACTCAATTTAGGAAATATTTGAGAAAAATTATTGCTTCATTATTTGTTAAAATGGTAATAAAAGAAACACTTTTATTGTTTCAGAAAAAAGAAACTCCGAAGTATATAAAAATACACTACCACAATATACAAGGATATAGCTTGTTGTAAGATATATTAAAGATATGGAAACGAGAGAGTAAAAGATTTGATATTGGCATTTTATAAAATTCAATGGCTTATAATTTTTATGAAAATGTGAAGTTTAATAACACATAAGGGTAAATATGTTGACGAATTAGTAACTAAATAATTATAATTTTGAGATTATTTGAAATTTATTTTTCTTATGAATATTATTATTTATGCCCTAAATAATTTATATTCAAGAGTAAATTTATATAGATGCATTTATTGTGAAAGAAAAACATGTAAGGCGTCAAGATGCATTGATTCTTGACTAAAATAGTGTTCATTTATTCGTGAGATTTTGAAATAATGGTTAATAAATAAATAAATTTAATAGTGAAATATAAATTAACGGTTGAAACAATGTGTAAACAGTAGTAATAAACTAGGATAAATGATGATGATACAGATTACCTTGTATATTGTAGCGCATATATATAAATATACCTCATATTTTAGTCCTTTGAAAATCCAAAAAGAAAATTCGAGCAGATGTTAAACATTAGAATTGTTAACTTGTTGAAATAAATGAACGACTTGAAAATCGGAATTTAGTGGTTCGCTTTTCTATTAAATTACTTTTTGAAATTTGATTTGTCATTTTTTTTTTTTTAAAAGACGTGGAGATTGCTACATTAATTTTATAAAATATTTTTGAGGTGAAAAGTTACTTTTCAAAAAAAAGAGTTAGCCAAGTATTGAAACAACAAAATCTACATCCTTTTACGAGTTAATTAATTGTGTTTTACTTGCAAAAGTCTAGTTGATAAACTATTTCTAAAAGGATCGATGAATAATAAAGCAACATGAGTTCAATAATCTAGTAAAGCTACCGTAAACAAATTCAATAACAAGAGTTAGTTACTATTCTAAACAAACAGCTCAACATGACGATTATAAATTAAGTCAAAAGAAGATAAAGAGTACAAGATGCCATTTAGGAGTTTGGCCTTCTAATTTATGGGACCCCGAGGCTCTGCAGTCCTAGCAGTGATTGACCCGATGTTGGGTCAAAATGAGTTCCGTTGCGAAATTCCAACTCCCGAGTTTACATATAAAAAAAAGAGATAAGGATTAGAGATCACTTAATAAATCGCAAAATGTACGATATAAATAAATTGACAAGGCATTCACCAAATTGTAGGAGTCGTAGTTGAGAATTTGAATATTCATTAGCAAAGAGTCCATTAATGTTTAATAAATCAAATATATTAACACGGGCAGAACTTGTTCAAACAAATTGGGGACATAAACAACCATTTCACGAGAGGGAAGTAAACGTATAAGCAGAGGGTTGTGTCACTAGAAATTCTAATCACACCATATCTCGGGACTTTGGCATATATTCATTAGGAAGTTAGGATTAATTTTGACCAGTGACCTCATTTTAAAGGAAGTCTAATGAGCTGCCTAATTACATGATTTAATCTTATACAAATGGATCTCCAAATAATTTTATTGGTAATTAAAAGACAATGTTATGTTCTGAGAAATTATTGCTGCAATTATTTGAATAACGAACAAAAATTAAAAAAATAATATCTAAAAAATGTAAAGAATTAAAAATAAGGATAGAAAGACTACAGTATAACATAGTTGTCGAAGTTAGTAAAAACTCAATAAATTCACAAAAAGAAGAAATATCAAATTTAGAATCAACAATAGATAGTCTAGAATATATATATATCAACATAGCCTATATACATTTAAATAAAATGAACAAAGAAGAATTTATAATAGACGAAAAAATATATGAAAGTCATGAAGAATTAAAAATAAAAATAGTATTCTTTAATCTAGGAAGAAGATATAAAAAAATAGGTGAATATTTATATTTAATGTTAGAAAAAGAAGAATTAAAATTAGAAGATAAGTTGGCAGCCATGGTAAGAATAGAATGAGAAAACGAAGAGATAGACAGAAAAAAGAAAATAGATAAAATAAAACAACAAACACAGAAGAAATACGAAAAATAGAAGAAACTAAAAATAGTAGGATTGCTGAATTAGAAAAAGAACTACAAATGCTAAAAGATTTGTATCAAAAAAGACAGAAAGAAAAATTAGAAATAAAAAATAAAGAATTAGAAACCAGTGAATTAGAAATAAATACAATCGATGCTGAAGAAATAGATAATTATGATTCGGAAGATAGTGAAACATATACATAAATTCTAGAAAACATAAGAAAACTAGAAATTAATGAAGAACAAGAAGTAATTAATAAAGAAAATCTAGAACTAATAAATACAGAAGTAAATACTCTATATAAAAATATAATACCTCGTACATCAGAAATAAAAAAACAACCTATAATTACAAAAATAAGTTTAAAATATATAATCCAAAGGATGAATATGATAAAGGGACACCAAAACAAATAATTAATTACAACTTTTTAGATTTAGATTGTGTAATTGACACAAATAAAATAATACAACTATGGGTAGGATACATGTCAAAACAATTATTAGATAATAAAATAGATACAACAAATATGCCAGAATATATAGAAAAGACATTAATAGGAACAGTAAAATTATGATTTTTAAACCTATCCGAAGCAAGTAAAAAAGTATTAAAATCTGATAATAAAATAGAAGTAACATCAACAACTACTAAAATACTACCAACAGAAATATTGAAAAAAAATGAAATAGCTATAAGAGATAAATTTAGCAGTGTAACAACAGAAGAAGAAGAACAAAATAAAGAAAAAGATACGAATAGGAATTTAATGTTAAAAATAGCAATATGTAATATGTGTTATATAGATGAGTATACGTGCACATTTAAAGAATATTATTATAAAGGAACATATAATACAGAAGAAAGTAAAGAAATAAGAAGATTATATTTTAGTAAATTACCTGAACCATTTAGTTCAAAAATAATAAAGAGTTGGGATGAAGCAAAAATAGTAGATACCCTAGGAGCAAGAATAATTTTTTTACAACAATGGCATAGAAATCTATGTGAAAAATATAGAGAAGAAATAAAAATGGAAAAAACATTAATAAGAAATTTATCATGTTGCAAAGATAAAATAACACCTCAATTTGGATGTGAAGAAAGATATTATAAGAAAAAAAAAGACATAAGAAATATAAGAAATACAAGAAATCAAAATATAAGTATAAGAAACCAAGAAAAAGATATTATGTAAAAAAATTATAAACATAAAAGACCATATAGGAAAAATAAATCTATAAAAGAATGTACTTGATATAATTGTGAAAAACTAGGACATTTAGATAGAGATTGTAAATTACCAAAAAATTCAAAAAAGAAACAAATATTAGAAATAAAAATAGAAAATACAGAATACATGCAGATAGATTATATAGATTATGAATTAGAAAGTGAAGATAGTATATATGAAATTTCGGAGAATGAAACAGATAATGAAATAAATAGTGAATTAGATGAATCAAGTGACTGAAGAAGATATAAAAATGAACCAAATAACTGAAGAAGATATAAAAATAATAACAAAGAAAGAATATTTAAATGAAGAAGGAACAAATCAAAAAATAATATTTGATAATAATATATTTGACGAAATAAAAGAAAAAGAGTTAGGCCTAAGTATAGAAAAAATATTTAAAATACCAACAATAAAAAATATATTTAGTAGAAAAAAGGAAGAATACTACGTAGTAAGCCAAAAAGAATATGTAATAGACTATAGATATGCAAAAGGTAAAGCTAGTATACCATTAGTAACCAAAAAAATAATTAATAAAGAAATAAACGACATAAAAAGCAAAGACCCAATAAAACATGTACACCTTGGAGGGACAGAGATATTAATAAAAGCATGTTTTAGAGAAAGAATAGATACACCAATAGAATTATATTTAGCAGATGATAGAATTATAAAACCTATAGAAAAAAGTTTAATAATTGCCATAAAAGGAAATTTAATATACCAAAAACTTAAATTTATAATAAGTGCGAATTATTCAGTAGCAATAACAGATAAAAATACAGATAAATCATTAGTATTATATTGGAAAATATCAGGAATAGAACTAACCCCAGGAAGTAAAATATTTACAGCAAGATGTAAAAATCTATATGTATTAACAACAAAACATAAAGTAACAGGAAAAAATAAAATTAATAAAATACAAATAGAAAGTCCTTTTGACCAATTCATAAAAACAATTGATAATAATGATTATAGTTACAAAAATATAGATATAGAAGAAAATTTAGAAATAATAAATGATAGAATAAGTACAACAAAAAGAATAGCTCAGGAAAAACTAGAATCATCAAGCTCATAAAAAAGAACAAGTTATGAAACAACTTCAACAGTTAATTTAAACTAATACTATATAACAGGAACAATAAATGAAAAAGAATATTTAATACTCTTAAACACAGAACAAGAAGAAAATTATATAGCAAAATATCTAGTAAAAAGTGAAGAAATAAATTCTAATAGCAATATATGCCCAGATCTACCAAGGAGTCTAATAAACATTAAGATACGACATAAAAAGAAATAATAATAGGAGTTAGAAAAATAAAAATAGAATTTGAAATAAAAGAAGAAATGCAAAAAACAGATATAATATTATGAATAAAATGGTTAGAACAAGTAAACCATACAATATAGAGCATACACAATTATCTATAACATATAATAAAGAGAAATTATTCATAAAAAGAACTTTGACATAACATGAAAATATATATACTTGTAAAAATAATAGTAGAAGGATATTATAATAGGTATTATACACTTATGATAGATACAGGAGCAAAAGCAAACTTATGTAGATAAAACTGTTTACCAGAAAGTAAATGAGATAAATTAAAAACACTAATAATAGTCAAAGAATTTAATAATGAAGGAAGTTTAATTACATATAAAACTAAAAGTGTAAAAATACAGATATGGGATAAGATAATAACAATAGAAGAAATCTATAATTATGAACTAACATCAAAAGATATGCTTTTAAGAATGTCACTTTTAGATAAATTATACCCACATATAATAACTAAAACAGATTGGTGGTTTACAACACCATGTAAACAAAAAGTAAGAGCAAAAAGAGTTATTAATAAAATAAGAAAGAAAACCAATTAGATAAAAGGAAGCGAAAAAATTACACAAAATTTAGAAAATATAAAAAATACAGAAAACACAGTAGAACTATTTGTATTTTCGATAAATAAAAAAGAAATAACTATATTTTCAATAGATAAGGTAGAAATAATACAGAAAAAAATTAAGAAAATTATATAGTAAAGATCCATTAAAAGGATGAAAAAAACATAAAACTATTATAAAAATTGAATTAATAGATAAAAATAACATAATAACTCAAAAACCATTAACATATAATTTTGACGATTTAAAAGAATTTAAAATGCATATAGATGAATTACTAGAAAAGCAATATTTACCAAAAAGTAATAGTAAACATAAAAGTCTAGCATTTATAGTAAATAAACATAGTGAACAAAAAAAAGGAAAAAGTAGAATGATTATTGACTATAGAAATTTAAATGCAAAAACTATGAAATAAAATTACCCAATACCAAATAAGATATTAAAAATAAGACAAATACAAGAATATAATTACTTTAGTAAATTTGACTGTAAATCAGGATTTTACCACTTAAAGTTAGTTGAAAATTCTAAGGAATTACCCGCATTTACGGTACCACAAGGATTTTATGAATGGAACGTATTACCATTTGGATATAAAAATACACCAGAT
Organism: Capsicum baccatum var. pendulum; assembly: GCA_030864225.1. Classification (NCBI taxonomy): domain Eukaryota; kingdom Viridiplantae; phylum Streptophyta; class Magnoliopsida; order Solanales; family Solanaceae; genus Capsicum; species Capsicum baccatum. The sequence continues at coordinate 103,638,363 of CM061556.1, forward strand.
ATCAACACTTTATGGATAGTTATTTTAAACAATTACCTAATTGTATAGTATACATAGATGATATACTACTATATACAAAAACTAAAGAGGAACATTTAAAATTATTAGAACAGTTTACAGATATAATAGAAAAATCGAGAATAAGTTCAAGTGAAAAGAAAACCGAAATTTTGAAAAATCAGATAGAGTTTTTAGGAATACAAATAGATAAAAGTGGAGTAAAAATGCAACAACATATAGTACAAACAATAATAAATTCAAAAGAAGAATTAGATACAAAAAAGAAATTACAATCATTTTTAGGATTAGTAAACCAAGTAAGAGAATATATACCAAAATTAGCAGAAAACCTAAAGCCTTTACAGAAAAAATTAAAAAAGGATGTAGAATATAATTACAACGAAGAAGATAAAAAATAAGTTCAGAAAATAAAAATACTTTGTAAAGAGTTATCAAAATTTCAATTCCCAGACGAAAATAAAAAATTTATATATATAGTAGAAGCAGATGCTAGTGAATGTAGTTATGGAGGAGTACTTAAATATATATATGAAGAAGAAAAATTAGAACGTCCTTGCAGATACTACTCAGGTACGTTTGATGAAACAAAAATAAAATGGGAAATAAATAGAAAAGAATTATCCTCATTATATAAATATTTATTAGTATTTGAACCATATATTGTATATAACAAATTTATTGTGAGAACAGATAATACCCAGGTTCGATGGTGGTTAACAAGAAAAATATAAAACTCAGTTACGACGAAGGAAATTCGGAGATTAGTATTGAATATATTAAATTTTATATTTACGATTGAAGTAATCAAGACTGACAAGCATGTTATTGCAAATTACATATCAAGATAAAACTACTTAAACTAATTTACCAATGGAAGAAACTGATGTCAAAGATACCCAAACAAACTTAATATTATAAGTGTTTGAACAAATAAAGTTATTACAAGAATGAGTTGTCACATTAACTACTGAAGTTACAGGTGTAAAAGTGCAGGTTTAGCACTATAAAAAACAAGAAAAAACTATTAGCAAAGATACTGTGCAGGAAGAGCACATTAAAAAACTAGACCTAGAAGGTGACGATGAGAAACACCTAAAAACTCAAATTACTAATGAAATTACAGTTACAGCTGCAGGCGCAGGAGATGTATCCAAAGGAAAGAATATAGTCACTCAAAATAAACCTGAACCACCAAAGAAAAAGAATTATAAGCTCAACCAGATATTCTCAAAACCATATACACCAAATATACAAAAATCAGAGTCATCTATACCTTCCCAGATACACACATATTCCGAATCACTCAATCAACAAAAGCAGACTTATAACCATATCACTCGTACATATATTGATAATATTTATACTTTACAAAAATTGTTAAATACAAAACCTATCCAGAGTAAATATTTAGCAAAACAACACTAAAGATATATTACACAAAAATGTCATAACTATAACAAACTTATTGCTTTGCCTGTCACTAGTGCAAACTTAATTACTTCATGTTACTATTATGGATTATTATCTATAGTTTACAAAACTACTGGAGAAGAGTTAATAGGAATTCCAGATATTTACAAAGGATTTATGGATTAGAAGAGGATTACGAAGGGACAATTATTCTATGTCCGTTTCTACTCAGCACCATCAGAAATATTGTTTGATGAAATAAAATAGACAATTACTGTTGTCAAGATAGGAATGACACGAGATTATATAATCCCTGAAGAAATATGCGAACAAGTAGAGATAACCAAAAATCAGATATCGGACTTCTACCGAAACAAGAGAGTTATTGAACTTAGCAATATACTGACCGAGTTAGCAAATAATTATATAAATCAAAACCCAGTTTGGATTTAGTATAACAGAAATCAATTATTAGTTTACTCTACTTGTAAAAATATTAGAGAAAATGACAGAGAAGAGATAAGAAAATGAGTCATGACGATCCTAAAACTAGAAGAATTACCAGTCACAAGATCTATTACGAAAAGAGTTCTTTCAGAAGAAGCTATGGATCAATTCTGTAAACAAGTTGGCCAAAAATACGATGACCACATATGTGGCAGATGTAGTGGCAAACACAACTTTATTCCAGATATGATGCTATAATAGCAGGAAGATAAAAACAACCCAGTAGATACAACAAGAAGAAGATAAAAAGAAGACAGTAACAGAGCAATAATAGAAGAAGACAAGTTAATAAATGACTAGAAAGCGACATATTGTATAGCCTTTAACTCTTATACGTGAATTATTAGTTTTGTAAGACTTTTGTATAGATAAGTCTTGTTTTCTTTTTAGGGTAGCTAACTTTATAGCCTTTTTGACTTTTTTGTAACATATGAATTATTAGGAAAGATACGTGTAAAAAATTAGGAAGAGTATAGAGTTTATGTATTTCATTCTTTAGGATATAAATAGACGAGCATTCGCTCAGATAAAGGGCAAGTCTTCATGAGTTGAAGCAAAACCCTCTCTTGTACACAAAACGTTTGAATTATGTAATAAAAACAGGTATATTTTCAAGGAAAAGATATGAATCATCAAACAACTATGGAAAATCTAGAATTATCAGATTTACCAGAACAGGTATTTATATTTGTGATTATGAATAGCTAAATTCATAAATTCCTGACAATCATGATATGATAAAATAAGTTCATGTTAGTTACTTTATTGTAGAATTATTCGAAGAATAGCATGTTAAGAAGTTTGTTAGCAAAGTGGAAAAGGAGAAAAATCCCTAAGAACTATGCCATCCTAAAGGTGAAACCGGTGAGGCAAGAAAGCCGTGATAGGGAAGTTGCCAGAGTAGAGGCGTTGTTTAAGGGGAAAATATCCAGATTACCATGCTAATAGTGACCGAAGAACATGTTAGTTAAGAATAATCTAATATATAGTAATCTAAAATGATCATATTTTGTTATGTGTATGATTGAAGGGAATATTTTGAAAAAAACATCATATGAAAAATGAATAGTTATTTATCTGACGAAATGGTAGATAAATTCAAAATACTTATTTTGTATGTACTTAAGGATATAGAAATTGTAGATATAAGAAAAATCATATTGGAAAAAATATTTGATAAATATTTTATGACTAGAATAAATTAAATACCACACCTACCTACTTACTCTTACAAATACTTACATACCAAACCTACACATCAACCATGATAAATTATGTATATTTAGAATATTGGAAAATGGATATGAAAAATATACAATTAGTAGAAAATCTAATGAAAACCAATCTAGAAAAATATATGAGAACAAAAGAAATAAAATATATAGAATTCCTTAATGAAAATATACAAGAATTATTAAGATTAATACAAATAACTAATAAATACTATGATAAAACAATTAATTACTAGAATCCAATTCCAAGTTATCCAAGTTATTCGTAGAAACCTAAGCATTATATGAATACTATGACAAATAATATATCTGATGAAACTAAGATACTTGTTTTATATATCATAAAAGACTTAGAATTAGAAGACATAAAGAAAATAATATGGGAAAAATATTTAATTTTGAAGATGAGTTACTAATTACTAATTGGATAGAAGATGAATTAGAAAATATAGATTTCTATGGTAGAAATTATTATTCGGATAGTTATTATTCAGATGGATATTATATAAATTAAAAATGCTAGAATATATTCAAAGAGTTAGAGAAAAACAAAATTGGCTATACGAAGAAAGTAATTATAGAAACCAGCGTAGAAAAGGAAGAGAACAATTAAAAGAAAGATTAATTTGGATAAATAAAACCATAAAACAACTAGAATTAAAAGACAGTTTAGAATATGATTTAGACATAGAATTATTTATAGACGAAAAAGACAGGATAATTAACGAAATAAATAACCTAAAATTTAATATCAGATATAGTACAATTAGAATAAATTATTACAAAGAAATTTGCAGTATCACAACTACTTTAGTATAAAATGATAGACTATGAGCATTTAAAATATTGGAGACAAGATATGGAAGAAATAAGAACAACAGAGATACTTATGAAAGAGAATTTAATTGAATATTTTAGAACAAAAGATATAGAATACTTAGAATACCTTCAAAATAATATACAAGAATTACAAAGACTATGAGAAAAAACTAAAGAATATTATAGTAAAGCATTTAATCAAATACCATCTAATCACCCTCCGAGATATGAACATTAATAAAATTAAAATAAATAAACTAACAATAAAAATATTTTGAGAAGTTAAGAAATATCCACGCACAAATAAAAATAGATCCATTAGAGCTATAATAGATCTATTTAAGTTACCCAAGTTATCCGCACCCCCTACAATTGGTATCAGAGCCTATGCTGTTTAAAGTTACTGACATTATTCCTTAACTAACCATCGTTAGCTACCATTTTTCAACTAAGCAAGATTCATTAACTAATACATTAGATTCCTAGCCATCAAGTACTATAGTCCCCTAATAGACAACTAGTTACCACATGACTTAACCGTCTAACAAGAATAGCATTCATAAGATCACATTTAAGCTATAATCACATCATTTATAATGGTAAATAATCATAAACGTGCCAAATCTATGCATGCCATCACCAGTATTCTGACACACAATTCTTTATAGATTAAGAGTTATACTCATCTAAAATATTAAAATAAATATTGAGAATTATCGAGGTGTTACATATTCAATCAGTGGAATAATAAGAATTATACCGCATCTTCCTCCATCTCATACCGGAGAGATGAGTATACAAACATATATATATATATATATATATATATATATATATATATATATATATATTTATATTCATAAACTATAATCACATCATTTATAATGATAAACACTTCTCAACTATTCAATCAATATCATAACACGTTCCTTGGCCCATTAATTTATCCAAAATAATCACAACATCATAATCATGGCCTTAGGCCCATACACATACCTGAAACTCATATCAATAATCATATTTATAAGTCGTAGAATATCCCTAATCATCTCACACATAGGAGGCATAATATTGATAAGCATTTCATCATCTCTCACACAAGAGGCATCTCGCATCTAGGAGGAATAATATAGATAGACATGTAATTATCTATAGGATATCATATATCAAAAGGTCATACATCGTGACAACGAGGAATATCACTTCTCTAGGCCAATTTATATATCCAAGAGGAACATCGTCTCTATAGGTCCAACAATCATGACTAAAGGAAATAGCAACTCTATAGGCCAATCATGGTGTCTAAGAGGAAATAACATCTCTATAGGTCAATCATCAAGTGTAAGTGGAAATAACATCTCTATAGGCCACATAATGTATCTAGGAGGAATATCATCTCTAAATGCCCAATATCACTTCCACAAGGTGTATCATAACCATAAATCAAAAGCCATTGGGAACATCAATACAAGTTACCAAGTTATGAAGTAACCTTATTCTAAGGTTTACTAGCCTGATCTATGTCTAACATCTTCAACTAAGTCCATAGGACTTAACACAGCTTAGGCCTAAGTGGGCCGAACGATCCCACTTCTAATCCATAATTTCCATAATTAGGCGTACTATACCCCAAACTTGGCTAAGGTATCTAGTTTATCTTTTAGATGTCAAGTAAGTCATATTTAAGCCTATGATAACAACTTTGACTAGAAACAAGGGCACTCAAGTCAACTCTACCCAACTTACGGTTTAAAGATTACCACACTAGACCAATAAGGCTAAATATACAAATCATGCTTCAAATGATAAAACCATATTCCAAATATAACATTATATCATATCCATTCTATAACTAATCTAAACTAAAGAGGGAAGGCAATAGGATACAAAAGGGTCATAAACATTCCATCTTACGGGTCCAAAACCCTCATATATTCCCCGAACATCAACAATGAAGGTCAAGTTGTCCTAACCATAGTCAAGTCTAACATCCATATTCACATGCAACATATATCACACATCATCTATGAAGAAAAGTAGACGGAAGCCTACCTCAAGGCTAAACCACAAAATGTCACTTCATGAACCACATGCTCATCTTCACTTTACAATCCTTAAAATGCCACCATACTATCAAAATCACAATCTACTCATTAATACAATTCTACTGATACCCATATTGCACTATTGTGCTTCGGGTCCAAAAACGACACCAAAACCCCAAGTGGGTTCCACATACAAAAAATGAGTTTTCGAAGCCAACCCAATGTTCATATGTGAACAAGGAATCATAACCCTCAAAGAACAAGTGAAAACTAAACATACCTTGGGCTAAAATCAAGTCCTAAGCTAAATGGGGTTTTGGGTCCAAACGAAGAAATTCAAGCATGAGTTCAAGAAATTCATACCTTAATCTTGAAGATAATTGCGATAGAAGATGATAATAAAGCTCCCAAGTCACCCCTCATGAACAATTTTGAGTTATTGAAAATATACTACAAACCAACTCAAATTCTAAGTATGATATGAATGGAAAAAAATGACGGACTCCTCAAATGTCACCTAGCCTCCCGAAGATAGGAAATAGACGTCAACATTCTGATCCGCAGGACTCTATTAGACACTTACTCTTGTACAAATAATATTGGTGAAACCTAGGCTCTGATACCAATTTGTCATGAGCTGATTTTTGAGTCATGATGACACCTACCACAACCCTTTAATAGGTAAGCCAACACTGTAACTCGGAGCTAATGCAATGGATAACCTTGGTTGAAACGTCCAACAGTGACCCTATGTAGCAACACAATATAATAACAACATTCCACAAATGAAACAACTAACATTCGAATACCAATCCCATGACCTAATAGTATAAGTACAAGAGCAACTTTAAATTCGACAACAGAAATTACAATTCAAAGTCTGATAACTTAAATAGTCTTATACAATTGTCTTGAATATAAAAAACAAATAAGGATAGAGGGGAAAGAGGGAAACTTGAACTCCAAGAGCTCACCCTATCTTTGATTGGTCAACGTGGCATGATCCCAACTCAATGATGGCAACTAGAACCTAGGTCTGTACTAAAAAGGTACAGAAGTGTAGTATGAGTACCAAAACACAGGTACTCAGTAGGCATCATCGGCCGATTGAGCTCAAATATAATGTAAAGACGATATAAAGTAAGATAATGATCTTAAAGTCAAGGGGTAGGATCGAACCTGAATTTGCTTTGATACCACTGTAACAACATCTATACTACTAAAGCAATAACATGACATACTATTTCAATATACTCCATAATCACCATAAAAAATGAGTATCATTTCAAAAGCATACAACCATATACACAATAGCAAAACATCTACTTGACATAATCATCATCAACCATCCTTAGAACATAAACACAAGAACTTACCATGACGCCCCATACCGCTGGGAAGTATACGAAAGAGTGCATAACAAAGAACTCATCACGGCGTCCCATACCACCAGAGAGCACACAAAAGAATATCAAACAAGAACTTATCACGGTGTCCTATACCACCAGAGAGTACACCAAAAAATACAACCAATAGTACAATAAAGCACAACCACTCCATTAATTTACCAAAAATCGTGGGTAGCACAACCCTGCCATGGCTTATTACCGAAATCCACTTCCAAATACCCATGTCATAATTCAACATAAAGAAAACAACATTGTCATAGCATAGGCATGTAATCATTAATTCTATAATTCATTGATAATACCGCAAATACCATACTAATTAATCTTATTTTTCCAAAAGTCAAAAGATTACAAGTCTTAATATCACTAGTCATCAAGTTGGGGAGAAACTACAAGCCACCCATAGTATAGGTTATTCACCTATCATAAGGCCAGTCTTTAACTAGCATCATCATGGCATGAGTTATCAACTAAGCCATCTTAGCTTCACATGTTAGGAGATAATTTAACTAACCATCACGCATACTAGATCCATTATCACTAAGCATGTCACAACCTTAAGGGCTAGTTTCCATATTTTAATCAAGTAAAGTTCACCAACTAGTTTACTAAGTTTCTAGTTTCTAAATAATAATCATATATTTTAGAAGTAGCTAGTTATCACATATGCCACCTTACTAGGCAAGATTTCATAATATAACTTCTTATTCTAGTCAAGTATATATATTAGGTTAGCCCTTGAATTTTTATGCAAGTTTACAGATAACGCTAAGTCTTAACTCAATATTAGGCATAAATTTCCTCTAGTAGCTAATTTAGCATCAACAAGGGTCACACCCCTTATATAGTAATTTGGAACAAGAAATGAATAACAATTTATCAAGAGAGACCTCATAACTCAAGCACATAGGAGGTTGGCCCCGCACGGCCTAACCTTACAAATATCAATGCATATAAGTAAATTTTCCCCACACGGCATCATAATGTTCTTATCTCTTCTGGATTTACCGAGCATTATCACAGTATCAACATATTCCTCCGAATTCATCGGACATCATCATAATATCACACATTTCTCTAAACTCGAACTGGGCATCATCATAAAATCACGTATTCCTCTAGATTCATCGGGCATCATCATAATATCATACATTTCTCCCAACTCAAACCGGGCATCATCATAATATCACATATTCCTCCGAATTTATCGGGCATCACCATAATATCATACATTCCTCCGAACTCGAACCGGGCATCATCATAATATCATGTATTCTTTCGGATTCATTGGGCATCATCATAATATCACACATTCCTCCGAACTCGAACTGAGAACTCTTATAATATCACATATTCCTCCAAATTTACCGGTCATTATCATAATGTCACATATTTCTCTGAATTCATCAAGCATCATCATAATATCACATATTTCTCCGACTTCACCGGGCATCATCATAATATCACATATTTCTCTGAATTCCTAGACATCATCTTAATATCACATATTCCTCTGAACTCGAACTGGGCATCATCATAATATCACATATTTCTCTGGATACAACAACATACATCCATTTGCATAGCCAAACCAATAACTATACACAAAAGCTCAAAATATATAAAGAAGTAGGGATATGGGATAACACTTTCCATTTTACCCTACTAATAAGCTACACACGTAGTATGAGCATCAACAAGAGCATGAGTATTTACAAATATGCACAATAATCACTTAACAAGGGTATTCAATTCACGATCACAAGATAATCCGATAATCGAGTGCAACCATCACAACTCCTACACAAATATATATAGCTTGGACAATCACCACGTATCTAGGTCGCTAAGCATTTACTTAGTTCAAGCTTAAGGTGGGTCAAGTCCCACTTCTAAATCCTGAGAATGCCAAGCTTACTAATACAAGTCTAGCTTCTACGCGGAATTAGGCTAACTCATCCATACCTCTCCATAAGATCTTACCAATTCTTTCTAGGTCTACAGGGAAAGTCTCTTCAAGAATCCTTCCAAAGTCAACCCAACACTAAGGTCATCTTCTATCTAGGCATTATATAGGTCAATACACTCCTAAAGATAGAGAAGTATACCATTCATGTATACTTAGAACAACTATAGTTTTCTCACTCTAGTCATGAGACCACAATTAAGCTAACCAAGGTCCTAGACTAAGGGTCAAATATCATACCTTACAAATCCATGGCCTATAGCAATTAATAAATCCCAAGTTCACTATTTAATCAACTATAGTCCAAATTACCCGCCCAATCTCGCAAGATATCAATGATTACATTACAAACAAGCTCAATCTAGACTATGGGTAAGCCTAACCTACCTTGAATCCATGCAACTCATGAGCAAACGAGCTTTTCCTTTCCTTTTCTTTCTGAGAAGCTTACTCTTCCATAAGCAATGCTATCAAAAATACAATCTAAGTATTATAACAAGAATGACAATACCCACTATAGACCCATTTTTACATGGGTTTCAAAATGACACCAAACCCCATGTGGGTCCCACTTTCGGAAAATGAGTTTTTGAGACCAACCCATAGTCTAATTATCATTAGGGAGCTAAAACCCTCAAGAAATTTGAGTAAAGCAATCACATTTGTGGCTACAATTGAGAAACTTAGGATTTTTGGTCAAGAATTAATACCAAATTTGAAAGAATCTTACAATAGATTTGTAGAAAAAATTGGATTACATAAGTTGCTAAGATTCTAATCAACCCACAAGACTAATTTTTTTTGACAACAAATATTTATGGCTGTTAGGGTTTTCAAAATGATGAAGAATATCTCAAAAATGGGCCAAAAGGCCTTCTTCTACGAGTTTAAATGGGCCCGCAAGGTCAATACTTGTTTTTGATCTCCCAGACTCATTTGGACTCAATTTTTTTGCAAACGAACTGTGTAATCCCAATAAATACAACATTTCAGACGCATTGGTGAAGTCATATTTTCTATCCGAGGTCATTTAGGCCACTTGTGGGTATCAAACCATATATTCTGATTTTTAACTTTTCGACTAATCGGTTGAAATGAGCTCAGGTGCTGTGGGATCCGAACTAGGGTCTACCTACCCTAAAATTGATATTACATAGTTGCTGGAAGAGTCGAAATTTGCAACCAAAATTATTTTACTGAAGTTTTTGCTCAATGGCCATTTGGAATCGACGAAGACTTCAAATTGGAAAAGTGGTCCTAAAAACCAAACGAACCATCAAGTAACTAAACTATCGATTCCAGCAAGTCACTAATGACTTGGGACAGCTATGGAGGAGCTCTATCAGCAAAAAATAAGCAATAATATGACTGATGACCTGAAGGATTATTACATGAATATAACCAAGGTATACAATCTATACCAATGCTACAACTAGTCCGAATATTAATCGAAACTTAAATTTGGGGTTTGAAGCATAACTATTCATCACTGAACAATCCACTCTAGGATATCCCATCAACAGAGAATGAAGCCAAGATGAATCCAACTCAAGTGTATTACTCCCGATGAGTATATATTAGAAAAATCCCAAAGAAAATAGAAGTCCTAAGGTTAAAGCTAAATAAACCAATATCGGGTCCATGGGGTATTCTTTGAACACCTATCGACTATATACCAACTGAAGTTAAGAAGACCGAATAAGTGACCATGGAGTAGGGTTAACCAGATTATAAATGGTCCCTAAAGTGAGACAAATCTAAAATAAAAGGCTGCACTCGAACTCTAGAACTTCAAAGTAAAATCTCAACACCAAGGTTTAATCGCTCGATCTCAACTACCCAAACCAAACCTAAAGACAGATAGACATTCGTACTCTAACTCTATTATAACTTCCAAATCACTATTGCAAAGCGTCAAAATTAAGCCAACAAATCCAAACTAAAGTCAAATACTCACATCGACCATACTATTCAAATCAGACACTTATGTACTAAATTATGTCGAGCTGAAATTGAAACATAGATGGGGAACAAAATTGTAATAATAGATAAATCATCGACTGAAACACAAGAAATCAACTCCACATCTGCTAGAGGGCATACACTATCAAAATATACTCAAGAACTCCCTAAGGCTACAAACCATATTAGTATTAGCAAAAACTCTAGCAATTCAAGAAAATGCAACTTTTGCTGAAAACTAATCAATCCAACACTCTATCTTAGCCAAGAATAGCCATAGGCACATATCAACAAGGAGAAGCACTCCACCAATCCTTATTAGTCTGAACAATTCTGAAATGTGGATTTCTTAAATCCACCCAAGTAGGATAATCATAACTCAACAAACCATGCATCACCTCACCAAGGAAGGACATACTAAGCCTGACACCTATGTCAAGGTCAAAACCACTATCGTAAAATGAATCAATAACTCAAGATAAAGAATTTTCAATTTGCCAACTCAAGAATAAATCAAAGAAAATACCACCTGCCTCTTACTCTTTAACTCTACTTTGGATGAGAACCACATCGGGGCAAGAAAAAAGAATCCAATCTCCACACCAGTACCAAGAGCAAACTATCACTAGGAGATGAATACAATAAATTTGATAGATGAATATAGGATATCTCGATATCAATATCAAACCACTATTGTGCAATAAAATAGCCACAAGCAAAGAATGGATCTAAAACTGGTCAAGCTAAAAAATAGGCTATATAGAAAAGGGATAGCTAATACAACAACATTCACAACCCAGGAGGCAAGTCTAAGAATCCCAAACTCAAGAATGACAATATAACTAAATTTCCAACTCTAGAACCATAACAGAACCATATAAGGTCAACTTAACTTCAATACCATAGTTCGCTCCAGAATCAATCGAGCATAGCCAACAAATAAGGAAAACAACCAACTTCACCTTGCTATAGAGAATAAATTATACAATCGGGCTATAGCTGCTCAAGCCATCATTAAGAACCTTAAGGAATGGAATTCTCACTAGATAATACTAGTCTAACAACTACCCAACGAGGATCAATAACATCAATCCATGACAACAATAGATTCATTTTTATAGTTCTAAAGAGTTTTATTTATTTAAGTGACTAAAAATAAAAGTTTGTTTCGAAAAGAATTTTACAATTAACTCAGAGTCGTCACTTGGCATAAATTTGGTATGCCAAGTCACCTTTGGAAATTCTTTTTCAAAATAATTTTGACTCTTTAATACTATTTGCAAATAGAGATTCTGGTTAAGGAGTTTTTTTGACCAAGGAAAATGTGTTAAGCACCCCTAAATCCTGCGGTTCGAACACGATCGCTCCTTTGAATTATATCAGCTAATTTGATGCTTTGAAGTTAATAAAACCATAAAAGCCCATAAAATAAACAAACAAACCAAACAATCAAAGTTTAGTGTCCAGTCCAATTAATACAAACAAATATAAAAAAAGTACTGAAATGCAAATCTATACTAAATTACACTAATCCTAAACTATGCTCTACTCGATGCCTCGATACTTGATCATAAACGGTCTTCCAAATATAGAATTTTATGGGGCATTCCCTGATAAATATATACATGTGACCTTGGTACACTGTACAAAATGCGATGTAAATAGAAAAAATCATTCAAATCAAGCATTCACATATTAGATAATATAGAACCCTATGACTTGCATACCCCAAAACCTAAGATTTGCCTATTGATTCTCGGCCTAAACATGATACTATCGAGTTCGACAAAATTAACGTCTATATGACATTAAATAATGATGACCAATGAATCCACCCAAACCCAACATATTCATTATTTTGTCAATTTCTAATCCTTCCCTGAATTAAGATTTACACCAAATTGAGCTTCAATCATTCAATTATCTAATTCAAACAATCAATCAATCAATATCAATAACTATGATAATCCAAATGTATCAAAATCAACAAAAGAAAAGTCCACACACCATTAATTCACCATACAAAATATCATAAGATTAAAGATTAATCAAGAATGGGATGAGAAATAGACCTTAATATCACTTTTAATCAAGTAATACTCAATTAAACAAGATGGAGTCAACACCGAGAACCTCAATAAACATCAAAATCTCATCTATAAACTAATTCAACCACGAAAATCCCTGAAAGCCAATTCTAAAAATCCACAAAAATAACTAAGCAACCCGAAACAATAATACACAAATCTAAACAAAATCAAAGCGCGAACATAATTTCAGATGGATTTTCTCGATATTAGGAGGTGGTGCATGGTTTGTGGTGGTGCTTTCCTATGATAACAACAGCTCAACGTCTGACAAATATGGAACATAATACTTTACCCTTTTCTGGTGAGTTTATTACCAAAAAAATACTAAAGAGAGAAATCTTAGGGTTTGTAGTTGATTTTTGATGGCTTTTGGGTGTTGGTAGCTGGTTTTGATTGGTTTTTTAGAGGTAGTGGTTGGACTACATGATGGGGATTCATTTTTGGCAAAAACTTTGCCAAAAAGCTCAGACGAAGCTGAGTTTTGCATTTTTTGTTCACTCTTTGCTTGCTTAACTATTTTTTACTCACTTTTAATCTCTCTCTATTTTTTTGTCTTTTCTCTCTCACATTACTCTTTTTTTAATATTTCTCTATTTCTTATTTGCCTTTCTCCTTTCTTGATCACCCTATTTTTTTATCTAGTTTTCCGTATGTGTATGTGAATATAAAGTGTGAGGTGTGTGTGGGTCTTTATATTGTTGTTTATTACTGTATGTGCATATTTTGTGTGTGTGAGTTAATTGGTATAGTGCATGTAAGTCTATTTTGTATTTTGTGAATATATATTGGCGAGCAGAAAAAAACATGAGTGAGGGTTGGGGGTGGAGTGAAGTGGGGTTGGGGGTTAGCTAGGATGATGAGTGTGTGACAATTAGGTGAGAGTTTTTTTTTTGTTAGGTTGGTTATTTTTTATTTTTTTGTGGGGAGTTAATGGATATGGAAAGGTGTGTGGTAAGTGTACGGGTAATGGGGTAATTTTGATAAGTGGAAAGGCCAAATTATGTGTCTACATCTTGTTCCTCTTTACTTTAAATACAAAGTATTTTCAGATAAAGAAGTAGACAATAAAATAGAGTTTGACCCTACCATTATTCAAAAGGAAGAAACAGAAGATAGAGTGCAACCGAGTCTTGAATTTAGGCATCCTACCTATTCCAAGTCATGTTGTAATTAGGTCACATGTAGTTCCCTGGTTGAAAAAGAGAGGGACTATACCACACTGGAGAGTCAAGTGAGGTCCTATCGAGATTTTGTTTCATGCATCTGTTATTACATCAAAAATAAAAATTACAAGTTAAAAAGATAAATGAAATTACAAAAGTGCTCTCTATACAACCTCTCTTGACTCTTAACATTAGTCTTCAATGCTTTCAAAAGTGATAAAATATCTGATCTTATTTGGGTTGAACTTGAAAATAGATTCTTTCTCCATGCAAAATTTGGTAATAGAGACTAGCTCAAAACTTGACCATGTTCTGTAGGTGGTACTTCTAAATTTGAATTTGAACTTGAAACTTTGCACGCTATTCTCCATGCGGGCTCCTAACTTGCTATTTCTTTACCCTATTCTCCAGGCGGGCTCCTGACTTGCAATTTCCTCACCCTGTTCTCCAGGATAGCTCCTAAATTTTCCTTTCTTCACCCTGTTCTCTAGGCGTGCTCCTTGACTTGGTATTTATTTACCCTATTTTCTAACGGTCTCCTAACTTGCTATTTCTTCACCCATTCTCCAGCTGAGTGCCTAACTTGCTATTTCATCACCCTATTTTCCATGAAGGATCCGGACTTGCTATTTCATCCCCCTATTCTCCAGGTGGGTTCCTGAATTATTATTTTATCACCTATTCTCCAGACAGTCTTTTGACTAGCTATTTTATCAGCCTATTCTTCATGTGGGCTCCTGGCTTGCTATTTCTTTAGCCTATTACCCAGTCAGGATACGTACTTATATTTCATCACCCTATTCTCCAGGCGGTCTTCTAACTTGATATTTTATCACCATATTATCCAGGCGAGCTCCTAAGTTACTATTTCTAATATTCACCTTATTTTCCAAGAGGGCTCCTAAACTCAAAGTCAAAACTAGAACAAAATTTATCTCAGACAAAGATTATGATAATGAAGAATCCCATTTTTTAGAAAATAAAGTCCCATTTTCTAGGAGGGTATTAAATAGAAAGTGAAATTACAAATACCATGAATAATTTTTTTTGCCTAGTTTATCAGCAGAAAAATTTTGTGAGCGTCAAACTAAATCACAACTACCTGTAAAATGCATAATCCAAAGGTGAATCAATACTTTGACTAATAAATGCATCTCATAAGAGTAAAATTGAATGACCAAGACTAGGAAGTGCATCTCCTAAAAATTAAAGTGAGGGACTCTGACTAGAAAGTGTGTCATCTAGGAGTAAAGGTTCAAATTAGAAAGTGCATTACCTGACAAATGAACTTGAATTACCCAGAAAAGGAAGTGCATCTCCTTACAGTTAAATGAAAGGACTTGACTAGAAAGTGTGGCTTCTAGGAATGAAGGATCAATTTAGGAAGTGCATTACCTAACGGATAAAATTTTAATATCCAGACAAGGAAGTGAGTCTAGAAGGGGTTAAACAGAATGAATCAACTAGAAAATGTATCTTCTAGGAGTAAAGATTCAAGTTAGGAAGCGTGTCACCTAACAAATAAAATTTGAATACCCATACAAGGAAGTGTGTAACCTGAGGGTTAAATAAAATGACTCACCTAGAAAGTGCATCTTCTAGGAGTAAGGATTAAAGTTAGGAAGTGTGTCACCTAACAAATTAAATTTGAATAACCAAATAAGGAAGTGCGTCTCCTAGGGGTTAAATAAAATGACTCGACCAGAAAGTGCATCTTCTAGGAGTAAATATTTAGGTTAGGAAGTGTGTCACCTAACAAATGAAATTTGAATACCCAGATCAGGAAATGTATCTCCTACGGGTTAAACTAAATAACTCAACTAGAAAGTGCATCTTCTAGGGGTAAAGGTTTTAGTTAGGAAGTGTGTCACTTGGCAAATAAAATTTAAATACCCAAACAAGGAAGTATGTCTCCTAGGGGTTAAATAAAATGGCTCAACTAGAAAGTGCATCTTCTAGGAGTGAAGATTTAAGTTAGGAAGTGTGTTATCTAACAAATAAAATTTGAAAAACTGGACAAGGAAATGTACCCCCAGGGGTTAAATGGAATGACTCGACTAGAAAATATGTCTTCTATAAGTAAAGGTTCAGTTTAGGAAGTGCATCACCTGATGAACAAAACTTGAATTACTTAAATAAGGAAGTGCATCATCTAGGGGTTAAATGCAATGACTCGACTAAAAAGTACGGCTTCTAGAAGTAAAGTTTTAAGTTAGGAAGTGTGTCACCTAATGAATGAAACTTGAATTACCCGGACAAGGAAGTGAGTCTCCTAATGGTTAAATGGAAGGAACAACTAGAAAATGCGACTTCTAGGAGCAAAGATTCAAGATTAGGAGGTGTGTCTCCTTATAAACACCACTTGAATTATTCATACAAGGAAGTGCATCTTCTATGGGTTAAATGAAAGGTCTCAACAAGAAAGTGAATATTCTTAAAGTAAAGGTTCAAAGTTAGTATGTACGTCTCCTAATAAATAAAACTTGAATTGCCCAGACAAAAAAGTGCGTCTCCTAGGGGTTAAATGGGAAAACTCGATTAGAAAGTGCATCTTCTAGAAGTAAAGGTTTAAGTTAGAAAGTGTGTCACTTTACAAACAAAAATTGAATCACACAGATAAGGAAGTGGGTCTCCTAGGGATATCAGATGATTCATTTTTACCCTGATTGTGATTATCAAATATGTGTAGCAATACTTTCTCTTGCATTTTGCAGAAGTGAGGAATTGTACCTTTTGATATTTAAGATTTAAAGCCCTTAATTTGAAGGTAACATGTGTTCCCGTTTCATATAAATAAAACTTGTGAGTATAAAAACATGGTGGATGGTTTGTGGATTCAGCTTCCAAGGAAATCGCTCTTTCACTTGTTACATTTAATTGGATCAAACTATTGACATGTGTCACTGACTTGTAGCACTATTAACCCAAACTTAGGCTATCAAGAATGACTCTCATGCAAATACTATAACTCTGTCTCTCTCTGTATCTTAGATAAACCCTTTGAACCTTGGTATTTTCATGAATCCCCAAACTTTTCTATTGACATAGACTTTTTGCATGCCTTGTTTCGGCTTACAATAATGTTTATTTCATGTGCTGGCATTTTGTCTTACTTTGTGCAATTAAAGAAGTTGGTAGCAAGTTTTGAAATCCTTTCTCACTTATTTTGACATGGACTTGACTTAGAGACATGAGAAAAATGATAATGATTTTCTATTTGGATAATAGACTCAAACAAATAAAAATAGAAATATAAAGAAGAAAGATAAGACAATGAATGTCCTCTTTTAAAAATAAAGGAAAAAAAACTTATCTAAAAATGGACGCTAGTTCTAGTGATTATGACATGTATTCAGATAAAGCTGCCTGATCTTCCCATCAAAACTTTATCAATTGCTGTTGAGTTAATGACCCTGAAACTGAGTTGCTTCTTTAAGATCATTGTACTCGTATACCTCATTCAGCTAGTGACTTCTTGAAGGGTTTTCACCAACAAGCCTCTCTTATTTTATTTCTATTCTCTTAACCCGTGAGAGTTTCACCAATAAGACCCTTTCATTTTTATTTCTTTCAACTTAACATCACTTTACAGTGCCTGTAAGGGTTTTCACTATTAAAACTCTCTCATTTTTATTTCTCTCAATTTACCATCACCTTTTGGAGACTGTGAGGGTTTTCACCAATAAGACTCTCTCATTTTATTTCTCTCCTAGTTCCTTATGCTGAGGAAGACAAGTAGTGCCCAAACTGAATCATCATATCTATTGCATGCTTAGCCTTAACATTCTCATAGTTTGTTTTGAAGGTATTTTTTGGTTGTAATATGGCTTTTAGAAAGAGTTAGAAAGAAAGGATGACATGAGGCTCAAACGACACTTGAAGTGGTGTGGGACTTATAACTTTTTGAATTGACTCAAACAAACAAAGTTTAACTCTTGCCTCAATTTCTTCAACTGGGTGATTCAAACGTGTTTATTTGGCTAGACCAAACCCAGAGTAGGGCTACCTATGTATCTCGTTATTGCAAGAATCAGGTCAAACGTAGTTTAGGCTACTTGTCTTTTACTTGATTTGATTTCTTTTTCTTCATCTAATTTTTTTCCTTTTGGTACTTTTCTAACTCTATTTTTCTTGACACTCTTATCTCCATTTTTGACTCACTCTCTCTTTTGGATTTTCTAACTCTATTCCTTTTTTCAACACTTTTCTTTTCTTATTTTTTTTGCACTTTCACTGACTGCAACTTGATTTCAAAAAAAAAAGAGTGCGAAAAAAGATAGAACTAAAGATCAAATGGGCTGAACAAAGGATGACACAATGTTTGAATAGCAGAATAAAATGCCTTCATCATATCAATCCTTAAAAATGAAAGTACAAACATGCAATATGAAAGTGGAAGATGAATATCACTTATCCCATTTTTCACAACACTAACTTTAACTGAGCACGTGCGTTACATTTTATTTTGCAGTTGTCAGACATACAACTCCATCTTTGTATACACCTCACGTGGGACAACTCATACTTTAGTGGAGCAAAATTTCTTTTGTTTCTCTTGACAGGATATTGTGCATTATCTGTTTTATCCAATTCCAAATGTTTAAGATGTATACCTTTTAATTGATGAACAGGTTATTCTTGTGATTCTCAAAATGATTACCTTAGTTTATTCAAGCCAAGCTTCAAGTTGATCACCCAAGTGTCTCAATATTCTATTTATTTTCTCAGATGCTCTTTTTCCTAACTTTAACATTGTAATCAATGCTTTATGATTAAACTAAATCTTAATATTTACCTAGAAATTCCACAAGCATGTCATATCACTAGAACCAATCATAAAGTGAATAATGTAAAGAAGACAAACAACATAAAATAAGACAAAACAAAAATGGACACCACATTTCATTAAAAGGAAATAAAGAAGGGTTTGAACAAAGACAATAAAGAAACAAAACAACATAGATCCTGAACTATAACCCTGGAATAGTTCAAAAAATAGAAAGAAAAACAAAAAAAGATACCAACATCCCTCCTGATAGGGAGATAAGTGAATTCTCAATTGCTGAGAGTGATATCTTCACCATTGATTTGCATATCATCATAACCAGAGTTTTCACAACTATCAAAGTCCTGCACCATAATCGATTTATCTTGAATTATCTTTTCTCTTTCTATTTTCATAGCATGGCTATCTTCAATACTGTGACCCTGAATATCAGAATGATATACATATTATACATTAGGATTAAAATTTCTTAAATGTGGGTAAAGAGTATACCCAAGGAGAGGAGTGATCACACCCTACTGTATTAATCTCTGGAACTAACTGGCATACGATTCTCTAATTGGTGTGAAAATATCCCTAGTCTTCTGCCTCTTTTAATTATTTGTCTTGGATCAAAGATCCAAACTAGAAGGTCTTTGGTATATTTGTGTAGATAGAGGATAACACTAAGGAGTTGTGTGTGCCATTATGGGTAAGAAAGGGTTTGAACATATAGTTGTGTGCTATATACTGGATGTGGGGAAATGAAGTATAATGATTTTTAGAGAGGATAGTAATATTTGGAATGATTATATGGAGCTTGGGTATAACTGATGTGCTATAGAAATTTAACACTTTCAATACTTAAAAGGAGAAAAATATGCAAATTTCTGAGGTTGTTTTGTTAGATATGATGGATTTTGGGTATGTTTTGTAGAAAACTAGGCTTTGGATGCTAAGTTCATGAAAAAAGGTGAAATGGTGTTTTTGGCTACTTATTTGATCAATTTTGGGTGTTTGTGAAACTTTTTAGATGTTTATGACCAAAGCATATGATGAAAGTTGAAAAATTGAAGCTTGGTCGCAAGTATTGGAAGGTCCGACACTTACCTACGTCTTTTTGTGGACCACATGTAGCACATGTGGTCTACATAAGACTAAGTTAAGTACCGAAAGTAAAGATCATGAGATTAAAAGAGTTGAAAATTAACTTTCGGCACTTACTTATGTCAACATATGGACCACATATAGCACATGTAGGCCGCATGTGGGTAAGGTAAGTGTGGCCCGAACCGACCCTGGGCCTTATTGTAATGGCATCTCAAGTCTAATCAGGATCGGGGACCGCCCCATGTTACCCAATCTAGCCACCTATATCCAGCCCTAGATGGGCTGAATTTCAAATATATAACAAGATAATGTTATTGTTCTCATTAACAACCATGGCCGACCCAATAGAGTTCATCCGTACCGCAACAGTTGCCCAACCATACCAACCAAACCATAAAACATAAACCAAAAGGGAATACAAAAACATAATATGAAAATCAATCCCAAAATTTAGAATGACGGAATAGTGATAAATCATGTCCAATGATGCCAGCCTTAATATCAATACCAATGCTAAGGCTGACACCAATATCGATCCCGCCTACACCAAACCCCAGAAGTACCACAAGTCCTCTATTTAAAGGAGTAAATAAATTTGGTTGGGACATGCCCCAAACCATGGCCAAAACTAATATCCAAAATAAAAGAAAAGTCTCTAAACAAATTCATAACATTAAATGATGGCTTTTGAAAGGATGGAAGCTCACCACTTCAGTCCAAATATTGATACCAAATTCGCGTGCTAAATAGGAGGAGTAGAATGGTCGGTTCCTGCATAGCCTGGGTATACAACCACCAGTAGATGGGGTTAGCGAATGACCGCTAGCATGAAACTCGAGATAATCTACAACCAAAACCCAAGCTGGAGAATAAGCAAGTGATTGGTCTTTTTTAGTCTTTATTAGCTTGATTGGCAACTGGGACACAAACGAAGGAGCTTTTAGAATGACTTCAATTGGCACACACTATATTACTCCAACTCTTTCTTAGCCTCTTAGATTGCCTTACCTGACCTTGAGCTACTTCATAGGGCTAGATAGGTTTCTTGGTTCTTTGGAGCCCTTATCCTTGCTTGGATTTGCTTTGGGGATTTTCTCATTGATTTCATGTCATGATTGACTGTGATCGTGAGAATTGTAGGTCTTTTGCCTCTATTTCGGCCAGGTCAATAGAATCTCATCATCCATACATAACGAATTGATGTGGTATATAAGTAATGTTATTCATAAAACCAAGTGAAACCATCCATAATACATACAACCATATATATATAAGTGTCGAGAAAGGGAACCGGGTTTAGTATGTATTAAAGACCTTTACTTAGGTTGTGTAGATTTGCCATCCTAACCACCCATGAGCCATATGGGTTCAGCTCCCCCTGTTAAAAGGGACCCAGTGCGTATAGCCACATGACTAGGACATATTCCGTGGGATAACTAGTAAATCTCTCTAATATATAATGTGACACTCGCCCGTGGTCATTGAAGACCCCTCATATTGGAAAATATAAGTTTTTGATTTTGGTCCCCCTAGGACCGCCACCTTCCACGGCTTAGATACACTCCCCGTCATTAATGCGCAATTAAAACCATGTCCAAACAATCCATTTACAATTTTTTAACCAAGGCTAATATTAGTAGTATCATCATACCACCCCATTACTTACAAGTAATATCCATTGCCAAACCATTTAGGTTAAAGGGACCTTAGGTGCCATTTCCATATACCATATTAAATCCACTTGGGAGACTTCCATGTTCTCCACAAGCATAACCATTTATCCTTTAGCCTTTTCAAACCATTTAAACCATGCATAAATCCTTTATCCAATTTGAAACATGCAAGAGTTCCATTGAAAGAAGTCAATCCAGTGAACATATCTTTATAAATATTTTATCAAACACCTTAGGGGCATAATATAACCAAAACCAATTCAAAAGACCATTGAACCATTATCATGCAATCCAATTGTCTAAAACCACCATTAATGTATATAAAAACATAATTAAAACCATTGTAAACTATAACCAAGCATTTAATATCAAAGCCCCCAAATAATAGTTGAAAACCATAATCATAGTAAAACTATGAAATCAATCATATAAACCATGCCTTTAATAGAAATTACAATGAGGGAAGAGAATAATGCCTTATACCGATGAATTGACCAAAAAAAATCACCAAAGCAAGACCCAAAATAATTCTTAAGTTGAAACCCTAACCTTCTTTCCCCAAAAGCTCTTGAGAGAATTATAAGATATTTTGGAATAGTTTCTAAGTGTTAATGAATAGAATAATAGGGTAAATAACCTCCTAAGTGTATTAGAAGTCGTGGGTCCTAATTAGGGTAAGTAGGAAAATGTCTAGAATACCCCCACTTAAATCCCTTAAAAACCCATCACAGAGATACAACTCATACCCCAGCATACGACTGTACCCATGAGTCATATTGGGTCCAAAGAATGGATTTTCAGGAAATTTTCTAAGGGTCAAAACCCAGGATGTTTCATAGTTCCAGAAGTCCAAAATCCTAAGATCAGAAGCTGCAGGAAATTTTTCCTACGTATGTAGGTGTCTATATGCACCCAGCCTCAGTCCGCATGAGGCACATGCGCCCAAGGCCAGGCCGCATGTGGATACCATATGTGTCCACTGAACCTTATTTATTGTTTTTCTTTTGGGCTTTATTTTTAGGGTTTCCTCATGTACTATAAATACCCCTTATGTATTTTTTAGTAGAAGTTACACGCTCTTGATACTCATAAATATATTTTGATTTCAAAATTTGATTTTGGCCTTAGAATTCTCTTCTATGATTTTGACAGATTAATTTAATTATGATTTTGGGTTTTTACTTATGATTATTATGATTTCATTTTATGCTTTCAATCATGAATGTTGTTGATTACTTCACAAGCATGAGGGGATAAAAACCCTTAGCTAAGGTTTGGAAAAACTAACGAATTGATTAAGTAGGGGAAGTGCTAATGTTTTTATGAACAAATACCCATGAATGCATTGTATTATCTTCACTTTAATAGTTATCTTAGTAGTTGCAAATGTTAGGATCCCTCCTAGATGATAACGCTCAAACTACAGCTCTCGTAAGAGTGTAAGCGGTCGTTGTCAAATATAGAACCCAACTAGGTTAGGTGTCGAATCCCACAAGGAATACTTGGTCACTAAGTAAGCAACGATTATTAGACTTTTGATGAAAGTTCTGCGAATAAAGGGGGGATTTTGTGCGTGCAAATGATGTAAACAAAATAGTAGAGTAAAAATGGAAAATAGAAGAGTAAAATGGAGTACTTGGTAGGTTTTAATCAATGAGAATTGAGAGTTAGGGTTATGTCCACCTTATGAGTTATACGTATCTATTGACTATGAGTTCTGCGGAATTCAGACATGCATGCGCTTATAGAGATTCGTATTCTATGGTAAATCCAGGCGTCTTTCGACCATCAAGGATTATTTCACTTTAACTCTTTCGATATTAAAGTGTATCTAATGGTACGAAGTCTCCAAGAGGTTAATCTAGTTACGGCACTAACTTTTAAACAGGGGTTGGTGCCCTATTTTCTTGACATTCTCTCTTTTCCAGACATGTAACTTTTCTTTGGAACAAGTTAATGCTATACTGGCGTATTCTATATGTTTGCAACCACAAGAATTTAAATGAAGATGAAGAGAGTAATGATATAAGCATCATACGTATCAAGAATTCACACACTCATATCAATAGATAGTATCTCATAAGGCCTCCATAACCCTAACAGAGAAGTTTAGCTATTCATGAGTGCAACGGAAACCACAATAGACATTATTATCATACCAAAATAAAAATCTAACGTGAAGTATGCTTTGGTAGTGCTTGTGGCGTGAATTCCTTGCAAATAGCGTTTCTCTTGTCGTGAAATTTAAGAGTCGAATAGATGAATAGAAGGGAAGAAGAATTAATTGAAAGAGAATTGTTTTTAATTGTAATAATGCTTGCTGAAAAGTTCAGCATCATAGGGTTTTTATAACACCCATATCCTATTCCTTCTAGGCTACTGCGTACTTTTCCTAATCCTACTAGGTTATTGCATCCTTATCCTAATCCTACTAAGTTACTGCTGATCCCCAAGTCTTTGGAAATGCTATTTTTGCCCGGGACAAGTTTTTCATGCGTCACTTTCAGTCCATAGGCGTCCAAACGCTGCTTTCCTTCTTTCGTGAAGCTTCCTTTGGCGTCAAGTTATCCATAAAATGCTGAAATCTTCATCATTTATACCTGAAAACTTGCTAATCACGTTGGTTAGCTCACTTACAGGAAAAAGGACTAAAAGTGCATGAATTATATATTTTGTCCTCAAAACTTAGCTAAAATATAGGTAAATTAAGGCGCTTTAGGCGTGTAAATACGCCTAACATCAACACCCCACACTTAAAGCTTTGTTCGTCCTCGAATAAAATATCATGTCCATATAAACATCTACTTAGGGTTTCACAGTAACAACACAAAATATTCATCAAGACAGGAACAATAATTATCAACAAAGAGTAGTTTTCTAATCACTACTAGAAATAATTTAACATGTAACATAGACTCGTGATGATGGTTAATTCGTATCCACAAGTTAAGGCACAACGAATCATACACAACTACCCAAAACTCATCAACCATGTGTGTCTCACAATATATCACCCATAATCACTCACAGGTATTGTATATATTTCGAACATGGGTATAAGATTTTCCTTGCTCTCACTCTCACAAAGAATTCATATGTTGCAACTGATGACCATAGGCTTGCCCTTAGTGTAATGCTCCACTAATATCAGAATGCTAAGCTTAGGATCAAATAGGTCTTTACAGGTTGTAATGTAGGCTAAGGGACGGGTAGGACTAATTTGGCCAGAAATAGTGACTATGTTCCTAAGCGCTTTAATACATCACATTATGCCATTAACACTTTCTTTTAAACAACTTCTCTACTTTCCTTTTATCTACCACCCCTTCTCACCTCTTTTGTTATTCAATTTTGAATAGAATTAACTTTTTATTTTTCTTTTCATTTTTCTCTCTTATCTTTTTTTATAACACACCTCTATGATAGCCACTCTTTTCATAACAATATCAAGTACCAATACACCCTAAGACATTACTCTCACCCAATTTCCTCTTATTTCGTCACATGACTTTACAATTTAAAGCACTTAGGAATTTGGATCAAATTATGGTCTTGAAAAAAAATGGATTAGGCTTACATATGAGGCTGTCAAAGAAAATAGCTTAAAGGCTCAAAGGGGGTTAACTAGGATAATGTCCATGGATAGGTAAAACGAAGGTAAACAATCACAGGTTGCCAAAGAAATGCCTAAATCATCTCTTAAGCTTGCACTCTTTATTTCGCTTTACACATACACCAGGCAAGTTCTAGCATCAGCCGCAAACACAGAATATACTATTGCCTCACACACACAAGGCACGTGGTCGACTTTATTGGGAGTAGTATAGACTCTTGACCCAACAGATGAAGGAATTGAACCACACAATTATCACACAATGAGTCACATTTAGAGCCTAAATATCTCAATAGTAATGATTGTATCACAGACTCTTGTCACAATACCATGCTGCCTATCAGAACAATTTTATGCAAAGTTTTTAACAACAACAAAATAAAAAATTTGACTACTAAACAAATAAAATAAATAAACAAATAAACATAAATAAGCAAATGCAGAGAAAGAAGTATAGCATACAAATACCAGCACCCCACACTTAGACGGGACACACTGTCCTCAGTGGAAAATAAATAAGAAGAACCTGAATTAGGCGGACTCCTCCTCTATGTATGGGGTCATACCCCCTTCATCGGAATCATCATAGGAGTCGTTGTCATCCGAATTCTCCTCCACGTCGGAGTCTGTCATTTGGCGATCATCATCAGTTGGCACATCATCATCGAGAGGTTCCTCAAAGTACACACCTACTCCACACATTGCCCTTGCATGCTCGTTTATTGGGTAGTCATAATCCAACTGTTGGAGCTCTGCAGCAGTTGGAACATGACCTCCGCTCATTATGGTAAACTGAGTCATGCCATAAAGATGATGAAAGAAACTTTTATCCCGAGCAAGACGTTCTGCAGTGGTAAGGTTAACGCCATGCATGGTTTCAGTATCTTTAACCTTTGTGAGGTCAACCTTCTTCGGGTTGTGTGGAAGCTTATGATCAGCCGGATCCTCTTCGATGTCCTCCTTCCTCAATATTGCAGTCAACAGATTGCCAAAGCTGAAGTGGAACCTCTTGTGTAGCCTGGCCTTACGCATTGAATATCGAGTGATTGCCCCAATATTGATGGGGACGTTCGTCATCAATGCGTACACCAAACACACTCTGTCTCATGTAATCTTTATGTACTGAGTCCCTATAATCAGGAAAGAGTTGACTATCCGCAACCATATTCGAGCTTCTCTGTTCAAGGAAGCGTAAGGGAAGGTGTTGTGTCGGCCAGTGTCCTTGTGTCAGCTCCATCGTACCATTGATCTTGTTCTGTACAATGTGTGTCTGATTGCCCTGTACGGGGGTCTGTTATATAGATCTTTGAGTGGTGATGGATCAACAGATGGCAAACCCAGAAAAGAGTTGAAGAACTCCGCATTTAGTTGTAGGACTTGGCCCCGAATCTTTACTTCAGTCCCTTTAGTTTTCGGTGACCAGTTGGCATAGAATTCTTGTGTTAGATCGGGATTGCATTCTCCCATATCTCGAAAGATAAAATCAAGATGTAACGCCATTATCTTGGCCAACATGCGGGGTTCTTTCTTTGCTAGGCTTTCCTTGTGTATCAACTCCACATGAACATATTTTTTCTCTTTATTGTTCCTATACCACTCCTTTCCTTCCTTTTCTAGGACACATTTGATTCCGAACATGCGGCGAGGTATTTGCAGTGATGAGGATTCACCTTGCTCTTTTCATCTCATTTTCTGGCCTTTTTGTGAAGTGGTCTCTTTTTTTTCCTTGTTTTACTTTTGGTGCCATTGTACCTGAGATTAAAATAATAGTTATGTTAGCTTCATCTCGGTGGATACAATCAACAAACAAGCAGTAGTGGCACGACCCCACACTTAATTTGTTGGCACAAACTAATTAAGTGAACGATGTCGATTACTCAGACTTCATCGATATACGTTTAGGTGTTATGTTCCAACAATATAATCAGTGCAGTCATACTTTTCTTGTTATCTTAACTATCCTTTTTGATTCTATCTTAATTAATCTTGACAATACTTTCATGTTTGGATTGATGTACCCTTTTGAACAAGACTACTACATAGAGATTGTATCAAGTTATGGCATAGAAATAATCAACATCTCATGTTTGTAGTTAACCAGGATTTTTCATCTCAATGAATAAGTCATTCGAACATGAAAGCTTTCAAGTTACAAGATTATGCAATTTTCTTGACCATGTCAATTCCGCAAAAGTATGACAGTGTATCAAAATCAAATTCAAGTTGGAAACAAGTCAAGACCATCCTTACTTATCCTTTCACTCACTTAGTTGTATCACAACAAATCAACCATATTCAAATCACCAACACTACTTCAAGATTTAACAACTTAGTATAGGCGTAGTATTGTAATACTTACGGAATATAAGAGAAGATAGCCGAAGTACTTACTTGGTTGATGGCCTCGGAAGATGTTCTTGCAAAGTAAAAGAGCAAAAGGAAAATTTTTGAGAGAATTTGGAGAGGTAGGCGGCGCCTAGGTTGAAGTTGCAATGCAATTTTGTTTTAAGACTAAGGTTCTATTTATAGGACAAGCTTGGGTCGGTTTTTGACCCATTTGGAATCGGATTTGAAGACCAAAAGTGAGCATAGGCGGCGCCTAATGCTTTGCCTATGCTTGGCATAGGCGGCGCCTTTTGCAAAGCCTAGTTGAGCATAGGCGGCGCCTATGCTATGGCATTGTTGGGCATAGGCGGCGCCTATGCCATGGCATTGTAGAATCCGAGACCAAAGGCTTTGGCATAGGCGGCGCCTATGCTATGGCATTGTTGGGCATAGGCGGTGCCTATGCTATGGCATTCTAGATTCTGAGAGCTTAGGCCATAGCATAGGCCATGCCTTGTTCATTTCCTAGATTTACATAGGCCTTGCTTTGTTCGTTGCCTAGATTTTCATAGGCAATGCCTAACCCATAGCCTTTTCTTCTTCATTCCTAACTTACCACCTTTAACATTGCTCCTTTCAAATCAAAATTTGAGACCAAGCTCCTCCTTTATATGTCTTGCACCTACACTTACTCAAAAACAACAAAAATGATTAGAATGATGGGTTGCCTCCCACCAAGCGCCTTAGTTTTGGTCGTGGCTCGACAAAATCCTAGGAAAACAAAAACAACAAAAACAATTAAAAACAATGGGTTGCCTCCCATGTAGCGCTTGATTTATTGTCGCGGCACGACATAGCTATCTCGATTACTTAGACTTCATCGAGATAGATGGTGCATCATTTTCTGAATGGATTCAGACGACGCTGATGCTTACTTGTAGGCATGCACTTTTCTTCTAGATGAATTTTATGCATACATATCCCACGAGGGATACCAATTATATCATTAATAGTCCAACCCATAGCTCTCTTGTATCTCTTCAGAGCAGAGATGAGAGCCTCTACGTGCTGTTCACTTAAATCATCCGCCACACTCACAGAAAGTGTATTTCC
This sequence comes from Capsicum baccatum var. pendulum, assembly GCA_030864225.1. Taxonomy (NCBI): domain Eukaryota; kingdom Viridiplantae; phylum Streptophyta; class Magnoliopsida; order Solanales; family Solanaceae; genus Capsicum; species Capsicum baccatum. The sequence goes on from CM061556.1 coordinate 103,667,586, forward strand.
ACTTCCCAAGAACGCATACCTTAGATAATTGGGGAGCTCTTTCAATTCTAGCACTGGGGGCTCTTCAATGGATGTCTTTGCTGTTAGTGATGGTTGATTCTTAAGATCAAGGTCCGGCTGCTTAGGAGTATGAGAATAGGACCCTATTTCTGTTAGAGCACCCATAGTTTCTTCATGTTCTTGAGCCTCCTCACACTCAAAATTCAGCAGCTCATCAGATAGTGACTCATCCGTAAGCTGCTTTTCTACCGATAATTCTTTGTCATCCTTATAATTAACTTCAGCTACAGAGAACACATCCATATCTTTGGGCTGCTTCATTTCTTTGCATACATCAAAATGGACCACTTCGTCATTCAACCGAAATAAAAGCTCATTAACTCTCATGTCAATAAGCATACTTCCAGTTGCGAGGAAAGGGCGTCCCAAGATTATGGGAACTTCAGAATCCTCCTCGCAATCTAAAATAACAAAGTCTGCAAGAAAAATGAAGGTGGAAACCTTCACCAACACATCATTTAAGATACCAACAGGTCGTTTTACCGACCTATCTGCCATCACGAGCCGCATATTGGTTGGTGTAGGGTCGCCCAACCCCAACTTTCTGTAGACGGATAGTGGCATCAAATTAATGCTTGCTCCCAAATCGCACAATGCCTTAGCAAAATTCATAGATCCAACCGTGCATGGAATAGTGAAAGCACCAGGGTCTGCCATCTTCTGTACTAAGGACCTTGTGCCAATTGCACTGCAATGATGAATATTATCTGCCGGCTCATAGCTTACTGCCCGCTTCTTTGTTAAAAGGTCCTTCATGAATTTAGCATACCCAGGCATCTGTTCCAGCGCCTCCACCAAAGGAACATTAATAGTCAGCTGCTTCAACATCGTCATGAATTTACTGAACCTTGTATCATTCGTCTTCTTCTTCAGTCTCTGCGAAAAAGGTGGTGGTGGAAGGGGAATCATTTTCTCCACCACTTACTTTTTATCTTGCTTCCGATTGGCGATCTTTTCGAGCTGTGGACGTTGAGGGGTAATGTCATTGACGCCTTCTTCAGCTTCTTCGGCGTCTTCTGCATTATTTGTGATATCATCGGCCACTTGCTTGCTTTGGGCTGAATTTTCATGCACCTTACACTCCTGGTAGTAATGGCCATGCATGTTCCATCGTTCCTTGGGTTTTTCACTATGTCGCTAGGTAAGCTGCCAGCTTTTCGTTGATTTAATATGGATGAAATTTGACTCAATTATTGCTCCAGTTGTTTTATTAAAGTGGAATGCGAGTCAACCAATTGCTTCATTAAGGCCAAATCATTTATTACCTCAGTTACTCCCGTGATGGTTGCCTCCACTCCTTTTAACAGATTCGCCATCATATCTTCCATTGACATCTTACCAGCGCCAGATGCAGCGGTGTCACGACTTCCAGGAAGAACATACAAACCACTCCTATCAGTCTTATTCTTCCAACTACCTTGATCACGGTCCTTGTTTCCAGATTTATCATAATAGTTCCGACCTTGGTTTCCTTGGGCAGTGCCTCGGAAACCCCCCTGATTGTTCAAGTAGTTGGCTTCTTCTTCAGAATCGGATTCCTCTCTTCCTTGTGACGCAACTTCTTTGACTTTTGTGGTCTTCCCTGATAATAGATGCTTTGTAAGAAGATCCATCTGTGTTTTCATGTGCGTCATATCTTGGTCGCGTTCCTCCTCTCTTCGTCTTTGTTCTGCAGTCATGCCAATAGATATAGTGGGGCTTGTCACCTCAGAATCTCTGGTATGCCAAGCCCTACTTTGCTTTGTCATCCGATCTAGCATATCGCTTGCCTGCACAAAGGTGAGGTCCATAAATGATCCTCCCGTCGCATTATCCACCACTGTTTTAGTTACTGAATTCAAGGATCTGTATAGTATCTCCATCAAGTGAACATTGGTCATGTGATGGTTTGGGCACCTCATAAGCTTCTTCTTGAATCTCTCCCATGTTTCGTGGAGGGCTTCAGTTGGAAGCTGACGAAAATTGCTGATTTCATCTCTCAATTGTGCTCTCTTGGATGGCGGAAAGAATTTTTCTAGGAAAGCGTCTTTCAATTGCCTCTAATTAGTGATAGAATCAGGAGTCAGCCCATTCAACCATAGAGTTGCCTCACCAGATAGAGACAATGGAAATAAGCGCAGCTAAATTGCATTCTGTCCAACGCCTGGATTGTCGAATGATTTGCATGTAGAGATAAAGTTGACCAGATACATATTCGGATCATCACCTGCAAGTCCACCAAATAATCCCTTGAGTTGCAATAACTGAATCATGGTGCTAGTGATGTTGAACTTGGCTCCAGGTGCCAATGGCGGAGGAATAATAGCTCCTGTGGCTCCAGCTCCATCCAGATCATCATCATCATCAAAGGGAATCTGCATAGCTCGGCGTTCAGGCTGAAATCTTGCTTGATGATCTCTTCTGTTTGCCGGTGTCGCCACCTCAGCATCACTCCTAGGGTTTAGTAACTCATCATCACCTAGGTCCTCATCGTCAGGATTTGTTGCCCGCCCAGGGTTATCAATATTCTGTTGATGTACTTGGGCAGCGGCCAACACAGCTAGTCTAGCCTGCTCATGTTGAGCAACCCTTCTCTCAATGTCACGTTGTGCATCCATTCTTCCAATAAGTTGCGGTTCAGGGTTTATGGGTAATAATAGTTGTTCCGAACTTCGAGTATTTGGCATGCACTGAACAAAAACCTGTAGAAAAAAAAAAAATAACAACTAAAAGTAAAGTACGAGAATCTTTGACCAAAGGGTCTAGTAACTATCACAAACTTAGTTGACAACCGTATTCCCCGGCAACGGCGCCAAAATTTGATAACGCTCAAACTACAGCTCTCGTAAAAGTGTAAGCGGTCGTTGTCAAATATAGAACCCAACTGGGTTGGGTGTCGAATCCCACAAGGAATACTTGGTCACTAAGTAAGCAACGATTATTGGACTTTTGATGAAAGTTCTGCGAATAAAGGGGGGATTTTGTGCGTGCAAATGATGTAAACAAAATAGTAGAGTAAAAATGGAAAATAGAAGAGTAAAACAGAGTACTTGGTAGGTTTTAATCAATGAGAATTGAGAGTTAGGGTTATGTCCACCTTATGAGTTATACGTATCTATTGACTATGAGTTATGCGGAATTCAGACATGCATGCGCTTATAGAGATTCGTATTCTATGGTAAATCCAGGCGTCTTTCGACCATCAAGGATTATTTCACTTTAACTCTTTCGATCTTAAAGCATATCTAATGGTACGAAGTCTCCAAGAGGTTAATCCAGTTACGGCACTAACTTTTAAACAGGGGTTGGTGCCCTATTTTCTTGACATTCTCTCTTTTCCAGACATGTAACTTTTCTTTGGAACAAGTTAATGCTATACTGGCGTATTCTATATGTTTGCAACCACAAGAATTTAAATTAAGATGAAGATAGTAATGATATAAGCAGCATACGTATCAAGAATTCACACACTCATATCAATGGATAGTATCTCATAAGGATTCCATAACCCTAACAGAGAAGTTTAGCTATTCATGAGTGCAAAGGAAATCACAATAGACATTATCATCATACCAAAATAAAAATCTAACGTGAAGTATACTTTGGTAGTGCTTGTGGCGTGAATTCCTTGCAAATAGCGTTTCTCTTGTCGTGAAATTTAAGAGTTGAATAGATGAATAGAAGGGAAGAAGAATTAACTGAAAGAGAATTGTTTTTAATTGTAATAATGCTTGCTGAAAAGTTCAGCATCATAGGGTTTTTATAACACCCATATCCTATTCCTTCTAGGCTACTGCGTACTTTTCCTAATCCTACTAGGTTACTGCATCCTTATTCTAATCCTACTAAGTTACTACTAATCCCCAAGTCTTTGAAAATGTTGTTTTTGCCCGGGACAAGTTTTTCATGCGTCACTTTCAGTCCATAGGCGTCCAAATGCTGCTTTCCTTCTTTCGTGAAGCTTTCTTTGGCGTCAAGTTATCCATAAAATGCTGAAATCTTCATCATTTATACCTGAAAACTTGCTAATCACGTTGGTTAGCTCACTTACAGGAAAAAGGACTAAAAGTGCATGAATTATATATTTTGTCCTCAAAACTTAGCTAAAATATGGGTAAATTAAGGCACTTTAGGCGTGTAAATACGCCTAACATCACTAGATTATTGCTAATTACTCCAAAAGAGCAGTGACTAGAAAAAGATAATGCCAATAGTAATTTGACGTTTAGCTGTCGATACACGCTACTAGGTATTATATAAGTAAGATGGTTAGATTTTATGTAATAACTAGAGACTCAAAAGGTAATAGTTAAATGGGATCAAGAGAAGGGTTAGTAAGGTGATATCCTGAGATTCAAAAGGTGTTGTGAAATCTGTCAGCTCGTCCAAGAGACTATTGATGGTACATAACTTATAATTTCTACATGCAAGGTATCGGGTTGGTTCAATAAAGCACAATAAGCCTACAGAGTTAAGAATCCGAGGGGAATACAATAATAGAGTTCACCTACGACTAATTACAACCAAGATATTCATTAGTTGTTCGATATTGCTACTCAAAACTTCCATTTACTTTTCCAGTTCTGCCCGCTGATTACTACAATCAAGAGACATGATTCTATGTATTCCTTTGGGATTCGACCCTAACCTTTGTTGGGTTACTATATTTGAAAGTAATAGCATAATATTTAGAGTGAAGGTGTAGCTTGGACGTTATCAAATTTTGGCACCGTTGCTAAGGAATATGGTGTTGATTTATGAATTAAACCTGTTATAGTTTATGGGTTTTCTTATTATTCATGTTCTTAGTTGGGCATATGTCGTGTATGCTTAGCACACGGAGTGGAGGAAATCTCTTACTCCCATTGAATCCAAATCTAGAGAGTTTCCTACAAACACCTAGTAGGATGATGGAATAGAAAAGAGATGATATTCTTAAAGCGGTTCGTGATGATGTGCTTCCCCCTTCTCCGGAAGGAGTTTAGGATATTATTGATCAATAAACTAAGATGATTTTAGCAAGATAATAAAAGGAGGGCAACAGATGAATCTTAATTGATAGCTAGGGTGGCAGAGCTAGCATAGCAGGGACAAGAAGCAAACTGCCAAGCAGTACTCGGTGAAAATCAGAATAGAGCTAAAGGAGGTAATCTTCAAGTGATACCAACATATCAGTATATGAATTCATACGAGGCTGAGGAAAAAGATATGGGATATGTTGAGTTGATAGTTACTGGAGCCATTATTCCTCCTATTTTACCCCCAGGCATCAAGTTTGACATAACGAGCGCAATGATCCAACTCCTAAATCTGAAGGGTGTATTTGCTAGTTTGGCTGCAGATGATGCAAATATATACCTTACAAATTTTATCAGGATCTTAAGTTCATATACAAATCTAGGGGTAAATTCGAAAGCTCTTAGATCTAAATTTTCCCCTTTCTCGCTAATGGGAGAGGCATCCTTATGGCTAAGGGAAATGCCAAGAGGATCTATCACTATGTAGAATGAGTTGCGTAGGCAATTCTTGAACCGGTTCTTTCCTCCATTTAGGATACTATAGCTTAAGTATGAGATCTATTATTTTATGTAACTGGAATCAGAATCTAAGCATGAGGCATGGTTCAGGTTCAAGAAGAAGCTTAGTATGGTGCCTAACCATCGGATGTCATGGAAGAGCCTATTGGAGATATTCTATTGATCCTTGACCATCAGTTCTAGATCTATGGTAGATACCATCTCTGGAGAAGATTTCATGAAAGCATGTTGGGAATAACTTCGAAGATGCTAGATCAGATCTCGCTCGCTAACCGAGGGTGGAAAACTCGGGAGGCTGAGTGAGGATCTAGCACATATTATATTGGTGCCTTCTGCGACCAAAAAATGGTTGATGATTCAGTAGCACAAGAGGTTGTGCTACTTAGAACTGATCTAGGGTTACTGGCAAAGTAGTTTGTATTAACATGTTCTGAGAAAGTTAACGCAGCTGGAGCACAAGGTTCATCTTCCAAAGCATATAAGTCAGAACTCAGGTGGAGCAAACTATCTAGATTGTTAGTTGGCGGGTTTCCGAGCCCAAGGGCAAGGAAACCAAGGTTAGAACTATTACGATAGATGTAGAGGCTGTAACAGGTAGTGAGATAGCTACTCGAGAAAGAATAATGACTACAGAGAGAAGGGATATCGGTACATTCCACCCGATAGAAAAGATACAAAAATAAGAAAGGAAGAGATACTAACTAAGCTAGTAAAGGGTAATAAAAATCAGGAGATCAATCTTAAGGAGATTAAGGCTGACATTTTAGGGTTGACTCAAAAGGTTAAATCCTATGCCGCTGCTATTAAGCAGTTTAAGCACCAGTTTGGGCATATATCAACAACACTGAACAAGAGGCAGCCAGGTACACTTCCAAGCAACACTATACAAAATCCAAAAAATGATGGTCATGTTTTTTCCATTCCCACAAGGAGTTGTATGACTACTGTGGATCCCCCTTTACCTGTTGCATAAAAGCCAAGACATGATGAGGCTACTGTTGATAAGCCATCTGTTGTAGAGTTAAAAAATGCAACAAGTGGTGATGATATAAATAGTAATGAAAGAGATAAGGGTTTGATTATTGAACAAGAAATAAGACAAATTCCAATACCACCCCTAACTTTTCCTCAGCGACTAAAGCAGAAAAAAGAGGAAGGAAAATTCAAGCGATTTATTGAGATACTGAAAGAGTTGAGCTTGAATATTCCTCTTCTCAAGGCATTAGAGTAAATGCTCGGATATTCCAGGTTTATGAAATAATTGGTTATGAATAAGAAAGGAGCTGCGATTAAGGATATTGATGGCTTGAACCACTATAGTGCAGTAACTACTAGGTCTCTGGACTAAACTAAGGTGATACCACAACATTCACTATACCATACACTATTGGGTCATCCTTATTTGAGAGAACCTTATGTGACTTAGGATCCAGCATAAATTTAATACCGTTGGCTTTATTTAAGAAATTGGGCTTGAGACCTCCTTTACCGACTACGATGCAACTATTGATATCTGACCACACAGTGATTAATCCTGTGGGAATTTCATTTGATGTGATTGTGAAAGTTGATAACTTCATCTTTCCTACTAACTTTATCATTCTGGAATGTGAGGTTGACACCAAGATGCCCATCATATTAGAAAACCATTTATGTCCACAAGTAGAGTAATGGTTGATATGAAAAAGAGAGAGCTGTAGTTTAGAGTCAATGCTGAGGAGGCAATGTTCAACAATTGAAAATCAATGAAGCAGCCAATTGACATGAGGGTTGTGTCAGTCGTAGATTGTATTGATGACCCAGGAGGGTATTCTTATGGGTATATTTATGAATTCTGAGTAATGAAGATACCCACGTCATGCTGCAACGTTAAATCAAGTGCTGCATGGGAGGCAACCCATGAGTTTTTTGGTGAAGTTTAAGTAACCAACACTACCACATCATGATGCGATGTTAAAATCAAGCACTGAGTGGGAGACAACCCGCTATTTTAGTGATCACTTTTTTGTGTGTTTTTTATTTTGTAGGGTTTTAGCTCATGGACTTACTCAGAATATAGTAAGATTGCTATATGTATAAATTTCCAGGTAAAGGGATTGTGTGACCAATCCATTAGGGTCACAAGTCCCACATGGTCCAGTTAAGTTGAGCAATAATTGAAAAGATAAAATTTGAGGATGAGACTGGAAAATTGTGGACTTTGGCATATAATCATACTTTCAAAATTGTAAATTAACATTACGAGACCTTAAGTAGTTGGGAAACCATCAAAATTCCAAGTCTAGAATACAGGAAAGCAGGCCAAAAGTTTTGGCCCATATGCACCCCATGGCTGGCCGCATGTGGTAAGTGCATATGGGTGCTATGGGTAGCTAAATTGTGGGCCTAAATTTTAATTAAACTTTTAGGCCTACCAATGCATATTTTAGACCTAAATCAATTCCCTCTATATTTAAACACTTTTTGCCTCATTCTATCGCATTTAAATCCTCAAAACCTCACTTTTCTCTTTAAATTCAAACTTCCCTCTCTAATCATAAACTAATCTTGTACTTAAAAAATGGCTAAATTGAAACTTGTTTGAGGTTACAATTTGTCTCAACACACTAAAAATAAGTTCCAACTTTGATTTTTCTTGATTTCTTCATTGTTCACTTCCGGATTATCATAAAAGAGGTAACTTTCTCGGCTCCTAATGATTATATATTTACTAATTTATTGAATAAAAAGTTAATATGTGTATTCCCAGGTAAAATATATAGAATCTATCATGATTGTATGTAGAAGACTTGAAGTAGCCTAAAATCTTAATATACAGCGTTGTTTGAATTAAATTCTAAGGACGGAAGTTAAACTTAAACAAGTAGAGTAAAACCAAATGGTGGACATGTAGTTTGCATTGAAAATCATAATTATTGGTATATGTGTGCACATTGGACTTGTTGGGACTTTAACTAAGTTATATGGGTGTGAAAACATAGGAAAAATTTCAACTTTTTGAATTTTAAGTTTTTCTTTAACTTTTGCAATCCCTCATTTTTGTTGGAAACTAATGACTAATTTTTCAGGTACACATGACACCAAAATCTACTATGAAGAACAAGGAGGATACATAAAGAAGATTGGATGAGTCCCCCAAGACCAGTGGTTTAGTGAAGGAGTACCTAGTAGCTCTACTTAGAGAGGTTACAGGTGGTGCGACACGCAGAGTGACTAGAGGACAGATGCACTAAATAGCCGAGACTATTTTGATAGGGATGATGGGATAACTGATACCTAAGCTATCACAAAGGGGGAGTCAACCAACGTTTACTAGACCCAGGTCTCAGACTGAGGCTATACATGCTATCGAGGTTATCTAAGGAAATTTAGCCTGATCAAGAAAGAGGTCAGCATGGAGATCACCTCTACAATAGCCTTTGCAAAATGATGATGATGATGAGGATGCAACAGATTCGGAGCTAGTTCCACAGGGTATAGCTCAGGATCCCCAATTTGAGGAGGGGTCCCAGGATTCATCTGAGGCTACAGAGAAAAAGGAGTCATCAGCAGCACCCTAGTCTAAAGAGGGTATTGCTATTCATGAACAATAGTCAGATATACCCCAGTCTAAGGACGGTATAGAGCAGGCTTCCCATGAGATGCCCGTTCTATATGAGGGTATAATAGTATAGTAGAGGCATATTTTCACACCCACACATGACTCAGAGGTACCTCTTGAGGAAGAAAATTTAAGGTGGTATGTGGAGGGGATGCAGAAGATAATTGATATGGACAATTATATTTCGGAGGTTGGGAAGCCAAAAGTCTTATTTTTAAGAAGCTCACGATTGATCTATCTGGGATGAGTTGAGTACAACATTGCAGGCTTTTTTTAATTTGTATCAGTTAGAGTAGATGACTAGACCACTTGGTTCTTACAGTCTCATTTTGGTGAAAGAGTTCTATGCACCATACCGTGCCACAATAGTTCTTCCGATGAGCATATTTCCAGTCCTGAGGAGACATATTAAGAAGAAATAGCTTGAACAGACTCTTATGAGAGGGTCTAGGGTTAATATTTCAGCAGAGACTATCTACTAGGTCATTTTTTGTCAAATTAAATCACTCCTACATCCACAGCTAGTTTGACCACAGACTAAGGGTCACACGTGATAGACACATCATGCAGGAGGTGAATCATAGATGAAAGAGAGTTAAGATAGTTAGGTAGACAGATAATTATATTTCACTTTTGGGTGATGACACATCATGGATCGAGGGACATGGTGTGATAAAAAGGGTTCTCTGACTTTTGATGCCAAGTTTTGGTGATTGTTCATTTGATATTGACTATTCCCCACTGCTTCAGATAATGTGTTAAATTGAAAGAGAGCAACCCTAGTTGCTAGTTTTATGTCCGGATATGCTATTAATTTTGCAGCTATCCTTTGATAAAAGATTAATGATAGAGCATTCAGAGAGGCGAAAAATCTGCCATTCCTATACCCGATTTAGAGCTTATGTGATGGGGTTAGTGTACCTTATATACCAAGAGTAGATGAGAGGATACTCATGACAGATAAAGTATAGACAAAGAGTATGAAAGATCCAAAACTTTTGACTCTTCCCAGGAGATCTAATGAGCCTTTTGTAGTACCTTAGGGCCAGACTAAGGGTCCATCAGTTTCCACAGAGCCTGGTGATGTACATGGAGGTGATGTAGGAGTTTGTGTTGATCTTGAGATAGGGGAGCAGAGAGAGGCCCTAGATTTGTGTACTCAGGGCAAGGGGATACCAGCCACTTATTTATCAACCTCAGGGATGGTTGGCATATCATTAGAGCCCATTCGCCCATTTACTACAACCCCTACTACAGATATGATTATTATATATTCATAGTTCTTGTAGAGCTTAGTGAATAGTCAGAGGGCCACTGATGCTCAATTATGGGTTGTTGAGATCTAGATGACTACTCTATATGGGCAGATACATTCAGGGGTTCAAACTAGATTCAAGATGACAAAGGCTAGATAAGAGGCCACATAAAGAGCTTCCTTATTTGAGCTACGTGGTAATTTACTGGCACGTCTTGATGCTTTTGAGAGATGTGTTACAACTATATTTACAAAGATTAAGATATTGTATCTAGACCAGATGAGGAAAAATATAGATATATTGCAAGAAAAGGTATGCTCTCGACACAGAGCCATGTGGAAGCCATTTTTTTAGTCATACCCTCAGTGGTCTAGATATCATCTCCACGCATACCCAAATATTTTGATTTCTTCGTGGAGGATGATGAGGATACTCTAGTAGTTAGGGCTAAGAGAGGACACATAGGAGACCAGGAGGATACAAATATGCCATACGATTAGGCCTTTAAAAAGGCCAAACATGATTCAATGGATTTTGCAGTTATTGAGAGGCAAAGACGTGCAGCGATAAAAACAAGTGCATATTCTAGTAGTGCAACCCCACCCCCACTGCCTTCGCCAATTAATATGCCCCCATCTGGGGACGCTCTTGACACGGACGCCTAGTGCATCCCAGGTATGTCCTTATTCCCTTTATTTTATATTATTTTTAATACATTGGGTATGTGTAGTGTTTACTTAGGGTGGGGTATGCCATAACTTTCATGGGTTTTTATTGTCATGCTTCTTTTCTTCTTAACCGTGGTATGGTTGTAGAACAGACATGTCTAGGTTAAAATTTGTGTCGTATTGTGTTTGGTTTCGTATTGCATTGTGTTTTTGTGTAATTAGGAGATTTTTAAATTTTTAGGGTAGTTGTCTTGTTTTTTTACTCCCTCTATGCCATTTTATATGTCATTAATTCCTTTTTGGTCCATCCCAAAAAGAATGTCATCTTTCTTATTTGACAACTATTTAAAGACACAATTCCACTTTTACCCTTATTAGTCCCACTTAATTAAAAAAATATAGGAGCACATTTTTTAATAAAAGACAATTTGGTAAACATTATCAAGTCTATCCTTATTTCTTAAAATTTATGCCCGATCAAATAGCGACACATAAAATGGGACAGAGGGAGTATTGATTTTTGAGAAAAATTATACCCCTCCAAAATTTTTGTTTTAGAACTATGTGAATGAATATATGTGTGAACATGTGGATATTGTTTTGGCATTAGGATTAAGGACATGATAATCACTTGTTAACAACTGCATTAGCTGAATAAGTAGTAGTTTATAATATTGACTCTATGCCATGTGTGTGTGAGATGCTGCTAAGTTCCTATTGTGTGTTGAATTAAAAACTTGCCTAAGTTGTAGGATAGTCAGTTTAGAAAGAATCATAGGCCGTTTTGGATTTTAGTCCACTTTTAGCCTTAGGAAAGGATCATAGGCCATTTTTAATTTTTGTCCAGTTTTAGCCTAAATGACCTTCCCAATGTGAAATAGTATCCCTTGATCCCTGTTTTGAGTCTTAGAGCCTTTTTTTCTTGTTTCACCATTTACCTTCCCATTTGTGTTGTAATAACCTGTTTTGGCCTATTTCTCTTTGGACGTTGTGCACCTCAACTCAGGAAAATTACCTAAGTTGAAGGTGGCTATTATAGGGGTGTGTGATATAAAGTGGGTATGTAAAAGATAAAAAGTTAGTAAGGCTGGATGTGGTAGAAAAAGGAAAGAAAAATAAAAATAAAAAGAAAAATTATGAAAAAGTGAAAAAGAAACATAAAAGACCACACCCAACCTGAATATGCAATAAAGAATAAAAAGGGAGAAATAAGGGTGAAATAAAAAAGAATTTGGCTAATAAGTGAGACCTCAAGGTTTGTGTAGTGACAAGGAGGCTTAGTAACTTGATATGTCCATATGTACCATACCAGCCCCCAAGCCTTCCTATAGCAATCCTAACTTGACTGTCTGAAAACTAAGGTAAAGAAAATAAGGGAAATCCTATGGTATTTGATGCACATTGATTGGAAATTCTCTTCTGAGTGTGAGTGTCTCTTGACTATCCCTACATTAAAATGCATTATTTTATATGAGTGAGTGGGATATCTTTATTATGAGGGCAGACGGGTCATATTATTCACTGTTTACATATTTGGATAATGTAACTTGTACATATGCATGGTTGTCTATTGCTAATGTAATGCCATACCTTGATCCCATTGTGTCACATTATTGTGCTTCATGATTATACACAGTTGGTTTTAAAAAGTGAGATAGGATGGGGTGTTGTGATTTCAGTTTAAATTATTGATTGACTGCCTTGAATAGATTAGATTCTTCTAATTAAACGTCGTATTTTTTTTGTTTTGTTGTGTTGCCTAAGGACATACAGATGTTCTAAGTTGAGAAGGTTGATACGCTATAGAAATATAGCACTTTCGATGCTTAAAATGAGGAAAATATGCAAGTTTCAGAGATTGCTTTGTTAGATACGATATATTTTGGGTATGTTTTGCAGGAAAATAGGTTTTGGATTCTAAGTTCATGAAAAAGAGGAAAAGTGGTATTTTTGGCTTCTTATTTGATCAATTTTTGGTGTTCATGACACTTTTTAGGTGCTCGTGACCAAACCATGTGATGAAAGTTGAAGATTTGAATCTTGGTCGTAAGTATTGGAAGGCCCGACACTTACTGATGTCTACTTATAGACCACATGTAGCACATATGATCTGCTTAAGGCTAAGGTAAGAATCATAAGTGAAGATCCTAAGGATAAAAGAGTTGTGTGGACCATATGTAAAACATGTGGGCCATATTTGGGTAAGATAAGTACCAAAAGTCCAAAATCCCGAGAGTAGAAGCTACAGGAAATTTTTCTTGCACATGTAGGTGTCTACATGCACCCAAGGTCAAGACGCATGTGGACACCACATGTGTCCATCGACCCTTTTTTGTCCTTTTTCATTCAACTTTGATTTGCGGGTTTCCTCATGTACTATAAATACCCATTATATGTTTTTTAGTAGAATTTACACACTCTTAATACTCAAAAACATATTTTTATTTGGAGATTCGATTTTGGTCTTGGAATTATTTTATATTGATTTCGGTTGATTAATTCAGTTACACTTTTGGGGTTTTACTTGTGATTATTATGATTTCAGTTTATGCTTTCAATCATGAATGTTGTTGATTACTTCACACGAATGAACGACTAAAAACCTTTAGCTAGGGTTTTGTAAACCCTAGCAGATTAGTAAAATAGGGGAAGTGCTATTGTTGTTTTGAACCAATACCCATATGTGTATTGTATTATCTTCACTTTAATAGTTCTCTTAGCGGTTGAAAACATTAGGATCCTACCTAGATTATTTCTACTTGCTCTAAAAGAGGAGTAGTGACTAGGAAAAGATAATGACAATAATAATTTGGAGTTTAGCTGTCGATCCACGCTACTAGGTATTATCTAAGTAAGATGGTTAGCTGTTTTCTAATAACTAGACACAAAAGGTAATAGTTAATTGGGATCAAGATAAGGGTTAGTAAGGGACATCCTGATACTCAAAAGGTAAAGGGTGAAATCTGTTAGCTCGTCCAAAAGATTATTGTTGGTACATAACTTATTGATTCTGCATGCAATGTATCAGGTTAGTTCAATAAAACATGATAAGCCTACAGAGTTGAGAAGCCAGGGGTTACATTAGCCTAGTGTTCACTTACGATGATTACAATCAAAGTTGATATTCGCCACTTGTTCGATATTGATGCTTAAAACCCCTCATTTACTTATCCAGTTCTATCCTTTGATTATAATAGTTGAGAGCCATGATTCCTCGTATTCCCTTGGGATTCGACCTTAACCTTTGTTTGTTAACTATATTTGACAGCGACTGCAAAATCTTCAGAGTGAAGGTATATCTTGGGAGTTACCAATAACCTAGGGCTTGAGACTGAGGGTAATGGCGAGGTGATCTTCTTTGATGTGCATGTTGTCCGACTACAACAACAACTACACCTTCTTCCTTCTTATTCCCTCTAATATTTCCTGAACCATTTCAAATTGTCTGGGTAGTTTCTTTCAATGCTATAGAATTCACAATGTGAATAGTCTTAATCCTATCCTCTATCATCTCCCCCATTTTGAAGACCTCAATAAATTCCTTGCCTGATGCTAGTAACAGGTGTAGAAAGTATGTTTCATCCTGTGCTTGAATACCTCTACTATCTTGCTTTTTTTAATTGGTGGTTTCACTCTTGCTTCTTGTTTACGCCATCTAATAGCATATTCTCTGAAACTTTTAACAGTCTTCTTTTTTCGTGATGGTCAAGGACTTTTCATCGATGACCAACGCAATATTGTATTGAAATTATTGTACAAATTCAATATCCATGTCATCCTAACTGTTCCACTTAACAATGTCTTGATCAAAAAACTATTCAGAGGGTAAACCTGCTAGACTTTCTTCAAAATAAGTCATAAGTAATTTTTCTTTCCCTCTAGCTCCCCTCAATTGATTGCAATAGCACCTCAAATGTACTACGAGATCGCTGTGTCCATCATACCTTTCAAATTTTGGCATCTTAAAGTCAAGGGGAAGGTTAACACTTGGAAACATGCATAAGTCCTTATATGAGACACTTTTGTACCCCTCAAGTTATTGCAAGTTCTTCATAGATAGTTCCAAACTTTTTACCCTTCTAGCCATTTTTCTTGTTCTTCTATCATAACAGGTTTCTCAGTATTAAGAGGAAATTCAGACGGTTAGGTGTAGCCATAAGTATTAGTAATCTTAATCGTGGGCTCAAGATCATAATGTTGATCTCCAAAATATTCAATATAGGATCGCTTACAGAGTGGGGAAGCACAACTTTTGGGTAGACATCAAAAGTAGGAGCTTTATTTGGGGGTGGAGCCACAAAAATAGGAATTGTAGGTGGAGATGAGCGTGTGGTAGTTTACTTGTTGACGGTCGAAGTGATGGTCTTCTATACTAGTGATAATCCGTTATGTTGACCGTCGATGGAACCATTTTAGTGTTATATTCTTAGGGGCATTTCAGCGAACACCTGGTGTGCCTATGTCATAAATTTGATAATTCTCATCAAATATCCTTCAATTTTACTACAAAACAACATCATAAAATAGGTTAATCATACTTCACCCCACGACAGGCCACACCAGTGTAAAACACATCCTTTGACTCAGATGCAAAACCAATACTTTAACTAAAAGAAACTTCAATCATATGAAAATTCATACTCACTTCTTTGATGCATTTATAACATAAAAAATAAAGAGTACATTACAGAATCATACCTGCCCTTGGAATGGTACTTCACGCTCCTTAAAAGTTTTATAGTTTAACCCAAAGCTAACCCTAGAATTTAAGTGATGAGATTATGCAACTAGTGAATGATGGAAATCAAGGAGATGGTTGTCAGGTAAAAATAGTGAAGAGACGAAACTTAAGAGTCAATGAGAAAATCAATGCACTTTAAAATAAATAATTACACCGAGTTTCAACTATTTTAGGAGGTAAAGAGGCACATACGTGCATAAAAATGCCTTCCTTCTTATCGTTAATAATAAATGGATAGGTCCAGGTGCTTCATTGGGCCCAAATTGACCCAAAATTATGAGTTTGAGCTGACCCAATTAATTTAACTAAAGCTCAGATTGATGGCCTAAGCGACGGGCCAACACTAACTGATGGTCCATTAGTTTGGCCTTCACAGCTTACCAGAACGATGTCTAATTCACCTCAACTAACGGTCATAGAGATGGTTCATCACTAAAGTAATGATCCATCAGTTTACCTGTCAGTGCTTATCAAGACTGTACGTCAAGTGGACTATTTATGACGGTCAAAGTAATGAGCCTTCATGCTTGTGGTGGTCCATCATTGTTGCTGAGTTATTTATCTAATATACACCTTTTATGGGCCATTGAGTGATGGACAACACGACGGTCTGTTGCAAACCTGATGATCCATCAGTCCTACCATCACTATTTTCCAAAATACTTTAACTCCTAATTCGTAAAAGTACAGGACCTGCATACTAGCATCCAGATTAATAATGCAAAAACAAATCAAAATAGCTATTTATATGATGATACAACACATTGTGGGTTGCCTCATGCTAGCTCCTAATTTAAGGTCACAGCACGACTCGATTCTCTTGATTACTCAGACTTCATCAAGATAAACTGTACTAAATAGTTTTACCAGATCCATTGGCCCAATGTATCGCTTGACGCGTTGTCTATTCACTTTAAACATACTTCTATCTTTATTCTACATCTCAACTACCCCAGATGGAAAAACTTGTGTTATTTTGAAAGGTCCGGACCATTTCGACTTCAACTTACCAGGGAAGAGCTTAAATTGCGAGTTAAAGAGCAACATCCAATCACTTATTTAAAAGTATCTCTTTTCAATTCTTTGTTCATGATTCTTTTTCATTCCTTCCTTACATAAATCAGTTCTTTCATATGCATAAAGACGGAACTCATCCATCTTAGTTAGTTGATCTAATCTCGAGTTGGTTACCTCTTTCTGACTTAAGTTCATCCTTTTGAGTGCACACAATGCTTTATGTTCAAGTTCAACTAGCAGATGACAAGCTTTACCAAAAACAAGCTGATAAGGAGACATTACTATGAGCATTTTGAAGGTTGTCCGATATTCCCAAAGGGCATCATCAAGTTTCCTTGACCAATCACTTCTGTTTGCATTGATAGTCTTGGTTAAGATAGACTTGATATCCCTGTTTGATACTTTTACTTGCCCACTAGTTTGCAGGTGATAAGGAGTAGCCACCTGCTGTTGCTTCACCCCATATTTCAACAACGCATCTCAGAACATCTTGTTGCAGAAATGTGATCCTCCATCACTTATAATAGTTCTTAGAACACCAAAGAATGAAAATATATTCTTCCTCAAGAATGCAACTACTCTTTTTCCAAAGCAACAGCTTTCACCCACTTGGACACTTAGATTACAACAACCAAGATATCTTTGTAACCATAGGTGCTTACAAAGGGTCCCATGAAATGTATGTCCCATACATTGAACAACTCTACCTCAAACATCTTAGTCATTGTTATTTTGTGATGTACGCAGATAGAACCCTATCATTAACAATGATAACAAGCGCTCACAAAATCATAAGCATCTTTATGAATTGAAGGCCAATAGTAACCACTTTGTAAAATCTTTCTTCTAGTCCGATCACCTTCATGGTGTCCCCCAACTAAGAAAGAATAGCAAGCCTCAAAAATACTCTACATATTAACCTCCGATAACATCTTCAGATAATGTTTGTAGCACAATATCTAAACAAATAATGCTCATCGTAAAAATACCTAGTAACATAATATAGAAACTTTTTTTGATGAAATGATAGGTTTTCTGTGATGATATCACTGATGACAAAATTAGATAAATCTGGATACCATGGCACTAAATCAAGGGTAGCAGCAATGACCTGCTTATTCAGAAAATAATCATTAATTTCCAACTCTTCCATAGACGTTTGATTATTCTCTAACCTAGACAAATGGTCTGCTACTTGATTTTTGTATCTTTTCCAATCTTTAACATCGAAGTCAAACTTTTGAAGTAACAACACCCATTTTATAAGTCTCACCTTAGCATCTTTCTTTGCCATTAGATATCTCAGTGTTGCAAGGTTAGTGAACTACCACCTCAGTTCCCAATAGATACACCTGAGATTTCTCAAATGTGTAAACCACAACTAAGAGTTCCTATTCTATCACACTGGAATTCTTTTATGCTCTATTTTAAGCCTTACTAGCATAATAAATGGGGTGAAATATCTTCTCCTTCTTTGGCTCGAGAATAGCTCCAAGTGCAACCCTACTTGCATTAGACATTAATTTAAATGGATTAGACCAATTTGGAGCAATGATGATAGGTGCAGAAACCAACTTTTATTTAGGCATTGGAATGCCTCCATATAGTCATCATCAAACATAAACTTGCTCTTTTTTTCCAACAACTTGCAAAGTGGTTTTGCAATTTTGGAAAAATCCTTGATAAAACTTTGGTACAAACCTATATGGCTAAAAAAACTATGCACTCCTTTAACTGAGATAGCAGGAGGTAGTTTTTCAATGACGTTGATTTAGCTCTATCAACCTCGATTCCTTTTGCTGAAATTTTGTGTCCCAACACTATGCCCTCCTTCACCATGAAGTGGTATTTCCCTCTATTTAGGACGAGGTTGAACTCTTCACACTACTGTAGTTCCTTGCCTAGATTCACCAAGTAACATTCAAATGAATCACCTACCATGAAAAAATCATCCATGAATATTCCAAAGTGTCGTCCACTGTGTCTGAGAAGATAGACATCATACACCTTTGGAACATAACTGGTGCATTACATAAACCAAATGATATTCACTTGAATTCAAAGGTTCCATAGGGACAAGTGAAGGTGGTTTTCACTTGGACCTCAGGTGTAATTGATATTTTATTGTAGCCTGAGTATCCATCGAGAAAGCAATACCAACCCCTTTCTGACAACCGGTCAAGTATTTGGTCCATGAATGTCATTGGAAAATAATCTTTCAACGTCCAGGAATTCAATTTCCTATAATCCATACATACCCACCAACCAGTCACCGGTCGAGTGGAATTAGCTCATTCCTCTCATTTACTACTACTTTCATGACTTCTTTCTTGGACACACACTGCAATAATTACTAGTAAAGTGTTTCCATCACCTAGAAACACATACCTCAGATAACTCGGGAACTCCTTCAACTCCAACACAAATGGATCTTTGATGGAAGGCTTAGTAGGCAGTGTTGGATGATTTTTCAAGTTCGAATCTAGCTTTTTCCAGGAATATCCATACGAGCCTATTCCAGTCAAGGCACATACAATCTCATTGTACTCTTCAATTCATTTACTATCAAAATTCATCAGAACTGCAGCTAAGGTTTCCATATCAAACCTTTCCTCAATTGGCACCTTCAGATCATCTTCATAAATAACATTAATATTAGGTTCCTTAACGACGTTAAATATATATTAAAGTAGAAATATACGGGTAGATACAGTCAATAAGTAGGGAGTGAAGAAAAGGGAGAGCTAGTTATGGGCTATCCGCTAAAGTGACGGGTTTGTCTATATCTATATTTTCTTATGACCTTCACCAACTGGACCTGATGAAATAACACTCATTTCCTTTAGTTTCTTTATACATTGGCACACATCAAAGATGAATTCTTTATATTTAGCCTAAATTTTAGCTAATTTAACACCAAATCAACTAATACTCTTCTGGTCGCCAAAGAAGGCCTGTCCAAGATTATGGGTACTTTAAAATCTACTATGCAATCTAAAATTATGAAATCCACCAGAAATTTGAATGTAACTACTGTCACAAGTACATCATATAGTGTTCCCACCGGTCTCTTTACCGACTTGCCTGACATCAAAAGTCGCATAGTAGTAGGCTTAAGATCTCCTAAACCCAACTGATTAAAGATCACCAAAGAAATTAGGTTGATGCTTGCTCTAAGATCAAAATGAGGTTTCACAAAGCAAAATGCTCTGATAATGCAAGGAACAGTGAATGCTCCCAGATCAGCTTTCTTCTGTACTAATGATCTTGTAGTGATAGCACTACAATAATGAAGGTTATCCACAGGTTTGTAGCTCACAGGAATTTTATTCGTCACATGGTCTTTCATAAACTTAGATTATCTCAATATCTTCTCTAGTGCCTCAATAAAAGGCACATTCACTGTCAACTACTTCTGCATAGCCATGAATTTACTAAACTTAACCTCATTTGCTTTATTCTTCAATCTATATAGAAATTGATGGGGTAGCTTTAGCATTCTCTTTGGAGTGGCCTCAACCTTATTTCCTTTATTTTTATATACATCATTAACTTATTGCTGCTCAGATAATTTCTCTATATTTTGCACCTTGTCAGACTTCACTGGATATTCATCATTCACCTCCTCTTCTAGCTCCACCACATTACCTTAAATAGGTGAACTTGAACATGGTCCAGGCAACATCTTACCACTCTTAGTGGTAATAGCCATACACTAACCATTATTCCTCAGGTTATGTACTGTGTCACTTGGCAATGTCCTACTCTTTCTTTGGTTGAATGTTGTAGATAGTTGACTTATTTGCTGCTCTAATTATTTAATAGACATAGTGTGTGAGTCAACTAATTGTCTCATGGTCGAGAAATCACTTTTCATTTTCCTCTTTCCAGCATTTGTTGACTCTACTCCCTTCAGTAATTTCACCATTATATCCTCCATTAACATTATCCCTAAACTATTTGCAGCGTTGCCATAGATCCTTGGTGGTATATATGATCCACCCCTATAATTTTTAATTTTCTAGATTCCTTGGTCACAATCTCTATAACCAGATTTATCATAATAAGTTCAACCTTGATTTCCTTGACTACTGGCTCAAAAAGCACCTAGCTATTCAAATAGTTCACCTCCTTCTCAGAATCAAATTTAGCTTCCCTACTATGTGACCCCACAACTTTAACCTTTCCAACCATCCCTAATAAAAAATATTTTTTAAGTAATTCCATCCGGGTATTCATATGCACCATATCTTGATTATGCTTATCTTCTCTCTTATGTTACTCTGTTGATATCCTACTAGAATAAGTATTGCTTGCTACCTCAGAATCCCTGGTAAGCCAAGATCTACTTGTTTTAGTTATTTTCTCCAACATCTTTGAAGCTTCAATAAAAGAAATATCCATAAAAGCTCCTCTTGCTACTTTATCCATAATTGGCTTTGTAATAGAATTCAAAGCTCTATAAAATATCTCCATCAGATGCTCTTCAGTTAGCGTGTGATTTGTACACTGCATCAACTTCTTTTTGAATCTTATCCATGATTCATGAAGGGATTCATTCACTAGTTTTCTAAAGTTATTGATCTCATCCCTCAACTGTAATATCTTGGAAGGCAGAAAGAGCCTTTTTAGGAAAGATCCTTTCAATTGTCTCCAATTTGTTAAAGAATTAGGTGTTAATTCATTCAACCACAAGTTTTCCTCCCCAGATAGAGACAAAGAAAAAAACCTTAGACGAATGGAGTTTTGCCCCACTCTAGGATTATTAAAGGATTTGCAGATATTGATAAAGTTTATCAAATTCATGTTAGGATCATCCCCAGGTAGTCCACCAAATAGTCCCTACAAATTTAACAGTTGTATCATTGTACTCGTGATATTACACTTTACTCCTAGAGACAATGGTGGTGGAATGATCATCCCAGTAGAACCAGCTCCATCCAAATCAGCCCCATCATCATCGTCCAGATCGAACTGCACTTTAAGTTGGAGGTTTGATCTCCCTCTAGCTTATTGATTTTGATTTACTTATACAACTGCATTTTCTAGATTTTGCCTATTCATAGGGTCAACCAACTCGGCATCACCCACATCATCATCGTCAGTATTAGCCATACCATCAGGTTTTTTTGCATTTTGTTGATTGACCTATTTAGTATCCAAAATATCCATTTTGTAGCCTCTTATTACTCAGCCATACTCCCTATTTGTTGAGGTTTTGGGTTGAAAGGTAATAATGTCCTTCTGACCTTCAGGTTTGTGACATACACAACAGAGAGCCTACAAGTATCAAATACAACAAATAAAGGTAAAATTAAGAAACTTGACCAAAAGTCAATTAATGCACATATAATTAATTAACAATCGTATTCCCTAACAATGACACCAAAATTTTGATACGTCCAAATTACAACTCTCTTAAAAGAGTGTAAGCGATCATTGTCAAATATATAACCTAACTAGGTTGGGGTTGAATCCCACTGGGAATATGGTGTTAACTAAGTATTATGATTATTAATGGACTGTCACTCATAAATTTTTTGAAATAAGAGGGGTTGTGTTGTTAAAAATATTGGTTTGAGTGTTTACACAGTATGAAGAACTGGTGTTTAAATTGCAATGTATAATCAATAAGATTTAGTAAGCTAGGATTATGATCACCAAGGTGTATCAATACTAAGGGTTGTGGGTTATTACAAATCCGTACTTAACAATTTTGCAAGATTAACTTCTTAAGTAATTCCATCTAATTGTTTCTCAACCTTCAAAGATAGATTTACTTTTCTTTCAAAACTAAAGTGATAGATTGGTTCAACAACTAAATCATCAAGAGATTGATCTGATTTAGGAATCAATGGTAAAATCAAAGGGTCGTTACTCCAATTGTCTTGTAACTCATCTTTTTTCCCAACACCAACTTCTCTATAATAAGCAAGTTGTGTTTATGGGCACATCCCCTAAGTTTTCAACCAAGAAGAATCATTAAATTGAAGAATGAGTTATGCAATTGAATTTATCTTTAGGATTTTATCAACCCCATAACCTTAGCAATGACTTACACCAAGGCTCTCATAACCCTAGTTATGAGAGATTTAGCCACACATAATTAAGGAGATGAAATTCGAAAAATATTTCATAAATAACCCCAAAATACTTACAAAATACAATATATTTTCCAAATCCCAAATTACTAGTGAAAAGTAGTGTAATCCCTAGGCATTCAACTTGTTTCTCACTGAATTCTATGTCACAACTCTTGACAATATGCCTAATATAACCCTAAGTTGGCTATTTATAGGCTCCCATAAAGTGGGGATTTAATATTCAAATCCATGTCGCCACGTCAGTGGTTGACAATTGACCTAATGGGCCATCATAGAAGTGATGGTCTGTTGGTTCTGCCGTTAACTTTATTTAGATTTGAGCTAATTCTGACAACCTTATGGTAACAGTGATGGTCAGTTATGGTCCTAATAGTCTGTCATCCTGGACGTCACTAAACTCTTCAATTTTGTTGTTCCATCTTAAGTGTGACGACCATTGCGATGGCCCATCACAAGTCTAATGGTCTGTCGATCTAGACATCACTAAAGTCCAATAAATGTTGCCTTCTTCCTAATGAATGATAGATAGGATGATAGTTCATCAGTTTATCCATCGCGTGCAACCAGTGTTAACTTTTCCAATTTATTCTTACTCCTAAGTTAATTTCTGAAAAATAAGAAAATCCAGCATCAAATACTTCAATAGTTGCTAGAAAATAAACTATTATCTCATGTAAGAGATACAAAATGTTTCATCAAATATTGGAACTTCAGATGACTAGGCCATTTAAAAATTACACTCCAAAGTTTGTGAGGGAGTTTTACCCTAACTGTATGGGGATAATTAAGAATATGACTTCCTCGGGCAAGGACAAAGATATGAGAAAGTATCCTCCACTAGACCTGATATAAGTCTGGGGGGTTGATATTTCTGTCAAGGCCGTATCTAATGTCTTATTTAGAACCACTTTTGAGCCAACTGAGGAGACTGTAGAATATGATTTTTGGATGAATACAAGTGGTTAGCGGACCATATAGCAGAAGCTAAAGAGAAAGCATCATGGGTAAATGGGGCAACAATATATAAGCACATATAAAAGTTCACTGCCAAGGCTCCGTAGTTAATTATGAGGCACTGTATTGCACCCACGACCAATGATAACATATTGGGTGTGACCAATGCATGCCTGGTGGCTACTTTTATAGTAGAGTTAGAGTTAAACACCCCGTAAATCATTACAAAGGATATTTGAGATAGAGTGTTATAGTTCAGAACTATGTTGTCATTCCCATGTCTTATCTCTTAGTTGATGTATAATACATAATATTGACTATATAGGAAATGGATAGGTTCATCTAATCTACAAAGATTACAAAAATGGCTTTAATTAAGGACTTGAGAAACCCAATGGCTCCAGCCTTAGGTGTTGAGATACCAGATGGCTCCAGCCTTAGACGTTAAGATACTAGAAGTAGAAAGAGGTTCCCCAACTAGTAAGAACCCAACATCTGACACCGATGCTATATCACTATCATCCCAACAGGCCACAACACCTAAGGGTGCATGACAGTTAGTGACTGCTAGATATATTTTGATTTCTACAACATAGTTGGAGCATATTATATGGAACCAGCTATTGCATAATGGTCAGATCTGCAAGTTAGTGGTAATGGTAAAGCCTTATGTGATATATAAGATAAGGGTAGTTGTGTGGATAGTTTAGACCCACTTTGATAGTTTTGATAGATAAATAATGGATAAGTTAAATAAGGTTTGAATTCTAAATATGAGTGTTATCACTATAGACTTGTCTAAGTTAAAGGGGTAATCAAGGAGCTTACATAATGGACTATCTCAATTGTGCCACCTCTACCTATGCCATCCTTGGTATATTTAATAGTTAATGTGAGCTCTCTAGTCCTAGATATTTATAGCAGGGCCCTATTAGTTAAGAGGGATGATTCAGAGATTCATAAGATGAGCGATAATTACATCCTTAAATGAATAAAAAGAGAAAAGAAAAAAGTAAAGGTGAGAAAAAAAGAGAAAGAAGGAGAGAATGCTTAAGCAAACCTTTGAGATAGTTTTATAAGAGGATATGATTGATATCCACCTACTACTGAGGTATTCACCCATATTAGAGAGGATACTGAGTCTGACCCCATCTCATATTTGAGTGCACAAACCACCAATCGTGCCCACTTATCAGAAAGTGCCTTGGCCGCAACCGAGGCTACAAGAGTTGCAGATAATAGAGAGGTCTTATCTTAAACCCCAACAGATTAAAGTATGATGTATATTTAATGCACCTCAGGTATATTCTTTGCCCTAGTCTTTTATTTTCTATGTTATTGTGTAATAGGGACATTACATGATTTCTAAGTTAGGGTAAGGGTATACCACAATTGATGGATTTTTTTGTCATATTTCTTTTTCCTTGGTTGTGCTATCTTAGTTAGAACTGGCAAGTCTAGGTGTTTATTTGTGTGTTTTTGTTATTATGTTGCATTTTTGTGTTTAATATAGAGAAAAATAAGAGAACTTGATGCAATAGAAATAAAATAAGCAAGCAAATTTATTTTGAAGGATTTAAATAATGTCTCTCCAAATATTTTTGAACTTTGTATTATGTTGTGTGCTTATCTAAGTTGTAACTAATATTTAAATCTTATCATGACATTAGAATTATGAATGTGATAATTTGGCATAACTTTACATGAATTTAATAGGTAGTGACTAAATACATTGCCCTAATCAAGTGAGTGTGAGGTTTACCAAGTCAACTTGTGTGTGCGGTCTATAACTTGCTTGGTTAGTCTTGATGATGCTACAGTATAGGAGATAAGGAAAGGAACATATGTCATTCTTTAACTAGTCCACTAAAAGCCTACTGAATGAGTACAATATACCTTGATCCTGATTTTGAGCCTAAGGAGACCTTTTCTTTGAGCTAGTCTACTCACCTTCTAATTTTTTATAATGAACCTGCTTTGACCCTAATCCTTCCTTGAACAATGTGCAACTCAACTCAGTTAAATTACCTAAGTTGAGGGTAGATATAGTAGGGGTACATAAAAGATTGGGTATGAAGAAAAAGTTAGAAAAAAAAAGGATTCAGGTGTGGTATGGTGTGAAAAAAAAAAAATATATATATATATATATATATATATATATATATGAAGAAAAGAAAAGAAAAAGAGAAAAAAAAGTCAGTTATGAAAATAAAACTGCATCTGAAGTCCTTAAGTGTTGAAAAAGGAAAAGAAATAAATGAAGGTAGAAAAAATAGAAGCCAAAAATAGTGTAGTGTCCAGGAGGGTTAGTCACTGTACCATATATACCATACTTACCCCCAGCCTACATTACAAACTAAGAAAAGTCTTATAGTGATCGTAAACCAACTGGCTGAATACTAAGGGGTTGTTTGGTTGAGAACAAGTTATCTCGAGATAATTAATTTGGGGATTAGCTATCCCAAAATTAGTTATCCCACTATATATATGGGATAACTTATCCCATTGCTAACACATAAATGATGAGATAAATAATATCTTGACTAATTAATATCTCCAATCAAATATAAGATAAAACAATCCTATATTTTATTCTGGAACTATTATAAATTATGCCTCACACCAAATGACCCATATGCCATAGAAAATAAGAGCAAGCCTATGGTATCAAACGCATACAACCTGACTTCTTTTTGAGAGTGAGAAATTTATTTTTATCAGTGTGTTGTTAATTTATTGCATATTCTAAGTAATAGGGACTTCTTTATTGTGAGGACATAGTGGTTGTGTAGGATTGTTGCTTGTTTGGATAATGTCATTAGTTTAGGTACTGGATTGCCTATTGATAATGTGATGGCATTTATTGATCCCGTTGTGCTATGGTGAATGGTCTACATATACACTACATTAGTTTAATTTTGATTAAATGGAGGGTGATAAACTGATTCTTGGTTAAATGCATACTGAAATTGATTTTGTGAAACCTTGACTCTCATAGTAACATTAGTTTTCCCTTGGTTAAACATTGTCATAATTCAATATGTTTCATTTGTCAGAGGACATACAAACTTTTTATGTTGAGGGTATAGATGTATTGTGGATTTACAACTCTTGAGACACTTACAAAAACTCCGAATATTTGTAAGTACGAAGGTATTCTTATGTAGATATGATGTGTTTTTGAGTATTTGCAGATCAAATAGGTTTGGAGAAGAAAAATGTAGATTATTAGATAAAAAGACATAGGATGACCATTATCACAAATGTGAAATTTGATCACGGTTATTCCAAGATTGTCGTGACATGAACCAGAGAAAGGTTCTTAAGAATCAATCAGACGAAAGTATCTCACGATCGTAGGATCTTACCATGATCATACATCCTTATTGTGGTAATAAAAAATAAAATAAATATTGTAGGATCTAAGTGTGATGATGATCAGACGAGTGAGCCCCACGATTGTGCCTAAAAGTCACAATCATACCATGAGATCGTAGGAAGGAACTTTAGATTTGCAATTTATAGAAATTTGAAGTGTAGAATGACCAGACAAGAGCAAAGCATGATCATACCCAGGAAATATGAGATTGCTCTGAGAACTATTCTAGCCAAGACCAAAGAAATCACAAGTCCAGTGCTAACCATGAGCACCAAGGACAATTGTGGGATCTAACCACAATCGTACCTTTTCCTCGTGCGATGTAATCGATACAGAATCTTATTTTGTTAGGATAGATTTTGTTTTGTATATAAATATTCTTATTAATTTTATTCTATTATTTTACCTTCTATTACATTATTTCAAGATTCTAAGGCACATTATTGGCATTGGAATAAACTATATAAAGTTCTAGAGATTTTATTCAAAGTGAGATCTTGGAATTTATTTTCTCATTATTGAAAGTTCATAATTATGTTTTCTTGTCAAATTTATTCTTGTGTTCGTGCAATTATAAGTAGCTAAACTCCATAACTATGATTGTGAAAATCAATATGAATTCACGAAGCAGTCTAAGTGCATGGCAATTCTATACTAGTGTGCATATATGTATTGGTATTTTCTTTGTTATGATTTTTTTCTAATAGGTGTGCAGTATTAGAACTTGCCTGAATTCTAGACTTACTCAAGAGAGAAGTCGAGATTTAGAAAAGAAAATAACAATAAAGATTTAAAGCTACCAAGCTTTATCGAATAACTTGAGCCGTAACAGGGAGAGATAATCTGAGATCAAGAACCAGAGTTAGAAGTGCAACACTTAGAGATCGAGAGAAAAAGAGTGATCTTTATTAATAAAGGTAGATAAATATTTAGATGAACCTATCTTGTTAGATTTTGCATGCAATGCATAAGAATAGCTTGCCAACAAAACTAACCTGTGGAAGTATGAAGTCATGGGGAACATTGTTTTAGTGCACCTCTCATACTAATTACAAATCGAAAAATTTATTATTGAATTAATTACTTACAAAATCCACCTCTTTCACTGGAGATTGTTATTAATTGTCTCGACTACATATTGATCGATATTTTGACCTATTCCCTGTGGGATCAATCTAATCTTAGTTGGATTCTATATTTGACAACAACCGCTTTATAGTTTAGTGAGATATTATTTGCGCGACATCAATAGGACACAACGATTAAGACTCCTCCTAAATCATTGTGTTTTATTTGTTAAATAAGTAGAGAACTCTTATGGTAAAATTATAATAAGCAACAAAAATAAAAATTCCTTTCTGTCTCCTTCCTCTTACGTTTTTGCAAAAGAATTATCTGAAGATTCTTCTTCTAAAGCAAAATAAAATCTCTATAACAAGGTAAGATTCATATAAGATGTAATAAAACTCTAACCTTTGATAATGCGGCCAGAAAGTACATTGGAGATAATTAAATAAGTTGTACTTTATCTTTTTAAATTATTGCTTTACAATTTATTCTTTCATGTATTATTGCAACTTTGCAAGCAAGTAATTTAACATCAAGAAACTAGGGGTTTTGAGTTAAAAGTGACAAAAGAGTTTTAAAATGAGGTGTAGGTGACTCAAGTTTTAATAATTGAGTGTAGGTGATAATTACTTTATTATGAATTAAGAAAATTGGGGAAGTTTGAGAATAGCCCACAAGTTTTTTAATTTATATTTTGATCCAAATTTAAATCTAATATAACTAGAAATGGAGGGAATAAAGACGTGGTATTTCTCTCTCTTCTCATGCATTGTTTTTCTCTCTCTTCGCAATTTTTATTGTTCATTATTACGGTTGCTTTATTCATCATCTTCTACTTTATTATCACCATTATATTCTTCTTGTTGACATTGTTGTTGATGCTACCGCTACTGCTGCTACTTGACTAATTTTTTTGGTCAAATATTATTTCGTACATAACTTTGGCATTACTTCATTGTTAGTCTTGGTAAGTAAAATTATAATTTTTAATTGAATTTCTTATCTGGATACACTGCTACTACTATTGTTTCAACAATGGAAAGAAGAACCCAAACATGAATCTAATATATGAGTCATTTGTTGAATAGATGACTTATCTATTGTGACAGATGAGTCATCTGTTCCAACGGAAGACTCATATGTTAGGTCCATGTTTATGGTTCTATAGTGCTACAACATAAATCAAATAGATGGGTCATCTGTTATAACAGATTAATCATTTGATGCAACATATAAGTTATCTGTTGTAATAGATGAATCATCGATGCAACAGATGAATTATCTGTTGCCATACATCACTCACATGTGTCAACAGAATCTGAAGTTGATTCCAACAGGTGAGTCATATGTTTCAACATAACCTAATATTAATATTATTATTATTGTCAATCTTCAACCATCCAATCATCAACCGGCAGCAGCAGGGCCTTCCTCGGCCTTCAAAACTTATAAAGTAGCCTTTCTCTCATGGAACCCAACTCAGACTGGAGTTTATGAATCTATCTTTCAAGTTCCCATACAGTGTCGCACAGAATCACCATGTTCTAACCCAAATCAACCATATCTAGAACACGCATGCATTAACAAAAAACATAAAAAAAACTAAAGAAAGGAAAAAGTTTGACAGTTTTACATAAAAGAAAAAAACATACCTCAATGGACGAAAAAGGAATATGCTCTTTAAAGAGAAGTGGTTGAAGATGTAATGGTGTTTTATAGATGACAAGAGGCAAGAAATAAATAAAGTGGAGTTGACTGAATAAGTAAGGAGGGACCTATTTATAGAGAATTGAATTTGAATGTGTTAGTCAAAAAGCCATGACTGTTCACCTCTTTTTTAATAATTATATCCCTTAATTAAATAAAATTGGTAACTTTTTAACAATTTAAATTTAAAAAACGGATTTAAATACAAAAAAGGTGATCAATCATGACTTTTCACCTTTCTAATAACCATTTATTTGTATTAAATTAATAATCATTTTCATTGAGTTCTCCAACATATGACCCATCTGTTGCAATAGGTTAGTGATCTGTTGGATTAAATCAAACAACTAGCAGGACCTGTTTTGATTTCCTTCCAACAGATATGTAATTTATCGCAACAGCTTACCTATCTATTTGATAAATTCCAACAAATAAGTTATCTGTTGCAACAGGTAGCTAATTTGTTGATTTAATCAAACTACTTTTACATTTTTTGTACACTACTTCATGATGGAAACTGGAGATATTAAAGATAAAACACTATTTTATTTCTATCATTGATGGGAATAAATGGGGTAGGAAGAATAAGGTGCATGCAAATGGATGGATCCACTTTTATATTTGTGAGGTATGCATTCCTATTAGGTTATTATGACAAACATAAATAAAGTACAATTATTTTGTGAATATTATTTTGTATCGTTTAGGTATTAATCACTAAAATAAGATCTTGCTTTTTACAGTTAAGTTTGGTAGGTCTGAAGTGATAAGGCTGAGCGACTTACAAGGTGGTGCGGATACCCTGCTACAGTCTAATGATGGTTTTGCTAATGTTTATATTTATGTGTATAGTTTGGAGAAGGGATAAATATTTGATGGCAGTGTAGATGTTTAATAGTGATAGGATTGGTCTTAAGGGTCCAATGGATTATTCAAAGGCCTCTGACTATAAAATACTTTGAGGGATGATTTTATTCCTGAGAAATTAGATCTCAGGAAGTAAAATGTACACTCATATAAAGTACAGATTCACTTTAGTCTGTACTTTAGATGAGTGTTCACTTTACAATCTGAGACCTAATTTTCTAGAAAAAAATCATCCCTCGAAGAATTTTATAGTTGGAGGCCTTTCAATAATCCGTTGAATCCTTTAAACCAGTCCTATTACTATTAAACATCTATACTGCCATTAAATCTTATCCCTTCTCTACACTAAACACGTAAATAAAAACATTATCAAAACCATTATTAACTATAGCAGGGTATCCACACCACCTTCTAGGTTCTTCTGCCTTATTAGTTCAGACCTACCAAACTTAACTGTAAAAAGCAAAATCTTGTTTTAATGGACAATGCCTAATTAGTAAAAAAACAACATTCATAAAATTGTTCTACTTTATGAGTGTTTTCATGATAATCTAATCAGTAACACATACCTCGCACAAATGAAGTACCACGATCTGTAAGCAGTTTATTCCTCTGAGAACCCATCTTTACTCTAGCCTTTTAAGTTGGTCGATCATAAGTTGATCCCACTTTTACTTTTCTTTTTTTGGAGAGACATCTTTTATCTACAAACAAGAGAAAAATAAAAAAATATTACAATTTATCTCTGCATAATTTAAAAAAAAAGGTAACATAAAATTCAATAAATACAACACATCTCAATAATAATTCTAATAGATGACCCATATGTTGCAACAGATTACCCCCTTGTTGCAACATATTACACACCTATTATAATAAATGACCAACCTGTTGAAACATATATGTCATCTGTTGGAAGATCAGTTTTGATTTATTCCAGCAATTGTTTCATCTGTTTCAACAAATGGGGAATCTGTTGGAAAATCTGCTTTGATTTATTCCATCTGTTATTTCATCTTTTGCACAAATGGAGAATGTGTTGGAAAACCTATTTTAATAACTTCCAACAAATTTTTCACCTGTTACAACACCAACACCAACACTAACACCAACACACCAACACCAATATGAACAACACCAACAATATCAACAATAATATCAATGAAATATCAACAAGGATTTTTAGTTTATGACTTCTAGATTTTGAGTTCTTCCAATAGATGACCAACCTGCTGCAACTAATATGTTATCTGTTGAAAGATCTTAAGGGTCATGACTTTGATTATTTAATTAAAAAACTATTTGTAAATAAATAATAAGTGAAAAAAATATAATATACAAAATATTTTATTTTGTAGCTATTTACTTTAAATAACTATTTTTCATCAAAGAGGACATGATAAATTTCAATAAAACATACAAAGAACAAAGAAGAAGACAAGAAGGCAAGAATATCATAGAATATAAACTATTGAAACCACATACCTCGTGTATATAGATCTATTATTTTTGTTCTGGTGGTGATGAGATCCAACTTCTCAGGCAAAAGAGGAGAGAAAAGATAGAAAAAAAATGGATGTGGTTGGTTTAAATAAAAAAAGAGAGGAGAAAAGAAAAATATTTTTTAAAAGAAAATTGTAGAGATGGTTTTGGATATTTGTTGGCGGTGGTTTTGGTATTTGAAAAGACAAGATGGTGTCATTGAAAATACAATACAAGATAAGAGACTTTTGACTTTTGAGTTATCCTAAAAACGTTTGAGCTCATTTTATCTTTATTTTATTTCAGAAAGAAAATTATTGTACCCAACAGATGGGTAATATGTTGTAGAAGATATTCTAATTGTTTGATATTTTCCAATAAATGTGTCATCTATTGCAATATATGTCTATATCTATTTGATAATTTTCAATATATAAGTTATCTATTGCAACAGGTTGATCAACGTTTGTAACAAGTGTCTATAATTATTTTTAATTTTTAATAGATGTGTCATTTGTTGTAACATGTTAGTCATCTGTTTATTCAAATTAAATCATTATTATTAATAACTAAATTAATTTAACAAAAAATAAAGATAAATTTATACGTTCAATTACAATTTCAATTGATCTCATTCCAATTACATGATCAACTGTTATGTTCGTCCTGAGTAGAGTGATCAATTGACCAATTTTACTTGAAATGGTTCAAATAAAGTCATTAATTGTAATAACTAAATTGATTTATCTAAAATCAATGATGTGTTGATAATGATAAGTTACAATTTCAATTGATCTCATTGCAATTACATAATCAACTGTTGCGTTCGTCCTGAGTAGGGAAATTAATTGATCAATTTTACTTAAAATGGTTCAAATCAAGCCATTAATTGTAATAAATAAATTGATTTAGCTAATAACAAAGATGAATCGATACGTTCAATTACAATTTCAATTGATCTTATTACAATTACATGAATACTATTGTGTTCATTCTGAGTAGGGTGATCAATTGACCAATTTTACTTAAAATGGTTCAAATCAAGCCATTAATTGTAATAACTAAATTGATTTAGCTAAAAATCAAAGATTAATTGATAAGGATAAGTAACAATTTCAATTGATCTCGTTGTAATTACATGATCAATTATTGTGTTCGTCCTGAGTAGATAATCAATTGACCAATTTTACTTGAAATGGTTCAAATCAAGATATTAATTGTAATAACTAAATTAATTTAGCTAAAATCAAGATGAATTGATAATTTCAATTATAATTTTAATTGATCTTATTATAATTACATGATCAACTATTGTATAATCTATTATAACAGATTTAACCTGTTGCAACAGATGATTCATCTATTGAAAATTATCAAATAGATATACTCATCTGTTGTAACAAATGGCACACCCATTGCAATAGAGGATCTTATCTGTTTGGTCATTTCAAATATATCACTCATCTGTTGTAACAAATTAATAATATATTGCAACAAATTATTTTATCTGTTTGGTCATTTCCAAATATTACTCATCTGAGGCAACAGATGAGTAATATATTGGAATAGATATTTTTAATTATTCCAACAGAGAACTCATATGTCGAAAATTATCAAGCAAAAATAGATATATAATTAATTAATATTAATATTAAATTAATACTAAATTTATTTTTAGTTATAGTTGTAATTAATAAATGAAAACTAATTTTAGTAAAATTAATTTTATTTATTTTAAAATAGAAAAAATTTATCCCTTTTAAAGAATTAATTAAGATCAACTGGGACCAAATTAAATTTTCAAAACTTGTCATTCTTTTCTAAAATACAAATCAACCCATACAAATCATCCATTTACAGGAAAAATGTTTCATCATTTTAAATATTGAGCTCTCACTCTTTTATTTCTCTCCCAATAATAGAAACAACAACTACTCAACATATTTCTCAACCCTTCAAGTAGGGTGTAAAGCGTGCTTATACTGCCTTGTCCATCATTCGAGGATGAATGATTCAAGTGGGGGAGAATTTAAATACCCTGGGTTTTGTTCCTTGGAAATTTGCTGTGTTTTGAGTCTTTTGGACATCA
Source organism: Capsicum baccatum var. pendulum (assembly GCA_030864225.1). NCBI lineage: Eukaryota > Viridiplantae > Streptophyta > Magnoliopsida > Solanales > Solanaceae > Capsicum > Capsicum baccatum. The sequence continues at coordinate 103,702,095 of CM061556.1, forward strand.
TATGGCTTGTGGGTACTTGTAGTATAATAGGGTACGGTTTAAGAGGGTCTTGCTCGTATGTTCAGCAGTGTGTTTTGGATGTTTACTATCCAAGGTATGAATAGATCATACTAGTTGAATGTTAGGGTACTAGTGGCATGATGTTCATCGTATAATGCCCTGTAACTAGCCTAGGTGATTCTATTCTTCCTAAGGTACGATTCTAGGATACTTATCGTATGATTGGATGTGAGTTGGTATTGGTGGTCGTATGTTGGAGTGTTGGGGTCCAAGGTGAGACCTAGGGTACAAGTAATGGGTACCACTCATATGGTATAGTATAGTTTAGGAGTTCGTACCCTCATGCGAGAATTTTATATAGTTTAAGTTGGACGTATTTTAGATATTTTTCCTCTTAACCTCTTATGACCTCATAACTTAAAACACTATTGGGTCTTTATTTACCCTATTATTCTAATCTAAAACTCTCTCAAGCTCTTGGGTTAAGCAAAGGCTAGAGTTTTCTCCAAAGTGGTTAATTAAGGCTCTAAAGGGCAATTTCTCTCCGTCTTATTCAAAATCTAAGGAATGTTACTCCTCCCTCATTGTTAGTTCAACTAAAGACATGATTTAATGTATGGTTTTCATTGCATAATTGTGGTATGGCCTTAGGTTTTTAATAATATGTTGGTTTTGGTTATAAATAGTTGATTATGGTTTTCTCATATCTTAATTATGGTTTTCTCATATCTTAATTATGGTTTCTTATGTTTTAATGGTGGTTTGAACATATAGTTGGATGGGAAAGTGATGTTGGGTGTATTTATGCATTCTAGTGTCACTATTCTAGTCTTTTAAGCCTTGTTTTGAGGATGATTTATAGGATATATGGGTTGATAATGAGATGAATGTGAATCTAAGTGTTAAAATACATTATTACAATGTTCAAAGTGAATTCCAAACAAGTTTGTGCTTAAAAGAGTCATTTATAGTTTAATCGTGGAAACTAGCGTTACTAGAATGAGCTAGGTGCTTGTCTAGTTGATCCCGTTGGACTCTATTGTTTTTAAAGTATTCCAAATGGTTATAATATGTAATTATGAGTGGAATAAATTTTTGGTAATGTGGAAGGTTCAATTTGATTAAGTTAAGAGTCAAAACATAAAGTTGAAGATCAATGCGAATTAGCCTAGCCTTAGCTCTTGTTTTGATTTATCAGCATGGATATTGTGATGTGATGATCTCTAATTCACGGTGTGTGATTATGTAGGATGCTTTATGAGCTGAATATGATGATATTTTAATGTTGAAAAGGCTGGAAATCCATGGGAAATACACCACAAGTCAAGGAATGAAAGATTGGAGGATCAACATTTAACCAAAATTTGAGAAACAACTTTCAGTGAGTCAAGGCATTTAGCCCGCGCTGCCCCACCTGGAGCAGGGCTATAGCCAGGTCAGAGCCTTACCTGGAGCAGTGCACTATTTTGGCCGCAGCCTCACCTGCAGTGGTGATCAACCAAGGGCGGCACCCCCTCCAATCATGTTCTCAATTGCAACATGAAATCCAACTCCTACATGGATAAGGCTTGGATAACTATATATACACATGTTGTGTCATGTTTTAACTCATCTTGGGAAGTCTTAGAGGATTAAGGGGCTCCTACAACATCAAATTTTAGGTTTTTATTATTTTAATTTAGTTCATACAGGTTCTTAGTCATTAATTACAACCTTGTGATTACGATTATAACTATGCGTGGCTAAACGCCCTCTTTTAGGGGTTAAAGCCAAGAACATAAGTACTATTATTTTGAATTAAGTTCATTTAAAGTTGCTTACCATTATTAATTGTGTGTTCATCTTTGATTTAACTATTTGATGGATCGATCACCTGGGAAATACATCTTTTGTCTACCTTTTGAAATCGGGAGAGGGAATAGAGGATAGAAAATGGAGATGAACATAGTATGGTTTGTATTCTTTTATGAAACAAAGAATTCAACTTAGTAACTAGGACAGGGATATACTTAGATGCCTTACTTGATTCACACGTAGGATGATAGCTTAAAAAACTTAATTGGATTATTACATCCCCTCTCAATGATGTAGTGGTAAGGTTCAATTTAGGTAAAGAATTAGAGGTCGAGAGACCATGGTCATGCAATTAATCCTACAAATCAACAACCAAGATAAGCAAGTTAACGAATGAAGTTCAATAACATAGTATGATTGTTTGAAGTGCTTTAACCGTGGGTTTTATCCTATTGATTGTTTCCAAATCTTTATTTTATGTATTATTTACTTTTCTTTAGTTACAAATTCAAACCTCTCTTTTTGGTTACCATTGCATCAGATCGATCTAAACGGTGAACTAGAATTGAATCATTGTTGATGCAAATCTCTGTGGGATTGATAGTTGGCTTTCTTAAAGGCTACTTTACTACTTGATACACCATGTACACTTACATATGCGCTTTGGTGCTGTCACAATGGTTAATTGGTACTTGGTTTTGGTTTTGGAAATTATATGCCCCCAATGTATTTGTTAAAATGCCTATAAGAATGCTTTTATTTCATAGTTGGACTTTTAATAAAACTATTGCATAGTATAATTTTGTAATGGGACTTAAACTGGATTGGATGGTTTTAAATGGTTAAATGGTAAAATTTGGGTGGTCATGGTTTAGTTTAATTGAAATCCTTGTGGGGTATAAGGGAATCCCCCAAGCAATCATAATAATGAACTACTTATGGGGTATATTGGAATCCCCCAAGTAAACTTAATATTAAAGGAATTTTTGGGTGCATGGGAATCCTTTAAAAGGTCGTCTAAGGACATTTCTTGCAAGATATAGTTGGTATGATGATACCACTACTTATAGCCTTGGATTAATAATAAACGGGATGGTGGTTTGGTTGTGTGTTAATGAATTTAATTGGGCAATAATGGCGGGTTGTGATAGCTAATCATAAAGGTGTGAGTTTAATGGACGAACACTGAAAACTCATATTTGTCGACATGAGGATTGGTCATGGTGACCATAGACTAAACTTATGTGTTTAATTAGATTTTTCTAAAAGCCCACTTAAAAATGTGTTGCTTTCGAGAAATTTTAGTAGTCGTTTGGCCATAAAAATTACTTTTTTTCGGAGTTGGAGTTGAAGATGAAGTTGGAGTTGGAGTTGTGTTTGATCATGTCTTTTTGAATTATTATTTTAGACTTTTGAAAAATCTTTTTTAAATATAATTTTATACCCTCAACATTTAAAAATTATCAAAATCACTCAACTATTAATTTATCTACTAACATACAACCAATGTTGAGAAAATAATTTATATGTCTTCAATTGATAAAATAATTAACAACAAACTAATTATTATGATTGTTATTCTTCTAAAATTTGATTAAAAATATCACAAGTACGAGTTAAATAAGTTTATCTAACTATAATCGATTGAATAGAGTAAATATATTTTGATAAATATGATTGATGGATATAAATATATTTTATATATTCTTAAATTTGTTGATGAAAATTCTTAATTACTTTCACTTGAATTAATTATTTTATTGAATTTGATCTTTTTAAAAAATTTACGGATGAATTATTTCTGAATAGATTAGTGCTAATTTTCTGCTTTTTCTTTATTGATGATATTGATTTTCCTTGAATATTATTGTATCGTAAATATGGATCGTTACGTTATATTTGATATGCGACTTTATTGACCACTTTTTAATAATTTATTAAAATCATAATAGTCATTATATGACATATACAGAAAATTAGAATGGCAAGAAAAAATATTAAATTTCTCACTTTTAAATAAGATAATGTACTAGACCTTATATTTCTATAATATAGTTCATTCAAAACAAAGTTGATATATTTCCGTCATAGATTGTCATGTATTATTTTTTACTTCACGTTAGTAAATTTTGGTTAAAAGAAGAAAAAGATATTAGAATATCTGGAACAATTAAAAATGATGTTGTACCATAGAAAATAAATAATATTTTTTTTCTTGGTGATTGGTTGTAGTTATAAGAAGTGTTTGTGTATAAAAATTAGGGTTATATGTAATAATAATGAAAGTTGAAAATGGGAGTGGAAAATTGTGAAAACAACAAAAAGTTGTTTTCATTTTTTGGAATCCAACTCTGAAATAATTTTTCAAATTTTCATGACCAAACACCACAATTTCCGAAAAAGTGAAAAAAAAATCTGGAAAAAAGGGAAAAAAATTATGGCCAAACGGGCCCTTAGTATTAGTAACGTACTTTAAAAAATTCAGAAAACATATTTGGCCACGAATAGAAAATTTAAAATTAAATTTGATGTTCAATTATGAAATTTTTAATAAGGTTTTTTCACTTTAAATTATTCACAAAAATTTAAAAACAACTTCAATATACATTTATTCAACAACAACAAACCCAGTATATTCCCACAAAGTGAGATTTGGGGAGGGTAAAGTGTACGCAGTCCATACCGCTATCTTCAAAGAAGTAGAGAGGCTGTTTTCGATAGACCCCCGGCTCAGGATAGAGAATAGTACACAAGGTCGTAGTGAAACATGAAGCAGGATGGATGACATAACAGAAATAAGAGATAAGAAATAATAAAATAGATATGAGAGAAATGCGAACTAAGAGAAATACGAGAAATATGAAATAAGAAATAAGAAATAGGACACCCACCTTGTAGTAACATACACTCATAGACCAAAGACACCCACCACACCCAAACGCTCCTGACTAAAGGATCCTACTTATGGATACAGTCCTAGGATTACTAACCTGACTACACAAGAGCTCTCCTAACACTTTGCTACAACCCACACACTAACACTAGCCTTCTACCCTTATCCGCAATCTCCACACCTTCCTATCTAGGGTCATGTCCTTAGTAAGTTGTAGTTGCTCCATGTCATGTCTAATCACCTTCCTCCGGTATTTCTTTGGCCTACCTCTACTCATCATAAATCCATTCAAATCTACCCTCTCACACCTATAAACTGGGGCATTTGTGCCCCTCCTCATCACATGCCTCAACCATCTCAGTCTTTCTTCTCACATCTTGTCCTCCACCGAAGTCACTTCTATCTTCTCTCTTATAGTCTCATTCCTAACTCTATCCCCTCTAGTAAGTCCACACATCCAATGCAACATTCTTATTTCCGTCACCTTCAATCTTTGAACGTGGGAGTTCTTGATTGGACAATACTCCACTCCATACAACATGGCCAAACGGACGGTCACTTTATAGAATTTGCCTTTAAGCTTGAGGGGCACCTTCTTATCACACAACACTCCTGAAGTGAGCCTTCACTTCATCCAACCTTCTCCAATACGTTTAGAGACATCCTCATCAATCTTGCTATTTCCCTGAATCATAGACCCAAGATACTTCTTACAAATATCCTGGGAATCCAACCTCACCACCGCTTCTTCATCCTGGATGGAGTCACTAAACCTGCATACCATATACTCCGTCTTGGACCTACTCAACCTGAACCCCTTAGATTCAAAGGTTTGCCTCCAAACCTCTAATTTTTTATTCACACCCTTCTGCGTCTCATCAATCAACACTACAGCATCCGCAAATAACATACACCAAGGCACCTCACCTTAAATACTCCATATCAACACGTCCATTACCAGCGCAAATAGAAATGGGCTAAGAGTCAATCCCTGATGCAATCCTGTTTCGATCGAAAAATGCCCTAAGTCTCCTCCCGCCGTCCTCACCCGAGTTTTTCCTCCATCATACATGTCCTTAATAGCTATGATGTACGCCACTGGAACCCCTCTCACCTCCAAGCATCTCCAAAGAACCTCCCTAGGGACTTTGTCATACACCTTCTCCAAGTCAATGAATACCATGTGCAAATCCCTCTTTCTTTCCCTATACTGCTCCGCCAATCTCCTCACCAGGTGGATTGCCTCTATCGTCGAGCGACTAGGCATAAAATCAAACTAATTCTCTGAAATGGACATGCCCCTCCTCAATCTCTGCTCAACCACCCTTTCCCAAATCTTCATAGCGTGACTCAACAGCTTAACACCCCTATAGTTATCGCAACTCTGAATGTCACCCCTATTTTTATATAATGTAATCATTGTACCCCATCTCCAAGCCTCAGACATTTCCACACTCTTGAAAATGTCGTTACATAAATCAGTCGACTACCTTAAACCTGCCTCACTAGTATACTTTTAAAAATCCACCAGAATCTCGTCAGGTCCCGTTGCCCTACCCCATCGTTAAACAAATTAGTCAATATACATTTATGACCAAACATAATCCTAATTTGGAAATATTAATTTTATTTTGAAAATAAAAACCACTTACTCATACAAATTTTATGACAAAACCTCTCTAATTTACTTACAAAAGTGAAAACAGACAAAAAGGAAAAGGAAGGGAAAAATAATTTATTATAAGGCCGTTAATTGGGTTGGGCTGGGTCAACTCGAAACCGGCCCATTACGTTTAGCCGATTTGTGGATCAGGTCTGGTTCCGAGCCAGGTTAAACGGGTCGGTCCAGTTTCGGGCCCAACAATAAATTTTATTAAAACAATCTGGGATCGGTCCACTAAATCTAACCCGGTATAACCCACCTAAACCCGATCAAAATCGATCCAAAATCCGGTCGAAACCCCAAAAAATTTAAAAGTTTTTTTTCCAATATATACTATATATACCCACGTATATACATTTTAAATGTGCTAAATAATATATATACAGTCTATATATAGTATATACTACATTAGAATTTAAAAAACATATACACAATTACACATGTAATCGTGAATACGACTATACGTTAGTTAAATATATATACTACTCTAAATAAAACATATACCAGAAGATATATACTACAATATAATGATATATATAATAATTTATAAAACATATACACATGTATACGTTAAATATATACTACTTTAGAGTATATAGAAGATATATACACATATATACGTACCATTCAATATATATGTATTACTGTAAAGTTTACATAAAATATACTACAATATATATACTACAATATACACGCACCGTATATATAGTTATATACTAATTTATAAAACATATACACATGTATACGTTAAATATATACTCTTTTATAGTCTATATTCTATATATACACATATATACGTACCATTCAGTATATGTACTACTTTAAAAATATGCTCCAAGATATATACTACACTATAATGATATATATACTAATTTATAAAACATATACACATGTATACGTTAAATATATACTACTTTAGAGTCTATAGAAGATATATACACATATATACGTACCATTCAATATATATGTACTACTTTAAATAAAATGTACTACAATATATATACTACAATATAATGATATAAATGCTAATTTATAAAACATATACACATGTATACGTTAAATATACGCTACTTTAGAGTCTATAGGAGATATATACACATATATACGTACCATTCAATATATATGTACTACTTTAAATAAAACACATACTACAATATATATATACTACAATATACACACACACACACTATGTATATAGTTATATATTAATTTATAAAATATATACACATGTACACGTTAAATATATACTCTTTTAGAGTCTATATTCTATATATACACATATATACGTACCATTCAATATATGTACTACTTTAAAAAAATATTCTATAAGATATATACTACAATATAATGATATATATACTAATTTAGAAAGCATATACACATGTATATGTTAAATATATACTACTTTAGAGTCTATAGAAAATATATACACATATACACGTACCATTCAATATATGTACTACTTTAAAAAACATGTTACTTAATATAATAAATTAATAATACTTGATAGTAAATTAGCAATATATTTAAACTAAGTATTTAATTTAAACTAGAAATTCAATTTAAATCATTAAATGGAAAAACTTACAAAGTAAGGACTAAGGAGTGAATGAATGTTATATTTTATTAATTGCAAAATGATTCAAAATTTATAATGTACATGAATGAAAAATCTACAAAGTTATCATCATTTTTTCCAACTCGTCCATGTTAATATTAACGGGAACTTGCATAGGATGGTCAAAGTCAATGGGGGCAAAACTATGCATTGGACTTGATTCTGCTGAGTTCTCCCTTGAAGTCATAATTTCTTTAAGTTTCTGTTCGTCGTTCGGCTCCACCTCCATTCCTTGATTTCTTCGTTCTGCTCTAACCAATCTCTAAGGCAAACTAGAACATTCATAGCATTGCTTCCCAATGAGTGTCGGTTGTCTCCAAGTTGTTGTCGTCCCTGACTAAAAGCGTTCTCCGATGCAACGGTTGACATTGGAACAATCAATATATCTCTAGCTAATCTTGAAAGCACAGGATATTGTGTTTCATTATTCCTCCATCAATCCAACGCATTGATCCGTCGTCTACGATCCTCTAGCGGTGTTTGAAGATAATACTTAAGCTCTTCCCGATAAGTTGTTATGTAAGCTCCCGCCTCAACACTGTTCCAATAATTTAAATCATAAAAGTAATCAGGAAAACCACTATGTGCTGGCCTTTTAGAAGATAGTAGCTCCTCAGGAGGATGAGAAGTGACAGTTAGAGTGATATTTGTCGGTACAGCTAAATCAAGTAAATCAACATAATGATTATATAATTTATCTATGTAAGCGTTCGCATCACCCATAGCCATCTACAAATCTGGTTGTTCGTGTTCTCCAGCATCAGAATTATTGTTAGTATTTATCTCTAAGTTAGAATAAATAAGAGTACTAAAGTGGCACATAGTAGTATATTTCATACACGGATTTAGTATAGAACCAACCAATTAAATAGGGAGAATCAGAAAAAAATATGTTTTAAATTTAGCAAACATAACACCAACAGCTTCTTTGTAACCTTCTTTATTCTTATATGCTAAAATATTACAAACAGTAGGATAATAAGCACTGGAAAATCCAACCGTAGCTATATAAAATTTTCTCAAAAACTTAACAAGATCATCAATTATAACCCAATCAAAATCATGTAACATACATTCACCCGATTCAGTAAATGAACCACAATGTTGGTTAAAAGTTAGTGTAATAGGAACTTTATATTTATGACAAGTTTTTAAAAGATCATACGTAGCATTCCATCTAGTATCACATTCTTTGGGCATCAATATCGGTGCAAGTCCATTTTGTTCACATTTAAGTTTAAATTCTCTAATTCTTTTTCATCTATTATTTCCTTGAATAAAACCAACAACAAGACGGATTTTTTCAATATAAAACTCAAAAAACTCAAGATCATCTCTTACAATTAAATTATATATATGACAAGCACACTTAACATGAAATATTTTAGGTAACGACGGAGATAACTTATCTTTTAACTTTCTAATAGCAGTCTTATTGTTAATAGCATTATCAAAAGCAATGCATAAGATTTTATTTTCAATACCGTAAAATTCGACAACTTTACTAATAGAATCAATAATAAAATCTCCAGTATGTCTACGATCTTCATCATACAAAAAAGTTAGAATACATTTTTGAATAACAAAATTAGTATCCATATAGTGACAAGTAATGGTTAAATAATCATTTTTATTAACAGCACGATCAAGATCAGAAGTTAGAGTCATTTTTCATTGAATATTTTTTAACAATGTAGATAAATAAAAATAGTATTGTGAATGAAGTCTAAAAATATCGGGCCGACAAGTATTTCTAGGAATACCATTAAACATAGGATTATAAATTATTTGAATATAATGAATAAAAACATCAGAAGAAAGAAAACTAAAAGGTAAACAACCCACAACTATCATTTTTGTTATTTCTTTTCGGTCCCTCAATTTATTATATTTCTTCATTACCTGACCGGTTGCTGGGTTCATTCTAGTTTGTGTTAGCCCACCAACATCCATACCATCTTTTGCAATATTTAACTCTCTTTTGTGATTATCACTTATATGTCTCATTAACGTACCTGTACCCTCTTGCTTGCCTCCACTTTTATGCTTATATATTTGTTGACAAATATTGCATTGCACCTCAACATCTGATATACGTTCAAAAAATTATCATGCAATACTAGTTGTTTTACGAGCTCTTGGGGCACGGAAAGGATGGAGAGGGAGATTAACCGATTCAGATCTAACGTTAGCATTTTCTACTGCGGGTGTCTCACCAATATTTTCATCATCTTTATCTAAATCAACCGCAACTACTTCATTTTCTTCTTCTATACCGTAATTTTTTCGAGCTTCTACATAATCCATATCGTGGGCATCTACACCTACTTCTTCCTCAAAAGGTTGACTAAGCGGTATCGGAGTCACATGAGTATATCTACTACTTGAACTACCTCTAACATCAGTAATTCGCTTTTTACTACCACTACCACTTCCGGGACAGATTTTTTTTACACTTTTAGTGGCGAGATTTGTTAATTTATCCATAATATAAATCAAACTAAAAAAATTCAAAATACACAATATAATAAAATTAAATATCCAACAATTAATACACTAATTAAAAATTAAAAGTAAGAGATGGAACGACAATACCAAATTTTAAAAGTATTCGAAAGTTGCGATTTTAAAAACTTTCACTCGTACTTTGTAATCACAAAATTAAAAAAATAAATTGAGCACTTTAGGAAATATATAGAATATTTGAGAATTGAGAATTGAGATTTGAGAGAATGAAAATTGTGTGGAAAATGATTTGAAAGTGTAGGGTATTTATAGAAATTTTTTGGGTTTAAGAAAATATTTTAAATGAAAAAACTTTTTTTTTAATAAAAAATGGCTAAGTAGCCGTTTGGACAAAAAAAGGGCCATATAACCGTTGGGCCAACGACTACTTTGTGGCCCAATTTCCAAAATCTAATTTTTTTTAAAAGAATCCGGACCGATTAACCGGCGGATCTAAATCAAATTTAATTCGGGTCGGGCTCTACAGCCCGTAGGCTGACCAGATCAGGTTGATTAAGTGGGCCAGTTCAGGCCGAGTCAAACCGACTCGTTTGATAGGTTTAAGAAGAAAGCAAAAGAAAAGAAAATCCTCGATAAAACAGTGGGAGAAGTGGGTCCCATTACGGAAACGCTCCCCTTAATTCGAAAATCGAAGCCAGAGCGCGAAAACTTAAAGCCGGGTTGGCCATAATTTTTTTTTTCCTTTTTTTCGTTTTTTTTTTTTTTTTTACTTTTTTCACTTTTTCAAATTAAAATAGCCACTCCGTGAAAACCCAAAACCATGCACCGTCGCTCTCAATCGGCGCGTGTTCTCCACTTTCCGTCACTTTCTGTTTCACTGACATTACTTTTCAGAGTTTCTCCTCATTCTCACTCTGCTGTATGGTTTGGTTTCAACTTTTCTCACAATTCCGTCCGTCTTTACCTTCTCTATTACCCACATTGGTAGATTTTAAATAGTATTAAATTTGATCCTCAATGTTTCAAATTTGCACATGCAGAGAACATTTCTTTTACAGCTTTTCAATTCACAGTTTCCTACTTTAGCTGCGCTAATTACAAGGTAGTAATTGCAATTTTTTTTGGGGTTAAAGGTAGTAATTACAGTTACTCACACCACTAAGTTTTCTTTTCAGCAGATATTTTAAATATTTTTCACTTTATTTGGAAGTTATGAAATTTTATTTGGTTATATTTTGTAAACAATATGTGAAATAATGTTTAAATTTAAATATTTAAATACAATTTCAAATGTACAAATTGAATTAAAAAACATCAAATTTAATTTTTTTTATGATTAAACATTATTTTTTTTAAATAAAATAAAAAAATATTAAGAAAAAAAGTGAATCATGGTGAGATGGTTCTTTGTATCGAGTAAGGTTTGACATTTGACTAGTATTATTAAATTAATATTTAATTTAAATTTTGAACTTCAAAATATTAGTACTTCATTTTATTTATTGTAACATTTTAAATCTGTACTGTATAATGTTGCCAACTGAGAGAGTAGTTTTTTCTTTTCCAGGGACCTAGCTTTATGAGTTGGATTTTTTTCCCCTCTGCATTCAGTAACTTTGTCCATCAAAAGCTGTTCAGATAAAAATACATTACCTAGTAATTTTGCATTTGCTGAGATTTGAACCTGGTCTCAATTGGTTTTCATCTATGTTGCTTAGACTCTTCACAAATGCGGATGTGTGTCGGATTCTCCAAAAGTAATGTATTTTTGGAAAATCTGATACGGGTGCAGCATCGACAAAGAAAGTCCGGGCAACTTAGGTTTTCATCCTACTTCATGCACCACTAATACGCACTCTTGTGTTTGCATTATGTATTCTGCAAAATGTGCTCAGGTTCAATCATTTGTGTGATCTTAACTGTATTCTTTCTACTTTTTTTGCTTAAAGGAAATTGGAAGCTGTAAAGTTAGATGTAATATAGGTTATAGTCTTCATTTGGAGAAATGAAACATTGGGGTCTGCCTTGCAACATTATTGATTGTTGCACTAAACTTTGACCAAAGAAAATTTTTGAAAATGAAAAAATGTCACTGACAGGAAAATTGGTGTTGCTGTTTACTGAATAGCAAGATAGAAAAGCTTGATATCTTCTTAACAAGCTATTATTTGAATATTGAAGGGCTAAATCGTGGGTTACAACTTTGAAGTTGCTGGAGTTGTACTCTACATGAGGTGAATGAGCAGGCAAAAGTGATGAAGACACATGTGAATATGGTGAAAGGAAGAGGTCCCAGTCAGGTGAATGGCCAACAGGTTGCTTTTGAACTTAAACAACGTGTTGTTATTGCATTGAACAAGCTTGCAGATAGGGATACTTACCGACTTGGAGTTGAAGAGCTAGAGAAAATAATTGAATGCTTAACCCCCGATGCAGTCGCTCCATTTCTATCTTGTATATTAGATACTGACTCAGAGCAGAAAAGTGCTGTTCGTAAGGAATCTATCCGGCTGATGGGCACGCTAGCCAATTTCCATGAAAGTATTGTTGTTCCACATCTTGGGAAGATGGTAGCCAGCATCGTTAAGCGTCTCAAGGACTCGGATACTGTTGTAAGAGATGCGTGTGTGGATACTGTTGGCGTTTTGGCTTCTAAAATGAGCAGTGTTGCAGGTGACAATGAAAATGATGGAGCTTTTGTGGTGCTAGTGAGGCCTATTTTTGAAGCATTGGGAGAGCAAAATAAACAGGTGCAAACTGGTTCAGCTCTGTGCTTGGCTCGGGTCATAGACAGTATTCAGAATCCTCCAGCTATCATTTTGCAGAAGATGCTGGCTAAAACTGTCAAGTTGCTTAAGAATCCACACTTCATGGCTAAGCCAGCTGTTATTGAATTGAATAGAAGCATAATTCAGGTTGGTCTGTCTTGTATTAACTTCTTTCAATCTTTGAAATTTTCTGTCACATATATATATACTAGTAATATTAGTGTGACTTGAAGGATAGGAACGTTCCAGTTTATAGTTACTGTAAGATCCCGTTGATTTCTGCAGCGTATGTCTACATAGAGTTGGCACCTTAAATGAACAAGGAAAACGTCCCTTGGTCACTAATTTCTGCAGTATAACCTAATTAAAATTTCTAAATTATGTTTTGCAAGCTAAGATTGATTTATACATCAGATAGAAATGACAAACACATTTTTTTCGAATAATCAGTCTGGTGGTGCAAGTAAACGTAGTGCTTTATCAACTGCAATGACTAGCATTCAAGAAGGACTTAAAAACAGTGATTGGGCAACAAGAAAAGCTGCATGTGCAGCATTAGGGGACATTGCTTCAGTTGGTGGAGCATTCTTCAGTGCTTTCAGATCCTCCAGCATCCGGACCCTTGAATCCTGTCGATTTGATAAGGTAAGTGTTGCAGTCAGAATGCTAATTGAGCCATGTGGTAAGCTTCTTTATGGGGTTGCCTGATAAAAGTTGAAAATGTTAAACCTTATATGATTTCTTCAGGTGAAACCAGTCAGGGAGTCAGCATTGCAAGCTTTACACATGTGGAAAAGGCTTCCTGGCGCTGGTGCATCTGAACCTTCCGAAGTAGGCTCTTCCATAAAAGGTATGTTGCTCTGTGCTCTCTGATGTGATATTTTTCTCAATTGGTTCAGATATCTCTCATGACTCGTCTTACTCTAATGTTTATGTAAGCTCTGATAACCTAGTAGATTCGTCCCAAATCTAAGTAATTAAAGTTTGCAATTTGAGTGCTCTAGTTATTGAACTGTCGTTCTTTGTTAAAAGGAGCTGGTTCTTTGGGCCCATGGCTTTTAAACCCAAATGTTGTGTTAGAATATGAGTAGGAATAGGAATAGTATACAAAATCCTACTTGGAAAAGGATTGTATTGTAGTGTCTATAAATAGAGTGTCAATGTAATTATGTAGACAACAATTCAAATAATATTTTTCTCTATTATTTCTCACATGGTATTAGAGCACTGGTGAGAAAATTTTGGAAAAAAATAATATTAGTCACTGTGTGTCAATTTCTGGTGACTATTTGAGTCATTATCTGTTTTGTGGGTTGTATGCAAAATACACCACCACCAAGAGGACCGGAAAGCTTAGGCGACAAAAACCCGACCAAAACCACCAGAAAGTCGCTGGCCACGCGCTCCCACGCGCCTACCGGAGTTTCGGCGATATCTGTCATGCGTCGGCACGTGAGCCATTCTCCGGTCGACTTTTTCGCCTTTTTCTTTTCTGTTGGGGTTGCCCAACTACGCCGACCTCCAACCAACTTTTGTTTTTCAGTTTCAGTCAAGAATCTCAGATTCCGATCGCCGAAACCCTAATTCTAGCGACTTTATATTTTTTTCCGGCGATTGGACACTGTTTTTTCTAGATTTCAACAATATATTTTCTAATCTTTTACTTAGTGCCCTATGATTAAATCGGAGACCTTAATTAAGAGATCAGAAAATCAAACGTTGCAGTCCACGAACAACCGACGAGGGGAAGGTCAATTTGGAAGATCTCGTCCTAGGTGTAGTTATTGTAAAAGGCTTGGACATACTCGTGGCGTATGTTATTCTAGACATAACTGTAGTTATTGTAATAGGCTTGGACATACCGTGGAATATGCTATTCTTTGCATGGTCGACCACCTAAAAATGCTCAGGTTGCTCAGTCTAACACCACAGATGATCAATGGGTGTATTTATCTGACAAGGAATATAATAAGTATTTTCAGTATCGAGCAAATAAGCATATATCTCTACCAATAGCCTCAACTGCTCGATCTCCTACCTTTGGATCATGGGCTGTGGATTCAGGTGCTTCTGATCATTTTTCTGGTGAAAAATTACTTCTGTCTGATATTGTTTATTCATAATCTCTTCCTGCTGTTACTTTAGCCAATGGAATTCGAACATAGCCAAAAGGAGTTGGACAAGCCAAACCCCTATCTTCTGTCACTCTGGACTCTGTTCTTTATGTCCCTGGTTGTCCTTTTAATCTTGCATCTGTTAGTCGTTTGACACGTGCCCTTCATTGTAGTATAACTTTTTTTGATGATTCTTTTCTAATGAAGGACCGCAAAACGGGACAGATGATTGGCATAGGACATGAATCACAAGGCCTTTACTATCCCACCTCTTTAAATTTCTTCACAGCATGCTTTGTTATAGACCCTACCAACCTTATTCACAAATGTTTGGGACATCCGAGTCTATCCAAGCTACAAAATATGGTGCCTAGTTTGTCTAGTTTATCCACATTAGATTGTGAGTCGTGTCAACTTGGGAAACACACCCGTGCTACATTTTCACGTAGTATTGAGAGTCGTTCAGAGTCGGGGGTCTATCGGAAACAACCTCTCTACTTTTTCGGAGATAGCGGTATGGACTGCGTACATCTTACCCTTCCCAGACCCACTTTGTGGGAATACACTGGGTTTATTGTTGATTGAGAGTCGTTCAGAGTCTATTTTCTCATTAGTTCATTATGATATTTGGGGTCCTAGTAGAGTCAGTTCACCATTAGGATTTCGTTACTTTGTTACTTTCATTGATGATTTCTCGAGATGTACTTGGGTTTACTTGATGAAAGATCGTTTTGAGTTATTGTCCATATTCAAAAGTTTTTGTGTTGAAATACAAAACCAATTTGGTGTTTCCATTCGTGCTTTTCGTAGTGATAATGCCTTAGAATACTTATCCTCCCAGTTTCAGGAGTTTCTGACTCATCAAGGTATCATTCACCAGACATCATGCCCATATACCCCTCAACAGAACGGTATAGCAGAAAGGAAAAATAGGCATCTCATTGAGACTGCTTGCACTCTTCTCATTCAATCCCATGTTCTGCTGCGTTTTTGGGGTGATGTAGTCCTCGCATCTTGCTATCTCATTAACAAAATGCCATTATCTTCAGTCCAGAATCAAGCTCCCCATTCCATACTATTTCCTCAGTCACATCTCTACTCTATCCCCCTCTTGTTTTTGGGGGCACATGTTTTGTTCATAACTTAGCCCCAGGAAAAGATACATTAGCTCCTTGTGCTCTCAAATGTGTCTTCCTTAGTTACTCTCGAGTTCAAAAAGGGTATCGATGCTATTCACCTGATCTGGGTCGCTACCTTATGCCCGCTGATGTCACATTCTTTCAATCTCAACCTTACTATACATCTTCTGATCATCTTGATATCTCTGAGCTTTTACCCATACCTCCAGTCTTACCCATACCAATTTTTGAGGAATCTACGGTCTCTATCTCCAGTTGCAGTGCCACCACTTTTGACATATCACCGCCGCCCGCATCCAGCATTAGTCCCAGATGATTCATGTCATACGCCTGACGCTTTCCCTACTGCGGACCTGCCTCCTCCTAGCCAATCAATTGCACTTCAAAAAGGTATAAGATCTACTCATTATGCTAACCCACATTATACTTTCTTGAGTTATCATCGTCTGTCATCGCCTCATTATGCTTTTGTATCATCTTTGTCCTCTATTTCCATCCCGTGAAGCACTTTCCCATTCAGGATGAAAACAGACTATGATTGATGAAATATTTGCTGTACATACGAGTGGTACTTGGGAGCTTGTTTCCCTTCCTGTAGGTAAATCTATGATTGGTTGCCGTTGGGTTTATACAGTCAAAGTTGGTCCAGATGGTCAGGTTGATCGGCTGAAGGCTCACTTTGTTGCAAAAGGATATACACGGTGTTGGAAAAAATGCTACAATATTGATGTTCGAACTGAAATTATTAATAGTTAGAGAATAGTCACAAACACTGTGTCGTGGCAACCTATTGCCTTGAAAGCGATTTCGGCCCGACTCCGGTGCAAATCCTTCTAGCCGGTCGCTCCCCAAGGTTCCACAGCTACTTTCTAACATGTGCACTCGTGGCTGGAAGTTTGGAGGTTGCCCAAACCAATTGCCTAAAAATTATAAATAAATAGGAAGCTAAGATTACGGTAGAAAATTGATAAAGGGGAGAGTATTTTGTTTCCTATGTTTTCTTCCTCTTTAGTTCTCAAATGATATTCCTTAAATAGGTAATCATTTATGTTTCATTCATCAAAAGAGCGAAAGAAGACACAGAGTTAATGTACGTAATGTAACTTTACTCTTGAATTAATGATAGAGTCATAAAGGCTATTAACTTTTAAGAATTCTAAAGGTCTCTTCATTCATAAATTACATTTAATCGTCATTTGAATGAATGTACATTTATGAAGTAATAACTCTCACATCCTATAAACTCTTATGACCTACGGATGTTCACACAAATTTATTAGAGAAAGTTATGAGAGTTTTTAATCTTTGCATTAATTAAGAAGGAATTATCCTTCAATCCCCCACTAATGCAAAGATAGAGAATGGAACAATTTTGGGCAAAAGGAAGGAACATGTACTTAAGTGTAAATATCTTTCGATTTGAATTGACACGTAGTGATATGAGGCAACAACAAATATCCAAAAAGTGAAGTACTCTTGAACTAGATGCACATACGTTGAGACCCCCACCTAGAAAGACAACCCAAGTCTTTCATAAAAAGGTGACCAACCTTTTACACTCACGTAGGTGATCCATCAAGTCTCTCTCATAGACCACCTTAATGCTATGGATCATTAAGAGTAAAAATAAGCTCAACCTCTTAATATACTACCTCACGCCATAGGGATAGGATATGTAGTGTTTATTGAAGGCCGATATGGCTTCGTTTGACCGCAAATGGGTATCCACCATATTACCTCAATCCATGGGCTTTAGCCCTATTCTCCTCGACAATTCAAGGATCATTTTCCTTGTCAAACCCTTAGTCATAGGATCCGCGAAATTTCTTTCGGATCTTACATATTCCAAGGAAATAACACCATGTTTCAACAATTGTTTAATTGCACCATGTCTGATGCGAATATGTCTCTTTTTACCATTGTATACACTATTTTTAGCAATTTCAATTGCCGCTTGTGAGTCACAATGTAAAGAGACTGGTGACATTTGTCTTCCCCATAAAGGCACATCTGTCAAAAGATTTCTCAGCCGCTCAGCTTCTTGCCCTGCCAACTCGAGAGCAATGAATTCAGATTCCATGGTAGAACGTGCTATACAAGTCTGCTTTGAAGACTTCCACGAAATAGCACCTGCACCCAAAGTAAACACATAGCCACTGGTCGAGCTAACTTCATCATTGTCAGTAACCAGTTTGCATCACAAAAACCTTCTAAAACAGCAGGAAATTTATTAAAATGCAACCACCAATCCATAGTATCTCTCAAATACCTTAACAAGCGATGAAGAGCATTCCAGTGTTCACTACTAGGATTATGAGTATATCTACTCAATCTACTAACAGCATAAGCTATATCAGGCAACATTACACTCCCAATTATTTTAGCATATTCAGTTTGAGAAACATTAGAATCTCTATTCTTTTTCAAGTGTATGCTAGGATCATAAGGAGTTCTCACTGAAACTATATCAAAACAATCAAACCTTTTCAATATTTTTTCAATTTAATGAGACTGACACAAAGAGAAACCATTAACAGTTCTTTTGATTTTTATTCCTAAAATCACATCAACTTCTCCAAGGTCTTTCATTTCAAATTTAGAAAATAAAAATTTCGTAGTCTCATTTACAACATGTACATTTGGGCCAAAGATTAACATGTCATCCACATATAAACATATAATCACACAGTCTGATCCTATCATTTTAGAATAAACACAGGTATCAGATGAATTAACAACAAAACCATTATCTATTAATGTGAAGTTAAATTTTTCAGACCACTGCTTAGGTGCTTGCTTAAGTCTATATAAAGACTTTCTCAATTTGCATACTTTATTCTCCTGTCCCGAGACCACAAAACCCTCAGGTTGGGTCATATAGATCACTTTCTCTAAATCACCATTTAAAAATGCAGTTTTGACATCCATTTGGTGTACCACTAAACTGTGAATAGTAGCTAGAGCAATAAGAGTTCTAGTGGTTGCTATTTTAGTCACAGGAGAATAAGTATCAAAATAATCAACACCTTTCTTTTGGTTAAAACCCCTAATCACAAGTCTAGCCTTATATTTATCAATTGTACCATCAGGCCTTAATTTCTTCTTAAATATCCACTTGCTACTTATGGGTTTACAACCTTTAGGCAAATCATACAAGTCCCATGTGTGATTAGAAACTATAGAGTCTAATTCACTTTTAATAGTCTCTTTCCAAAATATCACATCTATTGAACTCATTGCTTCATCATATGTCTTAGGGTCTTCTTCTATTAATTAGATAGACACTAATTCATCATTTAAAGTATCGATATCAATATCCTCAATTAAGAAGGTGGTGATAAAATCAGGACCAAATCTAGTCTCAGTTCTACGTCTTTTACTTCTTCTCAGTTCATTTTCATGCTCATTAGCAATAACATCAGATACAGGCATAACATGAGAGTTAACAGACATAGATATAGAAGTATTATTTTGCACATCACTAGGCACATCATATTTCAAAGGAAAAACATGCTAAAAAAATACTGCATCTCTAGATTCACAAATAGAATAATCATTTAATGACATAAATCTACATGCAACACTATTTTGAGAATAACCAATAAAGACAGTATCAAAGGTCTTAGAAGCTACATTTACTCGTTTAAAATCAGGTAGACCAATCTTAGCCAAACACCCTTACACTTTCAAAAATTTCAAGTTAGGGGCATATCCTTTCCATAATTCATATGAGGTCTTGTCTAACTTTTTACGATGGACTCTATTACGAATATAACATGCAGATAAGACAGCTTCCCCCCATATATAGTTAGGTAGACCCGAGCTTAAAAGCATAGAATTCATCATTTCCTTAAGTGTTCTATTCTTTCGTTCGGCTACACCATTTTGTTGGGGAGTATAGGGAGCACTAAACTCATGGATAATACCATTTTTCTCACAAAAATCTTCTAGAGTTTTAGTACTATATTTACCACCCTATCAGATCTAAATCTCTTAATTTTCTTGTCTAATTGATTTTCTAGTTCTGTTTTGAATTTTAAAAATATGCTTTCAGTGTCATCTCTAGACTTAAGGAGGTATACCTTAGTATACTTAGAAAAATCAACAAAAGTAATGTAATATTTCTTTCCACCTTTACTAATAGTGTTCTTAAAATCTGCTAAGTCTGAATGTACTAGTTCAAGCAATTCAGTCTTTTTACTAGTAACATATTTAAAAGGTTTCTTGGCATGCTTTGCTTCTACACACGGGGTACATTTAAAAATGTCGTCAAAATTTACTGTAGGAATTAAATACATTTTTTCTAAGTTTTTTAATAGAAGCAATATTAACATGACCTAGTCTACCATGCCACAATTAATAGATTCAACAATATAAGAAAAATTAGAAGTATCTACATTATTGACAGTCTCTTGAACAATGTTTAATATAAATAAACCCCCACTAAGGTATCATTTTCCAACAAAGTCTCTTCCACGAGAATATTTATTTTATCAACTTCAAAAATAAGTTTAAGACCTACTTTATTTATAAGTGCTCCAGAAATTAAGTTTCTGCGGAGGGAGGAAACATATAAAACATTATTCAAGACTAATATTTTACCAGATGTTAATTTAAGAGAAATTTTTCCTTTACCCATAACTCTAGCAGTAGTGGAGTTACCCATGTAGACGCACTTGCCATCAGTGAACTCGACAAAGTCGTGAAATAACTCTTTATTGGCGCTGAAATGCCTGATGCACCTCAACAAGATAAACTTGGACATTATTTTGTCTTCCTGTCTCGAGTTTTGCAAACTATCCCATATTTCTTTAGTAGATTTATAAGTAACAAATAAATCAAACAAAGTATTAGCTATATGATTCAATAAATGTCCTTTAGCATTTTTGCTACCCTTTTTAACCTTCTTTTTAGCAAATTCATCGACAATCATAACAGTGTTAGAACCAATAATAATGTTAGAACCATTAATAAATAAAACATTATCAACTTCTAATTATTCGAAGAAAATCAGAAGTTTTTGTGACTAACGTCTAAAATTATTTTGGTCCAATGACTCAAGTTTTGACAAATCAGGAAAAGTTTTGTTCAAAGAAAGAGTCATTTATCAATATTGTATGTAATGAAATCGCTTTCAAATTGTTGGAAAAAATGCTACAATATTGATGTTCGAATTGAAATTATTAATAGTTAGAGAATAGTCACAAACACTGTGTCGTGGCAAGCCACTGCCTTGAAAGCGATTTCGACCCAACTCCGGTGCAAATCCTTCTAGACGGTCGCTCCCCAAGGTTCCACAGCTACTTCCAAACACGTGCACTCGTGGCTGGAAGTTTGGAGGTTGCCCAAACCAATTGCCAAAAAATTATCAAAGAATAGGAAGCCAAGATTACAGTAGAAAATTGATATAGGGGAGAGAGTATTTTGTTTTCCATGTTTTCTTCCTCTTTAGTTCTCAAATAATGTTCCTTAAATAAGTAATCATTTACGTTTCATTCATCAAAATAGCGAAAGAAGACACACAGAGTTAATGTACGTAATGTAACATTACTCTTGAATTAATGACAGAGTCATAAAGGCTATTAATTTTCAAGACTTCTAAATGTCTCTTCATTTACAAAGTTACATTTAATCGTCATTTGAATAAATGTACATGTATGAAGTAATAACTCTCACATCCTACAAACTCTTATGACTTACGGATGTTCACACAAATTTATTTGAGAGAGTTATGAGAGTTTTTAATCTTTATATTAATTAAGAAGGAATTATCCTTCACACAGATATTTGGGCTTGATTATAGTGACACTTTCTCTCCCGTGGCTAAAATAACATATGTCCATCTTTTTCTCTCTATGGCTGCCGTTCGTCATTGGCCTCTTTATCAGTTGGACATTAAGAATGCTTTTCTGCATGGTGATCTTGAGGAAGAAGTCTATATGGAGCAATCACTTGGTTTTGTTGCTCAGGGGGAGTCTAGTAGCCTTGTATGTCGATTGCGCAAGTCACTCTATGATTTGAAACAATCCCCTTGAGCCTGGTTCGAAAAGTTTAGCACAGCGATTCAGGAGTTTGTCATGATTCGTAGTGGAGCTGATCATTTAGTGTTTTATCGCCATTCTGAACCAAATTTGTGTATTCATCTAGTGGTTTATGTTGACGATATTGTTATCATCGGCAATGATCAAGATGGTATCACTAAAATAAAGCAACATCTCTTTCAACATTTCCAGACTAAAGACCTCGGCAGACTGAAATACATTTTAGGTATTGAGGTTGCATAGTCCAGATCAGGTATTGTTGTTTCTCAACACAAGTATGCTTTAGACATTCTTGAGAAGATAGGAACGATGGGATGTCTATCCATTGACACTCCTATGGATCCAAATGCTAAACTTCTGCCAAAACGGGGGGAGCCACTTAGTGATCTTGGGAGGTATAGGAGGTTGGTTGGAAAGTTGAATTATCTCACAGTGACTAGACCTGACATCTCTTTTCCTATGAGTGTTGTAAGTCAGTATATGACTTCCCCCTGTGATAGTCATTGGGATGTAGTTGCTCGTATTTTGCGATATATAAAGTTATCTCCAGGTAAAGGACTACTCTTTGAGGATCGAGGCCATGAGTGTATCATTGGATATACCGATGCTGATTGGACAGGATCACCCTCTGATAGATGTTCTACATCCGGATATTGTGTTTTAGTAGGTGGTAATTTGGTGTCTTGGAAGAGTAAGAAATAGAGTGTGGTTGCTCGATCTAGCATTGAAGCAGAATATCGAGCAATGGGTGCAGCAACTTGTGAGCTGGTTTGGATCAAACAATTGCTGAGAGAACTAAAATTTGGAGAAACCGATAAGATGGAACTTGTATGTGATAATCAAGCAGCCCTTCATATTGCATCTAATCTAGTATTCCTTCGAGCGCTTGTATGCAGGGTTACAGGGGAAAGGAGGGGAGAAAATGTTGTTTAGACTTGCTAAGGCTAGGGAGAGGAAGGGGCGTGACCTCGACCAGGTGAGGTGCATTAAGGGGGAGGACGGTAGAGTGTTGGTGGAGGACAGCCACATTAAGGATAGATGGCAGTCGTACTTCCATAGACTCTTGAATGACGAAGGGGACAGAGCTATTGAGTTAGGGGAACTGGAACACTCAGAGGAGTGTCGGGATTTTAGTTATTGTAGACGTTTTAGGGTAGAAGAGGTTAGAGAGGCTGTTCGCAGGATGCGAAGGGGTAGGGCGACGGGGCCGGACGAGATACCAGTGGAGTTTTGGAAGTTCGTTGGAGAGGCTGGTGTAAGGTGGTTGACTGGATTGTTCAACGAAATCTTCAAGACGGCAAAGATGCCCGAGGCTTGGAGGTGGAGCACCATGATCCCTCTATAAGAATAAGGGGGACATCCAGAGTTGCAATAACTATAGAGGGATTAAGTTATTGAGTCACTCTATGAAGATTTGGGAGAGAGTGGTCGAGGTGAGGCTGAGACGGATATTGTCTATCTCGGAAAACCAGTTTGGGTTTATGCCTGGCCGCTCGACGACGGAGGCAATCCACCTGGTGCGGAGGCTGGTGGAGCAGTATAGGGAAAGGAAGAAGGACCTGCACATGGTGTTTATCGACCTGGAGAAGGCATATGATAAAGTCCCCAGGGAGGTGCTTTGGAGGTGCTTGGAGGTGAGTGGAGTTCCGCAGGCTTATATCAGAGCAATTAAGGACATGTATGAGGGAGCGAAAACTCAGGTGAGGACGGCGGGTGGAGACTCAGAGCATTTCACCGTCTTGACAGGATTGCATCAGGGATCTACTCTTAGCCTCTTTTTGTTTGCCTTGGTGATGGATGTGTTGACGCGGCGGATTCAAGGGGAGGTGCCGTGGTGTATGCTTTTCGCAGACGATATAGTTCTGATTGATGAGACTCGAGGGGGTGTGAACGATAAATTAGAGGTGTGGAGACAAACTCTTGAGTCTAAAGGGTTCAGGTTGAGCAGAAGCAAGACAGAGTATTTGGAATGCAAGTTTAATGACGTGAGGCTGGAGGATGAGGTGGTAGTGAAGTTGGAATCACAGGTGGTATGTACGAGGGATAGTTTCAAGTATCTCGGGTCCGTGATCCAGGGAAACGGGGACATTGACGAGGATGTCTCGCACCGTATTGGGGCGGGATGGATGAAGTGGAAGCTCGCGTCGGGGGTGCTGTGCGATAAGAAGGTGCCGCCCAAGCTTAAAGGCAAATTCTACAGGGTGGTAGTCCGTCCGGCCATGTTGTATGGAGCGGAGTGTTGGCCAGTTAAGAAGTCCCACATCCAAAAAATGAAGGTGGCAGAGATGCGGATGTTGCGCTGGATGTGTGGGCTGACTAGAGGGGATAGAGTTCGGAACCAGACTATCAGGGAGAAGGCTGGTGTGGCCCCGGTGGAGTGCAAGATGCGGGAAGTCCGATTGAGCTGGTTCGGTCACGTGAAGAGGAGGGGCATGGATGCCCCGGTTCGTAGGTGTGAGAGGCTAGCGATGGATGGTTTTAGGAGGGGTAGGGGTAGGCCGAAGAAGTACTGGGGTGAGGTGATTAGGCGGGATATGGAGCAGTTACAGCTCACCGAGGACATGACCCTAGATAGAAAAGTCTGGAGGATGCGAATTAGGGCAGAGGACTAGAGGACTAGAGGACTAGGGCCCGTATGGGTCGCTTGTGTAGGGAATTACTTGCTGGGGGGGGGGGGTAGTATCCTGGTTATGTTTCCGCGTCCCTTGTTTTAGTACGAATCTGGGTGCTCTCCTTTGTTTTCTTTTACTTTTCTTTTACTTTTCCTTTTCTTTTACTTTTCTTTTACTTTTACTTTCACTTTCACTTTCACTTTCCCTTTCCCTTTTACTTTTACCTGCCGTATTTATGTTATATATTTTTGTAACCCCGTTTGGTGTTTTGCTTTGTAATTGTGTGGCATCTTGTATCTTGAGCCGGGGGTCTATCGGAAACAGCCTTTCTACTTCTTTAGAGGTAGAGGTATGGACTGCGTACATCTTACCCCCCCCAGACCCCACCAGGTGGGAATACACTGGGTTTGTTGTTGTTGTTGTAACAAGCTAGGTACACATGATTTGTATGCACCAGCTTGAGGGGGGGAAGTGTTAGAATATGAGTAGGAATAGGAATAGTATATAAAATCCTACTTGGAAAAGGATTGGATTGTAGTGTCTATAAATAGGGTGTCAATGTAATTATGTAGACAACAATTCAAATGATATTTTTCTCTATTATTTCTCACATGTTGATCTAGTTTCAGGTTAGTCTTGCTTCTATCGTTGTTGGCCATATGACTGGCATGTTTCCCTGGTTACATGTTATTTCCAACAGAATTTTGAGGATGGACTTCTGTCATTTTTTTGTGACCTGCGTATTAATAGTTTGTATCATGCAGAAAATCTGTACAAAGATGACTATGGTGATATAACACGTGCCAGTGAGTCAACAGTGAAGGATGTCACACCTATGAAGTTTGGTTGTGACACTGTTAGAAACAAGCTTCGCCTTTCTTTGAGAAAGGCAGGCCATAACCATGTTGAAAAGCCTCAGCGGTCCGGAGCTGATGAGTGGCATGTAGAAATAGCGGTTCCAAAAACCCGTAAGATATTTATGTCAGAAGTTCGGGATGAAGAATCAGAGGGTAGTTCTGTTACGAAGGCATTTGAAAAAGGTGCTGAGACTAGAAATTCTCACGATGTTGAATATGAATATGTGCACATAGATGACAAACAGGAATGCTCTTCTGGGTCAAATCTGTTTCCTGATAACTTTCATGGCAAAGAAGTTGTGGGTTCTCACGAGGTAATTGCACCATTGGGAGCAAGTCGGCGTTCTGCAGTTGAAGAAATCAGTATTGAGGAACAACGATATTTGTCTGGAATGCAGGACCAAAGAAGCTTAGATTCAACAGTTACTGAATTGAGTTCTCCAAAATTGCATGGCTGTTGTTCTCACATAGCAAAGGAAATGAAATCTGTCAGAAAGCAACTTTTAGATATTGAAAATAAGCAATCCAATTTACTGGATTTATTGAAGGTAATTAAATTAACATTTCTTTTGTGTTGGTCTGTATCAGCAAATGCATATGCTATTTTGTGGAAGGCACATCACATGCTCCCGTAGTATTAATCTGTAATGTAAAGTAAGCCAAGAACTAAACTTCCTGGAAACAGTCCTATCAAATATACAGTATATAAAAGTAGAGACAAAGTTTCAGTATATTCATTATGCTTGTATCTGATAAGTTGCTTACTTTCTTTATAAGGTGTATAGCATTTTTCGTTGGTGCCTTACTAAAATAATGTTAAGGGAGGTCTCCATAAATCTTTTTTGAAGGTATAACATTTCCTATTGATATTGTAGCAATAAATATGTCCTTTGCGGTTATTGTGGCTAATATATCTTTTCACTAGAGCTAAATTATGACTAAGATTATGGATTTATCGTCTACTGCTTACATAATATACAGAATTAAATGTTTATTGAAGAATGGTGTGAATTGTGTAAAGCTGAACTAATAATCTTTTTTAATTTCATTTTAAAGTTTATAGATGAGGAATTGATAGTACATAAAATAGCTGTGGTCTGAGAAGGTTAAGCATTGCCTTCTTGGTCATCCCAGTGGTCAGAACTTAGTTTTATTTCTCTCCTACTAAACAGATAGAGGTGTTGAGTTTCATTACCACAATGTGATCTCCTTTACCATTGATTCGCTAGATGCTTTCAGAACAATATGAGGCAACAAAGAAGTGATTTCAGTTTAGTCCTTTTTTGTCTTTCCTTGAGTCATTATTGCGCTGCAAAGAAAAGTATAGAGCCCATAGATGATATTAGATAATAGCAAAGCTTTATCTCATCACAACCTGGATGCCACTGTTCAATTTTTCAGGTATTCTTTCTTTCTGTTTCCTCTGAATGTTGGTTCTGTGAATTTATGCCTTCTATATCCATTTGAGTTAGCGCTTGAAATACTGGCTAATTATTTGACCACCCCTGTTGTAACTAATACTTTCAGGAGTTCACATCCAACATTGTGGATAACCTATCAAAGATGCAAATAAAGGTGTCCGGTCTTGAAGGCATGGTTGATAGAATGACCAAGGAACTTTCTCATGGTGGGAAATTTCCTGATCCAGCAACAACAAAATTTATGAAAAGAAGTCCTGCTTTTGTTTCCCCAAGGCTCTCCACATATACCCCAAGGCCATCTGTTGATATACCTCATAGAAAGTCTCCATTACTGACCACCAAAGATGTGGAGGTTCGGGGGGATAGGACACTTGTGAAGAGCAGATCAAGCAGTTTTAGAAATCAAAATCTGGACATGTGGATCGATCCTGCTGCAAAAGAAGGTGGATATCCTATTGGAAACGGCATTCACCAAAATAATGGACAAGGAACATATGGAGGACAGTTGAGGAGAAATAAAGATGTCTTTGGCAGAATTTGTACCACTAATGACAAACAAAATCACTTAGATGCCAAGAATAACCTCTGGGGAGTTGTTAAAGGACATCTATTGGCTAGGGATGTGAACTCTGCTTATGTGGAAGCCCTTTATTCTGGTGATGAACTTGTTTTGTTTGAACTTATTGATACAACAGGGCCGGTTCTGGAGAATTTATCCCAAAAGACTGCAAGTGATCTTTTGGCCACTTTGGCGTCATACTACTTCGAACAAACTTATGTAAATAGCATAATTCCCTGGCTGCAACAGGCAAGTGCATCTTGTGGCTATCGAAATCTTTGAACTAACTATATGCCTTTTTCTTCACTTTTCTTAAAAGTTTACATGCACAAAGAATGTTTGATTTGGAAAAGAAGTTCAACTAAGAATACCTAGCAATATAAGGTAGATAAGTAGAGGTTTGAATTCTTGATCAAATTACTGTGCCTTTTTCTACTTTAGTAAATCGTTTGGCTATGTTTTCTGCCAAACATGTGATGGCTTCCTTGTGTTTTGTTCCTTAGGTTTCTGCTTATCTTAGTTTACAATCTTTCAAGACTTAGATGGCATGTCCACAGCCTTTTTTTTGGTTGTACATAATGGTTTGTCTGGCCTTCTTGTGCGGACCTCGACTTTTACACCAGATTCCCACTGCCTCCCTCCATAACAAGTACCAGGATAATTTTTTCCACCAAGATTTAAGCATATGCGAAGAAATCACTTCGTGTTTTTTTGTCTTTACTGTGATTTGAATCTTGATATCCAAGATTTGTTTCCACTTCACTTAACATTAGGCCAAACCCATGGGTGCCATGCCCACTGCCTTTTTGTTTCTTCTACTTGCAATAGTTATGAATGTGCCATATGGTAAAACCTGTTATATTCGTCTGACAACTTCATACATAATGATATGGATCATGAATATATCATATTTGAAAAAATTGTGGACTTAAGCCTCATGGTATATATCTTTTTCTGAAACGTAGGTGGTGGAATTGAGTTCTGTTCAAGGACCAGATTATATTGTTCTCCCTACAAATGCAAAGCGGGAATTTCTTTCTGCATTTCAGGAATCCGTAAAGGGCGGATATTCCGCCCCAGCAGAGAGAAAATCTTTGATGCAGTTGGCAATGACTTTAAACCAAATTTGGGGTAAGAAAAGCCCTTATTTAAATTTGTCTCCCGTCAGAAGCTTGCATTATTGAGTGATCAATTATTTTTACCTGCTGCAACTCTTGTTGAGCATGAGCAGGATAGATAGACATGGGTCACCGTTACTACTAAGAACCTAACAAAACTTCGCAAAATGCGGGTCAAAAATTTGCTCATGTAGGTCGGGGTTGAGAATTGGGGGGCTGCGCCGTACCTAGTCAGCCTAAACCTCGCTTTGAGAAATGATGTTTTCTAACTTTCTATGAGGAGTGGTATACATATACATGCATGAATTTTTTGGTTAAAGAACTCCTTTATTTTTAGAGATCCTTGTATGAATAGTCAACATGCATCATCTATCATGTCATGCATGTAGGAAAAGTAGAATTTGAGAGTTGATAACAGAGCCTGCAACTTTTAGGATAGGAAAGAGTGGAGAAGGAAGTCCAAATTGATGAGAACTTTCACTTTTCTGATTTTGGTTTCTCAAAAAAGCAGGTATGTAAAATACAATGCAGCAAGTATTTTCGTGATGGTGCCCCTATTAGGAACTCCTAGAGAGGGTGTTTCGAGTTTTATAGAGAATGGAAAGAGAACATGATTATACTTTTGATTGGGTCCAACATACGACTCTGCAATACCAACAAAGCGATACCATTAGAAGAAATATAAAAGCTTTGTGTTTATTCATTTGAGTTAGTCTGTTAGCAATTGTAAAGTTGACCTGAGAAAGAAACCTTGTTGCTTCTGCTTCTTTTCTTCTTTCATAGTGATGTCTTCAGTCTTGACATCATGTGTTTCTCGCTGCAGGAAAAAATGAACCATAGCATGTCAAAGAACTGTTGGTTCTGTCTGGTGTAATTTGGAACTAAGCTTACAGACAAGTTGAATACTATAGAATGGATTTGCGGGGAAATGAATTTTGATGTTTAGAAGAGCTACTCTTTTCTTTTTTCAACTTCTCAACTCTACCTGAATATGCAGAACGGAAGGTTCTAGTTAAAGAGTGTCAAGACAGTTCATGTATCCGTGGTTTGGTTTAGTTCATTTCTGTTTCTTTGACTATGCTGTTTAAGCATTGACATGTCAAGACATATAAGCCACGAACATCAAGTGTTCATTAGGTAATGGTGTACAGTTGAAATTAAACAATACTTTCATGTGTTACTTCTCCAATCTCGCTTAGTAGTATTTATAAGAAAATTGTCTTCTAATGTGGTGAAAATAGTAAGGGACAGAAAGAGGCTTATTGCTAGATTGGAATGAGATTAAGAGAACAAGTCACTTTATTTGATGGAAAAAGTATCATTTTCATCTCAAACTATACTCGAAAAGTCAAACACATCTAAACTATTGAAGTGACCTAATATACACATATACTATTTAAAAGTGAAATTATTTACCCTTTCAAATGTTATAACTAGATTTTGTCTTCGCGCTGACACGTGTCAATAGCATATTTTTTCACTTTTTTTTCTTTTTTTTTAAACATTAATCTCTTTTCTTTTTCTAGATAAAAATTATCTCATATACACTATTGAGATACTTGTTTGTTTTTTGGGGAAGCCACATTGCCGGAAAAACATGACTGTCTTGGTTATCAAGAAGTTGAGAAACGAGAAAAGAGAAAAGAGAAAAGAGAAAAGAGAAAAGGAGAAAGAAAATAACAGAAAAACAACTAGCTCAAAAATCTAAAAGAAGTTCGATTGAAGTCATCATTGAAAGTGGTAGTCAGCTCCATCAATTTTTTCAGTATCTGCACTAGCTCTAGCCTACTGCTGCTTCTTCAATTACCAACTTCAATCTTTGTTTTTTAGTTTAAATCTGGGCAATGCCCATTTATTGATAAAAATGAATTTGATCGGATCAAAGCAACCCGAATCAAACAAGCAAAATAACTTTAAATTTTTCACCATTTCACAATCTTCCGCTATTTTGTAAAATTCGAAAAAATCAAATCCATAAAATTTGAGCAAATCATAACCCAATTCATAAAAACCCCCAAATCATAACCCACAAATTTGAGCAAATCATAAACCCACAATCATAAACACAATCGAATTTTCTCGAATTGGATTTATGATTTGCTCGAGCAAATCATAAATGCAAGAAACCCCCAATTCAACTTTGTAAAATTCGATACATTCATAACTCAATTCTCAAAATTCTAGAAACCCACTACGCAATTCAGTAAAATACAAGAAATTCAGAACTCAACTCGTGAAATTCAAGATACCCACAACTCAATTTTGTAAAATTCAAACAACCCACAATTCAATTTGATTTTCAATTACCTACAACAAAATGTCAAAAAAAAAAAAAGAAAAAAAAAATTAAAAGGATAAGTATATATGTAAACTCAATGATGAATTCATGGAAGTTAGAGAAGAAATTGAGCTAAGGAATTAAAGATGAAGTTAAGAAAGAGAGGAGCAAAGATGAAAGAAGACAAAGATGAAGAGAAAAAGAAGAAGAAGAGGAAAACACATAAAAAAGTAAAGAAAGAAAATAAAAATTATATAAATATTTTAAAAAAAGTAATTGAATATAATTAGTTGTTAAAATCCAATTGAATGATGACATGTGGACGTCTTAATAAGTTTTTGATTTTTTTTGGCTTTTCACGCGCGTGTAGGAATGTGGATATCACTTTCTATGCCAGGTCAGTTATGAGGAGTAAATAGTTTCACTTTTAAATAGTATAGGTGTGTATTAGGTCACTTCAATAGTTTAGGTGTATCTTCGACTTTTCGAATATCGTTTGGGGTGACAATGATGACTTTTCCCTTATTTGATTGTTCGATATAGTACGTTGAGGACCCGAGCCTCTTCAAATGAACAAATTGTCCCAAAACCAAATATTGAATAATCTAATTTATTCTTTGGATTCAACGTTAAATTTTAGAAACCACTAGTGTTCTTTGATTTGATTTGATAACTCTTAGAAATTGTAATTTTTTTTTAACGAAAAAAAAATATAAAAATTTAGGCCCATTTCTGGATCATTTTATTAAGGCAAAACTTCAATATAGATGTTGATCAATGTCTTCTCATAGATTAATGGCATGAATAGATTTTTGATGAGCTTTCTATCTAATTTAGATGCAATGATTTCCATTTATAATTTCTCATTTTTATTCGATCATGCAACCCTTATAACTAACTTCCTAGTTAAACTTTTAATATTTATATTTTATAGACAACAATTAGTGATTATATGTATTTAAATTGGAATTATACAAAAAAATATATAGAATCTTTTTAACTGAAAACAAAGATTAAAAAGGAAGTGGATTGCAATCAATACCCATAATTTCTTTCAACTTTCTCAAATAATTCTCTTTCATAACAGACATTAAAGCTCGTTTATTCGACTATGTATCAGAAAAAATAAATAACAATTATATTTCTGAATAATTGAGAAAAGGAGGAGAAGATATTTACCAACAATTGTTAACAGGTAAATTAGTTGTGATTTAATTCTATCAAAAAAATGGTGTTCTATCTGTTGTCATTCTCTACAATATATGTAAATCGAATTGTATATAAAAGTTCATTTAACAAAATGAAGTTGTTTATGCTTCTCACTTTTTGAATATATGATCTGATAGAAACGAATGAACACGAATATTAATTCGTTTGGATTAATGAAATTTTGTAAGTTTGGTACAGTATATACAATAAAATCAAATTGTATTTTTTTCACTAACTGATAAGTGTTTGAATCCTTTAATAAAGTAATTTAGTTTTGAATTGATATTTATTGGTTATGTATGGTTTGTAACAGGTTAAAAAATAGATGTAAAATGGCACAATTACTCATTGTTTTGAAGCATTCAGGTGTATGGAACGATGAGAATGAATATGGATTATCAGTTGGACTCAATTGCGATGGAAGAAACTAAATAGTACGATGAATTGCTTCAATTGATTGTTAACCAACTTTGTATAGACTTAAAGGTCAAAATGGTGAAAAAGAGTATAAATTTGATTTTCGGAGTAAAAGAATGAAATACACAACAACATGGGAGTGACTGTGTACATAATGTTAAGGAGAGAAAAAAAGGTTTTGGAAACTACCCATTATGCGTTTGATGTATTTGAAAAGCCATTGAAAATGGTAAATTAAAGTTGAACTTTGAAGGTGGGAGTTCTAGGATCGGACTGAATTTGGATGGTGATACAGTGACTGTTGATGATACACAAGCCATCACTAATGCAACTCCTATTGAATCGATGAAGGTCGTGGATATAAATGGTCATATTCAGACAATTATATCTGACCCAAGACATAACGAAGTGTTCATGGACAAGTGTATAAGAACAAGATGATACAAGCACAAGGAGCACCAAGAGTACAAGGTATTATCTAAGTGTCAAAGCTTTGGAATTAACAAGCAATTGAAGACCTTTTGGAGTATTTTGAAGTCTTGGTCAAGAGAAGGAAGGAGGGGCACTTATACACTCAAGAGGCACCTCAAGTGAAGGGCATTGAAGACATTTTGCACTCTAAAGTGACACTCAAGAGGCGCCCCAATTCCCTCTCTCATTAAGGGCATTTTTGTCCTTTGAATGTAATAGTATAAATAGACCATTTTACTTCGCTTTTCATTAGACTTTTGATGACATTGAATCTTACTTATAGATTGTAGTTTTTAGTCTCTAATTTGTAGCTTGAATCCGAAACTAGGCCCTTGAAACATTTGAAATTATTTTTTCACTTGTCTTGGGTAATTTGGTAAGAAAGGTGTGCTTGAGGAAGTGTGAGTCTTTGGGTTACCTAAGAGAGTGGTTTAAACTTTCATTTGTGAGGTGTGATTGGAGATTTGATACATCTCCTTTGTTAATCATCTAGTGGAAGTAAGGGTCACTCTACTATCTTTGTGTGCTTGCTGATTTTTGCATCTTAATACCCATTTCATGCGTTTGATAGTTTTAGGCTATCATTTGGTATCAAAGCCTTGTTTAGGGTTGTTCCAACATCCCTAAATCTTGATTTTAGTATTCTTATTAAGAAAATCTCAACAAAAAAGAGTCCAAAATCCGAAAATACAAAAAAAATGGTGTCTAGTCTTGTGTGGTTGTAGATCCAAACTTAGAATACTCGATATACACATTTTTACTTTGTCTTTGAAGTTTCTTGCACTAGATCCTTGATCTCTAGTGCCTTGTGAGTCTAGATCTACTTTTAGAGTGAAGTTTGGTTGAGTTTGAGCTAAGATCCACCATGGCTATGGAGTTTTGAAGCTTTTTGAGCTAGATCCGAATTTACCTTGGTGATTTGGGCATGTTTTGTGGATGGTTTTTGGTTGGTTGAGTTTGTTTTAGCTTAAGAAACCTAGATCTATAAAAAAAAAATCAGATTTGGAGTTCATTTGCTTGTTGGTCAAACTTGGTCAACACTTGAATATTCATCTTGTTTGTCCACGATCTTCATATCTTAGTAAAGAAGAATATTCAAAAGTGTTGTTTGATCCAAAGGAGGGAAGAAAGAGAGTGAAAAAGTTGTTGGTCCAAGAGCATATTCAAAGAATATTCTATTCTTCCAAAAAGGAGGAGGGGACAAGGGGACAACAAAGTACACTTGCAAGTATAGGGGGGGACCATTTCATTTCATTTCATTTCATTTTCTTTTGAGACTTGAAGGGATTCTAAATTGCCTTCTTACCCTCTCCAAATCCGAAAACTCTTCTTCCCCAACGTGTCATTTGGCCGAAACAAAGATTTGGAAAATTGAAAATTTGAAAAAGTGACAACCAACCACGTAGTGCCACATCATCACTTATGATCAACCAAATTCATCTCTAAAATTAAATTTCCTAGTTTCTAATTTTTGATTCTAGTTTTTTTGAAGTTAATTCTATCACTAATTAACAAACTAGTAAGTACCTACTAGGTT
Organism: Capsicum baccatum var. pendulum; assembly: GCA_030864225.1. Taxonomy (NCBI): domain Eukaryota; kingdom Viridiplantae; phylum Streptophyta; class Magnoliopsida; order Solanales; family Solanaceae; genus Capsicum; species Capsicum baccatum. The sequence continues at coordinate 103,737,070 of CM061556.1, forward strand.
GGTAATTAGTCTAGAGTTTGTTTATTTTATGTCTTCGGTTTTTGTGTGCTTTTCTCATTTTAAAGTCGTAGTATTTTATTGGTTCAAGTTCGTGCATTACTTTATTTGAGTCGTTTTAAACAAGGATCGATTCCGGACCAAAGCTTCTCACCTCTTAAGTGACTTTCCAAGTATTGCCGATTTCCCAACACTTGTGAGGCCAAGTGTGAGGTAAGGTTGAGTGTGAGTGAAGTGAGGCCTTTGAACTAACTTGTTTGCTCGTTTTGTAGGTTATTTTGCTTGCTTTTTTTTGCTTTTTTTTAGGTACATTTGCCATGAAATCCAAAGGTACTACTTCCCAACCTTTGGGACATGATGCTATTGGAGCCTTGATGGCTCGGCTTGAGGCCTTGGGCCGAAAAATAGGTGATTATAATGATGCCATGAAGCGTAACTTGGATGAAGTGCGGAGTGAAGTGGTGACTATAAAGGGTGAAATTTCCATTTTTCATGGAAGGCTTGAATGTGTTGGAAGTAGGAGGAACTCACGACCTTCTACTCTTAATCCCTACCATGTGTCTTCTAGTGTTTAAGCTAACAACTCATCCATGACTATTATCCCCGAGAATCTACATCAAATGCTTCACCCCCCAAGAGATCCACAAAAACAGCCACTAATCCACTCCCAAATCTCTCCTAACCGGAACCTACAAAGGCCACTACATCACCAAATGGACTAAGTACAACAAAAGGGACTTGAAATTTAAACTCCACCAAATCCGAACCTACAAGTGCCAAATCCCTTGGACCAAAAGACCAATTACCCAACATAACCAAACACCTTCACAAAATGTTAACTACCTAATACCAAATCCCATCAACCAAAGACCTTACCCTCCACCATATCCAAGACCATAAGTCCAAGTTCTAAATAACCAAAGGCCTCATAACCCTCCACAAAGGCCCCAAAACCGAAGCTACCCATTCTAAATTGAAGACTATGGTAGAGGGAAGAAAGAAGGTTATGATATTCCTAATGTTGACTATTGGTTTGAAGAAGAAATGAGGGTAAGACATGATCAAAGAGGGCATTATAGAAGATTTTGAGGGCATGGGGCAAGACAAGGCCATATTGAACATCCAAGAATCCGAGACATTCGCATTAATTCCATCAAGGTTGGCATTCCAATTTTTAAAGGTGAAAGTGATCCGGAGGTGTACTTAGCTTGGGAATCCGCTTGTGAAACTATTTTTCAAGTGAATGACCTTTCCGAAGAAAAGAAAAGTTGCTATGCTATTGTTCACTTTGAAGGATATGCAAACACTTGGTGGGATTACACCAAAAGATTTGATGATATGTTGATTGATGGCTAACCACCTCCTTGGGAGATGTTGAAGAGAGTTATGAGAGAAAAATATGTATCGGAGCATTATAGGCATGAGCTTCTTGCCAAGCTTTACAATCTAAAGAAAGAAAACAAGAGTGTCATGGCTTATTATGATGAATTTCAGCAACTTGTCTTGAAACTTTCCCATAGATTTGAACAAGTGCAACATGATGTTATCCGCTTCAAGGTTGGGTTGAATAAGGACATATCCTTCCGATTGACTCTTCACAAGTTTGGAACCATGGTTGAAGTCTTCCAAGATTCCATGGAGATTGAAAAAGTGAACAAAGAAAGGTCGGCTTATAAGCTTAGAGTCCAACAAGGTTCGGGTTTGACAAGAAACAAAGAGATAAGTACTTTGACTTCGGGTTGGAATAAGAACAAATCTTATACATCTTTTTCTTTTTCTCAAATCTCAACCAAGCAAGTGTCATATCGACCTCCAAAGTTGCAGATGAAATTGAATGCCCTTCCTCTCTTATCTAAGGGTTTACAATGTTTTTAGTGTCAAGGTTGGGGTCATAGGGAAAGTCGGTGCCCTAACCGACATAATGTGATTCTAAGGGAGAGGACGTTGTATTATCTTAGTAAAGAAGTAGAGTTGGAAACCGAGGATAATGATGACAACTCTCAAGATGGAGAGTGCATAGAACCTGAAGTTAAATGTGAGGGTAGTGAAGAAGATGTGTTGCCTTGTGAAGGAGAATGTGATGTGCCTAGTTACGTTGTTAGGAGAACTTTGTTTAGTAAGGTCTTGGATAATCAAAGAGAGAACCTCTTTCCTACTAAGTGCCTTATTAAAGGACGTTTGAGTTCAATGATCATAGATAGGAAGTTTGAGAATGTGGTCACATTGGTTGACCATTTGAAACTAGCCACTATCCCTCACCCGAATCCATACAAGCTTCAATAGTTAAAAAAGTGTGGTGAATTGAAGGTCAAACCACAATGCGTGATTAGATTCAAGTTAGGGAATTATCATGATGAAGTTTTATGTGATGTAATCCCTGTGCAAGCATGTCACATATTGTTGGGAAGGCCTTGGCAATTTGATAGGCACACTATACATGATGGAAGATCTAATATGTACACCTTTGTGCATGGTGGACGAAAGTTCACTCTTCTCCCTCTTCCACCATCTAGTATGAATGAAATTTAAGAGAAAACCCAGAAGTTGGATGAGAAAAGAAAGAAGGAAAAGGGAGGAGAGGTTTCGGATTGTGAGAAGGGAAAAGGGAGGACAACTTTGTTTGTAGGACTTGCCTACAAAGGTTCCTTGATACTTACTAACTCAAAGGCTAGCATTTTACCTAGCCTTGATTCTTCTTATTTGAACGTTCAAGCTCATGAATTATCAAAGAAGGATCAACAAGAAATCTCACATGAAAGTGGCCTCAAAACATCCTTGGCCGAGAGCTTAAAAAAAGTGGACTGTCCTAGTCCAAACCGAGGTAATAATGCTATTCCCTATATTTTCTTAAGCTTAAATTGTTGTCATGTGATTCATTATATAGAGGTTTCGGAATTTCTTGATGTAGGTGTGTATGTTTCTTCTCTTATTAGCTCTCTTGATATGTATAATAAACCATGTGCACCTAAGATTAGCTCACTACTTGAATATGAGACAAGTTTGATTGAAAACTTTCAAGTTAGTGTTAATGCTAGTAATGATGGTCTTGATATTGAACATGGTACTTTGAACTTGTGTAATGATAGCCATGATATTAATCTTGTTCATAGTGGACTTGTGTTTGTCCTAGTGGTGGGTAATGCCTTGAATGATTGTGAGCTTGTTAACTTAGTGAAAGGAGTGGGCCATCTCGGCTTAAACCCTTATCCTTTGCTCTCATTTGACCTCGGAATACTCTTGAGATGTGAAGGTTATAGTTACTGGTCATGCTCACTTATTTTTGATATTGATGCTATTCATGTCTTTGGTATCCTTTATGCTAAGCTTTTTATGTCAAATACTAAGGATATGTGCGTGTATGTCAAGTGTGAGCAACCATGGGTTGGTGATATGAGTGTGGTACTAATATTAACCCTCTTACTAATAGAATTATGTGTTTGTTTTGATCTATCTTTGGTTTTTGGAAGATCTGTATTTAAGGACAAATGCCTTCAAGATGGAGAGAATGATACAAGTACAAGGAGCACCAAGAGTACAAGGTATTATCTAAGTGTCAAGGCTTCGGAATTAGCAAGAAATTGAAGACTTTTTGGAGTATTTTGAAGCCTTGGTCAAGAGAAGGAAGGAGGGGCACTTATACACTCAAGAGGCGCCTCAAGTGAAGGGCATTGAAGACATTTTACACTCCAAAGTGGCACTCAAGAGGCGCCTCAATTCCCCCTCTCATTAAGGGCATTTTTATCCATTGAATGTAATAGTATAAATAGACCATTTTACTTTTCTTTTCATTAGACCTTTGATGAAATTGAATATTACTCATAGCTTGTAGTTTTTAGTCTCTAATTTGTAGCTTGAATCCGAAACTAGGCCCTTGAAATATTTGAAATTGGTTTTTAACTTGTCTTGGGTAATTTGGCAAGAAAGGTGTGCTTGAGGAAGTGTGAGTCCTTTGGGTCACCTAAGAGAGTGGTTTGAACTTTCATTTGTGAGGTGTGATTGGAGATTTGATACATCTCCTTTTGTTAATCATCTACTGGAAGTAAGGGTCACTCTACTATCTTTACATTCATGCAATTCTTCTCCTTCATCTCCTTTATAAGTGTTATTTTCTCTTTGTGTGCTCACTGATTTTTGCATCTAATACCCATTTCGCGTGTTTGATAGTTTTAGGCTATCACAAAGCTACTTTAAAGTCAGTGATGACGGAATATGCAATCAGAGATAGATATCAGTTCAATACGATAGAGTCAAATGCAATCGGATAAGATACCTCTAAATGTATTTGTACTTATTTATGTTTTTGAAATGGAAAATAATATATATATATATATATATATATATATATATATATATATATATATTTTGTGTAATTATAAATCTAGTATAATCTAATATGAAAAATTTATAATTACATACACAATATAGTTATTATATTTTTTGATATTTTTCATATAAATTAATGTATATTGTTATTCTCATCCAGATTGCCTTATCTATAAATATGTATATTCAAAATATATTTTGTATAAATACATATTTGACATAAATGTATAATTGATATGTATAATTACATCGTCAATATAGTTGTTATACTGTTTGTTGTTTTATATATTAACTGATGTATATTGTTATGCTCATTTAGATTGCGTTATCTGTAAATGTGTATGTGCAGAATATGTTTGATTAATTATATATCTAACAAAGTTGTATAAGTAAATATTTATAATTACATATACAATATAGTTGTTATACTTTTGTTGTTTTCTGTATAAAGTAATACAAGCTACTTACTACACAACAAGTATATATTGGTGTGTAAATTGAAGGCATGTAGTTGTTTTTTTTATCGCTTTTAATATAAACAAGACCGAATTCTTTGAACGTTTCAACAGGTGCATACTTATCCTTTAAAAGATCAGATGTACGAGCAAAAACATGTTAGTAGTACATTGATTGGAGATATTGTGAAACAAAAGCTATTGTAACGACTTGATTTTTGGTGATTTATATAAAATATTTATTTTATGTGATTTGCTCATTTTATCCCTCTCTGTGGTTGCTTTGTAGTATTTTTGGGCCGTGGGGATGATTGGCACAGTTCCTGGTGCATTTCGATGTAATTTATATAATATTGGGGTTTTTGGTGGCTTGAAAAGCCTTATAGTTGACTTCAATTGACATTTATTGATTTGTGCATCGGATGACAAAACAGACCATGTTAGAAAATCCAAAATATTGACTTTAGGGTGGTAACAGATTAGTATGATTTTATGGCTTTTATATCTCATTTAGATCCTCGGTTTGAAAAGTTGTGAAATTGAATTTTGGGGGTCAACTTTATAAAAATGATAGTTTTTCAAAAATTTGATATTGTCATTGAGTTCAGAGTGTCGAATTTGATAGGGTAGCATAGTTTATTTGCATTTGCGGTATTCCGGATGAAGCCCGAGGGGATCCATAGAAACTTGAAATTCTCCAAGTCTTCAGCTGGTGTGCACCACCCAGCTAGTGCACTCGCGTAAGCGACACTTTGATTGCTTACGTGACTCAACAGATCGGACCATGTGTCTCTTACGCAATATCTTGGTCCTGATCGTGAACCCCACGTAAGCGATCAAGTTCTCTTTTGCAATGACAGGTTCGCTTATGTGATACCTTCCCTCAGGCAAGGTATCACGTACACGACGCCTGGTCACTTAAGCGATTCGGTGATCGCGTATGATGTCGAGCCCCTTAAATACTTATGTTTCACCATTTTCATCATTTTTGAGACTTGAAACTTGGGGTTTCACATTTTTGAGCAGTTTCTTCAATTTTTAAGTTCAGGTAAGCTCCAAAACACCTATTTCAACTATTATCTTTGAATTGTATCATTTAATCCTTGTTTAAACACGGATTTTAAAGTGCGAAACTAGGAATTTTGGACCTGAAGGCTTAAAAGTTGTAGTTCTTCGATTTAAACCTTGATTTCAATCCTTTTTTATTTGGGTGAGTTTTTAATCTTATAATTATCACTTTTCTCTCAATTTCACCTTCAAAGCAACTCTAACTCTGAATTTTTCAAAATGAATTTTGGGGATTTTGCCGGTAAATCTTGAAAAATGATTATCATTGATTTGGACCTTGTTTTTAACTCGTTTTCACTTGGGGTTTCAGCTATAAACTCCTAAGAGTATGAGTAACATATTTCAAAAATAAAATTCTAATTTTACCCTTCTTTTTGAAAACCTATTTTGGAGGTTCGTTTAGACCCCGGCTTAAAAATAGACAATATGAATATCGTTGGCTTTATCTTGATGCATAAATTCTATATTTTGGTCTTAGTTAATTTTGAGTCTGTTAGTGGGAGTAAGGCTTCAGATTGAAGGCCTTTCAATTATTTTTTGACATTCGAGGTAGGTTATGACTTAACTTTCTTCTGACTGGAATGAATAGTTAATATTGGTATAATATCATGTTATGAGTATGAGAACTAATCATGAAAATGGTTATATTATTATTTTGTGCCCGTGTGTGGGGCCTATCTTGATGGTATATGGTAAATTTGAAATATTATCTGCTATGTGTGATTGTGTGGGGTCTTATATGGTATTATTGTCCTTGTGTATGTGGAATTAATTGTATCTTGTTTAATGAAAGATCCTAATATGGTATTGATGGTATATTTTGATGTATTTTACTCTATTTTCATATTGTTCATGTTTGATTTCATGGATAGTTGGAACATTGAGTAGATTTTTGGATCACTTGTTGGGTATATTGATTGGGTATTGGATATTCTCATTTTGGTTGATTGTGAGGATTGTATCATTATTTTTATGGCATCATATGCTTTATACATTTGTTATTTTATGCCTTATATACTTGTTGTTGTATGTTGTACTTAATTTGTGTCTTATTTTATGTATATGCTTGTGAAACGCTAAAAATACTAAAAATGCTGAAAATACAAGGAACAATGGATTTTATAGACCATCTCTAAGGGATGTGTTATAGAGGAGTCATGGATATGGGTATTAGTTATTGGATTTTATAGACCTTCTTCGAGAGATGTGCTAGAGAACAGTCATGGATATTGGTTGTATATGGGTTGACAAACTCCCCATAGGTCCTACCTGTGGGAAGATCTTGGTATGTATGGGTTTACAAACCTCCCATGGGTCCTATATGGGAGTAAATATCGGTAGATGGATACAGAGGATGTGCGGCGACCTCATGTATCACATCATCATTATCATTGCATTCTTATATACCTTGTGTTTTCTTGTATGTATTAATATATTTGATATATTACTTGTCTATGTGTATTACGTCCTTTTTACTTGTATATGTGATATTCGTCTATTTTTACTTTCTTGTCGAATCTGCGTGTGATACATATGAATATTATAAAACTGTTAGTGGACACGGTGTGGGCTACTATTTGGGACATTTTTTGATTGCAAGTGATGGGCCATTGTGTGTATTTTGTATGCTTTATTTCCTACTTTGCTCAGTCGGCTTATGAAACCTGTACACATGGACCGTACTCACTCGTACTGCGCCCTTTCATTGAAGATCCAGGTTTGAATATGCCTTACATATGTTGATTTCAGGCGATACTTGGAGCCCATTTTGAGGTAGCAATTGGTCCTTGCATCCAAAGTTAACTACTACCTTCTTCTATATAGACTATATCTTTATTTGTATTCAGACACACATTTATTCCTTTCTAGATATCCTATGTATTTGATCTCGAGCTGTACTAGTTATATTCTTACACTATGACACCAGGTTTTGGGATTTGGTTTAGTATTATTAACTATGTATTTCTGCTTTTACTATATATGCATATGGTTTGACTCCTCTCTAGGAGTCTTGCCATGGATTTTGATATCGTTTTTCTCAATTTATATCAGTTTGGGTAATAGGATTACTTGTCAAGGCTTGTTGCGACAAGTGCCATCATAATCCTTAATTTTTGGGTCATGACAAATTAGTATTAGAGTGAGGTTCATTGGTCTTAACAATGTAAGATTGAGGTGTATAATAAAGTATTACGAATCAATACGTAGACGTCCGTATCTATCTTTGAGAGGCTATAGGATGTCTTTAGGAAACTTTTCTTCTTTCATTCCTTATCGTGCAAATCTTTCATACCTCATGTTCTAGGTTATATTTCACTCTTTCTGCGCAAATGGTAGCGACTAAATCTCCTGAGTTTAGATATATGGTGCTTTTATCTGAGGAGAGAGCCTATTCTAGAGGGCAAGTTGTGAGTCATAGATGAGCACAAGGATCTGTCCTGTCTAGGAGTAGTGCCAGGGGACTCTCCCTTGAGTCTCGAGTTAAGTATGTTGGAGATATGAGTCCTACTTCAGTCCCATTGAGTTCTTCTACCTTAGTTTTGGAGGATTTATTAGTTTATTTATTGACCCATTTAGAGGGTGCTCCTTTAAGTTTTTTTGGTGTTACCCAACTTCGAGTATTGTACCTTTGACTTTGCAAGGGTCTGCTTATGGTGTTCCTCCAATTCTTAGTGTGGATCCTCCAGTAGTACCTATTTTTGACTTTGGTACTCCATACTATGAGTGTTATTCCTCCTTCAGAGCCTGCATCTGAATATGGTATTCTGAGGTTGGAATTTCAAATTTCTTCTATGTTGCCTCCTTAGATGGGAACATAGCCAACCGAACATGCTATGTCTCCTACTCTTTAGCGAGCCACGACTCAGATGGTAGTGTATAAGGCTTTATTCAGAGTACAGTAGATCAGGCAAGGATAACAGGGTCTACTCCTCAAACGTCTAAGGGAGGCGCCAAGAGGGTGCGCTGTTGGGGCGAATTCAGGGGTTTCTATATGTTTGGTGTGGTTGGCCATTTGGACAAGGACTATCCCCATCGTGTGTTCAGAGCTACTTCTATTTTAGCTTTGAGAGGTAGGAGGTTCCACTAGACGTGCATGGGGAAGATAAGGTAGTGCCCGTAGTGGTATTCACGAGGACATTCATGCAGTTGGTGGTTGCAGATAGTGCTATGCTATACCCGCCAGACAAGAGGCATAGGCTTCCAATATTATTATCACAGGTATCGTACCCATTTATCTTAAATCTGCATCTGTGTTATTTTATCTAGGATCAACTTTATCCTATGTTTTTGCATATTTTACTTCAGATTTTGATTCTGCTAGTGAGCCTCTTGCCATGTCTTTTCATGTATCAACCCTTGTTGGAGACTCTTTAGTGGTGGATTGGGTGTACCAATCCTGTGTTGTTACTTTTTTTAAGCGTGAGACTTAGGTAGATTTGCTTGTCTTAGACATGGTTGACTTTGATGTTATTTTGGGTATGGATTGGTTGGATCCTTACTATACGGTCCTAGATTATTATGCTAAGATCGTGACTTTAGCTTCGCCGGTGTGGATATCTTAGAAGGGTGTACTTTATTTGGGTCCCAAGAGAGTCATATCTTTTCTTCAGGCTTGTCGTTTTGTAGAGAAGGGATGTTTGTCGTATTTAGCCTATGTTCGTGATACTAGGATTTTTCCCCCCTTTCTTTGGGTTTTGTTCTTATTGTCCATGAGTTCATGGATGCTTTTTCTACGGATTTGATTGGTATGCCTTCGGATCATGATATTGACTTTGATATTTATGTTGATTCAGGCACCAAGCCCATTTCTATTCCTCCTTATAGGATGGATCCAATCGAGTTGAAGGAATTAAAAGATCAGTTATAGGAGTTGTTAGATAAGGTATTTATTCGACCTAGTGTATCACCTTGGTGTGCACTTATCTTGGTTGGGAAGAAAAGGGATGGGTCTATGCGTATGTGTATTGATTATAGGTAGTTAAACAAGGTGACAGTTAAGAATAAGTATCCTCTTTCTTGTATTGATGATTTGTTTGATCAATTTTTAGGTGTTTTTAAAATTTAATTCAAGATCCGAGTATCACCAGTTGAGGACTAGAGCCTCTGATCTTCCTAAGACAGCTTTTTAGTCTCGATACGATCATTATGAGTTACTAGTCAAGTCCTTTGGGTTGAAAAATGCCCCAACCGCATTCATAGAGTTGATAAACAGGGTATTTCAATCATATCTCAACTTATTTGTACTTGTATTTATAGATGATATCTTGGTTTACTCCAAGAGTGAGGCCGATCATGAGGAATATTTACAGATTGTGCTTCAGAGACTGAGGGATAAGAAGTTGAATGTAAAGTTCTTCAAGTGTGAGTTTTTGTTGGAGTCGATCTCTTTCTTGGGTCATATGGTGACTAAGGATGGTATTATGATTGATCTGACCAAGATTACGTTGGTTCGTGATTGGGCTAGGCCTACTTCGCCCAATGAGATTCAAAGTTTTATTTTCTTGGAAGGCTACTATTGGATTTTTGTTGAGGGTTTCTCACCTATTGAAACTCCATTAACCAAGTCAACCCAAAAGAAAATTTCTTTTCAGTTATCCGATGCTTGTGAGGTAAACTTTCAAAAGCTAAAGGATTTGTTGATGTCAGCTCTTATTTTGACTCTACCCAAAAAAGGCATGGGTTTTACAGGTTTCTGTGATGCTTCTAGTGTTGTGTTAGGTTCTATGTTGATGTAGGAGGGTAAGATGATTACATATGCTTCTTATCAGTTGAAGCCCCATGAGAGAAATTACCCTACTCATGATTTTGAGTTGTGTGCTGTTGAATTTGCTTTAAAGTTATGGAGGTACTATTTGTATGGAGTCCGTTGTGAGATTTTCTCGGATTATCATAGCCTTCAGTATTTCTTCACCCAGTGAGATCTTAATATGAGATAGCACCATTGGCTTGAGTTGGTTAAGGTTTATGACTTGACTATTCTTTATCATCTGGGCAAGGCTAATCTGGTTGCAGGTGCCTTGAGCAAAAAATTGACTAGCATAGGTATCTTGGCACATCTTTTGACCCAGGAGAGGCCTTTAAACTTAGAGGTTCAATCTTTAGCTAACGAGATGGTTAGGCTTCATGTTTCAACACCTGATGTGTTTTAGCATTCACGGAGGCTAGGTCTTCTTTGATGGAGCAGATTTGAGCTTATCAGTTTGATGGTGTTGGATTGAGATTTATTCGGGATAAGGTGTTGAGTAGTGAGCCTGAGGAAGACTTACTTAATTTATATGGTGTCTTAAGGATTAGAGGTTGGTTTTGTACACTGAGGGTGGGTGATTAGATAAATTGATTTTAGAGGAGGCCCATTTTCCAGGTATTCTATCTATTCGGGAGTGACTAAGATGTATCGTGATTTGAGGCATCATTAATGGTGGCGTGGTATGAGGAAGGATGTAGTGGAATTTTTTGCTTGTTGCCTTTGTTGTAAGCAGGTGAAGGCCGAGCATTTGAGGCTTAGAGATTTTCTTCAGAGTTACCCATTTATGAGTAGAAATGGGAACGGATCACTATGGACTTTGTGCCTAGGTTGCCTTGCACTTTTTGTGGTTATGGTAGTATTTGCGTCATCGTGGATCGGGTGACCAAATCTTCTCATTTCATTCTAGTTCAGGCTCTTTTAATACTAAGAGATTAGCCTGTATCTATATTCATGGGATTGTGCGTCTTCACAGTGTGCTAGTGTCTATTATTTCAAATCAAGGATCAGTGTCCACATCTCACTTTTGGAAGACTTTTCAAGAGAAGTTGGGTACTCGGGTTGATCTTAGTGTAGTATTTCACCCCCAGACCAACGGTTAGTTAGAGCGGACTATTCAGGTCATGGAGGATATGCTCTGCACTTGTGTAATGGACTTTGGTAGTCAATGGGAGCAACATCTTGCCTTGGCGAAGCTTTTGTATAATAATAACTACCATTTCAGTCTTGATATGGCTCCTTTTGAGGCTTTATATAGTAGAGCTGTCTCTGTCCAGTTGGTTGATTTGAGGTTTTTGGGATTAGACCTCGAGGTACGGACTAGCTTCATGAGTCCTTGGATAGAGTTTGGATCATTCAGGATAGGCTTTGAGCAGCTCAGAGTAGGCAGAAGTGCTATGTAGATCGTAGACTTCACGCCTTGAGATTTAGTGTTGGTGATTGAGTTTTCTTTCGGGTTTCTCCCATAAAGGGTGTGATGAGGTTTGGGAAGAGGGACAATCTTATGCCCAGGTGTATTAGCCCATTTGAGATTCTTCAAACTGTGGATGATGTGGCTTATGAGTTGGCTTTGCCCCCATACTTATCAGTTGTTCATCCAGTTTTTCATATTTCCATGCTTTAGCGTTACATTCCATATGAGTCTCATGTCTTCGATTCAGTTAGATGAGAGGTTGTCTTTTATTGGGGAGCTTGTCTCCATCTTAGTTAGAGATGTTAGACAGTTTCGTTCTAGATATATTCCAGTGGTTAATGTCTAGTGGAGACATCGAGTTGTAGATGAGGATACTTGGGAGGTTGAGTTTGACATGCGTAGTTCTTATCCCCAGCTCTTTGCGGTTTTAGGTAATTCTTTGCCTTTAGTTCGAGAATAAACTAGATTTTTATATAAAATATTTATTTTTGTGTAATTTGACCATTTTATCCCTCCCCGTGGTTGTTTTGTGGTATTTCTGGGGTGTAGGGATGATTGTCACAGTTCCAGTGCATTTTGATGCAATTTGTGTGTTATTATGGATTTTGGTGGCTTGAAAAGCCTTATGCTTGACTTCGATCAATATTTATTGATCTGTACATCGAATGGAAACGTACTGCACCATCAGATCCAAAATATCGATTTGAGGGTGGTGGTAACATGGTTGGTGTGATTTCATGACTTTTATATCTCATTTTGACCCTCGATTTGAAAAGTTGTGAAATTAGGTTTCGGGGGTCAATTTTATGAAAATAATATTTTTTTCAAAAATCTATTATCGCCATTGAGTTCGGAGCATCGAACTGAATATGGTAGAATAGTTCGTTTGTGTTCGCGGGATTTTTGATGAATCCTGAGGGGGTCTGTGGAGACTTAGAATTCTCCATGTCTCTAGCTGGTGCACCACTCAGCTTGTGCACTCACATAAGCGATACTTTAGTCACTTACGTAACTCGAAAAATCAGACCAAGTGTCGCTTACGTGACATCTTAGTCACAATCGTGAACCCTGCGTAAGTGATGACAGGTTCTCTTATGCGATACCTGTCCTCAGGCAAGGTATCATGTACGTGACACTTGGTCACTTAAGCGGTAGTCACTTAAGTAACATGGTGATCGCGTATATGATGTCTGGTCCCCTTAAATACTTATGTCCCGCTATTTTCACCATTTTTGAAACTTGGAGCTTGGGGTTTCGCATTTTTGAGAAATTTCTTCCATTTCTAAGCTTGGGTAAGATCCAAAACACCTATTTCAACTATTCTCTTTGAATCGTATCATTTAATTCTTGTTTAAACGCAGATTTTAAAGTGGGAAATTGGAGATTTTGACCCGAAAGGCCTAAAAGTTGTAGTTCTTCAATTCAAACACTGATTTTAACCCATTTTCAATTGGACGAGTTTCTAATCTTACAATTATCATTTTTCTCTCAATTTCACCTTCAAAACAACTCCAACTCTCAATTTTTCAAAATGGGATTTGGGAATTTTGCCAGTAAAGCTTGAAAAATAATTTTCTTTAATTTGGAGCTCGTTTTTAACTCATTTTTGCTTGAATTTTAGATGTAGACTCCACAGAGTATGGGGAACATATTTTAAAAATAAAATTATGATTTTACCCTTCTTTGTCAAAAACCCATTTCAGGGGTCCGTTTTGACCCAGATTTGAAAATAGGCAATATGGGTATTGTTGGCTTCCTTTTGACACATAGATTCTATATTTCTATATCTTAGTTGATTTCGAATCCGTTAGTGGGAGTAAGACTCTGGATTGAAGGCTTTCGGACTATTTTTCTGCATTCGAGGCAGGTTATGTCTTAATTTTCTTCAGACTGGGTTGGGTAGTTAATATTGGTACAAAATCATCTTAAGGGTGTGAGAACTAATCGTAAAAATGACTATATTATTGTGTTGTACTCGTGTGTGGGGGCCTATATTGATGTTAGGTGGTGAATCATGTGGGGTCTTATATCGTATGGTATTTTTGGCCTTGTGTATGTGAAATTAGTTGTATCTTATTTAATGAAAGAGCCTTGTTATACCCCATTTTAACACGAGGTCAAAATAGTGTACAACATATGGGAAACCTCTGATTAAATTAAAGTCCCCACCTAATTAGTTCTACGGTGAATTAGGACTCCTATTATAAACTATGTGATTAAAACAATTAAAGACTTCATTTTATGGTCTACTTAACTAGGTGATTCTAGGTAAGAGTTCTAATTATCCTATAGGGAAGGGATTAGGCACCCTAGAGGATCCGCTAACTATGGTTAACCGGCCAAACTTAGATTAGATAAGAAAATCAAATATTTAAAAGAGATATAAATAAGACATTAAGAAATATTCGTCTTTTGTAAGATAAATATGCTAATTATTTATAAGAAAGATTAGAAAATTTTAGAAGAACCTCGTCATAAATCTACTTTTCAAATATTACAGAAAATAATCTTTTATAAGACTTTTTAAAAATGATGCAACCTTATTTTTGTCGCAAGGAAGTTTATTTAAAATCAATTCCTTACAAAAACTTCCCATTAATAAAAAGGGTTAAATATATTAAGAACAACACATTTTTAGTTCTAAGAAACGACTCGTTTGCTTATTATTTCCAAATTTTATAAAATAAGTTAATTTCCTGCACTAAATGAATAGCTATAAAAAAATAGAAGTTTAAATCTGTAATAATTTGAGAATTTACTATTTATCATGATACAACTAAATAAACAAATAAAATATTTTTCTTGTCATTTGAAATTCCAAAAAAAAGCCTTGCGAAGTTGGTTTGGCAAAGTTGCCATCTTATATTTGAACTTGATGAAAGGTTGATTTACCAAATCTAAGATTATTAAATCCGGTCTTCGAGTCTAGCGATGATAAATTTGTCTACCGCAAAAATTATACTTTATAAATTCCATATTACTAATTAGTAAGACTAACTTGAATCTAAAGGAAAACAAACTCTCTAATAACTAGGCCATTAAACTCTAAGATATATTTTCGCCTATCAAGTTTTAATCTCAAACAATATGAATTATATACCGAAGCCTAGAGATTATGCTAATTTTAATATCTAAAATAAATGGGGAGAGGAACAAGCTAAATTTGCTAAATATATTTGGAAGACCTTTACCAATGAGTTCAAGCAAACAAGAAACAAATTCCAAACAACAATAATATGAAAAATATGTGAGTGAAATACAATAGCAAGCGTATATAGGAAAATAAAACTCGAAGATAGGAAAGACGCACTAGACTGCTAACAAGTTTGACTTAAGAGTATAAAATGTAACTTCTTGACCGGATGAGGGATAACGTCGAGTCTCATTTTTGAGATTCTCTTAGTGAGTCTTGAATTAAGACTCCATTTTGCTTCGGAGTGTTCATGCAAAAATAAAAAGAAGATAAAAATTAGTACGATGATCCAGCTTAAAAAATACAAATAAAGTCATCGATAAATGTAATGTTCAAAAGCTAGGATCTATGAATTTCAAACTAGATAAATTTAAATAGAATAGATAAATCACAGCACCACTTGCCTTTTATGCACAAATAATCTCCAAATACATCAAGTTGAAATTTTAAACAAACCTTCGAATCAAAAGCATGGATAACGAAATGTAACTTATGCCCTTTTTAGAGGGACAATATGTATGACATGCACAAAAATGTTCCTGCAAACGAATTGTATTTGTA
Organism: Capsicum baccatum var. pendulum; assembly: GCA_030864225.1. NCBI lineage: Eukaryota > Viridiplantae > Streptophyta > Magnoliopsida > Solanales > Solanaceae > Capsicum > Capsicum baccatum. The sequence goes on from CM061556.1 coordinate 103,752,825, forward strand.
TATGCAGGTAAAGTACAAAAATAAGTAAGTAAAAAGAAAGTCCACTCCATTAGAGAATAAACAAAAGTCTGCCTAATATTTAATATTGAACTAAGCTAAGCAAACATCTCTTTTAAAAAAATGGAGATTGATACTCCTAAGAATATGATATAAAGAATTCTCCTAGAAATAAATTACATACGTACAAGGACTTCAAAATATATGACAAAGACTTCAAAAGATACGTGTGCATATGGAATACGGATTAAGGCTACAGGGGTGTAAATCATGTTTTAAGTTTTGTTAGAGAAAGAATGCATTTTTTAGGAAAAGAAAACATCTTCCTTGACCAAATTATTTTAAACAAAGAAGTGCATAATTTGTGTCAAATTTCATCCTTAAAGACAACAAACAAGCTAATAACATAAAAAGAAACTGATTCAATGCAGCTATTATCTAATAAAAGCAAAATAGTGAAATAACGTTATTTTGCAAGGTCCAAACTAAGGGGCAGAAACATTTAAACATAGTTTTACTATAGATAGCCAAACTAACTTTGACATGATTTTGTTATAGCTAAAAAGAATCTCGCAGTACACAAGTTCTTTTTAAGAATACACACATCACTTTATCATAAAAATAAAAAGAAAATAAAACAAAGGACAAAGGAAATTGGATGTACCATTTGCGGGGCAGTGAACGTGAGGCGCAGGTCTCGGATCTATTCTCTACTCTCGGAACAACCCGAAAAATGGATTAAAGAAGTTTTCAAGTAAAGAGGTGGCTAAAAAGAAACCTTTAGAGACCAAACAGATGACCTACAAAACGAAAATCCACTCACCCCTAAGACAAAACAACTTGAACCAGTATATTTTTTAGAGATAAATAAAAAGTAAAAGCTCCACCAGTCGTATGTGTTGCGGCTGCCAAAAAAAGCCCCCGTTTGTGGATCCCAAATGCCAATATTTATATAGAAATATTAGGGCGTCAAGTTTAGACGGGATCTTTGAGTTTTGAATTTCAAATTCTAGTCAGCCACCATGTTTTGAGTTGGAAGCTGTGAATTTTTGATGGATTTAGTCCCTCACGTGCCTAATATGGCCATCACATAAGAGTAGAGAAACATGCTCTGTCCATGGAGAAAGGAGTCTGCAACTTTTCTGGAAGAGGAAAAAAATGTTGAGATATGTTTAGAAAGGGAAAACCGTGTTTTACATATGATAGAGAGGAAATTTAGGCCTAATTCAAGGGTTTTGAGGGTATTATGGGTATCTTAAGCATAATAATTAAGTACAAAATAGGTAGTATTCTATACTTGAGAATTAATTGAGTTTGACTAGCTAATAGGGAAAAAACACGTGGCGGGGGGTGCTAGGCGTGTGCAAGGGTGTGTGTGAGTGCAACAAGCGTGTGTTTGGCGTGTGCTATGACTATTTGGTGCCTTGTGTGGTGCAAATATGGAATCTATGTGACACTGAGGAGGAAAAGGGAAGAGAAAGATGGGCTTTTTTGGTTATATCTTGAAATTGTGCTAAATTTTAAGAATGTTATAAAATGGTCTGATTTAAAAAATACCTTATTTATTATGTTCTTTGGGATGTTTTAATTAAATTAAATAACACTTTTAACAAGAACATATTATATATAACCGAATAAATGACAAAAATCATTTGATGCTAAAAAAATATAAATAACTTAAACAAAGTTGCACGATAAAATGATGAAATTAATAAAGAGAAAATTTGCAAAATAATTATTTGATAAAAAATAAATGTTTTTTTGCGAAATTTTAGGAAATGTGACGGTAATTTAAAATATAACCAAAATGGTAGTGGCTGATACTAATACTAATAATAATAATAATAGTAATAATAATAATAATATCGATGATTCTTAGTCTTAAAAATAAATAGTTACAGGAATTTTATAAACTCCTAATTATAGGAATATCATACACACACACATACACACACACACACACACATATATATATATATATATATATCATTATTTTAATTTTAATCTATCAAAATTATTTAGAAGCGCAAAGAGATGACATGAAAGAAAGGCTAGACAAAATTGGGTGTCAACAACTATTCCTCTTTAGTTGGAAAGGATGAAGAGTTTCCGAATAAATAAGTTGACTAGTAACCTAATTTTATCCCAGTCTACAGGATCTAGGAAGATACGAGTGAAGAATGTTGGGGAGGATTATTGCCGAACTCTGGTCTCTGAGTTGCCTACATATCTCGGGTTGCATGAGAATTAGGTTATATGTAGTTTAAGAATTATGATATAGGGAGAAGATAATGTGTTTTAAAACAACACTCACAAAACCTTTAAAAATGACAGTGGCGGCTAGGCAAAAGGTTAGGCTTGGACAAGTAAGGAAAATAAAATTAAAAAAATGAAGTAAAGTAAAAATGAAAGTTTTAAGAGGATAACGAGTGAAGGGATTAGAGTGAAATTGAAACTATGGATTAACAAAATAGAGGTATTAGATGAAATGAAGTAAATGCATAGATAAAGAGAGATACCCTTTTCTTTAAAAACTGTTCAGTATCGAGTTACAATGAAACTGGGTATCAAGATTGATAAGAAAACAAAGAAGAGGGGCTAGAGATGGAAAACATGCGGGATTTAAGATTTTGTTAATTGAAAAATGAAACGCTGATGTAAAATTTCCTATGCATCCCAAATATGAGACGTAGGTTGAATAAGATTCAAGAGTAGATCCTTGACCATGTTGGTAAGCTTGACTCTACAACAAATTTCCCCAGTTCATTGCTAAGATAAAGTTTCACGTTGTGCTGTGTCTCCTCTTTCTGCATATAATTTTACTTTCTGCCAAGGCTTGATAGAAAATTTATCAAACAATGTAAAACAAGAAAATATATAAAGAAAATTCTTGCAAAGAGACCATAAGACAATGTAACGCCTCAAAATTTGATTCCCTGGATGCCACACGGTGCTCCAAACTACAAGTAGTCCTGAGCTAACCCTGGCTGCTTTCTACTAAATCTAAATCTCAAAATAGGAAAAGTATGAATATGAAAACATAATAAATGTAAAAATCTTATCTAAAGCATATAAATCTCACAAATCTTGGTAAAACAATACTGAGAATCTGAATACTGAATCAATAGTCTAACACTGAATTTACTAGACCGACAAGCTCTACTATCTGAATCTAGAGAGTCACTGGGATAGGCCCCAGCTGACTCAAACTGTCTAAAATCAATAAAGAAACATCTACTAATAAACTAAAAGTATGACTAACTAAGTCCCCGAACTATGAGGACTCACCAACTGTAGAGATGTAGATGATATGCTCGAAAATCACTTGCGCTGCTGAGATTGAGCACCTGGACCTACATTATAAGACAATGTTGCACATAGACGTATATGTGGATTAGTAGTTTGATGATGTACTGAGTATATGGGGGTGCATGCAATAAGTAAACAATATCATCATAGTTTATAAAAAGTCATGCATAGTTAATGTAAATGGCTCACATAGGCTCGAGTAATTAGAAATATGAAAATCATAAATCATAAATCATAAATCATAAATCATAAATCATAAATCATAAATTGTAAATAATAGAACATGTAGTATGAATCTCGTGAGCCATAAAATTCAGTTCTAAAATCTGTTCTTTCTGAAAGCTGCTACATTATCTTATCAATTGGCAAGGGAAATACTTTATCTCAAAACTTAAAGAATCTTAAAACCTTTGCTTTCAAAACATATGCTTTTATCTTAAGGCTTTACGCACATAGACTATTTTAAGAGTAGGGGACATCTTATTGGGAGGTTTTTCTAACCGATATACACCATGTGAGCATCCATGGAGTCCCACGTCTGGCCCCCGTTAGGTAGGGCTGTTCTACCCTTGCCATCAGAATAGAACTTCTTATCTTAAGTGATCACAATCTTAGTCATCCACATAGAAGTGGGAGTAATCGTACTCCTACGGTGGCACGTAGTTTTGGGGTATCAAACTGTAGTAACTTACCCATCTCGGTGCTAAATACTACTCCCATTATTGTGCTCAAAATCTTAAGAAATCCACTTTAAAAATAGCACAAGGTTAAATCTCAAGTTATATGAATAAAGTGGATTCTTTATCTTAGCTTAGGACCAAAAGGTCAAATCTTTATCAAAATCTTAGAATAATCTTATCTGAGGGTGCTCATAGCATAAATAATCTCAAAATAGCAATCTTAATTAGGGAATAATGACCCATGCATCAATCTCATGTTAAAACATCTTAAAATTCATGCTTGATAATATAAACATTTATAATCCATCATAAAATCTGGAAATTTCAGCAATATGCATGAAAATATGAACAAAATCATGGAATTCAACTTTTAAATAATTGGATATATCATAAACTTGTAAATAGCAATGATGGGCATAAACCCTAACTTTAATTTAATGTAAAATCTCATAAACTTCAGTAAAAGTTGCATTTAAAACAAGTTTTGGGCACAAGGATGAAAGAATTATCTTTGTTCATACCCTACATACCTCAATTGATGATCTAGATGCTAAAACTTGAATCTTGGATCTTTATTGATGTTTTGGAGGTGACTTCTTAGAGTTCTTAAATTGGGAATTCTCAATCTTGAATTGCTTTGGAGAATTAATGGAGAAATTTGAATTTCTTGGGGAGGAAGTTTGATTAACAAGGATTTTGTTTGAGAGAGATTTGATGAAAAATAGATGTAAAGTGCTTTGGAGGGGTTTAATTCATTGTTTAGGATGAATTAGGGGCTGGGATATTTACCAAAATGCCCCTCTTAAACTCACAAATGAAAATGAAAAATGACAAAACCCCCAACTTTTGGCCATGGCGCGATGCGCTATCATCGCGCCAAACCACTGAAAAATACCAACTGGGAATATGCATGGTGGCGCGATGCGGTGGTATTGCGTTGCCACCCTTGGATGAGACTTGGAAACTTGGCGTGATGCGCCAATATCGCAGACCCTTACTAGAATTAGATAATTGGGGATTTGGCCCTCCCTGCGATGCATCAATATCGTGGAGGGCCACTGAAAATTGACAAATGTGAATTTACTCATCTCTGTGACACGCTAAGGGCCCAGGTGACACACTGCCAACTTAAAAATTCCATAACTCCTTCACCGAGTGTCGGATTTGGGCAAATCTTTTACTGATGGAAAGCTTATTCAATTTTTCACATAATGGGAGGTCTAAATCTGGAAGATTCCACATGAAATAAATATTCTTTATTATGGAAGCTACCCCTTAACATTCTAGGGATGGATTCAAGCTAAGAAAAGTGCAAGGTATTACAGACAAATACATCCATAGGTTCTCCAGATGCGATTGGTCGAGCGTGCAGTATTTTTAGAAGTAACAACTTCAAATTCTATGATTTAAAAATTCATCAATCTAAGTATAAATATTTTCAAAATCAATGCTTAATAATGAACAAATGAATAATTGAGTTTGATTTTCTAAGAAATTAAAAGATAGTACGCATTACTTGGCTAGAAAAAATAAATAATTAAGGCACTGCTAGATGTTCAATTTGATTCAAGAAAGTATACATATTCAATTGAAAGCATGCATGCATAACATTCCTTATTAGAGGGCATATTGTCCCAATATGTCCTGTTTTAGGATGGAAGAATCCAAATTGCCAATATGTCTTATTTTAGGGTGGACGGACCGAATCAAAATGAAAAACAATGCTTGATAAAGGACAAATGAGTAATTAAACTTGATTTTTCAAGGGATCCAAAAGATAGCATAGAGTGCATATCTAACTAAAATAAATAAATGAAAATGCATGGCAAAATTTTCAATCAAAGGCATATGAACATAAATATTCAATTAAAGGCAAACATGCATAATGTCTTATTAGAGGACAGACTAACCCAATTATGTCCTATTTTAGGGTGGACGAACCCAACATATCCTATTTTAGGGTGGATGAACCCAATTTTTCCCATTTTAAGGTGGATGGACCCAAAACGTGTCCTATTTTAGGATGGACGAACCCAATGTGTTCTATTTTAGGGTAGACGAACCCAACGTGTCCTATTTTAGGATGGACGAACCCAACGTGTCCTATTTTAGGGCGGACAAACCCAAAGTATATTGCAAACTTTAAAATATCAATGCAATGCAGAGAGCTCGGTGCGATTTTCTCTAATAATTCGAGAAAATTTAAAGGATAGCATGCAATTCTTAACTAATTAATAAAAATAATAATGATAAAAGTAAATAAATGATTAAGGCATTGTAATATATTCAAGAATAAATGTAAAATTGAAGGCAAACATAAAAAGGGTCTTATTTGAGGGCAGACTAACCCACTAAGTCCTATTTTAGGTGACAAACCCAACATATCCTATTTTAAGGTGGACAAACCCAATGTTTCCCTTTTATGGTGGACAAACCCATATGTCCTATTTTAGGGCGGACAAACCCAATATGTATTGCAAACTTATAAATACTAATGCAGTGCAGAGAGCCTGGTGCATTTTTCTTGTAAAAACTCTATGTAGTGCCTTTGTAGTAGTGAAAATTTAAGTGCAGTGCGTTTGCGATAGCAAACATTAATGCTACAGTGCCACGTTAGTGAATAATCATAACGTGATACCCATGATCTAGGGTTGTCCTCTTTGGCAAACTTAGCTGTGAAGAGGGTTCCTGCACTCCATGAGAATTGTAAGTTTTGAGATTTAAATTGCATTAATTTTGTATCATGTTTTCATTGCCTTTTGTGCTTTGCTAACATATGTTATCCTTCAAAAATAATTGAAAATCAGTATCTGTATACTCAAAGAAAGCTTGTTAGTATAAAAGAAAATGATTGCCTTGCATTGAACCATAAAATTTTGACTTTGAATTTGCGTTTCATGTAGTTATGGCATTGCTGCAATTTGATGATGTGAATGTGGCTCGTGATCTCAAATATCTTCTTTACAAAAATGGTGATAGGCTATCTATAAAGCTATCCAGTTTTGGCTAGGGGAAAATGAAATTTTGTAATATTATGATCGAACCCAGAATAGGAGCCGAAGGATCCCGTTGCTAACAGGAATCAGGTCAAACATAGTTCATAGAAAAGTCTGAAAAGGATTGCAAAGGAATAGCTGCTTATATAGGAAGGAAAGGATAATGGTACTAAGTTACAAAAATGTAGCTACTCATAAATGAGGAAAATGGAGAATGATTTTCTCAGGTTACAAAATAGTAGCTATTCATAAAGGAGGCAAATAATATTCTCAAATTACAAAATAGCAGCTAATCATAAAGGCAGAAGAAGGAAAAATATATTCTCAAGTTGAAAAATGATGCCTTTGTCAGTCTTCTACACTTGATGCCCCCTTTTTTCTTCAAATGCCTTGGTGCTAATTTTGATGGATCACCCTTAACAAAAATTATATCCTTGTTTGCGACATCACCATTGTTGATTAGAAGCTCTTGCTGCAGCTTAATCTTGCCACTTTCAATAAGGCTTTGAATCTTGAATTTTAGTGCTGGACAATCTTCAGTGTCATGTCCTTGAATGTTTGAATGATAGACACAATTTTTGGATAAATTAAAGTTTGGAGATGGATACTTAGGTATGAATCCTTTATGGGTTGCAAAAGTCCCTTAGTTCTCAATCTCTCAAATATATCGACCAATACCTCACCTAAAGGAGTGAAAGAGAAAGATTTCGTCTTCTTCTATGGCTGCAAGGTAGATTGTGCTTGGTGAAATTATTGCTGGGAGCTATTATAAAAATTTTTCTAACAAAGAGGCTGGAGATAAGCATTGTAAAGGTCAACAAAAGCATAAGACTGCAAAGACTGGTGATCTAGAGGGCATTGCGACTGATGCACAAAAGCTGAGCTGTTTACGTTTTGTGAATTTCCTGGAGTCTTTGATTGGACAACTTGTATTGCTTCTATAAGTTTTCCTTCTTGAATGCTATTTTCTATCTCTTTGCCAATTTGAATCAAGTCGAAGAAGCTGTATGCACAAGTTCCAATCAACTTATCATAATATAGGCTTTCTTGAATTTGAATGAAGGCTGAGATCAATTTATCCTCAAAAAGTGTAGGATGTATTTTTGAAGCTTCTAATCTCCATCGTATGGTGTATTATTGAAAGGATTCATGCGACATCTTCTTCACTTTGAGCAAATCGATCATTATGGAGGCGCCTCCAATGTTAAACTCGTATTGTCTTACAAAGTCACGAGCCATATCTTCCCATGTGCGCCATTTGCTAAAGTCTTGCTTGGTATACCAAGTTAGCGCTAATCCTGATAAACTTTGAATAAATAGCCTCATTCGTATGGCTTCATTATGTCCAATTTCAATTAACCTGCTCAGTAGTCCTTTAAATGAGCAACGAGGTTTCCTTCCCCACTGAAAGTATTGAATTTTGGTAGTTTATACCTTGGCGGAAGCTCAATATTCGGGTGTACACACAAGTATTCATACTTTAGACTCTGGTAATTTCTTTAGCGCAACTCTTCATCAAGTGCTTTTCTCAGATTGTAGAGCTCTTTGCCCAGATCTTCGTGGTGGATTGACTTAATCTCTTTTCCACTTTTAGCATTTTGATAGACTGATAGCTGCTCGTGCTTATTTTACTTAAAAGGAAACACAACTGTGGAAGAACGGATATTTGGCATCATAGTAAGCTAGAAATTTCAGGGATTTGATAACATTTGCGGAGAGATTGTGTAGGAAGGAATTGGGAGAGGTGATATGGTTAAACATATATTTTTGGTTGAGTTGGAAGTCGTTGTAGTGGTAGGATGAAAGCTAAAAGTACTTGGTAGATTGACCAAAATATTTCTTCGAACCACATTCTTTTTGCCATCATCATTTTGTGCTTATGCTAAACCCACACCGGTATTGAATAAGTCACACCTATCTGCCATTACCGTATTGTCCTCAATGCAAATTCATAGTTCAAACAATGGTCAATGCCAGGCAATATCTAAAAAAAAAAAAAATTTAAACATAAAATGAAGTGTCAATACATGCGCAATGTGTGTAATAATAATAATAATAATAATTATAATAATAATAATAATAATATTTGTGGAAAAATTAATCCTTGATGAGCCTAAGTAAGAGGTCTAGAATAGAACAAATGATCTTTGTTGCGGAACGAGTAGATCAAGAGACTTCTTAGCTAGTAGGTTTTAATGCTTAAGATGAAAAAAAAAAGTAACGATTGATTTGGAGTAGTAATCAGAAGAAAGGTTAACTTATGTAGAACACCAAAGCTTGGCTCTAGCTTGATTCTTATGCTTGTTAACTCTGGCATAAACAAACATTTGCCTCATTCTAAAGAAAATTATAATGATGACGCCTCATCTTGCGTGCCAAAATCCTGTCCCCGTCCTTAAGACATTTTGATTTTGATGCCTTGATTGCATGCCAAGGTTCTGTCCCAGTTGTCTTCTCTCACATTTTGGGAAAAAATAAAATTATAATAAAGAGACCGAGCCTTATGTAGGCTTCCTACGTATCCTGTGTCAGACAAAAAATCAGGTCGAACGTAGTTCCAATTACATGCAAAAGGATGTTGAAATCCTATGCTAATTTGACTGAATCCCTATGTGGGCCGTCTATGTATCCACCTAGGAAATCAGGTCAACTGTAGTTCAACTTACATAAAAGAAAATTTGAAAACATACAAAGGATTGATCATTAAGTTCACAACAATACATAATTGTTCTAAAAAAGATACTACCCCCAAAAACTGACCAATCTACTACATAAATCCTAGATGACATATTTTTTTTTAAAAGGATCCTGCTACACTTTAATCATCATGCTTAAAGAAACCATTGCTTGAGTTCTGCCAGGTTCGATTGTAGGTGCTTACAAATATTGCAGGAAAGGATGAGCTTGGTTTTTTTCCTTTTGGACCCCTAGGAAACTCTGTAGATTTCTTTTTAGACGAACCAACCCCTCTAAAAATACTGCTGGAAGACCTATGTTGCCTGACAAATCCCTATGTGGGCCGTCTACGTATCCACCTAGGTTCAACTTACATAAAATAAAATTTGAAAACATACAAAGGATTGATCATTAAGTTCACAACAATACATAATTGTTCTAAAAAAGATGCTACCCCCAAAAACTGACCAATCTACTACATAAATTCTAGATGACATATTTTTTTCTAAAAGGATCCTGCTACACTTTAATCTTCATGCTCAAAGAAGCCATTGCTGGAGTTCTGCCAGGTTCGATTGTAGGTGCTTACAAATATTGCAGGAAAGGATAAGCTTGGTTCTTTTCCTTTTGGACCCCTAGGAAACTCTGTAGATTTCTTTTTAGATGAACCAACCCCTCTAAAAATACTGCTGGAAGACCCATGTTGCCTGACAAAATCATCGATAAAGTTGCCCCAAGAAGACCATTTCCACATGTCCTTCTTTGCATACCACAAAAAAGCTAGACCCGTAAGTGTCCTAACAAAACATCTCATCTTCAGTTCATTGTCTTATTCAATATTTATCACCCAATTAACATATTCCTTCAGGTGGTCTATAGGATTACCAACTCTATCATACATCAGAATATTGCCATAATCCATCTCACAAGGCAAAGCAGACTCATTTGTAAAGTAAATCTAATTAGTCTCAATGTCATAATGCCTTCCACCATTTGCTCTATTTTTGCTCGTCTCCGCCAAGTTGTTGAATGTCTCTTTTGGCGAGAATGAATTCATATTAGATAAAAATTGAGCATTATAATAAAAAGTAAGTGTGCGGCAGTTCCAAAAAGAGAGTATTCTTCTGATCCCTCAAAGGTAGGAAGTGTGGTAGTTTCGAAATGTGAGTATGTTCCTGAGCCTTCAGTGAATGAATCCTTAAGATCGACTATCATTTCCTTTATGTTGTCAATTTCTTGCTCCATCTGTGATACTTTTGTCTCAAGCTTATCAACTTTATCTAGATACGAATCTGGTTCTTCGGAGATGAACTCATCCTCAATAAGGTCAATCACGGTAATTTGATCGGCTATACCTTCCTTGAGTTACCTTTGGTGCTCAACTTAAGTCAACCTTTGAAAGGGGAAATGAACATTTGGTAAGTGTTGAATAGTTATTAAAGGTTATTAGGAATAAAGCATTTAGAAATGTGATTAAAAGAACCTAACAGGTCGAGTCCTATAAGGGGTATAAGCACGAGATGATAATTAATAGGAAAAAATAGAGCGCACGAAGATTAAACTTTGATAAGACAAATAACTGTGAATGACTCAAAATTCTAACTTAATATTGTTGGATAAAAAAGAATATCACAGACAAAGAAAGAATAGAATTTTCTTGATTTACTCTCTAAAGCTTGAGTTTTAATAAAAACGTGGAAGATCAATCCCAATAATCTTAAGATAGGAATGACACATGCCCTTTGAATGACTGAAACTTTAAAGAAGTATCAAATTTAGGGTCGTTACTCTAAAACAATTTAAGAAAGAAAATTAAACAACTAAAGTCAAGTGCGACTTGACAGTTTGAGTAACTTTTTTGGATATCTACCAATTTAAGAAGCAATGAATGAACTGAATACCAACGAAAGGATGAAAATATTGGAGAGCATGAGCGAAAATTTTATGCCATAGGTCAGCACTAAATAGATACTATGGAGTGCTGAATGTTCCATCATTACAAACAAAATATTACACCAGTAAAAGATGGACTTGGAAGAGCATGAAAAGATAAAGGATTCAAAAGTTCGAATTTAGTATGAGTTTGGCAAAATTTGACTAAGCACGAATCTGACAAAATCTGAAATGAATGATTTTTTAGCTAAAATATTTAGGAAGAATTATGCCAATGTTAACAGAGTAGATTGAAGTTTTAACAAAACGTGGACACGAGTATTGAAAATCTTGAGGGAGAATTGAAAATACTGGCGAATCAAACTCATAAAAAAATTAAAGAAAGAATGTGAACCCTAAGGAAGATTGTCAAATGAAAATGGAGGATAACCTTAATTGAAATACTAAGGATTTGATGGCCTATAGATAATTTCCTAAATAATGTTGTAGAATCGCTAAAATGCGTTAAGTGCAGCAGTGTTAAAATTTTAAAGAAATGTCATGATATAAAATATGAAAAATTACAATAGATAACAATGTAAAAATTAATTTTCACTGAACATAAGGGCAAAACAAATGTGAAATTAGCAAATAAATATCACGTCAAGTGAATTGATTTAGGTCAAGTAGCACGTAACCAAGCAAGTTCACAGAACAAATAACATAAATATGTTAAGTAGCACGTCCTAACATCCATGTGACTTCTTTATGCCGGAGGTAGGCCTAGGCGCCAAATATCAATTGATATTTCAATAAATTGATTCAAGCTTTAATTAATGACATTACTCGAGTTGGAGTTAGAATTTTCCAAACTCAGTTAGGTCAAATTTGACTTGGATCAATTTATCATTATCCCTACACATAATATGAGAGGTTGTCATCGGGTCGTAAACCTATTTGACATAAGGGTGTTTTATAAATTCGTGGAATGACACCTTGGGTCAAACCAACTAGGGCTTATGCGTGCATAACCTATATCGAGGGAAGCTCTATCTTAAGTTCTTCTAAGAGTTGGCTGGATAGACATAAAGTTCCCGAGTGGACAACTTGAGTTAGAAGGCTACGCGGTCACATAAAAAAAGATCCGGACACATCGTGCATACGCCAACTCTCCTAAAATTTAGAATTTGAAAGAAATTTTCCAGTGCACGAAACATACCTCACGTGTACATGTGACTGTGTCAATTTTCCCGAATAGAAGAAATATGAATGGAATGACATTTTGCATAAAGCAACAATAAATTATTCATACAAAGTAATAGTAAATAAACAACTTATATCACATAAACATGGTAAACACATAAAGCAAATAAGGTAAAATAAACAGATGTTAGGAAAAACTTACTTATTAACCGAAGTTGTAATGGTTAGAACCTAATAATTCCCCAGTGGGGTCACCAAGCTGTTATACCCTATTTTAATATGTGGTCAAAAAAGTGTACAACATATGAGAAACCTCTGATTAAATTAAAGAAAATCGCCACCTAATTAGTTCTACAGTGAATTAGGATACCTATTATAAACTATGTGATTAAAGCGATTAAAGACTTCATTTAAAGGTCTACTTAACTAGGTGATTCTAGGTAAGGGTTCTAATTATCTTATCGGGAAGGGATTAGGCACCCTAGATGATCCGATAACTATGGTTAACCGACTAAACTTAGATTAGATAAGAAAATCAAATATTTAAAAGAGATATAAATAAGACATTAAGAAATATTCGTCTTTTGTAAGATAAATATGCTAATTATTTATAAGAAAGATTAGAAAATTTTAGAAGAACATCATCATAAATCTACTTTTCAAATATTACTGAAAATAATCTTTTATAAGACCTTTTAAAAAGGATGCAACCTTATTTTTGTCGCAAGGAAGGTTATTGAAAATCAATTCTTTATAAAAACTTTCCATTAATAAAAAAAGGTTAATCATATTCAGAACACCACATTTTTAGTTCTAAAAAACGACTCGTCTACTTATTATTTCCAAAATTTATAAAATAAGTTAATTTCCGACCCTAAATGAATAGCTATAAAATATAGTAGTTTAAATCTACAATAATTTGAGAATTTGCTATTTATCACGATAGAGATAAATAAATAAATAAAATACTTTTTTTGTCATTTTAAATTCTAAAAAAAAGCCTCGCGAATTTAGTTTGGCAAAGTTGCCATCTTATATTTGAACTTGATGAAAGATTAATTTACCGAATTTAAGATTATTAAAGCCGGTCTTCGAGTCTAGTGACGATAAATTTGCATACTGCAAAAGTTATACTTTATCAATCCCATATTACTAATTAGTAAGATTAACTTGAATCTAAAGGAAAACAAACTCTCTAATAACTAGGCTATTAAACTCTAAGATATATTTTTACCTATCAAGTTTTAATCTCAAACAATATGTATTATATACCGAAGCCTAGCGATTATGCTAATTTTAATATCTGAAAAACGTGGGGAGAGGAACAAGCTAAATTTGCTAAATATATTTGAAAGACCTTTAGCAATTCAAGTTCAAGCAAACAAAACATGAATTCCAAACAATAATAATATGCCAAATATGTGAGTGAAAGACAATAGCAAGCGTATGTAAAAAAATAAAACTCGGAGATAGAGAAGATGCACTAGACTGCTAACAATTTTGACTTAGGAGTATGAAATGTGACTTCTTAACCGGATGAGGGATAATGTCGAGTCTCATTTTTGAGATTCTCTTAGCTAGAGTCTTGAATTAAGACTACATTTTGCTTTGGAGTGTTCATACAAAAATAAAAAGGAGATAAAAATTAGTACGATGATCCAACTTAAATAAATACAAATAAAGTCACCGACAAATGTAATGTTCAAAAGTTAGGACATATGAATTTCAAACTAGATAAATTTAAATAGAATATCTAAATCAGAACACCACATGCCTTTTATGCACAACTAATATCCAAATACATCAAGTTGAAATTAAAACAAACCCATGAATCAAAAGCATGGAGAAAGAAATGTAACTTATGCCCTTTTTAGAGGGACAATATGTATGTCATGCACAAAAATGTTCCTGCAAAAGTTCGTATTTGTATGTGCACGTTAAGTACAAAAATAAAGAAGTGAAAAGAAGGTCCATTCCATTAGAGAATAAACAAAAGTCTGCCTAATATTTACTATTGAACTAAGCTGAGAAAACATCTCTTTTTAAAAAAAGGTGGATTGATATTCTTAAGAATATAATATAAAGAATACTCCTGGAAATAAAATACATACGTACAAGGACTTCAAAATATATGACAAATACTTCAAAAGATACGTGTACATATGGAATACGGATTAAGGGTACAACGGTGTAAATCATGTTTTATGTTTTGTTAGAGAAAGATTGTATTTTTTAGGAAAAGTAAACATCTTCCTTGACCAAATTATCTTAAATAAATAAGTGCATAATCTATGTAAAATTTCACCCTTAAAGACAACAAACAAGCTAATAACATAAAAAAATTGATTCAATGCCGCTATTATCTAATTCTAAAAGCAAAATAGTGAAATAACGTGATTTTGCAGGGTCCAAACTAAGGGGCCGAAACATTTAAACATAGTTTTACTGTAGATAACCAAACTAACTTTGTCATGATTTTGTTATAGATAAACAGAATCTTGCAGTACAAAAGTTCTTTTTAATAATACACACATCACTTTATCACAAAAAAAAGAAAGCAAAACAAAGGACAAAGGATATTGGATGTACCATTTTTGGGGGGCAGTGAACGTGAGGC
The DNA here is from genome assembly GCA_030864225.1 of Capsicum baccatum var. pendulum. Classification (NCBI taxonomy): domain Eukaryota; kingdom Viridiplantae; phylum Streptophyta; class Magnoliopsida; order Solanales; family Solanaceae; genus Capsicum; species Capsicum baccatum. Next base: position 103,768,175 of record CM061556.1, read on the forward strand.
ATAGGTCTCGGATCTATTATCTACTCTCAAAATAACCCGAACAGTAGATTAAAGAAGTTTCCAAGTAAAGAGGTGGCTAAAAATAAATATTTCGAGACCAAACAGATGCCCAACAGAAAGAAAATCCACTCGCCTAAAAAAACAACAACTCGAACCAGTATATTTTTTAGCGAGAAAGAGAGAGTAAAAGCTCCACCAGTCATATGTGTTGCGGCTTCCAAAAAATCCCTCCATTTGTGGATCCCAAATGCCAATATTTATATAGAAATATTAGGGCTTCAAGTTTAGACGGGATCTTTGAGTTTTGAATTTCAAATTCCAGTCAACCACCATGTTTGGAGTTGGAAGCTGTGAATTTTTGATGAATTTAGTCCCTCACGTGGCTGATATGGACATCACATGAGAGTAGAGAAGAAAGCTCTGTCTATGGAGAAAAGAGTCTGCAACTTTGCTAGAAGAGGTAAAAGAAATGTTGAGATATGTTTAGAAAGGAAAAACCATGTTTTGCATGTGAGAGAGAGGAAATTTAGGCCTAATTCTAGGGTCTTGAGGGTATTATGGGTATCTTAAGCATAATAATTGAGGACAAAATAGGTAGTATGCTATACTTGAGAATTAATTGAGTTTGACTATCCAAACACATGGCAGGGGGTGCTAGGCGTGTGCAAGGGTGTGGGAGAGTGCAACAAGCATGTGTTTGGTGTGTGCTATGACTATTTGGTGCCTTGTGTGGCATAAACATGGCATCTAGGTGGCAATGAGGTGGAAAAGAGAAGAGAAAGATGGGCTTTATGTGTCATCTCTTAAAATTGGGCCAAATTTCAAGAATGTTATGAAATAGGTTGATTTTAAAAATACCTTCTTTCTTATGTTCTTTTGGATTTTTAAATTAAATTAAATAACACTTTTAACATGAACATATTGTAAATATTCGAATAAATGACAAAAATCATTTGATGCTAAAAAAGTACAAATAACTTAAACAAAGTTGCATGATAAAACGATGAAATTTATAAAGAAAACAGTTGCAAAATACTGATTCGATAAAAATAAATGTCTTTTTTTTGTGAAATTTTAGGAAATGCGACGGTAATTTAAAATATAACAAAAATGGTAGTAGCTGGTAATAATAATAATAATAATAATAATAATAATAATAATAATAATAATAATAATATCGATGATTCTTAGTTTTAAAAGCAAATAGTTGCAGGACTTTTATAAAATCCTAGTTATAGGAATATCATACACACACACACACACACACACATATATATATATATATATCATTATTTTAATTTTAATCTATCAAAATTATTTAGAAGCGCAAAGAGATGACTTGAAAGAAAGGTAGGACAAAATTGGGTGTCAACAAGCCTAATATGGTGTGGATGGTGTGTTTTGATGTGTTTTACTCTATTGGAATATTGTTCATGTTGGATTTCATGGATGGTTAGAACATTAAGTGGATTTTTGGCCTACTTACTGGGTATATTGATTGGGTATTGGGCATTCTCATTTTTGTTGATTGTGAGTATTGCAACAATGTTTTCATGGCATTATATGCTTTATACACTTGTTTTTTTATGCTTTATATACTTTTTTTTGTTATATATTGTGATTTATTTTTGTCTTATGTTATGTATATGCTCGTGAAACACTAAAAATATTGGAAATACTGGAACCACAGGGAGTATTAAATTTCATAGTCCATCTCTGAGGGATGTGTCAGGAGTCATGGATATGGATTTATATATTGAATTTTATAGACCTTCTCTGAGGGATGTGTAGGATTAAAGTCATGGATATTGGTTGTATAGGATTGATGAACCCTTCATGGGTCCTACCTAGGGGCGAAGCTCGGTTGGTATGGGTTGACGAACCTCCCATGGGTCCTACCTGGGAGAATAGCTTGGTAGATGGATATAGAGATTGTGTGATGACCTCGTGTATCACATCATCATCCTATCATCCCATTCTAATATACCATGTGTTTTCTTGTATACATTAATATATCTGATATAATACTTGTCTATGCGTATTACATCCTTTTTACTTGTACGTGTGATATTCATCTACTTGTGCGATCGAATCTATGTGTGATAATATGAATATTTGTAAGACCTCTTTACAATTTTAATTATTTTATTTTGATCCTCCCGCTTGTGTAATGTCGATTTTTGAATTAAATTATGTTTAAGAATATTAAATAGGTGTTTTGGGAAAGTTTTTGATTTTTTAAAAAGGGATCGGGGTCATTTTGGGACCCCGAGGTAGTAAGCCTCCGCAATAAGGCCGTGTCATAGAGGTTAACCTCTACGATGTTGGTGTGGCACGGAGTCTAACCTCTGCGATATTAGCCTGCCATGCCGCTGCTTTAAATTCAACCAGTTTTTGTTTTCTTTACTTGGGGTTAGGGGATTTTGATCTTTTTACCGCTCTTACGACCTTTAAACATAAAATACACTTTTTTCCATTAGTTTTAAGGATTAAATACCATTCTTTTCCTCTTTAACACTTAAACCAAGAAACTCCAAGGGTTTCACAAAGGATTCACCATTCAAGCTCTGAACTCCAAATATTTCCAATTCCTTGTGTATTTCAGGCATGTTTCTCTTTCCCTAACTACAATTTTACATTGTGGCATGAATTGAATGGTTTTTTATGAGATTTAATTGTGGGTTTTGAAAGTTAGTTAAGGGGTTTTTGGTTGTTACTGATTAAATTACTTGTCCCATTTTCTAAATTGATTATTCATGTTCTAAATTGATGTTTTTGAGACTGAATTTGTGCATGGTATAAATGGTTGGAATAAGGGACATGGGTTTCCCCAAATTGATGAAATTTTGGCTCAATAATTGCATTAACCTCAACCCACTTTGTAAACTTGAGTTTGAATATGAAAAATTGCATGGTTTAACTTATTTTTGAACCCAATGCATTGCATTAAAGGATAAATGAATCAAAAGGATTTGGAAGGCCTTGGTGGCCTTGGTTTTGGATTTTGAATGAAACTTGGGAGTCCAATTTGATTATGTGTATTTGGTTTGGCATAATTAATTTAGCTTTCAAGCATATTAGTATGACGATACCAAATAGTAAGTTCCTTAATGAATGACTCATGGATTAATGGGTTTATGTGTAAATTATTTTAATTTGGGCTTAAAGAGAATTGTGTAGCTCACCATAAAGGTTTAAGTCTCGAGGAGCAAACATTGGAAACCATATTTACTAGTATTAGGGTTCTATATAACCATGTGCTTTGTGTACACTTGATACATATATATATTGGGATGAATATTGCCTTGGTAACTTTAGTTTTTCCTCGGTTCGTGTGACTAACACGAACTGAGGCCCTTTTAACAAGGAGAGCTGAACCCATATAGCCCATGGATATCTTTAGGTAAGATTGAGCAATACAGTTCAGGTTAGATCTTTAAACTCTCATGTTCATGACCCTTGTCCCTATCCTAACGTTCTATATATATATATATGCATATGAATGTGGTGCACATTGTTTAAGACTAGATTTTGGTAATTGCATTATTTTATCCTTAGCTAATGCTTATCCCACTGTCCCTAGATGCTACATTATTTCATGATGTAGGAGATGAAGAGTTTTCTGTTGCTCCTGTGCAGCGTTAGGTGGTTGAGCACATCTATTGAGTTGCTATGAAGTGGCGAGCCTCCATTCTTTAGAAGGCTTAATCATTTTATTATTCTTTCTTTATTGTCATAGTACTTTTGATTTTTTTTCATAGTCGGGGGCATGTCCCGACTTAGATGTTATTCTTGTTTTAAAGTCTTTCATGGACAAATGTGGGTGGATTGTTGTCACGCCTCAAATCCTATTGGGGCAGACTGGCACCTGTAACCGAGGGGGACTGGGAGAACCAGCTCATAACCTTATACTTTCCATGCATACCTCTATGACAACCCGAAATTCGGACAGCATCATGTCACATATAAAAGGAAATAATCACCTGTATAAGCTCGAGCACACATATATATATATGTATATACAATACTTGGCCATTGGAGCCATCATGTCTATTAATAAAATACCAACTTGGCTGTACATTAGGTCTACAAAGCCTCTAGACAATACACACAGTTTAACTAAGATCGGGACACACCTCGCCATGCAACTAACTTCTATACAATACCAAAAGTGACTGGATATGACACAGAAAGCCCCGAAGAAAACTGGAGCTCACCAAAAGTAGCTGGATATCCTGGCTCCTACTTATACGGTGTATGAGCTTAGGTACCTGTGCCTGCATCATGAAATGCAGGTCCCCTGTAGGGGACGTCAGTACAAAATATGTACTGAGTATGTAAAGCTGTAGATAATCACATATGATATAGGAGCTCAATAAAAATCAGAAACAAGTGAATAAATCGTAATAGGAGTGGACCATACTTATTAGAACTTGTGACAACCTGTACATTGTATTTATTCAATTACTTTACCTTCGTTCTTAACATCTTTGTAATCATTATTGTACTGTACTGTGACCATTAGGCTGCCTTCAGTACATATCAACTGGGATCGACCCATGATAGGCTTATGCCCCTGTGATACCACCCATAAACACATAAATAGGGATCGACCCATGATAGGCTTATGCCCCTAGGATACCACCCTATAAGAGAGAACTTTCATCACTTAGTTCAATTAATCTTTGAGATTGTTATTTTGGTTGCCACCATATTTTTTATACTTTGAAATAATGATACATCAATAAGAGACATATAAATAGACCATCAATGCAATAACAATGAAGTAAGAACTCATTGGCATATCAATGAAGTGTTTTGTAGTCATCAATGCCATAACAATGAAGTAGGAACTTATTGGTATATCAATGAAACGTTTTGGAGTCATTAATAGCACATGGATCTTGTTTGAGTTACCGGATACCTTCTGACATTCATTAGTGCAATAAACATGTAAGATTTGGAAAACAAGTAAGTATTGTAATGTCTTGACATCTTTTAGGGTGGAAACAAGTTCATTGGTAACGTAGGACATCATACAAAACCATTATGGATCACATGTTACTGAATAACTTTGGAAGCTTTCTTAATAGAACAATTGTTCACTTTCATGCCAAAGATATGGTATAGAGTATGCTTTACATACCTGACTTTCAACCTTCAATACTAGTCCCAAATGGACTTCCCGTCTTTTTGGATTACTTATCTACAATGAACATATATAGCAATCTAGTATTAGCAACCAAATATCACAATTCAATTATTTGAATTCACCAAACTAGTGGTTAAGTAGTAAGCCTTAATTACACCATAAAGGGTGTCACTTTAACCCTCGTATACTCTAATTACATTCACATGTCATGCATATTCATACAACATCCTCCAATATCAAGTTTGGATTCATTTATCCTTCCAACTAATCCATTAAACCAAATTGAGCCATAGACATAAATAATTATCAATTCAATAGTATATAACCATATCCACCTTCCATAACTCAATTACCATATCCACCTTCCATAACTCAATTACCATATCCATCATCCACAATTCAATACAACCAAACCATGCAAAATAGTACATAACCCTATTTCTATTACCTTTTAATAACAACCAATACATATAATCCTCTATCAAACATATACATATGGAAAAGAACAAAGGCAAACAATATTCATACCTTAGAATTCACCTCTTGATTATGCAATCCTGTTTGTACAAATAATTGGTGCCGTTCGAAGCTCTCGCGATGACAAACGCAGTTATCGGATTATGTTAAAATTTCTACGGGTGAATCAAAAGTAATTTAAAGGTCAAATTTGGCTAGGGTTTGTTCTTCCTCAATGATTGATGATGAAAATGAGTTTTTAAACTCATATACATATATATTTGATGATGAAAATGAGTTTTTAAACTCATATACATATATATATATACACATATTCCCGTCCATAATATAATAGGAAATGACCAAAATGCCTGTAAAATTTAATAATCTCAAATCTGTCCTTTGGTGGATTGTTTTGATAAGCTAAAGTAGATCGACCATAACTCTTTGCTATGATATTGGATTTGGGTGAAATTGGTATTCTTGGAAGGATAATTCAAAGGGATTTCATTTCATGTAAAGTAGGCCACCCAGTTCGTTTTGTACAAGGAGTTATGGTCGTTTGAAGTTGACCTTAAAAATCTGTTTTGTTAGGCTGAAGTAAAACGAGTATAACTCCTTACTCAGATGTTGGATTTGGATGAAACTAATTGCATTGGAAAGAAGACTCAACGATATTTCTTTTAATAGGTCGCAGATCTCCCAGTTCATTATATTAAGGGATTTATGATTGTTCGAAGTTGACCCAAAAATTCGGCTGGCCTCAATAGTTTGTGTGCAGGAAATTTTCCTGCACATTTACTATTCCCAAATATCCCGGCCACCATTTTATAGTTTAGAACGTGCTCGATTATATCCGAAAATTATCCGTTTTTGGAAATCTTATTCAACAACCTTCGCATGGAACCATCGACGGGAAAATTTCGGTATAAATAAAATAAAATAAAAATTAATTCCATATAAATAAGACCAATAAACGTACTTGAATAAGCCAATACACGTACTTGAATATGGGGTGTTACATCCTCCCCCCTTTAGGACATTCGTCCTCAAATGTTAGCGTAGTTATTCAATCGAAACAAGTTCAAGTCCATCATTAATATTCACATCATCACATAAATACTATGCATATATAGAAAAAACTTGTTAATATTATAACTCCGTTTCTTGAACTTCCTCTTCATCTTTGAACAAATGAGGGTACTTAGATTTCATTGCTTCATCAGCTTCCCATGTAATCTCTTTCCTTTGATGATTTCCCAACGTACTTTCACAGATGCTATCTCTTTATTTCTCATCTTCTTAATTTGGCGATCTAGAATAGCAATAGGCACTTCCTCATAGGTAAGATCTTCTGCAACTTGCACATCCTTAGTAGAAGTGATATGTGATGGATCTCCGATGCACTTTCGAAGCATTGACACATGAAATACCGGATGTACTGATGAGAGCTCTTGGGGTAGCTCTTATTCATATGCAACTTGTCCAAACCTTCGAGTGATCTTATATGGGCCTATATAATATGGACTCAACTTCCCTTTCTTGCCAAATGTCATTACCCCCTTCATTGGTGATACCTTCAAAAATACCCAATCACCTATAGAAAACTCTAGCCCTCTCCTTCTACTATCCGCATATGACTTGTGTCGACTTTGGGCTGTTTTCAGTCATTGCTGAATTACTTTAACCTTCTCTATGGCTTGATAAACAAGATCCGATCCGAACAAAAGAGTTTCACCCACTTTGAACCATCCTATTGGTGATCTACACTTTTTTCAATATAAAGCTTCAAATGGTGCCATTTTGATACCTGAATGATAGCTATTATTGTAGGCAAACTCAATAAGAGGTAAATGATCATCCAGTTGCCCTTAAAATCTATTATACAAGCTCGTAGCATATCTTAAAGTGTTTGGATGGTACGTTCTGCTTGTACATCTATTTGAGGGTGAAAAGCTGCACTCAACTTCACTTGTGTTCCCAAACACCTCTGAAAAGACTTCCAAAAGTTTGCTGTAAATTGGGTTCCCCGATCTGATATAATAGAGATTGGAACTCCATGTAATCAGACTATCTCTTTAATGTACAACTTCTCATACTCTTCAACTGTGTAAGTGGTCCTAACTGGTAGGAAATGTGCGGATTTGGTAAGCCTATCAACAATCACCCATATAGAATCAAAATTTTTGGATGTACGAGGCAAACCAATAATGAAATCCATGTTGATCATGTCCCACTTCCATCTTGGAAGATTAATGCATTGCATATAACCTCCGGGTTTTTGGTGCTCAACTTTAACTCTTTGACAATTTGGACATTCAGCTACAAATTCTACAATGCTCTTCTTCATGTCATTCCACCAATACATATCTTTCAAATCTTGATACATTTTGGTTGATCCTGGATAAATGGAATACCTTGAACAATGTGCCTCTATCATAATCTTCTTTCTTAGCCCATCTACATCCAGCACACACAATCGGTTTTGGAACTGAAGTACTCCTTCTTGCGTAAGCTCAAATATCTTGGTCGCACCACTCTGAACGTTCTCCTTAAGCTGTAATAAAATAGGATCTGCATATTGCTTCTCTTTCACTTCAGCTACTAATAAAGATTTCATAGCATTATGTACGATAAGCTCTTTATCCGGAGTTTCAAGAAGGCGAACTCCCAAACTAGCTAACTGGTGAAGATCTTTAATCACCCTTTACCTTTCTATAGGCGCCATCATAGCCTTACGACTTAACACATCAGATACCACATTTGCTTTCCCTGGATGGTACAAGATATCAACATCGTAGTCCTTTAATAGTTCAAGCCATCTCTACTGCCTTAAATTTAGATCCTTCTGATTAAAAATATATTGCAAGCTCTTATGGTTAGTATATATATCAACATGAACCCCATATAAGTAATGGCGCCATATCTTTAAAGCAAAAATAACTGCTGATAATTTTTCTCATGTAGCCGCAATTGTCTAGAAGCATATGCTATTACCTTACCATGCTGCATCAATACACATCCTAAACTAATTCTGGAAGCATCACAATACATTGTATACCCTTCGGTGCCTTTTGGAAGTACCAACATGGGTGTAGAAATCAACTTGTTCTTTAAATCTTGAAAACTCTTCTCACAGACATCATTCCATTGGAATTTGGATGCTTTATGGGTTAGCTTGGTTAAGGGTGCTGAAATGGAAGAAAAGTCTTCAACAAACCTTCTATAATAGCCAGCCAACCTGAGAAAACTATGAATCTCTGTAGGCGTTGTGGGCCTTGGACAGTTCTTCACAGCTTCTATCTTTTGAGCATCAACCTTTATCCCTTCACTAGATACAAAATGACCCAAAAATGCCATCGACTTTAAACAAACTCACATTTAGAGAACTTTGCATAAAGTTTACAATCATAAAGAGTCTACAATGCCTGTCGTAAGTGATTGGCATGGTCCTCTTCTGATCTAGAATAAACTAGAATATCATCTATAAAAACTATCACAAATACATCCAGGAATGGATTAAACACCCTATTCATCAAATCCATAAAAGCTATGGGTGCATTTGTTAGCCCAAATGACATAACTAGAAACTCATAATGACCATACTGTGTTCAGAAAGCTGTCTTGGGTATATCCTTCTTTTTGACCCTTACTTGGTGGTAGCCTGACCTCAAATCAATCTTAGAAAAGCACTTGGTATCCTGTAACTGATCATATAAATCATCAATTCTTGGGAGAGGATATTTATTCTTAATAGTCACCTTATTCAATTGCCGATAATCAATACACATCCTCAGTGGGCCATCCTTTTTGCGCACAAATAACACTGGTGCTCTCCAGGGGGACATACTAGGCCTTATGAATCCCTTCTCTAGCAAATCTTTCAATTGCTCTTTCAATTCTCATAATTTTGCTGGGACCATTCTATATGGAGGAATAGAGATTGGTTGGGTGCCTGATATTACATTAATACCAAACTCTACTTCTCATTCAGGAGGAAAACCTGGAAGATCTTCAGAAAATACATCAGAAAATTTATTTACCACTAGAACAACGTGAAGAGTTGGTGGCTCTGCTTCTGTATCCTTACTCTAATTAAATGATATATGTATCCCTTGAAAATTATTCTTCTTGCCTTAAAGTAAGAAATAAATCTACCTCTTGGCACGCTAATTTCACCTTTCAATTCAAGGAATGATTCATTTAGAAAATAGAAATATACGTTTTTCGTACAGCAATCAATTTTGGCATAACAAGACGCCAACCAGTTCATACCCATTATAACATCAGAATCTACCATTTCTAACACCACGAGATCAGCCATCATATCACGACCACAAACCATTACTATGCAGTTTCGATAAACCCTTCTAGCTATAATAGATTCCACAACCGGTGTGGACACTTCAAATGGCTTAACTAACAGTTTGGGTATTCTTTCAAACTTTCCAGCAACCAATGGAGTAATGTAAGATAATGTAGAACTGGGACCAATTAAGGCATATACATCTAATGGAAATATAGACAACGTACTCGTAACCATCTGGGGAAGACTCTAAATTCTATCAATCCGCTAGAGCATACGTATGATTTTGAGCCCCACTAGAACTCGTGGCTCCTCTATCATCTCTAACATGATCCATTGGTTGTGCACCCCTTCCTGAATAAGGCATCAATGATGATGATGTAACAAATGACCCCGTAGGTCATGCCATACCCCCTATGTCCCTTCATGGGCATTCTCTCATCATATACCTCGACATACCGCACCAAAATCAAACATTGGTCCCCAGCCGACATGCGCCCAAATGATACCTTCCACATTTATTACATGGCTCTCGAGGAGGTCTCAATTGGCTCATATTCCCTTGCCCTTGGTACCCCACTGTCCGCGAACTCTGACTCTCACTTCTGTGCCTAAATTTATTTCCTCTGGACCCTTGGAACTGTGGTGGGGCACTAGCTGTAGAATAAGAATATAATGGCCTAGGTGGTCTAGCAGAAAATTGTGGTCTGAACCCTCCTTGGGATGCCATGAACTGCCCTGTTGATCTGGCCCTCTTGGAATATCCTCTTTCTAATTCCTATGTTCTTCTCCTATGCCTCTGATCTTCTCCTATGTCTCTGATCTTCTATTTTCTGTGCAAAAGCTTGGATCCTCGCTATGTTCATATCTTTGTTCAAAGCGACAATAGTACAATCTCTAAGCAGATATGGATCCAGCCTATCCACATATTGATGAACTCTGTCATCCATAGTAGCTACAACATTAGGAGCATATCTCGACAAGGAATTAAATCAGAGACTGTACTCCCTCACGCTCATATTCCCCTGACGAAGATTTAAAAACTGATCTGCATGGGCCTGACGAATCTCGAATAAAGATAATGATCAAGAAATGCCTCTTTGAACTCTTTCCAAGTAGCTGGGGGTGAATCAATACCCCTAGATCATTTCCAGTCCTCGTACCAATATATAGCCTCCCCTTTGAATCTATACGCCACTAACTCCACTGTCTCTCTACCCGTTACATGCATAATATCTAAGGCCCTTTGAATTTGATCAATAAATTCCTGTGGGTCCTCGTTAAGATCTAATTCAGTAAAAGTGGGAGGATCCATATTCAGAAAATCCTGTGTTCGAAGGCTAGCCGCCCTATCTGTACTACTAGGACCCGTGGTAGGAATGGCTTGCCTAGCAACTATACGAGTCAAAAGTTGTACTGTATTTCTAAGATCTTGATCAGCAACATTAATAGTTGGCTCTGGGGATATAGTTCTCCTCCCCTTATTTCTTCCGGAGTGGAAGAATTTTCTGATGCATGCTCAGCTGGAGCCTCACTTTGATTAGCTGGTATAGTGGGTGACTTACTAGTCCCCTATCCGGCAGCCACATCTACTTGCTTACCGGTATTCTTACTTCTGGTAACCGGCATCATTACTATAATAAGATAAGCAAATGGATTCAGTGGTTAACTATGACTTCATATACGATATAGGCACTATCGAACGATCTAAGACATGAAGGAAAAAGAAAAAATTCCTAAATGTCCATAGCCTCCTGTTTATAGATGCGGTGCACGACACACCGATAAATAAGACTCTACGTAGTCACAGCTTTATTGACTTACTAGGATGAACTTCTCTGATACCACTATTGTCACGCCTCATCCTATTGGGGCGGACTGGCACCCGTAACCGAGAAGGCCTAGGAGAACCATCTCATAACCTTATACTTCCCATGCATACCTCTATGACAACCCAAAATTTGGACAACATCATGTCATATATAAAAGGAAATAATCACCTATATAATATCGAGCACACATATATATGTATATACAATACTTAGTCGTTGGAGCCATCACGTCTATTAATAAAACACCACCTTGACTGTACATTAGGTCTACAATGCCTCTATACAATACATAAAGTTTAACTAACTTCTATACAATACCAAAAGTGACTGGATATAACACGGAAAGCCTCGAAGTAAACTGTAGCTCACCAAAAGTAGCTGGATATCCTGGATCCTACTTGTGCGGTGTATGAGCTGAGGTATCTGTGCCTGCAGCATGAAATCCAGGTCCCCCATGGGGGACGTCAGTACGAAATATGTACTGAGTATGTAAAGCTGTAGATAATCACATATGATATAGGATCTCAATAAAAATCAGAAACAAGTGAATAAATCGTAATAGGAGTGGACCACACTTATTAGAACTTGTGACAACCTGTACATTGTATTTATTCAATCACTTTACCATCGTTCTTAACATCTTTGTAATAATTACTGTACTATACTATGGCCATTAGGCTGCCTTTAGTACATATCAACTGGGATCGACCCATGATAGGCTTATGCCCCTGGGATACCACCCATAAACACATAAATAGGGATCGACCCATCATAGGCTTATGCCCCTGGGATACCACCTGATAAGAGAGAACTTCCATCACTTAGTTCAATTAATCTTTGAGATTGTTATTTCGGTTGCCACCGCATTTTTGATACTTTGAAACAATGATACATCAATAAGAGATATATAAATAGACCATCAATGCAATAACAATGAAGTAATAACTCATTGGCGCATCAATGAAGTGTTTTGTAGTCATCAATGTCATAGCAATGAAGTAGGAGCTTATTGGTATATCAATGAAACGTTTTGGAGTCATTAATAGCACATGGATCTTGTTTGAGTAATCGGATACATTCTGACATTTATTAGTGCAATAAATATGTAAGATTTGGAAAACAAGTATGTATTGGAATGTCTTGACATCTTTTAGGGTGGAAAAAAGTTCATTGGTAACGTAGGACATCATACAAAATTATTATGGATCACACGTTACTGAATAACTTTGGAAACTTTCCTAATAGAACAATTGTTCACTTTCATGCCAAAGATATGGTATAGAGTATGGTTTACATACCTGACTTTCAACCTTCAATACTACTCCCAAATGGACTTCCCATCTTTTTGGATTACTTATCTACAATGAACATATATAGCAATCTAGTATTAGCAACCAAACATCACAATTCAATTATTTGAATTCACCAAACTAGTGATTAAGTAGTAAGCCTTAATTACACCATAAAGGGTGTCACTTTAACCCTCGTATACTCTAATTACATTCACATGTCATGCATATTCATACAACATCCTCCAATATCAAGTTTGGTTCATTTATCCTTCCAACCAATCCATTAAACCAAATTGAGCCATAGACATAAATAATCATCAATTCAATAGTATATAACCATATCCACCTTCCATAACTCAATTACCATATCCACCTTCCATAACTCAATTACCATATCCATCTTCCACAATTCAATACAACCAAACCATGCAAAATAGTTCATAACCCTATTTCTATTACCTTTTAATAACAACCAATACATATAATCCTCTATCACATATATACATATGGAAAAGAACAAAGGCAAACAATATTCATACCTTAAAATTCACCTCTTGATTATGCAATCCTGTTTGCACAAATAATAGGTGCCGTTCGAAGCTCTCGAGATGACAAATGGAGTTATCAGATTACTTTGAAATTTCTACGGTTGAATCAAAAGTAATTTAAAGGTCAAATTTGGATAGGGTTTGTTCTTCCTCAATGATTGATGATGAAAATGAGTTTTTTAACTCATATACATGTATATATACACATATTCCCATCCATAATATAATAGGAAAGGACCAAAATGCCTTTAAAATTTAAATAATGTCAAATCTGTCCTTTGGTGGACTGTTTTAATAAGCTAATGTATATCGACCATAAATTGTTACTCCGATATCAGATTTGGGTGAAATTGGTATCGTTCGAAGGATAATTCAAAGGGCTTTCATTTCATATAAAGTAGGCCACCCAGTTCGTCCTGTACAAGGAGTTATGGTCATTTGAAGTTGACCCTAAAAATCTATTTTGATAGGCTGAAGTAAAACGAGTATAACTCCTTACTTAGATGTTGGATTTGGATGAAACCAATTGCATTGGAAAGAAGACTCAAAGATATTTATTTTCATAGGTTGCATCTCTCCCAGTTCATTATATTAAGGGAGTTATGATCATTCAAAGTTGACCCAAAAATTCGGCTAGCCTCAGTAGTTTGTGTGCAGGAAATTTTCCTGCACATTTACTATTCCTAAATATCCCGGCCACTATTTTATAGTTTAGAACGTGCTCGATTATATCCGAAAATTATCCGTTTTTGAAAATATTTATATCATTGGAAAGGTTATTCAATAACCTTTGCATGGAACCATCGACGGGCGAGTTCCGGTATAAGTAAAATAAAAAAAATTAATTCCATATAAATAAGACCAATACACGTACTTGAATATGGGGTGTTACAATCATTATTTGAATTCCTTGAACCGTCATTTAATTCATGTAATCCTATTTCTATTATCACTGGTTTGATTGGCTTCCACTTTATTTTTATGATTATTGTGATCTTGAGGTTATGATAAGAGGGTGATCTCTGGTCTATGGAGGGATTGAGATACCCTTTATGACAAGTCCCTGTTTTGAATCATGACAAGGTTATAGAACTGTTAGTGGAGACGGTGTGGGCTACCGTTTTGATGTGCCCTAGAATGTATTTTGTATGCTTTATTTTCTACTTTGCTTAGCCGGCCTATGGTACCTACTGAGTACAAGTGGATCGTACTCACTCCTATTGCACCCTTTCAGTGAATATCCAGGTTCGAGTGCGCCTCATAACAATTGATTTCAGTCGATACTTAGCGCTCATTTTGAAGTAACAGTTGGTCCCTTCATCCAAAGTTGACTATTATCTTTTCCTATCTAGACTATGTCTTTTTTTGTATTTTGATATAGAGTTATTCCTTTTTGTATATCCTATGTATTTTATCTCGAGTTGTACTAATTCTGTTCGTACACTATGACATCAAATTTTGGGATTTGGTTTGGTATCATTGACTATGTGATGATAGGCGAATTTACATGCCTATAGTGCTATATTTTACCCATATTTTAGCCATGTTTTGAGGACAAATTATATAATTCATGCACTTTTAGTCCTTTTTGCTGTAACTGAGCTAACAAACATGATTAGCAAGTTTTCAGGTATAAATGATGCAGATTTCAGCAATTTATGGATAACTTGACGCCAAAGGAAGCTTCACGAAAGAAGGAAGGGAAAGCTTAGACGCCAAGGACCAAAAGTGATGCATGGAAAACCTGTCCCGGGCAAAAACAGAATTTCTGAAGACTTTGGGGACCAGCAGTAACCTATTAGGATTAGGATAATAATGCAGTAATTTATTAGGATTAGGATAATGATACTTTAACCTAGTAGGATTGGGTTAAGTATTTTATTAGCTTAGTAGGAATAGGATATGGGTATTATAAATACCCTATTTTGCTAGAGATTTTAATAATTATCATCTTACCTTACAATTCATTCACTACTACTTTTAATTCTTCCGTTAATTCTACTTTTTATTCTTCTTCTATTCATCTATTCAATTCTTATTTTCCACAACAAGAGAAACGTTACTTTGCAAGGGAGTTCACGCCTAACGCCTACCACACTATTATTGCACAAGATCTTTATTGTGGTATAATAACAATGTCGATTGTGATTTCCTTCGCACTCATGGGTAACTAAACTCCTCTGTTGGGGTTATGGAAGCCGAATGAGATACTATCTATTGCTATGAGTTTGTGAATTCTTGACACGTATGCTGCTTATATCATTATTCTCTTCATCTTAATGCAAATTCTTGTGGTTGAAAACGCATAGAATACGCCAGTATAGCATTAACTTGTTCGAAAGAAAATTTATATGCCTGGAAAAGAGATAATGTCAAGTTAATAGGGTCCCATCCCCTATTAAAAAGTTAGTGCCGTAACTGGATTAACCTCTTGGAGAATTTGTACCGTTAGACACGCTTTAAGCTCGAAAGAGTTAAAGTGAAATAGTCCTTGTTGAGGTTGAAAGACGCTTGGATTTACAATCGAATACAATTCTCTATAAGCACATGCATGTCTGAATTCCGCACAACTCATAGCCAATAGAGACGTACAACTCATAAGGTGGACATAACCCCAACTTCTCAATTCTCATTGTTTTACAAACTACTAAACATTCTTTCTTTTTACTTTGCTATTTTCAGTTTTTACATTAATACTTTTGTTACACATTACAATCCCCCCTTTTTACGAGACTTGCACTAAAAGTATAGTAATCTTTGCTTACTTGTTGACCAAGCTATTCCCTGAGGGATCGATACCCAACCCAGTTGGGTTCTATATTTGACTACGACCGCTTTACACTTCTACGAGAGCTGTAGATTGAGCGTTATCAAAAATTGGCGCCGTTGCCGGCGAATACGAGTGTCAATTAAGTTTGTGATAATTACTAGACCCTTTGGTCAAAGATTCTCGTACTTTTACTTTTAGTTTTTGTTTTTGTTTTCTGCAGGTTTTTATTCAGTGCATGCCCCATACTCGAAGTTCTGGTCAACCGTTATTACCTATCAATCCTTAACCACAACGTATTGGTAGAATGGAGGCACAACACGAAATTGAAAGGATGGCTTCTCAACAGGAACAGGCGAGACTAGCTGCTCTAGCCGCCGCTCAAGTGCATCAACAGAATATTGATAACCCTGGGCGAGCAATAAATCCTGATGACGAGGACCTAGGTGATGACGAGTTACTAAACCCTAGGCATGCCGCTGAGATCGCCACACCTGCCAATAGAAGAGATCGTCAAGCTAGGTTTAGGCCTGAACGCCGAGCTATGCAACTAGCTTTCGACGATGATGATGATGATCTTGATGGAGCCGGAGCCACAGGAGCCATAATTCCTCCACCATTAGCGCCCAGAGCCAAGTTCAACATCACGAGCACCATGATTCAGTTATTGCAGCTCAAGGAATTATTTGGTGGACTAGCAGGCGATGATCCGAATATGCACCTCATCAACTTTATTTCTATATGCAAGTCGTTTGAAAATCCTGGTGTTGGTCAGAATGCAATTCGATTACGTCTATTTCCATTGTCTCTATCTGGGGGGGCAACTCTATGGTTGAATGGGCTGACTCCTGATTCTATTACAAATTGGAGGCAATTAAGAGACGCTGTCCTAGAAAGATTCTTTCCGCCGTCCAAAAGAGCACAATTAAGAGATGAAATCAGCAACTTTCGGCAGCTTCCAACTGAAGCCCTTCATGAAACATGGGAGAGGTTCAAGAAAAATATAACGAGGTGCCCAAACCATCACATGACTAATGTTCACCTTATGGAGATATTATACAGAGCCTTGAATTCAATAACTAAACCAGTGGTGGATAATGCGGCTGGAGGATCTTTTATGGACCTCACCTTTGGTCAAGCAAGCAATATGCTAGATCGTATGATGAAGCAAAGTAGAGCTTGGCATACCAGGGATTCTGAGGTAGCAAGCCCCACTTTATCTATTGGCATGACTGCAGACCAAAGGAGAAGAGAAGAAGAACGTGATCAAGACATGGCACACATGAAAACACAAGTGGATCTTCTTACAAAGCATTTATTATCAGGGAAGACCGAAAAAGTGAAAGCTATTGCGTCAAAAGAAAGAGACAAATCTGATTCAGAAGAAGAGGCCAACTACTTGAACAATCAAGGGGGTTTCCGAGGTAATACCCAAGGAAACCAAGGTCGGAACTACTATGATAAATCTGGAAACAAGGACCAAGGTAGTTGGAAGAACAAGAATGAAAAGAGTGGTTTGTACGTTCCCCCTGGAAGACGTGACGCCACCACATCTAGTTCTGGAAATATGGAAGAGATGATGGCTAAACTATTAAAAGGAGTGGAAGCAACGAGCGCTGGAGTAACGGAGGTAATAAATGATTTGTCCTCCATGAAACAATTATTTGATTCCCATTCCACTTCAATCAAACAGATAGAGCAGCAATTGAGCCAACTTTCAGCAGCACTCAATCAAAGAAAGGCTGGCACTTTACCTAGCAACACTGTGCAAAACCCAAGGAATGATGGGTCATGCATGGCCATTACTACCCAAAGTGGTAAGGTGCTGGAAACTTCAGCAAAAGGCAAGCAAGTGATTGACGAAGTAGTGGACATTGATGATAAGACGAAAGGGGAAGATGCCGCAGTAGCTAATCCTGACGTCCATAACGTCACCCCTCACGATTTGCAACCTTTGGAATACTGAATAACTGAATCTACTCATATCAATAACTGAGTTTTGTGCTTGCTACCATCGACCAACTAAATCTGAGATAAAACCTCTCTAATGGATAATCTATGAATCTACTAATAATGGTAAGAAATGATTGTATCTGAGATCAGACCTATCTAGCGGAAGATCTTTGAATCTTTTAATAATAGAAATGATGGACTGAGTTTGAGATTAGGCCTATCTAACAGGTGATCTCTGGATCTATTAGTATTGATACTGATTAACTTTATGTGAGACCAGGCCTATCTAGTGGGTGGTCCGTGAATCTTTGGAACTATCTAAGTTCCTTACTGAAATAGGTGACTGTATCTAACAATCCTGATTTCTGAGTTCTACTCTGAAGACTAATACTAAAAATGCAACTGTGGGAGTTCTCACTTAATTGACATGCCCTAAATCTGAACTAGTGGGATCCCACTTATAACCCCAGCTACAAGGGTGTCAATACTATGCCACGGATAAAGAACTCTACTATGGTCAAGCCTCTCTAACAGGTGACCCTGAACAGGAAGTCAAGCTTAAGGCAGTATGATAGTCAAGCCTTAATCTAATAGGTGACTCATGGTCCTGCACTGGCTACACAATTCTGGAGTTCAGAGACTGTTACTAACAACTCTACCTCTCTAACGGGGAAGCCTTCATCCCTGCACTCGCTCGATAATAGTTCTTACTCCCAACTGAAGGACTCTGAACTGGTTCTTAACTGAACTTAGATTGAGCTAAATTAGTTACTATTCATATTTCTTGACTGATCTAATTGAGTTCACTTAGTTCCGTTATCTGACGGAATACCACTTGGATTCTACTATCTAGCTAAATGCTACTGAATTCTTGTTAGCCTATAGAGTCTTACTGAAGTCTGAGCTGGATACTGAATACTACTGAATACTGATTACTTCTGAATACTATTGAGTTAGAACTGAATATTAAGTCGGATTAGACTGATACTGAGACTGGATTGCACTTATATTGAGACCACTGAATTTCCTTGAGTTCTGTAACCATTTGAATTCTACTGAGCATAGTACGACTGAGATTATCTTAAGACTGACTCAGCTCTAGACAAGTAGCTAAATTTTAGGTATTAAATACCCCCAGGACTCGATAACATAAATATTATAAAATAGGACAACTCATACATGACATGACAATAGGCTATCATGCACAACATAATCAATACGATATCTCTCCAATCACTTGAATATCATGAACATGTAATGGTATAGGAAGTGTATACCAATATCTCAAAGTTCACTCAATAAGGAATACACGTGAATGGGAATGCATACAACATATCATAAATCATTCAATAAGGCTTTTCAACAAATACTTGGCTTATATGAACTTATAAATAATGGGGGATTTCTTGCTAACCATCCTATATTGACTCTATTTCCTTCATATAAGAATTTTTTCAACCATGTGGGGAGCATGCTTTAGTTATACAACAAATACTATACCCAAGTATCATGATTATACCAACCAACTTGCAAAATTTAGGAATTTAACATGGAAATGATGCAATTCAACCCATATCAAGATCAAGACTTGGAACTTGTATTCAAAAGCATGAATTACAATTCAACAATAACATGAAAAGGTTTTTGATTCACATAAATCATGAAAATCTCACAAAATTATAATCGTTGAATTTAGAAAAGGATTCTTGAACTTCTTAGGTGGAAAGGACCCAATAATCAACATCTAACATACCTCAAAATCTTGAATCTTAAAATATAACTAACGTTTCTTGAATTTTATTGGATTTGGAAATACGGATCTTGATGTTTTCTTGATGGTTCTTGAACTTAAAGAACTTGAATTTCTTAGTTTGTTGAAGAAGGGTTTGGATCTTGTTCTTGAGTTTTGATCTTGAAAGAAATCCTAATTTTGATGTTATGGATGAATGAGGAGTTATGTACTTTGATTCGATGTGATTAGGTGTTAAATAGGGTGGAAAAAGACCCAAAAATCCCTTTAAAACAGTGTCTCAACGCAGTTTCGAACAAAACTGACGGTCTGAGTGATGGACCGTCACTCTAGTGATGGACCGTCACTCTGGTGACTGACCATCACTCCAACCGTCATTTTTGGGCAAAAAAATGGCCTTAATTCTTCAATTGTGATGGCCAAAGTGACGGTCCATCGTTGACTTGATGGTCCGTCAGCTTGGCCGTCACTCCTGGATAGCTCGGACAGGTCTCAGTAAAACGGCCATAACTTTTTACTCCGATACCGTATTTTGGTAAAATTGGTATCGTTTAAAATATAATTTAATTATATATATGTTTTTGAGTCATGATCTCAAAAATTTATAGTATAAAAAAAGATATGCTCATTTGAATTTGACTATACCAAAATCCTTCTCAAGAATTCAATCGGTAAGGGATGTTTTGATTCGTCTAATAGTTAGGACGTATTTAAGGCATTAATATACATCAAACTTGATCATAAAACAACCAAATCACTATGATTTACTTCTCATGAGCTTGAAGTATGGTTCTACTATCGGTTGGAATTCTCGAGGTATTACATATATGAATTGTATATGTATTTTCAAATGATTCTAAATGTATTTGTGTTGAATAGTATATGTGTATTCATAAGGCTCTATAAGTATATGTATATACATATTTTTGTTTTATATGAATTTTCTAGGTGTATTGTTAGATTTATTTTCAAATGGTTTTAAACGTATATGTATGTGAATTGTGCATTTGTATTCATAAGATTCTATGAGTATATTTATTTACTATTCCTGTGTTGTATGAATTGACTATGTGCATTCAAATAATTCTAAATGTATATGTTTATGCAAAATTTTTGCATTGTATAAGTAGTATAAGTACATACAAATTACCGTGCCACAAAGAGTTGGATGTTTCATTTGCAATAACACAATGTACATATACATTAAATATCATATATTTTGAAAAATATTCAATTATTTAATATATGCACATCACTCTTATAAATGTGCTCTTCATTTCATAGTACAATAAAAAAAGGAAATAGAAACATAATTCAAAAATCAGAAAACTGACTTATAATTCCAAAATAAAAAAACTTACTTCATTGATTAGCTTTGATTCATAATCATTTGTACAAAAAAAACTAAAATATTTCAATGGAAATTAAAATTGAAGCTAATCTGGTTAAAAAAAATAACAAAACAAAGTACCTATTTGTACGAAATAATAATCATCTCACTACTATCGTATTCAAAATGTGGCCTGATAGTCCATTTGGACTCCCATAATCACTAACTGCATCTTCCTCATTATTTTGAGTATCAGGTGTCAAAGAATGTAAAATATTGGGTACGCAATGCTTTCATATCAAAGTTTTCAAGTAAAATATCATTTTCCTGACTAAGATATTCAACGTATGCAACAACGAAGACTCCACACAATTCCTACATATACATTTAAAAAGATTTTCTATGTGATTTACATAGTTGTGTTGAGAGAAAAAAAATAGAACAAAAAAGATATGAAATATGAACTTGATTGTTGTGGTAAATTATTCACATATATCACATTTTAAAATGCTTCGTCTTCGTGATCGATGTACTCAGGATGAGAGGAGAAATCAATACCTTTTTTTTGTAGAAATTAGAATTTGTTAGGTATGTAGGTATCAATTTAGATAGCTTTTACATTTCAAACACAACAGATACATCATGATGAACAAACCTGTAAGAGTTATACACATATAGACATCTGATATTGAATGACAGAACAACCAACACCCATCGTATTTTTTCCACATTCACGGGTATAAAATGTAGTCCATAGTATGCCAAGATATAATAGAATGGAATCTAAATTCATTGATGTATTTAAGAATTGACGACCTTTGACTTGTGAGATTATACTCTCGTATACGGTCTACATACTTATCAAAAATATCTAATATAGTGATCTCGAATAAATAATTTGTTATACTATATCTGTATTGACTGTTTGACTCGTACTTAACTTTCTTACACAAGCAATAAAAAGTCAAATCAATGTGATGTATTTAAAATAAGTATTAGACCTATTTCAGTAAGTAAATATGTAACGTAAAGAAATATAAAAGTAAATAAAAAATATTTACTGATCGAGTCATTCAACAATTGGTTAAGAAGTGATAACCTATAAAATAAGTTCTAATCTCAGACAGATTCAACACCAAAAAATATTGGTGGCTTGAGAAATTTTGTAACTAGATAATGATCTTCATCTCCACTCCTGTCAAATAAATTCATACGTTATGAATAAAACTCCAGTAAATATGTATATACTTTTTATTCAAGTGAATAAGCTAGCGAGATAACTGTAATACCCCAAATTTTCTTCTTAGCTAATTTTTTCCCAAGAATGCTTAGTATTAGATTCTAAAGTGAATGATGATTATTAAATAAGGAATTTTCAAGATTTACACTTTTTTTCATGTAGAAAATTTAATAAGCTTTCCATCGATATAAAATTCGCCCAAATCCAACACTCGGGTGAAGAGTTAGAGCCTTTTTAATGAGAAAGTGTATCACCTGAGCCTCCAGCGCGTCACGGAGATAGCTCAAATGACAATTGTCAATTTTTAGTATTTCTCTGAGATATTGGCACGTTGCACCAAAATTTCAGGTCGCAGACAAGGTGGCAATGCGATAGCTCCGCGTCGCGCTCCCGTGCAATTTCCCATTTGTCACTTTCCAGTGACTTGGCACAATAGTGGCACGTCGCGCCAAGGATAAAAATAGGGAAATTTTCTCAGAAATTAAAGACGTGTCCTAGGTTTAAAAGGGTCAATTTCCCTACCCTATATAAGCCTTATAACATGAGATTTGGCCATAATTCAGTAACTTATACTCAATTACTCTCAAAAACTCTAATGAACAAGCCCTAGGGTTTTCATAAAAGGTTCAATTCCAAAGGAATTCTTCATCAAATTTCAAGAATCTCTCCGTCAATCTTCACAAAATCATGAACTAAGGTATGCGTAGTGTTCATCCACGGATCCCTTTCATTCGTAGAGTCCAAGAATCATGTTTTAAATAACGAACTGTGATTTGCTTGTTGTGATTTGATCATGTTCATGTTGATAGTTGTTATTTATGTTTCAAGATGGTGTCTTGATGACTTTCCATGAAGTATGTGAGTTTGTTGATTGAAAACCTATGAGTTTAGGTAGTTTTAGATTCTTAAATTGATGATTTCACCTATTCTATAAAGTGTTCATGTAAGGTGTTTGATAAAATGCCTAAAATGATAGAATCATGTTCCTTATGACTCAATAGTATCTAAATGACAAGTCCATGCTAACCCTTATGATGCAACATAATTTCCATGCTCTTGTTGTGTATTGACTGTTGTGTTATGCAACGTTCATGATATTGAAATTATGCAAGTATGTACATGTTATATGCATTCCCTTCTATGATTAAGACTATGATAACCATGTGAAGCATGAAATCCCCTATTTATGGCATTATGAATTATGAATTCTATTCCGATGATCAAGAAGTATTATAGATTATTGGTGTTGGTCAAGTATTCAGGAATTTCATGCCATGTCAGTTTCCTTCTATCGAGTCCTGGGGGTACTTGTACCCCAAAAATATAGTTATGTGCCTAGAGCCATGTCATGTTTTCACGATACTCTTAGTCAAGACACGTTCCATAGAAGTCAGTCAGTCATGTCACTAAAGAAATCTCAGAAATCTCATGAACTCAGTTAGTTATCAGATATCAATAGTATTCCGTTAGTCAATGGAATTTAGTAAACTCAGTCTATATACAATCAGTCAATCATGTTCAGCCTCTTCAGATGGGAGAAGAAATTAGCACCATGTGATCCCAAGGGTTGGAACACACACTGTCAGATGAGGGTGTGATTCTTAGTAGTCATTCTTGTATTCCAGAACTATGTAACCAGCATAGGTTAAGAACTCAACACTATCAGATAAGGGTTGCTGATGTGGATAGAAATGTCAGATGAGGGCTCTACCATTCTTTTTAGGGGACATCGTCAGATGAGGGTACCCAAGTTGTCCTTACCAGTGGCGCGGTATTGACACCCTTTCAATTAGGGCACATATTGGACCCCAGCTCAGTTGTTCTAGCACATTTGGGGCATGTCGGTTAAGTAACTATTCCCACAGTTTCAGTATCAGTCTCAGAAAAAGAACTCAGATAGTTCTTCAGATTTCAGGACTGTCAGATACAGTCAACTCAGTCACAGTGCGGAACTCAGATAATTCCATCAGATTTAGAATTGTTAGACATAGTCACTCATGTTAACAGTTATTTCAGCTATCGAAACTCTAGTATCTTTCATGTTAGATATCAGTAAATTCATGTCATCAGTATATAGATTCAGTTATCATGTTATCATGATCTCAGTTACTATGTATTCATGTGTGCACTCTCCCATTCATATTAGTCAGTCAGTTATTATCATTCATGCATGTAAGCCCCATGTATTCAGTGTACCTTATATGTATACTCAGTATATTCTTTTGTACTGACACATTTGCACTATGGTATTTTCTTTTTCTGTTACACCATAGGTTCAGAGACACCACTCCCAGATTAGCAGGAGCAGTAGCATTCCAAGGTTCAGAGTCTTAGCAGTGAGTCCTCATTCTCTGAGGATGTGATCTTATTTTATCATATCAATTTAGTTTTTAGTTGACAAAGTTAGTTGGGGACATGTCCCATCAACTCCTTAGTCATACAGTTAGAGGCTTTCAGACGACTACAGTATTTTTCATGTTTTTTTCAGACTTTAGTATTTCAGTTTTTTTTTGGTATTGAGATACCACTCTATATCAAACGTTATTATTATTTAGTTATGTTCAGTATTGAACCTTACGGCCTCTCAGTGAATGTTTTTGCATTTTCATGTCATATTATGTAGTGTACAAGTACAGATATCAGTCATGGGTTAGCTTGTGGTACTTTGGGGTCATGAGCACCGTGTAGCATTCCGATTTTGATAATTGGGGCATTAGAAACTTGGTATCAGAGCCTAAGGTTCAATTGAGTCCTAGAAATTCTGAAAGTCGTATCTAGTAGAGTCTTGTACATGGATGTGTTGCGCGCCACATTTATGTCTAGGAGGCTATGAGATGTTTTAAGAAATAGTTTCCCTTCTTTTAGTATTTATGTCATGATTGTGAGCATAATCACAAGTCAATCTCTCAGTCTAATCCGTTTCTCCTCTTGATTTTAGAACATGCCTCCAAAGAGAAGAAACCAGTCAGCTCCTCAGCCCAAAGATCCTTTGGGTGAGCATATTTCTCATGTGCAATTCTGAACTGTATTTACCACTCTTGCTCAGTCATTAGCTGCCCATAATGAGCGGCCAACATTTATTCCAGCCAACCCAGTGGCCAACTCAGATGCAGCTAGGATTCGGGACTTCACCCAAATGAATCCTCCAATGTTCCTCGGGTCTAAGGTAGATGAAGACCCTCAGGAATTCATTGATCAGGTCCAAAAGGTGATAGATATTATGGGGCTGACTACTGTTGAGAGTGATGAGTTAGCCTCATACCAGTTGCAAGATGTGGCTCATACTTGGTACAAGTAGTGAAAGTCCAAAAGGGTAGATGATGAAGGTCCTATAGAGTGGGAGGAGTTTGTCACAACTTTCTTAGATAGATTCTTTCCCCAGGAGCTGAGGAAGGCAATTGTTCTAGAGTTCATCAACCTCAGGCAGGGCAATATGACAGTGAAAGAGTATTCTCTCAGGTTTACTTAATTAGCCAGATATGCCCCTTATGTGGTTCCAGACAACAGAGCTAAGATGAGCAAGTTTGCTTTAGGGTTAAATGATAGTGTGGTTAACGAGTGCAGATCTACCATGCTAAATAGTGACATGAATTTAGCTCGACTCATGACTCACTCTCAACAGATAGAAGAGCAGAAAATTAAGCAGAGGGAAAAGCAGAATAAGAAAGCTAAGACAGGTAGCTTTAATTTTAGACAGCCTAAATCAGAAGGAGGAAACCGTTCCCAGTTTTATCATAAGTCATCAGTTCCATCTCCTTCTATAGCCAGTGCTCTATTTCCTAAGTTTAGAGAGGGTAACAAAGATAGAGCGCTAGGCTCTAAGTCTTAGGGTAGTGTCAGCAATACCCGAACTAATCCCTTATGTCAGACTTGTGGTAAGAACCACAAGGGTACTTGCAGAGCTGGTAACGATGTCTATTTTGGTTGTGGAAAGCTAGACCATAGAGTCAGAGATCATCCCCAGTCGGGTTATCAGGGTTAGCAGAACCATTCCACAACTCATTTTGATCGCCCAAACCAGTAGGGTGCCACTTTTAGTGTTACTAGTGGGCAACACCCAAATCATCTCTATGCTCGTCAGACCCGAAAGGATTAGGAAAATTCTCCTAATGTTGTTACTGGTATGTTACAGATCTTTCATGTTCACGTTTATGCTTTGCTAGATCTAGGTGCATCCTTGTTTTTTGTTACTCCTTATATAGCAGGCGATTTCAGAGTCAGTCCTGAAATTCTAGCAGAGCCCTTTTCAGTCTCTACCCCAGTGGGTAAAACCATCATAGCTCGGCGGGTATACAGGATCTGCCCGATTATGATATTTCAGAAAGTCACGTCAATAGATTTAGTCGAGTTAGAGATGACTAATTTTGATGTCATTCTAGGCATGGATTTTCTTCATTCCTTCTATTCCATAGTTGACTGCAGAAACAAAATAGTTTAGTTTCAATTTATGAATGAACCCATCCTAGAGTGGAAGGGTAATACTTCAACGTTCAGAGGTCAGTTTGTTTCCTACCTTCGGGCAAGGAAAATGATATCTAAGGGGTATGTTTATGATCTCGTGCATGTTAAGGACTGTAGTTCTGAATCTCCCAGTCTTAAATCAGTTCCAATGGTTAATGAGTATTCATATGTCTTTCCTGAAGATCTTCCAGACATTTCTCCCAAAAAAGAAATAGACCTCGGCATAGACCTTCTTCTAGGTACTCAGCCTATCTCTATTTCGCCATACAGAATAGCACCAGCAAAACTCTAGGAACTAAAAGAACAGTTGAAGGATCTCTTTGATAGGGGATTCATCAGACCTAATGTTTCCTCGTGGGGCGCACCAGTCTTATTCATGAGAAAGAAAGACAGTTCCCTCAGAATGTGCATTAATTATTGTCAACTCAATAAAGTCACGGTCAAGAACAAGTATTCTCTTCCCAGAATCGATAACTTGTTTGACCAACTTTAGGGTGCCAGTTATTTCTCAAAGATAGACCTCAAATTAGGCTACCATCATCTCAGAGTTAGAGAACGTGATATTCCAAAGACAACTTTTCGTACTCAGTATGGTCATTTTGAATTTCTAGTCATGTCCTTTGGTCTTACCAATGCCCTAGCAGCTTTCATAAACTTGATGAACTATGTGTTCAAGAAGTACTTAGACATATTTGTCATAGTCTTTATAGATGATATTCTGGTCTATTCCCATACATAGCGCGATTATGCAGATCATCTTAGAATAGTACTTCAGACTCTCAGAGATCATCAGTTATTCATCAAATTTAGTAAGTACAAATTTTAGATAAGGTTAGTAGCATTCCTTGTTCATATAATTTCTGATGATGGCATTAGAGTAGATCCTCAGAAGATCGAAGCAGTAAGAAATTAGCGCCGCCCTGTCTCTCCATCAGATATCAAGAGTTTCTTAGGCTTGGCTGGCTATTATAGACAGTTTGTTGAGAGATTTTATTCTATTGCATCCCCTATGTCTAGATTGACTCAGAAGAAGGTCAAGTTTCAGTGGTTAGATTCTTACGAGAAGAGTTTTCAGGAGTTGAAGACTCGACTCACCTCAGTTTCAGTTCTAGCTCTTCCAGATGGTTCAGATGGGTTCGTAGTGTATTGTGATGCATCTAGAGTAGGTTTGGGTTGTGTCCTCTTGCAGCATAGTAAGGTCATAGCCTACGCCTCTAGACAGTTAAAGCCCGATGAGAAGAATTATCCTACTTATGATCTTATTTAGCAGCCGTAGTATTTTCCTTGAAGATTTGGAAGCATTATCTCTACGGAGTTCACGTAGATGTCTTCATAGATCATAAGAGTCTTAAGTATGTATTTTCTCAGAAATATCTCAATCTTTGTTAGAGAAGGTGGTTAGATCTCTTGAAAGATTATGACATGGACATCCTTTATCATTCGGGCATGGTCAATGTAGTGGATGTTGCTCTCAATAGACTATCCATGGGCAGTGTTTCTCATGTTGAGGATAGTAAGAAGGAGTTAGTTCAAAAAGTTCATCAGCTTGCTAGACTAGGCATTCATTAGTCGATTCTTCAGAGGGCGGTGCATGTGTCCATAGTAGTTCAGAATCATCTATAGTTTCTGAGGTAAAAGAAAATCAAGATAGGATCCTAGCCTTGTCAAGCTAAAAGACTCAGTTCAGAATCAAAAAGTATAGGTTTTCTCCCAAGGGAAAGATGGTGTTTTACATTTTCAGAGTCGTTTGTGTGTTCTAGGTGTAGATGACTTGAGGCAGCAAATTCTTGCAGAAGCACATGGAGCGATACTCTATTCATCCAGGGGCCACTAAGATATATCGCGACTTGTGGGAGATCTATTGGTGGAGTGGGATGAAGATAGATATTGAAGAGTTTGTGGCTAAGTACTCTATATGTCAGCAAGTTAAGATAGAGCATCAGAAGCCTAGTAGTTCCATACAGGAGTTCACCATTCCTACTTGGAAGTGGGAAAAAGTGAACATAGACTTCGTGATGGGTTTGCCTCAAACTCGTCATCAGCATGATTCAGTTTGGGTAATAGTTTAGAGAATGACCAAGTCAACCCATTTTCTTCCAGCTCATACCTCTTATTCAGTTGAGGATTATGCCAAACTCTATATCAGGGAGTTGGTTAGATTACATGGTGTTCTATTATCTATCATCTCAGATTGAGGTACCTAGTTCACCTTTCACTTCTAGAAAGCATTCTAAAAGGGTCTTGGTACCCAAGTTCATCTCAGTACAGCCTTTCATCCTCAGACAGATGGTTAAGCAAAAAGGACCATTTAGACTTTAAAAGATATGCTAAGGGCATGTGCAATTGATTTCAAGGGTAGTTGGTATGACCTGCCTTTGATTGAGTTTGCATAAAACAATAGCTATTATTCTAGTATTCAGATGGCTCCATTTGAAGCTCTCTATGGTAGGAGATATAGATCTCCAATCAGTTGGTTCAAAGTTAGTGAGGCCTCAGTCATAGGGCCTGACTTAGTGTTTGATGCCTTAGAGAAAGTCCAATTAATCAAAGAAAGACTTTGGGCTGCTCAGAGCTGACAGAAGTCTTATACAAATGTGTATAAAAAAGATCTCAAGTTTGAGATTGGTGATCATTTCTACCTCAAGATCTCTCCCATGAAGGGAGTGAATAGGTTTGGCAAGAAGGAAAAACTCAGTCCCTAATATGTCGGCCCCTTCAAGATTCTCAATCGTTTCGGCAAAGTAGCTTATGAGCTCGATTTGCCTTCAGATCTAGCCTCAGTTCATCCAGTCTTTCATGTATCTTTGCTTAAGAAGTGCGTAGGTGACCCATCAGTCATAGTCCTTATTCAGAGCATTACTGTTCAGAACAACCTCTCTTATGAAGAGATTCCAGTCGAAATCTTAGACTATCAGACTCGTAGATTAATGAACAAAGAAGTCCCTCTAGTCAAAGTTCTTTGGCAAAATCAATACGTCGAGGGAGATACTTGGGAAGCAGAAGCAGACATGTATGCCAAACATCCTCACCTTTTTCTCGCCAATCTAGATCAAGCTCAAGGTAACAGTTCTCCTTAAGCTTATTCAACTTCACGTTCAGTATTCAGTGAAAACTTGGTATTCAGTTTCATGCTCATGTATCATCATAAACTTGGTATCAAGTGACATTGCATATTCGGTCATGCATTCATGTACCAGCTCAGTTATATAATTATGCATCAGACATGCATTCTCATTTTGAGAAAATTTAGTTCCTTAGAGCACTCAGTTATGCATTCATGAATTAGTTACACATGCATCAGATATACATGTTCAGTATGTTATGTTCATCTTGTCAATCATGAGATCATGTTCTAGTTATCCATGTTCAGTTCATGTTCAGCTTATTGTTCCCCCTCTTAGCCAGTCTCATTCGAGGATGAATATTCCCAAGGGGGAGATATTATAATACCCTAAATCTTTTTCTTAGCTAATTTCATCCCAAGAATGTCTAGTATTATCTTATAAAATGAATAACGATTATTCCATGAGGAATTTTCAAGATTTTCATATTTTTTCATGTGGAAAATTCAATAAGCTTTCCATCGATACAAAATTTGCCCAAATTTGACACTCGGACAAAAAGTTAGAGCCTTTTTAGTAAGACGATGTATCACTAGAGCCTCCAGCGCGTCGCGAAGATAGCTCAAATGGTAATTGTCAATTTTTAGTATTGCTCTGCGCTAGTGGCGCGTCATTCCAAACTTCTAGGTCACAGATAAAGTGGCAATGCGATAGCTCCGCATCGCGCCCCCGTGCAATTTCCCATTTGTCACTTTCCAGTGACTTGGCGTGATAGTGGCGCGTCGCGCCAAGGATGAAAATTGGGAAATTTTCTCAGAAATTAAAGACATGTCCTAGGGTTAAAAGGGTTAATTTCCCCACTCTATATAAGCCTTATAACACGAGATTTGGCCATAATTCAGCAACTTATACTCAATTACTCTCAAAAACTCTCAAGAACAAGCCTTAGGGTTTTCATAGAAGGTTCAATTCCAAGGGAATTCATTATCAAATTTCAAGAATCTCTCTCTCAATCTTCACAAAATCACAAACTAAGGTATGTGTAGTGTTCTTCCACGGATCCCTTTCATTTGTGGAGTCCAAGAATCATGTTTTAAATAACCTATTGTGATTTGCTTGTTGTGATTTGATCATGTTCATGTTGATAGTTATTATTTATGTTTCAAGATGGTGTCTTGATGACTTTTCATGAAGTATGTGAGTTTGTTGATTGAAAACCTATGAGTTTGGGTAGTTTTAGATTCTTAAATTAATGATTTCACCTATGCTATAAAGTGTACATGTAAGGTGTTTGATAAAATGCCTAGAATGATAGAATCATGTTCCTTATGACTGAATAGTATCTAAATGACAAGTCCATCCAAACCCTTATGGTGCAATATAATTTCCATGCTCTTGTTGTGTATTGACTGTTGTGTTATGCAACGTTCATGATATTGAAATCATACAAGTATGTACATGTTATATGCATTCCCTTCCATGATCATGACTATGATAACCATGTGAAGCATGAAATCCCTTATTTATGGCATTATGAATTATGAACTCTATTCCTATGATCAAGAAGTGTTATGGATTGTTGGTGTTGTTTATGTATTCAGGAATGTCATGCCTTGTCAGTTTCTGTCTATCGAGTCCTGGGGGTACTTGTACTCAAAAAATATAGTTGTGTGCCTAGAGCCATGTCATGTTTTCATGATACTCTCGGTCAAGCCACATTTCATAGAAGTCAGTTAGTCATGTGACTTAAGAAATCTAAAAAATCTCATTAACTCAGTCAGTTATCAGATATCAATAGTATTCTGTCAGTCGATGGAATTCAGTAAACTCAGTCCATGTACAACCAGTCAATCATGTTCAGCCTCTTTAGATGGGAGTAGAAATTAACACCGACTAAACCTAAGGGTGGGAACACATACTGTCAGATGAGGGTGTGATTCTTAGTAGTCATCCTTGTGTTCTAGAACTATGTAGCCAGCATAGGTTGAGACATCAATACTGTCAGATGAGGGTTGATGAGGTGGATAAGTACTGTCAGATGAGGGCCCCACCATTCTCTTTTGGGGATACTATCAGATGAGGGTACCCGCTGTTGTCCTTACCAGTGGCGTGGTATTGACACCCTTCCAATCAGGGCACAGATTGGACCCCAGCTCAGCTGTTCTAGCATATTTCGGGCATGTCGGTTAAATAACTATTCCCATAGTTTCAGTATCAGTCTTAGTAAAAGAACTCAGATAGTTCTTCAAATTTTAGGACTGTCAGATACAGTCAACTCAGTCACAGTACGAAACTCAGATAGTTCCATCAGATTTAGGATTGTTAGACACAGTCACTCATGTTATCAGTTATTTTAGTTATCGAAACTCTAATATCAGTCATGCTAGATATTAGTAAATTTGTGTCATCAGTATATAGATTCAGTTATCATTTTCTCACGATCTCAGTTACTATGTATTCATGTGTGCACTCTCACATTTATATTAGTCAGTCAGTTATTATCATTCATGCATGTAAGCCCCATGTATTCAGCCTACCTCACACGTATACTCAGTACATTATTTTGTACTGACGCATTTGCGCAATGGTGTTTTTTTTATGTTACACCATAGGTTCAGAGACAAGACTCCCAGATCAGCAGCAACAGTAGCATTTCAGGGTTCAGAGTTTTAATAGTGAGTCCTCATTCTCCGAGGACGTGATCTTATTTTATCATATCAGTTCAGTTTTCAGTTGACAGAGTTAGTTGGGGACATGTCCCATCAACTCCTTAGTCAGACAGTTAGAGGCTTTCAGACGACTACAGTATTTTTCATGGTTTTTTTTCAGACTTCAGTATTTCAGTTTTATTTTGGTATCCACATACCATTCTATATCAGATGTTATTGTTATTATTCAGTTATGTTCAATATTGAACCTTATGGCCTCTCAGTGCATATTTCTATATTTTTATGTCATATTATGCAGTGTACTAGCTTGTGGTCCTTCGGGGTCATGAGCATTGTGTAGCGTTTCGGTTAAGATAATCGGGGCGTTACAATAACATACCTGGAAGTATATTTTTTAAATGTTACTTCTTGAACCTAAGTCAAAAATAGATAATACACTTCCTCATTGGGTGACCCATATCTGGTGATACAAATAGATGTTTTATGCTAAAAATCTTAGGCATTTCTTATGAGCTACCTACAAAATATACTTTAATTTTATGATATTATATACAAGTACAAAAATAATAAAAGTTTTTATTAATGTATTTCCTTTATCAGATTCAAATGCAAAATCATTCATGTAAGAAGATGCATTTTATCAGCCTAACTTTCATTTCCTCAATGATAGTACTGTTGTTTCTTCGACAATATTGCACTTACTGAGAGCTATGATCCGTCTTTCGATATTCAAATTTTAGAGTAGTTCATCAGTAATAAAAATCAGAGAATTTGTTACTTCTTGATTAGACTTGGGTTGCACGGATTCAAGTCAATTGACTATATGAACAGAGGCTGCAAGCATGACCAGGTTGTCAGTAGAGTGACTACTAATATTGATCGAGACATCAATATCCTGTAAATGAATGATTGATAATACACTTCCTCATTACAAGAAGGAACATTTAAATGTTCCTTCTTGTACCTAAGTTAAAAATTGATAATACACTTCCTTATTAGGTAACCCATATCTGGTGATACAAATAGATGTTTTATGTTAAAAATCTTAGACATTTTTGATGAGATACCTACAAAATATACATTAATTTTATGATATTATATACAAGTACAAAAATAAAAATATTTTTTATTAATGTATTTCCTTTACCATATTCAAACGCAAAATCCTTCATGTATGGAGATATATTTTATCAGCCTAATTTTTGTATCCTCAATGATACTACTAGTTTTTCTTCGACAATATTACACTTGTTGAGAGCTATGATCTGCCTTTCGATATTCAAATTTCAGAGCAGTTCATCAGTAATGAAAATCAGAGAATTTGTTACTTTTTGATTGGACTTGGGTTGCTCGGATTCAAGTCAATTGACTATATGAACGGAGGCTGCAAGCATGATCATATTGTCAGCAGAGTGACTACTGATATTGATCGAGACATCAATATCCTATAAATGATATTGTAAATTCATAGTAGAATCATGAACTGCAACGCATTGACCCATAAATCCATTCACCTAAACAATCATATATATATTGATGTAAATATGGTAAAAAAATTAAACACTAATCTTTAAATTATTAATGTAAAAGTACTTGTATTTTGATTTGGGCAACTAACTAATCTTTTCTTTCAAGATTCTTATCTCATACATATTTGTCATCTCATCAAGTAATTTGACAAATTTAATTCCATAAATTTTAGCATACATGTTTGTTTCTTTATTCTGAACCTAATAGCTAAAAAGTCAGTCAACTATGCACAAAATACATTAGAAAATAATGTGATGGCAATATGTATATATTCTTTGTGTAGATGTGTTAGGTAGTATGATTACTCATGTATTATAATGCACACTGATATGTATAAAAAATAAAGTTGTATGTATATGATAATACACAATTTTAAGCATATAATCATTAAAATAATTTATTCATCACCGTATATACTGTTTTATCCTTTTCAGATTTCTTTTGGCGAGAAAATGGTTTTGACCTCTTAAAAACTATTCAAAAAGTTGGAAAATTTTTGAAATAATTTTGAAAAATTCACAGAGTCGCCACTTGATTTTTATAGAAGAGAAACTAGGTAAGGATTCAATTAACGCCCTAAGAAGGTTTTTCAGGAACTTAGGTGCATCCGTTTAAAATGGTGTACCAAATATTTTCGACTAACTTAAAAATGACTAACTTTGCAAAAAGGTTGATTTTATAAAAATGCTAAAATCATTTATTCATATATTTAGAAAACTATTTATTTATTCAAGCGAGAAATATTCTACTTGAATTAAACTAAATTGCAACTTTTCGGACTTAAGAGGAAAATGAATTTTGCATTTGTAGGAGAAGGAGATTATGAAATTATTTTCTTATTATTAATTATTATAGAAAAGAAGATTATGTTATACAAAATTCTTTTTGAAGAAATGCTAAGAGAGTGTTAAATTAAAAGTGCTTATTAATCAGGAAAAACTAAAATTTACAAGAAAAAATAGTTTCTTGAATTTTGAAGAAAGTTACTTTAATCTTAAATAGACCATTGGTTATATGAACATAACGAATGCCATTTGGAATAAAATACTTAATCTTCAAAAGACTTATTTTAAGGAGAAAATCAAAAGAACCAATTTAATCTATTTTAGACAATATAAATTAGGCAAAGAAATTAAGAATTAAGTAAAGGAAAACTAAGTAAAATAAAATGACAACACTTTAGGGAATTTATCTAGGCTAATTTATTAAAAAAAATTAATTAACATACAAATAAGAAATACAAGTAACAAAAATAATACAAGAATTGAAATTGCGCCCTTAGTTAGCCCATCAATAAAGCTGCCCATCTCTGGGCTTTGAATTATGGACTCCAGACCATTTTTCTGCAGTGTATACTATGTGTATATCAGACCCCTTTTTTTCTTGTATTTTTGTATATCTGGTGTATACATGACCATATATTGGTCATATATACACTTTTTTAGTCCTCCTCCTATATAATAAGCATCTTTTTTCACATATTCACTGTATATCTTATGTAATATGCTGCATACTAGCATATAAAACCTTGTTTCTTGTCTCTCAGTCCATTTTTGGGACTTTGGTTGAGGCTCGGACATGACGGAGTTCTAATGCGAGGATAAACAAGGACCAAATGGACTCATCAAGATGAGTTCATGCAAAATAAATAAAAAATAAGGATTAAAAAATGTCTACTAATAATAAACGAGCAAAATAGTATACTAAATATCAACTTAAACAAACTATAATAATCAAACACGTAGAAGGAGACCATTAAAAGAAAGAAAACTTGTATTCTTGTACTAAAGTATCAATATTAGATTTTTCAGAATATAACAAAGTTCCAATAGTGCAAAAAGAGTCTAATCTCAAGGATTGGGCGATTTCAAATCACAGGTAAATCCCCATAGAAATAAAGTTCAACCACTATTCTTTGTCATGGAAAAAATTTAAACACATTCCAGAGTAGCTATCATATCCTTTGGCAGAGAAAATGTCCCAGCGATTCGGTCTTGCATCTTTGATAATACCAAAATATAACACACACAAGACAACATTTGGTAATTCAAACAGGATGGGTGAATTAAAACATGAGATTATATAAGTAGCTTACAACAGTGTATATACAATTAGAGATAGATAAATCTACAACTCCTAATCATCTATTTCCTAAAAAGAACAAGTCAAATAGAAAGGATGAACAAAGGTATAGATCATTGATGGATATTGTAAATCTCTTTCTTAACTGTAAAGTAACACACGAGGATAAACAACAACATTATAGCAAGAAAAAAAATCATATGCAACATACTGTCACTCAAGTAAGAATGAAAAATCTGAGGTGCTTCATATAGGAATTTATTAGAACCAAGATACGTAAAAACCAATTTTAATAGTATCCCAAAATTACATACAATTAAACCAACTAAATTACCCAAAAATAATCATGAAATAAGCATAAAACGTGATACAACTGGCAACTTGTGAATACAATCACATCGACGACAAATAATATCAATAATACAAACCAAAACTCCCACGATTACTACGATAACAACGAAATCACTACTTATAAGAATAAGAAGAAGAAATAACTAAATATAGAAAAAGGTGTGTTTACCTTTCTCCTGGAAGCTAACCGAAACAACGAGTCGATGATGAATTCCAACACTCAATCCAATTTCAATTTGCAGAAACTCAAAATAATTTCCTCAAAAATAGATTTCTTCAAATTATGTTCTTCAAGAATTTTGGTTGCGTGAGGTTGAAGCATGCGCCTCCAAAACCCCCAATTTTTTTTCCAAAATCCCCTCCCTTCTTTCACTCTATATACGTAGGTATTTATAGAAGAATTGAGACTATTTGGGGAGGCGGGATGGGGGAGGGATAGAGGGGTAAAAAGAAAAAATGAATTGAGATTTGAATTTCAAAATTTAAAATAAGGCTTGACTGGAATTTGTATGAATTGAAACGTTATTGTTGAGCTATTTTTTTCCCGTTGTTGTACTGTTGAGAGTTGATTTTTTATTGATATTGTTGTTGGTTATTGGGTATTGCGTGTTATGTTGTGTCTATTATTGATGTTAAAGCTGATTAAGGGGAAAGGGTAATAAGGTTTGGGTCGGTTTAGGTTGTGGACTGGACAAGGCTGTATAAGGGTGTTTAAAGGTGTAGGGACATTGGGCTACTATTATGTTGACATTGAAGGGGAAAAGAAAAGGGTAGTGGGCTACTGTGTTGGTGGGTTGAAATTAATTAAGCGAAAAAGAGTAATAGGTTGGTTATAATGTGTTGGGTTGACCCACTTTAAAAAGAAGGGAGGGGTTGTTTTTTGGGTTAAAAGGGGGAGCTTTGGGGTTATTTAAAAAAAACCCCAATTGATTTAAGATTTAGTCAATTTTATTTAACTTTTGACCAAATTGAAAATTGATTGGCCAATTGCATTGCGATTGTGGCCAATTTAATTTCAGTTATGGCCAAATTTAATTTATTGACTAATTGAATTGAAATTCGATATGAATTAATACCTCCTTTTAATCCCGAACTTTTTTATTTAATAAAATCAAACACGTATTTCTCTAAATAATTTATATTTTTAGAATAAACTATATTTAAATCAATTTTTATCTATTTGAAACCATTTTCCAGATAGCCCTTGATTAAAATTCATTTTTTGTAAAAATAATTATTTCAGTAACAAAATTATAAAATCTCATAAATATGAAAATATATAATTGATACTTAGGATGACAAAATTACGTACATAAATATATTGAAAAGATTTTATTCGGATAAAATAAATGTTGTAATTTTATTTAACACCCAAGAAACATGGAATTAAACTTAATTGTGGAAAGTAAAAATAAGGTGTCAACAATTGCCCCCTCCCTTTGGGTAGGGTGGATGCAAGTAACCCTGGACAAAGGGAGTTTGACGTTCCTAATTTTTGTTCGACCACAAATTTATTTCTTAAAAAACATTGGTCTTCGTACGAGTTTCATGGAGTTATGGCTAAACCCCGGTATAGGGTTTCCTACATATCTCAGGTTGCATGAGAATTTAGGCCACTTGTAGTTCGTAAAGCTTGATTTTAAAGCACGATATTCAAAAAATTCACAAGCTATTTCGAGTTTCAAATTTTGGTAAAACTAAAAAGCTGTGATATAAGAGGATTAGGAGAGGTTGGAATGCAGTCAATTTTTCTACATAAAGCTCAGCCTACATATCTCCGAGACTCATGAAATTAGACGGCCTATAGTTTGACTCAATCAATGGAAAAAATAGTCTATTATTTTAAACGATCTTTGGCTCGAAAGGCAAATACATTGAGTTATGAAAAAGAGGCTTGTATTTATATCAATCACAAATATGGGGATCCTTTACATCCGAAATTGAGAGCTACATGGACATAATTTCTAGGGCTTTAGATGTGTTGTAACCTAATTTCAAAGAAGAGGAAAACTACCTCTAGTGCGAGTTTAGAAATGCACCGGAGGTGAAACTATAACCAAAAACATCCCAAAATACCCATATGCCTTCTGATAGGGGTGTGGTTTGATGGTGGTGAAAGTCATCTTTCAGCTCGCGTCCAAAGAGTTTGGAATTCCTTTTCAGACTATGTCCTAGTTCGTTGCTAAGAAAAAGTTCCACATTGTGATGCGTCCTTGATGGAGTTGTCCACACCTGTGGTTTTGATTTTATAATTTTATCCCTTTGGATGCTCTCGACAACAACTCAAATAAATAATTAGTTGTAGATGAAGCATACACAAACATAAATTGGTGCAAACCTATTGCTATGCTGAGATAATGTATGAAACCAATTTCTATAACCACTTTGATTGGAGTGACGATACAGCGCGCCTCATTAAAAAATGGATGATTTATTTTGAATGTAACATGCCACTTTGAATGGGGTGATGGTCCAACGTGTATTATTGAAAGGCGGACGACCTACTTTGAATGGAATATGTTAATTTAAATGGAGTGACGATCCAATATGTCTCATTGAAAGGTGGATGAACAATATTGAATATAGCATGTCACTTTAAATGGGGTGAATACTCAATGTGTCCCATTGAAAGGCAGACGACCAATATTGAATATAACATGTCATTTGAATGAGGTGACAAACCAATGTGTCCCATTGATAGGAGGATGACCTATATTAAATATAATATGTCACTTTGAATGGAACGATGGTCAAACGTGTCTCATTAAAATGCGAACAACCTATCTTTAATACAACATGCCACATTGAATGGATTGACAATCCAAAGTATCTCATTGAAAGAAAAACGACCAATATTGATTATAACATGTCACTTTGAACGGGGTGATGACCCAATGTGTACCATTGAAAGGCGGACGACCAATATTGAATATAACATGTCACTTTGAACAGAGTAACTATCCAATGTGTTCCATTGAAAGGCGGACGACCTATATTAAATGTAATATGTCACTTTGAATGGGGTGATAGTCCAACGTGTATCACTGAAAGACGGACAACCTATCTTGAATGTAACATGTCACTTTGAATGGGGTTACGGTTCAACATATCCTCTTAAAGGGTGAAAACCCAAATATATGATGTGTCTTTTTGAAAGAGTTAATAATCCAAATAAGATATGTCCTTTTGAAAGAGTGGATGACCCAAAGATAGAAGTTGATTCATTGAACTGCATTCTTTAAATTAGGAGTCCCTTTAAGGATTTGTGTATGTCCTGAGCTTCTGGATTGAATTCTCCAACTTTGAGAGGATACTTTGCATTATTCCTTAAATATGATATTGCATAACTTCACTCGTATAACTTAACGACACTCATTAATAATACAATAATTTGTTATAACTAAGTCAAGAGTGTAACAGAATATAGAGTATAAAGATAACGATGAAATTATTTGACTCATGACAATTTAGAGAATAATAGTTTGGATAATATCTCCACATATCCATCGCTATGGCCGGTAATTTCCCTATAAAATTATAGAAAGTGTTAGAAATCATGAAGAAGTAATAGAAATATAAATCAGGAGAAAGATGGGAGGGAGAAGTTATTCGATTTATTATGGGAAGGCCATAGCGGGTCTGATAATGTCCTGTGTCATTCTTAACGTGGTCTACTTTGTGACTTTTTTGTTCCTGCATCCAAAGAAAAATTCTTAGATTTGAGAGACTGACTGTGTTTGTATTGCCTTACTCTTCTAATGCACCTTGTTGGTCATTAATTTGCAGGCTTAAAGTGCGGTCATTGTGGAAATTTTGAGGATCTCCCTAAAAAATTCTGCCTCAGTTTAGAGACTCTCGAACTTTCTTATAACTTGTGACATTTATGAGTATGGAATTTTTGAGATCTTCTAAAAAATTCTTCTCCAATCTAAAATGCAAGGTACTTGAGTCATTTTTGATGTGGAGTACTTTAAGTATAGAGAACTTCAAATATTATGCTCCGATTTCAGCTTAACGTTTGAACTTCAACTTTGTGGCAAATGTCACGTTTTAAGAAATTTTTGAGACTTTCTCAAAAATTTCTGTCCCAGTTACATGCTTCAATGTCATCTTCATTTATCTTTGGAAGGATCCTCTGAGATCTTTTCAAAATATTTTGCCATAGCTTATATGAAAATCTTATGGAAAATATGGCCAAACCAGTGTGGAGCCTAGACATTTCATTGATGTAGGAAATGTTGCTCCAATAAAAGTGGAAAGGTAAATCTTCTAAGTAATTGACCGAAGCTGACATAGGCCGCTTACGTATCCCATTCTTGGGAATTCAGGTCAAATATAGTTCATACTGAAGATTTAACTATTTTTTAACGGGTTGACCAAAGACGACATAGGCCGCCAACGTATTCCATTCTCAAAAATTTAGGCCAAACGTAGTACATACAACTAAAAGGGTCCTATTACAAGAAAATCAAACCATAAAGTGCGATTACAAGGAAAAAAAGCAACAGAATGCAATTACAAGGAAATGAAATGAGAAAGTACAATTACAAGAAAAGAAAAACTTCTAAATGCAGGATAGAAGGACGCCAAAAGTATGCCATTTGAGGAAAATCATACTTTCTCTGATTGGTAATTCCAATGACTACTTCTTGTGATTGGGCAATGGATTGTTGTTAATATTAGCTGGCGCTTCTTCAAGCGTTATCACTTTGTTTTCAATCAAATCCTGAATTTTGTTCTCGAGAGTGATATATTTCTCTGTATTATGTCCAACAACTCCAGAGTGGTAAGCACATCACTTGTTTAGATCATACCAATTAGAAGAAGTATTCACAGGCTTTGATTCCATTGTATGAAGTAGTTTTGCGCCTTTTAGCCTCTTAAAAAGTTGAGTATGAGATTCTACCAACGACATGAAAATTTTAGGAGGCTTCCTTTCATAATTGACACGAGGAGCATTATTTTGATAGTTTTGTGGTTAAGGTTGAGCATGATATGTCGCTTGCACATTGAAGACTGGATAGTGAGAATATCAAGTATTGGG
This sequence comes from Capsicum baccatum var. pendulum, assembly GCA_030864225.1. Lineage (NCBI taxonomy): Eukaryota > Viridiplantae > Streptophyta > Magnoliopsida > Solanales > Solanaceae > Capsicum > Capsicum baccatum. Next base: position 103,810,000 of record CM061556.1, read on the forward strand.
TTGATATCGAGGAGGTTGTTTGGAGTTGGAAGAATTTTCTTGAGTCATCACTCTCATTACTTCCTTCTCTTTTTTCTTCCCATTTCCAAAATCCAGTCTGGAAGCCCTTATGCGTGGATTATAATTCTATAAAATTTATTATCCTTCCTATCTTGAGGTCATCCTCAATAATTTTTCTAGTCTTGATAATTTCAGTAAATGTTTTCCTAGCCATTATTACTATCTGATCAAAATATTCTGGATTTCCTGTATGGATAAAGTAACTAATCATTTTAGCTTTTTCCATAGGAGGATATACCCTGGTCGCCTCTTCTCTCCAGCGTATGACATATTCTTGAAAACTCTTATTTGATGTTTTTCTTAGCTTTGTGATAGAGATTCTGTCAGGAATAATATCGACGTAAAACTTATAGTGATCTACAAAAGCATTGGCCAAGTCATCCTAGGTGCACCATTCGGCCACATCTTATTTAGGGTACCATTCTAGAGCTTTTCCACTCAAACTTTGACTAAATAGCTTGACCTGTATTCCTTTATTTTTGCCCCACGCCAATCAAATTTTCACAATAAGTTTTCAAATGAAAGAAGGGATTTCCAGACCCATCAAGTTTTTTTAATTTTGGGATCTTGTAATCAGCAGGTAACTTGATCTCGGGAAATGCACACAACTCTTCATACTTCACGCTTTGGTTATTCCTAATCCCTCAAAGTCTTCTCATTGCATCTTTCAAGACCTTGAGCTTTCTGTTCACCATCTCATCCGTGTACATTCTCATATCATTCTCTATTTCAACATAATAATTAGCATCTAAGCGGTATAACCCTGAATTTTGTGTCACTGGTGGGGCGGTAACATAGGTATACACTACCGGAGAATGGTGTGGTAAGGAAATATTCTGAACCTTTGGATGAGAAAATGTGTACCTAGAAGGGGAATTCTGAGAAACATGAGCAAAATGACCTTCATGATCAACTTCTTCTGATGTTGGAAACATAGGTCCCTTTTGTCGAGCATCAGTAGGTCGAGTCATGTTTGGAGGAGTATGAGAAGGTGTTCTATTTTGCATCACCATGAGCCTTAGTTCAGCAATTTGTTGCTCCAAACTAGCAATGAGCTCTGGGGTTATTTCTCTTCCTATCGAGGCACTCGGGTCTATCGACACAAAGAAGGTAGGAACTGACTCAAATGTGGTATTTATGTTGATTAGACTAGAATCAATAGTTAAATGAGTTTTTCTGTTAGCCCAAGAAAGAATTGATGAATCTATAATTGCTTTCTTGACCTTAAATCATGCAAAATACTACTGTTCTGCCATCGATTACTTTTGCCTTTGAAGTAAGAGAGTTTGACTACCTACACAAATCAGCCTCTCTCTAAAAGGAAACAAAAACACTCAAAAGGTAAAAATTCAATTCATGATCATAATGATTGACCAAAGTAATATACGAAATAAATGACATATATTTGGTTTAAAACAGACTAAGTCTAGAATTTGAAGGATAAGACCCTTGGAAAAGTGACCGAATGATCAAAACTTTGATCATTTGATGGGTCTTGAATTTAATGAAAAAAAATATCTCGAATAGAATGAACTAAGTGTTTTCAAGGAATCGGGTGTTTACGAATAAACATCCTAGAGGGCTTATAGGAAAAGCTATTTTAAAGACAACATAATGTTTTCATAAATAGAGTATTTGAATAGCTCTGACTCTAATCAAATACAGGAAAAGGAAAGTTATGAGAGTGATGTGATCAACATGAATTGGATAATGGCCTAATGCAATTTTTAATAAAATTTGGGTAAATTGGAAGGAATTTTATCGACGGACTTTTAAGTGTATTTTAGGAAGATTCACATTGTGAGTCTTATATGCCTATTAAAGCTCTAAGACTTCAGAAAAGGAATAATGGACTAGTCTTGTTTAAAGCCAAAGATATGTTATGTAAGCACACAGATTAAGAAATTATAGACAAAGAAAAACAATAAAACACTTTAGCACATAAACAATTACTATGCGTCCTATCATACATAGGACCTTTTAAGCTAAAGGTAAGCCTAGAGTTTGAAGGATATACATGTCGATTGTAAGACATTTTGCTGCCCCTAAATATATCCTAAGGGATAATCATCCATACAATCCGACATTACGTCCTTCAATTAAAACACATAAAAAAGATCGTCTGTTATTGACTCGTGGTCAATAGACGTAAGGTGGTTATTCTAATAGGCCCCATACCACCTCAGGTATTGGGTCATCCTAGGCTCATGCCTAAAAGAGTTTTGATTTCGCTCTACCATAGGTATCTATAGTGGGCTTTGACCGGGTTCTCGAATGGATTACTTGGGTTTGAAAATACGAAAAACCATCGAACGCCTAATGTGCCAATAAACTATCGTATTTCCAAAACTTCATTTGGAATTGATAAATAGAGGCTGGGACATCCGCGAAACCCAAGAATAATTTATATCAGAATGTGGAAGTATGTCATAAAACATAACAGTTTAAATTTTATGAAAATTTAAACACATAAACAACAAACAGTTCATGTACTACAAATCTGAATAATTAGTCAAACAAGTTAGTTCAAATAATTGGTTAGAACCTAGTTAAATCCCCAGTAGAGTCACTATTTTTGTTTTATCTTTTTCAAATTTCTTTCGGCGAGAAAATGGTTTTGATGAAGTACACATATCATTTAACTCTACATGAATCTTGCAATAAATCATGAATACACTTTAATTCAAATCATGAAAATCATGAAATCACTCTACATGAACTTTAAAAGAGTTTCTTGGACTCCAGGGGAGGAAGGAATACCCAGATGAACACTTCACATACCTTAGTTGGCGAATTCTGAAAAATTCACGGTGGAATCTTAAGCCTTGAGTCTGAATTTAATTCACTTAGGGTTTTTGTTCTTGAGTAATTTGTGTAATAATGATTATATTTTGCTAAAAGAGGGCTAAATTTCATGTTTTTGAGGATGAAAGGTGTGGGAAAAGGACTTAATTAGACTAGAGGATACGACCTTTTAAGTACTGAAAAGTTGAATCATCGATGCGCAGGCCAATGCACCGCATCATTGGCATCGACGCGATGGCTAATGCGTCGCGTTGAGTCCGTGTCGATTCACTAGAAATTGCACTAAGCTGAGGGAAAACTATCTTATCGATGCGATGGTCGATGGACGCATCGAGATCACATCGACCCACTATTTTGGACGCTAAAACATGATCTAAATTAGGTCCAAAAAATCCAAGACTTGTCCGAAAACAACTATTGACATTCCTGATCATGAATTAACTCAAACATCAACATTTAATGGATGTAAAGATCGCAAAATAAGATTTCTAACTTTCTAAGGCAAAAATAGCACTAAGTCTGAATACTTAGCTAAAATATTCTAAGTCTAGGGCCCCTTGTCAAGCCTAAAGGACTAATTTAAGCTAAGAATTTTGCGGGGTCTTACATTATCTCCCTCTTGTGGACATTCGTCCTTGAATGAGACTGCTGAGACTGAGAATACTGAGAGACTGGACTTAGACATTGGGCATGCACAACTGAAGCATGGTTTCAGACTGAGATCACTGATACACTGAATTATCATACTGAACATGCATATCTGATGCATGAATACATGACTGAACTAACTCATGAACGTATGACTGAACATGCAATGGTAACTGATACCAAGTTTTTAACTGAGCTCTAAATATAAAACTGAATAAGCTTAAGGAAAACTATTACCTTAAGCTGAATCTGAGTTTGCAGAGAAGAGGTAAGGATACTTGGTCCACATATGTACTTTTGCTTCCCAAGTTGCTCCCTCAATGGACTGATTCCGCCAAAGAACTTTGACTAGAGGGACTTCTTTGTTCCTCAATCTGCGAATCTGATAATCAAGGATTTCAACTGGAATCTCTTCGTAAGAAAGGCTGTTCTGAACATCTATGCCCTCTATGGGGATGATGGTTGATGGTTCACCTATTTGTTTCTTTAGTAAAGAGACATGAAACAACAGATGGACTGAAGATAAATCTGAAGGCAACTCAAGCTCGTAAGCTACCTTTCTGAAACGACTGAGAATTCGATAAGGACCGATATATTGGGGATTGAGTTTGCCCTTCTTGCCAAAATGATTTACTTTTTTCATAGAATAGATCTTCAAGTAAACATAGTCACCAATCTTGAACTCGAGATCTTTTCTGCATAAATCTACGTATAATTCTGCCAGCTCTGAGCTGTCTTAAGCCTTTCCCTGATTAGTTGAACTTTCTCTAATGTATCAAATACCAAACCAATCAATGGGAGATCTACACCTCCTCCTATAAAGCACCTCAAACGGAGCTATTTGAATACTGGAATGATAGTTGTTGTTGTATGTGAATTCAATCAAAGGCAAGTAGTTATCCCAACTACCTTTAAAATCTATTGCACATCTCCCAGCATATCCTCTAAAGTCTGAATGGTCCTTTCTGCTTGACCATTTTCTGAGGATGAAAAGCTGTACTAAGGTGAACTCGGGTACCAATACCCTTTTGGTATGCTTTCCCAAAATGAGAGGTGAACTAGGTACCTCTATATGAGATGATGGACAATGAAACACCATGCAATCTAACCAACTCCCTGATATAGAGTTTGGCATAATCCTCGGCTAAATAAGAGGTATAGACTGGTAGGAAATGAGTTGATTTGGTCATCCTGTCTATAATGACCCAAACCCCCATCACAAAGTTCATGTTCACTTCTTCCCACTTCTAGGTAGGAATACTGAACTCCTGCATGGATCCACTTGGCTTCTGATGCTTGATCTTAACCCTCTGATATATTGAGAACTAAGCCACAAACTCTGCAATGTCTCCCTTCATCCCCCTTTACCAATAGATCTCCCGCAAATCACGGTACATCTTAGTGGCCCCTGGATGAATAGAGTAGGATGCACTATGAGCTTCTGCAAGAATTTTCTATCTCAAATCATCTACACTTGGCACACATAGACGACCCTAGCAATGCAAAGCACCATCTCCCCCTTGGGAGAAGACCTCTACCTTCTGATCTTTGACTGATTCTTTCAACTTGACCAGACTGGGATCTCTATCCTGCTTTTTCTTCACATCGGAAACTAAGGATGGTTCTAAAATACTCTGTACCCATACACTACCTTCTGCTAAATCGACTAAGCAGACACCTAGTCGGGCTAGCTGATGAACTTCCTGAGCTAACTTCTTTTTATTATCCTCGACATGAGTAATACTACCCATAGACATTCTACTGAGAGCGTCAGCCACTACATTGACCTTTCCCAGATGATACAAGATACTCATGTCCTAGTCTTTTAATAATTTCAACCACCTTCTCTAATGGAGGTTTAGGTCTTTCTGAGAAAATACATACTGCAGGCTCGTATGGTCTGTGAACACATCAACGTGCACACCATACAAATAGTGCCTCCAAATCTGTAAGGAAAACAGTACTGCTGCTAGCTTAAGATCATGAGTAGAATAGTTCTTCTCATGGGGTTTAATCTGCCTAGAGGCATAGGCTATGACCTTACCTCTCTGTATCAGAACACACCCTAAGCCAACTCTGGAGGCATTACAATACACAACAAAGCCGTCTGAACTATCTGGTTGGGTCAAAATTGGAGTTGTAGTGAGTCGAGTCTTCATCTCCTAAAAACTCTTCTCATAAGAATCTGACCACTGGAATTTGACTTTTTTCTGAGTCAGTCTGGACATAGGGGATGCAATAGATAAAAATTCCTTAACAAACCTTCGGTAATAGCCAACCAAGCCCAAGAAACTCCTGATATCTGAAGGTGAGATAGGTCTGGGCAAGTATCTTACTGCTTCAGTCTTTTGGGGATCAAATCTAATGCCATCACCAAAAATTATATGGCTGAGGAAAGCTACTGACCTAAGCCAAAATTCGCACTTACTGAATTTGGCGAACAACTAATGGTTTCTAAGAGTCTGCAATACTATTCTGAGATGGTCTGTATGATCATGTTCACTGCAGGAGTAGACGAGAATATCATCTATGAAAACTATGACAAACATGTCCAAGTACTACTTGAACACACGGTTCATCAAGACCATAAAGGCTGCTGGAGCATTGGTAAAACCAAAGGACATGACTAAGAATTCAAAGTGACCATACCAAGTTTTGGAAGCTATTTTTAGGATGTCACACTCTCTGAATCTGAGATGATGATAGCATGATCTGAGGTCTATCTTGGAGAAATAACTGGCACCCTGAAGTTGGTCAAATAAGTCATCAATTCTGGGGTGTGGATACTTGTTCTTGAACGTGACTTTATTTAACTAACGATAGTCAATACACATTCTGAGGGATGAATAAAACTGGCGTGCCCCATGGAGACACACTGCGTCTGATGAATCCCTTATCTAGGAGATCCTTTAATTGTTCTTTTAATACTCTGAGTTCTACTGGAGCCGTTTTGTATGGAGGAATAAATATGGGCAGAGTATCTAGAAGAAGATCGATTCCAAAATCAATTTCCCTTTCGGGAGGAACTTCAGGAAGATCGTTGAGAAACACATCTGGTAATTCACATGCTACTTACATTGACTCAAGAGTAGGGGTTTCTGAACTAGATCCTAGACTCGAACGAGATGGTAGACACACGACTTAGATATCATTTTTCTAGCCCGAAGGTAAGAAACAAACTGACCCCTAAATGCTGAAGTACTTCCCCTCCACTCTAGGATGGGTTCATTCAAAAATTAGAACTGGACAATTCTATTTCTGCATTCGACTGAGGCATAGAAGGAATGAATCCAATCCATGCCGAGAATGACATCAAAATCTGTTATCTCTAATTCAACTAAGTCTGCTGAAGTGATTTTTGAGATATCATAACCGGGCAGTTCCTGAATACCCGCCTGGATATTTTGGATTTAACCACTGGGTTAGAGACTGAGAAAGGCTTTTCTAGGATTTTGGGCCTGACTCTAAAATCGACGGCTATATAAGGAGTAACAAAGGACAAAGAAGCTCCTGGATCTAGCAAAGCATAAATATGCAAATGGAAAATTTGTAACGTACCAGTGACCATTTCAAGAGAACTCTCCAGATCCTATAGAGACTGAAGAGCATAGAGTCTATTTGGGCACTGCCCACTAGTGGCACTGGAAATAGCACCCTGCTGATTCAGGTGACCAGACTGAGCTGGGGGATAGTTATTCTGACCCTGAGAACCTGACTAGGGATAATATCTGACTCTGTGGCCTGTCTTGCAACACCCAAAAAACACATAGCTACCCACTCTACAGATACCCTGGTGGTTTCTGCCACACTTCTGACAAATGAGATTGGTTTAGTCACTGCTAACACTGCCCTGGGGTTTAGGGCCTGTTTTCCTATCCCTATTTCCGTCTTAGAATTTTGGCATAGGAGCACTAGCTGAGGACAAAGATAGGACTAAAGATTTCGGGCAGAACTGAGAACGATTCCCGCCCTCTGACTTAGAATGAGCAAAGTTGAAACTACTTATTCTTGCTCTCTCGCTCTCCCTCTCCTTCTCTTTATTCTTGGACTTCTCTATCTGCTGAGCATGGACCATGAGCCTGGATATATCCATCTCTTTAATAAGCATTGCGGTCCTACACTCCTTGACCATGCTGCTAGACACCCCTGACACAAACTTACTCATTCGATATCTGTTATTTGCCACCACGTGAGGTGCATATCTAGCTAATTGAGTAAACTTAAGAGAATATCATTCACTTTATATTGCCTACGTTAGATTGATAAATTTTAGAACCTTCTCTTTCCTCAACTCTAGTGGAAAAAACCTATCCAGAAAAGTAGGGGCAAATGCCTCCCACTCTATGGGCCCTATATCTATGGCCCTCTCTGCCTTACACTTTTTAAACCATGAGTGAGCCACATCCAGAAACTGATATGCAGCCAACTCAGTGCTCTCAACATCAGTCACCCCTATAATATCAGTAATTTTTTGCACCTAATCAAGAAATTCCTGAGGTTTCTCATTTGACGTAGACCCGGTAAACGATGGAGGGTTCATTCGGGTGAAGTACCGAATCCTGGAAGCAACATTATTGGCCACTGGGTTGGCTAGAACGACAGTTGGGCATTCATTCTAGGCTTCTACAGAATAAGCTAGGGCGGTGAAGGCTGCTCTGAACTCAGTATGGGAGACGTGTTCATCCAGTGGATCTGGCTGGACGGGCTGGGGTTCTGGCTGATCTTCTGTTCCTCTTCTCTTAGTTCTCTTTAGAGGCATATTTCTATAAATAAAAGAGAAAGGATTAGACTGATATTTTAACTGGAGCTCATTCTCACTCGCACGACATAAATACTAAAAGAAGGGAAACTCTTCCTAAAACATCTCGTAGCCTCCTGTCTATAAGTGTGGCGCACAACACACCCATGAACAAGACTCTACTAGATGTGGATTTCAGACTTACTAGGAAACTGTTGAACCTTACGTTCTAATACCAAGTTTGAAATGCCTCAATTCTATACATTGAACGCTACACGGTGCTCATAATCTCAAAGGACCACAAGCTAACCCATGACTGGTACCTGCTATAATAACTGAATAGCAATAATACTGAAATATGCAGAAATTAGGCAAAAAAACTGGCCATAAGGTTCAATACTCTAAATAATACTGAATATGGTATCTCATTACCAAAACTAAACATCAATATTGAAAACTAAACTACTATCTAAAAATACTCTAGTCTGAAAAACCTCTAAATTGTCTGAACTATGGAGTTGATAGGACAAGCCCCCAACTAACTCTGACTACTGAAAATAATACTGAAATACTAAAAATAACTATGTCCTTCAACTATGAGGACTCACCACTACACTGACTGCTAAAAATCTGAACTGCTAAGGGTGCTCTGGAGCCCGTGCGTCTGAACCTATGTTATAAGACATCATAGCGCAAAAGAAAAGCATGCATTAGTACTTTGAATGTACTGAATATGGTATCTCATTACCAAATCTGAATGGGTTCACATGCATGAACAATAATAACTTAATAACATGAATATGACTGAATGAGAGTACATGCATGAATATGTAAGCTGTACTGAGATAATAATAACACTGAATACTGGATTACTGGTAATGAAGAACTGTATCTGATAGTCTTGATTCTGTGTTACTATACTGAGTCCCGTACTGAGCTGAGTGACTGTGTCTGACAGTCCTGAATCTATTAAACTAAACTGAGTTCCATACTGAGACAGAATCTGAAACTGAGACTGTGGAAAGTAATCATCTAACCGGCATGCCCATTCTCTAACTGATTTAGGGTCAACCCTAGTTAGAAGGGTGTCAATACCATGCCACAAGTAAGGACAAGTACTGAGTCACCCTCATCTGGCAGGTACTCTGAACAAGAATGGTGGTACTCTCAACTGGCAGGTAGATCACCTCATCAACCCTTAACTGGCAGGTAGATGTCTCAACCTACACGGGCTACGTAGTTCTGGAATGCAAGGACTGCTTCTAAGGATTTCACCCTCTACTGGTAGGTGAGTCCCCATCCTTAGGTTCACTCGGTGCTGAATCCTACTCCTAACTGAATAGACACTGGACTGAATTCTAAACTGTACTCGGCTAGACTGAACTGTTATTAATCATACTGTATAACTAAACTGGACTGATTTTACTTAACTGAACTGGACTGATTCTGAGTTCAGTGAGTTTTCCTACGTTCTGTAACTGACTGAATTCTACTAATCGAGACATAACTGGTTGTACTCTGTGACTAACCATGGCTCTAGACAAGCAGCTAAATTTTTGGGTATTAAATACCCTCATGACTCGATAGCATAAAATTAAAAGGCATGGCATAATCTTGAGATATGGTAATTAACTACTTAGTCATCATTCATTCATTTGGGAATTTAAGCAAACACTTGCATAACATGAACTTGCATACATACTAACATGATATAATTTCACTATTCAACTCACATGGACAATTCATCAAACACTTGTGGGGCATAATATATGTACACAATACTAAACAACATGTAGGCATCATGATTAATTCCAATTACACAATTCCAAGAGTTTCAACATAGATTCACATGATAAAGCAAACCTATCATTTAACACTATATGAATCTTGCAATAAATCATGAATACACTTTAATTCAAATCATGGAAATCATGAAATCACTCTACATGAACTTTAGAAGAGTTTCTTGGACTCCAAGGGTGGAAGGAACCCTTGGATGAACACTTCACATACCTTAGTTAGCGAATTTTGGAAAACTAACGGTGGAATCTTGAGTGTTGAGTCTGAATTTAATTCACCTAGGGTTTTTGTTCTTGAGTAATTTGTGAAATAATGATTATATTTTGCTAAAAAGGGGCTAAATTTCGTATTATGGGGGATGAAAGGCGTGGGAAAATGACTTAATTAGCCCTAAGGACACGACCTTTTAATTAGTGAAAAGTTGAATCATCGACGCGCAGGCCGATGCGCCGCGTCATTGGCATCGATTCGATTACCAATGCGCCGCATCGAGTCTGTGTTGATTCACTAGAAGTTGCACTGAGCTGAGGGAAAACTATCTTATCGATACGATGGTCGACGCGATGCATCAAGATCGTGTCGACCCACTATTTTGGGAACTAAAACATGATCTAAACGAGGTCTGAAAAATCTAAAACTTGTTCGGAAATACCTATTGGCATTCCTGATCATGACTTAACTCAAAAATCAACATTTAATGGACGCAAAGGTTGCGAAATAAGATTGCCAACTTTCAAAGGCTAAAATAGCACTAAGCCTGAATACTTAGTTAAAATTTTCTAAGTCTGCGACCCCTTGTCAAGACTAAAGGACTGATTTAAGCTAAGAATTTTTTGGGGTCTTACACGTTCCAAGTCGGCCAAGACCGGAGACCAGCCCCGCTACCCAACCCAACCTTCAGACGACTGCCCTGGGTTGGCTGAATCCGAGCATATAACAAAATAGTGAATAGTTCCCATAAGGACTATGGGATTAAATTGCAACCGTGACCAACCCAATTGAGTCCACCCATCCCATACCAATGATCCAACCATACCAAACCATACCAAACAAGGCCATAACCAAAGATGTTTTGAAACATAATATAATTAATCCCAAAATATAATATGATGGAATAGTGAGAAATTATGTCTAATGATGCCAGCCTCCCAGTCTATCAATGCAAAGGCTGACATCTATACCGATCCCGCCTATACCAACCCATAGAAGTACCACAAAGCCTCTATTCAAAAGAGTAATAAAATTCGGTTGGGACATGCTCCCAACCATAGCTAAAACCAATATCCAAAATAAAACCAAAATGTCTAGAAATACCCATAACGTGAAATAGAGCCTTCCGAAAGGATGAAAGATCACCACTTTAGTCCATGTTCTTCACAAGCATAACCAATTAGCATTTAGCCTTTTCAAAACATTTAAACCATGCATAATTCCTTTACCAAGTTTAAAACATGCAAGAGTCCCATTAAAAGAAGTCAATGCAATTAACATATCTTTATAAGCATTTTATCAAACACATTGGGGGAATAATATAGCTAAAACCAATTCCAATTATCAATAAACTATTCCCATACAATCCAGTTATCAAAACCACCATAAATCCATATAAAATCATAATTAAAACCATTGAAACCATAACCAATCAATTAACATCAAAACCCCCAAATCATATTTGAAAGCATAGTCATGTAATAGTAAAACCATGAAAACATTCATATAAACTATGACTTCAATTAAATTAACAATGAAGGAAGAGAAACATACCTTAAACCAAGACGATGATGAAAAGAACTCACCAAGATAAGCCCCAAATTGATCCCTTAGATGAAACCCTAGCCCTCATTGCCCAATAGCTCTTAAGAGAATTATGGAGTATTTAGGAAGAGTTTCTAAATGTTAATGAATAGAATATTAGGGTAAATAACCTCCCAAGTAGGTTAGAAGTCATGAGGCCTTATTAGGATAAGTAGGAAAATGTCCAGAATACCCCCACTTAAGCTGCACAAAATCCCATACAGGGATACGATTGGCCCTCACGAGTTGTACCCTCCCAATACGATAGGTATCCACTACTCGTATCCAAGCCTCAACCCTTAGATCAAACACTGTCCAATATACAACTCATCCAACTGAGTTGTAACCACAACATACGATCCGTATCCATAACCTGTATCCCTGGTAGAATAAAATACCTGGGTAATTGAACGTTGTTTACCATATAAAACCCTGGTACAATTCGTACCTTGGCTTATGGCTCATGGTGAGCCACTCGTACTCAGATCCAACCTAGGTAACCAAGTATAAGATTAATTTAAGGAACCAAATAACCTGTAACCATCAATACAATTCATACCCTTAAGTCGTACCTATTCCAGTAACCAGAATCCATCCCACCAACCAACATTGGTCAATAGACGACCGGACCATACCACTGTACCCCAACATATGAATCATACCCATGAGTCGTATTAGGTCTAGAGATCAAAATTCTAGGATATTTTTTAAGGTTAAGAAACTAAGGTGTTTCAGTCTCCCCCACTAGGAACATTCTTCAACAAATGATGGACAAGGTAGGGGTAACCACACGGCAGAGCCATTTGCATTATGTTATCAAACATATTCCCAATCTTTAACAAGGTTAAAAAACAAAGAGGCAAAGATATAAATCTTTCCTTTAACGAATTCTGAAAACAAAGATGTGTTGAAGACACATACCTTCCGCACTGATCCCAGGAGCAGAAAATAAATATGGATATTTGGACTTCATGTCCTCTTATGCTTCCCATGTAGCTTCTTCCACCTTATGGTTCCACCAAAAAACCTTAATCGCAGTCACATCCTTGGCCCATGACCAACGAACTTGCCTATCCAAGATCTTAACTAGGACTTCTTCATAAGAGAAGGAATCTGTGAGACCCAATCCCTCCAAAGGAACAATCGAAGAAGGATCACCAATGCATTTTCTCAACATGGAAACATGAAAGACTGAATGAACTTAGCTCAAGCTAGAAGGCAACTCTAGCTCGTAAGCAATATTACCAACTTTTTGTAGAATCTCACAAGGACCAACATACCGGGGATTGAGCTTCCCCTTCTTTCCAAACTGCACCACTCCTTTCATGGGAGATACCATGAGAAAAACTTTGTACCCAACCTCAAACTCTAAGTCTCTATGCCTAACACCCACATAGGACTTTTGGCGACTTTGGTCAGCCTTAAGCCTATCCCAAAGCACCATCACCTTCTGCATAGCTTGGTAAACTAAGTCGGGACCAAACTTGTCTGCTTTACCAAGCTCAAACCAACCAATAGGAGATCTACACCTCTCATCATACAATGCTTCAAAAGAGGCCATACCAATACTGGAATTATAGCTATTATTGTAAGAAAACTCCACCAAAGGTAGATGCTCAACCCAATTGCCACCATAATTAATCACACAGGATCGAACCATATCCTTCAATGTCTAAATAGTTCTCTCCACTTACCCATCCATCTGCGGCTGAAAAACAGTACTCAGACTAACCTTAATCCCTAACTCTTTTTGGAAAAATGGCCAAAATTGAGACATAACTGTGTGCCACAATTAGAAATAATCAAAATAGGCACCCTATTCAGCTTCATAATCTCTTGAAGATACAGCTTCACATAATCCTCCACCGAAAAGGTACTTCGCAGTGGCAAAAAGTGCATAGACTTAGTCATCCTATCCACGATGACCCAAATCGAATCATATTGACTCCGAGACTGAGGAAAATTGGTAACGAAGTCCATATTGATCAATTCCTACTTCTATTCAGGCAAATCAATTTCTTGATACAACCCTCCTGGCCTCATGTGCTCAACCTTAACCTATTGACACACCATGCATTTGGCCACAAAATTATCCACATCCCTCTTCATACCATTCTACCAATAGATCTCCTTGAGATCATGATACATCTTATTCGAGTTGGAATGAACAACATAGCACGACTCATGCGCCTTAACCAAAACCCTCTGTCGCAACCCATCGACATCAAAAACACATAACCTCCCTTGGTACTATAAAGTACCACCACTACCAATCTCAAACACCGCTACCTTTTGCCTACCAGCGTCACTCTTAATTTTTATCAAGATAGGATCTAGCACTTGTTTCTCCTTAAGTTTCGCACCAAAAGATGATCGAACCACTTCTTGCACCACCGCACCACTATCCTTAGAATCCAAGAGACGAACTCCAAGATTAGCCAAGTGGTGAATATCCTTTACTAACTCCCACTTTCTTTTCTCCACATAAGACAAATTCCTTATGGATAACCTACTAAGAGCATCAGCAAACACATTAGCCTTACCTGAGTGGTAGTAAAGACTCATATCATAATCCTTTAGAAGCTCAAGCCATCTCCTCTGCCTTAGATTAAGCTCTTTCTGAGTGAACACATACTGTAGACTCTTATGATCAGAAAAGATATCTACATGAACACCATACAAATAATGCTGCCATATTTTCAAAGCAAACACAATCGCAAACAACTCAAAATCATGAGTAGGATAATTTCTATCATGTATCTTCAACTGCTTGGAGCATAGGCAATCACCTTTCCATGTTGCATCAACACACAACCAAGCCCTACCCAAGATGTATCGCAATAAACCACAAACCCATCACTGCCGTCCAGCAAGTTTAGAATTGGAGCCAAAGTTAACTTATCCTTCAACTTCTCAAAACTCTTTTCACAAGCATCAGACCAAGAAAACTTAACTTTCTTCTGAGTTAACTTAGTCAAAGGAGAAACTATTGATGAAAAGTTATCCACAAATCGTCTGTAATACTTAACTAAACCCAGGAAGCTCCGAATATCTAATGGAGTCATAAGTCTAGGCCACATCTTCACCATAACAACCTTCTATAGATCTACCATGATCCCATCACTAAAATAATATGACCCAAGAAAGTCACATAGTTTAACCAAAACTCATACTTAGAGAACTTGGCATACAACTATAGTTCCTTTAAGGTCTGTAATACCATACAGAGATGATTAGCACAATTCACCCCACTCTTTGAATAAACTAGAATGTCATCAATAAATATAATAATGAAGAGATCCAAATACTTCTTAAATACCCTATTCATCAGATCCATAAATGCTTTCGGAGCATTAGTCAACCCAAATGACATCACCAGAAACTCAAAGTGCCCATACTGAGTACAAAAAGCTATTTAGGGATATCCACCTCCCTAATATTAAGCTAATGGTACCCAGACCAAAGACCTATCTTAGAAAAGAACTTAGCACCTTGAAACTAGTCAAACAGATCATCTATCTTTGAAAGAGGATACTTGTTCATGACTGTCACCTTGTTTAGTTGCCTATAGTCAATGCACATCCGAAGGGAACCATTCTTCTTGCGAACAAATAATGATACACTTGGATGAATAAACCCCTTATCCAGAAGATCCATAAGTTGCTTCTTGGGTTTTTTTAACTCAACTGAAGCCATTCTATATGGAGGAATAGAAATTAGACGAGTGTCCAGAAGTAAATTAATACCAAACTCTATTTCCCTATCTAGAGGAACACCAGGAAGATTATCTAGAAAGATCTATGGAAAATCATTAACCACTAAAAATGACTGAAAGAAGGACCCTTCGAGTTAGAATCTTTAACCTGAGCCAAGTGATAAATACAACCTTTGGAGATTAACCTCCGAGCTCTAAGATAAGAAATAAACCTCCCCCTAGGAGCTAAAGACCCCCCCCCATTCAATAACTGGCTCACCAAGAAACCTAACGATAACCATACAGGTTCAACAATCCAAAGACGCGTAATAAGAGTGTAACCAGTCCATACCCAGAATAACATCAAAATCCACCATATTCAACTTAAACAGATCAACCAAGGTCTAATTGCCACCAACAGATACCACCCCTCTATAGACTCTCTTAGCAATAATCGAGTCACCTACCAGGGTAGAAATAGAAAAAAGATCCAAAATAACTTAGAAATTAAAACCAAAATATACAGCCATATAAAGAGTCACATAGAAGAGAGTAGACCCTAGATTAAGCAAATGATATACATCATAAGATAAAATGTGTAACTTATCAGTAACGACATCAGGTGATGCCTTGGATTCCTATTGGGATGCCAAATCATAAGCCTATTCCGAACAATACTAGAACCAGGAGCACTAACAAAAGCAGATGCCACACCACCAGGTACAAGAGCAGAAGATGAAGCCACAGGAATTTTATTTGCCCCTGTAGCAATCTTATTGACTAGATAATCCCTGAGATGATGGTCTGCCTGTCCATACTTAAAGAATTTGTTATTTATTTTATTGCAATAACCCCTATGAGGACGACCACAGAATCGATAAGGAGGATAAAAAAATTGACTGACCTCCGCTCACCTAAGATTGAGTACCTTATGCCCGAGAAATATCACCACCTTGGTGACGCCTGTTCCCTGACTGATAAGGAGCACTAGCAGAAGAGTAGGAACCAAAACTCCCCTACTTCTTCTTCTGTTATTTTCTACCATCTTTACCACTCTGATACTGAGAACCTCCCTAATCAGAAAACCTATTCCTCTTACCCTACCTATCACCAAACTCTATCTTCTTTCTCTTTTCATTCTCCAATTGCTGCATATGAATAGTCAACCTAGATATGTCAATATTTTTAAACAGCAAGGCAGTCTTGCTATCCAAAATTAGATCCCAATTCATCCCAGAAGCAAACTTTCTCATTCTAGCCCGCATATCATCCATTAAATCAGGAGCATACCTTGACAATTGGTGAAACTTCAAGGCATATTCCATGACAAACATCCTCCCCTGCTTGAGGTTCATATACTCCTCCATCTTTGCTTTCCTCAATTCTTAGGGAAAGAAATAATCCAAAAAAGCACCAGAGACGACATCCCATAAATATGACTCTTTCATATCTCATTTATCCCTGTTCCACTCTGCATACTACTGATAGGCAACATCTTTGAGATGATAAGTTGCAAACATTTACCCCCTCTATATTAGTGTCCTGCATTACCCAAAATATATTTTTCATCTTATCTAAGAAGCCTTGTGGATCCTCCTCTACCTTCACTCTAAAAAAGGTGGGAGGACCCATCTTTATAAATTGGCCAACCCTTGTAGCCTCAGTAGATAAGGCATCAGACACATTCCGCTTAGCCTGAGCAACAACCAACTCAGTAATAACATGAATAGACTAATAGAATTTTGCATTAGTCACCTTGCTTTGAGGAAGACTAGCAGCAACCAGTGGAACTCTAGAACTATCAGAGATAGGACTATGAGATCAAAGATGAACCCTAGAAGTAGGATACACCACTTTAGCATTACCCCAGATGAGATAAAAGAATTATTTTGAGTTCTAGATCTATGACGCACGATCTAAATGACGATCAAATAAGGATTAGAGAAGATTCTAGGAGAATTCAAACTTTAAGATAGAATACCAAGAAAGTGAAACATTTCTAAAGGCCTTGTAGCCTCTCCCTTATGAGAGTGGCACGCTACACACCCCTAAAAGAGACTCTACTCTACATGGCTTTATGGACTCCTAATTGAACATGAACCTAGGCTCTAATACCAACTTGACACGACCGACCCTAGGGCCTTGTCATAATGGACATCCCAAGTTTGGCCAGGATCGAAGATCACCCCCGCTACCCAACCCAACCTCCAACCTCCTTCCCTAAGTTGGTTGAATTCTGAGCATGTAACAAAATAGTATAAAAACTCCCATAAGGACTCTGGGAATAGATCACAACCATGACCAACCCAATCGAGTCCACCCATCTCATACAATGATCCGACCATACCAAACCATACCAAATAAGGAAATAAACCAGGTCATAACCAAAGATATTTTGAAACATAATATAATTAATCCCAAAATATAATATGATGGAAAAGTGAGAAATTATGTCCATTAATGCCAGCCTCCTAGCCTATTCCAATGCAAAGACTGACATCTATAACGATCCCGCCCATACCAACCCATAGAAGTACCACAAGCCTCAATCCAAAAGAGTAATGAAATTCAGTTGGGACATGCCACCAACCATAGCCAAAACCAATATCCAAAATAAAACCAAAATGTCTAAAAATATCCATAACAAGAAATTGAGCCTTCCAAAAGGATGGAAGCTCACCTCTTCAGTCCAAATATTGTCTCCGAGTCAATCACTATGTAGGAGGAGTGGAATGGATGGTTCCTATATAGCATGGGTATACAATTGCTAGTAGACGGGGTTAGCAAGTGACCGCTAGTATGATCTCAGGGTATGGATAAATAAGACCATTTATAAAACCAGGTAAAAATTATCCATATGAACACAACCAAACATATATATATATATATATGTATATATATAACCATATTGGGAAAAAGGGATCGAGTTTAGCATGCCTTTAAAACCTATACCTGGGCTGTGTAGCTTTGCCGTCCTAAACCACCCATGGACTATATAGGTTCAACTCTCCCTGCTGAAAGGGACCCAGTGCGTATAGCCGCATGACCAGGAAAGTATTCCATGGGATGACTAGTATATCCCTAAAATAAAATATGACATAATGCTCATGGTCACCAAGACCAACCTCATATCGACAAATATAAATTTCTAATTTTGGTCCCCCCAGGACCTCCACCTAACATGGCTTAGCTACACCTCTCGCCATTATTGCCCAATTAAAACCAATTTCCAAATAACCAAACCATTATCCATTTATTAACCAAGGCCATTGATATTGGTGTCGTCATACCAACCCTTACCTGCAAGTATCATCCATAGCCAACCATTTATAGGTTTAAGGGAGCTTTCAAGTGCCCTTTCATTTACCATATTAAACCACTAGGGAGACTTCCATGTCTACCACAAGCATAACCAATTATTCTTTAGTATTTCCAAATTATTTAAACCATGTATAATTCCTTTACCAAGTTTTGAAACATGCAAGAGTTCCGTTAAAAGAAGTCAGTGCAATGAATATATCTTTATAAGCATTTTATCAAACACATTGGGGGAATAATATAACCAAAACCATTTCCAATTACTATATCCAATACCACCATTAATGCATATAAAATCATAATTAAAACCATGGAAAACCATAACCAAGCAATTAACATCAAAACCCTAATCATATTTGAAAGCGAAAGTCATGCAATAGTAAAACCATGAAAACATTTATATAAACCATGACTTTAATTAAATTAATAATGAGGGAGGAGAAACATTCCTTAAACCAAGACGATGACGGAAATAAATCACCAAGATAAGCCCTAAATTGACCCCTTAGATAAAACACTAGCTCCCCTTGCCCAATAGCTCTTAAGAGAATTACGGAGTGTTTAGGAAGAGTTTCTAAGTGTTAACGAATAGAATCTTAGGGTAAATAACCTCCCAAGTAGGTTAGAAGTCGTGGGGCCTTATTAGGATAAGTAAGGAAATATCCAGAATACCCCTAATTAAGTTGCACAAAATCCCATCACAGGAATACGATTGGCCCTCACGAGTCGTACCCTCCCAATACGATTGATATCCATCACTTATATCCAAGCTTAAACCTTTGGATCAAACATTTTCCAATATACGACTCATTCAGCCAAATCGTAACTACAACATACGATTCGTATCCCTGGCAGAATAAAATAGTTGGGGAATTGAACACTATTTACCATATGAGTACCTGGTACGATTTGTACCCTAGCTTATGGATCATGGTGAGCCATTCATATTCAGATCCGACCAAACTAACCAAGTGTAAGATTAAGTTAAGGAACCACACGACCCATAATCACTAATATGACTCATACCCCTAAGTTGTACCTATTCCAGTAACTAGAATCCATCCCACCAACCAACACTGGTTAGTATACAACAATACCATACCACTCGTACCCCAACATACGGCTCGTACCCATGAGTCGTATTGGGTCCAGACATCAGAATATTAGAAAATTTTCTAAGGTCCAGAAACTAGGGTGTTTCACCATCAAAAGAAAGAAAGCTTGTATTCTTGTACTAAAGTATCAATAGTAGACTTTCCAGATTATACAAAAGAGATAAAAAAGTTCCAATAGAAAAAAAAGAATTTAATCTCAAAGATTGGGCAATTTCAACTCATAGGTAAATCCCTATAGAAATAAAATTCAGCCACTATTATTTGTCATGGAAAAATTTAAACACTCTTTAGAGTAGCTATCATATCCTTTGGTAAAGAAAATGTCCTAGCGATTCAGTCTTGAACCTTTGGCAATACCAAAATATAACACACACAAAACAACATTTGGTATTTTAAACAAGATGGGTGAATTAAAACATGAGATTATATAAGTAACCAATAGCAGTGTATATATAATTAGAGATAGATAAATCTACAACTCCTAATCATCTATTTCCTAAAAAGAACAAGTCAAATGGAAAGGATGAACAGAGGTATAAATCATTGACGGATATTATAAATCTCTTTCTTAAATGTAAGGTAACACACGAGGATAATAGACAACAACATAGCAAGAAAAAAAATCACATGCAACATACTGTCACTCAAGAAAAAATGAACAATCTGAGGTGCTTTAGTAAAACCAAGATATGTAAGAACCAATTTTAGCAGCATCCTAAAATTACATACAATCAAACCAACTAAATTACCCAAAATTAATCATGAAACAAGCATAAAACGTGATACAACAGGCAACTTGTGAATACAATCACATCAATGATAAATAATATCAATAATACCTGAGAACAATCCCATGATTACTATGATAACAATGAAATCACTACTCATAAGAATAAGAAGAAGAAATAACTAATATAGAAAATGTGTGTTTACCTTTCTTTGGGCAGCGAACCAAAACGAGTCGACGACGACTTTCAACACTCAATTCAATTTTAATTCACAGGAACTCAAAATAATTTTCTCAGATGTAGATTTATTAAAATAATGTTCTTCAAAAATTTTGGTTGCGTGAGGTTAGAAGCATGCGCCTCCAAAACCCCCAAAAATTTTCCCAAAATCCTCTTCGTTCTTTCACTCGACATACGTAGGTATTTATAGGAGAATTGGGACTGGCTTTTGGGGAAAGGAGGGAACGGGGGAGGGGGAGGGTAAAAAGGGGAAATAAATTAAGATTTGAATTTCAAATTTTGAAATAAGGCTTGACTGGAATTTGTACGAATTGAAATATTATTGCTGAGCTATTTTTTGCCATTGTTGTACTGTTGAGCTATTGTGTGTTTCTGTTGAAGCTGATTAAGGGGAAAAGGTAATAAGGTTTGGGCTTGGTCAAGTTGTGGGCTGGAGTCAGAGGCGGAGCCAGGATTTCAAGTAAGGGGTTTCAATATTCTAAGAAAACTAAGCCGAAGGGGGTTCAACACCTACTATAACCACATAAAAAATAATTTTAATTATGTATAAATAGTATATTTTTTCATCGAAGGAGGTTCGGACGAACCCCCTAAAGAGGGTTGCATTCGCCTCTGACTGGAGTAGGCTCTATAAGGGTGTTTGAAGGTGTAGGGAAATTAGGCTACTGTTATGTTGATATTGAAGGGGAAAAGGAAAGAGTAGTGGGCTGCTGTGTTGGTGGGATGAAATTAATTAAGGGGATAAGAGTAATGGGTTAGTTATAATGTATTGGGTTGACCCAATTTAAAAATAAGGAAGGGATTGCTTTTAGGGTTGAAAAGGGGGTTATGGGGTTATTTAAAAAAAATAACCCCAATTGATTTAGAATTTAATCAATTTTATTTAACTTTTGACCAAATTGAAAATTAATTGGCCAATTGCATTGCGATTGTGGCCAATTTAATTTTAATTAGGGCAAAAT
Source organism: Capsicum baccatum var. pendulum (assembly GCA_030864225.1). NCBI lineage: Eukaryota > Viridiplantae > Streptophyta > Magnoliopsida > Solanales > Solanaceae > Capsicum > Capsicum baccatum. The sequence continues at coordinate 103,831,902 of CM061556.1, forward strand.
TTAATAGATTGACTAATTGAATTGAAATTTGATATGAATTAATATCTCTTTTTATCTCGGACTTCTTGATTTAATAAAATCCAACAAGTATTTCTCCGAATAAATTATTTTTGAGAATAAACTAGATTTAAATCAAGATTTTATCTATTTGAAACCATTTTCCTAATAGCCCTTGATTAAAATTCATTTTTCGTAAAAATAATTATTTAATTAACAAAATTATATAATCTTGTAAATACGAAAATATATAATCGATACTTAGGATGTCAAAATTACGTACAGAAATATTTTCAAAAGCTATTATTCAGATAAAATAAATGTTGTAATTTTATTTAACACCGAAGACAGTTAGAATTAAACTTACTTGTGGAAGATAAAAATAAGGTGTCAACATATACATAACCTGAGAAATGGTAAAATTGTGAGTAATGTATATTAAATGCATATATAAAGATTTTTTTTATACATAAGTCAATAAATATGTGTTGTTGCTGCTAGGAATACCATGGACTTCAATATTGTCATCATTTTAGACAATGAGTGTTATCTGTATTGATTAAGTAAGTTTGAAAATAATATACATCATACAAAATTCTATATATACAAAGAAAACATCTCAATAACTTGAATTAACATTGTGTAACTGAATATGGTAACAACACATAATTGGTACCTCTGAATTGTTGCTACTTTCTACAGTACAATGCACTTGCATGATAGAAAATTATCATTTTCTAGCGACAGATGACTCTTTGATGGGATCATAATATGTATTAACATATCATTGTTTATGTTTTGTAACGTATAATCTATTCAAAATTAATGTTTGTATAATTCATATTTTTTCATGAGCATTGTTACTTTTGATAGCATTCATGACCATCTGTTTGCTTTTATTTATTAAAATGCGCAAACATTAAAATTAAGCCTTCACCTACATATTATATAAAAGTGGCAGTGGTGAAAAAAATTATATAATAATTATTGTATTTTATAGATGATTAAAATGGACTTATATAATTCTTAAGCACATTGAATTTTTGTTTGAGAATAGTCTGATCATCAGGCGACATGATTCTCTATATTGTTACCTCAGACATGGGTGAAGTAATACCCATTGACTTGATCTACTCTCCTACTTTTTTGCTGTTTAAGGGTGTATTTTTTACTGTTTTAATAACAGACCACAGTGGTATTCTAGCGATTTCCACATTTGAAATAATTTTTATCGGACTCTTGATAGATATTGACGCACCCGATAATATTTTTTTTTTTACGAGTGATATTGAGATAGCTGTTTTGACCTTTTCTTAGGACTTCGCCCTTAATCCTTTCTATATAATAGAAGAAAATTAGATAGTTGTATATAGAATTAGCCAGATTATCTGAAGCATGAACATAATCGCCTTTGTTCTGAAGGCCTAGCGAGTTCCTTTTTTTTTCAAAGGCGATCCGTCAATAATTGAGGTTGGGGGCAATACTTTAAAGTCATCATCAAAATTAACTACATGATTGATGAAAGAGTTCTAGATTATATCATCATCAATAATTTTTGGTAAAAGTTGAAATGTTTTAATTTCACTTGCAAAAGCCTTAATATTGCGGAAAACAACCCGTCAGTCAATTATGATTAACTAAATAGGTTGTATTGTATATATCAGAAATTTAAATATTAAAAAATAAATTTTGTATTTGAAAGTTACTTAAGCAGTGACTTTTACCTTGTGGCACATAAACATATTCCACGTAAGTCATTTGTATCGTAGATGGTCTTTTGTGGTTTGTCAATCATGCAACCTAAAAATTTGACCACCAATTTTTAGCATGTTTCCTATATATATTTGAACAACATTCATACATCCATAATTGCACAATGTATGGCATGCAGTATTATCCATCAGAGGTCAGCTTTCTTGATATGATTTTGACAAATTGTCAAGCTTTCTTTCCCCAGCAATAATTCATGTACCATTTTTGTTTGACCAAATCAAAATAAAGTCTTGGTACTCAAATGATATGCATTTTTTCATACACAATAAAATAAAGAATAAAATAGAGAATGAAAATTTTCAAAGCATCATCGTCATTCTAATTTCATACTTTGTCCTCAAAAATCTGAAGTATATTACTTTGTGAGGTTCTTCTTTACCATCAAAATATATCTGAAGTAATCTATTTGGCATACTTGTGTTGAATACAAAATCGAATTTAGAAGCAACACAGTTTAGATCAGATACAATTGCAAATTTTCTTAATGTAAACCTTAATGTGTACTCATTAAATCACATCATGAGAATATTCGTAAAATTAATTTTCAACTATAGGGACATAGCGCACCGAAATATTTATGATTGAACCTATAGATCTAACATAGATATGTATTGACCAAAGCATGCATGCATAAATCTTTTAAGTTGTTCACTTAATAGCTTTTATTTTAAAGTATCAAATATTTGTCTCTCCTTGTAACACTCCATTTGTGGGGACTTCTTAGGAAGATCAATGATGACAAACTTACTATCCTATTAAATCAAAATATCACAAATGTCTAATAAAAATTTAGACAATGATAGAAATCTATCTTTTTAGTACAAGTGTATAAAAAGCAAGAACGGATTTTACAATCTATACAAACAAAATAACCAACTTAATTTATACAAATAAATTCCATATCTTAAAACATACACATACACGCACACACACAAGCATGCGCACACATACACATATATACAAACACATCATTTTTTTCCTTATATGCAATTTATAAATGTATATATGCATATATTAGCTTCAGAAAAGAAGTATATACTAATTTCACACATAAATGTATATTATGTTAAAAATGTATATATCCATATACTAACTTCAGATATAGTATAAATAGTTTTTAAATGTATATTATGTTAAAAATTTATATATGTAAATACATTATATCCTCCTTAAAATGTATAATATGTTAAAAATGTAGTTCTATACATATATACTTCAAAATAATTAGCATGTATGAGAATGGATTAGTGAATATATAAAAATATCTTGGAATGATCACAACATCATTACTCCCCCCTTCGGATTGAGAATATTTGAATTTTTTTGCCTTTTCATCCTTGCTAGTAGACCCAATATTCTTTTTTTCGATACACATGTACCGGCCATTGATAGGTTGAAAGTGTCAGTTAAATTAGTTTTTGATTGTAAATCTACCATGCTATAATGCATATTAACATGGTCATGATAATTTTTTGTACGTGACTCTGACCTCAACTTTTCCTCTTCTAACTCCGTTATAAATCCTGCTTTGTAATTATTTAATTGAGAAACACCCAAACAAATGATGGAGTATCGTCGATAATCGAAGCTACAGATTCAATACCTCTTGTAAATCTCCTATAAGAAATTTCTTTAGTCATTTGAATAAGGTAATTGATTACTTGAAATACTAATTGCCACTACAAATAGAGAAATTGGAAAAAAAATTTAGCTGCTCATATATAAAAATTTAGGGATCACCAATCACTCTAAAACTCTTTTATAAATCCAAAATAGATGTTTAGGAAAAACAATATGCAAATGAATTGGGAAAAATATTTTCTTTAAAATATTATCAAGAAGCGTGAAAAGTATAAGCTGCTAAATTAGCCAATTATCTAAGAGAGAGAGAGTTGTATTGGCTATATATATATTGCATATAATATTTTTATATAAGGGATGATAAAAAATAATTTTAAAACTAACAGATAACTATGTAAGATAGTTGTTTTAAACCTTAACCATGCCATATAATTAAAAACTTATTTTATCTATGGTATGAAATTTTTTCTTTTATTAATAAAAAATTGAAATAAAAAATCAAAATTCAGTCTGTACAAAAAAAGAATTAGGCCCAATGCAAAAACTCGATTCAAAATGAAGGAGTGCAAAGAGTTCCCTAAAAATATACAAATATGTGTCTGTTATTCAGGAGTACTCGGTACACTTCATCTCTCTTACTTGCCACCTTTGTGTAATGTTTTTCTTGAGTTGGAATGGATACTTCATCTTGTTTCTCCTATTGGTTATCTTCAATCACCATTATTTTTTCTGTTGGTCAAGCTCTTTCTATCATCTCTATTTGCATCTGATGAGCTATGAATCTTTTTTTTGGTTTGTTTTTAATGCTCAATCAGACCTTTTTTTATATTTCTAGGTGATTCGATTTTATCCCCAAGGGACTGAAGTAATGGAATGCGTATGTTCAGATTCTTGAAGTTTCATAAGTCATTATCTTCTTGATTATCCTCTTTTTCTACCTCATCTTCCTTATTCATTTTGATACTCTTCTTGTTATTCTTCAGATATCGGTGTTTCATCTTTGTGCTCCTTCATGAAGCTATTAAGGTTGATTTTTTGGGTGGGAGGCTTTATATACCTCTTTTTTAGATGAAGTTCTTGGTAACTAGAGCAGCTAGCAAGGTTTAGCACAGATTTATTGCCATCTTTCTAGTAAAATCTATTTTTTTGTGCCTATGCTTTATCTTTGACCATGAGATTATATTTTATGGGACCTGCTATAGTATTTGCTTTGCTATGGCCGCTTCTCCTTTCTTTGCATATTTCCTTTTTTCTTCATCGAACGCTTATTTTTCACGTCTTAATTCTTAATTTTTGATATTTAGGACTTGTCCAAGTTTATATGATTCTTTATTACTACTGAAAAATCATTAAAATTATGATAGTTCTTTTATTTTGTGTATTAATTATTTTATTTGTTAAAGCATTTGCTACTGTGTTGCCTTCATGCTTGATTTGTGCTTGTGTTAATTATACTCAGTGTCATATATCCTCTATTTGCTCAATGAGTTTTCAAGCTACTTTCCATTGTCTATTAATTATTTTCGTTAGTGTTGAAATTGTAATATTTATGTTTGATTTGAATTTTTTTAAACAGTTTGATTGAAGTTAACCAAAGCAAAATTAATGTATATGTTTTTTGGAAAAGGATCAAAATACCTCTAATCTATTTGAAATTCATCATATTTGTCCTCCGTTAATGGTTTGGTTTAATTATGCCCCTGTAGTTAGTTTATTTGATCATAAATGTATTTATTTCTCACAAAACTTTATCAAGGACAGATTTGGACTTACACGCAAAGTATAAGGGCTTATTTTGGTCCTATTTAGTTCCTAACTGCAATCTATCTATCTATCTCTATAAAAGATATCAATAGTCAATCCTATGTGACATACTTAGAAGCCTTCAAACCTATTTATCCTTTTTGTGGATTTTTTGAACTTTTATTTAATTTTTCATCATTTATATAAATTTATAAAGTACTATCAATCAATGGCATTACATTATAAGCTAATAACTACACAATAATGCTACAAAACATTTTTAACCCCTTTACGTTCTTTGTTGCACATATACACACGAAGAAACTTAGCATTTTTTTGCTCTGCTCTTTCTCATTTTTGGCGGTTTTACTAAGGGTCATCTTTTTTTGGTTAATTGCAATCAATATTTCTTGTCTTTTCTGGAGATCAATTCTTGGAACAACATAGTATGTACTAATCAAACTCGAAGGTGAGTTTATCTACTATTCTAAATTAAATCACCTAATTATAAGCTAAGTTGTTCATTCTAAACTTGGCAGTAATAACAACCATTGACATGGATGAAACCTTGGCAGCCACAATGAACAAGAGTTCTCAACCTAATGTTACTGCTATGAGGTGAGGAGGAGCAAACATGTGAAGTTTTCCTCCAGAAAGTTGGCTATTTCGTTTTTATAACATAAGGCAGGCTACTGTAACATTGATTTTGCTTGTATTGTTGTTTTTGTATTTTTTTTATTTTTAAATTATTTAAGTTATTTCATATATATGATGTGATAGTTAATTTCATGAAATATATCTCATTTCTTCAGACAATTTTATCTAAGAATCAAAATTTTACGATGAGTATCTGTAGATATTATTGATGCTCTTTTTCTTTAAAATAAACATATTCATTGGTAGATCAAAACCATGCACAAAACATTGTTTCTATCTTTTTATTTTCGTCACATCTAAAATTTAAAAAAAACAATGATCAATTTTTTACATTGAAATGATGTGTACTTATTGAATTAGATGGTAATAGATTTACCATTGCTTCTTGTTTTTTTGTTGTTATGCAAGAAGCAAGTTTTTATCAAGGAGTAATATGAGGAGCTACGTAGGTAATGTTTTATTGTTTTTTTACCTAATATTGAAGTTTACATTTTGTTTCTACGAAAAATGATTACACACTTAATTTACTTATGACGATTGTCAATGCTACATATATATATATATATGTTCTTAAATTTTCACAGCTTCACTAAAGAAAAAAAACTTACATGAGAATTCACCAAAAAAAGTAAAAGACATATATATAAAACAGAATATGACTAAGTAGAGAAAAAAATTAGTCCATTAATTGTCAGTGATTAAGCATCAAGGAAAAGATGATTGTATGTGAGGTGAAAAATGGTTAATTAGAGAAATTAATGCAGCATTATGTACTTAGCCATTTCATAGTTTCTTTTGGAAGGAATAAATAAGTAAAATAAAGGCTAATAATAAGAAAGAGATTTTTTAAAAAGGTTTTCAAATAGAAAATGATTTTTTCTTAAAATTATGAGAAAATAGATAATAATGTGTTATGACTTTGAATAAAATGAAAAAAAAATTGTCTTTTGAAGTTTACAACGCAAACAATATATATATGAGCGGTTACCTTATTAGTATAAATATTTCATTAACTAAGATTTAGTGAAACTATTTAGGAAAATTTTAATTGACACATTATTACAATTTTTAGTTATTCATGCACAGTCAATCCAAATAATTTCTCTCTACATATTGAAAGCAAATGATAACCCTTACCTTATCCAATACTTTGGTGATATATATATATGTATCATCCTTTGTTAAAAAGAAAGATAAATTTTTATCATTCATTTAGTAACCTTCTAAGAATCGAATTGAAAGAATATGCGTACAATAAAATTAGTGCACAAATACAAAGCCTAAGCTTGAATTATTATTACAAATATATCTCGATCAAGATTAATTAAATGTTTTTCAAATATCAAAATCACACCAAGAATATATTCTATCTGAAGGAGATATTATTTTCAAATTTTTAAATGTTATAAGGATAAAGTGAAATTGACTCTTCATGCACAAACATTCTCTTTCTTTTGTCTCTTTTTAATATATGTCAATAAAAAATAATGTTCAATTAATATCTATATCTAATGATTTAATAAAATATATATAAAAATAGTTAGCATATAAATGTACCTCAATTTTTTTTATCTATTTTATTTCTGATAAATTTTAAGTAATTAATGTGGTTAAATACCGCGCGAAGCGCGACTTATTTTACTAGTATATATATATATATATATGTGTAAAAGAGGATTAGAGGCATGCTGATGTGGCATGCCTCAAAAGCCTAGAATCCTATTTATCCTTTTTCTTATTTTTTTGAACTTTTTCTACTATTTTTTTCTTAAAGAATTTTCCTCTTTCTTATTTTATTCATTTATGTGAAAAATGAATTACACATTAATTCTTCCATAACTGTTTCTGAAGAGTTGAAAGGTCATAATGATTTAATTGAATGGAGTAAAACAAACAGTTGAAATAATTTAAAAAGGAAAATGTATAAAAATAAAGCTGGCAAAGGCCATTAGCATTTCTAAATATGAAATGGAATCATTATTAGAAGTAATTATACAATTATGTACATTAAATTGTAAGTATTCAATTTATTGTTAATTTTTTGTCGTTTTCAATTCTCCACTTAATTAGCTAATTTCTAATCTAACTATATATATTGATCTCGGGTTCCATTTCAATTACATTGTGGTAGTTTCAAATTAATTTTTTCCATATTACATGTTGAAATTAAAGTAAATATCAAATGCTTCAACAAATGTTGCACAAGTTGGCAGAGAAGTGTTGCAACCTTAAATATTATTATGAATCATGATTTTTATTAATTCATTTTATTGCTTTGTGTTTTTGTGTAGTATTATAAATCATGATTTTTATTAATTTAGGTGCTTGGAAGGCTTAAAATAGTCATTCATGGAAAGGACTCAAAGCAATTTTGATGACCAACATCAAGCATGCACCCCCTTAAATAAGTATATGGCTTGTGCATGGTGTTGGAGAACCTCTCTAAAGTTCGAAAGTATTAATTTTTTCATTGATCAAATTTTAATGGTAAAAAACTAGTTTTTTCTTTAAAGTCTAGCTTTTTCTTTATGTTTTTTATTTCTTATAAACTTCATAGGAGGTATTATATTTTTCTTTTTTATGCTTTGCAATTTTTTAAAAGAAATTAATTATATGCCTTTTCTATCTTGATAAAAGCTCTTCGCTTTTTTTCTTTTTCTTTTTATGGATTCTCAAAAATAACTTTATGACATTATTTGTCTATTTGATAAATATACATGTGCTAAAAAAGTTCTCTTTGTATATATGACAAGTGAATAAAGAATTTTATATGTATGACAAGTGAATAAATAGACATGAAATTATGCATCGGAACAAGAGAAAATTTGAGAAAAAATATCAGTATAAATACCTCTTGATTAAACAATTAGTTTTCACCTATGATTTCTTCATTATGTATCGTTCCTCTCCTGACAAACGCTCTTCAATCAATTTTTTCTATAGAAATTCAAGATATTTGAATAGCAATAACTATATTTTCAATAGATTAAATTCAATGTTGTACAATGTCAAATTATCAATATTAAAGCAATGGCGGTGGCAACAATAAAAAAAAATCTGGTGAAGATTTTAGTTTTTTAATTATGCTTCTACCGATAGTTATATAAAAAAGTGACAGTCGCAACAATAATTTAAGAAGAAAAGAAAGAAGTAATCTATGATTGAGTAAAATCATATTGTTATGTGATAACGAGTTGATCTTATGAAAATTTGTTGCAAATATGATAATTATTATTATTTCAGCACTTTGTGGTGAGGACTAATTTGTGATAATCTGCTCATTGTATAGCTCGCAAACCACACATGTAAACTGCACTAGATAGGCCTTATGTGACGAGCTTGTGGTTGATAGGTAGACAGAGGTTAAATTCTATTTCATGTCTCCCACATGGGAGACCATCACCCAACCACCTAACCAGGCCCTTGCGGGCACTTAGTATCTTTTTTACTCCATTATTTATCATATCAAAGTTATTGGTATAGGTTTAACTTGTATATAAGTAATTTAATCTTAAAAAAATGATCGTTGAACTACCGTGTAGTATATATAAACTCTTTTTTGGAAAATAAAATTATCGTTAATTAGTGCCCACCTGAAAAGAAAAATTTAATTTTGATCATCTTACGTAAGTAAAAAATGTAGTAGTATTTCTGCTCTATTTTATTTTGTCTGAAAAGAATTTATAGTGAGAATAAATGAATAAATGAGTAATATGTGGAAATAGAAAAAAAAAATTCTTTAAAAAAAAATATCTCCATTCATCTTTACTTGTTGATGTTGATTTGACATATTCCTTAAAAAGGATAATTTTATTATGTCACCTATAATAATTACTCCATAAGTTATTTAAATATTGGGAAATGAATAGTATTTAATAATTAGTATAAAAAGACAAAAATTATAAATTATCTCTTTAATATTTTTTAAATTAGAAACTACTCCCTCTGTTCTATTTTATTTGTCCTGTTATAAATGTACCATATATAGTGAATGTCTACTTTACCATATATAGTGAATATCTACTTTACCATATATTGTATATGTCTATTTATGAAAAAGTTATAAACCCCAAGGTCAGTTCCCCTTTTAAATAAAGGGGTTTTCCTCATTGTAATTCATCCTTCAAGATAAATAAGAATTGCTACTCTTCTTCTTTCTTCTTTATTAGTTTATAACACGTTATCAACATGAGACTCAGTAAAAAAATGTGAGATTATAAATCTATAGGTAATTTTAAGGTTAGTGATTCCTTATGTTATTTGTCTTTTGCTACTACTAATATAATTATTATTGTATTTGAGGAAAAATAATTGGTTTGAAACTATTTATGTTTTAAATTTCTTCCTTAAGAACAATATTATCAAAAAGGATGATAATATGTTGGGTTCAAGTCCCATTTATTTATGTCTAAGACGTCTTTATATGGATAAGACATTGAGTTTGGATCTCAATACACCATATTGATGATATTATGATGGCTAAGGCAAAATAATGGGTATGTGGTAAAAAGTCGTGATATCTAACCCATTGAAAATGCTTCATTCCATAAAGTGAATATGGTAGCAATATGTGGTAAGTCTGAAAGATGACAATTTTCTCTATTCTTAAAGTGAATGTGGCAGCAGCGCATACTATGTTTGAAAGAAGACAAGTGATTGAATGCACGAATATATGTATGGAGGGACAATATGACAATGATCATCAAAAGTGATGATATTTTCATAGACATATTATGATCATAAGATATGTTAGAGAAAAATTCTCTACATTATATGTATGCCTCGATTTGCTCCTGAAGTAGTAATATCATGAAAGAGGTTATAAACTATCAAAATTTGATAGACTTAAGACACGATTATATTCCATTCCCGAGAAATGAGAATTTTGATTGTTTCAATACAAACGTGCACTTGATTGTGGTTGTATCATAACTCACCTCCGAAAGAGGCAAAATAATTGAGAAGAGTTATTTTGAAATCTACTTCTGAAGTAGAAAATTCAAAAATTTATTCATGTAGCAGTACATTTGAAATTTACTAAAGCAAAAAGACATATGTCACGGTAAACTTGGAGTTTACTAGTATAAAAGTTTATAAATTAACATGAATGATTGTGATATCTCAAAGATGTGCATACTGAGTATTGAGCATATATTGAAAAATTAGAAAATTCTTTAGTTTTAATGTTTCTTGTTCTCATGATAAGTTGGTTGGACCAACTAATTTTGGGATTAAATCCATTAAAATTTGAAAAGTATAAAAGGTGAATAAGGGCCCGTTCATCTGTCATGTGATCCATTATGATGCATCAATATAAGATGATCACATGTGAGTTTATTGTCAACCTGCAGTTTGACATTCATAAAGTTGCTTGCTCAATAAAATTGAGTTAAGAACATAATTTTCAGATTGTATAATCACAATTCATCTTGATGATGATGGTTTGGCATTGAATACCTTCGATAAATCGCTGAATCATTGCTAATGAGAACAAAGTTTCATGTGTTGGTTTGAAATATTATATACAAAAGTACTTGTATGAATCAAACCAATAAATTATGATTAATTCCCCCTCAAAGTTGGTTCTGAGTCAAGAACCACACGTTGTCCATCTAATAGTTTTGGTGTGTGGTATACGATTAATGAATATATCATAATGTACAAAGATGGATTCCTCAAAGAAGATAGAGGATATATGTTAGTTTTTCTAACATAAGGGGGGAATAATAAGAAGCTATGAAATATGTTAGGAATTATCATCAAATCCTCATTCAAAAGATAATTCAAGTCAAATGCCAAAAGCATCTCATATTTAAGCCGCAAGTGCTCTTATTTTGTGTCCATGAAGGACAAATTCTATGCATGCGTGAAGAGTGATAGACCAATCGGTTTCAAATAAAATAATCCTTGAAAAAGATAAGGATTAAACAATCATAATAAAAAGACAATGTGCTCTTGAAGAGCCTACGACATAACACTTCATGAAACCTTATGAGAGGTTTAGGTACCTGAAAATAATGAATTGATGAGATCTCAAAATATTATGTCACATTACGAACCAATAAAAAATGAGGGAATATTGATGATGTCTTTGATACAATATTGATGCAATATTATAAAAGATTACGAGGATCTGAGTTCTATATTTATTTAAGCATGCTGACGTATAAACATTTATCAAGTGACATGAAAGGATGCATCTTGGTAAGCATAAAACTTATTCGATTTGCGATCCAAACATTTGAAGATGTCACTCATGAAATATTGAATATTGTCACTTGAAAAAATTTACATAAGAACTTTTAAGGATTCAAAATGTTTGAAGCATATAAAAGTTTCTGGAAAACTTATTTATAATTCTTATATTGTATAATATTATAGCTTGAAAATTTTTGAAACTCTTGGAGAGTTTTCAAAAACAATAGATTATTTGCTGAAATGAGAAATATACCAATTTAGATTGGTCCTGAAGTACCATATCTTAGTAGAATTGATGTACTAATATATCTTGCAAATAATACAAGGCTTGATGTATCCTTTTCGGTTAGTTTGTTAGCAAGGTATAGTTCTACTCCTACTAAGAGACACTGTAATGAGATCAAACACATATTACTGTATCTATAAGGAACTATCGATATGGACTTATTTTTGCAGTCTTGATCTTGTTAGTTATGCTGATGTTGGGTATTTATCTGACTCACATAAAGCTCGTTCTTAAATATACAATGTTTTCACATGTGGGCTACTGCCATATCTTGGAGATATACAAACTAGTCTATCCAGTCACTTTATCGAACCATACTGAGATTATAGCTATTCATGAAACAAGCAGAGAATGTGTATGGTTGAGGTCCATAATACATCTCATTTGAGAAAATGTGGTTTGAAATGTGATAACCCACAATTTTATATAAAGATAATGCATCATGCATAGCACAACCTAAGGGAGGATTCATAAAAGGAGATAGAACGAAGCACATTTCGCCAAAACTTTTCTATACATATGAGCTCCAAAAGAATGGTGATATTAACGTGCAACAGATTCGTTCAAGTGACAATGTGGCTGATTTATTCACCAAGTCTCTTCCAACTGCATCTTTCAAGAAGATGGTGCACAAGATCGGAATGCAAAGGTTCAAGGATGTTCTCATTGGGGGAGTTAATACGCGTTTTACTTTTTTTCCCTCACGAGGTTTTGTCCCACTGGGTTTTCCTTGAAAGGTTTTTAATGAGGCAACCTATATGTGTATTAGAAATGTGTACTCTTTTTTCTTCACTAGATTTTTTTTCCACTGAATTTTTTCTTGTAAAGGTTTTAACGAGGCACATTATCTATCAATTAGACATTCAAAGAGGTGTTATAAATGTACCATATATAGTAAATGTCTACTTTACCATATATAGTGAATACCTACTTTACTGTATATTGTGTATATCTATTTATGAAAAAATTACAAACCCCAAGGTTAGTTTCCCCTATAAATAAAAGGACTTTCCTCATTGTAATTCATCCTTCAAGAGAAATAAGAATTGTTCTCTCTATTCTCTCTACTCTTCAAGAATTGTTCTCTCTATTCTCTCTACTCTTCTTCTTTATTCTTTATTAGTTTATAACATGCCCCAAATTTTTTAATTTGATTTCTCATTTTACTTGTATTTTTCACAAATCAAGAAGAGACAAATTTTTTATTCCATGTTTTATTCTTTGCATTAATTATTATTTTTTTCAAATTAAAATGTAAACATCATTTAATAGGGATACTATGGTAAACTGAAAATATTATTAATTATTTTTCTTAATCAATTTGTCAAGTTAATTTGAGACAAGTAAAATGAAATGGAGGAAATATTTTTAATATCCTGAATAAGTAAAGATTAATGAAGGAAGTATGTTTTCCTTTCACGAAATACTTCTACAGAGGGGTATGACACCTTCCTTAGAGACTAGACTAACAAATTTGTTTTTTTTATAAAAAAATAAAAAACAAAAAAAAAGAATCTTTTTTCCCCACTAATTTTGTTTATAGATATCCCTCAAATATAGTTATTATGATAACTATACTCTCTCCGCTTACTTTATTTATCACATTTGAACTTAGCACGCGTATTAAAAAAATAATAATTGACATAAAAATATAATTTGTATATAATTTTAGGGGTAAAATAAACACAAAATGATAAACTATCTCTTGATTTTTAAAATTAAATAACCAAAGTAAAATTGGACATTATTTTGAATATACGAAACAAAAAAAATTTGGAGAGAATATTTACTCGGAAGAGACGTTACAACATCTATATCTATAATATATTAAAAGTGTGAAGGCCCTTAGAAAAGTGATTTGAACTTTTTGCCCTTCATTAAAAGACTTTTCTTTAGACAAAATTATCTTTTCACTATTTTTTTCAATTTATTAGTTATTTTTTTAAATTATTATATTAACTAGGCTTCCTAAAATATATGGGACTCCTAAAATATATGGTAGGAGAATTAATTAATATTTTTCTTTCTACAAGACTTCCTAAAATACATGGGACTCCTAAAATATATGGTAGGAGAATTAATTAATATTTTTCTTTCTACTATTCAATTAGAAAAATACTCCTAAAATAGGACTCCATTAAGGAAATACATCTATAAATATTGAGATGTACGTTAAACTAGAGAACAAACCGGTTTGCCTATTGGGAGAATAAGATTGATGCTCATCTAACTTGATTCTATTGCATGTCTATTTTCTAACCCTCAACGTCTTCACTGTTTTTGTTAGCATAATAGAATTCAACATGTGTGTGTATATATATTTGCTTTGTTTTCATTCAAGATCGTTCTTTAGGGTCAAAATTTTCGCTCAGACAAGAATTAGTTGAATCAAAATCGAGGTTTTGTGATCACTATTATATTATTATTTTATAGTTTACGGGTCGTCGATGAATGTCGGTTATCTTTGAAGGTTTTCTTGTGTAAAAGTTAGGTTTAATTGTATTATTTTGATATCTTTATTATCTTATTATTTTATTTTTATTTACAAATACTAGATGAATGTCGGTCGTCTTCAAAATTTGTTTTACGTAAAGGTTAGGTTTAACCATATTATCGTAATATCTCTATTAGTTTGTTATTTTGTGGTAGTTTACAGTTCGGAGATGAATCTCGATCCTCTTTGAGAAATTTTTGTGTGTAAAATTTAAGTTTAATTGTATTATTTTGATATCACTTTTATCGTATTATTTTGTTGCAGTTTACAAGTGATAGATAAATGTTGGTTAGCTTTGAGAAACTTTTTTATGTAAAGGTTAGGTTTAGTTGTATATTTTAATATCTCTATTATAATATTATTTATTATTATTTACAGGTGGTAGATGAGTGTTAGACAACTTTGAAATTTTTTTGTGTGTAAAGATTAGATTTAATTGTATTATTTTGATGTCTCTATCATTGTATTATTTTGTTGCAATTTATAGATGGTAGATGAATATCGATCGACTTTTAAAAATATTTTTGATAAAAGTTAGGTTTAATAAATAAATTCTCCATCTTTACATACTCAAAAGATATTAAATTTAATTATTATTATGTTCATCTTTATTATTTAAAAAAATATCCTATTTAGTATAATGTTTGAACTTATTAACGTGAGCTACACACGCAAGGCACGTACACCTAAACTAGTTCAATTAAAAGACTGTCCTTTAACATTTTATTTTTTCTTAATGTATTTTTATTCTTACACATTTGATTATAGTACTTTTAGTTTATATTTTCTCTCAATTTACTGAGATCAAGAAATAGGTATCAGTATATAATATATATTTTAAATATTTATTTTTATTTTAATATTAAAAATTTGTACATGACTAAATTTATAAAAATAAATGCTTCTCACTGTGCGTGATTTTGTTTACTAGTTATACAATAATTTGATTGTATTATAATGCATTTTCTCACCAATTTAGTGCATCACATGGAACACATGTTGGGTTCAAAATTGAGAGGGCGTTATGCGGAAGCTATTAGTTGCAAACTATGAGACGGTAAATAAGATGACAATGAAAAATAATACTAAAAACATAATTTTATTATATGATTTGGACAATTGGCCTACATATAAAACTTAATATTAAAAACATAAAACTAATAAGAGAGAAAATCTCCCCTTAAACAAAAATCTTAAAAGACTACATTGTGGATGCTATTGTGTTATGGTATGAGAAGGGGGTCTTCTATTTATAGATGTCCCAAACCTTTTCTCCAAGAAAGAGGTTAGCCAAATATGGAAAAGAATTATATTTTTTCTTTCAGGAAAAGTAAAAGTAATTATGGTAACTTTTATTTTCCTTCTAAGAAAAGTAAAACTTAAATATAGTAAGAAAATCAGGGCAAAAACCCTAACAAATCTTTCCTTTTTGGCTTGATTTTCTTCCAAATATTCTTGATCCTCCTTCTTCTTGTGCATGATCTTCGTTCTTCATATATATTCTTCATATATCACTGTTGTTTGGCATGTTTTAAAATGGAGCTTTTGGGGTTAAAAATTATATTAGTCCTTTTCGGGTTAAAAATATTAAAGCCCTTTTGCAGGGTTAAAAGTGAGCTTTATTTTCAAATATGTGACAGCAGGATTGTTGAAAATATGATTGACAATTATCTCCACATGTAGCTTTTGGACATATATTTTCATTATCATCAAATTGGTTGCAGCTTGATTTTGAAACCGCTTTGAACCTGTTTAATCTCGTCTCACCACACTATTGAACCATTGAACCGTAAGCTTTGATATTTTTTTCTTTTAGGAAAAGTAAAAGTAATTATGCTAACTTTTATTTTCATTCTATGAAAAAGTAAAACTTAAATATAGTAAGAAAATCAGGGCAAAAACCGTAACACACATTTGGAGCCATTTCTAAACAACTTAATAAGCCATTTTCTACAATTTAAATTAAAAGTTTTAAATAAGAATACAACAATCTTAATGTCATAATAGAACAAGAAATCTCATTACATTGTTTTATTCCGAAAAATATCTTTACTCTCAAATTATCAAATTCTATTATATTCCATCAACCAGCAAAATTGAGAGATACTAATGGAAGAATGATCCGTAAGCAATACTATGATTGTCCCTCTTTTGTCCAAAAATAAGATTAAAGCGTAAAAATTTAAATTTAAATGACATTTTTCTCAACAAACAGAAAGATTGTTAAAAATCTAAAAAACAAATTCATTCAGTTTGTTATAATCCTTAATTAAAAAGAAAATGTTACATGTTTAGGCTTGATGCAATCTAATACTTTTTTGATGAAATATAAAAATAACTTCTAGTTTGGAGCATGTTTACTTATGTTATTTTGATGTTATGTAAGTACAATAGTGATTTGATGGAATCTTATGACATTGGGTGATTTGATGGAGTATAAAGATATGTTGTTGTTTGAAACAATATACTAAATTTCTTGTTTCATGATATCATGTATTTTTACCTAGAAGCTCTAATTTAAATTGTTCAAAATGACATATCAGCTAGTAACTTGATACTTAAATAGGCTCAGAGTGCCTATGTAATGCATTGCTCATTTGGCCGTAAGAAGTTTTTTCAATTTATTTCAAAAATAATTTTTTGTCGTAAGAATTCTAAATATAACTTGGAGCTATATTTGGAGAAGTGAAAACAAGTGAAACTTGTTTTTGCTCCTATTTTTCTAAAAAAAATTCAAAAACAACTTCAATTTATATTCGTGGACAAAAACAACTTCAACTCCAATTGCAAAAAAATATGATTTTCATGGTCTCATACGCCTAGTTAAAATTTGTGAGAAAATTCACTACTCCCTTCATATTAATAAGTGGTGTTTTTAGTTTGGGCAAACCCCTTTAGAAAATTATTCATTTCTAGAAAGTAAGACGTATTTTTACTAATTTATCCTTAATAAATACCTTGAAAAAAGATGTAATTCTTGAGTGATTTCTCAGTTACGTGAAACTCTCTTTATTTGAATAAGAGTGAAATTGAAAGAACATCAATTCTTGATCACTTATTTTAAGTAAAAATGAAAAGATAAAATCATCACTTATTTTGAAGGGTAACTTACATAAATCCTGAATTTTTTATGGGTTCTAACACTTTATCTCATAACTATGTTTAATTACATCATATCCCAAATTTTTAAATTTGTGATACATTTGTTATACCATGATACATATAGGTTGTGATACATTTAAAATAAATTTATTATTTTTTAACGAAGTAATGGATTTTCTTTTATTCTATGGAGAAAATCACACACAATCAGTTACACACTAAATTAATGAGATTTACAAAATCAATAATACCCCCAATCAACTTTCAAATTTCAAGCAAACCATCGAATCCACTTAAGTTTCTTCCTTCTTCCGTCTCCAACTTTCAAATTTCAAAAACAACAAAATTTCTTCCTTCTTTTGTCTCCAATTTTCTGATTATTTTCAATGGCGATCATATCTGTGTTTTTTCAAAGTTTCAGTGTTTGAATTTCAGAGACTAACTATGACAATTATCGAGTTGAAGGTATTGTGATTCATGAAAAAGCTTCGTACAAAAAATTAATGATGCTATATCAATTCAATTAAAAATTGATGAATCTAAAAAATAAAATTCATGCCAAATACGTTGTTGAAGGAAATTCATCAGTAATAACGATTCGTAATGACATAAATGTGATTTTTTTTTAAATTTCGGAGCAAGCATCGGAATTTGAAATGTATCCATTGTGTATTACAACAACTGATGTTGTAATTGATAGTGATACTTCCGACGCGAATGATATTGTTGTTTTGGTCTGCTATATTTGTTGAATTAGATTAAAAAAAGCATGTGATACATCTGAAATCTATGTGATACATTTGGTTGTTTTCTGTGAAATTTTTTTCCAGAATTAGATATTCAATATATATAATTCATTTAGCATACTTGAGAAGAAGGCTTCATGTAAATAAAATTTTTAGATGAGTTTGGAAAAAGAAGATTGGTGAAGTTGCATTAGGGAAAGCTTTTTTGTTGCAAGGTGGTGATTGTGCTGAGAGTTTTTAGGAGTTTAATGCAAATAATATTTGTGATACTCTTAGCATTATACTTCAGATGAGTGTTGTTATTATGTTTGGTGGTGAAGTTCCTGTGATTAAGGTAATCAAGATTATATTCTTATGATTCCCATGTTAAAAGTTTGTATTATGATATGCTATTATGTGTGTTATGTTATTTCATAGTTCTCATTTTTATAAATTAAGGTAATCAAGATTAGTTTGTGTGACTCATATATTCAAGTTCTTTGTTTTGATGTGCTAATATGGTTGTTCTAATGTTTCTTAGTTCTCATTCTTATGGATTAAGGTAATTAAGATTCGATTTTTGTGACTCATATATTCAATTTCTATGTTTCATGTGCTAATATGTTTGTTCTGATGTATCATATATATTTGAGAAGAAGACTTCATCAATCTGTGTAAAAGTTGTGAGAGATACATTTAGAACATATGTGATACATTTAATAACAGTATAATAGAGATTCATATTTATGATATATTTTATTTTCTTATTTCCAGTTATGTTTTGATGTGTAAATCCCCATAATGTAGTTGGCTATTCAAGGCTTCATGTATGCTTGGTTCTGATACTTTCAAAGTAAGATATTTTAGCTTGATGAGATACCTTGCACGTATGCAAGTGCTGTTTCGAAAAGCAAACATGTAAAGAAAATGTAGTCATATTGTTCTGATTACAACAAAAAGGAGACACTATGGGTAGACACTATTCAAGACGTATAAAATACCACTTTGTCCAATGCCCAATAAACTGAATTGTCATGTACCAGCGGAGGTGTTGAAGAAGTGATTTTGCCTCCAAAATATGAAAGACCACTAGGAAAATCTAAGAAAGGGAGCCAAAAGAAAAGTAATGAAACGTTTTCATCAACCTCAAATTATTGTAGAAGTGTGGGCGTGAAGGTCATAACAGATGCAACTACAACTACTTTCCAAAGAAGATGTGATATTTTTGTTTGAATTGGAATACAAAATGTTTATGAAATTCAATGTTATGAATTCAATAATTTGAGTTAATCTCTCAAAAATATGTTTCATGAGATATCAAATAATTTTTTCTGGTTAATTCATATTAAACTTTTATGAAAGTTATATGATTCATATTAAACATTTATGAAAGTTATGTGATTCATATTAATATTGTCTGAATTAGTTTTAAGGGGTTATCAGTTACATTAGTGATACATTTTTATAGTTGAAATAAATGTGATACATATATATGAAACATTTTAAACTCCTTAATTAATTATTTATAAAAAAAAAATATATTTGTGATTCATATATTGTGAATGTTTTATGATACTTTTTAAACGTTTATGAAAGTTATGTCATTCATATTAATAGTGCCTGAATGATTTTTTAGGACGTTTTGATATATCTAATATATTAGTGGTAACATTTTTCTAGTCGAAAAAACTGTGATACATATATGTAATATGTTTTAAACTCTTAAATTAATAATGAAAAAAATATTATAATTGTGATTCATATTACTTATAACAAATTTGCAATATATGAATTAACTATATATGTGTTTCACTAACTTGTGCAGTCAATATGCTATACAAATATTAACATTACCTAAAATATATCAAACATATAATAGACAATGTCAAACACAATCATAACATAAATATAGCATAAAAATAAAATCTAAAATGATGAGAACGCTTCATTTCATAATCTAAAATGTAATGACAGTAACTACCAGACAACTTAAAACTTACAATAACTAATGATAGTCTTGACATCTATTCAAAAAGCTTAAAACTTGAAACTAGTAGACTTGAAATATCCAAGAAATCTGACCATATAACAAACGGTTAAATCAAATTATCAAACAATAACTACTCGACAACTACGGATCGACATGTATTATCTCCATATCCTCTGATGGAATGAAGGTGCATTTAGGCCTAGGAGGATCCTGATTGTCACTAATATATCCATTACATGCCTTGTTCACCCATAATTTCATAACTATGAAACGTATCTGGTACAATGCAGCTCTAGATTAAAATATGAAAAATGTATTTAAAGCACATCACTTAAAAATTCAGCATATGCCATAACAAATAATCCACAATCCCTGTAACATATCATTAGATTAGTTTAGGAGTGATAGTGGTCAGTTATGTAAAATCCATATATTTAAAAGATTCTGATACTTTGATCTTTCAGAACTTCTATAAGACTCTATACTATATTGAGATTGTGTGCATTTCCATACCTTAAGTTGTGGGCAGTTCTAATAGATATAGAAGTAGTTAGGATATATGTATCACCAATAATTTGACCGCAAATGTATCACTCATAAATTGTCAATAAAATATATCACCAATAATCTAACAACAAAATATATTACTCATAAACTGTCAATAAATGTATCACCCATATACTGATAACAAAAGTATCATTCATATGAATCACCATTACACTATAAAAATGTATCAAGAAATTAATATCTTTATATATGTATCAAGCGGATTAACAAAAAAAATATGTATCACCTATAACAGATATAGAAACATTTAGGACATACACATCACCAATAATCTTACCGCAAATGTATTACTCATACATTAAAATGTATCACCAATAATCTAACAGCAAAATGTATCACTCATACACAGTCAACATATATATCACCCATATACCGATAACAAAAGCATCATTCATATGAATCACAATTACACTATAAAAATGTATCGAGAAATTAATATTTTATATATGTATCAAGCGTATTAACAAAAAAGTATGTATCATTGATGAATTTCATACCTAATTCAGTGAAAAATTAGGGATCTGCTCAAATTCCTCCCGATCTTCCATGTGCATGTCCGATTCTTGATTTATTGCACCAAAAGTTTTTCTAAGAACCTTCATTTTTTTCAAGTTATTGTGGTGTTTTGACCTATTTTCACAAAAACTTTTCTCTGTGTAATCAAAGTTACTAGGAGTAAAATCCATAATTTGATGATTTGCAGGAACACCTTTTTCTGTTTTAATTTGAAAAATCCCCAAATTGAATGAGGGTGAATCTTCATTAGCCATTGAAAATCAAAAAAATTAACACAACAAAGATTAAAACATATAAGAAAATGATCTGTGTTGTTAAATATTAACTTAAAATTCATTTGAACAATTAACTCAGCATTTTGAAATAACTGCAAAAAAATTAGAATTTAAGGTAGTACATTGATAATTTGAAGAAGATGGAGTAAAGGAGATAAAAGATGTTTTGAATGATGATAATTTGGGAGAGATTTTAGAGAAGAAAATCTTTGAAAAAAAATCGGCTTGGAGATGGAAGATGTTTTAACTGATGATAATTTGGGAGAGATTTTAGGGAAGGAAATCTTTGAAAAAAATGGCTTGCATACGTTAATGGTGGACTAAAAATAGGATGTGAGATTGTTTTGATATGTATCAAGAGTAAAATAGTAAATTCGGGATTTTAAGTAATTGTTTAAAAGGTAAGAGATTTTGAATAATATGATCTTAAGATTGTGGTTTTGTATAATTTATCCTATTTTGAAATGAAGTGAGTATAATCTACAATTTAATACAGTTGCTTCATAAATAAAATTTCCAAGTTTTTTGCATAATTACAGTTAGGAACTAAATTGGACCAAGTATGCGTTTTTATTTTTACTGAACAGTTAAAAATTAATATAATTAAATCAACTCATTTTATCACTCCAAAATAAAGTTTAACCCACATATTTGATGCCCTTAACACTTAGCTTTAGCATTGTGTCTTGACATTCTCTTTCTAGTTTTTCTCTTTTTTCGAATTTTGTTTTGAACATCTATTGAAAATTATTTATGTATTTATTTTGGTAGATTTAAAAGACTTTGTATACATTATTCTTTCTTGACCGTGCTTATGAAATTAAACGCAATATGTTGTTGTTACTTACTTTGTATTGATTCGGTAAGTATAATTCTAACTTCTCACATTAAAAAAAAAAAAGCAAATTTGTTTTTGAGATATTTCAATAATTACTATATTATCAATCTAATTTTTTCAATATAGTTATGTTAAATTTAATAATAATCTTACTTGAAGAATATGAGGCGCCATGGGATACTCTTAATAAGGTGAGATACTTATAGCCTATTTGGCAAATTTATTTTTTTCAAAATGTATTTATTTTTTTCCGAAACGTGTTTTAGTTTAAAAAAATTGAGGGGTTTGACCAACTTATGAAAGAAAAATAAGTGCTTCCAGGGGTTTAAAAAAATAGTTTTCATAATCTAAAAAAATAGTTTTCCTTTAAACACACTTTTTAAAAAAAATACTTATTGAGAAAAATATAGTTAAATGCAGTTTTAAAAGATTGGTCTAGCACTAATTGCTGCTCAAAATACTTTAAAAAATTATTGGCTAAACACAAACTGTTTCTTACAAAAAGTACTTTTGAAAAAATTACTTCTTAAAATAAACTGATTTTAAGAGTTTGGCCAAACAGGCTAACCCGAAAAATATTCATTTTATCAGATCTAATTGAATATTTTTTATTTTATATAATTCAATATTATTTTATTTCATCTAGGTGGATAAATTAGTCCCAATATCATAATAGCACGCTATAACCAGTGTACTAGGCTGTTCACAACAATACCGACCTTCAAAGGTCTCAAAATTTTGCAAAATCAAACTCGAAAGAGCTTAAATTTTAGTAGTCAAAATGGATTCTAAAGCCTCCAATCGACACTTAAATCGGAGCAAATAGAGAAAATGAGATGAAGATTCGAACTTGAGGATCCCTATTTTGGCAATAGAATTCATCACAAAAATCCTCTAGATAATTTTAGTCAAATCTCTCTTAAAATTCAGGTCTATTTCAAAATCTTGACCCACTTTAATATCTAGCCCAAAATTTATCAAGACCCATATCAGTTTATCTACTATTAATAATAAGACACGTATCGTATGATAATTTTGGGTCGTAGAGGAACTAAGTGGAATTTTAAAGAATGTCCTTTTAGGTCTTTATTTTTTATGGCTTTGACTTGGATCAGGATTGTGGGTTTTTACACTGGATGAGTTTTCCTTTTCATCATTCAGAATGTTCGCTTTTATGGAATCCAACAACTAGAATGCACAAGAATTTGTCTATTTTTAGACCTAGATTATAAAACCTCGGGTATTTGACCCTTGCAAAGTTTCTTAGGTTTTGGACTTACTGGACTTGGTACGACTCAAGGGCACCATTCATACCCTTGGATACAGGTTGGGGGATGACTTGATAGTTCACTCGTATGATGGGCAGTAGAGTTGGCTTGGTTACTGTCCAATATATGACTCTAACATTGTACGAGTCATATGCTTAGATACGAGGGGTATAATGCCAAGTCATATGGTGCTTGGTTAGTTGGTCTTATGGAAACTATCCTTGATACAGTTCGAGGGTATGGTTTGGGGTACCACTCGTACCCTAAGGTACGAGTTGGGTTGGTATAGTCGTATTGGAACTAGTGTGGAGGGTCTTAGAGAGGTCTAGGGTATGAGTTAGGGTATCACTCTACACCAGGGTATGGATTACATGGGTGAGTTGTACTCTCCCTTGTGACTTATTTTTAGTTTTAAGTCGGGGGTAGTCTGAATATTTCCTACCATAAAACCCTTATATCCCCACATTTATAACCCTTGGTGGCCTCTCATAACACTTGTAAAAGAACAAAAACACTCCAAATACATTCTTCAAATACTCTCTTGAAAATTGGAGGCTAGGGTTTCTACATATTTTTTTCAAAGGTCTCAAGAGTCAAGTTACTCTCTAGAATCCTTGTGTATAAAACATGTACTTCTTCTCTCATTGTTAGTTCCAACTAACGGCATGATTTAATGTGTTTTAAACATTGATTTGTGAAATCATAAATGGTGGTTTTGAAGAAATATTGAGGGTCTTGATGCATGTTGTTTACTATTGGTTTAAACTATGTTTTTACATGTTTTTGGTAATGGGTTGCACATGTGGGTGCTTTTTGGTTATGGTTTAACTAATGGGTCATAGGTAACCTTAATTATGATGGTTTATGCTTTTGTTTTGGTGTTGGTAAAGGTATGCCCTTAACATGTTCGATAAAATGCCTAAAAGAATGCTTTCACTCTATTGTAGGACTTTCATTGGAAATATTGCATGGTATGGTTTGGTAATGGAACCCTAAATAGATTTGGATGGTTTTGCATAATTTAAATGGTTTGAATAGTATAAATGCTTTAAATATTTGGAACGGTCTAAAATGGTTTAAATGGTGTGAATGGTTTGGAATGGTTAAAGGGTAAGGTCTTGGTAGTTATGGCTAGATTAAATGAAAACCTTGTGGGGTATGTTGGAATCCCCCAAGTGAATGAAATAATGAAATTGGTTTGAATAATGGTTATGGCTTAATTTAACATCCTTGTGGGGTACAATGGAATCATCCAAGTAAACAAGTTAAAGGAACACTTGTGGGGTACAGTGGAACACCCCAAACTAATATAATAATGGCATACTTATGGGGTACAATGGAATCCTTCAAGCAAACAAAATGGAATACTTATGGGGTACATGGGACTCCTCCAAGTTAACTTGATAAATGGGTACACGAGAATTCCTTTACCTTAATAGGTTTGACCAAGAACAATATATATAAATTATAGTCAATATGACGATACCCCTATTAATTGCCTTGGTAAATGATAAATGGTATAATGAATTGGTTGGTTGGAAATGGTTTTAATTAGGCAATAATGGCAGGGTATGATAGTTAACCGTGAAGGTGGAAGTTCAATGAATGAATACTGGAAACTCATGTTTACGAACATAAAGGGTAGGGTATGGCGACCCTTTTATGATACTACGAGGTATACAAAAATCCTCTAAGTTCACTGTACATATGTATCATGGAGGGTAAGGGTACTCGGGAATCCCTTACTCTTATAATTTCTCTGGTTCGTGCGGCTATACTCATTAGGGACCATTCAGGGGGTTACACTGGACCCATATAGCCCTGGGTCGTTAAGTACGATTAAGCTATGCATATCCAGGTTAATGGTTTCAAATGCATGCTAAGCCCGGTCCCCTTCCTGGCATGGTTATATATATATGTATGGTTTGTGTTCATATGAATGGTTTACTTGGTTATATTAAATGACATTATCTTATCCTTATCCTAAGTTTATGCTAGCATTCACCCGCTAACCCATCTTTAGGCGGCTGTATCCCTATGTGATGCAGGAACCGGCCATTCTGCTCTTCCTACTTAGTGATCGAATTTGGGATCAACTATTAGATTGAAGTGGTAAGATTCCATAGTTTGGAAGGTATCTATTTTATGTTATGGATTACTTTATGTATTGTCATCCTTCATAAGACTTAGTTTATGGGTTTGTCAGCGGCATGCCCCGACTAGGTATTCTTTAATTTGGTTTAGAGGATTTGTATGGACAACTGTGGACTTGGGTAAGGTATGGATGGATTATGTCATATATATATAAAAATACATTGAATTATTATTTTGTTTGGATTTGTTGATTGGTTGGTTATTGGGTGGATTGACTTAGTTGGGTTGGCCTCGAATATAGGCTCATCCCAATGTCACCATATGGTGGATATGTTATCTTGGTATTTGTTCAAATTTCATTTGACTCAGGGTATATTTTGGTCGGTTGGGTTGGGTATTAGGGGTGGTCTCGAATTTGGGTTGGACTTGAGATTGCCCATTATAACAAGACCTCGGTTCGGGTCATGTCAAGTTGGTATTAGAGCTTTAGGTTTTGGTATCATGGGGTGTCTATGAAGACGTGTAGAGTAGAGTCTTCATATGGGTGTGTTGTGCAATATACTTATAATCAGGAAGCTACGAGATATCTAGGAATGTTTTACTTTCTTATTGTTCTACTTTTGGGATATGGAGTCTAAGGTCATGAACTTTCCCATGAATTCTTTTTGGTTTACTTTTTAGATCATGTCCTCTCAACAATCCAAAGTTCATGAAAACTCACCTGTCCTACTCGAGGCCAACATAGATGGATCTAGTCTAACTAATAGGGCACAGACTCAATCAAGGGTCGATGCTTCTTATTTTTCCTGTGGAATCCCATCAACCTCCACTGATCCTATTTTGGTAGTTGGCACTAATTCTTAGTTATCCTAAGGAAAAGTTACCAATGTTGTGTTTCATTATTCTATTAATCTATTGACCCAGATAGTGACAACTCTGTCATGCCGGTTTGATCTTATTGATACGAGAAGAATGAGGCAAGGTTGGGAAATAGGCAAGATAAGGGGTCTCAGTTCTTTGAATAAATGAGATGCTAATGAAATGGTGGTAAGTGGTCCAAGAGGAAGAGTTGGCTGAGTCCTAAATCCTGTTCTATGGCTAATATTACTGCTCCCTACCTGAACCCATTGAGAGAAAGACATTTTCATAGTGGTAATGCTTCTAGGGCATAAGGTGTCCAGTCTTGGGCTATTGGGGCCCAATCCATATCATCCTATCCTCTTTGTAGATTTTTTGGTCGGTCGCACTGTGGTTGTTTCTAGGAAGGAATAAATTATTATTTTAGTTATATTTGGTAGGGTCACGTACAATGAAAATGTCCCATAAGGATTGTCGCTTGAGAAAATAGGATATCTGTTGCTACTTTCTTAGCTCTTGCACTAAGGGGTGCTACTACAGGTTTCAACTCTAGTCAGAATTGTCTTAATGCTCTTACTATCCCTCGGGATTCTGGGGAATCTTCTAATATTGATATGGGTATTTTGAAAACTCCTTTTTTGTAGTGTGAATAGTTTACTTAGTTCGGGGTCCCCTCTCTTTTGTCACCGTATTTGTGGCTGTGCATTTTGGTTTTGGTTCTAAGGTTATTTTAAGCTATTTTTTTTTATTTCTACCCTGGTAGGTGACTCCACAATTGCTAAAAGAGCCTATGAGGGTGTGTGGTATCTGTTGGCCTTGGTGGATTGGTTTGGCTCAGGTATGGTGTATTTTGATATCATTTGAGAGATGGATTGGTTCTACTTGTTCTATGCATTGTTAGATTATCGGGTCCATACAGGTAGTTTTTAGACTCCCTGGTGAGACAGTTATGGAATGAGAGGATGGTTTCATTCCTTGGATATTAAAGGAAAAATGTTATATCATATCTTAGAAATCCAAGATTAGTCTCTAAAGGGATGCCTCTATTATCATTTGGTTCGGGTTACCTATTCTAACTCAGAAGGTCCTTCTTTGCATTCGAATTTGGTGATGGATGAATTTTCTGATGTCTACTTGACAACCCTCGTGGCATCTTTCTAATGGAGAGGTTGGTTTGGGACTTATTTTATATCGAACATTTGCCCAATTTTTATCCTTTCTTTATAGAATGGTTTCAGTTGGGTTAAAGGGAGTGAGAAAGATTAAGGAATCTCTTAGATAAATGATTTTATCTTTCCTAGTGTCCTCCTTATGAGGTGGACACTGATGTACATATTCTAAATAGGGTGCTTGTTGGTAGTACGTGATGGTTGATGAATATTAGGTTTGATCCTAGGTGTTAATTGTGATAATAGGAGTATTTTAACTCGGGAATAGCAATATGGGCATGGTAAAGGTAAATTGGTAGGTTGAATGAGGTGTGCAGAATGGGTAAGGTTGGTGGCTCGGGTAATTTTATAGTGGTAAAGTATGACATATAGGCTGGACGTTTAGGTTGAATGAATGGATTGAAGGTTTAGTCAATGGATAGCATGAAGTCTATATGACTATGCCGAACTATAGGTAACATATGGATGAATAAGGTTTTGGGTATAGGAAAACCAAGTGTCCCTAGTGTACATCCTTAGTGATACCCATTAGAGTGGAGTGTGGTGCTTATAGGTGGCATGGGATGAATGTTGGTGGTTAATCTAAAATTTTCCCTTTAGTGGTGGAATTTAAAGGAAGGTTGAGCTTCATAATCTAGTGGTTCTCTTCTATCTTGACTAAGAGAGCACTCTACTAGTATTGCGTACGTTCTATTAGAACATATGCCTAAGTTTCAAATTCTGCATTCACCTTGTTCCCTGGATATGAATCTTGGCTTTACCTTAGATTATCTATGGTATATACAATTATGTTTCTTTTGGTTTCCTGTTTTAAGGAATCCTTTTATGGTATGGTTATGTCAGGATAGTTCTTCATTATGGTCTAGGTGGTTTCTATAAAGTACTTAGTCCCTATGGTGCTGTATCTTGTTTTGGGGATCTTACCTAGGATGGTATAGGTAATTCTTGTAATTTGGTTACTTAAGAACCCTTCCCATGATTAGGGTAGTAGTGGCTTGGAAAAAATAGTGGTGTTTTGTAAACGAGGAATGTAGAAGTGTCTACATGGGGGAGAGTCTGGGGTGACTACTAGAACTAAGGTTTTGGAGAGTAAGGTAAAGTTATTGTCATGAGAAATGGTTAGAAAGAGAGTAGGTGGTTGAAATCTTTATGAAATTATAAAGGATTCTAGGTCATTGGAAAGATAGATCATACCACAGGTATGTAAATAGTAGGCGAATGTTGTGATTAGTACACATACCAATACTTGTGTTGGATACTTAAGAGGCTTGGGGAGGGATGCTTTAATAATTGTTTTCATGGCATAGTTGTGCTATGGGTTTTGGAGTTTTTGATTATATGTTGGGGTTTATGATTATAATGGTTGGTTATGGTTTTTCCCTTGTCTTTTATTTATGGTTTTCCTATTATATTGGTGATGAAAGCAGAGTAGTGTTTTGGGATAGATATAAGAAATAGAGCCCAGTGGCCTAAGGTAATTTTTTTTTTTTGAATAGGTTTGAACATGGAAGTGGTAGTGTATAGTTAGACTCAAACTCTCATAGTGATGTGTCTCAAGGAATTGTGAGTTGAATTAGACTTACTCCCTGGCATGAGTCCATTCATCCGGTATTCCATGTGGTTGTGTGGAGGTAAGGAGTGGATGGTCCTTCATTGGTTGGTTCCTTTGGGTGGTACATGTATCTTAGATTTCTTGTTCCTTAAGGAGGAGCCAGTGAGGATCTTGGATTGGTAAGTTTGCAGATTGCGAACGAAAGGTATGGCTTCGGTAAAGGTTCCATGGTGAAACCAAAGGTCTGAGAAAGCCATTTGGGATGCGGAAGGGGACATAGAGTCCAAAGATCTGCGTTGGTTCTTCATTTTGAAAATTTCTGCGAAGGGTATGTGATCTTTGACACATCATTGTTTTCTAACTTTGTTAAAGGTAAGGAATGGTTCTCTTGTATCTTTGTTTTCTAACTTAGAGGTTGGGATAGAGGTATTGAGTTATAAATCGTGTTTGGGGTTATGGAATGATCTTATCATCTTAGTTTATGTCATTATCTTCTATTTTGGTTGAGGGAAAGTTTGTGTTACCTCATGCTTGTTCCTACTCGTACCCATCATTCGAGAATGAATGATCCTAGTGGGGGAGACTATAACACCCCAGGTATTTGACCCTTGCAAAATTTCTTAGGTTTTTGACTTACTGGACTTGGTATGACTCAAGGGTACCATTTGTACCCTTGGATACGGGCTGGGGGATGTCTTCATGGTTCACTAGTATGTTGGGCAGTAGAGTTTGCTTATTTACTATCCAAGATACGACTCAACATTGTACGATTTATATACTTGGATACAAGGGGTACAATTCCAAGTCGTATGGTGCATGGTTGGTTAGTCTTGTAGAAACTATCCCTGATACGATTTGGGGGTATGGTTTGGGGTGCCACTCGTACCCTAGGGTACGATTTGGGTTGGTGTAGTCGTATTATAACTAGTGTGGAGGATCATGGATAGGTTTAGGTACGAGTTAGGGTACCACTCATACCCTAGGGTACGGATCGCATGGGTGAGTCATACCATCCCATGTGACTTGTTTTAAGTTTCAAGTCGGAGGTAGTTTAGAAATTTCCTACCCTAAAACCGTTATGTACCCGCGTTATCTAACCCTTGGTGGCCTCTCATAACACTTATAAAAGAATAGAAATACTCCAAATACATTCCTTAAGCATTCTCTTGAAGATTGGAGGCTAGGGTTGTAATACCCCAGGAAATTTTTCATTGAAATTTTGTGTGTAAACGTGTTGGGTTCTATCTTCTAGAATGAATTATAAATTTTTCGGGTGGAATGTCTTATATTATGACCCATCATTGCGTAGAGTATCGAATAAGCTTTCCAACGATATGTGTATCATCCAAAACGGACACCTGAGCGACGAGTTATTAACATTTCGATCGAACCGTGAATAGTAGTGAACATTAAAATGGGAAGGAAAAAGTACTGAGGCCTAGCGTATTTTTGCTCCAATTTTAAACGATCATAACTCCTTGTACATAATGATCTACGTGATCTACTATATATCAACGAAAGCTCTGCGAGTCCTATTTCCAATGAAATTGGTTTCATCCAATTTGTCTATCGGAGCAAAAAGTTATGGTCGATTTACTTTAACCTATCAAAAGTAAATTTTTGGGTCAACTTC
Organism: Capsicum baccatum var. pendulum; assembly: GCA_030864225.1. Taxonomy (NCBI): domain Eukaryota; kingdom Viridiplantae; phylum Streptophyta; class Magnoliopsida; order Solanales; family Solanaceae; genus Capsicum; species Capsicum baccatum. The sequence goes on from CM061556.1 coordinate 103,863,218, forward strand.
AAACAATCATAACTCCTGGTACACAATAATCTGGGTGAGATACAATATATCAACGGAAAGATATGAGAGTCCTCTTTCCAATGAAATTAGTTTCATCCAATTTGGATATCGGAGTAAAACATTATGGTTGATCTACTTCAGACTATCAAAACAGTCCACCAAAGGACAGATTCGAGAATTATTTGAATTTTTAGGGGTGTTTTGGTCATTTTCCCTCACCCAGAATCCATCCAAACCCTATATTAAAGTCTATTAGAAGCATTATATGATATATTTCATGAAATTCCCTCAAAAAGAAAACCCTAAGCTCCTACATCCAACTTCAAGAACCTCCAAAGTTCACCATTAATTCTGCAAATTTATTCAAGATTCCAAGGTCCTAGTTCAAGAACTCCAAGAACCATCATTCAAAGGCACGATTAACATCTCAAAAATGAGTATCGATCTAAATTTTATCATTCAAGGTATGTGGGGGTTTTCAATAAGAACTCTCTTTCGTTCTTGTGCCCAAAAGTAATTTTATTTACAAAGGCATGATTTTTATTTGATTTTTACGAATTTGAAGCATGAACCCATATCTTATGATGATTATTATGAAATATTGATGTTTATGATTTTGAAAGATGAATTTACATGTGTGGAGATATAAAACATGAATCTTGAACGATATTTATCATGATTTTGATATTTGGGTCGTGAATCCCCATTGAAAATTGTGTTTTTTGAGAAAGTGTATGTTATAAGCACGTTGATGTTGAATATTTGAGATATTTTGAATGATTTGACCTTTTGGTCTTAATGGAGTTGTTTTGAACTCGACTGTGAAAGAAATCCACAATGTGGTTGATTTTGATAGATGGGAAGCATGATCGCTCCCGATGTATATTTATATATATTAGTGAAATTATTTTATTGTGGATTGTCTTTGAAATAATCTGAGCTAAGTCTGGGAGAAATCTTTAGCACCGAGTGGGAGGTATAAAGCGACCTTACTTCCCTAGAACTACTTGCCCCCATAGGAGTGAGCCAGAGGCTAATTTATATAGGGATCAATGGTTTGTGTGGATTTGATATCGATAGTCTACTTCGATGGCAAGTTTAGGATGGCTCTCCCTAACGTGGGTTGTACGTTGGACTCCATGTAGCTCACATGGTTTATGTCGGTTATAGGATCTCCCAGTGTGTGTGTGTTTCCTTGTGTCTATGGTGAAGTGATTTGAAAGTAGAATTGTGAAAGTTATTCTTTCGAAAGATTTAAATGCTATTTATATTATGAGAATTGATATTCTTGATGAACTGAAAGGGATTGACAAATTATATGATGACTCACATGTGTTATTGTACTTATTTCATCCTCTCATGATTATGATGATTTTCTTTGGGCTATATGAGTCTTTCATACATCCTGCATATTTCTTATAAATATTTATGATGATGATGTTTATACAACTGTATACACCCCCATATACTTGGTCCCTTTCTATGGTACTGACCCACATCTTGGGATGTGGGCTGCATTTTCTCGAAATGTAGGTTTAGGTGCTCAATTCCAAGTTCGACAGTGATTCTTCGGGCATGATGTTCTACATCCTCTGTTGTGGTGAGTCCTCATGTTCTAAGGACGTTATGTCTGATGTTGGTTTCACGGAATTATTTACATTTGATAACTGAGTATGAGTTAGTTGGGGCATGTGTCAATGGCTCGCTGGTTTTATTGATTTTCTTAGAGGCTTGTCAGACTAGTATAGATGTTGGGAGTTGACTAATAAGTCGTATTTTATTATCTTTCTCAAATTCTTTTATTCTTGGATGATGATTACTCTATTGATATTTGAGGATTATTTATAGAAACCCCATTGATTTGTGTTAAACTAAATGAAAATGGCTCGAAGGGTTAGCTTGGGTCTACTCGTAGCCTCAACCACCGTGTGACGCTCCAGGATCCATTTTTTGGGGCGTTAAAAACTTGGCATTAGAGCATAAGGTTTTAAGGTGTCCTAGGGAGTCTGAAAAGCCGCGTTAAGTAGAGTCTTGATCATCGGTGTGTAGCACGCCACATCTATGAGTAAGAGGCTACGAGATGTTTTAGGAAAAAGTGTGATTATTTCTTTTAGAAGTCTATCCTGCTTAAAGTGTCTCTTTCTACTATTGATTCGTGCTCTTCTCTTTCAGAAATATGCCTTCACGTTGAGCGAGAAGAAATAATGATGGTCAGCAACCTCAACCCATTGACCCATTGAATGAAAATGTGTCTCATGCTAAATTTTGGGCAGCCTTTCAGGCGCTGGCCCAAGCTGTTACTGTGAATGTTCAGGCCAAACCGGCCCCAGCTCCACAGCAGTAGGGAGGTGATTCAGCTGCTGCCAGGATCTGTGACTTCATGCGGATGAATCCATTAAAATTCTATGGGTCCAAGTCTGATGAGGATCCACGGTTGTTTTTAGAGGAGGTGCGGAAGATTACTCAGGTGATGCATGTATCTGAGGAATATAGTGTGGAGTTGGCTGCGTATATGTTGAAATACCTTGCTTATGACTGGGTTATTGCTTGGAGGAAACGTAGAGGTGAGGGATTTGTCCCTATAACTTGGCAAGAGTTCCAGAATGCATTCCTGGATAAGTTTTTCCCTTTAGAGATGAGGGAGGCGAAGGTGGAAGAGTTTATGAACCTGCGATAGGGCTCTATAACTGCTAGGAAGTACTGTCTAAAGTTCAATCAATTAGCCAAGTATGCTCCTGACTTAGTGGCTGATAATCGGGCTAGTATGAGTAAGTTTATGACTGGAGTGTCTAGTTATGTGGTTAAGGAGTGTAGGTATGCTATGGTAAATAGTGAGATGAATCTTTCTAGGCTGGTGACTCATGCCCAATAGATTGAGGCAGATAAGATTAAGGAGAGAGATATAATGAGAGGGAATAAGAGAGCTAGGTCCAAGCAGTACGGACAGGGTCAGACTAGATCGCATGGAGGGAGTCACCCTGAGTATCAGGATCATTCTTCTATGCCAGCATCGTCATCTGCTAGTGCTCCCGTTCCTAGAGGTAGGCAGGAGCAAGGTAGCAGGTCATATGCATCCAGGTCCCAGTACAGTGCTGGCAGTAAGCCAAATCGTCCCCTGTGTCCTAAGTGTGGTAGGGCTCATTCGGGTGAGTAATGGGGTAAGAAGAGGGGTTGTTTTCGGTGTGGTAACATGGGTCACAGAGTTAGAGATTGTCCACAGGATGGAAGGGCGTCGTGACTATCCCCCTTAGAACCAGACTCAGACTGTTAGTGATCCAGTTCCAGCGACTCTCCCAGCCCTAGCTTAGGACGCCTCTTCTAGCAATGCTGTCGGGCAGCGCCAGGAACAGGAGGACTCTCCCGATGTAGTTACTGGTATGCTTCATATATTTCAGTTTGATGTGTATGATTTGTTGGATCCTGGATCCAGTTTCTCATATGTTACACCTTTGATTGTTGTGAATTTTGAAATGAGTCCTGAGGTTATTCCTGAGCCTATCCTAGTTTCTACCCCTGTGGGTGATTCAATTGTTGCCCAGAAAGTGTATAAAAGTGTCCTATTACCGTGCTTCATAGAGTCTTGTTGGCTGATCTGATTGAGTTAGACATGATAAATTTTGATGTGATTCTGGGTATGGATTGGCTGTATTCTTCTTATGCCTCTATTGATTGTCGGACCCGAGTGGTCAAGTTTCAGTTTTTGGGTGCATTTGTGTTTGAGTGGTCTGGGAATTTTGTGTCACCCAAGAGTCATTTTATCTCTTACCTCAAAGCTAGAAAGCTTATTTCCAAGAGGTGTATTTACCATTTAGTTAGAGTCAAAGACACTAAGTCTGAGACTCCAACTCTCCAGTCTGTTAACGTCGTCAATGAGTTTTTTGATGTCTTTTCGGATAATCTCCCAGGGATACCTCCTAATAGAGAGATAAAGTTCGGGATTGATCTTCTTCTTGATACTCAACCCATTTTTATTCCTCCTTATTGTATGGCCCCTGCAGAACTTAAGGAGTTAAAAGAGCAACTCAAAGATCTACTAGATAAGGGTTTCATAAGGCCCAGTGTTTCTCCTTGGGGTGCTCCTGTGTTGTTTGTGAGAAAAAAAGATGGCTCTTTGCGTATGTGCATTGATTACCGCCAACTGAATAAAGTCACTGTAAAAAAATAAGTACCCCCTTCTAAGAATAGATGATTTGTTTGAACAATTGTAAGGTGCAAGTTATTTCTCAAAGATAGAACTTTGTTCCAGCTATCATCAACTCAAAGTTAGGGAGTGTGACATCCCAAAAACTGCTTTCCGAACTTGTTATGGCCATTTTGAGTTTCTTGTTATTTCTTTTGGGTTAACTAATGCCCTAGCAGCTTTCATGGACCTCATGAATTAAGTGTTCAGACCATATCTGGATATGTTTGTCATAGTGTTCATCGATGATATATTGGTGTACTCCCGTAGTGAGGATGAACATTCTGATCATGTCTAAACTGTCTTGCAAACCCTTAGAGATCACAAGTTGTTTGCCAAGTTCAGTAAGTGTGAGTTTTGGCTAAGGTCAGTTGCTTTTCTAGGTCATATCATTTCTTTAGAGGGTATTAGAGTTGATCCCTAAAAGACCGAAGCTGTTAGAAATTAGCCTAGACCTATTTCTTCGACTGATATCCGAAGTTTCTTGGGTTTAGCTGGCTATTACCGCCATTTTGTTAAGGGTTTATCCTCTATAGCGTCTCTTATGACTCGGTTGACCCAAAAGAAAGTGAAGTTCTTGTGGTCCAAATCTTGTGAGAAGAGTTTTCAGGAGTTGAAGACTCGACTCACTTCAGCCCCTGTTTTGACTTTGCCTGATGGTGTTGATGGTTTTGTGGTGTACTGTGATGCTTCGAGAGTTGGGTTGGGTTGCGTATTGATGTATAAGGGTAAGGTGATACCTTATGCTTGTAGACAGTTGAAACCCCATGAGAAAAATTACCCCACCCATGACCTTGAGTTAGCTGCTGTTGTGTTTTCTTTGAAAATCTGGAGACACTATTTGTATGGTGTCCATGTTGATGTTTTCACTGATCATAAGAGTCTGCAGTATGTGTTTACCCAGACAGAATTGAATCTTAGGCAGAGACGATGGTTAGAATTGTTAAAGGACTATGATATGAGTGTGTTGTACCATCCAGGTAAGGCTAATGTTGCGGCGGATGCCCTAAGTAGAGTGTCCATGGGTAGTGTTTCGCATGTGGTAGAAGGTAAGAAAGAGTTGGCTCGTGATGTACATCGTTTGGCTAGATTGGCGGTTAGGTTGTTTGATTCTGATGAAGGTAGTATAGGGGTTCACAGTAGTTCTGAATCCTCCTTGGTTTCGGAAGTAAAGGAAAAGCAATACTTAGATGCTAGTTTGGTCAGACTGAAGGAGTCAGTCAAGGACCAAAAAGTAGAGGTTTTCTCCCAAGGGGGAGATGGTGTGTTGAGATTGCAGGGTAGATTGTGTGTCCCGAATGTTGATGATCTGAGACAAAGGATTATGGCTGAAGCGCACGGGGCGCGATATTCTATTCATCCTGATACCACCAAGATGTATCGAGACTTGTGGGAAATCTATTGGTAGAGTGGCATGAAGAAAGATATAGCAGCGTTTGTAGCTAAGTGTGCAACATGCCAACAGGTTAAGGTCGAACACTAAAGACCTGGTGGTATGATGCAAGAGTTTAGTATTCCCACCTGGAAGTGGGAAGAGATAAATATAGACTTCGTGATTGGTTTACCTCCTTCCCGATGCCATCATGATTCCATTTGGGTTTTGGTTGATAGGTTGACTAAGTCTGCTCATTTCTTGCCTATTCATACTTCATATACTGCTGAGGATTACGCTATATTGTATATCCGAGAGCTAGTTAGACTGCATGGAGTTCCGTTGTTTATCATTTCAGATAGAGATACTCAGTTCACTTCATAATTTTGGAAAGTTTTTCAGAAGGGTCTTGGTACCCAAGTGCTTTTGAGTTCTGTTTTTCATCCACAGACCGATGGTCAAGCTGAGCGGACCATCCAGACCTTAGAAGATATGTTGAGAGCTTTTGCACTTGACTTTAAGGGAAGTTGGGATGATCACTTACCGTTGATAGAGTTTGCTTACAATAACAGTTTCCACTCTAGTATTGGCATGGCTCCGTTTGAAGCCTTATATGGGAGGAAGTGTAGATCACCCATAGGTTGGTTTGAGGTGGGTGAAGCGGTTGTGAGTGGTCCTTATTTGGTATTTAAGGCTATGGAAAAAGATAAGTTGATTAGGGAAAGGTTGAAAACTGCACAGAGTCGTCAAAAGTCATATGCAGATGTTAGAAGAAGAGACCTTGAGTTTGAAGTTGGTGACCTAGTGTATCTGAAAATTTCACACATGAGGGGGGTGGAGAGATTCGGAAAGAAGGGGAAGCTTAGTCCCCGTTATGTTAGTCCTTACAAAATTATTAGCAGTGTTGGTAAGGTAGCTTATGAGTTCAATTTACCTTCCGAGTTTTCCTCTGTTCATCCAATATTCCATGTCTCCATGCTTAGAAAGCATATTAGTGATGCTGTGGTAGTGGATTCCTCTGTGAGTACTGACATTCAAGAAAATCTTTCTTTTGATGAGATTCCTGTTGAGATTCTTGATTTTAGTGTCCGAAGACTAAGGAACAAATAAGTTCCCTTGGTCAAGGTGTTGTTTCCAAACCAATCTATTGAGGGTGCAACTTGGGAAGATGAGGCGGATATGCGATCCAAGTACCCGCACCTATTTTCCACGGACTCTGATCCAAGTACCCGCACCTATCATCTAGAATGAATTATAAATTTTCCGTCTGGAATGTCTTATATTATGACCCACCATTGCATAGATTATCAAATAATCTTTCCAACGATATGTGGATCATCCAAAACGGACACCCGAGCAACGAGTTATGAACATTCCGATCGAACTGTGAATAGTAGTGAACAGTAAAACGTGCAGGAAAAAGTACTGAGGCCTGGCGTATTTTTGCTTCAAATTTAAACGATCATAAATCCTTGTACATAATAATCTGGGTGATTTACTATATATCAACAGAAAGTTCTGCGAGTCCTCTTTCCAATGAAATTGGTTTCATCCAATTTGTCTATCGGAGCAAAAAGTTATGGTCGATTTACTTCAGCCTATCAAAAGTAAATTTTTAGGTCAACTTCAAATGATCATAACTCCTCATACACAATGATCTGGGTGAGATACTATATATCAACGGAAACATATGAGAGTCCTCTTTCCAATGAAATTGGTTTCATCCAATTTGGATATTGGAGTAAAACACTATGGTTGATCTACTTCAGATTATCAAAATAGTCCATCAAAGGACAGATTCGAGAATTATTTGATTTTTAGGGGTATTTTGGTCATTCCCCCTCACCCAAAATCCATCCAAACCCTATATTAAAGCCTATTAAAAGCATTATATATTATATTTCATCAAATTCCCTCAAAAAGAAAACCCTAAGCTCCTACATCCAACTTCAAGAACCTCCAAAGTTCACCATTAATTCTGCAAATATATTCAAGATTCCAAGTTCCTAGTTCAAGAACTCCAAGAACCATCAATCAAAGGCATGATTAACATCTCAAAAATGAATATCGATCTAAAGTTCATCATTCAAGGTATGTGGGGTTTTTCAACAAGAACTCTCTTTCGTTCTTGTGCCCAAAAGTAATTTTATTTACAAAGGCATGATTTTTATTTGATTTTTATGAATTTGAAGCATGAACCCATATCTTATGATGATCATTATGAAATATTGATGTTTATAATTTTGAAATATGAATTTACATGTGTGGAGATATAAAACATGAATCTTGAATGATATTTATCATGATTTTGATATATGGGTCGTGAATCCCCATTGAAAATTGTGTTTTTTGAGAAAGTGTATGTTATAAGCACGTTGATGTTGAATATTTGAGATATTTTGAATAATTTGATCTTTTGGTCTTAATGGAGTTGTTTTGAACTCGACTGTGAAAGAAATCCACAACGTGGTTGATTTTGATAGATGGGAAGCATGATCGCTCCCGATGTATATTTATATATATTAGTGAAATTATTTTGTTGTGGATTGTCTTTGAAATAATCTGAGCTAAGTCTGGGAGAAATCTTTAGCACCGAGTGGGAGGTATAAAGCGACCTTACTTCCCTAGAACTACGTGCCCCATTAGGAGTGAGCCTGAGGCTGATTTATATAGTGATCACTAGTTTGTGTGGATTTGACATCGATAGTCCTACTCCGATGGCTAGTATAGGATGACTCTCCCTAACGTGGGTTGTACGTTGGACTCTATGTAGCTCACATAGTTTATGTCGGTTATAGGATCTCCCAGTGTGTGTGTGTTTCCTTGTGTCTATGGTGAATGGTGAAGTGATTTGAAAGTGGAATTGTTAAAGTTATTCTTTCAAAAGATTTAAATGATATTTACATTATGAGAATTGATATTGTTGATGAACTAAAAGTGATTGACAAATTATATGATGACTCACATGTGTTATTGTACTTCTTTCATCCTCTCATGATTATGATGATTTTCTTCAGGCTATGTGAGTCTTTCATACATCCTGCATATATCTTATAAATATTTATGATGATGATGTTTATACAACTGCATACACCCTAATATACTCAGTCCCTTTCCATGGTATTGACCCATATCTTTAGATGTGGCTGCATTTTCTTAGAATATAGGTTCAGGTGCTCAGTTCCAGGTTCGACAGTGATTCTTTAGTCATGTTGTTCTACATCCTCTGTTATGGTGAGTCCTCATGTTCTAAGGACGTGATGTCTGATGTTGGTTTCACAAAATTATTTACATTTGATAATTGGGTATGAGTCAGTTGGGGCATCTGTCAATGGCTCGCTGGTTTTATTGATTTTCTTAGAGGCTTGTCAGACTAGTATAGATGCTGGGAGTTGACTAATAAGTCGTATTTTGTTATCTTTCTGAAATTCTTTTATTCTTGAATGATGATTACTCTGTTGATATTTGAGGGTTATTTATGGAAACCCCGTTGATTTATGTTAAACTGAATGAAAATGGCTCAAAGGGTTAGCTTGGGGCTACTCGTAGCCTCAAGCACCGTGTGACGCTCCAGGACCCATTTTCCGGGGTGTTACAAGGGTCTCCAAATACATTCCTTAAACACTCTTTTGAAGATTGGAGGCTAGGGTTACTACATGTGTTCTACAAAGGGCTCAAGAGTCAAGTTACTCTCTGGAATCCTTGTGTAGAAGGCATATACTTCTTCCCTCATTGTTAGTTCCAACTAAAGGCATGATTAATGTGTTTTAAACATTGATTTGTGAAATCATTAATGGTGGTTTTTAAGGAATGTTGAGGGTCTTGATGTATGTTGTTTGGTATTGGTTTAAACTATGTTTTTGGTAATTGTTTGCACATGTGGGTGCTTGTTGGTTATTGTTTAACAAATGGTTTATGGGTAACCTTAATTATGATGGTTTATGCTTTGGTTTTGGTTTTGGTTTTGGTAAAGGTATGCCCTCAACATGTTTGATAAAATGCCTAAAAGAATGTTTTCACTCTATTGTTGAAATTTCATTGGAACTATTTCACGATATGGTTTGGTAATGGAACCTTAAATAGATTTGGATGGTTTTGCATGGTTTAAATAGTTTGAATGGTATAATGATTTAAATATTTGGAACGGTCTAAAATAGTTTAAATGGCGTGAATGGTTAAAGGGTAATGTCTTGGTGGTTTTGGTTGGTTTAAATTAAAACTTTGCATGGTGCGTTGGAATCCCCTAAGTGATTGAAATTATGAAATTGGTTTGAATAATGGTTATGGATTAATTGAACATCCTTGTAGGGTACAATGGAATCCCCCAAGTAAACAAGTTAAAGGAACACTTCTGGGGTACAACGGAATGCCCCAAACTAATATAATAATGGTATACTTATGGGTATAACGGAATTCCCCAAGAAAACAAAATAGAACACTTATGGGGTACATGGTACTCCCCCAAGTTAACTTGGTAAATAGGTACACGGGAATCCCTTTCCTTTAAAATGTTTGGCTAAGGACAATACTTGCAAGTTATAGTCTATATGACGATACCACCATTAATAGCCTTGGTAAATAATAAATGGTATAATGAATTGGTTGGTTGAAAATGGTTTTAATTGGGCAATAATGGCGGGGTGTGATAGCTAACTATGAAGGTGGGAGTTCAATGAACGAATACTGGAAACTCATGTTTGTGAACATGTGGGGTAAGGCATGGAGACCTTTTTATGATACTACGAGGTACATGGGATTCCTCTAAGTACCCTTACATATGTATCATGGAGGGTATGGGTACTCGAGAATCCCTTACTCTTATGGTATCTCTGGTTTGTGTGACTACCTGCATCGGGGACCGTTCAGAGGATTACACTGGACCCATATAGCCCGTGGGTGGTTAAGGATGGTTAAGATACATATACCCAGGTTAATGGTTTCAAATGGATGCTAAGCCCGGTCCCCTTCTCGGAATGGTTATATATATGTATGGTTTGTATACATATGGATGGTTTACTTGGTTTTATTAAATGACATTATTTTATCCTTATCCTGAGTTCATGCTAGCGTTCACCCACTAACCCATTTTTGGGTGGTTGTATCCCCACGCGATATAGGAAACGATCATTCTACTCCACCTGCTTGGTGATCGAATTTGGGATTTGCTATTGGATTAAAGTGGTGATCTTCCATAGTTTGAAGGAATCTATTTCATGTTATGAATTACTTTATGTACCGTCGTCCTTCATAAGACTTATTTTTTGGCTATGTCGTAGGCATGTCACGATTAGGTATTCTTCGATTTGGTTTAGAGGCTTTGTATGGACAACTATGAACTTAGGTATGGTATAGATGGATTATGTCATATATCTATAAACATACATTAAATTATTGTCTTGGTTTTGGTTTTGTTGGATTGGTTTCTTATTGGGTGGATTGACTTAGTTGGGTTGGCCTCAGATATAGGCTTATCCCAAAGTCACCACTTGGTGGATATGTTATCTTGTTATATCTCGGAGTTCATCCGACTCAGGGTACATTTTGGTTGGTTGGGTTTATTATCATGGGTGGTCTCCGGTTTGGGTTGGACTTGAGATTGCACATTATAACAAGGCCCCGGTTCGGGTCATGTCATAGATGGAAGAATAACTTACCCATATTTGATTTTGGATATGATGAGATCCATAATTTTTTATAAGGTAATGGGTATCTTTTATAAGTATATTTATGAAGTTTTAGTGACTCTGAGGTCAAAATATATAGTTTTAAGAGTGATTCTTGGACTAGTGTTGATTATTGTGCTGAGATATTAAATAGTACTTCTGGCTCTTATAGAAAAATGAAATTAAATGTTTCAGTTTTGTTTGTGAGTGGAAAGCTTCATTGGATCAGGATTGGCTGAACAACTTTACTAAAAAGGCCATTGCCTTAGTCCCTCCAAATTTGGGGGCTCCTATTTTCTTATAATTATTGAAGTAGATTTTAAAAAATAAATAATTACTACTTACACTGTTTTATGTAAAATAAAAGGAAAGAATTTTTTGGATGGTAAATAAAGTACATATAGCTTAAAAGTAGGAAATTTGAAGGACAAATGATATGATGGCTGAATGACCACACTTTTTACTTTTTCCATCAAAAAACGTTAGTCTTTTTTTTTTTTTTTTTTTTAAGTTATCATCTTTTTTACCTCTTTCTCAATTTTCATATCTTGCTCCTACTCTCTCTATCCTTAATTCTTTCTTACTTTCTTCCTCTTAAGTTCAAGAGTTCTTAGTTTGACAATTCAAAGGTTAAAGCTTTTGATAATTTTAACTTGAAGAGAGCATCCAAAAAATATTTTGGAATCAAATCTTTATATTTCTTAAATCGGGTAATATTATTCCAATTTTCTAATATTACTTTAGTTTCTTATATTTGTTTTCTTTTTAATTGATATTGTAGATAATGTATAGTTAAAATATTTGTTAGAATTTAAAATGTCAATTAGAAAGTATGAATCTGGTCATTCAAAACTTAGAAGAAAAAAGAAAAGTTGATAATTTAATAAAATCTGAAGAAGGAGCTCTTGATAAATTTTTTATAGATAATACCAAAATTAGATTAAAAAAATGTAGGAGAATGTCATTTAGATGAATGTCGCTAACTTTGTTGAGTTAGATGATTAAACAATCCAAATATAAGAAGAAAGAAAGGAAATTTGTTGAAAATCGAATATAGATTCTCAAGAAGATCAAGAACTTATAAATTAATCGAATAATTGTATTCCAAAAAACATTTATGATCTTAGTCAATGGAATAATGTTGATACAAAGTTAAGTGATCTATTAATAAAAAAGGAGCCAATTATAATTACCTATATAGATTTTCCAAAGGATGAATCTTCAATTCATTTTTCTACTACATTTTGTTTTCAAAGATCGGCAAATGGAGAAAAACATGAAAGAAGATGATTAGTTTATTTCAAAGATTTTAATAAAGTATTTTTTTGTTGCACATTATTTAATATCACTTTTAATGTTAAGAACAATAAATGAGCTAATGAGGGTAGTAGAGAATGAAAAAATCTTAGCACTAAACTTAGAACTCATGAAACGACCAACCAACATATTATCGATATGAGCTCATGTATTGATTTAAAAGTTGGATTGCGCAATAATAAAATAATTTATAAATATGTGTAACACCAAATTAATAGAGATAGAGAACATTAAAAAATGTACTGTCAAGAATCATTTCTGTCATAAGAACTCTTGAAAAAAAAATAGTTTAGCATTTAGGAAAAAGAATGAAAAGATTTGTCAAGAAAATAATCAAAACTTCTTAAGTCTTATTAAAATGATGGTAGAATTTGATTCAATCATGCAAGAACATATATGTAGAATCAAACATGATGAAATTCATAACCGTTATCTTGGGTATAATATGCAAAAGGAATTAATAAAATTGTTGGCAAGTGAAATGAGGAATAAAGTTATTGAAAAAAATATAGAATAAAGTGAAATGGTTAATGTTTTAACAAATTACAATTCATAGTTATTTGGTAGTTTAAAATTATTTTTTTATTCTGTTGGCACAAAAAATGCAACAATGGGAACATCAAAATGCACAATTATTGAAGATATCTTCTTCAATTTTTTTTTCTTATTTTTCCCTCAAAATCACTCTAATATCCTTGATTTTACATTGAAGAAACAACAACATTGACAACATCATAATAGTGTTCTTCAAGAGACCTTCTTCAACTTTTTTTCTCCTTATTTTTCTCTCAAAATCACTTTAATATCACAAGATATCATCCTTGATTTTACTTTGGAGAACCTTTTTTGCGGATTTGTCACCACATAAAATCCGTTTGGAATATTTATTGAAGATTTAAGGTAATTTTCAGTATTTTTGATATTAGATTAATTTTGTTTTTTGATGTTTTATATTTTGCAATCCTTTCTATCATAAATTTTGATTGAGATAACTTAGTTCAATCATTATTTTCTCAATTTAACTAAATTGTTATCAATTATATATTATGTGTCAATTATATATGCGTATATGTATAAGTTGTATATTAATTGTGTATATGATGTAATTGTATAAGTAGTATATGTATAAGTCAATTGTATAAGTCATATATGTCAATTGTATATGTCAATTATATAAGTCATATATGTATAAGTTGTTAATTGTATATGTATATATATACGCATATGTATAAATTGTATATTAATTATATATATGAAATAATTGTATAAGTCGTATATGTACAAGTCAATTGAATAAGTCGTATATGTATAAGTCATATATGTATAAGTTGTTAATTATATATGTACATTTTTTTCAATTGTATATCTGAATGTTTGTATATTATTATAGTGTATATTAAATAACTATATATCTGTATATATACAGTTTGCAGAATTTATATTGAGTGTGTATATATACATTTTGCATAGTTTATATAGAAATATACAATTCTTGAAATTATAAAAAATAAAAGAGTGAGAAAGAGGAGGGGGGACCAATAAAGGGACAGGAATGGAGGAGGGGAGAGAGAAGGAAGAGAGAGGCGAGAAAGAGTGAGAAAAAGAGAGGAATTTAAGGTATATCTACGTTTTGCAACTATGCAAACATTAACCATGTCTTGTAATTATTGACTAAAAGTTACCTATAGCTAAATTTTTGCCATATAAAAACCTAAAACTCTTCTTTGCTTCACTTTACATTTTGTTCATTCGTTCGTCAAGTTGTGATTTAGCTTTGTTTCTTTTTTTTTTTTATGAAATTATGTTATAGTTAATTACTTTATTGAGTCAAGTTCTTAATAAGTTGTCTCCAATTCTTCATTCTTTTGTATGCTCACATTTTATGTGAAGGTAATTTTCAGACAAGCTACTGTAACTAGTGTCTAAGAAATTGAACCACTGGGTATCCACATAATATTACTTTGAGAGATAGTAGTTTAGACGTCTTAGTAATTTGCCAACATAATTTTAATTGAAACTACTCTATGAATTTTTTGTTTTAAATATTTTTAGTGAAAACATTTAATTTTTTTCTTCAATCACATTATAATTATAAAATCTAAGAAAATCGAAAAACCAAGAAAACCGAAAAAACCCGACTAAAACCGAAATTAAAAAACCAATTGTATATTGGTTTGATTTGGTTTATAGATTTAGAAAACCGACATTATTGGTTTGGCTATAATTTAATAAAAAACTGAACCAACCCGACCTATGTACACCCCTACCAGATACAAGTCATCAAGAGAAAATATCTTTTATATTACTGAGTGTGGATATTTCAACAACCAAATGAAAATATCGAATATTTTTTAGAATTCTTAAAAGTGGATGATACAAGTGGAAAAGATCTTTTTGAAGTTATTTTAGATGAAACAAAATGTAATGGACTTAACATTGATAATTTAAGAAGACAAGGATATGATAACAAATCTAATATGAATGGAGAACACCAAGGAGTGCAAAAAAGACTTCTTGATATAAATCCTAGATAATTTTATACACTATGTGGTTGTCATAATCTAAATTTAGTAATATGCAATATGGTTAATTCTTTTACAAAAGCTATATCACTCTTTGGAGTGGTATAATGAATATATTCACAATTTTCTTCTTCCACTAAGTGGTGGACGATTTTAAAAGAATGTGCATCCGATTTAACTCTTAAATCATTGTCACAAACACCTTGAGAAAGTTGTATTGAAAGTATTAAAGCAATAAGATTTCAAACTCCAAATATAAGAGATGCTTTATTGAAATTAGTGGAAGTTAGTGATGATCTATCATGATCTGAACTAGGGACAAGTTGTGATGGGTATCTCAAGCTCACCATAGGCTGGATACCACCCCCTTAGACTAACCTCCTTAGCACAATAAAATTAAATAACGGAATTCAACTGTAACTCTCAAAATCTAGTTCCCAGGATGCCACACGGTGCTCTGAGCTAGGAGTAATCCTGAGTTAACCTTGACTGCTTTCTACTAACTCTGAATCTCAAAGTAAGGAAATATAATTATAAAATCATAATAACTGCGGAATACTTATCTAAAATATCTCAATCACTCAAGTCTTAGTATAGCAATACTGAAAATAAAATCTGAATGCTGACTCATAGGCTACAACTGAAACTAGTAGTCTAACAAGCCTCTAATGACTGGATCTGGAGAGCTATTGGGACAAGACCCAGCTGACTCAAAATGTCTGGAATGAATAATGATAAAAAAACATCTACTAATAAGACTAGAAATCTGAATACTAAGTCCCCGAACTATGAGGACTCACCACCTGCAGGGATGTAGATGAGGTACTCGGAAATCACTCGCTCTGTCGAGACTGAGCACCTGAACCTACATTATGAGACAATGTAGTACATAGACATATATGTGGATCAGTACTTTGAGGATGTACTGAGTATATGAGGGTGTATGTAACAAGTAAATAATATCATCTAAGTTTATAAAACAATGCATGCTAAATGTAAATAACTCACATAGGCTTGAGATATCTGAAATCTGAAAATATAAGGCATGAATAGCAAAACATGCAATCTAATTCTTATGAGTCATAACACTTAGTCTCTAAAAGCTTTTCTGTTCTAGAATTTGTAGTCTATAAGCTTTAAAACTTTAAGGAAATATACTTTATCTTAAAAGTTATTCATTATTTAATACTAGCAGGAGGGGTTCTCTTAACCGACATAAACCATGCGAGCTACATGGAGTCCAATATCTCGTCCTCCTATGGTGGAAACCTCACGTTGGGGGAGAGGTGTCATACTCTTGCCAGGGAGTATAACCTCAGCTTAAGTGATCACTATCTCTGCCTCTATGGGCACTTTAATCTCAATCCTATAGTGGTACGTAGTTCTGGGGTATGAAACCTTGGAAACATACCCAACTTGGTGCTAAATACTACTCCCTTTTTATTTGCTACGCTCATCTCATTGGAAATCCACTTTTAAAAATAATCTCATGGTTTATAATGTAAACCAACTATACATATATGTATATATATATATCTGTAATCTGAAATAAACTCTGGAAAGTGGATTCCCAAACTCAACTCAGGATCCGAAGATCAAATACTTTTTATTCAACTCAAAATATACTAATCTCGGGGTGCTCAAAGCACAAGTTCTTATATAAATACTCAAATTAGGGTCTAATAAATCATGTCTCAAACTCATGAAAATTTCATAGTAAATCATCATGCTCAATAGGTTTTCTTTAAAACAATTCAATCATATCAAAATACTAAAATCAAGAATCATAAATATATGCTTAAACTCAATCAAATATCCGAAATCAATATCTCATACATACTCATGGTATTCAAAATCATAAGGAAGCATTCTTTAACTCAAAAAAATGTGGAATTTCGTAATTCAATAATATCATGCTCAAAATCATCAATAAGATACTTTTGGGTATAAACCCAATCTCAAACATAAGAAATTTTGCTTAAAAATATAATTTTGGGCACATGGATGAAATGATTATCCTTGTTGAAACCCCACATACCTTAGATAATGAACTAAATGAATAAGCTTGCTTTTTGAGATGTTATTTGTACTCTTGAATGAAGATTCTTAAAGCTCTTGGTCTAGGGATCTTAAATCTTGAAACAATCTGAAAAAGGGATGGTGGAATCTTGAGTTTTTTGGAGATGAATATTGAAGCCTAGGGTTTTGGATGAGAGTAATTTTGATAAAACTTAGCATATAATGCTTCTAAAAGGCTTTAATCATATGTTTGGATGGATTGGAGGTTGGGGAAAAGTCCGAAATATCACCCTTTAACTCCTAAATGAAACTGAAAAATAAACTGGGGTCCCAATTTTTGGCCTTGATGCGATGTGACACTATCACGCCAAGCCACTGGAAAATGCCAACTAGGAAAATGTTTGGTGGCGCGACGCAGAGGTATCGCGTTGCCACCTTGGATGAGACCTGGAAATTCGGCGCAATGCGCCACTATCGTGGACCTTCACTGGAATCAGACAATTAGGGATTTGACCCTCTCCACGATGCTCCACAATTGCGGAGGACCACTGGAAATTGAAAAATGTGAGTTTTCTCATCTCCGCGATGCGCTAAGGGTCCAGGTGACACACTGCCAACCTAAAAGTGCCATAACTCCTTCACCGAGTGTCGAAATTGGGTGAATTTGGTATCGATGGAAAGCTTAATCAATTTCTCACACCATGAAAAGTCCAAATCTAGGAAATTTCACACGAAATAATTATCATCCATTTTGGAAGATATTCTTTAACATTCTTGGGATGGATTTTTTCTTTAAAAGGTATGGGGTATTACAATATCTCCCCCTTGGAAATATTCGTCTTCGAATGTTACTAGTTAAGTTGAAATTTATAAGGAATCTGGGAATATAAGATAGCATGCACAAGTAGAATGAATTGAATAACTAAATCTATATCATTCTTAGCTTCTGACTAATTCTGTGAGTGCATGAACTTACACGAGGACAACTATATAGCTGAATATTTGATTAGAAAAGACTAAATCAAGGAAGAGTATTACCTTCGACTAAATCTGAGGTTGCGGAGAAGAGGTGAGGGTACTTGGCTCGCATATCTGCTTCTACTTCCCAAGTAGCGCCCTCAACCAACTGATTCAACCAAATAACTTTGACCAAGGGAACTTCTTTGTTCCTCAATCTACAAACCTGATGATCTAAAATCTCAACTGGAATCTCTTAGTATGAAAGGTTGTGGAATACAGGATGGACTACTGATAGGTCTGCGGGCAACTCAAGCTCATAACTACTTTCCTAACATGACTCAAAATTCTATAAGGGCCAATATACCGGGGACTAAGTTTCCTATTCTTGCCAAATCTCTTTACCCCTTCATGGGTGAAATCTTCAGATACACTAAATCACCAACCTCAAACTCGAGGTCCCTTCTCCTCACATCTGCATATGATTTCTGATGACTCTAGGCTGTCTTCAACCTTTCTCTAATCAGCTTGACTTTCTCTACAACCTCAAATATAGCATCAGGCCCAAGCAAAGAAGCCTCACCCACTTTAAACTAACCTATAGTGATCTACATCTCCTCCCATACAGATTCTCAAATGGGGCCATCTGAATACTAGCATGATAACTGTTATTATAAGAAAACTCAATCAATGGCAAATGCTCACCCCAACTACCCTTGAAATCAGAGCACATGCCCTTAACATATCTTTTAAAATTTGGATGGTCCTCTCTGCTTGACTATCTGTCTGAGGATGAAAGGTGGAACTGAGATGAACCTGGGTACCAAGACCCTTATGAAAAGCTTTCCAGAACTGGAAAGTGAACTGAGTACCCCTATCCGAAATGATAGACAAGGGAAGTCCATGTAATTTGACTAACTCTCGGATATACAACTTAGCATAATTTTCAGCTGTATAGGATGTATGAACTGCAAGAAATGCAGTGACTTAGTCAATCTATCTACAATAACCCATATCGAATCATGATGATGACTCGATTGAGGTAAACCATCACAAAATCCATATTCACCTCTTCCCACTTCCAAGTAGGGATACCAAACTCTTGCAACGTACCACCAGGTCTTTGGTCCTCTACCTTAACCTATTAACAAATTTCACACTTAGATACGAACTCCATTATGTCTTTCTTCACACTATTCCACCAATAGATTTCCTACAAATTGTAGTACATCTTAGTAGCATCGGCATGAATTGAATATCGCACACCATGCACCTCAACTATAATTCTCTGCCTCAAGTCATCAACACAGGGCACACATAACCTACTCTAGCATCTCAACACACCATCTCCCCCTTGGAAGAAAACCTCTACATCTTTTGGTCTTTAACTGACTCATTCAGTTTGACCAAACTAGGGTCCGTATCTTGCTTCTCCTTCACTTCTGAAACTAAAGAGGATTTGGAACTACTCTGAACCCAAATATTTCCTTCAGTTGAATCAAGCAACCTAACACCCAATCTAGCCAAACAATGCACTTCTCAGGACAAATCTTTCTTGTCTTTCTCCACATAAGCAATACTACCTATAGACAACCTACTAAGGGCATCTGCCACTATATTGGCCTTGCCCGGATGATACAACATACTCATATCATAATCTTTTAGCAGCTCTAACCACCTTCTTTGATGAAGGTTCAACTCCCTCTGGGTGAACACATACTGCAAGCTTTTCTAGTCCGTGAACACATCAACATGAACACCATAAAGATAGTGTCTCCAAATTTTTAAAGCAAATACAACAACAGCTAATTCCAGATCATAGGTTGGGTAATTCTTTTCATGAGGTTTCAACTATCTAGAGGCATAGACTATGACCTTACCTCTCTGCAACAACACACAACCCAAACCAACTCTAGAGATATCACAATAAACAACAAAAACCATCCATACCATCGGGTAATGCTAGAACTGGGGCTGAAGTGAGTCGAGTCTTTAACTCTTGAAAAATCTTCTCGCAGGAATCTGACCATTGGAACTTAACTTTCTTTTAGGTCAATATAGAAATACGAGACGCAATACATGAGAAACCTTCAACAAAATGATGGTAATTGCCAGCTAGACCCAAGAAACTTCTAATATTTGATGGAGAGATAGGTCTAGGCTAATTTCTTACGACTTTTATCTTTTGGGGATCAATTCTAATGCTGTCGACAGAAATAATATGACCAAGAAAGGCTACTAATCTTAGTCAAAACTCACATTTTCTGAATTTGGCAAACAATTTATGATCTCTAATAGTTTGCAGGAAAATTCTAAGATGATCTGCATGGTCATCCTCACTACGGGAGTATACAAGGATAACATCTATGAATACTATAACAAACATATCAAGATACTCTTTGAACACTCAATTCACGAGGTCCATAAAGGCTGTTGGAGCATTGGTTAGCCCAAAAGACATGACTAGGAACTCAAAATAACCATAACGGGTTCTAAAGGCAGTCTTCAAAATATCACATTCCCTAACTTTAAGCTGATGATAGATGGATCTAAGGTTTATCTTTGAGGAATTTCTTATACCTTGTGATTGATCAAATAAGTCATCAATTCTAGGAGGAGGGTATTTATTCTTGATTATGACCTTATTTAGCTGACGATAGTCAATGCACATTTGCAATGAACCATCTTTCTTTTGAATGAATAGGACAGGAGCGCCCCATGGAGAAACACTAGGCCTTATGAAACCTTTATCTAAAAGATCTTTGAGTTGCTCCTTCAAATCCTTAAGATCTGCAGAAGCCATACAATAAGGAGGGATAGAAATAAGCTGAGTATCGGGAAGAAGGCCATTCCCAAATTCTATCTCTCTATCGGGAGGAACCCCTGGGAGATATTCCAGAAAAACATCAAAAAACTCATTTACTACATTGACTGACTGAACTGTTGGAGTCTCAGACTTAGTATCTTTAACTCAAACTAAATGGTAAATGCAACCTTTGGAAATCAATTTTCTGGCCATAAGATAAGATATGAAATGACTCTTGGGAGATACTGAATTACGTAACCACTCAAAGACAGGCTCATCTAGAAACTGAAACTTCACCACTCGGGTGCGACAATCTATAGAAGCATAACAGAAATGGAGCCAATGCATACCAAGAATAGGATCAAAATCAACCATATCTAATTCTATTAAGTCTATGAATATGACCTTATGAAGGACAATGATAGGACACTTTTGGTAAATCTATTTAGCAATGACTGACTCACCGACAGGGGTGGAAACCAAAAATGGCTCTGAAATTTTTTCAGAACTTATCTCAAAATTCACAGCAACTAATGGGGTCACATAAGAGAAACTTGACCCAGGGTCTAACAACATATAAACATCAAGATAAAAGATACAAAGCATACCAGTAACAATATCTGGCAAATCTTCCTACTCCTGATGGGATGGTAAAGCATAAAACCTATTTTGGTGTTGACCACCACCAGTACTGGATAATGTTCCCTGAGGAGAGGCTGGGCGACCTAAAGGAGCTGGTGCACTGTTAGCCTGAGCCTAGGGATGAACATCTCTATTTTTCTATCTATCTTATGGGCAATCTCTAACAACATAGCCTAACTTACCAAAACCAAAACTACCCTTCTGCCTGTCCAAGCACTCACCAGGATGGTCCCTACTGCACTTAGCACATGGAGGATTTTGCTTAAACAAATGTGAAATTTTATAATTAAATAATATCATGCTCAAAATAACTAATAAGATACTTTTGGGTATAAACCCAATCTCAAACATAAGAAAGTTTGCTTAAAAACATAATTTTGGGCACAAGGACGAAAGGATTGTCCTTATTAATATCCCACATACCTTAGATGATGAACTAAATAAATAAGCTTGATTTTTGAGAAGCTATTTGTACTCTTGAATAAAGATTCTTGAAGCTCTTGGTCTAGGGATATTAAATCTTAAAATAATCTGGAAAAAGGATGGTGGAATCTTGAGTTTCTTGGAGATGAATATTGAAACCTAGGGTTTTGGATGGGAGTAATTATGATGAAACATAGCATATAATGCTTCTAAAAGGCTTTAACCGTGTGTTTGGATAGATTGGGAGTTGGGGAAAAGTCCATAATACCCCTCTTTAACTCCTAAACAAAATTGGAAAAATAAACTGGGGTCTCAATTTATGGCCTTAGCGCGAAACGCCACTATCGCGCAAAGCCACTAAAAAATACCAGCTGGGAAAATGCTTGGTGTCGTGATGCGGAGTTATCGCGTTGCCACCTTGGATGGGACCTGGAAACTCAACGCGATGCGCCACTATCATGGACCTTCACTGGAATCAAACAATTAGGGATTTTTCCGTCTCCATGATACGCCACTATCGTGAAGGGCCACTGGAAATTGGCAAATGTGAATTGGCTCATCTCCGTGATGCACTAAGGGCTAGGTGACACATTTCTAACCTAAAAGTGCCATAAATCCTTCACCGAGTGTTGGAATTAGGCGAATTTAGTATCGATAGAAAGCTTAATCAATTTCTCATATCACGAAAAGACTAAATCTAGGAAATTTCACACGAAATAATTATCATCCATTTTGGAAGCTATTCCTTAACATTCTTGACACAGATTTTAGCTAGAAAAGGTATGAGGTATTACATCAACCAAAATATATAATAAAGATAGACAAGTCTAATCAAGTTCTAAGAGTCAAAACACAACTTCCAAAATATTCCAACACTGTCCATAAAAGCCTCTAAAACCAAAAATACCAAACTAGGTTAGAACATGCCCCCAACCATGACAAAATAGAATCAATTCTCAAAATATGAAAAGAAACCTAGTGAAATGGCAAAGATTTGCAAAAAAAAGGAGGCTCACCATCTCACAACAACTCAACCAATGTACCAAACTACCTAATGATGCATAGGAGTAACAAAAAAGCCCTCAGATCCTACATCATAAAATATTGCGGCGTCCAGGGACGATTAGTGGAGAAAATCTAGTTTTGGCCTGGAGTCGTTACTTGAGAGTCGTTACCAGGGACGATCAGTTTTAGCCTGGAGTCGTTACCTGAGGTTCAAGAATCTAGTCCTTCACTATTATAACGATGAGTGTCTCATGATGACTCGTTATCTGATATCACGAGTTGTGACAAAGACTCATGGTTAGGGGTTGAACTCCTTGGTAACCTTTTATTATGACAACGAGTCCCTCCTAACGAGTCATTATGCTTGACAATAAGTCATTGCTAGGACTGTTGTCGCTGGTAGTTTTGACATTATTTTCATAATGTGGTTAACACAATTATTCATCTTTTAAAGTGTCTAGATCTCAATGACTTGGGATATCACATTACCCCTCCCCTCTTTGGATCATTCATACTCAAATAAGAAGTTAGGGAGATGATGTTAGGCATATTTACACGCCTAAAGCACTATTATTTACCCATATTTTAGCTAAGTTTTAAGGACAAAATATAAAATTCCTGCACTTTTAGTCCATTTTCCTGTAAGTGAGGTAACCAACGTGATTAGCATATTTTTAGGTATTAATGATGAAGATTTCAGCACTTTTTGGACCTTTCGATAGCAAGGGAAACTTCACATAAGAGGGAAGGCAGCTTCTGGAAGCTTGTGGACTGAAAGTGATGCATGGAAAACCTGTCTCGGGCAAAAACAGTATTTCTAAAGACTTGGGGATCAGCAGTGACTTAGTAGGACTAGGATATGGATGTTATAAAAATCCTATTTTGCTGAATTTTTCAGCATTCCTTTCATTGGTTCGTTGTTGACATTATTTTTCTCCTATTTGACTTTTAGTTTTCACGTTTTAAGATAAGAGAAACGCTACAAGACCGACAAGCAAGGAAATCACGTCAGTCTCATAAGTGACGCCAATACATACCTATCGTGAGATTGTTATTGTTTTGGTATGATGATGATGTCTTCGTTATTTTCCTTTACAATTATGAGTAGCTAAACTTCTCTGTTAGGGTTATGGAAGCCTTTTGAGATACTATCTATTACTATGAGTTTGTGAATTCTTGATACGTATGCTACTTATATCATTACTCTCTTCATCTTAATTAAATTCTTGTGGTTGCAAACATAGAAATACGCTAATATAGCATTAACTTGTTCGAGATAAAAGTTATATGTTTGGAAAAAAGAGTGTGACAAGGAAATAGGGCTACCAACCACTATTTACACGTTAGTGCCGTAACTGGATTAACCTCTTGGAGAGTTTGTACCGTTAGTATACGCTTTAAGCTCGAGAGAGTTAAAGTGAAATAATCTTGGATGGTTGAGAAACACTAGGATTTACCATTAGAATACGAATCTCTATAAGTGCATGCATATCTAAATTCCGCATTACTCATAGTTAATAGATACGTAGAACTCATAAGGTGGACATAACCCTAACTTATTATTCTCTGTGATTAAATCTTACTAAACAAAGCATTCTATTGTTAATTTGATAGCATTAATTCACGCCATAATCCAATCCCCCCTTTCCGTAGAATTTTTGACCAACAGTCTATTAATAGTTGCAACACTTAGTGACCAAGTATTCCCTGTGGGATTCGACACCCAACCCAGTTGGGTTCTATATTTGACAGCGACCGCTTACACTCTTACAAGAGTTGTAGTTTGGGCGTTATCAAATTTTGGCGCAGTTGCCAAGGAATACGGTTGTCTACTAAGTTTGTGATAGTTACTAGACCCTATGGTCAAAGATTCTTGTATTTTACTTTTAGTTGTTGTTTTTGTTTTATTCAGGTTCTGTTCAGTGCATGCCAAATACTCAAAGTTTTGGTCAACCACTATTACCTATAAATCCTGAACCTCAACTTATTGGCAGAATGGAGGCACAACGAGACATTGAAAGAAGAGCTGCTCAGCAGGAGCAGGCCAGATTAGCTGCATTGGCCGCTGCTCAAGTGCATCAACAGAATATTGATAACCCAGGTCGAGCAAACAATCCTGATGATGAGGATCTGGGTGATGATGAGTTACTAAACCCAAGGCATGCTGATGAGGTGGCGACACCTGCAAACAGAAGAGATCGTCGAGCTAGATTGAGGCCTGAACACCGAGCTGTGCAGTTTCTATTTGATGATGATGACGACGATTTGGATGGGGCTGGTGCCATAGGGGCTATTATTCCTCCACCCTTGGCACCTGGAACCAAGCTCAATATCACTAGCACCATGATTCAATTATTGCAGCTCAAGGGGTTATTTGGTGGACTTGCAGGTGATGATCCAAATATGCATCTGATCAATTTTATCTCTTCATGCAAGTCATTCGACAATCCAGGAGTTGGACAGAATGCAATTCGGCTGCGCCTATTTCCATTCTCTCTATTTGGGGAGGCAACTCTATGGTTGAACGGGCTGACTCCTGATTCTATTAGTAATTGGAGGCAATTGAAAGACGCTTTCCTAGAAAGATTCTTTCCGCCATCCAAAAGAGCACAGTTAAGAGATGAGATCAAAAATTTTTGACAGCTTCCAACTGAAGCCCTCCATGAAACATGGGAGAGGTTCAAGAAGAAGCTTATGCGGTGCCCAAATCATCATATGACCAATGTCCACTTGATGGAGATATTATACAGGTCTTTGAATTCGATGACTAAGCCAGTAGTTGATAATGCTGCAGGAGGGTCATTCATGGACCTTACTTTTGCTTAGGCAAGTGATATGCTAGATCGTATGACAAAGCAGAGTAGAGCTTGGCATACCAGGGATTCTGAGGTAGCAAGCTCTACTATATCTATTGGCATGACTGTAGAACAAAGGCGAAGAGAGAAGGAACGTGATCAAGATATAGCGCACATGAAAACGCAGATGGATCTTCTTACCAAACATTTATTATCAGGGAAGACCGAAAAATTCAAAGAAGTTGCGTCAAAAGGAAGAGATGAATCCGATTCTGAAGAAGAAGCAAACTACTTGAATAATCAGGGGGGTTTCCGAGGCAATGCCCAAGGGAACCAAGGTCGGAACTATTATGACAAATCTGGAAACACGGATCGTGATCAAGGTAGTTGGAAGAATAAGACTGACAGGAGTGGTTTGTATGTTCCTCCTGGAAGTCGTGATGCTGCTGCATCTGGTTATGGAAAGATGTCAATGGAAGATATGATGGCGAAGCTATTGAAAGGAGTGGAGGCAACCAATACGGGAGTGAACGAGGTAAAGAACGACTTATCTTCAATAAATCAATTGGTTGACTCGCATTCTACTGCAATAAAACAGTTAGAGCAGCAATTGAGTCAACTTTCAGCGGCATTTAATCAAAGAAAAGCCGACACCCTACCTAGTGACACTGTGCAAAATCTAAGGAACGATGGATCATGTATGGCTATTACTACCAGGAGTGGTAAGGTGCTGGAAAATCCATCCAAAGGCAAGCAGGTGGCTGATGATATAGCAAATAATGTAATCAATGCAGAACTAGAAGAGGCCAAAGAAGCTGATGATTGTGTCCCTGACGACACCCCTAAACGTCTACAGCCTGAAAAGATCGACAATCGAAAGCAAGATGAAAAGGAAGTGGTGGAGAAAACTATTCTGCTTCCACCACCACCTTTTTCTCAGAGACTGAAGAAGAAAGCTGATGATACCAGGTTCCATAAATTTATGACTATGTTAAAGCAGCTGACTATTAACGTTCCGTTGGTAGAGGCGCTGGAGCAGATGCTTGGGTATGCCAAATTCATAAAGGACCTTTTGATAAAGAAGCGGGCAGTAAGTTATGAGTTGACAGATAATGTTCATCATTGCAGTGCAATCGCTACCAGACCACTAGTTCAGAAGAAGGCAGATCCTGGTTCTTTTACTATTCCTTGCATGGTTGGATCTTTGAATTTTGATAAAGCATTATGTGTTTTGGGAGCTAGCATCAATTTGATGCCACTATCTATTTACAGAAAGTTGGGGTTGGGTGATCCTACACCAACCATATGAGGCTCGTAATGGCAGATAGGTCGGTAAAATGACCTGTTGGTATCTTATATGATGTGTTGGTGAAGGTTTCTTCCTTCATCTTTCCTGCAGACTTTGTTATTTTGGATTGTGAGGTGGACTCTGAAGTTCCCATAATCTTGGGGCGTCCCTTCCTTACAACAGGAAGCGTGCTTATTGATTTGAGAGCTAATGAGCTTTTATTCCGGATGAATGACAAAGTGGTCCACTTTGATGTATGCAATCAATGAAGCAGCCCAAAGATATGAATGTATTCTCTGTAGCTGATGTTTATTATGATGATGAGAAAGAAGTATCTATAGAGAAGCAGTTTATTGATGATCCATTAGAGGTCGTGCTTATGAATGATGAGCGGAAGGATGTTGAAGATTATGAAGAAGCTATTTGTGCTCTCACAAGAATAGGGTCGTATTCTCATGCTCCCAAAAAGCTGGATCTTGATCTCAAAAATCGACCTACGCCACCAGTTAAGCCATCTATTGAAGAGCCACCCATATTAGAGTTGAAGGAGTTGCCCAGTCATCTAAAGTATGCGTTCTTGGGAAGTGGAAACACACTTCCTATTATTGTGGCTGCCGATTTAGGTGAGCAGCAAGTTGCAGCTCTCATCTCTATTCTGAGGAGATACAAAAGAGCCATCGGTTGGACTATCGCTGATATTATTGGTATTCCGCCCGGGATATGTATGTACAAGATTTAGCTTGAAGAAAATTGCATACCCACTATTGAGCATCAAAGACGTTTGAATCCACCTATGTAAGAGGTGGTGAAGAAAGAAATTATTAAGTGGTTAGATGCAGGGGTAGTATATCCAATTTTCGATAGTGAATGGGTGAGTCCGGTACAGTGTGTGCCCAAGAAAGGGGGAATGACGGTAGTTGCAAACAAGAAGAATAAGTTAATTCCACTCAGACCTGTCACGAGTTGGCAGGTGTGTATGGACTACCGAAAGCTAAATTCAAGGACGCTTAAGGATCACTTTCCAATGCCATTCATGGACCAAATGCTTGATCGATTGGCAGGGAAAGGATGGTTTTGCTTCTTAGATGGTTATTCTGGCTATAATCAAATTTGTATTGCTCCGGAAGAGCAAGAGAAGACAACATTTACATGCCCACATGGTACGTTTGCCTTCAAATGTATGCCATTTGGGCTATGTAACGCACCTGCCACTTTTCAGCGTTGTATGATGTCCATTTTTTCTGATATGGTTGAAGACACCTTAGAGGTGTTCATGGATAATTTTTCAGTCGTGGGTGAGTCGTTTGAATCGTGACTGGCGAATCTAAGCCTGGCGTTGCAGAGATGTGTTGAATTCAACTTGGTACTAAACTGGGAGAAGTGCCACTTTATGGTTAAAGAAGGTATTGTACTTGGGCAAAAAATCTCCGAAAGAGGAATTGAGGTTAATCGATCAAAAATTGAAGTTATCGAGAAGCTACCACCTCCAATTTCTGTAAAGGGAGTTCATAGTTTCCTTGGTCACGCAGGTTTTTATGAAAGATTTATTAAAGATTTCTCCAAGATAGCTAGTCCGTTATGCAAACTTTTTGAAAAGGAGGCAAAGTTTGACTTCGGTGAAGATTGCTTGAAGGCATTCGAATTCCTCAAAGGGAAGCTAGTTAAAGCCCCTATCATTGTAGCACCTGATTGGGCTCTACCATTTGAGGTTATGTGTGATGCAAGCGGGGTAGATTTGGGTGCTGTACTTGGTCAGAGAAGAGAAAAGTTATTTCATCCAATCTATTATGCAAGCAAGGCCTTGAACGGAGCCTAGAAGAACTATACTGTCACGGAACAAGAGCTTCTAGCAGTTGTTTATCTTTTTGAAAAGTCCGTGCTTACTTGTTGGGAACCAAAGTGGTGGTTCACACAGATCATGTAGCTCTAAGATATTTAATGGCAAAGCCAAGGCTAATTCGATGGGTGTTATTTCTGCAAGAATTTGATTTCGAGGTAAAATATAGAAAAGGTTGCAAAAACCAAGTGGCTGATCATCCATCTAGACTTGAGAATGAGAACATAGCGCAGCCTGATCTTGACATTAATGATGCATTCCCCGACGAAGAGATCCTAACCACGATGGTGGAAGAATTGCCATGGTATGTAGACTTTGCAAACTATGTGGTAAGTAATGTGATACCTGCGCATTTATCTTTTCATCAAAAGAGGAAGTTCATGCATGATGTAAAACACTACTTTTGGGATGAGCCATATTTGTTTCGACGATGTGCGGATGGTGTTATCAGGCGATGCATATCTCATGTGGAGGTGCCAAGTATATTGGAAGCAAGTCATGCTTCCCAAGTTGGGGGGCACCATGCAGGTGGTCGGACAGCCAGGAAGGTATTGCAAAGCGGCTATTATTGGCCTTCATTATTTAAGGATGCATATGATTTTGTGAGAAGATGTGATCAATGTCAGAGGCAAGGTGCAATTTCAAAGCACCATGAGATGCCCATGTCTAAAATTCTTGAAGTAGAGCTATTTGATGTATGGGGTATTGATTTCATTGGCCCATTTGTGAGTTCGTTTGGGATGAAATATATCCTAGTTGCTGTGCATTATGTATCCAAATGGGTCGAAGCTATAGCGTTAGCTAATAATGAAGGAAAGTGTGTTGTAGCATTCTTGAAGAGAAATATCTTCTCTCATTTTGGGGTACCACGTACCATTATAAGCGATGGAGGATCACACTTTTGCAACAAGCTATTCAGATCCGTGTTGGTGAAATATGGGGTCAAGCAACATAAGGTAGCCACACCTTATCACCCACAAACTAGTGGACAGGTAGAGGTTTCTAATTAAGAGATCAAGCTGATCCTTGCTAAGACTGTAAACGCTAATAGGAAAGATTGGTCTCGGAAGCTGGACGACGCCTTATGGGCTTATAGGACTGCATTCAAAGCACCAATTGGCATGTCCCCGTACCAACTAGTTTATGGGAAGGCTTGTCACTTGCCCATTGAGCTCAAACATAAAGCATTGTGGGCATTGAAGTGACTGAATTTGAATTGGGAGGATGCTATGAATATGAGATTAGAGCAGCTGAATGAGATGGATGAATTCCGTCTACATGCATATGAAAGATCAGACCTCTACAAGGAACGGATGAAAAAGTATCATGATCAGTGGATTATCCAACGAAACTTTAAAAAGGGTGATATGGTACTTCTCTTCAACTCCAGATTAAAGCTATTCCCAGGTAAGTTAAAATCTAAATGGTCTGGTCCGTTCAAAATTAGCCAACTCTACTCGTCTGGAGTAGTGGAGTTAGAAGACAATAATGGTGGTGTCTTTAAGGTGAATGGCCAACGAGTGAACCCATATATCATTCCTCTTGACTCGATAAAATACATGACCACCATCTATTTCGACGAAGTCTAAGTACTCTAGGTAACTATGTTGTGCCGCGACAATAAATCAAGCGCTAGATGGGAGGCAACCCATCATCTTTAATTGTTTTGTTTCACTAGGAGTTTGTTTTTGTAGTCAAGCCACGACCAAAACTAAGGCGCTTGGTGGGAGGCAACCCATCGTTCTAATCGGTTTTGTTGTTTGTAAGTAAGTTTAGGTGCAAGATGTATAAAGAAGGAGAATGGTCTTAAATTTTGATTTGGAAGTGGTTCATGTTGAAGGTGGTAAGTTAGGAATGAAGAAACAAAGGCTATGGGTTAGGCATTGCCTATGCAAATCTAGGCAATGAACAAGGCAAGGTCTATGTAAATCTAGGCAACGAACAAAGCAAGGCCTATGCTATGGCCTAAGCTCTCTGAATCTAGAATACCATAGCATAGGCGCCGCCTATGCCCAACAATACCATAGCATAGGCGCCGCCTATGCCAAAGCCTTTTGTCTCTGAATCTAGAATCCCATAGCATAGGCGCCGCCTATGCCCAACAATGCCATAGCATAGGCGCCGCCTATGTCCAACTAGGCTTTGCAAAAGGTGCTGCCTATGCTTACTTTTTGGTCTCCTAAACCGATTTTAATTGGGTCAAACCCGACCCACGCCTTGTCCTATAAATAAAACACCAACCTTAAGACAAAATCACATTGTTTGCTAGACCTAGGCGCCGCCTTTACTCTCCAAATCTTTCAAAAAATTTCTTTTTGCTCATCTAAACTTGCAACATCATATTCCAAGTCCATCACCAAGTAAGTTCTTCTTTTATATTCCGTAAGTATTACAATACTACGCTTATAATGATTTGCTAGATCTTGAAGTGGTGTTGGTAATTTGAATATGGTTGGTTTGTGTTGCTACATCTAGTTGAGTAAAAGAATACGTGTGGGTGTTCTTGACTTGTTTCCAACTTGAATTTGATTTTGATACACTGTCATACTTTTGCGGAATCGACATGGTCAAGTTACTTGCATAACCTTGTAACTTGAATGTTTGAATGCCTTGTTCATCGAGATGAAAATCATGGTTGACTACAAACATGAGATATTGTGATTATTTGTATGTCATAACTTGATGCAATATCCATGTAGTAGTTTTGTTCAAAAGATGCGTTAAGCCAAACATGAAAGCACAGTCAAGATTACACGAAATAGAGTTGAAAAGGATAGTTAGAGACAACATGAAAGTATGAATGTGCTATAACGTATTGTTGGAACATATCACCTACACGTATATCGATAAAGTTTGAGTAATTGATAGCGTTCACTTAATTAGTTTGTACCAACAAATTAAGTGTGGGGTGGCGTCACTATTGTTGTGTGTCGATCAAATCTACCGAGATGAAGCTAACATGACTTTATTTTAAATCTCAGGTACAATGGCACCAAAAAGTCGACCAGGAAAAGAAAAAGCATCCACCTCATAGAAGGGACAAAAAAGCGGAAGAAAAGAGCAAGCTGAATCCTCCTCGCTGCAAACACCTTGCCGCATATTCGGGATAAAATGGGTCCTAGAGGAGGAAGGAAAGGAGTGGTATAGGAACAACAAAGTGAAAAAGTATGTTCATGTGGAGCTGATACAAATGGAAAGCCTAGTGAAGAAAGAACCTCGCATTTTGGCCAAAATAATGGCGTTACATCTTGATTTCATTTTCTGGGATATGGGAGAATGCAATCTTGATCTAACGCGAGAATGCTATGCAAATTGGTCCCCAAAGACTACCGGAAGTGAGGTGAAGATTAGGGGCCAAGTCTTGCAGCTGAATGCGGAGTTCTTCAACACTTTTCTGGGTCTTCCATCTGTCGATCCATCACCACTTAAGGAGCTTTAACAGAGACCTCCATATAGGGAAATCAGACACACAGTATGTGGAACAAGATCAATGGCACGTTGGAGTCGACACAAGGACACCGGTCGGCACAATACCTTCCCATATGCTTCCCTAAATAGAGAAGCTCGGATATGGTTGAGGATAGTCAACTCTTGCCTGATTCAGGGACTCAGTACACAAATATCACACGTGATAGAGTATGCTTGGTGTACGCGTTGATGACGAACATCCCCATCAACATTGGGGCGATTATTCGATCTTCAATGCGTAAGGCTAGGCTGCACAAGAGGTCCCACTTCAGCTTTGACAATCTGTTGACTGCGATATTGAGGAAGGAAGACATCAAAGAGGAACCTGCAGATCATAAGCTCCCGCACAACCCGAAGAAGGTTGATCTGACAAAGGTTAAAGATGCTGAATCTATGCATGGCGTCAACCTGACCACGGCAGAAAGACATGCTTGCGATGAAAGCTTCTTCAGCCATTTATATGGCATGACGAGGTTTACCATGATGAGTGGGGGGGCATATTCCAACTGCTGCAGAGCTCCAGCAATTGGACTATGACTACCCGATAAATGAGCATGCAAGGGCTATGTGTGGAGTAGGTGTATATTTTGTGGAACCTCTTGACGATGACGTGTCAACCGACGATGATCGCTGAATGCAAGACTCAGACGTGGAGGAAAATTCTGATGCCGACGACTCCGATGATGATTCCGATGCAGGGGTATGACCCCAGACATAGAGGAGGACTCCAACTGATCTAGGTTTTCCTTATTTATTTTCCACCGAGGGCAGTGTGTCCCGTCTAAGTGTAGGGTGCTGGTATTTGTATGCTGTACTTCTTTGCCTATATTTATTTATGTTTGTTTGTTTGATTTTGTCGTAGTTAGTAGTTAAATTTTCAAAAAAAAATTAGATTTTGCATGAAGTGCATGAAATTGTTCTGATAGGCTGCATGGTATTATGACAAGAGTTTGTGCTAAAATCATTACTATTGAGACCTTTAGGCTCTAAGTGTGACTCACTATGTGATAAGTGTGTGGTTTAATTCCTTCATTTGTTGGGTTAAGGGTCTATACTGCTCCCAATAAAGTTGACCATGTGCCTTGTGTGTGTGAGATAATAGTATATTCTGTGTTGTGGCTGATGCTAGAACTTGTCTGGCGTGTGTGTAAAGCGAAATAAAAATGTGAGTTTAGGAGATAATTTAGGCATTTCTTTGGCAGCCTGTGATTGTTTACCTTCTTTTGACCTACCCGTGTACATTTACCCTAGTTAAACCCCTTTGAGCCTTTAGCTATTTTCTTTGACAGCCTCATATGTAGCCTAATCCATTTTTTTAAGACCATAATTTGATCCAAATTCCTAAGCGCTTTAAATTGTAAAGTCATGTGACAAAATAAGAGGAATTTGGGTGAGAGTGATGCCTTAGAGTGTATTGGTACTTGAATTTGTTATAAAAAAGAGTGGCTATTATAGAGGTGTGTTATAAAAAAAAGAGAAAAAAAAATAAAAAGTTAATTCTTTTTAAAATTGTATAACAAAATAGGTGAAAAGGGGTGGTAGATAAAAGAAAGGTAGCAGGGTTGTTTAAAAGAGAGAAATTAATGACATAACTTAGTGTATTAAAGCGCTTAGGGAACTTAGTCACTATTTCTGGCCAAAATAGTCCTACCTGTCCCTTAGCCTACATTACAACCTGTAAAGACCTAGTTGATCCTAAGCTTAGCATTCTGATATTTAGTGGAGCATTACACTAAGGGCAAGCCTATGGTCATCAGTTGCAACATATGAATTCTTTGTGAGAGTGAGAGCAAGGAGAATCTTATACCCATGTTTCAAAAAATTGCAATACTTATGAGTGATTATGGGTGATATATTGTGAGACACATATGGTTGATGAGTTTTGGGTAGTTTTGTATGATTCTTTGTGCCTCAACTTTTGGATACGAATTAACCATCATCACGAGTCTATGTTGGAGGATGAATTGTTTCTAGTAGTGATCCTGAAAACTACTCTTTGTTAATAATCGCCTAGCATGTCTTGATTGAACATTTTATGTTGCTGCTGCGATATTCTAAGTAGAAGATTTTATGGACGTAATATTTTGTTCGAGGACGAACAAAGCTTTAAGTGTGGGGTGTTGATGTTAGGCGTATTTACACGCCTAAAGCACTATAATTTACCCATATTTTAGCTAAGTTTTAAGGACAAAATATAAAATTCCTGCACTTTTAGTCCATTTTCCTGTAAGTGAGCTAACCAACGTGATTAGCATGTTTTCAGGTATTAATAATGAAGATTTCAGCACTTTGTGGACCTTTCGGTAGCAAGGGAAACTTCACATAAGAGGGAAGGCAGCTTCTGGAAGCTTGTAGACTGAAAGTGCTGCATGGAAAACTTGTCCCGGGCAAAAACAGTATTTCTAAAGACTTGTGGATCAGCAGTAACTTAGTAGGACTAGGATATGGATGTTATAAAAACCCTATTTTGCTGAATTTTTCAGCATTCCTTTCATTGGTTCGTTGTTGACATTATTTTTCTCCTATTTGACTTTTAGTTTTCACGTTTTAAGACAAGAGAAACGCTACAAAACCGACAAGCAAGGAAATCACGTCAGTCTCATAAGTGACGCCAATACATACCTATCGAGAGATTATTATTGTTTTGGTATGATGATGATGTCTTCGTTATTTTCCTTTACAATTATGAGTAGCTAAACTTCTCTGTTAGGGTTATGGAAGCCTTTTGAGATACTATCTATTACTATGAGTTTGTGAATTCTTGATACGTATGCTACTTATATCATTACTCTCTTCATCTTAATTAAATTCTTGTGGTTGGAAACATAGGAATAAGCCAATATAGCATTAACTTGTTCGAGAGAAAAGTTACATGTTTGGAAAAGAGAGTGTGACAAGGAAATAGGGCTACCAACCCCTATTTACACGTTAGTGCCGTAACTGGATTAACCTCTTGGAGAGTTTGTACCGTTAGTATATGCTTTAAGCTCGAGAGAGTTAAAGTGAAATAATCCTGGATGGTTGAGAAACACTAGGATTTACCATTAGAATACGAATCTCTATAAGTGCATGCATGTCTAAATTCCGCATTACTCATAGTTAATAGATACGTAGAACTCATAAGGTGGACATAACCCTAACTTATTATTCTCTATGATTAAATCTTACTAAACAAAGCATTCTATTGTTAATTTGATAGCATTAATTCACGCCATAATCCAATCCCCCCTTTCCGTAGAATTTTTGACCAACAGTCTATTAATAGTTGCAACACTTAGTGACCAAGTATTCCCTTTGGGATTCGACACCCAACCCAGTTGGGTTCTATATTTGACAGTGACCGGTTACACTCTTACGAGAGTTGTAGTTTGGGCGTTATCAGGAACCTTTAGCACGATAGAAGAAGGAATACAAATAGAATCCAAAGAGAAAATCTAAATACGATAAGAGGGAAATAAAACTTATACCTTAAGCATTTCCAACTATCGCTGGGAACAAGGACGGATATTTGGTTTTCATATCTTCTTTAGATTCCCATGTTGTTTTCTCCATCTTTTAATTTATCCAAAGAACCTTTGTCGAAGCTACATTCTTAGTTCTTAATTTACGAACTTGCCTATCCTATATTTTAATTGGGACTTCTTTAAAAAACAATGAATCCGTGATACCAACATCCTCAATAAGCACTATCAAAGAAGCATCACCCACACACTTTTTCAGCATAGACAGATTTAAAATAGTATGAATCAAAGCCAAACTGCCTGGAAAATCCAATTCACAAGCGACATATCCAATTTTCCTTACAATCTGATATAGACCAATGTAATGGGGACTGTGCTTTTCCTTCTTCCCAAATCTCATGACTCCTATCATAGGAGAAACCTTCAAGAATACCTAATCACTTAACCCAAACTAAAACTCTCTCCACCTCACATCAACATAAGACTTTCGGTGACTTTGAGAAGTCTCAACTCTTTATCTAATCATTTTCACCTTCTTCATAGCTTTGTGAACCAAGTTAGTGTTAGCCTCCCAAGTCTACATTTTAATAATGACAAACTAAAAAGTGTATCTTTGCAGGATATTGAAGACTGCTAATGTTGGAAGGATAAAGAAAAACGGCTCCAAGAATGGAAGGAAATCAATTCATAATACACTACATCAGAGTAAATCAATCACAATGAGAACAAATGGAAGGAGAATCTCATCTCCAAAAGTCATGAAAAATCAGATCAATCATGATCAAGTAAAAGAAGAAAAATGTCACAAATATATTTGGAAAGGCATCAATCTTTACGAGACCAAATGGAACAATAGATCATAGACATAACAAATATGGACGCGAGTAAAAGCCATATATGGATATATCATATGGCTACATTCCTCAATCAAGGAATCAACTCAAATTCTTGATTGAGAAGAAATATCTTAGGTTTACTTATGAAAAGTAGCAACCGAAGATAATAAAAGAGGAAGACTGAAGATGGCATCAAGAAGAAAAACTCAAAGTGTCTCGATCTTAGTCTTATAAGGCTTTGTAATCTTTAGATTACCAATGATATACAAATAATAGGATCGAGTCAACTTTGTGATATAAACTGAAGCTGTGTTACAAGATTCAAAGAGAAAAATAAGTCCTTAGAAATTGTTTCTCATCATTGTACTCAAAGCCAATGTTGATAGATCTAAGGAAATATTGAAACCCGAGGGGAGTGGAACTAGGCAAAACATTGTGTTTCGAACCAAGATAAATTCTTGTGTTCTTTAATTTTGAATTTAGTTATTTATTTATGTGTTTATTTTAAATCTAATCAATTTTGTGAAGCATACTAATCTGTAGGCAAGTTGACTGTGAGAAGTGAGTAGTCGACTCACTGAAAATTTCAATTCACCCCCTCTTGAATTTCAATTAGTATCAGAGCAGGTCACACCAATAGTGTTGCTTAACCGCAAGTGATTAAATATCAAATAGCAAATTATCAAATCCCCAGTGATCTTCTCCAGGATGGGCACTTCTCCATAAGACCACCATACTTTAATGGACAACATTACTCTTACTAAAAAAATAAGTTCAGAATTTTTGTCCAATCAAATAACTTCCAAGCATGGGTTGTCGTCAAGAAGGGTCCAAAGATGATTCCATGACTTAAAAGAGAAGTCAAAGGAAGAATACAAAGAATCTAAAAGTTCTAGCATAGAAGACCTTCAAAGCTTCGAGGTCACCAAAGAACAACAAGAGCTAATTCAAACTAATGCACGTACTATAAGTCTACTTCTTTATGCAGTGAGTAGAGAATAAGATATCAACCTGTGAGACTACAAATGAGATGTGGGATTAATTGGAGCTAACCTATGAAGGAACTACTAAAGACAAAAAGTCAAAGATCGTTGCCCTGGTCAATTAATATGAGTTGTTCAAAATAGAAGAAAATGATAACATTGAAATAATATTTTCCAAATTCAGCAAGATTGTGTAATACCAGTGCATTTTCTTAGCTTGAAAATCATCTAAAAAATGTTATAACATAATTTGAAATAAGAATTAATTCTTTTACACGTGGTATTTCCATAATTTTCACTTCCTATCACGTGGTAAATTGAATAAGCTTGTCGTCGATATATAATTCGCCCAAATCCAACACCCGAGCGAAACGTTAGAGCCTTTTTAGTTAGACAGTGTTTGACCTGAGCCTTCAACGCGTCGCGACGATAACTCAAATGGCAATTGTCAAATTCCAGTGTTGTTCCATGATACTGGTGCATCACACCAAACTTCTAGGTTGTAGATAAGGTGGTAATGTGATAGCTCTACGTTGCACCACCGTGCAGTTTTCTAATTGTCAATTTCAGTGACACGGCGCGATAACGCCACGTCGCGCCAAGGGCCCAATTCAGGAAATTTTACTGAAAATTTAAATTACATGTCCAGGATTAAAAGGGCCAATTTTCCCCCTATATAAGCTTCCAAACACGGGATTTAGCCCTTATTCATCCAAAATATTGATGTTTTTCTCAAATACTCTCAAGAACTCAAGCTAGGGTTTTCATAGACGATCCAATTTCAAGAAGGTTTCACCATCAATCTTCACAAAATCATGATCTAAGGCATGCATAGTATTTATTTATGGACTCCTTTCATCTATGAAGTCCAAGAATCCTTTTTAACTACAAGTTTTTTTTTTTTTATGTTTTCATGCTTTGTATGTTCTCTTTCATGTTGATAAATGAGGAATTGATTTCTATTCCATGATTTGATGATAAATTTTATGTGGGTTGATTAGTATAGATAAATATTTATGAAATCTCATGACTAAAACCTTGTATGATGGAATTGGAAATGAAGTATGATATTTAATTGTTGTTTAATGTACTTTACATGTACTATGCCTACAATATATTTGATTAAATACCTAGATGAAGAAAAATTGTCTAACTAGCATGATATCCAGAAATCCCCATGTATGTACAATTTTATGCCTATTACATGTTCGATAAAAGGATCCTATGAAAGTATGTATTATGATGTTAGTCAAGTCTTCAAGTAAATCATGCTATGCCAGTTTCCTTCTATCGAGTCATGGGGGTACTTGTACTTTAACTATTAGCTGTATATCTAGAGCCATGTCATATTTTCACGATACTCTCAGTCAATCTATGAACTCTTAGACTCAGATAGTATTATGACTCAGGAAAAATCTCCATGATCTCATGACTCAGTCAGATGTCAGATATCATTAGTATTCCGTCAGCCATGGAAATTCAGCAACTCAGTCCATGCTCAGTTCAGTTCAGTAAATCATGTTCAGTGTCCATTCAGATGGGAGTAGAAATTAGCACCGAGTAAACCCAAGGATGGAGAATCACCTATTATACGAGGGTATGATTCCTAGAAGCAATCCTTGCATTCCATAACTATATAGCCAGCATAGGTTGAGACATCATAGCCTGCTATATAAGGGTAAATAAGCTGGCTTAACCTATTATGTGAGGGTTCCTACCGTTCTCACTAGAGTTACCTGTTATATGAGGGTTACTCACATGTTGTCCTTACTAGTGTCGCGGTATTAACACCCTTCCAATCAGGGCATATATTGGACCCCAACTCAGCTATTATAGCACCTTTGGGGCATGTTGGTTAGATACTACTTCCCACAATTTCATGTTACAGAATCAGGACTGTCAGATATAGTCAATCAGTCTCAGTAATAGAACTCAGATAGTTTTTCAGATTTCAGGACTGTCAGATACAGTCAACTCAGATACAGTACAAAACTCATATAGTTCCATCAGATTCAGTACTTTCATCTACAGTTACCCACGTTATCAGTTATACTCAGATATAGTCACCTATGTTATCAGCATTATTCAGATATAGTACTTCATGTTATCAGTCATATCAGTTACTAACATGTCACGTTATCAGTATATAGACTCAGAAATCATGAAATCACATTGTCAGTATTCTTATGTTCATGTTAGACAGTTAATTAGCATTATTCATGCACGTGAACCATTGCATATATCCTACATCACATATATATTTGGTACATATGTACTGACGGATTCACGCTATGGTGATTTCTTTTTATGTTACACCATAGGTTCAGAGACATGAGTTCCAGATTAGCAGTAGATTCCAGATTCAGCAGTCAGAGTAGGAATGAGTCCTTATCCTTCGAGGACGTAGTTATTTTCTAGTATCTCATTAATTATCTTATTAGTAGGAGTTAGTTGGGGACATGTCCCATCAACTCCTTATTGAGATTCTTCAGACAGTATAGGCTTGCATACTAGATCCAGACTAGATATAGACTATCATGTTTTAGACTTCAGTTTTGTTTTGGGTATTCTATTACCCCACACAGATCTTAGGTTATTTAGTTATGTTCATGATCGAACCTTATGGCCTTTCAGTGTATGTTTCTGTATTATTATGTTATCTTAAGCAATATACAGGTACAGATATCAATCATGGGTTAGGTTGTGGTCCTTCATGTCTATGGGCACCATGTAGCATTTCGATTTAGCAAATTGGGTCAATACAAACTAGGTATCAGAGCCTACGGTTCAATAGAGTCCTAGGAAATCTGAAAGCCGCATCTAGTAGAGTCTTGTACATGGGTGTGTTGCGCTCCACATTTATATACAAGAGGCTATGAGATGTTTTAAGAATAGTTTCTCCTCTTTTAGTATTTAGGTCGTGCCAGTGAGCATAATCACAAGTCAATCTCTCAGTTTAATCCGCTTCTTCTCTTTATTTAAGAACATGCCTCCTAAGAAAAGAAATCAGCCAGCCCCTCAGCCCAAAGAACCTTTGGGAGATCATGTTTCCTATGCGGAGTTCAGGACCACATTTACCACTCTTGCTCAATCAGTCACTGCTCATAATGAATGGCCAACAGTTATTTTGGCTAACCCAGTGGCTAACTCAGCCGCAACGAGGATTCGGGACTTCACCCGAATGAATCCTCCAACCTTCCTTAGGTCTAAGGTAGATGAAGACCCTTAGGAATTCTTAGATCAAGTTTAGAAAGTGACAGGCGCTATGGGGGGGTGACTATTATTGAGAGTTCTGAGCTAGATGCATACCAGTTATAGGATGTGGCTTATGTTTGGTTCAAACAGTGAAAGTACAAAAGATTAGATGATGCAGGTCCTATAGAGTGAGAGGATTTTGTCACTACATTCTTAGATAGATTGTTTACCCAAGATCTTAGATAGCTAAGTTTACTCAATTATCCAGGTATGCCCCTCATGTGGTAGCAGACAGTAGATCCAAGATGAGTAAGTTCGCTTCAAGGATGAATGATAGCATGGTTAATGAGTGCATATCTACCATGATGAGCAGTGGCATGACCTTAGCTAGACTCGTGACTCATGCTCAGCAGATAGAAGAGCAAAAAGTTAAAAAGAGGGAAAAGCAGAATAAGAGAGCGAAGACAGGTAGTTTCAACTTCGCTCAGCCTAAATCAGAAGGAGAAAAGCATTCCTAGTTTCGTCCTAAGTCATCAGTTCTATCTCCCTCCACAGCCAGTGCCCTAGTTCCTAAGTTCAGATAGGGTAACAAAGATAGAGCACCAGGATCTAAGACCTAGGACAATGTTAGTAGTGCCTTCACCTATCTCTT
Organism: Capsicum baccatum var. pendulum; assembly: GCA_030864225.1. NCBI lineage: Eukaryota > Viridiplantae > Streptophyta > Magnoliopsida > Solanales > Solanaceae > Capsicum > Capsicum baccatum. The sequence continues at coordinate 103,904,639 of CM061556.1, forward strand.
TGCCAGACTTGCGGTAAGCACCATCAGGGTATGTGTAGAGTAGATAGTGGCATTTGTTTTAGTTGTAGCAAGCCAGGCCATAGATTTAGAGACTGTCTGCAGTCAGGTCCTCAGGGTCAATAGAATCGCTTTTTAGCTCAGTCCGATTTCTCAAAGTACCAAGGTTCCGCTTTTAGTGCTACTAGTGGGTAATGCCCAAATTGTCTCTATTCTCTTCAGACCCGACAGGATCAGGAAAATTCTCCTGATGTAGTTACTGGTACATTACAAATCTTTTATGTGCATGTTTACGCTTTGCTAGATCCAGGAGCTTCCTTGTCTTTTGTAACTCCTTATATAGCAGTTGATTTTGGAATCAATCTCAAAATTCTAGCAGAGCCCTTTTTAGTATCTACCCCAGTGGGTAAAAGCATCATAGCCCCGCGGGTAGACAAAAACTATCCAATTATGATATTTCAGAAAGTCACTTCAGCAGACTTAGTCGAAATAGAGATGACTAATTTTGATGTCATTCTTAGTATGGATTGGCTTTATTCTTGCTATGCCACAGTCGACTGTAGAAACAACATAGTTCAGTTTTAGTTCCCAAATGAACCCGTCCTAGAGTGGAAAGGTAGCATATCTACTTTCAGGGGTCAACTTATTTCCTACCTTCGGGCAAGGAAATTGATATCTAAGGGATGTGTTTATCATCTAGTTCATGTCATAGATTCCAGTTTTGAGGCTCCTAGTCTTGAATTAGTCCCAGTACTGAATAAATATTCAGATGTCTTTCCCGAAGATCTTCCAAGAATTCCCCCCGAAAGGGAAATAGACTTTAGTATTGATCTTCTTTCAGACACTTAGCCTATCTCTATTCTGCCATACAGAATGGCACCAGAAGAACTCAGAGAACTGAAAGATTAGTTGAAGGATCTCTTAGATAAGGGATTCATCTGACCCAACATTTCTCCATGGGGTGCACCAGTCTTATTCATGCGTAAGAAAGACGTTTCTCTCAGAATATGTATAGATTACCGTCAACATAATAAGGTTACGGTCAAGAACAAGTATCCTTCTCCTAGAATCAATGACTTGTTTGACCAACTTTAGGGTGCCAGTTATTTCTCTAAGATAGACCTCAGATCTGGCTATCATCAGTTCAAAGTTAGAGAATGTGACATCCCAAAGATAGCTTTCCATATGCGGTATGGTCACTTTAAATTTCTAGTCATGTCATTTTGTCTTACCAATGCCTCAGCTACTTTCATGGACTTGATGAACCGCATCTTTAAGAAGTACTTAGATATGTTCATCATAGTCTTCATAGATGATATTCTGTTCTATTCCCACACTGAGTGAGATCATACAGACCATCTCAGAATAGCACTTCAGACCATCAAAGATTATCAGTTATTCACCAAATTCAGTAAGTGGAAATTTTGGCTAAGGTCAGTAGAATTCCTTGGTCATATCATTTCTGGTGATAGTATTAGGGTAGATTATCAAAATACCAAAGCAGTAAGAAATTGGCCTCGCCCTGTTTCTCCATTAGATATTAAGAGTTTCTTGGCTTTGGCTGGATATTACAGATGGTTTGTTGAGGGATTTTCTTCTATTGCATCCCCTATGTCTAGATTGACTCAGAAGAAAGTCAAGTTTCAGTGGTTAGATCCTTGTGAGAAGAGTTTTTAGGAATTGAAGACTCGACTCACCTCAGCTCTAGTTCTAGCTCTTTCAGATGGTTCAGATGGTTTTGTAGTTTATTGTGATGCATCTAGAGTGGGTTTAGGTTGTTTCCTCATGTAGCATGGTAAGGTCATAGCCTACGCCTCCAGACAGCTTAAACCCCATGAGAAGAATTATCCTACTCATGATCTTGAATTAGCAGCCGTAGTATTTACCTTAAAGATTTGGAGGCATTATTTATATGGTGTTCATGTATATGTATTCTAAGATCATAAAAACCTTCAGTATATCTTTTCTCAGAAATATCTCAATCTTCGTCAGAGAAGGTGGTTGGAGCTCTTAAACGATTATGACATGAGTGTCCTCTATCATCCGGGCAAGGCCAACGTAGTATCCTATGCTATCAGTAGACTGTCCATGGGTAGTATTTCTCATGTTGATGATAGTAAGAAGAACTTAGTCTAGGAAGTCCACCAGCTTGCTAGACTAAGCGTTCACTTAGTCGACTCTTCAGAGGGCGGTGTATGTGTTCAGAGTAGTTCAGAATCATCTCTAGCTTCTGAGGTAAAAGAAAAGCAAGATAAGTATCCTAGTCTTTTCAAGATAAAAGATTCAATCCAGAATTAGAAAATAGAGGTTTTCTCCCAAGGGGGAGATGGCATCCTCCGTCGTCAGGGTCATCTATGTGTTCCAGGTGTAGATGACTTAAGGAAGCAAATTCTTGTAGAAACGTATGGTGAACACTACTACATTCATCTTGGGGCCACAAAGATGTACCACAACTTGTAGGAGATCTATTGGTGGAGCGGGATGAAAATAGATGTTGCAAAATTTATGGCTAAGTGCTCTACCTGCCAGCAAGTTAAGATTGAGCATCAGAAGCTTAGTGGTCCTATGCAGGAGTTTAGTATTCCAACTTGGAAGTGAGAAGTTGTGAACATAGACTTCGTGATGGGTTTTCCTTAAACTCTTTGTCAGCATGATTCAGTCTGGGTCATTGTAGATAGAATGACCAAATCAGCTCTTTTCCTTCCAGTTCATACCTCTTATTCAACCGACGATTATGACAAGCTCTACATTAAGGAACTGGTCAGATTGCATAGTGTTCTGTTGACTATTATCTCAAACAGAGGTACCCAGACCTTTTATTTTTGGAAAGTATTCCAAAAGGGTCTTGGTACCCAAGTCTATCTTAGTACAGCTTTTCATCCTCAGACAGATGGTTAAGTAGAAAGGAACATTCATACTTTAGAAGATATGCTAAGGGCGTGTGCAATTGATTTCAAGGGTAGTTGGGATGACCACTTGACTTTGATTGAGTTTGTATACAATAATAACTATCATTCCAGTATTCAGATGGGTCCATTCGAAGGTCTCTATGGTATGAGATGTAGATCTCCAATCGATTGGTTCGAAGTTAGTGAGGCCTTAGTCATAGGGCCTGACTTAGTGTTTGATGCCTTAGAGAAATTCCATTTGATCAAAGAAAGACTCTGGGCAACTTAGATCCTACAGAAGTTTTATGCAGATGTCCGTAGAAAAGATCTCAAGTTTGAGATTGGTGATCATGTCTACCTCAATATCTCTCCTATGAAGGGAGTGAAAAGATTTGGAAAGAATGGAAAACTCAGTCCCCGATATATCGGTCCCTTCAAGATTCTCAGTCATTTGGGAAAGGTAGCTTATGAGCTCGAATCACCTTCAGATATAGCCTCAGTTCATCCAGTCTTTCATGTCTCTTTGCTCAAGAAGTGTATAGGTAACCCATCAGTCGTAGTCCCTATTCAAAGAATTGATGTTTAGAACAACCTCTCTTATGAAGATATTCCATTTGAAATCCTAGATTATCAGACCTATAGATTGAGGAACAAAGAAGTCCCTCTAGTTAAAGTTCTTCGGCAAAATCAATCCATCGAGAGAGATACTTGGGAAGCAGAAGCAGATATGCGTACCAAGTACCCTCACCTTTTCCCCGCCAACTCAGATCAAATTCAAAGTAATAGTTCTCCTTAAGCTTACTTAGTTTCATGATTAGTGTACATCACTAACTTAGTATTTAGTCTCATGCTCATGTTCCCATGATAATCTTGGTATCAAGTACCACCGCATATTCAGTCATGCATTCATATATCAAATCAGTTATATAGTTATGCATCAGATATGCATTCTCATTGTGAGAAAACTTAGTTCTTCAAAACTTTTAGTTATGCATTTATGAATTAGTTACACATGCATCACATATGCATGTTCAATATGTTATGTTCATCTTGTCAATCACGTCCGTCATGAGATCAGGTTCTAGTTATTCATGCAAATCTCATTGTTTCCCCTCTCAGTCAGTCTTATTCGAGGATGAGTATTCTCAAGGGGGAGATATTATAATAACCTTGCTTTTTCTTAGCTTGAAAATCATCTCAAGGATGTTAGAACGTGATTTAAAATAAGAATTAATTCTTATACACATGGTATTTCCATAATTTTAACTTCCTATCACGTGGGAAATTGAATAAGATTTCGATCAATATATAATTAGCCCAAATTCGACATCCGGGCGAAGAGTTAGAGCCTTTTTAGTGAGATACTATTTGACCTGAGCCTTCAGCGCATCGCGGAGATAGCTCAAATGGAAATTGTTGAATTCCAGTGTTATTCCGCGATACTGGTGGATCGCACCAAACTTCCAGGTCGTAGACAAGGTGGAAACACGATAGCTCCGCGTTGCACAATTTCCTAAATGTCATTTCCAGTGACACGACGTGATAACGCCGCGTCGCACCAAGGACCCAATTCAAAAAATTTTACTAAAAATTTAAATTACGTCTCCAAGGTTAAAAAGGTCAATTCCCCCCCCCCCCCCCATATAAGCTTCCAAGCATAGGATTTAGCCCTTATTCATCCAAAATATTGATGTTTTTCTCAAATACTCTCAAGAACTCAAGCTAGGGTTTTCATAGAAGGTCCAATTTCAAGAAGGTTTCAGCATCAATCTTCACGAAATCACGATCTAAGGTATGCATGGTGTTTATTCATGGACTTCTTTCATCCATGAAGTCCAAGAATCCTTTTTAACTACAAGTTTTTGATTTTCTTTATGTTTTCACGCTTTGTATGTTCTCTTTCATGTTGATAAATGAGGAATTGATTTCTATTTCATGATTTGATGTTAAATTCCATGTGGGTTTATTAGTATAGATAAAGATTTACGAAATCTCATGACTAAAACTTTGTATGATGGAATTGGAATTGAAGCATGATGTTTAAATGTTGTATAATGTGCTTTACATGTACTATGCCTACAATATGTTTGATTAAATGCTTAGATGAAAGAAAATTGTCTAACTAGCATGATATCATGAAATCCCCATATATGTACAAGTTTATTCCTATTACATGTTTGACGAAAGGCTCCTATGAGTGTAGTATGTATTATGATGTTAGTCAAGTCTTCAAGTAAATCATGCTATGTTAGTTTCCTTCTATCGAGTCCTGGGGGTATTTGTACCCAAAATATTAGTTGTATGCCTAGAGCCATGTCATGTTTTCACGATACTCTCAATCAAGCTATGAACTCTTAGACTTTAGATAGTCTTATGACTCAGAAAAATCTCCATGATCTCATGACTCGGTCAGATGTTAGATATCAGTAGTATTTTACCAGCCACGGAAATTTTTTAACTTAGTCCATGCTCAATTCAGTTCAGTAAATCATGTTCAGTTTCCATTTAGATGGGAATAGGAATTAGCACCGAGTGAACCCAAGGATGGGTACTCACCTTTTATACGAAGGTGTGATTCCTAGAAGCAATCCTTGCGTTCCATAATTATGTAGCCAATATAGGTTGAGACATCGTAGCCTTCTATATAAGGGTAGATGAGGTGGCCTAACCTGCTATGTGAGGGTTCCCACCATTCTCGCTAGAGTTACCTATTACATAAGGGTTACTCATATGTTGTCCTTACCAGTGGTGCAATATTAACACCCTTCCAATCAGGGCATAGATTGGACCTCAGCTCAGCTATTATAGCACCTTTGGGGCATGTCGGTTAGATACTACTTCCCACAGTTTCATGTTATAGAATTGGGACTATCAGATACAGTCAATCAGTTTGAGTAATAGAACTCAGATAGTTCTTCAGATTTTAGGACTGTCAGACACAGTCAACTCAGACATAGTATGGAACTCAGATAGTTCCATTAGGTTCAAAAATTTCAGACACAGTCACCCATGTTATCAGTTATATTCAGAAACAGTCATTGAGTACCACAATATTTTGTGTAGCATAGCACTTCTACAGGTTCAGCCTTTATGCCGCAAATCGGTGGGACTATAGATTCTGCATCTATCCCGCCTCAATATTTTGAGTACAGGCTGACACAGGAGAATTTTTCCAAGTCTATTAAAGCACAAAAGTGGTTTGAGAAGCAGCTAAATACATGGGCTACGCAGTTCAAGCCTTTTGTTAACCGTATTATAGCCGATGGAATCCGTCCTTTTTAGAACATTCAGACCAGGATGGACCATATGGAGGAATGTATCAACAAAAGGTGAGATGCGATGTCTATTCCAGATTTTGCTTAATTTTTTGAAGAATTTAGGTATGCACAGGAGGACATAGCAGAGCTATAAGGACAACTGCAGCAACCCACTTTTGACCCTGCTTTGATTATCAGTGATGAGGGTGAGGGCACTGTAGACTTGATAGGTATGCAACTCAAAGACAAGGGTAATCAGGTGGATGAAAGTGCTGACCAAAAAGTTGCAAGAAGAAGAAAGAAAAAAAAATGACTCCTGAATAAAGGTATGAGAGACACATGCAAAAAACCGTGAACAGGTCAAAGAAAGATGAAGAGTTGAGAAAGAGGAAAGCTGAGGATGAAGCCGCAGTAGTGTCGACTAGTTTTTCCCCACCTAGGGGGCTAATTACAGACTCGATTCCTACTGATATACCTCTGATACATAAGGACACTGATTTGATCACCCCTACCACCATTGGGGTCAATGTTGCCGTAGGTAAGGCCAAAGAAGCCTCATTGCATTTGATTGATGCCTCTCACATTGAGAGGCTTTACAAATATTACCTTCCTTTGTACTTTATTTTAATACATTGAGGACAAAGCATTCATTTTTAGTGGGGGTGTACTTGTACCATAGGGGTTCTTGTTGCATGTGTTCATTTACTCCTACGTGCTATATAGTAGAACCGGCATGTCTAGGTCGTATATTTACTTTTCCTGTGATATACATATCGTGTCATGATTATAAATATGTTATTTATGTTTCTTTTCCCTTTTTAGAACCATTTTGTATATATGAATGAAAAATAATTGTGGCATAGTACCTTGAACATGATTGTATGACTATTCTTTCTTGTCACTTGGTAAAAATATCAAACAACCATTTGTGATTCTATAATTGGCATTAGGATGTAAAGTGTACATGACCATGTGATGTAAATCCCAAGAGTTGGTAGAATATGTGTTAACTCATTGCCTATGTGTGTAAGTATTTGTTATAGTTCTTGCATAGTTATACACCTAGAAATTGCTCGATTCATTGATATTAATTTTTGGTTAATTCAATAAGATAGGATAGCAGGCCTCCTTATACTTTGAAGTCCACTTAGCCAAAAAGAATGACCCACAAAAAAGATTTTTCCATTGTTGAACCCCTTTTGAGCTTCTGTTAGTTTTTATTCATTCCTAATAACTCTGATTAACTCTCTTTAGGTTGTTAGCACCTAACTTTGTCCCTGGTCTAATATTGGACATTGTGTACCTTAAATTAGCCAAAATATCTAAGTTGAGGTTGGCTACTGTTAGGATGTTAGTAGTTTAATGAAAAAGTAGTGTAGAGTTAAAATAAAGCATCTGACCCAGATCTAATTAGATATTGTGCACCTCAATTGACTGCATCAGCATAAGTAGAGAGTGGTTGATGCTTATAAAAAAAGGGGTTATGGAATAAGTGTGGATGGATAATAAAGGTCGAAAGTGAGCTAGAAAAGCAGTAGTCTTGGAGTTTAAATTAAGGGCAAAGAGATTAAAGTTTGAATCTTAAGTTACTTTTTTCAAAAGTTGTCCTTACCTAGCCCCGAAACCTCATTACAAGCCTTAAAAAGACCTGCTTGATCTTTGTGAATCAACCATACAAGAGCATCAGATGATAAGGCCAAGTCTATGGGTATGTGTACTATGTTTGAAACTTCATTTGTGAGAGTGAGATTCTTAGTTTCATCCACGAATTAAATGAATAATGTGTAGTGAACTTCTTTGACTGTGAGGGCAATTTGAGTTATACTTAGTTTGCTAATTTTTTATGGGATATTATGTCTATGGTGGTGTATGTGCTGAATTATTAATAATGCCAAGTATAGATCCTGATGTGTTGAGACCATATGAGTGTGATGACAGTTGAAAGGTTATAAGGAGTCTAGTTTAATGGTTAAATGCCCATCATTGTGATAATCATGCATGCGATTTGGTGTTGAGTTGCTTGAGCACAAGCAATTATCTTAAGTTGAGGGTGTTGATATTCCATCTTTTGATGGAACTTTTTATATCTATTACAAGGGATAATTGTGCATTTTTAAGAAACTATTGTTGTATTTCATAATGCATTTTAGTATTTTTAGGGCAAGGACTTAGCTGGAGAAAGAACTTGGAAAAGAAGTAGAAAAAGGGCATTGACAGTCAAACTGATGGATCATCAACTATGTGACAAACCATCAGGGTACTCGTCAGCGATAAGCATAAGCTTCAGAGTTGCATACCCTTGCGACGGTCCAGGTGACTAACCGTCAGCCCCTTTATGGGCCGTCAATCTGGCCGTCAGATCCAAAACAGAACACAACTTCACTGGACATGTTTTGACAAACCCAGCGATGGACCGTCAGGGACTTGAGGGGCCGTCAACTCATCCGTCAACCTTGAAAAGGCAATTCGGGTTTTGAATCTTAAAACCCAGTCCCTTGAATCATATAAATACCCAATTTAGGTTTTATTTTAGGCATCTTTAGCATATTTCCATCTTTTGTAACTCACTATAACGTAGTATTCTTTGATATTGAGGATACTATTATGGATCTAGCTATTTTATTCATATTTCACTGAAGATTAAAGGATAATTATTGGAACTTTTGTAAGTAATTCTTTGAATTTATTTATGAATAACACATGACTATTTCTTCTTCTCTTGAGATGTGTGGCTAAGTTCCCATAACTAGGGTTATGGGATCCTTGATGTGAATAGCTGATTGGGGTTGTGAAAACTCTTAATTTACATACTTAATTGAGATTGTATAAACCGTTCTTCATATTAATGACCTTTCTTAGTTGCAAACTCAAAGGGTGAGCCCAAGAACATCACTTGTTTGAGTAGAAAAATGCATGTTGGGAAAAGAAAAGGTTTACATGGAATCCAAGGGCTTTAACCTTTAGGTTATGAGTTGATGACTTAACAAGGATTAACCCACATGAAAGACTAGTTGAATGAACCAACATATTCTTTAAGTTCGAAAGTATTAAAGGATAAACTATCTATTTAGGTTGAAAAACAAATGGGTAAACATTAGAATTCAATAATTCTTACAATCAAAATTATAATTTGGAAACTTAAGATAACTCACAACCCCGTCTGCTTGAATATTTTGGTGAACATAACTCTAGTTTGTCTACTCTTATTGAATTAACAGTTGCAATAAAACTCACTAGTTGGAATATTAGTTACTACAAACTTCTGAATACTGTACTTAGTCTAAAACTCCTTTACTCTGGAACTTTCGATCAACAGTCTGTTAACAACTATAACACTTATTTGTACACTATTCCCTGTGGGATTCAACCCCAACTTAGTTGGGTTTTATATTTTACAACGACCGCTTACACTTTCTAACTAGAGTTGTAATTTGGGCATATCAATAATCTGCTACCCTAAAAATATCAATAATGTCAAGTTTCATTAATCTATTTATCTGCTAACTTAGTTGGTGACTTTCAGTGTCATCACCCTTACAGTGTTGGTTCTATTGCTTCATCTTTTGAGGTCACTAGAGTTGGCCAGTTTATGAGGTTAAGCCCTCTGACTTTGACAGGATCTAATGTTGAGGAGGATCCCCAAGGGTTTGTTGATGAAATGTAGAATATGTTTAGGGTGATGCACGATTCTGATTCTGAGGGTGTAGAGTTTGCTGCCTATCAGTTGAAGGATATGGCATATCAGTGGTATAAGGAGTGGGAGCAGTTGAGGGATGATAATGTAGAGCTAGCTACATAGGAGAAATTTTTTAGTTCTTTCCTTGATCATTTGTTTCCTTAGGATTTGAGGGAGGCTAAATCTAAAGAGTTTGTTAATTTGAAGCAGGGAAGTATGAATGTGAAGGAGCATACTTAGAAATTCCACCAATTATCTTGTTATGCCCCGGAGATTATGTCTAGTTTAAGAGAGATAATGAGTAAGTTTGCTTTGGGTTTGTCTCGACATTTGGTACTAGAGTGTAAGGCTATAATATTGAATAATGACATGGACATCTCTAGGTGTTGTATATATGTAGCAGGTTGAAGATGAATAGAAGAAATAAGTAGAAATGGGAGAAAGTTAGAATAAAAAGTTTAGTTATTCAGAGTAGGGTGGAGGCTAATAGAACAATGTAGAAATGGCTGCAGTGAGGCAAGAAGAGGATTTGGGGAAACTTGAGTCATATTCTACCGTTAGTTCTCCATATCCTTATCATGACTTTCAGACTAATAGTAGGTTTAAGGAACAAGGTGCCTAGTCTCAAGCAAGTGGAGCTCAATCAGTCCCATCATACCCTCATTGTAGATTTTATGGACAGTTTCATCATGGTCAGTGTGATAAGGGTAAGAATAGGTGCTAAATTATGGTTATCGAGGCATTTGCAGCGACACTATCCAGCTAAGTTTTTTCTGGAGTTAATAAGGTTCCAGTTGCTACTTCATCAGATCCTACATCAAAGGGTGCTACTTCTGGTACCGGCATTGGTCGGAATCATCTTTATGCTCTTCCCAGCCATTAGGAATTTGAGGCATCTCCTGATGTTGTCACTGATACATTACAACTTTTCTCTTGTTATGTATATTATTTGCATGATCTGGGTTCTACCCTTTCTTATATGACCCTTTATATGGTTGTTTGTTTTGGTTTTGGTCCTAAAAGTATTTTTGAGCCTTTCTCTATATCTACCTTGGTGGGTGATTCTATCATGGCTAGAAAATTTTATAGGAATTGTGTGGTGTCCATCTTTCATAGGAAGTCATTGGTGGATTTGATAGAGTTGGATATGCTAAATTTTGATGTGATCTTGGGGATGGATTAGCTTAATTCGTGCTATATTTCTCTTGATTGTCGGACAAGTAAGGTTAGTTTCCAATTCCCAAATGAACTAGTAATAGGATGGGAGGAAAGTTACTTAGTGCCTAGAAGGTTCATTTATTATCTTAGAGCCCAAAAGTTGATTTTCAAAGGGTATTTATATCATCTATTTTGGGTTAAGGATTGTACTTCTGAGGGTCTCTCTTTGCACTCCTTCCATATGGTTAATAAGTTCCCTGAATTATTTCCCAATGATATTCCTAGTATTTCTCCTAATAGGGAAATAGACTTTGGGATTAATCTTCTACTGGATACCCGTCCTATCTCTATCCCTTCTTATAAAATGTCTTTGGCTGAGTTGAAAGAACTTAAGAAGCAATTAAAGGATCTTCTTGGTAAGAGTTTCATCCATACTAGTGTCTCTCTGTGGGATGCTCCTATGTTTTTTGTGCGTAAGAAGGATGGGTCTCTTTGAATATGCATAAACTATCCGCAGTTGAATAAGATAACGGTGAAGAATAAGTATCCTCTTCATAGGATTGATAATCTCTTTTAACAGATTTAGGGTGCTAGATACTTCTCTAAGATTGATCTTCGATTGAGTTATCATCAGTTGAACCTAATTCAATTAATATCAATGAAGATTTAGAGTATCTTGAGCTACTTAAAGTTGGTAAGAGTTTTATGATTTTATATTCATTATATCAAAAATAATTTCTTATTTACATTAAATATCAACTAACAAGTGTCTCATATTTTTTCAGAAATGGCTTGTAGTAAAATAGAGTCTAGCATTCCTGATATGTAATGTCAGTGAGTAAATGTGAATTGTGGTTGATGATGACCAGTGGGTAAGTGTGTTATTGATGAGTTCTTTTTCTTGTTTTTCTTCTTCTTCTTCTTCTTCTTCTTCTAATTTTGAAACCAGTATTCTTGAATGAAAACTTCATTTTCTAACTTCTAAGTTTTTGTTGATTTTGATTCTATTCTCCTTTCTATTTTTATAACTTTGTTTAATCATATGGTGTTCTATTCCAAGTTGGTCATGACTTTGTGCTATTGCAGTGTTGATGACTATTTTGTGGTAACTTTGTGCTACTGGTGACTTTATGCACTTAGGCAGACTATGTAGTTATGTTAAATTCATTTTGTATTTCTAGACTGGACTGTATCTTCATCAAGTTCTTCTGGAAACTCCAATGGAGAGTTGGAGATTGTTTTTTTCTTATATGGTATGATTGGGATTTGGAGACTGTTTTCCTATCTTATTAATTGTTATGTGATGTTAGAACAAAATTATATGTTTTTAGTCATTATTTTCCTCATAATTAGTATTTTTATGTGTTTTTTAGCATTAATTTTATGAATTGTGTCTAGTATTATATTTGATATATAAGATTAAAATGGTGTGAAGATGAAGAGATTTGGAATTAAAATGAGTTGAAGATGGAAGATTATAGAAGAAATCAAGAAGATAACTTAATAAAATAAATTTATTATAATATTAAAAAATGGCAGTGAATTCAATGTCTTTCAGTGGTTAGCCGCCTTATTGGTGTGTCACCCCGTCTATTTGGCGCCTTACCGGCATGTCACGGAGAAAGTTGTAGCCCACATTTATTGTTTTAATCCATTTTGAATTTGGTTATTTTATTTGAGGTTTTTTCTACACCTATAAACATTCCATAAAATCAATTTTACATAACTTTTGACCTCGAGAAAGCTAGGAGCCGCCGTGCAGGCCGGAGAAAATTGGTTTCATCTTCTCTTTTCTATTATTATTTATTTTCATGTTATTTATTTGAATTATTTATTATAATTACTCCAAGTTGATGTGGAGTTAAACTTCTCGTTCTAGGATTATGAAAATTGACAATATGACTGATTAATAATTTCTTGATTCGATTTATTTGATTATTATAATAGTTGTTCGCATATTCTTGTTCTTACTATTTTAATACTTGGTTACCACTAAAATAAATTTATATTCTTATTGTGAACTCGGAAAGAAAATCAGGGGAATAGAACGAAGAATATAGGAAGTAAGATCTTTACTTCAGTAAAATAAAGAATTGATTTGTGGTTAAGATAGGAAATCTACCCAGATCGCTTTACTTGGTTACATAATGAAAAGATATATAAATGCATTCGGATTGGGTTAACATATCCTCGCTCAACAATGTAGTTGTGAGGTCAATTTGGGTAGATGCTTAGAGACTCCGAAGATGATGATCATATAATCAACTCTGTAAATCAACAACTGGATAATCAAAAAAGTTGATGAAATTTATACTCGACATAATTATTAGAGAATCCATATCCTAGATTGATTCATTCATTAATTGCGTAAAATCTGCTCTTCATCTTGGTTAATTATTCAATAGTTATTTTATTCTATTATTATTATTATTATTATTATTTTAGTTTAGATAATTCATAAATACATCTCTTGGGATTTACTTCTTGAATAAATAATAAGAATTAGCTTAATTTAGAAAAATAGTTAATCGACAAGTCCCTGTGCGTACGGTATCTGAACTCTCAAACCTATATTATTTGTACGATTGCATACACTTGCGTGTGTATTTGAACTCAATAAGTTTTTGTCGTAGTTGCTAGGGACTTTAAAATTAATTGTATGTCTAGGCTAGACTTTTTCTTATTATTTATTTGATGATTTGTGTATATTTTTATTTTTTTGTATAAGTTTTTTTATTATTTGTCTTCTGTGATATTTTAGTACTTTTCTTGAGATGACATCTAACAAAGTGTGGAATGATATTTACTCATTTTGTAATGATCCTTGTTTATTTGTGAAGGACCCCACCTATGGAAATAATGTTCAAATCTTTTGATCTTATAGAATTGATTATGTGACCCTTCTAAATTCTATAATTGAGACTTTTGTAAATGGTGTGGTGGTCAATGGAATGATTTTTCTAAGTGTTATACCCCTTCTCTAAACCCTAATTACGATGAGTCTAATAAAATATTTGTGTTTTTGACAGTATGTATTCTTAGAAAAAATTATTAAAGGAATTTGAGGTTTCCTTAAGGCAATTGTAAATGGGATGATACACTTCATGAAAGAAAGAGTTGGGCTTATACAAGAGGTTGACATATTTGACTTTGATATTCACAAATTAAAAGTTATATTGATTTCAAAGAATGATGCATTGAATGCACAATAGATTAGTGATGAGTAGGGGGGAGGAGGTTGAAAAGATACTTGACCATATTTTTATTAATATTGTCACTGTTGAGAAGAGTACATATAAGGTCATAAGTTAGGTCGTATTGGACCTTATTTCTATTATTTTCTCCCACTGTGCTTATTATATAATGAGAAGTTTATCAAGCCATCTGAGCATATGAACGAGTGTAAAAAGGAGGAAGAATATGTCTATATTCTTGAATTTGTTGTGCTAAAATCAGAAAATAATATGCCTCACTTAAGGACTTGTGGTTTAATGTGAACCATCCATTACTTGATTCCTTCATCTTTGTACCACCACCCTATGAGTGAATCAAGAAGATGAATGCAATGTTGGAGTGAAATTCATATCCTTAAGGTGGAGGAAAAAGTTGATAGGTCGTGTTGCGACGTTAAATTAGTCTCTTGTTGGGAGGTAACCCAACATGTAGTAAGTAGTTCTTGTTTCTACTTTTTTTAAGTATCACCTTTATTTTTGTTGTTTTTGGTTTTGCATGTTTAGAAAAATCTAGGTACCTACGAGCTATGCTAAGGAGCCCGTTAAAAGCTAAGTGTGGTTTGCGCGCGACCCATGACGAAAATTGAGGAAACATGCTTCTAGTTGGGCCTCAGGGAGTATCTTTAACCCTTGTTTTACTTTGTTTATTAATTTGGGAAAAGCATGATTTTATGTATGGGCTGAGGTATCTTTCAATATTTATTTAGGGTGAAGTATGCTATAGAATTTGTTTATATTATATTTTTTTTTCTAGATTTTATTTATTTTATATTATTTCTATTTTATTTTTTTAGTTTCTTGCTCTAGAAAAAAATTTAAAAGTCCAAAAACACAAAAAGATTTTTATTTTACTTTTTTAGTTTAAAATAGTTTTTGTTGGGTTTTAGCTTTTTAATCTTTATTGGAGAATACTTTATCCACCCCTTGATTTTGCTTTTTATTCTTTTCTGAGGGAGGCCCTTTGAACCAAGTATCTTTTATTTTTAGGAGTAAATTTTATTATTATTTTTTTGAGAGAAAAGGAACGACCGATTTAACTTGTGTGATGCTAGCAATTTATGTCTGAGAGTAGTACTTTCTTGTGACTACTTGAGTGTAAATAAAATAGTAGATTCTTTGACATCTAGACTCAAGGTTGTGACTCTGTATATAACTTTTTCTTATTTTATAGTTTGCTATGATCTTGTCTGTCTTAGAAGTGAAATTGATCTATCTTGGTGATACTTGTATCATGTGAGGTGAGAATTTCTTGCATATTTCATATTTTGTATCTTAGTCTAGAACTTGTCCTGCATGTTATTAAAGTGAAATAAAAGTGTTGCTCTATTTAGAAGATGATAATAGGCTTTCTTTGATATGACTTGTGAAATTTGACCCTTCTCAAATATTATATCATTAGTTAACTCCTTTGAGACTATAACCCATTTTTTGGTAGCCGTATTTTTGTCTTGATATCTTCTGTTGAATTCCTAGTTTTTACGCCTTGCTTCCTTGAGCACTATAGCATAGACTATGTTGTAATTGTTAAATTTGGAGAAAAGACATGGTTGAGTGTTAAAAAGGTAACCAAAGATAGCTTCAAAGTAATGAAAAGGCCCTCTTTGAAAGAATAATACATGATAAAAAAACACTGAGAAAAAAATATTTAAATCATTCTTGATAAGATGAGAATATTAGTGAAAATAATAATTGAAGAGAGGGCTGGAAATAAAGGGGGAAATAATTGGTGATGAAGTCTAAAAGTGCAAAGTGCTTAGAGAACTGTAAGTCACTGTTATATAATTTTCCTACCCATCCCTAGCCAACATTACAACCCGTTAAAGTCCTATTTGATTCTATTCGAGCATGCTTAATTAGTGAATATGTACATAATGGGTAAGCTTATGGTTCTTTGTGCACACATGTGAATTGTTTTTGAGTGTGAGTGTTTTTTTTTATGGAAAATCCTTAAATTATAATCAATCATTTGAATTGAGTGTGTGAGCTATTTTTTTTCTTGTGAGAACATTTGTTTCTTGATAGATAGGTGATTTTATTAGCTTTTTTTTAACAAGAGTAGGTGAGCGACCTTAAATTTGATGAGTTAGAGTCAATCTTTGATATTAAGAGGTTAAGATTCGTTATTTGTTTGTATTTTGTGCATAATGATTAGGAAGTGTACTTGATGTCGTGAATTGCTATATGATCTAATTGTTTGTATCGATCAAAGTGGTGGCATTCTTATCTTAATTTATTAAGATGAGCTTTAATATTTTCTTGAGAACGAGCAAGATTTTAAGTGTGGGGTGGTGATGTTAGGCAAAAATTATGTTTTTTAGTCATTATTTGCTTCATAATTATTATTTTTATTTGTCCTTTTTGAGAATTAATTTTATGAATTGTTTCTATTATTATATTTAATGTATAAGATTAAAATAGTGTGAAAATGAAGAGATTTGGAACCAAAACGAATTAAAGATAGAAGATTAAAGAAGAAAATCAAGCAGACAGCTTTATGGAATAAATTTATGTAATACTCAAAAGTGACCAAAGTGAATTTAATGTCACCGGAGGTTAGCCGCATTATTGTCGTGTCACGCCATCCATTTGGCGCGTTATCGGCCTGTCACGGAGAAAGCTGCAACTCATTTTTCATTTTTCTCCGTACATTTTAGACTCAGTTGATTTATTTGAAATTTTTTTCTACACCTAGAAATATTTCATAAAATTAGTTTTTACATAACTTTTGACCTAGAGAGAGCTAGGATAACTTTTGACCTAAAGAGAGCTAGGAGCTGCTATGGAGGCCGGAGAAAATTGATTTCATCTTTTCTTCTCTTTTATTATTTATTTTTACGTTATTTATTTAGATGATTTGTTGTAATTACTCCATGTCTATGTGGAGTTAAACTTCTCATTCTAGGATTATGATAGTTGACAATATGATTGTTTAATAATTTCTTAATTCAATTTATTTGATTATTATAATGGTTGTTCTTATATTCTTTTCCTTACTATTTTAATACATAGCTATCATTAAAATAAATTTATATTTTTATTGTGAACCTTGAAGAAGAATCAATGACATAGAACAAAAAATTTAGGGAGTAACACTACAAGAAAACTGCTTATTACCTGAAAATTTTCATAGGGATAATGTGGTAAAATTCCCAAGTAATTTGATTACCTGTAGATTTTCTTACCAATTAGAATCCAAAAGAAATACTGTCGTAGGTAATTATTACCTGCGGATTTATAGAATTCATAGGTAATTTAGCTGCGAAAATAAATCTGCAGGTATGTTATTTGCTGATTTATTTGCGATTAACTATCAAAATTTTGCATAAATTATTTGGTAAAATTTCATAAAAAAATAAAATTTACCTACGTATTTGCATGAAAAAAATTACAAATTATTCCCCACGAAGATTCCCAAGTAAATCCCTAGGTAATTTAGCTGCGGAAATAAATCTGCAAGTGCGTTATTTGCGAATTTATTGCGATTAACTAGCAAAGTTTTAAAGGAATTATTTGGTAAAATTTCATTAAAAAAGGATTTTACCTGCAGATTTTCATGAAAATTTTCAAGTAATAATTCACACGTAAATTACTAGAAACATTTTATAATTAATCAAAAATCTATTCAAAATCTTCAATAATTCTCAAAAATATCATTCAATACAAGTTTAATGCAAACCATTACAGCTAACAAAAAAGCATAATTAAAACATCTACGTCAATAATGTATGATTCTTAAATGGTCCAAAACAAAATATTTCAAACTTGAATCCTTAATAAAAATACCAATCATTAGGATCAAAATCACTTTCATTCACGTTATCAGGATTATCACTTTCATTCACGTCGTCAGAGTCATCATAACTTTCATCCTCATAAGCTTGATTTTTTTCTTGAGATGGAAATTCATAATTTGAAGATGATTTGTTGTATACATGCTTCATCAACAAGTGTAATTCATTTCTCATCCTCTTATTTTTCTTTCGCTCATTTTGTAACTGTACATACAAATCAGCATTTGAAGCATCAACTTGAGACTTAATCATCTTATCAATTTCTTTTGTAAAAGTTGATGTTGAATTATAAGTTGCCTTTACACTTCGACCCAGGGAGCCAAGACCTTTGACTCTTCCTTTTTTCTTTCCACCAACAGATTGCACCCAGATATCCATTTTACTTAACGAAGCCGGCTGACTAGCTGAATTAGTTTCTCCATCCATTGCTGATGCACTTTGAGCAGCTAATATTTCTTGTTTCTTTCTTTCAAACTCATTCTGCATAAGGATATGTTAAGTCAGACCATAAAAAGTGGTAAGAAATATATTATTAGCATAAATTATATTAGATTATAGACTAACTACTTCTATGTTATTAACAGACTAACTTCTCATTTCATAGCACTTAAGCAACAGTAAATCATTGAACCAGATGACAATAATAGAGATTTATATATTTTTAAATATGTACCAGATGACAACAACAGAGATTAGTCTATATATATTGACAACAGCAGAGACCAATAGCCCAACTTACAAACATTGTTGACCTTGATATCTAGAATACTCATACAAACATTCACTGGAATACTCGTACAATCATTCACTACTTGATGTCCTTGATATTTGGTAGCTCATATAGATTTGATAAATAGATAAACAAGTGGGACACTGAATACATTGTAGGGGGAGAACTCTTGTATAACTTATACTTGTGGACTCATATCATGATCTCTCCATAATATCTTATACTTATGGACTCATATCATGATCTCTCCATAATATATAATCAGCCACTAAATCTTAATAATTGAATACCATCCATGCTTGATGAAATTGTTGTGATAGCCTAAAAAGTATGGGTAATCCGACCTTTTTCTTCTTAGTTAGTAGTTGATCGCTAATCTATTCACCAGGTAAATGCAAACAGGCTCCTATCCCTTCTTTAGGGAAGAAATCCTATAAACTTCATCAATATCTAAGTAGCTAGTTAGGTCGCAGATACATCTAGTAAACGAGTACAATTATGCAAAAATTATGTGGAAAATATAATATTTACATTTTTGACCTCTTTAATCTGCTATTACAAAATTTAAATCCCAAATATATTCTTATATACTGATGCAGGTGCATTCTTGAGAACTACACTAGATCAATGTATCCCTACATAGAGGGTTGTCTAATTTCTCTACCAACTCCCTTTTTATATAGAAGGATTACTGGAACTCTAACTGATATTTAGGCGCAACCCACTTTGAGAGGCTTTTTGTTTCGACTGAGAATGCTGATAGGATAACACTAATTGGAGATATTGATACAAGCAGTCTGAGGGTAGAGCTACTTCTATGGCAGGTAGTAAGGGGGTTGAAGGTATTTCATCCCCAGTTTTAACTTCTATAGTGCCCCCTCGACCGTTGGTTTTTGGAATGGTTAGTGTGTCTCAGGAGTTCTTAAAATAGTACAAGGATCAGTATCAGGAGTTATATGATTGCTAGACACATGTTGATACCTAGTTAGCCATATTATTTTATTAGATCTAGACATGGGTCTGAACTATACTAGAGGCATCTAATGCGAGAATAGAGGCTAGGAAGTATTGAATATCTTCCAGAGTCTTAGATCCTACCAGTATGTGAAGGATCATACAGAAAAGCTTTCGGACTTGGAAGTCGACCATTTTTTGAAATTTTCATTTGAGGGTATATATTCTCGCTCCTGTTGACAAACATAATTAACTGATTAATCACCCTTGATCCTAATCAGAACATTGCGGTGACACACCAAGGGATTCATAGAGTAGCTCGACAATTCAATTTGGGGGAAGGTTCTGCTAAGGAGGGGGGAATGCTTGGTCCAACTTATTTACCTTTAATTGTACAACATCTACTAGTATGACTCTTAATTTTAAAACCCCAACTGTTATTGATGGCAGAACTGTGGTAATACTAGAAGCACCTGAAATTGAAAAACAAACACATAAATGGAATAATGCCCTTGTAGTATCCACGTTTGGAGAGGCTTATGCTTTCTCGTATATGCAGAACTATATAGTTCACTATTAGAATTTTATTGCGGAACCTGATTTGTACTATCATGAGCTTGGCATTTACATAGTGAAGTTCCAAAATATGCAGGATAGAGATGATGTTCTCTTCTCAGGTCCATATTCTATCAATAGTAAGCCACTGATCCTTCAAAATTGGACCTATGATTTTTATTTTACTCAAGAGCTCCCTACCATGATACCCTATGGGTGAGGCTACCAAACCTTCCCCTTAATTACTGGGGTGTAAAGGCTCTTAGAGAAATTACTAGCGGATTAGGGAGACCATTATTTGTTGATGCTTGTACTACAAAACAAAGTAGAGTGTCCAACACTAGAGTCTCAGTGAAGATGAATGTGACTCAAGATCTACCAGATGTGGTTAAGATTTCTGATCCCAGTGGAAAGATTAACAACCAGCAGGTGGCTTGTGACTGGAAACCTCTATTTTGCAATAAATGTACAAGGTTTGGCCATGTATGCCGGCGTGAAGAACCAAGGAATAATCAACCTCAAGGGAGACAAAACCAGGTTATAGAGGGTGCTCATAGATGAGGCAGAGAGGTAAAATAATAGCTGCCTAAACATGTTGCTGAAGAAATTGATAAACAACCCCGACATACTGTTTCCACTAATATACCACATCCACAGACCATGGGATTTAGAATTAAATATAATCAAGCATTGGTTCAGAAAGATGATCAACTCAAGAGTAATTGTGATGTACAAATATGGAATGACAAAACTTCAGTAAGTGCATCAATAACATTGCCCGAGGCTGGGATTTTTCTTATAATTACTCAAAGGTTATGAATGGTAGAATTTTGGTTTTGTGGAAATAGACAGAGATCAATTTGATGATTCGGGAAGTGCATAGCCAATACATACACATTAGAGTAGATGATCAATGCTCTAATTTTTGTTGCAAGCTTACAACTATATAAGCCAAGAATACTATTGAAGAAAGAAAAGATATGTGGCAAGAACTGCTAAGAGTGGGAGCTAACATTACTAATCCATGGTGTTTATGTATGGATTTTAATGCCACGTTATTTGACAAAGGTAGAACTGAGGGATAACAGGTTCTAGACGCTAAAACTAGGATCGGCTATAATACAATAACAACAACCACCACCATGTCTCACTCTCCAACAAGTTGGGATCAACTAAATGAATTGCATTTCTTTGTTTTAAGCTCATTTCATATCATCATCATACAAAAAAACAACAAGAAACCATAATACTACAACAACAACAACAACAACAACAATTATGCCTCAGTCTCAAACAAGTTGGGATCAACTATATGATCTCATTTAACATTATCATCATATTAAAACAATAAACAACTATAAACCAGAATATCAAGCAGAAACAGTGTATTATATCTAAATATACGAACTAAAGTACAATGGCAATATCACACGATTGAAATGAACTCAACTAGTAAACAAAGTAAATGAACACTTACATAAGTATCTTCAGCTTTCTCATTTACCCAACTTTCATCACTTTTCTTGCGATGAGTTCAAAAATAAAATTCTGAAATAAAAAGATCTTTTCAAGTAGCTTCTTTATATATTCAAAAAAAGATATGTATGTTATCAACATTGAATATGATATTATTTTCTTCAAAGAAATATATTTAAAAAGATTTATAATTACCATTCTCTTATAGATCAATCGATGAGGTATACAACCACATGTATGAAGTGATGCACTGGCATTTGAATCATGATTGTCTTTATTTCATTCAGACTTTGTTTTGAACTCATCAGACTCCCAATACACCTTTATCTCCTTGAATACTACATCTCCCATCCAATGTGGTTTCAAAGGTAATTTTTTTCTAACATCTTGGAAAAGTTGGGTCATTTTTTAAGATGCCCTTTTATTAAAATTAGACCATATAGCATCATTATAGTGAGGAAGCCACTTAAATTTCTTATGCATATATCAAATGAATAAAATATTAGCTATATAGTCCCACAATTATATTTATACATGAATCAGAATGTATAAATTTTTACCTTGAATTCCTCAAACCACATCTCGCGAGTAGACTCTAGAAACTTCTTCCATGAAGGTTTAGCCAATTCAAACTTACTCCAAATGCAATTAGCAATACCATCAATAACTACCTTGTGTAGAGCAAACCTATATAACATTAGTAGTTATCAAACAACTTCACATATAAATAGTCCACCAAAATATATGTATTATTAAATGTTAGTCATATTACCCATCCTCTTAAGGTACAATCCATATTTGATTATCATCATCTACACTGTCAACTATATTAGGTAAGGTGGTTGGAGTTCTGTTGGCCAGTGGTGACATTAATGGTTTAGAATCTTGATTTGTAGGTTGGGTCGTATTAGATTGAGGTGGAGATTCAATAATAGTAGGCTGGGGTTGGTTGACTCCAAGATTAGGTTGAGACTCATTTACATGAAGTAGGCTAGTATGGGAATAGAGGGTTTGTGATGGTATTATGGGAGGCACACCAATGTTATAAGTCTGGGATTAATTGACTTTAGGATTTGGTTGATGTGAGGAAGATTTATTCACATGAGGTGAACCAGAATGAGACGGAATTATGGGAGGCAATTGAACTATTTGTCTCTCTATTGTCTGTTTTTTTTTCTTGACTTCTCTCATTTTCCATTAGGCAATCCAGCTCTTTTAGATCCAACACCCAGCATCTACAGCAAATAAAATGATGAACAACACATGAATAAAGGTGATCGGTAAACATTTTGTGTATCAATATCCATCCCAAACTAATGATGCAGTAGATATAATTTGGCAAGTAGTTTTAAGAAAGGTGTCATCGATATACCTGAAGGATCATCATAACAACAGATACCACAGGTTGCAGTTTTTACTCAAAGACTAGAGTGTGTGATTAATTTTGTGAATTGAAACATTCATCCTATAGTCGTAGGAGATCAGATGTCAGGTTGAGATATTTTCTCTATTTTGTTATATGAAAATATTTCTGTTGTAGCCTATTTTCAAAATAGTTTTGCACCATGTAACTAGGCTACTTTTAAATAACCAGGATTTACCACTAACACAAGTAGCGTTGTACAACATAAATGACAAATTAAAGCATGATAGTCTCTGCAACTCTTAACATGTACAGTTAGTATAAACTGAGAAACCAACAAACTTAATCTAGCTCATAATAATATATGGTAAATTAGTTGGCAAAACTTAAACATGGACTAATAGTCATGTCCATAGCAAGTTAGATAGGGCTATAGTAAATGTTGAATGGATACAGAAGTTTACCCATTTGGAGGCTGAGGTGATGGACCGGGATGCTTGGATCATTATCCAATTACAATCATGTTAGATGAAAAGAGATCTACTGGAGGATGACCCTTTAAATTTTTAATATTTTAGGCGATCACAACGAGTTCTTAAGCACATGCAGCAAGCTTGGTCAGAGCCTATATTAGTTACTAATATGAAAGGTGTTTGGAATAGAATGGAGTTGGTTAAAATAGGTATGAAGAGGCTGAATACAAAGGAATTTAATAGTATTGAGGACAAGATTCAGATGATTAGAGATAAGCTAGCTACAATCCAAATTCAAATGAGAGATATTAACCACCTCTCTGAACTATTTAAAGAGGAAAGCACCCTGAAAAAATCATTAGAAAAGTGGAACCTAATTGAGGAGAGCATCTTTAAACAAAAAAATAGATATCGTGATTCATGATATAACTGATTTCGACTTATGTATAAAGAATGTTAGAGGAAACCATATGGATTGTCCCCCTTTTTGTTAGGATAAAAGAGTATTACTAGCTCAGTGATCAATTAGGCATTGAAAACTGTACACATAACAGTAAAGAAAGGTGTAATAGCATAAATAGCCTGATTAAATGATACTGGAAGGTACCAAATTTGTATTTAGTATTAGACTTGTAGAATTTCTTGTTACCAGAAATCAATAATCTATCTCAAAATTAGCTTCACAGACTACTAATACTATTATTTGCAGCCTATTTTTTGTTTGGTGCTATTTCATCAACCCATTAGAGTGACATAATTCAACCAAGCCTCCCTCTTTAATGTCACCAGGTAAGTAAATAAAGCGGTAAATAAAGTTGTAGTAGCACAAATTGGTTGATTAAATGATACCAGCAAGTACCTAAGCGAGATATATCCACTAACAATAGAAGTGCAAAACACAAGACTCAAAGTAGAGATCTTCATAAACTAAACCTATATATCTTATAGTCTACATTGGTACCATTTTCATCCAAGCAATATCTATATAGCTCAATAAAGAACAAGCAGCCATATGACACCTAGTAAGAAAAATTGGATATTTAAACCCATAATTTCTTAACAAATACTTGTTCAGTAACAAAACCCCAATGTTTGATGAATACCAAGCCATTACTAAACCAATTGTAAACAATTGACCTGAAATCTTTCCTCCAAACATTATACACACACTGATCTGACCAACACCCAAAACCTCAAATCTCACAAAGAACAAAACCCACAAAGGATTTTCCCTATGGAATAAAATACGCTGAATGGTATAAAATATGAGTACTTAAATTAAGCAAGTAAATTCTCTTCCAATAGACAAGTAAAATAACAATAATTTTGACAAAAATCACAGTAGCTTTAATCAAATATAGTATTGTACATTGAGAAAAGAAATCGACAAGCTAATATTCTCAATCCTCCTCAAATTAATCTTCATCTTTTTCTTGAGTATGAAAGTGACTTGTTGAATCTTCACTACCAGAAAAGTCAACCTCTTCACTTGTTTCCTCCTCTTCATCATTAGCTTCTTCACTTGTTGTCTTCTCATCACCTTCTTCTTCTTTATTTGACATATAATCATCTTTCTCTTCAATTATATCACGTTCATTTTCATTAACAATATCTTTAAAACTACTTTCATCAACCTCTTCACTATCAACTTGTTCATCACGTAAGCAATCAATTGGGTCATTCTCTATACTTGCACTAAAACGTGATTGCTCCTCTTGGTAAGCAACTTCCAAATTGTATCTTGTATTTACAGCTTCTCTTGGCTTTGTCTTTATAACTACCCACCAATCAACCTTATTTCCTTTTCTTTCAAGATGATTTGCATAATAAACTTGAGTTGTAGTTTGTGGAAAGATAAAAGGGTAAAATTTAGAATATTTTCCCCTTTTTTGAACCTTGCTAATACCAAATTGACTATCAACTTTCATGCCATGTTTTGAGGGATCAAACCAATCACAATAAAATAAAACTAACTTTATAAATAATGTCATTGGCCATTCGAATTCGATAATCTCCTTAAGAAAACCATAATATTCACTTGTAATGTCATCTTGTCCAATGCCACTAACACACACCCCACTGTTATATGTACTTTTTGCTTCACCCAAAGAAGAAGTATGAAACTTGTATCCATTCACAAAATAAATAAGCTAAGACTTTTCCTTTCTTAAAGGTCCCATTGCTAAGATTTATAAATATGGATTCTGCAGCATCTCTTGTGGATTACTATTCACCTATCAAATAATTAAAGCATATTAGATATGCATTTTTAGTGATATATCCTTTATTAAAATAATTGATTTATACATAATATTTGAACCATCGTGGAAAGTCTTCTTCAATTTGTTTGTCAATGATATCATCAGTGAGATCACTGTAAGTATCTCTCGGGATTTGCTCATACAAACTGTATTTACTTACATTAACATATTAGTTTCAATCCAAATATAATAACTAAATGAACAGCATAGTTGATACTTACTTGAGAAAAGGCTTAACCTCATCACAATTTATAAGAACATGTAATTGTGTTGTAGTAACTTCTTTATCATCTAGCCATCGGATATCACCATTCTTCTTATCATAACTTCAGCCAGGATAATTAAGGACTGATAGTGTTGGGTGAGTTGCATTTTTTCAATGACATCATCATTACACCCAAATCTTTTGTTGCTATAGGAAAAGAGATTCAAAATAATGGGAAATGAAGTATGAGATTTATTGAGCCAAATATGCTTGACAAATAGATCCTTCAACTTTGGCTTTGTTTTTGACAGTCTTTCTAATTTTGTTTAGGAACCTACAATTGTTTTTAGGAAATAAATAATTATGTAATAAAATAATGCGACAAGTAATAAAATTTTATACCTTTCAAATGGATACATCTATCGATATTTAACTAACCCACAAACTCTTGCTTTGTAAGGAAAATGAATCGGTAAGTGCTCCATTGAATCAAAAAAACTAGGTGGAAATATTTTTTGCAACTTACACAAGATTACAGGAATATTTTGTTCCATTTGCATAAGATGATCCACCCGTAATACTGTTGAGCACAAATCTTTAAAGAATAGACTAAGTTTAGTTAGTGACTTCCATATAGGTTTTGGAAGAGCTCTAAAAGCAACTGGCATAAGATATTGCATGAAAATATGGCAGTCGTGACTTTTCATCCTAAATAACTTAAAATGTTCCATGTCAACACATCTACCCAAATTAAAGGCATATCCATCAGGCATCTTTAGTTGATCAACCCATTCACATACATCTTTATTTTGACCATCATTTAAGGTAAACTTTGCTTTTGATTTAATCCATCTCCCATCATCATTCAATTGCAAGGGTAAATCATTTCGCTGACAATACTCTTCCAAATCTATTATTGCCTTCTCGTTATCCTTTTCCGTCTCCTTACTGTCCATACAGTATGAAAAATATTATCAAAGAAGTTCTTCTTTGTATGCACTACATCAATATTGTTGGGAATTGGATGGGTCTTCCAATATGGCAAATCCCCAAAAAAGCTTTTTTTGGCCCAATTATGTGATTTTGCATAGCCATAAAATTTTTGTGGACTAGATTCATTGATCTTAGGAAACCCTCTCACTTTTTCCCACACCTGATCTCCAATTAACCTAGGAGGAGGCCTAGACTTTTCCTCTTTTCCTTCATAAAAAGAATTTTTGTTTCTTCTAAATTCATAATTGAGAGGCAAGAATTGACAGTTACAATCAAACCAAGTAACTTTTCTTTCATTTTTTAAACTAAAAGTTTTTGTTTGTTCCTTGCAAATCGGACATGCTAATTTACCTATTGTACTGCATCCCGACAACATGCCATAAGCAGGAAAATCATTAATTGTCCATATTAATATTGCTTGCATGAGAAAATTTTGCTTCTTCAATACGTCATAAGTTAGTGCACCATCTGCCCATAATTTTAACAACTCATCTATTAATGGTTGAAGATACACATCAATTTTATTCTTGGGATTGCAAGGACCTGGAACGATCAATGTTAAGAACATATATGGGGCAGTCATACACATATCAGGAGGAATTTTATAAGGAGTAACAATCATGGTCCAACAAGATTACGGTGATGCTGACTAGCTATAAGGAGTAAAACCATCAGAACGAAGACTGAGCCTGACATTCCTAGGCTCTGAAGCAAATTCTGGATAAGTTCAATCAAAATGTTTCCATGCTTCTCCATCTGAAAGGTGACATAAACACCTTCTTCCCTGAGATTCTCAGAGTGCCACCTCATGTGCTTTGCAGATCGAGTTGAAAAATATAGTCGTTGAAGCCTAGGAATAAGTGGCAGGTAATGCATAGTCTTGTGTGAAACCTTTCTGCTACCTTTCTTTCAAACGCATTCTTTTTAGTGAGGTTATTTACAAAACTTACATTTTATCATCTCTGAATCATCCTTGTAATACATCATACATCTATTAACATAACAATCAATATTTTGGCTAGTTAAAACAAGCTCCACCACTAACTTCTTTGCTCGATAGTAATTAAGAGGTATCTTATTATCCAGATAGCTTGTATCCTTCATCAATTGTGATATTGCATTAAAACAACCATGATACATATTGTATTCATATTTAATACTCATCATTCTAACAGTTGTAGACAACTCTGAATATTTACATCCAGACCATAAGGGTTCTTGAGCTGAATTCAACATTTCATAAAATTTGGTAGCACCCATATTTGGAGACTCATCTACAATAGGCTCAACATGATGATCAAGTTCTACACTAGCAGCATCATAAACCATACCTTGATACCTATTTACGTGTTCAGAGTCTTCCATTAGAATGTTACATTGACTGCTTGAAGATATGTCAAATCTATATCCTTGATGAGTACTTGAAGCACTTGAATGGACATGTTCATTCAAATTAACTAAAGGATCTTTCTCTCCATGTGACATCCAACACTAATATCTTGGAGTGAACCTTTTCTTAAAAATATGCACATTACCTTCATTAGGGATAAGGTTCTTCATGTTCTTACAAATTTTACAAGGACACCTTATGACTTTCTCGGACAAGTACTTCAGTTGACTACAAGCAAATTTAATGAACTCTTCCATGCCTTTTATAAATTCATCTGTATGCCACTTAACTAAGAAGAAGTCTATTTATCATCCATTTTTTATGCTCCGGAATAGTCATTTCTAAATCAAAAGATACCATATATAAGAACATATAATAATAAAATTAAAGAGTTCCCGGTCGTTATTTCCACTAAGGAGTTGATGAGCCAATACAGTCAACAAAGCCAAAAATATATCTCAATAAAAAGATAAACATAAAAGGAATCAAGAACAAACAACAATAATAAACATTCACAATAAGATGCAGTTCCTACAGCTAGAGCAATATCTCTATGTAAACCAGTAACTTCCTATAAACTTAGATCTCAGTGGAAGTTAGATATTCTTAGATGGCTATATTCTTCGCATGTTTCTTTATGTGCCTATGAATGCCCCCTCCCCCAACATAAATATTCCACCCTACCCTTATCATTGGTCTTTTTATAATAATGATAATCCTGACTCCAACTGAAAAAGCATTTTTCGAACCATCATCATATTTTGAAGTCCTTAAGACCAACAAATACACTAGTAGATGTAGGGGGATGATAGCATAAAGTTCAGTTTCAAATAATAGGTGGATGATAGCATAAAGTTCAAAGTCAAAAAACATAATGAAATAATTTATCTTGACATAGACCTTTCGCTTACATTTTTGCAGTGAAAGCATTCGAAATAGACACCTACTTCTTTTAGCCTATGAATGATAAATTCAGCTTGACATAGACCTGTTTGTAATTTAGCTAGCTAGCCAATAGATTATTACAAATGATCTACCATCATGGAGGTGTTCAACCATCCCATGAAGATGAAAATATCAATTAGTACAACGATTCTAGATTGTTTTCTAACTAATATAGACTGATACATTCCACCAATAAGCTTGTGACCTTAGGAAGTTGTGCTATATCTTTCAGTCCACTATCAAACCACGTCTAACTATGAAAACCAAAGGCTGGTTGAATCCATAGGAATTATTGATTTATCAAATAAATTTCATTAATAAATGCTCGACCCGATAGTCGATCCAACACAACAAACAAAATATTGTTGTAAAACTCCATGTCTCATGTATGCAGTACAGGGAAAACCGTACAGGGAATATTAAGCAGCAACTGTAATTTTAGGGATAATATAATCAATCTTAAAGTCTTTCAAAATAAATCAATCATAAAAAGAGTAGTACGTCAAATAATGAATAGAATAAAGGGCTATTCTTGCTAGTGTTAGTTTTCTTTAAAGGGAAATGTCTTGTAAGTGATTGTACTTGACATATTTAGAGGGTTTTTTTATATCTTGACATGCACAGTTTCTCCCTCAGCACATACAAAGGTGTTAGGTCTATACAAATGACAACTATGGCTCAATCTAAATGATACTTGAGGTCGGCTATGTGAAGTCTATTTCAGTCTCTATTGACCTTCTTTATTTCAATAAAAAATAATTTGGAGTAAACTAATATTAGAGGTTATCTAAATCCTTTTCCTTTAATATCTCTATGTTCCCTCTTAGTACTACCACCATGATTTTTGCGGTCGAGGTCTGAGGCCTTTGATCATACCAAAAGTTACAGTTACTGCTTTTTTAATGCAACTTGACAAACGATTGGGTCTTCCATTGGCAGATGCAGGTAATACAAGAAAAATAATAGTTGCAGGAAATATCATATTAACAAGCACAAAAGGGCTGATGGATTATGATTGTCGAGTAACAAAGCACAGTATACTACTTTGGCAAGATAACAAAGTAGATAAGAATCTAAAGATATCACATAGGATGAACATAAAGTTATCGAAGTGTACTAATCTCAGAGGAAGTCATACTACATCAGAATCCCAAGAAAACTATACAGTTAGCACTAATAACCTTCTAGGAGCACTAACAACCATAACGACATCAAACCCGTAGACAATCCCACAGTGACTGAAATCAAGTTTAAGTCCAAAAATAAGAAAATCAAAAAAGTTTCCAAAATAAAGTAATCCAAAGCAGATTGTCTACTTACACTACCAAGCAAATCAAAGAGGAGAAATCCAAGTGTTCAGTTAGTGAAAGTAAGTATACACACAAATAAAAAACTTTCACTTCGAAATGATCGAGTGGGGACCTTTGCAAATGAAAAAATTATGGAGTTTATAGTAGAAGCTAAAAAAACTAACCTCGAATATCTCTGATTTTGATTGACAAAGTTTCGAAGCTAAAGAGAAAACCTCTGATTTTGGCATATCACGTTTTTTAGAGAATTGAGAATTGAGAAGACCTCTGCTTAGAGAATTAAGAGGAGAAGGTGAAGAGTCTACACTGAGCTGTCAAGGTGAAAAAAAAAAGAGGGAGACGTTTTTGTCCAAATTTTTGGTATAGATGAAATTTGAAAAATCAATAAATTTTTTTATATAATTTCGGATACTATATGCTATTTTTTTGTTTCAATTTATGTGACACTAATGGAATATTTAAGAAAGTCAATCAAATTTGTTATATAGTTTTAGATATTTTAAGTTGTTAATTATCTAATGATGTATGCGACTTTCTACATAATTTTCAAGTAATACCGCTCTATCGCAAATAATATGACATCGATAGAATTTAAAAAGTCAAGAATTTTTTTTTACATCTTTTAAATATTTTAAATTGATAATTGTTGTGATTTATATTATTTTTCATGAAGTTTTTAAATAATGTATCCCAATTAATGTTGAATTATTGTGATTTACATTACTTTTCACAAAATTTTTAAATGATATATCTCAATTTTTATTGCACTGATAAAAAGTCAACCAAAATTTTTTATGTATCTCCAAATAATTTATATTATTAATTGTTGTAATTAATAATATTTTTTACACAATTTTCAAATATATATAGCAAGTTAAGGCTAAAAAAAGTAATTAAATTAAAATTTAGATAATCAATTATATTTTAATAGGTTTTTAGATTTTTTAAAGCTATTAGCTATTGTAATTTATAATACTTTTTTGGCGTTGTAATTTAATATTTTTAGTTGTTAACTATTATAATCTATAATACACTTCTTGTTCAAACTTCTGTGGTGTTGATAGTCAATTATATTTCAAAAGTAGTTTATTTTTTAATTATTGTGGTTTATAATATTTTCCTTCTATTCCAATTTAAGTGATACTGATATAATTTTAAGAGTTAACCAAATATCAAGATTGAAGTAGCGAGGTAGACATGTCTTAAATAACTCATAATAACTACTTAAAAGTGATATAGAAAAATTGCTACAAAAAATACATGTGAAAAAAGTTTATGTGGATCTCATATAAGATGCCAAATTAATTTAAAACATCAATAATTAATTTAATATTTTATGCCTATTTAACCCTTTTTATTAAATATTATTAAGTTTTTAATACTTAAATGACTTATAATAATAAAGTAAGGGTAATATAGTAAAATTATGATTGAAGCAGCTGAAGCAGACATATAATAAATGTATTTTATTTTTTATTAAATATTATCAATTTTATAATACATAAATGATGCATATAATAATTAATTAGGAATGATATAGTAAAATCATGGAGCAAGCAGGTAGCTGAAAGCAGTCATGACAATCGCTAGTTGTCTGCTTGAGGTGTTAGCTAATAACTCGCACTTATATATAGTAGTAATATATAAAAGTGAGCTTTAAAATATAAAAATCTTAATTAGACTTATAGTATTATCTAGTAAAAAAATATTTTTAAAAATAAATACTCAATAAAATGAATTGAAAGTTAGAAGAATTTAAATAAAAAGGCTAGAATTTAAATAAATTAGGAAAATTGAATTGAATTAGGTTGATATTTAATAAATATATTAACTATAGAAAATTAATATTAGAAAATAAATAAAATTATTATTTTTAATAATTGAGTAGTATGTTATTTAATAAATGTAGGAAAGATGTAATAATAATAATAATAATAATAATAAAAATAATAATACTAGACAATATTTGTAAATTATGGGAATGTATAACTGCGGAAATGATTTAATAAATATGGTAATTATATAAAATTAATATAAATATAAATTATTTATTAATTAGTTGGCACAATAGTCCACAAAAAAAGAGATGGATATTAAGACTCGATATAAATAAAATAATAACATAATAATAATAATAATAATAATAATGAGAAAAATAATAAGGCTCGATATAAATTTGGTTAAAAAATGAACCAAATTGAATTTAAAAATTGGTTAAAATTGACATCAATTAGATATAAGATTGGCTAGAATTTAAATAAAATTGAGAAGATAATTGAATCAACTTAGGCTGCTATTTAAATATAATAATAATAAATAAATATTAATCAATGGATGAGATCTAAATATTAATAATTTGGTTTAAAAAATTGAATGGAATTTGAAATTGAGTTCAATTGGACACAATTTGGGATAGGATTGTAATAAATTCGATGAAATTAGGCTAAAATTGTTATAAATTGGTAAAATCAGGCTAGAAAATAAATAGATTTGAAAAAAATAAATTGACTAAGGTTGCGGGTTAATACAATAATAATAATAATAGTAGTAAAATAAATAATATAATTATTCTCAAAATTGTTATGAATATATTGTGTAAATAATAATACGACACATAATATATTACTTTAAAATCAACGATAACAATAATTCGAAATAGACACCATTAAATTATGAATATAAAATTTAAAATTGTTGATAATACATCTGTGATACCATCTATGCCAATAAACTAATTTTAATTTCTTGAGCATCTTTTGCTCTATAATACGTGTCCACCGATTTAATGTCTAGTTTATTTTTATTTTATATTTTTTATTCTTCAAGTTTATCCTTTTCCTATTTTAATTTTTCAAGTCACAAAAATCCTACGTAAATCTCCAAGAAATAATTTCAGCTAAATTTGTAGCAACACAATCCCTCAATGATTTTCCAAGTAATAATTTCATAGGTAAATTCTCAAGAAATAATTTCAGCTAAATTTGTAGCAACACAGTCCCCCAATAATTTTTCAAGTAATAATTTCGCAGGTAAATCCTCAAGAATAAATCCCCAGCAAAATTCGTAGCACAAAATTTCCAAATAATTTTTCAGGTAATAAAATCCATTGCATAAATTTCCACCAAAATATCTCTACGTAAATCCGTAGGATAAATTATCTGGAGATTTTTCTATGAATTTAAAAAATATATATATATATACACATACCTGCGGATTTACCTAGAGATAAAATATCCGTCGATACATTTTGCCAGGTAATACCGCAAGTAATAATTTTGCAGGTAAATCCCAAGAATAAATCTCTAGCAAAATTCGCAACATAAAATCCCCAAATAATTTCCTAGATAATAAAATTCATTACATTAATTTCCACCTAAATATCTCTACATAAATCCGTAGGATAAATTACCTGGAGATTTTCTATGGATTTAAATATATATATATATATATATATATATATATATATATATATATGTGTGTGTGTGTGTGAAGGAGAGCCTTGGAGTAACTGGTAAAGTTGTTGCCATGTGACCAGGAGGTCACGGGTTCAAGCCTTGGAAACAGCCTCTGGCAGAAATGCAAGGTAAGGCTGCGTACGATACACCATTGTGGTGGGGCTCTTCCCCGGACAATGCTCATAACGGTAGCTTTAGTGCGGTGGCTGCCCTTATTTTTATATATATTTGTCCATATACCTGCGGCTTTATTTAGAGATAAAATACCCGCCGATACATTTTCTTAGGTAATGTCGCAAGTAATAACTTCACAAGTAAACCCCCAAGAATAAATTCCCAGCATAATT
Source organism: Capsicum baccatum var. pendulum (assembly GCA_030864225.1). Lineage (NCBI taxonomy): Eukaryota > Viridiplantae > Streptophyta > Magnoliopsida > Solanales > Solanaceae > Capsicum > Capsicum baccatum. The sequence continues at coordinate 103,939,096 of CM061556.1, forward strand.
CAATGCACAAAATCCCAAATAATTTCCCAGGTAATAAAATCCATTACATAAATTTCCACCAAAATATCTTTACATAAATTCGCAGGATAAATTACCTGGGGATTTTCCTATGAATTTAAAAAATATATATATATTTGTCCATATACCTGCAGATTTACCTAGAGATAAAATATCCATCGATACATTTCCCCAGGTAATGTCGCAAATACGAAATTTGTGCAATATGGCGCCAAATTTACAGATGGAATTTGCTGCAAATATATAGTTCAAAGTAATATATTTTAATATGGAGCAATTTAATAGTTTCGTAGGTAAATCTGTATGTATTTTCTGGGATATTATTTCCTAGGTAAAATCCCCATGTAATTTACAGTTTTCTAGTAGTGTAAGATCTCTGCTTTAGTAAATTAAAAAATTGATTTGTGGCTAGGATAGGAATATACCTAGATTGCCTTATTTGGTTACAAAATAAGAATATATATAAATGCATTCAAATTTGGTTATTGCATCTCCGCTAAACGTGTAGTTGTGAGGTCAATTTCAATAGACGATTAGAGGCTCAAAAGACCATGATCATATAAACAACCTTGTAAATCAACAATTAGATAATCAAACAAGTTGATGGTATTGATACTCGACATCACTGTTAGCGAATTCATGACCCTAGATCGATCCATTCATTAATTGTGTAAAATTTGCTCTTCTTCTTGGTTAGTTGTTCATTAGTTATTTTCTTTTATTATTATTATTATTATTATTATTATTATTATTATTATTATTATTATTATTATTATTATTATTATTATTATTATTAGTTTAGAATTCATAAATACATATTTTGGGATTTACTTCTTGAATAAAAAATGAGGATTAGTTTAATTTAAAAAAAATATTTAATCGATAAGTCCTTGTGGGTATAATATCTGGACTCTCAATTCTATATTACTTGTACGACTGCATACACTTGTGTATGCAGTTATACACTTATGAAATTATGCATATTGCTTATGCAGACTGCAGGGAGCTATTAGACAGTCTAACTTACACTTAAATGCAGTTATGATGTTATGCAAGCTATTAGAACTTAGACATATGCATTTATACAAATTTTTTTCTTATCTTGTTATTCAGTTCACGTCATGCAGTTATACAACATAACTTTGAAAAACTTATACATAATGCAGTTATGTTAAACTTATGGGTTATTTTATTTCATTTCATGCATGATGGGTTATTTACATTATGAAATGAAAATCAGGTTTGGAAAAGCCATTTTTCTAGAAAAAAATTACCAATTTCAAAAGTGAAGTCATGACAAAAAAGGTCCACTACTTTGATCTTCAAAATCAAAAAGAAAAACCCAAAAAAATAGAACCGAATTTGCAAAAATCAAACTAAACCGAATTTATATCAATTCAGCTACGACAGTCATTTTTACCAAATCAAAAATTAAAAATCTAACCAATATTCAAAAATCAAACCGAACAAACTGCATGTCCACCCCATTGAGTACTCGAGCTTCTTCAAATAAAAAATTACAACAAAGCCAAATATTTTTTTTGGTTTCCCATCTGATGTCTGGTACCTGCATTGGAGCCCTGACTAATCCGGATCGTACGTTGCAGGGCCCATTAAGGTGGCAACGCTCCCAATAGAGTTTTCTCCATACCCAGGGTCGAACTCTCGACCTCTGATTAAGGGTGTATCAATCCCATCCATTGCACCACAACCCATGTTGGTAAAACTAAATATTGAGTTAAATGAACTTGATAAACTAATGATTATTTGATTTGATTTAATGTTAAATTTTAGAAGCAAATAATATTCTTTGATTTGATCCATTTTAATTCTTAGAACCTATAATATTTAAGTTTTGATTCAATTGCTAACCCAAACAAAACCAATTATACATTTGTCCAAATGCGCCTAAAGTATGCAAAATTTTCACCAAATTTGTTGGCTTAGTTCAATTTCCTTTTTTGTTATTCTATTTGACTAAAAATGTCATTATTTCACACAGAACTTATCCAAGAGCATATTTTGACCTACCCACATTATAAGGATTTTTTTTTGTAATCAAGAGATGTATTAAGAAGGAATAGTTACAGAGGAGTTAGTCTGGTTCAAGAGTAAAAACCTTTGGGCTATGCCCATGAGAAAGTACTGGAACCTTTCTCACATTAGTAGTGCCAACTATATCCGCCCATATATTTCGAGCTACAAAGGGGGTAGAAACAAAAATATTACAAAGACTTAGTTGTTCCTTCCTTGCTCCATGTTTAGCTAAGGTATCAGCAACTAAGTTTTCCTCCTTATAGTAATGCTGAATTGTTGTTGGTCCCAGCTTTCCTAATATCAACCTTTATTCATGGAGGAGAGGGTTATAAATAAGATTTCCCTGCAGGAGCATCACAATTATTTCTTCAGAGTCAATATTAACATGAATTAGAAGCAAACGATGTTGTAATACAAGATGAAGACCTTGAATCAGGGCCAATAGCTCCATCAAATTGTTGGTAGCATAAGGAAAATATTGGGAAACCCAAAGATCCAGTCCCCATTAGAATTCCTAATCACACCCCCAATGCCACCATTAGTAGGGTTACCCCAAACAAAACCCATCGGTGTTTAGTTTATAGGTACCTCATGGGGGAGGTATCCAAGCAATGAAAATGGGAATCCTAGTAGGGAGAGCGGTCTGGTGGGTAAGGTGAGCAAATTTAGTAGCTTCTACATAAGCTTGGGTAAATAAAGGAGGTAAGGACTTATTATTGAAGAGGTTTGTGCTCCTGTTCTTCCAAATAGCCTAAAGGCAAAAGGGAAGAAGAGTAGACCAGGAGAGAGAACTATCAAAGCTTGATTGGTAAAGCTTCTTGGCAGTGCTGAACCAATATGCAAGGTGAAAGAAGTCTAGGGATAAGGAGAGCCCCCCCCCCCCCCTTGTAGAGCTTGATCAGGTTACTCTAGAAGGAGGTAGCTTGAGGACACTTAAAGAAAATGTGAGGTATATTCTCCAAAGAGTGAGTGCAGGAGGGACAGGAAGAGGAAAGGTTAATACCTCTATGAGCAAGCATAGCTCTAGTTGGGAGGCTATTATGGCTCGAAATCCATTGAAGCACTTAATATTATTAAGAATAAGTGCTTTCCTAATCCATTTCTAGTGGGAAAGAGCAGGTCCAGTCCCATTAATCCTGGATAGCAAAAAATGGTAAGCAGAAGCACAAGTAAAGGATCCATTTCCAGAAAGAAGCCATCTAGGGGAGTCAGTATTGATAGAAAGGTCAGGCCTAAAAGTATTATGAATCCTGGCTTGAAGTAGAGTAGGGATATAGAAAGGGAGAGAGTCTAAGAATAGCACCCCATTAGAAAGATAAGAGGAAAGTTTAGGTGGCTTGGGTTCAGGCAAGGGGCCCTGAATAAGAGATGAAAGAGTAGGGAGAGAGGGAACCTAGTGATCATGCCATATATCAATTTTTTTCCCATCATGAGTAGACCAGAAAAGAGCATCCTTGCATAACGACCAACCTCTCTTAATATTTCTCCAGGTAGAGGAGGAGTTGGAGGTTTTGAGGTTGGAATTACCATATTTGTTAGCCAAAAGTTGGGTCCAAAGAGAGGAAGGGGAGGTGTGGAATCTGCAAGCAAGGCTGCAAAGAAAGGAATCATTTTTAATGCTGGCTGCTTGGACCCCCAGACACCCTTGATGCTTGGGAAGAGTGACAGTTTTCCAATTAACCAGGTGCATCCTCTTTTAGCCTCAATAGTGCCCCAAATAAAATTTATTTGGTTTCTATCAAGGATTTTGTGAATCTTATTAGGGAGAAGAATAAATTGCATGACATAGTTGGGAATACTGCTCAGGCTAGTTTTAGCCAGGGTAACTCTCCCAGTCATAGTAAGGAATCTAGTTTTCCAATAAGCAAGTTTGGAATGCAAGTTGTGTAGGAGGAAATGAAAGTCAGGAAGTTTAGAAGGGCCCTGAAACATGGGGAAGCCCAGGTACTTCCCAAAAAAAGCACTATCCTTGATACCAAGAATAGAAGACAAAGTAGATTGGGTAACTGGACTGCAATTAGCATAAAAGATAACCTTAGACTTACTGAGGTTGACCTTTTGGCTAGAGTGAGAACTAAAGCTATCAAGGACCCTGGTGATGGTAAGACAAGAGGCTCTATCTACCTTATAAAACAAGATTAGGTCATCAGCAAAGATGAGGTAAGAGAGAGGGGGACCTCTTCTACTAATTTTGATAGGGCTCTGTTGGAGAGTGTCAACCTTATGTTGATTCTTTTGGTTAGAAGCTCCATACAGAGAATAAACACATAGGGTGACATAGGATCACCCTATCTGATGCCCCTGGTGGGATAGAAGGCATCAATTTTACCCTCATTCACAAGAATAACAATAGAGAAAGAGGAGAGGTAAGACATAATAAGGGCAGAGAGCCCAGGAAAAAATTTGAAAAAGAAGAGAGCTTGCCTAATAAATGACCATTCAAGTCTATCAAAAGCTTTCTCAAGGTCAATCTTAAAAATCATGCTCTGAGATCTGCCTTTTTGGGTCCTAAGGTGCCTTAAGTACTCTTAAACAATAATAGCATTGTCAGAGGCCCTCCTCTTAGAGAGGAAAATAGCCTGATTAGGACCAATTATGGCTTGGAGGTGAGGCTTAATTCTATTGGCAATAATCTTTGTGACAACTTTATACTGAGCATTGCAAAAGGCCAATAGTCTGAAGTTCCTAAGAAATGAGGCATTCTTACACTTAGGAATCAGGCATAAATAAGTAGTATTTACCCTAGCATACATGGTACAGGTGGTGAAGGTGTGGGTGAAAAAGTCAACAAGTAAAGGGCCCAAAGAGTCCCAATATTTTTGGTACATGAAAGGGTGAAGACTATTAGGACCAGGAGCTTTTGTAGGTTTGAAGGAGAAGATAGTATTTTTTTATTTTAGCATAGGAAGGGAGGGAGTCCATGTCTAGTTGTCTAGAGGTGGTTATGGATCCCATATTGGAGGAATTTGGCTGACAAGCTTGGAAATTGTAAGCAAGAGTAGTAGAGAAAATGGAGGAATAGAAGGAGAGGATAGTATTCTTGATTTCCTATTGATTGTGTATCCAGAAACCATTCTCATTGAGGGATTGGATACCATTTTTCCTCCTCCTATTAATGGTAGTGGTATGGAAGAATTTGGTGTTCTGTTTCTTCTCTATAAGTAAGTTAATTCTAGATTTAAGCATACAGAAATCAGATTCATCCCTGAGAAAGGACTTGTAGTTCTGAAGAAGCTGCTGCTCAAGGGTATGTAAAAAGGAGCTGGTAGGGTACTTAGGAAACTTTTGAATCCCAGCTAGTCTAGCAAGAATATATTTTTTTCTATGGAAGAGGCTACCAAAAACCTCCTTGTTCCAGGTTCTAGCCTTCTCTTCAAAGTCCATGGTGGCATCAGTGAGGTCAGAACTAGTAGGGAAGCATTGGCTTACTAAGTTAGGAAAGTCATTATGGTTACACCATATGGATTCAACTCTAAAAGGTTTTAGGATATGCAGGGGAGGCCTAGAGAGTTGAAGAAGAAAGGGACAATGATCTAAATGGGTCCTAGAAAGATGTAAAACATAGGAGTCAGGGTATATCTGAATCCAGTAATCAGTAACCTGGCACCTATCAAGCCTCTCCATGATAAGGAACTGTCTATTCCTATATCTTATATTAGACCAGGTAAACTTACTGCCCCTAAAGCCTAGGTATATAAGCCTACAATAGTTAATACATCTCCAAAGAGCATTATACCTATACATATTAATACAGTTTCCTGCAAACTTCTCAGAGGTACTCAGGATCTCATTAAAATCACCACCTACAAGCCAAGGAATACTGATATCATGATTAAGAGAGTCAGCCATGGAATTGAGATGGTCCCAGAGATTATGTCTAAGTAAGACATTAGTGCTAGATTACTAACCTGAACAGTAGCATGAATAGCCTGAGAGGAAATAAAAATGCTAGTTAGGGAAATGGTGTCCTCCCTCCAAAAGATAAAAATACCCCCAGAGTGTCCAATAGCACTAGATTGGATAAAACAGGTGAATCCCATCTCATCAGCTAACTTAGAGTGATCCACAATCCTAGTTTCCAAGAGAGCAAGGATGGAAGTTTGATCGATATTAACCATAGACCTGCAGTGTCTATGGAATTCAGCGTTGTTGACTCCCCTAGCATTCCATATTATGCTATTTTACATCATTGATAGGGGGCTTGGGGGGTCACTGCTTCCAATTTCTTTACTTTCCTCGAAGAGCTGGAGGGCTCCTGAAAGGAGGGGTTCTTCATTTTCCTAGATAATGGAGCAACCTTCACTTTGAAAGGATCTCTTAGCATAAGGTTTGGTAGGCTGATTCCTAGTTATAACCTATCGAGATCTTGAGGTAGAAGAAGGATGACCATCTCGTGTAGGAGCTCCATAAACTCTAGATTTATAGAATTTGCCATAATGAGCACATCCGTCTTGGGAACCCTTCGCTGAGCTAACAAGAGTTCCATCTCGCGGTTGCTCTTCCTTAGAGAAGATAAAGTCTTTTCCCTTTTTTGCAGCTCCAGGGAAAGAGAGTTGAAGTTGTAAGACAATGGGGGAGTGGGTACGGTTGACGTCAGGCTGACCCCATTGAGATTGACAAAACGAGGCCCCTGGGATAGTAAAGTATGATTCAGAGAAGGATAAAAGGAGAGAGTTAAGCTGGTTTGGGCCATTAGCTCTGATATTAGAGCAGGGGTGAGGTCCCCCTGAAATGATGAACTGAAAATCAGAAGCATTATCACCAACCAGACATTGGGGCCGAAGTGCTGGAGCTCCTCATTGAGATAGTTCATGACCAGCTGAGCTAGATAGGATGGGTCCTGAATGAAGAGAGTGAAGTCCATCCTCTACTATTGGAGATGAGGTGGAAAGGACTGCTTTGAGAGGCACATTTCCAACCATGATGTTGGAAGGTGCAATGGATGGAAGGGTGCGGAGACTAAGGTGACTGGATAAGGAAGGTTAGAGGTTATTTTGGCTAGGAATGGTTTGCATGGCAATAGTAAAGAGTTTAAAAGTAGAGCTATTTGCGGGGAGCAGAAGAGTTGGGGCTATAGGACATTCAAACGCATTAAATGCAATGTCTAAATTTGCCCTGATGTCCAGCAAATCCCTTTGGAGGGAAGAAACAAACATCGTCAGCATGGTGAGACGAATATCCCTAAGAGGGTTAGAGGTAATGCTTAGCGAAGGAGAGGGAGGGTCCACCTGAGAATCCTGCATTCCCAATTGATTATTAAAAAGAGATGAATATATAATATTAACAGAAAAATTAGTAGGCGGATTATTTAAAGAAGTGAAAACCAGGTGGGCCTTGGGTGAAGGATCCACGTCCATGGATATTTTTGGGCCAAAATATGGCCCAACGGGGGTTACTTCTGACCCAGTGGAAGAATAATTAGGTAGTTGGGGCCGAGGTAGATTCGGGTTAGCCATGGCCTTAGCGGATGACGGCCCAAAAAGGCGAAGCCCTGCCCTGCCCTGGCCACCACAACTGGAGGTAGAGGCGGCATGAACATCCATGGAATGGGGGGGGAGGGAGGGGACTTACCTGGGGCCGGCCTGGTCGGCTCTATTAAAGCTTTAAGAGAACTCCGGGTAGGTGATGCTGAGGAGATATGCTTCTTCTTCTAGGGAAAAAATAGTGTGCCATTTGCCATGATCCGTCTCAGTTGTCTGTAAAACTAGAGGGCTTTGTTCGAATGATGGATCCATGGGAGGAGAAGCAACCTTGTGGGAACAATTTGGGGCAGTGTGACCGAGGTAGCCACATAATTTATAGAGGATTCTCTCCCTTTCATACAGTAGAGATTACCGGTGCTTCCCGATGATGATGAAAGATTTGACGAGTTAACCCAAGTTAATTTGAACACAGATACGGGCATATCTACCTCTAATGGTGGAAGATGTGCATGTATCTACCTTCAGTAATTTGCTGATCTTTTGACCTAGCCATTTCAAAATATAAATATCATAAAATTCCATCAGCAGTTGAGGGAGACGCACCCAGACAACTGTCGAGTCAATTTGAGAATTACTGGGGACGAAGTTCGGTTCCTAGCTCCAAAGTGAGATGTAGCTCCCCGCAATAAACTAGGGCCCCCCTTGCAAGATCTTAGCCTGAATAGCTGGGATTTGTAATTTGACGATGTAGAAATCGAAGCCCAAATCAAACAAACAAAGAGGTTCCAGAAGTCGCCAAAGGGCTTTCAGTTTCGTCTTCAAATACTTGTGAGTGAATTTGGCTTCAAAGGCCTTCACAATTAGGGAGAATTGCCAAGGGGAGTACAAACAGGTCTTTTCCTCTAAACCAAGAATAATTATAGAGTCTTGTAGATCAGCTGGGGTTGGAGCATCAGACGAATCTACAATCATAGAAGAGGATGGGGCTAATTTACCCAAAGTGACATCACAGTAAGAAAGGTAGTTGGAGATAGGCTCGGTGGGAGTTGTGGCAAATTCATAAGGAGAAGAAGTTGATTCAAGCATAGTGGAGTCCATGAGTGAGAGGAGATGAAAGCAGTAGTATAGGAAAGCAGAAGTATACGAAAGCAGTAGTAAAGGAAAAGTTTGAGAAGAAAATGAAATGAAAGAAACTAGAGAGAAGGTAGACCCTCTCTCTCTAATATGGCAACATCTTTTTTACTTTGAGTCTTAATTATACAATATAAGGATTTATTTGACCCAATTTAGTTCTAACTGCATTATGTTGCAACTTAATTGAATTGTAATTAATTTTTCATCAACTTAATACATGACATAGAGCACATTATGAGTCATTTTTAAGCAACTTAACACCCATTCTATACAATTTAAATTATAATTTCTTGATAAAATATAATTATCATAATATCATAGAATAAGAAAATTCATTGCATTGTTCCAAACTATCTTTACATCCCATAAAATCACCTATAATAGAATTGGATTCCATCAACCACCGAAATTGAGAGACTAATGGAAATATGGTGACTAAGTAATGTTATAGTTGTCCCTACTTTGTTTGAAAAGCTAGATTGATGTGTGAGAACTTAAATTTAAATGACATTCTTCTTCAATTTTAAAAATATTATTGAAAATCTGCATCCAAAATTGACAAAAAAGATTACATATTTAGGATTGATGAAATTCTAATGCCATTGGGTGATATGATGAAATATGAGACAATTTCTAGTTTGAAGCATGTTTAATTATGTTATTTTGATGTTATGCAATTATATTTGTATGGCATAGTGATATTTGATGATTTGATAGAATATAAAGATAGTTTGTGGTTTGAAACAATGAGAAATAGTAAATATCTTGTGTTTCATAGAATTCGGAGTCTAAAGCATAATTTTTTCATCAAAATTTTCAAAGGGGCAACAAAAAAAATTAGAAATTAAAATAAATCAAAAGGGTAAAGGTGGAGAAAGCCACACCTTAGTATAAAGAGTAAATACATAAAGACCCCCTTGACATTCTTCTCCAATTTTAAAAAGATTATTGAAAATCTGCATCCAAAATTGACAAGAAAAATTACATACTTAGGATTGATGAGATTCTAATGGCATTGGGTGATATGACAAAATATGAGACAATTTCTAGTTTGAAGCATATTTAATTATGTTATTTTGATGCTATGTAATTATATTTGTATTGCATTGTGATATTTGATGATTTGATAGAACATAAAGATAGTTTGTGGTTTGAAACAATGAGAAATAGTAAATATCTTGTGTTTCATAGATTTCGGAGTCTAAAGCACACTTTTTTCATCAAAATTTTCAAAAGGGCAAAAAAAAAATTATAAATTAAAATAAATCAAAAGGGTAAAGGTGAGGAGAAAGCCACACCTTAGTATAAAGAGTAAATACATAAAGACCCCCTTGATCTTGTCCGAGTTTTAAGAAAAGACATCTAAACTTTAACTTCGACCTATTATCCCCACGATTCTTCTTTATTCCATTGCAAATACACCATTTTGACTCTCTGTGTGTATACACACGCCACAGGAGCGTGAAAAGGCTCAAAATTTACTTTGCTGGCCAATTAAAAGCTGTCACGTGTAAATAATTTGATGTATAATTTATCTTCTTATTTTTTTAAAAAAATCAATATTTATTTAATTTTTAAAATTATCCCATAGCCCCTATCCCACCCTCACCCCACCATTATCTTCTTCCCCATTTGATAGCTTCTTCTTCATCACCATAACTCAACAATATCAATTACAACAACAACAACAACATCAATTACAACAACAACAACATCATCATCACCATAACTCTCTTTCTCCTCAATCCTCTCAATCATCACCATAACTCTACTCACCTTTTACCATCACTATGTTTACTTTCTTCAATTTCAAGTTCTTATTTCAATTTTTTTTTACATTTTGAACAATTTTATAAAACTCAATATATTTCAAGATGATTAGGAGTATTTTTTTTTTTTACGTTTCAATAAGCTATTTATGGGTTTTAGAAAATTCAATAATTCATTTATAAAAAATTTCCATTTTGATATTATTTTTCTTAAAATCTTTATTGCTTTAAAATATCATAGTTTATTCAGATAAAAAAATGATTAATTTCATATTAATAACTTAATCAAAGTTGAGAAAGTGCTAAAAAAATTGTAAGAAAATGGTTCTAATTGTTGTGTAATGGCTGAAGGGAATGAAAATGTTTAGTGGAGAAGAAGAACACGTGGAGTAAAATTATTGGTGCAAAGGAAAAAAGAAAGTCAAAAAGTAAGAGAGAAAAAAAAAAGAAGAAAAAAATATAAAGAAAATAATTTAAAATAAAAAATATGTATTTTTTTATTAAGTCAGACGTGTCAAATTTTAATTGGTGCGTGTAAAACACCTACTTTTTAAAACTGGATTTCATCCAAAAATAATGTAATAATATCGATTCAAAATTGTTTGGGGGGAGGGGGTATTAGGATACTCAAAAAGTTCAAGTGTCTTTTTCAAAAAAAGGTCCAACATCAGGGGGTATTTATGTATTTTCTCTAGTATAAATGAAAACAGAGTCATTAGTTATTTTTGATAAGGCGTAAGAAAACAACACGCCTTACTACTTCATATTTTACCAGGCCTTACGAGGCATTTACTGTCCCACTCCTTACCAGGTGTGTAAAAAACCACGCCGTATGAGACCAAAATATAAGTTATCAAAAAAAAAATTATCAGGATACTTCAAAAAAGGTTGCCCCTTTAGCCATGGTTTTAATTTTTTTTTTAATAAATAACTATAAAAAATAATTATTTATATTTATAAACTATCAGGTCATATTTTTTTTAACTTCAAACTTTGTTGCAAAAAACATTTAATGTATAAGAGATATACTCAAATATTTTTATAAACATAAGCATTCTTCATAAGAAAATACTTCAACGTCAGTCGCTTGGTCATAAACTGTTTTCAATTTATTTTATTACCTTAGAATTAGATTAGTTGAAGGTACTTAGAGGAATAAATGAATGGCCCAGATTAAAAGCTCATTAAATGGATGTAAGTCCCAGATCAGTTGACATGACGCCCTACGTTCCTATAAAAGGTCAGGAGGGGAGAGAAAGGGCCCATTAATAAATTTTTGATAACCTAACTACCTTTCCCTATTTCCTCTCCTTCAAGTTCTCTCACGCTCGATTTCTCTCTCTACCAATTTCTTCTTCTTCTTCTTCTTCTTCGTATTAGTTCAACTTGGAGTGCAACAATGGCGAATTCTAGTTTCATTTTCATTTAGTTGTTCAATTTTGTACTTTAGTTACTTCAATCAATAAAGAAGAAAACTTTCCATAATTTGATAATCTTTGATTAATTCAATTTGTAAAATTAATTAGGTCAGGTTCTGACATTTGATATTAGATAAAAGTTCAGCTCTACGACCTGCAAAGAGTAATAATGTCGAAGGGTACTCATTTGAAACTTATGGATGAGAAAATCCTTCGATACAACGAACTGTTAGCGAAGTAATTAGCTAGTCAAACTGAGGTGAAAATTATTCAAACAAGCATCCAAGGAACATTGGAACAAATTTTGGAATGATTAGTGGGATTAAAGAGGCACAATAATGGTAGTTGTAAAGGAAATCCTAATTTAGGAGATGGCTTGCTTCTGATTCCTAGAAATAAAGGTCGACCAACTCAATGACAAGGCAATTAAGCACCTACATTGAGATGGGAGATATCTAACTTCGAAGGTCATAATCCTAAGGTATGAATTCAAAAATACGAATGATATTTTGATCTCTATAAAATTGCTAAACACTAGAAGGTTAAGAATGTTGCACTTTATCTATAAGGAGATGTTGAAGTATGGTACCTTCATTGAACTTAAGTAGAGGTTTAGTGACCTAGTTAGAGTTTAAATCTAAATTATGCAGCCAATTTAGAGATTCGCAGTGGAGGATGTGGTGGAAGAGTTCAATAAATTGGTTCAAATAGGGAGTGTAGATAAGTTTTTGAGCAAATTTGAAGATATTAAGGCTCAAATAATAATCAGGAACCTTACCCTAAATAATGCTTATTTTTGGTCTAGTTTATGAGGACTTTAAAGAAGGAGGTTAAGTTTGCAATTAAGATGTTTTGATCGGCTACCTTGAGCTTTGCAATTAAGCAAGGTTGAATGTAGAATAAGGCAATAGATATTGTCTTAAAGAAAGCTAAGCCTCTGTATAAACCTGCTAGTAATGTTTATAGTGTAGGGGTTGCTAAAGGAACAAACACCTCTAATGTGAGACCTAATGTGTTTAGGGTGAGTCTTGAAGTGTATAAATATAGAAAGAGTAATCATCTTTATTTCAAATATAGGGATGGGTTTAGTCCTGGGAACCAATGTCAGATGAAGCAACTTCAACGCATTACTGGAGAAATTAAGATGTCATCAGTCCAAATAGACAACCCTAATATAGAGATTAAAGGTGAATTAAATTCATAAATATAGAAAGTTGTGTGCTTGAATGCATTATTAAGAAAAAATGTAGGGGTCAATGCTATTCTAGTTGGAGGGCCAAAAAAGAATAAGTCCTTGTCTGTAGTGGTGGACTCTGGTGCTACTCATAGTTTTATAGATGAACAAACTATAAGAGAAACTGACCATTATTATGTGTACTCTCATCTAATTAGAGTGGCCATTGTAGATAAAAACTATGTCTATTGCAGTTCTAGTTGCATAGACTATACTTCGCTAATTGGAGGTAAGAGTTTTACAAAAGGTTTGAAGATCATCAAGTTGGGTGGATCTGATATTGTGCTTGGCAATTATTCGATGGAGAAATTTAATTGAATAGCCCTTCAGGTCATTTTTCATATTTCTAGTTATTTTTTCCATTAAGAATTTCCTATAGCTTCCCCAAGTCATTTATAACTTATTGGGACTGATAATTCGGTTATCGGTTAGTTCATTTGTTTTTTAGAGCCAATTTTCTATTTAGAAGTATTTGTTGGCCTCAAATGGCCACCGGGTAAAAACTCCAGTAAAACAATCTCAGATGTGAATTCTGACTATGCTAAAAGCTTCAAGATATCGATTTTAGGCTAGGTATACCTTTGGTTTGGGTCCCAATGCACCCGAGCTCATTTCGACCTATTGGCTGAAAAGTTAGAAAATTGGTAATTTGGATGTGGGGACCACATTTGGTCAAAACAACCTCATATAGAAAATACAACTTTGTCATCGCATTCGAAATGTCAAATTTAGTGTGGTTATATAGTTCATTTGCATAAATTTGATTCCAAATGAATCCTAAGGTGTTATTGGAAACTTAAAAAAATTCCAAGTTTGTTGATGTTGATGCCTATGCTATCGCACAAAAGCCACTATGATTGCCCTATTGCAATCTCAATGAGGCCATGGCGATCATACCATTGCGATTGCAATCCATGGACTGCAGTAGCGACACCTCTGTACCTAGTATGGGTATAAAAAAGCCCTTTAGGCCGCGTTTTGGCTATTTGTCACTCACTCTTGAGAGCCAAGAACCCTAAAAGGGTGATGATCTTTAAATTGAGTCTTTTGGGTGACTTGAGAGCTTGTTTAATATCTATTATTGCAATTTTTATCCGAATTAAGGTAATATTTCATCACTTTCTTGACGAATTTCTCGGTTCTTAAATTTGATCATAATTGAATTTGGCAGTTATCATCAGAATTAAGGTAATTTAGCCAACTTATTAAATTTGATCATAATTGAAATCAAATTGACCACAATTGCAATGCAATTGGTTAATTTATTGTCAAAATTTAAATGAGATGGATAATCCTAATTTGATCGGGGTTATTATTAAATAATCCCAAAACTCTCAACCCAACCTCCTGACCCACTCTAGCAACCCAAACCAACTCTATAACCCATTCCTGACCCGGTTCGGCCCATCCTTTTTTCCCATTTCCCTTAACTCGATCCACCATTGCCTTCTAAAAAAACCTGATCAAAACAACACAATACTCCAAAAGAGCAACAACAGGAAACAACGTTCAATATCAACAACATCAACCTAAAGACAGAAAAAACCCAACAATTGAACAACTCCAGTAACCTGACTCGACCCAACAAATCAAATGCAAACCGACCCAATGAATCAATACAACAAAAATCCAAAAATACCCCGATTTCAAATTTTGAATTTTTCATACGATTTTGTACTATTTCCAGCTCCTCTCTTATCCATTAAGGATTCAAAGAATTTGCTCTCATCCCACACCAAAAATCAGTCCCAAAATTCCACCTAATTTACCTCTATATAAACCCTCCCCACTCCACTATTCAAAGAGGATTTTTCGGAATAAAAAAAAAGGGCAAAACATTCTCTTCACTCGGCTAGAATTTTGGACTTCATGTTCCCAACCTTAGAATTGTGAGAATTGTAGCTCAAGTGTTATTTTCGTTGTTGTTTTCTCAACAAGAAAGGTGGTGAAGCGAAGTCATCGTCGATTCGTCATCCCGTTCGCTGCTCCATAAAAGGTAAACACATATTATCTTTTCTTGTTCTTCTTCTTGGTGTTAATTTTGATTTTCATAAGTAGTCGTAGTAATGTGGGATTGTTTTCTGTAGAAGCCTTGGAGGCCATAGGATCTTGTGTAATGGTGTTTGTTACATAGTTGTGATTAATAAATATTTTTTTCCTTAATTGAGTTAGCTACTGTTAGTCTCATATTTCTTTTTCTAGTTCCATTTAAATGTTGCTTATTAGGTTTGAATCTTTCTTTTTCAACTGATTATTTTATATTCATAATTTTTCACGTGTTTGTTAAAAGTTAAAAATGAAATTTGTGTATGTTCTGAGGTGTAAGAGTGCTTAAAGGTGAATATCAAGTCATCTATTTTGCACCATACTGAAGGTTTAGTTGTTTGAGACCATTAAAGGTCGAGTTCTGTGTACTTTTGGCTGTTTTGTCTTGAGAATTCATTTTTTCCGTGCCCCATGAGAGATAACATATCATCTGTTATATTCACATTTTTGTTTAGCTAATCTATAACGTAACAAGGAGAAGAAAAACTAGTTTGAAGTTAGTAATTTGCCTTGAATGTTATTTTCTTCCTACTGATTGACTAATTTAACTCAAAGAAGGCTTAAGTAGGATTTTTTTTATGGAGTCTTCCTTTTTCTTTATCTCCCTTTTGTTGAAAAGTATGAGTTGTTTTTCCAAACTGTATAACTAACTATTAATAGTGATTACTAGGATTATAATGTTTTCATAGTCATTTTTCATAGGTGATTGTAAGATAAAAAGGAATCTGTTTTTAGTCATTTATTCTCATTATTTTATGGTTCAGATTTTGTGTAATTCTTTTTCTCAAGTCTAATATCTATGTTATCCCACAATATTTGTTCCAAATGCCCATTTGCAAACCCTTTTTGATTATCCGAATTTATTTACATTGGGTGTTCGATTTTATATGAAAATATTTTTGAATTTCTCTTTTGTTGGTTGTGTTCATTTCCATTTTATTAATCCTTATTTTTGTTTTTTTTGCATGAAAAATCTGTCTGGGATCCACTTGGACTCCCAGTACCTTTGCACTTGAACATTATCGAGTCCAAGACTCCTACAAGTCCAAAATGGACTAAATTAATGAAGAAAAAGGTTGTATACAAAGATATACAACAAATATATGTGTCATACAAGTGATATATAAGAAAAGGAGTGCTAATATTCAGCCGTAGGAATCAAAGTATGTGTATATGATTGGTTTTCTGTCATGTATACACAAAGTATACACAAATATGCAGATATTTAAGTTACTGATATACAACTGTTATACAAATAGGAAAGAGGACCCAAAGTCCATCAAAATGGGCCCAAAGCTTGGGCAAAATTGAAAGTGGGCTAAAAAGGGGCTCAAGTCTCAACGTCTCTTCTCTATTTCCTTGTAATTGACACTTGATTATTTATTTATAGTTTAATTTAATCTAGATGAATCATCGGGGAGTAAATTATATTGGAATTATTCGTTTATGTTGGTTGTTTAATATTTTGTAAAAAATTGACTCCTATATTTTAGATAAATTTAAGCTCGAAGAATAACTTGAGGATTTACTTATATCCTTTCATAGTTATTATCGATTCTAAATCCACGTTTGAGAAGTTGGTTAAATTCTTTAGCCTAAAGTCTTAATCCGAATAAAATTCTTAAAATTAAAATTAAATTACAACTTCGACATTAAGTTTATTTCATTATTTTGAAATAAAAAGAATGGACAACTTTTAATAATTTTTATTCACTTTTAAATGAAATTTTTGAATAAATTCAAGACTTTATAAAATAATTTCAAGATTTTTACAACTTAAAAAGTTTCAAAATTAGCCAAATAAGTTTAATCCATCGGGAACCACACTTTGTGAATTTTCGAAAGTGCCCAACACCTTCTTTCGAATTTACTTGAAACTTTACATAGACTTTAGTTATTTTTTTAAATGATTTTATTTCAAAATCACCTTTTAAATGATTTCTTAATTTTCCTAAAAATTAAGTGGCGTCTCTAAATTAATTTTTCAAAATAAAATCAAATTGACTTCTTTATTGTTTGCCGCGAAGTTATGAAATGGTTTTTCAAAAATGGATCGTAACAATATGTAACCTTATTTGAGCTATTGTGGCGACCTTGAAATCGTAATTTAGGTTGAGTTTACTTAAATGCCCATGTTTCTAGTCAAAATTCTTATCTTAAGATTGGTTATGACTTACTTGACATCTAGAAGTTGAACTAGATACCTTAGCTTAGTTTGGGGTATAAATTTCCTAAATATGGACTTTGAGAATTAGGAGTGGGTTCCTCAAACCCACCTTAGGCCAGGACTTGTGTTAGTCCTTGTGGACTTAGTTGCGGACATTATGCCTAGTTGACACTGTTAAGCCTTTAGAATAAGTTTACTTCGTGGCTTGGTAAATTCTAATAATTTTTCCTGAATTATGATTAATGGCTTGTGTCCATGATATTGAGCCTTTAGAGATGCTATTTCCTCTTAGATATGATATTTGGCCTTTAGAGATGTTATTCCTTTTAGATATGAAAAATTACATTATAGAGATGATATTTCTTATAGTTATGATATCTATGACAAGTCTTATAGATGTGCTATGCCTCATAGTTATGAGTTATGCTTTATTGATGCATTATGCCTCCCAGAAGTGAGATGCCTCCTATATGTGAGATGACTATTGACATTCCTTATGGCTTAGAGAGATGTTATGCTTCATAACTATGCTATGACTTATTTAAAATGAGGTGAATTATAAATATAATTTTGATATGGATTTCAGATATATATGTGGGCTAAAGGTTGTGATTATGATATTATAATTATTTCAAACACATTATTTGGCCAAAGGTCATAATATGGTATGAGTTGATCATCGGGGAAGTGTCTATCCTTGTAAAGGATGTGATTGTAGTTTATTGATATATTGTTGCTTATGGTTCCATTTATGAATACTGGTGATGGCATGCATAACTTTGGTACATTCATGATCGTTGCATCGATGATTGATACGATTTCGATTAGATTATAATATTATTATTTTTGTCACTAACTAAGGGTTAAAGCCCACTTTCTACCTTAAAAAAATAGATTTCTTCATAATAAATGCTTGTTTTAATGAATAACTTATATGTAAAAGAGGTTAATAATGATGTTTAAAAAGATGTGATCGGAACAACTTTCGGTTATGATTTGATACTATTAATTATATCAATCATTAGAGATTTCGACCCTTTATACACTTTTATAATGATTTAGTCCCAAAGTTCACTCCGAGCAACAAACTTATGAATTTATACTTTTTTAGCCACGACTTGAGCCCATGCACCTATCATATCCAGATACACATCTCTTTTGTATGGGACAGAGGAAGATGCTGGATTGATAATATGAATTTTGGGTAAAATCCAATGAAAGTTATAATATTCATGTTAGTGCATATGCTTATTGATAATGTGATACTGATGATAAGCGATGAATTATGGAAGTATACTTTACCTTGCATCTTTTTTTATGTTTATTTACTTTTTCCCTCATAGGGCTTGTTATTTACTTTAGCCCTCGTGGGGCTCGCTCTATATTATTGATCTTGATTTGAATATTATGATGATATCCGAAAAAGGCTGAACAATATTATGATGATGTGATGATTCTTGGAGAGGCCGAAGGATATTATGATGATACCCGACAAGGCCAGTGAATAGTACGATGATATGATGATATTCAGAAAGTCTGAAGGATATTATGATGATGTGATGATACTCGACAAGGCCGGAGATGATTATATTGATATGCCTATGTGCATAGCTATTTTATCCCTTTTTGGTTTGAAGTGTTGGGAAACACTTGGTTTCAACTATTTAAACCATTTCAAAACTTTAAAGAAAATTTTGAAATAATTTAAGAAAATACAGAGTCGAAACTTAATTTATTTGAAAAGAAACTAAGAAAACTTTTTAAAGAAAATTCTAAGTCTTAAATCAGAAAGACTAGACTTTTTGAGAAAATAGAGGTTCTTAATAACATTTTAAGAAGGTTTTAAGGCACCTAAATCGTCCACTAACTTGCAGTTATCCGAAGTATTTGAAAACAACCTTCGACTAACTTTGAAAAAGAGAAGTGATTTTTGGAAAGAAAGTGATTAAGGAAAAACTTGTGCAAAATCAATTTGACGATTTAGTAGGAAATTTAACTAGGTTCGAAGGTACAAATAGCAAATAAACATAGAAAAGGAAGAAAAAATTGTGAGATTTAGGCTTTTAGGCCAAAACCCAAGAAAATATGTCCTAAACTAATTTGGATTTATAGCTCACTTGCACCTGTCCTAAACTAGTCATTTTGGGCTTTCAGCCCACAACCACTTCACCTGTATTAAATTACAACTTTAGCTTTTAGGCCCAAATGAATGAATAAATAATAAAGAAATAAATTAAAATAATGCAATAATAAAATCAAGACTTTTTCAAGTCTTCATAGTATCTTTATCAATAGGTCTCAACCCATTCTTCTTCTTCTATCTTCTTGTAATGGTACACTATATAATTGACTTTGGGGCCTTCGAAATTGACTAAGGAGTAATGGGCCTCAACGGCCCATAGTGATAATGTAAAAATGGGAAAGAGTCCATTTAGGACTCGAATGCATCCACATGCAAAGAGAAAAGTAAAGAAACTAAGATATGTTTAAAGTGTTAATACCTAACATATTAACAATGACATGAAATGAGAACATTTTTGTGCGTAATGAGAACAATATTAGCATGATTTACCTGAAAGACATTCTATCAGCCTACTAATTCATTTCACTTGTGGAGGTATCGCATTAAATTTTATCCACCAGGAAACATATACTTCAAACACATTTATCAAAGAAATCAATGAAAAACATAATTTATTATCAGCAAAACAACATTTAGACCGACCAATTTCACTACTTCATTAAATAGGTCAGAACATCCTTTCTTGCATAAATAGCCTTGCAAAACTTTAAGAGTTTTAGGAAAATCAGCCAAAATTAGTCCAAGATAAAGAAATATTAATGAACAACCAACCTAAGTGACATACAAAATAAAGAAAGAAGAAAAAACAACAAAAGCAATCTAGAAACACAATAAAGCAAAGAAAAAGGAAAGGTCTATCTGAAAACAAACAAAGCAAATAGAAAAGGGAAAAGGCAAACTAGAACCAAACAAAACAAATAAAAAAGGAAAAAAGAAATTGGAAGCGAACAAAGTCTTGACCCTAGAGTTAAGCAGACAATATAGGCTTTTTAAATAACCCAACATGAACTCTAAAGGAAAGTTTCCGACTTGACTTACTTTCTCACTTTTGAAATCAAAACTGGAGTTTGAAATAGAGATGTCATAGACTGAACTTGCTCATTTTTATTCTTTACATTTACCTCCCCTTAAGTCCATTTTAACACCGATATGAAAAAAGAAAAAAATAGCAAAGGGACTTGAAAATCAAAGTAACAGCTTACTAGCAAAACCAAAACCTTAATTCATCCTCATCCTCTCTTTGACAAGTTTAAGATTACATGTCAAGCGGATCATAGAGGGGTCTTTGGATTAAATACCCTTCACTTATGAACCTATTCTGTTGTTTCCATTAACATTGAGAGTCAAGGGAACTTGGGAGTGATTCTAAGACTCAAGGAAAGGAGAATAACAAGACAACTCTATAAAAAGCCGAAATAAACATAAAATCTTGAATAAACAGGAGATGCAAAAACTAGACTAGGATATATAATCCATTACTAGAAGAATAACAAAGAAAGCAAAATCTTTAGACCACAACAAATTTAAAAAACTAAACAATCATGAGAAATAAAACACACAACTTAATAATACAATTCAAAAAAACAAAGCTTAAACAGTTAATATTAACAAATAAAAATAGGGGCATTATCAACACAACATCTTCATTTTTACTTAATGAGGTTTATCCTATCAAAAAATGAGAAAATCGTGGACCGAATTCCAACCGGCACCTGTTTGAATAAAGAAAAATATTAAATTCGACACACGATAAGCCAAGGCAAGCTAACGTGCACCAAACATGGGACGACAATGTAATACGGCGACTTCCATGACAGTGATGGCCACTACGGCAATGGAAACATAACGAAAATGTTCTTCTTTAACTTTTGGTAGCTTCCTCCCAACTCAATTTCAACCTATTCACGAGGAGGAGGAACTTGATGATGAGGAAAATGTTGAATACAATAGTGTTTGAGAGAAAAATCAAAAGATAAAAACCCAATTACCTCAACAGTGACCTTCCCTCAGAGACTTCAAATCTCAGATGTTAGTTCTTCAACGAGCTCGACATTTGCAAATCCAGCTACACAAAAAACAAAGACAACAGAGGTTCCAAAATCTCCAATGAACAGAGGTGCGAACAAAGGTAGTATGCTGACATATCAACCACCTAACTAATGCAAGCGAAAGAAAGTGGTTGAGTTGATTATGGAGGACATGCAAGCAACTGATAATCACTGGTCGACTGCACTCATACGTACTTGGTGATACGCCTTATGAGAAGTTTATGGACAATTTTGTAACTACTGTGTGGAACTTTGTGAAAAATCCCCAAATCCTGTACCATGCTGACGGCTATTATATATTTTGATTTTCATCGATTGAGGATAGAAAAAAAGTCATGCAAGCTGGCCCTTACACTTACCACAATAAGCCATTAATATTGAAGCATTGGGTAATGGATTTTGTTTTTGACACTGAATACATCACCACAATTCCCCTATGGGTTAACTTACCTGGGATGCCTGTGCGTTGTTGGACTGTGGAGGCACTAAGCAAGGTGGCTAGTGTAATTGGAAGACCCTTTCATACTGATAGGTACACTGCAGAACTGAATAGAATCTCTATGCTCAAGTACTGATCGAAGTAGATATCTCCTATCTGCTCCTAGACTCTATTGATATTCACACACCATTTGGTACCATTAAGAAAGGGATTGAATATGATTGAAAGCTGAAATTCTGCTCTGATTATGTTAGATTTGGACACACAGATGAGGAATGCTGGTTGAAGAATAAGGAACCTATTCAAGATAAATAGAAAGAGCAAGAAGAGGAGGCATTTAAGGAACTCCCTAAACAAAAAAGAAGAGGTAGAAGAAGGAAGAAAATGATACCAACTAGGCAAGTTTGACAAGATTAAGCTGCCGTTAAGGACCAAAATAAGGTAAAGGAAGATACTGGGATAGCTGAACCTGAAGTGGCTACTATGAGTGGTATGGAAAGCAAGTTTCCAGGTAACAAATTTGATGTATTGAATAAAATAGAAAATAATAGAGCTGGTCCCTCAAGACTAAGCCAGGTTGTACCTCACCAACCTCCATGAATATCTGCACCTAGAATGTAAGAGGGTTAAATAATCCCTTTAAGCAGAAAGAGGTGATCCTCTTTATGAAAAAAGAATAAAATAGATGTATTTGGTTGTTTAGAAAAAAAGAGTTAAAGAAAGAAATGCTAAGGATGTACTTCTGAAATTTAATAAAGAATGGTCTCATGTAAAAAATTTTCCACGTAGTGAAAATGGTAAAGTCTGGTTGTTTTGGAAAAAACACCTTCATGTACAAATATTGCAAGTACATGAGCAATATGTGCATTGTAGGGTACAGAATGTATCGATAGATTTCTTAACTATTGTCACTATTGTATATGCTAAGAATGAGTTGTCTCAAAGAGAATCATTGTGGCCTGATATCCAATGTATTAGTGGGAATATTCATGAACCCTGGCTATTATGTGGTGACTTTAACAATGTCCTGAGCACTGATGATAAAATAGGTCAGCCAGTAACACACCATGAGATCAAAGGATTTAAAGAGTTGATAGATAATCTGCAGCTAACACCACTGATATCAAAGGGTAGTTACTTTACTTGAACCAACAAAAGCAGGATGCAAATAGAGTATATAGCAGAATTGACTGGGTGCTTGCTAATTATGAATAGATATAAAGATTTTTCACACTGAAGTGTATTTCTTGAACCCGAGAATGTCTGATCACTCACTAATATTGGTCTAATGTATAGACAAAGAATGCCTATATCTAAAGCCTTTCAGACTTTATGCTTCAGTATTTCTACATCATCAGTTTTAACAGAGTGTGCAACAAGTATGGAGTAGATATATGAGAGGGGACCCTATGACTATCCTCTAGGAGAGACTTAAGAAACTCAAAGTACAAGTGAAGGACCTCAACACTTACATGGCTTCTTATGCTCAAAATCTTTCCCAGGCTAGACAACAACTGGAAATAGTACAAGCTCAGATTACTACCCAATTGAATAATCAGGATTTGTTTGACCAGGAAAAGTCTATTTTAAAGGATATTCAAAAATGAAGCTTAGTAGAAGAGCAAGTTTTAAGACAGAAATCTAGAGCATGTTGGATTGATAGTGGTGATGCTAATACAAAATATTTTCATGCTCAGCTCCAGATCAGGTCTTCCCAGAATACAATTTTATCAGTCTATAGAAATTGGAACAAAGCTCATAGGCTTACAGGAAGTAGAGGCTGAATTTGTTGACATATTCACTGCACTTATGGGTGATTGTGCTAATAAAATGCCACATCCAAACTCAAAAGTGATCAAAGTAGTGTCTTTCTTACTAGAGAACAACAAATTTAGCTAGTAAAAATGGTGAGTTCAGAGGAAATAGACCAAGTGGTTAGAAACATGCCTAAAGAAAAAAGCCCAGGGATGGAAGGGTACCCTATTGATTTGTTCTAACAGCAGTGGTCTATCATCAGAACAGAGGTCTATTCAGCTGTGCAACATTATTTTACTACTGGAAAGATGAAGAGAGCTTGGAACTGCACAACTATCACACTGATTCCTAAGGTTCCATCACCAACTAAGGTGAAGGGCTTTAGACCATAACTTGTTGTTCCACCACCTACAAAATAGTTGATAAGATCTTGGCTAACAGAATAAAATAGGTGCTGAATGGTGTAATTAGTTGCTCACTGTCTGCCTTTATTAAAACAAGATCTATCACAAATAATATTCTACTTAGTCATGAGCTATTCAACGGGTATACTAGGAAAAATATATCACCTAGATGTGTTCTTAAAGTGTACCACAGGAAATCTTATGATACCTTAAAATGACCTTTTCTTAAGGCCATGCTTGTTGAGATTAGATTATGGAATGTGTATCAACTGTGTCTTACTCTTTGATGCTTAATGGAGGGCTCACTAAATTATTCCAGGCTAGAAGGGGAATGAGGCAAGAGGATCCCATGTCTCCTTACCTCTTTGTGATAGCCATGGAATACCTTCATAGAGAAATGCAACAACTAGCACAACAGAAATAGTTCCACTTCCATCCAAGATGCAAGAGATTTAACTTAATACATATGTGTTTT
This sequence comes from Capsicum baccatum var. pendulum, assembly GCA_030864225.1. Lineage (NCBI taxonomy): Eukaryota > Viridiplantae > Streptophyta > Magnoliopsida > Solanales > Solanaceae > Capsicum > Capsicum baccatum. Next base: position 103,963,546 of record CM061556.1, read on the forward strand.
GCAGATGACCTGTTTATGTTTTGCAGGGCTAACAAAGAATCTATCTTGCTGCTGCAACAAACATTCCAAAGGGTCTCAAGAGCATCTGGGCTAGAAGAAAATGCTAATAAAAGCTCCATCTATATGGTAAGATTAAGCGACAATCTAAAGTGTGAGCTGGTACAGAGTTTGGGATTTTTATAAGGGACTTTACCTTTCAAGTACCTGGGAGTTCCATTATCTGCAAAGAAGCTGACAATTACATAATGTATGCCTCTAGTGGAGAAATTCTCTGCCAAAATTATATGATGGATAACAAGGCTACTCTCTTATGCTGGTAGGCTTCAACTTATAAAAGCAGTACTATTTGGTATGCAGAGTTACAGGGCACAGATATTCATATTGCCTAAGAAAGTGATTAAGATGCTGGAAGCTATATGTAGAACCTTCTTATGGACAGGACAATGGGAATTATCAAAAAAAGCATTAATAGCATGGGAGAAGATATGTCCACCAGGCTCAACAGGTGGACTGGGAGTTAGTGATTTGAAGCTGTTGAACAAGGCAGCTATACTAAAACATCTGTGGGCTATTTCAAAAAACAAGGACACACTGTGGATCAAATGGGTGCACTACTATTATGTCAAGCAAAGGAACCTGAAAAATATGCCAATACCAAAAAATACAGCTTGGGTAGTGAGGAAGATAATTGACAGTAGAAAGGTGATACTTTGCAGAGCGAGGAGGTCTTGATGCAAACACTAGATAAGCTAGTATAAGGTGGCAAATTCTCTATCGGGAAGGCTTATCTGAGTTTGCAACCACAATACACAAAAGTAGACTGGAAGAGTATTACTTTGCAAAATACATCCATCCCAGGTTCAAGTTCAATCTATGGTTAGCAGTGAATAAGAGATTAACTACAGTTGATACACTTCAGAAAATTAGAATCCAAGTAACACTAGAGTGTGCCTTTTGCAATCAAACTGAAGAGACATTTGAACATCTCTTCTTTAAATGTAACTATAGTAAACAGTTGTGGAGTACCTTGGTAAAAAGGCTAGGATTTAACAGAAGCATAATGCCCTGGATGCAGGAACTGGATTGGATATGCAAATTAGCTAAGAAAAAGACTGGACCTGCTGAGATAGTTTTTCCTGCTTTTGCTATGACTTTGTATTGTATCTGGACATGCTGAGGTTTCAGATGGCTCAGCTCAACTTGGAAAAAATATGTAAGGAGATTGGAATGAATATGCACATTCAGGGGAGGAATACAGCTACGTGGCAAAGCACCTTGAGGATGCTGAATCATTTTCCTAGAAAGAAGAGCCACTATAATACCCCTTGAGTTTTTGAGTAGGTTGAGTAGAGTTAGCAGTATATGTAAAATTAAACTAGCTCGAAGATAGGTGATAGGTGGTAGATGGTTAACTTCTACCCGGGTATGTAATGACAATTTTGATTAATAAAGAAATTATTGATAAAAAATAATAAATTCAAGCATAATCATCACAACACTTATCACATCAAAATCCTATAAGCTTCAAAGCCTTCTACTACAAACAATCCCAATATTACCACGTCTATAACTACACAACTATTGCTACGGAGAAAGATATGACAAAAAATTAATAATAAAACTAAAAGTGAGAGGCGTGTTTACCTTTTCTAGGGTAGCAAAATAGAACTTCGAGCTATCGTCGTAATCTAGACCACTGGAAAATTCAACCACCACATCTATCGACAGCTTTCATGAGAAATTTGTAAAAAAAAAAATTTAACTCTTGCTTAATGATATCACCCAAAACTAACCTCCAAAAAAGTATGCTATGGTCGATGCCAAATATAGTAACCCAACTAAGATTGGGGCCGATCCCAAAGTGAAGACATCAAATAGTATCTTAAACTTTGACAAAATCCACGAACAGTGCGGAAAAGTAAATGGGGGAATGTGAAGGCAACAGTAACAGGGAGCCGAACTTGAAAGGTTGAGTTTGTAAAAAATAGAATATGAACATTAGGAATGTGTTCCCCCGGGCTTCACAACTACATAAGATTCTCGTGTTCAATCCACCTAACCTCCTGCTTTGTATGTAAAGTTGACAAGCTATGTACTATCAACCATCTTATGAGCACATTGATAGATTCCACCCTTTACCTTGTGAGTCTCAGAGTGTCACCTTGGTTTACCTTGTCTATAACCTCAATACAAGTGTCACCTTTTAATTCTCGATTTGATTAGACGAGGGTTGATAGCCTCAAAACTATTGTAACCTCTTTTTCCCAATCTCAAACTTCCTTGTGAGGATGTTCTCGAATACAGGCAATCACTACACTTCTGTAGTAGCTTAGGTCAAATTAATATGAAAAAGGTTGCAATACACGCAACCACAGTAGATTAGATAGATCTCCCACTTCCCTTATATAGCTAATTCGTCAGGGTTCCCACCACCCTAGTTAAGAAATTTAGCTGCTCATGTTCATGAAATAATATATGACATAAATGAAGAACACATGTAATTAATTGTAGAATAATGAAAGAATAAATCCAAAGTCTCCAATTGAATGCGAAACCAAAACTCCAAGAACAAAATCTCAATGATCAAAGTATGCTAAGAGTATCAAAAGAAATGTAAAAGTGCATTCAAATTGCATAACCTAATAAAGGAATAACCCTAAGGTATTTATAGTATCTCAAAATAATAATCCTAATAAAAATGGAATAGGAAAATTAAGTCGGCAATCATTACGACTCGTAAGGTCTCTTTACGAGTCGCATGTTTACTAGTTGCCGACATTCCAGTGTAATTTCATCATCCAACTTTCAAGCCTATATTTTTATTATGATTACTCACCAAGAGTCGTAGCCAGTCCTTACGACTCATGGTCTTCACTCATTATCACTTGTGCCTTAAACTTTAGGATTTTGAACATTGATCTCTTTACTATTGTTCATTATGAGTCGTAGCCAAACCTTATGACTCGTAGTCTTCAATGGCTTCACTTCTGGACTTCATCATAGCTCAATATTCTCTTTATGATTGCATGCTATGATTCATATTCACTCTTTATGAATAGTTATCATCTAATACTTAGCTCTTCCAGCTTAGCCTTAGCCACTGCCATCTTTACGAGTTGTGCTAAGAGTCGTATAATGTCTTAACTACTCGTAGCCTAACCAACATTTCATCTATTTCAAACTTTTCTTCAATATTTTCAAGTCAAGCCACTTTCTACCTGATTTCGCTGCAACCATGCAACAAACGACATCATATCCACCAAACTAACCTAAGTCCAAGCATAAATTCCTTATTTCAATCATCGAATGTGCCATGTTTCATAGGTACATCACTCAATAAAGTTTTTTAGCCTTTTCAGACCTTGAGACTTGGCATTTTTATCTCATAAGGAGCTTTATATAGAAACAAAATGAGGGTTCATTTTTAGGCTATGAACGATGTGGGAAAAGGGGAATTAGGGGTATTTTGGGATTCTCCTTGAGAATTTTTTGAATTAGGATTAGCTTTCATAGATTGCAGATTGTACAGATTGGTATGAAACAGGATCAAAATAGGGTAAGAAAAATTTGGGAATTGTAAGAAAATTCAAAAATTCTTTTCAAATCCAATAAAAAATACCCACATATGTACTTGCACAGTATGAAATTCACGAAATTGTAAGGTGTATATAACCATTTTTATACGTCGCCAATTTTGGATTCTTCTAGAACCCAGATAGCTCAGCAACTACGATCAAAAGGATGGAGGCGGAGATTGGTGCAAATAGAGGAAAAAATAGACTGAGCTTGGGTTTTGCCTGGTTAGGTATGATTGTTCGGTCAGAGCTGTTGAGGTCGCATTTGGTTTTTTGTTATCAGTGTATTGTTGTTGTTGTTGTTTTTCTATTGAAGAAGAATAGGGGTAGTAGAGGTTGGTCTGGGTATGGGCTAAGTATTATTGGGCCTGGGGGGTCGACTGATTTATTGGGTTTAGGCCAGCTGGTGCAGCTGATGTTGTTGTTATATTATTGAATTTAGGCCCGGGTATTGTGGCCCAAAATTAAAAATGGGATAGGGTAGAAATTTGGTCATTTATAAAATGGCCACCTTAGACCAAAATTTTAGTCAACCTTGTTTAAATGTTAACCAAATTGGATATCAATTGACCAATTGCATTGCAATTGTAGTTAATTTGATTTCAATTATGTCCAATTTTAATAAATTGACTAAATTGAATCGAGGCTTAAGACAAACTAATGACCAATTCAATCTCGAGTTTCTTAGTTTAATAAAATCAGACACATATTTTTCCAAATAAATTATTTTTGACAACAAATTATAATTAAATTAATATTTTAACTGTTTGAATTTATTATCAAGATAAGGTTGATTAAAATTTGATATTTCGTAAAATAAATATTTAACTAATAAAATTATATGATTTTGTATAATTGAATACAAAAATATATAATCACTACTTAAAAGGAAAAAATTACCGAGATAAATATTTTGAAAATTTTTTATCCAGATAAAATAAATGTTGTAATCTTATTACAACTAAAGAAACTTAGGAACAAATTTATTCGAAGAGAACAAAAATTGGGTGTCAACAACTCCTCCCTCCCTTTGGGTAGGGTGGATGCAAGTAACCCTGGGCAAAGGGAGTTTGATTTTTCTAATTTTGTCTGACCACAAATTTATTTTTCATAAACGGTTGTTTTCACATGAGTTTCATGAAGTTATGGTCGAACCCCAATATCAGTTTTCCTACATATATCAAGTTACATGAGAACTCATGCCACTTTTAGTTCATAATGCTTGATTTTAAGCACAATTTTCATAGAATTCACAAGTTATTTCAATTTTTAAATTTTAGTGAAATAAAAAATTTGGGGATAAGTGGATTAGGGGAGAGGTAGAAATGTATTTGAATTTTCAACATATATCCCAACCTAGATATCCTCAAAACTCATGGAATCAAACTGCTTGTAGTTCAACTCAATCGGTAAGAAAAAATAGTCCTTTATTTCAGATGATCGTTGGTTTGAGATGAGTGACAAGTTGATCGAGCTGTGGAAAAAAGACTTGTAACCTATTAACCATGAATGTGGTATCCTTCACATCCATAGGCAAAAATTTACTTGGACATAATTTCCAAAAGTCTAAGTATGTTGTCACTCGGATTTGAAGAAAAGAGAAAGTTACCCTCGGTATGAGTTTAGAAATATCTCGAAGGTGAAGCTGAAACTAGAATATCCCAAAATATCCAAATTACTTCTAACATGGGTGTGGTTTGATGGTAGTGTCAATCATCCATTAGCTCGCGTCCAAAGATTTTGATGTCCCTCTCTAGACTAAGTCCCGTTTTGCTGCTAAGAAAAAGTTTCACGTTGTGTTGCATCCTTTTTAGAGTTGTCCACACCAGTGGTTTTGATTTGAGATTTTCATCCTCTTGGATTCTTTCAACAATATCTCAAACAAACATTGTTAGTAATAAACATTATTTACGAAAGGGGTATATAGTTTTTTTACCATATCTCAACGTGAGGTGTTATTCGAAAAGTGAAGTCGTCCGCTCATATATCTATTTGGAGGGCAATAACTTGCAATAAAAAACATAACAACCCTCTTGGTTGTTGAATAAAATAGCTCTTTTATCGATTGAATATATCTTTAAAGTGGGGTGGTCCTCTTGGACATCGACGACACTTTATATAGAACGGTCCCTACAATCGTGCAATCTTATATTGCTGTGGGTACCCCTTTGGTCAGCTATAATGCTTGTTGTATGTGGAATGATAAATTTTTTGAATATTGGAAATTATCCTTTACATGTGACCTCTGGTAAGTGTTGTGTATCTTTTGTATCAATATGACTTATAGATTTTCCTTGAATTGTCAATCTTTGGGTAATCTTGAGCATTATTTGATTTTGGATACAAGGAGACTAACAAATAAACTTTGAGTTGTTAGCTTTTGGGTGATCCTGCATATTTTTTAACCTTGGAGAAGAGATGACTTAAGGATATCCCTCGAATCGCTAGCTCCTAGGTATTCTTGTACATTATCTGACCTTGGATACAATATGACTTATAGATATCTCCCAGATTTATAGTCTTTGGGTAATCCTACGCATACTTGATCTTGGATATGACATGGCTTATAGAAAACCTTTGGACATATCAATTTGGTAATCTTGCATATTCTCCGATAAGGATTTAGCTGCAACTTATTGATAACCTTCGGACTATCGATTTTTGGGTAACTTTACACACTATTCAGTTATGATTTTTTTACAGCTTACAAATGACCTATGGACTATCAACTCATAGGTGATCTCACACACTATCCTATTTCAAAGAATGTGACTTATAGATAACCCTTGTATTATCAATTTCTAAGAAATCTCATACGTCGTTCGATTTTAGATAGCTACTTAAAGACGTACCTTCAAGTCATATGATTTTGAAGCATTTAGATATTGGTTCATAAAATGATGAGATATCCTCAATGTCGGGCTATATATCCTTTGCGTGGTCAACAAATATAAAATGTTGTGATATCTTTGACCCCATATTATGATATCTTTATGTGGTCAACGGATAATGTGCTCTAAATCATCTTTCAAGGGAAGACCTTATCATCTTTCATGGAGAGTGATTAAGAAAACTTATTTTAATGGCATGATTGCCCTCTTGACAATGAAATGATATGAAATGGCCCTCACGGCAATGGAATGAAATGAAATAGCCCTCTTGGTAATGAGATGATATGAAATGTCCCACTTGGAAAAGTAATGAAATAAAATGTCCCTCTCAACAATGGCATATAATATCCCTCTCGGCAATGATATGATATAGAATGACCCTCTCAGTAATGGAATAAAATGAAATGGCCTTCTCAGCAATAATATGATATAAAATAGAATGACCCTTTCGGCAATGGAATGATATGGCCCTCTCGGCATGTCCCTCTTAGCAGTGGAATAAAATGAGATGGCTCTTTTGGTGATTTGAAAACAATTTCACCTAAGTCTATTTTTCTACATTTTTGCTTTCTACATGTACCTGTACTTAAGGTATTCAGTTAGTAGTCACAATGTCTCTCTCACTGGCGACCACAGTTAAACTTTATGATAGTATAATGTCAATACTCGGTATCATAATCTGAATGACTTAGTCCGCTATTAATATTCTCTTTTTGAAGAAATAATTAAATAGCAAATCCACAGGGTGAAAGTAAATGGGGTAAAATACTTTTATAGGGATTACTCAAATATCGTTTCTTTGGTTCAAAGCAAATTTTGAGGATGACTTTCTGCTCTTCCTCATATTGAGTGATCTTTTGATTATTGTATTTATCATGGAAACTCCCTTGAATGCACCTGCGCTCAAAGTAAGTATTTAGTGGACACAGTCACTTTTTTTAGCGACTATTTTTTAAAAAAATTCTAAAAAATATTCATAAAGAGGATAAGGCGCCTTTTTTTGTCATCCACGGTCTCTTGAAATGAGATAGTCAATTTAAAAAGTTCTCAATAAATGGATATTTAACCCATCTTTAGGGCTACTTAAAAATACCGTTCTTGAGCATTATATGCTTTGGTGTGGTTCCCAATCCATTTGGGGATTTTTGAAAAAAAAATTCTATTTCTATGTGTTGATCCCTACATCCATAGATAAATGATTAGTTTTGAGTGAAACTACTCCGTGTTAACCTCCTTCGATCTTTAGTTTGCTCTTTGCCATCTTTTGGATGCTCCGTCATGTTTGAACTTCTGTCTTGACCCCCGTTCCAATAGATGCTTGGGAAATCTCTAAGTAAAAAGACGTGCATATATTTTCAAAAATAGTCTTAATTTTGAAACATTAGTTTCAAAACTTTTGTAAAAGCTTTTAGAAAATTTCTGCCAATCATGTCATGTGCTAGCTCAACAAACATTTTTCTATGTCTGACATTCAAATGAAGGAATTCCCAAAAACTTATCATCGTCGCTGGAGGGTTCTATTAAAAGTTCTATCATAGCTGGAGATCTAGTCTATCTAGACTTTGTCATAGTTAGTGATTTCTAAAGCTTGACTTTGACCTCCTGGTGCTGGAGAATCTGAAATATGTTTCAATATTAGTGGAAATTTTGAGGATCTCCTCAAAATTTCTACCCTAGTTAAATATTATTTGAGATGATCTTGGCTTGAGAGGATCTAAAGTCTTTGCTGGAATAGATGATAATCTCCTTTTTTCGAATTTTCGAGATTCTTTCTCAAAAATTCTGCCCAAGTTTCCATTTTCTGGGGTGGTATGATCGAGCCGCTAGGATGGCTATGTATCCTGTTAAAGCAGAATTAGATCAAAAGTAGTCCAGGCCTATACTAGGGATATATAAAAAAATCTAATGGATCAACCGAAGCCGACATAGGCTGCCTACGTATCTCATTCTTGAGAATTCAGGTCATTACATAGTTCATACATAAATGGAAAGGATAAGTTCTCCTAAGGGGTTGACCGAAGCTGGAATAGGCCACCTGTGTATCCCTTTCTTAGGAATTCGGGTCAAACGTAGTTTGTACATAAAGGGAAAGATATTATAGGCAACCACATATCATAAAAACAACTACCTTCATAAAAGCGATTAGAAATAAATAAAGGAAAAAAGTGATAAACATTCTTCAAGCATAGTATCTCTTTACCGTATTGGAATTAATTGTTTTGCTCCACTTTTGACCATCTAACTCAAATAGGATCAGGGCTCCTCCAGATAGTACCTTGTAAACTATGTACAAACCTTGCAAATTTGGAGCGAACTTGCCTTTGTAGTCTTATTGGTGAGGAAATATGCATTTGAGAACCAATTGCCCAACTTTAAATGTTTGAACTCTTATGTTCCTGTTAAAGGCACTGATCATTCTACGTTAGTACAACTAGCCATGAAATGCGTCAACCATTCTCTTTTCGTCAATTGGCATGAGTTGTTCATAGCGAGCTCGAACCCATTCTTTGTTGCTTAATCCAGCTTCTTGAATAATCCTTGAGGAAGGTATTTTAACCTCAAGTGGTATCACAACTTCATTTCCATAATCAAGTAAATAAGGAGTTGTTCCGGTTGATTCAAACTATTATGCGATATCTTAGTAGAGCGTAAGGCAATAACTCATGCCATGATATATCATTTTCAACCATTTTCCTTAAGATATTTTTGATATTTTTATTGTAAGATTCCACAGCTCCATTTATCTGTGGTCGATATGCGGTTAAGTTGCGATGAACAATCTTAAACTGATCACAAATCTCATTCATCAAGTGACTGTTCAAGTTAGACTTATTATCAGTAATGATTGTTTCCGACACTCCAAATCAGCAAATCAAGTTGTTCTTGAAAAAATCTGCAACCACCTTCTTTGTCATGGCTCTATAGGAGGCAGCTATGACCCACTTAGTGAAATAATCAACAGCAACCAAAATGAATCTATATCCATTTGACATCGGTGGCTCTATTGGTCTGATAATATCCATACCCCAAGCTATGAAAGGCCAAGGTGAAAGCACCGCATAAAGCTCATGTAGAGGCATTCAAATCGAATCTCCGTGTATCTAGCATTTTGTACACTTCTACACATACTTGATACAATCATTCTCCATAGTCATCCAGAAGAAACTAGTTCTCAGAATCTTTCTAGCAAGGTAAAATTCTTTCATATGGGCCCCACAGACTGCAATTGTACTTCTTTTATTAGTTTCATGGCTTCCGCGGCATCAACACATCTTAGAAACACTAAATATGGAGTCCTCCTAAAAAGAATTTCCCCAATTGGAAAATAATTCTTTTCCAAAGGCCGAATTGTCTTTTTGTGATTGTTGTTGGCCTCTTCAGGATATGTTCTAGATTCTAAATACCTTTTAATATTGAAGTACCACATCTTTCCATCAACTTTCTCTTTGACATGCGCATAATGTGAGGGTTCTTTCTTTAAGATTATTTCCAAAGAATTGATGTAACTTTGATCTGGGTGTTGAATCATAGAGGATATAGTAGACAAAGCATCAACAAACTCATTCTGTATTCTCAGTATATGTCTAAAATCAACTTCCTTGAACCTCCTTCACAAATCTTGCACAAGTTCTACATTAGGGGTAATCTTGGAGTTCTTTACCGCCTATTCTCTTTGCAGTTCATGAATTAGCAACTGAGTCTCTAATGACTAGCAATTTTCGAACACCCATGTCAAGTGCTAACTTGAGGCCTAGGATGCATGCCTCATATTCGGCCATGTTATCGGTGCATAGAAAGCATAGTTTAGTGGTTGCTGGATGATGCTAGCATGTTTATGACACCAAAACTTCTCCAATTCCTAAACCCTTGAAGTTGACCGCTCCATAAAAAAAATCTCCATCCGAGGAATGTTTCTGCAATGTCATCTCCTATGAATAAAATCTCTTCATCTGGAAAGTAAGTTTAAAGTATCTAGTATTCATCATCAAATGGATTCTCAGCTAAATGATCCATAAAGGTTGCCCCTTGATTACCTTTTGAGTCACATACACGATGTCAAACTCACTCAGAAACATTTGCCACTTGGCTAACTTTCCCGTAGGCATGGATGTCTAAAACATGACTATATAAAATATAGACTTTAATGGATCCATTTTAGAAATGAGATATTTTGTATATGAGGACAGATAATGCCTCAACTTTTGTGTGACCCAAGTCAAAGCACAACACATTTTTTCTTCAAGAGTGTAGCAAGCCTCGTATGGCGTGAACTTTTTACTCAAGTAGTAGATTGCTTTCTCTTTCTTACCGGTCTTATTATGTTGCCCAAGGACACACCCAAAAGAATTTTCTAATACTAACAGTAAAGCAACAATGAACTTCCTTCCTTTAGTGGAACCAAATTAGGTGGAGCATATAGATAATCCTTGATTCTGTCAAAAGCCTTCTAACATTCTTCTATCCACTCATTCAATACATCTTTTTACAACATCTTGAAAATTGGCTCGCATATGATTGTCAATTGGGTAATGAACCTGCTAATGTAATTCAAATGACCTAGGAAAATCATAACCCCTTTCTTAGTCCTTGGCATCAATAAATTCTGAATTGTCTTGATCTTGGATGGGTCGAGCTCGATGCCCCTTCTACTGACTATGAACCCTAGTAATTTTCCAACTAACACACCAAAAGCATACTTAGCAGGGTTCAAATTTAAGTTATACTTTCTCAGTTAGTTGAAGAACTTTTCCAGATATGTCACATGATCTGAAATCTTACGGGATTTGATAATTATATCATCCATGTACACCAAATGTCTTTATGAATCATATCATGAAAAATCATCATCATATCTCGCATGTATGTCGCACCAGCATTCTTGAGACCAAATGACATCACTCTCTAATGATAGAAACCCCAGGGTGTAATGAAATTTATCTTTTTTTGCTTTCTCATCCATTAATATCTGATGATGCTCAACAGAACAATCCACAAAAGAATTTATTTCATGATTTACACAATTATCGAAGAGGAAGTGGATGTTGGGTATCGGTAAATTATCCTTAGGATTGGCTCTATTCAAATCTCTGTAGTCAACACAAACTCTAATCTTGCGATCATTTTTTTTGCACTGGCACAATATTGTCTAGCAATATTGGATATCTTGTGACCTACACAACCTTAGAATGAATTTGCTTCATCACTTTTTCTTTGAGTTTCAAACTTAAGTCCGTCTTGAATTTTCGTTCTTTTTTGCTTTACTAGATCAAACTCGAGATTAATCGGTAGCTTATGTGACACAATGTTGGTGCTCAACCTTAGCATATCATCATAGGACCAAGATAATATGTCAATGTATTCCCATAGCAAGTAAATGAGCTATTTTTTATACCTCTATTAAGTGAACACTAACTCCTCTCCTTGACTTCATCACAATTTCCCAAGTTGACTATTTTAGTTTTCTCTAGGCTAGGCTTCTCTCTATATTAAAATTCTTCTATTTATTTGTAATACCCCACATGTTTCTAAGCTAGGAAGTGAATAAGTATTCCTACGTATGAAATCTCCTATCCTGTGATTCATACTTGAGTACATGACTTACAATGAATATCCTAGTGATAGGATAGCTTATGATGCATTAAGCATGTTCATATGAGTCACTTAAGGTAATACAAGCTAAGAGTTTTTGAATCCATTAAGTTATAGTGTTTGATTTTGCAAGGGTCATTTTTGAATGAGTATAACTCGATGTTAATGTGGTATTTTAGCTGATTTAGACCCACCAAATTGTAGAGAATCGAATTATCTTTCCAACGATATCAATTTCGCCATAGTCCAACACCCGAGCGAAAAGTTATACCCATTTTTATGAGAGACAGTAAGGATAGGCGATTGGTTAGGTGCCGCCCAACCAAACATAGGCGATTGGTTAGGCGCCGCCCAACCTAGCTTAATCACTTGGGTGCCACCTAAGTCAGTTCCAGGTGCCAAAAATACTCCGTTTTGAGTTATTTTAAGGGTAATTAAGTCTTTTAACACTCCTTACACATCCCTAAACTTAACCCTACAAAATATATAGCTTCTAAGCATATTACAACCCTATTATCATCTCAAAGCTCACCATCCAAGAGCACCAAAAGAGAAAACAACAAGGGTTGCATATCTAAGCTTGAATATTTGATTTCAAGGAAATTCCTTCATCAATCATCAAGAATCTTCCTTCTAAGGTATGCGTGAGTTGATTCATGGACTCCTTTCATCCATGAAGCTTAAGAACCATCTTCTAAATTTTGTATTATGATGTTTATGTTGTTGGTGGTTGATATTTATATGGTTGGAGTTTGATGATGCCTAAGATGGGATATTTGTATGTTTATTGTGAGGATATGGTGGCATTTAACATATAAATATGTGAAATTGGTGGTTGAATATTTCTAATCTTGATGAATCCACCTATGCCTAAGATGTGTATGTAAGGTGTTTGTGAAAATACCTAAGGGAATAGAAATCATGCTTTTATGACATAATAAGTCCTAAATGACTATTCCATGTTCTAAGTTTATGTTCAACGTGATTCCCATGCTATTGTTTTGAATTGAAAAAGTTGTACGAGATGCTCATGATATTGTTGCGAGATGGAATGACCATGTTATTGAAGCCATGCAAGTATATACATTTTGTGTGCATTCTCGATCATGTGATAGTTTGTTGAGAATCATTCTTATTATGAAAGCCTTACTTATGATATTGTGAATTGTGGACTCAAATCTTGTGATCAAGTCATGTCATGTGTGTCAATTTCCTCCTATCGAGTCCTGGGGGTACTTGTACCCAAAAACTATAGCTTTGTGCCTAGAGACATGTCATATTTCACGATATCCGAACTCAAGCTATGATTCCATACACTTCAGTCAGTCATGTAACTTAGGAAAACCTTATGATCTTAGTTAGTTGTCAGATATCAGTAACATTCCATCATTCAATAGAATTCAGTAAGATTAAGTCATGCACAGTCAGTTATTCATGTCTAGTCCCTCCAGATGGGAGTAGAGGTTAGCACCGAGTGAACCCTAGGATAGGAACTCACCCGCCAGTTCTGGGTGTGATTCTTAGTAGTCATCCTTGTGTTCTAGAACTACATAGCCAGCGTGTCCCACGTTCACGGTCATGCTATCACATATTCACGGTCCTAGTTTCTATATATGTGTGCTTGCACTCCCACATTCATATTAGTCAGTCAGTGTTGTTCATGCATGAAACCCTTTATATTCATCCTACCTTCCTCGTATACTCAGTACTCTAGTTGTACTGACGCATTTGCGCTATGGTGCTTTATTTTCATGTTACACCATAGGTTCCGAGACATGAGCTCCAGCCCAGCAGTAGCGGTAGCATTCCAGTCGTAGAGACACAGTGAGTCCTCATTTATTCGAGGACAATATGATTTGATACATTTATTTATTTCTTCAATTCAGTTTTACAGAGTTAGTTGGAGACATGTTCCTTTAACTCCTTATTCAGATAGTTTAGACGCTTTCAGATTTACGTTCAGATATACGTTCAGACTTAGCTTTTAGATTGAGTTTTTTTTTTTGGTATTTTCACCCACATGATTTTATTTAGTTGAACCTTATGGCCTTACGGTTCTATGTATTCTGCATTATTATATCATGATTTGCAGTATACAGGTACTGATATCAGTCATGGGTTAGCTTGTGATCCCTCGGGGTTATGAGCATTGTGTAGCATTTCGGTTCAGCAAATTAGGGTGTTACAAACTTGGTATCAGAGCCTAAGGTTCAATAGAGTCCTAGGAAGTTTGAAAGCCGCATCTAGTAGAGACTTGTACATGGGTGTGTTGCGCGCCATATTTATGTGCGGGAGGCTATAAGATGTTTTAGGAAAAGTCCCCTTTCTTCATTATTCATGTCATGCTAGTGAGCATAATCATAAGTTGAAATCTCAGTCTAATCCATTCTTCTCTTATTCCAGACCATGTCCCCAAAGAGAAGAAACCAGCCAGCTCCTCAGCCCGAAGATCCTTTGGGCGAACATGTTTCCCATGCGGAGTTTAGAGCCACTTTTACCATACATGCTCAGTCCATGGCTGCACAGAATGAATGACCACCAGTCATTCCGGCTAATCCAGTGGCCAATCCTAAAGCAGCTAGGGTTTGGGACTTCAGCCGGATGAACCCTCCATCTTTCTATGCATCTAAGTCTAATGAGGACCCTCAGGAGTTCATTAACCAAGTCCAGAAGGTCATTGACATCATGGGTGTTACTTCTATTGAGAGTGCTGAGTTAGCCGTCTACCATTTATAGGATGTTGCTCATGATTGGTACAAACAATGAAAGTCTAAGAGGTTTGATGATACAGGCCCTATCAAGTGAGAGAAATTTATCATGGGCTTCTTAGATAGATTCTTTCCCCAAGAGCTGAGGGAAGCCAAATTTCTTGAGTTCATCAACCTCAGGCAGGGGAATATGATGGTTAGGGAGTATTCTCTCAGATTTATTCAGCTAGCCAGGTATGCTCCTCATGTCGTTGTAGACAATAGAGCTAAGATGAGCAAGTTCATGTCAGGGGTCAATGATAGCATGGTAAATAAGTGTAGGTCTACGATGCTGATCGGTGATATAACCTTAGCCAGACTCATGACCCATGCTCAGCAAGTAGAAGAGCAGAAGTTTAAGATAAGGGAGAGGCAGAACAAGAGAGCAAGGTCAGGTAACTTCAACTTTGCTCACCCCAAGTCAGATAGAGGAAACCATTCACAGTTTTGCTCCAAGTCAGCCATTCCAGCTCCTTCCTTTGCCAGCTCTCCAGTGCCGAAGTTCAGAGACAGCAATAGAGACAAAGCGTCAGGCTCTAAATCTCAGGGCAGTGTTAGCAGTGCCCAAACGAATCCCCTTTGTCAGACTTGTGGTAAGAGCCACAAGGGTAATTGCAGAGCCGGTAGTGATGTCTGTTTTGGTTGTGGTAAGACAGGCCACAGGATTAGGGAATGTCTGTAGTCATGTCTTCTGGGTCAGAAAAATCATTCTACAGCTCAGTCCAGTTGCCCAAACCAGCAGGGTGCCATTTCCAGTGCTACCAGTGGGCAACGCCCAAATAGACTCTATGCTCTTCAGTCCTGGCAAGATCAAGAAAATTCTCCTGATGTCGTTACTGGTACATTATAGATTTTTCATGTTCATGTTTATGCTTTGCTGTACCCAGGTGCATCTTTGTCTTTAGTTACTCCGTACATAGCAGGCGATTTTGGAATCATTCTTAAAGTCCTAGTAGAGCCCTTCTCAGTCTCTATCCTAGTGGGTAAAACCATCATATCTCAATGGGTATACAGGAACTGCTCAGTTATGATATCTCAGAAATCCACGTCAGCAGATTTAGTAGAGTTAGAGATGACTGATTTTGATGTTATCTCGGCATGGATTGGCTTCATTCCTGCTATGCCACAATCGACTTCAGAAATAGGATATTTTAGTTTCAGTTCCCGAATGAGCCCATCCTAGAGTGGAAGGGTAGCATTTCAGCATTCAGGGGTCAACTTGTTTCCTACCTTCGGGCAAGGAAAATGATTTCTAAGGGTGTGTTTATCATCTCGTGCATGTAGCCTCAAAACAGTCTCTGTTGTTAATGAATACTCAAATATCTTTCCCGAAGATCTTCCAGGCATTCCTACCGAAAGGGAAATAGACTTCAGTATAGACCTTCTTCCGGATACTCAACCTATTTCTATTTTTCCATACAAAATGGCACCAGCAGAACGCAAGGAACTAAAAGATCAGTTGAAGAATCTCTTAGATAAGGGATTCATCAAACCCAGCATTTCCCTGTGGGGTACGCCAGTATTATTCGTGCGTAAGAAAGACAGTTCTCTCAAGATGTGTATTGATTACCCTCAACTCAACAAGGTCACGGTCAAGAATAAATATCTTCTTCCCAGTATTGATGATCTACTCGACCAACTTCAGGGTGCCAATTACTTCTCCAAGATAGACTTCAGATCAGGCTATCATCAGCTCAGAGTTAGAGAATGTGACATTCTGAAGATAGCTTTCCGTACTCGGTATGGTCATTTTGAATTTTTAGTCATGTCATTTGGTCTTACCAATGCCCCTACAACTTTTATGGATTTTATGAACCGTGTTTCAAGCAGTACTTGGACATGTTTGTCATAGTATTTATGGATGATATTCTGGTCTATTCTTGCACAGAGCGTGATCATGCAGACCATCTCAGGATTGTTCTTCAGACTCTCAGGGATTTCCAGTACTTGGACATGTTTGCCATATTATTTTCGGTGATGGCATTAGAGTAGATTCTCAGAAAATCGAGGTAGTAAGAAACTGGCCCAGACCGGTATCTCCATCAGATACTAGGATTTTCTTGGGTTTGGCTGGCTATTAAAGACAGTTTGTCAATGGATTTTCTTCTATTGCATCTCCTATGTCCAGATTGACTCAAAAGAAGATTAAGTTTTAGTGGTCAGATTCATGTGTGAAGAGCTTTCAAGAGTTGAAGACTCGACTCACCTCAGCTCCAGTTCTAGCTATTCCAGATGGTTCAGAAGGTTTTGTAGTCTATTGTGATGTATCCAGAGTGGGTTTAGGTTGTGTCCTCATGCAGCATGGTAAGGTCATAGCCTACGCCTCCAGACAGTTAAAGCCACATGAGAAGAATTATCCTACTCATAATCTTGAGTTAGAAGCGGTAGTTTTTGCCTTAAAGATATGGAGGCATTATCTCTATGGAGTTCATATAGATGTCTTCACAGACCATAAAAGCCTCCAGTATGTCTTTTCCCAGAAAGATCTCAATCTTCGCCAGAGAAGATGGTTAGAGCTCTTGAAGGATTACACATGAGTGTTCTTTATCATTCGGGCAAGGCCAATGTTGTGGCTGATGCTCTCAGTCGACTCTCCATGGGTAGTATTTCTCACGTTGAGGATAGTAAGAAAAAGATGGCTCAGGAGTTCCATCATCTTGCCAGACTAGGCATTCTCTTAGTCGATTCTTTAGAGGGTGGTGTATGTGTTCATAGTAGTTCAGAGTCATCTCTAGTTTTCGCGGTTAAAGAGAAACAAGACAGGGATCTTAGCCTTGTAAAGCTCAAAGAGTTAGTTCAGAATCAAAAAGTTGAGGTTTTCTCCCAAGGGGGAGATGGTGTTCTTTATTTTTAGGGTCGTCTATGTGTTCCAGGTGTAGATGAATTGAGGCAGCGAATTCTTGCAGAAGCGCATGGTGCGCGATACTCTATTCATCCAGGGGCCACTAAGATGTACTGCGACATGCGGGAGATCTATTGGTGGATTGGGATGAAAAGAGATGTTACAGAGTTTGTGGCTAAGTTGTCTACATGTTAGCAGGTTAAGATAGAGCATCAGAAACCTAGTGGTTCCATGCAAGATTTCACCATCCCTACTTGGAAGTGAGAAGAAGTTAACATGGACTTTGTGACGGGTTTTCCTAGAACTCGTCATCAGCATGATTCAGTTTGGGTCATTATAGATAGAATTACCAACTCAGCTCATTTTTTTCCTGATCGTACTTTTTATTTTACCGGGGATTATGCCAAACTCTATATTAGGGAGTTAGTCAGGCTACACGGTGTTCCACTATCTATCATCTCATACAGAGGTACACAATTCACTTCTTACTTTTGAAAAGCATTCCAAAAGGTTCTCGGTACCCAAGTCCATCTCAGAACAGCATTTCATCCTCAGACAGATGGTCAAGCAGAGAGGATAATTCAGACTCTTGAAGATATGCTAAGGGCATGTGTAATTGACTTCAAGGGAAGTTCGGATAACCACTTGCCTTTGATTGAGTTTGCATACAACAATAGCTATCATTCTAGTATTCAGATGGCTCCCTTTAAAGCTCTCTATGGTAGGATATGTAGATCTCCGATTGGCTGGTTCAAAGTTAGTGAGGCCACAATCATAGGTCCTGACTTAGTATTCGATGCCTTAGAGAAAGTTCAGTTGATCAGAGAGAGAATCCCGGCTGCTCAGAGCCGACAGAAGTCCTATGCAGATATTTATATAAAGGATCTCGAGTTCGAGGTCAATGACTATGTCTATCTTAAGATCTCTCCTACGAAAGGAGTAAAGAGGTTCGGCAAGAAAGGGAAACTCATTCCCCGATATGTCGGTCCCTTCAGAATTCTTTGTTGCTTCGATAAGGTATCTTATGAGATTGAGTTGCCTTCAGATCTAGCCTCAGTCCATCCAGTCTTCCATGTCTCTTTGTTAAAAAAGTACATAGGTGACCCAGCAGTTGTTATCCCTATTCAGATCATCGACATTCAGAACAGCCTCTCTTATGAAGATATTCCAGTCGAAATCTTAGATCATCAGACTCGTAGATTGAGGAACAAATAAGTCCCTCTAGTATCCTCACCTCTTCCCCACCAATTCAGATCAAGCTCAAGGTAACAGTTCTCCTTAAGCTTATTCAGTTTCACATTCATATTTCCAGTATAAACTTGGTACCTATTAACCGTTTCATACTTAGTCATGCATTAAGTGTCAGTTGTCCGTGCATTAGATATGCACAAGTTCAGTATGTTTAGCACGTCAGTCATGAGATCAGGTTTCATTTCTTTATGTTCAGTTCAGGTTCTATTGTCTTGTATCCCTTCTTAGTAAATTCTCATTCGAGGATGAATGTTCCCAAGGGGGAGATATTGTAATACCCTGCATGTTTCTACGCTAGGAAGTGAATAAGTATTCCTACATATGAAATCTTATATCCTGTGATTCATACTTGAGTACATGACTTACAATGAATATCCTAGTGATAGGATAGCTTATGATGCATTAAACATGTTCATATGAGTCACTTAAGGTAATACAAGCTAAGAGTTTTTGAATCCATCATGTTTTAGTGTTCGATTTTGCAAGGGTCATATTTGAACGAGTATAACTCAATGTTAATATGGTATTTTAGCTGATTTATACCCAAAAAATTGTAGAGAATTTAATCAGCTTTCCAACGATATCAATTTCGCCTTAATTCAATACCCGAGAAAAAAGTTATGCCCATTTTTGTGGGAGATAGTAAGGATAGGCGATTGGTTAGGCGCCGCCCAAACTTAACACTCCTTACACGTCCTTACACATCCCTAAACTTAACCCTACAAAATATATAGCTTCTAAACATATTACAACCCTATTATCATCTCAAAGCTCATCATCCAAGAGCACTAAAAGAGAAAAACAACTAGGGTTACGTAACTAAGCTTGAAGATCCGATTTCAAGGAAATTCCTCCATCAATCATCAATAATCTTCCTTCTAAGGTATGCGTGAGTTGATTCATGGACTCCTTTCGTCCATGAAGATTAAGAACAATCTTCTAAATTTTGTATTATGATGTTTATATTGTTGGTGGTTGATGTTCATGTGGTTGGAGTTTGATGATGCCTAAGATGGGATATTTGTATGTTTATTGTGAGGATATGGTGGTATTTAACGTATAAATATATGAAATTGGTGGTTGAATATTTATAATCTTGATGAATCCACCTATTCCTAAGATGTGTATGTAAGGTTGTGAAAATACCTAAGGGAATAGAAATCATGCTTTTATGACATAATAAGTCCTAAATGACTATTCCATGTTCTAAGTTTATGTTCAACATGATCCCCATGCTATTGTCTTGAATTGAAAAAGGTGTATGAGATGCTTATGATATTGTTGCGATATGGAACGACCATGTTATTGAAGCCATGCAAGTATATACATGTTGTGTGCATTCCCGATCATGTGATAGTTTGTTGAGAATCATTCTTATTATGAAAGCCTTACTTATGATATTGTGAATGGTGGACTCAAATCTTGTGATCAAATCATGTCATGTGTGTCAGTTTCCTCCTATCGAGTCCTGGGGGTACTTATACCCGAAAACTATAGTTGTATGCCTAGAGCCATGTCATGTTTCACGATATCCAAACTTAAGCTATGATTCCATATACTTCAGTCAGTCATGTGACTCAGGAAAACCTCATGATCTTAGTCAGTTATCAGATATCAGTAACATTCTGCCAGTCAATGGAATTCAGTAAGATTAATTCATGCACAGTCAGTTATTCATGTCCATTCCCTCCAGATGGGAGTAGAGGTTAGCACCGAGTGAACCCAAGGATGGGAACTCACTCGGTAGTTTAGGGTATGATTCTTAGTAGTCATCCTTGTGTTCTAGAACTACGTAGTGAGCGTAGGTTGAGACATCTTAACTCGTTAGATTAGGGTTGATGAGGTGGCTTAACCCGTCAGTTTAGGGTTCCCACCGTTCTCATTGAGTACCTGCCAGATAAGGGTCACTCACAGGCTGTCCTTACCCGTAGCACGGTATTGATACCCCTCTAGTCGGGGCAGAGATTGGACCCCATCTTAGCCATAACGGCATACATGGGGCATGTCGGTTAAACACTACTTCCCACAGTTTCAGTATTAGTCTCAATAAAAGAACTCAGGGCGTTCTTCAGATTTCAGTATATACAGGACTGTCAGATACAGTCGTCCATGTTATCAGTTTCAGTATCAGTCGTGACAGTTATCAGTAAACCATTTATTAGCTTATAGGTCATACTATCACGTATTCACGGTCCTAATTTTTATATATGTATGTTTGCACTCCCACGTTCATATTAGTCAGTCAGTGTTGTTCATGCATGAAACCCTTTATGTTCAGCCTACCTTCCTCGTATACTCAGTACTCCAGTTGTACTGATGTATTTACGCTATGGTATTTTCTTTTCATGTTAGACCATAGGTTCCGAGACACGAGCTACAGCCCAGCAGTAGCGGTAGCATTCCAGTCGTAGAGACACAGTGAGTCCTCATTAATTCGAGGATAATATTATTTGATACATTTATTTATTTCTTCAGTTCAGTTATACGGAGTTATTTGGAGACATGTTCCTTCAACTCCTTATTCAGATAGTTTAGAGGCTTTCAGAATTACGTTCAGACTTAGCTTTCAGATTGAGTTGTTTTGGGTATTTTCACCCGCATGATTTTATTCAGTTGAACCTTATGGCCTTACAGTTCTATGTATTTCGCATTATTATATCATGATTTGCAGTATACAGGTACAAATATCAGTCATGGGTCAGTTTGTGGTCCCTCGGGGTTATGAGCACCATGTAGCATTTTGGTTCAGCGAATCGGGGTGTTACAATCTTCTACTAACCGCTCCTCATTATTGTCTTATTATTCATCATCATTCATCTTGCTTTGTTTATTTAGCCCTTGACATGCCATGACATTGGTAGGTTTCAAATTATTGTTACAGAAATAAACAAACAAACCAAGTTAGAGTGATAATAAGATAATAAAATGGTAAAATAGATATAATCACATTTCAAAATAATTCTTAGATAAAGGGAGGCCATTTCATTGAAATTTGTGAAATATTGACAAACTATGGCTCATGACCCGCAAACATATGGGCCCATGCCTATTAGAAAATGGTAAAACACGAGAAGGAAATTTGAGACATAAAAGAGTGGATCAAGGGGCCTCCTTCAGATCATCATCAATTTTTAAAACTACTAGCAATTTCCCTTTCATCTACCACGATGAGCGATGAGTCATGAGAGGAGTGGATGTCCATTTTTACAAAGTCTCTACGGACGCAACCTTTCTCACTCCACTAGCCTTTGGAAATCTTCTAGTATAACACTGCATTCTTTGAATAGATTCCCTATCCTATCCCTAAGACCATTATCTGTTACAACTCATGCACAGAAAATAACTGGTACAAGAGTGAAAACGGCTTGGGTAAACCCATCTTTGACTTATCTTCATTCTTAAATTACTTTATTGATTGGTATCCTAACCCATACCTAAACGCATTTTATGGTATCACGATTGGCTCAATGATTCCTTCTAAATTCTTTCCCAAGCCTCAACTAGGCTCGAACCCACTTCTTAACATCACAGTCACCATCATCTTATATATAGAGGGCAATGGCATTTGGGGTGCTGGATCTTTCTCTTCAGCATTTACAATTTCCACTATATAAAAATTACTACCCCTTGGAATATCTTCAATCACAGGCAAATAACCATTCGGGTGGCTCAAATGGTTTCCTTATGCTTAAATGACTACCTCGTGGTATTCCCAAAGGAACTTTAACAATTGATGAAGAGTCAACGAAACTACTTTTGCACCCTGGATCCACAGCCTCCCCAGAAGTAGGTTATAACTAGGATAGATATCCATAACATGAAATTTAGTCTTAAATTCAGCAGGTCCCACCTAGATGTAAAATTCAACTTCACCTATAGTATCTTTTTTCCCTCCATCAAATGCTCGCATATTAACATGGCTTTGGTGAACCTTTCCTAAATTGTAGCTCATTTGAAACATTGTAGAAAGAGGACAAATGTGCAAGCCAGATCCATTATCTATCAATACCTGATTAATCACATAGTCACGATAATTGCAAGTAATATCCAAGGTTTTGTTATTCATTACCCCCTCAAGAGGCAACTCTTGTTGACTAAACAATATACGGTGACTTCCCATAATATTCTCTATCATTGTGGTTAGACAACACTCGTGCTTGTGGGAACATATGTTTCATCTAGGACTTTCAATATAATTTGTAGGTGGTATTGCAAACTCATTAACTGTGCCCAAATAGAAATCTGGGCTGGGGTCTCTTCCAAATGCTTGACAATTGAATACTTCTTTAGCTGTATATGCCTCCAAAATTCTTTGGCCTCCCTTTCAGTGATTGGCCTTTTTTTTTAATCCTTTCTGTTAGACAAATCTTTAGGAATATTGCATCTTCTGAATTGTGTCATTCCTTAGGTAATGGCAATCTCTATGATAAATTTCTTTTTAGGCGGCGATGGAGCATGTACCTGAGTTAGAGCTGTCATCACTATAAATATGGGTCTTTTATTGTTATTTAAAGCAGCTACGACTCTCTCTATCTTCTTTATTCCTTCTATCATTTTGAGCTTTTCTGAATCCACCTTAGTAATAGTTTTTCTAAATACCCATTTGCCCTCTATTCAATTATGTTAACTGTGGCTCCCCCATGATTAGGCAATGAATTACTACTGATATTTGGTGCTAGTGTCTGGAGAGTGTTGACCTTCTATTCAACTAAGTCTAGGATCTTATGCTTCAAGTTAATGCAATCTTCAGTATTGTGCCCCGCCGCTCTTAAATGATAGACATAGTTTTGGTCGGTATGATAAAATCGAGAATTAGGATTGATAGGTTTTGGTTGGATAGGCTATAGATGACCAACTTTTTTTAATCTTTCAAAGAGCTGGGTGCGACTTTCATCTAATAGCATGAAGGTTCAAGAAGATTTCTTTTTGAGATTTGGATGAGGGAGGTTGTAATGGTTTTAATTAGTAGGAGAAGGTACTTAATGATAGTTTCGAGGTGATTGGATGTTTAGAAGGGTAGATTGAATATGAGAGTGATAATTTGGCTGTAAAACTTGATATTGAGGTAAAATATTTGGTTGTGGAGCTCGATATTGAGGTTAGATATTTGGCTGTAGAGCTTGGTATTAGGGTTGGGCATAGAAGATGGATTGAAGATTTGGGGGTTGTGGATAGTAAAAAATGCTCCTAGGGTTGAATTTCTTCTTCAATGAAGCATCAGTAGAGACTTTAGTCATATCTTCTTTTAATTCTTTGGGAACACAGAAGACTTAGATGATGTTGAGGTTTTGATAATCTTCCCTATTCGAATGCCTTCTTTAGTGACTCCCTAATTTTTACCAAATCTGCTAATATTTCCCAGACCACTAATACCATCCTAGTATAAAATTCTCCCTCTTGAGCACGCAAGAACATCGACACCATTTCCTCCTTAGTCATGGGAGGTTGTAGTTTAGTAACTTCTTTTCTCCAGTGGAAGGCATTGTCTCAGAAACACTCATCATTCTTCTACTTAATTTTGTCTAATTAGTGTCAGTTAGAGACTATTTCAATGTTTTATGTAAACCTATCAAGAAAACTTTTAGCCAATGCCCTCCAGCTAGACCAGCTTTTCAGATTTTGAGACATGAACCAATCTAAAGCTTTGCCACTCAAGCTTCGACTGAATAGTCACATTAGTAATGCCTTATTTCTCCCTACCTTGACCATTTGATATCAATATCTTCTTAAATGATCCATAGGATTTTAGGTGCTATTGAATGCTTTGAATTTAGGGACCTTGTACCCTTTTGGTAGATCTACCCCAAGGTAAACGGGAAGATCATCGTACCCCAAACCATCATTATGCCCTATCCCATGAGATTTCTTGATACTTATAATCTCTTCAATCATGGCTAATATTTTTTTTCATGATCGATCCTTTATTCCTTTTCTATCTCCTTATAATGGTCTACCTCAGGATTAGGAAAAGGGTTATAGATGTCAGGAAATGTAATAACATGAGAAGAATTTAGGATAGTAGCTTGATTTTGATGATAATATGAGGTTGTGTGGTGGATAGGAAGGATGTTTTAAAGATTGAGGATATTTTATGGAATTTGAGAGTGGTTTGGTAAAATTTGAGAGGGATTTTGTAAAATTAGGGATGAATTTGCAAATTTGGAAATAGATTTTGTGGTGTTGGAGATGAATTATGTGGATTTACAATTGGATTTTGGGGATCTAGAAATAGATCTTATGGGGTTAGGGATAGATTTTATGGACGGTAAGTATCTGTCTTATTTTCTCAATTGGTGTTTTGGACAACATGAACTAGTGGATTATAACATGAACTAGTGGATTATTAATAATGGGATCTATGGGCAATTGGAGGTGAAGGAGGACGATATGTTATTTGGATGATTCCTGAGAATATGAGTATTGTGGTGAGAAATTTGGAGTGAAGTGATGAGTGGTGATTTTACCACTCATTCACACTCATTCTTAGTTCACATTACCTTGTTTAAATGAATAAATGAGTCATGATTGTGATTAAATGCACTAATATTCACTCTTTGCAGGTATAAGAGTTGAAATGACACAGAGATGAGGAGCGGAGCTTGTAATAATAAAAAGGGAGAAAAAAAATATAGTTGAAGACCTGCAGTGGAAGAGCCTCAGTTATAGTGGTCGCGACCCAGTGGTCGCAGTCGCGGTCAGTCAAGATAGTCAATCAACCACGATCGTAAATGTTAATCGCGGTTGCATAACCGCGATCGCAGACAGACCTGTGTGATCGTGGCTTGGCAGAAATGTTAATCCCAATGGCAAAATTATAACTGCACGCGATGATCCCAATTTGAGCAAAAAGACTCAAACCCTAATTCTATGTATCATTCATTCTATAACATCCCTTCTTCCCTAATTTTTGAGGTTTTAGCTTGAGACTTTGTAGCCTCTATTTTTGGAGAAGAAAATATTGTGTAAATTTTGGGTGAAGAATACATAGGAGGATTTCTAAGTGGAAGATTTGCTCACTTCCATTGTTGATATTGTGGGAGAGTCAAGTTTGAAGTAACATTTGCTTAGATCTTCTACAACTTTGCTTTAATGGAGATTATGGGTATATCTATGCTTATTTATCTTGTGTATGCCAAAATCTCCCTCTTGAGGTTATGTGTAAATTGGGGTTAAAGTATGTATGTGTTGTTATTGGTAGAATCAATTTGATAGTTCATGTTTATGGGTTCTATTATTGCTATACTATTTTGGTTAGAATTTGATGGGTGAAAGCTCCAAATACCCATAGGGTTTGATGAGTGAAAGCTCCAAGCTCTAGAAATTTCAATTCTATCTTTGAAAGAAGGGTTTGGGGTGAACTTTAGGAATCCATATAATCCTATAAAGAGGGATATGGGGACCAAAGCAATGATAGACAATTATGTGTGTAGTTTGCTAATTTTTCACTATCTTAGACATAAGGGTGAATGCGAGGTGAACTATGCCATGGGTGTCATCCTAGAAATAGGGATGCCTTGATTGAGGTTGTGGTTGCTAATTATTGAACACACCCATTAGGTATTCGAAAGGATCAATGGGTGAAAGTTTGGTGTTTTATTGAAAGACTAGCATCAAAATATATAACCAACCATACCCATATTTGACTTACTAAAGCAACGTTGATGACTAACTCTCATATGTCACTCCCGTAGTAATGCATAAACCCAAAAAGAAACATTAGCGTAGGAACTCACCTCCCCCATTTTATCTTTTTGTACCATTTTTTTGAATTTAACTTGTACCTATCATTTTGAATTGATTTAATCGCCACTCACATTATTCCTCGTGGATTCGACCCAAACTTCAAAGTTGGGTAAATATTTTAACGACGACCTCCTTGCACTAAAATTAACGTGTAAGTTGACCGTTATAAAAAATAGCGCCATTGCCGGGGAAAAATTTAGCGTATTAAGTTATTTTGGAATTTTAGCTTACTTTCTTGAATTCAAGCTTGTATATATGTGTTCGTGATTTTTCTTTGTAGGTAGATTTAATTTAATTTTCACTTTTCTTAATGGCATCTTCTAACTAATGTGAGTTGAATAGTTGGAAGTCATATCATGACCCCCCATGTTCGTATTATTATGGGCCACACTTCAGGAGGGTTTGTAAATATGCTCCTCGGGAAGAGATTTTACCATCTCAATCCGATTGGGAGTATGGTGGCCCCATGTGTGGCCATCAACAAGGGCATTAGGATGAGTGTCCAAACACCTCCTCCCTCTATTATACTAACGGAATGCAACGAGTCCAGTAGCTGGGACCCAAGGTTACTAACCATCTTGGACCGAGTAGATACAACGGGGGAGTATATATAATACATGTATAAGGAATGGGAAAGTGTCAAGGAAGAGATAATGGGCAAAGAAGAAAATCTTTAAAATATCACTACCTTTCCCATTTCTCAAGAGGAATTTTACTATGAAGAACATCCAAGCTATGATGATGAGCTCGATAATGAAGATTCTTCAATGACTTCCCAATCGTCCAACTCATATGAGGGAGAAGAGTCCATAAAAAAGAAAATGGGACTAGTGTTAGAAGAAGAGGCTAAGAAAACCCCTTATGATGACTGTAGCTCATTTCGGGATGACTATGCTAAGTTGGGTGTAATTGCTAAATTAATGGAGGAACCCCATTCTAACCACTTTTCAATATTATGCTTGTTGGATTGGATGAAAGTTTATCTATTCAAGCTAAAGATGAATTTTGGAGAGAGGAAGCTCTACCTTTATAATTTGGAATTTGACATTTCAATGGAGCATATGGAGCCCCACACATCAATGGACGAAAAACTCAACTTCTATAGCACAAGGAACGACCAATTGATGTACATGATTTTACCCACGGAACCAATCCAAAAATTTGATGTGAAGTTGGGTAAAAGTTTCAAATCTTCAAAATGGAGAGATCAAAGCTTTCTTGTTATTTCTCCACATCTTCCAAGTTTTACCTTGGAAGATTTGTATCTTTTTCCCCTCTGCCGTTTACTGCATTATGAATGAAAGATGGAACAGAGATTCAAATCTTCTAAGTGGAGACATAAAAGGGAGAAATACAGGCGTCGTGCTACGACAATAAACTAAGCGCTCGATGGGAGGCAACCCATTATACCATGAAAATTGGC
Source organism: Capsicum baccatum var. pendulum (assembly GCA_030864225.1). Taxonomy (NCBI): domain Eukaryota; kingdom Viridiplantae; phylum Streptophyta; class Magnoliopsida; order Solanales; family Solanaceae; genus Capsicum; species Capsicum baccatum. The sequence goes on from CM061556.1 coordinate 103,991,607, forward strand.
ACATATCATTTTTATTTATGCATGTTAGAGTAGAGTTGATTTTTATTCCTTCTTTTGTGCACGCATAATCCATAAAATATGGGTACTGAGAAATTTTGATCGAATTTGATAAAGAAATATGTGAAATTGGTAAGTTGGACTGACTAGGAATGTGCAGAAAACCCAGTTGATAGGTCTCAGTTACCGCGACCGCGATCTATACCACTGCAATCGCAAAGGCCGCTTGATCGCAATTGCAGAGTTAAGACCGTGACTGCGGTCAATTCAGTTTTAAAAGACCATTCGTTCTCCTATTTTCCCCCACATCCCTCTTTCAAATTATTCTCAAAATTCCCTCTAATTATTGGGATCCTATTGTATCTTTAAGCACCAATTCATTAGTCTGCATTGATTAATTCAGTAAGTTGTCGAACTCCTCTTGGTTTTGATGTGAAATTGCATGTTTAGAACTTGTAGTGTAGAAAATGGCCCGAATTCGTATTTTCATTACAAAATGCATGCTTTCTAATGATTAGTGTCATGGTTGGCAGTTTTAATTGTTGCACACATAATTGGGGAAGTCATGAGTACCCAAAAATTGGGCCCTAAACTGCATATATTGAAGTATGGACCGTGTGTTTGATAAATACCCCTTTGACTTCTATGTGCACGTCTCTTGAATTTTTGTCCATAAATATGCACTTTAGGTTTAATTTCACTATTGTTAATTTGGTCCTACCTAGATTAACTGAAGAATTGGAGTCAAGATTGAATTTTAAATACTAGGCAGAAATAGCCACCCTGGGCCTTAGGTACCGCAATTGCGGCCCCAATGATAGTGATCGTGTCACCACGATTGCATCCAATACTCCACGATCGCCAAACCTGAAGGCTAATTTTGGCATACTTCAAAATTTTTGCAAATCCTTTGCTACCCCAGAGCTTCCCACAACACTACCACGTGACTCATCTGCTGGTGTTAGCTTATTTTTAGCGAAATGGTACTGTTATTTTCCCGAGTGGAATTGCTAATAGGTTCTAAGTATCATAATGGGACATTATGACAACACCATGTTTATGGCCCCAGAATGCTAAAGGACATACGATAATGACCTCCAAAGAGTCAAATTATTATTGGAGAGAGGCATCAGCATCTAGGGGGTCCTAGAACAATATCTAAGATTTTTTTATAGGCTTGCTACGTCTGGATGGATATACCTTGCCTCAGATCCTTGTGAGGTAAATGAACAATGGGTGCGTGAGTTTTACGCAAATCTGAGAGCTATCTCTCTCGCAAACCCAGTGATGAAGATTCGGGGAAGCCATGTAAATTTTAGAGTGCGATAGGTTAATGAAATACATGTGCTTCAGGATACTAACATTGAAAATTTCCAAGCAAAAGGGTCACGAGACAGGTACAGGGATAGCTAATACTCTTTGCCCAGATAGAGAGGTTTCCAGGGCTACTACTAAGAGACGGATCACTACGAACAAATTATCTGCAGAGGCTAAATGTGGTTACTCATTCTCTGTAGTAGGGTCTCACCCTGTACCCACTTGACATCTATCACCTAGTGTAGAGCTTAGATAGTTGCATAATGACTAGGATTGATCTGAATGTAGGCCATATTATACTTAAGGAATTGAGGCAATACAAGATTCAGGGTGGTACACTTCTTCCTTTATCTTCACTTATTACTAAATTATTCAAAAGAGACGAGGTAGAAGAATATCCTACAGATACCTAGGTAAAACCAAGTACTCACATCACCCCACTCAAAATAAAGGGTAAAGGTACACCTGGGTATAGTAAGAAACAAAAAGTCAACCCAGATAGGTCAGCAGCTGAGGAGCCCAAATCTTATAGTCCACCCACCACTTGACCTTTTGATGATTTGAATGTTGATGCCAGAGTTATCAGAGAGTTATAAGCAAGTTTGCCTCAAGGACTAGGGGAGCCATCCAATAGGCGTCATTCATATATGTTTGTGTCAGATTATGAGAAATACAAAGAGGAATAGAAGACACAAAGTGATATAATTGCTATCCTAGAGAGAGCTTACTTATCCCTAGCTCATCTCACAGGGATCTCAAGATCTCATATGAAAAGATGCTAAAGCGAGAGAAGAAAAAGAATAAATTATTTAACAAACTGAGGAAAGAGGTTGAGAGCCTGTGGAAAGGCCTGAAGCCTAATACCAACTCCCTTCTTCTAATCTTGACAGTGATGACGAGGTACCTGCTAAGTGATCAAATACTGAGGATGGTGGTAAAGATTTAGAGTCAACAGACGAGGGCGACTGGTGATTCATATCCAGGGAGCCACTTTTACTTTCTTTAATTGCACTTGCAGTGAGGTCACTGCACTTTTAAGTTAGGGGTGTGACCCGAATATTTACTTTACTTGTGTTGGAATGATATTTTGGATAATATTTTTAGTTTATGTTGTGGATACTACACTTTTGGGTATGTTTCTTTTGGGATGTTGATGGTGCCCATGTTTTATGAATTATCATGTTTTTCTTCTATTTCTAGTTTTAGTTTTCTATACTACTTTAAATTTTTTTATGTATCTTACTGATATTGGGACAAGTATGCAGGGGAATTCTAAATACCCGTAGCACAACAACCAAAGATGCAAGGGAAGCCTGAGTACCTGTGGCATTTTAGTTTATTTTGTAAAAGTTGGGATCACTTTACACACCATTGGTGAAGTCTGAGTAGCCACATTATTATTTTGCCCATTTTTGATCCAAGATGTGAGAATAAGTCTTTGGTTGTATCCATAGGTTAGCAATTTTCATGTAGTGCTATTGTAAATCAAGAAACCCCCTCCGTCCAAAATTTTTGAAAAATCAAGGGCATGGATGTGTGCAATGTTGCAACAAAACTTTTTCTCTTTTGGTTGTTCCAAAATTTTTTGACTTGTGTGTGGTGATAAATATTCCAATTGTGTCTCCCGCAGAAGGGACATTTCAGCTCCCTTGGCCAAATTTTGCATGCCCTGTGTGGTGAGCTACTTGATATTCATCTCTTGTATACTTGTGTTATTTAGAAGTTTCCCGATTAGTCTTTCAAAACTAATTTTGACTGTACTTGGTTGGAGAAATGATCTTAGGCCCTCTTTGTAATTTTGGAACTCACTCTAGCTTGAAAAGCTTTCCCATGCGTAATGGAAATCCCTAGTTATCCACTTTGATCTTTTGGACCTTTCTTTGGAGAACTCATTACAAGCCGTGAACCATTCTTTTGTCCCTCTTTTGAACCATACCCTCCCTGAACTTGAAAATGCAATATGAGGCTAAAAGCCTAAGTTGGGGGTGGTAAAGATCGATAGAAGTGAGTTTGTTGCCACGAAGTATTAGTAAAATGCCAAATGAGCCTAAGTGTTGAAAATCAATGTTTAGAAAAAGAAAGGATCCCATAAAAGAATGAACTACACAAAAGTGCAAGGAAGTGGAAGTAAAAGAATAGTGGTAAACAAAGGAAACAAAAGATAGGCTTTCAAAAAAGGAAAATAAATAAATAGAGTGGTCCTTAGACGAAAGAGAAGGGTTGTAAAGCGTGATGTAGATGTTCAAGGTAAGGTGTAGCCATATTATTCCTAAATGATATCCTACCCTAACCCGAACCTTTGTTACAACCTTATAAAGTCCTTTGAGATCTCCAACCATTTATTTTCTTTGTAGTGGTGATTGAAAATAGGGGCAAGCCTATGGCATGACATTCGTTGCATTGAGAATACTTTTGTGGAGGGGGGAGTTCTTGCACTTAAAATTCCTTGTTGTATATTAGGTAGTTTGATGTGTGGAAATTATAACACCCCGAGATCCCATCTCGAGATGTCACATGGTGCTTGTGACCCCGAAGGACCACAAGCTAACCCTTTACTGATATTTGTACCCGTACACTGCATAATATCAGGAATAAATACAGAAACTGACCATAAGGTTCAACACATCTATAAATACTCAAAATATACAATTCAATACTATACAATACATCCATCTGAAAAGCCTCTACTCTGACTGAACTGTGGAGTTGATGGGACAGGTCCCCAACTAACTCCGTCAACTGAAAGTTAATAAAATTTTGATTACAATAATAGAAAACTGAAACTCATCCTTGAAAGAAGAGGACTCACTGCTACTGCTGCTGACTGGGACTGATCTGCTGATGATACTCTGGGTCTTGTGCCTCTAAACCTATAGTGTCAAATGAGACACCATAGCGCAAATGTGTCAGCACAAAATGTACTGAGTATGTAGATGGGATAAGGCTAAATGCAAGGGCTCGTACATGCAAAATATGTATAACCTAAATGATCATGAGAATACCACATGAAAACAAGAACACATACAAGAATGCATGAATCATACTCATAATCATCACAACTCTAGAGACTTGACCTTGGATACCGCTTTACTGCGAGTTAAACTTACTACCATCATTGAGACTCATCTACTACTGATAACTGAGGATCTGAGTATACTTATATCTAAGACTGAGTTCTGAGCTTACTGCTTTCAACCAACAAAATTAGAGATTCAATTTTTGTAACAGATAACTTTGGAAGCTTTATCAATGTTAAGAAAATAGGATTATATCCGAATCCGACAACAAGAATACTCAACAAATTTTGAGAAGAAGACCAAGCCTATCTGACAGGAGATTTTTAAATATGATAATAAGAATATTCAACATGATCTGAAACTGAGATCAAGCCTCTCTGATGGGAGATCTTTAAATATGATAGTAAGCATCTGTATATGAGGCCAAGCCTATCTGACGGGATGGTCCATGAATCAATGGAACTACCTGAGTTCGTTACTGAGATAGAAGACTGCACCATACGGTCTTGAATTTTGAAGGTTGATACTGAAACTGCAACTGTGGGAAGTAGTTACTTAACCAATATGCCCTAACCTACCACAGGTGGGGTCCAACCTGTAACCCCAGCTGGAAGGGCATCAATACCGTGCCACGGGTAAAGACTCACTCTTGGGTCAAGACACCCTGATGGGATGACCCTCGCAGGAAGTCGACCTGAGGCAATATAATAGTCAACCTCTCTGATGGTGACAACCTCTACTGATGGGGACTCCTGTATCTTGCATTGTCTACGTAATTTTGGAGTTCAGGGATTGCTACTAATGACTCCGGTCTCTCTCTCTGACGGGAGAAATCGCCATCCCTTCCCTTGCTCGGTTCTAGTTTCTACTCCCAACTAAAAGACTCTTACTGAATCCTTAGAATGAACATAATACAGCTGAATTTGCTTACATAATCATGTTTCTCAAAGGATCTGGCTGAAATATGCTGAGATCACTTGGTTCCGTATCTGACAGAAAAAATATCAAATCACGATATCTGACTGATGATACATAGCTTGATTAGATTATTCGAATCATTTCTGAGATTAGAATTGAATCACTTGAGTTCTATAAGGACTGGGCTGAGTACAGGTCTAAGGCTAGATTACTAGCGATACAGAGATTATAGAGATAACTGAGATTACTGAGCTTTATTAAGCTTCGCGCTTGTCTGAGGATACAGAGTTCTATAGTTCACTGAGTTTTGAAAATCATGGCTCGGTTGGAATAATTGAGAAACTGACACAGGCTCTAGAAAACAACTCTATTTTTGGGTATAAATACCCCCAGGACTCGATAACATAAAAGTAAAGCATCATCATTCATTCAAGCATCACAAGCATTCATGCATCACTACCATCATTCAGGCATATTCACAAGAAACTCAGAAATCATGTCATATATTCAATTTCACAATCATTAGAACATCACCTCAAGCCTACAAGGATTCACAAACGGCTACTCATCATCAAAACTACCAAGGGGTCACTCTAAGCATTTTAGAATCATAACATACTTTCCCCCTCACAAACCTTACGGCATCGCATTTATCATTTAGGAAATATAAACCTCTATTCACCATCATGATTACCAAAGGATCGCGCCCAATATTTAGGGGCTCATCGATATTGATTCATCGTCACAAACTACCGTAAGGAAGACATGCTATTAAATTATACCACATTCAACGAAGTCTTGCATCAAGTACTTCACACCTATATCGGTCTCAACATATATCTAGATATCACGAGATTTTGGGAAAACTTCACACTATAATGTCATTACTCTCTTGCTAACCACTTAGCACGTATCAAAACTTAAAATAAATCAAAGAGCACTCACTTGAGAGATTTACCGCTATTTCGTCTCAACTTACTCACTACGGTCTTTCGACAACCACTAGACATATCTGGTTCTACACCTAATCGGGGATTCTATATTATTATTATGGCTCATTCCGCTCACTAAGACATTTTATCAAACACTAGGTGTGCACGTACTAGCCTACGACTTTGGGTTTCCCCTTTAACATACTATAATGTCCCTCTATGCTTCACCTCAGCCTTTCATCCAACCTATGGGGTGCATACTCCGCTTATTCAACCATCTCTACACCCTAATATCATGAAAACCTCACATAGACACCAACTCCAAAAGGGCTCATCACAACTTCACATAAATTCCACATACTAGGGTCAAAGACCATAAATCTTGCAAACAATCATGAACCAAACTTAACAACACAAGTAACATCAACTTTAACTCATACAAATCATGGAATATCATAAAACATAAAATCCTTAAATTTAAAAATGGGTACTTGAGCTTCTTGGATGAAAAGGACCCAAGAATAAACATCTACATACCTGGAAATTTCTTTTCTTGAAGGCTCTTGAAAGGAATTCTTGATTTCTCTAGATCCTTCTTGATATCTCTTGAATTATTTTATGAAAGAAGAATAGAGTATTTTGATTTTGGAAACTCTAATTTTTGGGTAGAAGAGAGAAAAATAAAGTTGAAGGCCCTTGGCCTAGTATTTACAGAGCTGGGGAAGGATGTGGAGAAGACCAAAATACCTCTTTAAAATTTGTCTAGAAAATTCTGATCGGGGTCTATGAAAGTCGAAATGATGGTCCGTCAGAGAGACTGACGGTCCACCAAGTCGTCCATCACTCAAGTGCCAAAACTGGGATGTCTGCCTCGGAGTGATGGGCCCCTTGATGGTCCGTCAACTTTCTAACGGTGCACCACTTTGGTCGTCATATGATGACCAAAAAAGAAAGCCACTACCTTGGTCTGATGGGACACTTGACGGTCCACCAAGGACTTGGAGGTCTGTCAGATCGACCGTCAAACCTTCAATTCCGACAACGCTCAGTAAAACAACCATAACTTCTTCCGATATAGGATTTTGATGAAATTAGTATCGATGGAAAGATTGTTCAATGATCTACATGACTAAAAGTAGAAATTAGGTAAATTAAACATGATTCAAAGTGGTTCATACTTGGGAAGATGCTTTTGAAACTTCTAGACTCAGATTTTTTGCTTTGTTGGATACACACTAAGGCTCAGACTAGAAGAGAACTTTGCGGGGTATTACAGAAATTCTCTTTCTTATGAGAACGACATGTAAACAAGTTGAGGTGAGTGACTTTTGTCACCTTCCAAACAATAAGGCAAATGAAGTGTGGTTTAGTTTTAGTCAAAGGTGAGACACATCTAGAGTATTAAGTTTTGTTGTTCGATTGCTTCATAAAGTCTTATACAACCTTGAATATTATATTTTATAATGAAGGGTGTTGAGAAATTAGCCTAGCATATCTGCATAAGCTACTTGCAGTTGCGACTCAAGTTAAAGTCAGTACGACCTTTAAGGCATAAAATGTGGGCATAAATAATTGTGTCTCATGGTAAAGAGGTAGTATTTCTTGAGGACAAGCAAATGCTTAAGTTGGGGGTATTGATGAGTGGTGATTTTACCACTCATTCACACTCCTTATTAGTGCATATTACACTATTTTAAGTGAGTAAATGATTCTTGATTGTGATTAAATACACTAATATCCTCTCTTTTATGGTATAAGAGTTGAAAAGACAAAGAGATGTGAAGCGGAGCTTGAAATGATAAAAAAGGAGCAGAAAAAGTGCAGCTGAAAACCTGTAGTGGAAGAGCTTCAGTTACCGTGGTCGCGGTCAGTCAAGATGGTCAATCAACCGCGATCACGAAAGTTAATCAAGGTCGCGTAGCTGCGGTTGCAGCTAGACCTGTGCGATCGCAGCTTGGCAAAAATGTTCAGCCGAAGGGAAAAAATATAATTGCACGTGGTGATCCCAATTTGAACAAAAAGACTCAAACCCTGATTCCATGTATCATTCATTCTATCATATCCCTTCTTCTCCAATTTTTGAGGTTTTATCTTGAGACTTTGTAGCCTCCATTTTTGGAGAAGAAAATACTGTGCAAATTTTGGGTGAAGAATACATTGAAAACTTTCTAAGTGGAAGATTTACTCACTTCCATTGTTTATATTGTGGGAGAGTCAAGTTTGAAGTAACATTCTCTTAGATCTTCTACAACTTCCTTCATAGGAAATTATGGGTTTATCTACTCTTATTTATCTTATGTGTAGCTAAATCTTTCGCTTGGGGTTATGTGTGAATAAGGGTTAAAGTGTGTGTGGGTTGTTATTTTTAACATCTATTTAGTAGTTCATGTTTATGGGTTCTATTATTGCTATGCTCTTTTGGTCGGGATTTGATGGGTGAAAGCTCTAAATACCTATACGTGTTTGATGAGTGAAAGCTCCAAGCTCTAAGCTCTAGAAAGTTCAATGCCATATTTGAAAGAAGGGTTTTGGGTGAACTTTAGGAATCCATATCATCCTCGAAAGAAGGATATGGGGACCAAAGCAATGATAGACAATTATGTGTATAGTTTGCTAAATTTTCACTATCTTAGACATAAGGGTGAATTTGAGGTTAAATATTCTATGGGTGTCATCCTAGAAATAGGGATGCCTTGATTAAGATTGTGGTTGATAATTATTTAACACACCCATTAGGTATTCGAAAGGATCAATAGGTGAAAGTTTGGTGTTTTGTTGAAAGACTAGCATCAAAATCTATAACTAAGCCTACCCATATTTGACTTACTAAAGCGATGTTGATGACTAACTCCCACTTGTCACTCCCTTAGTAATACATAATCTCAAGATCCGTGCATAATTGTTAAAACTCTAATTATTCGCAGCCCTAAATTTACACTAGAAATCCCAAAAAGAAATATTAGTGTAGGAACTCACCTCCCCCATTTTTATATTTTTGTACCATTTGTTTGAATTTAACTTGTACCTATTATTTTGAATTGATTTAATCGCCACTCACAGTGTTCCTCATGGATTCTACCCCGACTTCAAAGTTGGGTAAATATATTGATGACAATTGTCTTACACTAAAATTGATGTGTAAGTTGAGCGTTATCATGGAGGCCCTTGTCCTCCTAGGACAAGACATTGACTGTGATGGATAGATTGGCCAAATCTCTAGTATAATTCATCTCCTCTTGGAGCATTTCTAATTTTCTTGCAATTTCAGCAATCATCTTACTTTTTTTCTATCACATTATCCCTGATGGTCAATGGATTCTCTTCGTCGCTTCCAGTCATATTTGAATTATGGTTGGGGGATGGTATTTTAGTAGGTTTTGACCGGGTGAATTAAGGATATTCAGCCAGCTTATTTAAACACAAATTAGTTTCCTATTATCTGCAAAGTAAAATAACTCAAAAGAAGATGTGTTATATCCCATACATGATAACAATGCAAGATATTCGATAAGAATTAACCACATAGAGTTGTTTTCATCATAAGAAAACTGATCCACGGGAACATAGTGGATAAATTTGCCTCTGATCCAAAAAACACATATAAGATAGTTATATAACACAAAAATATTGTAATAAGTGCATATCCTACTTGGGGTGACCCTTTTGAGACAATGTTTGGCCTAGCAGATTTTGAAGGAAATATATGCTTTTTAAAACCAATCAATTATCCCCACAAAATATCTCTCTCTATATATATATAAAGGCATAAATGCCCACAAAAGTTGCATAAAAGGGAAACAATCTTTAGGGAAAATAAAAATAACATGAAATAAAGAACAAGGTCCTATAGAGAGGATAGGAAAACTAGTTCTTAGATGCTCCTTCATCGGCCCTATCCCTCTTAGCTTTATCCACCTTCCAAATGTGGTATTTGTTGATAATCAGGTGAATTCGGCATAATTGTTCTTTACTCTCGTAGGTCATATTCCCCATACTATCAATCTGTGAGACCCTGTAATTATCTAAATCAATCAAACATCGCCTAACATCAACAACTTCCTGCCTGACTCGCTTTAACTATTCTCTCAACTAGTGTATGGTTGAGGCATCCTCCATATGTGTCATGATTCGAACTAGGGCCTGTCCATGATGGGTATCTCGAGTCTACCAAGGACTGAAGACCACTTCCTTAGCCTATCCAATCAAAATACAACAGATATATATAAAATAGGAGAGACAAACCCACCAGTCTAAGTGATACCAATATCCAAAAACATCTACGATACCTATGTCCACTGTATCCATAAATCCTCTACCACAAATCGAGTATCAATAAAGTGTTGGGACATGCCCCTGAACATAGCCAAAACAAGACCAAAATAAAGTCTAAGATATAAGGACTAATACCTGAAATAAAGTCTTCCGAATAGATGAAAGCTCACCACTTCAAGTCAACTCTTGATCTAACCACGAACGCTTGATCACTACAAAGGAAAGGTAGACTTGCCTTTGGACCCTGCATTGCGTAGGGATACAACGTCTGAAAATGAATAGTGGGTTGAACACTAGCATGTAACTCAGGGAATAAGGGAACAAATAATTCCATGGATGATGATTCAAAACTAGTCAAATCCCATGCATAACATCAAATGAATATATATATATATATATATATATCACATGCCAGGAAAGGGAACAAGTCTTAGCATGAATTTTAAAACATATCCTGAACTATGTAGCTCAATCGTCATAAACATCTACCCATGGGCTATATGGGTTCATCTCCCCCTACTGAAAGGGCTCATGTGCCTATTAGCCACACGACCCAGAGTTATCAAGGAAGACCAGGGAATGCCCTGACCCCAGTCAATCCAAGATACAATATGTGTGTATATATATATATATATCAATAGTGTGAACCATGCACACAGGTTGTCAAGACCAAACCTCATGAAGGCAAACATGAGTTTCCAGTACAAGTCATCCAAGACCCACACCTTCATGGCTTTGCTACATAACCCCCATTAAGCCTAATTTAAACAATTTTCATATAACCCCTTTTACAAACCAATGAACCAACCATTAAGGCATATTTGGGTATCGCCATATCCTTACACTTGCAAGCATACTTTTATGCCATAATAATCATGTTTGACTTGGGGGAATGCCTCGACCCCATTTTTGTTCATTAAATCAAAACATAGCTAATAAGGCCTTTAAAATTCATGTTCATTGTTTAACCCTTTTAAGCCATGCAATTACATAGGTGGGTAAGTTAAACCAAGTGACAAAATTATATTCACAGATAATTTCACATGCAGGTTGAGAGCACATAATTTCCAAAGCCATAAATGAAGCCAAAATCATCAAATTAGGGATTAACCATGACCCCCTAATTTAATACTTTAACGCCCCGAAAATGATTTTGAGATGTCACACGATGCTTAGAACCACAAGTGATCCTAAGCTAACCTTTCTACTGGTATAAATCATAAGCAACTGAATAAAAGACATAAATCTAATCGAAATAAGTGATATATAACTTTTTTCTGAATCTAATCAATACATAACTAAATTAAAATGATTACCACTCTCATTTGAAAAAACAAAACTGAAATCAAATACCTTAACTCTACTGACTGTCTATGAAGCCTCTACTAGTATTGACTATAGGTAGCCGGGACATGACCCCAAGCTATCCCAAATTAATATGACTGAATCAAGAAAATTAAATACTATTCAAACTATATAACTAACTCGAGCCCTTGAATCAAGAGGACTCATCACCTGCTGAGTGGAAGATACAATCTGTCTGATTATGGTATGTGTGCTACAATTGAACTGATACCTACATTATGAGATAATGTAGCACATATACATATATGTGGATCATTACTTTAAGGATGTATTGAGTATATGGGGGTGAAATGTATAAGTAAAACAATATCATCACAATTTATAAAATCATGCATGTTAAATATAAATGACTCATATAGGCTTGAGTAATCTGAAGTTTGAAGATCATAAATCATGAATAGTAAAACATACGATGTAAAATCTTGTGAGTCATAACACTTCGTTCAAAAATTTGTAATTGTATTCTCTCTTTAAATCATGTTGTCTAAGTGCAGAAAGGACTCACTCTTAAATCTGAAATATGAAAGAAAATATCTTTCAATAAAACATAATCTGAGTAAAACTTGTGAGCCTTTACACCTAGTTTTCTAAAAGCCTTTCTGTTCTTCTTTTACTATTAAGGAGAGTACTTTATCTTAAGACTTTAAAAAACTGAAAAACTTATTATGCAAGGGAAAATACTTTATCTGGAGACTTTAAGAATCTTATAACCATAGCCTTCAAAACATATGCTTTTATCTTAAGGCTTTTAAGCCAACAGACTGTTTTAAGAGTAGGAGATATTTTTTGGGAGTTTCTTCTAACCGACATAAACCATGTGAGCTGATATGGAGTCCAACGTCTTTTCTATATTAGGGAGAGTTGTTCTACCCTTGACATCAGAATAGAACCTTAACTTGAGTGATCAAAATCTTAGTCATCCACGTAGAAGTGGGAATAATCCTAGTCCTATGGTAACACGTAGTTCTGAGGCATGAAACCTTGAAATCATACCCAACTCGGTGCTAAATACTACTCCCATATTTACACTTAAACTTTTAGGAAATCCACCTTAAATATCATAAGGGTTTATAATTAAAACTGATTATGCTTCTCTTCTTTAAATCTCAAACTTTGTGAAAAAAAATATGGATTCCTTGTCTTAGCTTAGCATAAAAAAAATCAATCTTTGCTCTTGAAAGCACTCATCAAACTTGTCAAGAAAACTTGAGATCATAATCTTCTTATAAATTCATCACTTGTACTTAGGACTTAAATTATACAACTTTAATGCATCAAAATCATATTTAAACTTCATGCTCAACTGTCATCTTAAAAGCTTTCAACAATCTCAATAAAGAGAGTGGAAAATAACTCTCAATACGAATCTCATGATTTCAAACATGGATATATGTAAATCTCTTGCATTTGAAGCCTTAAATAACATGATAATTTCATAAACAAAATAATAAGAATTGGGTAACAACCCTAACTTGCAAATCGTGTAATCTTTAATAAAAATCAAGTTTTTGGGCACAAGGATAAAAATATTGTCCTTGTTCAAACCCCACATACCTTAATTGGTGATCTTTGATGAGAAACTTGAATCTTGGATTCCTATTGATGCTTTGAAGATGAATTCTTAGAGCCCCTGTGTTGGGAATCCTAAATCTTAAACTTATTTGAAGAATTAATAGAAGAATTTGGATTTCTTGGAGAGAAAGTTTGATGAAATAGGGTTTTACTTGAGAGAGATTTGATGAAAAGTGAATGTAAAGTGCTTTGAAGGGGTTTAATTCACTGTTTAAGATGGACTAGAGGGTGGGAGAATGACCAAAATGCCCTCTTTAAACTCCCAAAAAAAGCTAAAAAAATGCAACATTCTGCGAATTGGGTGGCCACCACGATGCGCCACTATCGCGGTGGCTCACTAGAATTTGGACGATCGGGAACTGGACTCCCTCCGCGATGCGCCTCAATTGCGGAGCGCTTATATTTGTCATTTTAACCACTGACACGACTCTCTAACATCGCGGAGTTTCACTGGAATAGGACAATAGGGAAAATAGGCTTCTTCGCGACACGGGGCTATCGCGGAGGGCCACTGGAATTTGACAATTATGGATTTTGCCTTCTCCGCGATGCGCCAAGTGCCCAGGTGGCACACTGTCAACTTAAAAATGCCATAACTCCTTCACCAAATGTTGTATTTGGGTGAATTTAGTATTGATGGAAAGCCTATTTAATTTCCCACACATTGAAAAGTTATAATCTTGAAAATTCCACATGAAATAAATATTATTCATTTTGAAAGTTATCCCTTAATATTCAAGGAATGAACTTAAGCTAGAAAAAGTATGGGGTATTATAATATCTCCTCCTTGGGAACATTTTTCCTCGGATGTGGCTAATTAGGCTGAAATTACTGAGGAATCTAAGGCTATAAGCTATCATGCACAACTGAAATAAACTGTTTGACTGAAACCCAACGTAGTGGGCTACTGAACTGATCTGTGAGGGAATGAACTTTCACAAAAATAGCTATATGGATGAGATCAAAACGAGAGAGTCAACTTAGGGGTAACAATTTCTTAAGGCTGGATCTGATTTCATGGGAAAAAATGAGAGGTTTACTCCCTAAAACGTGGGGCATTACAACATCTCCCCCTTGAGATCGTTCGTGCCTGAATGATACTGATTTGGTTGAAATACTAGGAAAATACTAAGATGATACGCAGGTTACTTATGAATTGAATCATGACTTAATATCTGAATCTGAGACTGATGCTTGATGCATATACTAAGATGGATCCACAATTTACATAGATGCGAACAAACTACCTCTAGAAATGTCCATACTCATGAAATTTCAGGTAGTAAGACTAGACTAAATTAGAAGATGGAAATTATGGAAATTTGTCTGTTGGATTGTTAAACTGGATTTCTAGCTACACAAACTGAATCATATTGAACGCTCATACCCCGATAGAGTACTTCTTGAACACATTTCTAAGAAACTTTAACAATATTAGGGAGTAAAGGACTCCGAACATGATCTGAAATAGACCTCTGAATAAGAGATTTCAACATCGCTACCACTCTATAGCATAGAACATAGACCCATAAATCATAAGATAGGATAGAATTTCTAGGCCTTAATCAATGTAACTTCTTACTTTCAAACTTAGAAACACTTCTCAAACACTCCCTTACTATACTATTCCCCTCAAATACCATACACGCTTGATTCAACTTACAATTCTCACATGACATTGATAAATCCGTCTACTAAAGTCTAAATTATACTAAATTCTTTCATCGTGGTCAAGCCTAACTCAAAATTCACAAGGCACTACACATAACACCAATAATACTAGTCTGAACCACGGATTCAATACCCCAAGCATTGTCACCCACCTACTCACTCTAGGATGATTCTTCTTATCACTTAACAACTAAAATCAACCTCTCACTAGAAATTCATTAATGCACCATACGCCTATCCTCTTATACACCTACATGACGTTCAAGCCTATATTCATAACCACACATGCACTTCTAACAAATACTCATAAGAGCATCTTTCTCATATTCTCTAATACCTCTATCAATAACAACCTCCATTCACCATTCAATTCTTAGGATGATACACATAAAAGATTTTCAACTAACCGAGTCATATACAAGAAAATAAACTTCACCTCAAAAATTCTTTCAAACTTGTAGAGTTACATAAAATCATCTTACAACAATCTTCCCTGACATAGCATATTTACTATCTCCTATTTACACAATTACTTATCATCACTATCTTGACCAGGGGAAGGTCACTGAAAAGTTAGAATACCAGGGCCCAAAATATAAAGGGATACTAAGCATAACTTGACACTTTAGTGAGGCCTGAGGAATAAAGTATTCACGATATGGATTTACTAAAGAGATCATATCTGAGGACGTACATGATATAAATCTGAATTTTGCTGATCGTTAAGAGTGTTTCATGAGTACTGGAATTGAACATACTATAAGGCTTGAATTTGGAGTTCATAACTTATGGAATGTGATTCCAATTGCTGGATGAACCGGAGCTCCTCTTTTTAGGAACTGGGAGAGTACATGACTCTCTATTATATGCATAAACATGAGATATGGTTAGGGAACTAACACATGAGGCATGAGTAAATATCAGGATAGCTGAAGTACGAAACTTTGTACTAAAATAAGAATGGGTCGAGCATCATCCTCTCTTACTGACTTTCTATACTACACTAGCATCACTTACTAGAATCTAGAAGTATGACTTGGTTACTTATCCTATAATCTCCCCCTTAACTTTAAGCCATCATTCTAAGTCTGTGGATCACTGAATAAAATGTAATCTAAACTGAAATCACTATACTCTCGAGTCTGGGGTATAATCACTACACATAAAAATAAACTTACCCTAAAGAAATGTATCTTAACGTGTAACACCTAATGCTAGTACCTCCTTCTGAGATTCAACTCTTAGATTTCTATAGCCCCAAAAGTCCTCATATAACAACTTAAACACTCACCAACTTAAATTTTATCACTTAACATGGATATATCCAAACCCTTACTGAACCATACTAATTCCTTCGTAGCTTATTAATATCACATCTCTAATCTTACACTAGCATACCCAACGTCATCAACCTATAACTCATAAGTTAACTGACAAGAACATCATATACCACATAGCCTCATTCATACTTATCAATTCAAGGGTACTACTAACCACACAACACGTTATAACCTTAGAAAATAATGCAACCCCATATCACCTTGGGCATACTTCTTCATCATACATACTACATCATACTTAATTACAAATAACTAAACTCAAACTTCTTGCATGCACTGTTCAAGCCTACTAGATCACTTCCATATAACTAGCATCACTAACCAAGAAATCATTTCATCTACTTTGATAACCATCAACTGTTCAAACTTAATGTCTTGTGCTAAACATGATTTAACAACCCACCTTACATGTAATCCTCACTTGGAAGCTATAAAATAAAACATCGGGAAACACTAGTCCACTAGGATCTCATAACAACAATAACCGATCATAATCATATGGCCTATCTTATTTATAATCCATTAACACATCCTTCTTCTACCGATTATTACTATTTACCCTTCTATACACTTAAATTACTATCATAACTCTATGTATTTCAACTAAACTCATTTTTGTAATCTCAAGGAAAGCCTAAATTAACGATACTAAACCACCAAATACTTCATTAATATCCTATACCATTCAATTACAATAATTACCATCAATAACTCCTTTTGTGTTTCAAGCAAACAACAATTCACCTTAACTAATAACTCTTTCTCTATCCTTCACCAAACTAACACACAATGACATATTACCTTAACATGACTCGATAACAAGCATAAGTCTATCCCTATACTTTTTATCAATCATTATGCTCACTCTTCTTGCCACTACTCTTCTATACCTATACTTCAACCTATAATAAGGTTCTACTATTCCTAAATCATAACATTGAAGTTCATAATATCCCTCGAATGCACACTACATTCAATAGTCTAGGTTCATACTATCTTCTCTTACGAGCACTATCTGTACAAAAAGGGTCAATGAGTATTCTAAATATAAATGTAATTCTATCTCAACTGAACAACTCATGAGGATGAGGACATAACTTTCAACTTGAGGGACTTATGATACACTATAGAGCTCCTCTCAAACCCTTATATGACTTCTGAAATTTCTGCTAGTAAATCTGAGAGCATTATCTGTGGAGGAACTAAAACTTGCTAATCATGTTATCTTAAGAATAATACATAGATGAGAAATTTAAGGGAAACACACGAATAGACAGAAGACTCTGAGAAAACAACTTTACTGCATGATCTAGAGTTGGAAAGAAAGGAAACTTTTCTTAAATACCTCATAGCCTTTCGAAGAAAAGTACAAATGTCTCTATACCATTCTGTAAGACTCTACTAGACACGGCTTCACTGACACCTTAGGACACTTGAACCTTGGGATTTGATACCAAGTTTGTAACGCCCTAAAAATAGTCCCGAGACGTCACACGGTGCTTAGGACCACAAGTGATCACAATATAACCCTTCTACTGGCATAAATTATAAGCAACTGAATAAAAGACATAAATCTAATCGAAACAAGCTATAGATAGCTCTTTTTTAAATCTGATCAATACAGAACTAAATTAAAATGATTACAACTCTCATTTTGAAAAAACAAAACTAAAATCAAATACCTTAACTCTACTGACTATCTATGAAGCCTCTACTAGTATTGACTATAGATAGCCGGGACATGACCCTCGGCTATCCCAAATCAATACGACTGAATCAAGAAAATGAAATACTACTAAAACTATATAACTAACTTGAGATATTGAATCTAGAGGACTCATCACCTGTAGACTAGAAGCTGCAATTTATCTGAATATGGTATGTGTGCTACAACTGAACTGATATCTACATTATGAGATAATGTAGCACATACACATATATGTGGATCAGTACTTTGAGGATGTACTGAGTGTATGGGGTTGAAATACATAATTAAAACAATATCATCACAATTTATAAAATCATGTATGCTAAATGTAAATGACTCACATAGGCTAGAGTAATCTGAAGTTTGAAGATCATAAATCATGAATAGTAAAGCATATGATGTAAAATCTTCTGAGTCATAACATTTAGTTCTAAAAGTTGTACTTGTATTCTCTCTTTAAATTATGTTGTCTAAGTGTAGAAAGGACGCACTCTTAAATCTGAAAGCTAATATCTTTCTATAAAGCATAATATGAGTAAAATTTGTGAGCCTTTACACTTAGTTTTCTAAAAGCTTTTCTGTTCTTCTTTTACTATTAAGGAGAATGTTTTATCTTAAGGCTTTAGAAATATAAAAAACTTATTATGCATGGTAAAATACTTTATCTAAAGACTTTAAGAATCTTAAAACCATAGCTTTCAAAACATATGCTTTTATCTTAAGGCTTTTACGCCAACAAACTATTTTAAGAGTAGGGGACATCTTTTCGGAGTTTCTTCTAACTGACATAAGCCATGTGAGATGACATTGAGTCCAACATCTTGCCCACATTAGGGAGATCTATTCTACCCTTGCCATCAGAATAGAACCTTAACTTGAGTGATCACAATCTTAGTCATCCACATAGAAGTGGGAATAATCTTAGTCCTATGGTGGCACGTAGTTCTGGGGCATGAGACCTTGGAATCATACCCAACTTGGTGGTAAATACTAATCCCATACTTATGCTAAGAACTTTTACAAAATCCACCTTAAAATAGCATAAGGATTTATAATTAAAACTAATTATGCTTCTCTTCTTTAAATCTCAAACTATGTGAAAAAAAAGTGGATTTCTTGTCTTAGCTTAGGATAAAAAATTAATCCTTGCTCTTGAAAGCACTCAACAAACTTGTCTGTAAAACTTGAGATCATAATCTCCTTATAAATTCATCACCTGTACTTAGGACTCAAAATTTACATCTTTAGCGAATCAAAATCATATTTAAACTTTATGCTCAACAGTCATCTTAAGAGCTTTCAACAATCTCAGTCAAGATAGTGGAAAATAACTCATAATATAAATCTTATGATTTCAAACATGAATATATGTAAATCTCTTGCATTTGAATCCTTAAATAACATGATAATTTCATAAACAAAATAATAAGAATTCGGTAATACCCTAACTTGCAAATCATATAATCTTTAATAAAAATTAAGTTTTTGGGCACAAGGATGAAAGGATTGTACTTGTTCAAACCCCACATACCTTAATTTGTGATCTTTGATGAAAAAATTGAATCTTAGATTCCTATTGATGCTTTAAAAATGAATTCTTAGAAACCTTGTGTTGGGAATCCTAAATCTTGAATTTCTTTTTGTGATCTTTGATGAAAAAATTGAATCTTAGATTCCTATTGATGCTTTAAAAATGAATTCTTAGAACCCTTGTGTTGGGAATCCTAAATCTTGAATTTCTTTGGAGAATTAATGAAGGAATTTGGATTTCTAAGGTAGAAAGTTTGATGAACTAGGGTTTTGCTTGAGAGAGATTTGATGAAAAATAAATGTAAAGTACTTTAGAGGGGGTTTAATTCACTATTTAAAATGGACTAGGGGCTGGGAGAATGACCAAAATTCCCTCTTTAAACTCTCAAACGAAACTGAAAAATGCAACATTCTGTGAACTGGGTGGCCACCGCGATGTGCCACTATCGCAATGGCTCCCTGGAATTTGAACGATCAGGAACTGGGCTCCCTCCGTGATGCGCCACAATTGTGGAGCCCTTATATTTGTCATTTTAACCACTGGCGCGACGCGCCAGCATCACAGTCTTACTGGAATGAGACAATTGGGAAAATTGACTTCTCCGCGACGTGGGCCATCGTGGAGGGCCACTGGAATTTTACAATTGTAGATTTCTCCTTCTCCGCGATGCGCCAAGTGCCCAGGTGGCACACTATCAACTTAAAAATTCCATAACTTCTACACTGAGTGTCAGATTTAGGCGAATTTGGTATCGATGGAAAGCTTATTTAATTTTTCACACGATGAAAAGTCAAAATCATGAAAATTCCAAATGCAATAAATATTATTCATTTCAGAAGTTATCCCTTAACATTCTAGAAATGAATTTAAGCTAGGAAGAGTATGGGGTATTACAAATACCATTCCAATGCTTCCCCAAAAGTTTACAATCATAAGTAAAACATGAATGTTGCATAAGTAACCATGAAAAATTCAATAAAGCAACCAACCAAGACAAAAGCCCTCAATAATGTCAAAACCTACATCAAAACCATGCATTTATAATCAATCAATGCCATTAAGAAAATGTAAATTCAAGGGAAAGAGATGCATGCCTTAATTACCTAGAAACTTGAAGAATACAACACCCTTATGATCCTAGATAACCACCTCTTGAACCTTAGTCTTGACTTGAAAAGGAGAATTTGAGAGGGAGGATTTTTAAGAGTGAAGTAATTGATGTTATGCCTTAAAAACTGATGGAAATAGGTTAATATAGTGTTTAAAGGTCATTTATAAGTGAAAGGACTTCAATGCCCCTTCTCCTAAGTGAATAAAATAAAAAATTATAAAATTTAAAGCATCAACGTATCGTAGTGGGTAATCTCTACGTTGCTATCACGGATCCTTATTGCCTCTTCATGAAAATGCATATAACTTTTTGCTCAAGTATGGGATTAAGGAAAAATTGGATGAGTTGCAAAGAGGAAACATTTATATATAATTTGGTGGGTATTTAGCCCCAAAATTACACACATTACAGAATTTATACACGTTTAAATTTGACCCTTGTAGAATCAAATTCTAAAATTTAATCGATAATGAAAGTTCTTAACTCCACTTCACTCTAAGTGTTTACTGCGAACATTATTCCCTTCAAAGGAACTTTTCACACTAGTATAATTATCATGACACTTATATTTATATATAAATAATTAGATTTAAGTTTATATACGTAGAATCAATGATTTAAATTCTATCCCAAAAATGTGGGGTGTTACAACATGCATCTATTTATGCGCGATCTCACTTCTTTGGAATTTGTCCTGAAGCATTTAGAGCTGGATCTGGTGTTCTAATTCTTCACCAACAATTCATGTGGATACATTCAACCCCAGGATCAATGTTCCGGCAAGATTCTTCTTCAACCACTCCTTGTAAGGGTCATTAATTTTGGGTTCATACCCGATACAAAAAAAAAACTTTCTTTATATTTATTCTCCTCCACCCTTCTATCATGTATATTTTGAGTGGATTTTTGTCTTATTCATACTTTATGATGAATCTAACCATAGGCGTCAAAATTCATCCTGAAGCATTTAGAGTCGGATCTGATGTTCCGATTCTACATCAACAATTCCTGTGGATACATTCGGCCCTAGGATCAATAATCCCAGCAAGATTCTTCTTTAACCAGTCCTTGTAAGTTTCACTAACTTTGGGTTCATACCTCATACGAAAAGAGACTTCCTCTATCTTCTTCTCCTCCTCCACCCATCTATCATGTATTGTTTGAGTGGATTTTTATCTTCTTCATACTCGGTGATAAATCTAATCAGGGATGTCGTTTAGGGTTTTTTCCTACTTGATTTTGAATTGTCTAAGAACCTTATTGGTTTTATAAAAATGATTTCCCCTGAGACTTGGAAGTACTAAAAAAGGTCATTCGTCCCCTTGAGTAATGTACTTCCCCGGGTGAAGATATCTAATTAACTACTGAATGTTGTTATTTTTTAATTCCCCTGAGAACCTTGAACAAAAATTCTAGAGATTTTATTCTCATAAACTTGTGCAGGGACAACCACATATCATGCGATGATAGAAGATCTACCCTTGTCCGAGGTTTGGCTTCTCCATTCTAAGTTTTTTTCAATAAGTGTGTCATCATCCACCATTTCAAGGTAAGGTTGCAACCTTAAAAAAATGATGCTCTCCTTCACACATTCCTAAAGCCCAATATAATTCAGCGATGATCATAGGGGCTAAGGTGTGGAATACCTTAGTGGGACCATAATCCATTCTATAGAAAAGGGTGTGTGTCACCATAACGACTCTTGGATGAATGGTGCCATTTTCTCCTTGTCGAAAAACTATTGTTCCAAGTAAGCCTACCGCGAAAGCAAATGCTCTTTACTCCTTCCATTTTACCTCTAACTCAAATTTATGTATGAACTTCCAAAAGTGTTATACCTTCCAAACCGGTCATATAACTCAAGAAAAGATATGTTTGCCCCGTCGCATTCCCCCAACTAGTTATCATCATTGATTGAAAAGGTATCCTTGATCTTTTAACGGTTCCACACGATAGGGACTAGAATGTTGTTGCCAGGTACACTGCTTTTTATACACATATTGATACTCTCATAACAAGTCATTACTTCTTCAATAGCTAATCAATTCCATTTCCCCAAAGCAAAACACCATGTTTTCATCATCCCAAAACTTTGTTAGTACAACGATCATTTTAAGCTAAGTTACCATCTCTATAAGAGAAGGTAGATGCTCGATATACGTACTAACAATCTCTTTGTATTTTGGATTCATATGGATCAACCACACTTTCAGGAAATTGTCATGTCCGGTAACCATCTTGAACCTTCTTCAAGGGTATGGTTGAACCATTCCTATACAAAAGCAAGTCAAATAAGACTTCCACTAACCCAAAAGATAATGAATTGGATTAAACAAATATATATTTCTACAAGACATAAACATGATTAGTTTGTAATTGGCTCATGGCCAATAGACGCGAGACAGATTTTCTAATGGGCCCAATACCTCCGTAGGTATTGGATCATCCTAAGCTCATGCCAAAAAGAGGGTTTTGGTGTTTTCTCTATCCTAGTTGTCTAGAGTGGACTTGGACTAGGTTCCCAAGCAGACGACTTGGGTTTGGAAATACGAACAACCATCGAATGCCTAACATGCCAATAAACCATTGTATTCCCAACACTTGATTTGGAATTTAATAATAGGGGTTTGGGACATCCATGAAATGCCAAACAGTTTATATATTTCAAATGGGAAGTATGCTATGAAATGCAAACAGTTTAATATCGCTTAATTTAAATGCATAGGCACATAAACAATTTATCACTACAATAGTTAGTCAAAGAAGATAATTCAAATATTTGGTTGGAACCTAACTTATTCCCCAGCGGAGTCGTCATTTCTATTTTATTCCTTTTTGGTTTGAAGGATTTGAAAACAATTGGTTTCAACTATTTAAACCATTTCAAAACTTTAAACAAAATTTTGAAATAATTTAAGAAATTACAGAGTCGTCATTTAATTTATTTGAAAAGAAACTAAGAAAACTTTTTGAAGAAAATTCTAAGTCTTAAAACAGAAAAAGACTTAAGACTTTTCTAGAAAATCTCAGGTAAAAGGTTTTTATTAATATTTTAGAAATATTTTTAAGGCACCTAAAATGTACGCTAACTAGCGGTTATCCGGACTGTTTAAAAACCACCTTTGACTAACTTTAAAAAAGAGAAGATCATTTTTGAAAAAAAAAAGTGATTAAGGAAAAACTTGTGTAAAAACAATTTGACAACTTAGTTGGAAATTTAACTAGGTTTGAAGGAACAGATAGCAAATAAACATAGAAAAGGAAAAGGAAAAAATATGAGATTTAGACTTTTAGGCCCAAACCCAAGAAAACCTATCCTAAACTAATTTGGGCTTATAGCCCACTTGGACCTGTACGAAGCTACTCACTTTGGGCTTTTCGCGCATCTTAACCTGTCCTAAACTAGTCATTTTGGGATTTTAGCCCACAATCGCTTCATCGGTATTAAATTACAACTTTGACTTCGAGGAACAAATGAATTAATAAATAAAGAAATAAATAAATGAAAATAAGGCAATAATAAAATCAAGACTTTTTTGAGTCTTTATAGTATCTTTATCAATGGGGTTTAACCCATTCTTCTTCTTCTATCTTCTTGTACCAGGTACACCATATAATTGACTTTAAGGCCTTTAAAATTAACTTAGGAGTTATGGGACTCAATGGCCCATAGAGATAATGCAAAAATGGGAAAGAAATTACATCAGCCTACTAATTCATTTCACTCGTGAAGGTATCACATTAAATTTTATCCACCAAGAAACATATACTTCAAACACATTTATCAAAGAAATTGATAAAAAAACATAATTTATTATTGGCAAAACAACATTTAGACCAACCAATTTCACTACTTCATTAACCAGGCCAGAACATCCTTTCTTGTATAAATAGCCTTGCAAAACCTTAAGAATTTTAGGCAAATGAGCCAAAATTAGTCCAAGATAGAGAAATATTAATGAAAAACCAACCTGAGAGACATAAAAAATAAAGAGATAAGAAAAAATAGCAAAGGCAATCTAGAAACAAAATAAAGAAATGAAAAAGGAAAAGGGTTATCT
Source organism: Capsicum baccatum var. pendulum (assembly GCA_030864225.1). Classification (NCBI taxonomy): domain Eukaryota; kingdom Viridiplantae; phylum Streptophyta; class Magnoliopsida; order Solanales; family Solanaceae; genus Capsicum; species Capsicum baccatum. Next base: position 104,016,420 of record CM061556.1, read on the forward strand.
GAAAACAATCAAAGCAAATGAAAAGGGAAAAAAGCAAATTGGAATCAAACAAAACAAATAGAAAAGAGAAAAGCAAACTGGAAGCGAACAAAGTCTTGACCTTGGAGTTAAGCAAACAATTTAGGCTTGTCAAATAACCCAACATGAACTCTAAAGTAAAGTTTCCGACTTGACTTACTTTCTCACTTTTTAAATCAAACTGGGGCTTGAAATAGAGTGGTCATAGACTGAGCTTGCTCATTTTTATCTTTATATTTACCTCCCCCGAAGTCCATTTTAACACTGATATAAAAAAAATAGCAAAGGGACTTGAGCATCAAAGTAATAGCTTATCAGCAAAACCAAAACCTTAATTCATCCTCATGCTCTCTTTGACAATTTTAAGATTACATGTCAAGCGGATCATAGAGGGGTCTTTGAATTAAATACACTTTCCTTGTGAACCTATTCTATTGTTTCCATTAACATTGAGAGTCAAGGGAACTTGGGAGTGATTCTAAAACTCGAGGAAAGGAGAACAACAAGACAACTCTATAAAAAGTTGAAATAAACATGGAATCTTGAATAAACAGGAGATGCAAAAACTAGACTGGGATATATAATCCATTACTAGAAGAATAACAAAGAAAACAAAATCGCTAGACCACGACAAATGCAAAACTAAAATAGTCATGAGAAACAAAGCACACAACTTAATAATATAATTCAAAAAATTAAAGATTAAATAGTTAATATTAACAAATAAAAACATGGGCATTACCAACACAATATCTTCATTTTCACTTAATAAGGTTTATCCTATCAAAAAATGAGAAAATTGTGGACCAAATTCCAACTGGCACCGATTCAAATATAGAAAATAGTAAATTCAAGTATAATTATCACAAAACATATCACATGAAAATCATATGAGCTTCAAAGCCTTCTATAGCAAACAATCCTAGCATTACCATGTCTACAACTACACAACTATTGCTACGGAGAAAGAAGAAGAAGAAGAAATTGATAATAAAACTAAAAGGGAGAGTTGTGTTTCCCTTTTCAAGATAGAAAAATAGAACTTAAAGCTATCATCGTAATCTCGACCACCAAAAAATTCCACTACCATTGCTATCGACAGCTTTCTAGAGAAATTTGTAAAAAAAAATTAACTCTTGCTCAATAAAGGTTTTTAACCTTTCTCAGACTTTGAGACTTGCCATTTGTAGCTCATAATGAGCTTTATATAGAAACAAAAGGAGGGTTCATTTCTAGTCTCCGAACGATGTGGGAAAAAAGGAAATTAGGGATATTTTGGAGATTTTTCATGAGAAATTTTTGAATTTTGAATTAGTTAGCTTTCGTAGCTTGAGGATTGTACGTATTGGTACAAAATAGGATCAAAATAGGGTGATACAAATTTGGAGATTTTAAGAAAATTCAAAATTCTTTCCAATCTAATTAAAAATACCCATATATGTACTTGCACAATACAAAATTCACGAAATTGCAAGTTGGATATAACTATTTCTATGGACACATTGTAAATTTTAGATTCTTTGAGAACCTAAATAGCTTAGAAACTACAAGAAAAAGGATAGAGGTAGAGATTGACACGAAAAGAGGGAAAAAATAGACTGAGCTCAGGTTTCCCTGGGTCAGGTCTGGTTGTTCGATCAGAGTTGTTGAGCTCGGATTTGGTTTTTTGTTATCGGTGAATTGTTCTTATGGTTTATGTGGTTTTTTTGCTAAAGAAGAATAGGGGTAATAGAGGTTGGGCAGGGTATGGGCTAATTATGGGGCCTGGAAGTGTCGGCTGATTTGTTGGGTATGGGCCGGCTGGTGCAGCTTATGTTGTTGTTATATTATCGAATTAGGCTCGGGTCTTGTGTCCCAAAATTAAAATTGGGAAAGGGTAGAAATTTGGTCATTTATAAAATGGTTAAATTAGACCAAAATTTTAGTCAACCTTCTTTAAATATTAACCAAATTAGATATCAATTAACTAATTACATTGTAATTATGGTCAATTTGATTTCTATTATGGTTAATTTTAATAAATCAACTAAATTGAATTGAGGCTTGAGATAAATTAACGATCGATTAAATATCGAGTTTCATAGTTTAATAAAATTAAACACATATTTGTCTAAATAAATTATTTTTGAGAACAAATTATAATTAATCAAGATTTTAACCGTTTGAATTAATTTTTAAGATAAGCCTTGATTAAAATTTTGTATTTCGTAAAGTAAATATTTAAGAAACAACATTATATGATTTCATATAATTGAATACGAAAATATATAATCTCTACTTAAAAGGAAAAAATTACCTAGTAAAAATTATGAAAATTTTTTATCCAGATAAAATAAATATTGTAATCTTATTAAAACTAAAGAAACTAAGAAATAAATTCAGTCGAGGAGGGAAAAAAATAGGTGTCAACAATATCTACCGCTTCGGGTCCAGCTAGCCCTATGTATGGAATATATATATGTATATATATATATATGTATATATATATGTATATATATATATGTATATATATATATGTATATATATATATGTATGTAAGTGTATATATATATGTGTATATATATATATGTATGTAAGTGTATATATATATGTACACACACATACATACCCGACAAGGCCGAAGGATGATTATGATAAGGGTGATGATGACAATGATGGTTAAGAGGATGATGATGGTTATGATGATCATGATAATGTTTATGGTATTGTGAATTTTGTTGCATTAATTTTGCATGCGCATCTCCTATCACCAGTATGCGCCTATATCTATCAGCTTGTATAGGAGGGTTGCATAGATATGGGTGATGACATGCCTTGTGGTATATTGTTTGGTGATTGAAACTTCTGATCCTGGAGCAGCGGGGTTACATGATAGGATTGATTTTGTATTTAGTTGTCCGGACTAGCTGGTTACTTGCATTGTTATTGACATAATTATTATTATCATTGTTATTATCATTTTTGTGATCATTGTTATGGCTAGCTTAAGACATATTGGTCATTGATTCAGAATCGAGACTTGAGGTATGATTCTGACCTTTTTATCTTACGATTACATTACTATGCATGACCAGCTAATGACTTGAAATATGGATTAGAACCCAGAGTATTCTAGCACTAGCTCCTGCTATGATTATGGGTCTTAAATAGTCAATCTGATGATCTAGGTTGTACTTCGAGTAGACGTTGGTTATATATATATATATATGCATACCTAGCTATATATATCTATGGTGTTATCATATATCCCTTTCTATTATTGATTTAGATTGTATATTCATTCCTTGGATCTATATACTTATATATATAAATCTTCTTCCCAAATTTACTTTGTATATTGGCCAGTGATATACAGTATAGTGTTGAGATTTCTAAGTATAGTTGGAATAAGATAGTGCATTATCTTGGACATGAATAGGATAGATTATCCTTATTGTTGTCACGACCCGAGTTACCCCCTAGTCGCGACAACGGTGCTTATGGTCACAAGTGACTACAAGCTAACCCATGAGATGGTACCTGCTGTGAGCACTAAATAAAGTAACAAAATACACATGTGTGGAAAACAACTGTCAATTCCATAAGTTTTTGAATACCAAAACACGATTAAATCATCCATCTGAACGTCAGAAGACATACTAAAAAGTCTGGTAAAATAATTGATAAATCGGCTAACTATACGAATGTCTGAAATGCCTCTAAAACTGACTGAGGAGTTGATGGGACAATCCCCCAACTAACTCCGACTGAAGGAAATGCGGAACTACTAAAATATGCTAGTCATGTCCTCAATAGATAAGGACTCACTACAAGTGTTGCTACTGATAAGATGAACTGTCGAAGTACGGTTGAGAAATTGTGCATACGAACCTATGATATAAGACATCATAGCGCGAAGAAAAGCATGTGGTCAGTACTTTGAATGTACTGGTATATGAGATGAGGTTAGGCTGAAATACATGGTTTAATTGTGCATTAAGTAATGACTGACTGAACAGTATGAGATAACTGAGTAAGCATGAATGAAAACTAAAATACTGAGAGTGTAAGACCAAGCATACAATATTTTTGCAATAATCTATAAAATTAAAATACTGAAATCTGATAACTAAAGAACTGGAAGTTTGTACTCTATGGTCAAGCAAACTTGAACTGCATTCTGTACTGAATACTGAACTAAAATTGTGGGAGGTATCATCTAATCAACATGCCCCAATCTGAGCTAATTGAGGTCCAACCTGTGACCCTAGTTGAAAGGGTGTCAGTACCGTGCCACGGGTACTAACACTGGTTGTGTCAACCCTAGACTAAAAGGAAGACATTTTGTCAACCCTAAACTGATAGAAAGACTCATGAGAAATATGCCAACCCTAATCTGGTAGGAAGACATCTCAACCTACGCTGGCTATGTTGTTCTGTAACTCAGGGATTGCTACTAAGGGTCAAACCTTGTACTGGCAAGAATGCCCCCATCCCTAGGTTCTCTCAGTGTTGAATCCTACTCCCAACTGAATGACACTGACTGCTAGACTAAACTGAGCATAACTGAGCCAACAATAGAATATGATACTAACTAAATGACAAGGCTCATCATTTATCTGAAACCATTTTGAAATTACTAAAACTATGTAAGCGGCTAAGTTTCGGGTATTCATAACCCCTATCACTAAATGGAAATATAAATAAGGACATATGAAATCTTTGAAATCATAGTAGGGGAATCACTGTTCCAAATTCAACACTTAGGCATTTCATCAAACACATAAGGGTCATGAATTAAAGCATGGGGATGGATTAAAACATGTAATAATAACATAGCTTCAATACAAAAAACCATGAATCAAGGATCTAACATTAAAATATCATTATTCCAATGCGTAGTGGTTAATTCCCTCGAAAAACAATTGCAAACATAATGAATAGCCAGAATTCATAAAACTTCATGGAGAAAATTCAACATGAACATGTAATTTCATAATTTAATACATAAAGAAGGATTCTTGGACTCCATGGGTAGAAAGGGCCCATGGATGAACATCTCACATACATTAAACCCTTAAGCTTAAAAGGGAAATACAATCTTGTAAGCCTACTTGTTCTTGGATTGGGAAACTTGAATCCTTGATTGTCTTGAAGAGAAAATGATGAATTTGAGGAGCTAAGGAGATGTTAGGGTTTATTTTAGAGAGAAATTGGGGAAATTGAACACATAATTCCCTAAAGGATGATTTAAGTCATGTTTTTATGAACTGGGTTGAGAGGAAAAGATGTAACTGCCCTTCAGGGATTTAAATTGTTAACTAGAATGCAGATTTAAGGGAGACCGCAATACGATGGGTACCTCATCTCTATATCCAATGCAATGCGATGAAATCACGTTGAGCTTTTGGAATCGAAATCCAAACACAACCCAATCCTCGTTCGAAAAATCCAAAACTTCCTCGAGATATACCCTTTACACCCCTTAACATGAATTAACTCAAAAACCTACGTCTCAGGGTTGGGAAGGTCACTTTAAAAATCCTCGAAGTTAAGAGGCCAACAAATAAAATGAGGTCCCCGGATCATGAATTCAATACACCCTGCGCTTTCATAACTTCTCAACTCATGAATAATTTCTATTACCACTTCAACAACTACATTCAACCTCTTACTAGCTATTCACTAACGTGTAATACATTAATCTACTTACACACCAACATGACATTCAAGCCTATCTTCATAACTACATATGAAATTTCTAAACAACACCCATAAAAGCATCTTTCTCATATTATCTAATACCTCTATCAATAAAAACTTTCAGGCACTGACCCTATGAAAACACACATGAAATTTCAACTAACCATAACGTGTATCAAAAGCCTTTCCTTAATCATTCTTCAAAACTATAGACTCATGTAAAAGAAGTATGCAAAAATCTTTCCTTAATATGAAACATTTACTATCTCACATCTAAACAAATTACTCATTGTCACCATCATTTCATGAAGGGAGGTCACTGAAAGGTTAGAACATGAGGACTTGAAGCATGAAAGAATAACTTTGAATTGTAATTGACCTATGGAATAGAGCATCAACAATATGAATTCATGAAAGATGTCTAAACTGAGAACATACATGGCATAATCTGAAGTTTTTTTATCAATAGGGGCATAGTATAGTACCTAGAACTATACATATTATAAAGCATGAGTACATGAGTCATTAGCTGTAAAGCTTGAGTATACGAGTTATGAGCTGCATGACCTAAGTTTGGAGTTCCTGAATTCATGGAACATGATTCATACTGCTGAGTGAACTGAAACTCCATATACTAGGAATTGGGAGAGTACATGATTGTTATAAGGTGCGCGAATATGATCTATAATCATAGAGTTGACATGTAAGGCCTGAGAAACATCATGATAAATGTAGTACAAATATTAAAATAAGCATGGGTCAGGCATCCTCCTCCCTAGTGTTGTTCTTCAATACACTAGAATCACTACTAGAATCTGAGAGCTTGACTTGGTTACTAGTCCTATCATCTCCCCCTTAGCTTTAAGTCATTGTTCTAAGCCTGTGGACCCCTTTAATAAACTCTAAATTAAAATGCAATCGACTGAAGTGATTTTCTGGGATATTGTAATCGGAAAGTTCCTGTATACCTACCTGTCTACAATGGAGACACCTACTGGAGTAGACATTAAGAAGGGCTCTATTAGAGTTTCAGGACTGACACTAAATTTGACAGCTATATAGGGGTTTACAATAGAAAGTGAAGCTCTGAGGTCTAATAAAACATACACACAAAGATGAAAGACTTGCAACATACATGTAACTACATCAGGAGAACTTTACTGATCCTGTAGGGACTGGAGTGCATACAACTTGTTCAGGCGCTGCCCACTGGTTGCACTAGATGTAGCACCTTGCTGAGTCGGGCGACTAGTTAAAACTAGAGAACGACTATGTTGACCCTGCTGACCAACCTATGGTCATTCTCTAACTCTGTGGCCTAGCTTTCCACATCCAAAACATACATCACTGCCAACTCTACACACACCTTATCGATCCTACCACGTTCTCTGCAAAATAGATTGGTATGACAACTGCACACATTACCCTAAGTCTTAGAGCCTGGCGCCCCATCACGACTGTTATTCCTGAACTTTGGTACTGGCGCACTAGCAGAAGACAGAGCTGGGACTGAGAAGTTCTGATGGAACTAAGAATGGTTACCACCCTCTTACCTCGACTAAAAAAATCATAGCTACCTATTTTTACCCTCTTATTCTCTCTCTTCCTCCTTAAGCTTCTATTTCTCAATCTGTTGAGCATGGACCATAAGCCTAGATATGTCTATCTCCTTAATCATCATAGTGGTCCTACACTCTTTGACCACACTATCGGCTACACCAGAAACATACTTACTCATTCTAGACCTAGTATCAGACCATACCTCACCAACTGAGTAAACTTAAGCAAATACTCCTTTACATTCATAGTACCCTACTTTAGGTTTATAAATTACAGCACCTTAGCTTCTCTCAACTCTAGTGGGAATAACCTGCCTAAGAAAATTATGGAAAACTCTTCCCACTCTACAAGCCCTGCCTCAATACCTCTATCCTCCCTCTATTGCTTATACCAGGTGTGAGATACATCCTGCAATAGGTGAGTAGCCAACTCTACACTCTCGCTCAACGTGACACCCATGATATCACTTACCTTCTGAACCATATCAAGAAACTCCTGCGGATCCTCCTCAGCCTTGAATCTCGAAAATAAAGAGGAATTTATTCGGGTGAATTCCTGAATTCTAGATGTAGTTGTACTATCCACTGGATTGGCTAGGACAGCATCCTGCTGATTATTTTAAGTAACTACTAAATGAGATAAGGTAGTGAAATGTAATAATTCGCATGTTTCTAATCCTGTGATTCATACTTAAGTACATGACTTACAATGAATATCCTAGTGATAAGATAGCTTATGATGCATTAAGCATGTTCATACGAGTCATTTTAAGGTAATACAGGCTAAGAGTTTTTGAATCCATCAAGTTTTAGTGTTCAATTTTTCAAGGGTCATCTTTAAACGAGTATAACTCAATTTTAATGTGGTATTTTGGCAGATTTAGACCCGCCAAATTGTAGAAAATCAAATTAGCTTTCTAACGATACCAATTTTTCCTTAATCTAATACCCAAGCAAAAAGTTATGCCTATTTTTGTGAGAGACAATAACAATAGGCGATTAGTTAGGCGCCGCCCAACCCAAGCATAGGTGATTGGTTAGGCGCCGCCCAACCCAAGCATAGGCGATTGGTTAGGCGCCGCCCAACCCAGGCATAGGCGATCACTTGGGCGCCGCCTAAGTCAATTTCAGGTGTTAAAAACACTTTGTCTTGAGTTATTTTAAAGGTAATTAAGTCTTTAAATACTCCTTAAACATCTCTAAACTTAACCCTACAAAATATATATCTTCTAAACATACTGCAACCCTATTTTCATCTCAAAGCTCATCATCCAAGAGCACTAAAGGAGAAAAACAACTAGGGTTGCATAATAAATCTTGAAGATCTGATTTCAAGGAAATTCCTTCGTCAATCATCAAGAATCTTCATTCTAAGGTATGCGTAGTTTTCATCCACGGATTCCTTTTGTCCGTGGAGTTCAAGAATCAATCTTTAAAATATAAAAGTTTGGTTGATTGTGGTAATATGATCATATCCATGTTGATGCTTGTTTGTTTTCCTCTTTTTCATTATAAAGTATTATTTCTATATTGTTGGGTGTTGATGATCATGTTGTTGATATTGGGTGATTCACAAGATAGAATCTTTATATGTTTTTATGAATTCATGATATCATATGAGTTGGAAACATGTAAATTTGGTTGTTCATGATGTATAATTTGATGAATTCACCTATGCTTAAGATGTGCATGTAAGGTGTTTGATAAAGTGCCTAAGGAACTAGAAATCATGCAATATAGCTAAATTATGACCAAGTGAAGGATTCATGATATGCCCGAACGTTCCAATGACTTCTATGTTGTTAATGTGCCTTGTAAATGTTGTTGGAATACTCATGAACTATTCTTATGAGATTATGCTATTCTTACTTGCAAATCCTACTTTTGAACAAGATGCATGATAACCATACAATCCACATGAACTTCCATGTTATTGGTATGTGTTGCTAATATGATTATGCAATGAACATGATATTAAGATTGTGCAAGTACTTTCATCTGATATGAAATCCTTTCCATGCAATACATTGTTGATAACTATGCTTAGTATGAGATCCCTACTTATGATATTATAAATTATGGACTCTACTCTTATGATCAAGTCAGTCATGTATGTCAGTTTCCTTCCATCGAGTCCTGGGGGTACTTGTACCCAAAAACTATAGCTGTGTGCCTAGATCCATGTCATGTTTTATGATATCCGAACTCAAGCTATGATTCCATAGACTTCAGTCAATCATGTGACTCAAGAAAACCTCATGATCTTATTCAGTTGTCAGATATCAGTAACATTCCGTCAGTCAACGAAATTCAGTAAGATCAAGTCATGCATAGTCAGTTATTCATGTACAGTCCTTCCAGATGGGAGTAGAGGTTAGCAACAAGTGAACCCAAGGATGGGAAATCACCCGCCAGTTCAGGGTGTGATTTTTAAAAGCAATCCTTCTGTTCCAAACTACGTAGCCAGCGTAGGTTGAGATATCTTAACCCGTCAGATTAGGGTTGATGAGGTGGTTTAACCCATCAGTTTATGGTTCCCACCGTTGTCATTTGAGTACCTGTCAGTATAGGGTTCCCACAGGACCAGTGGTGCGGTATTGACACCCCTCCAGTCGGGGTAGATATTGGACCCTATCTTAGCCATAACGACATACATGGGGTATGTTGGTTAGACACTACTTCCTACAGTTTCAGTAACAGTCTCAGTAAAAGAACTCAGGGTGTTCTTCAGATTTCAGTATATATAGGACTATCAGATATAGTCATCTATGTTATCAGTTTCAGTATCAGTCATGACAGTTATCAGTAAACCATGTATTAGCTTACAGGTCATGCTATCACGTATTCACGATCCTAGTTTCTATATATGTGTGTTTGCACTCCCACGTTCATATTAGTCAGTCAGTGTTGTTCATGCATGAAATCCTTTATGTTCAGCCTACTGATGATAGGTGAATTTACACGCCTATAGTGCTATATTTTACCCATATTTTAGCCTAGTTTTGAGAACAAATTATATATTTCATGCACTTTTAGTCCTTTTTTCTGTAAGTGAGCTAACGAACATGATTAGCAAAGTTTCAGGTATAAATGATGCAGAATTCAGCATTTTGTGGATTACTTGATGCCAAAGAAAGCTTCACAAAAGGAGAAGAGGGAGTCTTGGACGCCTAAGGACCAAAAGTGATGAATGGAAAATCTGTCCTGGGCTAAAACAACATTTCTGAAGACTTTGGGGACTAGCAGTAATTTATTAGGATTAGGATAATAATACATTAACCTAGTACAATTGGGTTAAGTATTTCATTAGCTTATTAGGATTTGGTTAAGTATTTCATTAGCTTAGTAGGATTTGGTTAAGTGTTTCATTAGCTTAGTAGGATTTGGTTAAGTATTTCATTAGCTTAGTAGGAATAGGATATGGGTATTATAAATACCCTATTTTGCTAAAGATTTTTATACATTCTACTTCTAATTCATTCCTCATTAATTCTATTACTCTATAACTCTTCTTCTAACCCTTCCATTAATTCTACTTTTTATTCTTCTTCTATTCATCTATTCAATTCTTAATTTTCGCAACAAGAGAAACGTTACTTGCAAGAAATCACGCCTAACGCCTACCACACTTGTGCTACACGAAATTCTTATTGTGGTATAATAACAATGTCAATTGTGATTTCCTTCGCACTCATGGGTAACTAAACTTCTCTGTTGGGGTTATGGAAGCCGAATGAGATACTATCTATTACTATGAGTTTGTGAGTTCGTGACATATATGCTGCTTATATCATTATTATCTTCGTCTTAACCTAAATTCTTTGTGGTTGCAAACGCAAGAATACGCCAGTATAACATTTAACTTGTTCGAAAGAAAGGTTATCTGTCTGGAAAAGGAATAATGTCAAGGTAGTAGGGTCCCATCCCCTATTAAAAAGTTAGTGTCGTAACTGGATTAACCTCTTGGAGAATTCGTACCGTTAGAAATGCTTTAAGCTCGAAAGAGTTAAAGTGAAATAATCCTCGAATAGGTCGAAAGACGCCAGGATTTATCATCGAATACAATTCTCTATAAGCACATGCATGTCGGAATTCAACACACTCATAGCCAATAGAGACGTATAACTCAGAAGGTGGACATAACTCCAACTCTTCAATTCTCATTGTTTTACAATCTACTAAACATTCTTTCTTTTTACCTTGCTATTTTCAGTTTTTACTTTAATATTTTGGTTACACATTACAATCCCCCCTTTTTACGAGACTTGCACTAAAAGTCTAGTAATCGTTGCTTACTTGTTGACCAAGCTATTCCCTGTGGGATCGATACCCAACCCAGTTGGGTTCTATATTTGCTAACGACCGCTTTACACTCCTACGAGAGCTGTAGATTGAGCGTTATCAAAAATTGGCGCCGTTGCCGGGGAATACAAGTGTCAATTAAGTTTGTGATAATTACTAGACCCTTTGGTCAGAGATTCTCGTACTTTTACTTTTAGTTTTTGTTTTTGTTTACTGCAGATTTTTATTTAGTGCATGCCCCATACTCGAAGTTCTGGTCAACCGTTATTACCTATCAATCCTGAACCACAACGTATTAGCAGAATGGAGGCACAAACGGAAATCGAAAGAATGGCTGCTCAACAGGAGCAGGCGAGATTAGCTGCTCTTGCCGCCGCCCAAGTACACCAACAAAATATTGATAACCCTGGGCGAGCAACAAATCCTGATGATGAGGATTTAGGTGATGACGAGTTACTAAACCCAAGGCATGATGCTGAAATCGCAACACCTGCCAATAGAAGAGGTCGTAAAGCTCGGTTTGGGTATGATCGCCAACCCATGCAACTAGCTTTTGACGACGATGATGATGATCTTGATGGAGCCGGAGCCACTGGAGCCATAATTCCTCCACCATTAGCGCCTGGAGCCAAGTTCAACATCACAAGCACCATGATTCAGTTATTGCAACTCAAGGGATTATTTGGTGGACTAGCAGGCGATGATCCGAATATGCATCTCATCAACTTTATTTCTACATGCAAGTCGTTTGATAACCCTGGTGTTGGTCAGAATGCAATTCGATTACGTCTATTTCCATTGTCTCTGTCTGGGGAGGCAACTCTATGGTTGAATGGGCTGACTCCTGATTCTATTACAAATTGGAGGCAATTGAGAGACGCTTTCCTAGAAAGATTCTTTCCGCCATCCAAAAGAGCATAATTGAGAGATGAAATCAGCAACTTTCATCAGCTTCCAACTGAATCCCTTCATGAAACATGGGAGAGGTTCAAGACAAAGCTAGCGAGATGCCCAAACCATCACATGACTAATGTTCACCTAATGGAGATATTATACAGAGCCTTGAATTCAATAACTAAACTAGTGGTGGATAATGCGGCTGGAGGATCTTTTATGGACCTCACCTTTGGTCAATCAAGAAATATGCTAGATCGTATGATGAAGCAAAGTAGAACTTGGCATACCAGGGATTCTGAGGTAGCAAGCCCCACTTTATCTATTAGCATGACTATAGACCAAAGAAGAAGAGAAGAAGAACGTGATCAAGATATGGCGCACATGAAAACACAAGTAGATCTTCTTACAAAGCATCTATTATCAGGGAAGACCGAAAAAGTCAAAGCTATTGCGTCAAAAGGAAGAGACGAATCTGATTCGGAAGAAGAGGCCAACTACTTGAAATCAGGGGGGTTTCCGCGGGAATACCCAAGGAAACCAAGGTTGGAACTATTATGATAAATGTGGAAACAAAGACCAAGGTAGTTGGAAGAACAAGAATGAAAAGAGTGGTTTGTACGTTCCCCATGGAAGACGTGATGCCACCACATCTAGCTCTGGAAGTATGGAAGACATGCTGACCAAAATATTGAAAGGAGTGGAAGCAACAAGCGCTGCAGTAACGGAGGTAGTTAATGATTTATCCTCTATGAAACAAATAGTTGATTCTCATTCCACTTCAATCAAGCAAATAGAGCAGCAATTGAGCCAACTTTCAGCAGCACTCAATCAAAGAAAGGCTGGCACCTTACCTAGCGATACTGTGCAAAACCCAAGGAATGATGGGTCATGCATGGCCATTACTACCCGGAGTGGTAAGGTGTTGGAAACTTCAGCAAAAAGCAAGCAAGTGGATGACGAAGTAGTGGACGTTGATGATAAGGCTATAGAAGACGCAGAAAAAGGGCACAACATCCATGGCATCAATCCCAATTGATTACAACCTGAAAAAGCTGAAAAACGGAAGCAAGAAGAGAAGAAAGCCGTGGAAAGAACAATTCCATACCCACCACCACCTTTCCCTCAAAGATTGAAGAAGGTGGCGGATGACACAAAGTTCAGCAAATTCATGACTATGTTGAAGCAGCTGACCATTAATGTTCCATTGGTGGAGGCACTTGAACAAATGCCTGGGTATGCAAAATTTATGAAGGATCTTTTGACAAAGAAGCGGGCAGCAAGTTCTGAGTTGAAACAAGATGTTCATCACTGCAGCGCAATCGCTACCCGATTAATAGTTCAGAAGAAGGCTGACCCCGGTGCTTTCACTATTCCTTGCACCGTTGGATCTTTGAATTTTGCCAAAGCATTATGCGACTTAGGAGCCAGCATCAATTTGATGCCATTATCTATCTATAAGAAGTTGGGGTTGGGTGATCCTACTCCAACCAACATGAGGCTCATAATGGCGGATAGGTCGGTAAAACGACCTGTTGGTATTCTATGTGATGTCTTGGTAAAGGTTTCTTCATTTATCTTTCCGGCAGACTTCGTTAGTTTGGATTGTGAGGCAGACTCAGAAGTTTCCATAATCTTGGGGCGTCCTTTCCTTGCTACGGGAAGCGTACTTATTGATTTAAGAGCTAATGAGCTTTCGTTCCGATTAAATGACGAAGTAGTTCACTTTGATGTTTGCAAATCAATGAAGCAACCCAAAGATCTGAGTGTATTTTCGGTGGCTGATGTTTTCTTTGATAATGAGAAAGAATTACTTGAAGAAGAGCAAATTATTGATGACCCTTTGGCGATTGTGCTCATGAATGGAGAGAATGAGGATGCTGAAAATTGTGAAGAAGTTATTGGTGCCCAATCAGGATTAGGGACATATCGCCATACTCCCAAGAAGCTGGACCTTGATCTTAAAAATTGACCCACACCACCAGCTAAGCCATCTATTGAAGAGCCACCCATATTAGAATTGAAGGAGCTGCCAAGTCATTTAAAGTATGCATTCCTAGGAAGCGGAAACACACTTCCAGTCATTGTTGCAGCAGATTTGGGTGAGCAACAAGTTGCAGCTCTCATTGCTATTCTACGGAAGTATATTAGAGCCATTGGATGGACCATTGCGGATATTATTGGTATTCCACCTGGGATATGTACACATAAAATTCAGCTTGAAGAGAATTGCACACCCACCATTGAGCATCAAAAACGTCTAAACCCACCTATGCAAGAAGTGGTGAAGAAAGAAATAATTAAGTGGTTAGACGCAGGAGTTGTGTATCCAATCTCTGATAGTACATGGGTAAGCCCGGTACAATGTGTTCCCAAGAAAGGAGGCATGCCGATGATCGCGAATGCGAAGAATGAGCTTATTCCACTCAGACCCGTCATTGGATGGAGAGTATGCATGGACTACCGAAAGTTGAATTCTTGGACACTCAAAGATCACTTTCCAATGCCATTTATGGACCAAATGCTAGATCGATTAGCGGGGAAAGGATGGTTTTGCTTCTTAGACGGTTATTCAGGCTATAATCAAATTTGTATTGCACCCGAAGACCAAGAGAAGACAACATTTACATGCCCATATGGTACGTTTGCCTTCAAACGTATGCCATTCGGGCTATGTAACGCACCGCCACCTTTCAACGTTGTATGATGTTAATTTTTCTGATATGGTTGAAGACACTTTGGAGGTATTTATGGACAATTTTTCAATTGTTGGTGAGACTTTTGAAGCGTGCTTGGCAAACCTAAGTATGGCGTTGCAAAGATGTGTAGAATTCAACCTAGTGCTGAATTGGGAGAATTGATGCCCTCTTTAGCCAATTTGAAACACATAATGTGATCCCTCAATCCCTTAAAGCTATCACTATTATGGCTCCCAGATGGATGGAGAATATCAGTGATAGCTATATAAATGACCTCATTATAGCCACAATCATAGCTGAGGTGACTACTTCTACTATTGGACTTCACTTCTACCAATATTCAGCTGGTGTGTTAAGAAGGAATGGTAAGATAGTTGTAGGGAATTCTGGCGCTCCCAGGAAGAATTTGATTAAGAACTTTCATTCTTCCCCTTTGAGTGGTCATTCAGGTCAACTCGGGATACTCAAGAGATTGTCTCAAATTTTTTATTGGCCCAACATTAAGCAAATGGTAATCTAAATTATTGCAGCTTCCAGAGGTATAAGACTGGGAATGTACCCTATCCTGGCATGTTGCAACCTTTACCCATTCATAATCATCTATGGAGATATATGAGGATGGATTTAATTGAGGGCTTGCCCAAATCTCGGGGTAAAAAAGTATTTTTGGTAGTGGTGGACAGAAGGTCTAAGTTTGCACATTTCATTGCTCTTGTTCATCCATTTACAACTAGTGTTGTTGTAGATAAATTCTTAAAAAGGATACACATCCTTCATGGATTTCCTAAATCCACTATCTCTGATAGAGATAAGAATTTTTTTAGCAATTTTAGCAAGCCTTGTTCAATTTTGCCTATCACCCTCAGGGTGATGGCCTAACAGAGAAGGTGATTAGGTATATAGAGAACTACTTGAGATGCATGACTTCCCATAGACCCGTTCACTAGAAACAATGGTTGTATTTGTCTGAAATAGTGGTACAACAACAATTTTCATACTAATCTGCAGTCTACTCCTTTTGAGGCTTTCTATGGTTACACTCCACCTAAGCCTCCCTCTTGAGTACTTCTATATCTACTACTAAGGATTTGGTAATAAAGAGGTAGCAGATGTAGTAGTTTAATAGTGATAATCTCTCTAAGGCTCAAGAGAGAATGAAGAAGTTTATTGATAAAAAGAGAACTGAAAGAGTTCCAAGGTTGGACCAGTAGCTTACCAACTTTCTTTACTCCCTACTTCACGAGTTCATTTTGTTTTCCATATATCACTTTTGAATAAAAGAGTAGGCAAGAATGTTGTGGCTTAAACTACATTACCAGCTACTAGTATAGATGTGCAATTGCTGGTACAACCTGTGAAGATTTTATAGCCACAGTTGTGCAACAGGGAAATAGTGTTAGTGTTTGTGTACTGGTGCAGTGGTCTAATTTGGCTCTTGAGGATGCTACTTGGGAGGATTATTCTTTTCTTAAGTCCATATTTCCTGGATTTGATTCTCAGCCTTGAGGACAAGGATGTTTTGCAACCAGAGGAAAAATATTATGACTTTAGGATTAGATTAGTTGAGGGTAGTTAGAGGAATAAATAAACTGTCCAGAGTAAAAGCTCATTAAATAGATGTAAGGCCCATATCAGTTGACATGCCGGCTTGCATGTCTATAAAAGGCCACGAGGAGAGAGAAAGGGGCCATTAATGAAATTTTGGTAACCTAACTACCTTTCCCTCTTTTCGCTCCTTCAAATTCTCTATCTCGATTTCTCTTACTCTACTGATTCCTTCTTCTTGTTAGCATCAGTTTAGTTTTGAGGTCAACAATGATGAATTACAGTTTCATTTCCATTAAATTGCTCAATTCTATACTTCAGTTACTTCAATCAATAAAGAAAAAAACTTTTCCATAGTTGATTGTTTTTCGATTAGTTCAATTTGGGCAATTTATTAGGTCAGCTTCTGATAGTTTATTCTAAAAAAACTATTTCACTTTGTTCAAAAATCTTTATTTGGCCGTAAAATTATCAAATGCAACTAAAAGTTGCTTTAAATTTATTAATTCTTGAGATAAGGCAAAGTATCCCAATCCCACTCCAAATAAAAATTAAAACTTTACTTGAAATTGTTATGACACATCTAAACTTTATGAGGCTCCTATTACAACCTAGATTTATTTTTTCTGTATTTTTGTGCTCCTTTTTGTTGACGTGGCTGCCAAGTAGCAGAATATTTTTGTGCTGACTTGACAGCTTTGTTAGCACAAAAAGAGTACAAAAATACAAAAAAAAAAAGTTTATGGGAATAATAGGACACCCGTAAAGTTTAGGTGTGTTACAACTACTTTGAATATAGTTTAGTGGGTACTTGTGTCTTAACTCTTAATTCTTTTAATAAAAATCTTTAAAAAAAAATTTATAAATACGCCATTTAAATTATATTTTATTTTAAAATATATTTTAATTTTAAAATTCTACTGTAAAAACAATGGCCAAACGCAACTCCAATTTTAAAAATTTGAAACAACGTCAAGTTTTTTTCGTGGATAAACACCTACTAAAAATTTTAGAGGTGATATCGTCAACCTAATTTTTAGTAACCCATTCCACAGAGTCAAATTTAAAGATTGCAATAATAATTTATTTATTGACTTGATTTAACTTGAAAGGTTGTATGTAAATAGGTCGAATTATAAAATCAAATTAGGTCAAATAGTATAATTCTATAGGTTAAAACATATCTACAACTAAATCATTACTAAATAAAATTTGGTTATTAGAAATTACGTGAATTTGAAAGAAATTAAACTACTAGTGTTATTAATGAAAACAATTACTACTACATTTTTTTTAGAAGCAAACTACTATTCCCTCCGTTTCGGAATAAGTGAATTGTTGGGTTATTTATTGATGTTTAAAAATAAGTGAATCATTGAATTTTTTTTCAAATTTATTTTATGATTTGATAATCAATTAATTTTTAAAAAGGTATTACAAAGTTAATTTTTTCTTTTTGGGGGTAAAAATGAAAAGTTGAGTTAAATTTTTGTATTTAATGTTTTTCCTTTAATCTATGTGTCAAAATTCAATAATTCATTTATTATGAAACAGAGAAAATATTACATTTTGATAATTTTGGTCATGTAAGGGATAGGATTGTGTATGCCTCGTACTTTTCACGTCTTATCAAAGATAACTAACAGCTTCATTACCATTTATATTTAGGTGTTTCTTGTCCATGCTTTTATACGACTCGTTTAATAGGCCGTATTAAATAAAATAATTCATGAATTAAAAGTTAATCTACCTATGTACAATGTTTGGTTGTCTAATTTAAATTTAATTCCACCTAATATATGGATAGCTAATACACCATAAAGTGTATTAGCTTATCCTTAAGAAATCATAGAATTACTTATCCACGGCTTAATAATACAGGGATAAGAGAATTAAATGACTCAACTACCCCTCAATTTTTTTTATTAAATTTTTCTTTAAGTTTTATTTTAAATTTAATCACTATAAATTTGGTTGTTATGTTACATTTTAATTTGCCAACTTTTTTTTTACTTTGCGTATTTGGATCAAGTGCTTAAATATCATTTACTCCCTTATGTTGGTTGATAGTTTCGAATGTGAATGACATTTATGCTATTCTGTAATTGTTCAATTTACAGACGGATTAATTTAAATAGAAAAAATAATTATCAAATAAATATATAATTTGAAAATCTAAAATTATATTATCAACAATCTATGATGTTCTTACATAGTGTGCTTTACATTTTTTAAAAATTATTTCTCTATAATATGACAATTATTTGTTTGTTTTAAACTTTTCTTGATTAAATAAACTCAATTTTTTTAAAAGAAATAAATGATCAACTAAGCGGAGTGAGAATTATTATTTATATTTTAACTTTTTTAAGATTGCACAAAGGGTGAGAAACTTGACTAGTTAAATAAAGTAGAAAATCTCATAAAAATTTAAGGGTATAATTGTAAAAAAGATTTTGTTGAATTTTAAAATATATGGTATATCTAGTTTTTAATACAATAAACCAAACATTTGATAAAAAATAATCCTTGTATTACTAATCCTTGCATTACTAATTCCTGTATTGTTAATCCATGGATAACTTCTCTTTGTACCAAACGACCCCTTAGTTTCTTCTGATGTTTTGTGCTTCTTTGAAAATTTTGCTAAAAAAAAATAAAAAATAAAAAAATTTACCCAATTTACCCTATAAGCTTCAAACTCTTATTTCATGATTATTTTATCTTTACCTAAAACTTTTGATTTTAAATTAGACAAAATGGCATGTTAACGGTTAAGTTGTTTAAAAAGGGTTCAGAATGTGCGTGCCTATTTAGTGCCGTAAATTGGTGAGAAATTTACTACCATTTAATCAAATTGCTTCATAAATACAATTTCACAATTGCTCCATAATTGATATTAGAAACCAACGTGGACCAAATATACCATCGTTGTCCTTGGTTAACTTCTATGTAAATAAGGATATTTTCGGTCCAATAAAATAACTGAAGGGGCATATAATTAGGCCTAATTATTAAGAGAAAATAATAATGATGACCTTCACATACTAAAGGAATATTTTAACCTTTTTGTCGTATATTTTAAAACGTTTACCTTTAGGCAAAACAATCTTTGCATCAACTAATTTTGTACTTCTACTAATTCTTTCTACTTCTGTAGGACAAAACCCCAATCACAGCCAGGAAATCATGAGAACTCCGGCGGGTTATCTGAACTTCCAGGGACATTCCCCTTCCCAATCCCAGATGTATAATTTTTTATTTTTCTGTTCATTTTTTTTTTTAAAAAAAAGACCTACTAGCCTATGGCCTATGTAGCCTTTTTCATCCTTACGACCATGTCATGTCTTTACTAAGCAGATAACACCATGTTGGAACAAATCCCTTAAACGACTTAGCTGGTTTCCCTTTTAGAGACTCCATTCAAGAAATTAAAAAAAATTCCAAAAAAGCCTAGCGTCATACCAATATGTTTGGTCTAAATGATCCTCAACGCCAGCACCTCCTTTGGAGAGACCTTATTATTTCCCTAATATTACCAAATGTCTCACTGCTAAGGTAGTTCCTCAATAAAACAAAACAAAATAGACATGGAATGACACATGATGTCTTCCAAATATTGACAGTTCCTCCAATGTTAAGAGAAACATTAGCTTCATCTTAGTTTTGCTTGGTAAATTCCAACTTCTTCAAGAAACTGATCCAACGTCGAGTACAAGATCAGGAGGACTATAAAGGTCACCAAACTCCTTTGGTAGCTCGCTCTTGCTTCTTCCATTTGTTTGATTACTCTTTGGTGCATCAACTTCCCTTCCACTTTCACATTTGAATGGGTTTGCTTTAGCTTCATACAATGTGACACTGCCACTTCCAGTCACTAGAATTGCCTCTTCACCTTTATCTTGTGGTTGAAGGGCTTTAAGTATTTCAACAACTTGACTCATGACAGGCCTTCCTTTTGGGTTTTGGCTTAGGCATTGATAAGCTAGATTGGCAACTTTTAAAGCAGTTTTAGAGGAGTATTGACCATCCAGTCTGGGGTCCATTATCCTGAAAAGCTTCTTTCCATGATTCAAAAGAGGTCGAGCAAACTCTACAAGGTTATGTTCCCGGCTAGGTTTACTTTTGTCCATTGCTCTCCTTCCAATGAGCATTTCAAGCAAAACAACACCAAAACCATAAACATCACTTCTGGCTGTCAAATGTCCTGAATAATGCAATTAAACATCTCAGTTGACAGCATCAGGTGGTGGCAGTGATGCCTGTTCAGAAGTAAATAACAATAAACAGAATAAAATGTAGATGATTACAGAGAGCATATTCCAAAAGGCGTATAACATTTTGGTCTTTAGCTGCATAAAGAAGATAGGGAAGATGCTATTATTTATGTGGTCCTCAAATGCAGTTTCTTTGAACAGCTACGGAAGGCAAATGTTTTAGATATGGATGCCAAAACATCCATATAGCCAAAACATCAAACAACTCATTTTAAAGGCTGAAGAGGAATTGGGCATAAATTGGTTCTAACCATCGTTCTTCGATAGGATTAGAAGGTAGGGGTGTGCAAAAACCAAACCAACCGATAAACCGAACCGATAAAAATGTTATTGGTTTATTGGGTTATTGGGTTAATGGTTTTTTAATGATTTTATAAAAAAAATTTATTGAGTTATTGGGTAAACCGATAACCCAATAAGAATATATATACTTATTATATATTTCTCTTTTTTGTTTCTTCATTATTTCTTCGTATTTGTTTGAGCCTTGTATTCTTGCTGCTGCTTTGCTACTACTACTACTACCACTGTTTATATTATCTTATATTTGCTTGTAGTAGTGGCGGTGGGCGGTGATGGTTGGATAGGGTCATGTCCGAGGGGGTTGGGGCGTGGGGCTGTTGTGGGGGCGGGGGGTGAGGAACGGGCGGGAGTGGGAGGGAGACCAAGGTTTGGCCTCAGGGGCGGTAGAGGAAGACGTGGGGATAGTGAGGGTAGGCTGAGGGTTGGGTCTTGGAATATAGGGACCCTTCAGGGTAAGTCCATAAAGCTTGTGAAGATTCTTAGAAAGAGGAGGATTAATATTGTGTGTGTTCAAGAGACCAAGTGGGTGGGGTCTAAGGCTAGGGATGTGGATGGTTACAAGCTGTGGTACTCTGGGAGCGAGAGGCATACGAATGGTGTTGGCATCTTAGTAGATGAAGAGCTTAGAGGTCAGGTAGTAGAGGTGAAGAGGATCAACGATAGGTTGATGGCTATTAAATTGGTCATTCGGGGGTTTACCCTGAACGTGTGTAGTGCCTATGCGCCGCAAGTGGGCTCGGAGGGGGAGGAGAAGAGGCGATTTTGGGAGGCTTTGGATAAGGTGGTGAGAGGCGTGCCTAGCTCGGAGAAGATTGTTGTAGCAGGAGATTTCAACGGGCACATCGGGGCGTTACCGGGAGGCTTTGGTGATGTGCATGGTGGTTTTGGTTTTGGGGAGAGAAATGAAGAGGGCGCTACTCTATTGGATTTCGCGAGGTCCTTTGGGCTGGTGGTGGTGAACTCGGGCTTCCCGAAGAAGGACGACCACCTGATCACCTTTCGAAGCGCGACAGCCAAGACCCAGATTGACTTTTTGTTGCTTAGGAAAGGGGATAGGGTGTTGTGTAAGGACTGTAAGGCCATCCCGAGTGAGAGCCTTTCGACCCAGCATAGGCTCCTGGTTATGGATTTGGGTAAAAAGAAGAACAGAAAGAGGAGGGGTGAGGAGTGTCGACCTAGAATTAAGTGGGGCGGCTTGACGCCAGTGAATGCGTGGGAGATAGGGGAGAAGTTGGCGGGAATGGGGGTGTGGGAGTGTATGGGGGACGTGGATAGTATATGGGATAGGGTGGCTAGGTGCATCAGGGAGAATGCAAGGGAGGTGCTGGGTGTTTCTAGGGGCCGGGCTGGGCATCATCGGGGGGATTGGTGGTGGAATGAAGAGGTGAAGAAGAAAGTGGGGACCAAGAAAGAGGCGTATGATAAGTTGGTTGAGAGTAAGGACGAAGTAGAGAAGCGGGTGAACAGGAAAGAGTACAGGCTAGCTAAGAAGGAGGCTAAGTTAGCAGTTACGGCGGCTAAGACGGCCGCTTTTGAGAGCTTGTATGCAGGGTTACAGGGAAAAGGGGAGAAAAAGTTGTTTAGACTCGCTAAGGCTAGGGAGAGGAAGGGTCGCGACCTCGACCAGGTAAGGTGCATTAAGGGGGAGGACGGTACAGTGCTGGTGGAGGACGGCCACATTAGGAATAGATGACAGTCGTACTTTCATAGGCTCTTGAATGACAAAGGGGATAGAGCTATTGTGCTAGGGGAGCTGGAGCACTCAGAGGAGTGCCGGGATTTTAGTTATTGTGGACGTTTCAAGGTAGAAGAGGTTAGAGAGGCTGTTCGCAGGATGCGAGGGGGTAGGGCGACGGGGCCGGATGAGATTCCGGTGGAGTTTCGGAAGTTCGCTGGAGAGACTGGTGTAAGGTGGTTGACTGGATTGTTTAACGAAATCTTCAAGACGGCAAAAATGCCCGAGGCTTGGAGGTGGAGTACCATGATCCCTCTCTATAAGAATAAGGGTGACATACAGAGTTGCAATAACTATAGGGGGATTAAGTTATTGAGTCACTCTATGAAGATTTGGGAGAGAGTGGTCGAGGTGAGGATGAGACGGATAGTGTCTATTTCGGAAAATCAGTTTGGATTTATGCCTGGCCGCTCGACGACGGAGGCAATCCACCTGGTACGAAGGCTGGTGGAACAGTATAGGGAAAGGAAGAAGGACCTGCACATGGTGTTTATCGACTTGGAGAAGGCATACGACAAAGTCCCCAGGGAGGTGCTTTGGAGATGCTTGGAGGTGAGTGGAGTCCCACTGGCGTATATCATAGCAATTAAGGACATGTATGATGGAGCGAAGACTCAGGTGAGGACGGCGGGAGGGGACTCAGAGCATTTCACTGTCTTGACAGGATTGCATCAGGGATCTACTCTTAGTCCCTTTTTGTTTGCTTTGGTGATGGATGTGTTGACGCGGCATATTCAGGGGAGGTGCCTTGGTGTATGCTTTTTGCAGATGATGTAGTTTTGATTGATGAGACGCGAGGGGGTGTGAATGACAAACTAGAGGTGTGGAGACAAACGCTTGAGTCTAAAGGGTTCGGGTTGAGCAGAAGCAAGACAGAGTATTTGGAATGCAAGTTTAATAGCGTGAGGCTGGAGAATGAGGTGGTAGTGAAGTTGAAATCACAGGAGGTATGTAAGAGGGATAGTTTCAAGTATCTCGGGTCCGTGATCCGGGGTAACGGCGAGATTGACGAGGATGTCTCGCACCGTATTGGGGCGGGATGGATGAAGTGGAAGCTCGCGTCGGGGGTGTTGTGCGATAAGAAGGTGCCGCCCAAGCTTAAAGGCAAATTCTACAGGGCGGTAGTTCGTCCGGCCATGTTGTATGGAGCAGAGTGCTGGCCAGTTAAGAACTCCCACATCCAAAAAATGAAGGTGGCAGAAATGCGGATGTTGCATTGGATGTGTGGGCTGACTAGAGGGGATAGAGTTCGGAATGAGATTATCAGGGAGAAGGTTGGTGTGACCCCAGTGGAGTATAAGATGCGGGAGGTCCGATTGAGATGGTTCGGACACGTGATGAGAAGGGGCATGGATGCCCCGGTTCGTAGGTGTGAGAGGCTAGCGTTGGATGGCTTTAGGCGGGGTAGGGGTAGGCCGAAGAAGTACTGGGGTGAGGTGATTAGGCGAGACATGGAGCAGTTACAGCTCACCGAGGACATGACCCTAGATAGGAAGATCTGGAGGACGCGAATTAGGGCAGAAGGCTAGGGCCAGTTTGGGTCGCTAGTGTAGGGAATTACTTGGTGGGGGTATTATTCTTGCTATGGTACCTGGTTCCATGTTTTATTACGATCCTGTGTGCTTTTCTCTGTTTTTATTACTTATGGGTGTCGTTTTTATGTAATGAAATCTTGTTCTGTGCTTTACTATGTATCTATGTATTTGTGCGGTGTTTTGTGTCTTGAGCCGGGGGTCTATCGGAAACAGCCTTTCTACCTCTTTAGAGGTAGAGGTATGGACTGCGTACATCTTACCCCCCCAGACCCCACTAGGTGGGAATACACTGGGTTTGTTGTTGTTGTTATATATTTCTCTTTAATTTCTACAAATTAACAAACCTATTATTTCAATTATACAAACTATTAATTTCTCCTAACAACATTTAGTCCAAACGTGAAGATTCTTGTAAATTAAAAGCATCATGTAGGATTTTTGGTTGCAACTAAGATTCGATGTTTTTTTCATGTTAGTTACTACTATTTCTATTTTATGAGTATTTTCTTATCGGTAAAACCGAAAACCGAACCGTTAAGAACTAAATCGATAAACCAAAAACCGATAAAAAATATCTTATTGGTTTGGTTATTGGTTTAGCATATTTAAAAACCGATAAACCAAACCGATAATATATAAAACCAAACCGAACCGACCGATGCACACCCTAATTAGAAGGTGCTTTACATACGGAAACAAATGAAGCAGCCACATAACACGAAGAGATTTATCATAAGCTTTTATTCTGTGCCTGCATGATTTGAACAACAAGAAACCACAAGACTTACCAGTCATGACATACTCTGGAGCAGCATAGCCATAAGTGCCCATTACACGAGTTGATACATGTGTTTGATCTCCCATGGGACCATCTTTTGCAAGTCCAAAGTCAGAAAGCTTTGCATTAAATTCCTGCATCAAAATTTAAACAAAGGGCAAAAATCGCATAGAAATTTTAATTTAATCCATATTTCTTCTCAGAAAGTGGCAAATACCAGTTTTCTAGGTCTCAAATAACAAATGAAACTGAAGAAGACCAACAACAACATACCCAGTGTATTCCCACATAGTGGGGTCTGGGGAGGGTAGAGTGTACGCAGACCATACCACTACCTCAGGTGAAGTAGAGAGGCTGTTTCCGATAGACCCCCGGCTTAAACTGAAAAAGACCATGAGAAAAATATAACCAACCAGAAGGGTCTTGAAAGAAAAAAAATACATCATGAGAAGACAACTTACCGAATCCAACAAAATGTTTGACGTCTTGAAGTCCCTGTATATTATAGGCCTTTCAGCTCCATGAAGAAAAGCAAGCCCTTTAGCAGCATCCAAAGCAATTCTCATTCTTCTTGACCAAGTTAGTGTAGCACACACTCCTATAGCACAAGCCATAGTTGAAGAGATGAAGAGTAAATTTCCAGAGAATAAACAACTGGAAATACTGATCAGTTAAATAAGGATTGGGAAATAACAACATAATTCATGTAACTTATGTTTCATTTTCTATAATTTCAGTGACACTGCACAGGTGAGTGCATCTGATCTTCGGCTTGATTATACATAGAATAAATGTTCAGCTTTACATCCAACAGCATAATTGTTCTTTGCAACTATTGCAACGTTGTTGTTGATATTAACTCAAATAATCAATAGAAACTAATTTAAAATTACAAGGCCCTCTTGAAGTGTAGGAAGTAAACCCAAAATTCATAAGTACTTGTTTCTTTGTGTGCCAGAGTGGATATTAGTCATACTAACCTACATCAGCATGAACTGACATGGATACTGAGTACTCACTTGGAAAAAGGTGCTTTTCCAGGCTTCCGGATGCCATATATTCATAAACCAACAGTCTATGGTAATCTTCACAACAATATCCAATCAGCTTCACCAGATTTGGATGTCGAAGCTGCCCCAAATAATTCACCTCTGCCTGCATATACATGGGTTAAATAAGGAACTGACATGCCATTGAACAACAGAGTCGTCGAAGTTGCTGATCATTCACGAGAGTTACCATAGCTACTTAGAACTTTCACTGGAATGTATCCTGGAAAGTCTGGTTCAAAGACACATTTTTCACCAAACAGCAGACAGATATGTACACTTAGCAAAGCCCTTTACACGGCTTGCATACTCCTAAATGCATGACATTAATTTTTATGCAGTTGAGATGTCAGATGTACTAATTGACATTTAACAGTCCATTGACAATGAAATATTTGGTCTTTATATCACAAAGGAAAAAAAAAAGTTAACCACAAGTCAAATCCACTAAAGCAGTGGCGGAGCCACATTGAGTTGAGGGGGTTCGGTCGAAAAATTATTTTTTACATTGTCAAAAATATTTTTATGTATATATAGTAGATGTTGAACCCCCTTCGACTAGTCCGTATATTTACTTCTGAATCCTCTTACTGAAAATTCTGGCTCCGCCACTGCGCACTAAAGCAACAACAACAACAACAACAAACCCAGTGTATTCCCACCTAGTGGGGTCTGCGCACTAAAGCATATTGAAAAAACAGTAACTTATTTGAGTAGCTAGACATAGAGTCAAAGGCAATTAGCACATCAATAAGTGACACGTGAAAACAGAAAGAAATTAGGAGAAAGAATTTACAGAAAGACAAGAAGCACCCCAAACTCATGAGAGAACAAAACAACAGACCTGTAATCATACAACTTCTTATAATTTAAACTAAAAAACTGGAGAATTGACTTCATTATATTGGATATTTGAGAAAAACACACGAGGGAAATTCTGAACTCAGCTTAAGTTGCTTCGTCCAAAAATATGGTGAATATATCTTTTATTTTCTCTGACTTTAAAAAAATGTCCATGAAGCCAACACATTTTACACAGTTTCATACAAGCTATGGATATTCAATTTTAGTAAAAAATATAATGACGTCCAGGATATTTGTTTACATACTTTCTTTGGAACTATTGTACCTATAAAGCAGAACAGCAGCATGAAATTACAACTCACACCACAATAGAGGCCACATGTCCACAAATCAAGTCAGGATTATGCTTCATTATAAAAATACGAGGAACCTATCCTAACATTGATGATTCTGTCTAGTTTCTGGAGATATATCAGGCAATTATGTGTTCTTTAGAAATGTGTATATACTTCTATTTTCACCTTATGCCATCTTCCCTTATTTTCTTTTAGGCACGGCCCGTTAGGAGCAAGATGGGTGAAGAAAACAAGGGTTGAATGTCTATTTAATTATGCATCAAACTAGACCGATAGATATCAAGAGAATGTAAATAATGGAAAGTAACAGCAATATTTTCCAGTTTTTATGTCAACCCTCCATCTTGGTAGTGTTAGTAACCCAAATTCAGTAAAGTTGATGCAAAACTGATCTGCTGGTTTTCTTAGTTCAGAAGATTTAAGAAAATCCTCTTACTACTCTAATGACACTCATAATACCACGGTTCAATTCCAGAGACTGCAAATAAGCATTATAGTGTTTAATAAACAATAAGATGAAAGCCTACCAGCCACTCTCTGTCACCCTGAAGACCTTCTGGATCGAGTTCTTTAATGGCAACATATGTGGTCTTGTATCCTGGCCTGACATTTTCATCAATAACTCCTTTGTAGACAATGCCAAACCCACCCTCTCCAAGCACCTTATCTGGTCGAAAGTGCTTGGTCGACAACTTCATCTCTTCATATGTGAAGATATCAAGGTCACTACTCCCAGGATTCTGCCGCAGGTCCTTGACATTTTTGGGTATCACCACGATGTTTGCCTTTTCAGCGTCATGAGCATCGAGATATATGTTCTGGGGAATTACAGGATTTGACCTGGCATGGCATGCACCAACTCCATGGCCAACTGGAAGTAAAATAAAAGAAAAAAAAACAGAAACCCTCAATATTTTCTTTAAGATAAATATAAGTTTTATTTGTCTACCTTGCACTTAGGAGACCCCATGTTCCAAAAGTCTTAAAAGCCTCTTTGTTACATCAAAATAGTAGCATATGCATGACATTGTTTGCAGTAATCTTGAAGAGATTTTCTTTTAGGCAACAGTTATTATTGTCTAAGGAGTGACAGCTTCGGGTCAGTTTTACTCTTTAAATCAGCACAAAGTTTAAAATCTCAAGGTCTTCGGGTAAGTAAAAGGTCATAGAAATTACCCAAATCAATGAATTAGGACAATTGCAGCTCAACTACAGTGGCAGTGAAATTCAAATTTAGAGTTCAGGTAGCTCTACCTATTGACAATTGTCATCTAGTTACTGACATCCGAATTCCTATCAGATTGGCAACTTCCATATTTGGCAATCAGAGGCCTTAACCATTTCGAGATTAGAAGAATTAATAATGCCAATGATAGTGTACTCCCTGTGTCCATCTTTACTTGTCTACTATACTAAAAATAGATGTCTACTTTAAATTGTCTAGTTTAGAAAATAAAGAGATAATTTATCACTCAGTTCCTAATTTACCCTCATTATGATCTATGGTGATTTACTAAAACATCAAATTTATTATATAAAAAGGGTGATATACTAAAATTGTCATTTTATTGGTGGCAAATTCATCACTTAGTTCCTCATTTACCCTTATTATGACCTATGATGATTTCCCAAAACATCAAATTTATTTGTATATAAAAAGGGTGATTGGCTAAAATTGTCATTTTATCGGTAGCAAAGGAGGGTGTCTAAGTCAATTGTGAACAAGTGAAAACATGAACGGAGGGAGCAGCATCACAACAAAAACAGATCAATGCAAAATTTTTCATTTTCAGAAAGAACTGATGCTAATCAATGGATCTATCAGACACAACTGCATGGTCACTCTACAATTTAAACTTGCATCAGTTCCAAAGTGTCTGGGTAAAGAACAAGAAAGTGAAAAAGAAAAGAACCTGGCTTGTTGTGTGGTTGCTGTTCTGATTCATCTTCTTCAATACTGAAACAAGAGCCCATGAAATCTGTTCTTAACAACAGATTTGCATTTCATTTACACCAAAATCACTTAAAGATAAAGATGTTTATGCACTAAAAAACTTTTCTTTTTTCCCTTGAACACTCTACTGAGGGGTCACTTTCAATAGCCAACACAATCTGAAAATTGATTAATTTTGCAAGAATCCGATCTGGGTTGGTGGAATATTCCAAAAAATCTTTCTAGTAAATGCACAAGTGTGAGTATATGTTAGAAAGGAACGCAGGAAAAATTAGAGCAGAAGAAGTGAAAGACAAGGGTGGGTTTTTTTCTAAACTACATTCATTTTCGGTTTTGGAGAGTATTTTCGAGGGAGGGGTGTGATGAAATAATGATTATTCAGTCAAGGGCGCTGGTAGGAAGATAATTCCAAAATGCAACAGCTGGACTCCCAACTTTACTTTGGTTGGGACTTGAATCCTTGAGGTCCTACCTTCCTACATTATTTGTCCCAATATGCCCTTTTTCTTTTCTTTTTTTGGTTGGACCAATATGCCCTTTTTCATTACTTCGCAGGCCTCATTTGTTTTGTTGTAAATTTTTAAGTTAGAAATTTATAGTAATTTATATTTGAGTTTTGAAGTTATGATTTTTTAAAATTTAAAATTATATTTCAAAATAATTTTAAAAATTTAAAAATTAGTCTAAATTAATTTTTAAAATCTTAAAAATATTTAAAGATCAAATTTTTAAAATCTAATCAAATTTCATTACCTGATAGATATTTAGATGAATTTTTAAATTTACACTTAAATAGATCAAACGTTAGCTTATTCTCTTTGTCTCATTTATGTTGGATTTATACCGAAAGATGAAAATTTAGGGCCTTAATTATCCACTTTAATTAAAGAAATAGGTTTTATGAATATAGTTTTATATGGTTATTAGTGGACTTAGTTGAGAACTATGAGGTGTCTTGTTCAAAGTCCAACAGAAATAAAAATATTAGGTAATTTCTTCTTTTGTGTCCTAACCTCGATTGGCAAAGATACCAGATACTTATGGCTAGTGGGAGATAGCATGTACCATTTTGTGTATTTGTAACAGATTTAAATTTATTAATTTATTGTGGTTAGATATGAATTGTGATAATTGTTGTATATTCCTTTGTGAAAATCAATGTCTAAGTATAAACGTGTACCAAGTGTACTAAAATTAATTTGAGTTGAAATGAAATAAATTTAGAAACCTGGATTAAGATGCGATTGGGATGTGAACCGTTTATGCAACATATGACAGTGTATGAGGTCTTAGAAGGGGAAAATATTAGAGTTTAAGTTGCTACATGTGTGAGATACAGACTGTATCCCCACTGTCCGTAGTAAGTAATGAAAGTTGAAAATTTAAATTTCTAAACTTGAAATGTGAAGGCCATGTTGGATAGTATTTCGAACATTTGACGCGCATGTTGTATCTTCTGTGGGAAGCCTAAAGGTTGAAAACTCAAGCTCTTAGGAGTTAAGATATAGAGGTCATATGTGGATTGCATGTCGATGGTGTGCCTTAGTTTTATAGAAAATCTGATGTTTTTTACTTAAATTTTTTCTTTGACCTTTTGCTTATTTTTTTGAATTTTAATATAAAAATGATGTTTTGCAGGTATTGAATGTCAAAATAGCCAAAAGGAGAAAAAATTTAGAAATTACCTTAAAGAAAAGAAATTCATGACTTGTGGAATGAACGTACAATCATGGATCAAATCATGGAAAAAATTAGAGAATGATGCACGCCGGAGATTCAAAAGTTGAGTGATTCATAAAGAAAGTTATGGATCGTATACCACATGTATGACCTTATAATTGGAGAAGTCAAAGATGGAAGAAAAATCTATGGTGCAATTTATAGATCAATAAACGATCTGTGAATCAATTAATGATAAATGTACATAAATCAATTTAAATCCACAATAGTATAATGGCAATTCATGGATCGTGGATCAATATACGGTCTATGGACGGTTAGGCAGATAGTTTCACTATTTTTAGAATTCAAAATTTATGGGTCACTATAAATACTTTTCATAGGTTTTTGTAATAAGAAGCTACTAGAATTGAGTAGTTTACAGTTTTTGATATTTTCTCTCTCTAGTTTAGAAGTTTTTGCAAAAAATAAGTTATCTCTTTCATCTTTAATTCATGGTAAGTATTATGACT
This sequence comes from Capsicum baccatum var. pendulum, assembly GCA_030864225.1. Taxonomy (NCBI): domain Eukaryota; kingdom Viridiplantae; phylum Streptophyta; class Magnoliopsida; order Solanales; family Solanaceae; genus Capsicum; species Capsicum baccatum. The sequence goes on from CM061556.1 coordinate 104,048,102, forward strand.
TCAATTGATTCTTGTTCTTTTTCTTACATTATGAGTACTTAAATCGTCTACTGAGGTTGTGAACCCAATGAGAGTCTAAAGTTCAAAGTTTTTTTGTGTTGAATAATTTTTGGAAATTAGGGTATCAAATTATTTCCTAATTGGTTGATGGTCGCACATATCAATCTAAGCTATAATATCTTAGTTTTGCTTGAAAAAACAGATTAGAATTTGGTAGAGATAGTTTACCTAAACTCAAGGTGTTAACTCTTGTTTAATAGATTCTCTTAAGGATAACATATATCTATATGAGATAATCAGTCATTCTTATCTAAATAACTCATATTTTGAAAAAATCTTATTGATAAATCGTTCAACTCTTGAAAAGATTGAGTGATGATATGTGATTGAGTGCATATCTAGGAACTCAGTTAATTGTAGTTGCATGAAAATTAAAAATATTGCTTCTATATGTAGTTTTGATGATGAACAGCTAACTGCAAGGGACCAGGTCCCTGGATATTCATGGTACAGTATAGCTGGCACGCGTGTCTACACAATTTTGTCCTCTTGTGTAACAAACTTGCAGGTGCTGCTTGTACTGAATAGGACACCTGGTCTAATGATATTTCATCCTTAACCATCACTCATCTATAAAAGAAAAAAGATGCTTCTTCATTAAATAGTTTTTGGCCAAATCTAAAGAATAAAGAAAGGCAGAAAAAACTCTATTTCAAGATTTCTCAAGCATTGCTCATGTTCTTACCTTTTATAGTATGCTTAAAGAGTGAGTAAGTGTTCTTGAGAGCTGATTTATAATCTAACTACTTATGCTATAAGATTAGTGTTTTCTTTTGTTGAGAGAAGTGCTTAGGTAGAGTTACCTAAGATTGTTGCTGGTTAGAGTTAACCAGTTTTTGAGGGTCCTTGGCAGAGTTGCCAAGATGAGCTTGTAGTAGAGTTATTACAAGCGAAAAGAGCCTAGATTTAGGCTGAAATCAAGTCTGTAATCAAGAGGTTGATTATAATGGATTTCTTGGGTGCTTGTAAGGGCAAGCCGTGGTTTTGTCTCCCTTAAGCAAGGAGATTTTCACGTAAATCTTGTGTGTTATTATTTTTCTGCACGACCTTTATTTTTTCTGCACTTTAGAGTTTGATTGCCTCTGTGATGACTTTGAGGGACCTGGTCCCTCGCTGTATAGTGCAACCCCTAGGGTTTCAATAATTGGTATCAGAGATGGTTCACACCTAGAGTGTTTTGGTTATTATGGCTGCTCCACCAAACTTAGAAGAATGGCAATCTACCACTAGACCACAGAGATTTAATGGATAATACTATGGGTGTTGGAAAACAAAGATGTTTTACTTTATTATGGCTGAGGACAGTGAGCTAATGGACATTATTCTTGATGGTCCTCATGTACCTGAGAGAGAAGTCAAAGAAGGAGATGTTACTAGAATGCTTATCAAAAGTAGGAGAGAGTACAATGATGAAGATAAGAAAAAGATTGAAAAAAATTATAAGGCCAAGAAACTGTTAGTATGTGGCATAGGTCCTAATGAATACAATAGGATCTCAGCTTGTGAAAATGCCAAAGAGATCTGGGATTGCTTGAGGACTCTCATGAAGGTATCACTGATATGAAGGATTCAAAAATGGACATGCTGAATACTCTGTTGGAAATCTTCACCATAAAAGAAGGAGAAACAATCTAAGAAATTCATACAAAGTTCACTTCTATCATAGATAAGCTTCACTACTTAGGTGAAATAATTCCCTTGTACAAACATGTGAGAAACATTCTTGGTGTTCTTCCTAAGTCCTGGGAAAGCAAAGTGGATGCCATAACTGAAGCAAGGAACCTGAAGACCCTCACTATGGATAAGCTTATTGGAAATTTAAGGACTCATGAACTCAAGAGGTAGGACGAACAATAGAAGAAGAAAGGAAATAGGGAAAAATATCTGACACTGAGGGCGCTAAAATTGGACTCTAATTAAGAATACAATGATGATGCCTATTTGGCAAAAAGAATAGTTAGAGCTATGAGATAAAGTAGCCAATTTCAAAGAAGTAGAAGTAGCAGCAAAAAGAGAGGCACTATAGAAGTTTGTCACAGATGTGGAAATCCTGAACATTTTATTAATGATTGTCCAATGCATAAAATAGACTATCAGAATTATCAAAACACTAGAGGTGACAAAGAAAGAAACAGGGACCAGGTCCTTGTAAAATAAAAAAGACAGGCTACAACTGATTTTAAAGTTAAACAAGCTTTAGCTAGTTGGGGTGACTCCTCTAGTGAATCTGATAAAGCTGAGAAGTCTATAGATATTTCCATGTTTGTTATAGAGGATAAGAAAGTGACCATTGATTCCTTGGTTGCTTTTATGGAAAACACTAAAGATGAAGAAGAAAATGAGGTAACACTTTTTGACCTTAAAGAAAACTTGGACAACTATTTTGCTAGAAAGATAAAAGAGCTTGCAAATGTGCTGATTGACTTTATGTGTGAAATGACTGAGAAAACATTTTCTCTAGAAGAAAAGGTTGAAAGTCAAGATCTTGAGTTAATTTCTCTAACTCTCCAAATATCTGATACTGAAGAGCAGGTTACTAAGTTAGAATTTAAAAATAGGAATTTAGTGAGTCAACTGGAGAAAAGAGATGATTCTTGTAACAATGAAAAATATAATGCTCTAAAAAAAAAATAGAAGATCAGGAGCTTAAGTTGACAGCTTTGATTCTCAAGATATTAGAAACTGAGAATGGGTTGGTAAGCTGAAAATTAAAATTATAAGTTTGGTAAGTCAACTGGAGAAAGTAGATGTTTCTGAGAGTAATAAAAAGAAAGAAGCTTTAAAGTTTCAGGTTAAGCTTGAAGAAAAATAGGAGGATTCTCAAAGGCTTCTCATGACTGCACCTTAGAAGAATAAAGAGTTAGAGAAGGACATGGTCCGTCTGAGGGATGAACTTAAAAAATCTCTACGATGGACTGCACCCTCTCAGATTCTTTCTAACTTGACCAATCAAGAAGTTAATGATAGTAAAGGTCTGGGGTATCAGTACAAAACTTCTGGGTCACAAGGTAATGTTGTTCAAGATGTCTATAAACCCTTGTACACCCACTGTGGAAGAGATAGACACTTGAAGGAACACTATCAAAGTTGGAATAGAGCAAGAATGTTCAATGATAGATATATCTAGTAAGAGTATTCCTATCCAAAGAATTTCATGTCCTTGAAAAGAATGAAGAAAAACTCTCTACCTAGATGCACCGAGAAGGATTTGATCACACCATTGTCCTACTACTAGGAACTCAGAATCAAGTGGGTTTCCAAATCTGATAAGTGATCATGGTCTGAGGTACGAAGAAGAGAATTATAGTCAGGAATGATCATTAAAGATGAGTAGTCAAAAAGCTAAATGTTGAAAGGTTTGACTGTTTACTCTATCTCAATACACTTCAAGATGGAAGTGTCTCAGATGAAATAATTGATTTCAAAGCACCTGATCTATGGCAGAATATAGCCGAAAATCTCCATGACAAGAAGGAAAACTATGTGATTTGAAGAAAGAGGGTTGATGATGCTGAAGATTATGAGAAAAGGTTGAATGATGCAGATGAGAATAGTAAAGATGCAAAATATTTGTGACTCATTCTAGCTCAAGACTAAGAATAATTAGTAGGGGTCATGATAAAACTCTCAAGGACCCAGTCCCTAAGAAACTCTTCTCAAGTGAAGAAGCTTCAGCCTCGTGAATAAAGTCAAGTCTGATACCTAGTCTTTATACTTATTTCAGAATAAGTCATGGTATAAAGTGGCGTGTCAAAACTAACAAGCTAATGATAGGATTGATCAAATTAGCCTGACCTACTATCAAGTGAATCGGTGTCTCCTTACAAAATTGGCTATGTTCAGAAGGAAAGAATCCTTGGTAAATTAGGTACTTGTTGGTCTAACTCAGTAACATATCTTTGCAGGTATACACCCATGGAAACAACTTTGGAGGTGGACAAATATGACAAGCACAAAGTTAAAGATTCATACAAACTAAAGAGAGACGTGGTCCCATCTCTTAGGTTAGTATCTTGTATGTGCAAATTTTATGTGATCTATCCAGAAAAAGTCACCTCCTCTCTTTCCTTGTGTCAGAAATAGATTGTCCTATTCTAAAAGGGAAGGTGAGTCACATAAAATTTGAAATTGATCATATCCTTTTCCCACAAGAAAACCCTTCCTGGTGCTCATTATTACTCAAATCTTGTTGCACCCACTCTTTCCCATCAAAAAGAAAATCCTAATGTCAAATAGCCTTCTATGGAAAGAACCTTCTTGATGGTTGTAGCTCTCCCATTTTCAAGTCCTTCAAAGGATTTTGATCTTATCATAGTTAAAAATTTCTTCCCAAACCTTCCTGAAAAACATCCTTCTATTCTTAATCTTCCAACTCCTAACTCCTTTATCACTCAACCTGTTGATGAGGAATCATCCTTGAATCCTCAAAATTGTTCCGATAAAATTATGATAGATGAAACCTCGGTTTCTGAAAACCACATTTTGTTTTCAAATAGCCTAAGAAAGAGCATAGTTGATCACAAAAAATCAATGTTAGTAAAACATCAAGAGTTTTTGGAAAATGGTTTGGAAGTTCTACTAAAAAGCTGCTAACACTTGAGGGACCTAGTCCCAAGAAAAGGAAAGTAAGTGAAAACGAAAATGTGATCACTTATACTAGAAGAAAGAATTGGGAGAATAGTAAGATGGTATCCAAGAAAGTTAAAATAGGTTCTTAAAAAGTCAAAAGGCGTTAATTGGAAGGATCTTTTATTCAAATGTGCTAATGGAACCTGGTATGGTTGGATTAGTTGAGCTGGTTAAACATTAAGATTGGATGCATCTTACGGAAGGTCCTATTCCCACTATTTTTGATGAGATAGTCTAAGAATTCTATTTCACTTTGAAATTCTCAAAAGATGGGTTGAATCTAACTGCATAGGTCTAAGGAAAGAAAATAAAGCTGAATGAGGAAATATTGAGAAGAATTTTAGAAGTTCCTATATATGGTGTGAGAATTATCTCAAAGCAACTACCTTCAATAGAATTCTTAGCTAATGCATCGAAGTTCAAAGGAAAATTTGTGGCTGTAGTGAATAGGAAATCACTCAAGAGTGAGTTTTAATTGGTCTTTGACTTTTTGAACAAGACGATTCTGTCTAGATCACAAAAGAAAAACATTGCCTCAACTACTGATTTGTATGTGATGGAATGCATTTGTAGCTTTGAATTCATTAATCTACCTGCTTTAATGCTGGAACATATTCACAAAGTGGTTCTTAGGAAAAATGAAAAATATGGCATGTCTTATGGTTATTGGTTAAACAAGGTATTTGACCAATTTGGTATTGTCTGTGAAAATGAAACCCAAGGAACTATGTTACAAATACTTGGCATGAAGACATTAGTCAAAATTAAATGTGTTAAATTAGGTAGCATTTCTCAGAAGGAGTTCAACAAGGAAATAAAGGAACTGAAGTTCCACCTGGCTGCCAAGGATGAAGAAATTAGCAAACTCTAGGTGACAATTCATCATCTCTCCAAAAGAAGCCCATATGACTCTAAAATGCACAAAATTGAGAATGTTGAACTGAAGAAGAGAGTGTCAATCTTAACTGATGAGGTCCTTAGCCTACATACAGAGATAAGACATCTCAACAACAACCTGACTCTATTCCTTCAAAATCTTTTTCCTAGTCCTTCACTTGTTAATCCTTCTTGATTCATGTGGATTTTTCCTTAGAACATTTAATTTATACACTTAATGATACATGTCCTCTACTTATGAATGAATCTTTTCTTTGTGTGTTACATTTGTTATTATTAAATTGCAAAGTTATTATTTATATTAGTGTTTCCCTAGTGGCCATGAGTTAACTAATTTGTGCTTAACTTACTCTTGATTTACTGTACTCACTTTTCAATAATGCCAGAAAAGGAAATACATACTAAGTTCATATAGTAGGAACTAGGGACTAGGTGCAATTGATGCAGATGCCTATGATGAGTTGAAGTGCAGATTTGAATGGCATACTAATTGGGGGAAGTAAGTGATGTGCTGAATAGATGAATGAAGGAAAGAATATTGATAGAGGGAAGTATGCACATGCACTTAATGAAGTTACATGATGATAGAGGGAAGAAATTAGAGTTTTTGTTGTAAATGACAACAAGGGACTAGGTCCCTGTGTTGCATGATGGTGGAAGAATGATGATAGGGGAAACATTTATCTCCAGAGTGGTAATCACACTGATTAAATATGGAGTATGTGCTCAAAGTTGTATGGTTGGTCTTTCATCATCAAATAGGGGGAAAATTGCTATATGTAGTTTTGATAATGAACAACTAACTGCAAGGAACTAGGTCCATGGATGTTCATAGTACAATACAACTGGCATGTGTGTCTGCACAGTTTTGTCCTCTTATGTAACAAACTTGCAGGTGCTACCTGTATTGAATAGGACACCTGGTCCAATAATATTTCAGCCCTAATTATCACTCATCTATAAAAGGAAAAAGATGCTTCTTCATCAAATAGTTTTTGCACAAATCTAAAGAGTGAAGAGAGGCAACAAAAACTCTATTTCAAGATTGCTCATGTTCTTATCTTTGTAGTATGCTTAAAGAGTGAGTGAGTGTTTTTGAGTGTTGATTTGTAATCGAACTACTCATGCTATAAGAGCAGTGTTTTATTTTGTTAATATAAGTGTTTAGGTAGAGTTTCTTAAGTTTGTTGCTGGTTAGCATTAACCAGTTTTTAAGGGTCCTTAGTAGAGTTGCCAAGATGAGCTTGTAGTAGAGTTATTACAAACAAAAGGAGCCTAGAGTTACACTGAAATCGAGTCTGTAATCAAGAGGCTGATTATAGTGGATTTCTTGGGTGTTTGTGAGGGTAAGCCGTGATTTTTCCTCCCTTGAGCATGGGGGTTTCCACGTTAAATCTTGTCTATTATTATTTTCCTGCACAACCTTTAATTTTCCTGAACTTTAGTGTTTGATTGTCAATGTTTGACTTTGAGGAACCTGGTCCCTCACTGTGTGGTGCAACCCCCTACGATTCCAACAGTTGCTTTCCCATGTGGGGACACAATCTTAATTCTTTAATCATATAATATACACATTAGTTATTACTATAAGTTTAGTCCTAAAAAATAAAATCTTTCCTACGATCATGGATTTTGGGGAATTTTAAGATCTTACTTTAAATAAAGGATCAGAGACATAGAATAAAGGAAATTTGAAAAGAAACATTGTTGAAGAGAAGCTAATCAACTCTACCAAACTAGTAGAAGATCTAAAGGTGCTTGATCAGTTCAACTATTAGTAATTCGGTTGGCTCAGAAAACCACCTAGAGAATACTGCCAACACTAGTTCAAGAATTCTTTTTTGCCTATGCTGCCACACAAAACAACATTAGAAATCCAAGAGAAATATCAAAGAAACAATAACCGCTTAATAGTGGATATATTAGCTATTACCATTAGCAAGTTCTATTTTGGTGAGAATCATGTACACTTGATTACTGCACTAGATTATGAGCACAAAATCTCAACCATGAACTCATAGCATGCCTAAAGTGGCATCCACATCACTTTAGAAGAACCAACATGGTGGAAGAACCATAGTGCCAAGCTATACAAAAGTGGGAAGAGAAACAAATGAATAATATACTCCAAGATCTAGAACCATTTATGAAATAGTCCATTAAGAATACTTTGGCCTTAGTGCACGCATTGTTAGCAAGTTTGGCATGCCCAAATTAATAGTTTGAAAATATGAGTGACTGAGAGAGTAAGGTACGAACCACCTTCACAAATGATAGGACTTCATATTGAGATTAAAAAATCAAGGTTGATATTCATAAGTTGCAGTCCCGGTTAATTCCCATATTTGAGGATTCCACAATGCTTTTATAAAAGAATGTACCAAAAGATTTGCCTTTTTTGACTTCTTAGTAATCTTTTCCATGAGACTTGGGGATTCGTAATAGACATAACAAGGACCAACAGATAAAACATATTAATAAGAATAAAGAGGAAATGAGTCAAATAAAGTTGCATTATAGATGTCCCAAACAGAATCTTTTAGACCTAAGGATATAGGTGTTAATCTAGTATGACACCAAAAAGTGAGCCACAAATAGGAGACCATGACCTAGTAGGTGAGTCTCATACTTTGGTTAAAACCCTAATATCCATGATGTTGTCCTGAATGCACTAAGCACACATATATCTTTCGATGGCACTTTAAGCATGCAAACTGTGCTATATTGATCACTAGAGTTCATTGGACTAGGTGCTTTACTAAAAATTAGAAATGTAGGATTTTTGACATGGCAGGAAGTTGTCCTCAGTTATCGCGATCGTGAGTCAGGACCGTGTTCGCATTACTACAATCGCATTCTATAACTGTGGTCGCACTACCTGAGGCTGGTTCCATGTCAGCTCTGCATGTTCATATTTCTTCCAAATTTAGGATACTAGTATGTTCTACAATATGGAAACATATGAAGATCATTGGAACAATGCTAACAAGTGTGTGAATGCCCTTTAGAAAGCAAGTATTAATATTGAAAGTTTATTTGAGCATTTTATCAAACATTTGGTGTGCATATCTCATTCGTCTACCTATTTCACACATCGTTGGGTACTCATGATTTCCCCACGTGTGTGCACACCTTAATCAAACAACCAACACCACACCAATACCAAGTATAACAACATGAAAAACATAACAATTAAAATTTTAGGACCTTCTTAATCATGTATTCTATGGCCTAGTTTCATAAGTAAAGGCATGGATTCATGTCACTTACTAGAGTTGTGATGCAATGGGATGCAAGAATGTTGTTTAAGAGTTCACAAACTTAGCCAGAAATTATCCCAAATTAGAGAGTACAATATTGAAAGAGAGTGTGAGGGAAATGAGGGAATCAAGGGGTTAAATGCCAGGTCAAGGGACTGAGATTGCATAATATTAACAGGAACTATCCACTTCGAGAAATGAAAGAGTACCAGCCAGTCCAGTATGACCTCAATAATGATGATGATAAAATGGACGAAGCAAGTGCAATGGTGCAATCATTCCTCCACCATTGGCACCTGGGGCTAAATTCAACATTATGAGTACTATGATTTAACTCCTCAATCTGAAGGGGTTGTTTGGTAGCCTTCCTGGGGATGACCCAAACTTGTATCTGGTGAATTTTGTCACCATCTTTAAATTTTTTAATAACCCAGGAATGGGCTAGAATGCTATCCGGTTGAGATTATTTTCGTTGTCTCTATCTGGGGAGGAAACATTGTGGCTAAATGAGCTGACACTCGATTCTATAACCAACTAGAGACAGTTGAAAAGATCTTTTCTAGAAAGCTTGTTTTCGCCTTCCAGGAGGGTACAGTTGAGGGATGAGATCAGTAACTTTAGGCAGCTCCCAACTGAAGCCTTGCATGAAACTTAGGAAAGATTCAAGAAGAAGCTGACACAGTGTATGAACCACAACATGAAGGACATACATTTGATGGAGACTTTGTACAGGGCTCTTAAATCTGTTACAAAGCCAATTGTAGACAATGCTACTGGTGGTTCATTTGTTGATCTTAAATTCCCAGAGGATTTAGAGATGCTGGATAGAATGATGAAACAAAGTCGGGTATGACTTACCAGAGACTCTGTAGTGGCCAGCCCCACTGCTTCTGTGGGTATTACTACAGAACAACGCAAAAGAGAAGAGGAGCGTGACCAAGACATGGCTCACCTTAAAATACAGATGGACTTGTTAACCAAGCACTTGCTATCAGGCAAGGTTGAAAGGTGAAAGCTGTGGAATCTCAGGATAGAGTTGATGCTGATGCAGAAGAAGAGGCAAACTATGTTAATAATCAGGGGGATTTCCGAGGCAATAGCCAAGGGAATCAAGGCCAGCACATTTATGATAAGCCTGGTAATAAATATAGGGAGCAAGGAAATTGGAGAAATAATAATGACAGGAGCGGGTTATATGTTCCTCCTAAAAATCGTGAGGCTACTTCAACAAGTACTGAAAAGATGTCCATGGAGGACATGATGACTAAGTTATTGAAGGGAGTGGAGGCTACCAATTCTGGTGTGACCACCATAAAGGCCGATCTGACATCCATCAGTCAGTTGGTGCACTCACACTCCACCGCAATCAAATAGTTAGAGCATCAGATGTGCCAACTCTCCACAGCATTCAACCAGAGAAAAAGCAGAACATTACCAAGTGATACAGTCCAGAATATGCAGAATGAAGGCTCATGTATGGTTATTACCACTAGAAGTGGTAAGATATTACCTGGCCCTTCTGTGGTCAAACTTGTAGTTGATGAGGTAGTTGATGATGAACCGGAAGAAAGAGGTCCAGTGGAGTCTAAGAAGTTGGATAATTCTGATAATGCTCTAGATAAAGGTAAAGAAAAGAAGAAAGAGGTAGTGCTGAAAACTATCCCAAGACCACCACCTCCATTTTCTCAGCGGTTGAAGAAAAAGGTTGATGATGCAAAATTCAGCAAATTCATGGAAGTGCTCAAGAAATTGACAATAAATGTGCCTTTAGTTGAGGCACTTGAGAAAATGCTAGGATAACCAAAGTTCATGAAAGACCTTGTGACTAAGAAATGGAAGGTTAGCCATGAGCCGGAGGACAATCTCCTTCATTATGACGCTATCTCTACAAGGGCTTTAGTACAGAAAAAGGCAAATCCGAGGGCAATTACCATCCCGTGCATTATTGGTTCCCTAAATTTCAGAAAAGCACTATGCAATTTGGGAGCCAGTATAAACCTATTGCCACTTTCTGTGTTCAAGAAACTGGGTTTGGGGAATCCTGCCCTGACAAACATGCAGTTAGTGATGACAGATGGGTCTGTGAAGTGATTTGTGGACATGTTACATGATGTCTTGGTTAAGGTGGCCGATTTTATCCTGCCTGCTAATTTTGTAGTCCTGGATTGCGAGGTGGACTTTGAAGTGCCCATCATTTTAGGTAGACCATTACTTGCAACTGGGAGAGTGATAGTAGACATGGAGTTGAATGAACTGAAGTTCAGTCTTAATGATAAAGAAGCACGATTCAAAATTCACTCATCCACAACACCGAAAAAAGAGATGAGTGTTTTCTCAATAGTGTACGTATTCTATGAGGATGGTAAAGAGGTATCAATATATTGTCTTGACGAAGTATGAGTAGTCAAGATAACCAAGTCATGCCGTGACATTAATTAAGGTGCTACTGGGAGGCAACCCAAATTTTTTATGTTCTAGTAAATTATTTATTTTTGTAGTTTGGTTATAGTTCAAAGAAGGTGGAATCGATGTATTCAGCCAAGTGCCCTGACGTCATTTTTGATGGGTTATCATAATTGTGATAAGCCATCAGATTTGTCTTTAGAGACATCAGCTCTGAAGAAGGGTATGTCACAGCTGACGATATTTGTGATAAGCTATCACACTTGTGATAGCTTATCTGAAATGTCATCACCAACACCCCAAAATTTAGCTGAAATTCTGGGCCTAGGCGAAAATATCCGACCCAACCCAAACGCTGAATTTTCACCTTCCCGCGTGTTTTATTATTTCCCTTATGTGTTAATACCTTCCATACTTAGAATATTTTCTTCCCTTTTTAAACTCTTTCCAAGTATAACAAGAAGAAAACTTCCTTGTGTGTGGGGATTTGAAATCAAAATCAAGAATTCTTCTTCCCTAGAATCTCTCTTGCTCATGTAATCAAAGTGAAAGTACCCATCAGGGATGCTCGAAACCTAGCCTTCTTTTAAATTAGTAAGTGATAAATTGATGAAAACCCAAGTTCCCAAGAATCTTGAACCAAGTTCAGCTTGTAAAAATGGCTAAAAATTAGAATTAGGGTTTGCTGTGCAAGATTAAGGTTTATAATTTCAACTAAAAAATGAAAATCAAGTGGATTTTAATAAAAAATGGGACCAAAAATTGAGTTAAAATCAAGTTAGGGTTCTGTTAAGAGTTGACGACATTCATGATAAGCTATCACAACTGTGACAACTTATCAGAAATGTCGTCAAAGGTTGCTAAAATTTTGTGGGTTCTATTTAGGGCTGACGATATTCGTGATAAGCTATCACAACTTTAATGTCTTATCAAGAAATGTTGTCATACCTGAGATCTGAAGCATGAATAAGCCCTTTTCTAGAGGTGTGAAACTTAAATGATTGATGTGTTTGTGTTTATACTCTTTAGGGTCGACTGATGGTTTTTCTCTTGCTACAGGTTGTGAAATGGCACCCAAAGGAAAGAACTCAAAATATACAAAGAAAGTGACCAAGGGAAGTGTACCTCGGAGACTCTTCAAGAGTCTGATTATGAAGAGGAAGAGCCTCTGCTCAGGAAGAAAAAGAAGAAGCAAAGCCTAAAAATCCTTCACTACCTCCTCCTATTAAAGTGGAGAGTGAAGAGAGTGACACTGAGCCAACAACATCTGAGCATATAGCTTATGAGTAGACGACCTATGAATAACAAGATTCTAAACATGCTGAATTTGAAGAGCATGATTTAGATTATCCTGAGTCTGAGCAACATGAGTCTGGGAAACCTAAATTCGAGGGACCATCAACTGCGTCCCCTTTTGCTGAGCCACAAGATGAGGAAGAATCTCCGATTCGGGGAACGATGGTCAAATGCAAGAATCCTGATGTTCGAGATGGCACTATATGGCAAATTCCTAAAGCTCAAAAAATCATTTTTGATGGGTTTCGAAGAACTAACAGAAGGGTTGTTAAGAGGCCAATCTTCGAAGAGAAGAGAATCATCACTAAGGGGTTAAGTAGGTATCTGGAGGTGGAGGGAAAATTTCGTGACTATGATCTAGGATAGACTACACGAGGAGAAAATTAATTATTCCCTAATCTAGTTAGGGAGTTCTATGCAAACTACCAAGATCGCTTGGAAAATATGTGTAGAGAAGGAGAGAAAGCAGCTGATCAACCTTTATTGGATAAAGTTCCGATACGGGGCGTAATGGTAGATGTTTCTGTAGCAACAATCAATAGGTTCTTTCATGGATCAAACATCACTCCTTAGGACACTTCACCTACTTTCTATGCTCAGTTGAAGTATAGGGAAAATTAGCGGACCTAGTTAGCCATACTCATAGCTGATGGAGAACCAAAATGGCTGACTAATCTGAGTGAAAGGATATTCAAGGCCTCTCTGACTTCAGGGGCAAGATTTTGGTGGGGTATTATACATACATGGTTGATGCCCACAGATGGTGATAATATCTTCGGGGATGACAGAGCAATATTAGTCGCAAGTTTTATGGCTAATCACAAATTAAACTTTGGAGATATCATCGCCAAAGAGATAAAAATTTGAGTCTCAAGGTCTAATACGACATATCCCTTCCCTTATTTAATTACAAGGTTGTGCAGGGCAACCAATGTGCCTAAGATTGTCGAGTTAGAAGCCCACAATCCAATCCAAAATAAGGAAAATCAGTCAAGGCTAATGCTTGACAGGGGTGCAGAGATTCCTACTGATCCACCAATTACAGATACTAGTTCAGTGCCTAATACAGAGATACCATATTCTGAAGTTGTACCTCCAATATCCACAACAATGGCAGAATCATGAGTGTCTAGAACCGAGACAAATCCTCCAGCTGCAGTGCCTACAACAGAATTTGCCTTCAGTCCCATAAATTTCAAAAGAGTAGCAAAACTGTCCAAGTGGTGCGAGGATCAGCTTAAACTCTTTGCCAAGCAATTTATAGCTGTAGTGGACAAGAGGGTGAAGGTTGTACTTGAACACTACAAGGCTCTATCGAGTAGGATAGATAAATTGGAGAATCGCTTCAATGCGCGGTCAAAGGAGAGGTCAGATTCAGAGATGGAACTATTTAGATTAGACCTAGCCAAGGTAAAAGTGAAGGTTAGAAAGCTACAACAACACCAATTTATAGTGTCAGATGATCTGGCAGTTGAGGAGTCTGAGGGAGAAATCCCATTGTTTGATCTCACTGAGAAACCAGTAAACAAAAAGAAAAAAAAAGTGAGAAGAAAGAAAAAGAAAAGAGAGTGAGGCCCGACAGTGATGAAGAAAGAAAAGCAGAAAAGAGGGTAAGAAAGAAGTATGAAAAGGAGGAGATGAAGAAGGTGAGGATTGAGTCCTTAGTGGACAATGAGATATGGGAGACAACCATCCGAGTGAGAGCTTCAGGGGCCTCTATTAGTAGGCCTTCAGAGTCTAATAGACCAACCGCACCAGAACAGAGCAAGGCTCCTAGTGAAGATAGGGAAGCTGAGGATATGGCAGCAGGGTCAGGAACCCATGACCCCCAAGATTGATCTATTCCAGGTATACTCTAACCCTAAGTTTATATTTTCTTTGATTTTAAGTTGAGGATGTAGGGTAAATTGTTGCTGTAAAATTTTGTAGTCAACTAGGAGAAGTACTAGTACTTGAGGCAGTTGAATTATTTTTATGATTTTTGTACACCTCTTTAAGTGGTCTACTTCTTTAACTGTGTGATTTGCATTTAAGTATGAACACTGTATATCTTTGTATGGCATTAGTTATAGTGACATAATAATTATTGCTAAACAGCTGCATGAACTGAATGAGTAGTGGATTGCAATATACTTGTGTGCCAAGTATGTGTGAGAAATTACTTAGTTCACACTGTGTGATGAAGCCAGAACTTTCCTGGTTAGTCTTACCTAGGTTGAAGGATAGGGGTTAGAAAATGATCATAGGCCATTTTGATATTAGCTCACTTTAGCCTAAATAACCTTTCCTATGTGCATAATATCCCTTGATCCCTGTTTTGAGCCTGATCAGCCTATTTCTTCTTATGACACCGATCGCCTTCCCATTTAGATCATAATGAACCTATTTTGGCCCTGGCCCTCCTTGGACACTGTGCACCTTGACTTTGGCAAATGGCCTAAGTTAAGGGTGGCTATCATAGTGGTGCGTGATACAGAATGAGTATGAAGAAAAGTAGCATAAAAGAAAAGAATAAAAATCTGAGTGCAGAGGAAGAGAGCAAGAAAAAGAAAAATTATGAAAAAGAATAAGTGATTGTGGAAAAGACCACACCCATCATAAATAAGTACGATCAATAAAAGAGAAGATTAGAAAAAGCTAAGGAGTGAAACCCCCAAAAGCTAGTGTAGTGTCAAGGAGGCTTAGTCACTTTAAATACCATCGATTATCATACCAACCCCTAACCTACATTAAAAGCCTAAGAGAAGACCTATAGGGATCCTAGATGACCTATCTGAAGATCTGGGTAGTGAAAATAAGGGCAAGCCTATGGTACTTGGCATACATTGGTTGGAACTTCATTCTGGGAATGAGTGTTTTGATTGTCCCCATGGTTACATACATGATTATTGATATGAGATGAGGGGGATTGCTTTTCTATGAGGACACACTAGATATATTGCTAATTGCTAACTTTTTTGGAGAGTGTAATACTGGTCTATGCATGGTTGTTATATAGTTGAATTAATTTTGTATCTTAATTCCTGTGTGTTGCATTGGTGTTCTTCAATAATATACACAGTTGTTCTTGAATTGACTGACCTTGGAGATATTAAACGTGTTTTCAGATGATATGGATGATTGACTGCCAAATGTACTTTGTATTCTTTTAGTTGTACTGAGTTGCTTGAGAACAAACAATTGTTTTAAGTTGAGGGTGTTGATGTGTGAGCTAATGCTAAAACATTTGAGGCTTTTAACTAAGAATAATTTCAAAGTCTTAAGTAAATTTTATCATTTTAGATTTTTTTATGTTTAATTTTGCAGTAGAAGCTAATATGTTATGAACCAACAAGAAAGGAAACAAATGAGCTGAGATATGAAGTAACTAGAGGCAAAGTGTGGCTGATGACATTTTTCATATGTCGTCAGCCCTGTGATAAGATATCATCTTCATCATCATCCATAGACAGAGAATTGGCCTAGGTTGAAAGCTATGATGACATTTTGTGATAGGTCATCAAGGAGCTGATAAGTCATCAAGAATGCCGTCAGCCTAAGGTAGCACATGAAAACTGAAACTGAGACTTGACGACATTTGTGATAAGTCATCAAGAAGCTGATAGGGCATCACCATTTATCATCAGTATTAGGAAGCAAGTGTCCAAAGTAAAGAGGAAGATGGCGACATTTGTGATAAGTCGTCAGACTCCTGACAGGCTATCACAAATGGCGTCACCTAATCTGAAGAATTTTTGAATTTTATTATTTTGTTTCCATAATTAGGGTGAACTATTTAAAGCCTTGTTTAGGGTTTTATTAAGGGTTCCGAACCTTGAGTTTTGAGACACAATACTTTGATATCTTCTCTCTCTTATTGATATCTTCTCTCTCTTACTTCTTGTCTTGAAAAATCAATTACTTTGAAGAGAATTTAATCATTATTTTGGGATTTCGTTTGTGATTTAATCTGTGAATCTCTAGTTTCTATTTATCTTGTGGTAAGTTTATATTTCAAAGCATGAATTCATCTAGTTGCTTTGATTATTACTTCATGAGAGGCTAAATTCCTTTAACCTGAATTATGGGATCTAGGGTTAGGTCTTGATAAGGTGCTGAGTGTTTAAGATTCGAAAGGTGGTAGGACTTCTTGATAATTTTGATGTTTTAATTATTGTTTGTTGGTTGCAAAAGATAGATAACACCTTCTTTGACTTACTTGAGAAAGAAATCAAATATAGTGAAAAGTGAATTATCAACAGGGACTTGAAAACACTAAACTTCAGTTTAATAAACAACACTATAACAAGGTTGGTTAACATGAGGTAAAATCTAGGCAGTGAATATAAATTCCCTAAGTTCGAGAGGATTATGTAATTAAATGCTTAAGTAGGCCAAGAGATATTTAAGCATAACTTCGATAAAGATAACTTGTTGTCCTACCTACCATGAGAATCTTGAACTACTAGTAGCATCTATCAAGTACCAAAATCCTTAGTGAACATAATTTTGGTTTTTCCATAAACTCTTGATTACAAACTGATTAAAGTGATTAAAAATTACTTGTTCAACTAAAAACCCTCATTTCAGGAAATATCTAACTATCAGTTGATTAAATTGCAAACGACCTAAGTTCATACCAAATTCCCTGTGAGATTCGACCCCAAGCTAGTTGGGTTTTATATTGACAATGATCGCTTACATTCTCGATTAAGAGGTGTAGTTTGAGTGTTATCAAGTGGCAAAAAACATTTAAGATAGGTCTTCCTCCCTTCAATGGGGCACGTTGGGCCATCACCCCATTTAAAGAGACCTGTTGGAATCTAGAGAGATTGTCCGCCTTTCTATGAGACACGTTGGTCTATCACCCTATTCAAAGTGGCATAAAACATTCAAGATAGGTCCTTTGACCTTCAATGAGACAAGTTGTGCCATTACCTAATTCAAATTGGCATATTTCATTCAAGATAGGGCGTTCATCTTTCAATAAGACACACTGGGCTGTCACTCTTTAAAGTGGCATGATACTTTCCAGATAGGTTGTTTTCTTTTTAATGATACATGTTGGGCCGTCACCTTATTGAAGTGGAATGATACATTCAAGATAGGTCTCCACCTTTCAGTGAGACACATTGAGCTGTCACCTCATTTGAAGTGGCATGGTACTTTTAAGATAGATCGTATTCCTTTTAATGAGATACGTTGGGCTGTTACCCTATACAAAGAGGCATGATACATTCAATATAAGTTGTCCGCCTTTCAATGATACATATTGGGCCATTACACCATTCAAAGTGGCATAATATTCTCAAAACAAGTTGTGTAAATTAGATCATAAACTCTTCTAGCGTGACATGTTTAAATAGGTTTATATCAAATTATGTTTCTCTCATGCTACATTTATAACTAACCATCTTGTTTGAGATGTTTTTGAGAGTATCCAAAAGGATGAACTTTTTAAATCAAAACTACGGGTGTGGACATCTCCAAAAAGTATGCAACATAATTAGAATTTTTTCTTAGCAAAAAACCTGGGACAGAGTCCGGAGAGGAATATCAAACTCTTAGGACACGAGCTAAAGGACAATTTCCACCACAATCAAACCACAATCCTATTATAAGGCATGTGAGTATTTTGGGATATTTTAGTTGTAGTTTCATTTTGGGGATATTTCTGAACTCATCATATAGGAGGTAACTTTCTCTCCACTTCAAATCATAATGAAAACACATTTAGAGTTTTGGAAATTATGTCCAGGTAAATTCTTGACTATAGGTCTTCGAAATAACTTGTTACTCATCCTATGCCAAAGGTCTTCGAAAATAAAAGACCACCCTTTCTACCTATCGAATCGAACAACATAAAGGCTGATTCCCTAAAACATTGGGATATGTATGGTGGGATTTTTTATAAAAACTCAGCTAGATTCCACCTCCCACCAATCTTGTTATGCCTCAACATTCCGATTTCACAAAAATTCAAAATCGGAATATCTTATGAATTTTTTTGAAAATCATGTTTAATCAAGTTTTATGAACTACAAGTGAAGTAAATTCTCAAGAAACTAGATATATAAAGAAACCTGATACCTAAATTCTCTAGCAACCGGATATATAAAGAAACCTTATATCAGAGTCCAACCATAACTCCCTAAAATTCGTGAAAAAAAACAACCACTTTTGAAAATGAATTTGTGCTCAGACAAAAGTAGAGATGTCAAACTCCCTTTGCTCAAGGTTACTTGCATCTACCTTACCGAAAAGGTGGGGCAGTTATTGACACCTAATTTTTGGCCTCCACTATTTAATCTAATCCCTGAGTTTCTTCGATTTTAGATGATTTGAAAATATTTATTTTACTTAGATAAAGAATTTCTAATATTAGTCTATGTTATTTTATTGAAAATGGTTTATTTAGGAAGATAATGAAAAAGCTTGGGATTAAATTAGACATTAATTCATCTGAATTTTGACTCAATTTGGTTAATTTCTTGAGATTAGGCCTTAAATTGAAGTCAAATGGCTTAAATTTTAACATAATTGGTACATTGACCCTTAATTTGGCTAGTTTTTAATAAAATTAATTATTTCCTAAATCAATTCTGTTATTATTAAAATTGTGTGATTCCTATCCTCTGTTTAATTTCAATTAACCCAGGCCCAACACCTACCATCCCAAACTGAACCACACCTCCTTACAACCCTTTTTCCCTACTTTAGCATACAACTATAGCATCAAACAACATCACAATACCAAAAATAAAAACTTCATGACAAGTACCAACACCCACTATTAAAAGTTCATCATAACCAAACCATTTAAACTCAGATGTCACCACAACAATGCAAACCTCTGTTAGTTTTCTTTGAACTCTATTAAATCAAATCCCCAATGTTCGAACCCATAAAATAAGGTAAGAATTTCATCAATTTGTTCCATCACAGTACATACTCGCCGAAATCTCATTTGTTGCGAGTGAATTCCCCCCCCCCCACTAAACAAAAACCCAATGTATTTTTCCGTAATTGTGTAAAAGTTCATCCAAATTCAAAGTTGTCAAAACCCTATCCTCAATTCGATATTCTTTAGCGAAATTCCCATAAATCCCTTAAAAATCTATATCCCACATTACCAATTCATCAAG
Organism: Capsicum baccatum var. pendulum; assembly: GCA_030864225.1. Taxonomy (NCBI): domain Eukaryota; kingdom Viridiplantae; phylum Streptophyta; class Magnoliopsida; order Solanales; family Solanaceae; genus Capsicum; species Capsicum baccatum. The sequence continues at coordinate 104,067,771 of CM061556.1, forward strand.
AATTTGAGATTTTACAATTTTATACCCTATCTTTCACTATTTTGAAGATAGTTTTTTCCTCTACCAAAAAATTTAAAATTCTTTTTACTCAGCTAGGATTTTAGACTTCAATCCCTAGCCTTAGAGTTGTAAGAATTTCAGCTCAAGTTTTATTTATCTTATCGTTCTCAAATCAAGGAGAGTTGTGAAGACATCATCAACTTATTATTCCAGTTGTATGCTTTAAAAATTATAAACACCTCCATCTCTTTATATTGTCATTATCATTAATGATCTGAGGAGAATTTATGCACCTTACAGCTGTTATTCCAGCTTATTTAGCTTTGTTTTAAGGACTTCTTGTGTGTTTAATGTGTTAACAATGTTATAATTATGAATCGAAGTGTTTAAGTACTTAATTACAATGTCTAAGGTGTATCTCAAACAAGTTTGTACTTAATTTGGTCACTTAGAGTTCAAATAAGAAAACCAGAGTTATTAGCCTGAGCAGGTGTTTGACTAGTTGATCTCAATGGATTCTAGAGAGTTTACTGAGTTCCTAAGATTATTATTGTTTAATTATGTGTGGAAAAACTTGGTTATAGTGTTCAAGGTTCAATTTAATCAAGACAAGAGTCAAACAACAAGTTAAACATCAAAATGGGCAAAACTAGTTCTTAGCTTAAGTTTCAAGCTCATTGTCTTGAATATTGTGTTGTTTGGAGCTCTTATACACGGTATTTGCTGCTATAGGATGCTTTGTGAGTTGATTATAATGATACTTGGATGATTTAAAAGCTAGAAATTAAGTGGAAACAATCCCACAAGGCTTGTGATGGAAGTAAAAAAGCACAAGACAAGTTTAGAAGTCAAGATAGCTTACAAAATGACTTTCTAGTGTGTCACTGCGATAGGGCCGTGTCGCACACCCTATTCCATGGGAATAAGTAGAACATCACACACCCTATTCCATGGGAATAAGCGGCACATCACACACCCCATTTAATGGTAATGAGAGGGGTGCTATGGATCTTATTCCATGGACAACCAAATTTTTCTCCTATAAATAGGACACTTGAACTTGATGTTGGGGACCTTGGACGACTTTGAAACTTGGATAGGGGCTGGAAAACACATTAATTAGGGTTTTTATTGTCTTAATTTAGTTTATTTATGGATTTTATCTTGTATTCATCCATGGTGATTACATTTATGTCCATGAGTGGCAAATCCCCCTTTTCCTTGGTTAAGGCCAAGAACATGATTACTATTGCTTGAATTGATTTGGTTTTGATTGCTTATCATTTTTGGTTGTTTATTATCCTTTTTCTTAACTATTTTCAGGATTCGATACCCTTAGAAGACATCCATTATCATCTTTGTGAGCTCTAAAGGGGGAATAAGAGGATAGAACATGGGGGTAAATAGAGTAAGGTTCTTATTCTTTTATAAATAACGGATTTGAATTAGACTCTAGGATAGAGATATACCTTCTTTTTTAAACAACAGAACTTACTCAGGGTTTTCACCTCCTACGACAGTCAGGGGTTGAGCCACACACCCACAAGCCTTATCATAAATAAATAAAACAAAAGAAATATAAGGAGGGGGACATGAACCTTACGTCCAATCCTATGGTGGATCAAAGTCAACTAGCCTACTAAAGTTGGCCGATTTAATCTTGATACTAGGATGAAAACCTAGATCTATACACCTATAAAAGAGGACTCCTCTCAGTACAATGTAATCTAGGAATGTAAAAATAAGGGAGACTTTTTCCTTACTAAAAAGGAAAAATCACAAAGAAATAAAAAAGAGCTTGATCAAAAAGTATCAACCTACGATTATATATCCTAGCTGTAGAAACAAGATACGAACATAGGGGAAGTGTATGTATATGCACTAGACTTGAGTTTCCACCTCAGCTAGTACTTTTGACACAACTTCTCAAGGTGGTTCTTTGATCTTCTTCAATTTTCTTCTTCTAAAGTTGATCATGCCAATTTTGTCGAGAATAAAATGCCCTCTTGTTTTTTCAGGAAGTTGTTTTATATTAAAATAATGCTGAGGAGTAACATACTGTGACTGATTTTAGACCAAAAGTCAGCCACAAAATTTGCTTCTCTAAAAGTCTGTCTGTAAGTAACCTACTCAAGCAGTGCCATGATACCTCTAATATTATCAAGATGAGTTTGAAGCTTCCAAGGTGTTGTAGCATATTGTTTGATCTATCTGACGATGAGCTCTGAGTCAACTTTAAGAATAAGGTTATTGTAACCATGTTGTAAATACCAAGTCAGACCTAGCCTAGCTACTTCAATTTTAGCTTGGTTGTTAGTACCATAACCAAAAGGACTAGCAAAGGAAAAAAATAAGATCTCCAAGGTGGTCTATCAAAATATCCCCTGCACCTATTCTGCCCTGGTTATCAAGCACACTACGATATGTATTACTCTTCACCACTGTGGTAGTAGGATTGTGACAAGACACGACCTCGGGCCTTGTTGTAATATGTATCCTAAGTCCAACCAGGATCGGGGACCACCCTCTGTTGTCTAACCCAACCACTTATATCGAGCCTTAAATAGGTTGAATTTTGAACATATAACAAGATAGCGTTATTGATCAGTTATGACTCTAGGATAGGGTCAGAATTATGACCGACCCAACCGAGTCCTACCATACCATACCAACCGTCCAACTGTACCAACCAAACCATAGGCCATAAGCCAAAGGGAATACCAAAACATAATATGAAAATCAGTCCTAAAATGTAATAGGATGGAACAACCAACAATATCATCCAATGATTTCTGCCCACTGACTTATTCCAATGCTAAGGCTGATAGCAATACCGATCTTGCCCAAACCAACCCTCAGAAGTACCACAAAGCCTCTATCCAAAAAAGTAAACAAATTCGATTGGGACATGCCCCCAACCATGGATAAAACCCATTTCCAAAATCAAAGAAAAGTGTCTAAAGAGAATCTACAACATGAAATAATGCCTTCCAAAAGGATGGAAGATCACTACTTAAGTCCAAATACTGATACCAAATCCATATGCTAAACAAGAGGAGTAAGATATTGGCAAGGACCGCTTATATTAGCAAATATGAGTTTCCAGTTTTGGTCCCCCGGGACCGCCACCTTCCATGGCTTAGCTACATACCCCACCATTAATGCCCAGTTAAAACCATGTCCTAACAATCAGTTTACCATTAATTAACCAAGGCCAATATTGGTGGTATCGTCATACCATCACAGTACTTATAAGTAATATCCATAGCCAAACCATTTAGGTTAATGGGATCTTAGGTGCCCTTTTTATATACAACATTAGATTCAATTGGGAGATTTCCATGATCTCCATAAGCATAACTATTTAGCCTTTTGTTTTTTTAAACTACGCATAAATCCTTTATCCAGATGAAAACATGCAAGTGTTCCAGTAAAAGAAGTCAATGCAGTGAACATATCTTTATAAGCATTTCATCAAACACCTTGGGGGCATAATATAATCAAATCCAATTCCAAAGACCATTAAACCATTACCCTACTATCCAATTGTCCAAAACCACTATTAATGCACATTAATGCATAATTAAAACCATAGGAAACCATAACCAAGTATTCAATATCAAAACCCCCAATAATAATTGACAAACCATAATCATGAAATAGTAAAAACCATGAAATCAATAATAAAAACCCTGAATTTAGTTGAAATTACATTGTGGGAAGAGAATCATGCATTTAACCTAAAAATTAATAGAAAGAAATCACAAAGCAATCCCTTAGTTGAAACTAGCTTCCTTTCCCCAAAAGATCTTGAGAGAATTATGAGACGTTTTGGAATAGTTTTTAAGAGTTAACGAATATAATAATAGGGCAAATACCCTCCTAGGTTTATTAGAAGTCGTGGGTCCTAATTAGGGTAAGTAGGGAAATGTCCAGAATACCCCTACTTAAGTTGCACAAAATTCCTCTCATAGAGATATAGCTGACCCATAAGAGTCATACCCCCTATAAGATCGGTATCCACCACTTATATCTAGACCTTAACCCTTGGATTAAACACTGTCCAGTATACGGCTCATCCAACCAAGTCGTAACCACATTATACGATCTATAACCATGACCCATATCCATGGCATAATAAAGCACCTGAGGAATTAACATGTTTACGATACGAGTCCTAGGTACGACTCTTACCTTGGCTTACGGCTCATGGTGAACCAGTTGTACTTAGATCCAAACTAAGTAATCAAGTCCAAGATTAAGTTAAGGAACCAAATGACCCGTAACCACTAATGCAACTCGTACCCCTAAGTCATATGCATTCTAGTAACCAAAACTATCCCACCAACTAACACTGGTCAGTATACGACAGGACCATACCATCGTACCCAGCATACGGCTCGTACCTATGAGTCGTATTAGGTTTGAAGAATGAATTTTCAGGAAAGTTTCTAAGGGTAAAAACTCAGGATGTTTCAGTCTCCCCCACTAGGAACATTTATCCCTGAATAACGGACAAGGTAGGGGTAACCCCACACAAAGTCATTTGCATTATCAAACATCCTTTTATCAAAGTTTGAAAACAAAGAGGCAAACATGTTCATCTTTCCTTTAACAAACTCAGAAAATAAAGATGTGTTCAAGAATACATACCTTCCGCACGAATCCCAGGATCATAAAACAAATGCGAATACTTAGACTTCATGTCCTCCCGCTTCCCAAGTTGCTTCTTCCACCTTATGGTTCCACTATAGATCCTTAACCGAAGCCACATAATTGGTTCACAACTAACGAAATTGCCTATCTAATATTTGAAATGGGACTTTTCAAAAGACAGAGAATCCAAAATACCCAATCCTTCCATTGGAACAACCAATGAAGGATTACCAAGGCACATTCTCAACCTAGAAAAATAAAAGACCGGATGAACCAAACTTAAGCTAGATGTCAACTCCAACTCATAAGCAACATTGATAACTCTCCGCAAAATCACATAAGGACCAATGAACCAAGGACTAAGTTTTCGCTTTTTGAAAAATTGAGCCACTCCCTTCTTGGGTGACGCCTTTAGGAACAAATGCCAAGGCCGATAGCAATACTGATCCTACCCATACCGAACCCAGAAGTACCAAAAAGCCTTTATCTAAAAGAGTAAACAAATTCAGTCGGGACATGCCCTCAACCATTGACAAAACCAATATCTAAAATAAAAGAAAAGTGTCTAAAGAGAATCCACAACACGGAATGATGCTTTTTGAAAAGACGGAAGCTCACCACTTCAATCCAAATGCTGATACCAAATCCACATGCTAAACAAAAGGAGTAGAATGGCCGATTCCTACTGAGCGTAGGTATACAACCGCTAGTATACGGGCTTAGCAAATGACCACTAGCATAAATCTCATGATAAGGATAGAATAAGGATAAGGATAAAATAATACCAGTTTAAATACTAAGTAAAACCATCCATAATGCATATAGCCATACATATATAAGTGTCGAGAAAAGGGACAAGGTTTATCATGCACTTAAAACCTTTACCTAGGCTGTGTAGCTTTACCACCTGCGGGCTTTATGGGTTTAGATCCCTATGCTGAAAGGGTCCTAGTGCATGTAGCCTTATGATCGGGCAATATCCCATGGGATGACTAATACATCCCTCCAATATAAAATGTGACACTCGCATGTGGTCATCAAGGATCCGTCATATCAGCAAATATGAGTATTTAGTTTTGGTTTTGGTTCCCTCGGGACCGCCACCTTCCATGGCTTAGCTACATACCCCGCCATTAATGCCCAATTAAAACCATGTACAAACAATCTATTTACCATTTATTAACCAAGGCCAATATTGGTGTTATCGTCATACCATCCCATTACTTACAAGTAATATCCATAGATAAACTATTTAGAGTAAGGGGACCTTAGGTTCCCTTTCCATATACCATATTAAATCCACCTAGTAGACTTTCATGTTCTCCACAAGCATAACCATTAAGCTTTAGCATTTTCAAAATATTTAAATGATGCATAAATCATTTATCTAGTTTAAGACATACAAGAGTTCCATTAAAAGAAGTCAATGCAATAAACATAACTTTATAAGCAGTTCATCATACACCTTTGGGCCATAATATAACCAAAACCAATTCTAAAGACCATTAAACCATTACTATGTAATCCTATTTTCTAAAATCACCATTAATTCATATAAAATCATAATTAAAACCATAACCAAGCATTCAATAACAAAACCCCCAATAATAGTTGAAAAATAACAATTATGAAATAGTAAAAACTATGAAATCAATCATATAAACTATGACTTTTGTTGAAATTACAATGAGGGAATAGAATTATGCCTTAAACTGAAGAATTTATGGAAATAAATCATGAAAGTAAAGCCCAAAGCAATCCCTTAGTTGAAACCCTAGTTTCCTTGCACCAAAAGCTCTTGAGAGAATTATGAGATGTTTTAGAATAGTTTCTAAGTTTTAATGAATAGAATAACAGGAAAAATACTATCCCAAGTATATTAGAAGTCATGGGTCCTAATTAGGGTAAGTATGAAAATGTCCAGAATACCCTCACTTAAGTTGTACAAAAATCTCATCAAAGGGATACGACTGACCCATACGAGTCATACCTTCTTATATGATTAAACACTGTCTAATAAACAACTCATCCAACCCAATCGTAACTACAACATAGGATCCGTATCCATGACTTGTATACCTGGCAATATAAAATACCTAGGGAATTGAACATTATTTACCATAAATTGGATATGAGTCCAATCAGGCTTACTCTCTTTCTTGCGTTTCAATAATGGGATAATCAGGACCATTTCCTTTGTCAAGCCTCCTCCAAGTACAAAATGGACTAAAATCATGAAGATCAAGAATGATACAAAGATACACAGAAGATATACCCTAGATACAGGTTTCAGAAGCTAATATACAGGTTGAAAGGAGCAAAAGTCGAGAAAAAGAATCAAATACACAGGTGCAAGATAAAATATATGACAAATATATATCCATACACACTGATATATAGAAAAATAGATACAGGTATACAAGTAGTATACACAACTGAAAGTGGGGAATTGTCCATTAATTTCAAATCCAAAATTTGGACTATTTGAAAAATGGCCAAAAGGTACCCAAATTTCAACTTTCTGTTTATTCTATCTTTTTTGTAAGTATTTAATGACTTGTTTGTAATTAACTCTAATCTTTCTGCTAACTTAGTTGAATCACCATGAAGTTACTCAAATCTTTATAAATACCATGTTAGTAATGAAATAATTTTAGTAGCTCATCCGCTTAATCACTTATCAAGTTTGTTTTATTTATGCAGACATAAAGTTATAGAATGACTTGAGGATCTGTTTATATCACTTCATTGTCATTGATAGCTTGAAATCAATATTGAAGAAGTTGGGTTAATTATTTAACTCAAAGTCTTAATTTGGGTAAAATAGTTATGTTAGAAATACTTGGAAACTTCAAAATTTATTTATTTATTCAATATTTGATTCCAAATAAATTTTACTCTTTTTTTTCAAGTTACTTAATTATTTTAAAAGTTTAGCCAAATAAGTTTAATCCGTAGGGAATCACAGTTTATGGAATTTTGAAAGTACCTAACACCTTCTTTCAAATTTAACTTTAACCCTCACATATACTCTAATTATTATTATTATTTTATTTTAACAGATTTTCAAAAATTACCCTTTTTTTATTAATTTTCCAAAAATTTGATGGAAACTTTATTTTACTTCAATTATTATTCCAAAGATATCAAATAGATTTTTCAACCCTGAAGTTAAGAAGATTTTGATTTTTCAAAAAGCGATTGTAACAAGTAGGATGTTAAGTGGTTTTATAAGCTAATTTAATTATGAATATTGATTTCTCCCAAACTATATCCTACAAGAAGATACAATACGATCGCTGTCAAATCATACTAGACGAACTAGGTTGGGGTCGATCCCACATGAAATAGGTCGAATCTATCTCTCAAGCTTGCTGAAGTAGCCAGAAGTATAGGATAGTAAATGGGGAGATTTGTAGTAAATAGTAAAAAGTAACAAGTTGTGAATGCTATTGGTTGTAATCAATCTGAGATGAACACTTGGATTGTGTTCTCCTAAATTCCCTACTTAGTACGTTTTTTATGTTCAGTCCAACTATCTCACCGCCACATATGCAGAATTTGACAAGCTTGGTATTACTAACTGTTTTATGAATGCTTTGTTAAATATCACGCTTCACCTTGTGAGTCTCAGGGTGTCGCCATACTAACCCTTATTTTTTTAGCCCAGTTTAACTATCACCTTGTGGGTATCAAGTTATTAGACTAGGGTTGATAGCCTTGAATCACTGTTGTAATCTTCTTTTCCTAGTCTCAATCTCTCTTGTGAAGCCGATCTCAAATACATGCAAGTTCTTAGCATTGGCCACCACTCAGAAAGCAATTAAACTAAAGAAGATCACAATGCAAGTGTAAACAACGATCTAGAGGAACCTCACACTTCATCTATTTCGTTATTTTGCCAGGGTTCCCATAACTCTAACTAAAGGAATTAGCTGCTCATAGTTGCAAAACTATCCAGGGAATTCAATAAGCAAAATATATGAATAATCTCACAAATAATTGGTAAAGAAAACCCAAAGTCTCAAATTAATTAATCAACCAAAAACCAAGAATAAAGAGATTCTAAGATCAAAAGTCATTCGTATAATCAAATATATATGTGTGAATAGTATGAGTGCATAAACTGACTAAAAACATATTCTCTGAACTTCACCTATCTGCAACTTCCACTGGTACCTACGGTGGCGTATGTGGTACCTACGAGTCGTAGGTCGCCCCTCATAAATGACAGTCAAAAACTCTATCTTTCAGGTCCTCTGAAGTTTAAATCTCTGAAACCTACCAAGCAACCTATGCCATGTAGGTGAAACCTACACCATGTAGGTTGCATCTTAAGTAGGCTTTTATACATCTTTAACTTCCTTTTCTTTTGATTATCTCCCAAAATAAAATTACCTGCAAAATAGACACAACAACACATCATACATTCCAAAACAAACCTAAGCACTTGCATATTTTATAGTTTTAGGCATCAAAAGAGCCATGAAACTGTGTCACATCAACACCCTTAACTTAGAACGGTTGTATGTGCTCATACAAAAAATAACACAGCACAACCACACAGTAATGATTAACAAATAGAAACTTAAGATACTATGAAAGTTAATCTCAATATTCAGCTAGAAAACATCACCCCTTCTACTTTACTTTTCTAATTCAATTTTTTGGATCTATGTAGCATAAAAATGTGACACAAGGGAATCAAGAGATGAAATTCTATTAGAAACAAAAAATTATGCATGTGTACAACTTACGCTATCCGAATAAATAGATAACTAGAATCACACCCCATGTACCCTCACAATAAAAAAGTCCTACTCACTAAGATAAATTATTTAAGTTAATGTAGGGATGATCATGAGACACTCATACTAATAAAGAAGTTCCACCAATGTGCCTAGAATACCATAGGCTTGCCCTTATGTTCTTTACTTTATTTTTTGGACAGTCGGGTTAGGATCACTATAGGACTTTACTAGGCTTGTAACGTAGGCTTGGGGGCTGGTATGGTATATTTAGGAATTAAGTGAATAAGCCTCCTTGGCACTACAATTATGTTTTGGAGTTTACTTATAAACCAACATTTCTTTTATTCCATTCTTACTTCTCTATTTTTCCTTTTATTGCATATTTAGTCTGGGTGCGGTTTCTTTTATTCTTTCTTTTTCTTTTCAAATCTATATTTTTTCCTTTTTAATTTATTTTTCCACTTTTTTCTTTTTTTTCCTGCCACACACAGCCGTACTATCTTTTTTCTTACTTACTTCCTTCTTCATACCTACTTCTAATCATGCACCCTTATGATAGCCACCCTTAGGCAATTTTCCTGAGTTGAGGTGCACAATGTCCAACAAGGACTGGAGCCAAAATAAGTTCATTGTAATTAAAATGGAAAAGTGAAAGGTGAAAACAAGAAAATAGGTCTATATAGGCTCAAAATAGGGATCAAGGGATACTTATTCGCTTTTGAAAGATTTTTAGGCTAAATGTTGATTAATTCAAGAACGACTGATAATTCTTTCCTAACCGACAATGTTAAAACCTAGGCTCGAGTAACCGGGCATGTTCTAGATTCAACACATAATAAGAACTATATAAAAATCTCACACACATATGGCACAAGGTTTAATTACAAACTACTACCTATTTGGTTCTTTCAAATGCTAACTATAATTATCATATCGCTAATCCTAATGCCATAATGAGATTGACAATGGTCACATATATATACACATTACACAGTTCAAAAACAATTTTTTTGGAAGGGTATAAATTTTCTAACACATGTAAACATAAACACAAAATATATTAACTGCCCTTAGGTATTTATTTTCCTCCTAGTTAAAAGAAACTAACACAAAAAATTACAAAACAAAACACAATACAACATAAATTTTTCCTAGACTTGTCAGTTCTACTATTATAATGCTATCGACGGTAAAAGAAGTATGCAACAAGAGCCTACGATGGCTGTGGTACACCCACAACACTAACTAAAAGACAAAAAACTATCCCCTATATATGACTATAATATAAATCAAGGGAATGAGGACATACCTAGGATGCACTAGGCGTCTAGCTCATGATCGTCCCCATTAAGAGCATCTAGTACCTCAACTGGTGGAGGAGGTGTTAGTGGTGAGGCATGACTAGAGGACGCGCTCGTAGATATATCGTGATGTCTTAACTCATATATACTCTGGAAAACAAAGACTTATGGATGAACTTTTTGAAGGACTGATCATAGGGAATGGTGGGGTCCTATATATTTTCGGTCTATCTCTCTTGGTCCTAACCTCTGGAATCGTCTCCTCCTTCGCAAATAAATTAAAGCATCTCAAGAGGCTCAGAGTCATTAACTGAGTAAATATTGAGATAACTAAAGGAATGGCTAGAATCTGGCTTTTATTGAGAGAGCTTACCTCTGCTTATAGTGTGTCCACCTCCTCTCAAATATCTCATAGATCAAAAACCCATATATCTCTGAACCAAGCCAACACAGGCTATTGAAAAACATCAATCTGAGATTGCAAATCATTAATGAATTCCAATTTCTCATCCCAAAGAGCAATCCATATCCTAGTCTAAACACTCTCTAATGTCGTCCAAACCCAAGGCCAGATCTGTGCATATAATAAAGCTAACTCAAACTCAACATCAGTAAGGCTGGCAGTAGTCACATCTTGCAGCTCTACTAGGCTCTGTAAAAACTCATGAGGTACTGTCATGAACCCTATAGCTATAGCTATGGTAGTGGCAGTGGGATGAGGGGGCACATAAGATACCTAACCAACTTAGAAGTGGAGGATAGAGCTGAAGTAGAAGTAGTTGGGGCCCCCTCCCCCTCTGTAGTAACCTCGGATGAATCTCTATGCTCCCCCGTATCAACATTAGAACCCACATAAACATCTATTCCTATCCTATAAACATGCTCTGCCGAAGCTGGAGACCCCTTAAAATGGGGCAATATCACAGTTGAAGATGCCCGAGCTCTTTGTATAAGGATCGGATTTGCCGAATCCTTGATGAAGCTAGTACGACCAATGCGCATTACCTCTAATGATATATCAATATCTATAACCTCAGGCATACCTGCCTCATCACATAACCTCTAGATTAGAAAAAAAAGAGAGAGTGGTCATGTACTCGAATGCCCACTCGTCCATCTCACATCTGATAAGTGCTGCAAAGATAACCTCATATCCTACAATAAAAATAGAAACTAGTGTAAATATTTTCCATGTCAATACATTGTTTGTCGTATTCAGACATAATCGTAAATGAACCAATGTCCACAAAAATTTTGTAGCAAAATAAAACACTGCCTTATTAGTGTCTCTCTTACCCTCAATCTAGGGGCATCATCATATAAGTCTATAATCTGGTTGGCGATCTATCTCTCCAAACCCAACCTCTACTATCTATAATCATCATCTCTCATTGTACATCTGTCCCATGCAAATATAAGCCTATAGTTACACTCTGCAGTAAATACCAAAACCACATACTCTAGTCTGAATAGAAATCAGCAGATGGCTACTGCTAAAATGTCAGCTGGAACTTCTCTCACTAGTGTATGCTTTAACTGGGGATGCTCTTATCCTCTACCCCCTCTAGGTGTAACCAAAGTGGTCGCGATAGTGTAGAAAACGTTCAACTCCTTGACAAATATCTGGCTGTAAGATCCCAGGGGCTGAGTCATCCACCACAATTGGTAGTGCTAAAAATATACCCAAAGGATTGGTACCCCTTATAGCACTGATAAATAAAGTATCCTTTTATCTTGAATAGTCCTCTTAGTCTAATCCACCTCAGTAACGAAGGTATCCTACTCATAAATTAACAATATCCCTTTTACACACCACCCCGAGTTTATCTCAGCAAAGGGTACCACTAAGACGTGTGTAGAGTAAGATGTGGGGTCAACCGGTGGTGGAATAGGAGGTTGAGGATCCTATGGTTCCTGAGTTATACTCTCCTCAGACTGGGGTACTGCTGATGTGGACTAGCTGGATGAAGTTGACTCATCCACTGACCTCTCCTTAGACTGGGGATACTATATGACCTCCTCTTAAATTATACTACCAACTGTCCCAGACTCAACCTCATCTCTAAATCTTGGCTCCTCATCCTTAGATGCATGTTTTTCCTCCTTAGACTCAAAAGAGAGAGGTACTAAAGTACTGGATAAGTTCACCCTTGACCTAGAGAAAGGTCTGGCTGCAACCGTCTGAGCCTTGGACTATGTAGATGTAGACTGAGTGACCCACTGATTTTATGTAGGGAGCTAAACACCTAAGGTAGCTGCGACTATAGCCTATCTCTTACCCTTAATCCATGGGGCTGTTTGTCTATTTGGGGAAATCCGGTACTCCTCCATTGAGTGACTATTCTCAAGGGACTCATCCCGAAGCCTCAACTACACTCTTTTCTTTGAGGTTTCCTTTGGTGCCATAGTAATTTAAAAATCAATTGTTAGTTCTTGAAAAATAAGAGCGAAATGAAAATTTTTAAAAACATCGAAACTTTAAGGGTGGGCACTTACGAAGGCCACTTACAAGCCATAAGTGCCACTTACGGCCCATAGGTGACCTTCATAGGTGCCAGACAAAGCCCTGAAGTTTCAGGACTTAGGATCTGAGACCTATGAAGGAACATACAACTTTTAATTATTACTTACAAGGTTTGTAAGTGCCATCGTAGGTACCCTTCAGAGGGTGCTTCAATTTTTCCAAATTTTACACCTCTATAGAGTGTATTTGGTGAATTAAAGACCAATTTTGTGCACAATAACATTTATAAAATTCATCAACACAGATATGGCACACAAAAATTTAGATTTTCATCATCATTTTCAACTTCTAGTTCCCTTTAGGGGATGGTCACATATTATTCAGTCAAGAACAATGCACTAAGTTCAGCTTTCAAATTATTCTAGGCTCCTATATACAATATTTATGCGTTTTATACATTTTTCAATAATATTAAAATACCAACTGAGTTTTCCATTTTAATATCACAATGTAATACTAGTAGGAGCCAAGAATTTTACCTTAATCTCAGTGATGGAAGTAGAAGAATGAAAAAGTCTAGTGAGACCCTATCTTGAGTGCCTTGTGCATGACTTATTGGAACTTATAATGGGAGAGTTCCTACCTTTTATGGATTCTAAAGGGAGTTGGGAAGTTTAAAATCAAGAGGGAGTTATAAAATTTGAGAATAGAGGGGAATAAGATTGGGTTTGGAATACTTAAAGTTGATGGTAAGCTGGTCCAGGTTGGATCCACTTGGGTCCAACCCAAATTTTCAAAACTGTAACCCCGAATTTTCTTTCACTTACGGCGCCACCACTTACGGCCTGTAAGTGGCAGGTCGTAGGTGGTAGAATTTTTTTGTCCTTTTCAACTTTTTGTTCTGACACTTATGAGATCCCTTACGAGGTCATAAGTGGTACTAAAGATCCCATAAGTGGTTCGTAAGTAAAAGTTTATAGACCTCAAAATTCTCAGATTTTTCACTCTCACAGTTATTTCATCACTCACCTAGACCCAGTGGGATTTATGACCATATAAGTGGGCCAATAAGTCCTCTTATTGGAATTTTTTGAATTTTGCAATGTTCTACCATGTTCTAGGTGGTTCCTCATGTTTTACACCTACAAAAAAGAAAACAATATGAACACTAAAATAGTGGGTTGAATCTCTTCCAACGCTTGATTTGACATCACGACACGATGTGGCTATGCTGGTTACTTAGACTTCACCAACAAGATTATGGGTTGCCTTCCATGAAATGCCTAATTTTACATCGCAACACGAATTGATTGCCTTGGATACTCAAATTTCACCCAAGGCTTACATTAAAACCACTTTCAACTCATTAGCATTACCTAAATAGTACTTGACACATTTCCCGTTCACCTTGAATATGGCTTCTCCTTCTTATTTCATCTCAAGTGCACTATATGGAAATACCTTAAGCACGATGAATGCTCCTTACCACCTAGACTTCAACATTCTAGGAAACAAGTAAAGTCGTGAATTATACAGCAGGACCATCTCATCAGGCTCAAACACTCTTTTCTCGATCTTTTTGTCATGATAAAAATTCATATTTTCTTTGTACAGAGGAAAACTCTCATAAGCACGGAGCCAGAATTTACCCAACTCATTCAACTTGCCCATTCTCAACTTATTTGCATTATGCAACTCCAAATTGAGCCCTTTAAATGCCCATAATGCCTTATGCTCAAGTTCAACTTGCAAGTGGCATGCTTTTCCATACATAATCTGATATGGAGAGGCACCTATGAGGGCCTTAAAAGCTTTCCGGCATGCCCACAAAGCATTATTTAACTTCCTTAACCAGTCAGTCCTATTGGTATTCACATTATTTGCTAATATGGACTTGATTGCTTTATTACACACCTCAACCAGCCTACTCATTTGTGGATGGTAAGGTATTGCCACCTCATTCTTCATACCATATTTTTGAGTAGGGCCTTGAAAAGGCAATTGCAGAAGTGAGACCCAACATTACTAATAATTGCACATGGAGTGCCAAATCGAGAATTGCTGTTCTTTTTGAAGAATGCATGACACTTTGACCCCTATGTTGGGAAGAGCAATCGCCTTCACCTACTTCAAAACATAATCGATTGCCACTAGAAAGTACTTCATCCCATAGAAGCTCACAAATAGACCCATAAAATCAATCCCTCATTTATTAAACAACTCCAACTCTAAGATAGGTGTCAAATGGAGTTTATGACTCCATAAAATATTGCCTCATCACTAGCACTGTTCAAAGGCTTAAGCAAAGTCATGAACCTCCTTGTAGAAAGTTGGACAATAATACCCACCATGTAGAATTTTGTAGGCTGTACGGGTACCACTATGATGACCCCCAACTAGCGATGAATGACAAGCCTCAAGGATGCTCATTATCTCCACCTTAGGTATACATTTATGAATTATGTTATCTGCATAAATCTGAAAGAGATTAGGCTCATCCCAAAAGAATTTTTTCACCTTATGCATGAATCACTTTCTCAGTTGGAATGACAAATCTTTTGGAACACGTTCACTTGCCAAAATTGGCAAAATTAGCTAACCAGGGGATTAATTCTTGAGAAGCTAGAAATACCCGTTCATCTGGAAATGTATAATCTATGTCAAGTTCATCCTCTAACTTTTGCATTTCCTCCTTCTTAAGGTAAGATATGTGATCAACAACTTGTTTCTCAGTGCCCCTTCTATCTTTTACCTCTAATTCAAATTATTGCACTAAGAGAACCCAACGTATCAAACTCAATTTTGAATATTTATTTGATAGATAACTCAAAGAAACATAATTTGTATGAACTATGACTTTGGTTCCAATCAAATAGGATCAAAATTTCTCAAAGGCAAAAAGCACTATAAGTAACTCCTGCTTAATGACTGTATAGTTTTTAGAAGCAGGGTTTAATGTCCTACTTGAATAACAGGTCGGGTTAAGGATTTTATCACATCTTTAACCTAGGAAAACACCTAAGGCCACTTGACTAGCATCACACATAAACTTAAACTATAAAGACCAATGAGGGGACAAAATAATATGAGTCAAGATTAATCGCTCATTGATGCACTCAAAGGCATTGAGACATACATCATCAAATACAAATTTTAACCCATTCTTTATGAGATTTCATAGAGGAATATTAATTTTAGAGAAGTCCTTAATAAACAGCCTATAAAATCTAGCATGACCCAAAAAGCTTCGAATACCTTTAACTGAGATTAGAAGAGGTTATTTTTGATCACTTCAATCTTTGCTCTATCCACATCAATACTATTCTTTGAGATTTTGTGACCAAGGGAAATACCTTCCTTCATCATAAACCGGTATTTCTCCCAATTCAACACCAAATTTCACTCCTCACATCTTTAGAGAGAGTTTTCTAAATAGGCCAAACAATTATCAAAAGAGTCCCCAGCTACCAAAAACTGACCCATGAATACCTCTATAGTGTCTTCCACCATGTTAGAAAATATAGATATGATACATCTCCAAAAAGTGGTGGGAGCATTGCAAGTCCAAATGACATCCTCTTGAATGTAAACATCCCACATGGGCGTGTGAAAGTCATCTTTTCTTGGTCCTCGAGAGCAATCAAAATTTGAATGTATCTCGAGTACCCATAAAGAAAATAGTACCAACCCTATCTACTAGTCTATCAAGTATCTGCTCCATTAATGGCATATGGAAATAGTCCTTTTGAGTCCAAGTATTCAGATTCCTGTAGTCTATTTATACCCTTAATCCAGTGATTGGTCTCATAGGCAAAAATTTAATCATTTTGGGGACCACAGTGATCCCCTCTTTTTAGATTCAGATTAAGCCAGTTTGACCCACTTGATATCCGCAATGGGTTAAACCACTTCAATATTTAACCACTTTATGATCTCCTTCTTTATAACCTCTTACATATAAGGATTCAAGGTACTTGATATTGGGTATACACATCAGTTTAAACTATATCTTATAAGTGTAAATATTTGGTGGGATCCCCACAATATCTGCAATAGTCCATCCGATAGCCCTCTTGAATCTCCACAACACTAAAATTAGTGCTTCAACCTATGTCTCTAATCAATCAATAATAATAATTGGCAAGGTATTGTTGGCCCCCAAAAATGCATAACACAAGTGAGATGAGAGGGCCTTCAATTACATGACCGATGGCTCCTCAATAGATGGTCAAGATGGATAAGTAGTTCTTTTCTTCCAATAAAGATCTTTGTTTTCAGAGCATAATTATAAGAACCTACACCATAGAATGCACTCAACATCTAAACATACTCATTAATGCCATCTCTGTCAAAGTTTATGATAACCGCTCCTAATGCCTCAACCCCAAGTCTTTCCTCAATGGGAATAATCACATCATCATTATCATTAGTTCAATAATACAATCTACTCTCATATCCTATGGTTGTCACATAGACTGACACATAATAAAAGTAACTTGCTCATCATTGAGTCTAAACTTCATCTTTCCCATCTCCATATCAACAAGGCCCTACCAATATCTAGGAAAGGATTTCCTAAGTTAATAGGAACTTTGACATCTATCTCATAGTCAAGGATTAAAAAATTAGTTATGAAGGATGCCACACAAAATCATCACACAAAATACCAACCAATTTCTTCACAGTTTGATAAGTGATCACTAACCTCATGAATGTAGGTTTAGGTGTGCCCAACCCCAACTAGTTATATACTACTAATGGAATTAGATTGATACTAGCTTTTAAATCAAATAAAGCTTGAGAGAATTTGAAAGATCCAATGGTACATAGAATAGCAAATGCTCAAGGGCCCTTTTTTTTCTTAAGCAATAATCATAAGTGATGACACTACAATGGTGAACATTATCAGTAGGCTCAAAACTCACCGTCTGCTTTTAAGTAACCAAATTCTTGATGAACTTATCATAGCCAAGAATCTACTCTAATGATTCTACCAAAGGATTACTAGTAGATAATTACATCATCTATAAGAACTTCTGATACTTCCCTTTCTCTTATTTCTTCTTTAATCTTTGAGGAAAAGAAGAGGGAGGTCATTGAATGGTATTAAGTATATGTTTAACTTCCTTCCCCTTACCTTTGTCCTTCATAACTTTTTTATCAACCCCCATCAATTTTATGATGACTCACCACTAGTCACAAACTTTTCAGATTTCACTTCAAGTGCCTCATATACATCAATAATATCATTCCTAGCATCATCCACTATAGGTATGGGAGGATCAAAGGTTGCCTTACCACTGTAAGTGGTGGTGCCCAAATAGTGACTATCATTCTTATTATTTTAAATTATATTACTTGTAAGGGTACCTATTAGATACTAGTTCAAGGTTTGTGATATCTGTCCAAATTGTTGATCCAATAGCTTGATTGCAATAGAATATGATTCTACTTTTTGGGTCAAACCTGAAATGTCTGCCTTAATCTTCTTAAGGAAACTCTCCTGACTTTCTGAACCCTTGACCAAATTTGTAAGCAATTCCTCCATTCTTGAATCAGTGTCCCATTTTCAAGATGGAATATATGCTTCACCTTTCTCCTTATTATAATCCTTATGCCTACAGTCACTATTTCTCTAGACTATGCTCCCTGTCTTTATCTCTATAGTTGTTTTGACCATGATTCCCTTGCCTTGATTTCTAATTATCTTGAGAAAATAACTATCCCTTGGCATGGATACCCACCAATCTTTATCTAGATAGTTTGCCTCTTCATCAACATCAAAATTATATGACCTAGAAGCCTTACCCTATTTGCCAAGAACATTTATTTTGTTAAGATTTCATAGGTGAAAATGCATCATGAATAACCCAATAGTCCTTAGTTGTTCAATATCCCAAGCCACGGAATTATCTATAACTCTATACTCACTAGAGGCATAATTAGCATAAGTTCCAGCATCTCTCTCCACCTCTCGAGTATGCCACCCTCGGTTGCTAAGAGAGATCCAGTCTAAGATATCTAATTTTACTTCGCAACAATGGTTTATGAATACTACGCTAGTAATAGTATTCACCATTGCTTTGGAACTAGTATTCATGGCATGATAGGAAATCTCCAGTAGATTTTCCTTAAAGTTTTGTGATTAGTCATCATCATCAAATTTTTCTGAAACCAAAACCATGTCAAATATATTTTCTTAGAATGCATTTTCCTATAGTTATAAATCTCATCCTTCAATTGTAGTATCCTGACTGAAGGGAAGAAAATTTCTAAGATTTACTTCTGCAACTCGTTCCAAGTCGTATTGGACCCACGATGTAGTTCCCCCAACCATAATGTAGCTTTACCAGTTAGTGAGAGTGGGAACAACCTGAGTCTCAACATATCTTGATCCACACCAGGTAAATTATATGAAATGAAAATTCCAAAAAAATTTATAAGGTGCATGTTCACATTATCTGTCGGTAGGCCAGCAAACACACCTTTCAAATTCAGTAACTGGATCATAAATATAGTAATGTTGAACTTCACCCTCTAGGATAATGTATGAGGAATAATGGCTCATATCTTATTAGGCTCTAAATTCCCAAAGTTTTCATTTAGATATGTTGGCAAGTGATGAAAAGTTGGGGGTATTGGAGCTCTATCTCTTCTACCTCTATTTAGTTCTGCTTAATGATTAGATACCAGTCTTCATCTCGCTCTTTTTGATTCTTGAGCTGCACCCTAGTATGCCTTATTATACCTTCTTGCATTAGCCTCTACTAGAAACCACTCAGTGGTTTTCTCTACCATTCAGAAGAAGTGGGGGAGGTAAGTCATATGGATCATCTTGAGGTAGCACATGATCAACTTCCCGACCATGTTATGACATCCTACGATTCTGCTGTAGGATTTTTTCTAGATCTAGATCAAATGGGATCAAGGGATTGACTTGACTTCTAGTACTGGGTAAATACCGTTGTATGCCCAAAGAAGAATAGAAAAGTGAAACTTGAAAACCTTAACAATTTCAGTCAATAAATCCACAACTGTATTCCCCAGCAACGGTGTAAAAATTTGATATTACCCAAACTATACCCTCCAAGATGATACAATATAGTCCTTTCAAATTACAGTGACCCAATTAGGTTGGGGTCGATCCATAGGAAATAGGTTAAATTTGTCTCTCAAACTTGCCAACGTAGTTGGAAGTGTAGGAAAGTAAATGGGGGGATTAAACACTTGGACTTTGCTCCTATGGATTCTTAATCAGTAGGTTTCTCGTGCTTAACCTAACTATCTCACTACTACATATGCAGAATCTAACAAGATAGGTATTACCAACTATGTTGTGAACGCATTGGTAAATCTCACCCTTCACCTTGTAAGTCCCAGGGTGTCTCCTTACTATCCCTTGTCTTTAAGCCCAGTTTAACTATCACCTTGTGGGTATCAAGTTATTAGATAAGGGTTGATGGCCTTAATTCTTTTCCCAATCTCAATCTCTCTTATGAAGAAAATCTCTAATATAGTCAAGTTCTTAGCATTGGCTACCACTAATAAAGAAACCAAACTGAATAAGATTATAATGTAAGTCTAAACAATAATTTAGAAGAACCCCATACTTCCCTTACTTTGTTATTCTACCAGGGTCCCCACAAGCCTTACTAAGGGAATTAGCCACTCATTGTTATGAAATAATCCATGGAATTATATAAGGAAAACATAAAAATAATATCATAAATAATTGACGAAGAAAACCCAAAGTTTCAAATTAATTAATCAACCAAAAAGTAAGAACAAAGATAATCCACGATCAAAAGTTAATCCTAAAATCAAATATGTGTTTGTCATTAGTATGAATGCGTAAAATGACTAAAAAACAAAGTAATATTTATAGAGTACATAAAATCCTTGGAAATCTAAACAGAACATGCAGGGAAAACTAAGTTAGTGGCCACTTACAGTGCCACTTATGAGCCATAAGTGGCAGCAATGCCAATAGGTGGCAATCGTAGAAAGCAGAAATCTTCAGAATCCCTACATGCTCCTGTACTTCATATGTGAAGGAACCTATGGGGTGTAGGTAGTACTTACACTTCATAGGTGATAGCCTCATAGGTAATAGAAAATCATTAGTCTTGTAGCTTCTCTAAACTTCACTTGTCTCAAACATACAACAGTACCTATGGCATCGTAGGTGGTACCTACGGGCCATAGGTGACCCTTAAAAGTCAAAAATCAAAAAATCCATCTTTCAGGTCCTCTGAAGTTTGAATCTCTAAAATCAACCAAGCTACCTATGCCATGTCGGTGCAGCCTACAATGCATAGGTTTCATTGTATGAAGGCTTTTCTATATCTTTCACTTCCTTTTCTTCTCTTTAGCTCCCAAAACCTAATTGCCTGTAAAATAGACACAAAACAAATCATATCTACCAAAACAAACCTAATTACATGTATATTTTCAAATTTTAAGCATCGAAAGTACCATGAAACCATAGCACATTAAATATATGTTGAGATGCTGATTGATTATTAGTTATATCTTGAATGCTTCTTTCTTTGATTTAACTTATCTATTTGTATGGTGATAAGTTAAGTCGTCGATGATGCCTACCAGTACATACTGCTTTGTACTAATACATCCTGTGCTCTTTATTTTATTAACTATAAAGGGCTGTTTAACATTTGAGAGTAGACTTCAACTTTAGCTTGTGATTAGCAGATTCAATTCAAGGGCGAGCTCTATGTCTAGGTAACAATTGGCTCTTCATTTTGTTCACTTCCTCTATTCTAGACTATGACATTCTTTTTTTAACATTGGGTTAGGATTATGATTCTAGACTTTATTTTTGATTAGTGGTTCTTATTTTGTGACTTTTATGTCCCAGAGAGATTTAATAGTTATAGATAATTCCAGATGTTTTGTTATTTCATTGGGTTATTGGTGACATTATACCTATGTTTTTATCTAAATATTTTCAAGTAATAAATGATAGTTTAGAATGAACTTTGTAATTATGGAGCTTACTTGTATAAATGTTTGAACCAGGGGTTGGGTTAATTGGTTCTCTCACTATAGGGTTAGGGCCGGTGCCGCTCACAACTATTTGGGTTATGATAAATATGGTATCTGATCTCTAGGTTAATCAATATTATCATACAAAAATGAATCTATTAAAGTCTTTTAGAATGGTACGAAGATATCTGTACTTTGCTGTAAGAAGCTATAAGACCTTAGGAAAACTTCTACCTTCTTTCCTTTGTACTAGTACTTGATTCCAATTGGTATTTGGTGATCCAAATTGGTATCTATCATCCTTCATTATTATTTCATAGATTATGAATACACACTTAGTTAGAGTAGAAGCATCACCTGAGCCAACCACTAGGGTATGGCTCAAGACAAAGTTAGGTAAGAAAAAGGTCAAAAGAGGAGAGCCAAGGGAAACATACATCAGGGCTAGAGCCTAGGAAACTAAATAAACAACTTAGAAGAGATTACCACCCCTTCCCCTACAAAAGAATGCTCCAAACATAGTTATGGATGAGGAGGTGGTAGTTGAGAATAAAGATATCATAATTCTAAAACATGTTATGCCCATCCAGGGTGGTGCAACCTATATTCAAATTTCCTCAGCATCTATTTAGCTTGAGTATTTTAGCTAGAACTAGTGCTACATTAATGGTTTTGGCCTTCCAACATCTAGTTGTGCAGTATGCCACTGTTGTAGCACCTCAAACGGATGAGGGTACTGAGATGGGAGTTTTCCCCTATAGGTATTGTGTCTGTTTATGGTCAACATGAGCATGAATTTTTATGATTTTCTAAAAATAAAACCTGTAGTGTTTGATGGTGTTGAATTAAAGGGTGCTTATGAGCTTTTGATTGAATGTCATGAGCATCTACATAAAATAAATATTATGGAAAGATATGGGGTAGATTTTGTGACCCTTAAATTGTAAAGAAAGTCTAAGTAATAGTAAAGGGCCTTTGTTGAGTGTAGGACTTATTTAGTGCCACTAACTTGGTTTCAAATTTAGATTATATTTCTTAAGAAATATGTTCCCCATTCTTTGTGAGATAGGAAGAAGGATGAGTTCACGAGGATTGAATAGGGTGCTAGGTCAGTAGCAGTCCATGTGGCCAATTTTTATGCTCTACTTGTTATGCTTTGCATTTGATACGAGCTAAAGAGGAGATACTTACACTATTCTTGAAAGGTTTGACTCTGACCACATTCTTTTAAGTGCCTACACTTCAGATGACCTCTTTTGGGTTTGATTTCCATTTTTTCTAGTCCTGACTCATGGGTTTGATCCACAGCCCAACCTATGAGTCATAGGTGCTGCCGACCTATTTTTCCTACATATTTTAAGATAGGATTTATTATGTATCTATATATACCCTATATGTGATGATAGATGGATTTACACGCTTATATCAATATATTTTGCCCATATTTTAGCCTAGTTTTGAGAACTAATTATCTATTTCATGCACTTTTAGTCCTTTTTCCTGTAAATGAGCTAACAAACATGATTAGGAAAGTTTCAGGTATAAATGATGCAAAATACAGCATTTTATGGCTTACTTGACGCAAAAGAAAGCTCAGAAACGAAGTAGAAGGGAGCTGGACGCCTAAGGACCAAATCTGCTGCATGGAAAATCTATCCCGAGCTAAAGCAGCATTTCTGAAGACTTTGGGGACTTACAGACACAAAGCTGGATTTTTACAAAGATACATTAACCTAATACAGTTAGGTTATGTATTTCACTATTCTATTTGGATTATGATATTGTAACCTTACCCTAGTACCTTTGGGTCAAGGATTTCATTAGTTTAGTAGGATTTGGTTATTTATTTCATTAGCATAGTAGGAGAAGGATAGGAGTATTATAAATACCCTATCATGCTAGAGATTTTTAATGAACTCCTCCCTTAGTGGAGAGAACAATTCATTCTTCACTTAATTCAACAATTAATCTTCTTCCATCCCTCTCATCTTCCACCACAAACACTTCTAATCTACTCTTCTATTCTTAAATTCAACAACAAGAGAATCGTTACTTGCTAGGGAATCACCAAAACCACATGCCTATCACCTACTTCTCACGCCATCAACCATGCAAATCGTGATATCCTTCGCATTCATGGGTAACTAAACCTCTTAGTTGGGGTTATGGAAGCCGAATGAGTTACTATCTATTGCTGTGAGTTTGTGAGTTCAAGACACGTATATTGCTTATATCATTACTCTCTTCATCTTAATCTACATTCTTTGCGGTTGCAAACGCAAGAATACGCCAGTCTAACATTTAACTTGTTCGCGAGAAAGGTTATTTGTCTGGAAAAGAGATAATGTCAAGGTAGTAGGACACCCTTTCCTATTAAAAAGCTAGTGCCGTAACTGGACTAACCTCTTGGAGAATTCGTACCGTTAGACACGCTTTAACCTCGCGAGAGTTAAAGTGAAATAGTCCTTGTTTAGGTCGCGAGACGCTTGGATTTACCATCGACTACAATTCTCTATAAGCAATTGCATGTCAAGACTCTACACACTCATAGCCAATAGAGACGTATACCTCAGAAGGTGGACATAACCCCAACACTTCAATTCTCATTGTTTCACAACCTACGAAATACTCTCTTTTCACTTTGCTATTTTCAGCTTTTATTTCATTACTTTGGTTACATATTGCAATTCCCCCCTTTTTACGAGACTTGCACCAAAAGTCTATTAATTTTGCTTACTTATTGACCAAGCTATTCCCTGTGGGATCGACACCCAACCCAGGTTGGGTTCTATATTTGCTAACGACCGCTTTACACTCCCACGAGAGCTGTAGATTGAGCGTTATCAAAAATTGGCGCCGTTGCCGGGGAATACGAGTGTCAATCAAGTTCGTGATAATTACTAGACCCTTTGGTCAAAGATTCTCGTACTTTGACTTTTAGTTTTTGTTTTTGTTTCTTGCAGGTTTTTCTTTTAGTGCATGCCCCATACTAGAAGTTCTGGTCAACCGTTATTACCAATCAATCCGGAATCACAATGAATTAGAAGAATGGAAGCACAAGCTGAAATCGACAGGATGGCTGCTCAACACGAGCAAGCAAGATTAGCTTCTCTTGCCGCTGCCCAAGTACACCAGCAAAACATTGATAATCCTGGGTGAGCAACAAATCCTGACGATGAGGATTTAGGTGACGACGAGTTGATAAATCCAAGGCATGTCGCTGAAACGGCAACACCTGCTAACAGAAGAGGTCGACAAGCTCGGTATAGGTATGACCGCCAACCTTTGCAACCAGCTTTCGACGATGATGATGATGATCTTGATGGTGCCGGAGCCACTGGAGCTATAATTCCACCACCATTAGAGCCCGGAGCCAATTCAACATCACTAGCACCATGATTCAGTTATTGCAACTCAAAGGGTTATTTGGTGGACTAGCAGGCGATGATCCGAATATGCATCTCATCAACTTTATTTCTACATGCAAGTCTTTTGACAATCCTGGTGTTGGTCACAATGCTATTCGATTACGTCTATTTCCATTGTCTCTGTCTGGGGAGGCAACACTATGGTTGAATGGGCTGACTCCTGATTCAATTACAAATTGGAGGCAATTGAGAGACGCTTTCCTAGAAAGATTCTTTCTGCCATCCAAGAGGGCTCAATTGAGAGATGAAATCAGCAACTTTCGTCAGCTTCCCTCTGAAGCTCTTCACGAAACATGGGAGAGGTTCAAAACAAAGCTAACGAGATGCCCAAACCATCACATGACTAATGTTCACCTCATGGAGATCTTGTATAGAGCCTTGAATTCAGTAACTAAACCAGTGGTGGACAACGCAGCTGGAGGTTCTTTTATGGACCTTACCTTTGGTCAAGCAAGCAATATGCTAGATCGCATGACAAAGCAAAGTAGAGCTTGGCATACCAGGGATTCTGAGGTAGCAAGCCCCACTTTATCTATTGGCATGTCTGCAGACCAAAGAAGAAGAGAAGAAGAACGTGAGCAAGACATGGCACATGAAAACGCAATTGGATCTTCTGGCAAAACACTTATTATCAGGGAAGACCAAAAAAGTGAAAGCTGTGGCGCTTAAAGGAAGAGACGAATCTGATTCGGAAGAGGAGGCCAACTACTTGAACAATCAGGGGGGTTTCCGGGGGAATGCCCAAGGAAACCAAGGTCGGAACTATTATTATAAATCTGGAAGCAAAGACCAAGGTAGTTAGAAGAAAAATAATGAAAAGAGTGGTTTGTACGTTCCCCCTGGTAAACGTGATACCACCACATCTAATTCTATGGAAGACATGATGGCTAAGTTATTGAAAGGAGTGGAAGCAACGAGCGCAGGAGTGAAGGAGGTAATTGGCGATTTGGCCTCCATGAAGCAATTAGTTGATTCTGATTCCACTTCTATCAAGCAAATAGAGCAGCAATTGAGCCAACTTTCAGCAGCATTCAATCAAAGAAAGGCTGGCACCTTACCGAGCGATACTGTGCAAAACCCAAGGAATGATGGGTCATGCATGGCCATCACTACCAGAAGTGGTAAGGTGCTGGAAAATTCAGCAAAAGGCAAGCAAGTGGTTGACGTAGCAGCATACATTGACGCCACACCTAGTGACATTACAAGAGAAGAAGCCGCAACAACTACTTCAAACGTCAAGGATGTTTTACCTAGTGACGTGCAGACTGAAAAAAATGATAAACGGAAGCAAGAGGAGAAGAAATCCATGGAGAGAACACCTCCATACCCACCACCACCTTTTCCACAAAGATTGAAGAAGGTGGCCGATGACACTAAGTTCAGCAAATTTATGACTATGTTGAAGCAGCTGACCATTAATGTCCCATTGGTAGAGGCACTTGAACAAATGCCTGGGTATGCGAAGTTTATGAAAGATCTTTTGACTAAGAAGAGGGCAGCAAGTTATGAGCTGAAAGATGATGTGCATCATTGTAGTGCAATTGCTACCCGATCGATAGTTCAGAAGAAGGCTGACCCCGGAGCTTTCACGATTCCTTGCACCGTCGGATCTTTGGACTTTGCTAAAGCATTGTGTGACTTAGGAGCCAGCATCAACTTGATTCCATTATCGATCTACAAGAAGTTGGGGTTAGGAGATCCTACACCAACTAATATGAGGCTTGTTATGGCGGATAGGTCGGTAAAACGACCGGTTGGTATTCTATGCGATGTCTTGGTGAAGGTATCTTCATTCATATTTCCAGCAGACTTTGTCATCTTGGATTTTGAAGTAGATTCAGAGGTTCCCATAATCTTGGGACGCCCTTTCCTTGCTACGGGAAGTGTGCTCATAGATTTGAGATCTAATGAACTCTCATTCCGAATCAATGACGAAGTGGTCCATTTTGACGTCTGCAAATCAATGAAGCAACCCAAAGATTTGAGTGTATTTTCTGTGGCTGATGTTGTCGTTGATGACGAGGAAGAACAACTTGAAGAAGAACAAATTCTTGATGATCCTTTGGAGGTTTCGCTCATGAAAGGAGAGAATGAGGATGTTGAAATTTCTGAAGAAGCTATTTGTGCTCTATCGGGATTAGGAACATACCATTATACTCCCAAGAAGCTGGATCTTGATCTCAAGAATCGACCCACACCACCAGCTAAGCCATCTATTGAAGAGCCACCCACGTTAGAATTGAAGGAGCTGCCAAGCCATTTGAAGTAAGCATTCTTAGGAAACGGAAATACTCTTCCAGTCATAGTGGCAGCCGATTTGGGTGAGCAACAAGTTGCAGCTCTTATTGCAATCTTACGCAAGTATATTAGAGCTATTGGATGGACCATTGCGGATATCATTGGTATTCCACCTGGGATTTGCACTCATAAAATTAAGCTTCAAGAAAAGTGCACACCCACCATTGAACATCAAAGACGTCTAAACCCACCTATGCAAGAAGTGGTGAAGAAGGAGATTATCAAGTGGTTAGACGCAGGAGTCGTGTATCCTATTTCTGATAGTACATAGGTAAGCCCAGTACAATGTGTTCCCAAGAAAGGAGGCATGACGGTGGTCGCGAATGCAAAGAATGAACTTATTCCACTCAGGCCCATTACTAGATGGAGAGTATGCATGGACTACCGCAAGCTGAATTCTTGGACACTCAAGGATCACCTCCCCATGCCATTTATGGACCAAATGCTAGATCGATTAGCGGGGAAAGGATGGTTTTGCTTCTTGGATGGTTATTCAGGTTATAATCAGATTTGTATTTCTCTCGAATACCAAGAGAAGACAACGTTCATATGCCCATATGGTACGTTTGCCTTCAAACGCATGCCATTCGGGTTATGTAACGCACCAGCCACCTTTCAACGTTGTATGATGTCTATTTTCTCTGATATGGTAGAAGACACTTTGGAGGTATTTATGGACGACTTTTCAGTTGTTGGTGAGTCCTTTGAAGCATGTTTAGCGAACTTGAGCATGACATTGCAAGGATGTGTAGAGTTCAACCTTGTGCTGAATTGGGAGAAGTGCCACTTCATGGTAAAAGAACGAATCGTTCTTGGGCACAAGATCTCCGAAAGAGGAATAGAGGTTGATCGCGCAAAAATAAAGGTAATCGAGAAGCTACCACCTCCAATTTCGGTGAAGGGAGTTCGTTGTTTTCTTGGCCAAGCTGGATTTTATCGTAGATTCATCAAAGACTTCTCCAAAATTTCTAGTCCATTGTGCAAACTACTGGAGAAAGATGCAAAGTTTGACTTTAATGAAGATTGCTTAAAGGCATTTGAATGCCTTAAAGGAAAACTCATTGAAGCCCCTATCATGGTAGCACCAGATTGGACGCTCCCGTTCGAAGTCATGTGTGATGCTAGTGGTGTAGCCGTTGGTGCTGTTCTTGGACAAAGAAAGGAGAAATTGTTTCATCCTATCTATTATGCAAGTAAGGTCCTAAATGAAGCCCAAAGGAACTACACCGTTACTGAACAAGAGCTCTTAGCAGTTGTGTATGCGTTTGAGAAGTTTCGTGCCTATCTATTGGGTACTAAGGTGATCGTTCATACAGACCATGCAACTCTTAGGTATCTAATGACGAAGAAGGATGCAAAACCAAGGCTGATTCGATGGGTATTGCTGCTGCAAGAGTTTGATTTCGAAGTCAAAGATAGAAGAGGTTGCGAGAACCAAGTGGCTGATCACCTATCTAGACTTGAGAATGAGTATGTGGTGCAACCAGAAAATTAGATTGATGATGAATTCCCTGACGAGGAGATACTAGCGACAACAATGGAGCAATTACCATGGTATGCCGACTTTGCAAATTTCGTGGTGAGTAATGTGTTACCTTCCAATTTATCTTACCACCAAAGAAGGAAGTTTATGCATGACGTTCAGCACTACTATTGGGATGAGCCATATTTGTTTCGAAGATGCGCGGATGGTATCATTCGACGATGTATATCCCATGAAGAAGTGCCTACTATATTGGAAGCATGCCACACTTCGCAGGTTGGAGGACATCATGTAGGGAATCGAACGGCAAGGAAAGTCTTGCAAAGTGGTTATTATTGGCCTACAATATTCAGAGATGCACACGACTATGTGAGAAGGTGTGACCAATGCCAACGTCAAGGTACTATTTCAAAACACCATGAAATGCCCATGTCCAAAATTCTGGAGGTAGAACTCTTTGATGTGTGGGGTATTGATTTCATGGGACCATTCGTGAATTCGTTTGGAATGAAGTACATCTTGGTTGCTGTGGATTATGTGTCAAAATGGGTTGAAGCTGTAGCATTGGCCGACAACGAAGGAAAGCGTGTTGTAGCGTTTTTAAAGAAGAATATCTTTTCTCGCTTTGGAGTACCTCGTACTATCATAAGTGATGGAGGATCTCACTTTTGAAACAAGCTATTCAAATCTGTATTGGCCAAGTATGGAGTCAAGCAACACAAGGTATCTACGCCTTATCATCCCCAAACCAGTGGACAAGTTGAGGTTTCCAACTGCGAGATCAAGCAAATCCTTGCCAAGACGGTTAATGCGAATAGGAAGGACTGGTCTCGAAAGCTAGATGATGCACTATGGGCGTATAGGACTGCATTCAAGACACCCATTGGCATGTCACCTTATCAGCTAGTTTATGGGAAGGCTTGTCACCTACCCATCGAGCTTGAATACAAGGCATTGTGGGCATTGAAGCACTTGAATCTGAATTGGGATAATGTGAAGAACCTGAGGTTGGAGCAGCTGAACGAACTAGATGAATTTCGTCTCCATGCATATGAAAGATCAAATTTATACAAGGAGCGGATGAAGAAGTATCATGATCAGCGGATTATTCGACGAAACTTCCAAAAAGATGACATGGTACTACTCTTTAACTCCAGATTCAAGCTCTTCCCAGGTAAGTTAAAATCAAAGTGGTCTGGTCCATTTAAAGTCATCCAAGTCTACTCGTCTGGAGTAGTCGAATTGGAAGACAATGATGGTGTTGTCTTCAAAGTGAATGGCCAACGTGTTAAGCCATATATCGGTCCTCTTGACTCGATGAATGACAAGGCCATCACTTATCTCGACGAAGTCTAAGTACTCGAGATTACTACGTTGAGCCACGACAATAAATAAGGCGCTAGATGGGAGGCAACCCATTGTTTATCGTTTTTCATTTATCGTTTATCGTTTTCTTTCATTCTAGTACTTGTCTTGTTTTTAATTAATGAAAATCCAAAAAAAAGAGTCGTGCCACGACCAAAACTAAGGCGCTTGGTGGGAGGCAACCCATCGTACTAATCGTTTTCATTTTGATCAAATATAGGTGCGAGAAGTATGCGACGAGAAGATTGATCTCCATCGACAATTTGGACGCATTGTGTGGTAAAGTCGGTAAGTTAGGCATGGTGATACATAAGGCGATGAATTGAGCCTTTCTCACGTCAAAATAGGCTTTGAGGAAGGCTAGGCCTTGGTAAAAATAGGCCACAAACGATGCACAACCTATTCTATAGCCTAAGGACTCGGAATCTAGTGTGCTATACACTATGCGCCGCCTATACCTAGGTATGCTTTTGACTATGCTCCGCCTATGCTATGGCATTTGGTCTCAGTATCTCATGTGCCATAGACTATGCGGCGCATATGTCTACAAATGCCATAGACTATGCGGCGCATATGTCCCATTATGCCATGGACAATGCGCCGCATATGTCATTGATATGCCGAGTGATATGCGCCGCATATGTGGTGTTTTTGTCTCCAAATCCGATTGTAAATGGGTCATAACCCGACCCATACTCTTCCTATATAAAGGGGACTTAGTTTTATAACAGAACCACATTAGAATAAACCCTAAGGGCGCCGCATAACCCTCCAAATCCTCTCAAAATTTTCTCTTCCAATTCACAAAACCATCTCCACGAACTTCAAGCAAGTAAGTACTCTCTTATTCTTCATTTATTTATCGTAAGTACTACGTTGCTATGTTTATTATAAATTGCTAAATCGTATAAGATTGATGGTAATGTTCATGTGTTTGGATAGTTGATACAAAATCATGTGAGTGAACAAATACGTAGGAAAATCTTGACTTGTTTCCGACTTGAATTTGGTTTCATAAGCATTGTTATGATATTTGCTGAATATATATGGCTATGAATATTGCTTAAGAGTGTTGTTTAGATGCTTACATAATAGACTATCCCGGCCATCGGGATAAGATTATAGTGCCTATCAACTTAGGAGGTTGTGCTTGTTGTACGAATAACGATTCCATGTGGTAACCCCTATGTCATAGTGTTGCTATATCC
This sequence comes from Capsicum baccatum var. pendulum, assembly GCA_030864225.1. Lineage (NCBI taxonomy): Eukaryota > Viridiplantae > Streptophyta > Magnoliopsida > Solanales > Solanaceae > Capsicum > Capsicum baccatum. The sequence continues at coordinate 104,099,731 of CM061556.1, forward strand.
ACCATGAAAGTAGTCCACTGGCTGCAAATAAGTGATGCAATGCTGATTTTCTTGTCGGAATACAATCCTACAACGTATGTCGACGAAATCTGAGTACTCGACCACTTTCACTTCATTGATTTGTGCTAATGAAACTAAGTGTGGGGTGGTACCCCTAGTGCTTTCATATAGATTGTATCAAGTGAGATTGTGCTGCAACTAACATTATTTCTAGTCTCAGGTACAATGGCACCTAAAGCGAGGCAAGGCAAGGAGAAGGCTACCACGTCCCAAAAGGGCAAAAAGAGAAGTCGAAAAGACCAAGGAGAATCATCCTCAGCACACCTACCACGCAGAATGTTTGGAATAAAATGGGTTCTTGAGGAAGAAGCCAAAGCATGGTACAGCAACAACAAAGAAAGAAAATATGTGCACGTCGACTTGATCAACAAGGAGACCTTAGCAAAGAAGGAGCCGCGAATGTTGGCAAAAATAATGGCTTTGAAGCTGGATTTCATCTTCCGCGACATGGGAGAGTGCAATCTTGACTTAACAAGAGAGTTTTATGCCAACTGGTCGCCGAACACAACAGGCAATGAAGTCAAAATTTGGGGCCAAGTGTTACAGCTCACTGCGGATTGGATCAACTCTTTTCTTGGCTTATCTTCGGTCGACACAGCACCATTCAAAGAGCTGTACAGCAGGCCTCCTTATAGAGATATACGACACACGCTTTGTGGAAGTAGATCAATGGCAAGGTGGGGCAGACATAAAGAAACAGGTCGACACAACACCTTCCCCTATGCTCCACTAAATAGGGAAGCAAGAATCTGGATGCGTATTGTCAACTCATGTCTTATTCCTGGGACGCAATACACCAAGATATCGAGATATAGAGTGTGTTTGGTCTATGCTTTGATGACTAATGTCCCTATCAACTTTGGGGAAATCATTCGATCTACCATGAGGAAGGCCAGACTCCACAAAAGGTCCCATTTCACATTCAGCAATTTGTTGACAGCAATGTTGCGGAAGGAGGATATCGAAGAGGAACCAGCTGACCACAAACTCCCACATAACCCAAAGAAGGTTGACCTTACCAAGGTCAAAGATGCTGAAACAACTCATGGAGTCAACCTTACTACTGCGGAGAGACATGCTCGTGATGAGAGTTTCTTCCGTTATCTCTATGGCATGACACGATTTACTATGATGAGTGGTGGACGTATTCCAACTGCTGAAGAGCTCCAACAGCTGGACCACGACTACCCAATGAACATGCATGACCGGGAGATGTGTGGAGTGGGCGTATATTTTGAGGAACCTCTAGACGATGACGTGCCGACTGATGAGGATCGACGCTTGCCTGATTCTGATGATGAGGAGAACTCTGATGATGACTCTTATGATGATTCCGACGAAGGGGGTATGACCCCCGACATTGACGAAGGGTCCGACTAACCAGGTTCTTCGAATTTATTTTCCACTGAGGGCAGTGTCCCGTCTAAGTGTGGGGTGGCAGAATCGCATGCTATACTTCTTTGTTTGCACCTATGTTGTTTGTTTGTTTACTTTGTTTTTTGAGTCCATTTTTTTTGTTGTTTTTTTTTATTTGACGTTTTTTTAGTTTTTTTAGGAGTCAAATTTTTCTAGCTTCGCATGAAATTATTTTGATAGGCATCATGAGATTATAACAAGAGTATGTGCTACAATTGTGACTATTGAGACGTTTAGGCTCTAGTTGTGACTCATTATGTGATATTGTGTGATTCAATTCCTTCAATTGTTGGGTCGAGAGTCTATATTACTTCCAATCAAGTCGACCATGTGCCTTGTGTGTGTGAGATTAATAGTATCTTCTATGTATGTGGCTGATGCTAGAACTTGCCTGGTATGTATGCAAAGCGAAAATAAGGAATGTAAGTTTAGGAGATGATTTAGGCATTTCTTTGGCAACCTACATATGTTTACCTTCAGTTTTACCTACCCATGGACATCATCCTAGTTAACCCCTTTTGAGCCTTTAGCCTATTTCTTTAACAACCTTGTATGTAAGCCTAATCCATTTTTTTTCAAGACCGTAATTTGATCCAAATTCCTAAGTGCTTTAAAGTGAAAAAGTCATGTGACAACATAAGAGGAAATTGGGTGAGTATGATGCTTTAAATTGTAATGGTGCATGAATGAGCTATGAACAAGAAAGTGCTATCATGAGAGGTATGTTGTGAAAAGAAAAAGGAAAAGAAAGCTGAAAAGTAAGTAGTGCTTGAAATTGAAAAACAAAATAGGAGAACAAGGGTGGTAGAATAAAAGAGTGAAGAAAGGTTGAAAGAAAAAAGTGTCATTGATACAATGTGATGTATTAAAGCGCTTAGGAACCTAGTCACTATTCTTGGCCAAAATAGTCCTACCCGTCCCTTAGCCTACATTACAACCATCAAAAGACCTATTTGATCCTAATCTTAACATTCCGACATTTAGTAGAGTACTACATTAAAGGCAAGCCTATGGTCATTAGTTGCTACATATGAATTCTTTGTGAGAGTGAGAGCAAGGACACTTTGATACCCATGTTTGAAAAATATGCTATATTTGTGCGTGATTATGGGTACTAAATGGTGAGACACACATGGTTGATGAGTTTGGATAGTTGTATATGATTCTATGCACTTGAACGTTTGCATGTGAGTTGATCACCATCACGAGTCTATGCTTGAGAGTAAATGGTTTCTACTTATAATCGGAAAGCTACTCTTTGTTGATAATCGTTGTGCTTGTCTTGATAAATGTTTTGTGTTGTTGCTGTAAAAACCTTAAGTCGATGCTTAGAAGGACATGATATGTTGTTCGAGGACGAACAAAGCTCTAAGTGTGGGGTGTTGATGATAGGCGGATTTACACGCCTATATCAATATATTTTTCCCATATTTTAGCCTAGTTTTGAGAACTAATTATCTATTTCATGCACTTTTAGTCCTTTTTCCTGTAAATGAGCTAACAAACATGATTAGGAAAGTTTCAGGTATAAATGATTCAAAATACAGCATTTTATGGCTTACTTGACGCAAAAGAAAGCTCACAAACGAAGTAGAAGGGAGCTGGACGCCTAAGGACCAAATCTGCTGCATGGAAAATCTGTCCCGAGCTAAAGCAACATTTCTGAAGACTTTGGGGACTTACAGACACAAAGCTGGATTTTTACAAAGATACATTAACCTAATACAATTAGGTTATGTATTTCACTATTCTATTTGGATTATGATATTGTAACCTTACCCTAGTACATTTGGGTCAAGGATTTCATTAGTTTAGTAGGATTTGGTTATTTATTTCATTAGCTTAGTAGGAGTAGGATAGGAGTATTATAAATACCCTATCATGCTAGAGAATTTTAATGAACTCCTCCCTTAGTGGAGAGAACAATTCATTCTTCACTTAATTCAACAATTAATCTTCTTCCATCCCTCTCATCTTCCACCACAAACACTTCTAATCTACTCTTCTATTCTTAAATTCCACAACAAGAGAATCGTTACTTGCTAGGGAATCACCAAAACCACACGCCTATCACCTACTTCTCACGCCATCAACCATGCAAATCGTGATATCCTTCGCATTCATGGGTAACTAAACCTCTTAGTTGGGGTTATGGAAGCCGAATGAGTTACTATCTATTGCTGTGAGTTTGTGAGTTCAAGACACGTATATTGCTTATATCATTACTCTCTTCATCTTAATCTACATTTTTTGCGGTTGCAAACGCAAGAATACGCCAGTCTAACATTTAACTTGTTCGCGAGAAAGGTTATTTGTCTGGAAAAGAGATAATGTCAAGGTAGTAGGACACCCTTTCCTATTAAAAAGCTAGTGCCGTAACTGGACTAACCTCTTGGAGAATTCATACCGTTAGACACGCTTTAAGCTCGCGAGAGTTAAAGTGAAATAGTCCTTGTTTAGGTCGCGAGACGCTTGGATTTACCATCGACTACAATTCTCTATAAGCAATTGCATGTCAAGACTCTACACACTCATAGCCAATAGAGACGTATACCTCAGAAGGTGGACATAACCCCAACGCTTCAATTCTCATTGTTTCACAACCTACGAAATACTCTCTTTTTACTTTGCTATTTTCAGCTTTTATTTCATTACTTTGGTTACATATTACAATTCCCCCCTTTTTACGAGACTTGCACCAAAAGTCTATTAATTTTGCTTACTTATTGACCAAGCTATTCCCTGTGGGATCGACACCCAACCCAGGTTGGGTTCTATATTTGCTAATGACCGCTTTACACTTCCACGAGAGCTGTAGATTGAGCGTTATCAATATGGTTTTATGATAATTTATGCACTTTATACATTTTTTACATTATTTTTAGGTAAAAACATGTAAAAAACATTCAAGAGTGTCTTCTAATAATACATAAACTCTAAGGTATTTATAGTATCTCAAAATAAAATAAAAATCCTATTAAAAATAGGAAAGGTAAAGTTAAGTCGGCAGTAAGTATGACTCAGTCTTCACTCGTATTCTCAGCTTATGAGTTATACCCTACCCTATCATATTTATTCCAGTGATAGATTTTCCCAAGGTTTCAACTCTCTATTCAGCGTAAATTTCTTTATACGAGTCATACTTGAGTGTACGAATCATGTCCTCGACTCATATCTACCTTGGACACTAGACTTTTTAAGTCTTGAACACTAATTTGTATATGACATCTCTATACGAGTCATGCTAAGTCTTTCGGCTCTTACACTCTTTACATTTCAACTCCTGGAAAGTAGCTTAGATTATGTTATGCTCACCACTTTAGTATACGACTCGTATCCTCTATTATGAATCGAATATTGAGTCATATCTTCTTTACACTTAGCTCCTTTAATTGGATTTTTATTCTATTTCTCATACGATTTAGCATACGAGTTTCATCAAATTCTCACAACTCAGGTGTTGGCTCGTATACTGATTGAAGTTAGTCTTTTTAAGGTCTTTTTCTTCTCTTTTTCTTCAAATACTATTGTAGACCTATTTTACTTGCATTCACATCAAGGTGCAACATATATAACAAAATACCCTACGTTCACCCATAAATTCATGGTTCTAAGCATTGAAAGTATCGTGTTTCCATGCCACATTAACACCCTCAACTTAGACTTGTGCATGTCCTCAGGCAAACAAAACCATATTACTATTTTCTACTACAGAGTCGATACTTAAATAGGAAGATCTCAAGCAAACCCATGGCAATGATTTTGAATTAAATTTCAATCTTGTTGTTCTCCTCTTACTTTTCAAATATTCACCTCAAACTTGCGTATCCCAATTTTAGCACATGTAGAAACATTAATGAATTCGATGATGCCATTACATTCAAAATAGAAACTTGGGCATAGATTTAATTTACATTCATCAAACAATCTAGTAACCTAGAAATATAACCCATGTGCACTCATATTCAAAGAAATCCCATTCACTCTTTAAGGATTGACTACTCTATTCAGGGATATAACAAATTACTCTGTCTCACACAAAGAAGTATCATCGGTGCACACAAAATTCCATAGGCTTGACTTTATGCACTTTTCCTAAGTTGTCAGGCAGTCACCATAGGATCTCTATGGGTCTTTATTTGGTTTGTAACATAGTCTTAGGGCTGGTATGATATCTTTTGAGATTCATTTAGTGACTAAGACTCCTGAACACTACGCTCTTCTTGGGGTCCACTACTTTTGACTTCTTTTATTTCCACCCTTATGTCTCCCTTTTTATTTTAGGTACATTATACTTGGGTCAGGTATGACTTTCTAGCACTTTATTTTTCTTATTAGTCTTCTTTTGCTATATGTTGTACAATTTTTTATTTTCTTTTCATAACACCTGCCCATGTTTCAACTATGTTTCTTCTACACATTATCTTCATATTTTTTTCCTCTTATGCACCCCCTATAATAGCCACCCTCAACATAGGCAATTTTCCAGATTTGAGGTGCATAGTATCCACAGGAGGACCAGGGTCAAAACAAGTTCCTTGTAAGTTAAATGGGAATGTAATAGATATAACAAGAAAAAATGGTCTATAAAGGCTCAAATATTTGTATCAAACGGATTTATTCATTTGGTTAAGGCATTTTAGGCTTGAGTTGACTCATGCAACAATAGCCTATGGTCATCTCCTACTTCACCATCCTAGACCTAGCTAAAGAAAACTAGGAAAGTTCTAGATTCCAGCACCACCGAGAAATTAGTAAACTTTACACACACTTGCATAAGGCTACACTACAAAGTACAAGTTATCCAACCATGCAATTTCTTTATCCCGAACTATATTATCCCTAATCTTAATGCCATTATCAGATACTCAACAGTTTCACACAAATATACAAATCACACACTTACTTAACCAAATATTTTGAGGGGGTTCAACGTTTTCAACATTTCCAATTCTTTTCAGCGTAAAGTGAACACCAATTTTCACAATAACATTTCAAAAATCAGAAGTGTTTCATTAGAATTTTTTCAAAATCCATTAGTTAAAATCAAAAATCAAAAATTCCTTCCATAGGTGTGCTGATCTAATACCTATCTTATTTGCGCACATCCACCTACAAGTCATAAAAAACTTTTAGTCTTAGCAACATCTGAAAATTTTCAAACTGCTTCCCAAAGTTTTCAGAATAACCCCCACCCCCAACTGAAGAATGTTGTGCTATCCACAGTGCTAAAGTAATAAAATAAGGTAATGACTTTCTTCTTAGCTAATTTAGCATCCCTCTTATTTCTCTTCCTCTCTTCCTCTCTTCTCTAGTCTCCTCAACCTGCACAGTCACTGGATCTGCCTAAAATTTAGGCACCTAAACTATGGGAATCAAAGTCTCCATAATTGTCTTTGCAATAACCAAACTCTCACACCACTTAGTGGATATCTTTTTTGTCTCAACAATCTTTGCTTGGATATCAGCAACATTAGGTGTATGCCTAGTACCTAATTATCAAGTAATCCTCGACTCAAATGCATCTAGCCACCTTTGGACTCGTTAATCCTGTGCCTCAAATTGGTGATCCATCCAAGTTAGTACTCCGCCCTTCATGTGGCCTAACTTTGTAGTGAGCATAGTATGTTGGGTCACAACCTGAGTCCAAGCAATTTGAGACATTATCATAACACCGAAAGGCATACCCCATAGATTAGGTAGCACAGACTGGCTGGTGGTGGGGTATTGGAAGTACCCACTGCATTTGTGGGTACAAACACAACCTGTGCTCCTACCTCTGTAGCCTTAAATATGGCAGGGACCTTTGGATGATCATCTTGTAGGAATAACCCTACCATAAGATCTAGTTCCTGCCTTACATGTTGAGCCAAAGTGTTTACCACATCATGAATCAGCCTGATGTCATATGTCCTCTGGGCCTCAATTACCTCATCGATACTAGGTATCTCTACAACTCCAATAGTGCTTTTGACCCCCAATAACCCTATCTCTCATCTCTTGGGATAGCACTTCAATAACATCAAACGCATAGCCGACTGTAAAACTGGAATCATAGCTATCTAGATTGAGCTTAAGACATCATCTCAAATAGTCGGACACATTATGGTAGAATCTACCTCAGGTCATTGAGCTTCATCTGAACTCTCTTTTATTGAACTAGATTTAGCCTCGTCATCATCATCACCAATAGACTAAGCTGTATGTGGATGAGACATAGTCACATTCTTTCTCCTTGGTCCCGTTGGTGGTGGTGTTCAAATTCTTGGGGAACGACATTCTTCCCCTTAGATTTAGCAACTACCTTGCCTTTATTAACAACTTTCATTGATTTTGTTACTTTATATTCCTCTTTACTACTTTTTAACCAGCTTTTGGAGAAGCTAGTATTCTCACTTTTAACCAGGTTTTGTTCAGTTACTTTGTTAGCACTTGGTTTGGAGGATAAAGCATCCTTTGGAGGCATTGTACAAAAAAATACACTATTAATAGTAACTAAGTAAGAAAATAAATGAAAATATAAAACACAAGTTCAATGTGCTTGGTCTGAGTTGGGTACAAGTGGTGGGTGCTGATCTTACCCACTGGATACGACTCGTATAACCGATTCATATTTTAGATAGTGTATGACCTTTGTTCACTGGTCTTCTTACAACTCCTTATTACCAATCATACCAGATGGGTATGACTTGTAACCAACAGTCATAAGCAAGTAACAAATATTAATTCTATTTTAGTTCTTCCTAGCTAGGAACAATTAATGTATGCGAATCGTATGGTCTTGATACGACTCATATAGTTGAGTTGTATCTATTACAGAACTTTGTTGTTGTTAGACTTCCATGTTGTCATTGGGTACAAGTCTCATTATGACTCTCGTACTGGTGGTATGAGTCATAAGGAATTTCCTATCAACTTCAAAATAGAAGTCCAACTTCAATGCTTGACTCCAATGAAAATTCCCAAAGTACCCACGACAAATTTTATGCTATATCTAGTACTTAAACACACATAGAAATCAAAATCCTTTCTTAAACCCTAAGTCTACCCCCAATTTAAGATTTCATCACAAATAACAAAAACAAGGTACCAAAAACCAATAAATGTAGAAATTTGATTTAGATGATATTTATAATAACACATACCACTCATTTCAACTTGAAAAATGTAAAAAATAAGTTGAGAAACTTACTTGGTCAGTGGAGCTGCAAATTTTGATTTTGATCTTATTTGCCTCAAATTTGAGTTAGTTCTACACCAATTGACAATTTTGAGGTTGTTGGTAATTAATTTGAGTTCAAAACAAGTGGATTTTGTCGATTGAAGTTCAATATTGCGGTGAATTTTATACGGGTATGAGTTAGAAGTGCCAGGTGCTCGATCGTGTATATTTTTCCTCGTTTAATAATAGGTCTGGCCCAAGTTACCCAAGAGTTGACCTAGTATACTTGTGTATGAGTGGTGCATACGAATCATACCTTGGCTTATGGGTCAATTCTTTGACTCGCATAGCCTGGGGACTTATTTGTGTTCTATATTGGATACGATTCTCAGTTATGAACCATACCCAAAGGATACAAATCGTATTGGGAATCATATTCATTCTAGAGACTTATACCTACTTCTGATTTTTCTCCAAAGTCAATACAAATCCTACTCATGAGTCGTACCATATAGATAAGGTTCCTCAAGAGTCCGTATGATAACTTCTTTACTTCTTTGGATTTTGTCAGCATTCTTTTAGTCTTGCGCATTGAACAAAGACAGTATTCTATAATTGAAATAACTACAAAAACATAGGTTACCTACTACAAAGCTCTTTATTTAACATCGTGGAACAATGTGGCTAAGTTGGATACACAGATTTGACCAACTAGCCTCATGGGTTGCCTCCTATGTAGCACTTGATTTAACATCTTGGCACGATGCAACTTCCTTGATTACTTAGTCTTCATCAAGGTCAATATCATCCATTTCCTTCACCTCTTAAATGTCTCCCATATAGTGCTTTACTTGTTGTCCATTTACCTTGAATGGGCTTGCACCATCCTTCTTTATTTCTAAAGAACCACAGGGATACACCCTTGTCACTAGGAATAGACCATGCCATCTTGACATTAGCTTACTAGGGAACAAATGAAGCTTGAAATTATATAGTATTACTCGGTCACCTTTTTCAAAAACTATCTTTCAATTTTGCAGTCATGATGCAACTTTATATTCTCTTTATAAATTGCTAAACTTTCATATGCCTGGAGCCAGAATTCATCTAATACATTAATAATATTCAACCTTGTTTCTGCTTCATCCTTCCACTCTAAGTTTAGCTTCTTCAACATCTATAGTGTCTTATTATTAAGCTGAATAGGTAAATGGTTGGCATTTCCATACACCAGCTGATAAGGTGAAGTACCTATGGGGGTTTTCAAAGCTGTGTTGTAGGCCCATAATGCGTCATCTAACTTTCTTGCCCAACCAGTCTGATTAGTGTTCACAATCTTTGGTAATATGGACTTGATTTTTTTATTGGACACTTCAACTTGTCCACTAGTCTGAGGATGATAAGGTGTTGCCACCTTGTGATTCACTTTATATTTTTCAAGAAGACACTTGAATAGATTACTCCAAAAATCCTCCATCACTAATAATGTCATGTGGCATAACAAAATGAGAGAAGATGTTCTTCATCGAAAATGCGGTGAATCTCCTTGATTCATTGTTAGGAAGGGAAATTGCATCTACCCACTTTAAAACATAGTCAACAACTACAAGTATGTACTTCATGCCACACGAACTCACAAAAGTTCCCATAAAGCCTGTCCTTCAAACATCAAACATTTCTAATTCTAAAATAGGGGTCATAGGTAATTCATATCTTCAAGAAATAGTACATTTTCACTTGCATTGGTCACAGGAAACAACATAGTCATGAGCATCTTTGTATATGATTGACCAATAGTAACTGTATTTTAGGATCATATGAGCTATATGGGCCCTTCCATGATGACCCCCAACTGGCGATGAATGACAACTTTTATGTTTCCGCATCATGTCCACTACAGGTATTCATCTGCGAATGTTTCCATCTGCAAAAATTTTAAAAAGATAAGGTTCATTCCAAAAAACTTTCCTTACCTAATGCATGAACTTCTTCTTTTGTATATATGGAAGATCTTCTGGGACTAGATCACTTGATAACTAATTTGCATAATTTAAAAACCATGGAATTAAGTCTTACAAAGCTGCCAATATCTATTCATTTGGAAAACTGTCATCAATTTATAATCCCTTAACAACCTTCTACATAGCTCCTTTCTCTAGTCTAGACAATTGATCTTCAACTCGATTTTCTATGCCTTTTATGTCTTTTACCTCGAAATCAAATTCTTGCTACAATAGCACCCAATGAATAGGCCTTGACTTTGCATCCTTCTTAGCCATTAAATATCGCAATGCCATATGGTCTATGTGCATAATCACTTTGTCCCAATCAAGTAAGATCTAAGATTTTCAAAGACAAAAACCACTGCCAATAACTCTTTCTTCATCATAGTATAGTTCTTTTGAACAGGATTTAGTGCCTTACTAGCATAGTTGATGGGATAAAGGATATTTTCTTTTCTTTGGCCTAGTACATCCCCTAAGGCCAATCCACTATCATCACACATAATTTCAAAAAGTAAAGACCAATCAGGAGACACAATGATTGGTGCAGAAAACAACTTATCTTTTAGGCTTTCAAAATCCTTCTTACATGCATCATCAAAATCAATTTTTACCTCTTTCTTGAGAACCTGAAAAAGTGGACTAGCAATCTTCTAGAATTCCTTGATAAATTGCCTATAGAAACTTGTATGACCTAGGAAATTCCAAATTCCTTTTACATAAATTGGATAACGTAATTTTTTAATCATCTTAATCTTTGCTCCATCGACCTCTATGCCTCTCTTCAAAATCTTATGCCCAAGCACAATTCCTTCTTTGCCATGAAATGACACTTCTCCCAATTAAGTACCAAATTACACTCTTCATAACTCTCTATATCCTTTGACAAGTGAATAAGGAAGTTATCAAAAGAATCACTAAAATTGAAAAATCATCCACACTTTAATAGTGTCTTTGACCATATTAGAGAAAATAGACATCATACATCTCTGAGATGTGGCTAGAGTATTGCATAGCCCAAATGGCATTCGTTTGAATATAAAGGTCCCAAAAGCATTGTAAAGGTATTTTTCTCTTGGTCCTCAGGTGCAATAGTGATCTGATTATAACCTGATTCTCCATCAAGAAAATAATACCATCCTTTACCTACTAACTACTCTTGCATCTGAACCACAAATGACATAGAAAAATGGTCTTTCTGAGTCTATGCATTTTGCTTCCTATAATCCATACACACTCTCTATCCAGTGATTGGTCTTATAGGCACTATCTCATTTTTCTCATTCGGTATGATAGTTATTCTGTCTTTCTTTAATATGCATTGAATTGGGCTCACCCACTTGCTATCAACAGTGGGATACACTACATTAATATCTAACCACTTGATTATTTCTTTCTTCACTACCATTTGCATATGATGATTGATTAAATGCTGATGTTTAATAAATGGAACATAATCTCTCTCAATCCAAATTTTGTGTGTACAAACAAAGCGAAATACCCACAATATCAACAATGGACAATCCAATAGCCCTCTTGAAATTCTGTAATACTGGCAGTAATTCTTCTACATCTAATTGGCTTAGATCAACTACAATAAAAATTGGCAAAGTGTTGTTGGCCCCTAAAAATGCATATTTCAAGTAAGATAGGAGGGCCTTCAACTCTAATACTGATAGTTCCTCAATGGAAGGGTCATTAGGTGGAGTAGTTTGATTCTTTAAATCTAGATAAAGCTTCTTTGGTGCATAATTATAACCATCACCATGCAACGCATCCATTAAATCCTCATACTCCTCTATACCTTTAGAATAAAAATAAAAAATCATAGCCACAAGAGCTTTGATACCTAGCCTTTCTTCAACAGAAACAATCATATAAAAACCATCATCCTATAGATTAACTGCATCAACATCATGAAATGAATCTGTCTCTTCATGATCTACATCAATCACAAACACCACTCTCAATTTATTAGGTTTCTTCATTGATTTACATTCATTGAATGTCACCTGTTCATCATTGAGTCACAATATCAGATATCCTATCTCCAGATGAATAAAAGTCCTACCAGTAACTAAAAATGGTCTTCCAAAAATAATTAGGAATTGAAATTCCTCTTTAGAGTCTAATATAACAAAATTTGTAGGAAATATAAAAGAAGAAACTTTAACCAAAATATTATAAAAGATGCTAATAAGCCTTTTCATTCTTTTGTCTGCCATTACTAGTCTTATGGTAGTTGGTTTATGAGCTCCCAACCCTAACTATTTGAATACAACAAAGGGAATAAGGTTGAAGCTAGCCCCCTAATCATATAATGCACGAGTGAAGTTGAAAGACCCAATAGTGCAAGGTATTGTGAAAGCACCAGGGTACTCCTTCTTTTCTACCAAAGATTTAGTGACTACAACACTGCAATAATGAATATTTTCAATAGATTCATAACTGACTAACCTTTTCTTGGTGATCAAATCCTTCATGAATTTTGTATGTCCTGGTATCTACTCTAATGCCTCTATAGGCGGGATGTTGATAGATAATTGTTTTAACATAGACAAAAATTTTTGATACTTACCTTCTTCTTGCTTCTTTTTTCATTCATTGTACAAAAAGAGGAATTGGTATTCAAATGGTCTTTAATATAGGGTTTGTACCTTTTTCCTCTACTTCATTCGGCTTGCTGTTTCTCCTAACATCAACTAACTCATCCTCACTCTTCTACTCTTCAGTTGTAAGAATAGGTGGATCTATAGTAACCTGGCCATTACAAGTGGTATTGGCAAGGAAATGACTATCATTTATGGGATTTAGCACTATTTTGCTTGGAAGAGTGCCAGTTTGTCTCTGATTCACCGTGGTTGACATTTGACCAAACTGTTATTCCAACTACTTGATGGTCATAGCATGTGACTCTACTTTTTGGTTCAATATTGATAGATTAAATTTGATATCCTTCAAGAAGTTCTCTTAACTTTCTTTCCCTTTGACCAGCTTGGCCAAAAGTGCCTCCATTCTGGATTTTCTATCTTGATTTGGTGGTATATATTTGTCACTCTTCAGCTTAAAGTCCTCTTTATGCTATCAATCACCATCTCTGTATCTACTCTTATCTCTGTATTTATCATTTTAATAGTTTCAACCTTGATTCCTTTTTTCCCTTGGTCGCGAAAATTTATAAATCTATGATCAAGATACTTTGCCTCTTCTCCAGATTCGATCTCAAATGGTTTGGAGATAGACCACTATGTCTCTACTGTATTTACCTTCTCAACAACTATTAACACAAATTTTTTCATAAGATACCCAATATCTATACAAAGATGTCCAACCTCTTGTGCTTCTATGTCATTCGATGCTCTATACATATTTATGTTCCAATAGCATATGTACGACCACCAAATTTTGAATCTTGAGTATGCCATCCTCTATTGTATCTGTGATATCATCTAGTATTTTTTGTGTAACTTCCCAGCGAAAACACCTAAATTCTCCTCCTAAAATAGTATCTATCATAGCTCGTGATTGATAGAAGTTCTTAGACAAGTTAGATCCTCTAATTCTATGATTCGGTACCATAATAAGATTTTTGTTGAATCAAAACCATGCCTCATACATAGACTCTACATGTAGCTATCTAAAATTGTAAATTTTATCGTCAACTATAACATTCATTTAGGAAGGAAGAACCTACGTAGAAACTAAATCTTAAACTTATGCCAAGTAGTGACAGATCCTCTTAGAAGTTCCCTTAACCATAGAGATGTTTCTCTATTAAAAAAATGAGAACAACCTCAATCATAATGCTTCTTTATTAACCATTGGAATATTATAATATGTCCATATCTTGAGAAAATTTGCAAGGTGAATGTTTGAATTATGCTCAGCAGCACCCAAAAATACACCCTTCAGATTCAATAATTCGATCATAGCACTAGTAATATCAAACTTCACATTAGGGGATAATGGAGGAGGAACAATGGCTCCGGACTCTGTAGGCTCAACATAACCTAGATCTTTTTTAATTTCCTCATATGGGTCTATGTGTTGATATGCTGGAATAAATAGATCTTTGCCTCTCTGAACTTGATGATTAGTAACTTGTCTCAGCTGTACCAATACTCCTTGCCAAGCTACTGTCCCCTTTACAACAAGTCTGGCTTATTTTGCGTCCCTATGTTCTTGCTCCAACAGTTGTTGTGTATGTAAGTCTACAATATTATGCGTATCTAATAAAGCATGTGAGATTACCGCATGTGGTCCCATAATTGGGGGATCTTGAACCCTTTCACAAACTTGTACTTACATCCTTCTAAGTGTTTAAAGCATTCTTTTTGGCTCTAGATTAAAAGAAATTAAGGGATTTCCTCTACTCCTAGTACTTGGCATACACTAACGTATGCGAAAGTAAAAATAGAAAATTAAAACCCATGAACTTTACCAATTCAATTCACTACTCAAATTGCGTTCCCTAGCAATGAATCCAAAATTTGATGTCACCCAAAACTACACCTCAACTAGAAGTATAACGTAGTCGTTTTCAAATATAATAACCCAACAAGGTTACAGTTAACCCTAAAGGGAATACATGAATTGTTGCTTGCCTTGATGTAATCCACGAGTAGTACAAGAAAGTAAATGGGTGGTTTTTTTTTTATAAATTGAAAATAGTAACCAATTCTTAAATGTTTTTAAGATGAAATAAACATGAGATGAATGCTATGCCTGTGTTCTCTCCTGGCATCATAACTCCATAAATTTCTCGTGACCCTTCCAAATATTCTATTATTCTGCATGCAAAGCCTACAAGATAAGTATTATCAACTACTGAGTAAGCTAAAAATAAATTTCACCCTTTTTACTTAGTTATTATATCAGGGTGTTTCCTTATTGTCCCTTACTATAGCCTTAGTTACACTTATCGGGGTAGGATCAAGTGATAAGATAGAATAATTGGTTATTACATCCTAAAATACTGTCTTAATATTATTTTCCTAATCGTAAGCTTGTTGGTTCTCGAATGGATATGAATACAGATATTATCAAGCATCTGCAATTTCTATGAGTTTAATTATTGCAAATAAAAATTAAGATAAATCTAAAAACCCTAGAATAATTGAGTCTCATGCTTCTTCTACATAGATAATTCGCCAGGGTTCCCATAACCCTAGCAAAGAAGATTAGCAACTCATGTTTATGTAAGAAATTATGATTATTAATGAAGAGTACATAAAATTAGATGAATAAACTCCCAAGTTTTTGATTGGAAAAACCCTAGAATCTCAATAACAATTGTAAACGAAAGTTAAGAGTTTTTCCTAGTAAAATATAAACCCTAAAGTATTTATAGTATCTCAAAATAACATCAAAATCCTATTAAAAATGGGAAAGGTAAAGTTAAGTCCCCAGTTGGTACGAATAGATCTTCACTTGTATCCATAGCTTATGAGTTGTACCCTTCCCTGTTGTATGATATTCCCAAGGCTTCAACTCTCTATTCAACATATGATATCTCTGTACGAGTCTTGCCTGAGTATACGACTCATGTCCTTGACTCGTATCCACCTAGGACTTTAGTCTTTTTCAAGTCTTGAATACTCATTTGTCTATGACATCTCTATATGAGTCGTACTCAGTCTTTCAACTCATATACTCTTGACACTTTAACTCCTGGATAGTAGCTTAGATTCTGTTATACTCACGACTTCATCATATGACTCGTATCCTCTCTTATGGCTTAGATGTTGAGTTATATATTCTTTATATTTGTCTTCTTAATTTGGAATTTGGTTCCATTTCTTATATGATTCAGTATACGAGTCATATAAAATGCTCATGACTCAGGTGTTCACCCATATACTTATCAAAGTTCGTTTTTTTCAACACTTTCTTTTATTCAGATAATATTGTAGACCTATTTTACATGTAATTCACACCAAATTGCATCATATCTTACAAAATACCCTAAGTTTATGCATAAATTTATGGTTTTAAGCATCGAAAGTGTTGTGTTTCCATGCCATATCGACCGTGAAGGTGCCTGTCCAATAGATGGACATTGGAAACTCATGTTTACTGAGTTTAGGATTAGTCATAGTGACCATAGATTAAAATTATAGGGTACACGAGAATCTCCTAAGTTACACTTATATATAAGTATCATACAGAGCGAAGGGTACATAAGAATCCCCTACTCCTATGATATCTCTAATGCATGTGGTTACATGTACCAGGGCCCATTCATGGGGTAACACTGGACCCATTTATCCCATAGCTGGTTCTAAGACAGTTAAGCTATGCATACACAAGTTAATAATTCTAAAGGCTTGCTAAACCCGATTTCCTTTCTTGTTATAGATTATATATATGTATAGTTATGTAGGCATATAGTTGTTTACTTGGTTTTAAAGGTTGTCATTATTTATCCTTATCCTAAGTTCATGCTTAAATTTATGGTTTTAAGCATCAAAAGTGTTGTGTTTCCATGCCACATCGACCGTGAAGGTTCCTGTCCAACAGATGAACATTGAAACTTATGTTTACTGACTTTAGGCTTGGTCATAGTGACCATAGACTAAAATTACAAGGTACACCAGAATCTCCTAAGTTACACTTATATATAAGTATCATGGAGAGCAAAGGGTACACAAGAATCTCCTACTCCTATGATATCTCTGATGCATGTGGTTATATGCACCAGGGCCCATTCATGGGGTTACACTGGACCCATTTATCCCGTGGCTGGTTCTAGGATAGTTAAGCTATGCATACACAAGTTAATGATTCTAAAGGCTTGCTAAATCCGATTCCCTTTCTTGGTATAGATTATATATATATATAGTTATGTAGGAATATGGTTGTTTACTTAGTTTTAAAGGTTTTCATTAGTTATCCTTATCGTAGGTACATGCTAGAGTTCACTTGATAACTATTCTTCAGGTGGTATATCCCCTTGCAATGAAGGGACTGACTATACTTCTCATCCTGATCAGTGATCGAATTTGGGATCAGCTTGTATTAAATTGAAGTGGTGAGCTTCAATACTCCAGCAGACTCCATTTCATGTCATGGATTTCTTTATGTACTTTAGTCAGTTCATACACTTTGGTTTTGGCTATGTTCGGTGGCATATCTCGATCGGTTTTTTATACTTTTGGAGAAAGGCTTTGTGGGACTACTATGATTTGGTATGGGTGGTTTCGGTATTTGTGGCAACCTTGGTATTGATATTAGTATTACGTCTAATACCGATTGACTGTATTTGATTTATTATAGTTCTATTTTTCTTTAGATTACATATATATATGTAGAACTTATCTAATATAGGATGTAGGACAATTATGGTGGGATATTAGTGGTGGTCTTCGTTCCCTGTTAGGCTTGATGTACCTGACATGACTAGGCCCTAGTTTAGGTCATATCATATTTGTATCAGAGCCCTAGGTTCATGGTTAATTGGGAGACCACAAATTCATGTCGAGTAGAGTTTCTTTTAAGAGTGTGTATCACACCATGCCTATAAGAGATAGGATACAAGGCATTTAGGAATATTTCTCTTTCTTGTGTTTTAATTTCAAGCTATAATGTCTATGTTCCTGAATTCTTCTCTAATTCCTATTTGTTCACTTTTCAAATCATTCCACAATGATTTGATATGCATAAAAACTCTTTTGTCCCAACTGGGGATGATATTGATAGGATACACTTTACTAATGGGATCTATACTCATTCTAGGGGTCCAGTTCATGATTATTATGAGGTTCCACCCATTCCCTCTAGTCCTCCTTAAGTTGACATATCAAATGTGGAGTTTCATTAGTTGATTCATATGACTGCTCACTTAGTAACTTTTTAGGTTGAGTGTCGTCCATCTTCTTCTCCATCTTCTGAGGCCATAAGGGTTGTCCAGTTTGTGAGATTGAGTCCTCCAAATTTTACTGGTGTAAAGGTGAATAAGGATCCTTAGGGTTTTCTTGATGAGATAGAAAATATTCTCAGGATTATGCATGCCATGAATCTAGAAGGGTGGAGTTTTTAGCCTACTAGCTGAAGGATGTGGCATACCAAATATACGAGGAATGGAATAGGGCAAGGGGTGATTTTGAGGAGTCATCTTTTTGTGATACTTTCTCCAATGTATTTCTGGGCCACTTCTTTCCTTAGGATTTAGGGGAATTGATAGAAGAGGAATTTCTTAATCTAAAATAGGTGAAGATGCCAGTCAAAGACTATGCCTTGATGTTTGACCAGTTTTCTCAGTATACTCTAGATATGGTGTTTGATATAAGGGCTAGAATATGAAAGTTTGATTCAGGACTGTCTCATGAGTTTATCCTTGAGAATGAGACTGCCTTGCTAATCAAGGACATAGACATCTCTAGGTTGGTTATTCATATATAATAAGTGGAGGAGGAGAAGAATAAACAAGCTATGATAGGGGAAAAGAAGGGAAAGAAGTTTAGATTCTTTGAGCAGGGTTGTGGCCTTTACCAAAGGGGTAGGTATGGTGGTAAGTGGATAAAGAAGAAGTGGGGGAGTTTTGGTTCTTTCTCTACAGCTAGTGCTCCTTACTTGAAGATGCAAAGTAAAATTCATCTGTTGGGTTGTGACAACTTTAGGGAAAAAAGTTCCCAAACTCAGGCTACTAGGGCATAGTCATCTTCATCGTGTCCTCCTTATAGGTTTTGTGGTCGGTTGTACTAGGTTTTTATAATAAGGAGAAGGACAGGTGCTTCAAATATGGTTAGCTAGGCCATATGCAAAGAAACTATCCTATTAGTAAGGTTGCTTCGGGGGTAATTAAGGTTCCAGGTGCTTCATCATCTTTTTTGGCACAAAAGGGTAAACCATCTAGTTTTGACACTGGTCAAAACCATTTATATGGACTCACTACCCGACAGGAATGTGAAGCATCACCTGATGTTATGTATGGTATGTTTAAACTTTTCTCCCGTAATGTATATTGTTTACTCAATTCGACGTCCACTTTCTCGTATGTGACCCTATTTGTGGTTATGTATTTTGGTTTTGGTCTCGAGGTAATCTCAAACCATTTTTCTATTTCTACCATGGTAGGTGACTTTATGATTGCTAAAAGAGTCTATAGGGGTTGTGTTGTATCTGTTGGTAGTAAGGAAAACTTGGTCAATTTTTTTAAATTGGATATTATGGATTTTGATGTTATTTGAGGTATGGATTGGTTTTACCTGTGTTATGCATCCTTAGACTGTCGGACCCATAATATTGTATTTAGGTTCCCTAGTGAGCCAGTTATTAAAGGTAGGTTAGTTCCCTAGCTCCTAAAGAGAAGTTTATATCATATCTTAGAGCTCAAAAATTAATCACCAAAGGGTGCCTCTATCATTTAGTACGGGTTAAATATTCTAAATTAGAAGGTCCTTCTTTGCATTCAGTTCCGATAGTGAATGAATTTCCTAAGGTCTTTCTTGATGAACTTTCTGGTGTTCTACATGATAGGGAAACTGAGTTTGGGATTTATCTTATTTCGGACACTCGTCCAATTTTCCCCCCATATAGAATGGCTCAGGATTAATTAAAATATTTTAAAGAGCAACTTAAGGATCTTTTGGATAAATGTTTCATTTATCCTAGTGTGTCCCCATAGGGCACATAAGTGTTATTTATGTGTAAGAGGGATAGTTCAGATGTGTATTGACCATTTGCAATTGAATAAGGTGATGTTTAAGAACAAGTATCCTCTGCAAAGAATATATGACTTGTTTGATCAATTGCAAGGTGCCAAATTCTTCTCTAAGATTGATCTTTATTCTGGGTATCATCATCTTAAAGTTAGGGAGGTAGACATTCCTAAGACTACTTTACATACCTGATATGAGAACTTTGAGTTTTTGGTCATGCCGTTTGGGTTGACCAATGTCTCAGCGGCAGTCATGGATTTGATGAATAAGGTCGTCCATAAATTTTTTGATTTGTTTGTTATTGTGTTCGTAGATAACATTTTGGTGTACTCTAACAGTGAGGTGGATCATGCCAACCATGTTCGTTTTGTGTTGCAGACCTTGAAAGAGCAATAGTTGTATGCTATGTTTTCAAAATATAATATAGTTGAAACCTGTTACTTTTTTTGGGTCATATTATTTCTAGTGAGGGGATCATGGTAGATCCACAAAAGGTTATGGTAGTTAAGAAATGGCCAAGACCCATAAATCAAATTAAAATTTAGTGCTTCTTTGGTTTGGCTAGCTACTATAGGAGATTCATAGAGATTTTCTTTACTATAGTTGCCCCATTGACTAAGTTGACTCAGAAAAAGGTAAAGTTCTCTTGGTCAGACACTTGTGAGGGAAGTTTTGAGAAGCTGAAGGATAAGCTAACTTTGGCTTTGGTGTTGACTTTTTCTGAAGGAACTGAAGGGTTTGTGGTTTACTATGATGCATCTAGAGGGGGACTCAGTTCTGTATTGATGCAACATGAAAAGGTGATAGCCTATGTTTCTAGGCAGTTGAAGGTGCATAAGAGAAACTATCCTACTCGTGATTTGGAACTATTTGATGTGGTGTTTGAGTTGAAAATCTTGTGTTACTATTTTTATGGGGGTGCACATGGACATCTTCTTGGGTTATAAGAGCCCATAACATGTGTTCACTCAGAAAGAGATATGTATAGTTGAGCTTAGGCAAAATAGATGGCTTGAGCTTCTCAAGGACTATGACATGAGTCTTCACTAACATCTAGGTAAAGATAATATAGTTGCTGATGCTCTTAGAAGGTTATCCATGGGAAGTATAGATCATGTGGATATGGTAAAATGGGAGTTGGTGAGCGATATTCACTATTTAGACAACCTTAGAGTTTATCTCTTGGACTCTGAGGGTGGTAATGTGTTCATTCAGAAGGTAACACAGTTGTCTTTTTCAGCTGAAATCAATGAGAAGCAGATGTAAGATCTTATCTTGTTAAGGATTAAGGGTATTGTTAGTAGACAAAAGGCGATGGCCTTCGAGATTAGTACCTTGTGAAACAAAGAGAGGTTATGTGTTCCCAATGTAGATGGTTTGCAAGAAAGGAAATTAGCTTAGGAACATGAGTTGTGCTATGTTGTTCTTCCTGGTTTGACAAAAATATTCCATGACCTGAAGGAGGTATATTGGTGGAATGGTATGAAGAGGGATGTGGCTGATTTTTTTGTCAAGTGTATGGTATGTCAACAAGTAAAAGTTGAGCATATGAGGCCTTGAGGGTTGTATCAAGAGATTGAATTTCTTGAATGGAAATGGGAAGTGATAAACATAGATTTTATTATCGGTCTTCCTCGTTCTCGAAATCCATTTCATTTTGTTTGGGTTATCATGGATAGGATGACAAAGTCGACTCACTTTTTGCCAGTGAGGACTAACTTTTTGGCTAGGGATTATGTGAGTTTGTAACTCTAAGAAATTATGAAGCTACATGGGATACCTGTTTCTATCATCTCTAATCATGGTATGTAGTTTTCATCTCACTTTTGATAGTCATTTCAGAAAGGGTTAGGGACTAAGGTTAGTTTTAGTACTGCTTTACACCTATAGATGGATGGGCAAGCAGAAAAGACTATTTAGATATTGGAGGATATGCTACATGCTTGTGTGGTTGACTATGGTGGTAGTTGGTCTGAGAATCTACCTCTTGTAGAGTTTTCTTATAAGAATACTTACCATCCCAACATTGGTATGGTAGGATGTATTGATATACTATTGGGTGGTTCAGCTTGGTAAGACACATATGTTTGGTCTAGAATTGGTTTATCAGGCTATGGAGAAGTTGAAGGTAATTCGAGATAGACTTAAGGCTGCCCAGAGTCACCAAAAGTCCTATGCCGATTTAAGGCAAAGAGATTTGAAGTGTGAGGTTGGGGATAGGGTGTTTATAAATGCGTCTCCCATGAAAAGAGTTATGTGGTACGGGAAGAGGGTTGGAAATTTTTCTTATGGATTGGATTGGCCTTCTCGTTTGAGCTTCATTCAACCAGTGTTCCATATCTCTATGTTGACAAAATGTGTAGGTGATCCTTTATTGGTTGTATCTTCGGAATGATTGGGTGTTTCAAATTCTCTACCTTATGATAAAATCCCGATTGAGATCTTAGATCTTCAGGTTTGTTTGTTGCGAACCAAGGATGTGGCCTCGGTAAAGCTTTCTTGGGGTGACCACAAGTTGGAAGAGGCTCTTTGGGAAGCGAAAAAGGACATGAAGTCCAATTATCCACACTTGTTTTCCTATCCTGATATTTGTGCTTAAGGTATGTGTTCTTGATCACATATTTGTATTCTAACTTTGTTAAAGAAAGTATTGATTCCTTGCATCTTTGTTTTCTAACTTAGTTAAATTCCATAATAGAGGTATTGGGGTGTAAATCATGCTTATATTTTCTTGTCCATTATTTGGGGACGAATGATTCAAGTAGAGGAAAATTAAAATATCCTGGGTTCTGGTCCTTGGAAATTTTAGCGTTTTAAGTCTTCTGGACATCATACTACTTATGGGTACTTTTTATATGATTTGATATGAGTTGGCAGTATGGTTTGGATGGTTTCTGTCCAAGGTACGAGTAGATCAAACAAGTCATATGCTAGGGTACTAGTGTTATGATGCCAATCCTACGATGCCCTCTATCTAGCCTAGGTGATTTTATTCTACCTAAGGTACGGTTCTAGGGTACTTATCTTATGGTTTGATATGAGTTGGCTTTAGTGGTCGCATGTTGGACAGTGCTGGGGTCCAAGGGATGCCTAGGGTACTAGTTATGAGTACCACTAGTATGGTAGGGTACGATTGGAGGGGGCTGTGGTAGTACCCTCCTGTGGGAATTTTATACAATTTAGGCTGAGGGTATTCTCAATACTTCCCCTCTTAACCTCTTATGACCCCATGACTTAAATCTCTATTAGGACTTTATTTACCCTATTATTCTAATATAAAACACTCAAAAACTCTCTCAAGCTGTTGGGTTAAACAAAGGCTTGGGTTTCCTTCAATTAGGTCAATTAAGGCTCGAAAGGGTGATTTCTCTTCATCTTCTTCAATATCTATGGCATGTTACTCCTTTATTTTTAGTTCAACTAAAGGCATGGTTCAATGTATGGTCTTTATGGCATAATTATGGTATGGTTTAAGGTTTTAAAATATATTTTGGAGGTTTTGGTTATAATGGTTGGTTATGGTTTTCCCTTGTATTTTACTTATGGTTGCATACTTTAATGTGGTTATAACATGTTATTTCAAGGGAATGTTTAATTGGTAATTGGTTTTGGTTTTGGAAACTATATTACCACAATGTGTTTGTTAAAAAGCCAATGAGAATTCTTTTATTCCATAGTTGGACTTTCAATGTAACTATTGTGTGGTATAACTTGGTAATAGGACTTAAACTAGATTGGATGTCTTTAAATGGATAAAAAGTAAAGTCTGAGCGGTCATGGTTGGCTTAATTGAAAGCCTTGTGGGGTACAAGTGAATCCCCCAAATAATCATAATAAGGAATGACTTGTAGGGTACATAGGAATCCCCCAAGTAAACATAATAATAATGGAATCTTTGGGTACATGGGAATCCTTTTAAAGGTTGTCTAAGGACATTGCTTCCAATATATAGTCGGTATGACAATACCACTACTTTTAGCCTTGGATAATAATAAATCGGATGGTGGTTTGGTAATGTGTGAATTATTTTAATTAGACAATAATGGCGGGATATTATAGCTAATCGTGAAGGTGTGAGTCTAATGGATACTGGAAACTCATGTTTGCCGATATGAAGATTGATCATGGCGACCATAAACTAATCTTATAGGGTATTCGTGAATCCCTGAAGTAAACTTGTATATATGTATCATGTAGAGCGAAGGGGCACGGGAATCTCCTATTCCTGTGATATCTCCAGTTCATGCGGCTACACACACTGAGGCCCTCTTAGAGGGTAATGCTGGACCTATATATCTCATGGGTGGTTCTAGGATTGTTAAGCTACGCATACCCAGGTTATAGGTTTTAAAGTCATGCTAAACCCGATTCTCTTTTCCGATAAAGATTATATATATGTATGGTTGTGTATGCATATTGTTGGTTACTTGGTTCTTAAGGTTGGAATTATTTTAATCTTATCCTGTGTGAATGCTAGCATTCACCCGCTAACCCTTCTTTGGGTGTCGTATCCCCACGCAATGCAAGATCCATCCATACTTCTCCTCCGGTAAAGTGATCAAATTCGGGATCAACATGTGTTGGATTGAAGTGGTGTGCTGGCATACTCCAAAAGGCTTTATTTCATGTCATGGTTTTCTTTATATACTTTGGTCATTTCATAGAATTTAGTTTTGGCTATGGTCGGGGGCACGTACCAAGTGAATACTATATTACTTTTAGATAGAGGCTTTGTGGGACTACTATGGGTTGGTATGAGCAGTGTCGTTATTGGTGTCAGCCTTGGTATTAGTATTTGTATTATGGCTGATACAGATTGACTTTAATTAATTCATTATTTTTCCATTTTATTTTAGATTATATATATAAATATATATATTTGGAACTCATCTAATATGGGATGTAGGGCGGTTATAGTGGGATATTAGGGGTGGTCACCGATACCGGTTGGGCTTGAGGCACCCAACACGACTAGGACCTAGTTTTAGTTGTGTCACCATGTAGCATCAATATCTCCATGATATAAATCTTAGATAACTACCACAAGCTATAATTTTCTCTAGCTAGAATGTAATGAGCTGTCTTGGTTAGCTTATCCACTATGATCCAAATTGATTTATGTTTATGTATGGTCTTAGGGAAACCCACTTTGAAGCCGATGGATATTTTCCCGTACTTCTTCTAAGGAATGGGAATTCATTGAAGAAAATCTAAAGGTCTTTGGTTCTCGTATTTCACCTGCTGATAGTTGTGGTATATACACATGTTTTCTACTATATCTCTCTCTATCCTGGGACACCAATTGAGTTGTGTAAAGTCATGATACATCTTAGTTGTAACTAGATAAATAGATTATCGAGAACCATGAGATTTAGTAAGAAAAAAAAATCAAATCATCAACCTAAGGCATACACACACATCCCCTCACCACCAACACTCTGCATACATAAAGAGTGTCGTTAAAAAATTCACCACACACCACTTTGGTCCAAAGTTTATTCATTTTCATATTTACAAACTATCTTTTCTTTATTTTATCAAGGAATGTTGATCTTACCTCAACAATAGACAATACTCCACCCCTTTTAGAAGTACGAAGCTGTAGGATATTTGAATCTATAGTCTGAATCTCTCCAGTGAAAGGTCTTCTTGACACCCTCAAGCAAACCATACTACCCATACTTATTGATTTCTAGCTCAATGCATTTTTCACTATATTGGCCTTACCTAAGTGGTATTGGATTATCATATCATAATCCTTCAACAATTCTATCAATATCCTCTACCTTGACATCAAATCCTTTTAGGTGAGTTCATCAAGAAAGTCTTTAAATTTACATATTGTTCAAACCACTGAAAAAGTTACACTTGAAATTTGAAGAAAAACAAAAGAGAACATAGGATAAGAAAATAAATGAGGTTGAAAAGTGGAGCCAAAAATAGTGTAGTGCCAATCAAGATGAGTCACTATATCCATATCTACCATTCACATCCCAATCCTACATTACAAGCAAATAAAAATCCTATAATGATCCTAATCCGACTGTTAAAAAAACTAAGGCATACAAAAAAGGGCAAACCTGTGGTATTTCACATATGCTGTTTGAACTTCTTTAGAGAATAAGTGATTTGAATTACTCACTATTTATATTTGTATCTTTCCCTATTGAGTGTGACTTCTTTGTTGTGAGGGCACACAGGTTTCATTTTATTTATTATTTCTTAGGGTAATGTCACTTGTATATCTGCTCGAGTGTTTTTTTTTTTTTCATATTTTGATTCCATATCGTGATCCCTTTATGTCATGGTAATGGAATTTATATATACATAGTGGTTGTTGATTCTTATTAAGGAGGGGTTTGAAAATTTTTTGTTAAAAGCAATGAATAAAATTTTGTGGTTTCCTAGGTTTCTCTTAGTTAAGCATCGTAGGAGTTTAATTTTTTTGTTTGCCTGATGACATGCAAACATTATAAGTTGAAGGTGTTGATATGTTGTGGTTTTATGAATATTTTGACGCTTAAAACGAAGAAATTATGCAAGAACTTAACTGTATTTGTGGATATGACAAGTTTTTTTTGGCGTTTTGTAGGAAAATGTGTCTTGGTAGTAAACGAATAGAAAAGAACTTATAGTTAAGAATTAGAAAATATTTCTTGACCATGACTTGTTAGGTAAGTTACTTAATAAGGGATTCATTTGTCATAGTGATTATCCTTGGGGTGCTCCATTGTTGTTCTTTAAAAAAATATGGTAGCACGAGATATGTATTGAATATAGATAGTTGTATAATGTTACCATTTTGATTAAGTATACTTTGCTATGTATAGATGATATTTTTGGTCAGTTGCAACGTGCTTTACTTTTCTCCATGATAAACATAGGTTGAGTTATCATTAGTTAAAAATTTGTGCAGAGGATATACCCACGATAACGTTTAGGACTTGGTATGGATGTTACGAGGTCTTAGAAATGTCCTTAGAGTTTGTTTACCAATGCATCAACAACTTTTATGATCTTGATGAATGTTAATTTAAAGACATTCTTGGATTAATTGTGATTGTTTTTATTGATGAGACTTACATTTAGTCCTAGGTAAATTTTTCACAAATTAATTTAAATTACCATTCATCAAGCTAATAAAAGTTGTCGAGGTGGTAATTAAAAGGCATCCTTGATAGCCTCAGTTTTCTATGGATCTACCATTACCCCGCCTTTTTGAAACCACAAGCCATATAATGGATATAGAAGACAACAAAAGCACTTGAATTCAAGGTAGAGGTGACTGATGGAATTGTTAAAGGATTATGATGTGACCATCCAATACTACCCAAATAAGGCCAATATGGTCGAAAATGCATGGAGTTGGAAATCGATAAGTATGGGTAGTCTAGCTTGCTTAAAGGTGTTAAAGAGATCTTTGGCTAGAGAGATTCTGATTCTAGCATCACAGATCATAAAGTTTGGTGTTTCAAAAAAGGGTGGAGTGTTGTCTAGTACTGAGGTGGAGTGTTGTCTGATTCTAGCATCACAGATCATAAAGTTTGGTGTTTCCAAGATAAAATCAAGAAAAGATAGTTTGAAGATATGAAAATGAATAAACTTTGGAACAAGGTGGTGTGTGGTGAATCTCCTGGCTCCACTTATTATGTGTGTGGAGTGTTGATATTGAGGGGATGTGTGTGCATACCTTAGGTTGATGATTTAATTTTGTTTTTGCATACTAAAGCTCATGGTTCTTGATTATCTATTCATCTAGGTGCAACTAATATGTATCGTGAGTTGACACAACTCTATTGGTGTCCCAGGATAGAGAGAGATATAGAAGAAAATATATGTAAATTCCACAACTATCAGCAAGTGAAATATGATCATAAAAGGCATGCAAATTTTCTTCAAAGAATTCACATTCCTTAGAGGAGGTGCGAGAAGATATCCATGGGATTCATAGTGGG
This sequence comes from Capsicum baccatum var. pendulum, assembly GCA_030864225.1. Taxonomy (NCBI): domain Eukaryota; kingdom Viridiplantae; phylum Streptophyta; class Magnoliopsida; order Solanales; family Solanaceae; genus Capsicum; species Capsicum baccatum. The sequence continues at coordinate 104,127,986 of CM061556.1, forward strand.
TCTCCCTAAAACCATACAGAAACATAAATCAATTTGGATCATAGTGGATAGGCTAACCAAGACAACTCATAACATTCTAGTTAGAGCAAACTACAGCTTTAAGTAGTCATCCAAGATTTATATCAAGGAGAAGTTGAGACTACATGGGTGACACGACCCGAACAAGGGCCTTTTCGTGTCGGGTGCCTCAAACCCAACCAGGGCCGGAGATTACCCCTAATACCCCACCATAGCCTCCCTACATCCCTTATTAGATGCGTTCTCTCTCTCTCTCTCTCTATATATATATATATACATATATATATATAATACAAAATAAATTGGAATAATAATAAATCAAATACAGTCAACCATTATTAGACATAATACATATATCAATACAAGGCTGACACCAATACCGACACTTCCCATACCAATACATAGTAGTTCCACAAAGCCTCTATCTAAAAGTAAAACTGTATCCGGTTGGGAGATGACCCCGACCATAGCCAAAACCAAAGTCTATGAAATGGCCAAGATACATAAAGAAAACCATGACCAAAATGGATCATTTTAGAGTATAAAAGCACACCACTTCAATCCAGCACAAGTTGATCTCGAATTCAATCACTTAGTTGGAGGAGAGGTATGGCTGGTTCCTAAATCATGTGGGGATACAATTCCAGAAGATGTGTTATCGGGTGAATGCTAGCATTCAATCAGAATATGGATAAAATAAAGCCAACCTTAAAAACTATGTAAAAAATCATCTGCATACAAAACCATACATATATATAATCCATGCCGGAAAAGAGAATCGGGTTTAACATGATTTCAAAACCAATAACCTGAGTATGCGTTGATTAACCATCATATAACTACCCACGGGATATATGGGTCCAGTGTTACCCCCTGAACGGGCCTCGGTGTATGTAGTTGCATGAACCAAAGATATCATAGGAATAGGGGATTCTCGTGCACCCTTCACTCTCCATGATATATATATATATACAAAAGTGTAACTTAGGGGATTCTCGTATACCCTGTAAGATTAGTCTATGGTCACCATGACCAATCCTCATGTCGGCAAACATAAGTTTTTAGTATCCATTAGACTCACACCTTCATGGTTAGCTATCAAAACCCGACATTATTGACCTAATAAAACAATTAACACACAACCAAACCACTATCCAATTTATTATTATCCAAGGCTAGAAGTAGTGGTATCATCATACCGACTATAGATTTCAAGCGATTTCGTTATCCAGCCTTTTAAAGGATTCCCATGTACTCAAAGACTCCATTTTTATTAAGTTTACTTAGGGGATTCCTATGTACCCCACAAGCCGTTCATCAATATGATTTCTTGATCAATTCCCTTGTACCCACAAGTCTTTCAATTAAACAAAAACATGACCTCCCAGACTTTACTATTTAAGCATTTAAAACAATCCAATCCTGTTTAAGGTCCATTACAAAATTATACCCTGCAATAGTTTTATTAAAAGTCCGATTGTGTTATAAAAGCATTCTCATTGGCATTTTAATAAACACATTAGGGGAATATAGTTTCCAAAACCAAAACCAAGTACAAAGTACCAATTCCTATGCAACTACATCTTTAAACAATTATTAAAACATGAAAACCGTAAGTAAAAGACATGGGAAAACCTTAACCGGCCATTATAACAAAAATCCCCAACATATATTTCAAAATCCAAAGCCATACCATAATTATGCAATGAAAACCATACATTAAATCATGCCTATATTAGAACTAACAATGAGGGAGAAGTAAAATGCCTTATATTTTGAAGAAGACGAAGAAAAATTGCCCATTAGAGCCTCAATTAAACACCTTGAAGGAAACCCTAGCCTTTTCTTAGCCCAAGAGCTTGAGAGGTTTTAGAGAGAGATTTTGAGTGTTTGAGATAAGAATAATAGGGTAAATGAAGTCCTAATAGAGTTTTAAGTCCTGGGGTAAAAAGAGGTTAAGAAGAAAAATATCTAGAATACCCCTAACTTAAACTTTATAAAATTCCCGCAGAAGGGTACGACCATACACCCCTTCGATTGTACCCTACCATATGAGTGCTACCTACCACTAGTACCTTAGGAATCCCTTGGACCCCAACACTATCCATCATACACCACCAAGTCAAAATCATATCCAACCATATGACAAGTACCCTAGAAGTATACCTTAGGAAGAATAGAATCACCTAGGCAAGACACAAGGCATCAAATGATTTACATTATTCCACTAGTACCCTAGCATATGACTAGTATTATCTATTTGTACCTTGGAAAGAATTCATCCAAACCATACTGCTTGACATATGACCAAGACCCCCATAAATTGTACCCTTTCATATGACAAGTACCCACAAGTCGTATAATGTCCAGAAGACTCAAAACTCAGGAAATTTTCAAGGACCAAAACCCAGGGTATTTTAATTCTCCTCCACTTGGATCATTCATCACCGGATGATGGACAAGGAAATACAAGAAAGATTTACACCCCAGCACCTCTATTTTGATCTTTAACTAAGTTAGAAAATAGATATGCAAGGAATCAATACTTCCTTTAACAAAGTTAGAAAAGAAAGATATGATGAAGAACACATACCTTAAGCCCAAAATTCTAGATTAGAAAACAAGTGCGGATAATTGTACTTATTATGGGATTATTATGATTCCCTCAGAGCGTTAATAAAGGATAAAATTTTATGTAACATAAAATCCCCCATCTCTTATGCACTCCTTTGCAACCCAACTTTGTACTTATTTTTTTCTCTCCCCCATTGATCCTTTTTTATCATAGTTTTTACTTTATATTCCACTACCATTAACCATTGATATTATAATAAAGCAACACCAACTTTATAAGAGAATACACTACAATACACTTCACATATATAACTATACACATAGGAGAATAAGATTTCTGCATAATTCAGGACATACCATATATTCATATTTCATTTCAATGTATAATCATGAACCATCAACTTACAAAACATCAGTTATCTTGTTCATATTATTCCATACAAGTTATTAATATCAAATCACTAACTTAAGCAGTCTAATTATCTACCATTTACGTATAAGATGATATACAATCATACAATCACAATTACTAAATAACAATATTACATATCTAAATCTTATCTACATACATACTAGGGTTATCACGGACCCTTAGTCATGACTAGTTGGGGACAAACTTAGTTTATGTACTACACTAGTCTGGTACTCGATCCAAATAAAACGCCTATAATAACCTGCATTGTGATTTTTAAAACTTTCTATTTTTTGACCATTTTTTTATTTCTTTATTATTTATTTATAAATTAATAAACTTTGGGAATATTTGCATGGTTCCCAATGCATTTGGGAGTAAGTTATATGAGTGTGGTGTTTTGAATAGCCTTTAGAATGATTAGTTTGACTTTGATCAATATTTTGTGATCTGAGTGTTAGATGGTGATTTTGATAAGTCTATTATATTTAGAATATTTATTTTAGGTTAGGAGTATAGTGGGTTCAGGTCTTGAGGCCGTTTTGTAATTTTGAGCATTTTTTAAAAATATTAGCTTTTGTTTAGCCTAAAGTTAGTTTTAGAGTTAATTTGGTTTTGATGATAAGTTTTTCTTTAAATATGATGGTTTTGTTGAATCCAAAATTCCAAATTTAGCCCAGTAGCATAGTTGGGTTATGTTTGGGAGGTATCAAATGGGTTTTGGATACTTGTTCAGAGTTTGGAGTTTTATGCCATCGAGTTTAAATAGTATTACCTATATTTAATAAGATATTTTAGGCATTTTTATTGTACCATTTTGTGCTTCTAAAATTTTTAGAACCAATGCAAAATGAATTGATGAATTTCATGTTCATATGAGGAAGTTATGTCCATTTTTGTGAAGTAAGATATTTTTGGTGTTGGTGCATTGCTAAAGTGATCAAATGGCTGCCTAAGCGTAAATAGATCAACAAGGTTATGGGTAACTTAGTTTGTTATGGGTCCTCCTATATGATGCCTCTTGAGAGATAAAATATCCACTTAAATCTAAACGTTGAGTTTAAGACCTAAAACAAACCCATTTTGTATTTTTGACATTTTAGGAGCTAGGAATCTCTAATTTATACAATTCTTGATACACTTTTTCTTATAATAATTAGGTATGTGATTGTACCATTATTTTATTCATTTTTCAAGAGTGTCCATCTGATTTTTCATGGTTTTAATCCATACATTAGAGTTTTGAAATTCAAAGTTATTAAATAAAAAATTATTTTATAGTCAATTTGGAATGGGTTTTATTAATTTTTGAGATTTAAAGTGCTTTTATCATGGGTAAACAGATTTGGAAAAAGGTTTTATAAAATCTCTTATTTTAAACCACATTTGATAATGTTAGAGTTTTCGCTGGTAATGTACAAAATTGGTTTATCTTTGATTTCAAGTCCAATTTTAACTCATTTTTATTGGATTTTCAAATTTATAATCCCAAAAGTATGGAGATCAGGGTTGTTAAATAAATTGTTTGTTTTACTTTTTTCTTGTTGGGTCAATTTTAGAAGTGTTTTTTGACCTGAGATGAAAGTAGCTAATATGGGTATCATTGGACTCCTTTTGATATTTAGATTTTATTTTTTACCAAGTTGGACATGCTTGTAGATGAATTTTGTGATTAGTGCTTCCGACTGATGCTTTGGACTACATTTTTGCTAACGAATCTTCTTTAAGGCAAGTTGAGAAGTAAATTGATCCTTTTATATGGTATTTATGTGGTGTATTATAATTTTTTGTATTTCATAAATTTACTAGTGTTTTAGGGTTCCTCTTAGATAAAAAGGTGAACATCTCCGCAGGTGCCAGAGTGAAACATCCTGGTTTTTAGAACATAGAAAATTTCCTTGATTTTTGGTTTTTGGGAAAGATATGACTTAGGGAAATGAGTCATAGACTTGGGTATGAGTGGTATGTTCCAGTCGTATGCGGACCAATATTGGTTAGTGGAATGGATTTTGGTTACTGGAATGGGTACGACTTGGTGGTACGAGTCGCACTAGTGGATAGAGGTCATTTCGCTATTGTAATTTACCTTATACTTAGTAATTTAAGTTGGATTTCAGTACGAGTGGCTCAACATGAGCTTTAATCCAGGGTATGAGTCATACCCAAGAATTATAAGGTGGTCAGTGTTTAAACTTCCTGGATTTTATTTTGTCAGGGGTATAGATTATGGGTATCATTAGTACACTTGAATATGACTTGGGTTTAGGTGTGTTATACCTTGGACACTATTTCATCTATGTGGAAAGCCTAGGGTGTGAGAGATGGGTACCACTCATACAGGATGGGTATGACTAGTAAGGGTCATTCATACCCTATGATGGGAATTTGATACAATTTAAGTGAGGGTAATCTAGATGTGTCCCCTATTCTTCTACTAAGGTCCATGACTTATATTGCTCTTGGAAGGTTATTCGCCTTATTATTATATTCTTAAACACTTGGAAAAACACTCTTAAATCCTCCCTAGAGTTCTTTGCCAAACGAATCTAGGGTTTTATCTTAAGGATTAAATTGGTACTTATCTTGGTGATTTCACAATGACATCATATTTGTTTATGGAATGTACTCTTCCCTCATTGTTTTTTCCAACTAAAGGCATGGTTTTATACAATGTTTTGATGATTTAAAAGTTTTATGAATTTGGGTTTTCAAATATGATTTGGGGGTTTTGGTTTTAAATACTTGGTTATGGTTTTCCCATGTTTTAATTATGTTTTTTATCTATTTATGGTGGTTATGGATAATTGGTTATATGAGAATGGTTCTTTGGAAATGGACTTTAGTTTTTGAAATACTATGCCCCCAATATGTTTGATAAAATGCCTTTAACAATGTTTTCACTATTATATTTATTTTTCAATGTAATTATTCATGGTTTAAATCTGGTAATGGAACCCTGAATAATATGAATTTTTTAAATAGTTTTAAATGGATTGAAATGCCCTTTGTGACCATGGTTTCTGTTAATTGGGAATCATGTAGTGTACACGGAAATTCCCTAATGATTGGCTAAGGACAATACGTGCAAGGTATTATCGGTATAATGACACGACTATCTAATATCCTTGGTTAATAAATGGTTTATAGTTTGGTTTATTGCTTGGTAATGGTTTTAATAGGGCTTAAAGGAGGGATGTGTATCAAAGCCGCGGAAGGTGGAGGACCCGGGAGGATCCAAAATGAACACTCATATTTACCGATATAAGGTTTGGTCCTAAAGACCGTATGAATGATGTCACACTATATACTTTGGGGGATGTACTAGTTATCCCAGGTTTTCTTCACTGGTCGTACGGCTTCACGCACTAGGGACCTTTAAACACGAAAAGCTAAATCCATATAGCCCGTGGGATATTTAGAATGGGAGAGCTACATAACTCAGGTAATGGTTTTAATGTCATGATAAATCAGTTCCTTTTTTGGATATTGTTATATATATATATATGGATGTGTGCATATTGATGGTTTATACTTCGTTTTATAAATGATATTATCTTATCCTTACCTTGTGTTTATGCTAACATTCACCCACTAACCCATCTTCGACACTGTATCACTATGTGATACAGGACTCAACCATTCCACTTCTCCTACTTAGCCATTTAGACATTAGGGTCAACATTTGGATAGAAGTTGTGAGTGTCCATCATCCTGGAAGGCTCTATTTCATGGACCTTTTTTTATACTCTGATTTATTTATGGATATTGGTTTTAGCTATGGTTGGGGGCATGTCCCAACCAAATTTTTCTATGGGTTGGTATGGGCAGGATTAGTATTGTTGTAACCCTTACTATTGGCATTGCTATTGGGGTTGACATCATTGAACATAATTTCTCACTGTTCCATCATATTTCATTTTAGTGTAAATCATTTTATGTTTTGGAACTGTGTTATGGCCTGGTTTATGGATCTTGGTTTGTCTTGGTAGTTTCGTTGGTACGATTTGGTGGACAGGATGACTTGGTAGGGTTGGCCTAGGAATAGACCTATACTAAATTAAGTACTTGTCCAATTATGTTATCTTGTTATATGTTTAAGATTCAACCAACGCAGGGAAGGCGACTGGAGTTTGAGAAGAGTAGCGGGGTGGTGTCTGATCCTGGTTTCACTGGGATGCCCAATATGACAAGGCCCTCGGGTCGGGTTATGTAAAATTAGTATTAGATCCAAGATTATGGTAAATTAGGAGTCCATAAAGAAGTGTCAAGTAGAGTCTCTTTTAGGGGTGTGTAGCACCACACTTATAAGAGAGAGTCTATATGGAATTTAGGAATGCTTCACTTTCTCAGCATTCTATTTTCAAGCTTGGAGTCTAAGTCTTGAAATTCTTCTCTAATTCTTAGTTGTTCACTTTTTATATCAGGCCTCAACGATATGGAACATAAGAAAACTTTTCAGTCCCATTCGGGGACAATACTAATGGGGTACGTCCTATATCTAGAGTTTGTATTCAATCTCAGGGTCCTATCCCTAATTATTTTTGAGTTCCTCTGATTAATACTAGTCATCCTTAGGGTGAGGTGACTAATGCAAAATTTTTCCAGTCTATTCATATTATTGCGTAGTTAGTTGCTACTCAGGCTAAGTCGGGATACATCTGGTAAGTTGGCTATTGAGGCCACAAGGGTTGATCAGTTTATGAAAATGAATCCTCATACTTTTACTAGTGTGAATGTAGAGGAGGATCCTTAGGGTTTATTTGACAAACTAGATAAGATGTTAAGGGTCATGTAGGCTACTAATAAGGAAGTTGTAAACTTTGTACCTTATCAGCTCAAGGATTTTTCACACCAATGGTACGAAGAGTGGGCTAAAGAGAAAGGTAATATGGAGGAGTTGTCCTTATGGGATTCTTTTACTGGTATTTTTCTAGATTGTTTATTTCATCAAGAGCCGAGAAAGTAAAGATGCAAGTGTTTGTGAATATTAAATAAGGGAGGATGTCTATCAAGGAATATGCCTTGAAATTTTATCAACTGTATAGGTATGCTCCTGATTTGATGGCTGACATGAGAGTGAGGATAAGAAAGTTTGCTGCTGGGATATCTAGGGATTTGATCTTCTAAATAAAGATAGCTTTTCTAATCTAGGATATGGATATTTTGATATTAGTTGTCCGCAAGCAATAGGTGGAGGATAAGAAAAGAAAATAAGCAGAGTTTGAATATAGGCAGGGTAAGAGGAGCAAGTTTTCAAACCAAGGAGGTCAGGATTGAGGTAAATAGCTGAAAAAGAAGTGGGGTAGCTCTGGTTCCTTCTCTACTTCTAGTGTTCCCTACCCGAAGCAGTCAGGTGACAGCCGTTCATAAGGTGGTGATAACTTCTGAGAATAGGGTACCCAATCTCAGGGGAGTGGGGGTTAGTTGACTTTTTAATACCCTCCTTGTTGGTTTTGTGGTCGTATTAATTGGGGCTATTATGACAAAGGTAGTGATAAGTGTTTTAAATACTGCTAGCCAGGCCATATGCTCAAGAATTATCCAATTGATAGAGTAGCTTTGAGAGCGGTTAGAGCTCCAATTGCTTAATCGTCTGCTCCTATGCCTAGTTATGTGCCTTTGGTGTCTTATCCTACCTCTAGTATAAGAATTAGCAGAAATAAGTTGTATGCTCTTATATCTCGATAGGATTCTGAGGAATCACCTTATATTGTTACTGATATGTTCAAACTATTTTCTTGTGACGTGTTTTATCTGCTTGATCTAGGGTCCATTCTTTCTTATGTAACCTTATTTGTGGCTATATGTATAGGTTTTTTTCCTGAGGTTATTTTAGACCCTTTTTCTATTTCTACCTTGGTAGGTGAATCAGTTATTGCTAAGAGAGTATGTAGGGGTATGTGGTATCTTTGGGTTGTAGGCAGACTTTGGTGGAATTGTATGAACTTAATCTGGTGAATTTTGATGTTATTCTGGGGATGGATTTGTTACACTCTTGTTACGCGTCCTTTGATTGTCGAACCTGTAAGGTTTTCTTTAGGTTCCCTATTGAACCGATTATAAAGTGGGAGGTTGGTTCCCTAGATGCTGTGGGAGTTTTAGTTCTTATCTTAGAACTTAGAGGTTAATCTCTAAAGGTTGTATTTATCACTTGGTCCGAGTTAAAGATTCTAACTTGGAAGGTCCTTCTTTACAGTTAGTTCTTGTGGTAAATGAGTTTGTTGAGGTCTTTCCAAATGATATTCCTGGGGTTCCTCCAAATAGGGAAATAGAGTTTGGTATTGATTTGGTTATGGACACTTGTCCAATATCTATTCCTCTATACAAAATGACTTTGGCTAAGTAGAGGAAACTCACGGAGAAACTTAAGGATCTTCTAGATATGGAGTTTATTCATCCTATTGAATCCCTGCGGGGTACATTGGTATTGTTTGTGCACAAAAAGAATGGTTCCCTTTGGATGTCCAATGACTATCGACAGTTGAATAAGGTAATGATTAAGAACAAGTATCCTTTTCCATGGATAGATGACTTATTTGATCAATTGCAAAGTGCCATGTTTTTTTCTAAGATAGATCTTCAATTCGAGTTTCTTTAGCTTAAGACTAGAGAGGAGGATATCCCTAAGATGGCTTTTTGTACTTGGTATGGGCACTTTAAATTCTTAGTGATGTCATTTGGGTTAACTAGTGCCAGTAGGATTTATGGACTTGATGAAAAGGGTTTTAAAGTAGTTCTTGGATCTCTTTGTCATTATGTTTATTGATGACATTCCGGTTTATTCCAAGAGTGAGCTGTATCATGCTAATCACCTCCATGTGGTATTGCAGACCTTGAAGGAACAACATTTGTATGCAAACTTCTCCAAGTGAGAGTTTTGGTTAAATATTATGACTTTTCTTGGTCATATTATTTCTAGCGAAGGGATCATGGTGGATTGACAAAATGTGGTTGTGGTTAAAAAGTGGCCTAGATCCACGACTCTAATAAACATTTGGATCTTCTTGGGTTTGGCTGGGTATTATCGACAGTTTATGGAGATTGTTTCAATAAAAGGTGCTCCTTTGACTAAGTTGACTCAGAAAAAGGTAAAGTTTTATTGGTCAGATACTTGCGAGGGGATATTCAAGAAGTTAAAGGATAAGATTACTTCGTCTCCAGTCTTGAAATTTCCTAAGGGCAGTGAGGGGTTTGTGTTTTATTGTGATGCATCTAGGGTGGGACTTGGTTGTGTTTTCATACAACATGGGAAGGTGATTTCCTCTGCTTCTAGGAAGTTGAAGGTACATGAGAGGAATTATCCTACTCATGATTTGGAGCTGTTGACAGTCGGTTTTTGCTTTGAAAATTTGGCAGCATTTTCTATATGGAGCACACGTTGACATCTTTTCTCATCATAGGAGTCTACAGTATGTGTTCACTCATAAAGAGCTAAATCTCAGGAAAATAAGATGGTTGGAGCTTCTCAAAGACTATGACATGAGTCTTCACTATCACCCAGGTTAGGCTAATGTAGTTGCTGATACTCTTAAAAGGTTATCCACGAGGAGTATGGATCATGTGAAGGAAGAAATTTGGGAATTGGTGAATGATATTCACCACTTAGCTAATCTTGGATTTCATCTTTTGGACTACGAAAATGGTGGGATGATGGTACAGGAAGTTTTTTAGTCATCTCTTAGTGCAAAGATTAAGTAGAAGTAAGTGCTATATCCTATCTTGACAAAAATCAAGAGTAATATGGGTATGCAGAAGGTAATGATATTTGAGATCAATAGAAATGGTACTTTACTATGCGAAGGGCGATTGTGTGTTCCTGATGTCGATAGGCTGCGATAAAATATTTAGGCTGATGCAAATGAATTGCACTATATTGTACATCCTGACTCGACAAAGATGTATCAGGATCTCCAGGAGATGTATTGGTGGAATGATATGAAAAGGAACATGGTTGATTTTGTGGCCAAGTGCTTGGCATGTCAACAAGTTAAAGATTAGAAAATGAGACTTGTTGTGTTGTATCAAGAGATTGTTTTTCTTCAATAGAAATGGGAGGCAATCAATATGGATTTTTTTGTTATCGGTGTTCCTCGGTCTCAGAATTAATATGATTTGATTTGGGTCAATGTGGATAGGATGACAAAGTTAGCTCACTTCTTTTTAGTGAGGACTATCTTTTCGGCAGAGGATTATGCAATGTTATATCTTCAAGAGATTGTGAAGCTTCATGGGGTACCTATTTTGATTGTCTCTTATTGTGGTAGGTAGTTTTCATCATAATTTTGGCAGCCTTTTCATAAAGGATTGGGTACTAAGGTGAGTCATAGTACTTTTTTTAATCCTCAAATGGATGGACAAGTAGAAAGAACTATTTAGATATTGGAGCATATGCTTCCGGCATGTGTGGTTGATTATGTAGAAAGTTGGATTGAGCATTTACCTTTGGTAGAGTTTGCTTACAATAGTAGCTATCATTATAGTATTGACATGGCCCCTTTTAAGGAATTATATGGAGAGGCAGATATGTTCGTTCTGGATTTGGTCTATTAGGCTATGGAAAAGGTAAAGGTGATTAGCAATAGGCTTAAGGTTGTCCAAAGTTTCCAAAAGTCATCTATAGATGTAACACATAGAGACATGGAGTTTGAGGTTTGGGATAAGGTCTTCCCCAAGGTATCTCCCACAAAGAGAGTAATATTGTTTGTCAAAAAGGGGAAGTTCAGTCCCTGATGTGGTGGTTCTTGTGTAGTTTTTGCGGAGCATTAGAAATGTTGCTTATGAAATAGAGTTGCCTTATATTTTTAACTGCATTCATCCGGTATTTCATGTTGCCATATTGAAGAAGTGTCTTGATCATCCTTCTTCAGTTGTTCCTCAAAAGGGGTCGGGTATCTCAGCTTCACTATCTAATGAAGAAGTCCCATTTGAGATCTTGGATAGGTAGGTTCTTCAATTGCAAACCAAGTATGTGGCTTCCATTAAAGTTCTATGGTAGAATCATATGGTTGAAGAAGCTCCATCTGAAGCAGAGAAGGACATGAAGTCCAAGTATCCGCATCTGTTTTCTGCTCTTGGGATTCTTACGAAAGGTATGGGTCATCAACACATCTTTAATTTCTAAGTTTGTTAAAGGAAGATTAAGATTTTAGCCTCTTTATTTTCAAACTTGGTTAAAGATTGGTAATATATTTGATAATGTCAATGACTAGTGCGTGTGATTACCCAATCCTTTTCCTTATTAGGGGATGAATGTACCTAGTGGGGGAGACAAAAAAATTTTAGTTTTTGGACCATAGAAAATTTTCTTGATTTCTAATTTCTAGGAAAAATACGACTTAGGGGAACGAGTCGTATAATTGGTTACGGGTGGTATGTCCAGCTATATGCTGACCAACATTTGTTGGTGGAATAAACTTTGGTTACTGGAATGGGTTTGACTTGGTGGTACGAGTCATAATGGTGGAAACAAGTCATATGGTTCTTTTACTTAACCTTAGACTTGGAAAATTAAGTTGTATTTGAGTACGAGTAGCTTGCCATGAGCCCTAACACAAGGTAAGAGTCATACCTAGGACTCCTGCGGTGGTCAGTGTTCAAACCTCGTAGATTTTATTCTGGCAAAGGTATAGTTTATGGGTACACATTTTACACTTGAATGTGACTTGGGATTAGGTGTGTTGTACCTTTGAAAGTTTTTGGTCAAGGGGAAAGCAAAGTGTACGAGAGTTGGGTGCCACTCGTACAGGATGGGTACAACTCATAAGGGTCAGGCTTACCCTATGATGGAAATTTAATGCATTTTAAGTGAGGGTAATCTTGACATTTCCCCATTTATATTAATAAGGTCCATGACTTATATTACTCTTGAAAGGTTATTTGCCCTATTTTTCTATTCTTAAACACTTGGAAAACACTCTTAAATCCTCTCTAGAGTTCTTAGGAAAAGGAAGCTAGGATTTCATTTTAAAGAGTAAATTAGGGCTTGTCTTGGTGATTTATCTCCATCATCATCTTAGTTTAAGGAATGCATCCAACTAAAGGCATGGTTTTATACAATATTTTTATGATTTGAATGTTGTATTATTTTTTGCTGTCAAATATGATTTGGGGTTTTTGGTTTTAATTCCTTGTTTATGGTTTTTCCATGTTTTAAATATGCGTTTATATGCATTAATGGTGGTTTTGGATAATTGGTTGCATGGGAATGGTTCTTTGGTAATGGACTTTGGTTTTGGGAATACTATGCCCCAAATGTGTTTGATAAAATGTATTTAACAATGTTTTCACATTTATATTAGTTTTTCAGTGGAACTTACGCATGGTTTAAATCTGGTAATGAAATCCAAAATAATATTAATGGTTTAAATGGTTTTAAATAGATTGGAAATGCCTTTGTGGCCATGGTTTTTGTTAATTGGAAATCATATGGGGTAGATGGAAATCTCCTAAGGATTGGCTAAGGACAATACTTGCAAGTTATAGTCGATATGAAGATACCACTATCTAATAGCCTTGGTTAAGAAAAGGTTAATGGGTTGGTTGGTTGCTTGGTAACGGTTTTAATTGGGCTTAACGAAGGGATGTGTAGCAAATCCAGGGAAGGTGGATGTCCCGGGGGGATCAAAACTTGAAAATCATATTTGCCAATGTGAGGTTTGGTACTAGAGACTGTGTGCATGATGTCTCAATATATACTTTGGGGGATGTACTAGTCATCTATGATTTTCTTCATTGGTCGTGTGGCTTCACGCACTGGGCCACGTTTCGTAGAAGCTAAACCCATATACCCCATGGGTGGTTTAGGATGGCAGAAATACACAACCCAGGTAATGATTTTAATGGATTCATAAACCTAGTTCCCTTTCCTAACATGGTTATATATTTAAATGTATGGGTACGTGCATATCGATGGTTTTTACTTGGTTTTATAAATGACATTATTTTATCCATATACTGAGTTCATGCTAACGTTCACCCGCTAATCCATCTGCGGGCATTGTATCCCCTTGTGATGAAGGAACCAGGCATTCCACTCCTTCTACTTTATGATTCAAACTTCAGGATCAATATTTTGATTGAAGAGGTGATCTTTCATCATTTTGGAAGCTTCCATTTCATGGATTTTATTTCATACTCTGATTTAGTTGTTTATGTAATGAATTTTTAAATTTGGGATTTAAAGTGGGTGTGTAATTTGGTCGTGAAAGTTGAGTCCAAACGACTAACACTGGAAACCGCACTAGCCGATGTGGGTGTCTATATGAATAGGAGGTTTGAGTCCCCTATATTATATACATTGTTCCTTAAGTCACCTTAATTATGCTGGGAGGTTTGAAGGCATATACAAATATAGATATTCTCTAGTTCATGCAGCTACAGGCACTGGCCCTTCCAACTAGAGGAGATCTAGGCCCATATAGCCGGTGGGTGCCTTGTTATATGATTATTGTGCTGCACAACCTAGGTTAAGGTTTTCAAAGTTCATGCTTAGCCTTGTTCCCTCTACCGTCATGATATATAATATATATGTGTGTGTGTGATTGCTTATGATAATTTGGATTAGTTTTGAATGATGGTATTATTTTATTCTTTTATCCTTGAGTTACATGCTAGTTCTCAAACCACTAACTATCTCTAGATGTTGTATCCCCATATGATGCAAATATCCAAATTTTTCTACCTTTCATATGCAGTGATCAGGTCCTTGAGTTAGTTTGTGAGTTGACATTGAAGTGGTGAACTTACATACTTTAGAAGGCTTCATTTCATGGTTATTATTATTCTTTGTCTCAGTCTTAGTTTAGATTTTGTTATTGTCTACTATCTGGGGCATGTCCCAATATTTTATTCACATCGTATTTATAGAGGCTTTGTTGTATTACTGTGGACTTAGGTGTGTTTTTTAGTGGATTGGCTAGATGATGGACTATTGTTCGAATAAGGTGTTTAGTTTAGAAATTTCATGAATAAATATTAGTCTTAGTTTCCACTATCTTGTTATATGGTCGGAATTTATCCGACACTTGAGGTTGGAGCTGACTAGGTTAGGTGAAGGTGGTCATCTCCAATCCACGTGGGACTTGAGATACTCGTCATTGCTAGGCCTTGATTTGACTCATGACAAAGTTGGTATCAGATCCTAGATTCATGGTCAATTGGGTATCCACAAAGGCGTGTTAAGTAAAGTCTTTTTTATGAGTTTGTAGCATTTCACACTTATAAGAGAAAGGAAATGAGTCATTTAGGAATGTTTACCTTGCTTGTTGTCTTACTTCGAGATATTGAGTCTAAGATGTTGGATTTCTGTAATCCTCATTTTCTTTCTTTTGTTCAGATAATTCCTCCCCAATTATCTAAAGCTCATGGAGACTCTTATATTAAACTTAGGGATATAGTTGATGGGACATGCCCTACTTATGGGGTACAAACCCTATCTAGGGTTCTAGTTCCTAATTCACCTCTTAGAGTTCCACCAATTCCCTCTGGCCTTGCTCGAGCTCCTGAGGCTGATGTGACAAATATATTGAGTTTTGTTAGTCTATTCATATGTTGGCTCAGTTGTTAGCTTCTCAATCTTAGCATGGTGCTTCTTTTACTCCGTATTTGGAGGCCACAAGGGTTAGCCAATTCATGTGGTTGAGTCATCCTACTTTCACTAGTGTTAACGCTGAGGGGGCTCCATGAGATTTTATTGAAGAGATGGAGAAGATCTTCTAGATTATGCATGCATCAGTGTTGAAAGTGTGAATTTTCCTGCCTACTAATTAAAGGATGTCGCGTACCAGTGGCACGAAGAATGGGGATAGTATATGGGAAGTGATGTTGACTCTACATTGTGGGATGACTTTTTAACTGACTTTTTCGGCAACTTCTTTCCTTACGAGTTAAGGGAGGAGAAAGTGGAGCAATTTGCGAACCTCAGGCAAGTTAGGATGTTTGTCAAGGAGAATGGTTTGAAATTCCATAATGTCCAGGTATGCTCCTAAGTTGGTGTTTAGCATTAGAGCTAAAATGCATAAGTTTAATTCTTGGCTATCTCGTGAGTTGATTCTAGAGAGTAAGGCAGCCTTGTTAAACAAGGATATGAATATTTCTCAGGTTGTGGTTTATATGCAACAGGTTGAGAAAGAAAAGAAAAACCAGGTTGACATTAGTGAGAGGTAGAGTAAGAAGTTTAGAATTTTTATAGAGACAACAGAGTTGTAGAGATAGGGGAAAATGGCCTAAGAATTTTGGTTCCTTTTGTACAGCTAGTACTACTTACCCAAAGCCATCGGGTGACCATTTCACTCTGCATGGTAAAAGGTATAGGGCATAGGGGCCCAATCTCAGGCTGGTGGGGCTTGGTTTGCTCTATCATATCCTCTTTGCAGATTTTTCCATCAGCTGCAACATAGCCAGTATGAGAAGGGGAGAAATCAATGTTTTAATTATGGATAGATTGGCCATATGCAAAGTTATTGTCCTTTTAGGGTTTATTTTAGGGCTAATAAGGTTCTTGTTTCCTTTTTATCGGCTTTTTCTCCAAAGGGTGTTGCTTCTAATTCTAGTACCAGCACTAGCCAAAATATTTTATATGCCCTTGCTTCTCGTCAGAACTTTGAGGCATCTCCCGATGTTGTTACTAGTATATTGAAACTCTTTTGCCATGGTGTGTACTGTTTACTTGATTCTGGGTCTACTCTACCTTATGTGATCTCATTTGTGGCTGTGCATTTTTGTTTTGGTTTTGAGTATATTTCAGACCCTTTTTTGTGTCTACTTCGGTGGTTGACTCTGTGGTTGCTAGGGAGTCTATATGAGTTTTTTGGTATCTGTTAGTGGTTGGGAGACTTTCATGAATTTGTTTGAATTAGACATAGTTGATTTTGATGTCATATTCGTGATAGATTTCCTGGACTCGTGTTATGCTTCTTTAAAATATCGGACCCGTAATGTCATCTTTAAATTCCCTAATGTGTCGGTTGTTGAGTGGGAGAGTGGTTCCCTAGCCCCTAAGGGGAGGTTTATATCATATCTTAGAGATCAGTGATTAATCCCTAAGAGATATCTGTATTATTTGGTCCAAGTTAAAGATTCTAACTTAGATGGTCTTTCTTTTCATTCTATCCTGGTGGTGAATGGATTTCCTAAGGTCTTCCTTGATGACCTTCCTGGTATTCCTCCTAATAAGGATACTGATTTTATGCTAGATCTTTTTACAAATACTCGTCCTATATCTATTCCCCCATATAGAATAGATCTGGGTAAGTTAAAGGAGCTTACAGAGAAATTAAGGGATCTTTTAGACAAGGGATTCATCAATCCGAGTGTGTCTCCATAGGATGCAAAAATTTTATTCATGCATAAGAAAGGTTGTTCCCTTCGGATGTGTATTGATTACCAACAATTGAATAAGGTGACAGTATAGAATAAGTACCTTCTTCTAAGGAAAGATGATTTGTTTGATCAGCTTCATGGTGCTAATTTTTTCTCCAGGATCGATCTTTGGTCCAGGTATCATCAGTTAAATATTAGGGGTATAGACATCTATAAGAAAACTTTCCATATCCGATATGGGCATTTTGAGTTCTTGGTCATGTCTTTTGGTTTTACTAATGGCTCAATAGCTTTATGGATTTGATGAATATGGTCTTTCATTAGTTTTTAGATCTTTTTGTGATTGTCTTTATTGATGATATTTATGTGTACTCTAAGAGTGGTGAGGATTATGTCTATCACCTCCATATTGTATTGAAGTCCTAGATAGATCAACAATTATATGCTAAGTTCTCTAAATGTGTATTTTGGTTGAACGATACTACATTTTTGGGTCATGTCGTGTCTAGTGAAGGGATCATGGTGAATCCTCAGAAGGTTATGGTGGTTAAGAAGTAGCCCAGAACTATGACTCTAATTGATATTCGGAGCTTCTTGGGTTTAGCCGATTATTATAGGAGATTCGTAGAAATTTTTTCTTCTATTGCTGCTCCATTGACCAAGCCGACTAAGCATAAGGTAAAGTTCTTATAGTCTGATACTTGTAAGGTAGGTTTGAGAAGCTAAAAGATAACTTGACTTTGTCTCCGGTCTTTACTCTACCTGAAGTTACCGAGTGTTTTCTTTCTATTGTGATGCATCCCGTATATGTTTGGGTTGTGTATTAATGAAGCATGGAAAGATGGTTGCCTATGCCCCTGGATAGTTGATGGTTTATGAGAAGATTTATCCGAATCATGATTTTAAGTTATTAGCCATAGTATTTGAACTAAAAATTTGGCATCACTATCTATATGGGGTACATGTTTATATCTTTTCTAATCATAAGATGCTGTAGTAGGTGTTCACTTAGAATAAGATTAATCTCAGTCAAAGGAGGTGTCTTGAGTGGCTGAAAGACTATTAAATGAGTCTGCACTATCATCTAGGTAAAACTAATATCGTTGTAAATGCTCGTAGCAGGTTATACATAGGGAGTCTAACTAATATGGATGAGGATATATGGGAATTGGTGAAGGATATTCCCCAATTGGCTAACCTTGGAGTTCGTCTTTTAGAATTAGAGGATGGTGGTGTATTAGTGCAATAGGTGGCACAATTGTCTGTTAGTTCTAAAATAATGGAGAAAAAAGTATTAGATCCTCTCTTGATGAAAATCAAGGATGATGTGGGTCAGCTAAAGGTAATGGCCTTCGATATCGGTGATGATGGTATCTTGAGGTACTAAGGGAGGTTGTATTTTCCTGATGTTGATGGATTGTGAGGTAAGATTTTGGCCTAGGACAATAAATCACAATATACCATTCATCCTGATTCAACAAAGATGTATCATGATCTCAAGGAGATGTATTGGTGGAATAATATGAAATGGGATATAGCCAATGTTGTGGCTAAGTTTATGGTATGTCAGTAACTGAAGGTGGAGCACATATGACCCAGTGGGCTACTTCAAGAATTAAATTATTTGTATGGAAATGGAAGATGATTAATATAGATTTTGTTACTAGTCTTCCACGGTCACAAAATTATTGTGACTCAATTTGGGTCATCGTGGATAGGATAACTATGTCCGCTCACTTCTTGCCAATAAGGGCTAATTATTCGGCCAAGGACTGTGAAAAGTTGTTCCTTCAGGAATTGGTAAAGTTGAAAGTTGTGCCTATCACGATTATTTTGTATTGTGGTACTCAGTTTTTGTCCCATTTCTGGTGCTTTTTTTTGCATGGTTTGGGGACTAAAGTGAATCTTAGTTCAACCTTCCACCCCTATTCGGATAGGCAAGAAAAAAGGATTATTCAGACTTTGGAAAATAGATTGCGAGATTGTGTAATCGACTTTGGTGGTAGTTGGTATGACCACTTGCCTCTGATTGAATTTGCCCATAACAATAGTTACTACTCTAGCATTGATATGGCCCCATTTCAGGAATTGTATGAAATGATGTGTAGATCCTTGATTTGGTGATTCAAAGTCGGTGAAGTGGAGATGTTTGGCCTAAATTTGGTTCACCAAGCTATAAAGAAGGTGAAGGCTATTCGGGTTAGGCTTAAGACTACCCAAATTTGAAACAAGTCCTATGCAAATATAAGGAGGAGGGACTTGGAGTTTGAGGTTAAAGATTGGGTGTTCTTGAAGCTGTCTTCCATGAAGGGAGCAATGCGGTTTTAGAAAAATAGGAAGCTCAGTCCCCAATATGGTGTCCCTTACTTCGTTTTGAGAATGGTTTGTAGCCTACTAGCATGAGTTCCATTCATTCTATATTCCATGTATCCATGTTAAGGAAATATGTGGGTGATCCTTTATTGGTTGTTCCCTTGGAGAACATTGGTCTTTAAGATTCTTTTTTCTATGAGGAGGTCTCGGTAAGGATCTTGGATAGGAAAGTTCATTGTTTGTGGACGAAAGTCATGGCTTCGAAAAAGGTTCTATGGCGAAACAAAAAGTCCAAGGAACCTAGTTGGATAGTCGAGGAGGATATAAAGTCCAAGTATCCGTTCCTATCCCCAATCTAAAAAATTTGTGTTTGAGGTATGTGTTTATCTTAGCATCTTTGTTTTCTGACTTTGTTAATAGAAAGATTGATTTCTTTGGCATCCTTGTTTTCAAGATTTGCTACAAAAAAAGGTAGTGGCATGTATAGTTCGGATCATGCATGTATCGCCTTGTCCCATCATTTGAGGATGAATGAACCTAAGTGTGGAGACTGAAACGCCATGAGCATTGGTTGTTGCAAATTTTTTGAGTTTTGAACCTTTAATTCATCATACAACTCACAACAGAAGTCGTATGGTGTGGTGATAGCTCTAGGGACCCTAGTTGTATATTGTCCAGCGTGTTGCTGGCCAAGTGTTGTCCTTGGTACGACTGGCTCCATATGAGTCGTATGTTGATGTACTAAGAGGGTTGAGTCCAATCATATGTTTTCCAGTGTCAAGCGCTAGATGTTATGCCTTGGATACAACTTGATAGTACTCGTTGGTGTTGGGACGAGTTGGGAAAGAGATTCGTATGATTGACAAAATGTGGGATCCGACAATATGTTTTGGTAATAGTTTAAGGGAACTACTCAAATGATGTGATGACGAGTTAGAGGGTCCAATCGTACCCACCTGCGAGTTTTCTACAACTTTTAAGCTAAGAATATTTTGGACATTTCCAACCCCAAGCCCTTAAGACCCTACATCTTATAACACTTATTGGGCATTCTTTCTATAGTTTAGAAGATCAAACACTCTCTAAACTCTTTCTAAAACTTCTTAAGATCGATTGGGATGGGGTTTCTTCAGCGTGGTCATCTAGAGACTTATAGATCAAAATCTCTCAGTGAATCTTTATAACTAAGACATGTGACTCTTCCTTCATTGTTAGTTCACAAAAATCATGTGTTTTAAATATTTTTCATAAATCATTAATTATGGTTTCAAAACCATGGTTGAAGGTTTGAATGCATAATGTTGAGTATTATTTTACACATGTGGCTGCTTGGGAATTGTAATTTAAACTAAGGGGTCATAGTTAACCCTAACTTGATGGTTTTTTGCTTGAATAATTGTTTGATAATAGTATGCCCTCAAACGGTTTGTGAACTTACCTATAAGAATGATCTTTTCACATGTTGAATTTTGCTTTGAACTAAGGTATTGGCCAAATAATGTAAATTATTGGTAAATGGTTTTATGAAAGTCTTGTTGTCCATAAATTGATTTGGATTTCTAAATGAGTTTGAGTCCCTAAATGTTGAATTGAATTGATGACTTTATTTAGACAATGGGTTCATGTCCCAAAGTTTATAATAATATTTGTGGCATGTTGTAAGCTTGCAAGTAGGGTTGGTATGACGATACCAATGGGTTGCCTTTTGTATGTAATTGGATTAATGGTTTCATATATGTAATATATGTTTTAATTTATGCTTTAAAGTGGGATGTTGTCGGGCTGTAAATGTGGAGTGCAAAAGACTAACACTAGAAATTGTGCTAGCTGGTATGGCTGTCTATTTGATTGGGAGATTTGAAACCCCCAAATGGATATATGAATGGAATTTTAAGTCCTCCATATTGTATAAATTGGTGCTAAATCCACCTTGATTATTCCAGAAGGTTTGAGTCCTCCATAAAGGCATACATAGATATGGATGTTCTCTAGTTCGTATTGCTACATGTGTTGGGAC
This sequence comes from Capsicum baccatum var. pendulum, assembly GCA_030864225.1. NCBI lineage: Eukaryota > Viridiplantae > Streptophyta > Magnoliopsida > Solanales > Solanaceae > Capsicum > Capsicum baccatum. The sequence continues at coordinate 104,149,639 of CM061556.1, forward strand.
CCTTCTAACTAGTGGGGAGTTAGGTGTATATAGCCAATGGGTGCCTTGTTACATGATGGTTATGCTACACAACCCAGGTTAAGGTTCTCAAAGTTCATGCTAAGACTTGTTTCGTACCCCGGGATGATATATATGTACATGTATCTATGTGATTGCATTGATGATTTGACTTTGTTTTTAATAATGGAATTATTTTATTTCTCTATCCCTGATTTACATTCTAGCGCTCTAACCGCTAACCATCTCTAGATATGTATTCCCACACGATCCAGGTACCGTAACTTCTTCTACTTTTCCTGCAAAGAGATCAGGCACTTGAGTTAGTTCGTCAGTTGACATAAAGTGTTGAGTTTCTATGCTTCAGAAGGCTTCATTTAATGGTCTTTAAATTCTTTGTCTCAAATTTTGTTTAGAGTTTGTTTTTGGCTACTGTTGGGGGCATTTCCCAATATTGTATTGTCTTTGGCTTTATAGAGACTTTGTTGTATTGCTGTGGACTTAGGTGTGTAGTTTCGGTGGATTAGCTCGGTGATGGACGGTTGTTCGATTACTGGTGTTTGTTTTAGATATTTCACGAAGAAATATTAGTCTTAGTTTGCACTATTTTGTTTAATGGTTGAAATTTATCTGAAACTTGAGGTTGTTGAACTGAATAAGTTAGGTGGAGGGGGTGATCTCCTGTACACGTACTACTTGAATAACCCATTACGACTAGGCCTTGGTTTGGGTCATGACAGCGATGAATGTAGGCTAAATTGAATCATGCCTAGACTTTTTAAACGGCTTAGTCATGGGTAAATCAGGGTCCTACAAATCATCTATGAGATCTATCTTTGCCCATACTGTCTAGACCTCATCATCAGTCTCCACAAGAAAATCAAACATTCTCAATGCATATGGAGGTAAAATTTGGACAACCTAGGGTATAAGTGAGGGAGTGGCTACAACACAGCTCTCGATGAGAGAGTGTACCTCTACTAATAACAAATCAAACTTTCCTCTAATCTGGGATAATCTGGTGTATCTCTCTCTGTATATTGGGCTATAACCCTCTCTCAAACTTATCGAACCATGTATGGATGTTGGATTGTAGCTCAAACAATAAAGTACTCAGATGGCCTCCCACCAGTCCTATACATAATCACATCTATTCCTAACTCCAAATCTCATCTAATCGTTGAGGGTAGTCATCTCAATCTCAACAACCCTCAATCTAGCTTCTGTGGACCTCTGTATGTCCACTAAGAATTGCAAAAACTAACTATCTATAGTAATCATACCTATCACACGAGCTTTAGTGGATGGTTGAGTAGGTTCTATAGATACACCAATCTGATCTGAGGTTGAACCGTGGCTGAAGAAGAAGTATCCTTTGTCCCCTTACTATGTATTCAAATATGGAGCCTCTCTCTTCTTCTCTATCTCTATGTCAATACTAACACCCACATCATCTCGATGTTACTTAGTAGGCTCTGTCGAAACTGTTAGTACCTTAGACTGGGCTCGTGGCTTTGTATCCTGCTGTCTCGATCTCCTAGACATGCCTGGATGTGACAGACCCTTCATGGTCCTCATTTATGTAGTTTCCATCTTAGCTACCCTCTTGTTTACACCTGGTATCTCAGGCACACTGGCCTCATTGCATAGCCTCAGAATCATGCAAGGGAAGGGTAGATTAGTCAACTCCCTAAATTCTTTGTCAAGCACCTCATGGAAAAAAATAATAGTGAAATCAATATAATATCCAGCCATCAGATAGGAAACCACTGCTGCTCCTTCCCACATCAATGTATTATCCAAAGTAGTGGGTATCAGTCAGTAGCTTATTAGCATCTAACAAAACATGGCCTCCAATGTCAAAAGGCCCTTCTTGACCACAACTTGCCCCTCTATCCATGGGGTCGTATCACCTAGTGGTGAAATATAATTAGTCATCGACCTAACTATCTTGATCTCTCACATTGGTTCTCTACCTCCCACATGATATGTCGATCATGTACAATCCTCTATCTATTATCATAGTCCTCTGTAGATGCAGGATTGGCGTAATTTAGGCTAAAGATAACTCTATAGATATTCTCCTCTTAAGTATGAACTCTGACCCCTTTAGCAAATGTATGATCAAGATGTTGCTGCGCATAGGAAGGACTACGATAGCTCTGTAAGATGTATAAAATTCTCGTATCATAGCCGAGTTGTAGGAATAGACTGGCCTAGTCATCCACTTTAGCTGATATCTATCAAATGCTGCCACAATTGTGGTACTCATTCTAGACCAGATAATTGAATCTGAAACTCCTCATAAATGCACCTCATAGGCCTTCATAGCATCCAAACACGACTGTCAAGATCAAATAAATTTCACATCCCTTCCACACACCACCTCGGGTGGAGCCTCTGTGGTATGCACAGGTGTGGGGCTCTGCTATATTGAAGCATCTTCGAAAGCATGCTCAGCACCCTTATCAAACTAGGCATCTCTGTCTGCCTTACATGATTAGCGGTACCCTCCTTAGATGAGCACCGCAGAAGACTGCTCCTGCTTAATCTCATCAGATGAATCTTGCGTCCCTTCCTCAGACTGGGGGTCCTGAGCAGCAACTTATGGAGTAGTTTCAGACTCTGTCTCCTCCTCATCTTAATCATTATCAGGTGGAGGAGTGGGTGGGATTATATCAATGCAGACTTCATCCTCGGTCAGGCTATAGCTGACTAAGTAGCCTGGCGAGTCTGTTCTCTTGTGACTCTATATGTCACCCCAGAGGCAGTGTCTCAATGTTTCTACATTAGGTACTCCTCCACTAAACCACTAGGATCAAGAGACTCTGCTCGTCTCCTCGAAGTACCGGCCTTCATCTTCTTCATTTCCTTAGGTACCATATGTACCTGAAAAAATAGTTGTTAGTTTCCAACAAATATGAGGGGTAGGAAAAGTTGAAGAAAAACTCAAAATTCAAAATGTTCAATTTTTTCCTTAGTCTGCACACCCCTAAGATTTATTTGAAATCCCAACAAGTCCAATGTACACAAACCAAAGAAGAATCATGAATTTCCAAACAAACCAATATGTTCAACTATCGATATTACTCTATTAATTCAAGTTCACTTTCTTGTTGGGGCCTAATTTTAGATATTTCTTCAAACCAAGGCCCTGCATTATGATTTTAGGTTACTTCATGGCTCCAACATACAAACATGATAAATTCTATATATTTACAGTGGAATACACATACCAACTATTTTAAACAATAGATAAATAAATGTATAGACATTATAATCTGAGAAAATTACCTCTTCTATGAAGTACTGGAAGTGAACATTGAAGAAATCAAGCAAAACCAAGGATGAAAATTATTTTTAGTGTGTTTTAACAAGTTGGTATCTCAAATTTGTGTCAATATAGGTAGGGGGATGTTTTAGATCATATCTAAATGTTGGTGGGCCGAAAATTTTAATTAAAAAGTAGGCCCAAAAAATGACCTAACATTGGATGTAACTTCTGCCACCACCCACGGTCTGGCCTTGGGCGCAGGTGTCAGGCCAAAAGTTTGGCCCACTATTCTTCATCCCGAACTTAGCATTTTGATATTTTTCTAGATACTTATGGTCCCACAACCTATGTTTTAGGTCCGAAATGTAAAATTAGATGCCAAAGTCCATAACTTACAATTTTTCATCCTAAAAAATACAACTTTTCAACTTATTACTCAACTTACTATATCAGATTTGTGACCATGATGGGCTGATCAAACAGTCCCCTTACTTGGAAATTTATGAATGTAGAAATTTTTACCGTATTCCTAGTATGGTTCAAAAGCTAAAAACCTACAAAAAGACAAAAACAACAAAAACATGAACACTAAAATAGTGGGTTCTCCTACAAAAAACTTGATTTGGCATTGCAGCATGACCTGGCTAAGTTGGTTACACAAACTGCGCCAATATGCCCATATGCCTCCCATGTAGTTCTTGATTTAAAGTTGCAGCATGACATGGTTATCCTGACGACTCAAAATTCATAAAGATACCCATAGAAATATCCTCCAGTGTCATCAGTATAATTAATCACTGACATTTCTGTCATGTTGGTTGGTTGCTTCATTGAATTTCTAATGTTTAATGTGACCTCCTCACCATTGACTTTGAATTTCATCTCACCCCTTTCCATTTCAACCATATCTATGCCTATGTCCATAAATAGTCTTCCTAATATAATGGGCGTCTCCATGTCAACCTCATAGTCCAGGATGACAAAGCCATCCGGAAAGATAAAATTATCCACCATTACAATCACATCAAAATAGATTCTCCAAGCCTTCTTCACTATGCAGTCTACCATTAGTAGCTAAATCAAAGTTAGTAAAGGGTTTAATCCTAATTACTTGAATTTGGCTAACGACAAAAAATTAATATTTGCCCCTAAATCACACAAGGCTCTAGAAAATTGGGATGACCAAATAGTACATGGTATATCGAATGCACGGGGATAACCCTTTTTCAGCACCAAATACCTACTCGTGCCTGTGTTGTAGTGCTCCATACCATCAGTATCCTCAAATATCGCTCCTTTCTTCCTTATGACCAACTATTACATGAACTTGGCGTGTCTAGGCATCTGCTTTAATTCCTTTAGAAGAGAAATGTTTAAGATCAATTCTTTCAATATATAATTCTTTCAATATATTAATGAATTAATTTAGCTTAAATTCCTCTTTCTTCTACCTTAATCTCTTAGGATAAGGTATGGGCGGTCTCAAAATCGGTTTGATTTTAGGATCAATTGTTAGACCCTTATCTTTATCTTTAATAGCTTTACCATTATCACCTACTACTTTCTCAGCCTCAAAAGCAGGTGTCTCATCATCAATAACTGTTGTAGACGGTCATGGGGGATCCATAAAAGTGATATCACTCCTCATGGTATTATCAAGTACGTGGCCTTCATTTTTAGGTCTTTTCATCATGTTGCATGGAAGGTTACCTTGTTTCCTCCAGGTCAGAGTTGCTGACATCTACCCCTAAATTGGTGCTCCAACTACTAAATAGCAGTGGTATATGACTCAACCTTCTGGGTCAATCTTGAAATGTCTGCCTTAATCTTCTTAAGGATGATCTCTTGATTTTTTGACCCTTTACCAACTTAACTAGCATCTCTTCCATTGTAGATTTTATATCTTGTCTACAAAGTGGAATGTATCTATCTCGATTCCTTTTTTAGTTATCCTTCTTTCTCCAATCACTATCTCACTCTCTACTATGATCTCTATATCTGACATAATAGTTTTGATCTTAGTTTCCTTCCCCTTGGGCTCGAACCCCCACCATTCGACAATTCAGATAATTTGTTCCTTCTTCCAAATCTTACTCGTAATCTTTGGAAGTTGACCCTTGTACTGTTACTGCATTCACTTTCTTGGAAGTCCCTGCTACAATCTTCTTTGCTATTACCCCAAGATCAGTTCTTAGAATGTAATCTCTTGCGCTACTTTGTGATCAACTACTTTCTGGTCATAGGAGGAACTAATAACATAAGTGCCATATCCCCTCTCAGCCTCCCATGTTTGACACTGTCGGTTAGTGAGCGAGATCTGATCTAACATCTCTAAAGATGCCTCCCAGAATAGTCTCATAAAATCTCCTTAAGATATGGTATTTGCCATGGCCTTAAGCTAATAATCACGGCTCTGTAGAATATCTTTAATTAGTTCATGCCTAAAAACCAATGATTGGATGCCATACTCAGCTTCTTCTTGAACTTGAACCAAGCCTCGAACATAGAATTGGACTGCAGTTGCCTAAAGTTATGAATCTCGTACTTAAGCTACAATATTCGGGATAGAGGAAGGACGTTGTTCAAGAATTGCTCGTGCAACTTGTTCCATGTAGTGATAGTGCCTATTAGTAGTTTCTCTAACCATAAAGATGTTTCTTCTACAAGTGAGAAGGGGAAAAACCATAGTCTAAGTGCTTCTTGATTCACCTCTAGATTTGTATACGAACTGCAGATCATGAGAAAATTGGGAAGGTGTAAATTTACATCATCTGTAAGTGAACCTACAAACACACCCTTCAGATTTAAGAGTTGAATCATTGCACTTGGAATATCGAACTTGATTCCTGGGGGGAAAATAGGAGGAACTATGGATCCAGTCTCCGCCCGCTCAATGTATCCTAAATCTTCTTTTTCATATATATATGGTTGCATATACTGATATGATGGGATTACTTGAACACGAGCACCTCTAGCTCTATTCTGGTTTCCATCGAGTGTTGCTCGATGATCTACTTCTTGTCTCTGCTCATCTAGCTCTGCCTCCATAGTTACTCAATAATCTTCTTATGTTTCCCTCCTCTCCACTAGTTTAACTAATAGCTCACCACTCTATTGATTAATAATATCCTGCACCCCTTCAAGAGGAGGGGGAGGCACAATATGAACCCTTCAGGAGGTTTATCTTTTTTATGCTCACATATCCTACCAGGTGTTTATAGGATCCTCTATGGATTCAACTTCAGTAGGAGTAAGGGATTGCCTTTACTGTATGTGCTAGGCATAAATTGGCATATGTCTAACTATGAACAAAAGAATATAATCCCAAAAATTTCAACAACTTCAAATCACAAATCAACATTGTGTTCCCTGACAACAATACTAAAATTTTGATTAACCTTCAAGCAACTCCTACTATTAGATAATGATACAATCCCAGTCAAAATATAGTAACCCAACATATGTTGGGGTTGAATACCAAGTGACCGCATGGCTTAGCAGATTTTAGTAGCTGTAGTTCAGAGGAAGAACAAGAAAAGTAAATAAGGTGGTTTAATATATCAATCTCGAGAAAGTAAGTATATTAACTTTGCTTGTAATCAGTGTAGGTGAACATTAGGAATGTTTTCCCCATGGCTTCTAAAATCCATAGGCTTGTTAGGATTTTCTGAGCAAACATAATACTTATTATGCAAAATTGATAGGTTATGCACCTTCTGTAGCCTTTTGGACGAGCAGAAGGATTTCACCCTTTTCCTTTTGAGTATCAGGATGTCGCCTTACCTATCCTTATATTGATCCCAATTAACTATTACCTTTTGTGTCTCCAGTTATTTGATGAAACCTGACCATCTTACTATGATAGAACCTAGAAGCATGGATCGATAATTAAACACCAAATTGTTGTTGACATTATTTTTTCTAGTCACTTCTCCTCTTTGGAGTAAGAAGCAATATCTAGGTGGGGTCCCAATGTGTGCACTCATTAAGAAATTTATCATAACAAAGACAAAGAAATACATGTATGAGAATCGGTTCTGAACAACGAAAGAACTTCCCCTACTTTGTCAATCTGCCAGGGTTTCCACAACCCTAACTATGGGATTAAGCTGCTCATGCTTGTGAAGAAATGAGTAATATTCATATTCGAAAGCACAGATTAAATTATAATGATAAGAATTAATAAAACCTACAACCGTAACTAAATTAATGAACCAAAGTTAATACAAGAAAATCACAAGATCGAAAATGTATCTTGGAATCAAAATATGTTTGTGAAAAACAAAAGTGCATAACTCTGAATACAAGTACGTAAAGGGTATTTATTGAAAAAGAGGAAACCCTAAAACTAAAGCCCAAAATTAATAAGAGAAAACCAAGTCGGTGGCTAGATATGGTCAGGCACAGGGCGCAGGTAGTACTGGCAGTCCTAACACTGGACGTAGGTACAAGCTGCAGGTACTGAGAGCAAGATTCCCTCAAGTTTAGCTATCGAGATTTTGGTCTTCTGGTACTTTTTTTTCCTACTTGCGGCCACATATTGACTTGGTAAGTGCCAAGAATCACCTTTAAAGCTCTTCTTTGATTCCAAAACATGCTTTGATCATGAACAAGCTGGAAAACATCCCAAATATCCATAATTGCTCTATAAATATCGAAGAATACCTTTTTCATAAACTTATCACCCAAAAAATGATTTCCTATAAATTATACCCAAAAGGCATCATATATAACAAAATAACCTAGAAACTTGCATCTTTTCCTTATTTTAGCAATGAAAGTGCTATATTTCTATAGCATGTAAATTGATACGACCTTAAACTGGGCCTTGTCGTACGCTCACCTTGAGTCCCTCAAGGATCAGATATCACCTCGTATACCCAACCTAAATACCACATCATAACACAAGTGTGGGGTGAACTCCGACATATAATAAGATAGTGAAACAAGACTAGTGATCATAGCTTATGAAGCATTTAATAAGTCCATTAATTTTATAAACACTAATCCACATACCCAAGTCCCCAGTCATCCATAAATCATCTACCACTCCATTGTCTATAATGTCTTAGGACATGCCCCCAACAATAGCCAAATACCAAGCATAAACAAGTCTATGACATAAAATAGAAAGACTATGAAAGGTTGGACTTTCAAAGTATGGAAGCACACCACTACAACTCCAACACTCAAACCACTCGAATGCCCAATCATTGTGTATAAAAAGAAGAAGAAGCTCTGGCCCCTATGTCGTATAGGGACATAACATCCGTAGATGGTTAGTGGTTGGAGCGCTAGCATGTAACTCAAGGATAAAGATAAAATATTCATTATTCTATAACAAGTCAATACATTATATTCAACCACATTCACATACATAAGCATATATGTAGACATACCATATACTACACAAAGGAACAAGAGTTAACCACATTATTGAAGAACTCAATGATGAGACATAAAGTGAAGGACTCCGACCTTTCATTGTTATTGATTAGATCATTTTTTATTAGAAAAAGGGACTCAAACCACAAGCCATCTTATGATACAACGTACTCCAACCACAAGCACGTAGGTAAGGGACTCTAACCTCAAGATTTTTCATTAGGTATGGGACTTTATCCTCACACATTCTTATTTTGCATGGGACTCTAACTTCATGCATTCTCATTTGGAATGTGACTCTAACCTTATTCACTAATTAAGCATAGAACTCAAACCTTAATCATGTTTATTAGGCATGGGAATCCAACCTCATTCTTTCTTTAGGCATGGGACTCCAACCTCATGGTTCTTTGGAAAGGGAATCTAACCTAAAGCCATCTTATTATTTTTATTATTATTAAGCAAAGGACCTTAACCACAAGCCCTATCATCACCATTACTAATTGAAATTCAAACCCTATCTCTTTTGGTTCTTGAATTTACACCCATACAACTCATCTCAACACTTAAGTACTCTAACCTATTTGACAAATTCAACACCATATATGACCATGTGGTCTTCATGGAACCATTATTTTATCTCACTCCTTAATAGGAAAATGCCTTAATTTAATTTGCCATTCAATTTAAATTTATGGTCATCAAGACCCTTACAAACCATTCACACTTCATTAGCGATCTTACAACACATTATATAGCACACATTAGTTCAATAGACAATTCAATTTTAGTTTCATATTTAGGGACCTTAACCCTTTATTAGTCATCAAACCAACAATGTCATCAATTACACAATAGATGGATCATAATACATTTACAATATAATTTATCAACTATTCATACTTATTGGGCTATTTACCTTGCTCAAAACATTACCATTATGTGACTATAAAATTCACTTAGATATTTTCACAAGCACCTTATGGGCATGACTTTACCAAGGACAAAATAAAAGCAACAATCATCAATATTAGGGTTTCTCAAGACCCATTTGTTAAGCTACAAAAAAAATCTCCCTTATGTACAAAACACTAACAACATTAAGTATAAACACATATCTAAGAAACAACACACATAACTCATTACTAAGTATCAAAACCTTAACATTTGATTCATGATCATCATTTACAAGTCATAATCCATGTCTAAATCACAATGTTATTGAGTTAAAAAAAAGGTAAATAGTCACATTCCTTATACAAGTTGATTCAATGAAGAACTTGACACCTATCTTGCCTCTAGATGAAACCTCTTTTAACCGTAGCCTCCAATTATGTTTCAAGATCTTTTAAGAGTGTTTTGGAATGTTTGATCCACCACACAAGTGTTATGATAGGCTAAGATGACTTATATAGTGAGCGTACATTAGGATTTTAGGGTGGGAAATAACCATAGGGTCCTTAGTTAAAATTTGGAAATTAAACTAATGGTAAGGTATGACTCACCTAGTCAACCATACCCTAGGGCACAAGTGGTACCCTAACTCGTACCCCAGGCTTCAGCTAGGTCCCATATACTGGTTAGGGTATGACTACACACCCTTGAATCATATCCAAATATTATGACTCATGCCCTAAACCGTAATAACCACCCGTACCAAAAATAGTCAACATAAGACAACACCTAAAATTTTATACGACAAGGATTGGTATGACTCGTACACTAGGGTACGACTATGGGGGCCTAATTCATATCTAGGACATTATGCTACCCTCCTAGATTTCTCAAGGTACAAGAAGGAATCTCTTGACTCATATACAAGGGGTACGAATGGTACATTGAGTCGTACCTTTCCAAAACGCCCAACTAAGGAAATTTTGATAAGATCAAAAAACCTAGGTGTTTCAATTCTCTCCCACTTGGATCATTTATCCACGAATGATTGGTAAGGCAATCATAGACACATGCTAAGATATTAATACACATAATGTCAACCTTTACACAAGTTATAAAGAAAAGCATCCCACAAGGACACAACACATATCATGATCATCCTCAACCAACCATTTGTTTAATTAACTTAGGGAATTAAACCCATTTCCTTATCAAAGACATAAATAAAGTTAAGAGGATTAACTCATGACTTACTTACAAGTTTTTGGAAGGAAAAATAAATGTGGATGCATAGACATCATGTCTTCTTCCACCTCACAAGTAGATTTCTGTAAGACCCCACAAAGTTCTCTCATAGTCCGAGCCTTAGAGCGTATTAAATAAAGTATAATTCTAATCTTAAATGATTAAGAAGTGACTTCCAAAGTGAGAAATATTTTAAACCACAAATTTCTCTCGTAGTCAACATTTTGTCATATAGAGAATTGAATAATCTTTCCATCGATACTAAATTCTCCCAAATTCGACACTCGGGCGAAGTGTTAGAGCCATTTTAGTAAGACGGTGTGCCACCTAGCACTTTATCATATCACGGAGCTAGCCAAAATTGCAATTGTTAAATTCTAGTGAGCTTCTATGATTATACCACGTCGTGGTGTCTTTCTAGTTCACAACTAAGGCAGAAATGTAATTTCCACCGCATCGCACCAAGGCTCTATTTCCCAATTGTCCAATTTCCAGTAAGCTAGTGTGATTATGGCACGTTGCACCAACATGTAAAATTAGGATTTTGCCAGTTCCAGATTTTAATTCCAAGGGCAAAAAGTGTCTTTTCCTAACCCCAATATATACACTTTAACATAAGATTCAACACATTAAACCTAAATATCACTATTTTCTCTCAATTTTTGTCAAGAACAAGACCTAGAGTTTCTAATCCAAGACCCAAATCATCAAGGTTTCACCGTGAATATTTCAATAACTACATATCAAGGAATGTTGGATGTTGATTCTAGGGTTCCTTCCACCCAAGAAGTTCAAGAATCCTTTTCAAAATTGTAAAATTTATGTTTTATGAGTTTTCATGATTTATGTGAATAGAAACTGAAGTTCATGTTTTTGATAAGTTTTGATTCATATTTTGACTATAAATATTCAAGCTTTGACCTTAGTATATGTTGATTATGTGATGTTCATGATAAATCCCTTTCAGGAAGCATATTGAATTATGTAATTATGTTAATTTGGTGTGTTGATAGTTGAATGACCAAAGGGTTCCTCTCACATGCTTGATAAATTGCTTATGTGAAGAAAATAGTGTTATTGTAACATGAAGTATAATTTCCTCAAGTATGTGTCAACTAGTGCATGCTAAGTGTTTGTTGAAAAGACTAAATGAATGAATTATGATATGTTGTATGTCTTCCTGTTCATGTGAACTCCTTGTTGGTTGAATTATGTACAAGAACATTCTTCCCTTTACAATTATATCTTCAAGATTCCCAAGTGCTCGAGATGATGTTTCATTGGTTATATTGCAAATGATAGTCTATTGTTATGATATTACATAAGATTTTTCATGTCTTATTTATTTATTTATTTATTTATTTATTTATGTTATTGAGTCCTGTGGGTATTCAATACCTAAAAACATAGTTGTTTGTCTAGGGCTGAGTCAGTCTCAAGATAATCTCAGTTGTGCTATGATTAGTATAGTTTAGTTAGTGACAGAAGTTAAGGAAACTCACTAAATCTTAGTATTCGGTCTAATCAATCTCAGTACTTAGTTCAGATTTTAGAAAAGCTAAGAAAGTTGTAGAAATCAGTCGTATTCAGATAGAAAGTAGAATTCAGAAGTATTCTATCACTTAATGAAATCAACAAAACTTAGTCAGAATAGTCAAGTAAGATAATCAAATCAGTAACAGATTCAGTTCAGTTTAGTTAAGTGTAAGAATCAGTTCAGAGTCCTTTAGTTGGGAGTTGTCACTAGCACCGAGTGAGTTCAGGGATGAAGGCTTCCCCATTAGAGAGGCAGAGTCATTACTAACAATCCTTGAACTCTAAAACTGCATAGGAAGCATAGGACCAAGATTCACCCCTTAGATTAAGGCTTGACTATCATATTGCCTTAGGCTGGACTTTTTGCTTAGGGTCACCCATTATAGAGGCTTGACCATAGCAGAGGTATTTACCCATGGCACGGTATTGACACCTTTCCAGCTGGGGTTACTGGTTGGACCCAACTAGATTAGATTCAGGGCATGTCGATTAAGTAAGAACTCTCACAGTTCCAGTTTTAGTATCAGTCTTCAGAGTAGTACTAAGAAATTAGGACTGTCTGATATAGTCACCCATCTCCATAAGGAACTTAGATAGTTCCATATATTCATAGACCACCCGCCAGATAGGCCTGGCCTCATGTAAAGTCAATCAGAATAAGTACTAATAGATCCAGAGATCACCTGCCAAATAGCCTTGATCTCAAACTCAGTCCATTATTTCTATTATTAAAAAATTTAGTAATCTTCTGCTAAATAGGTCTGATCTCAGATACAATCATTTTTATCATTATTTGTAGATTTAGAGATCATCCATGAGAAAGTTTTAATCATAAATTTAGTAAGTCGATAGTAACAAGCTTAGAACTTAGTCATTGATATTAGTATATTCAGTTAATCATCTTTGATATAATCACATTAAGAGATCACTCACTCAAAAGGACTGATCTTAACTTCAGTAATTAGAAAATTCAGTTATTGGTTGCCAGTAAAGTAGTATCCGAGTCTCAATATTCAGAGTCATGATGACATTAGTTATGGTTGTGCATTCAATCATATGTCCTCATGCAATTCTCTCAAGTTTATTCGGTTGAACTATGTTCATGTATAATCCCTTGCATTTAGCCTTACCTCATCTAGCATACCAGTACATTCAAAGTACTGACGTATACTTTTGTCTTGTGCTATGGTGTCTTATACTATAGGTTTCAAAGCGTGAGATCCATAACACCCTTAGCAGTCCAGACTCTATCAGTAGTAGTAGACATAGCAGTGAGTCCACTTTATTCGAGGATGATCCTTATTTTACTATGGCATTAGAATCAGTTTATTTTTAGTAGACAGAGTTAGTTGGGGACATGTCGCATCAACTCCACAGTTAAGATAATTAGAGGCTTTTTAGATAGATATATTAGTATTCAGTTTTCAGTATTGATTATTTTAGATGTTTTAAACCTTATGGAAAGTTTTTTGCTAGTTTTTTGCATTATTCAGTATTTATTCAATTATTGTAGCAAGTACCAGATAAGGGTTAGCTTGTGGTCCTTCATTATTATGAGCACCGTGTGGCATTCTGGTTCCAAAAAATAAAGGTGTTACAAACTTGGTATCAGATCCTAAGGTTCAATAGTGTCCTAGGAAGTCTGAAAGCTATATCTTCTAGAGTATTGTGCATAGGTACGTTGAGTGCCACATTTATGTACAAGAGGCTATAAGATGTTTTTAGGAACAGTTTTCCTTCTTTCAGTGTTCATGTCATGCGAGTATGCATAAGTTCTAGTTGATTCTTAGTCTGATCCATTCTTTCTTTTATTTCTATAGTATACCTTCTCATAGAGATAATGCCCATAGGGTTGATAACCAGCCATCTCCGCCAGTTGATCCCAAGAATAAGAATGTGTCAAATTCTAAGCATTTGATGAAAGGATCCATGATAATGAAGGAGTATTTTCTTAAGTTTAACCAATTATCTAAGATGCTCCCGATTTGATGGCTAACCCTAGAGCGAGTATGAGTAAGTTTGAGACTGGTGTGTCCGGATTGGTGTTGAAAGAATGTAAGACTAATGATCCATACACAACAAATTGAGGTAGATAAGAAGAAAGAAAGAGAGAGAGAGTAAGTAAGAAAGCCAGATCCGATAGTCATGGTTTTTCTAAGGAAAGGTCACAAGGTAGTAACCGTTCTCACCATAGTCAGAAGTTTTCAGTCTCAGCTCCATCCTCAGCTTGTGTAACTACACCAAAGTTTGGGTATGTCAGTAATGATGGGGAGGCAGGCTCCAAAACCAAGGGTAGTGCCAGCAGTGTTTGTACCTACTCACTTTGTGGAGAGTGTGGCAAGAATCACCTAGGTGCATCTAGAGCTAACAGTCAGATATGTTTTGGATGTAGTAAGACAGGTCACAGAATGCAAGAATGTAGAGTTCTAGCTTAGAGTGGTAGAGAATTGTGTCATCAATGTACCACTTCTGGTGCCAATAGTGGTCAGCGTCAGAATAGACTCTATGCGCTTCAGACTAACCATGATCAGGAAAGATTCCCTGGTGTAGATTCGTGCATGTTATGGGTTCTTCATCTCTATGATATTCAATGTTAGATCCCTTGCTCCCATTTGAGCTTATATTTCTGCATGAGTCAGTTAATAGAGCCAGCAAGTCCATTCAGCAGGCAAATTTGTATAGTTGTTATCTTATCTCTTTATGTGATCATGCTATTAGAAATCTCTAAAATGTAACTATTCCAAGATAGAGTATCCTAGTTGTTATGAGTATAGCTCAGTTCCCATATTATGTATTAGTTTCATATCTCTGATGATAAATCATGACCCAGTTTGTAGGTTCCCTGAGCTCCACCCCAGTATTTTAACGAAGTGTTCCTAGAGGGACATATAGTCCTAAAGGGTAGATACCCCATAATGTTACGATGCTTTCATTTCCTTAGACTCATTTAGTTACATATTTTAACTCTCCTTACGAAGTTAACACCAATTATCATTGCATAATTTGTCAAGCATTTAAAAAATAGGTCAGTCAAGTATTCATGCTTTAGATATGCATGTTTAGTAGAAAAAGTTCATCTTTTCAGTGTATTCAGTCATGCATTCATGAGAACAACTCAATTACGAATCCATGCATCAGATATGCATATCCATTATAAGTGTTCAACTTATGATTAGCTTCAGTCGCATATTCCATGCATCAGATAAGCATGTTCACTATGAAATCTCAGTACATCAGTAATTCCATGTCATATAGTCATGTTTCAGATATTCTCATTCCGTAGTAAGCTTAGTCGATCAGTATTCTTAGCCTATCAAATGACATTTGAGGATGAATATTTCCAAGGGAGAGATATTGTAAGACACCACAAAGTTCTCTCATAGTCTGAGCCTTAAAGTGTGTCAAGTGAAGTGTAATTCTGACCTTAAAAGATTGAAAAGTGACTTCCAAAGTGAGAAATATTTTAAACCGTGTAGAATTTCCAAAATAAGCTTTCCGTCGATACTAAATTTGCCAAAATTTAACACTCGGGCGAAGAGTTAGAGCCATTTTAGTGAGACAGTATGCCACCTAGCACTTTACCGCATCACGGAGCCAGCCAAAATGGCAATTATCAAATTCCAATGAGCCTCCGTGATTCTACCATATAGCGGTGTATTTCTAGTTCACAACCAAGGTGGCAACTTCATTTCCACCGCATTGTTCCAAGTCTCAGTTTCTTGACTATCCAATTTCTAATAAGCTGGCGTGATTATGGCACGTCGCGCCAGCATGTAAAATCGGAATTTTTCTAGTTCAGAATTTTAATTCCTAGGGCAAAAGAGGTCTTTTCCAGACCTCTATATATACCCTTTAACACTAGATTCAGCACATTAAACCCCAATATAATTATTTTCTCTCAATTTTCGTCAAGAACAAGACCTAAGGTTTCTAATCCAAGACCCAAATATCAAGGTTTCACTATCAATCTTTTAAGAATTGCATAGCAAGGTATGTTGGATGTTGATTCTTTGGTTCCTACCACCCAAGAAGTTCAAGAATTCTTTTTAAAATTTTAAAGTTTATATTTTATGAGTTTTCATGATTTATGTGAATTAAAATTGAAGTCCATGTTGTTGATAAGTTTTGATTCATGTTTTGATTATAAAAATTCAAGCTTTGACCTTAGCATATTGATTATGTGATGTTATTGATAAAGCCCATTCAAGAAACATGTTGAATTAAGTTATTATCTTAATTTGGTGTGTTGAATGTTGTATGACCAAAGGGTGCCTTTCACATGCTTGATAAATTTCTTATGTGAAGAAAATAGTGTTATTGTAACATGTAGTATGATATCCTCAAGTACGTGTCAACTAGTGCATGCTAAGCGTTTGATGAAAGGACTGAATGAATGAATTATGATATGTTGCATGTCTTCATGTTCATGTGAACTGCTTGTTGTATAATTATGACACAATAGCATGCTTCCCTTTTCATTTAGATGTTTAAGATTCCCAAGTGCTTGAGATGATACTTCATTAGTTATATTGCGAATGATAGTGTATGGTTATGATTATTAAGCAAGAGTTTTCATGTCTTATTTATTTAAGTTATCGAGTCCTAAGTGTATTTAATCGCCGAAAACATAGTTGCTTGTCTAGAGCAGAGTCAGTCTCAAGATAATCTCAATCGTGCAATGATCAGTATATTTCAGTTAGTGAAAATAGTTAAGGAAACTCTGTAAATTTTAGTATTCAGTCTAATCAAGCTCAGTACTCAGTTTAGATTTTAGTAAAGTTTAGTAAATTACAGAAATCAGTCATATTCAGACAGAAAGTAGAATTCAAAACTATTTTGCCAGATAATAGAGTCAAGTAAACTCAGTCAGATCAGTCAAGTAAGATAATCAAATCAGCAACAGATTCAGTTCAGTTTACTTAAGTATAAGAATTAGTTGAGTCCTTCAGTTGGGAGTAGTAACTAGAACCAAGTGAGTTCAGGGATGGCGTCTTCCCCATTAGAGAGGTAGAGTCATTGCTAACCGTCCCTTAACTCCAGAACTGCATAGCCAGTACAGGACGGAGTCACCCATTAGACTAAGGCTTGACTATCATATTGCCTTGGGCTTTACTTCCTGTTTAGGGTCACCCGTTAGAGAGGCTTGACCATAGCAGAGGTTTTTACCCATAGCACGGTATTGAAACCCTTCCAACTAGGATTAAAGTTTGGACCCCACTAGATTAGATTTGGGGCATGTCGGTTAAGTGAGAACTCCGACGGGTGTAGTTTAAGAATCAGTCTTCAGAGTAGAACTTAGAAATTAGGACTGTCAGATATAGTCACCCATCTCAGTATGGAACTTAGGTTGTTCTATATATTCATAGACTACCTCCTAGATAGGCCTGGTCTCACATAAAGTCAATTAGAATCAGTACTAATAGATAAAGAGATCACCCGTCAGATAGGCCTGGTCTCAAACTCAGACCATCATTTCTATCATTAAAAGATTCAGTGATCTTCTGCTAGATAGGTCTGATCTCAGATACAATCATTTTTTATCATTATTAGTAGATTCAGATATAATCCATGAGAAAGGTTTTCTCACAAATTTAGTCAGTCAATAGTAGCAAGCTTAGAACTCAGTCATTGATATGAGTAGATTCAGTTAATCAGCTTCAGTATCATCAGATTCAGAGATCACTCACTAGATAGGACTGATCTCAACTTCAGTACTTATTTATCAATATCAGAAGATTTAGTTATTCAGTTTCTCAGTATTAGTAGTGAGTTCAGAATTAAGTAAAGAAGTATCCGAGTCTCAGTATTCAGAGGCACGATAATTTTAGTTATGGTTGTGCATTCATGCATATGTCCTCATGCAGTACTCTCATGATTACTCAGTTGAGCTACGTTTATTCATATGCCCTTGCATTTAGCCTTGCCTTCTCTAGCATACCAGTACATTCAAAGTATTGACGTGTACTTTTCTCTTGCTCTATGGTGTCTTATACCATAGGTTCCAAAGCGTAAGATCCAGAGCACCCTTAGTAGTCCAAACTCAGTCAGAAGCAGTAGACGTAGAAGAGAGTTCTCTTCATTCAAAGATGACCCTTATTTGATTATGGAATTAGAGTCAGTTTATTTTCAGTAGACGGAGTTAGTTGGGGACATGTCACATCAACTCCATAGTTCAAACAGTTAGAGGCATTTCGGACAGATGTATTAGTATTCAATTTTCAGTATTGATTATTTTAGATATTTTGAACCTTATGGCAAGTTATTTGCCAATTTTTTGCGTCATTTAGTATTTAATAATGTTATTGCAGCAAGTACCAGATAAGTATTAGCTTGTGAACCTTCTGGATTATAAGCACCGTGTGGTGTTTTGGTTCTAGAAAATTGGGGCATTACACTTCCTTGGACTTTTGGTTCCTCCATTGAATCCTCACTGAAGCCACCTCTTTCATTCTCGTGCGACAAACTTGACAATCTAGGATCCTTATTGACACCTTTTTAAACAACAAAGAATCAGAGATACCAATACCAACCAAATAAACTACCCGACAAAAGATTATCCGCACCTTATCTCCACACAACACATAGATTATCGAGGAACGAACTCATGCTAGAGAGCATGTCCATTTAGACTTAGGGTTTACTAAGAGAGCTTGAGTCTATCCATGTACCACCACTTCCATAGTCAAGCCTATTCAAAGCTAAAATGAGTTAACTTAAGCCATCCGGCTCTACTCCTTAAATCTATCCCAAAACACTACTCCACTTTTATCACCTTTATAACATGGATACCATGAGTAAAGGATGGGGATAAACTATATCAAACCATTATAACCTAAAACCCCAACATATAATTGAAACCCAAAACAATACAACTACTATTACATGAAACAATTCATAAAACCATTACTCACTAAATCTCTTAAGTTTCCTACACAACTACGAATATATCTACCGATCACAACATTCAAGCCTACCATTTATATACCCAAGGTATGATCTTTCCACTGAAAGATCTTGCAATCTCTATCATTTCTACAAGAATTTTCACTACCTATTTCTTTCCTAACCATTTCTCCTGACGATATCCTTACCTCACCTTAAAAAATCTTAACTCTAGAAGTCACCCAAGACTCTCCCCCATATAGGGACTTGTACATTCCTTATTTCAAAAAATCACCATGCTCTCTAAGCCACTACCATCCTATCACATAAATCATTATGGAAAAAAAGTATAAGAATTGTCCATGCCACTCAAGGAAAGATAAAGATCCCCAAAAAAAGAAACAACACCATAGGCACAATGAAATACTCCATAACAACCAGTTAGACCATAAATAAACAGACATCTCAACTCAACTATACTATAAAATGAGTGATTAGAAATGGACAAAGAAGGAATCACAACCATATAAATCATGTGTAATATGAAATAAGGTTAAGACTCAAGTCTCAAGAACAGGGAGAATATAAAATGCAAACTTTAGGCATAAGCGCTAAAAGAATACATGCAACACTAGTAGAGTAATCCCCTAACCGAGATAGAAGAGAATCACTAGAATAAGCCACCCAACCTTTCTTTAAAGTCCTCTACTAAAAGAAAATTTATGATTAACCATCAATCTTCATCTATTACACTTACAAGCACAACACTCCACCCTAATATGTGTTGCCAAAGATGTACACTAGGGACACTTGGTTTTCTTATAACTACAAACCTATTCATCCAAATGCTACTAATAGTCTGGTATGGCCATACAAGCTCCATGCTCTAACCCATCCAATGACTAGACCTCCAATTTACTAGCTCAACCTAAACTCTCATCCTTTATGGGCCAACTCTATGACAATTTCATTTTTTAAGTCATCAATCTCATCCAACCTACTACTTTACGTCTACGATTCCTGCATTATTATCCCCGTACTAACATACTTCCTTTATAAACATCAATACCAAAGATTCACACTTAGTGTATATCAACCACTATGCATTACTAACAATGTACCCCATATAGAGTATGCGTATATATGATCAACCCCACAAGGAGGACACTAAAAATTCTTTACCCATCAACTGACAACCAATTTATTTCTTGGGGAAACCAACCCCCTTATGCATGAAAGCATGAAAACACCACCAAAATCATTCTAAAAAGAATAGATAAACATTGGACAAATGTCTAAAACAAGATAAATACACAGCCCAATCCCCCTCTTTATCGAGGTGATGGCCAGGTTATCAAGGAAAACCTTAGGACACTCATTAATCATGAGAATGGATTCTAGAGAAGAGACTTCTGAGTTAGGACTGTTAAATCAGACGAAATGATACAAATATCTTCTAGGGGTCAACCCTTGGGCTTTATAATAGTGATAAACCTTCTTTTCCCATACAATGACTAACATATTAGGGAAATTTAAACATAAACCTACGGTTTCAACAATCTAAAGAATCATAGCTCGAGTACGACCAATATATCCCTAAAACAACATCAAGTCAACCATAGTTTCTCTAATACTAATAGCTACCACACACCCTCTATAGTCTCTCTTAATAAGCATAAAGTCTCCTACCTGGGTAGAAATAAAAAAGAGGCCAAAATAACTTTAGGACCAAAACTAGGATACATAACCATATATGGGTGTCATAGGAAAGAGAAAAACCTAGATTAAGCAAATAATACAAATTAGGACAGAAAATGTTTAACAAAATTGGGTCATCATCGAGAAATACCTCAGACTCTTGAAAGGTAGTAAGAGCATTGAGATGATCCTGAGCAGTGTCATAGCCAAAAGTAGTACCCTTTGAAGTACGAGCTAATAAGGTGGCAACCGATAATCTATTTTCCCAAGTGGTAATACTTATATGACACTCCCTCTACATATATCCTAATTGACAATAGCTAAAATATCTAAACCTCCCTTCTTTACAAAAACCACGGTACAATAAACTATAAAATAGATAAGGAGGATAGGATGATGTCGATTGGGCGCGAATGGATTGAGTCTGGGAACCTTGTTCCCTTGAAGCATTACCAATTTGGAGATGCTTGTGTCCTAATGACTGTGGGTCGGGAGCAGTAGTCATAGAACAGGACTTGGGATCTACTTAATTCTTCCACTATGACTATTAACAACTATACTAGTGGCCTCTTTTTTGTCCAAAAAACTGACAACTCTTACCTAATATTTTTACCAATATTTCCTCATTCCTTTCTGTACCAATGGGACCGAACTAGCGTGATATAGTTGCCATTATCTAGGATAATAAATGAATAGAATGTCAAAACTTGGTATTAGTAAACTCTTCTTGCGGTAACTAAGCATGAGTTTCAACTTCGAAATTATGGTTAGTGGAGACCTATTGGACACTACGGGGAAAACTAGAAACTGCGACCCTTGGCTGGGTTTGTTTCCTCGAAGTTGGCCGATCTCCGTCTATGTTACCCTTAGTTGAGACAGAAGAGTTTTTCCTATACATTAAATATCCTTAGAGGTGTGATCTAAAGAATAAGCATATAGAAATCAGAAGGGTCCAAGACCTTTGATTTTATAGCTTGAGATAGAAATACAAGAAATGGAAACATTTGTAAGTGTCTTGTAGCCCCTTTCTTATAATTATGGTGTGCTTCACACCCAAAAACTAGACTCTACTAGACATGTCTTTATGGACACCCAATTGACCATCAACTTAGGCTTTGATACACACTTTACACGAAACAAAATATGGCCTTGTTGTATGGGCACCTCGAGTCCTACAAGGACCATATATCATCTTGTATACCCAACCCAAATGTCACATCAAATCATAAGTCTCGGGTGAACTCATACATACAATAAGATAGTAAAACAAGACTAATTATCATAGATTAAGAAGTATTTAATAAATCCATTAATGTTATCAACACTAATGCTCATATCCAATTCCATAGTCATCCACAAAGCCTCTACTTATCTATTGTCTATAATATATCGAGACATGCCCCCTACAATAGAAAAATACTAAGTTTAAACAAGTCTATGAAATAAAATAGAAATACTATGAATCGTAGGCCTTCCAAATTATGGAAGCTCACCACTACAATGCCAACATTCGAACCACTCGAAAGCTCGATCATTGCATAGGAAAAACAAGAAGAATCTTCAGCCGCTATGTCATGTAAGGACATAGCGTCTAAAGATGGTTAATGGTTGGAGCACTAGCATGTAACTCTAGGATAAGGATAAAATAGAGTCATTATTCAATAATGAGTCATGAGATCATATTCAACCACATTCACATACTTAAGCATATATGTAGACATATCATATACTACACTTAGGAACAAGTCTTAACCATATTCTTGAAGCACTCAATCATGAGACATAAAGTGAAGGACTACGACCTTTAATTCTTATAAATTAGATCATTAGGTATTGGACTCTAACCTCATGCATTCTCATTTGGAATGGGAATCTAAACTTATGCATTCTTATTTGGCATGGGACTATAAACTCATACGTTTATTAAGCATAGGACTCCAACCTCTTGCATGTTCATTAGGCATGGGACTCCAACCTCATTCTTACTTTAGGCATAGGATTCCAATATTATGCTCCTTGGGAAAGGGACATTGACCTCTAGCCATCTTATTATTTTTATTATTCAAGTGACTTTAACCAAAATCCCACCCATTGACAATACTAATGGAAATTTGAACCCTAACTCTTGTTGTTCATGAATTTACACCTATGCAACACATATCAAAACTTAAGGACTCTAACCTATTTGACCAATTCAACATCAGATATGACCACATAGTCTTTATGGAACCATTCATCCATGACACTCATAAATAGTCAAAGGTATTAACTCAATTCATCATTCAATCCAAATTTATGGTCATCATGACCCATATCAATCTTACGACACATTCTATACCACACATTAGTTCAACACATAATTCAAGTTTAATTTCATGTTTAGAGACCTTAACCCCTTATTAGTTACAAAACCAACAAGGTCATAAATTAAAAAATTCATGGTTTACAATAACTTTACAATATCATTTATCAATTATTCATACTAATTGGTCCTTTTCCCTAGTTTGAAATATCACCATCATGTGACTAGAAAATTAACTTAGACATTTTCACAAACAACTTAGGGGTATGCCTTTACTAAGGCAAAAGTCAGATAAACAATCATTAATATAAGTGTTTATCGAGACACATTTGTTAAGCTAAAAACAACAAGCTCCATTATGTATAAAACACCAACAATATTATGTATAAACACAAGTCTAAGCAAGAACACACATAACTCATCACTAAGAATCAAAACCCTTAACATTTGATTTCAAAATTATCATTTACAAGTCTTAATCAATGTATAAAACACATGGTTCTTGAGTTAAAAACAAGGGAAATATTCACATTTCTTATACAAGTTTATTCAATGAAGAACTTAGCACCTCTCTCTCCTTTAGATGAACCCTCTTCAAACCCTAGTCTTCAATCTTGTTTCAAGAACTTTTGAGAGTGTTTTGGAATTTTCTATCTACCACTAAAGTGTTATGAGTGGATAATACAAATTATTTAGTTAGGGTACATTAGGGTTTAGGGTAAGAAATGACCATAGGGTCCTTACTTAAAAGTGAGAAATTGAACTCATGGTAGTGTATGACTCACCTAGCTCAACCATACTATAGGGTATGAGTGGTACCCAAACTCATACCCTAAGCATTAGTTAGGTCCCATATACTGGTTATGGTATGACTAAACACCATTGAAATATATCCAAAGGGTATGACTCATGCCCTAAACCTTGCCTACCACCCGTACCAAAAATAGTCCACTCAAGACAACACCTAAAACTTCATAAGACTAGGCTTGGTATGAATCATATACTAAGGTACGACTATGGAGGGCCTAAGTCATATCAAGATAGTATGCTACCCTCCTAGGATACTCAAGGTATGAGAAGGAAGATCTTGATTAGTGTCCTATGGGTACGAGTAGTAAATTGAGTCGTACGTTGCTAAAATGCCTCAACTAAGGAAATTTTTCCGATATCAAAAATCCTAGGTGTTTCATAAATATTGTTCCTCGATTGGATGGTTTAAGATGTTTGAGATCAGACCCTATGGTACTAATTTTTCTAAAGAAGTCATTGGATAGAGTCGGGGTAATTCAAAATAGGTTAAGAGTAGCTCAGAAAAGGCCAAAGGCTAATACAACTATAGGCTTGATGGTGGCACTTGATATTTCATACCCTAAGAGGATTATTTCTTATGTTGAGGTAAGTAGATTTGCAGTTGCAAATTTGAGCATAAGAAACTTTACATCCCTCGTGATCAGGTGTTGAGTGTTGAGTCCAAGAGTTCTACCGTTAAGTTTGTAGATGTTTTGAGACTTGATAGATGCATTTGTGTTATGAGGATTGATTACTTAATTTAGAAGATTTTATATGAGGCTCACATCTCTAGCTATTATACTCACTCGAGTACAACTAAGATTTATAGATATTTAAGGAAGCATTATTTGTGGAGTGGTATGAAGAGAGATGTGGTCTATTTCCAATGTTTTTAGCAGGAGAAGATCGAGTATCAAAGACTTCGAGGCTTCATTCATAGGTTTTCCATTCTTTAATAGAAATAAGAATGGATTACAATAGACATTATTGGTGGTTTCCCTCATACTTCTTGTGGTTCTAATGGTTTTGGTTCGTAGTGGATAGATTGACAAAGTCGCTGCACTTAATTCCCATTGAGATGTCCTTCAGGGTTAAGAGGTTAGCCCGTATCTAAGTTTCTAAGATAGTCCATTTGCGTGATCTGTCTATATCTATCATTTTAGATTGGGTTTTAATCTTTATTTTAAGATTTTGGAGTGATTTTCAAGAGGATTCGAGTTCTAAACTAGATCTTAGTTTAACCTTCAATCCTCATACTTTTGGATAGTTGGAGTAGACTATTTAGGTTCTTGAGGATATTCTCCAAGATTGTGATATAGATTTTGGAGGTTAGTGAGAGAAACACTTAGCTTTGGTAGAGTTCATGTATAATAATAACTACAATTCGAGTATTTATATAGCTTCTTTTGAGTCTTTATATGGTAGAGATGTCGTTCTCTAATTGGATGGTTTAAAATTTCCAATACTAGACCCTATGTACTCATTTTAGGAGCCATTGGATAGAGTTAGGGTAATTTAGGTTAGGTTGATGAAAGCTTAGAGTAGGCAGGTGTCTTATACAGATTGTAGACATTATGCCTTGAGATTTGGAGTTAGTGACCAAGTATTTCTTTAAGTATCACCCATGAAGGGTGTCATGAGGTTCAGGAGGAAAGGGAAGCTTAGACCCAAATATATTGGACCCTTTGAGAATCTTTGTACAATTGGTGAATTTGCTCACGAGTTAGACTTAACCCTAGATTTTGTTGTTGTCCATTCGTTTTCTCATTTTCCTATGTTTTGATGATATATTCCTGACCTTTTTCATGTGCTTAGATCACACTAGGTTCAGTTAGATGAGCGGTTGACGTTCGTAGATGAACCTGCACTCTTAATTGTTTTTGATGTTAGACAGTTTCACACTAGAGTGATTCTAGTAGTTAAGGTTCAGTGAAGGCATCACCCGATTAAGAACGCTACTTAGGAGATCAACAAAAAGATGTGTACCAAGTATCCTTACTTTTTCGAGGTTTTGGGTACTTCCTAATCCTTTACTTTCGCGGATGAAAGTTATTTTAGTAGTGGATATTGTAATAACCCTCCATATCATTTTCTATATTTCTACTTATTTTGTCTACTTAGAGATTTCCTATAGCTTCTCTAAGTCATTTATGACTTGCTGGGACTGACAGTTTAGTTACCGCGCAGTTCATTTGATTTTTAGAGTCAATTCCCTATTTTGGAGTCTTTGTAGGTTCAAACGGGCTACCTAGAAAAAGCTTCAATAAAATAACCTTGTATGCCAATTATAAATAGTCCAACAACTCCGAAATATTGATTATAGTCTAGGTGAAACCTAGGTTAGGATTCCAAGTTTTCCAAACTCATTTCAAGATATTGGCAGAAAGTTCAGAAAAATATCACATGGGCGTGGGACATACTTTCCAACAAAACGATCATTGATTGAAATTTTTACTGTGCCATTGAGCTCAGAACATCAAACTTGATAGGATAGCATAGTTCACATGAATATGTGAGATTATGGATGAATCCCAAGGGGTTGGTGGAGATTTGAATAAATTCCAAGTGTCAGCTAGTGTTGGTGCATCGCATACGTGACCAGTTAGTCGCTTTAGCAACCTATCTTAGCGTACATGTATCATGTAAGCGAGCTCTGCTTAAGTGATACCGGGGTTTCTTATGTGGCATGTGCTGAGGCAGTTAAATGACACTTGGTCTCTTAAGCGATATTCTCTTAAGCAACCTGGTATCTATTTAAACGACATCCGTGTACCTGGGAAGGGCAAAAAAAATGCTACTTAGCTTGATTTTCACCATTTCTCATCCATTCTCTATAATATTCAACCTTAAAAAGTGGGAAAACTTGGGAGAATTATTTGTGGGTAATTTTGAAGCAATTGTGGAATTAAATTATGTGTTTCATTATCGAATTTTGTGTAAGCTTCCATTAATATCTTGATTGAATCATTCATATTTTTCTTAATCACTAAAATCTTGGTGGCTTTATTAGAACACCATTATATCTCAAAATTCACCCATTTTTAAGGATAAATATTCCATGAGCGTAGAGGAAAGTTGTGTTGGTTTCAAACGTGCAATTTCGTAAATGGGCCCCATATGGCATTTTTGGGTAGGTTTTCACCTAGAGCATAATAGTACAATATGAGTATCATTGTTCCCATTTAGATGTGTAGATTGTATTTTTGATAGCATGGAATATTGTGAATGCTTCTAAAAAGGGAAAGGTGGTAGTTTAGCGTATTCTTTAAGCTTTTTTTTGGCATCCAAGTAGGCTAGGTTTACGTTCTTCATAGTATAATTTTGATATTATATTAGATATTGGGTAGGCTTTAGGTATTTGAATCGTGATTGGTATGGTTAGTCTTATTTAGATTGTTTGGACTATCATGGAACCGTATTTAGGTGAAATTGACCTAGTTTCTGACATATATGGGGGAATTGACTTAGTTGCTCGTGTTTTAGAATTCATAGTTATACTAGGGATAATTATGGCTTATTTAATATCTAGGAATGAGTTTGATACCTTAGCCTAGTCCGGGGTAGAATTTTCCTATGAATGGATTTTTCATAGTAGAAGTGGGCCCCTCCGGGCCCACTTTAGGTCAAGACTTGTGATAGATATTGTAGGCCTATATTCTCTTGTCATACCTTGACTAGTGAATATGTTGGATACTTTGAGGAGATTTAATATTTAATGATTATGCTTGTTTGGTATTGAAAGTTGGTGCTAATTTTGGGTGAAACTCGATGGTTTTATTTATATGACTTGTATATATGATGTTTGGCATAGACTATAGACATAATTATTGCTATGGCTTACATATATGATAATTGAATTGTCTTTTAGATATGGTAAATGGAATAACTTAATAGATATGGTATCGGTATGGTCTATGGACGTGGTTAGTAATATTACCCATAGATATGATCCGTGGTCTGGTATATAGATATGAGTATAGGGATGGTTTATTGATATAGTTTATTAAGATAGTTTATTGATATGGATTATTAGTATGTTTCATTAATATGGTTTATAAATATGAGTTCCATTTTAATTCCGACAATTCATGACGATATTGATAATATGATTTTCAATTTCTGTTTGTCAGGTGATGTTATGATGATGATATTATTAAGGATGTTATGATGATAATGCTATGAGTTGCGGTTTGAGTCCAACATTGAGAGTTGGGCATTTTTGTTAGGGTGGTTTTATTATTATAGCTGATATTTGGTAGAGTTATGGATCGTCATTTATTTATTTACCTTTGATTGCACCCTCTAGCCTTATGAGGACCTGCGCTGGGTTATAAACTTTTCCGCACTTATTGTCTTATGGGGGCCAATTTTTTAGTTATAGTAGTGTGATATTTATGTTACTATATTGGATTTATATATTTATGAACAGTAGCATTGGAGCATATTTCCATGTTTGCCTCTTTTACCCCAACTCAGTTTATTTTATCTTGTATTTTGACATATTTATATCGTGATTTATCCTAGTCTTCCGATGATGCCTACTGAGCAACTGCGGTTTGTACTCATACTACACTTCTGTACCTTTTTTTTGTGTAGGTATAAGTAATAGTAGCCCTTGCATACATGACTTTTGTGCTAACTAGATTTCGGAGATAGGGTGAGCTCTCGGAGTCAGAGTTTCCCTTTTTCATTTCTGTTATCTATTTCTAGGCTTTCATTTCCAAGATATATTGTATTTGACCATTTCAGTATTTATGGTTCACGTGTAGTATCTCTTGTACCAATACTACTAGGTCGTGGGATGAACATTGATCTTTTATCTATCTATTAGGCTTTTATGACTATTTTATTGCTAATTTAAGTATTTAGTTGTTGATTTCCAGTTTTTCAATCATTTTTCACCAACATAGACCTTTGATTATAGCTCTGACCTATGGATTGGCTTACATATTGGTGGCATAAAGTAGGTTCCATCATGAGTCATAAATCGGCTCGTGATAGAAAAGTTGTACTAAGATCAATCCCAGGTCCCCAACTCTTCCCGAAAAGTCTTCCAAAAGTGAGATGTGAATCGTGAACCTTGATCTGAGATGATAGACATAGGCACTCCATAAAGGGGAACTATCTTATGAATATAGATACTGGCCAACCTGTCAACATTGAAAAAAACCTGAACTAAAAGGAAATGAGCAAATTTGGTCAATCGACCAACGATGAACCAAACAATATCAAAATCACGAGAAGTACGAGGTAACCGAGTCATGAAATTCCTAGTTATTCATTCCCATTTCCACTGTGGAATGGGTAACCTCTGAAGCAAACCACAAGACCTCAAATGCTCGAACTTTACCTACTAACAACATAGGCAACAAGCCATAAAATTCGCTACATCGTTCCTCATACAACCCCATCAGTAATGTTGTCTCAATTCACGATACATCCTAGTCACTACTGGATGGATAGAATATTCAGAACAATGAGCCTCCTCCAAAATCAATATAATCTAATCACCCACTCTCGGAATAAAAACTCGACCTCTAATCCTCAAAACACCATCTGGATCAATCAAGGCTTCCTTACCTCACCACTCAGCACCTTATCATGAATCACTCACAAACTAACATCATAAAACATATGAGCCTGAATCTGCTCCATCAAGGAATACCTAGCCTCAACTAATGATAAAATGAACCCAACTATCAAAATATAAAGCCTAACCATTTGGTTAAGCAGTGACTGAACCTCCAAGGAAAATGGCCTTTCCTAGGTCAAAAGATGATCCAAGCTACCCATGCTAGTGGACTTTTTGTTCAAGGAATCAGTAACTAAATTAGCCTTAACCGGATTATAGAGAATAGTAAGATTATAATCCCTAAGATACTCAAGCCAACCACGCTTCCTCATATTAAGATCTCACTGGCTGAAGAAATACTGAATGCTACGATGATTCGAGAAAATGTCACAACAGACTCCATACAAGTAGTGCCTCCAATATTTCAAAGCAAAAACAACTGCGTACAACTCCAAATCATGGGTAGGGTAATTCTTCTTATGGGGATGCAACTGACAAGAATCATACACAATCACCTTACCCTCCTTCATCAACTTAACACCTAACCCAACACCTGAAGCATCACAAAGAAGTTATAGCCCACGCCCTCCTTAAGAAAAATCAAGATAGGATCTAATGTCAATAAATCCTTGAGCTTTTGAAAGCTCGTCTCACAAGCATCAGACTACTAAAAGAAAATCTTCTTGTGAGTCAACATGATCAATAGAGCTAAAATTGATGAAAAACCCACCAATAGCAACCTGCCAAGTCAATAAAATTTTGAATTTTGACAAGAAAAGAATACGTAGCCCACTCCTTAACCGCTGTAACATTGACAGGATATACCATAATACCATCATTGATCATCAGTTGACACAAGAAACAAACATAATCCAATCAAAACTTACACTTCGAGAACTTAGAATACCACTTCTCATCCCTCAATCTCTAAAGTACAATCTACAAATACTCCTCATGATCAGCCTCACTCTTGGAATAAACCATGATATCATATATAAATACAATGTGAAAGAAGTCATGAAATGGTAAAAATACCCAGTTCATCAACTCCATGAACATGACTAGGGCATTGGTCAACCCAAAGGACATGACCATGAACTAAAAATGGTCGTACCATATCTGAAAAACTTTCTTATCAATATCTAAAGCTCCAATCCTCAATTGGTGATGTCGGAACCTCAAATCGATCTTTGAAAACATAGAAGCATCCTAAACCTAATCAAAAAAATTATTAATACAAGGAAAAGGATTGTTCTTAATCATCACCTTGTCCAACTACTGATAGTCAAAATATGTAAGCATACACCCATCACTTTTTCATCATAAAAGAAGACAAACACACCCTAAGGTGATATACTAGGTCAGAGAAATCCATTATCTAATAACTCCTGCAATGCATCCTTTAATTCCTTCAATTCTATAGGGCCATCCTATAAAGAAGAATAGAAATAGGCTTTGTATGAAAATTAACATCAATAGCAAAGTCAATATCATGATTCGGAGGCATACCAAGCAAATTAATAAGGAGCCTAAAAGAAAGATATAACTCTCTTAGGACCCGAATGAAGCATACCCTTCCAAGATATCCTCCACACACCAAGATAAGCTAAAGTCACAATCTTAGTATAACAATCTAGGATAGCATGATATGGGGATAACCATTCAATATCTAGAATGACATAAAATATCTACCATATCTTGGATAAGTAGATCTACTGTAGTATTACGCCTAGCAAAGGTCAATACACAAGATCGGTATACCGTATCTACCACTAAAGAGTATCCTATAGGAGTAGATACAGAGATAGGCATGGTGATGATAGGCGAATTTACGCGCTTATATCAATATATTTTGCCCATGTTTTAGCCTAGTTTTGAGAACTAATTATCTATTTCATGCACTTTTAGTCCCTTTTCCTGTAAATGAGCTAACAAACATGATTAGGAAAGTTTCAGGTATAAATGATGCAAAATACAACATTTTATGGCTTACTTGACGCAAAAGAAAGCTCACAAACGAAGTGGAAAGGAGCTGGACGCCTAAAGGACCAAATCTGCTGCATGGAAAATCTGTCCCGGGCTAAAACAACATTTCTGAATACTTTGGGGACTGCATGGAAAATTTGTCCAGGACTAAAACAGCATTTCTGAAGACTTTGGGGACTTACAGACACAAAGCTGGAATTTTACAAAGATACATTAACCTAGTACAATTAGGTTATGTATTTCACTATTCTACTTGGATTATGATATTGTAACCTTACCCTAGTACATTTGGGTTAAGGATTTCATTAGTCTATTAGGATTTGGTTATTTATTTCATTAGCTTAGTAGGAGTAGGATAGGAGTATTATAAATACCCTATCATGCTAGAGATTTTAAATCAAGTCCTCCCTTAGTGGAGGCAACTCCTCTCTAAATTCAAGAAATTCATTCTTAAACTATTAATTTTCTTCCATCTTTCTCAT
The DNA here is from genome assembly GCA_030864225.1 of Capsicum baccatum var. pendulum. Classification (NCBI taxonomy): domain Eukaryota; kingdom Viridiplantae; phylum Streptophyta; class Magnoliopsida; order Solanales; family Solanaceae; genus Capsicum; species Capsicum baccatum. The sequence goes on from CM061556.1 coordinate 104,181,681, forward strand.
CTTCCACCACAAACACTTCTAATCTATTCTTCTATTCATCTATTCCACAACAAGAGAATCGTTACTTGCTAAGGAATCACCAAAACCACACGCCAAACACCTACTATTCACGCCATCCACCATGCAAAACGTGATATCCTTCGCATTCATGGGTAACTAAACCTCTTAGTTGGGGTTATGGAAGCTGAATGAGTTACTATCTATTGCTATGAGCTTGTGAGTTCAAGACACGTATATTGCTTATATCATTATTCTCTTCATCTTAAATCTACATCCTTTGCGGTTCAAACACAAGAACACGCCATTCTAACATCTAACCTGTTCGAGAGAAAGGTTATTTGTCTAGAAAAGAAGACGCATAGACCAACGCCAGTCTAACATTTAACTTGTTCGAGAGAAAGGTTATTTGTCTGGAAAAGAGATAATGTCAAGGTAGTAGGACACCCTTTCCTATTAAAAAGCTAGTGCCGTAACTGGACTAACCTCTTGGAGAATTCGTACCGTTAGACACGCTTTAAGCTCGAGAGAGTTAAAGTGAAATAGTCCTTGTTTAGGTCGAGAGACGCTTGGATTTACCATCGACTACAATTCTCTATAAGCAATTGCATGTCAAGACTCTACACACTCATAACCAATAGAGACGTATACCTCTGAAAGTGGACATAACCCCAACGCTTCAATTCTCATTGTTTACAACCTACGAAATCTTTCTCTTTTTACTTTATTATTTTCAGCTTTTATTTCATTACTTTGGTTACTTATTACAATCCCCCCTTCTTACGAGACTTGCACCAAAAGTCTATTAATTTTGCTTACTTGTTGGCCAAGCTATTCCCTGTGGGATCGACACCCAACCCAGGTTGGGTTCTATATTTGCTAACGACCGCTTTACACTCCTACGAGAGCTGTAGATTGAGCGTTATCAAAAATTGGCGCCGTTGCCGGGGAATACGAGTGTCAATCAAGTTCGTGATAATTACTAGACCCTTTGGTCAAAGATTCTCGTACTTTTACTTTTAGTTGTTGTTTTTGTTTTATTTAGGTTTATCCAGTGCATCAATGGACGCACAACGTGAAATTGAAAGGATGACTGCTCAAGTGCATCAACAGAATATTGATAATCGTAGGCGAGCAACAAATCCTGACGATGAGGATCTGGGCGATGAAGAGCTATTAAACCCACAGCATACTGCTGAGATGGCGACACCAGCAAACAGAAGAGATCGTCAAGCAAGATATAGGTCTGAACTTCGAACTGTACCAATGTTGTTCGATGATGATGAAGATGATCTTGACGAAGCTGGTTCCACAGGAGCTATTATTCTTCCTCCCTTAGCACCGGGAGCAAAGTTCAATATCACTAGCGCCATGATTCAGCTTTTGCAACTCAAGGGATTATTTGGTGGACTAGCAGGCGATGATCCGAATATGCATCTGATCAACTTTATTTCTACATGCAAGTCATTCGACAATCCTGGAGTTGGACAGAATGCAATTCGATTACGTCTATTTCCATTGTCTCTGTCTGGGGAGGCAACTATGTGGTTGAATGGGCTTACTCCTGATTCTATTACTCATTGGAGGCAATTGAAAGACGCTTTCCTAGAAAGATTCTTTCCGCCATCCAAAAAAGCACAATTGAGAGATGAGATCACCAATTTTCGACAGCTTCCAACTGAAGCTCTCCACGAAACATGGGAGAGGTTCAAGACGAAGCTAATGCGATGTCCAAACCATCATATGACCAATGTCCACTTGATGGAGATATTATACAGAGCGTTGAATTCGGTGACTAAGCCAGTGGTTGATAATGCAGCAGGTGGATCATTTATGGACCTCACCTTTGTGCAAGCAAGCAATATGCTAGATCGGATGACGAAGCAAAGTAGAGCTTGGCATACTAGGGATTCTGAGGTAACAAGCCCCACTTTATCTTTTGGCATGACTGCAGAGCAGAGGCGAAGACAAGAGGATCGTGACCAAGACATGGCTCACATGAAAATGCAGATGGATCTTCTTACCAAGCACTTATTATTAGGGAAGACCGAAAAAGTGAAAGCTGTAGCGCTAAAAGGAAGAGACGAGTCTGATTCTAAAGAGGAGGCCAACTACTTGAACAATCAGAGGGGTTTCCGTGGGAATGCCCAAGGAAACCAAGGTCGGAACCATTATGATAAATCTGGAAACAAAGACCAAGGTAGTTGGAAGAAATATAATGAAAAGAGTGGTTTGTATGTTCCCCCTGGTAGACGTGATACCACCACATCTAATTCTGGGAGTATGGAAGACATGATGGCTAAGTTATTGAAAGGAGTGGAAGCAACGAGCGCAGGAGTTAAGGAGGTGATTGATGATTTTTCCTCCATGAAGCAACTAGTTGATTCTCATTCCACTTCTATCAAGCAAATAGAGCAGCAATTGAGCCAACTTTCAGCAGCATTTAATCAAAGAAAGGCTGGCACCTTACCAAGCGATACTGTGCAGAACCCAAAAAATGATGGGTCATGCATGGCCATCACTACCAGAAGTGGTAAGGTGCTGGAAACTTCAGCAAAAGGCAAGCAAGTGGTTGACGAAGTGGTACGGTTTGATATATGCAAAACAATGAAGCAGCCCAGCGATATGAATGAGTCATCTGTAGCTGATGTTCATTATGAGGATACGAAAGCATTATCTATAGAGAAACAACCTACTGTGGAGCCATTGTCTGCTGCGCCACTGAATGTTGAGCATGAGGATAATGAAGATTATGAAGAACTTATGGGTGATCTAACAGAAATAGAGTCTTATACTTCTAAGAAACCGGATTGTGATCTCAAGAATCAACCAACAACAAAGACTCACTTTCACGATCCACCAATGCTAGAAATGCAAGAGCTCCCCGATTATCTAAGGTATGTGTTCTTGGAAAGTAGAAATATACTTCCGGAGAGAGCAGATGATTCAAGTGAACAGCACGTAGAGGCTCTCATCTCTGCTCTGAAGAGATACAAGAGAGCTATGGGTTGGACTATTGATGATATAATTGGAGACTCTCTGGGGAAACGTATGAACCATCTTGAAGAAGATCGCATGCCCACAGGTAAGCCTCATTGTCGTCTAAATCCTTTTAGAAAACGATCCACCATTTACCTCGACGAAGTCTGAGTACTCGAGGTAACTATGTCGAGCCACGATAATAAATAAGGTGCTAGATGGGAGGCAACCCATCGTTTTATCGTTTTATCGTTTATCGTTTTGTCTTTCTTTCATTCTAGTACTTGTTTTTGCTTTTGATAAATGAAAATCCAAAAATAAGAGTTGTGCCACGACCAAAACTAAGGCGCTTGGTGGGAGGCAACCCATCGTACTAATTGTTTTCATTTGGTTTTGAGCAAAAATAGGTGCAAGAAGTATGCAACGAGGAGATTGATTTCAATTGACGATTTGGTCGCATTGTATGGTAAAGTCGGTAAGTTAGGAATGGTGATGCATAAGGCTATGAAGTGAGCCTTTCTCACGTCATAATAGGCTTCGAGGAAGGCTAGGCCTTTGTAAAAATAGGCCACGAACGATGCACAACCTATTCTATAGCCTAAGGACTCGGAATCTAGTGTGCTATACACTATGCGCCGCCTATTCCTAGGTGTGCTTTTGACTATGCGCCGCCTATGCTATGGCATTTGAGATACTGAGACCAAATGCCATAGACTATGCGGCGCATATGTCTAGAAATGCCATAGGATATGCGGCGCATATGTTCCATTATGCCATGGACAATGCGCCGCATATGTAAGTGATATGCCGAGGGATATGCGCCACATATGTGGTGATTTTGTCTCCAAAACCGATTGTAAATGGGTCATAACCCGACCCATACTCTTCCTATATAAAGGGGACATAGTTTTACAACACAACCACATTAGAAAACACCCTAAAGGCGCCACATAACCTTCCAAATCTTCTCAAAATTTTCTTCTTTTGCTCTTCTAATTCACAACACCGTCTCCACAAGCTTCAAGCAAGTAAGTACTCTCTTATTCTTCATCGTAAGTACTACGTTGCTATGCTTATTATAAATTGCTAAATCATATAAGATTGTTGGTGATGTTCATGTGTTTGAATTGTTGTTACATAATCATGTGAGTGAACATATACGTAGGGAATTCTTGACTTATTTCCGACTTGAATTTGGTTTCAATAGCATTGTTATGATATTTGCTGAATAGATATGGCTATGAATATTGCTTAAGAGTGTTGTTTGGATGCTTACATGTTAGACTATCCCGGCCATCGGGATAAGATTATAGTGCCTATCGACTTAGGAGGTTGTGCTTGTTGTAAGAATAACGATTCCATGTGGTAACCCCTATGTCGTAGTGTTGCTATATCTACCATGAAAGTAGTCCAATGGCTGCAAATAAGTGATACAATGCTGATTTTCTTGTTGAAATACAATCCTAAAACGTATGTCGACGAAATCTGAGTAAATCGACTACGTTCACCTCACTGATTTGTGCAACAAAACTAAGTGTGGGGTGGTACCCCTAGTACTTGCTTATAGATTGTATCAAGTGAGATTGTGCTGCAACTAACACTATTTCTAGTCTCAGGTACAATGGCACCTAAAGCGAGACAAGGCAAGGAGAAGGCTACCACCTCCCAAAAGGGCAAAAAGAGAAGTTGCAAGGACCAAGGAGAACCCTCCTCGCGGCAAATACCCCGACTCACGCTTGGAATTAAGTGGGATACTTATGAGGAACTTCTAAGGATGACGACTCTGATGATGATTCCAATGCAAGGGGTATGACCCCAGACATAGAGGATGAGTCCGACTAACCAGGTTCCTCGTATTTATTTTCCACTGAGGACAGTGTCCCGTCCAAGTGTGGGGTGGCATTGCATGCTATACTTCTCTGTTTGCACCTATGTTTGTTTGTTTACTTTGTTTATTTGAGTTCGTTTTTTTTTGTTTGACGTTTTTTTTAGTTTTTTTTAGGAGTAAAATCTTTCTAGCTTCGCATGAAATTATTTTGATAGGCAGCATGAGATTATAACAAGAGTATGTATTACAATTGTGACTATTGAGATGTTTAGGCTCTAGTTGTGACTCATTATGTGATATTGTATGATTCAATTCCTTCACTTGTTGGGTCAAGAGTCTATATTACTTCCAAATCAAGTCGACCATGTGCCTTGTGTGTGTGAGATAATAGTATATTCTATGTGTGTGGCTGATGCTAGAACTTGCCTGGTATGTATGCAAAGCAAAAATAAGGAGTGTAAGTTAGGATATGATTTAGGCATTTCTTTGGCAACCTATATTTGTTTACCTTCAGTTTTACCTACCCATGGACATCATCCTAGTTAAACCCTTTTGAGCCTTTAGCCTATTTCTTTGACAACCTTGTATGTAAGCCTAATCCATTTCTTTCAAGACCGTAATTTGATCCAAATTCCTAAGTGCTTTAAAGTGAAAAAGTCATGTGACAACATAAGAGGAAATTGGGTGAGTATGATGCTTTAAATTGCAAGGGTGCTTGAATATGTTATGAAAAAGAAAGGGCTATCATAAGAGGTATGTTGTGAAAAGAAAAAGGACAAGAAAGCTGAAAAGTGAGTTGTGCTTAAAATTGAAAAACAAAAGATGATAACAAGGGTGGAAAAATAAAATAAAGAAAGGTTGAAAGAAAAAAGTGTCAATGATACAATGTGATGTATTAAAGTGCTTAGAACCTAGTCACTATTCTTGGCCAAAATAGTCCTACCCGTCCCTTAGCTTACGTTACAACCATCAAAAGACCTACTTGATCCTAATCTTAACATTCCGACATTTAGTGGAGTACTACATTAAGGGCAAGCCTATGGTCATCAGTTGCTACATATGAATTCTTTGTGAGAGTGAGTGCAAGGATATTTTGATACCCATGTTTGAAAATATGCTATACTTGTGAGTGATTATGGGTACTATATTGTGAGACACACATGGTTGATGAGTCTTGGATAGTTGTATATGATTCTATGCACCTTAACGTTTGCATGCGAGTTGATCACCATCACAAGTCTATGCTTGAGGTTAAATTGTTTTTACTTATAATCGGAAAGCTACTCTTCGTTGATAATTGTTGTGCTTGTCTTGAAGAATGTTTTGTGTTGTTGCTGTAAAACCCTAAGTTGATATTTAGAAGGACATGATATTTTGTTCGAGGACGAACAAAGCTTCAAGTGTGGGGTGTTGATGATAGGCGAATTTACGCGCTTATATCAATATATTTTGCCCATATTTTAGCCTAGTTTTGAGAACTAATTATCTATTTCATGCACTTTTAGTCCCTTTTCCTGTAAATGAGCTAACAAACATGATTAGGAAAGTTTCAGGTATAAATGATGCAAAATACAGCATTTTATGGCTTACTTGACGCAAAAGAAAGCTCACAAACGAAGTGGAAAGGAGCTGGACGCCTAAAGGACCAAATCTGCTGCATGGAAAATCTGTCCCGGGCTAAAACAACATTTCTGAATACTTTGGGGACTGCATGGAAAATCTGTCCAGGACTAAAACAGCATTTCTGAAGACTTTGGGGACTTACAGACACAAAGCTGGAATTTTACAAAGATACATTAACCTAGTACAATTAGGTTATGTATTTCACTATTCTACTTGGATTATGATATTGTAACCTTACCCTAGTACATTTGGGTTAAGGATTTCATTAGTCTATTAGGATTTGGTTATTTATTTCATTAGCTTAGTAGGAGTAGGATAGGAGTATTATAAATACCCTATCATGCTAGAGATTTTAAATCAAGTCCTCCCTTAGTGGAGGCAACTCCTCTCTAAATTCAAGAAATTCATTCTTAAACTATTAATTTTCTTCCATCTTTCTCATCTTCCACCACAAACACTTCTAATCTATTCTTCTATTCATCTATTCCACAACAAGAGAATCGTTACTTGCTAAGGAATCACCAAAACCACACGCCAAACACCTACTATTCACGCCATCCACCATGCAAAACGTGATATCCTTCGCATTCATGGGTAACTAACCCTCTTAGTTGGGGTTATGGAAGCCGAATGAGTTACTATCTATTGCTATGAGCTTGTGAGTTCAAGACACGTATATTGCTTATATCATTATTCTCTTCATCTTAAATCTACATCCTTTGCGGTTCAAACACAAGAACACGCCATTCTAACATCTAACCTGTTCAAGAGAAAGGTTATTTGTCTAGAAAAGAAGACGCATAGACCAACGCCAGTCTAACATTTAACTTGTTCGAGAGAAAGGTTATTTGTCTGGAAAAGAGATAATGTCAAGGTAGTAGGACACCCTTTCCTATTAAAAAGCTAGTGCCGTAACTGGACTAACCTCTTGGAGAATTCGTACCGTTAGACATGCTTTAAGCTCGAGAGAGTTAAAGTGAAATAGTCCTTGTTTAGGTCGAAAGACGCTTGGATTTACCATCGACTACAATTCTCTATAAGCAATTGCATGTCAAGACTCTACACACTCATAACCAATAGAGACGTATACCTCTGAAGGTGGACATAACCCCAACGCTTCAATTCTCATTGTTTACAACCTACGAAATCTTTCTCTTTTTACTTTATTATTTTCAGCTTTTATTTCATTACTTTGGTTACTTATTACAATCCCCCCTTCTTACGAGACTTGCACCAAAAGTCTATTAATTTTGCTTACTTGTTGGCCAAGCTATTCCCTGTGGGATCGACACCCAACCCAGGTTGGGTTCTATATTTGCTAACGACCGCTTTACACTCCTACGAGAGCTGTAGATTGAGCGTTATCACATGGTTAGACGCTCATTAGCAGAATCAAAACCTAAAGCAAAATATGCATACACATAGGAGAAAGTTGACCCCAAATCAAGCAACATAGATGCAGATCTAAAGCAAATAGGGACAATACCTATGATAAGAATGTCAGAAGCCTCTGCTTTTGGTCTGGTGGCTATAGCATAACACTGTTCACAACCATCACCTTCTTGAATAGGCCCCCAACTACCACCATGGGAACCACTACCTCTATCTCTCATTCTTTTAGTAGAACCTCTACCTCTTACTACTGATATAGGATTAGCCCTAAAAAATGATGTGAGCAGTCCTTGGCTAAATAGCAGACCTTATTACAAATCAAGAAACCTCTACGACCCGACCAAATTGAGGGAGGCACGACTAAGCTAGAAAGATCACTTAAAGCTACTAAACTAGAGAATCTACTACCTAATCCCTTTAAATCTTCCTACATGTGTCTACCATGATACCTATGAAAATCTCTAGAATCTCTACCTTGAGGAGTGTGACCTTTGAACTTGCCCTGATGGTGTACCCTCTTAGCGTCTCCCTGAGATGCTCAAAGAATAGACTTAGTCATCTTAGCATAATCCATATTACGATGAAATAATTCCCTTAACAACACCATCTAGGTAGTAGAAATTTGAAGTAAAACATTCAAACTCTTTATATTCTTTCAAATTTCTTCATACTCGGGGGAAATGATGGCATATGAATATCAAGACAAGGCATGAAAATGTTCCTCATACTCCACAATAGTCATAGAGTCTTTATCTAGGTAATTTAACTCATCTCTTATCTTATCCCTCAGAATATATGGCATAAACCAATACAAAAATCCTTTACCAAATTGATTCTTAGTCATCTCTAGAGAACCAATAGGTCTGTAACTGACAATTGACCGCCACCAATCCCTGGCTGTATCTTTCATATATTAAGTAGTGTAAGAAACTCCATGACACTCAAGTAATCCATGGTTATGAAACTTCTCACAATAGTCAATCAAGAAATCATTAGCATCAACTCCTACAACACTACTAAACCTAGGTAGACCGAAGCAAGTAAACTTTTTCTGATCCCCAGAAGACATAACTATACTCTTAATAATAGAAGGCATAGTGAATCTTGATGGATGAGATACCACCTTATAACATAGATGAAGGTTGAATTCTTGATATCAGAATACCATACTTAGATACCATCACAGATGGAGTAATAAAACTTTGAGTTTGTGGAGTACCATAAAATGATGTCAGTACCAGTCGAGGATCCATATTTAAAATTAGACAAACACCATTGGAAGACTCTATTAAAGATGGAGGTACAATACATAGAGTTTGAGAAACACAAAGTGCACTCAAAGGCGCACCCTCTAAATGGGCTAATAAGTGAATAAACAACCCCTCTGTCAGGGTAGAAGAACTTTATGGAATCAAAGTAGGCTTTATATCCTTAACATTCTTAATTTGAGTCTTAGGGAATAGCCCTTTAGTACTATCTTTGGATGGGGCACAACCTCCTGTCCCTCCATTACCTCTAGCCTATCCACGACTTATAAATTTCTCTCTAGACTAAGCTTTGTCCTCGAATAACGGATCTTCATCCTTAACCTCATCAGATATAGTCCTCATCATATACGAAAAAAATTAGAAATCAATTTAGAACGTAAGGTATGAAAAAATTTGCTTAATAAGGAAACTAAATAAGAGAAGATTCCAAAAGATATCTTATAAACTCTCGATAATAAATACAAGCATCTACATACCGATTCGTGAGAGTCTACTAGACACCATGTTCTTATAACCTGGATAATCTGATACCAATTTGTCATGACCTGAAAGCCAGGGATCATGATGGAACTTATTGTGGCAAGCCTTGACAAATAAGACTACCAGCCAAACTGATAAGGAAAGGAAGAAACAATACCAAAGCCCAATGTAAGTCTTATACACTAAAGTTGAACCACACAATTACAATATTAGTGGAAATACATAACAACAATACCATAAATAGCTCCAAAATCTAGTGTCTTAGTGCAAGAACCAATTAAATATAAGTTAAGTCAAAATATGCATCTAATATCCAAATAGGGAACAAACTCTTTGTCTGATAAAAACAAAGACATAGAATAGATAAGTAAAGGAAGTAAGTCAACTCTGGATGTATAGAATTGATCTCTACTTTGAATAGACTCCAAGGGCCACCCAAATCAACTACCATGCAATACACTCATACCTAGATCTGCACTAAAAGAGTGTAGCAGGGATAAGCATAGCCCACTTGTACTTAGTTAGTACTATAGGACGGTTGAGAAAATTCAAAAATAAACACTAGAGGCACGTGACTTGAAATTAAAAAATATCCTAAATGGTATCCCACAATGTCTCTATTAATTGTTCTATAATATACACATACATACAAAAATACAAATATAAGATAGAAGAACAAATAGGTAGATATCATGTCAAGTATAAAGATAAGAGACAAAATAAACATAATATTTTAAAATACAATAAAGATGGTGATGATCTGTGATGCAAAAGGTTATCTAATAACCTCTGTATACACCTACCAAGTTATGCTCCTACAATAGGACCCATAAGGGGTTTGTCAATCTATATAAAATCCAATATTTATCATACCTCTCTGGCATATCCATCGTTAGAGTGTTTTTAAAACTGTCAAATTTTCTGTTAGAAAAAGCTAGTACTTCTATGGTGGAACAAAAATTTCATCAATGTGTATGACTGAGGGTGTAATTCTCATAACCAATAAGAATGAGCATTTTCAAATCTAACAAATATACCAACCATGTGAGCTGAAATCCACTCAATATGCCAACCATCCATGGATCTAATAGTCCGTAACTAATAGAGAGAGATATACAAAAATATGATATTTGGTACCACATAAATACCAACTTGGACATTATTATCAAGAAACCCACCAATTATATCATTACTAGGCCAATAACATCATATAAGACCCCACAAAGTCATATGTAACAAATAATTTCTCAGAAACCACCAAATAACTACAATGTAGGCCCCACATGGGCACACAACAACAATAAATCTATTTTCATGATTAGTTCCCATGCCCATAACATGATTCTACACCAATATTAGATATCCACCCTAATCTAAAGAAATTAAGCCATAGCCTACCTTGAATACGAAAAAAATGGCCCAATAAGCCTTCAAAATGGAGCTCTTCCCTTACAAATGAATCACAAATCAACTGAAACATATAATTATAGAATCTACACGTCAAAAGAAAGCCAACGATACACATATTTCCTAGTTTTAGGATGGTGTCGCAATGGACCCCAAAAATGTGTTTACAAAATTTAAGGTAATAGGAATTTTAATCAAAAAATATATTACCCATGATTAAAGAGAGACACAAAATAAAACCCAAGTGAAAATGGGGTTTAAATAGAAGAATTACTAATTAAGGATCCTTCGGGCAAAAATCCCCACATTCCAAATTCAACAACAAGTTTTAGCGAGATTTGAATGATAAGAATGGAAGAAAAATAGTTGAAAAGGTGATTTGGAGCTTACCCAAGCTTTAAAATGGAAGAAATCACCCAAAAACTCAAAACCACAAGATCCAAATCTCAAAAATGGTGAAAATTGTAAAAAAAAAAGAGGGTATAAATACCACCCGGAATCACTTAAGTGATCACCGAATTACTTAAGCGGCTATTACGGAAGAGACCAGGTGTTGCTTATGAGATACCCACTACTCTTCATAGGTTTAGCGTAAGTAACCTGGCTACCACTTAAGCGGAAATCGCTTACGTGATGGGGGAGTCATTTAAGCGAAACCCTTGGTGGCTGCCAGGTCACTTAAACAATCAAAATATCACTTAAGCAGTGCTCCAGCTGAAGACTTAGAGAATTCCAAGTATCTACGAATTCCTCTAGAATCCTAAGAATTCAAATAAATCATGATACCCTATCAAATTTGATGTTCTATAAGAAATGGTGATATCATATTTTAGAAAAATGTTGTTTTCACTATGTTGACTCCCAAAATCCAATTTTATTTTCACAATGTTGACTACCGAAACCCAATTTCACAATTTTTCAGATTGAGGATCAAAATAAGATATAAAATTCATAAAACCACACCAACTATGTTACTAACCTAAAACCAACATTCTTAATTTATTGGCACAATCCTTTTTTCCATCCGATGTACAAAATCAATAAATATTAACTGAAGTGCATTATAAAACCCTTTTAACCCCTAAAAATCACTAAATCATATAAATCACACCAAATGCATTAGGAACTGAGCCAATCATCCCCAAACCTAAAAAATACCACAAACCAAAAATGAGAGAGGTAAAATGGTTTAATCATAAAAAATTATTTCACAAAGAATCAAGCAATTATATGAATGAAGATGAACCTTGGAGTATATTATTAAAAATGATAACTATCATTTTAATTAAATTTGGTCTAATAATGTCATATTTGTAAAGGACGATACTTATTGTATGAAATAAGCTAGGTTTTAGGTAAGTCTGCTATAATTTCATTATTTGGATTGTTTACTTCTTTACATGTTGTCCATGTGGGGGTCTATGCGAATATTATTTAGTTAGGAGCTTATTATTATATTCTGATGCCTGTGTAGGGGATTGTATTGTATTTATGTGTGCATTATTGCCTTATTAGAGTAGAGATGTCAGTGTGGGGGCTTCACTTGACATTTTAGTTCTTATTTGTTCATTAATAGCCTTTATTATTATTATAATAATACCTATTTAGGGGATTAAATTGATGTTATAGGACTTATTTGAGCATTATTTTCCTTTATAATTATTGTGATGCCTGAGAAAGGGGCTTAAATCGATATTATTGATGTCTGGTGACTATTTATTTGAGTGGTGTCATCCGATGGCTTATATCATAACCTATTGACATATTGAGTAAATTTTAAGCTTACTTATACTTGTATCTAATTTATTATTAGTTGCATATTGAATGGTTATAAGTGTTACATCTTTATTTCATCCATACATATTCATGAGATTAGTACTAGTAAGAAACACTAACTTAAGAAAAAAATAAAATACTGAAAAAAACCTTTAATCGATGGATGTTTTGACAAGGTACTTGAGATATGATATTGACATTGTAAAAGTATATAGACTACAAACCCTTATGGGTCACATGTCATAGGAGGTTTAACTTAGAATGTGTATATGATGTGAAGTGGTGACTTATTTATTATCATCTGTAATGACCCGTTGGGTCATTTTTCATAATTCCATTTGTTTTGTCGTTTGACCTTCTCCATAGTTGTCCTAAGTTATTTATGATTTGTTGGGAAAGATGGTTTGGTTATCAAGCAGCTCATTTTATTTTTAGAACCAATTCCCAATTTAGAAGTCTTTGTTGGTTCCAAATAGGCACCTGGCAAAAACCTCCACAAAATAATCTCAAATAAAAATTTTGATTGTGTTGGCAAAACAGAAATATCTATTTTTTGCTATGTAGACCTTTGGTGTGGGTCTCAATACAACCAAACTCATTTAGACCTATTGGTTGGAAAGTGGAAAAAATAAAAAGTATAGGTATGGGTACCACATTTGTTTTAATCAATCTCCAATGGTAAATCTAACTTTACCAATTCATCCAGACCATCGAATTTAGTAGGGTTACATAATTCATTTGTGAAAATCAAAGTCCGAACGAGTTTTGAGGGTAGAAAATAAGTTTTAACTTTAATGGTGCTGGTACATGGTGATCGCAATGAGACTTATGGCGATTTCCCTAGCATGATAGCAGCCTCTAGGATCGCGATGGAAATATCTCCTTACCTGTAATGCTATATATGGACCCCAAGATGTATTTAGTGTATTTTCGCTTCATCATTAAGACCTAAAAACCTCAAAATTAATTTGGTAACCTACAATTGAGTCTTATGGGTGATTTTGAAGCTTGATTAACACATATTTTCATGATTAAAATCATATTTAATGTAAGAATCCTTCAATTTCAGCCTTGGATTTCTTGATTATTTGACCAAATCCCCAAATAGATTGAGGGCTTGATTTTAGCCCTAAACTAGCTAAGTTTCCACCTATTTCTTGAGTGTTATGAATTCTTGATGGTGTATGTATGTTGAATTGACCTCAAAAATATGTTTTCTATAAGTGGGATCCACCTATAGTTTTTGGCATTATTTTTAGACCCAAAGCACAATGGTGAAATATGGGTATCGTTAAAATTGTATTGATGAGTAAATTATGATTTTGATAGTGTGGGTATTTTGGGGATTGTGAAGCAAAAATAGACGTGTCGTGTTTAGTGTAAGGTTTTGCAGTTTTTCGTTGAGGTAGGATTCTATCTTTTCTTTTATATAGATGATGTGCGATATATATTACATGTGAATATAAATGTTTAGATTGATTATGACTAGAATGCGTTAGTCTTGACTATTGAAGTTGGGTATTAAATAAGGGTTTTGGACCAGTAAGGTGATGCTTAGTGCCTTTTTGAATCCTATTTCTTTCTCCCTAGTTTGAACTAATTTGTTAAATGAATATGATATAACACTAGGTTTGACATGTTGTTTTCGCATTGGAAGTTTCATTAGCATGTTTCACCTTATTTGGGCTATTATTGTGATCGTGAAACCTTAGTTTAGGTGAAGTTGACTTAAATGCCCTTGTTTCTAGATGAAGTTCCTATCATTAGATTGGTTATGACTTTCTTGACATCTAGGAGTTGAACTAGATACCTTAGCTTGTTTGAGGCACAGATTTCCTACCTTAGGCCAAGACTTATGTTAGCCTTTTTGAACTTATGTACAGATGTTTGGCATAGTTGAAACTAGTAAACCTTAATGTAAGATTACTTTGTGGTTGATAAATAGTGATGGTATTTTCCCAGGGATAATGACCAATAGCTTATGACAAAGATATTCCTTATAGAAATGGTATTGGGCGTTTAGATATGTTATTTATCTTAGATATGATAATTGGCTATAGAGATGATTTTCTGCATAGTAATGATACATGACTTATAGATATGAGATGCCTCATAAATATGAGCCAGGGACCTGGTCCTTTTAAGACAACTAATCATTATCAAAACATGAGACATCAAAGTACCCACTACTGTCCACTTTTGTTCCCCTTATAACCATTATTTCTACTATTGTGTTCCCTCTGTCAATATTCCCCTTATTTCAGATTGATAGCCATATCAACATCTCATCATATCACATAAACACCATATTTCATAGCACTTGGTTCCTTCCACTTTGAATTTACCATTTCCTCTTTTGGCATCATTGCAAGGTAAGTATAGTAAAACTAGAATAAAATAAGCAGAAGTTAGTTAACTCATGGCCACTGGGACTACACTAACATGAATGAATACTTAAATAACGAAGACATATGATAAACAAAAATAACAAATTCCTCACATTAAATAGGATTAGTACTATTACAGCATAACATAAAATATCTATATCTTAAAAAAGACACACAAGAATCAAGGACAGGAAACAACACAATGAAGGATTAAGAGGACAAGAGCTAGGGTTTAGGTAGATTGAGGTTTTGGACAAAGGGTGTTTAGAAGAATCTCTATTCTAGAACTCATAGTAGAATGAGAATCCAATAGCTTCTTTGTGAGGTCGTTCAATTCAATATTCAACTTCCGTACCTCATCAATGAGTGATAAAACCTTCGTCTTTAATTATGCATTCTCTACACTATGTTCTTCATTGGCATCTGGCCCCTCTGATGAAAACTGCTAATTTTTCAATTTCAATGTAAGGATTTTTGTATTCTTAGTGGCCATAGAAACTCTCATCTCTTCCAACAAATGAATGACTACGTCACCACTGGTGGAGCTAACGCACCGGAGGAGTGTCCTTCTTTATCATCCAAGATTAAGCCTCATCCTGATTCACCAAAATAATCAACCCCTAATATACCAAACAATATTAATCATCTTAAACTGAAACCAATTATGAATATTCCTATAATACATCTAAAATTAGTTATCATGTTGCATGGAGAACCTAATATTACATGGAAATTATTAAAAGTGAAGGCTCTGATAGTGAAAGAAAATTTACAATATGTAATAGTTGGGAAGTTTTCATATAGAAAGGTTGATGTAAAGGAATTATGTAGAATCATCCCTAGTCAATGTGGTATCAAATGTGAATGCTTGATAGGAGTTCTAGACTAGAGACACATATATATTAGGTTGACTAGTTTGGAAAATTATGTTCAATTGCTATCAATTTCAGTGTCTTATGTAAAGGTGAATGATACTTTTTTGAAGAAGAGAATGCTAAAATGGGATCGATGGTTTGAGCCAGAAGTGGACACAACAATAGGGGTTGCATGAATTTTTTTTCGTAATCTTCCTCCAAACTTTTTTGCAAAGTAATATTTTCTATTGCATCTATAATTGAGAATCCAGTGATAGTAGATATAGCACCTAGAAATCAAATATGACCTAGCTATGCGAAGGTTAAAACCGGGGTGGATTTACTTTCAAAACCACCATAGAGAGTAAAAATTAATGATGAGGAGGATATTACTGGTGAAACCAAATCTAAATGGTTTAAGGTGAAACATGATAACATACCCAAGTATTGTAGGGAATGTTTCTTACAAGGGCATAATGAAAATACATGTCAGACAATACATCCAGATCTTTATGACAAACAAAAAGAGTATGAACAGACAATTAATTTAAAGGTAGGTTCAGCAACAAATCAAAAAAGAGTGTTGATAAGTGGTAAAATTGTAGAAAATAACCCTAATAATCAAAATAAGATTGAATGGATGAAAAGAAGTAAGAATAAATACAAGAGCGATAAGTATGGTCATATTAAGGATAAGTTCAAAGTAAAGATAAAAATCATTTTGAAGAATTAAGAGATATAGAAGAGGTAGAACAAGAGGATGAGAGACCAAAGACTGATAACCCCCAAACTACAGCTCTCGTAAGAAAGTGTAAGCGGTCGATGTCAAATATAGAACCCAACTGGGTTGGGTGTCGAATCCCACAGGGAATACTTGGTCACTAAGTGTTGTAATTATTAGTAGACTATTGGTCAAAAATTCTACGGAAAAAGGGGGAATTGGTTTAGCGTGAACTAATAGTATCAAAGTAACGAATGAGACGATTTATTTAGTAAGATTTAATCACAGCGATTTGCAAGTTAGGGTTATGTCCACCTTGTAAGTTCTACGTATCTATTAACTATGAGTAATGCGGAATTTAGACATGCATGCACTTATAGAGATTCTTATTCTAATGGTAAATCCTAGTGTCTCCAAACCATCAAGGATTATTTCACTTTAACTCTCCCGAGCCTAAAGTGTATAACTAATGGTACGAACTCTCCAAAAAATTTAATCCGGTTAAGGCATTAACGTGTAAAAAGGGGTTGAAAACCCTATTTTCTTGTCATACTCTCTTTTCCAAACATATAACTTTTCTCTCGAACAAGTTAATGTTATAGTGGCATATTCCTACGTTTGCAACCATAAGAATTTAATTTAAACGAAGAGAGTAATGATATAAGTAGCATACACATCAAGAATTCACAAGCTCATAGCAATAGATAGTATATTACGAGGCTTCCATAACCCTAACAGAGAAGTTTAGCTACTCATGATTACAACGAAAATCAACGAAGACATCATCATCATACCAAAGTTAGAATAATCTCATGATGGGAATGAGTTTGGCGTCAAACAAGAGGTTGACGCTTTTCTCTCTCTAGTCGTTCCTCACATGTAAGCCGTGTTTCTCTGTCTAAACTTACAGAATCTGAAAACAGAATAATGATTAAAAACTTATGAATGCTGAAAAATTCAGCAATAGGGTTTTTATAGTATCCTTGTCCACTAAGTTGCTACTGCCTCCTTAAGTATTTAAAAATACTGGGTTTGCCAGGGAAAAAGTTCCCATGCATCACTTTCAGTCCAAAAGCTGCCTTCCCTCTAATGTGAAGTTTTCCTTTGTTGCTCATAAGTCCATAAAATGCTGAAATATTCACCATTAATACCTGAAAAACATGCTAATCACGTAGGTCAGCTCATTTAAAGGAAAATGGACTAAAGGTGCAGGAATTATATATTTTGTCCTCAAAACTTAGCTAAAATATGGGTAAATTATGGTTCTTAGGCGTGTAAATACTCCCAACATCACCACCCCACACTTAAAGTCTTTTTCGTCCTCGAACAAAATATTACGTCCATGCAAACACCTATCTAGAGTTTCACAATAGCAACACAAAATGTTCAACAAGACATGCACGACAATTACTAACAAAGAGTAGTTTTATTGATCACTAATAAAAATAATTCAACCTCCAACATAGACTCGTGATGATGGTTAATTCGTATCCATAAGTTAAGGCACAAAGAATCATACAAAACTACCCAACAATCATCAACCATGTATGTCTCACACAATATATCACCCATAGTCACTCACAAGTTTTGCATTTTTTGAAACATGGATATAAGACTCTCCTTGCTCTCTCTCTCACAAAGAATTCATATGTTGCAACTGGTGACCATAGGCTTGCCCTTAGTGTAATGCTCCACTAATATCAGAATGCTAAGCTTAGGATCAAATAGGTCTTTACAGGTTGTAATGTAGGCTAAGGGACAGGTAGGACTATTTTGGCCAGAAATAGTGACTATGTTCCCTAAGCTCTTTAATACATCACATTATGCCATTAACACTCTCTTTTAAACAACCCCTCTACTTTTCTTTCATCTACCACCCCTTTTCACCTATTTTGTTATTCAATTATAAACACAACTATCTTTTTATTTTTCTATTTCTGTTTTTTTATTTGATTTATTTATTATTATTTTTTCTTCTTTTTCTTATAAAACACCTCTATGATAAACATTCTTTTTCACAACAATTTCAAGTACCAATACACTCTGAGGCATTACTCTCACCCAATTTCCTCTTATTTTGTCACATGACTCAAACGCTTAGGAATTTGGATCAAGTTATGGTCTTGAAAAAACTGGATTAGGCTGCATATGAGGCTGTCAAAGAAAATAGCTAAAGGCTCAAAGGGGGTTAACTAGGATAATGTACAAGGGTAGTAAAAAGAAGGTAAATGAATTTCGAGATGCCATGACCAGTTTCAGGATCTTTAACTTTCGTGAGATCAGCCTTCTTCAGGTTGTGTGGAAGCTAATGATTTGTAGGTTCCTTTTCAATGTGTTCCTTCCTTAATATCACTGTCAACAAATTACCAAAGCTTAAATGGGACCTTTTGTGCAGCCTAGCCTTACGCATTGACGATCGTATAATTGCACGAATGTTAATGGGAATAATAGTCATCAGAGCGTACACCAAGCATACTCTATCACGTGTGATCTTTGTGTACTGTGTCCCAGGAATCTGGCAAGAGTGGACTATCCTCAACCATATACGAGCTTCTCTATTCAAGGAAGCATACGAGAAGGTATTGTGCTGACCATTATCCTTGTGACGAATCCACTGTGCCATTGACCTTGTTCCGCACAGTGTGTGTCTGATTGCCCTATAGGGAGGTCTGTGATAAAGATCCTTGAGCGGTGATGGATCCACAGATCAAAGGCCAAGAAAAGAGTTGAAGAACTCCACATTCAATTGCAAGACTTGGCCCCGAATCTTTACTTAACTTCTGGTAGTCTTTGGGGACATATTGGCATAAAATTTGCATGTTAGATCAAGATTGCATTCCCTCATATCTCAGAAAATGAAATCAAGGTTTAGTGCCATGATTTTAGCTAAAATACGGGGTTTTCTCTTTGCTAGACTCTTTCTGCATCAAATCCACGTGAACATATTTCTTTACTTTGTTGTTCTTGTACCACTCCTTTCCTTCCTCCTCTAGGACCCACTTTATCCCAAAAGTGCATCGAGGTATTTGTAGAGAGGAGGACTCAGCTTGCTCTTTTCTCGACCTTTTCTGAGCTTTTTGTGAGGTGGACACTTTTTCTTTTCTTTGTCGTCCTTTTGGGGCCATTCTACCTGAGATTAAAATAGAGTCATGTTAGCTTCATCGCGGAAGATTCAATCAAAACAAAAACAGTAGTGGCACCACCTCACACTTAATTTGTTGGCACAGACTAATTAAATGAGTGATGTCGATTACTCAGACTTCATCGGCATAGTTTTAGGTGATATGTTCCAACAACATGTTTAGCACAGTCATACTTTCATGTAATCTTGAATATCCTTTCCAACTCTATTTCAGGTAATCTTAACTATACTTTCATGTTTGGATTAATGCACTTCTTTGAATAAGACTACCACATAGAGATTGTATCAAGTTATTGCATAGAAATAATTAAAACATCTGATGCTTGTGTTCAATCATGATCTTTATCTCGATGAAAGAGTCATTCAAACATTCAAGCTTTCAACTTTGAAGATTATGCATTAACTTCACAATTTCGATTCCATAAAAATATGACAGTGTATAACAATCAAATACAAGTCGGAATAAAGTCAAAAGCACCCACACGAAGCATTTCACTCAACTAGATATATCCTAAGAAACCAATCATATTCTTATCACCAAACACCACTTCAAAATCTAAAATACCATTATAAGCGTAGTATTGCAACAACTACGGGATATAAAAGAATAACTTACTTGGTGATAGTTCGGGAAGATGATCTTTCAAGATTAGATGAGCAAAAAGAAAAACTTTGAGAGATTTGGGAAGCTTAGGCGGCGCCTAGGTTGAGCAAACAAGTGTATTTTGTTCTAAGGTTGAAGATCTATTTATCGACTAAGCCATGGGTCGGGTTTTATCCATGTAAAATCGGGTTAGGAGACAAAAAAGCATAAGTAGGCGGCGCCTAATGCTTTGACTATGCTTAGCATAGGCGGCGCCTTTGTCAATGCCTAGTTGGGCATAGGCGGCGCCTATGCTATTACCTAGTTTGGCATAGGCGGAGCCTATGCTATTTCCTAGTTGAAACAGTGAGCATAGGCAATGGCATAGGCGGTGCCTATGGTATTGCCTAGTTTGGCATAGGCGACGCCTATGTTGTTGCCTAGATTTGCATAGGCAATGCCTTATCCGTTGACTATGTGAGGCAGTGAGCATAGGCAATGGTATAGGCCTTGTCTTGTCCATTGCCTAGATTAGCATAGGCCGTTCCTTGTTCATTGCCTACATTAGCATAGGCCTTGCCTTATCCATTACCTAGATTAGCATAGGCAATGCCTAACCAATAGCCTTTGCTCCTTCATTCCTAACTTACCACCTTTAACATGGCTCACTTTCAAATCAAAATTTGGGACTAATCCCCTCCTTTGTATGTCTTGCACCTACACTTAATCAAAAACAACAAAAACGATTAGAAGGATGGGTTGCCGCCCACCAAGCACCTTAGTTTTGGTCGTGGCTCGACTCTTCTTTTTGAATTTTATTTAACAAAAATAAACTCCTAGTAATATAAAACGATTAAAAACGATGGGTTGCCTCCCATGTAGCGCTTGATTTATTGTCGCGGCACGACATAGTTACCTCGATTACTTAGACTTTATCGAGATAGATGGTGGCTCTAATTTTCTAAATGGATTCAGACGACGCTGATGCTTAACTGTGGGCATGCAATCTTCCTCGAGCTGAATCTTGTGCATACCAATTATATCATTAATAATCCAACCAATATCTCTCTTGTACCTCTTCAGAATAGAGATGAGATCCTCTACTTGTTGTTCACCTAAATCATCCACAACGATCACCGGAAGTGTATTTCTACTTCCCAAGAACGCATACTTTAGATTACTGGGGAGATTTTTAGATTCTAGCACTGGTGGCTCTTCCATGGAAGGTTTCGCTGGTGGTGAAAGTCGATTCTTAAGGACAAGGTCCAGCTTTTTAGGAGCATGAGAATATGACCCCAATCCTGTTAGAGCACAGATGGTTTCTTCGTATTCTTCAACATCCTCACGCTCAAAATTCATAAGCATAGCAGCCACTGGCTCAACCATGAGCTTCTTCTCTAACGATAGTTCCTTCTCATCCTCATGATAAACATCATCTATAGAAAACACATTCATATCCTTAGGCTGCTTCATTGATTTGCATACATCAAAACGGACCACTTCGTCATTCAGCCAAAATAAAAGCTCATTAGCTCTTAAATCAATAAGCACACTTCGAGTTGCGAGGAAAGGGTGGTCAAAAATTAAGGGAACTTTAGAATCCACCTCACAATCCAAAATAACAAAGTATGCAGGAAAAATGAATGTAGAAACCTTCACTAATACATCATATAAGATACTAACAGGATATTTTACCAACCTATCTGCCATCACGAACCATATATTGGTTGGTGTAGGATCGCCCAACCCCAACTTTCTGTAAATGGATAGCAGCATCAAATTGATGCTAGCTCCCAAATCGCACAATGCCTTAGTAAAATTCATAGATCCCACCGTGCAAAGAATAGTGAAAGCACCAGGATCTGCCTTCTTCTGTACTAAAGACCTCGTGGCAATTGCACTGCAATGATGAACATTATCTGTCAGCTCATAGCTTGCAGCCCGCTTCTTCGTCAAAAGCTCCTTCATGAATTTGGCGTACCCAGGAATCTGCTCCAGCGCCTCCACCAAAGGCACATTAATAGTCAGCTGCTTCAACATAGTTATGAATTTACTGAACCTTATATCATCAGCTTTCTTTTTCAGTCTCTGAGGAAAAGGTGGTGGTGGAAGGGGAAGAGTTTTATCCACCAATTCCTTTTTATCTTGCTTCCGATTATCAATCTTTTCAGGAGTGTCATTAGCCTTCTTCTTCAGTCTCTGAGGAAAAGGTGGTGGTGGAAGGGGAAGAGTTTTCTCCACCACTTCCTTTTTATCTTGCTTTCGATTATCAATCTTTTCAGGATGGTGACATCTAGGAGTAACATCATGAACGTTCTCTTCAGCTTTAACAACATCATCATAATCTGCTTCACTAACATTCTCAGCTATATCATCAACCACCTGTTTACCTTAGGATGTATTTTCCAATACTTTACCACTCCGAGTAGTAATAGCCATACATGATCCATCATTCCTTGGATTTTGCACAGTGTCACTAGGTAAAGTGCTAGCCTTTCTTTGATTGAATGCCGTTGAAAGTTGACTCAATTGTTGTTCCATCTATTTTATTGAAGTGGAATGCGAGTCAACCAATTGATTTATTGATGACAAATCATTCTTTACCTCATTTACTCCCGTATTGGTTGCCTCCACTCCTTTCAACAGCTTAGCCATCATATCTTCCATCGATATTTTCCCAGAGCCAGATGCCGCAGCCTCACGATTTCCAGGAGGAACATACAAACCACTCCTGTCAGTCTTATTCTTCTAACTCCCTTGATCACGGTCCTTGTGTCCAGATTTATCATAATAGTTCCGACCTTGGTTTCCTTGGGCATTGCCTCGGAAACCCCCCTGATTATTCAAGTAGTTAGCTTCTTCCTCAGAATCGGATTTATCTCTTCCTTCTGATACAATGGCCTTAACCTTTTTGGTCTTCCCTGATAATTAATGCTTGGTAAGAAGATCCATCTGCATTTTCATGTGCGCCATATCTTGATCACGTTTCTCTTCTCTTCGCTTTTGTTCTGCAGTCATGCCAATAGATATAGTAGAGCTTGCTACCTCAGAATCCCTGGTATGTCAAGCTCTACTCTGCTTTGTCATACGATCTAGCATATCACTTGCCTCAATAAAAGTAAGGTCCATGAATGACCCACCTACAGCATTATCAACCACTGGCTTAGTCACCGAATTTAAAGACCTGTATAATATCTCCATCAAGTGGACATTGGTCATATGATGATTTGTGCACCGCATTAGCTTCTTCTTGAACCTCTCCCATGTTTCGTGGAGAGCTTTAGTTGGAAGCTGTCCAAAATTGCTGATCTCGTCTCTCAATTGTTCTCTCTTGGATGGCGGAAAGAGTCTTTCTAGGAAAGCGTCTTTCAATTGCCTCTAATTAGTAATAGAATTAGGAGTTATCCCGTTCAACCATAGAAGAGGGAAATTCATTGATAAATTCACTTGGTAATATATAAGGTATAAGGATCAAAACAACATCATTTACAATAAAATTTAGGTAAAGAGTTGGCCATTTAAGATAGCCATTTTTTTGTTGAGGGCATGGAAATTCAATGTCCAAGTGGATGATAGACTTAGAAGATGGGGATATGAGGATCTTTCAGGATGTTGGTGCTGTGAAACTCCTAATCAGGAGACAATGTCACATGTCTTTCTCAAGGTTTTTACTGCTAACAGGACTTGATCCTATTTTACTTCTTGTGCAGGTATCAATATGACGAATCTTCCTCTTAGGGAGGTTATAATGCAGTGGGGCGATGTTGATCTTAGACAAGGTATGGTTCCATATTAAATGCTATGACAAACCTTATAATGTGGGAGATATGGAGGTGGAAAAACTACGTCAACCATAAAGGCATACAAACAAAATATCATAGAAGCATTTTAAATATTACTTGAAAGTTATTTATGTTGTTGAAGGTGAGAAAACCAAAGAGGAACTTCACAAATAACTTTAGAGGAACTTTGAAAGATTTGGAAACATATTTACCTCTTCTAAAGGTGTTAAAGTTCATGTGGGATCTACCTCTAGTTGAATGGATCTAATTTAACACTGATGGGGCTTTCAAAGGAAATCCGAGTCTTAGCTCCTATGCCTTTTGATCATGAATGAAAAAGGTAATCTATTATATGCAAGATGCAATCAAATAGACGATAGAACCAGTATGCACCCAGATAGCTTTAGTACAAGCAAGCAAACATTTTAATAATGCTAGTTATAGTCAAGAAATCTTCCAAACAGATTCAATGCTGGTATATAGAATCGTGCAAAATAAAAGTATATGCCCATGGATTATTACAGAGATGGTGGAGGACATTCAAGCTTTACTTGTAGAGAAGGTGTATAAATTTCAACATATACTCAGAGAAGGAAACAAATTGGCTAATTTTTTAGATAATAGAGCATTAGATAAAGGCAACTTCAGTTGTTCAACATTCAACACACTAGAAATCACAGCTAGGAGAATACTTAATAATAACAAGAGTCAGTGTCCATACATAAAAGTATCACAATGCAAAGGGTGATGGGGTTGGGAAGGATTAGCATACAGTTTTTAACAAAGCATATTTAGAAGAGCATAGTTTTAAGTAAAAAAAGGTGAAATGTTATCTAGCCTATTTACTTCATCCAATAAAAAGAGCCTAGCAAAATGGAAGGATCCTAGGCTAGTTAAATCTTTTAGAACCCGATGCTTCACTTTCCAACATTTGGGGTGGGGGATTTAAGATACCCTTGCACTTCATTCCAGCTCCACCTGCAAAGAGAAGAGAATTAGTATTCATTGGAGATTAATCTACTATAGTAGTACAACTTACCAGATCAAAGGGCAAGATACCAGGAGGTTTAGTCCTATAGAGTGTTGCAGTCGTACACAATCTGTTGGAGAGCTTAACTAGAAAAACGAAAAAATAGACAAATAAATACCAGAATAAAATAAAATAAAGGAATAAATAATACTCTTGATAACTGATAAAGCATAAAATGGAAGGATAAAACAAAGAATGCTGATCACTCAAAGAAGAAGAGTGATAAAGGTAGAGTTAGCATGTGGTGGCAACATAGCTACAAATATAAGGATTAGGAAATGGAAATTAGATTATGGAATAGAAAAACCTACAAAGCGTTTATGTTGAAGTAATAGACATGGGTCACCGAATTGGACCCAAGTTGCGCCACTTCATCTTTTAATTTTTTTATTCTAGTTTAGTGTGTGGATTAATAAGGGTGTTGGGTCTAATGTTATGTAAGAGTTTAATTAATTAATAAAATTCCAAAATTTTCTAAGAGGGAAAAAAAATCTCTTGAACTGTCAACAGTTTTGAAACTTAGGACATGATCCAAGTTTTTCCTTTAACACGTCTATTATTAATCAGTGTAGTCAAGCTAAACATTTGTTTTACTATTCCAGGAGTTCCTTTTTCACAGACTATATCAAAATAATCACACCCCCTATTCAAAAAGTATCTGTAAGGCATACAATACCTTCCATCTTTATCATGGATTACTTCAAATATAAGGAGAATCATCAATGCAGGCAGACTAATCAACTCAAATTTGCTGAGACACTCTATCACATACAAATCTACATTAGAAGCAATAGTTCTTTTCTCAGATCTTAGTAACACTACTTTTTTAGAAAACTCAAACATTAATTGAAACTCACCCTTGTGAAAATTCTTCCTTATACCATCCATAAGTTTTCCTCCAATTTTTGAAGAATGAAGCATAAACTTAATTGAGGTTTGTTGTTTAGAAAACCGTCGTCACACCCAAAATAGGAACATCTAGAATTTTCTCAAGAGATTCTTTATCCAACTTAATTTTATTTCCTTCCACTAGTGCAGTGAAGCTCTCTCCATCTTCAGAGAATTTCATAATATAGAGGAATTATCTTACTTTAACTTTATAGATAGAGAGAACTAGTTTTTCTAGGATATGTAACTAGCTCGGATGTCTAATATACTCCACCAGGTCCACTATTCCTAGTTTTCAATAATTCTGGAATCAATGACCCTTCTAGTCAGCACCTTTTGATTTTTGAGAAATTAATTTCTCTCCTCTCTAGACATAAAATTTTCTTCATCATCCTTCTTTCACATTTTAGAACCACTTCTTGGATCCTTCTCTACAAATTTTCTCTTTTTAGAACTAGGTCCCTCAGAGACTTTCTTTTTGTTGAATACAATGTGCTTTTGTTTCATTCCAGTAAAGCTTCTAGACATTGAAGCAGATGACCTATTCCTTCCTTCAACATGAATATCTTTTCTTCTCTTTTTGGTTATAGCAACAACAACAAGATCAACATCCTCACTCTCTCTAACGTCTACAACTTCCATATTTTTATCCTACACTATACTGGCTTTCTTCAATCATCTTCTCTTGGTAGTATATGACTTGCTATCCTACAAAGCATCCCCTAGCAACTTATTCTCAGAACTCTTAGTTTAGTATGTCCTAGTAACCTTCCAACTAGTGTCCAAAACCATCTATTTAACTTTACATCCCCTTTGTTTCTACACTAACCACCTCATTGATATTTCATCATCATCTGCCTTATCGTCCTTATTTGGAGGTTATACAAACTCACCACCTTCAGTATTATCTCCTTTAGGAGAGGAGTCTCCTACTTTTTCACCCACCACTTTCTCTTCTAAGCCAAATAAACCTTCTCTAGGATCATTAGCAAGTAGAATTAAATTTTTAGCTACCCAGTCCTCACTTCTAGATAAATTAGACCTTTTTATTAGGATTTCTTCATAAAAAAGTCAAGCAATTATGGTATTTGATTCAAATGGAGTAGGTAGATAGAGCAACTAATTTTTGCTTCTTAGAGCCCTAGGAAATTAGAGAAGAACTAAGAAAATGATCCATTCCTGAGGTGATTTTTTATCCACCAAATACCTACCATAATCTGCATCAACATAGTCTATTAGATTAAAACTATCTCCAGATGGATTGTATAGGACAAGGTCCCCTGTACTTTTCAGATACCTGATAATTCTTTTTTCAGCTTTCAAATGAGACTTCTTTGGAAAATCTTGAAATTTGCACATATTCCCACACTGAATACAATATCTGGCCTGCTTTTAGTGAGATATAGTAAGTATGTGATAATCTATCTATACATGGTCACATTTGTACTAGTTCTAATTGGTGTATCATTTGTCTTGGCCTCTCCTATATTATAGTTATTCAACAATTCCTTGCTGTATTTTTCTTAACAAATCATTATTCCTTGAGAGTTTTTCTTGATCTATAGTCCTAGGAAGAAACTCAATTCACCCATCATGCTCATTTCAAATTCATCCCCATTAGCTTAGCAAAATCGTTGTATAAGGATTCAGAGGTGGCACCAACAATTATATCATCAACATATATCTAGACAATTAGTAAGTTGCTACCTCTTGACTTCAAAAAGAGAGTATTGTCAAATTTCCCTCTTTTAAAGTTATTTTACAAAAGAAACTTTGAGATTCTCTCATACCAAGCTCTAGGTTCTTGCTTTAACCTATTGAGATCTTTATGCGTTTTGATCACATGATGTAGACAGTATGTATCTTCAAAACTTGGAGGTCATTTGACAAAAAACTTTTTCCTTAAGACTCTCTTTCAGAAAGGAACTTTTGACTTCCATTTGGAAGAGTTTGAACCCCATATATGTACCAAATGAAATAAGAATCCTAATAACTTCTCTCCTTGAAAATGGAGCAAATATATCATCATAATGAATTCCTTCTTCTTGGTTATAACTTTGAACAACCAGCCTTACTTTGCTTATATTGATAGTTCCATGTTTATCCTTCTTATTTCTACGCACTCATTTAGTTCCAATAATTGTTTTACCAATCATCCTGGGGGCCAGGTGCCATACATTACTTCTTTTAAATTATAGAGGCGGCCATTAAATTTTTGGCTTGAGCTCTTGTTTAGACTCTAGATTCCAAAGGAGATGTCAGATTTTCAAGAGGGTGAAAGGCTTTATGCTTCTAATTTGTCATTCTTAGTTGAGTTTTGGTAATACCAGGTCCTTAGATATTTTTACCAGAGCCTTCTTGATGTTCTTCAACTATTGTAGTAGTTTATAGATAGGATCCTGACTCACCATCACCTTTATCATTCTCAACTATATCAGCTTATCCTTAACCATCATCTTCACCAATGCCATCTCTTAGAATAGGAATGAGTTCATCAATATTAGAGTTTTTATTTCCGCCAAAATTCCTCAGCTTTTCTGATTCATAAAAGACCACATGTACATTTTCCTCCATACACAGAGTTCTTTTGTTAAAGACTTCATATGATTTTCTTGTTGAAGAGTATCCCACAAATGTTGCTACATTACTTTTAGAGTCAAAAATTCCTATTTTTTTCCATTGATAAGAATAAAGAATTTGCACCCAAATGGTCTTAAATAGTCAAGCATAGGCTTTTTGTTAACACAAGCTCATATGGGGTCTTGTTTAAGATATTTTTGATTAAACACCTATTAGTCACATAACAGGTGGTATTACTAGCTTCAACCCTAAAGTTTTTTGAAAGTCCACTATTAATCAGCATGGTTTGGCAGTCTCTATGAGAGTCATGTTCTTTCTTTCAACAAACCCTATTTTGCTGAGGTGTCCTAGGAGTAGAAAAATTATGAATAATTCCATTTTTAGCACAGAATTCCACAACTAGGGAGTTTATAACTTAGTTCCATGATTAGATTTGAGTCCATCAATTTTGTAGTTAAGCCTCATCTGAATTCTCTTAGCAAATGTCACATGAACATCATAGGTTTTATCCCTTGTTCTCTAGAACATTGTCAAGGTAAACCTTGAGTAGTCATCCATAATAACAAACACATAACCCTTTTCACCTCTAGTTTGTACTCTAACAGGTCAACACATGTCAATATGCAGCAATTCAAGTGGACTATAGGTACTAACCTACTTTTTCTAATTAAAGGAGGATCTGGTTTGTTTTTCCTTGCCATAGGCATCACAAACCTTGTAGTCTCAAAAATTACAGCTCTAGCATACCACGGGCTAAGTCCTTTAAAACTGATTTATTCTGCAAAGAGGACCTTACATGTCCTAGCCTTCTATGCTAAAGATCAGTGTTTTAACCTTGTGCACAAGTAGGTTAACTCATATTTAACTATAGAATCCAAATCAACCACATACATGTTCATGCACCTTTATCTCTAAGAATGACTTTTCTAGACTTCACGCTTGACATAATACATTCATCAGACAGGAACTTCACCTTATTATCTTTATCACAGATTTGATATACGCTTAGAAGACTATACTTGAGACTATTTACAAGATACACATCTTCTATTTCATAATCAAGTGACTTTCCTATCTTTCTAACCCCATAAATATATCCCTTTTTACCATTGCCATATAAGATACCTCCATCATAAAGTATCTTGAGAGAGAGAAATTAGTCAGTCCTCTCAGTCATATACTTTGAACATCTACTATCCATGAACTAGTTCTTGACATAACCCATATACATCCATCTCGTATGGGCACCTAAAGCCCACATAAATTTGACGTCTCCCCAAAAGGCCATCATAATCATCACATCAAACAAAAGGGTAGGGTGAATCCCAACCGCATAATAAGATAGAAGAAA
The DNA here is from genome assembly GCA_030864225.1 of Capsicum baccatum var. pendulum. Taxonomy (NCBI): domain Eukaryota; kingdom Viridiplantae; phylum Streptophyta; class Magnoliopsida; order Solanales; family Solanaceae; genus Capsicum; species Capsicum baccatum. Next base: position 104,211,749 of record CM061556.1, read on the forward strand.
CAACACTAGAAATTGGAAGTTAATAATGACAAACCATTTCCATAAATACCAACAAACTAACCAATATACCTATGTCAACAGTCATCCACTATACCTCCATACATACCAAAGTTTAGAAATGTATATATCGGGACAAGCCCCCGACAATAGCAAAACTAAGACAAAATGAGACTAAGTCTAAGGATAAGGGGCCAAGAATGAATGTATTCTAAAATAAGGATGTTCACAACTTTGAGGTCAATGTTCGAAATTCTTAAATCAATTAATCATTGCCTAGGAAGAAAATATGATGATCCGACCCCTATATTGTATGGGGACATAGCATCCAAAGATAGTTAGCAGTTGGATTTCTAGCATGTAACTCAACGATATGGAAAAACTAACATTAACTTACAAATATAAGTCAATATATCATATTCATACGCTTATCCTTACATATAGGTATATCACAGGCTAATTAAGAAAGCAAGGCATAACAACATTCTAGAGTGGAGGAGTTCGACCTTCCACACTTAAACTAAATAATTCCATTTAGGCATAGGACCTTAACCCTATCATATACAATTAGAAAAAGGACTTTAACCATGCTCACATATCTATTAGACAAGGACTTTTACCACATACACAATCATTCAAACAAGGGACTCTAATCACACACATTCATCTAGGCAAGGGACTCTATTCATTATATAGGGGACTCTAACCATAAGCTATTTCACTTGGCCAGGTACATTAATGTAAGACCCCATAAAAGTATAAGTCAAATTAAGATCCTTAAAGCTCTATAAAAGATCCAACACTTAGAAAATTTTTGCCAAGTGTTAAGGAATTAGTCTCATTTTAAGCCTTTGAACTCTAAGGATTTATTTCATGACCTTCCCAATCTCCGTTTGTTGATTTTAAGTTTAATTCACGATGGGGTAAGTCAATAGTACATATCGGGTTAGTTTCAGAATTTTTTGGATAGCATAAGGGAAAGTTTGGTTGAAAAATATAGTGAAGTCTCGTGATGCCCCCACGTCACGAGGCCCAGTCCCATTTTAAGATGTCGCATCATAAGGGCCAGATCATATTTCTATGGTATGCGTCGCAAGGACAATCCCATTTTGTAAAAATTTTATCACGGGTTTGGAGGGAAAAGGATTATTTCTCCCACTCTATTCAACCCTAAAACATGAAATTAATCCATAAATAACCTAAATATTTCAGTATTCACTCAAGTTCCCCCAAAGTTCATCATTCTCTCTCAAAATGAAGGAACCTTAGTTTCAAAATTTTAGGAAAAGGCTAAAAGATTCCTTCAAGACCCCTTAAGGATTTACATTCTAAGGTATGTAAAGTGTTGATTCATGGGTTCCTTTCACCCATGAAGCTCAACAAACCCTTTAAAAAATATAAATTTTGTATTTGATGTTATGAATTGAATCATATCCATGTTTATGTTGTTGTTTGATTACCAAGTTGAAATCTTTAATACATATAATGAAATTATGTTATCATATGGTTGGAATTATTGTATTTAAAGTGAAAAATATTACCATGATGTATTATTTTAATGTTCATTCCTAAGCCTCAAGTTAGGCATGCAAGGTGTTTGTTAAAATGCCCAAAAGAATAAAAATTATGCTTTATGACTCAATTGTGACCAAATTGATGAATCTATACTTTACCCATATGTTCACAATCACCTCTATGTTATTGTTATGCATTGTAATGGTTTGGTGGAATGCTCATGAGATTAGACTTACTAAATTATGGAATGTTTATATGTATTCCTATTCATTTGTAAGCTTATCACATGCAAATACTTCATGAAAATCCCCAATGGTTGTACTATGAATTGTTGACTATGGTCATTAGTTCAAGAAGTGTCATGTCTTGTCGGTTTCATCCTATCGACTCCTGGGGGTACTAATACCCGATAATTTAGTTGTGTGCCTAAAGCCCATGTCAGTTTCCAAGATGCTCTCAATCAGGCCATGATCAGCAGAATTCAATCCATCACATGACTCAGAAAAACTTAGTAAATTCAGTACCAGTCCAGTCCTACTCAGTAATCTTAGTAAACTCAGTTAGTTTACAGAACTCCATAGTATTTTGCCAGTCAACAAAATTCAGTGAAAGCAGCCTAGTTCAGCTTAGTATAATCAGTCCAGTGTCTATTTAGTTAGGAGTAGGATTCAATACCGAGTGAACCCAAGTATGGAAACTCACCATCTATCAGAGGGTGTGATTCCTAGAAGTAGTCCCTGCATTCAAAAACTATGTAGCTAGCTTAGGTTGAGAGATCACATACCTGTCAGAATAGTGTTGATAAGGTCGCTTAACCTGTCGGATGAGGGTCCCACCATTCTTCTTATAGTACTTGCCAGATGAGGGTCACTCACAGTTTGTCCTGACCAGTGTCGCAGTATTCACACCCTTCCAATTGGGGTTATAGATTGGTCCCTAACTTAGCTTTATTACTTTATTTGGGTAATTTTGGTTAGATGAATACCTCCCACAGTCTCAGTCTTAGTCTTTAGAATAGAACTCAGATAGTTGTAAATATTTTAAGATTGTCAGATATGGTCACCTAGCTCAGTACAAAACTCATCTACTTCTATCAGAATCAAGACTGTCAAATACAGTCACTCAGTAAAAATAGCATATTATTTATTAGTATGCACATTATTAGTATATTCAGTATTTAGAATCCTTACATTATATTCAGTATTCAGAATCCTCACATTCTTCATTAAGTTATGTATTCATGCATGTATTCTCTCGCATTGATATTTATGTTATTAGATAGTTATAGTTCATGTATATGAACCCCATTCACTCAGCCTTACCTCACTTTGTGTACCAGTACATTCACACGTACTGATGTATACTTTATTTTTGCGCTACAGTTTTTTATACCATTGGTTCAGACGCTCAGGTTCCCGACCGTACATAGACAACTTTAGGCTTCAGTCAGCAGCAGTAGACAAGCAGTGAGTCCTTAATATATAAGGATACTTTATCATTTTTGTATTTTAGTACTTAGTTTATTTTAGCAGTTAGAGTTATTTTGGGATATGTCCCATTAACTCCTTATTCAGATAGCTTAGAGGCTTCCAGACTAGATATTCAGACTTTAGTTTGTTCGGTTATTATATATCAGTTTGTTTTGGCATTATTATACTACATACTTCAGTATTATTTCAATTATTTGAACCTTATAGAAGTTTAGCCCATTATTCTGTATAGGATTATAGTGTTAATGTACAGATATTGCAACAGGTACTAGTCATGGGTTAGGTTGTACTCCTTCAGGATTATGAGCCCCGTGTAACATCCAGGGTTCAGAATACGGGGTATTACCAACTTAGTATCAGAGCATAAGGTTCAATAGTGTCCTAGTAAGTCTAAAATCCCCATCTAATAGAGACTTGTGCACGGGTGTGTTGCACGCCACATTTATGTACAGGAGGCTATAAGATGTCTTTGGAATAGTGTGATTTCTATTATTATTCATGTCATTCCAGTGATCATGATCTCAACCATTACTCTCAGTCTAATCTGTTTGTTGCTTTTCGTTAACAGAACATGTCTCCCAAAAGAAGAAACAAAAATCGGTCAGACCCTCAGCCCGTCCAAGCAGATCCCCTGGATGGTATGTTTCTCACGTAGAGTACAGAGCTACATTCACCACTATTTCGAATTCAATTGCTACTTAAAATGAATGGCCAGTAGTTTTTTCACCTTCTCTAAGGCTTGGTAAACTAAATTAGAGCCGAGTCGCCAACTTCATACCACTCAAAAGGAGATCAACATATCCTACCATGCAACGCCACGAAATGGGTCATGCCAATACTAGGTGGTAACTTTTATTATAGCTGAACTCAATCAAAGTAATGTGATCATACCTATTACAACCATAATTAATGACACAATCCCAAAATATATCCTCCAGTGTTTAGATGGTCCTTTTCGCTTACCCATCCATATGCGGGTGAAAAGTGGTACTAAAGCACACTCTAGTACCCAAACCCTTTTGGAATGACTACCAATAGTGGGATGAAAATGGAGGACCCCGATCCGAGATAATAGAGACCATAGCATCATGCAACCTCATGATCTTCGCAAGATACAACTTAGCACAATCTTCTGCAATGTAATTAGTCCTCATAGGAAAGAAGTGAGCGGACTTGTTCATTCTATCAATAATGAACCAAATTTAATCACATTGTTTCTGAGATTTAGGAGGATCGATAATTAAATCCATATTAGTTACCCCCCACTTCAATTCAGGCAACAAAATTTTTTGGAACGACCCATCGAACCTTATGTGCTGAACTTTCACTTGTTGACATACAATACAATTGGCCACATAGCTAGCCACATCACACTACATATTGCTCCATAAATAGAACTCTCTAAGGTCATGATAGATCTTGGTAGAACTAGGATGAATGGCATAACGGGATCCATGGGCCTCGGCCATGACCCCTCCCTAAATAAATCAACGTCGGGAGCATATAGTGTATCTTGGTATCTCAAGATACTATCACGACCAACCAAAAAGTCTGCAACTTTGTATTAACCCACATTAACCTTGATCTTTATCATGTCTGAGTATAAAACTTGCTTCTCTTTTATCTCGACAATAAGAGACGATTGAGAAATGGGAGAATAATTACACCACAATCCTCAGACCCTGCAAGTCAAAATCCAATATTATTCAAACGGTGACGCATTTATGCTATGGTGTTTTATACCATAGGTTTAGAAGCACAAGCTCCAGAGCATCAGTAGCATTCTAGTATTAGTAGTCAAAGTTAGCAGTTAGTCCTAATCCTTCGTGGAAATGACCATTACTTTATTATCTTATTAATTAATTTATTTCAATAGTTAGAGTTAGTTGGGTACATGTCTTATCAACTCCTTATTCAAACAGTTTAGAGGATTTCGGGCTAGCATGTTCAAAAAGTTATTTCAGTTGTTTTGGGTATTTCATACTCCATCCAAATGTTATAATTTAATAAATATATGTCTCAATTTTGAACTTTATGGCCTTACAGCCTTTATATCTATATTTAAATAGTGTATTATGCAGTGTTCAGGTATAGATATTGGTTATGGGTTAGCTTGTTGTCCTTCAAGGTTATGAGCACCATGTAGCATTTTGGGTACCATATTTAGGGTGTTACATAAGCTTAATTATGAAATTATGGATTAGAACTAGGATTTTTTGGCCCACTTAGACATAAGTTTGTGTTAAGTCTTGCGGATATAGTTGCAGATGTTACACATACATAAGGCTAGTAAACCTTAGAATAAGGTTACTTCATAACTTGGTAACTTGTATCGATATTCCTGAATTGTTTCTTTTTAGTTATGGATATGATGCTCCTTGCAGAAGTGATATTTGGCATTTAGAGATGATATTCCTATTAGATATGTTTTGTGGCCTATAGAGATGTTATTTCCTCTTAGACTTGGTAATGAACCTATAGTGATGCTATTTCCTCTTATACATGATGATTGGCCTATTGTGATGTTATTTTCTCTAAGACTTGATGATTGGCCTATAGTGATTCTATTTTCTCTTAGACATGATGATTGGTGTATAGTGATTCTATTTGATCTTAGACTTGATGATTGGCCTATAGATATGCTATTTCCTCTTAGACTTGATGATTAGACTATAGAGTTGCTATTTTCTTTAGTGATAATTGTAGGACCTATAGAGATGATATTCCTCTTAGATATGTTAATTGGTCTAGAGAAGTTATATTCCTCGTAGTCATGATGTATGACCTATTGATATATGATATCCTATAGATGATTACATGTCTATATATACTATGTCTCCTAGATATGAGATGCCTCTTGTGAGAGATGATTACATATCTATCTATATTATGCCTCTTAGAAGTAAGATGCCTTTTGTGTGAGAGATGATTACATGCTTATTAATATTATGCCTCCTATATGTGAGATGTCTCCTATATGTGAGATGATTAGAGCTATGCTATGGGTTATAAATATGATTATTGAAATGAGTCTTGGATATTTGTATGGGCCTAAGGTCGTGATTATGATGTTATGATTATTTTGGATAAATTAATCGGCCAAGGGATGTGTTATGATATTGATTGAATATCCAAGAAGAATTTATCATTATAAATGATTTTTTTACATTTTATAAATATGAATATGTATGTGTTTTTATAAATATCTCTCTGGTATGGGACTAAAAAAGATATGGTATGATGCCTATTATTCAACAAATTGAACATTGGTGATGGCATGCATAGATTTGGTACATTCATGATTATTTACCATTATAAATAATATGATTATAGTTGTATTATGATCTTATTATTTCTCTTCTTATTAGACGGTTAAGCTGTGTGGTAACTAGTTGTCTATTAGGGGACTATAGCACTTAATGGCTAAGAGTCTAATGTATTAGTTAATGAATCTTGTTTAGTTGAGAAATGGTAGATAAAACAATGGTTAGTTAATGAATGGTGTCAGTTAATAAAAGATGGTAGGTAACAAGTAGTAATGTGTTGTGTATTTATCATTAAATGATATAGGATGATTAGTTGATAATAATGAATGGTAGATAAATGGAGATTTTGGCCTAATGGTGAACCATGACTAGATGTTAAGTACTGACTATTAAATAAATAATAGTTAGTTGTTATCCCTTGAAAAAGGATTATGTGAAGTATAATGTTTAGACTACTAACTAGAAGTTATGTGATGACTAGTGAACTAGTTATTCTATTATAATATGTGTTAGTTAGCTAATAACGAGTTGTTGAAAAGTATTGACTAGATAGATACTCTATTGTGATATGCTTATGTTTATGAATATTTTAGTATATCTTATTCGGTAGAGGTAATTGTGATAACATTGATACCCGACAAGGCCGTAAGATACTAATATGGTGATATTTATACCTGGTAAGGCCAGGGGATACTATTGTGATAATATTGATATCCTATAAGGCCAGAGGTTACTGTTATAATAATTTTAATACCTGATAAGACCGGAGGATACTACTATTATAATATTAATACTCGACAAGACCAGAGGATACTGTCGTGCTGATGTTAATATTTTACAAGGTCAGAGGATATATTAATGATATGTTGATACCCAACAAGTCCAATGGTTGATTATGATGATGATGGTTCATATAAGGATAGTTATGATGATTTATGATATTGATTGTGTACTTTGCATTCATTTCTGCATATGCATTGCCTATCTGCAGTATGCACCTATGTCTATCAGCCGGTATGGGACGGTTGCATAGATATGGGTGAAGAATATAACTTGTGTTATTGTATATTGTTTGAACCTTCTGATCCTTAGGTGGTAGAGGTATGCATAAGCTTGACTAGGTATTTGGTTGTTCGGAATAGTCAGTTATTCACGCCACTATTTATTTTGTTATTATTATTGTTATGATCACTACTATGGCTAGCTTATATAGATTGGTCATTGATCCGATATCGAGATTTAAAGTATGTTTTTAGCCGCTCCTATCTTATGATTGCATTATTATGCACGATTATTTTATACCTAGCCATGTGGATTAGAAACCTCGAGTATGATAGTATTTAAATCCTGATAAGTGTTATAATGAGGTCTTAAAAGAGAATATGATGATATAGGTTATCCTTTAAGATGGCCTCATGTTTATATGCATATATATACACACATATATATATGTATAGATATATGAAGCTATAGTACTACTATATATCCCTTCCTTCGTTTTTTTGTTTTATATAATCATTACTTCGCCTTGTATATTACAATACATCTTTCATTTTCTCTTTATTTATATATTGACCTAGGTTATATGGAATAGAATTGACGTATATTAAATGTAGCTGGAATATGATAGTTCACCCTGATACTTCCTTAGTCTTATTATGTTAGACTCTTAGACATAAAAAGGATTGTTGTCTCTTATTATTCTCATTGACTTTTTATATGATTTCTGAAATTTTGGGTGTTGATTCTGTTCTTATTATATGCTATGTATATTTTCTTTATCTTTGGAGCTCATTTGGATGTTGCCTACTTAGTACCATTAATTTGGTACTCATACTACACTTTTTCAGCCTGCAAATCATAGTACGGGTTATCATCATTAATGTATGCATTATATAGAGCAGCCCTGGTTTAGAAACTTAGAGTGAGATCCTGACTTTTGGAGTATTACATATTTCTCTCTTATTTATTAGACTAGTCTCTAAATTATATTCTGAGATAAGTTGTATCAGTGTATTTCTCTTGATATTTTAGTTTTGCTCTCTTTTTATATTAGAAGATCTTGTACTAATAGTACCATGTTTTAGGATTCTTCTATGTATTGATCTTTATTTCATATATTCTGTATTTTTTCCTTATATTATGGAGTAGTCCATTACTAGCCATTCTGGACTACCCATTTTCTTGCCTACTAGTGGGTTATGGTAGGCGCCATCATGACATTAGGAATTATGACAAATTGGTACCAGAGCCTAGGTTTTATCGATGTATTAGTACAAGAACTAAGTATTATTAGCATCCTGCAGACCAGTGCGAGTACGTCCATAACCTATCTTCGGAAGACTATAGTGATATTTTAGAAAATTCACTTTATAAATCTTTATCGTGTGTTGGTATTCCTATGAACCTCAAACACATTCTTTGACTCGATTGTATCCCTGAAGGATGATGTGATTTGTCGACAGATGCGGACAAGAATCCAATTTGTGTTTCTAAAATTTTATCACAACATCGGACTAGAGGGTCAAAGATGGATATAGAAGATCCTCAGTGGTATCCAAAAAGTATTTGGGAAGGTCCCCATTAGACTTTTGACTAGTGGTGTGGTTCTTTAATCTATGACAACCATTTTGGATAATAAGGGGCAGTATCTCAAAGTTTTCTAGGATCTTGGTTTGGTTGTGTTGTGATGTGATGAGAAACCGGTTCATAGAATGCCCCTGGTTTGAGATAGGTGATTAGCTAGAGTTAGCCTGAATTCCCCACATGTCTAGTTCTTCTAAGACAGGCTATGATTTCAGAAGTTTGGACATAATTTTTTGAATTTTTCTTAGCGTCAGTTGGCTAGTATTTTGGGTTCAATTTGTGTTCTCTCCATATTGATGCTTCAGGAATTTCTATAACTGTAGAGAGACCGACTACTAGTCTAAGGTGTGTCCCTAACATGAGATTACAGTAATTTTTCTTAGTTAGATTAGCTTGTGTGTCGTAACATCTTTACCTAGTGATAGTTCACTTCGTACCTCAGTTGATTATTCAGTTGCTTGGTCTGACTTAAACCCATTCAGATTTATTTTCCTTATGCTTACCAGGCATGTGACTGTGGATGCTACAATAATTTATGTGCTTTATTTCTCGCATTTATCTCTAATTATGTGTATTGGGGTTTTCATGCCCATTGATTACTGTATGCCTTGATGAATTTATATCGGTAATTATGTACCTTATTGTTGAATTCATGATTATGTTACTACTCCATGGTTTATTTCTTTTAGTAGTGAATAAGGTAGATATATATTAATGTTTTTCCCTATGGGAGTGGTTTTGCATTCAAGTACCATTTATCTTGACATATTATCCCTATTGTGTCCCTTGAGTGGTATATGATATTGATATTTATTTTGGTACCGCCTGTTTAGTATGTTGATAGTGATACTGATGTTATTATTGCCACCACTATGTGAGGTTATTGGTATTACTTGATAATATTAATTGATGTTGTTACATGATGAATTCGATTCTCGTTGGGTAGCTGTATAGACTAGTGTAATCTAGTTAGACATTTATTTTCCTGTGATATTATTTTGTGTCTCAAGTAGATATAGCCCAATTTGATAATTGTGGTATAGAGTTGTATTATTATGATTAATTTTTTGAGAATAAATTTTCTAGACTTCAAGCTTGACATAATACATTCATCAGACGGGAACTTCAGCTTAATACCTTTATCACGGATTTGATATACTCTTAGAAGACTATACTTGAGACTATTTACAAGATACACATCTTCTATTTCATAATCAAGAGACTTTCCAATATTTATAACCCCATGAATATATCCCTTTTTACCATTACCATATAAGATACCTCCATCACAAAGTATTTTGAGAGAGAGAAATCAGTCAGTCCTCACAGTCATATACTTTGAACATCTACTATACATAAACTAGTACTTGACATGCCCTATATAGAGCCATCTCATATGAGAACCTCAAGCCCACATATGTTGGAGGTCTCCCCAAAAACGCATCACATTCATCACATCAAACACAAGGGTAGGGTGAATCCCGACCGTATAATAAGATAGAAGAAACAACACTAGAAATTTTAAGTTAATAATGTCTAACCATTTCCATAAATACCAACACACTAACCAATATATCTATGTCAACAGTCATCCACTATAACTCTATACACACCAAAGTTTAGAAATGTATATATCTGGATAAGCCCTTGATAATATCCAAACTAAGACAAAATGAGACTAAGTCAAAAGATAAGCGTCCAAGAATGAATGTCATCCAAAATAAGGAAGCTCACCACTTCGAGGTCAATATACGAACTTCTTCAATCAACTATTCAATACCCAGGAAGAAAATATGATTTTCCGGCCTCTATATCACATGGGGACATAGCATCCAGAGATATTTAGCAGTTAGAATGCTAGCATGTAACTCAAGGATATGGAAAAAATAGCATTAACATTCAAAAACAAATCAATATATCATATTCAATCATATTCATACATGTATCCTTACATATATGTATATCACATGCTAATCAAGTAAGCAAGGGATAACAACATTCTAGTGTAGAGGACTCCGACCATTCATACTTGAACTAAGCAATTCAATTTAGGCATAGGGCCTTAACCCCATTCATATACAATTAGAAAAAAGACTTTAACTATGCTCTCACATTCATTAGACAATGACTTTAACCACATACACTATCATTCAAACAAGGGACTCTAATCACACGCATTTATCTAGGCAAGGGACTCTAACCACATACCCATTCTTTATATAAGGGACTCTAACCTCATACCAAGGGACTCTAACCACAAGTCGTTTCACTTGGTGAGGTACATTAATGTAAGACCCCATAAAAGTCTAAGTCAAATTATGCTCCTTAAAGCTTTATGAAAGATCCAACACTTATAAAATTTTGGCCAATTGTTAAGGACTTAGTCTCATTTTAATCCTTCGAACTCTGAAGATTTACTTAATGACTTTTCCGACCTCCATTTGTTGATTCATGGGTTCCTTTCACCCATGACGTAAAGAAACCATTTGAAAAATATAAATTTTGAATTCCTTGTTATGAATTAAATCATATCCATGTTTATGTTGTTGTATGATTACCAAGTTGAAATTTTTAATACATATAATGATATTATGTTATCATATGGTTGGAATTCTATCATTTGAAGTGAAAAATGTTGCCATGATGTATTATTTTAATGTTCATGCCTAAGCCTCAAGTTAGGTATACAAGGTGTTTGGGTAAATGACCAAAAGAATAAAAATTATGCCTTATGACTCAATTGTGACCAAATTGATGAATCCATTGTTTACCCTTATGTTTACAATCACCTCCATGTTATTGTTATGCATTGTAATGGTTTGTTGGAATTCTCATGAGATTAGACTTATAAAATTATGGCATGTTTATATGTATTACTATTTATTTCTAGGCTTATGAAATGCAAAATACTTTATGAAAATCTCTAACGGTTGTAGTATGAATTCTTCACTATGGTCATATATTCAAGAAGTATCATGTCTTTTCGGTTTTATGCTATAGAGTCCTGGGGGTACTTGTACTCGGCAATTTATCTGTGTTCCTAAAGCCCGTGTTATTTTTCAAGATGCTCTCAGTCAAGCCATGATCAATAGAATTTAGTCAATCACATGAATCAGGAAAACTCAGTAAATTTAGTACCAGTCCAGTTCTACTCAGTAATCTTAGTAAACTCAGTTAGTTAATAGAACTCCATAGTATTCCACTAGTCAACAAAATTTAGTAAAATCAGTCTAGTTTGGCTTAGTATAATCAGTTCAGTGTCTATTCAGTTGGGAGTAGGATTCAACACCGAGTGAACCCAAGGATGGGAACTCACTTGCCAGTAGAGAGTGTAATTCTTAGAAGTTGTCCCTGCATTCAAAAAATGCATAGGAAACATAGGTTGAAACAACAAAAAATTATGAGATGAGGGTTAATAAGGTGGATTAACCTGTTGGATGAGGGCCTTACCATTCTCCTTAGAGTATATGGCAGATGAGGGTTACTCATAGTTTATCCTTACCAGTGGCGAGGTATCGACACCCTTCCAATTGGGGTTATAGTTTGGACCCCAACTTAGCTATATTGCTTTATTTGGGGCATTTCAGTTAGATGACTACCTCCCACAGTCTAGTCTCAGCCTTTAGAATAGAACTCAGATAGTTCTTTATATTTCAGGACTATCAGATACAGTCACTTAGCTCTGTACAAAACTCAGCTAGTTCCATCAGAATTAAGACTATCAGATACAGTCACTCAGTAATAGCATATTAGTTATCAGTATTCATGTTATCAGTATATTCAGTATTCAGAATCCTCACAATATATTTAGTATTTAGAAACCTCACATTCTCAGTTACAGTTCTGTATTCATGCATGTATTCTCATGTAGTCATATTCATGTTATTAGATAGTTATAGTTCATACATATGAACCCCATATACTCAGACTTACCTCACTTTGTGTACCAGTACATTCATGCATGATAATGCATACTTTACTTTTTTTGTATGGTCTTTTATACCATTGGTTTAGACGCTCAGGTTTCCGACCGTGCATACACAACTTCAGGCTTCAGTCAGTAGCAGCACACAAGCAGTGAGTCCTTAGCATGCAATTATACTTAATAATTTTCAATATTTTAGTACTTAGTTTATTTTAGTAGTTGGAGTTAGTTGGGGATATGCCCTATCAACTCTTTATTCAGATAGCTTAGAGGTTTCCAGACTAGATATCCAGACTTCAGTATGTTCAGTATTTATATTTAAGGTTGTTTTGGTATTGTTATACCACATACTTTAGTATTATTTTAGTTATTTGAACCTTATGGTAGTTTATCCCATTATTCTGCTTATGATTACAGTGTTAATGTATAGATATTGCAGCAGGTACTAGTCATGGGTTAGTGTAATGCCCTGATTCGCTTAACCGGAATTCTACACAGTGCTCATGACCCCGAGGGACCACAACCTAACCCATGACTGATATCTCTACCCGTATACTACAAATCATGAAATAAAAATGCAGAATACATAAAAGTGTAAGGCCATAAGGTTCAACTGAATAAAACCATATGGTGAAAATACCCAAAACAACTCAATCTGAAATGTAAATCTGAACGTAAATCTGAAAGACTCTAAACTATTTGAATAAAGAGTTAAAGGAACCTGTCTCCAACTAACTCCGTAAAACTGAGCTAAAGAAATAAATAAATGAATCAAATCGTATTGTCCTTGAATCAATGAGGACTCACTGTATCTCTGCGACTGAAATGCTACCGCTACTGCTAGACTGGAGCTCGTGTCTCAAAACCTATGGTGTAACATAAAAAGAAAACACCATAGCAAAAATACATTAATACAACTAGATTACTGAGTATATGAGGAAGGTAGGCTAAACATAAAGGGTTTCATGAATGAACAACACTGACTGACTAATATGAACGTGGGAGTGCAAAAACACATATATAGAAACTAGGACCGTGAATACGTGAAATCATGACCTGTAAGATAATACATGGTTTACTGATAACTGTCATGACTGATACTGAAACTGATAACATAGATAACTGTATCTGACAGTCATGTATATACTAAAATTTAAAGAACGCCCTGAGTTCTTTTACTGAGACTAATACTAAAACTGTGCGAAGTAGTGTTTAACTGACATGCCCCATGTATGACGTTATGGCTAAGATGGGGTCCAATCTCTGCCCCGACTGGATGAGTGTCAATACCGTACCATGGGTAAGGATAGCCTGTGAGTGACCCTTATCTGGTAGGTACTCAATGAGAACAGTGGGAACCCTAAACTGAAGGGTTAAGCCACCTCATTAACCCTAATACCCTAATCTGACGGATCAAGCTGTCTCAATCTATGCTGGCTACATAGTTCTGGAACACAAGAATGAATACTAAGAATTACACCCTGAACTGGCGGGTGAGTTCCCACCCTTGGGTTCATTCGGTGCTAACCTCTAAACCCATTTGGAGGGACTGGACATGAATAATGGACTGTTCATGGCTTAATCTTATTGAATTCCATTGACTGGTAGAATGTTACTAATATCTGACAACTAACTAGATCATGAGGTTTTCCTGAGTCACATGACTGACTGAAGTCTATGGAATCATAGCTTGAGTTTGGATATCATGAAACATGACATAGATCTAAGCATACAGCTGTAGTTTTTGGGTACAAGTACCCCCAGGACTCTATGGAAGGAAACTGACACACATGACTGACTTGATCATAAGAGTAGAGTCCATAATATATAATATCATAAGTAGGGATCTCATACTATGCATGATTATCAACTATGTATTGCATGGAAAGGATTTCATATCACATGGAAGTACATCCTTAATCTTAATATCATGTTCATTGCATAATCATATTGGCAACATATTCCAATAGCATGGAAATTCATGTTGATTGCATGATTATCATACATCTTGTTCATAAGTAGGATTTGTAAGTAAACATAGCATAATCTCATAAGAATAGTTCATGGGTATTCCAACAACATTTACAAGGCACATTATCAACACAGAAGTCATTGGAACGTAAGAGCATATCATGAATCTTTCACTTAGTTATAATTTAGCTATATTGCATGATTTCTAGTTCCTTAGGCATTTTATCAAACACCTTACATGCTTATCTTAAGCGTAGGTGAAATCATCAAATTATACATTATGAACTATCAAATTTACATGTTTCCACCTCATATGATATCATGAATTCACAAAAATATATAAAGATTCCATTTTGGGAATCACCCAATATCAAAAACATGATCATCAACACCTAACAACGTAGAAATCATACTTTATAATGAAAAAAGGGTTTTTGAGCTTTATGGATGAAAGGGATCCATAAATCAATACACGCATACCATAGGAGGAAATATTCTTCATGATTGACAGAGGAATTTCTTTGAAATCGGATCTTCAAGCATAGTTATGCAACCCTCATTGTTTTTCTCTTTTAGTGATCTTGAATGATGAGATTTGAGATGAAAATAGGATTAGAATATGCATAGAAGCTATATATTTTGTAGGGTTAAGTTTAGGGACGTGTAAGGAGTATTTAAAAACTTAATTACCTTTAAAATAACTCACAACGGAGTGTTTTTGACACTTGGAATTGACTTAGGCGGAGCCCAAGTGATCGCCTATGCTTGGGTTGGCCGGCGCCTAACCAATCGCCTATGATTGGGTTGGGCGGTGCCTAAACAATCTCCTATACTTGTGTTGGCTGGCACCTAACCAATCGCCTATGCTTACTGCCTCTCACGAAAATGGGCATAACTGTTCGCTCGGGTATTGGATTAAGGCAAAATTGGTATTATTGGAAAGCTAATTATATTTTGTACAATTTGGTGGGTCTAAATCAGACAAAATACCACATTAACATTGATTTATACTCATTCAAAGATGACCCTTTCAAAATCAAACACTAAAACTTGATGGATTCAAAAACTCTTAGCTTGTATTACTTTAAGTGACTCATATGAACATGCTTAATGCATCATAAAATATCCTTTCACTAGGATATTCATTGTAAGTCATGTACTCAAGTATGAATCACAGGATAAGAGATTTCATATGTAGGAATTCTTATTCACTTCCTAGCTTAGTAATATGCGGTGTATTACAATATCTCCCCCTCAGGAACATTCGTCCTCGAATGAGTGTTTACTGAGAAGGGATATGAGACAATAGAACCTGAATTGAACATGAAGAACTAAAACTTGATCTCATAACTGATATGCTAAACATACTAAACTCGTGTATATCTGATGCACGGATAACTGACAAATGAATGTATGACTGAGTATGAAATGGTTCTTAGGTACTAAGTTTATACTAAAAACATGAACGTGAAACTAAATAAGGTTAAGGAGAACTATTACATTGAGCTTGATCTGAATTGGTGGGGAAGAGGTGAGGATACTTGGTACGCATATCTGCTTCTGCTTCCCAAGTAGCTCCCTTATGAGACTGATTTCTCCAAAGAACCTTGACTAGAGGAACTTCTTTGTTCCTTAATCTACGAGTATGATAATCTAAGATTTCGACTGGAATCTCTTCATAAGACAAGCTGTTATGAATGTCGATGCTTTGAATAGGGACAACAACTGCTGGTCCACCTATGAACTTCTTTAGCAAAGATACATGGAAGACTGGATGGACTGAGGCTAGATCTGAAGGCAACTAAAGCTCATAAGCTACCTTTCCGAAGCGATAAAGAATTCTGAAGGGACCGACATACCAGGGACTGAGTTTTCCTTTCTTGCCGAACCTCTTCACTCCCTTCATGGGAGAGATCTGAAGATAGACATAGTCATTGACGTCAAACTCAAGATCCTTTCTACAAATATCTGTATATGACTTCTATCGGCTCTAAGCATCCTGGAGTCTCTCTCTGATCAACTGAACTTTCTCTAAGGCGTCGAATACTAAGTCAGGACCTATGAATAAGGCCTCACTAACTTCGAACCAACCAATCAGATATCTACATCTCCTACCATAGAGAGCATCAAATGAAGCCATCTAAATACTAGAATAATAACTATTGTTGTATGCAAACTCAATCAAAGGCAAGTGGTCGTCCCAACTTCCATTGAAGTCAAGTGCACACGCCCTTAGAATATCTTCAAGAGTCTGAATGGTCCTCTCTGCTCGACCATCTGTCTGAGGATGAAATGTTGTGCTGAGATGGACTTGGGTACTGAGACCCTTTTGGAATACGTTCCAAAAGTGAGAAATGAACTGGGTATCTCTGTCTGAGATAATAAATAATGGAACACCATGTAACCTTACTAACTCCCTAATATAGAGTTTGGCATAATCCTCGGCGGAATAAGTACGAACAGGAAGGAAATGAGCTGACTTGGTCATTCTATCTATAATGACCCAGATTGAATCATGCTGATGACCAGTTCTAGGCAAACCTATCACGAAGTCCATGTTAACATCTTCCTACTTCCAATTAGGAATGGTGAACTCTTGCATGGAACCAGTAGGTTTCTAAGTATGGAAAGCTGTCTTCGAAATGTCATATTCTCTAACTCTGAGCTGATGATAGCTTGATCTGAGGTCTATCTTGAAGAAGTAACTGACACCCTAAAGTTGGTTGAATAGATCATTAATCCTAGGAAGAGGATATCTGTTCTTGACCGTGACCTTATTGTGTTGACGATAGTTAATACACATCTTGAGAGTACCATCTTTATTGCGCACGAAAAATACTGGCACACCCCATGGGGAAACGCTGGGTCTGATGAATCTCTTATCTAAGAGATCCTTCAAGTGATCTTTCAGTTCCTTGAGTAACAAAAGACAAAGATGCACCTGGGTCTAGCAAAGCATAAATATGAACATGGAAAATCTATAACGTACTAGTAACGATATCAGGAGAATTTTCCTGATCCTGCTGGGACTGAAGAGCATAGAGTCTATTTGGGCATTGCCCACTGGTAGCACTGGAATTGGCACCCTGCTGGTTTGGACGACTGGACTGAGCTGTAGAATGATTTTACTGACCCTAAAGACTTGACTACAGACACTCCCTAATCCTATGGCCTGGCTTGCCACAACCAAAAAAGACATCACTACCGACTTTGCAAATGCCCTTGTGGTTCTTACCACAAGTCTGACAAAGGGGATTCTTTCGGGAACTACTAACGTTGCCCCTAGATTTAGAGCCTGGTACTTTGTTTCTATTGCCATTTCTGAACTTCGGCACTAGAGCGCTGGCAGAGGAAGGATATGAAATGGCTGACTTGGAGCGAAACTATGAACGGTTTCCTCCATCTGACTTGGGGTGAGAAAAGTTGAAATTACCTGACCTTGCTCTCTTTTTTTGCCTCTCCCTAATCTTAAACTTCTGCTCTTTTACTTGCTGGGTATGGGTCATGAGTCTTTCTAAGGTCATATCACTGATCAGAATCGCAGACTTACATTTATTTACCACGCTATCGTTGACCCCTGACACGAACTTACTCATCTTAGCTCTATTTTCTGCAACCACATGAGAAGCATACCTGGCTAGCTGAGTAAATCTTAGAAAATACTCCCTAACCATCATATTCCCCTTCCTGAGGTTGATGAACTCAAGAACTTTGGCTTTCCTCAACTCTTGGGGAAAGAATCTGTCTAAGAAGGTCGTGATAAATTCCTCCCACTCAATAGGGTCTATATCAACTAACCTCTCAGACTTCCACTGTTTGTACCAATCATGAGCAACATCCTGTAACTGGTAGGCGTCTAACTCAGCACTCTCAATATAAGTAAAACCCATGATGTCAATGACTTTATGGACTTGGTCAATGAACTCTTGAGGGTCCTCATCAGACTTAGACCCATGGAAAGATGTAGGGTTCATCCGGGTGAAGTCCCGAACCCTAGCTGCTTTAGGAGTAGCAATTGGATTGGCCGGAATGACTGGTGGCCATTCATTCTTTGTAGCCATAGACTGAACAATTTTGGTAAATGCGGCTCTAAACTCTGCATGGGAAACATGTTCGCCCAAAGGATCTTCGAGCTGAGGAGCTGGCTAGTTTTTTCTCTTTGGGGCCATGGTATGGAATAAGAGAAGAATGGATTAGACTGAGAGTTTAACTTGTGATTATGCTCACTAGCATGACATGAATAATGAATAAAGGGGACTGTTCCTTAAACATCTTATAGCCTACGGCACATGAATGTGGCGCGCAACACACCCATGTACAAGACTCTACTAGATGCGGCTTTTAGACTTCCTAGGACTCTATTGAACCTTAGGCTCTGATACAAATTTTGTAACACCCCGATTCGCTGAACAGGAATGCTACATGCTGCTCATGATCCCGAGGGACCATAAGCTAACCCATGACTGATATCTCTACTTGTATACTGCAAATCATGATATAAAAATACAGAATACATAGAACTGTAAGGCCATAAGGTTCAATAGAATAAAACCCTGTGGGTGAAAATACCCAAAACAACTCAATCTGAAACATAAATCTGAACATAAATATGAAAGCCTCTAAACTATATGAATAAAGAGTTGAAGGAATGTCTCCAACTAACTCTGTAAAACTGAATTGAAGAAATAAATAAATGAATCAAATCGTATTTTCCTCAAATCAATAAGGACTCACTGTATCTCTTCGACTGGAATGCTACCGCTACTGCTGGACTGGAGCTTGTGTCTCGGAACCTATGGTGGAACAATAAGAGAAAGAACCATAGCAAAAATGCGTCAGTACAACTAGAGTACTGAGTATACGAGGAAGGTAGGCTAAACATAAAGGGTTTCATACATAAACAACACTGACTGACTAATAAGAATGTGGGAGTGCAAACACATATACATAGAAAATGGGACCGTGAATATGTAAAAGCATGACCTTTAAGCTAATACATGGTTTACTGATAACTATCATGACTGATACTGAAACTGATAACATGGACGACTATATCTGACAATCCTGTATATACTGAAATCTGAAGAATGCCCTGAGTTCTTTTACTGACATTGATACTGAAACTATGGGCAGTAGTGTTTAACCGACATGCCCCATGTATGCCATTATGGCTAAGCTAGGGTCCAATCTTTACCCATACTGAATGGGTGTCAATACCTTACCACGGGTAAGGACAGCCTATGAGTGACCCTTATTAGGCGGGTACTCAATGAGAATTGTGGGAACCCTAAACTGACGGGTTAAGCCACTTCATCAACCCTAATCTGACGTATTATGATGTCTCAACCTACGTTGGCTATGTAGTTCTGGAACACAAGGATGACTACTAAAAATCACACCTTGAACTGACGGGTGAGTTCCCATCCTTGGTTTCATTCGGTGCTAACCTCTACTCCCATCTGGAGGGACTGGACATAAATAACTGACTGTACATGACTTAATCATACTAAATTTCGTTAACTGGCAGAATGTTATTGATATCTGACAACTGACTAATATCATGAGGTTTTCCTAAGTCTCATGATTGACTGAAGTCTACGAAATCATAGCTTGAGTTCGTATATCGTGAAACATGGCATGGATCTAGGTACACAGCTATAGTTTTCGGGTACAAGTACCCCCAGGACTCAATGGAAGGAAACTGACACACATGACTGACTTGATCATAAGATTAGAGTCCATAATATATAATATCATAAGTAGGGATCTCATACTATGCATGATTATCAACTATGTATTGCATGGAAAGGATTTCATATCACATGGAAGTACTTGCACAATCTTAATATCATGTTCATTGCATAATCATATTGGCAACACATTCCAATAGCATGGAAGTTCATGTTGATTGCATAATTATCATACATCTTGTTCATAAGTAGGATTTGCAAGTAAAAATAGCATAATCTCATAAGAATAGTTCATGGGTATTCCAACAACATTTACAAGGCACATTATCAACATAGAAGTCATTGGAACGTAAGGGCATATCATGAATCCTTCACTTAGTCCCAATTTAGGTATATTGAATGATTTCTACTTCCTTAGGCATTTTATCAAACACCTTACATGCACATCTTAAGAAGACGTAAAATCGTCAAATTATACATAATGAACAACAAAATTTACATGTTTCCACCTCATATGATATCATGAATTCACAAAAACATATAAGGATTCCATCTTCGGAATCACCCAATATCAACAACATGATAATCAACACCCAACAACATAGAAATCATACTTTATAATGAAAAAGATGGTATTTGAGCTTTAAGGATGAAAGGGATCCATAAATCAACCCAGGCATACCTCAGGAGGAAAAATTCTCTATGATTGACGGAGGAATTTTCTTTAAATCGGATCTTCAAGCTTAGTTATGCAACCCTAGTTGTTTTTCTCTTTTGGTGCTCTTGGATGATGAGCTTTGAGATGAAAATAGGGTTGTAATATACTTAGAAGCTATATATTTCGTAGGGTTAAGTTTAGGGACATGTATGGAGTAATTAAAGACTTCATTACCTTTAAAATAACTCAAAATGGAGTGTTTTGGACACCTAAAATTGACTTAGGCGGCGCCCAAGTGATCGCCTATGCTTGGATTGGGCGGCACCAAACTAATCGCCTATGCTTGGGTTGGGCGGCGCCTAACCAATCGCCTATGCTTACTGTCTCTCACGAAAATAGGCATAACTTTTAGCTCGGGTATTGGATTAACGCAAAATTTGTATTGTTGGAAAGCTAATTCGATTTTCTACAATTTGGTGGGTCTAAATCAGCCAAAATACAACAGTAATATCGAATTAAACTCATTCAAAAATGATCCTTGCAAAATCGAACACTAAAACTTGATGGATTTAAAAACTCTTAGCTTGTATTACCTTAAGTTACTCATATGAGCATGCTTAATGCATCATAAGCTCTCCTATCACTAGGATATTCATTGTAAGTGATGTACTCAAGTATGAATCATAGGATAGAAGATTTCATACATTGGAATACTTATGCACTTCCTAGCTTTGAAACACGCATGGTATTACAGTTAGGTTGTGGTCCTTCTGGATTATGAGCTCCGTATAGCGTCTAGGGTTCAAAATTTGGGTAATTACAAACTTGGTATCAAGCCTAAGGTTCAATAGAGTTCTAGGAAGTCTAAAATCTGCATCTAAGAGAGACTTTTGCATGGTGTGTTGCACATCACATTTATGTATAGAAGGCTATAAGATGTCTTAGGAACAGTCTCCTTTCTTTTAGTATTCATGTCATTCAAGTGAGCATAAGCTAAAACTTAACTCTCAGTCTAATCTATTTGTCGATTTTCAATAACAGAACATGCCTCCCAAAAGAAGAAACAAAAATCGGTCATCCCCTCAGCCCGTCTAAGCAGATCCCGTGTACGGTCATATTTCTCACGTAGAGTACAGAGCTACATTCACCATTCTTTCTAATTCAGTTGATACTCAGAATGAATGGCCAGCAGTTGTTTCACCTTCTCTAAGGCTTGGTAAACTAAATCAGAGCAGAGTCGCCAACTTTATATCAGGCAATAGAAGATCAACATATCCTACCATACAACAACAAAAAATGGGTCATTCCAATACTAGGTGGTAACTAATATTATAGGTAAACTCAATCAAAGGCATGTGATCATACCAATTACAACCATAATTAATCACACAATCCCATAACATATCCTCCAGTGTTTGGATGGTTCTTTTTGCTTGCCCATCCATTCGCAGGTGAAAAGTGGTACTAAAGCATACTCTAGTACCCAAACCCTTTTGGAACGACTACCAATAGTAGGATGAAAATGGAGGACCATGATCCAATATAATAGAGACCAGTGCATCATGCAACCTCATGATCTTTGCAAGATACAACTTTGCATAATCTTTGGCAAACTAATTAGTCCAATTAGGAAAGAAGTGAGCGGACTTGGTCATTCTATCAAAAATGACCCAAATAAAATCACATTGATTCTGAGATTTACGAGGACCGATAATTAAATCCATATTAGGTTCCCCCCTATTTCAATTCGGGCAACACAATTTTTTGGTATAACCTACAAGAACTTATGTGCTAAACTTTCACTTGTTAACACACCATATAATTGGCCACATAGCTAGCCATATCACATTTCATATTTCTCCACAAATAGAACTCTCTAAGGTTATGATAAATCTTGGTGGAACTAGGATGAGTGGCATAACGGGATCCATGAGCCTCAGCCATGAACGTTTCCCTAAATCAATCAACATCGAGAACAAATAGTGTATCTTGGTATCTAAAGATACTATCACCACCAATCACAAAGTCTGCAACTTTTTGTTGACCCATATTACCCTCGATCTTTATCAAGTCGGGGTCAAAAACTAGCTTCTCTTTTATCTAGACAATAAGAGACAATTGAGTAATCGGGAAAACAATTACACCACAATCCTTGGAGTCTGCAAGTCAAACTCCAACATTAGCCAAACGGTGAATTTCCTTCACCAATTCCAACTTATCCTCATCTAGATGGGCAAAACTTCCCATGGATAGTCTACGAAGAGCATCAGAGACTACATTCACCTAATCTGGATAGTAATGATGACCCATATCATAGTCTTTCAACAACTCAAGCCATCTTCATTGTCAAAGATTTAACTCTCTTTATTTAAACACATATTGGAGACTCTTATGATCGAAAAGTATATCAGCATGAACCTCTTAAAGATAATGCCCTAAAATATTTAATGCAAAAACCACTGCTAAGAACTATAGGCCATGAGTAGAGTAATTCTTATCATGAACTTTCAATTGCCTAAAAGCATAGGCCACCACCCTACTATGTTGAATCAACACGCAATCGATACTGATATGACAAGCATCATAATTTACCATACCACAAAACTATCACTACACTCGGTCAAGGTCAAAACCAAAGCTGAAGTTAACTTATTTTTCAACCTCTCAAAACTACCCTAACATGCATTGGACCACAAGAACTTGACTTTCTTTTGGGTCATCATGTTAGTGGGGCAGCTATAGAACAAAAACTCTCTACAAACATTGTACAATAACCAGCTAGACCCAATAAGCTCTGAATACCGGTTTGCGTCATAGGTCTAAGCCACTTCTTAACTATCGTGACCTTTTGGGGATCTACCATGATCCCTTCACTAGAGATAACATGACTATGAAAAGCTACAGCTTTCAACCAAAACTCACACTTTGAGAACTTGGCATACAATTGATGATCCTTTGAAGTTTGCAATACGGCACGGAGGTGATCTATGTAATTCGTATAACTCTTAGAATAGAATAAGATATAATCAATGAACACAATGATAAATATGTCCAAGAACAGATATCAAACCTTATTCATCAAGTCCGAGAAAGTCATCAGGGCATTGCTTAACCCAAAAGACATAATAAGAAACTCATAATTACCATATCGGGTTCTAAAAGCAGCCTTAGGGATATCCACATCCCTAATCTTAAGATGATATCCCAATATAAGATCAATCTTAAAGAAATATTTCGCACCCTAAAGTTGATCAAACAAGTTATCAAGCCTAGGAAGGGGATATTTATCTTTGATGGTCACTTTGTTCAACTGATGATAATCAAGGAAGATACTAAGGTAACCATCCTTTCTATGCTTGAATAATATGGGAGCATCCTACGAGTACACACTAGGGCGAATAACACCTTTATCGAGGTGGTCTTTCAATTACTCCTTGACCCCTTTCAACTCGGCTGAAACCATTATAAAGGGAGGGATAGAAATTCGATGAGTGTTTAAAACACGATTAATCTTAAAATTAATTTCCCTATTAAGAGAAACACCAGGAGGATCATTAGGAAACACATTAACCGCGAGAATAGAATATTGAGATGACTCTTTTGAGTTAGAATCCTTAACTTAGTAAAATTTATATAAACACCTTATTTTAAATCAACTTTTAGGCCTTTGGATAAGAAATGAACCTTTCCTTAGGCACTAACTCATGGGACAATCTCGAGAAAAACTTACACATTCTAGCCCTTATGCTAGAAACCAACTTAGGAGAAAACTTTGACAATTAATGGAATATAAAGGAATACTCTTGAATGGACATCCTCTCTTGATTCAAGTTCACAAACTCTTTGACCTTTGCTTCCCTCAACTCTTGAGGAAAGAAGTGGTCTAAGAAAGCATCGAAGAAATTCTCCCATATGGCGGGACTAGTATCAACACCTCTAGATAACTCCCAACCCTCGTACCATTGGTAATGCTACATCTTTGAATAGATAGTAAGAAAAATCAATAACCTCAATCTTCAAAGCATGCATGAATCGGAAGATCTTCTCTATTTCATCAACGATTCCTAAGGGATCCTCCTCAAACTTTGTACCATAGAACATAGGAGGGCTCAACCTCATAAATTGGCCCATTCTTGTGGCCTCAGAAAAAATGGTAGACAAAGCACCACACTATAATTAAGAGGCTACCAATTGAGTCTAGTGGTTGATAGAGCACATAAATCGGCACTAGCAGCATCCCTTTAAAGTGACGAATACAAGTGTCACTCTCATAGTTTGGTTTGGTAGGAATAGGTGGAACCCCAGTAAGATGGTCGGATGTTGTAGCCCTAACCCAGGTCCGAACATAAGAAGTTCGACGAACCTAGTCCATAGGACCCTCAAAAGGGTTTGCCTAAGTCTCAGATTTCCTTGGAGGCATGATCCGAAAGATAACAAATAGAAATTAGATGAATCAAATACCTTAGACTCTATAGCTTGAGATTGAAACACAAGAAAGAGAAATATTCCTAAAATTCCTCATAGCCCATTTTTTGTAGGTGTGGTGCACTTCACACTCGTAAAAGAGATTCAACTGGCCTTGATAACCCATCACAATCACCACATCGATCACAAGGATTGGTTGAATCCCGACCCCATAATAAGATAGCAGAAACAATACAAGAAATCATAACTTAATAATGTCTAACTATTTTATAAATGTCAACATACTAACTAATATATCTAAGTCCACAGTCATCCACAATACCTCGATATAGACCAAAGTTTCGAAATATATATGTCAGGACAAGCCCTCAACAAAAACCTAACTAAGTAAACATGAGACTAAGTCTTAAAATAAAGGACCAAGAATGAATATCTTTTGAAATAAGAAAGCTCACTACTCCAAGGTCAATGCACTAACTACTTTGATCACCTAATAACTGTACAGGAAGAAAAGATGATGCTACTTCCCTTATGTCACATAGGGACATAGTGTTTAGAAATAATTAGAAGTCAGAACGCTAGCATGTAACTCAAGGAGAAGGATATAATAACATTATCATTCAACAATAAGTCAATATATTTTATTTAATCATATTCATACACTTACCCTTACATATAAGTATATCACATGCTAATCAAGAAAGTAAGGCTTAAAAATATTCAAGAACATTCATTCATTACATATGAAGTGGAGGACTCCGACCTTCCACACTTAAACTCAACAATTCCATTTAGGCATAGGACTTTAACACAAATCACATACCATTAGACTAAGGACTTTTTCCAAGCACACATATTCTTTATTGAAGGACTTTGACCGTATACATAATCATTCAAAAAAGGAACTCTAACCCCACATATTTATCTAGACAAGTAACTCCAACCTTATGCCCATTCGTTAGACAGAGGACTTTTATTCCATGCCAAGGGACTCTAATCACAAGCAGTTTCATTCGATGGGGTATATTAGACTGAATAGATCACTTTAAGAAAGGGAATTTAACCTTGAGCAATTTCATTTATCAAGGGACTCCAACCTCAAGCCATTCCATAAGGAAAGGGACTTCAACCTCAAGCCATTCCATAAGGCAAGGGAATTCAACCTCAAACCATACCAACTATCATTAGTTGTTATTGGGAATTTAATCCTTCACCCATGCATGAATATTTATTCCATACAACACTTAAGGACTTTAACCATTTAACTAATTCAACATTATAAATGATCCCACAGTCCATATGGGAGCCTTCATTGCACAACCATTTCAATAGGTCATTGCCTTCATTCAATCCATCATATAATTCAAGTTATGGTCATCAAGACCCTTACAACTATTCATATTTCATTAACCATTTTATACCATAATCTCACTACACTTGATTCAACATATAATTCAAATACATTATCATATTTAGGTAGTTCAACCCCTTATTATTAAATTAACCCAACACGGTCATAAATTATACAATACATAGCTCACAATACTTTTAACATATAATTTATCAATTAATCATGCTTATTGGTCCATTTCCCTAGTTCCAAACATCACCAATATGTAACTAGAAAATTCACATAGATATTTCCACAAACACCTTATATGCGTACCTTTAACAAGACTATTTTCATGTCTATGAGTCGTATTAACGTTTACCTAGGACACATATTAACCCTTACCACACTACCTTGGATATTAGACAGGAGGGTAAGGTTAATACGACTCATAGACAAGAGGTACGACTCATTCCTACAGTCGTACCTACCTAGTGACATCACATAAAGAGTTCTTTCATTGGTTACAAATCTAAGTGTCTCAGTTCTGACTATATTTCCATTCACCAAACTACAAATAGAGTTATTCATTAAATTTGGGAACCAACTACAGTTTGAGTTCCTAAAAGAAAGATAAAAGTGTGATCAAATTTTTCTTTGCCCATCCATGCAATAGGTTCTTCTGTAGATTTCTCAATGGTTTGGAACCCTTAGGACAAGATTTCTCCTGCTGAATATCCATAGCATTGTTTATTTTATCTCTAATCGAACTTTGACAGTTCTTTTTCAAGTGTCCATCTCTTATACAATGAGTACATAGAGGTTTGTGAACCTTGCTTTTAACACCATGAACAGCCTTTTATTGAGACCAATGTTAATGGGTTCTATGTTGATATCTAAGTCCCTTACAATTATTGACTCCCTAACTAGTTAAATTAGAAAGGATTTGTGAGGATGTGGTCTATTTTAGGGATTTATTAAGATCTTTTCTTATATGGAATAGGTCCCTTTTAAAGTTCTCATTCTTATCGAGTGCAGTCCTGAGGTTCTTTTGAGAATCACTCAATTTTTCTTCAAGATCAATTTGAAGCCTCAAGGCTTATTTTTTCCATTTGAAATTAGAATCACTTACTTTCTCCAGTTAACTCGTTAAACTGAGATTTACAAATTTCAATTTTATGGATAACTCTTCTATTTAATATGACTGGAGAGTTAAGGCAATAAATTCAAAGTCTTAATATTTACTTTCTCTTATAGAAAATTTTTCCCAGCAGTCAGTTCACCTAGAGAATCAATCTACATATTTACAAGTTTTTTTATCGTTCTAGCAGAGAAGTTATCTAACTTTTCCTTAATGTCAAGAAGAGATACTCATTTTCTTCCTCATCATATATGTTTACCATAAAAGAAAACCAGGAATCATAGGCAACTTCACTATTCTCCACAACCAACATAGACAAATCTTCTATCTTTTGAGCTTTATCATATTCACTAGACTAATCTCCCCAGACTGCCAAAGCTTGTTTCACTGGATAATGTGCTGTAGCTTTTCTTCTTAACTTCTTAGGGACCTCGTCTTTCTTATTTAATTTATTATCTCCAGTCCTTAGATATTCCTAATAATCTACTTTTTGCAGTGGATAATCCATGATGACATGCTTAGGACTTCCATATTTTGACAAACTTTAATAGTAACCTTTTTTTAGTTGCTTCTTTTTCTCCTTTTAAACTGGCCATATTTCTTTATTTCCTGTACAATCCTTTTGGCCAAGTAAGTAACATTAGTATCCTCCTTGCTTGATTCATACTTGGATGCCTTTAATGCCAGTGACTTTTCCCTTTTTACTTCCTTCTTCTCTTGTCCTTGTTACTTTTCAAGTTAACGGGTCTTTAGTTTACCAATAAGTTCATCCATAGTAAGAGTCTTAAGGTTTCTTTCCTCTATAATAGTATCTACTTTGCTTACCCAGGACTTAGGAAGAACTCCTAGAATTTCTCTCACTTATTTATACAAAGGAGTCACTTCTCCTAGGTACTGCAACTCATTTATGATTGAAGTAAATCTAGTATGCATCTCCTGAATTATTTCTCCTTCCTTCAAAGAAAAAGTTTCATGCCGAGTAGTCAACATATGAACTTTTGAATCCTTCTCATCAGTTCTTCCTTCATGAGAAGTATTCAGGTAGTCCTATATTTCCTTAACATTTTACCAAGTAGAAATCCTATTTTATTCATCTGGTCCTATACAACTCACAAATGATTTCTTATCCTTGTCAGTCTTCCCAACTTTCTTACAATCTTATCATTGAATTCTCTCCTAGTTTTTACAACCATTCTTGTTATGTCTCATCCTTTAACCTCTCTAACAGTCACATGAGGACCATCAAGTATTACATCCATTAAATCACTATCATCAGCCATAATGAAATCATAGATCATGGTTTTCTACCACCCAAAGTACTGTCAATTAAATTGGGGTGGTCTAGTGGTAGATTCCCCTTCTTTAATATTTGGTGGAGAAGTAATGATCAAGAAACCACTCTAGGTGTGAACCTTTTAAATTATTCTCCCTTTGATACGTATTGTTTAAATGTGAGGGTGCAACACCTTTGTAGGGACCTAGTCCTTGAGACTACGATAAAGGCAATAAAATAGTAACGAACTAAAACTAGTAGGAATTAAAAAAAACATAGTGTTTTATGTGGAAACCTCCTTGCTCAAGGGAGGAAAAAACATGGCTTGACCTCAGAAGAACTAAAACTTCACGATAATCAAAACTAATCGATTACACTAACCAAAAGCTTGACTCTAAATTCCACTAGTTGTTATTGCTCTACTACAACCACCGCTACGCACCTCAACAACCTCACAATTGACTAACTCTAATCAATTTAACCTCAGGTAACTCTAACTAAGCACTCTATTTCTAAGAGAAATACATTACTTTTATAATATGAGTAATTCGATTACAAAGCAAGAGTTGACTCAAGAACAATTAAACTTGAACCACAAATAAATTTTGAATTTGAGCTAAAGATTTTCTGTCGATTGCCTGATTCACTAATTTTTCAAAAACTACTTGAATGAGAAGCATACTTTTCTATTAATAGTAGTGTATAAATTAGGGGTGAACTTTTATTTCACCAAGTGTGACGAAGGGTACACTATACTTTTGCACTGTTAGTTAGACTAGTCGACAAAACTGTACAAAGATTTGACAGATGTACTATTTCATGAGGAGCCAGGGATCTAGTCCTTTAAAGGTAACTAATTATCGTCAAAACATCATACATGAGATGATGAATGATGAGTGATGAAAATGTTGCCATGACCAAAACTAAGGCCTTGACGTGACGAGTATCTCAAGTCCTACGTGTATCTGAGATCACCCCCTACAGCTAACCAAATAACACACAACATCTCCTAAGGTCTGATGAATTCAAAATATATAACAATATAGCATGCAACAAACTTAAGGAAATTCAAAACATATCTATAACCGACGACTAGTGACCGGCCAAACAACCGACCAACATCACCTAATATTGATAGTGATCCAAACAAAGACTTCTAGCATAAGAACTAAAACCAGTCTTGGTCAGGACATATCCCCGACTTAGAAAGATAACAATGAGAATGAAAATGATAATTTTAATAATAATGAAACTCTTAACTCTAGTGTACAATATGAATAGATGAAATTTCTAAGTCTTCTAAAGATGGAAGCTCACCACTTCACCACAACACAATGAACCAACGAACAGATCCGACTACCTAACTCTGTGTAAGAAAAGTAGAAGTAGCTTCAATGCCTACATCGCATGGGGATACAACTTTCAAAGACAGTTAGAGGAGTGAACTGTAGAATTTAACTTAGGGATAAGGAGAATATAATTCCATAGTAAACAGTTCAAAATCATTTAAATCAATGCACATAATCTAATGCATCTACATATATATCACATGTCGAGAACAAGGCTTGTTATGCTCTTTATAACTTTAGCTTGGATTGTGTAGCTCAACTATCATAACATACAATGGAACCTATGGTTTTTATGGGCGCAACTCTCCGCCAGTTGGTGGGGCCATAATTTGTATGGCCACACGAACTAGAGGGTATATATATGCACTATATAGACTCAAACCTCCCTGCATATCAAGGTGACACGAACACAAAATCATGTAATATGATGTGCGGGACTTGAACCTCCTAATCAAATAATAGTAATAAGGGGGACTCAAACCACCTGATTATATAGACCCCGCATAAGTAACTACTATTTCTAGTGTGGGTCCCTTGGACAACCACTTTTATAACTCAGTGACACAACCCTCATCAAAGCCTAATTAAAAACATTTATCATATAATCCTATTCATTGAAGGACAATAAATATTTAGTCATACATTGTTGATATCATCATACCAACTACACTTGTAAGGTAACATCAACATGCCACACCAATTATCTTCACTTAGGGAAATTAACAACCCTCTTTGTTTAATTTTACATAAACTTGAGGAATTATACAACCCCATAAGCTTTAATTCAAAGTAATAATGAAATAGCTCTAGAATAGTTCAAATTCACAAATTTTCTTAATTAAAACCAATTTCACAATATGGGGTTGGGGTCATAATCAGTTCAAAAGTCATAAGTTTGGGTAAATCATAATTCCCTTGCTTATTCACCATACCCATTGACTGCGCACAAGCAAGTGTACGTGATCTATCAAGTAGTAAAGTGGATTCAACGAAGCCCAAGTATCGATCTCTCAGGGACTTGCATTCGCCAACTATTAAATTCTAGTTTAACCAAATGAGGAGAGTCGGAAATAGAGGTTTAGAATTAAAAATAAACTAAACTATACAAATGCAGAAAAGTAATGACTTAGGACAATCTATGGATAGAAGCCCAGGGTTAAGCATTATGAACAATCATACTATGTTATTGAACTTCATTCATTAAATATCTTATCTTGGTTGTTGATTCGTAGGGTTAATTGCATGATTATGGTCTCCTGACCTCTAACATTTTACCTAATTTGGATATTACAACTACATCGTTGAGTAGGGATGCAATAATCCAATTAGGTTACTTAAACTATCTTCCTACGCGTGTATTCAAGTCTCTTATTTTATAATGAAACAAGATCCCTACTTTTCTTATTCACTTGTTCTATCTCCCTATTTCCTCTCCCGAGATCACAAGGTTTACAATTTATGTATTCTAAGGGTAGCTAATCCATAAAATATTTAAAATAAGAATAAACAAGCAACCAATAATGATCAGAAAATTAGTAAACCTAATTAAAATTGAAATAATCACGATATTGGCCTTAAACCAGTAATGGGAGTTTTAGCCTTTAAAGGAAATATTCATCATCCAATCCCTTGGATTGATGATACAAACCATAACGGAAATAAATTAAAGAATGATAAAACCTAAATTATGTGTAGAGCAGCCTCCTCTTGACAAAAGATGTCCAAAGTATTTGAAAACGTGATATGTATTTATAGTATAGAAATAAGGCCAATCCGTGTTGGAGTTGAAAACCTTCATTTATTGAGCTCAAGAGTGGGTTAGGAATCACCCTAGGTTGAGCCCTACTCCAGGCAAGGCGTCACCTCTAAATCTCCCTACCTCTCTCAAATATGTTGTTCAGAATTTTTCTATGACAAAAAGGGAACCGAAATGATCCTGCGTTGCCTCAAAATCGCGGTTAGGAACACCACTCGCCTATTGCTTACAATTTTGGCCCTTTTATGAATCTATTTAATTTTTTCACACGTCCATTGTCCACTACATCACTACACATGCGCCTAACACATTCCAGGGATCCAAAAGTGCATCAATCTGTATATTGTGCCTTCATTGAGCCATTCCGAGCCTTTTTGAGTTGTTGCCGCTTGATTTAAATCTTGTATATCCTTAATATATCATAATAATACATTAACAAAGAATACTATAAATTTAAAACAACAATTTAAGGCTAAAAACAACACGACACCCAACACGACAAACTAGAAACACGAGCTAAGCATAGGCAAATTTCACTTTGATCTTTAACTCATTGTTTTGACCGTTGGCTTGATCCAATTGACCCTTGAGCATTATAAATAATTTTTTTTCACATATAATTACACGTAAAAATCATTTGAAACACTTTAAACATAATCGAATCCACTGGAATAAACTAGACAAGCACCTAGCTCAAGCTAGTAACACTAGTTTTCTAGGTTGAACTCTAAATGAATATTTTAGATACAAACTTGTTTGAAACTCACTTTGAACATCATAATCACATGATTTAACACTTTGATACACATTTATATCATTATCAATCAATATATCACATGAATCATCCTCAAAACAAGGCTAAAAATGCTAGAATAGTGACGCTAGAATGCATAAATTAACATAACATCACCCATGGACCCAGAGGTTCAAAACCATAAGTAAAGCATGAATAATCATATATAGACTATGGGAAAACATTGTACAACAACAAGCATTCAAAACCCTTAACCCTTGATTTAAAACTAACATAAATATCTCATGAAAAATACTTTAAAAAATATGCTTTTAACAAATTAACAATGAGGGAGTAGTAACATGCCTGAAATACCAAGTTTCATGGAAAGAATTCAACCCTTGATCCCTTGGATAATCTACTTCTGGGAAAACCTAACTATGACTGCTTGAGAGAATTAGAGAGAGCTTTCTGAAGTGTCTTACTATATTAAGGATGAAATATGACTCCCTTAAGTCCTTTATGGATGTGGGGTTTTAATTGGGTAAGTAGAAAATTGTCCAAAGTGTCCTCAATTTAAAAATTAAAATTTAGTCATCGGTGAATGTGGGTCACCAAATGACTCATATAGATACATTACTACTCATCATAAGGATCCGTAATAAAAATAGAACCACCAAGGCCCCATACTCTTTAGTCTACTATTCATACCACTGATTCATAACCAAACTTAATGACTCAAAACCACTTCTTATACTCAAGACAATAAAAATTCGGGATGACACACTAGACACCCTACAATTGGTACATAACGACTCATCATGAGTCATTACAAAATGTAGCCTCAATTCTTAATGAAGGTAGTATCTTAGGACAAATATTTTGGACACCTTAGGACTTGGTCCTTATGACCCATAAGAAGTCTTGACGACTAGTTGGGAGCTATTCATACTGAGAGAAAAATAGAAAGCCACTTGTTCTAATTAAGTTATGAATGATTCCCTATGACTTATTAAGACTCCTTATGACTCATCAGGGAAGTCATAGTTAGGACAGTGAGGATCAAATTTAAGAAATTTTCAAAGACCAAAAACCTGAGGTGTTACATACCCCCCAAGGATCATTCATCCTTGAATGATAAGACAAGGCATTTATTAGAATGATTTGACTTCACACACAATCACACTTTCCTTTAACAAAGATAGAAAAAATAATTTTACAAAATACACATATCTCAATCATGATTATCACGAATGGAAAACAAGAACAAATACTTGGAGTTCATGTTCTCCTTCACTTCCCATATAGATTCCTCACATTTTTGTTTCTTTATAGAATCTTTACAGAAGCCACATCCTTAGTCCAACCGATAGACTTGCTGATGCAAAATATTAATGAGAACTTCCTCATAAAATAAGGAATCCAAAATACTCACCTTTTCCAAAGGAACAACCATCGAAGGATAACCCACGCTCTTTCTCAACATCAAAACATAAAACATTGGATGAATGGAGCTTAAACTTGAAGGCAACTCCAATTAATAAGTGACATTACCAAGCATCTTCAAAACTATCTAAAGACCAACATAACGGGGATTGAGCTTTCTTTTTTTTCCAAACTACATTACTCCCTTCATGGGAGACACTTTCAAAAATATCCAATCACCAACACTGAAGTCCAACTCCCTTTACCTCACTTCTGCATAGACCTTTTATTAAATTTGGTAGGTATTAATTCTATCCCAAATCACCTTCATTAAAATACTTAGGATTTGAACCATAAGATGAAATAACCGTTTTATGTCTCTGAGTTGGGTATGATAAAGAACTTGAGTCATACCCATGGATGCGGGTAATACCCACCTTTCTCTCCTTCTCTTGTACCTTGAAAGGTCCATGAGGCTAACACACTCTCTACTATATGATTTGGCCTCCTCTTGGTCGTAATTAATGCATACGCGTTGTATACTACTCAATTGTAAAGAGTAAAGTTTCAACTTGAGTGGAATGTTTTCTATACAAATGAATCTTACGAGTTAGGGGTTGAGTCATATACTTTGGTTATTACTCAAAGGTGTCTACTCATACCCTTAACTATCCAAATGACCTAGAAGGATCATAGGGTATGAGTAAGGGTACCACTCGTGCCCCACTGTACGATTACTTAGGGAGTCGTACCCCTAGACGAGCTATTTTCTAGCTTTTAACTAAGGGCCTTATGGTCATTTCCGATGCCTAAAACCCTATGTCCCTTTACTATATAAGATATCGTAGCCTTCTTATCCCTTTTTTACAAGACTCAAACACTCTAAAAATTTCTTGAACCAAGATTTAAGGCTAGGGTTTCGACGGTGATAATCAAAATGCAAATGGGAGTAAATACTCTTGGTGATTAAAGTATTTTAAGGAATTTATCTCTTGCCCTTATTAAATACCTCTAAAACCCATTTATTTCACACTTAAATTAATACGTGTATATGGTAGCTTTGAAATTAAATGAAAAGAGTTTTGTTGCTAAATGATGAACAATAATTATTCCTACTTAGACATGTGTTTATTAATGTTATTGGTAATGATTTGTATATGTGGATGATATTTGTATGTGTTATATCATGTGTTTCATAAGTAACCCTAATTTTGATAAATTCTACCAATAAAATGACCTTGTTAAAGGTAAGCACATAAGGTGTTTGTGATGTCTAAGTTAATTGTCTACTCATATATTGGGGATATTTTAAACTTTCAAAATTGTCCAATATATATGAATGATTGATAAATTGTATTGTAAATGCATTGTGAGCCATGTATTGTTAAATTGAGAACCTTGTTGGTTGATGGATAATAAGAGGGTAAAATCCTAGCCATGGAGAAGAACTTGAATTGTGTTTGGAATTAAAATATAGTAAGAATGTGGTTTCATATTAATAATGAAATATAAATAGTTTGTGCGGGTCTTGAGGACCACAAATTGAATTATATAATGAATTGAATAAGGGCATTGTCCTATTAAAATGGTTGAGCAATGAAGGCTTCCATGAGGACTTGTGGTTATGTATAGTATTTTTATTGGTTAAATGAGCAACAGTCCTTAAATGTTAAATGTATTGTCCGAATGCTAATGTATGAACTAATGGTTTTGAATTCAAATATAGACTAATAATGGTAATGTAATGACTAGTATTTCAAGTCCTTACACCA
The DNA here is from genome assembly GCA_030864225.1 of Capsicum baccatum var. pendulum. Taxonomy (NCBI): domain Eukaryota; kingdom Viridiplantae; phylum Streptophyta; class Magnoliopsida; order Solanales; family Solanaceae; genus Capsicum; species Capsicum baccatum. Next base: position 104,248,051 of record CM061556.1, read on the forward strand.
AAGGAATGACTAGTAGTTCGATTCCCTATTCTAATGGAATGTCTTGTGGTTCATGTCCCTCACCTAAAGAGATCTCTTGAGGTTACCATACCTCACCTAATAAAATGACTAGTAGTTTGAGTCCCTATTCTTATGAGATGACTAGTGGTTCAAGTCCCCAGTTTGATGAAAGGGATTATGGTTTAAGTCCATTTTCATATGGGATGTCTAGTGGTTCAATTGCCTAGTCCAGATGGCTTGTGGTTCAAGTCCCTTTCCTAATAAGATTGTTGGGGTCTGAGTACCTTATCTAATAAGAAATGTTTTAATCGATAAGTGTGGTAGGTTAGGTCATATACCTTGTGACATGGGAATAATTATATTGAGAATGGATGCTATGACTTGTCCCCTTTGTGTCATAATATGAACATGTTGTGTATATCCATGTGTATAAGTATATGTTTGAGAATGTTGATGATCCTTGATCTCTTAAGTAGAATATGAAATACCTATAAGTAATGATAAGTGTATGAATATAATAGAATATGAAATATTATCTTGTTATTGAATGGTGATGTTATTTTATCTTTATCCTTGAGTTACATGCTAGCATTCTAATTACAAACCATCTTTGAATATTATGTCACCATACGACATCAGGGCCGAAGCATCTTTATCATTTTTTGCATAGTCAGTAGACGATCAAAGTTGTTTGTGCATTGACTTTTAAGTGGTAAGCTTTCTTTCTTTCGAAGGCATTCATCCTTGGATTCCTATCCTTATACTTGGCCTATTTTAGCTTGTTTTATCTATTATCGGTTGTTTGTCCCGACATATACATTTCTAAACTCTAGTTTATATAGAGGTATTATGGACGTATGTGGATTTAGGGATATTGGTTAGTTGATTTATCTAATGAAATGATTAGACTTTTCTAATCTATGACATACATTGTGTTTTTTGCTATCTTATTAAAAGGTTGAGATTTATCTGACCCATGTGATGTATATTTATATTAGGTTGAGTTATTGGGGCGACCTTCGGTTCATATTAGGTTGAATTTCCCATAAGACATGGCCTAATTTTGGGGCATGTCAAGTTGATATCAAATCCTAGGTTCATGGTACGTTGGGTGTCCATAATACAATGTTGAGAAGAGTCTCTTTTATCAGTATAAAGCGTGCCTTACTAATAAAAGAGGATCTATGAGAAATTTTAGAAAATGTTTCCCTTTTTTTTATTTCAATCTCAAGCTATAGAGTCTAAGGTCTTGGATTCCTCTGATTTGTATTTGCTATCTTTTAAATCATGCCTCCAAGGAGATCTGAGGCTCAGGCAAACCCTTATGAGGGCCCTATGGATGAAGCTCATCAAACTTTTAGATTTCAGACCTGGGATAAGATTGTGGTATCCAACTATCTCCATGGGGTTACACTGGTCCCCACCAACCCCGACAATGAGAGTAACCCTCCTATTATGTCACCTTAAAATGATGCTAGTAATTTAGAGTTTCATTTCTCTATCAACCTCTTGACTCAATTGGTAGCCTCTCAATCAAAGTGTGGTGCTCTGGCTACTATTTCTTCCGAGGCTATAACAATTGGCCAATTTATAAGGTTTAGCCTCTTCTTTTCTCTGATGAAAAGATTGAGAAAGACCCTCTAGGCTTCGTTGATGAGATGGAGAAGATCTTCCAAATCATGCATGCTTCAGAGGTTGAGTCCATTGAGTTTACTTTCTACCAATTAAAAGATGTAGTGTATCAATGGTAAGAAGGGTAGGATTTATCTAAAGGTGTCGATGCTATTCTGGCAATGTGGGAGGATTTCTCTAAGGCTTTCTTAGACCACTTCTCTCCTAGAGAGTTGAAGGTGGCGGAAGTGGAAGATTTTGTAAACTTGAACCAAGGGAGGATGTTCGTTCAATAGTATGCCTTGAAATTCCATTAATTGGCAAGTTATGCTCCTGAGATGGTTTATAAAATGAAGGCTAAAATACATAAGTTTGTTTGAGGATTGTCCCATGAGTTAGTCTCTGTGACCAATGCCACCTTTTTTATTGAGAACATGGATATTTTTAGTTTGATTTTGTATTTGAAATAAGTGGATGAAGAGATAAATAAGAAGGTTGAGCTTAGTGAGTGGATAGGGAAGAAATTTGGTCCTTCAGAGAGTAGTGGTGGAGATGGCGGCAAGTGTCCTTGAAAGAAGTAAAGGAGTTTGGATTCGTTCTACTTGGCTGGTGTTTTCTCTCCTTACTAAAAGTTTTATAGTGGTCATCGATCTTAATTTAGTGGTGGGTCCCGAGCACAAGGTGCCTAATTTTAGGCTATTGGTGCCTAGTTGGCTCTACCATGCCCTCCTTACAGATTCTGTGGTCAGACTTAACGTGGTTAGTGTGAGAAGAGGAGAGGCAAATATTTTTATTGTGATCAGGTCGGGCACATTCAGAGAGAGTTCCCCTCTCAAGTGGCTTCTTCGGATAATAGGGCCTTTATTACTACTTCATCTACTCCGGCACCCAAGGGTGTTACATCTGCTGCTGCTTTAGTTTCTGGCACCGGCGCTAGCCCAAACCATTTGTATGCTCTTGTTACTCTCTAGTATTTTGAGGCTTCTCCCGATATTTTCTTAGGTATATTGAGACTTTTTTGCCATGATGTGTATTTTTTTTTGATCTAGGGTCTTCTCTTTCTTATGTTACTTCATATGTGGCTGTGCATCTTGATTATGGTAAGAAGAGTCTATCGGTTCCCTTTTTCTATTTCTACCCTAGTGTGAAACTCTATGGTTATCACAACAGTCTATAGGGGGTGTGTGATATCTTTTGGTGGTAGAGATATTCTTATAGACTTGATAAAGTTGGACATGGTTAATTTTGATATCATTTTGGGAATGGATTGGTTGAACTATTGCTATACTTCCTTAAATTATCGATCCTATAGGGTTTCTTTTAAATTCCCTAATGAGATGGTGATTGTATGAGAATGGGGTCCCTTACTACCTAAGGTAAGGTTTATTTCTTCTGTTAAAGAGAGGAGGTTGATTTTGAAGGGGTGTTTGTATCATTTGGTCTGATTCAAAGATTCTAACTCAGAAAAGCTTTCTATAGAATTTGTTACTATGGTGAATGAGTTGCCCAAAGTGTTTCTCGATGATATTCCCGGTGTTCCTCCCGATAGGGGAATTGATTTTGTGATTGATATTATCCCTGACACTCATCCAATTTTTATCCTTCCTTATAAAAAGGCTCTAATAGAGATAAAATATCTTAAGGAGCAATTGAAAGACCTCTTACATAAAGGATTTATCTGCCCTAGTTTGTCTCCATAGGGTGCTCCAGTGTTGCTCATGTGAAAGAAGGATGGTTCCCTTCGTATGTATTGATTATAGTCAGTTTAGGATGGTTCCCTTCATATGTATTGATTATAGTCAGTTGAACAAAGTGACCTTACAAAATTAATATCTACTTCCTAGGATCGATAATTTATTTGATCAAATTTAGGGTGTGAACTATTTCTCTAAGAGTAATCTTAGATCAGGCTATCATTTGTTTAAAATTAGGGATGCAGGTATCTCTAAGGCTGCTTTTAAAACCTAGTATGGTCACTATGAGTTTCTTGTCATGTTTTTTAGGTTGACCAATGCCCGAGCAGCATTCTTGGACTTGGTAAATAGGGTATTTTGTCCATTCTTCGGCATATTTCATCATTGTCTTCATTGATGATATCTTAGTGTATTCTAAGAGTAAGGTGGATCTTGTAGATCACTTCTGTACTATGTTGTAAACTTTGAAGGATCAACATTTGTATTCCAAGTTCTCCAAGTGTGAGTTTTGGTTGAAAGACGTATCTTTTCTTGTTCATGTTATCTCTAGTGAAGGGATCATGGTGGATCCCCGAAAGGTCAAGGCAGTTATAAAGTTCTTGGGTCTAGCTGGTTAAGAAATTCTTGGTTGAAAGATTTCATAGCTTCTTGGGTCTAGTCAGTTAATATAGAAGGTTTGTGGAGAGTTTCTCTACTATAGTTGCCCTGTTGACCAAATTGGTCCAAAAAAAGGTAAAGTTCTTGTGGTCCAATGTGTGTGAGAGTAGGTTTGAGGATTTGAAAGATAAATTGACTTCGACTCCAATTTTGACCTTGCCCAAGGGTAGTAATGGTTTTGTGGTTTATTGTGATACTTCCCGAGTCGATCTTAGTTGTGTGTTGATGCAACATGGTAAGGTAGTGGCCTTTTCTTCTAGGCAATTGGCGGTTCAAAAGAAGAACTAAGATACTCATAACATAGATTTATTAACCGTGGACTTTGTGTTAAAGATTTGGCAACATTATCTATATGGTGTCTATGTTGATATCTTTTCTGACCATTAGAGTGTTCAATATGTGTTTATCCAAAAGGAGTTGAATATACGGTAAAGGAGGTGGCTTGAGATAATTAAAAACTATTATATAAGTCTTTATTATAATCCTGGTAAGGCAAATGTTATCCCTAATGATCTTAGTAGATTGTCTATGGGAAGTTTGGCTCATGAAGATGAGGATAAGCAGGAATTGGTGAAGGACATTCACTATTTGGCTAATCTTGCAGTTTGTCTTGCGGACTCCGAGGATCGTAGTGTGTTTGTGCATCTAGTATCTCAATCATCTCTTATTGTTGAGATAAATGAAAAGCAAGTATTAGACCCTGGCTTGTTAAAGATCAAGAGTTATGTGGTCCAACACAAGGTGGCAGACTTTTTGACTAAGGGTGATGATGTCTTGAGATACCTAGGTAGGCTATGTTTTCCCAACGTTGTAGGATTGAGGGAAAGGGTCATGGTTGAGGCTCATGAATCCCATTATGCTATTTATCCAAGTTCCACCAAAATGTATCAAGACCTTAGGGAGTTCTATTGGTGGAATAGTATGAGCGTGGTATGGCTAGTTATGTGACCATGTGTATGGTATGTAAACAAGTGAAAGTTGAGCACATAAGGCTCGGGGGCTTATGTCAAGAGATCCCATTACCTAAATAGAAGTGTGAGGCAATTAATATGGATTTTGGTACCGGTCTTCCTAGATCTCAGAATCTATGTGATTCTATTTGTGTCATTGTTGATAGAATGACCAAGTCCGCCCATTTATTGCCCATAAAAACTAATTTCTCAGCCGAAGATTAAGCTAAGTTATATCTTGAAGAGATCATGAAAATGCACGATTCTCTAATCTGTATTATTTTGGATCGTAGTCCTCTATTTTTATCCCACTTTTAGAAGTCATTCCAAAAGGGTTTGGGTACTAGAGTGTGCCTTAGTACCATTTTCAACCCACAAACGGATAGAAAAAGGAGAGAACTATCCAAATATTGGAGGATATATTACAGGCATGTGTGATTGATTATCATGTTATGGTATGACCATGTTTGTTTGATCGAGTTAGCCTATAATAATAGTTACCACTCTAGTATTGGCATGGTGCCTTTTGAGGCATTTTGTGGTAGGAGATGTCATCTCCAATTGGGTGGAACAAAGTTTGTAAGGTTAAGTTGAATGTCCCTAATTTAGTTCACGAAGCATTAGAGAAGGCGAAGATTATTCGTGTTAGATTGAAAGCCTTACAAAATTGCCAAAGTCCTATTTAGGTTTGAGGTGTAGGGACTTAGAGTTTAGTATTGGCGATTGGTTACTCTTAAAAGTATATCCCATGAAGGGAGTGATGTAGTTTGGTAAAAAGGGGAAGCTTAGCCCCCGGTATGTTAGCCCTTACTTCATTGTGAAGAGAGTTAGAAATATTGCCTGAGTTGAAGTTACCTTCTAGTTTGAATTCCATTTACCTTATTTTCTTCAAGTCTAAGTTGTGTAAATATGTGGATGATCCTTCTTTGATTTTTCCCTTTAGGGATGTCGATATTTCAGACTTTTTGACCTATGAGGATCTCCCAACGAGGATCTTGGATAGGCAAGTTCGCTTGTTGTGAAGAAAAGAAGTGGGCTCGGTGAATGTTCTATAAAGTCCATGTATCCATATTTGTTTTCCATTTCAGAAACTTTTGATTAAGGTATGTGTCAATCCTCTCTATTTAAGTTGTTTCTTAAGTTGATAATGGGTTTGAGTCCCTTGACCTTGAAGGATTCAAGTGGCCTTGATACATCTAATGGGTTTGAATCCCCTAGTCAATGAAATTATTCAATTATTAATAATGATTATGATATGTGTTGTGTTCTATCCTTGTTGAATGCTTTCTTTAACATTGTGCAAAATGGAATTAAGGTGTGCTAACGTGTTAACTTTTGTCTATACTTTCCTTACCCTCCCCCCCCCAATTCATGGACAAATAATCGAAGTGGAGGAGAATTGAAACACTGGGGCTTTGAACCATGAGAAGAACTTCTCCATTTGATGTCTTTTAGTAGGGCACGACTAGGGACTTGAGTCGTACCCACCATGCCCTCTCTATCTCGTACCTTGGTCATTCCATGAGGGTAACAAACTTTCAACTACAATCCATGGCCTCCCCTTGGTCGCAACCAATGCATACTAGTCATATACTACTTAATCATATAGAGTAAAGTTTCAACCTGAGTGGACTATTTTCTATACAGATAAAGCTTATTAGTTAAGGGTTGATTTGTACCCTTTGGTTACGACTCAACGGTGTCTACTCGTACCCATAATAATATAGATGACCTAGAAGGAGCCTAGGGTATGAGTAAGGGTACCACTCGTACCTTAGTGTACGATTACTTAGGGAGTCGTATGGGGGAGTCGTTTGGAGGAGTCGTGCCCCTGGATGGGGTAATTTTCCAGCATTTAACTAAGGGAATTGTGGTCATTTTCCATTTCTAAAACCCTAAGTAGATTCACTATATAAGTCATTGTAGCCTCCTAATACCTCATTTATAAGACTCAAACACTTCAAAACACTCTAAAATTTACATGAAACAAGATTGGAGGCTAGGATTTGGAGGGTGATCTTCAAGAGGCAAAGGGAAGTCAAACTCATGGTAATTTAAGTTGTTTAAGGAATGTATATCTTTCCCTTCTTACATAACTCTAAAAACCATGTATTCACACTTTAATTAGTAAGTGTACATGGTGGTTTTGAATTAAAATTAAAAGGATTTTGTTGCTAATTGATAAACAATGATAATTCCCACTTAGACTTACGTTAATTCATGTTATTGATGATGATTTTCATATGTGGATTCTTTTTGTATGTGGTCTAACATGTGGTTCATGAGTAACCCTAATCTTGATAAATTCTATCATAAAAATGACCTTGTTAAAGGTAAGCACATAAGGTGTTTGTGAAAATGTCTAAGTGAGTTATCTAGTTACATGTAGGTGGTGTTTTAAACTTGCAAAATTGTCCAATATATATGAATGATTGATAAATTTTGTTCTAAAGGAATTTTGAGCTATGTATTGTTAAATTGAGAACCTTAATGGTTTATGGCAAATAAAGGTCCAAGACCTAGGAATAAAGAACTTAAATTGTGTGTGGAACTAAAGTGTTTTAACAATGTGGTATCATATTACTAATGAAATATGAACAGTTTGTATGGGTCTTGCGGACCACAAATTTAATAATATGATGAATTGAATGAAGGCATTGGCCTATTGAATTGGTTGAGCAATGAAGGCTCGCATAAGGACTTTATGGTCATGTATAGTGTTGAATTGGCTAAATAAGCCATAGTCCTTGAATGTGAAATGGATTGTATTAATTCTAATGTATGAACTAATGGTTAAGAGTTCGAATATGGACTAATAATGGTAATGGAATGACTAGTGGTTCAATTCCCTGGTCTGATGGAATGACTAGTGGTTTGAATCCCTATTAGGATGAAATGAATTGTTCTGCAAGTCCCTCACCTAAATATATCTCTTGAGGTTAGAGTACCTCACCTAATGAAATGACTAGTGGTTTGAGTCCCTAGTCTTATAAGATGACTAGTGGTTCAAGTCTCTAGTTCGATGAAAGGGATTGTGGTTCGAGTCCCTTATCATATGGGATGTCTAGTGGTTCGAGTCCCTAGTCCAGATGACTTATGGTTTAAGTCCCTTTCCTAATAAGATTGTTGGGGTCTAAGTACCTTGCCTAATAAGAAATGTTTTAAACAATAAGCGTGGGAGGTTGGGTCATCCACCTCGTGACATGGGAATAATTGTATTGAGAATGCATGCTAAGACTTGTTTTGTGGCATAATATGAACATGTTGTGTATATCTATTTGTATGAGTATATGTTCGAGAATGTTGTTGAGCCTTTATCTCTTGAATATCATGTGAAATACCTATAAGTAAGGATAAGCATATGAATGTGGTAGAATATGATATATTGGCTTGTTATTGAATGATGTTGTTATTTTATCATTATCCTTGAATTACATGCTAGCGTTCCAACTGCTAACCGCCTCTAGGGACTATGTTCCCATGTGACATAGGGGCTAGAGCATCTTCTTCTCTTCCTATGCAGTGAGTAGATGATTAAAGCAGTTCGTGCATTCACTATAGAGTGGTGTGTTTCCTTTCTTCAGAAGTCATTCATCCTTGGTCTCCTTTCTTTAGAGTTAGCCTATTTAATCTTGGTTTGTCTATTATCAGGGGCTTATCCCTAAATATGCATTTCTAAACTCTTGTTTGTATAGAGGTATTGTGGACGACTATAGACTTGGGGATATTGGTTAGCTGATGAATCTTATAACATGATTATACAGGTTTGACCCTAGTTAGCTCAGATTAGGGTGTGTTGGTTATTAATAAATCCCACAGTTTTGTCCAAAATTTTATAGTTTAGATCCAAATTCTTGCCTAACCTTGTATTCAGTTATTTAGATCAATATATAGCTCATATTCATTACTTAGTCTTGCATTAGTTTACCATGTTACGCGAACAATGTTCAATTTATATTACTTTTTTCCAATCAGGCATAGTACATTTAAAGTACTCATTGTATACATTCTAGTAATACCCTGTATGTTTCTAAGCAAGGAAGTGAATAAGTATTCCTACGTATGAAATCTCCTATCCTGTGAATCATACTTGAGTACATAACTTACCATGAATATCCTAGTGATAGGATAGCTTATGATGCATTAAGCATGTTCATATGAGTCACTTAAGGTAATACAAGATAAGAGTTTTTGAATCTATCAAGTTTTAGTGTTTGATTTTGCAAGGGTCACCTTTGAACAAGTATAACTCAATGTTAATATGGTATTTTGGCTGATTTAGACCCACACAATTGTAGAGAATCGAATTAGCTTTCCAACGATACCAATTTCGCCTTAATCCAATACCCGAGCGAAATGTTATGCCCATTTTCGTGAGAGACAGTAAGCATAGGCGATTTGTTAGGCGCCGCCTAACCCAAGCATAGGCGATTGGTTAGGCGCCGCCCAACCCAGGCATAGGCAATCACTTGGGCGCCACCTAAGCTAGTTCCAGGTGTCAAAAACATTCTGTCTTGAGTTATTTTAAAGGTAATTAAGTCTTTAAATACTCCTTACACGTCCCTAAACTTAACCCTACGAAATATATATCTTCTAAACCTATTGCAATCCTATTTTCATCTCAAAGATCATTATCCAAGAGCACTAAAGTGGAAAAACAACTAAGGTTTCATAATTAAGCTTGAAGATCCGATTTCAAGGAAATTCCTCCGTCAATCATCAAGAATCTTCCTTCTAAGGTATGCGTAGTTTTCATCTATGGATTCAATTCGTTCATAGAGTTCAAGAATCAATATTTAAAATACAAAAGCTTCGTTGATTTTGGTGATATGATCAAACCCATATTGATGCTTGATTGTTTTCCTCTTTTTCATTATAAAGTATGATTTCTTTATTGTTGGGTGTTGATAATCATGTGGTTGATATTGGGTGATTCCTAAGATGGAATCTTTATATGTTTTTGTTAATTCATGATATCATATGAGTTGGAAACATGTAACTTTGGTTGTTCATGATGTATAATTTGATGAATTCACCTATGCTTAAGACGTGCATGTAAGGGGTATGATAAAATGCCTAAGGAGCTAGAAATCATGCAATATAGCTAAATTGTGACCAAGTGACGGATTCATGATATTCCCTTACGTTCCAATGACTTCTATGATTGATAATGTGCCTTGTAAATGTTATTGGAATACTAATGAACTATTCTTATGAGATTATGCTACGTTTACTTGCAAATCCTACTTATGAACAAGATGTATGATAACTATGCAATCCACATGAAATTCCAATCTATTAGTATGTGTTTCCAATATGATTATGCGATGAACATGATATTAAGATTGTGCAAGTACTTCCATGTGGTACGAAATCCTTTCCATGAAATACATTGTTGATAACCATGCATATTATGAGATCCCTACTTATGATATTATAATTTATGGACTCTACTCTTATGATCAAGTCAGTCATGTGTGTCATTTTCCTTCCATCATGTCCTGGGTCTACTTATACCCGAAAACTATAGCTGTGTGCCTAGATACATGTCATTTTTCATGATATCCGAACTCAAGCTATGATTCCATAGACTTCAGTCAGTCATGTGACTCAGGTAAACCTCATGATCTTAGTCAGTTGTCAGATATCAGTAACATTCCGCCAGTCAACGTAATTCAGTAAGATCAGGTATTGTACAGTCAGTTATTCATGTCCAGTCCCTCCAGATGGGAGTAGATTTTAGCACCGAGTGAACCCAAGGATGGGAACCCACCCGCCAGTACAGGGTGTCATTCTTAGTAGCAATCCTAGTGTTCCTGAACTATGTAGCCAGCATAGGTTGAGACATCTTAACCCGTCAGCTCATGGGTGATGAGGTGTCTTTACCCATCAGTTTAGGGTTCCCACCGTTCTCATTGAATACCAACTAGATAATGGTTACTAACAGTTGTCCTTACTAGTGGCACGGTATTAACTACCCTCAAGTCGGTGCAGAGATTGGGCCCCAGCTTAGCCATAACGGCATACACGGGGCATGTCGGTTAAACGCTACCTCTCACAGTTTAAGTAATAGTCTCAATAAAAGAACTCAGAGCATTCTTCAAATTTCAGTATATACAGGACTGTCAGATACAGTCATCCATGTTATTAGTTTCAGTAACAGTGTCAGTAAAAGAAATCGGAGAGTTCTTCAGATTTTAGTATATACAGGATTGTCAGATACAGCCATCCATGTTATCAGCTTTAGTAACAATCTCAGTAAAAGAACTCAGAGCGTTCTTCAGATTTCAGTATATATACAAGACTGTCAGATACAATCATCCATGTTATCAATTTCAGTATCAGTCATGACAGTTATCAGTAAACCATGTACAAGTCATGCTATCACGTATTCACGGTCCTAGTTTCTATATATGTGTTTTTGCACTCTCACGTTCATATTAGTCAATCAGTGTTGGTCATGCATGAAACCCTTTATATTCAGTCTACCTTCCTCGTATACTCAGTACTCTAGTTGTACTAACGCATTTGCGCTATGGTGCTTTCTTTTCATATTACACCATAGGTTCTGAGACACGAGTTCCAGCCCAGCTGTAGCGGTAGCATTCTAGTCGCAGAGACACAGTGAGTCCTCATTGATTCGACGATAATATGATTTGATTCATTTGTTTATTATCCAATTCAATTTTATGGAGTTAGTTGGAGACATATTCCTTCAGCTCCTTATTTAGACAGTTTAGAGTCTTTCGGATTTACTTTCAAATTTATGTTCAGATTTAGTTGTTTTGGATATTTTTGCCCACATGATTGTATGCAGTTGAACCTTATGGCCTTACAGTTCCATGTATTCTGCATTATTACCTTATGATTTGTAGTCTATAGGTACAAATATCAGTCATGGGTTAGCTTGTGGTCCCTCAGGGTCATGAGCACCGTGTAGCATTTCGGTTCAGCAAATCGGGGTGTTACAATACTGAGACTGTTACTGAAACTGATAACGTGGATGATTATATATGACAGTCTTGTATATACAAGATTGTTAGATACAATCATCCATGTTATCAGTTTCTGTAACAGTCTCAGTAAAAGAACATAGAGCATTCTTTAGATTTAAGTATACATATAGGACTGTCAGATACAGTCATCCATGTTACCAGTTTTAGTATCAGTCATGACAGTTATCAGTAAACCAGGTACAAGTCATACTATCACGTATTCACGGTCCCAGTTTCTATATACGTGTGTTTTCACTCTCACGTTCATATTAGTCATTCAGTGTTGTTCATGCATGAAACCCTTTATATTCAGCCTACCTTCCTCGTTTACTCAGCATTCCAGTTATACTAACACATTTGTGCTATGGTGCTTTCTTTTCATGTTACACCATAGGTTCGGAGATATGAGTTCCAGCCCAGCAGTAACGGTAGCGTTCAAGTCACAGAGACACAGTGAGTCCTCATTGATTCGAGGATAATATGATTTGATTCATTTATTTATTCGCCATTTCAATTTTACGGAGTTAGTTGGAGACATGTTCCTCAACTCTTTATTCAGACAGTTTAAGGATTTCAGATATACGTTTAGATTTAGTTATTTTGGGTATTTTCGCCCACATGATTGTATTCAGTTGAACCTTATGGCCTTACAGTTCTATGTATTCCATATTATTACCTTATGATTTGCCGTATACAGGTACAAATATCAGTCATGGGTTAGCCTATGGTCCCTCGGGGTTAAGAGCACCGTGTAGCATTCTGATTTAGCAAATCAGGGGGTTACAAACTTGGTATCAGAGCCTAAGGTTCAATAGAGTCCTAGGAAGTCTGAGAGCCGCATCTATTAGAGTCTTGTACATTGGTGTGTTGCGTGCCACATTTATGTGCGGGAGGCTATAAGATGTTTTAGGAACAGTTCCCTTTCTTCATTATTCATGTCATGCTAGTGAGCATAATCACAAGTTAAACTCTCAGTCTAATCCACCCTTCTCTTATTCCAGACCATGGCCCCAAAGAGAAGAAACTAGCCAGCTCCTCAGCCCGAAGATCCTTTGGGCGAACATGTTTCCCATGCGGATTTTAGAGTCGCATTTACCACACTTGCTCAGTCCATGGCTGCATAGAATAAATGTCCACTAGTCATTCCGGCCAATCCAGTGGCCACTCCCAAAGAAGCTAGGGTTCAGGACTTCACCCGGATGAACCCTCCATCTTTCCATGTGTCAAAGTCTGATGAGGACCCTTAGGAGTTCATTGACCAACTATAAAAGGTCATTGACATCATGGGTGTTACTTCTATTGAGAGTGTTGAGTAAGCCGCCTACCAGTTATAGGATATTTCTCATGATTGGTATAAACAGTGAAAGTCTGAGAGGTTAGATGATACAGGCTCTAACGAGTGGGAGGAATTTGTCACAGCCTTCTTAGACAGATTCTTTCCCTAAGAGTTGAGGGAAGCCAAAGTTCTTGAGTTCATCAACCTCAGGCAGGGGAACATGATGGTTAGGGAGTATTCTCTCAGATTCACCCAGCTAGCCAGGTATGCTCCTTATGTGGTTTCAAACAATAGAGCTAATATGAGAAAATTTGTGTCAGGGGTCAACGATAGCGTGGTAAATGAGTGTAGGTCTGTGATGCTGATCGGTGATATGACCTTAGGAAGACTCATGATCCATGCCTAGCAAGTATAAGAGCAAGATAGCAAGGTCAAGTAATTTTAACTTTGCTCACCCCAAGTCAGATGGAGGAAACCGTTCATAGTTTTGCTCCAAGTCAACCGTTCTAGCTCCTTCCTCTGCCAGCGCTCCAGTGTCGAAGTTCAGAGATGGCAATAAAAAAAACTGGCAGGTTCTAAATCTCAGGGTAGTGTCAACAATGCCCGAACGAATCCCCTTTGTCAGACTTGTGGTAAGGACCACAAGGGCATTTGCAGAGCCGGTAGTGATGTCTTTTTTGTTTGTGGAAAGCCAGGCCACATGATTAGGGAGTCTCTATAGTCAAGTCTTTAGGGTCAGCAAGATCATTCTACAGCTCAGTCCAATCGCCCGAACAAGAACAGTTCCATTTCCAGTGCTACCAGTGGGCAACGCCCAAATAGACTCTATGATCTTCAGTCTCGAAAGGATTAGGAAAATTCTATTGATGTTGTTATTGGTACGTTGCATATTTTCCATGTTCATGTTTATGCTTTGCTAGACCTAGATGAATCTTTGTCTTTTGTTACTCCATACATAGCAAGCGATTTTGGAATCAATCCCAAAGTCCTAGCAGAGCCCTTCTCAGTCTCTATCCCAGTGGGTAAAACTATCATAGCTCGGCAGGTATACAGGAACTTCCCAGTTATGATATCTCAGAAATCCACATCAGCAGATTTAGTGGAGTTAGAGATGACTGATTTTGATGTCATTCTCGGCATGGATTGGCTTCATTCCTGCTATGCCATAGTCGACTGTAGAAATAGGATAGTTCAGTTTCAGTTCTTGAATAAGCCTGTCCTAGAGTGGAAGGGTAGCATTTAAGCGTTTATGGGTCAACTTGTTTCCTACCTTCGAGCAAGGAAAATGATTTCTAAGGGGTGTGTGTATCATCTCGTTCATGTTAAAAATTCTAGTTCTGAATCTCCCATCCTTGAAACAGTCCCTATTGTTAATAAATACTCAGATGTCTTTCCCGAAGATCATCTAGGCATTCCTTCCGAAAGGGAAATATACTTCGGCATAGACCTTCTTCCGGATACTCAACCAATTTCTATTCCTCCATACAGAATGACACCAGCAGAAATCATAGAACTGAAAGATCTGTTAAAGGATCTCTTAGATAAGGGATTCATCAGACCCAGCATTTCCCCACAGGGTGCGCCAGTATTATTCGTGCACAAAAAAGACAGTTCTCTCAGGATGTGTATTGATTATCATCAACTCAATAAGGTAACGGTCAAGAACAGGCATTCTTTTCCCAGGATTGATGATCTATTAGACCAACTTTAGGGTGCTAGTTACTTCTCCAAGATAGACCTCAGATCAGGCTATCATCAACTCAAAGTTAGAGAATGTCACATTCCGAAGACATCTTTCCGTACTCGGTATGGTCAATTCAATTTTTTAGTCATGTCATTTGGTCATACCAATGCCCCAGCAGCTTTTATAGATTTGATGAACCATGTGTTCAAGCAGTGCTTGGATATGTTTGTCATAGTCTTCATAGATGATATTCTGGTCTATTCTCGCACAGAGCGTGATCATGCAGACCATCTCAAGATTGTTCTTTAGACTCTCAGGGATCACCAGTTATTTGGTAAGTTAAGCAAGTGAAAGTTTTGGCTAAGATCAGTAGCATACCTTGGCCATATTGATTCCAGTGATGGAATTAGAGTGGATTCTCTGAAAACTGAGGCAGTAAGAAATTGGCCCAGACCTGTATCTTCATCAGATATTAGGAGTTTCTTGGGTTTGGCTAGCTATTACAGACAGTTTTTTGAGGGATTTTCTTCCATTGCATCTCCCATGTCCAGATTAACTTAGAAGAAGATTAAGTTTTAGTTGTCAGATTCATGATAGAAGAGCTTCCAAGAGTCGAAGACTCGACTCACCTCATCTCCAGTTCTAGCTATTCTAGTTGGTTCAGATAGTTTTGTATCTATTGTGATGCATCCAGAGTGGGTTTATGTTGTGTCCTCATACAGCATGGTAAGGTCATAGCCTACGCCTCCTGACAGTTAAAGCCACATTAGAAGAATTATCCTACTCATGATCTTAAGTTAGCAGTGGTAGTTTTTGCCTTTAAGATTTGGAGGCATTATCTCTATGGAGTTCATGTAGATGTCTTCATAGACCATAAAATCCTCCAGTATGTCTTTTCCTATAAAGATCTCAATCTTCCCCAAAGAAGGTAGTTAGAGCTCTTGAAAGATTATGATATGAGTGTCCTTTATAATCCGGGAAAGGACAATGTTATGGCCAACACTCTCATTTGACTCTCTATGTATAGTATTTCTCACGTTGAGAATAGTAAGAAAACAATGTCTCAGGAGATCCATCAGCTTTCCAGACTAGGCGTTCGCTTAGTCGATTCTTCAGAGGGTGGTGTATGTGTTCATAGTAGTTCAGAGTCATCTCTAGTTTCTGAGGTGAAAGAGAAACAAGACAGGAATCCTAGCCTTGTCAAGCTCGAAGAGTCAGTTTAGAATAAGAAAGTTGAGTTTTTCTCCCAAGGGGGAGATGGTGTTCTTTGTTGTCAGGGTCATCTATGTATTCCAGTTGTAGATGAATTGCGGCAGCAAATTCTTACAGAAGCGCTTGGTTTGTGATACTCTATTCATCTAGGGGCCACTAAGATGTACCGTAACATGCGGGAGATCTATTGGTGCAGTAGAATAAAGAGAGATTTTGCAGAGTTTGTGGCTAAGTGCTCGACATGTCAACAGGTTAAGATAGAGCATCGAAAACCTAGTGGTTCCATGCAAGAGTTCACTATTCCTACTTTGAAGTGGGAAGAAGTTAACATGGACTTCATGACAGTTCTGCCTAGAACTCGCCATCAACATGATTCAGTCTGGGTCATTATAGATAGCATGACCAAGTCAGCTTATTTCCTTCCTGTTCGTACTTCTTATTCCGCCAGGGATTATGCCAAACTCTATATCAGGGAGTTAGTCAGATTACACGTTATTCCACTATATATCATCTCACACAAAGGTACCCAGTTCACTTCTTATTTTTAAAAAGCATTCCAAAAGGGTCTCGGAACCCAAGTCCATCTCAGCACAGCATTTCATCCTCAGACAGATGGTCAAGTAGAAAGGACCATTCAGATTCTTGAAGATATGCTAAAGGAGTGTGCAATTGACTTCAAGGGAAGTTCGGACGACCATTTTCCTTTGTTTGAGTTTGCATACAACAATAGCTATTATTCTAGTAATCAGATGGCTCCATTTTAGGATCTCTATGGTAGGAGATGTAGATCTCCGATTGGTTGGTTTGAAGTTACTGAGGCCTCAGTTATAGGTCCTGACTTAGTATTTGACGCCTAAGAGAAATTTTAGTTGATCAGAGAGAGACTCTAGGCTGCTCAGAGTCAACAGAACTCCTATACAGATGTTCATAGAAAGTATCTGAAGTTCGAGGTGAATGACTATGTCTATCTTAAGATCTCTCCCATCAATGAAGTGAAATGGTTCGACAAGAAAGGGAAACTCAGTCCCCGATATGTCAGTCCCTTCAGAATTCTTTATCGTTTCGGCAAGGTAGCTTATGAGCTTGAGTTGCCTTCGGATCTAGCCTCAGTCCATCTAATCTTCCATGTCTCTTTTCTAAAGAAGTGCATAGGTAACCCAATAGTTGTTGTCCCTCTTCAGAGCATCGACATTCAGAACAGCCTCTTTAATGAAGAGATTCCAATCAAAATCTTAGATTATTAGACTCGTAGATTGAAGAACAATGAAGTCCCTCTATTTAAGGTTCTTTGGAAAAATCAGTCTCATGAGGGAGCTACTTGGGAAGCAGAAGCAGATATGTGTACCAATTATCCTCACCTCTTCCCCGCCAATTCAGATCAAGCTCAAGGTAATAGTTCTCCTTAAGCTCATTAAGTTTCATGTTTATGCTTCTAGTATAAACTTGGTACCTATCAACCATTTCATACTCAGTGATGCATTCATGTATCAGTTATCCATGCATCAGATATGCACGAGTTCAGTATGTTTAGCATGTCAGTCATGTGATAAAGTTTCATCTCTTCATGTTCAGTTTAGGTTCTATTGTCTTGTATCCCTTCTCAGTAAATTCTCATTCGAGGATGAATATTCCCAAGGGGGAGATATTGTAATACCCCACATGTTTCTAAGCTAGGAAGTGAATAAGTATTCCTATGTATTAATTCTCCTATCCTGTGAATCATACTTGAGTTCATGACTTACCTTGAATATCCTAGTGATAGGATAGCTTATGATGCATTAAGCATGTTCATATGAGTCACTTAAGGTAATACAAGCTAAGAGTTTTTGAATCCATCAAGTTTTAGTGTTCGATTTTGCAAGAGTCATATTTGAAAAAGTATCACACGATTTTAATGTGGTATCAAATTGTAGAGAATAGAATTAGCTTTCCAACGATACCAATTTCGCCTTAATTCAATACCCGAGCAAGAATTTATGTCCATTTTTGTGAAAGACAGTAAGTATAGGCGATTGGTTAAGCGCCGCCTAACCAAAGCATAGGCGATTGGTTAGCCACCGCCAAACCCAGGAATAGGCGATCACTTGGGCGCCGCCTAAGCCAATTCCAGGTGTTAAAAACACTCTATCTTGAGTTATTTTAAAGGTAATTAAGTCTTTAAATACTCCTTACACGTCCCTAAACTTAACCCTATGAAATATATAGCTTCTAAACCTATTGCAACCCTATTTTCATCACAAAGCTCATCATCCAAGAGAACTAAAGGGGAATAACAACTAGGGTTTCATAATTAAGCTTGAAGATCCGATTTTAAGAAAATTCCTCCGTCAATCATCAAGAATCTTCCTTCTAAGGTATATATTGTGTTCATATATGGATTCAATTCGTTCATAGAGTTCAAGAATCAATCTTTAAAATACAAAAGCTTGGTTGATTTTAGTGTTATGATCATACCCATTTTGATGCTTGATTGTTTTCCCCTTTTTCATTATAAAGTATGATTTCTATATTATTAGGTGTTGATGATCATGTTGTTGATATTGGGTGATTCCCAAGATGGAATCTTTATATGTTTTTGTGAATTAATGATGTCATATGAGTTGGAAACATGTAATTTTGGTTATTCATGATGTATAATTTGATGAATTCACCTATGTTTAATACGTGCATGTAAGGTGTTTTATAAAATGCCTAAGGATCTAGAAATCATGCAATATAGCTAAATTGTGACCAAGTGAAGGAATCATGATATGCCCTTATGTTCCAATGACTTCTATGATTGATAATGTTCCTTATAAATGTTATTAGAATACTCATGAACTATTCTTATGAGATTATGCTACATTTACTTGCAAATCCTACTTATGAACAATATGTATGATAACCATGCAATCCACATGAACTTCTATGCTATTAGTATGTGTTGCCAATATTATTATGCAATGAACATGATATTAAGATTGTGCAAGTACTTCCATGTGTTACGAAATCCTTTCCATGAAATACATTGTTAATAACCATGCATAGTATTAGATCCATACTTATGATATTATAAAATATGGACTCTACTCTTATGATCAAGTCAGTCAAGTGTGTCAATTTCTTTCCATCGAGTCTTGGGGGTACTTGTACCCGAAAACTATAGTTGTGTGCCTAGATCCATGTCATGTTTCAGGATATCTGAACTCAAGATATGAGTCCAAAGACATTAGTCAGTCATGTGACTCAGGAAAAACCTCATGATCTTAGTCAGTTGTCAGATATCAGTAACATTCCGCCAGTCAACGGAATTCACTAAGATGAGGTCATGTACAGTCAGTTATTCATGTCCAGTCCCTCCAGATAGGAGTAGAGGTTAGCACCGAGTGAATGCAAGTATGGGAACTCACCTTCCAGTATAGGGTGTGATTCTTAGTAGAAATCCTTGTGTTCTAGAACTACGTAGCCATCGTAGGCTGAGACATCTTAACCCATCAGCTCAGGGTTGATGAGGTGTCTTAACCCGTTAGTTTAGGGTTACCACCATTCTCATTGATTACCCGCCAAATAAGGGTCACTTACATTTGTCCTTACCAATGGCGCGGTATTGACACCCCTCTATTCAGGGCAAATATTGGACCCCAGCTTAGCCATAACAGCATACACGGGGCATGTTGGTTAAACACTACCTCCGACAGTTTCAGTAACAGTCTCAGTAAAAGAACTCAGAGCGTTCTTTAGATTTTAGTATATACAGGACTGTATGATACAGTCATCCATGTTATTAGTTTCAGTAACAGTCTCAGTAAAAGAACTCAAACCGTTCTTCAGATTTCAGTATATAAAGGACTGTCAAATACAGTCATCCCTGTTATCAGTTTCAGTAACAGTCTCAGTAAAAGAACTCAGAGCGTTCGTTATATTTCAGTATATATACAGACTGTCAAATATAGTCATCTATGTTATCAGTTTCAGTATTAGTCGTGACAGTTATCAGTAAACCATGAACAAGTCTTGCTATCACGTATTCACGATCCCAGTTTCTATATATATGTGTTTGCACTCTCACGTTTATATTAGTCTGTGACTGTTGTTCATGCATGAAACTATTTATATTCAACCTACCTTCCTTGTATACTCAGTACTCTAGTTGTACTGACACATTTTCACTATGGTACTTTGTATTCATGTTACACCATAGGTTCCGAGACACGAGTTCCAGCCCAACAGCAGCGGTAGCGTTCCAATCACAATTGATTCAAGGACAATATGATTTTATTCATTTATTTATTATTTAATTCAGTTTTATGGAGTTAGTTGGAGACATGTTCCTTCAACTCCTTATTCAGACAGTTTAGAGGCTTTTGGATTTACTTTCAGATTTACATTTAGATTTAGTTGTTTTGGGTATTTTCGCCCACATGATTGTATTCAGTTGAACCTTATGTCCTTATAGTTTTATGTATTCTGCATTATTACCTTATAATTTGCAGTATACAGGTACAGATATTAGTCATGGGTTAGCTTTTGGTCCCTCGGGGTCATGAGCACTATATAGCATTCCAATTCAGTAAATCAG
This sequence comes from Capsicum baccatum var. pendulum, assembly GCA_030864225.1. NCBI lineage: Eukaryota > Viridiplantae > Streptophyta > Magnoliopsida > Solanales > Solanaceae > Capsicum > Capsicum baccatum. The sequence goes on from CM061556.1 coordinate 104,268,688, forward strand.
GGTGTTACAATTCTTTTGCAAAATATTGTGTCATAATATAAGTTCTAACACTCAATATTCAAATAACACCTAGAAAAAATAATAGGCAAGGAATCATTATCACCAATTAAAATTTATTTTAAGTGCAGAGGAAGATCATTAATCTCTAATTTTGGAGTTTTATCAACTAAAGATTTGAGAAATGGGCCAATTGCCCTGTTTAATGGCTCAAAAGGCAGCTTTCTTGTGTCAATAACCGCTAAATTCATAACTTGAACCAATTTAAGTGCCTCTACATCTCTGTAAAGATTGAAACCCATTAAAGCTTTCTTGAGTGGATCATCAAACAAAACAAGTGTAGCTTAGATTCAAGGTCAATAATTGATATGTAAGACAATTCTTCATTTATAGCAAGCAATTTTAGGGCCTTATATACATCAAAAACATCTACTTTGTCATGCTCTATTATAGTCATCTTTCCTGCTGCTACATCAATAAGTGATTTCCCTACTGCTAGAAATAAGCATCTCAAAATAAATTGAGCAACCAGATTAAATTCAAAATCAAGAATAACAAAGTCAACTGGAAAAAATCAGTGATCCCACTTGCACTATGACATCTTCAATAATTCCATCTGGCCTAGCAAGAGACCTATTAGCCAACTATTAAATAATGGTTATGGGTTTGGGACTACTAAGAACTATCTTACAGAACTAAGATATGGGCATACGATTGATGCTCGCCCCCAAGTCACACAATCTAGCAAACAAGCTGACATTATAGAGGAGTTCAATTTATCCTTGAATAATCACACCACCATCTTCTTCTATTGCACCTCACCATTAAGAGATAACTTTACCATCTCTTAAATAATTACACCACCATCCTCGAAATCCAAAAGACTGACTCTAAGATTAGACAAATATTTAATACCCTTCACCAATTCCTACTTCTCTTTGTCTATATGAGATAGGCTTTCTATGGATAACTAGATATGAGCATTAGTATCCACGTTAGCTTTACCTGGGTGATAGTGAAGACTCATGTCATAGTCCTTAAGCAACTCAAGCTACCTCCAATGCTTGAGATTCAACTCTTTTTGAGTAAACACATATTCTAGGTTCTTATGATCAGAATAAATATCGACATGGACCTCATAAAAATAATGTCATAAATTATTTAATGCAGACACCACAGCTAAAAACTCTAAATTATGGGTCAGTTAGATAATTCTTCTCATTAAATTTCAACTATCAAGAAGAATATGTGTCTACCTTGCCATGCTATATCAACACACAACCCAGCCGTAACTAGTATGCATCAAAATAAAAAACAAAATCATCAGTTCCCTCATGTAGAGTCAAGATCAGAATTGAAGTTGACGTATCCTTTAGCTTCTTAAAACTACCCTCGCAAGCATTAGAATACATGGATTTTACATTTTTTTGACTCAACTTAGTTAATGGTGTTGTAGTAGAATAGTAACTCTCCAAAATCCTTCTATAATAATCATCTAAAACCAAGAAGCTCTAAATGTCTGTTAGATTCATGGGTATTTGAGGTGGATTTAAGTGCCTTAGTGTTGTTATCCAGGCTTGTTTAGCCTTATTTTGAGGACTTCTTGTGTGCTTAGTGAGTCAATGATGATATAAATGAACATATAAGTGTAAATTACTTGATAACAATGTTTAAGATGTATTTCAAACAAGTTTGTACTTAATTGGGTCATTTAGAGATCATATGAGAAAACTAGTGTTATTAGCTCGAGCTAGGTGTTGTTCTAGTTGATCGCGTTGGATTTTAATGGGTTAAATGAGTTACTAAGGTTAGAATTGTGTAATTATTTGTTGAACAACTTTTGTATAGTGTTTAAAGTGCAATTGAATTAATTCAAGAGTCAAAACTAAGGGAAAGATCAAAAAGGGAAAACAAGTATTCTTAGCTTAAGTTTCTAGTTCATCGTCTAGGATGTTGTATTTGTTTAAGCTCTAATTTGTTTTGTTTAATGATATAGTATTATTGGTGATTTGACTTTAATTATATATGAGTTATTTAATAGCTTGAAATCAAGTTTAAACAACACCACATGGCTAGGAATGGATCACTAGATGCACAAGACACAACTTGATGTAAACTGGACACTTTGGATGTCACAAGTGCGTGTCGAACATTAGAAAGATCTTTGGGGCATGTGATATTCATAGGAAGCTTCATAAGGACCAAAAATAGTGTTAACTCACATTTAGGGTGTGTCGATATCCCTACTTTATTGAAATGAGCCCCGCGACGTGGCCCATGTTCCACTACGACAAAATCACCTCCTATAAATAGGACTCTTGTACTTGTTTTATTCACCTTGGACGACTTTGAAACTTAGAAAGGGTATAGAAAACATTTATATTAGAGTTTTTCTTATTTTATTTTAGATTCTTAATATATTTTATCTTGTATTCAATTATCTTGATTATGACAATGTCCATGGATGGATAAAAGCCCTATTCTGGGGTAAAGGCAAATAACATTATTACTACTGCTTTGAATTATTTTAATTTTATTGATTATCATATTTGGTAGTTTATTTATCATTTTTATAACTTTTATAAGGTATATATACCCTTAGGATATATCTATTATTGACTTTGTGATCTCGGGAGAAGGAAGAAAAAGATAGAACGTGGGGATAGATAGAACAAGGTTCTTAATCTTTTATGAAATAAGGAATTTGAATTGGAAACTAGGATAGGGGTATACCTAGAATCCTTTTTTGTTTCATATGTTGGATGATAGCTTCATGCATCTAATTAGATTATTACATCCCTGCTCAACGATGTAGATATAATGTCTAAGTTAGGTAGACGATTAGAGGTTGGGAGACCATGATAATGCGATAAATCCTATGAATCATCAACCAAGATAATTAATCTATCAAATTAAGTTCAATAGCATAGTATGATTGTTGGTAGTGCCTTAACCCTAGGTTTTTATCCATTGATTTTCCAAGAACTTTACTTTTACACATTATTTACATTACATTTAGTTATTATCATCAAACACTTATGGTTATGAATCACACATTTAATATCAATAGTTAAACTAAAACTCGCCAATTATTAACACGTCCCTGTGGGATCGATATTCGACTTTATTTAAGGCCACTATATTACTTGGTGAGACCACGTACACTTGCGTGTGCACTTGGGCATAACAATTTATTGGTGCCATTGCCTGGGACTTATAAATATGCAACTATCATGTTTTTAGTTTAGCTATACTAAGTTTTACATTGTTTAGTAAATTTTCTTTTTAGTTTCATTTACTTTTTTCACACTTCTTGATATGTCAGCCTGGGATAGATAGTTTTTTAGCTATGACCATTCTTGTTGTGTTTGTGGGTGACCTCATCTAAAGGATTTTTATCCAGATTTTGATTTAAGCACATGGATGGGAACTTCACAGTTGTGGTAGATACTATCCTATCTGTGGAACAGATAACAAGTCGGTGTATGGTTTGTGGTAGCACTGGTCATTCTGTAGCTATGTGTCCTATCAATTCCGATTCAGACTTGGTTGTAGGCTATGCTCAAAGGCCATATTATGTGAACACCTACAATCAAATATGGCAAACTCATCCACCAAATCAATTATGGAAAAACCAGAAACAATAGTTTTAGCAGCAACAGGTTTAAGAAAATCAAACCACGTCTCAAACTAATAATATAGAAGAGATAATGAAACAAATTTTAACATCTTATGCATAGTTGGAAATAGAAATGAAGAACCAGTAGGTGGCTACAAAATATTTGGAGAATCACCTAGGGTAGATATAGCAGGAAGAAAATACAAGGACTAAAGGTGGTTTTCAAAGTTACACTTAAACTTCTAACCAATTAGTGGAAATCACTTTAAGGAATGATAAAGAGCTGAATGAAGAACCTCAAAAGTCAATTAAGGAGGTAAATGCAGAGTTAACTCTATACCTAGATGCAGACAAAGTTGTTTATGATTCAAGAAAGTCCGAGTACTCAAAAACAAAATTGATGAATAGGTTAAGGAGATACCACAACCACCATCTCTAAAGAGGTTGAGTACAAAAAATGAGGATACTATCTAATGTGTGGAACATACACAAAAATTAAATCCATTTAGTTATCATCTTTCTCTTGAGAATAAAATTGAGATGGTGAATATGAGTTAGGGTGTTGTGGATTATGTAAATTTTGAAGTGGGATTGGTTGGTCCTCACTCAAAGAACTTTTCTGTATTATGTTTAGATAATTTCTTGTTTGTGAAATAATCTAAAACAGTGGGAGAGTGTGAAGAGGAGGAATATGAATTCGATATTCTTGTTTTTGCACTAGATAAGCAGCATAAAAACACACCTCACTTCAATTCCAAGTGGTTTACCATGAACCATCCATTACTCGGTTCCTTAATATTTATACCACCGCCCTATGAGAGAAGAAAAAAGATAGATGTGAAGTTTAGGGTGAAATTCATATCCTAAAGATAGAGAAAAAAGTTTATTGGGTCGTGCCAAGATACTAAATCAGGCACTACTTGGGAGGCAACCCAAGTTAAGGTATGTTTTGTTTTTAGTTTTTTAGTTTTTAATTCACTAGTTTTTGTTTTGTTGAGTCACTGGTTGATGGGAAGTCTGAGTACCATAAAACCTAAGATAAGTACATGGAGAAGACTAAGTATGAGGTCCCTAGAGCCTTGTGGTGTATAAATATTCTACTAGCTAGGCCTAGAGGCCTTAGGGTGTATTTCAATATCTACCTTTTAAAGTATACTTTGGGGACAAAGTTGATTTTTAAGTGTGGGGTGGGGAAATTCCTATTTTTAGGGTAAATTTAAAATTTTTTATGTTAGGAATAAGTGATATATTCTTGTTGGTGTTATATTTGATTGCTTAATGGAAGCATTTTGATGGTAAAAAATAATGTTGATTGGGTGAATTACTACTCTTGAGACTCCTAGGCTCGTGATTTAGACTCCTTTACTTATTGACTTAATGTTGAATTCATGTGATTGTTTGGTTGAGAGTCTATGAAGATCCTACTTGAGTTGAGCATGTGCCATGTATGATGTGAGGTTGTAGTATATTCGTTGTTGCATGTGATATCTCGAACTTGCCTGGTGTATGTGCAAAGCGAAATAAAGAGTGTGGTTTAGGAGATAATATTGGCATTTCTTTGATAGCCAAGTTTATACCTTATTTTTACCAACACTTGTTCATTATCCTAGTTAACCCCATTAAACCTTTAGCTTATTCTTTGGCAGCCTCTCATGCAGACTAATTCCCTTCTTTGATTGACCTTAATTTGATCCAAAACCTCCTAAGAACTTTAGGGTAAAATTAATTGAGTGACGAGTTTTAAATTCAAGTCGGAGAAAGGTTAAATTAAATCCCCAAAGTGATAGTTATTGGTGCATAAAAATGCTATGTGATGTGGTTGGGAGTTGAGTAATTAAGGAATAAAAATTTGTTCCAATTTGAATAAGTTGTAAATTTAAAATAATCCCACCATAGTTTTTGTAAATGAGCTTGATGAGATAGGGAAAAAAATAAAAGAATTGGATTAAAAAAAAGATGTGCGAAGGTATTAGAGGTTAAAGTTATATGTTTGAGATTGGTTTTAATTGTATATGGTGATGTAAAGCGCATAGAGAAGAGAGTCACTATTACTGGCTAGATATTTCCTGCCCGTCCCTTATCTTACATTACAACCATTAAATACCTATTTGATACTAAGCTTAATATTTTGATATTAGTAGAGTCCTACAGTAAGGTCAAGCCTATGGTTCATTATTTGTAACTTGTGAATTCTGTGTAAGAGTAGGCGCAATTTAATTCTTGTACTCATTTTGTTATGGATTGCTTGATCGTGAGTAAATATGGGTAACTCTCTTATTGTGACAGGACATGTTTAATGAATGTTGGGTGAATTATATGATGTCTTTGATTGAACAATGTGCATGAGTTTTCTAACTAGGTGAGTCAATTCTTGAGGCTGGGATGTTTTGAAATAGTATTCTTCAACTATCAATTGTGTATGTAACACGCTTAGTGTAGAAACTTACATTATGTGTTTTCATTGTAGTACTATCTTGTTTTCTTGCATATAGTATAGGTGTATGGTCACCTCAGCATATGATGCTTAGAGTAGAGATTTGTTCGAGGACGAACCAGGTTTTAAGTGTCGGGTGGTGATCTGAGATGGATTTATGTGCCTTTATGTTGTTATCTGGGCTTGTTTAGCCTTGTTCTGAGGACTTATTATGTGCTTTTTAATAAATTATGACATAAATATAAGTGTTTAATTACTTGATGGCAACTTTTAAGGTGTATTTCAAACAAGTTTGTACTTAATTTGATCATTTAGAGTTCATATGAGAAAGCAGTGTTACTAGCTTATGGTAGGTGTTATTTTTGTTGATAGCATTGGATTTTAATGTTATTAATGAGTTCCTCGAAGTATTACAGTGTAAATATGTATTGTAAAACTTTTTGTAGCATTTAAAGTAAAATTGAATTAATTCAAGAGTCAAAACTAAGTGAAAGCTCAAAAGGGGAAAAACTAGTATTCTTAGCTAAAGTTTCTAGTTCGTCGTATAGAATGTTGTGTTGTTTGAGCTCAAATTTGTTGTTTTTAATGCTATAGGAATATTTTTGAGTTCACTATGATGATATATTAAGGATGAAAAAGTTTTAAATCAAGTGTACACAAAACTACAAGGCTGGAAATGGATCAATGGAAGCACAAGACACAACTAGACGTAAAATGGACACTTTAGATATCGCCAGCACGTGTAGGACCTTATCAAGGGATAAGTGGAACGTGATATTCATAGTAAGATTACTAATTGACCGAAAAATATTGTTAGCTCGTTATTAGGGTGTGTCATATCCCCTACTTTACTGAAATAATCCCCAGAATGTAGACCTTGTTTCACCTACGGCAAAATAGTCTCCAATAAATAGGAATCTTGTACTTGTTGTTATTCACCTTGGACAACTTTGAAACATAGAATGTGGGGATAGATAGTACAAGCTTCTTATTCGTTTATAAAATAAAGAATTTTAATTAGGGATTAGGATAGGGATATATCTAGAAGCCTTGTTTGTTGCACATATAGGATGATAGATTCATGCATCTAATTGGATTATTACATCCCTGCTAAATGAAGTAGTTGTAATGTCCAAGTTAGATAGACGATTAGAGGTCGGGATAACATGATGATGCAATAAAACCTACTAATCATCAACTAAGAAAGTAATTGAAAGAATGAAGCTCAATAGTGTAGTATGATTATTCGTAGTGCTTTAACCCCAGGTTTCTATCCATTGATTTTCCAAACACTTTACTTATACGGATTATTTTCTTTATATTTCGTTTTCATCATCAAACTCTTTTTGTTATGAATTGCGTAAGTTTATTGTCAATAATTAAAATATAATTGGATAGTTGTTAAGATAAGTCTCTATGGGGTCAATATTTATCTTGATTTAAGGCCACTGTATTACTTGGTTAGACCATGTACACTTGCGTGTGTTCTTGGATGCAACAGTCTAGCATACTTCTTAACCACCGAAACCATCTATGGATTCACCTCAGTTTTAGACTGTACAAAAATATCATCAATAAAGACAATCACCAACAAATCCAAGAACGGATGGAAGACCCAATTCATAAGATACATAAATACTGTTGGGGCATTGGTCAAGCCAAAAGACTTTACCAAAAACTCAAAATAACCATAACGTGTTTGGAAGATGGTCTTAGGGATATCCACCTCCCTAATCTTCAATTGATGGTAACTCTACCAAAGATCAATCTTAGAAAAGAACTTAGCACCCAGAAGCTAATCGAATAAATCATCAACCGTTAGAAGCGAGCACTTATTCTTCATGTTCACCTTATTCAATTGGATGTAGTCAATATACATTCGAAGAGAACCATCCTTCTTTCGCATGAAGATCACAGAAGCATCCCACGGAGACATACTAGGGCATATAAAAATTTTGTCAAGAATATCTTGAAACTACTCCTTGAGTTCTTTCAACTCAGTCAGAGCCATTTTATAAGGAGGATGGACATAGGACAAGTTTCCAATAAAAGATCAATCCCAAAATTGATTTTCCTATCCGGAGGAATACCAGGAAGATCATCATGAAGAACCTCATGAAATTTGAAGACCAGAGGAACAATCTGTAATAAAGGACCTTCGTATCTAGAATCCTTAACATGTACTAAGTGATAGAGGCACCCATTAAAAACCAATTTTTGGTCTCTAAGATATGAAATAAACCTTCCCTTAGGTACTAGGGAACTACATTCCCATTCAATCACCAGCTCATTAGGGAAGTGGAAACTGACCCTTTGGGTTCAACAATTAAGAGAAGCATAGAACGAATTCTACCAATCTATCCATAAAATCAAATCAAATTCTAACATGTCCAACTCTATCAGATTTACCAAGGTCTCTCTACCTTAGACCGACATCACACAACCCCTATAGATTCTTTTAGCCACAATGGAATCACCCACTAGGGTGGACCCAGAAAAAGAACAAAAGACACTCAGGACCAAAACCAAAATAAAGAGCCACATAAGAGGTCACATAAAAGAGGTTCGACCCGAGATTAAGTAGACAATATATATCATGAGAAAAGAGTTTAAGCATATCAGTTACAACATCGGGGGATAGATCAAAATTATGGCGAGTGGCGAAAGAGTACTGACTGTTCCAACCAGTACTGGAGCCAAAAGTAGAATTATAGCGATTTGGTGAAGTATCGAATGAAGTAGCAACAAGAATCTTATTTTCCCCATAAGCAACCATAGAAGGACAATCCTTATACATATGACTAATCTAACCATATTTAAAGCACTCGTTCCTCCCCTCTTCACAAACACCATGATGCACCTAACTAAAGAATATACAAAGAGGATACAATGGAGATGACTAAGCCCCACTAGCCTGAGGCTAGCCTCCCGGTGCTCTAAACCCACTATTATACTGAGAATGACGATCAATCAATGGCTTCAGACAAGGAACACTACCCATAGAGTAGGAACCAAAATTGTCCCACTTTTTCTTATACCATTTTCCACCATCTTTAGAACTATACTGCTGACCTCTACTATAATCCGAGTATCAAAACTTCTTATTCTTCCGTTCACTTATTTCATCTTGCTTCTTTTTTTCTTCTTCCACTTGTTGCATATATACCACAAGTATAAAGATGTCCATATCCTTGTTCAATAAAGCAGTCTTTCTCTTAAAAATTAACTCATGGGATAACCTAGAGTTAAACTTCCTTATGCTAAATACCAATTCAAAAATTTAAAGCAACAACTAATAAAACATCAAGGCATACTCCTTCACTGTCATCTGGCCTTGCTTCAAATTCACAAATTCCTTGGCCTTTGCCTCCCTCAACTCATAAGGAATGCTACAATCAAGGAAATCTCTATATAAATCAACCCACAAAGTGAACTCAGTATTAACACCCCTAGACTTATCCTACACCTAATACCACTGGTATGCTATATCTTTCAACTGATAAGCATTAAACTCTATTCCTTCCATATCAATAGCATACATTATATAGAAGATATTTTGCCTTTCATCAATAAATATTTTAAGGATCCTCAACAATTTTAGAACCAGTGAAAGTAGGAGGAATCAATCTCATAAATTGGCTAACTATAGTGGACTCAAATGATGGAGCAACAGAAACATCATGCTCTGCCATAGAGGCCATTAAATAGGAAAGAAAATGAATATACTAGCAAAACTCAGTATTAGACATGCTATCCTAGGGTGCCTAAATAAGGATAAGGGGAACCATAGGAGTTCTATCAGGGAAATAAGAAAAGGCAACCTTATACAAGGTTTGAACTCTTAGAGTTGGGCGAGCTCCATCCACATTGTCCTCAGGAGAGATAGAAGGGTTTCCATGAACATCAGATTTTTTGGGAGGTGTGATATGAAAAGTGAACATACAGGAATTAGAGGAGATTCAAGACCTTAGACTCTATGGCTAAAAAATATAATAGAAAGAAAAGGGAAACATTCCTAAATTCCTTGTAGCCTCTCTATTATAAGTATGCTATTCTATATAACTATAAGGGAGAATCTACTTGACACGGCTTTGTTGGAAACCTAATGACACCATACCTAGGCTCTAACACCATCTTTGTCATAATTCAAACCCTGGCCTAGCTATGATGGGTATCATAAGTTCCTTATGGACTGGAGATCACCCTCTTTACCTAACTAAACCAAACAAAACATGCCCCAGGGTTGGATGAATTCCAAACATATACAAAGATATTATGCAATAAGCTTCAAAAAATTAAAAACATCTCTATAACCGATGATCAGTGATGGGATAAACAAATAACCAACCAACATCACCTAATATCCATAGTAATCCAAACAAAGCTTTCTAGCACAAGAACAAAAAACAGTCTTAGTTGGGACAAGTCCCCAACTTTGAGAAATGATAATAAGAATGAAAATAATAATCTTAGTGATTATGAAAATCTCAACTCTAGTATACAATAAGAACTAATGAAATATCAATGTCTTCCAATGTATGGAATCTTACTACTTCACCATAACAAAACGAACCAACAAATAGAGCTGACTGTCCTAACTCTTCATAAAAAAAGTAGAAGTAGCTCTGGTGTTTGCATCACATGGGGATACAACATCTGTATATGGTTAGTGGGGTGAACACTAGCATCTAACTTAGTAATAAGGATAACATAAAGCGATGATTAATAGTTCAAATTCATTTATACCAAAGCACATAATCAAATGTATATACATATATATCACATACCGGGATAGAGAATAAGGCTTAACATGCACGTTAAATCTTTATCCTAGAATTTATAATTCAACTGTCATAACATGCATAGGCACCCACAGGCTATATAGGCCCAGCTCTTCCCGAGCTGGTAGGGACCTAGTGCGTGGGGCTGTACAAACTAGAGGGTATACATATGCAATATGGAGGACTCAAACCTCCGTATATATCAAGGTGACACAAGCACCAAATTATGTAATAAGATGTAGGGGCCTCGAATCTCCTAAATAAATAATAGTAATAAGGGGAACTCAAACCACTCGATCATATAGATCCCTGCATTAACAACTTTCATTTCTAATATGGGTCCCTTGGGACTTCCACTTTTATGAATCAACTACACAAAACCCATTAAAGACCAATTAAAAACATTTATGAGATAATCCTATTCATTGAACCATAATACACATTTTGACATAGATTGTTGGTATCGTGATACGGACTACACTTGCAAGGTAACATCAACATTCCACACCAATTATCTTTACTTGGTGGAATTCAAAACACCCTTGGTTAAATTTTACATTAGCTTGGGGAATTATAAAACCCCATATGGTTCAATTGAAAGTGATAATGTAATAGATAAAGAATAGTTCAAATTCCTACATTCCTCATAAAAAACAATTTCAAAATATAGGGTTGGGTTCATAACCACTTCAAAAGTCAGAAGTTTAGGAAAATTACAATTCCCTAGTTGATTCGCCAAATCCATGGAACCGCAAGTTCAATACCATAAGTAAAACATGAATAATCATAAACAAACCATAGAAAAAAATAAGCATCCAAAACCCTCAGCACTTGATTTTAAACCAACATAAATATCTCATGAACAATACATTAAAACATATTTTTTTAACAAATTAACAATGAGAGAGGAGTAGCATGCATGAAATACCAATTTTCACAAAAGGAATTCATCCCTTGAGCCCTTGGATGACCTAGTTCATGGAAAACCTAATTATGGATGCTTGAGAGAATTAAGAGAGATTTTTGGTGTGTTTTAGTACTTTAAGGATGAAATATAAACCCCTTAATTGCTTTATGGTTGTGGGGTATTAATTAGGTAACGAGAGAATTATCCAAAGTGCCCTAAATTTAAGAAACTAAAATTTAGTCATCAGCAATTACGTGTCAGCAAATGACTTTTATATATATTACGTTTAATCATAAGGAGTCATAGTCAAAACTAAACCACTAAGGCCCCATAATAGTCTGGCTATATTATACCATCGACTTGTAACTACCTTTTACTACTCGTAACCACTTCTCATGCTTAAGACAATAATAATTTGGGATGACTCATTGGACACCCTACGATGGGGACTTAACGACTCGTCATATGTCTTTACGTCTCGTGGCCTCAAATTTTAATAGAGTCTTAGGACAAACATTCTGGACACCTTACGACTTTGTCATTATGACCTATAGAAGTCTTGGCAACTAGTCGAGAATAACTCATGCTCAGAGTAGGATGCTAAGCCACTTGTTCTTATTAAGTTGCGACTAAGTCCCTACGACTCATTAGTGGATTCATAGTCAGGACAGTGAGGATAAATTTTCAAAAATATTTAAGGACCAAATACTTAGGGCGTTAAAAATATACGTTACCTTACTTCTCATCTCATGATCATTTACTTTATCCCTCGTGGGGCTTGTTATTTACTTTGTATCTTGTGGACTTGTTCTTTAGTTTAGCCCTCATAAGATTTGCACTTTACTTTAGCCCTCATGGAGCTCGCTCTCTATTACTGATATTGATTTGGATATTGTTATGATAATATGATGATGCCCAAAAAGGTAAGAGGATACTATGATGATGTGATAATACCCGATAAGGATGGAGGATACTATGATGATGTAATGATGCCCAGCAAGGCCAGATGATATTATGAGGATATGATAATGCCCAGTAAGGATGTAGGATGTTATAATGACATAATGATAATCGTCAAAGCTGGAGGATGATTATATTAATTATGTACCTTGCATTCTTTCTTGAATGCTCATCACCTATCACCAGTATTTACCTATGTTAATTATTCAGTATAAGACAATTGCATAGATAAAGGTAATGACTATGCCTTGTGTTATTGTATGTTAATTGAATCTTCCAAGCCTGGGGTAGTGGGGTACATATAGGCTCATATAGGTATTTGGTTATTAAGAGTAGTTAGTTACTTACGCTCTTATTGATATTTTTACTATTATTGTTATGATTATTATTATGGCTAGTTTATGATAGACGGTCCTTGATTCATTATCGATATTTGAGGTATATTTTTGGCCTCTCCTATCTTATGACTGCATTATTATACATGTTTAGTTCATTTTTATACAAATGGGTTAGAAACCCTGAGTATGATAGTACTAATTACTGATAATATTATAATGAGGCCTTAAAATAAAAACATGATAATTTAGGTTATGCTTTGAGATAACCTTATATATATGTCTATCTATATGTAACTATGGTATTATCGTACATCCCATACTTCATTTGTTCATATTACATATTTATTCCTTGGCCTTGTATATTTCTATATAATTTTTTTTATCCTTTATTCGTTTATGTGCCAGGGATACACGATACAGTGTTGTGATTTCTAAGTATGGACAGAATAAGTAGTTCATCCTTAATATTTTCTTAGCCTTGGTATGTTATTCTATTGAATATGAAAAGGATAGTTTATCATCATTATCTCGTTGGTTGTCTCATATTGTTGCTAAAAATTGAGTGTAGTTCCCATTCTATTTATATGTTATATATATCTTCTTTATCTTTGGAGTTCAGTTTGCAGTGGCCTAATAAGTACCATTTGTTTGGTAGTCATACTACACTTCTAGAGCATGCAAATAACAATACCATTTATCATCGTTGATGTGCACATCATGCAAAGCAACCATGATTCAGATACTTAGAGTAAGCTCCTGACATTTGGAGTATTACTTTATCTTTCTCTTAAGTATTACACAAGACTAAAAGTTGTATTTAGAGATAAGTCATATCAATGTATTTATTTGTACCTTACTTTGGATTCTTGTTATGTAGAATCTCTTGTATTGATAATACAAATTTTTGTAATTCATTCATGAATTTGATCTTTTATTACATCTATTCAGCATTCGTTTCTATATATATTGGGTAGTCTGTTATTAGCCATTTCAGACTACAGATTTGGCTTGCCTACTAGTGGATTATAGTAGGTATCATCATGACCTGAGAAATTAGATCATGATAGCATCTCACCATTATCAATTCATTGTATTGCATTACTTGCATTGAATTTTATTCCTTTGTATGATTAATATTATGTATGATTATTCCTGTTTATATAGTACTATCATAATTAAACATTAGTTTTGATATTGTGTATTTTGCATTTATCTTACTACATTACATCATATTTGATCACATCTTGGGTGATTTGGAGTTTGAGATATTATGAGACAGGGGGTAAGGCTATGACTTGATCAAAGAGACATCCTGTCGCACCTACTGGTTTCATGACAAACAGACACACACATGTAAACACACATATATATTTATAGACATTCATCCTGTGTTATTTTAGATTACTTGTTAAGCATTGTGATTGAGCCTAATATATTGTTTTAATGAGTGACATTCTAAAAATGAATTTCTTTAATTGACGATCATAAAATGAATAGTATTGACTCAGTTGAGCTAGTTTTCCTACCATGCTTATTGATATTCTTTTAACTATTATGTTGGGTTACCTTGTTACATTGAAATGGTGTATTTACCACTGATAGGTTGATGTGTATATTTGTATAGTTAGGGTGGTAATTCTCACCATCACTTTGAATTAAGGTCTATTGTTGACAATGTTTGTTGAGTACACATGTTTATTATCACCTTTACTATTCTTTCCTTTGTATTTTCTTCAACATCCTTTGCAGGTATTTGTTTGAATAGTAGAGCATAGATTATGTTTCCTCAGCATTGAATTTATTGAGATCGATGTAGCGGTGATGTTTTACAAAGATTACCCAGATCTCCCTTTATTTTTCTTATGCTTTACTCATATTTAAGATACTTTAGATTAATTTACTATTTTTTGAATTAGAGGTTTGTACTAGAGACAATTAGACTTGGAATGTATCTTATAAATTATTTTTTATCGTTAAATATTTTGGAATTACTCTAGTCTTCTACTTTGTTTCTAATTTACTTTAATTATTGAGATTGTGTTGGGATAGGCTTACCTATATCGGAGGGTATGATTGGTGCAATCATACACTCTATTTTTGATCATCACATAATCTGTATCAACATAGTACCCGATCTATATATCAATCTATACCGGTGTGGTATATAATCATCCAAATATCAAAATATATGAATGTCATCATCAAATATCCACCATGATGAAGTATATTACACCAATAATGCAATTACATATTTTTTTAGTCATTTAGTCAAAATCAAGTTCATCATTCCAATTAAATGATAATTATCCACTAACACATCTGATGAACAATCTAACACTTATTCAAACAAACATTATCAAATCCAGTCATCAATTAAAAAAATATCTAAAGACCAATTCATCAAGTATCTATTTTAGGAGAGCACATGCTACTAAAATTGAGTCTACACTCTAATTAAAAAATACCTATTTCATTCAATAATCTGACCCTCTTTTATTCCTATAGAAACTAGTAAATTCAGTTACTAACTAGTAACCCTTATGTTCAATCCACCGCTAATTTTAAGACATTATTTCATTAGTTGATTGTTCAATCACTTGCATCCATTAAACTTATAATTCCAGCTTGAGTCATACATCTTTACACATCTTACATACTAGCACTTATCCAAACATGACGTTATGTTCTTAAGTTATGACACCACATTATCTTATAATGATTAATTCTTTAAACTATAATTCAGCAAGAATATCTCATATTCCAAGCATACACAATATTGGATTCACCTTTTTTAAGGTATTAAAGACAAGTTTTATAGATAAATAGCTCACTTAATCTCTCTATTGCTACCCATATTTACATATTAAACTTGTAAATAATCAAGTAAGTCAAACAAATTCAAACACCCATCAAAGGATCCATACAAAAACATAACAACATGAAACTAGTTCTTTATTACATTAGTTTCATGTTTTTTCAATTCAAACACTGTGTCCGTAGGCCTATACATAAAGTCTCCCATAAACGATATAGTTATTACATGTATCAAATCCAAAACTACTGCTAATTAAACCATAATCTACCTCCATCAAAGAGCTTGGAACAAGCAAGCTGGTTTTTCTTTTCTTTTCTTCATGCTTTTATTTATCCAGTCATCCATGAAGTCTCTCATCAAATCTAAAGTTATTACATGTATCAAACCCAAATCTACTACATATTAAACCATAAACTACCACAATCAAAGATCTTGGAAAAAGTAAGTTGGTTTCTCTTTTCTTTTTTTTTTTCATGCTTTTATTTGTCTATTCATCTTGAAATCAAATAATTATAGGAGTAAGTAATTGATTACTCTTCGAATAATTAGTTTTGAAATTTAACTCAGTAACCCTATCTTTATTCATAGTATAAAACATTATCCCAATCAATTGACCATTAACTTATTCTACCATACTCAACTTATCTTCTTAATAAAGTTTTATGGGTAAAGTTTCACTTTTATTGAATTCAATATTCTCAAAAATCAAATTCATGTTTTATAATAACAAATTAACGATAAGAATTGTTAGTTAATAATCCAAAAGTAATTCTAAGTGATATTACCACAACCCATAGGCTTTCCCCGTAAATCTCATGGACCTAGGGTTATAACTCTCAATTACTCTCTTAAAGCTCATATAAAAAATCTAAGATGTTATTGGGTTCAAATAAGAAGAAAATGATGAAAGAACTTACCTCAACAAAGAAGTTTCACCCTAGAAATCAAAAAGTTTCGCTTCTATGGCTTTTAAAAAATGTTTTGTGTTAAAAGCCAAAAAATCATCAAAACATGCTTACATTATGCTTTTTTGTCATTGTAGCAACCCGAATATTGTTGTATCTACATCACTGTAGCAGCCATACTTTTTGACGTAGATACTCTTCAGTAAATGGCCACAATGTTTTACTATGGATGCAGATTAACAAATAATATGAGGTTTTGAAAGGATGATTCAAATATCTTTGAGATGCTGGATATTGAGAACCATAACTGATTATATTCTTAAAGGGGTGCTTGTTTGAAGTTGATCCTATTTTAAACTTAGATCAAAACTCAATCAGTAAGGGCACTTCCAAGTTAACTTTGTGTGAGGGGTACATTGTGACCTTAATTTATGTCTCCCCTCTTATACTAAATAATTGATCTAATCCATGACAAATGAAGTTCTTATGCTTTTAAATTTTTTTTACTAATAATGAAACAAATTATTATGTTTAGACTTTGAACGTTCAAATGCATGAAAGGAAGATAAAAAGCATATGTGTTGTAGATTTCTTATTCCACGATCTTTGATCGAGGTAAGGTATGTTTTATGAGTAGTAAACTATGGTTAGCTAACATATATAAGGTGTATAATTAATAAGAAAAGCATTATTAGGCCTTTGGATAAGGCGTTTGGGTGGATAGAACCTGCAATTAATGATATAAAGATCTAATACATGTGGTAATATGCTAATATATGAACCCCTTGAGGTATGATATGTCCTTGTATGACTTTTATGATGTGTCATAATATGATTGGGGTAAATGTTGGTTAATGATGAAAGAATTATGTATTCATGTAACCTACAATTTAGAGTTTAATAACATAATGATAATTCAATTGTGTGAGGTATTTTGAATTGTGTGTTCACCTTATTGTAAATTAATCTTATGTATTGAGTATGAAAGTGAAAAAGAAAAATGATGTCCTTACATAAAGGTTCTTATAAATACTTGTCTAGGTTCTAAGGCCTAACTATTAAAACATAAATACAGAAAGGTGACTATTATACGTGGAATAATGACAGATAATCTAATAAACAGATTATGAGTCAGTACTTAGGACTCACTAATAACACTAAAAAGGATTTATTTCAACAACTGAGTTTATGGTTCATAACGTAATAACTTGTGATTGATTGGTTGTTGGATTGATAATGCTTGAATGAATAAAAGATTGATATATTTTCCTGACATTTTGTTTGATGATGTTTCAACGAATAAGAAATTGATTTTGAAACTTGGTTGTACCTAATAGATAATTTGGAACTTCACCTGTAAAACAAGTTGTATTTCTTGTACTATCTTGAAAAATAGTATATGTGGAATGTGAGGTAAAATTAGGAATAAAGTGAGAATTTAATATAAATATATATAGATATATATTTACTACACGTGCCAAGTAAAACAAAAACAGCAGCAACAATAACAGCAATGACAACAAAAACGATAACAACAATGACAAAAACAATAACAACAACAACGACAATGACAACGACCATGATATATATATATATATATATATATAGTTTTACTACATGTGCCAAGTGAAACAACAACAACAAAAACATCATCTACAACAACAACAATGACGATAACAACAATGACGACAACAACAACAATGACAACGACGACAGTGACAATGACAACGACAACGACAGCAACAACAAAAAAAATATATAGATATATAAATAGTTTTACTACACGTGTCAATAACAATAATAAAAACAACAACAACAACAACAACAATAAGAATAAGAATGACAGTAAGAATAATAATAGTAAGAATAATAATAACAATAATAATACTAATAATAAATGATATATATATATATATATATATACAAAAACAACAACAACAACAATGAAAACAACGACTACAATGACAACGACAACGACAAAGAAAACGATAAAGTCTACGACAACGAGAATAACAATGTCACTAACAACGACAGCGATAACAAATAATATATATACATATATATACAAACACATATATACTAATTTTACTAGACATGTCAGTAATAATAATAAGAAGAATAGGAATGAGAGTAAGAATAATAATAGTAATAATAACAATAATAATAATAATAATTAATATATATATACAAAACACAACCACAACCATGACAACCACAACAACCATGATAAAAACAACGACGATAACTACAACAACAACAACAATGGTCACAACAACGACAACGACAATGACAACAACAAAGACAACGACATTATAAATGACAATGAAAACAACAACAATAATGGCAACAAATATGTATATATATACACACACATATATACTAGTTTTATTACACGTGTCAACAACAACAACAAGAATAAGAATGCGAGTAAGAATGATAATAGTAACAATAATTATTATTATTATAAACAACAATAACAACAATATATATATAAAATAACAACATCATCAACAGCAACAATAAAATATACATAGTATATATATACTAGTTTTACTACACGTGTGAACAACAACAATAATAATAACAATAACAACAACAACTCTAACAACAACAACAACAAGAATAACAAGAATAAGAATTAGAATAAGAATAAGAATAGTAGTAATAATAAGAATAAGAATAATTATAAGAATAAACAGCAACAACAACAACAATAACAATATATATGTACACACAACAACAAAAACAACTACGATTACAGTAACAACAACGACGATAAAAACAACAACAACAATGAAAATGACAATAACAACAACATTGACAACTATAATGAGAATGAAAACAACAATAATAATATTGATAATAACAGCAGCAACAACAATAAGAACAACAACTTCTACGACAACAACAGCAACAATAACAAAAAAGACAATGACAATGATAATGACAACGATAATGACAATGACAATTATTGCGATAATGATAACTACTATATAAACAACAAATACAATGAAAACTACAAGGATAGTAACAACGATAATAACAATAAAAATGACAATGACAATAATAAAAACTACAACAATGACAGCAATAGTGACACCAATAATGATAGTGACAAGAAAATGGCAATGGCAATGACAATAACAACAATAACAACTAAAAAAAAATAACTACATCAACGATAACAACCACAATAATAATAACAACAACAACAACAACCACATTAACAACAACAACAAGAATTAAATAATATATATACCTTAAATCTTACCTAGGATGTAATAATCAAGCAATAGTTAATTTATACCTAAAATCTCGTCTAGGATTTATTAAGAAAGTATAAATTAGTTTACATTAAGAAATTACCATTGCTAATAGTTTTTCACTATAATATAAAAGTAATTAATTCAACATGTTTATTATTTTATATTCTATAGAATAATTCAGAAACACTAAAGATAATGAAGTGTTTTTAGGAAATATAAGACTCTCCCAAAGAGAATTATGTTCAATATACCTTATAATTATTATAATAAGTACCTAAAATAGATGATTATATCTATCGTATAAT
Source organism: Capsicum baccatum var. pendulum (assembly GCA_030864225.1). NCBI lineage: Eukaryota > Viridiplantae > Streptophyta > Magnoliopsida > Solanales > Solanaceae > Capsicum > Capsicum baccatum. The sequence goes on from CM061556.1 coordinate 104,289,015, forward strand.
GCAAGTAACATGAGAATAATAGAATGAAATCAAACCTAGTACACAAATATGAATTATACTATAGTGGTGGGACTACTCCACCCTTAATTAAAGGTCCTAGGTTCGAAGTTATGATATGCAAAAAAACATATTGGGAGTGTCACCCCAAAATGGGCCCACAGTGCATGATTTGAATTAGTTGAGGCTTTAATGAGGGGTCCAAACACTCAACGAAAAACTAAAAAAACTTTAAAAATAATTAAACCCAATACATAATGGAAATGTATAAATCCACTATTACTAGAAAATAAACAAACCTTATGATTATGATTGTGTAACGACCAAATTCCCAATTATTCAAAAACATCTCGAAATTAGTATGGAGTGCAACTATTATAAAAATTTCTTTAAAAAATTACGTGTAACGAGAAATAGTAAAATTTTCAATGATTAAATTGTGGAGATGAGTTGATATCATTTTGCTATAGCAATATTTTTCTACTATATCAGTCCCACCATAGTGGTAGGCTGACCATTATAGTGATGTGATGCTAGATAGAATGTCCACTTAAGCAGCTTATTTATTCTTTTCTCCATATGTTGAATATTTTGTGGGAGGCTCTTAAAATCTTAAGGAATACCTTTCATGATTTGGAACCTTGGAGAAGGGGAGAAAGTGGTGAAAATAGATTGAAACCCCTGCATTTTAATTAGAATGTGTCTATATGATTGGAAATTAGATTCTTCCATCCTTCCTACACACGGTTGACATTTAGGTAAGAGAAGGTTAAATTTTTACCATTGACTCGGGTTAGAGTGCTTGAATTTAACATAGGTGGATGGGAGGCTTCCTATCAGGGAATATTTATATGATTATTTCATTTTATATTGAATGGGGCTATTTTGTAGTGTTCTTACTACTATATGTTAATGAGTATCATTGCATTAAGGTGATTATCGGGTGTTACTTGAACTCTAAAGAATGGAATGCTATCGAGTAAAGTAGGGGGGATGGTATTTTTTGAATAACCTATGGTGGTACTTATAGTTCAGGTCTCTCAAGGTTAGTATTAGGAATGAAGCATGGCCAAGGCCTCATCAATAGTAAAAAAATGGTATTATGGATAATTCAAAGTGTATTATAAGTGCATATTAACTACTTTTAGTGTGGTTGGTTAATGCATGTAAATTGGTATAGGTCAATGAACTGCTTATTTAGTTATTGAATTGGATGGATTATTTATTGATGTGAGACGCTTCAATATTTGGAATGCTTTCATGATATATTAGTGAAATAAGGCTAATAGATACTTGTGCATGGAATTTAGTACATGGACAATAGTTTTTCCCTGCAGGTCATCTCTTGAGGGTGGATGCATCACCTATAGTTGTATGTCTGAGGGTTAGTGAGTATATATGTTCTATGAGTGAACCAAGAATTATACTTACAAGGTTGGTTTGTGTGTACATATTCAGACTCCATGTTTAACATTATAGAAAATTCTAGCAAAGGCTAGAACCATGCTTCATACATGTAGGATTAAATATCAAGTTTTCACAGTATGTGGAATAATTTGGTCATGTACCAAGGCCACAAGAACCTCCTAGACCTTAACCAAGCAAAAAACTCACTTATCAATCGATTCCTCAAGAAATGATGAACTTTAAATAACAATAACTTCCATATTATGCTGCATCTTTGAGTTTCAGACCCACCAATTCGTATACATTTGAATTATCTTACCAATGCATATAGTTTTACCTAAATTTTATATCAGTGTAAAAAGTTATGGCCTTTTTGTTGAGCACTGCTCTGTAGTAAGATATTAAAAGCCATACCACAATCGTGGTTACATGGTACAATAGTACAATGGTGTCATCTGATTGATACAACCCTAATATTTGAATATTGACAAGTGTTCCTTCCCACACTATGCGGGAACCACGAGCGTTCTTTGAAACTGTAATCCTAGGAACGATCATGAGTCCACATATGCTCTTGATTTAACCTACAAACATACAAACCAGGATACTATCATTGGTAAATCCCATGATCATACCAAGGCTTGTATGATATTATTTAGAGACCTCTCATCTATATCCCAGCATAACTTTACTTACGATTGTAGATTAGGCACCCGATTATGGAAACATCCCGTAAGTCTCTCTTGTTGTTTCCAATTACCAATTTTAAAGGGGCATATCGGTTTTTTCCCACTCTTTTAACATCAAAACCCCATCATTTTTTGTATTTCAAGGATTTTAATTTGGTCTAATATTAACCTATCCCTTATTACTTAAAAAAACATCCTACACTTTGTTTTAAACATAGAAAAGGGGTGATTTATTCCCAAAGTAGAGCAAGGGTTCATCTTCTATACTGTTGATTGGTTTTCTTTTGAATATTTATTTAATTATTCAGTTTCTACTTCCACATAAGTGTTTATATCATTTATTTAACATAATCTTAGTGTTTTTCTACGCGATGGCTTAGCTTGGGATCACCTATAACTATAAGCATTGTGTTATGACTAGGGAGTAGTTTCGGGTCATAAAAAATTTTGTATCTGAGAAATAGGCTTAAAGTATCCTAGGGTTTCTCAAAGACACATCAAATAGAGTCTTATTCATAGGTGTAAAGAATGCCACACTTAAAAGTAACAGGCTACAAGACATTTTAGGAAAAATTTATTTTTTAATATTCATATTGTGTGATAGAGTGTGAGCTCTATTAGAAACTTCTTATAACTTATGCTTTGCACGTTTATAGAACAATCCTTCAAAGAGAATAAGTAGAATGGGTAATGTAAATGATAGCAGGGTTGAAAATCAGCAAGCACCACTACTAGCCCTAAAAACTCCCTAAATGAATAATTTTTTCATGCCAAACCCAAGGCTGATTTACAGCCTTAGCCCAGTCCATGACCGCCTAGAATAACAAGTTTTTTATGGTGCCATTCAACCTTTCAATAAACACAACAGCAGCCAGATTTTGAGGATTTAACTCAGATGAATCCTCTAATATTCTTTGGCTCTAAGTCTAGGAAGAATCCACAAGATTTTGTGGAAAGCATTCAAAAAAACATGGTGATCATGGATATTACCCTGATTAAAATTGCCAACCTGGTTGTCTATCAACTATAAGGAGAAGCTTACAACTGGTATAAGTAATAGGAGAATTATAGTGGTGTAAATACAGAACCGGTAGTATATGATGATCCTGTTATCACTTTCCTAGACATAATCTTCCCATATAAAATGAGGGAGGCCAAGTTACTGTAATTCATAAAACTGATGTAGGGTAGCATGAGTGTGAAAACGTGTTACCTTAAGTTTACTCAGTTGGAAAGGTATGCTCTGACTATGGTTGTTTATTCCAATGCTTGCATGAGTAAGTTTTTGTATGGTATTTCTGAGGAAGTGGTAAAAGAGTGTAGGACCGCTATGTTGGTGAAGGAGATGGTCATCTCCAGGTTAATGGTTTATGCACAGTAGATAGAGAAAGAGAAAGTGAAGAAGAAAGAGAATGAATAAGAGGGACAAAACATATAGATTTAATTTCTCTCAGCCAAGGTTATATGGATAAAATCATTCTTAATTATTTTAGAAATCTTTAGCTCCAGCCCCATTCTTTGCTAGTACCTAGTGCCCATGTTTAGGAAAGATAATTGAGATAGAGCGCTAGGCTCTATGTATTAGAGTAGTAAAAGTAGTATTTGTACCAACCCTATATACAAGAAATATGTAAGGAACCATAGGTTAAGTGTATGTATTATAGGGATAGCTGATTTAGGTGCGGCAATCCAAGTGACAGACAAAGGGAAGGCCCAGTGACTTCATAAAGACGCAGGATGGCCATCAACAAAGTCAGTCCAATTATAGAGCATCTCCCATATGTTTACCGACTCGGGAGGATGCCTTATCTAGTTCAGTTGGTGAACAAAATCACAATAGGTTATATACCCTTCAAACATAATAGGATCAGGAGAGTTCTTCAAACAAAATCATGGGTAAGTTATAGGTGTTCCATATTCTTATTTGTACATTATTAGATCTTGGAGCCACACTTTTCTTTGTAACTCATTATATAGTAAAAGACTCCAGTATCAGTCCAAAATTATTTCAGAACCTTTCATAGTCTCTAATCTAGTTGGTGACTCATTCATAGCTAGACAAATATATGGAAATTACCCATTTATAGTTTTGTTGAAAATCACCTCAGTTGATCTTAATGAGTTAGACATGATAGATTTTGATGTCATTCTTGTTATAGATTATATACATTCTTTCTGTGCATTTATTAATTATATAAAGAGAGTAGTTTAATTCTAGTTTTTAAATAAACCAGTTCTATAGTAGAAGGGTAGTACCTCAGTGCCTATGGGTCTCTTAGTATCTTACCTTAAGTCTAAAAATTTGATATCCTTAGGGTGTATCTATCATCTTATATTGGTTAAGGATTTAAAATCTTAAGCCCCAACTCTTGGGTCAGTTTCAGTGATAAATGAATTTCTAAAAGTATTTCCAAAAGATCCACCCGGAGTTTCTCCTTAATGAGAAATTGACTTTGGAATTGATCTTCTTCTAAGTACCCAACCTATTTTAACTACACCCTATAGAACGGCTCTACTCGAGCTTGAAAAATTGAATAAATAATTAAAAAACCTCCTAGACATAGGTTTTATTAGGACCAATGTCTCTCTATGAGGTGTTCTAATTTTTTTCGTGTGCGAGAAAGATCATTCTCTCCAAATATGCCATGACTACCATCAGTTGAAAAAAGTCACAATCAAATATAAATATCCCATTCGTAAGATTGAAAATATTTTTTTACAAACTTTATGGTGCAAATTGCTTCTCTAAGATAGACCTCATATCAGGATATTATCAGCTCAGAGTCAGAGATTATGAATTTTGAAGATAGGGTATAGTCAATATGAATTTGTTTCTATGTTTTTTGGAATAACTAATTCTACTACAACTTTTATGGACTTGATGAAGAGGGTGTTCAATAAGTAATTGGACAAGTTCATTATAGTCTCCATAGATAACATCCTTATTTATTGTCAGAGTAAGGATGAACATGCAAATTATCTTGACATTGTCTTCCAGACTCTAAAATATCTTTAGCTATTCGCCAAATTTAGCAAGTGCGATACTAGTTGAAAGAAGTAACATTCCTTGGTCATTATTTATTCCTAAGGCATTTGGGTTGATGACTCAACTCAACACTATTCTAGTTTTAACTTTGCCCGAGGGATCATATAGTTTTGTGGTCTATAATGCTTCTTCTAGCGTTGGACATAATTATTTATTGATGTAGCCAACCCAATTAAGGATCGCACCGCGATAGCTACTAGACCCGACTAGGTGTCAAATTGCGATGGCTACTTGACCCAAGAAGGGGTCACGATGCGAGGGCAGCCCTATTCAACATTATATTAATATGGGTTATGGGGATAAATCAGTCATTTTCCCCACACTTATTTAGCTTAAACTCAAAAATAATCAGCCTATAGGGAAGAATCTCATTCTTTACTCATAAACTCTCTCAAGAACAAGCCCTTGCCTCAGCAAGTTCAAGAATTCAAATCTAAAGAACTCACTTCAATCCTCTCAAAAGTAGTAATCAAGGTATGTAAAGTGTTGATCCAAGGGTCCTTCCACCCTTGGAGTACAAGAAACTATGATTAAACTTTAAGTTTATGGATTTCATGAATTCCATGTTGGGTTTGATTCTATTCATGTTTATAATCATTAATTGGGATTCTAATCCATGTTTTATGATACGTTTCATGTGAGGTTAATTGATATGTATGTGATATCATGAGGATCCATGCAAAGCCATTAAAATTGTCAATAGGGATCTGAATTATGATGTCTACTTATTTTTTAGTGTTATGTTCATATGTATGCTCTCCAAGTGCTTGATGAATTACTCAGGTGAACTAATAAGGGAAAGAGATCATGTCATGTTAGCTTATGTGCAAGTTGTATCATGCAAGTGTTTGGTAAAATATTTCCATGAATGATTTGTGAATAAATACACATAATTATGCGTTTCAAGCTTATGCTATAATTTACCTTTCATGATATCAAGTACTACTCAGAAAAATCTCAGTAGTATTCCGTTAGTTCACAGAACTCAGTGAACTCAGTTTAATTTAGTCAAATAGTACAATAAGTAATGGCTCAGTCAAGATCAGTACAATCAAGGAATTTGTTCAGTGTTTATTCAGTTGGGAGTAGGATTCAGCATTGAGTAAAGCTAAGGTTTGGGGCTCACCTTCCAGTGGTGGGTGTAGTCCTTAGAAGCAATCTTCCATTCCAAAACTATGTATCAGAGTAGGTTGAGATATCTTAGTATAAGACTAGGGTTGATATATCTTATTTGCATTTTCCTACCTGCGAGGGTTGACGGAAGAGCTTTCTGTCAGAGAGGGCTAACTTACAGCTTGTCTTTACCTGTGGCACGGTATTGACACCCTTCTACTGGGGTTATAGGATGGACGCCAAATCAGTTAGAGAAAGGGAATATTAGTTAGATAATTACTTCCCACACTCTCAGTCTCAGATTCAGTCTAAGTATCGAACTCAATTATGTTCTATAGATTCAGGACTATCAGATGTAGTCGCTCAGTTATGTTCTACAGATTCAGGACTACCAGATATGGTCATTTAGTTATAAGTAATTCAGTATCATTATACTTAGATATCAGTTAATCAGTATTTAGATTTAGTATCTAGTGTTATCATAATTTCAGTTACAGTATATGTATTCATGCATGTTCAGTATCATTATACTTAGATATCAGTTAATCAGTATTTAGATTTAGTATCTAGTGTTATCATAATTTCAGTTACAGTATATGTATTCATGCATGTACTCTCATTCAGTCATATTCATGATATTCAGTTAGTATTGTTTATGCATATCAACCCATGCATTTTAGCCTATCTCACTGAGCATACCAGTACATTAAAAGTACTAACGCATACCTTTCTTTTGCACTATGATGTCTTATATTATAGGTTCAGACACAGGCTCCCGATTATCCTTAGCAGTTCAGACTTTCAGTAGCCAGAGTTAGGAGTGAGTGATCATATTTCAAGGACATGATTGTTTTCTTTTAGTATTTCAATTATCCGTTCACCTTTAGTAGTTGGAGTTAGTTGGGGGATTGTCCCATCAACTCTATAGTTCAGACAGTTTAGAGGCTTTTCAGACTAAAAGTATTTTTAGATAGATATTTTAGTTTTAGTATCATTATACCGTATTAAGTTTTTTTACAATATTGATCCTTATGGCATGTTTTCTACCAAATTTCTACATATTATAATATTACCATTTAGTTAATGCAGCAGGTACCAGTCATAGGTTAGCTTGTGACCCTTCAAGATTGTAATCATCGTGTAGCATCTGGGGTACGGACTTGGGGCGTTACAAACTTGGTATCAGGGCCTCAGGTTCAACTCAGTCCTACGAAGTCTGAAAGTGGCTTATAGTAGGGTCTTGTGCATGGGTGAGTAGCGTGCCATACTTATGGATTAGAGGCTATGAGATGTTTTAAGAAACGTTTCCTTTCTTTCATTATTCATGTCGTCCGAGTGAGCATGAACTCCAGTAAAATTCCCAGTCTAATCTACTTCTTCCTTTCACTTATAGAACATGCCTCCCAAAAGGACTAATGAAAGAAGAATCGAAAATCAGTCAGCACCTCAGCCCTTTCAGGCAGATCCCCTGGATGACCACGTCTCTCATGTAGATTTTAGGGTTATATTCACTACTCTAGCTAATTCAGTCGCAACTCAGAATGAATAGCTAGCTTCTATTCTGGCCAACCTAGTGGCCAATACTAACGCAGATAGTATTTGGGACTTCAACCGAATAAATCCTCCCCTATTCTCAGGTTCTAAGTCAAAAGAAGATCCACAGGAGATCCTTGATCAGAGTCAAAGAGTCACAGATATCATGGGAGTTCCTTCTTGTAAGAGTGCTAAGTTAGTCACCTATCAGCTACAAGATATAGCGCATATGTGGTTTAGGCAGTGAAAGGTAGATAGGGGTGCAGATGCAGATCCCATAGAATGGGAAGAGTTTGCTACAGCCTTCATAGATAGATTCTTTTCGCTAGAGTTAAAAGAAGATAAGGTGTTAGAGAATTAATATCAGGCAAGGCAATATGAGTATGAAAGAGTTTTACCTCAAGTTTACTCAGTTATCTAAGTATGCTCCCCATGTAGTAGTAGATAATAGATCTAGAATAAGCAAGTTTGTGTCTGAGGTATTGGGTAGAGTGGTTAAAGAGTGTAGGCCTGCTATGTTGATTAGGGAGATGGACATATCAAAGGTTATGGTCCATGCTCAACAGATTGAGGAATAAAAACTTAAGAAGAAGGAGAGAGAAAATAAAAGAGCTAGAATGGGTAGCTTTAGTTTTACCTAGCCAAGATCAGAGAGAGGTAGCCATTCTTGATTTAGTCAAAAGTTTTCAGCCCCAGTTCAATCTTCATCTAGTACACCAATACCAAGGTTCTGGTATGACAGTCATAATAGGGCACTAGGCTCCAAAACCCAGAGTAGTTCAAGCGGTGTTCATACAAATTTGCTTTATGAAAAATGTGGTAAGAATCATAAGGGTATGTGTAGAGCCGGCAACGATATGTGCTTTGCATATGGTGAGTTAGGTCACAGAGTTAGAGACTATCCTAAGGATTGTATACAAAGTCAGCACAATCCTCCTTCAGGTTCAGTCCGGTCGCAATCAGCAGGGTGCCACTTCCAGTGCCGCCAGTGGGTAGTGCCCAAATAGTCTTTATACACTTCAGTCCAGCGAAGATCAGGAAAGTTCCCCTAATGCTATCATTGGTACGCTATAGACCTCCAATTTATATGTTTATGTCTCATCAGATCCAGGAGCTTCTCTATATTGGTAACTCTTTTCATAGCAGTTAACTTTAAAGTTAGACCAAATATTAACAAAACCTTTCTAAGCCCCCACCCTAGTGGGTAAGTTTATCAAAGCCCGATGGGTATATGGGAACTATCTGGTTGTGATATCTCAGAAAGTCAAGATTCCATATTTTAGTAGTTATATTAGTATGTGTAGAAAATTAATGGGTAGGAATGATTACCAACACATCTTTACCTCAGTTTAAACTTTTGTACTTCAGTCATCACGATTCCTACGCATGTTTAATGTCTCAGCTCCATGAACATAGCTTATATTCATGAAATTTTAATAAAATCGTGTGCATTTCTAGTTTTTAGTATGAGGAGTTCTAGTTCACTCAGTAGTTCGAATCATTTTCCATTAACACGAAAACTCAAACACTCAGGTCATGCAACTTATGACTTATGTACTTAAGCCTTACAGCGTGTTCAGTCCCTGCTATTATCTAAATTGTAGTATGATTTATTGTTTTAGTTATAGTGTTATTCTTAGTCTAGTAATCAGATCAAAAACTCAGTTCAGTTTTAGGTTTACTCGACCATAGCGTACAATTATCAATTACTCAGTTATTAGTATTTCAGTACCTCATATTTTAGAACCATATTATACGCTTGGTCTTGCATTCTCAAATAATACAATTTTCATAAATTCATGCTCAGTTTTCTCATATTACCCAGTCAGTCCTTACGTCGTATACATAATACTCTACAGTTTCAGTCTAGTTATTCAGACTAAGTACAGTTTGGTCCTGCAGACCCAGTATTTAGCTATTAATTATTTGGTTTATCAGATAAGTTAGTATGCTTATGCATTTATGCGAAACTCCCATGCGAATATTTTTCAGTAGTCCCAAGTGAAGTGTCATACTAATGTGGAGAGTATAGTTGAGAGAGTATTCACGGGATATGTTTAAGCTTGAATATTTGTAGTTACAGTGCTTAAGTCTTAGTCACTCTACTTAGATGATGATTCCTAGGTCGTGCCTCATATTACAGAATTCTAGCCACATTGTGATGTCTTATATGGACAATGCAAAGATTTCCTTTCTCCCTAAAGTTACTGGCAACTCAATAAAAAGAGTGTCAGAGAAAAAGCTCCAATCGAGATTAAGTTTTTAGCATGAGTTAGTCCGTAAATCCAGTAATTCACTTTAGCAGTTAGATTGACAAATTCGTGTGGTATAGTTTTCCATATTTTCATCTAGTCAAACTATCCTAAGTCTCATGAAAGTAAAAATTCAAAAATCTAGCAACCCTGTAATTGCGAGTTCAGCTCAGTCCGGGTGTTATGCCTTTGTTTCAGATCCCCCATATATAGGCACGATTTAGCTCATAGGTGCACTGCACATCGTCTCAATTTTTCCGGAGTATTTCAGTCAAGTCAGAATTCTTTAGGGGACATAATGTCCCAAGGGGGAGATATACTATAACCCCCCAAGTTTTCATGACCTAAACCTTCAGTAATGCCCCACATTTTGGACTAGAATGAAAATATGTTATTTATATGTGTAGATGTTCCAAATGCCTCGAATCCTATGTAAATTTAGTGTGTTAATCAATTATGTAGTATGCGAATCTATTTGAGCATGAATTCATATCTTAGAGATACCTTAACTCAAGGACAAGTTTAAAGCTTTCCTATCGTTCAAGTTTTAGTGAGCGTCAAAACTTAGGTCAACTTCAATCGACCATAATTCCTTGTATATAATTATTTATAGGACCTACTATATGTCAAATGAAATATCTTTGAATTATCTTTCCAATGATACTAATTTTGACAAAATACAATAACAGAGCAAAAAGTTATACCTATTTTACTCTAGCATGTCAGTCTAAAAAAATAAGTGATGAGATTCGTGATAACTTATCATAAGTGTGACAACTTATCACAAACGTCGTCAGCCTTAGGCAGAATGGAACCCCTAGTGACAACATTTCTGATAAGTTATCACTAGTGTGATGACTTCCCACGAATGTCGTCAGCCTTAGGCAGAAACTAGCTCCCAAGTGACGACATTTGTGATGACTTATCACAAATTCTGATGACATTTCAGCCTTGATCGTCAGCTAAGATTTTTAGCAACTGGGAAGTGGTTTTGTAAGGGTATTTTTGACTTTTCCTACACCTTCCACAACTTTTAAACCTCAAGGGACGTAACATTCTCTTATTTTTCTTATGTTAAATATCTCAAAAACCCTCTCTTACACTTTCAACCACAAGATTAAAACCCCCCCCAACAAGATTCTCTCCCTTCTCTCTAGAATCTGCCGCCGCCGCCATGGCGCCGCCGCCGCCGGTCGAGCTTCATCGGCCGCCGGACCACCGCCAAAATGTGCGCAGCAACGTTGCGCACCACCCCCTAATTGACAATTCCACATTATTGAGCCTTAATGCTGAAAAAATCGCCGGAGAAGCCGCTGTTTCGCGCAAAAATCCGACCAACTCGATTGCAACCGGACCACTTTCCAGCGAGATTCATGGTGGCGCACCCACTGGGGCTTGCCCGCCATCAACGGATCTTCCTTCCTCTCTAAATGCGGAGCACTCTAATGGTGCAATTTCCGGCAAGACACTGTTCATCGCCGGCGACAGAAGTCCGACCGGCCAAACTACCGATAACCAACGGAAAATGGTTTGCGATGCTGCTGCGAACCTAACCATCCAAGAAGCCCCAATTAGTTCGCACCGAAACGTCTCCAATTTGACTTTGAAGTTTACGCCGCCTAGGGCGAATTCTGCTGTCGGCGGCGCCGCTGCCGGAATCCACCAAATGGCAGTCCGTTCGGATGTTTCGGATCGTAATAAGGAATGCAACACAACAAGCACAGAATCCCCAATTAATGTGCAACAAGGTTCTTCCAATTTGCAAGTTAGGGTTCTACCCCATCCGGATATCAACATAGTAGCTGACGGAGCTCCGGTGAAGCGTACTACTGATTCCCGGTTGAAGGCTATTATAGAAGAAAATGCTGGTACAACTACACAACAAATTCAAAGTGACAAAGCTGGGACACCTTTGGATCCCCCTTCCAAGCCAAACAATAAAAGTCAGTCATCCGGGAAAGGAGTTGTGATGAATGTTGCTGAAAGTGTTGCCGTGCAGTCCAAAGGTACCAAGTCTACATTTCCAAAAATCTCAGCAAACTTCGATAAACATACTCCCAAAACCGGTCAGCCTAACCAAATCGAGAAGTCCACCAACAATGCGGCTACAACTTCCGTTGTCAATGGTAAGAATAATCTTGTTCCCGAGCCTGCTCCATTCACTGTAGTTCAGACTTATGCTACAAGATTAAGAGCTAACCATATGAAGAATGAGGTTCCTATTCAACTAGTTGAACCTACTCTTACAACTAGGCAAGGCTTGCCGGCTGTCATTTTTGATGCTGCGGATGTCATGGTGAAGTTAGCTGATAGGTGCAAGTTTACACTCATTGGCAAATTCACCAACTCAATGCCTAAAATGGAGGTGATTAGGAAACAGTTTATATTGCAAACCCAGCTCACTGGTGGAGTTAAAATTGCTCACTACAATCCAAGACATGTCTACATCGATCTTGATAATGAGCAAGATTACATCACTGTGTGGACTCAACAGAGGATGTACATTGACAACCAGCTCATGCAGTTACAAAAATGGACTCCGACCTTCACTCCCAAGGAAGAAACACCTATTGTTCCGGTATGGGTCACTCTTCCGGAGCTTCCTTGGCATTTTTATAACAAGGAATTCATCTCTGCTTTGCTGTCGCCCGTGGGTAAAACTCTGTACCTTGACACTGCATCCATTCAGAAAACCCGTGGTAGCATGGCTAAAGTGAGGTTGCAAATTAACCTCACCGCTGAATTACCTCCTCATATCTGGATTGGCTTTGATAAGAATGATCTCACTGTGGGAAAATGGCAAGCAATCCACTATGAAGACATTCCGGCCTATTGCTCGTACTGTAAACACCAAGGACATCTAGTACAAGCCTGTAACGTGAAGCGACGGGATGATGAATACAGGCAACGAAAAGAAGCTGATGCAGCAGCCAACTCCAAAGATCAGCAGTTAATGACTGTCAACAAACAGGTGCTAGCTAAGGACCCGATCCCTCAAACTGTTGATACTAATAATTCACCAAGTGTTTCAGGTGTTAAAGCCGATCATCAACAACAGCAACAGCACCAACTTAATCAACCAAGGGAGGAATGGCAAATCCAAAGAAAGAAAAACTTCAAAGGAGTCAATCAAAATACTCAGAAGCCCAAGGCCACAACATCACAAAAACAGGTTTTTAAACTCACATCAGATACAAATCAGCAAGTTAAGTTGCAGCCCAATCAGCAAAATAAGCAAGGTATTGACTCAATGCTCCATCAACCCCGCCCCACTACTATGATAACTGCTCTGGTGTCTGGTGCGAAGTCTGGGGGTTCGGCAGGGGGATTGAAGGAGAAAATTACTAACTTGCAGGAAGGGGATCCTCGGGGAGGTGGTAGAGCTCATGCTTTGCATGAGCATAGGCTGGTTGAACTTAGGATGGACTGTAGAGCCTCTGCTACCTCTTCGCACATCACTCCGGCCGTTCAATCTCAGGCCCATTATTCAGATCCTCATCATGGTCATCATCGAGTACATTCTGTTGGTTCAGCACCAGAGGTAGTTTATGCTCAAAAGAATCAGAACAGAGTACAGATTGTGGACAATGCTCAGGGTCGAACTCTCGAGGCTATTGATGAAAGTGCCAGGGTTCAGGCTAATCATATTCCCACTGTTCGGGCTGCTGTTTCTCAGCTGGTTCAAGGTGAAGCTGCTAATACCCAGAATGCTGAAGTTGCTAACTCTCAGATCATCCCGATTGCTCATCCTCAGAAAAATCAGAATACTGTCCAGTTGATTGACCATGCTCAGAATGATGTTGATAATACTCAGGAAAATACCTTGGATAGTGTTAAGCATGATCAGAATCTTCACAGGGTTGGTCTTGGTACTAGAAATGATATTCTAGGCTGTCAGGTGATTCAGCATGTTGCAGATCATGCTGTTGTCCCTACTCTAGGTATCAGGGACCAACTGCAGCACCAGCAAGCTTCTGAATTGCTGACTGGGGTGCTGATTGATTGTTCTGAAATTCCTACTGAAAATGATAAGGTTCAGTTAGCTCACGTTGCTGATATGCACAATGTTCAGGCTCTTGTTCAGACTGCACACTGTAATGTTAAGGATGCTCAGAAGGTTGGTTTGGTTACTGCACCTGCCCAGATGGAATATATGTTGGCTGACAACACTCATCAAGTTACTGCTGGTTCTCAGATGATTCAAGGTGGAGTGCCTAATATTCAGAATGATGAACTTTCCAGTGATCAGGCTAATATTCAGACTGCACCCTGTAATGTTGATGATGCTCAGAAGGTTGCTTTGGTTACTGCATCTGCCCAGATTTCCAGTGATCAGGCTGTTGAGCAGAATGCTCACTATGAGGTTGATCAGACTGCTCAATGGAGGGATCAGTTGCAACAACAGAAAAGGGGTCCTGTGATGCTGTATGGGTCTCAAATACATCACTGTCCAGAAGCTGCCTCGACCAAAGCTATGGTTATGGGTTCTACTTTGGTTGAGTATCAGGTAAAATCTCTGAGCATAGATACTGAGGTGGTGAATGGTTCCCAGCTTGCTAAGAGTCCAGAGGTTGATTCAGCCAAACACACTGATGCTAGATACACAATTCAGAATCAGTGTGATGAGGTGTTTGCTCAGGGACAACAGTTGGGTAATGTGAGTTGTGCTACTGGAAATTATCAGCAAGGTTCTCAGGCCAATCTGTTAATTGATACTATTCAGGTTCAACAAATTATTCCCTCGACAGATGGTTCAACCAGTGCCAAGATGAAGCCTCAGAACATGGGTATTGATGGGATCACTGGTTCTGCTCATGGAAGCCCGGATACTGCTCCATCCAAAGCTGCTGACAATTCAGTTTTCCCTTCAAATTCTACCAGCAATTCTATTTCTGTGGCCAGCAGAACCACAAGAGTTATGCAGAAGACCAGATCAGTGAAAGAACCTCAAGTCACTCATCAAGCTGCCCAGGTTCAGCAACATGCTCAACCAGCTCCGTGTACTTTCAATACTAATCCTACAAGCCCTCCGGCTGAAGAGGATGAATATAGAGTAATTGAATCGGAGAATGAAAATGAAATGGACACTCAGTCCATATCAGATGCAGCAGAGGAGGAATATGACAGCGTTCAGGTACCGGAACACGTTGAGCATACAGAGGTTCAGCAGGTTGCGGATAGACAGGGTCTGTCTCCTCGGGGTAGTAAAGCGAAAAGGCATGTCAGAAAACAGTCCAAAAGAAGTACCTCTGCTGATTCCAGCAGACCGATCACCACCAGGTCGCGAAGTCGAGGTGCCCAATGATTCACACTATTTGTTGGAATGCTAGAATCATCAACACCAAAGGAGCATTGGAAAGACTCCAACAGCTCAAGTCTGTCCATAATGTGTCCACGATTGCCATTCTGGAACCTTTTATTGACAACTCACATATCAACATCTACAAGAGTCGCCTTCGAATGGAAAATGCCTATTGCAATCTTAACGGTAAAATTTGGATCTTCTGGAATCAAGACGTTGACTGCAAAGTGCTTGATTCTGATGACCAACAAGTTACCTGTGAGTTCAGCCATGCAGAGCTTCCATTTGCCTTCACTACCACCTTCGTCTATGCCAAGTGTAGTGCTCACCTCCGACGACCTCTTTGGGATAAGCTTCTCCGTCATGCAGCTTATCAGGGCCCTTGGTGCACAGTTGGGGACTTTAATGTGATCACTACTACGACAGAGAAAAAGGGAGGGGTACCGTACAACATCAACAAAAGTTTTGACTTTCTGAGAGTTATAGAAGCTTGCGGTCTGATTGATCTTGGTTTTCATGGTCAGCAATTCACTTGGTGTAATCAGAGAAATCCAGACGCTAGAGTATGGAAGAGATTAGACAGAGCCATGGTGAATGATAAATGGCTAGAAATCATGCCACACACTTCTATTACTCATCTTCCGTCTGTCGGTTCCGATCATTGCCCTCTACTTATGGAAGTTCAGGAGATTCCACATTCCAACATCAGATATTTCAAATTTCTGCATTGCTGGACAGAGAATCAGACCTTCCTGGATACGGTTAGAGAGTGCTGGAACGGAGATACTACAGGTAATCCCATGTGGACTTTTCATGCCAAGATGAAAAGACTTGCTGCCACCCTTAGCAAATGGTCTAGAAATCAGTATGGAGACATTCATGCAAGGGTTAAACAGTATGAAGGAGAAGTTAGTAGGGCTGAAGAGGAAATGCTCAACCACAACAATGCCGAGAATCGAGCCAACCTTCATGCTGTCAATGCTGAATATATTCGTTACCTGAAGCTGGAAGAGTCCATCCTAAAGCAGAAAACACAGTTGCAATGGTTCAAGGAAGGGGATACAAACTCCAAATACTTTCATGCCCTCATCCGAGGTAGGAGGAGGAGGTTGTTTATCCACAAAATTTCCAATGAACAAGGTGAATGGATTCAAGGTGAGGAAAACATTGCTAATGCAGCCTGTGCTCATTTCAAGGATATCCTTGCGGCAGAATCTCAGACGGTGAACGAAGCGGCGCTTGATTGCATTCCTACTATGATTACTGATGCTCAGAATCAGGTGGTTTCTGCTATGCCATCTATTGATGAACTCAAGCAGGTGGTATTTTCTATGAATCCCAATTCGGCCGCCGGTCCAGATGGCATGAATGGAAAATTTTTTCAATCCTGTTGGGACATTATCAAGCGAGATCTGCTTGCGGTTGTTCAGTCCTTTTTCTGTGGGCATCCAATCCCCAAGTACTTTTCTCACTCTTGCTTGGTTCTACTCCCAAAAGTGGACCATCCCAGCAGATTTTCAGAATTCAGACCCATAAGTCTTAGCAATTTTACAAGTAAAATCATTTCTAAGCTCTTATGTCTGCGTCTGGCTCCCATACTTCCGGACCTCATCTCTGAGAACCAATCAGGATTTGTCAAGGGCAGAAGTATTTCTGAAAACATCATGCTCGCGCAAGAGATCACCCATACTATCAAGAAGCCTAAACCGGGAGATAACGTCGTCATTAAGCTTGACATGGCTAAAGCTTATGATAGGGTATCTTGGTCTTTTATATGCTTGGTGCTACGGAAAATGGGATTCGCGGAGTTCTTCATTGATATGGTATGGAGAATTATGAGCAATAATTGGTATTCTATTATCATCAATGGCGCAAGGCATGGTTTCTTTCGATCCTCCCGAGGCCTTAAGCAAGGTGATCCGTTATCCCCTGCTTTGTTTATCCTGGGGGCTGAAGTTTTGTCCAGAATGCTGAATAATCTGCAGCAGAACCAGCAATATAAGGGTTTCCACATGGAGTATAGAGGTCCACAAATCAATCACCTCAGCTTTGCCGACGATGTGATCATTTTTTCCTCCGGAACCAGAGTTTCTCTTCAGCTGATCATGCAGATTTTGTCAACATATGAGAGTGTTTTCGGCCAGCAGATCAATAGAGAAAAGAGTCATTTTATGATTCCTCACAGCACTCCGCCAGAGATCATTGCAACCATCAGAGATACTACCGGGTTCAATCAAAAAGAGAGTCCAATTACCTACCTTGGCTGTCCATTATACATTGGCAGGCAAAGAGTAAGTTATTTCTCCGATATGATTGATAAAGTAGTAAGAAAAATCAGCGGCTGGCAGTCCAGAATTCTCAGTTTTGGTGGCAGGGTTACGCTGGTACGACATGTCCTTCAATCACTTCCCATTCACACTCTTGCGGCCATTTCACCTCCAAAGACAATCCTCAATTATATCAAGAAGTTAACTGCTGATTTCTTTTGGGGATGGGACAAGGATAAGAAAAAATACCATTGGGAATCTTGGGAGACACTTGGATACCCGCTTGACGAAGGTGGCATCGGAGTGCGACAAATCTCGGATGTGTGTAAAGCTTTCCAGCTCAAACAATGGTGGACTTTCAGAGCTAAGAAAACCTTGTGGGGTGATTTCTTACGGGCCAAATACTGCCAAAGAGCCAATCCAGTTGCCAAAAAATGGGACACGGGCCAATCTCTTGTTTGGAAGCATATGATGACAAACAAAGGCCTTGCTGAAAATTATATAAGCTGGAAGCTGCGATCAGGTAGTTGCTGTTTTTGGTGGGACGATTGGCTTGGAATTGGAGCCTTAGCGCAGCACAGAATTGTGGAAACCAGACCTGGCAGCATCAAAGTTTCTCAGTTTTTAATCGATGGCCGATGGAATGAAGAGATGATCAGACAACATGTTTCTCCCCTGTTGGTGCCATAAATCCTGTCCACTCAGTTTCATTTCCAGGAGGGCGTAGCCGATACACCAATCTGGAAGCCGAATGAGAGTGGTACTTTTACTTGCTCATCGGCGTGGGAGTTAGTTAGAGCGAAGAAGGAAAAGACTCGTCTCAACACAAACATCTGGCATAGAAGCATACCATTTAAAGTATCCTTCCTGCTTTGGAGAGCATTGCGAGGAAAGCTCCCAACTAATGATAGGATCACTCAGTTCGGGAGTACGCTGGTCGACTGTTTCTGCTGCAACCGAACAGCACCTGAAACCATTGATCACGTCTTTGTTTCAGGCCACTTTGCAAGACATATATGGCAGTTTTTCGCCGGGAACCTGGGCAGCAACTATGCAGCAGCTCCGCTGCATATTTTTCTGCTTAAATGGTGGGATACGGAGCATAAAAATGAGGCCCACAAGCTGCTGATACATGCCACTCCTATATTCATCTGCTGGAACCTTTGGAAGAACCGCTGTGCTAGCAAATATGGGGGAAAGAAGTCCAATAGTGCAAGAGTTAAATTCCTAGTTTTCAAGGACATTTACTTCCTACTTGCTGCTTCTTTCCCACATATAAGTTGGCCGACCAGCTGGAACGACTTGGTTTCCATTGTTGAAAAATGCAGACATGATGTTAAAGTGACCAGCATTACTTGGAAAAAACCCGCAGCTGATTTTTATAAGTTAAACACTGATGGGAGCGCACTTCAGAACCCGGGCAGCATTGGTGGAGGGGGTATTCTCCGCGATCATCATAGCAACTTAATCTATGCTTTCTCCACCCCTTTCGGCATTGGCACGAATAACCAGGCGGAGGTAAAAGCGGCTATCTTCGGAGTCACTTGGTGCATCCAACATGGATATACTAAGCTTATCTTAGAAGTGGATTCCGCGCTACTTATCCATTGGCTCACTCACCATATCCATCCACCTTGGAGACTTGATACTACTGACATTCTGGAGCTTCAAAAACTCGTTAGTCAGCTTGAGTCATTTCAGAGTCGTCATGTTTACCGGGAAGCTAACTACACTGCGGATGCCTTGTCTAAGTGTAGTCACCATTATGATATTACTCAGCAGTACTACACTCATCAGCAGCTGCCTAGAGCAGCAAAAGGGTACTTTATTCTAGATAAGCTTGGCACGATGAGTTTTCGACGGAGAAAGCTTAAGAGAATAAAGAAACCACCTTGAGTCCTCCAACGAAGGAGGTTACTTTCACTGATTCCATGGCAGGTATCGAAATGACTTCAGCATTTCTGCAGTTCCGCAGAATTATTTAAAAAAAAAAAAAAAAAAAAAAAAGAATTTTTTCTTTGTTCTGTATTTCTGCGGAATTCAGATTTTTTGTAGTCGTCATGTTTATTTTGATTTTTCTCTTACTTGTAAGGGGAGAGACTCCCTCATTTATTTATACCTAGTTTACTTTGTACCGCGAGGAGTCCTCGTTTGTAGGTGCATAGCACTAGGTTTCCATTTTAGTATTGGGGACGAGTCGACTGACTTTCGTGGATCAGTTGACTTGAAACCACCATAGGTTTGGAGGTCAGGTTTATGTCCCCCTCCGTGTACTTTTGGCTTTTTATAATTCGGTTATTAATAATAAGGCTTGGGGGTGCATGGCTCAACCCCTGATCATCTCGGGTGAGAGAGCCCAAAAACTCTCGCACCTCGGATGATACTTTATATTAAAAAAAAAAAAAAAAAAAAAAAAAAAAACCACAAGATTAGGTTTTTTATTAAAATCATCCCCCAAAAACAAGATTCAAGCCCTTTTTTCAAGATAATCAAGAATTAAGTTTCCCAATCGAAGAACTCTACAGCAACTCATTAAATTTTCCTTTCTAAGATATGCATAGTACTTATCCATGGATATCAAGAATCATGTTTTAAATTATAAATTGTGGTTTTCTTGTTCTGTTATGACTATATTCATGTTGATGATTGTTGTTTGGATTCAAGGTTGTATCTTGATGAGTTTTTATGAACCATGTGAGTAGGTTAGTTGAAACCCATGAATTTTTGTATGTTTAAGATGTCAAATTGATAAGTACACCTATGCCCAAAATTGTGCATGTAAGGTGTTTGATAAAATGCCAAGAATGATAGAATCCATGTTTTTATGACTTAATAATGCTTAAATGAAAAGTCCATGTTCTATTCCATATGTTTCCACATGAGTTCCTTGTTAATTATATGTGTTGTTGTTATAAGTTGTCGTTATGATATGAAATGTCCAAGATACTACGGTATGCAAGTATACCCATGTTATATGTACTCCCTTTCATGTATAAGGTGTTGAGAACCATGTGTAGTCTGAAATCCCCTTCTTATGGTATTATGAATTATGGATTCTATTCCTATGATCAAGAAGTATCCTGTGTGTCAGTTTCCTTCCATCGAGTCCTGGGGTACTTGTACCCGGAAAATGTAGTTCTTTGCCTATAGCCGAGTTAGTCTCATGATAATATCAGTCGTGCTATGATCAGTAGAACTCAGTCATTTATAAAATTCAGAACTCACAGACAGTTATAGAACTTAAGAAATCTCAGTAATCCAGGTA
This sequence comes from Capsicum baccatum var. pendulum, assembly GCA_030864225.1. NCBI lineage: Eukaryota > Viridiplantae > Streptophyta > Magnoliopsida > Solanales > Solanaceae > Capsicum > Capsicum baccatum. The sequence continues at coordinate 104,309,886 of CM061556.1, forward strand.
TCGTTATCATTCCAGCTTCATTTCAGTACTCAGCTCAGATCTCATTAGCATTCAAAAAATCAATTCAGAACTTAGTATCATTCAGTCAGATAATTGATTCAGTAGTATTTCATCAGATAACGGAACCAAGTGAACTTAGTCAACTTAGTCATGTAAAAAACTCAGTAACAGTTTCAGTTCAGTTCTAAGAATTAGTTCGAAGTCTTTCAGTTAGGAGTAGAAGCTAGCATCGAGAGAGTGCAGGGATGGTACAACCCAGTCAGAGAGGCAGAGTTGTTAGAAGCAACACCTAAACTCCAGAACTGCATAACCAACAAAGGATATAGGAGTCACCCATCAAAAAAAGGTTTGTCACCTATCAGAGATGTTTGACTATTATACTGCCTTAGGCTTGACTTCCTATGAGGGTCACCCGTTAGATAGGCTTAGCCAGAGAGGTCCTTACCCATGGCACAGTATTTACACCCTTCTTGCTGGGGTTACAGCTTGGACTCCACCAATTTAGATTCAGGGCATGTCGGTTAAGTGAGAACTCCTACAATTATAGTTTCAGTATAAGTCTTCAGATTAGAACTAAGAAATCGGGACTCTCAGATACAGTCATCAATCTCAGTAAGGAACTCAGATAGTTCTACAAATTCATAGACTACCCGCTAGATAGGCTTGGTCTAACATAAAGTTATTCAGTATCAATACTTACATAGGTCACTGTAATGCCCAAAAAATGGGCCTCGAGGCATCACGCGGTGCTTAAGGATACAAGTAGCCCCAAGCTAACCCTTTTAACCATTTTTCTATCTTTCAACACTTATAATCAAATTCATTATAATCAAAACATCTAAACATACTCTATAATTTTATACTGTAATACGAATGAAATACAGAAAGTAACAAAATACGACATCTCTGACAAATCTGATCAATCTATCCATCTAGTCTAACAAGCCTCTACTAAAATGTATATCCATGAGCCATTTGGACAAACTCCAACTTACCCAACCTAAGGAAATAAACTGAACGACTCAAAGTAAATGAGGAAATCTGAATAACTAGTCCTCAGACCATGTGGACTCACCATTGCAGAGGATGTAGATCAAATGTGCACGGAATGAGCACCTAAACCTACATTATAGGGAAAATGTATCCCACATGCGCACATATGGGTCAGTACCATGGAATATGTATCGAGTACATGGGGGTTCATGAAATAAACATATTTTTATGCATATATATATATATATATATATATATATATATTTCACGATCATGTCATAAGTTTTCTTTCCAAATCATGTAGGACATTTATAAATGGCTCATAAAGCTTAAAAGAAATCTAAAATCTGAAATCATGCACAATAAATGGTAAAACATGCCAATATGGATATCATGAGCTATTACACTTAATCAAAATATCAAGATTCTTTCTTATTCTCTCATCAAGAAATCTTAGTGAAATCTAGAATATTGAATACATCATGAATCTGCATTTCAAATCTCTTTTAAATTAGTAAAATCAATCTAAGAATGAGGGACGACTCTTTAGAAGGTTCTTCTAACCGACCTGTACACCATGTGAGCACCCATGATGTCCCACAACTTACCCCCGTAAGGTTAGGGCTATCCTACCCTTGCCATCGGTGTAGAACAATATCATCTCAGTGATCAGTATCTCAATTATCCATATATAGAGGAAGTCAATGTCTCAACCTATGGTGGCACGTAGTTCTGAGGTATGACACCATAGTTACATACCCAACTCGGTGCTAAATACTGCTCCCAATACTATTCTCAAAAATCTCAAGAAAATCCACTTTAAGGGTAATATCATATTTCTTATGTTAAATAAATAATAAAATCCATAACTCGTTTCATAAAGTTAATTTTAACTCTGTTGTGACCAAAAGGTCTAATCTTTCTATACTTCATCAAAAATAGTCTAAACATGGGTGCATGTAACACATAAATTATCAAAATAACAATCTCAAAGTGGGTTAATGACCCTTATAGTGATACCTAATCAAAATATTTCAACATTTATGCTTTATATCACAAGCACACATAATTTATACGGAAATCTGAAAAATTTCAGACTTTAATCAGAACAATAATCTCAAACTCATGGAATTTATTTTCTAAACATTTAAAATAATCATAGTATCTTGAACAAAAACATAGGATAACATTTATCACTTCAAATTCATGATAAAACATATAAAAATCATGTATCTTTGTAAAATAATGCAAACTTTGGGCACAAGAACAAAAGGGTGTTCCTGTTCATAACCCAACATACCTTTATGGTAAAAGATTCGTTGAATGATTGGACCCTCAATGTTGATTGTGTAACCCTAGTTGTTTTTCTCCTTTAGTGGTCTTGGATGATGAACTTAGACTGATAATGGGGTTATGATGTATTTAGAATCTATTAAATTTGTAAGGTTAAGTTTTTGGGGTGTGTAAGGAGTGCCAAAAGACTTAATCGCCCTCAAAATAACCCCAAAATAGAGTGTTTAAGTCACTTGAAATCATAAGATATGCCCCACATATGATATCGCATATATTTACATAGGCGGCGCATATGATATCGCCTATATTTACATAGGCGCCGCATATGATATCACCTATATTTACATAGGTGCCACGTATTCTATCGCATATGCTTTCTAGTGGCCATGTGCAATTGATTAGGCGATGCACTCTACTACGCAAAGCCATAACTCCTAGCTCGGGTGTTGGATTTTTGTGAAATTGGTATCGTTGGAAAGCTAATTGGATTCTCTATAATTTTGTGGGTAGAAATATGCAGAAATATCACAAATTTATCAAGTTATAAACATTCAAAGATGACCCTTGCGAATTCAAACACTAAAACTTGATTGATTAGAAACTCTTAGCTTGTACTACCTTAAGTGACTCATATAACCACACTTAACACATCATAAGCTTTCTTATAACTAGGGTACTCTGGGTAATTTAGGTGCCCAAATATGGCTCACAAAACTAGGGTTTTCACATATATGAACAATAGTTCATTTTCTAGCTTAGGAAAGTGCGGGGCATTACAGTCACCCATCAGATAGGCTTGACCTCAGTCTCAGATTGAGTTGAATATTCTCAATTTCAGTTACAGAGATCACCCATTAGTTAGGCCTGATCCTAAGCTTAGTCACTCTTAATTATTATTAGAAGATTTAGGCTGTCAGATATAGTCTCTCAGTATCAGTTACATTGGTTAGGATGGTCATCACAGACATATTAGTTATATCAGTCGTCATAGCTTACATTATCAGTATTTAGTTTAGGACTATTAGACACAGTCCATCAGACCATTTCTTCATAATTCAAAAAGTCAGGCATAGTTATTTATCTATTTAGTATCTCAGTATTAGAAAACTTATGTTGTTAGTATTCAGACTCAATAGTTAGCATCACCGCAGGCTTAGTTTTAGTTACTTATGCGTGTATGTATTCTCATATTTATATTAGTGTGCGTTGTTTATGCATATAAACCCCTTTGCATTTAGCCTACCTCACTCATATACTCAGTATATTAAGAATTACTGATGTATTTGTGCTATAGTCCTTTCTCTTATCTTACACCATAGGTTAAGAGGCACGAGCTCCAGAACAACAGTAGCATTGCTGATTTCAGCAGTCAAAGTTAGCAATGAGTCCTTATTCTCAGAGGACATGATTAATACTTTATTACTTCAGTATTTCAGTATGGCTTATAGTAATCGGGAGTTAGTTAGAGACATGTTCCTTTCACTCCCTACTTTAGAAAGTTAGAGACTTTCATACTAGATTACATACTAGATTCAGACTTCAGTATATCATTTTTGTTTTGGTATTGTGATACCTCTTTATTCAGACATTTTTATTACTCAGATTATGTTTAGTATTGAAACTTATGGCCTTCATTTCATGTTTTTGCATTTATATTTATAGTTATCCAGTCTATACGTACAAATATTAGTCATGAGTTAGTTTGAGGTTTTTCGGAGTCATGATCACCATGTAGCATTTCGGTTCAAAAAATTAAGGCATTACAAACTTGGTATCAGAGCCTAAGGTTCAATAGTATCCTAGGAAGTCTAAGAGCGGCATCTAGTAGAGTCTTGTACACGGGTGTTTTGCATGCCATATTTATGTACAGGAGGCTATAAGATGTTTTAGGAATAGTTTCCCTTATTTTAGTATTCATGTCGTGCCAGTGAGCAAAACGCTCAAGTTGAACTCTCAGTCTAATCTTTATTCTTCTTCTATTTTCAGAACATGCTTCCTCGCAGAGATAATCCCCTTAGGAATGAAAATCAGCCACCTTAGCCCACAGATCCTCTGAATGAGCATGTGTCACATGCAGAGTTTCAGGAAGTTTTTCAGGTGCTAGCCCAAGCTGTGACCACTAGTGTTTAGGGAAACCATCAGGATGCAGCCCCACCTCAGCAAGATGGGGATTCAGCTGCAGCCAAGATCAAAAATTTTATGAGAATGAACCCGCCAAAATTCTTTGGGTCAGTAGTAGGTGAGGACTTATAGCTTTTCTAGAAGAAGTGAAGAGGATCACATAGACATTGCATATTTTAGAGAAGGAGAGTGTGGAATTAGCATCCTATAGGTTGAAAGATATTTCTCAAGATTGGGTAGTGTTGTGGAAGAAGAGTAGAGGGGAAGATGCAACTCCTATGACTTGGAAAATATTTTAGGATGCCTTCTTAGATAAGTTTTTCCCACTAGAAATGAGAGAAGCTAAGTATAAGAGTTTATGAAGCTGATACAAGGCTCCATAATAGTGAAAGAGTATTGTCTTAAGTTCAACCAGTTAGCTAAGTATGCTACTGACTTGATAGCAGAACCTAGAGAGAGTATGAGTAAGTGTGTGATTGGTGTGTCCGGGTTGGTGTTGAAAGAGTGTAGAACCGCTATGCTCAACAGAGAGATGGATATTTCTAGGTTAATGATGCATGCCCAGTAGATAGAGGCAGATAAATCTAAGGAGGGAGAGATCTAATAAGAGATTTAAAAGAGGTAGTTATAGGTTTTCCCAAGTTGGGTCACAAGGTGTTAATCATTCTCGCCATTGTCAAAAGACTTCAGTCCCAGCTCCATCCTCAGCTAGTATGCCTGCACTAAATTTTAGAGATGTCAGTCATGATGGGGCTCCAAGATCTAAAGCCTAGAGTTGTGTTAGAAGTGAGTGCACTTATCCACTTTGTAGAGAGTATGGAAAGAACCATCTAGGTGCATGCAGAGCCAATAGTCAGGTTTGTTTTGGATGTGGTAAGCCAGGTCAAAAAGTGAAAGAGTGTAGAGTGTTAGCTTAGGAAGGTAGAGATTCGCGTCAGTAGGGCAAAACTCCTTGTACCAATAGTGGTCAGCGTCATAACTGACTCTATTCACTTCAGACTTATTAAATGGTCATGCATCAGACATGCATGCTCAGTATAAATTTTCAGCATGTCAGTAATTCTATCCATATAGTAATGTTTCAAAAATTCACGTCCTTTCAGTAAGTTCAGTCTATTAGTATTCTCAGTCTATCAAGTTTCATTCGGGGATGAATGATTCCAAGGGGAAGATAATGTAACGCCCCACATTTTGGACTAGAATAAAAATTTGTCATTCACAGGCGTAATGTTCCAAAAGCCTTGTATACAATGTAAATTTAGTGTGTTAATCAATTATGTAGTTTATGAATCTATTTGAGGATGAATTTAGATCATAGAGGTCCTCTAACTTAAGGACAAGTTTAAAGCTTTCCTATTATTCAAGTTTTAGTGAGCGTCAAAACATAGGTCAACTTCAATTGACCATAACTCTTTGTATATTTCGAATTATAGGACCAACTATATATCAAATTAAATATCTTTGAATTATATTTCCAACGATACCAATTTTTACAAAATCCGATACCGGTGCAAAAAGTTATACCCATTTTACTCCAGCATGTCAGCATGGAAAACTAAGTGACGACATTTGTGATAACTTATCACAAGTGTGATGCTTTATCACAAACATTGTCTGTCTAAGGTAGAATCCATCCCCCAATGACGACATTTGTGTGATGAATTATCACAAATCTAACGATATTTCAGCCTTGGTCATCAGCTAAGATATTCAGCAATTGGGAAGTGGTTTTGTAAGGGTATTTTGGTCTTTTCCTTCAGCTCCCATGACATATAAACCTCAAGGGACGTAAATTTCTCTTATTTTTCTTTATTAAACATCTCAAAAACCCTCTCTTACAGTTTCAACCTCAAGATTAGGGTTTTTATTAAAATTATCTTCCAAAAGTAAGATTCAAGCCTTTTTTCCAAGATACTAAAGAATTAAGTTTCCCAATCCAAGAACTCTTCACTAACTCATCAATGTTTTCTATCAAAGGTATGCGTAGTGTTCATCCGTGGATACCTTTCATCCATGGAGCTCAAGAATTATGTTTTAAATTATAAATTGTGAATACCTTGTTGTGTTATGAGTATATTCATGTTGATGATTTTTTTTTGGATTCAAGGTTGTATCTTGATGTGGTTTTTATGAAGCATGTGAGTAGGTTAGTTGAAACCTATGAATTTTAGAATGATTAAGATTTTCAAAATGATAAGTACACCTACGCCCAAATTTATGCATGTAAGGTGTTTGATAAAATGCCAAGAATTATAGAATCCATATTTTTATGACTTAATAGTGCTTAAATGACAAGTCCATGTTCTATTCATTATGTTTCCACATGAATTACATGTTATTGATATGTGTTGTTGTTATGATTTGTTGTTGTGATATGGAATGTCCTTGATATTGAGGTATGCAAGTATACCCATGTTATATGTATTCCCTTTCATGTATAAGGTGTTGAGAACCATGTGTAGTATGAAATCCCCTACTTATGGTATTATGAATTGTGGATTTTATTCCTATGATCAAGAAGTATCCTGTGTGTCAGTTTACTTCCATCGAGTCCTGGGGGTACTTGAACAGGAAAAATATATATGTGTGCATAGATCTCAGTCAGTCTTAAGATAATCTCAGTCATGCTATGATCAGTAGAAATCAATCAGTTATATAATTCAGAAGTCTTAGATAGTTATAAAACTTAGGAAAGCTCAGTAATCTAAGTATCGTTATCATTCCAGCTTTAGTTCAGTACTCAGCTCAGATTTCAGCTACATTCGACAAATTAATTCAGAACTTAGTATTATTCAGTTTGATAATAGATTCAGTTTTGTCAGATAATGGAACCAAGTGAACTCAGTTAGCTTAGTCAAGTAAGAAACTCAGTAATAGCTTCAGTTCAGTTCAAGTACAAGTTCTAAGAATCTGTTTAGAGGATTTCAATTGGGAGTAGGAGCTAGCACCGAGCTAATGTAGGGATGGAGGCTCCCCATCAGAGAGGTAGAGTCATTAGGAGCAATCCCTGAACTCCAAAACAGCATAGCCAGCGCAAGATATAGGTGTCACCCGTCAGAAAAAGGCTGGTTACCCGTTAAAGAAGCTTGACTATTATACTGCTTTAGTCTTGACTTCCTATGAGGGTCTCCCATCAGATAGACTTGCTTAGACAGGTCTTTACCCATGTCATAGTATTGAAACCCTTCCAGCTAGGGTTACACGTTGGACCCCTCTTGTTCAGATTTGGGGCACGTCGGTTAAGTGAGAACTCCCACAGTTATAGTTTCAGTATCAGTCTTCAGAGTAGAACCCAAAAATTAGGACTCTCAAATACAATCATTAATCTCAGTAAGGAACTTCGATAGTTCCACAGATTCATAGACCACCCGCTAGATAATCTTGGCCTAACATAAAGTTATTCAATTTCAGTACTTATAGAGGGCACCCATCAGATAGTCTTGATCTCAGTCTCATATTTAGTTGAGTATTCTCAATATCAGTTCAAGAGATCGACCTTAGTTAGGCCTGATCTCAAGCTTAGTCACTCTTAATAATTATTAGAAGATTTATACTATCAAATACAGTCGCTTAATATCAGTTATTATAGACATATTAGTTATATCAGTCGTCATAGCTTACATTATAAGTATTTAGTTCAGGAATATTAGACACAGTCAATCAGACTAGTTCTTCATAATTTGAACTGTCAGGCATAGTAATTTATCTATTTAGTATCTCAGTATCAGTAAACTGATGTTGTCAGTATTCAGACTCAGTATTTAGTATCACCATGAGCTTAGTTTCAGTTACTTACGTATGTATGTATTCTCAGGTTCATATTAGTCCATATTGTTTAGGCATATAAACCCCTTAGAATTTAGTCTATCTCACTCATATACTAAGTACATTCAAACGTACTGATGCATTTGTGCTATGGTGCTTTCTCTTATATTACACAATAGGTTTAAAGGTACGAATTTCAGAGCAGCAGTAGCATTGCAAATGTTCGAAGATAAAGTTAGCAGTGAGTCCTCATTCTCCGAGGACATGATTACTACTTTATTACTTCAGTATATTAGTTTGGCTTTCAGTAGTCTAAATTTAGTCGGAGACATGTTCCTTCCACTCTCTACTTTTGACAGTTAGAGGCTTTCAAACTAGAATATAGACTTAATTCTGACTTTTGTATTTCAGTTCTATTTTGTTATTATGATACCTCTTTATTAAGATATTTTTAATACTCAGATTATGTTTAGTATTGAACCTTATGGCCTTCAGTTCATGCTTTTGCATTTATATTTATATATTATGCAGTGTACAGGTACAGATATCAGTCATAGGTTAGCTTGTGGTTCTTTGGGATCATGAGCACCGTGTAGCATTCTAGTTTAGAAAATTGATCCGTTAAAATATCCATCTTCTATTCAATTCATGAATTTGAGATAAGGTAGGATATCAGTTAAGGAGTATGCCTTGAAATTCCACTAGATATCTTGGTATGCTCCTAATTTCGTGTCTAGCATGAGAGCTAGAATGTGTAAGTTTGCTTTGGGGTTGTCTCATCACTTGATTCTAGAGAGTAAGGTTGCCTTGTTGAAATAGTATATGGATATTTCCTGACTTGTGTTTTATATGCAGCAGGTTGAGGAAGAAAAGAAGAAGCAGACTAACATTAGTGAGTGGTAGAGTAAGAAATTTTGATTTTTTAATCACGAAAGAGGCTAGTAGTTGAGTGGTAGAGATGGGAGAAGTGGCCTAACAAAATGTGGGGAATTTCTGGTTCTTTCTCTATGGATAGTTCTCCTTAGCTAAAGTTGTCGAGTGATTTGTTTTTCTCATCATGATGGAGGGTACAGGGCACAGGGTGCCCAATCTCAGGCAGGTGGGGCTCTATCTACTCTATTATATCCTCTTTACAGATTTTATGGTCAGCCAAATGTGAGAAGAGGAGAAAATGATGTTTTAATTATTATTAAATTGGCCATATGTAGCATGATTGTCCTTCTAGGGTTGCTTCTGAGCCTAATAAGGTTCATATTTCCTCTTCATCTGCTCTTACAGCAAAGGGTGCTGCTTCTGCTTTTGGTACTGGCACTGGACGAAATCACTTAAATACTCTTATTTTTGGTAGGGACTCTGAGGTATCTTTTAATGTCGTTACCAGTATGTTTTGAACTCTTTTATTGTGATGTGTACTGTTTACTTGAGCTAATATCCACTCTCTTTTATATAACCCAATATATGGCTGTGTATATTGGTTTTGATACTGAGTGTATTTCTTATCCTTTTTCTGGGTTTCCCCGAGCGGGTGGTTTTGTGATTGTCACAAAAGTCTATAGAGGGTGTGTGGTATCTGTTGGTAATAAAGAGACTCAGGTAGACTTGATAGAGTTAGACATAGTTGAGTTTGAGGTTATTATGGGAATGGACTAGTTACACTCATGATATGCTTCTTTAGACTATCTGACCCGTAAGGTCTTGTTTAAATTTCCTAATAAACTAATTGTTGAATAGGAATAAAGTTCCCTAGATCCTAAGAGGAGGTTCATTTTGTATCTTAGAGCTCAGAAATTAATTTCCAATGGGTTTCCCTATCATTTGGTCTGGGTTAAGGATTCTAACTCAGAGGGTCCTTCATTGACATCCATTCACATGGTTAGTGAATTTTTAAAGGTTTTTTCTGATAATTTTCCTGGTGTCCCTATTGATAGGAAGAATGATTTTGGTATTAATCTTGTTCTGAAAACTTATCCTGCCTCTATTCCCCCATATATAATGGCTCCAACTGAGTTAAAGGAACTCAAGGAGCTGTTGAAGGATCTCTTAGACAAGGGTTTTATATATCCTATTGTGTTCTTGTAGGGTACACCTACCTTATTCGTACATAAGAGGGATGGTTCCTTTCAGATGTGAATTGATTATTGGAAATTGAGCAAGGTGAAGATAAAGAATAAGTACCCACTTCTGAAAATTAATGATTTTTTTGATCTACTTTTGGTTTCCAAATTCTTCTCTAAGATCGGTCTTTAGTTCGGGTATTATTAGTTAAAGATTAGGGAGGTGGATATCTATAAGACACCTTTCTGCATCCTAGTATGGGCACTTTGAGTTCTTGGTGATATCACTTGGATAGACTTAATCCTCAGTGGCATTCACGGACTTGATAAATAAGGTCTTCCATCAGTTTCTAGATTTTTTCATGATTGTCTTCATTAATAATATTTTGGTATACTATGACTTTAAGATCACCTCCACCTGGTTTTGTAAACCTTGAAAGATCACCAAATGTATGCTAAGTTCTCTAAATATGAATTCTGGCTGAATGTTGTTACATTTCTAGGTTAGGTTGTGTCGAATGAGGGGATCATGGTGGATCCTCAGAAGGTTACAATGGTTAAGTAATGGCCTAGACCTACGAATCCAACTGATATTTGGAGCTTCTTGGGTTTAGTCAGTTACAATAGGAAATTTATGAAAAGTTTCTCTTTTATTGCTACCCCATTGACCAAGTTGACTCAGAAAAAGGTGAAGTTTGTGTGGTCTAATGCTTGCGAGGGTAGTTTTGAGAACCTGAAAGATAAGTTGACTTCAGCTTCAATCTTGACTTTGCCTGCAGACTTTGAGGGTTTCATCATCTATTATGATGTATCTTGGATTGGCTTAGGTTGTGTTTAGATATAGCATAGCAAGGTAATGGCTTATTCCTCTAGATAGTTGAAAGTTCATAAGAGGAATTGTCCGACTCGTGACTTAGATCTATTGGCAGTGGTGTTCGAGTTGAAGATCTAGTGTCATTATTTGTATGGAGCCCATGTGGATATCTTTTCTGATCATAAGAACCTGTAGTACATGTTCACTAAAAAATATCTTAATCTTAGGCATTGAGGGTTGATTGAGTTACTGAAGGAGTATGATATGAGTCATTAGTACCACAGGTAAAGCTAATGTAGTTGCTAAAGCTCTTAGTAGGTTATCCATGGGGAGTCTAGCTCATATGGATAAGGATAATTGGGAATTGGTGAAGGATATTCACCATTTGACTAACCTTAGAGTTCATTTCATAGACTTTTAAGATGGAGGTGTATTTGTGCAACAGGTGGCGCAATCATTCCTTGGTTATGAAATAAAGGAGAAGCAGGAATTACACCCTCTCTTAATAAAAATCAAGGATAATAAGGGTAAGTAGAAGGTGATGGACTTTGATATCGGTGGTGATGGCATCGTAAGGTACCAAGGGAGGTTGTGTATTCTCGATGTCGATGGGTTATAAGGAAAGATTTTGGCCAATGCCCAAGAATCGTGGTACATAATTCATACATACTTAACAAAGATGTAGTATGACCTCAAGATTATGTATTGGTGAAACAACTTGAAACGGGATATTGACAACTCTGTGGCTAAGTATATGGTCTGTCAGTAAATAAAGCTAGAGCACATGAGGCTCGATGGGCTATTCCAAGAAATTAAACTTCTAGTGCGGGAGTGGGGGGTAAGTTATATAGATTTAATTATCGGTCTTCTGCGATGGTGGAATCAGTGTGACTCCATTTGGGTCATAGTGGATAGGATGACTAAGTCTTCTTATTTCTTATCGATGAGGACTAATTATTCTGTAGAGAACTATGCGTTGTTCCTTCAGGTGGTCATAAAGATGCATGGTGCACCTTTATCGATCATTTCAGATCATGGTAATCAGTTTTCATCGCATTTCTGATGCTCTTTCTTTTAGGGTTTAGGAACTAAAATACGCCTTTGAACAGCCTTCAACCAGAGTCAAATGGGCAAGCAAAAAGAACTATTCAAATTCTGAAAGATATGTTCAGATCCTATTTAATTGACTTTGGTGGGAGTTGGTTCCACCATTTGTCTCTCATTGAATTTGCCTATAACAATAGTTACCATTCTAGCATTAGTATGGCTTCGATTGAGCTATTGTATGGCAGGAGCTATAGATCTCCAATTGGGTGGTTTCAGGTTGGTGAAGTAGAGATGCTTGTCCCAGATTTGGTTCACCAAGCTACGGAAAAGGTAAAAGTGATTCAAAATAGGATTAACACAGCCCAAAGTCATCAAAAGTCCTATGCAGATGTGAGGTGAAGGGACTTGGAATTCGAGATTTGAGATTGAGTGTTCTTGAAGGTGTCTCCCATGAAGGGAGTAATGCAGATTGGAAAGAATAGGAAGCTTAGTCCCTAATATATTATCCTGTATATGATTTCTAGAAAAGTTTATAATATTGCATATGAGTTGGATTTTCCCTCTAGCATGAGTCCCAATCATTGCTATTCCATGTGTCCATATTAAGGAAATGCGTAGGTGTTCTTTCATTGGTTGTTCCCTTGGAGAACATTGGTATTTCATATTCTTTGTCCTATGAGGAGGCCGCAGTGAGGATCTTAGATTAGCAAGTTGGTCCATTGTGGATGAATGATGTGGATTCAGTAAATGTTCTATGGCGAAACCAAAAGTTCTAGGAAGCCACTTGGGAAGCCGATGGGGACATGAAGTCCAAGTATCCGTTCCTAATTCCTATTCTATAAATTAGTGCTTGAGGTATGTGTGTTCCTAACTTTCTTGTTTTCTGTCTTTGTTAAAGGAAAGATTGATCTCCTTGGCATCTCTATTTTCTAACTAAGTGAAAGGTGAGAGTAGAGATATTTATGGTTAAATCATGCTAGTCCATTCCCTATCCCATAATTCAATGAAGAATGGCCCTAAGTGAGGGAGACTGAAATACCCTAGACTTTGGACTTTGCAAATTTCTTTATCTTCAGGCTCTTATGCCTTCTTATGACTCACACTACGGCTCGTATGGTATGGTTACAGGTCAAGTGAACCTAGTCATAAGTTAACTAGTGTGTTGTTGACCAAGTTCTTTCCTAGTTATAAGAGACACCTCATGAGTCATGTTTAGGGTCCAGTCATATATTGTCCAGTGTCCAAGCCCTTAGCCTTCTGTCTTGGTCACGACTAAACCATACTAGTCGTATAGTCTAGTAACGAGTTGGACTTGGATGTCATAAGTTAGACATTGTGTGGTATCCAATTCTCTATCTTGGTGACGACTTAAGGTTACTAGTCGTAAGTTGTTATGATGAGTCAAAGGTCTTACTCGTAATGAAATGCGGGTTTTCTATAGCATTAAGATAGGGTTACTTGGGAGATTTCCCACACTACACCCTGAAGACCCCACATCTTATATAACTCTTTAGTCATTTATTATGCTCTTTACAATATCAAACTCTCTCTAAACTCTTTCTAAAACCTCTTAATAAAGATTCTTCTTGGGTTTCTTCACAGTGGTCATATAAGAGCTTAAGGATCAAATTCTCTGTATGAAGCTTCGTAATTCAGGCATGTGACTATTCCCTAATTGTTAGTTCACTAAAACATATGTTTAAATCATTTTTCATGAGTCATTAATGGTAATTTTGAAAATCAAGGTTGATGGTTCAGATATACATTTTCGGGTATTGATTCTCATTGTTTAATTTATGATTATGCTTGTTTAAATAATGGTTTTTCACATGTCAGTGCATCATAATTGTATTTTAACTAAGGAGTCTTGTTTAAGCATAAATTTGATTGTTTTTTATTTTGATAATGGTATGCCCTCAACTTGTTTGTGAAATTGTCAATGAGAATGTTCTTGTCACATGTTAAATTGTGTTTTGAACTAAGGCATTGGACTAAGAATGTTAATGATTGGTAAATGATTTTATGAAAGCCTTGTTGGCCACAAATTGATTTGAAAAAATAAAAAGTGTTTGAGTCCCTAAATTTTGAATTGAATTGATGTCTTTGTTTAGACAATGGGTTCGAGCCCTAAGTTGATTAATATTGGTTATGGCATGTTGTACGCTTGCAAGTGAGGTTAGTATAACGATACCAACAGAATGCCTTTGGTAAGTAGTTGGATTAATAGTTGTGTATGTTTAATGAATGTTTAAATTGAGCATTAAAGAAGGATATGTAGCCGGGCCATGAAAATAGAGTCTGAAAGACTTACATTGTAAATCGCGCTAGCCAGTACGAGTGTCAATATGACCAGCAGGTTCGATTCCTCGTAATAATTATATGAATGGGATGTTTGAGTCTCCCATATTGTATACATTGGTTCTTAATTCACCTTGAATATGCCGGGAGGTTTGAATCCCCCATAAAGGGATATATGGATATGGAGCTACAAGCATTAAGGCCCTTCCATCTAGGGGAGAGTTAGGTCCATATAGCCTGTGGGTGCCTTGTTATATGATGGTTTTGCTACAAAGCCAGGTTAAAATTTTCTAAGTTCATAGTAAGCCTTGTTCCCTACCCCGATATTTGATATTATATTTATATATATGAATAAGTATTTCATATGATATTATGCTTTGGATGTTGTGCTGGTTTTGGAGAGTGATGGTTCAGCATGTAACCACCTCTTTGCTTCCCCAATTAAGGAAAAAGGGAAGAGAGTCAGTCTGACATAATCAGTATTCACCCCTGTAGGAATGTAGATATTACTTATTTCGAGGAAGGTCTGTATGTGCTGCTGTAGGTCTTCATTTGAAAATTTGGAAAATTTCCCAGCCGAATTCATCAACTGTACCATATTCTGCTTAAACTCAAATTGACCACCTGTCTAAGGCTTGCAAATACAGTTAGTATCATGGTTTATGAGTGGGATTTCCACCTCACGAACAAGTCTAGCAGCTACTTGAGTAGGGGAAGGTTGAATAACCGAAGCTAAAACATGCCTAGCATTTGGATCAACTGTATTAATTGGGTCATTAGGATCTCTGTGTTCAGCCATTAGAACTTGCTGGATTGGATATTGGGATCTTTACCTCTATTGAAATACCATTTTTGATTTCAAATAAAGCTCTACCAACTCTCTATCTCTCTCCAGTCCTGTATTTAGCTAGTCCTACAAAAATTCAGCTGCTAAGATCAAGCCATTAACACTTAAACTTACTATTAAAAATAAAAATATTAGCAAATTAGTAAATATAGTAGTCCCCAACAACAGCGCCAAAAAACTTTTTTCTATCTAGCGGACACGCAAGTGTACATGATCGTACAAGTAATATAGTGACTTAGATAGTCAGATATTGTACCCACGAGGACTATGCAACCAGCAATTCAACCAACTTTTTAGTTTCAGACAAAGAGGTATTAAGTGTTGTAAAGTATCAAAATGATTTTTTGGCATTTTGAACAAAAATGTAAATAGAAAAGAAGTAACAGTTTGGGACAATAGCAAAGCAAGCAAAGGTTGCAAACAATAATAATGAGAATTCTAGAGTAGAGGTACTTCTAACAATCTTACAAATCTCTATTCTTATTGCAGTCTAGTTGGTTATCGGGCTATTGATTCGCACGATTTATAACACGATCATGGTCTCCCGACCTCTGATCTTTTACCTATATATACTTTGGAACTACATCATTGAGCGAGGTTGCGATAATCTATTTAGATGTATATTGCTATATTCCTGCAATTGAACCAAATAAGGCTTATAGGTATATCCCATCCTAGATGCTAATTCAAATCCTCTTTTTTATAAAAGGATAAGAACCTTCCTCCTTAACCTCCTTGTTCTATCCTACGATTCTCCTACCGAATTCATGTAGAAATATAGATTTATTCTAATAGTGTCCACTCATCATAATAGTAAGCACAAGAATTAAGAACAACAAAGATGATAATACAACAAGAAACTACGATAAAGAATATCAAAGAATAATCATGTTCTTGGCCTCAACCCTACAACAAGGGTGTTTATCCACTCATGTCTGAATTCAACATAAAACACAAGTAACTAATCATACCCAAAACTAATCTTGAATTAAAGAAGTTCAAAAGAAATTTTACGAACCCTAAAAAGAGATTTTGCTATTTTTCCACCATTACTGTACTTTCCAAAGTGTTTTCAATTATAATGAATTGTTCCTTTTATAGCTGGGTCAATTAATCCCACTTTTACCTCTTACCACTTCGCGGTAAAATCACCATTGTTATTCTCACCACAATGTGGTGCAATCACAGTGAGATTTCTAATGTTGACAAATGTGGATTGACTCCTCACCCAGACATAGTGCAATCACTGTGAGCTACAACATTTCATCATTTGCTCTATTCTCATTCACCACAACATGGTAGTTTTGCATTGACATTATGGAATTCTCTCAATGAGGTTTAATCGCCCACCGTGACATGGTAGCATTAATTTTTTTCTCTTTCTCCCTAAAACCTTTCCCAAGCTGTGTTCCAACACCCTCGTTTCTTCTTTCAACGTTAACATTTTGTTCATGCATCAAATCATGTCCAATCCCATCACTATATAGTCATGTGTACACTAATCATATCCATTAGATAAGGAACACAATTAAAGCTTAATTGTAATTACAATTGCATGTTTTAATTCCTAGAACAAGTCCAAATATGGGTGAATATAGGTGATTGGGCATATAAATACGCCTAAGATCAGTAAACTGCATCCATTATTATCCATTATTTCTCTGTCCCCCATAGCCCTTTTTTCAATGATGCCCTGGTCTACAAAAAATCAACCACATCCCTCTTTAAAGAATGATATGAGCTTTCAAGAGTTTGAGGTTTTCACCCATTAACCAATTTTGGGTGTTTTGGGTTTTCACCAACAAATCCAAACTAATTCAATTATGCAATAGTGAAACCCATCATCAATAAACTAGAATCTACACAAGTACATCACAAACCACAAACAATTGCACCGTATTATAACATAATCCTAAGAGGAAGAACTAGCAACACATAAAGATAATGAACAAAAAATACCAAAATCTCTATCAATTTGATTCGTGAAAACTAAAGAGAATGCAAACCACACTTTAAATTCCAATGAACCTTCAACAGGAATTTGCTAATCCTTTACATAGGAATTACTCTAATGTAATCTTAGGTGAAGGTTATTATGAATTTTTTCTCTAAGATCCCAATAGATGAGATAAAAAGTGAAGATCAAAGATAGGATAAAGGTGGTGAAAAATGAGATAAAAACCCTTATTTAGGCCACAATTCCTCTCGAAATTTTACAAAAATGCCCATAAAATTTTTCTTCTCTACTGTGATCGACACCTCTTCACCGCATTTGCGACTCCCATGATCACGGTAGTCATATCGTGATTGCCCTATGATTGACTAGTTGAATAGTAGCGATCGTGATCCTCAGGTCGAGATTGTGGTAGCTGATGATCGATTCTTAGGCTTGATTTCTAGCATTTTTTTTTTCAAATTTAACTTCTTTTTGACTTGAATGACTTGCTCATTTTCCCTTTTCAACTTTTTCTACACAAATGAGAATTAAGCCAGAGATTAACAGAAAATTAAGAGAAAAGCATGGTAATTTACGCCTAAAAGGTGCTAAAAATCCTCACATTAATGAATTATCAACACTCCAAACTTAAGTTAATGTTTGCCCTCAAACAACTATGAACAATTCAATGAGATAAGGTATTCAACTCAAATCCACCCAAAAGAAAACTATCCTAAAGGAATACGATAAAAAAGCTCTACAAAGACTTTTCAAATATGTCATGGCAACAAGTAAACCAAAATTTTCTAATAAGAACATATTATGAAGAATGGATGCAAGTTTGTATCAAATGAATCTCCCAAATCAACATAGCACCTTAAGAGGAAGCATAAAATGTTCAATAACTTTCTCAATCTACCATGTAACTTACTTCCCCCATTTACCTAAAACAAGAGTAAGACTTCTCCCTCTACCCCAAAGTATCAATGCCGCTAGAAAGCAAGAGCTAACTCCACAAACACAAAAGACATTGAAATTTCATAAAACGCCCTCTCGCAAAGAAATTCAAGTACAATGAGTACAACCACAGGCTGTCCCTTTGTGTTTTTCGCTACTAATGTAGACTTACCTAGTTTGAAATCACCAAAGTCTTGTGGGAAAAGATAAAGGTTTGAGGTGCGGGAAGGAATATATATGGATCAATTAACTAAAAGACCTCGTTCGATGAAATAACTCAACCCGTTCTACCCCTAAAATTTTCAAACTCTCCACCTTATTCTACTTCAATTGATTTCCCATATTTCTCTACCCTACCACCCCAACCCTTTTTAGCGTTTACCAAATAATTAAATTCCATAATTTTTTTCTTCATTTTTGTAACTTTTAAGAGACTTTCTAACTTTAAGCCCTTCTTAGCCCTTTATTTCTCTTCATGTTCTATGGGCTAGGCTATTCAACTTTATTATTAAGCACATCTCTTGTATTTTAAGCGTATGGGTTGACAACCTTACATACACCTTTATTGTCTCATCATAGCACTTCACATTTACCCCTCCCCCCAAAATTTGGTGTTTGAACTACCCTCACATTATTTTTCTAACTACACAACCCCTCCATTTTCCTCATAACTTAGGCCTTTGCCTATATTTCATTTATTCGAATTATGCAATGCATCAAAGGAGGTTAAGTTCCTAAAGGTAGATTTTATAAGGGCTTAGGTGTTTTGGCAAGGCTTTCAATTGACAAAAAAAGAAAAATGGGTAAAAACGCTCAAAGGGTTAACTAGGAAAAATGTTAAGGTGGGAATTTGTCTACATGATTGGTCAAACATTGCTTTGGGTCATTCTCCAAAACAATCTTGTCTAGGACTTTACTTTGAACACACTAGGGGATAGTTATAGACTACCAATATGTACAAAAATTATGCAAAAATCTCACCATACATGGTATCGTACACATAGAGTAAAAAGTTAATCTCCCAGCCAATTTGAGCAATTTAATCTTAATAAGTTACTCCGATTCAATGAATAATCCTTTTAAAAAAGGAGAAAAAATTTAATTTATTGGTCACTCAAAAGAAAGCTCAAAAACATCCTTGATATTTTTTCAGAAAAAAAAAAGAAAACTATCATTTCATTTTTTGCCAATGACATTTTGAAATAATTTTTGAGTTTTTGCCTCTTCCTAAACAATTAAAGAAATTGGGTGAATGCAAGGCAACATTATCATTACACTTCATGGGATTCTTTCGTCATAACTTCACATATCATCCATTTAGTTCATAAAACATTCATGGAACCAGTAGAAACACAAACGACTATATACCCTTAAGAATGGCGTCTCCCAATCTATCATATGGCAAGGAAAGCTTTCATGTCCTTCGGGTTACTTAGGCTTTACTCGGAAAAGCTATGATAAGCACACTAATCGATCACACCATGGACACAATATTCATCCATAATTTCAACCAAAAACCACCGGTTTTCCCACTTATAAGACCATTTGGACTCAAAGTTATACTCTAAAAATGATCACAAAATGCCCCAAGAAAGATTACATTAACCTTTACAAGCGTATAAGAAATTTCTCTCTTATTGATATTTTAAAAAATATGTGGTGTACATGAAAAGTAAGATCTTGAATAGATAAAACAATAGCACATATGAACAAGCCCAATACACAAATTCATCACCAAATGCACCACTTGTAATCATACTATCCTAATTAAATCACCCACCACTCAATTAAGAAAACAAATCTCAAGTGCGTGTTTCATCAAACACATGGTGTGCACTATTGTATAAAATCAAGAATTTATCAATTTAGCATTTGAGACAAGGCACACATTAAAAAATCTTCATCACGATAACCGTATTCTACAAAATTCAGCTGAAATGAATTAAATTCAAACAAAAAAAAAACATGAAATGTGATCTTCATTTGTATTTTAAAGATCATACCTTGTAATCTTACTAAAGAGGGGGAAGTGATGAAAAGAAAGTCCAATATAGTTATGCGGGGTTTCATTCTTGAGTTACCCATCCCAACATGTTCTATCACCTACAAACACCCAAAAACAAGTTAAAAATTGAACCAACAACATTAGAAAACATCAAGAAAAGTTTCTTGGGTTTCTTCCCAAGAAGCGCCTTAGTTAAAGTCGCGGCATGACATCTTTTGACTATCATTTATGTCTCCATTTAGAGGATTTTAATCAGTAGCCAAACTTTAGATTAATATAACTTTGAGGTACTTCATGCAAAGGTGAGGATACAATGAAATACTTTCTATCTCACCACTTTTAAGAAAAAAATTTATTACCCAACTTCATATCAAACTTCTTAGTAGGCTTGTTGGGTATAGGTGAGGACATCAAAGACCCACTTTCAAACATTTATTAGCCTTCAAGTGAGGGATGTCATTTTGCTCTTTTGGAATAACAAACTCCAAAATATAAGAATTGTTTTCCTCATATCCAAATTCCATCATTTGCTTTATTGGTTTGACTTTCATCACATCCACCAAGCATAATGTCAAAAAATGGTTGGAATAAGGTCGTCTTCCCAATTTTATAGTTGCATTCTTCTTGATATTCTTACCCCAAAACAAACTAGTGTCTTCACTATAGATTTTCTTGTCTTTTTCCTATGATACTAGTACCATTTCCTCAATCTTGGCATTCTTTACTATTTTTGGTTAGGTTGGTTGGAAAATCACCAAGAATTCTTCGACATCAAGCTCATTTTGTAGACTGGGTAAATTCATGGTATTTGAAAGATTGGTATCCTTATCCATTTATTCTATCTTGTTAATCTTCTTTCCAAATGCAATATTGGATTGATGCAAGTATACCCATCTTCCTCCATTATAGTTATTTGACCCAAGAGACCTAAAAGCATTGCTTCAACACCATTGTATCTGGCCTATTGTTCTTTCTTTTTCGTATCATTAAACCTATCAAACTCATACAAAAAAAAACTTTTTCGTTAGCATAACTAAGGAAGGATGAATTTGGGCAATCACTCCAATTTCCATCTCGACAACCACATAAAGAACAATCATACTCTCAATAGGATCGAGGTGGTGCACACGTCTCTTTTTTAGGAGAATATCTACAATTTTGCTAAAAATGGGGTCCACCACAATATGGACATGGATCATCAAGAGATGATTTCCAACCACCAAACTCATATTCATTCCAAGATGCCATAGTAACAAACAAACCAAAAAAATCTCTCCAACATAAGAAATAAAAAAAAATCACAAACAAGCATTTACAATTTGAATCCAAGTAAGTAAGCTAAAATTCCAAACTAACTCAATAGTTTAAATTGTTCCCCAACAACAGTGCCATTTTTTATAATGTTCAACTTGCATGTTAATTTAAGTGCAAGGTGGTCGTTGTCAATATAAACCCAACAAGAGACAAGGTCAAATCCTTGAGGAATAATGTGAGTGGAAAATGGGTAAATTTGAAATAAAAGTACTTACTAAGTTCAAACCTAGGATAGAAATATTTAGGGATTTTGAATTTTTTCAAAGATATAATTATTTTTGGGCTTCTCGAGACTAAGAATACTAAGAGAGTAAACAATTAAAAATGGTTCTTGGGATTATACTATCTTAGGAGCAAGTTATGCATGGGAACATGATGATTTGGTTCAAATTCTAATTGGTAATAATGTGGTAGGCTAGGTTGAAAGCCCTTGATGATAGTTTTTCCACAAAGTCTCAAAGATGTCAATCATTGATCCTTTTGAGTACCTACCAAGTGTGTCAATTAAAGTCACCCAACACCTTAATTAGGCATCCCTATTTCTAGGAAGATGCCCAAAACATAACCTACTCTCTACTCACCCTTATTTCTAAGATAGCAAAAATATAGGAAACTACATCCATTATTGTTCAATATTATTTGGTCGCTCATAGACCTCTTTTAAGGATGCCTTGTGTTCCAAAAGTTCACCCGCATCCCACTTTCAAGGATGATGTGAGTTTTCAAGAGTTTGGGGTTTTCAACCACATACCCATTTTTGAAGTTTGTGGCTTTCAACCACAAATCCTAACTATTTAAATTAAGCAGTAGTGAAACCCATTATCAACAAACTAAAATCTACACAAATACACCACAACCCACACATAGTTGCATCTTATTCTAACATAATCCCAAGAGGAAGAACTAGCAACTCATAAAGATAATAAACAAAAATATACCAAAATCTATATCAATTTTATTCATGATAAATAAAGATAATTCAAACCACACTTTAAATTTCAATGAATCATCAATGGAAATTAGCTAATCATTCACTTAAGAGTTACACGAATGTAATATTAGCTCAAGGTTAGTACAATTTTTTTCTCCAAGATCCCAAGAGGTAAGATAAAAAGTAAAGATCAAAGATAGGATAAAGATAGTGAAAAATGAGCTAAAACCCTTACTTGAGCCCCAATTCCTAATTTTTCAAATATTACAAAAATGCCCTTAAAACTTTTCTACTCTACCGTGATCGCCACCACTTCACCGCATTTACCACTCGCATGATTGCGGTAGTCATAACATGATTTCCCTCGAATTGACTTATTGACTAGTTGTGATGGTGACCCTCAGGTCATAATCATGGTAACTGAGGGTCAATTCTTAGGCTTGATTTCTATTTTTTGAATCTTTTCTTTGATATTTTACCTCCTTTTGACTTTAATGACTTGGTCATCTTCCTTTTTTAATTTTTCATACACAAATAAGTAGTAAGTAAGAGATTAACATAAAATCAATAGAAAAACATAGTAATTTAGGCTTAAAAGATGATAGAAAATTCTTAAATTGAAGACTTATCAAATGACTAAGTGCTAGTTCAGGTCACGTCATATTGGTATCAAAACCTTAGTTTCATGGTCAGTTGGGTGTCCGATAAAGCCATGTTAGTACAACCTTTTTTAAGGTTGTGTAACTCACCACACTCATAAGGGAGAGGCTATGTGGAATTTAGGAATATTTCTCTTCCTTGTGTTTTATTTTTGAGATGTAGAGTCTAAGGTCCTGAAATCTTCACTAATTCCTATTTTTTTGCTTTTTAGATCATGCCTCCTTGAAGATATGAAGCTCATGGAAACTTTTCTGTCTTACCTGAGGACAATGTTGATGGGACCCATTCTACTTATGAGGTCTAGACCTAGTCTAGGGGTCTAGTTCAAGATTGTTCTAAAGTTCCACCGATTCTCTCCAGTCTTTTTTGAGCCCCTCAAGTTGAAGTGATAAACACTGAGTTTTATCAATCTATAAATATGTTGGCATAGTTGGTAACTTCTCAGTTGAACCCTCCGACCTTTATCGGTGTTAAGGTTGAGGAGACTCATTAAGGTTTTCAAAATGATATAAAAAGCATTTTCCATGTTATGCATGTCAATAATGTGGAGTGCATGGAGTTTCTCGCCTACCAGCTAAAGTGTGCGGCATCCCAGTGGTAGAAGGAATAGTATCAGTCAAGGGGTAATGATGTTGATTCATATCTGTGGGAGGATTTTTTTGATGCATTTATGGACCACTTCTTTTCTCAAGAGTTGAAGAAACTGAAAATAGAATAGTTTATTAATCTGAAGCAAAGCAAGATGCCAGTCAAGAAGTATGACTTGAAGTTTTACTAGTTATTGTGGTATGCTTTAGAGTTGGTTTTTAGCATGAGACTAGAATGAGAAAGTTTACTTCTAGATTGTCTCTAGACTTAATTTTAGAAAGTAAGGTTGTCTTGTTGAACAAAGACATAAATATCTCCAAGTTTGTCGTGTACATATCGAAGGTTCAGAAGAGAAGAAAAGGAGGCTGAGTTTGGGGAGTTGAACAAAGACATGGATATCTCCAAGTTTGTCATGTACATGCCGCAGGTTGAGGAAGAGAAAAAAAGAAGGCTAAGTTTGGGGAGAGGCAAATCAAGAAGTTCAAATTTTCTAAGCAGAGTAGTGGCCAATAGTAGAGTGGCAAAAATAGTAAAAAGTGGGCTAAGAAGAAGTGGGGTAATTCTGGGTCTTACTCAATGGCCAGTTCTCCCTACCCAAAGTCATTAGGTGATAGGCCTTTGTATAATTACGACAATTTTAGATGACAAGGTGCCAAAACTCAAGCTAGTAGGGACGAATAAGCTCCATCATGTCCCCCTTTAGATTTTGTGATTATTTATATTAGCGTTTTTGTTATGAGAAAAGAGACAAGTGCTTCAACCATGGTCAATCATGGAAGATGCTTATAAACTTTCCTATTGGTAAGGCTGGCTCTGGGGAAAATAAGATTTCAGTTGCCTTTTCATCATCTCTTGTACAAAGGGTGCACCATCTAGCTTAGGCACTGGCCAGAACCATCTTTATACTTTCACTACCTGATATGAGTCTAAGGCATTGCTTGATATCGTGACTGGTATATTGAAACTCTTTTCCTGTGATGTGTACTATTTATTAGATCTGGGGTCCACTCTCTCTTATGTGAACCCATTTGTGACTATGTATTTTAGTTTTGGTCCTACATATTTTACTGACCCTTTTTCTATTTCTACCTTGGTGGGTGACTCTATAGTGGCTAGAATAGTCTATAGGGGTTGTGTGGTATTTGTAGGTGATCGGGAGACTTTGGTGGATTTATTTGAATTAGATATGATTGATTTCAATGTCATATTGGGGATGGATTTGTTGCACTTGTGCTATGCTTATCTAGATTGTCGGTCCCATAAAGTTGTCTTTAAATTCCCTAACGAGTCGGTTATTGAGTTGGAGGGTGATTCCCCATCTCCGAAGGGGAAGTTTATATCATATCTTAGAGCTCAAAGATTAATCTCCAATAGGTGTCTCTATTATCTAGTCTGGGTTAAAGATTCTAACATGGAGAGTCCTTCTTTGTATTCTATCCCAATGGTGAATGAATTTCCTAAGGCCTTCATTGATGACCTTCCTAGTATCTCTCTCAATAGGGAGATTGAATATGGGATTGATCTAGTTTCAGACACTTATCCTGTTTCTATTCCCCCATATAGAATGGCTCTAACTGAGTTAAAGGAGCTTAAGGAGCAATCAAAGGATCTTTTGGATAAAGGTTTCATCCATCCTACGGTGAACTTGTTTTATTCATATGTAATAAACATGGTTCCCATCAGATGTATATTGATTACCTGTATTGGAATAATGTGACGGTAAAGAATAAGTACCCTCTTCCAAGAATAATTGATTTCTTTGATCATTTGTAGAGTGCTAAGTTTTTCTCCAAGATTGATCTTTGATCAGATTATCATCAGCTAAAGATTAGGGAGGTGGATATCCCCAAGAATTCTTTTCATACTTGGTATGGGAATTTTGAGTTTCAGGTTATTTCTTTTAGGTTAACCAATGCCCTGGTGGCATTCATGGATTTGATGAGTAGAGCCTTTTATCTATTTATGGTTTTTTTCATCATTATGTTTATCAAAGATATTTTGGTCTACTCTAGAACTGAGGTGGATCATGCCAATCACCTCTACATTGTATTGTAACCCTAAAAGAGAAGTTATTGCATGTCAAATTTTTAAATGTGAATTCTGGTTAAACGCTGTCACTTTTCTGGGTTATGTCATCTCTAGTGAAAGGATTATGGTTGATCTACAGAAAGCTCAATAGTTAAGAACTGTCCTAGACCCCCGACTCCAACTAATATTCAAAGCTTCATGGGTTTAGCTTGTTACTACATGAGGTTTGTAGAAAGTTTTTCTTCTGTAGCTACCCCGTTGACTAAATTGACTTACAAGAAGGTAAAGTTCTTATGATCTGATACTTATGAGGGCAATTTTGAGAAGTTGAAGGATAAGCTAACTTCGACTCTAATTTTAATATTGCCTGAAGGTAAGGTTGGGTTTGTGGTCTAATGTGATGTATATCACATGGGACTTAGTTGTGTTTTAAAGAAGCATGGTAAGGTGATAGCTTATGCCTCTTGATAGTTGAAGGTACACAAGAGAAATTATCCCACTCATGATTTGGAATTGTTAGCTTTGGGGTTCACATTGAAAATATGGCATCACCATTTGTATAGATTGCATGTGGATGTATTTTCTAATCGTACGAGCCTGCAATATATGTTTACTCAGAAAGAGCTTAACCTCAAGAAAAAGAGATGGCTTAAGTTTCTCAAGGATTATGATATGAGTCTTCACTACCATCCCGATAAATATAATGTGGTTGTTGATGCTCTTAGCAAGTTATTAGTGGGGATTCCAGCTCATATGAATAAGGAGAAGCGGGAGTTGGTGAAGGAAATTCACTATTTGGATAACCTTGGAGTTTTACTCTTTGACACTGTGGACGGTGGTGTATTTGTACAAGAGGTGGCATAGTCGTCTCTTGGTGTTGAAATCAAAGAGAAGCAAATGTTGGATCCTGTCTTGATGAGGATCAAGGGTGAATTAGGTGGGCAGAAGGTGATGGCCTTTGAGATTAGTAGTGATGACACCTTGCGGCACCAAGGGAGATTATGTGTCCCCAACATTGATGGTTCGCCGGAAAGGATCTTAGCTGAGGCACATGAGTCATTTTATTCTATTCTATCCTGGATCTATAAAAATATATCATGACCTTAAGGAGATGTATTGGTTGAACAATATGAAGTGGGATGGGGCTAGTTTTGTAGCTAAGCGCAAGGTGTGTCAACAAGTGAAAGTTGAGCACATTAGGTCAGAGGGTTGTATCAAGAAATTAAAATACTTGTGTAGAAGTAGGAAGTGATCAATATAGATTTAGTTATCGATCTTCCTCGATCTAGGAATCAGTTTGATTCAATTTGGGTCATCATGGATAGGATGACAAAGTCTGCTCATTTGTTGCCTGTGAGGACCAATTTTTGACTGAGGATTATGCAGGGTTGTACCTCCAAGAGATTATAAAGTTGCATGGGGTTCCTGTTGTATCATCTTAGATCATAGTATGCAGTTTTTATCTTACTTTTGGTAGTCATTTCAGAATGGTTTGGCAACTAAGGTGAGTCTTAGCACTGCTTTTCACCCACAGTCCTATAGGAAAGCAAAGAGAACTATTCAGATATTGAAGGATATGCTTCGAGCTTGCGTGTTTGAATATAGTGGTAGTTGGGTTAATCATTTGCCTTTTATAGAGTTCGCTTATAATAATAGCTACCACTCTAGAATTCTGATGGCTCCATTTAAAGCTTTGAATAGTAAAAGGTGTAGGTCTCCTATTAGGTGGTTCATAGTTGGTAAGGCAAAGATGCTTAGCTTGGATTTGATTCACCAAGCGATGGAGAAGGTGAAAGTGATTCAAGATAGGCTTAAGGCTTCACGAAATTGCCTAAACTCTTATGTGGATATTAGGCCAAGGTAGTTAAAGTTTGAAGTTTGAATAGGGTGTTCTTGAAGGTGTCTCCCATGAAATGAGCGATGCAGTTTAGGAAGAAGAAAAAGCTTAGTCCTGGTTTGTTGGTATGTACATTGTTTTGAGAAGGGTTTGTAATATAATGTATAAGTTTGAGATTCCTTCTAGTTTGAGCTCTAATCACCCGGTGTTCCATGTTTATATATGTAGGAAGTTTATGGATGATCCATTGCAAATTTTACCAATCAAGGATATTGGCATTTTGGATTCTTTGTCTTATTTTGAGATCTTGGTTTGGAAGGTTTGCTAGTTGTGGACCAAGAATATAGTTTCGATAAAATTTCTATAGAGGAACCACAAGGTTGAAGAGACTACTTCGGAAGCTGAAGTGGACATGAAGTTAAAGTAACCATTCCTGTTTTACAATCCAAAAATTCATATGTAATGTATATGTTCTTCTTAACATATTTGTTTTATAACTCAGTTAAAGGAAAGATTGATTTCCTATTGATTTCCTTGCATCTCTATTTTTTCTAACTTAGTTAAAGGTCAGAGTAGAGGTGTTGCGGTTTAAATCCTGTTTGTACTACCTTGTTCCATCATTTGAGGACGAATGATCCAAGTGGGCGAAAATTAAAACACCCTCGGTTTTGAAACTTGGAAATTTCTTGAGCTTTGAGCTCACTATTCTTGTAACGACTCACCATACAAGTTGTATGATTTGGTTACGGGTGTAGGAACCCTAGTTGTATGTTGGGCAGGGTGTTGTTGGCCAAGTTTAGTACTAGTTACGAGAGACTCCGTACGAGTCTTATGTTTTTGTGATGAGAGGGTTAGGGTCCACTAGTATGTCTTCCTGTGTCAAGCCCTTGATGTTTTATCTTGGAAACGACTAGATCTTACTAGTCATATTGTCTAGTGATGAGCAGGGTAAGGGAGTTTTAAGCTGGATAGAATGTGGTGTCCAACCTACTATTCTAGTGACGACTTGAAGGTACCAGTCGTATGATGTGGTGACGAGTTAGAGGGTCAACTCGTAGCCACCTGCGGGTTTTTACAACTTTTAAGTTAGTGGTAATTTGGACATTTCACACCCAAATACCATAATACTCCACATGTTAAAGCACAAATTAGGCATTTATTCTATGCTTAGCAAGATTAAAACACTCTCTAAACTCTCTCAAAAACCTCTCAAGAAGATTAATCTGGGGTTTCATCAAGATATCCAAATAAGGCTTTCAGGGGTTGTTTCTCTATGTCTCCCTTTTTGTCTAAGGCATGTTACTCCTACCTCATTGTTAATTAAAAAAAGCTCATGTTTTAATATAGGGTTTTCATGGTATTATTGTGGATTTGTTTTTTCTTTGAAATAGATTTTGGGGGTTTTGGTTGTTCATGGTTAGATTATGTTTTCCCAACCTTTTCTTTTGGGTTTTCATGTTATAATTATAGTTTGAACATGTGGTTACATGGGAATGGTCAATTGATACTTGATTTTTGTTTTGTAATCTATATGACCTCAACATGTTTGTTAAAATGCCAATTAGAATGATTTTGTCACATTGTTTGACTATTCTTGAAATATTAGCATTGCTTAATATGGTAATGGAACCTAAATTGATTTGGCTGATTTTAAATAATTTGGAAAGGTCTTGGTGGCCATGGCATTGGTTTAATTTTAAATTTGTGGGGTACAGGGGAATCACCTAAGTTTTGGCTAGTGACACTGCTTGAAAGCTATAGTCGGTATGACAATACCACTTCATAATACCTTGATAATTGACTCCTTTAATTGGTCGTTTGGTTATGTTCTGAATGTTTTAATTAGTCAATAATAGCGAGTAGTGATAGCTAACTGTAAAGGTGTGAGTCCAATTGACAGACATTGGGAACTCATATTTGCTGACATGAGGGTTGGCCTTGGTGACCATATGTTTGTGGGGTACACAAGAATCCCCCATATTTATACTTTTATATATGTATCATGGAGGGCGAAGGGTACAATGGAATCCCCGACCTCTATGATATCTCTAGTTCGTGTAGCTACATGCACTAGGCCCGTTTAGGGGTAACTGATCTGAGGCGAATTTGTGCAACTTAGTGCTACAATTGAGCATATAAGTGTTTAATTACTTGATTACGATGTTTAAGGTGTTTGTCAAACAATTTTGTACTTAAGTTGATCACTTAGATTTCGAATGAGAAAACTAGTATTACTATCTTGATCTAGGTGTTGTTCTTGCTGGTCACAATGGATTCTAATAAGTGTAATAAGATCCTAAGTTTATTATTGTATAATTATATGTGGAAAAACTTGTTTATAGTACTCAATATTTAGTTGAATCAAGCCTTGAGTCGATTAAGAAGTTAAAGATCAAAAAGGGCAAAACTAGTTCCTAGCTTAACTTTTCAGTTAATTGTCTTGAATGTTGTATTGTTTGGAGCTCTAATACATGGTGTTTGATTATATTGGATCCATGTTGAGTTTATTGGATTATATATGGATAATACACAAGCTTGAAATCAAGTGGAAACAACACCACAAGGCTTGGGATGGAAAGACATGGATATGGCTTACAAGATGACTTTCCAGTGTGTCACCGCGATAAAGAGGCATCACACACCCTACTCCCTGGGAAAAAAAGGGGTGTCAGACACCCTTGTAACTGGAATAAGAGGGACATCGTATACCCTAGTACCAGAGAAATAAGATGGGTGACATAGACCCTAATCCAAAAATAGCCAAAATTTTCCTCCTATAAATAGAACACTTGAACTTAATGTTAAACACTTTGGACGACTTGGATACTTTGAGTGGCTAGAAAACACTTCAAATGGGGCTTTTTCTTTATTTACTATAGTTTAATCATGAATTTTATATTGTATTCATCTATGGTGATTATGACTATGTCCATGAGTAGCTAAACACCCTTGTTCTAGGGTTGAGGCCAAAAATATGATTACACTTTGATATTCTTAGAGTAGTTTATTATTGATTTATCGTATGGGTTATTCTTAATCTGTTGTGATTACAATTTTGATGATTGGCTACCATTAAAATAAATCTATATTCCCTTGTGAATTCGGGATTAGAATCATAGGTTATATGGAAGAGTTAAAAGAGCAAGGTTCTTATTCTTTTATAAAATAAAGGATTTCAATTTGCGTCTAGTATAGGGCGACCATGATCATACTCTAAACCCTGTAAATCAATAACCCAATAATAAATGAAACCACGTTAAGAATAGATATTTGTAAGATTGTTAAAAGTGTCTCAACCCTGGAATTCTCACTCGCATTGTTTACAACCTTGCTTATATTGATATTGTCATACCCTATTATTTCTTCACTAATTAGATTATTACTTGAGTCTTTACAATCATGTTAATACTCTAAAACACTTAATACATTCTTATCAGAACTAAAAGTTAGTTGAATTGCTAATTTAGTATTCCTCGAGGTGGGTATAATATATGACTCTTAGAGTCACTATATTACTTGTACGATCACGTTCACTTGCATGTGTGATAGACCGCGACAAGTTTTTTGTGCCATTGCCGAGGACTAGTAGAATTTGTAATTTTGTAAATTTTTAGTGTGTTATAATAAGTTTAAGTTTCAATGACTTGATCTTAGTGGCAGACTTTTCTAGGACTAGCGAAGTACCAGACTGGCAATAGATGGAGATTTGGTAGAGCCTTATTCAGAACCAGAACTAGAATTTTATCAAAGGCAAAGAGCTCACTAACCAATTAAACCAGTTAAAATGGTAGAGCAAAGAGATCCTAATCGTATTAATCCAATTGATCCAAATGCTGGATGTGCTCAAGCTATGGTGATTCCAGATACTCTTGCTCGAACAGAAGCCAGACCTATTCATGAAGTGGCAATCCCACTTACGAACCATGCTACTAATTACATCTGTAATCCAGAGGCGGGAAGTCAATTTTAATTGAAGAAGAATATGGTGCATCTATTGTGTTTGAGTGGAAAATTTGCAGAGGGCTCTCACAGGAAGATCCACAGCAGCACATACAGACTTTCTTGTAAATTGGTGAAACATATATTCCTACTGGGGTATCTACTGATTGTGTTAGAATGACTCTCTTCTCCTTTTCTCTAATTAGGGAATTGAAGAGGTGGTTATCTGATGAACTACCAAACTCCATCACTTTTTGGAATGATCTGGATCGAAAGTTCCTTATTCGATTCTTTCCCTCTGGGAATACAACACGATTGAGAAGCAAGATTCTGAGTTTTAGGAAGAAAGAAGGACAAAAATCTTTAACAAGATTGGGAGAGATTTAAGGGTATCTTAGAAATTTTCCTCATTATTATCAGTCTAATAATTTAGTGGTTCGTACTTTTATAGTCGTTCTTGAGCCAAACACCAAGATTCTCTTGGATTCAGCAGCATATGGGCAAGCTTTTGAGAAGACATATAATGAATTATACACAATATTTAATAGGATTTTACAAGGGAATTCCGAGTGGCTTGATGATTCTAGAAGTGCTCCAAAGAAGGTTGGAGGTATGTTGGAAGTGGACCAGTTTACTGCTATATCAACTCATCTTTATGCACTACTGAATTAGTTAACTACTTAGTTCAATAGTATGAAATTAGGGGCTACATAGCCTGCAGTAGAAGCGAATGTAATTCATCAGGATAATAGTTGGTATGAGATTTGTGAGAGCAGTGAACATGCAACAGATGCCTGTGCGGTTAATCCAGAGTCTATTAATTATGTGGCTAATGCTAATAATCAAATAAAGTAGAACTTTCATAAAAATTGTAATTCAAACTGGAGAAATCATCCCAATTTTTCATAGGGTGGAAATTAGGCACAAAATGCAAATTAATATCGTGGGCCAGTGAATCAAACTCAGAATTAGTAGGTTCAAGGGAATCAGACCATAATTTAGACTAGCAATAATGAAGAGATGTTGAAGAATATTATGGCTACTCAAAAACAATTTATTAGCAGATGTGAAGAACCAACAGTTTATTACAAAGAACTTAGATATGCTGATAGGTCAGATGGTAGGAGCGTAAAATGTCAGCCCTCAAGGTGGTTTGCCAAGTGATAATGAATCTCCTAAACAAGGAATGGCAATCACTTTTAGGAATGGTAAAGATATCAATGAAGAACATCCAAATACAACTAAGGAGGTAGATATGACGTTGGTTACTCAACAAGTAGGTAACAAATTTATTAAAAATTTTAGAAAGTCTGAGTACTCAAAAACAAAATTTGCTGAATAGGTGAAGAAGAGACCACCTCCACCTTTTCCATAGAGGCTTAGAAAATCAAATAAGGGTGCATGCTTCAAGAAGTTCTTAGACACGTTTAGAGAGCTTCACATTAACCTTTCTCTTTTAGATATTTTTCAACGAATGCCCAAGTACGCTAAGTACTTAAAGGACATGGTCACTAACAAAATTAAGTTACAGGATGTTGAGATAGTAGAACTCAATGAGGAATGCATTTCTATGGTGATACAGAAGATGCCCAAAAATCTCAAAGACCATAGGAGTTTCACTCTCCATATTCAAATTGGGAATAGTGAGGTTGTCTGTGAACTTAGTGATTTGGGGGAAAGAATCAATTTTATGCCCTTTTTCTTGTTCAAATCTCTGGGTTTATGGAATCCGAGACCAAACTCTGTGATACTACTAGTAGACCAAACCTTATCCCATCTTAAAGGAATCAAAGAGGATGTTCTCATCAAGGTTGGTAAGTTTACTATTCTTGCTGATTTATTGTTTAGATTTTTAGTCAAATGAAAAACTATTGGTCATCTTGGGACGCCCATTCTTAGTGACAGGAGGAGAATTTGTTAATGTAAGAGAGGTCACACTCACAACTAGATTATATTATGAAGAGTCAGTTTCTAAAGTTTACAAATAACTCAACACACTATCCTACTACAATGATTTATGCATGATTATAGTGATTGAAAGGGATAAGTATGAGGGTGGTGGAGTTTAGTCTACCAAAGACCTCTTCAGACTTCCTTATTGAGTTTCCCAAGCCACAAATACCATAGTGTGATGTGATGTTTATTCATGAGCCAAAAATGTCTATTGTTGGGAAAGTTATTCACCTTGAGAGTTCCCGTTGAAGAGGTAAGAAATGAAAAATAAGATGGCCTCTAAGAGGGAGGGGAATGATGGAAAACGGCTAAGCATGATAGAAGTCATGCCATAACACTAAACCAGGCACTGCTTGGGAGGAAACCCAAGCTAAGTTAGGCTTTATTGTTAGTATTTTTAGTTTTTACTTCACTAGTTCTTCTTTTTATCGAGTCACAGGTTGATGGGAAGTCTGATTACCAGAAAACGTGAGCTAAGGATCATAATGAAGACGACGTGTGGGGTCCCTAAACCCTCTTGATGTATAAAGATGCTACTAGCTAGGCCTAGAGGCCGTAGAGAGTATTTATATTTCTACTTGTATGTATACTTTGGGGACAAAGTAGATTTTTAAGTGTGGGGTGGCCAAATTCCCATTTTTAGGAGTAATTTTTTAAAAAATATTTTAAGTAAGTGAGATATTCTTGTTGGTGTTATGTATGACTGCATGTGCAAATGTTTTGGTTGTAAGAGTATGTTTATTTGATGAATTACTATTTTTTAGACTCCTAGGCACTTCATTATGACTCTTGTACTTGTTGGCTTAATGTTGAATCTATGTGATAGTTTGGTTGACAGTTTATAATGATCCTACTTGAGTTGAGCATATGCAATGTATGTGTAAGGTTGTTGTATATTCCTTATTGCATATGATGTATAGAACTTTTCTGGTATGTGTGCAAAACAAAATAAAGAGCGTGGGATTAGGATATGATATAGGCACTTCTTTTATAGCCATATTTCATACCCTCTTTTACCTACCCTTGTGCATCATCCTAGTTAACCCCATTGAGCCTTTAGCTTATTTTCTTTGGCGGCCTCATATATATCCTATATCTCCTTCTTTGATAGACCTTAATTTGATCCAAAGCTCCTAAATTTCTTTAGTATAAAATTAATTGAGTTAAGGAGTTTGAAATTCAAGTAGGATAAAGGTAAAAGTAAAGCCCCAAAGTAATAGTTATTTGTGTGTACAATTGATGTGTTATGGTTGGGTGTCAGAGAAATATGTTCTAAAGAAATTCCAATTTTTAGCTCATTTGTATTGCAATGAATTTATTTTGGCCCTGGACCTCCTTAGACATTGTACACCTCAACTAAGGTAAATCGCTAAAGTTGAGGGTGTCTATCATAGGGTTGTGTAACATAAAGTGGGTGTGAAGAAGGATAAAATTGAATCATGAATTCATAAAAAATACTCCTACCATAGTGTATGTGAATAAGCTTAATGAGGTGGGGGAAACCAAAAGATTGGCACCAAAGAATCACCTTTCCCTTAAAATCCACTTTTGGGCCTTAAGATAAGAAATGAATCTCCCACTAGGCACCAAAGAATCACCTTTCCTTACAGTGACAGGCTCATTAGGGAATTTAAACATGACCTTGCGGGTCCGACAAACTAAGAAAGCATAACACGAATGGGACTAATCCAACCCCCAGAATGACATCAAAATCAATCCCATCCTACTTTAATAACTTTACAAAAGCCTTTCCACCACCAATAGATATCGCACACCCCTATAGACCCCCTTATAAACCACCGAGCCCCCAATCGGGGTTAAAATAGAAAATGAACTGACGAACTCTCAGGATAAAATCCAACATACATAGAAATATACGGATTATATTAGGAAAAGTAGACCTTGGGTCATGAAAACAACACTCATCATAAGAGGAAAGTTTCAACATAATTGCGTCAGTATTAGTAGATGCCTCAAGCTCCCGAAGGATTGTAAAAGAATTGAAATGGTCTCAACTAATGTCGGAGCTAGAAACAGCAACCCTTGGTGCAAAAACTAGAGAAATGGCAACCGACATCCTTTCTTCCCAAGGGGAGGTCGTTGTAGGACACTCCCATTGCATGTGACCTAATTGAGCATATTTAAAACACTGATTCCTTCCTTCCTCGACCATAGTGTGATCAACCGTAAAATCAACAAGGAGGATAGGTGAATGCAGATTAGGCCTCGTTATCCTGATGTTAGGCACTTTGTCCCCTCTGAGCATTACCAATCTGAAAATACCTATCTTCCAACAAGTTTGGATGGGGAGCACTAGTCATGGAATGGCGGCTAGGACCCACCCAATACCTTTACTTGGACCACTTTCCACCAATCTGAGCCAATAGACTAAAGGAGCAACGGAACCCAGCATTTTGAGGATAAATGTCACCTTGAACAGTAGGATTAGTGGGAATAGGTGGAGCCCTACAAAGATAGTCAGATGTCATTACCCTTGACCGGGTCTGAATCCTAGAAGTCGGATGTTTTATGTCCATATTGCCCCCATTTGGGATAGAAGATCTGGCTTGAATGCTAGATTTCCTTGGATACATGATCTGAAAGATGAACAAGTAGAATTTAGAGGAATCTAAGACCTTAAACACTATATAGTTTGAGATCGAAACACAAGAAAGAGAAATATTCCTAAATGTCTCTTAGCCTCTCTATTATAAGTGTGGCACGCTACACACTCATAAAAGAGACTCTACTTGACACGGCTTTATGGACAACCAACTAACCATGAACCTAGGCTCTAATACCAACTTGACACAACTCAAAATTAGTCCATGTCATATAGGCCCCTCAAGCCCACATAAATCGGAGGTGGTCGCCACGATAACCCAACCTAATCATCATCACAACAACCATAAGGGTCGAGTGAATCCCAACCATAAAATAAGATAGAATAAATATAAAGCTAATAGGAAATACTTAGACAGTATCTAACATTTCATTAAGGTCAATAGTCTAGACAATATACCCAAGTCCACAGTCATCCATAAATCTTCTACCAAATTGAGTCAATAATATGACGGGACATGCCCCCGAAAATAGCCAAGTACCAAGCCTATACAAGTCTATGACATAGGAAAAAGTGATTGTGAGTGGTGGGTCTTATAGAGTATGAAATCTCACCATTTTAATGTCAATTCCCGAACCGCTCAAACACCCGATAACTTTATAGAAGAAGAAGAAATTATATCGGCCCCTATGTCTCATGGGAACATAGCATCCGGAGATGGATAGTAGTTAGAGAGATAGCATGTAACTCAAGGATAAGGATAAAATAGTGCACTTGTTCAATCCAGACAAATCATCATATGTAAGCATATTCACATATAGTTACACAATATGCCAAATCATGGAATAAGCTACAACATGTAATCTCAAATCATTTATTAATATGGCATGGATTTAAGAACTTTTAATCTTCCACTTTACCAATTTTAAAACCTTGAACTTCTTCGCTACATTAGTTAAGAGGATCCGAACCTCAAGCCTACTCAACCAATTTAACCAATTTAATCAATTCATTAGGCATGGGACTCTATGACAAGCTTAAACAATTAATCAAGCATGGAACTCAAGTCACATACCTACTCATTCACTTAGGCATGGAACTCTAATTACAGGATCCCATATTTAATTGGGCGTGGAACTCTAATTATATGCTATCATATTTAATCGGGCATGGAACTCTTATCATATCATAAGGTTAGATATTTTAACCTTAAGAGAGATCTTTAAGCGAGGGACTCCAACCATAAGCCATTAGACGATGGACTTTAACCACAAGTCCTTGGATGAGGAACTTTAACCACAAGTCATTAGATGAGCGACTTTAACCACAAGTAATTTTATTACCATCATTAGTTGACATTTGAACTCTTAACCCATCAATTCATGCATTAACATCCATACAATTCCATTCGACATTTAAGGGATCAAACCCATTTTGGTAATTCTAGCCGCCAAGGCTACATATCTACACCATACAAAACCATACGGTGTTTGCCAACCCAATTAGCCATTAATCAAACAGATCGTCCCAAGGACTTAGTTCACAACACAAGGCAAGTTCATTTTTGGTCATCAAGGCCTCCACAAACCAATCATTACTTACTACTATTCTTACACACAACCTTCATTCAAACATGATTCAAGTTCATGTTTTAAGGACCATGTCCCATTTAACTAACCAACTATCAAGGTCATCCCTTTACTCCTTGAATGGCCAACAAGGCCTATAGCAACCATTTACCAAGCATTCATATTCATCAATAACATATTACCTCATTCATTTCCACTAGACCAATACCATAGATACATATTTGTCCTTCATACAACCATTTAACCACTAATCACTTCAATGGGATAAATGCCTTATTTAATTCAATTTATGATCATTCAGATCGACACAACTATTCACATTTTATTAGTATGTTTTTAGCATATTCTCACCATATTTTAGTTTAACACACTATTCAAATCAATTTTGTGATTAGGAACTGTAATCCCTTATTATCCATCTACCAATGAGGTAATCAATTATACAATACATGGATCACAATACCTTCACAATATGATTTATCAATCTTTCATGCTTATTAGTTCATTCCCCAAATTCAAATTATCATCACCATGTGACTAGATAATTTACTTAGATATTTTCATAAACACCTTATGTGCATACCTTCAACAATGCTATTTTCATGGTAGATATCATCAAAATTGGGATTACTTAAGATCCTTATGTTAAACTACATACAACAAGTACCCACATACGCAATTCATCATCAATAACAGGTTTAACCATAAGCCTATGCAAAAAACAACATTATTGTTCATTAGGCAACAAAACCCTTCATATTTGATTTTGAATCACCATGCACACTTACTAATCCAAGAGTAAAATACATGAGATTAGAGTTATTTAACAAGGGGAAGGGTTACATGCCTTAAATAAAATGATCCACTAATAACTTGACTCCTCTTTGTCTTCTAGATGAGCACCCTTCAAACCTTAGCCTTTAATCTTGCTTCAAGAAACTTAGAGAGTATTTGAAAGGGAGTTTAGTATGTTTGATCCACACAATATGTGTTTAAGTAGGCCATATACACTTATATAGTGAAGGAACTTAGGGTTTAGGGTGTAGGAAATATCTATAAGGCACTTAGGTAAAAATTGGAAATGGACCCGTCCAGGGGTATGACTCACCATATGACTTACTAAATGAACCGTACCCTAGGTTACGAGTGGTACCCGAACTCAAACACTAGGCTTTTCCTAGGTCACACACATTGTTAAGGGTACGACCATACACTCTAGATTTAAATCCAAAGGGTATGACTCACCCCCAAACTCGTATGCTCCACTCATAACAAAAACAATCTAATCCAAGCTAAGACCTCACTCTATACGACTCACCTAGGTATGACACATATACTTAGGGTATGATTGAGGAGGGGTCACTCGTATAGGGTATAGAATGCTGACCTTCTGTGATACTCAAGGTATGACATATGATGAGTTAATGGATGTGTCCCATATCCAAAAGGTACAAGTGGCTTGTCCAATCGTATCATGGACAACATGCTCAAAACCCAAAAGTTTTTGTAAGGACAAGATCTTGGGTGTTTTAACTCATATGTTTCAACTGTATCAAAAATAGTCCACACAAAGTTCAAGTCTAATGTCCATACTACTCACTTGGTATGACTTTTACCTTAAGGTATGATTGAGGAGGGTATCACACATACCTAGGATAGTGAGTATCCCTCACCATACTACCTAGGGTATGAGAGGAGAGGTGAGAGAGGGTATGACTTGTACCTAAGGATACAACTGACACACCTAACCATACCTTGGCTAGGATGCATTATTCAAGAGACTTCTCTTAAGGTCCCAAACCTAGGTGCTTTAATTAGTGTCAGCCTTGGTATTGGTATTGGTATTTTGATTGGTTTTGGTTAGATATTTTATTTTGTCTGATTGGTCACGATTATAGACTACATTACATGGCTTTATATAATTATTGTTTTATCTTGTTGTATATTCGAAATTCATCTATCATAGGGTGTAGGGTGGTTATGGTTGGGTATTGGGGGATGGTGTTCGATCTCGGTTGGACTTAAGATACCCGATATGACAAGGCACTACTTTAGGTCATTTAAAACATGAATTTGAAAATGGGGAATAGGGAAAGATATTAAAGTAACAAATTTTAGGAAGAAACAAAAACTAACGAATTCACTATGAACATGTAGATTACTAAGTTCTCCTAGGATTTAAAAGGAAGAATAAGAGAAAAAAAGTTTGAGAAATGAGGAAGTATCACAAATAATCAGTTTGAAAGTGAAGAAAATTATGCTTCTGTAAGTGGGAAATCCCGCAAGGAAAATGTCCAAAACTACTCATTCAACACATTAAGGTAATTCTCCAAATAACTTAAGAAAAGGATTGAGAACACTAAATATGACTAACTAACCCAAAGAAAGTGAACTGCGACCTAACAACCTAACACATTACATTATTGGGGCAATGTTTTCGCTTTCCTAATGAGACATTGGTTTGCCCATTTTATGCCTTCTTAAAGAAATCATATTTCGGTTGTCCAACATTTGATGAAAAC
Source organism: Capsicum baccatum var. pendulum (assembly GCA_030864225.1). Lineage (NCBI taxonomy): Eukaryota > Viridiplantae > Streptophyta > Magnoliopsida > Solanales > Solanaceae > Capsicum > Capsicum baccatum. Next base: position 104,349,940 of record CM061556.1, read on the forward strand.
TCAAAATGCTTCTTGAGAAATACTTGACTCACAAATTTGAAAAAAGAATTGTACAAGTAGCTATGACTGTTAACAAAAATAGAGTGGAACTCTCTTTTAGAGAAAAAACTATACATATTCAAGTAACTTTATCAATCCTCATAAGAGAAAAATGATTTAAAGTTTAAAGCTAGAAAATAACCAAAAGTTTAATTGGATCATGACTATTCTAAAAAGTAAAGGACAAATATCCAATGTCATCTACTTAATCATAGTGCTTCAAGAGTATCCTGAGAAGAAAAAAGGAAAGAAGCAAAGACATGTATCCAGGCAAGAAAAACAAACAGGATCGTGATTTACCTTAACCAAAAATAGGGATGGGTAATAATGAGAAAAACATAAGCCTTGGCTTGAACCCAAGCTGTTTAGGGCTACTAAAATAGCAAGGAACACTTTATAAAAAGTCAAAGAGATATTAAGGAAAATATTTTAGCTTAAGTCTGATCTCATAATCTTCAAGCCTATCACTTGAATAAAGAATAGACATGAACAAGGCTTACTTTATATATGTATCAAACTTTTATCCTACTCAAAATCTTCTATGAACTAATAAGATGAATTAACAAGAAGGAATTAAGCATAGAGGTGCAATATTTAAGGCAAACAAATTACTTTAAACCTTTTTTATACTATTGTTGACTCTTTATGATAAAGTATAGGCAAAAGGTCATTGACAAAACCTCAACTGGACAACCTTGTAATAATATTTAGCTCATGTATTCCTCTAGATATGATGAATCAAGGGAAACCTATGATCTAATTATTGTATTTATCCAAACAAAATAAAGATCACAAACAATAAAGAATTGAACTTTAACGGGTTCATCTACAAATAATATGAAGTAAAACAAAAAATAGAATAGACATGATCACCATTTGATACATAGACATATGTGAATTATTGAAAAAAAATAAAAAAAATTTGATATGTTGAAATAGGTAATGATCAAATCAGACCAACATCAACATAGTGAAAGTATGAAGAACATGAAAACATTGGTAAGGAAAAAAATAAAGACAACACAGACATCTTTACATTCTTAAATTAGAGTTTAACAACAAAGCACAAACCAACCAATCCCTTACAAAAGAGACTACTCAACATCGAAAACAAGAAATCACTCTTCCCCAATTTGTGAGACACAACTAAAAACAACAAAATAATAATAAAATTCACAAGAACCTAGACACTATCGATAAATTAAAATAGCAACAACATTGTACTCAAGACACTTATCCTTCAACATCAACAACTTTATTCTGACAATCAAGCCCAAGAATTATTTTCAATTAAAATGAAATGATTATCTAAAGCTTACAAATAACCTTTAGAACTGAAAAACAATAATGAAAAGTTATAAATAAGAAAACCCCAGAAGAGAAAAAGAATAAAGGTTAAAAGAAAAAAGGGGTTACCTTTTGGGGGCAGCAATCAGAACTCAAGCTCATTAGAATCTTATTTCCACCACCAACAGAATTTGACTTATTTCTTCGCTGGAATCTAAGTCTCAAAGAAGTCTTACAAGAATTTTGGATAGAAATATTAAACATAGTAGAGGACATCTTTTGTTAGTTTAAAAATCATCAACTTTTTGGTTGAATAATTTTTCCTCCTTCAAGACCTTTTCATCAAATTTTAACAATGAGCTTATTTATAGAAAAAGATTTTAGAGAGGATTTTTAGAATAGGTCAGTGTGGGATGAGATATTTCGAGGGATTTCGCAAAAATTGTTGAGGATGGGCATGAGCTAGAAATTGTACCAATTTCATGAAAAATTAGGAAATTGAATGGATAATGGTTTGGGATTCTTTTTAAAATATCTTCGATTACATCTCCTCATGTTTTAAATGCCTCTATCGTTTGGAGTTAGGGATAAAACGGAGGGAAAATACATAGATTAAAGAGGTAAAATATGATGTTGAAGGGAAGGTTTGTTGGTTTGTCGTTGTTGAAGTGTTTGTTCATTATTATTATTTGATAGTGTAGTTGTCATTGTTGTTTATGTCGGGTTAAGTAAAGAAGGGGAAAGAAGTAATGGGACGTTGTGGGTTAATGTTGTAGAGATAGTCTTTTGGGTTAAAATTAAAAGGGAATGGGTTTGCTGATAAGGGTAAAGGATTTTTGACTTAAAAAGGAAATAGGCTAGTTATTAAATAGCCGTTGAGTTGAGAATTTAGCCCAACATGTTTTAATTTCAACCACATTAAAAATAAATTCCTCAATTACATTGAAATTATGATCAAATTGATATCAATTATGATCAAATTTAATAAATTGGCTAAATTTGAGACAAATCTAATACAAAATTTCAACTGATTTGATCTCGAGTTTCTTGGTTCAATAAAATCTAGTAAATCCATTCCATATAAGTTTTTTAAGAACAAATTATATATTTGATTCAAAATTTACCCATTTGAATTAATTTTTCAAGATAGTTCATGATTAAAATTTAATTTTTGATAAAATGTTAATTTATATAATAAAATTATATGATCTCATATATACGAATACAAAAATATATAATCTATAACAAAAATAACAAAGTTAACCCTAAAGATCCATTTTAGAAAACCTTTATTAGGATAAAACATATGTTTTAATTTTAGTTAATACCGAAGAAACTAAAAAAAAAGATCGTGGAGGAAAGAAATTAGGTGACAAAAATTGTCCCCTCCCTTTGGATACGGTAAACAAGTAAGCCCTGGTAAAGAGAGTTTGACTCTCCTAATTTTATCTGACCATAGATTCATGTTTTTGCATGAATTTCAAGGAAATACGATCAGATCCTACGATTAGGTTTCCTAGATATCTTAATTTTCATGAGAATTTAGGCCATTTGCACCTTATAATGCTTGATTTATAAGCATAATTTTTGAAGAATTCACAAGCTATCCTGATTTTGAATTTTAAAGAGAATGAAAAGCTGGAGAATTAAAGGATTGGGGTTTTGGAATACAGTCAAGTCTACAACATTGACCCCAGCTACATATCCTCAGGACTTAGGGAATCATATTGCTTGTAGTTTGATTTGATCGATAGAAAAGGTAGTCTTTTATTTTAAGAGGACCTTTGGTTCAGGATGAGTAATGATTAGTTGAGCTAGGGAAAAAATACTTGTAATTATCTCAATTACAAAATATGGAGTCTTTGCACCTTAGGTATTATTTTACTTGGACATAGTCTCCAAAGCTTGAGGTGTATTGTCACTCAAGTCTGAAGAAAGAGAAAGTTACCTTTTGTATGAGTTTAAAAATACCTCAAAATTGAAACTAAAATAAAAGTATCCTGAAATACCCATATTCCTTCTAGAAGGAGTATGGTTTGATAATAGTGGGAGTATTTCTTTAGTCCACATCCAAAGAGTTAGATATTCCTCTTTGAGGTATTCTTTGGTTTGCTACTATGAAAAAGTTCCACATTGTATTATGTCCTTTTTGTATATTTCCTCACCTAGGATTTGGGTTTGAAATTTTCATTCTTCTCGGATGCTCTCAAGAATTCTTGAAACAAGATTGTTAGTGGTAAAATTAATTCTTGTGGAGAATTAGTGTTTTTACCTCAAAACTGCATTGTGTTATGTCCCTCTTAGATCATCCTTCATTATATACATATGGCACTTTCTTTTATAAATTTGTTTTTTTCCTTCTTCCTCTTAGATAGTTTTGTTGGAATAAACCTATGGCTTTGGATGAGAATTTCATACTCTCAGATGCTCTCAAATAAATATGAGACAAGAATGTTATTAGAAAATGTGAATCACAAAGGGTAGACATTTCTTTCACCATACCTCCATATGGGTTAATTTTGATAAGTGTTGTCATCTTATTTTTTATCTATTTTTGGAAGATAACAACTTTCTTAATGGAAGACACAAAAAATCTCTTTCTTGTTTGAAAGGATGGCCTTCTTAGCATTTGAAAGGTTTTCAAAATGGGATGGCCTTCTGGAACACCGACGACATTTTGAGTAAAACAGTCCCTACAACTATATGATCTTGTGTTCAATAGTATTTTCTGCAACAACATAGAAATGAAAACCCATTTGGTTGTTCAATACAATGACCCTTATAGCTATTGAATAATTTTCAAAATAGGGTGCCCTCTTATACACTGACGACATTTTGGGTAAAATAGACCCTGCAATCAATGATTTTCTACTTGATATGGTAACCTTCAATTATTAGAAATAAGGTGGAAATAAGAATTATTTTAATATGATAGCCCTTTTAGCAATGATATGCAATGTAAGGAATAAGCAATATGAATATGTAATATCCCTCATAGTGAAATACATATGATTATGAAATGAGTATGCAATAGCCCTCTCAACAATGATATGAAATATATGCAATATGTATAAGCAATGGATCTCTCGGTGTAATGACCCTTCAAGTCATTTTCCATATTTATGCTTATCTTCACTGTGAGCTTCTCCATAGCTTCCCTAAGTTATTTATGACTTTATGGGACCGAGAATTCGGTTATCGAGTAGTTTATTTGGTTTTTAGAGACCATTCCCTATTTAGAATTCTTCGCTGGTTCCAAATAGCCACCAAGAAAAAATTTTAATGAAATAATCTCAGATGGAAATTCCAACTTGTCACAACCCAAATTCAGGTCATAGTGGCACCTACCACATTCCACCGGTAGGTAAGCTAATACGATAACCCGAAGCTAATAAAATGGGTTACCTCGGTAGAAATTTATAATACGGACAATATATATGAATACAATATAAACAATAGCATTTCACAACTAAAGACAACCGATATTCAATACCAATCGGATGACCTGATAGTATTAGTAAAATAACATCTAGACTTAACAATAAAATTTACCACCCCAAGTCTCAAATGTCTGAAAAATCTCATACATTTGTCTCAAAAACAAAAGACAAATAAATATAGAAAGGAAAGAGGGAAACTCAAACTCCAAGAGCTCACCCTATCCCCAAAGAGTCAATGCAGCATGAACTAGCTCAACGACAACAACTAGAACCTGGGTCTGTACCAAAAAGGTACAGAAGTATAGTATAAGTACCAAAACATGGGTACTCAATAGGTATCATCGGCTAACTAAGCTAAATTATAATATAAAGATGATATAAGGTAAGACAATATTCTAAAAGTCAAGTATAGGATCGAACCTAAATCTTTTTTGATATCACTGTATCAATAATTGTACTACTATGGCAATAGCATGACATATTATATCAATATAACCCAACATCGCCATACCAACTAAGTACTATTTTGGAAGCGTAAATTCACATGTATCATAACAACACATTTATGAATCATAAACAACATCAACAATCCTTAGAACACAAGCACAAGAACTTACCTCGACGTCTCCATACATTGGGAAGTACAAAAAGAATGAAACCCAAACAACTCATCACGACATCCCATACCACTGGAGAGTACACCAAAAGATCAACCAATAATACAATAAATGTAATTCACCAAAATTCTGTCTTGAGACGTCACACAATTCGTAGAACCACAAGTGATCCTATGCTAACCCTTCTACTGGCATAACTCATAAGTAACTGAATGATACGCATGAAATGACTAAGTTTACTGTGTGGAAACATAATAATGATGGAATCTAGGAAAATTACAATATCAATAAAACTTTTACATTCTGATAAAGTTTGAAAGAGGGACTAAAAATACATAACGGACTCTAACTATCATCAGTGAAGCATCTACTATACTGACTATAGATAGCTAGGACGCGACTCCAACGATCACTAATCAATGCATAAGAATAAGAAAATAAAGTACATAAATTACATCTAACTAAAGTCTTCAAAGTAGGAGGACTCCTCATCTACTTGCTGGAATCTATAAATCGTCAGAATATAGTATACGTGCTATAACTGGGCTGATACCAACATTATGAGACAATGTATCACATAGATATGTATGTCGATCAGTACTTTGAGGAGTGACTAAGTATATGGGGGTGAAATTCATAAGTAAAACATTATCTCATCATCATAATTTGCAAAGCAATGTATGCTAAATGTAAATGACTCACATACGCTGGAATATCTGAAATATACTTTATAAATCTTGTGAGCCATAAAATTTAGTTCTCAAATTGTAATAGTATTCTCCCTTTAAATCATATTGTCTAAGTATAGAAAGGACTCACTCTTAATCTGTAATCTGAAAGATGAAAACTGTGGCTAATATCTTTTTGTAGGGCATAAACTGAGTAAAAATTATGGGCCTTAACACTTAGTTTTCTAAAAGCTTTTCTATAAATCTTTTTCTGAAAGTTTTTACTATTAGGGAAAAACACATTATCTGAAGGGGAAATGATTTTATTATAAAGTTTCAAATCAATAAATAGTTATAAGAGTAGGGGACTTTTTTGGGGAGGTTCTTCTAACCGACATATACCATGTGAGAATCCATGGAGTCCCACGTCTGGCCCTCATTAGGTAGGGTTGTTCTACCCTTACCATTGGAATAGAACTTCTATCTTAAATGATCACAATTTAAGCCATCTATGTATAATGGGGATAATCTGAATTGTACGGTGGCACATAGTTCTAGTGTATGAAACCTTGAAATCATATCCAACTCAATGTTAAATACTACTCCCTTTCTTATGCTCAAAATCTTAAGAAATCCACTTTAAAATTAGCACAAGGGTTCACAAGAAAACCATTTATGCTGTTCTTTCTTTAAATCTTAAGTAATATGAAAGGACGAAAAGGCCAAATCTTTATCAAAATTCGAGGATAATCCTACATGAGGGTGCTCATAGAACAAATAATCTCAAAATAACAAATCTTAATTAGGGCATAGTGACCCATGCATCAATCTCATGTTAAAACATTTTAAAATTCATGCTTAATAATGTAAACATTCGTAAATCAACTTAAAATCTAGAAATTTCAAAAATATGCATGGATATATAAATATAATCATGTAACTCAAGTTCTAAATCATGGGAAATCTCATAATCTTACATATAATAATAATGGGTATAAACCCTAACTTGAATTTCATGGAAAATCGTATAAATTGCAGTAAATTTGTAATTAAAATAATATTTTGGGCACAAGGATGAAAGAATTATCCTTGTTCAAACCCCACATACCATGAATGATGAACAAGTTTTCTTTTGGGTTTCTATTTATGCTTTTGAATGTTGATTCTTGGTGTTCTTGAATTGGGAACTTTAAATCTTAAACTAATTTGGGAAAAGAACGGTGGAATCTCTAGGATTCTTGAAGTTGAATGATGAAAGCTTAGGGTTTTCTTTGAGAGATGTTTTGATGAATATAAGCATAGATGGCTTGTAATGGGGTAAATCCTATGTTTGGACAAATTTGGGGGCTTGGTAATTGACCAAAACACCCCTTTGAGTTTTTAAATGATACTGGAAAAGTAGCAAATATCCTGATTTGGCTGGCCACCGTGACGCGCTATAGTCGCGTTGGCTCACTAGAAAAGGATGAGTGGGAACTGACCTTTCTCCACGACACAAAGCTATTGCGGTGCCCTATCATTTTTTCCATTTTGGCCACTAGAGCGACACACCATTGTAGAGTAGGCTTGCTAAAAATTGACAAATATAAAATAGGACTGCTACGCGATATGGTTGAATCGCGGAGTCTCACTAGAATTTGACAACTGCCAATTTACTTATCTCCGCAACGTGCTGAGAGTCCATCTGACACACTATCAATTTAAAAATGCCATAACTCCTTCACCGAGTGTCGGATTTAGGTGAATTTGGTTTTGATGGAAATCTTATTCAATTTCCCACACAATGAACAGTTGAAATCTTAAAAATTCAACATGGAATAAATATTATTCATTTTGGAATCTATCCTTTATCATTCTAAGAAAGAATTTAAGCTAGAAAAGTTCAGGATATTACAATATCTCCCCTTTGGGAACATTCATCCTCAAATGTGGCTAATTAGGCTTAAATCACAGAGGAATCTTAGGCTATAAGTTATCATGCACAACTAAAATAAACTATATGTCTGAATCCCAACGTAGTGGGCTACTAAACTGACCTGTGAGTGCATAAAATTTCATGAGAATAGCTATATGGCTGATATCGAAATGAGAAAGTCAACTTATGACTAACCATTACTTTAAACTGGACCTGATTTCATGACAAAGAAGATGAGAGGTTTATGATATAAAAACTCCATAAAAACTTTAGGCATTACAACATCTCCCCTTTGGATTGTTCTTCCACTAATGATAGTGGTTTGGATGAAATACTAGGAAAAGTCTGAGATGATACGCAAGATACTTATAAACTGAATCATGAATTAATATTTGAATATAAAAATAATGCATATACTGAGCTGAATCTGAAATTTACATGGATGTGAACAAACTACCTCTTGAAATGGCCATACTCATGAAATTTCAAGTAGTGAAACTAGACTAATTTGGAAGATGGAAAACAGTAGAGATTTGTCTGTCTGACAGTTAGACTAGATTTTTGGCTACACTAACTGAATCATACTGAATGCTCATACTGAGATGGAGTATTTCTTCAACACTTTTCTAAGAAACTCTAATGATATTAGGGAGTAAAGGACTCCGGGCATAATCTGAAAAAGACCTCTAAATAAGAGATTACAACATCACTACCACTCTATAGCATGGAACATAGACCCATAAACCCTACAATGGGATAGGATTGAATTGTTAGGCCTTAAGCAATGCAACTTCTTATTTTCAAGCTTAGCAACACTTGTCAAACACTTCCTCAACTATACTATTCCTTTTAGATACCATACTCGTTTGATTCAACTATAATTCTCACATGGCATTGATAAATACTTCTACTAAAGTCTAAATTGAACTAAATCCTCTCATCACGGTCAAGCCTAACTCAGAATCACAAGGTACTGCATGTAACCTCATAATACTATCCTGAACCATGAACTCAATACCCTAAGCATTGTCACACAACTACCTATAGTAGGATAACAGTTCTTATCACTTGAACAAATAAATTCAAACTCTTACTAGAAACCTATTAATGCACCACATGCCTATCCTCTTATACACCAACATGACGTTCAAGCCTATTTTCATATCAACACATGCACTTCTAAACAAATACCCGTAAGAGCATCTCTCCCATATTCTCTAATACCTCTATCAATAACAAGCTCCATGCACCATTTTATTCTTACGATAATACACATAAAAGATTCTTAACTAACCGAGTCATACATAAGAAAATAAACTTTACCTCAAAAATTCTTTCAAACTTATAGACATACATAAAACTAGCTTACAACAATCTTTCCAAACATAACACATTTACTATCTCTCATCCATATAATTGCTCATCATAAGTATCTTAACCATAGAAAGGTCACTAAAAAGTTAGAATACTAGGGACCAAAATATGAAGGGATACTATGCGTAACTTGACACTTTATCAAGGCTTGAGGATAGAGTATTCACGATATGGATTCATTAAGGAGATCTAATCTGAGGACGTACATGATATAAATCTAAATTTCGCTGATCGTTAATAGTGTTGCATGAGTACTGGAACTGAACATACTATAAGGCCTAAATTTAGAGTTCATAACTTATGGAATATGATTCCAACTGCTGGATGAATTGGAACTCCCCTTACTAGGAACTGGGAGAGTACATGATTATCTATTAAACACATGAATATGAACTATGATCAGATCAGGAAACTGACACATAAGGCACGAGTAGATATTGGGATAACTTTAAACCAAATACTAAAATAAGAATGGGTTAAGCCACATCCTCACATTTTAATGTTCTACACTATACAGGCATCACCACCAAAATCTAAAATTCTGACTTTGGCATTATCTTCCTGTTAGCTTTAAGCCATCACTCTAAGTCAGTGGAGATCTTACTAAACTCTAAACTAAACTACAATCATTGTACTCTAGAGTCTGGAACACAACAATACATGCAAGGAAAAAACTTACTCTAGAAAACTAAATTTGAAAGTGTGAAACCCGCTGCTAATACTTCCTTCCGAGATATAACTCTATCTTTCTGTAGCCTCACTTGTCATCACATAATATCTTGAACACTTACTAACTAAGAATCTTCATAAGTATAACCATATCGTGAGTTCACACCATATAGAGCTTCAATTCTTACTTCTGTTCACTCAAACTTCAAGGATTTAAACTTAGATTCTAACACTTAACACGGATATCTTCAACCTTTAATAACGATACTACTTTCCTTCATACTCTGCTAATATCACATGAGATCACATCTCCCAAACTTATATTTTTCTCTAAAACATGAGAATCAAGATCATATCAAAAGGCTCAACATCTTCAATTAAAACTCCTTAACTTAGCTATTTAGAACACCATATACTATCTAACTACTCTTCTTCCACTTAGAAACTTAACGGTACTACCAACCATACAAAACACATAATAACCTTGGAAATAATACAACCCCATATCGCCTTAGGCATACTTCTTCATCATAATTACAACATCATACTTCATTACAAATAATTGAACTCAAACTTCTTGCATACACTATTCAAGCCTACTAGATCACTTCTATTTAACTAGCACCACTAACTAAACAATCATTATTTCCACAATTATGTCCATCCACTGTTCAAACTTAATGTCTAGTGATAACATAATTCAATAGCCCAACCTCGCATATAATTCTCGCTTGGAAGCTATGAAATAAATCATCAAGAAACATTAGTCCACTAGGACTTCATAATAATAGTAATTGGCTAAAGTCATATGACCAATCTCCTTGTAATCCATTAGCACATACTACTTCTACACAAATAAATTACTATCATAGCTCTATAAGTTTCAGCTAAACTCACTTTTGTAACCTCAAGGGAAGCCTAAATTAATAATACTAAACTACTAAATAGTTCATTAATATCCTATACTATTCAAACACAATAGATACCATCAATAATTTCTTTCGTACTTCAAGAAAACAACAATTCACCTTAACTAATAACTCCTTCTCTTCCTTCTACTAAAATAATACACAAAAACATACCACCTTAACACAACTCGCTAACATGCACAAGTTTATCTCTATGCTTTTTATCAATTATTATTCCCACTTTTCGTACCACTACTCTTCAATACCCATACTTCCAACTATAATAGGGTTCTACTACTTATAAATTATGACATTGAAGTTCATACTATCCCTCGAATCCACACTATATTTAATAGTCTAGGTTCACACTATCTTAACTCACGAGCACTATATGTACTAAAGGAATAATAAGGGACCTAAATATATGCCTAATTTGGTCTCAACTGAGAAATAGAAAGTTCTTCGAAAAGCGCCGGCTACCTTCTTACTGACAGCACGGCATAAGAATGAGAATATAAACTTTCAACTCAAGGGACTTAACATACTAGGGGACTTCTCTCAAGCCCTTTGTGTGACTCTAAAACTTTTGCTAGTAAATCTGAGAGCAATATCTGGGGAGGAACTAGAACTTACTAATTATATTATATAAAGAAGAAGTTATAGATAAGGAATTTTGGTGTAACACACGAATAGAAAGAGGATTTGGAGAGAACAAGTTTACTACACAATCTAGAGAAGGAAAGAAAGGAAACTTTTCTTAAATGCCTCATAGCCCTTGAAGAAAAGTATAAACGTCTTCAAACCGTTCCAAAAGACTCTACTAGATATAGCTTCATAGACACCCTAGGACACTTAAACCTTGAGCTCTGATACCAAGTTTGTAAGACCCAGAAAATCTATCTCGAGACTTCACACGGTGCTTAGGACCAAAACTGATCCCAAGTTAACCCTTCTACTAGTATAACTCATAAGCAACTAAATGATATGCATAAAACGACTAAGTTTACTATGTGGAAACATAATAACAATAGAATCTAGGAAAAATACAATATCAATACAACTTTTAAATTCTCATAAAGTCTAAAAGAGGGATTAAAAATATATAACTGACTCTAACTAACATCTATGAAGCCTCTACTATACTGACTATAGATAGCTGGGAAGTGACTCCAATTATCACTAATTAATATATATGAATAAGAAAATAAAGTACATCAATTTCATCTAACTAAAGTCCCCAGAATAGGAGGACTCCCCATCTGCAGACGAGAATCTATAAACTGTCTGAATATAGTATATGTCCTACAACTGGGTTAATACCTATATTATGAGACAATGTAGCACATAGACATATATGTGGAACAGTACTTTGAGGATGTACTGAGTATATGAGGGTGAAATGCAAAAGTAAAATATTATCTCATAATCATAATTTGTAATGCAATGCATGCTAAATGTAAATGACTCACATAAGATAGAATATCTGAAATACTGAAATATGTATCAACGAGAAACAAAACATACTTTATAAATATTGTGATCCATAACATTTAGTTCTAAAACTATAATGGTATTCTACTTTTAAATTATACTGTCTAATTGTAGTAAGGACATACTCTTAATCTTTAATCTAAAAACTAAAAAATGTGGCTAATATCTTTCTGTAAGGCATAATCTGAGTAAAAATTGTGAGCCTTAACACTTAGTTTTCTAAATTCTTTTCTGTAAATCTTTTTTTGAAAGTCCATACTATTAGGGAAAAACACATTATCTACAGGGAAAATGTTTTTATCTTAAGGCTTCAAATCAGTAAACTATTTTAGGAGTAGGGGACTTCTTTTGGATGATTCTTCTAACCAACATATACCATGTCATCATCCATGGAGTCCCACGTCTGGCCCCAGTTAGGTAGGGTAGTTCTACGCTTGCCATTGGAATAGAACTTCTATTTTATGTGATCACAATCTGAGTCATCCACGTAGAAGTGGGAATAATCTGAATCTTATGGTGGCACATAGTTATGGGGTATGAAACCTTAGAATCATGCCTAACTCAGTGCTAAATACAACTACCATTCTTATGGTCAAAATCTTAAGAAATCCACTTCAAAATTAGAACAAGGGTTTACAAGAAAAGCAATTATCATTTTCTTTCTTTAAATCTCATGTAATATGAACAAAGTGGATTCTTTATCTTAGCTTAGGACCAAAAGGCCAAATCTTTATCAAAACTGAGGATAATCTTATCTGAGAGTGCTCATAGCATAAATAATCTCAAAATAACAAATCTTAATTAGGACGTGATGACCCATGAATCAATCTCGACGTAATGACCCATGAATCAATCTCATGTTAAAATATCTTAAAATTCATGCTTGATAATGTAAACATTCATAAATTAACTTAAAATTTGGAAATTTCAACAATATGCTTGGAAATATAAGTATAATAATGTAATTCAACTTCTAAATCATGGAAAATCTCATAATCTTGCAAATAATGATAATGGGTATAAACCCTAACTTGAATTTCATGGGAAATCATATAAATTGCAGTAAATTTATAATTAAAATAATGTTTTGGGCACAACGATGAAAGAATTATCCTTGTTCAAACCCCACATACCTTGGATGATGAACTAAATGGACAAGTTTGCTTTTGGGATTCTATTTGTGCTCTTGAATAATGATTTTTTTTGTGTTCTTGAATTAGGAACTTTGAATCTTGAACTGATTTAGGAAACGAATGGTAGAATCTTGGGGATTCTTGAAGTTGAATAATGAAGCTTAGGATGTTGGTTGAGAGAATTTTTGATGAATATAAGCATAGAAGGTTTGTAATAAGGTTAAATTGTATGTTTAGACGGATTTGGGTGTTTGGGAATTGACCAAAACTCCCCCTTGTGTTTTTAAAAGATAATGGAAAAGAAGAAAAAATCTTGATTTGGCTGGCCACCGTGATACACCACAATCACGGTGGCTCACTGGAAAAAGGTCAAGTGGGCACTGTTCTTTCTCCGTGGTGCCCTATTATTTTTCCATTTTAGCCACTGGATAGACGTGCCAATATCACCTAGGCTTGTTAGAAATTGACAAATTTGAAATGGGACTCCTCCATAATGTGGTGGAATCACGGAGTCTCACTGGAATTTGAAAACTACCAATTTTCTTATCTCCACGACGCACTAAAAATTCAGGTGACACACTGTCAACTTAAAAATACCAGAACTCCTTCACCGAGTGTTGTATTTGGGTGAATTTAGTATCAATGGAAATCTTACTCAATTTCCCACATAATGGAAAGTCAAAATCTTGAAAATTCAATATGGAATAAATATTATTTATTTTGAAAGCTATCCCTTAACATTCTAGGAATTAATTTAACCTAGAAAAGTTTGGGGTATTACAATAAAGCATAATTACTCCATAAATACCGAAGCCGCGGGTAGCACAACCTCGCCATGGCTTATTACCAAGATACATATCCAAGGTCCATACCTTAATGTAATCATAACAAAACCAATATGGTTATAGCATAATCATATAATTACTCATCCTCTAAATTGCCTATAAAATCCATGTGAGGTCTACATTAGTTAACCTCTATTTCCGTAAGACACTAGGTGACAAGTATTATAATTAATAGACATTCAATAGGGAAAAGCTAAAAGTTACCACTAATATCAGTTATTCATCTATCACAATGCCATTTTCTAGTTAGCACTCTCATTATAGAATCCATCAATTAAGCCACCACCGCATTATATATTAGAAGTCAACCTAGTTATTCGTCATTCAATACTAAGCCTGTCATCATTAGGCATATCACAACCTTAAGGACTAGTTTCCATATTTTAGGCAAGTAAGGTCCACCAATTAATTTACTAGACTTCTAGTATTCAAGTCATAGTCATTTATTAGAAATAACTAGTTGTCACATAAGACACTTTACTAGGCAAAATTTCATAACATGACCATTATTCCAAGTCGAATAGAATTTATAGGTAAGCCCTTGATCCCATACAAGGTTTCACATACCAATTAACCTTATCCCAATAATAGACATAAGTTACTTCTAGTTACCATTTAGGTTCAACAAGGATCACACCTCTCATTTAGTGAATAAGGACAAGGAATGAATAACCATTTACCAAAGAAGACATCATGTCCCAAGTACATAAGCAGTTTAGCCCCACATGGCCTAACCTCACAAGTATCAATGCATTTTCCCACATGGTATCATAACTTCTTTACCTCTATCGGATTCACCAAGTAGCAACAAAACATTAACATATTCTCTGGGTTCTTCGGGTATCATTATAACATCATCACCTCTTTCATATTTATCGAGTATCAATATTACATCAACATATCCTCTGGATTCACCGAGCAACATAATAACAACAACAAATACTCTAGGTTCACCAGTTAACATTATAACCTCAATATGTCCTCCGAATTCATCGGGCAATATCATATATCAACATATCCACCAGATTCACTAGGAAACATCATACATCATTACCTCTTTTGGATTCACCAAGTATTATATCACATCAACACATCATTCGGATTCACTGGGCATCATCATTCTATTTCATATTCAGTTATACAGTTATCAGTATCTCATATTATCAGTACTCAGGCTCAGTAATCATATTATCACGGACTTAGATACACTTATTATGTATTCATGCATGTATTCTAATATTCACGTTATCCAGTCAGTTAGTATAGTTCATGCATATGAACACTTTGCATTCAGCATACCTTATATGCATACCAATACATTCAAATGTACTGACACATTTGTGCTATGATGTTTTATACCATAGGTTTAGAAGTACGATCTCCAGAGCATCAGTAGTATTCTAGTCTTAACAGTCAGAGTTAGTGTAATACCCCAATCATTTCTTAAGCCTAAATCTATCTTTTGAGTGAATATGGATGACCTTCAAAGTGATTATTATTTATCTTGTGTTGTATTTCTCTAAATTCCACTTTCTATCATGTGTAGAATTGGATAAGCTTTCCATTGACATAAGATTCACCTGAATCGAACACCCGATGAGAGAGTAAGAACCATTTTATAATACCCCGAGACTCTAACCAATAGTCCAACCATGAATCAAGCTCATGAGAAATAAATTATAGTGATTTGGTTGTTTTATAATCAAGATTTATGTGTATTAAGGCCTCAAAGATGTCCTCTTGATTAGGTGAATCAAAACATTCCTTACCGATTGAATTCTTGGGAAGGATTTTTCCATATTCAACTACAAATGTTCATATATATCGTTATACTATGAATCATTGATCCCATGACCTACCAAAAGATTTATATTTAAATTATATTTCCAACGATACCAATTTCGTCAATATTCGATATCAGAGCAAAGAGTTATGCTTATTTTACTCTAGCGTGTCAGCCTGGAAACTCCGTGACGACCTTTTGTGATGACTTGTCACAAGCCTGATGGCTTGTCATAAAATGTCATCAGCTTAAGGCAGAAATTCATAAAATCCAATCTTTTATGATTAAATTTTGTGACAGCTTGTCACAAGTTTGACGGCTTATCATAAAATGTTGTCAACCGTAAGCCAAAAATCATAAAATCCATCCTTTTTGTGACAACAATTCATGACGGCCTATCACGGGCCTGATGGCTTGTCACAGATGTCATTAATTATTTTTTCCAGAAATTAAGGGACATTTTTTCAAGGGCATTTTGGTTATTTTGGCCCATTATATATATCCAAGTAGAGAATAGAAGTTCATTTTCTCTCAGTTCTCTTCCAAGAAAGATCTAGAACTAGGGTTTCTTCCAAAATCCTAAATCAAACCTTCTACAAGAAAATTAAACAATCTTCCAAAGATTTCACCAAGTTGTTCAAGAATCAAGTTCTCCAAGTCAAAGGCATCAAGAACTTAGCTCAAAAGTGTGAAGAAGAGTTTTCAATCAAGCCTGCTCATCTTAAAATCATAATCCAAGGTATGTGGGGTTTGAACAAGAACACTTCTTTCATTCTTTTGACCAAAGATTTAATTTCTACTATTGAAATTCATGATTTTACAAAGTGGTTTTACACCCAAATTAGGTTTATTAATGATTTATGATATTTGACCTATTCAAGATTGATACACATGACTATTTCATCAATTTATTTCTTAAATTAAGAACCTATGCCATAAGTTGAATATTGTTATTATGAGTTGATGATTTTCAAATGATTTGAGAAAAGAGTCATGATTTAATCTTTTCTACGAGAAGTTTAATTATTGAATATATATATTGATATTTGAGCTTGAGAGTCAAGAATAAGTTCTATGATGTTTTCTTGAAGTTTTTGATACATGATTATTTTAAAATTTCCAAATTATGACTTGATATTTAATATTTTGAATTTCATGTTTCTACCATGAGTTGGTATTTCATGTTCTTTCAAGACATGTGTCAAGCTTTAATCTTCCTTATGACAAATTGGATTATTTAGTATATTGATTCAGGAGATTGAGTTTTTACAATGATTCTTGATATTTCCTCACAGTTATTGATGTTGCCATGACTTAATGAATTGAGAAAGATTGATTTTATTTGAGTAAAGTTAGGAACCCAAAAATTGATTATGATTTAATAAATGAGAAAGAGGTTTGATTTGGTTTTCATGATAGACCCTTGTGATATTTTTGGTGCATTTCCTAATGCGTTCTGAGCTTGTTTCTGGGAGTAGTATTTAGCATCGAGCAGGAAATGTGGTATTTTCCCCAAAACTACGTGCCACCATAGGATTAATATTGATAATTACAGGCCGGAGGCAGAGTATGAGATTGTGATCACTAAATTTAGGTTATATTCCCTGGAAAGAGTACGATGCTACCGCCAATGTGGGTTTCCCTCCTTAGGAGGGAAAAATGTTGGACTCTATGTACCTCATATGGTTTATGTCTTTTATTAGAACCTCCCAAGTTCGTAAGAGTTCAAGTTTCATGAGTTACCGAGTCACTCTAAGTCATGAGTTAAAGAGTTTGTGTTGAGTATAATGATTTATGAGATATATAAGGCTTGCATTACTATTGATGATTCACAAGGAATATATTTCAGTTGATTCAAGCAAAGAAAGTCGTTATCATCATCATGCATGATTTTTATAATCATTTATGATACTATTTATAATATTGCATTGCACTTCCATATACTCAGTACATTCCTTAAAGTACTGACCCCCATATATTTCTATGTGCTATAGTGTCTTATAATGTAGGTACAAATTGTAGCACAGATACTGCATTCAGTCAGTCCGTCGCTCCCAGTCAGCAAATGATGAGTCATTTTGATTTGAGAGCTTGAGTTGGTTATATAGTTTGAGAGGTATTGTATGTTCTTATTTTAGTCTTATTGAGCTTAAATAGTTGGGAGTCATGACCCGACTAACTAAAGTTATTACTAGTAGAGGCTTCTTGGACAGTCAGTAGAAGTTGATGTATTCAGTTTCAATTTTGTTTGGTAAAAGTAGAGTTGTAATCTTGTAAAGTTCATGTTTATATTGATCAAGTTCAGAGAAGTTCTATGTTTTCACTGATTTTATATAGATTTAAGCATTTTATCAGTTGCTTATAAGTTATGCTAGTAGGAGGGTTAGCTTGGGGTCACTTGTGCTTCTAAACATCGTGTGATATCTTGGGACCCAATTTTGGGGTGTTACAGTTAGCAGTGAGTCCTAATCCTTCGAGTACATGACCATTACTTTATTATCTCATTGATTAATTTATTTCAATAGTTGGATTTGGTTGGGGACATATCCCATCAACTCCTTATTCAAATAGTTTAGAGGCTTTTGAACTAGCATGTTCAGATAGTTATTTTAGTTATTTTGCGTATTTCATACTCCACCTAGATGTTATATTTTAACAAATATATGTCTCAGTTTTGAACCTTATGGCCTTACAACCTTTATTTCCATATTTAAATAGTGTATTATGAAGCATTCAGGTACAAATATCAGTCATGGGTTAGCTTGTGGTCCTTCAGGGTCATGAGCACTGTTTAGAATTTGGGTACCAGATTTGGGGAGTTACATAAGCCTAATTATAAAATTATGGATTAGAAATGGGATTGCTCAGCCCACTTAGACTTAAGCTTATGTTATGTCTTGCAGATATAGTTGCAGATGTTACACATAAATAAGGCTAGTAAACCTTAGAATAAGGTTACTTCATAACTTGGTAACTTGTATTGATATTCCCAAAATGAGTCTTTTTAGTTATGGTTATGATGCTCCTTGATATTGGGCATTTAGAGATAATATTCTTCTTAGATATGTTTTGTGGCCTATGGAGATGTTATTTCCTCTTAGACTTGGTAATTAACCTATAGTGATGCTATTTTCTCTTAGACATGATGGTTGGCCTATAGTGACGTTATTTCTTCTTAGACTTGATGATTGGCCTATAGTGATGCTATTTTCTCTTAGACATGATGATTGGCCTATAGTGATTCTATTTGATCTAAGACTTGATGATTGTCCCATAGATATGCTATTTCCTTTTAGACTTGATGATTAGCCTATAGAGTTGCTATTTCCTTTAGTGATAATTGGTGGACCTATAGAGATGATGTTCCTCTTGGATATGTTAATTGGTCTAGAAAAGTTATATTCCTCGTAGTCATGATGTATGACCTATTGATATATGATATCTAATAGATATTTACATGTCTATATATATTATGCCTCCTATATATGAGATACCTCTTGTGTGAGAGATGATTATATGTCTATCTATGTTATGCCTCCAAGAAGTGAGATGCCTTTCGTGTGAGAGATGATTACAAATTTATTGATATTATGCCTCCTACATGTGATATGCCTCATATATGTGAGATAATTAGAGATATGCTATGGGTTATAAATATGATTATTGATATGAGTCTTGGATATCTGTATGGGTCTAAGGTCGTGATTATGATGTTATGATTATTTTGGATAAATTAATGGGCCAAGGGACGTGTTATGATATTGATTGAATATCCAAGAAGCATTTATTATTATAAATGATGTGATTATATTTTATAAATATGAATATGTATGTGTTTTTATACACATCTTTCTTGTATAGGACAGAGGAAGATAGGTATGATGCCAATTATTCAACAAATTGAATATTGGTGATGGCATGCATAGATTTGGTACATTCATGCTCCTAAACATCGTGTGATATCTTGGGACCCAATTTTGGGGCGTTACAGTTAGCAGTGAGTCCTAATCCTTCGAGTACATGACCATTACTTTATTATCTCATTGATTAATTTATTTCAATTGTTGGATTTGGTTGGGGACATGTCCCATCAACTCCTTATTCAAATAGTTTAGAGGCTTTTGAACTAGCATGTTCAGATAGTTATTTCAGTTATTTTGCGTATTTCATACTCCACCTAGATGTTATATTTTAACAAATATATGTCTCAGTTTTGAACCTTATGGCCTTACAACCTTTATTTCCATATTTAAATAGTGTATTATGAAGCGTTCAGGTACAAATATCAGTCATGGGTTAGCTTGTGGTCCTTCGGGGTCATGACCACTGTTTAGAATTTCGGGTACCAGATTTGGGGAGTTACATAAGCCTAATTATAAAATTATGGATTAGAAATGGGATTGCTCAGCCCACTTAGACTTAAGCTTATGTTATGTCTTGTAGATATAGTTGCAGATGTTACACATAGATAAGGCTAGTAAACCTTAGAATAAGGTTACTTCATAACTTGGTAACTTATATTGATATTCCCAAAATAAGTCTTTTTAGTTATGGTTATGATGCTCCTTGATATTGGGCATTTAGAGATAATATTCTTCTTAGATATGTTTTGTGGCCTATAGAGATGTTATTTCCTCTTAGACTTGGTAATTAACCTATAGTGATGCTATTTTCTCTTAGACATGATGGTTGGCCTATAGTGACGTTATTTCTTCTTAGACTTGATGATTGGCCTATAGTGATGCTATTTTCTCTTAGACATGATGATTTGCCTATAGTGATTCTATTTGATCTAAGACTTGATGATTGTCCCATAGATATGCTATTTCCTTTTAGACTTGATGATTAGCCTATAGAGTTGCTATTTCCTTTAGTGATAATTGGTGGACCTATAGAGATGATGTTCCTCTTGGATATGTTAATTGGTCTAGAGAAGTTATATTCCTCGTAGTCATGATGTATGACCTATTGATATATGATATCCAATAGATATTTACATGTCTATATATATTATGCCTCCTATATATGAGATACCTCTTGTGTGAGAGATGATTATATGTCTATCTATGTTATGCCTCCAAGAAGTGAGATGCCTTTTGTGTGAGAGATGATTACAAATTTATTGATATTATGCCTCCTACATGTGATATGCCTCATATATGTGAGATAATTAGAGATATGCTATGGGTTATAAACATGATTATTGATATAAGTCTTGGATATCTGTATGGATCTAAGGTCGTGATTATGATGTTATGATTATTTTGGATAAATTAATGGGCCAAGGGACGTGTTATGATATTGATTGAATATCCAAGAAGCATTTATCATTATAAATGATGTGATTATATTTTATAAATATGAATATGTATGTGTTTTTATACACATCTTTCTTGTATAGGACAGAGGAAGATAGGTATGATGCCAATTATTCAACAAATTGAATATTGGTGATGACATGCATAGATTTGGTACATTCATGATTATTTACCACTATAAATAATGAGATTATAGCTGAATTGTGATCTTATGATTTCTCTTCTTGTTAGACGGTTAAGTTGTGTGGTAACTAGTTGTCTATTAGGGGACTACAACACTTAATAGCCAGGAATCTAATGTATTAGTTAATGAATCTTGCTTGGTTGAAATTTGGTAGCTAAAACAATGGTTAGTTAATGAATGGTGTCAGTTAATAAAAGATGGTAGGTGACAAGTAGTAGTGTGTTGTCTAGTTATAATTAAATGATATAGGATGATTAGTTGATAATAATGAATGGTTGAGAAATGGCGCTTTTGGCCTAATGGTGAACCATGGCTAGATGTTACATATTGACTATTAAATAAATAGTGGTTAGTTGTTATACCTTGAAAAAGGATTATGTGAAGCATAATGTTTAGACTAATAACTAAAAGTTCTGTGATGACTAGTCAACTAGTTATTCTATTATAATAAGTGTTTGTTAACTAATAACGAGTAGTTTGAAAGTATTAACTAGATAGATACTCTATGGTGATATGCTTATGTTAATGAATATTTTAGTGTATCTTATTTGGTAAAGGTAATTGTGATGATATTGATACCCGACAAGGTCGTACAATACTATTGTGGTGATATTGATACCTAGTAAGAACGGGGGATACTATTATGATAATATTGATATCCGATAAGGCCAGAGGTTACTATTATAATGATGTTGATACCCAATATGGCCAGAGGATACTATTATTATAATATTAATACTCAATAAGACCAGAGGATACTGTCGTGATGATGTTAATATCTATCAAGGTCAGAGGATATATTAATGATATGTCGATACCCGATAGGCCAATGGTTATTATGATGATGACGATGGTCCTTATAAGGATAGTTATGATGATTTGTGACATTGATTGTATACTTTGCATTTATTCCTGCATGTGCATTGCCTATCAGCAGTATGCAATTATGTCTATCAGCCGGTATGGGACGGTTGCATAGATATGGGTAAAGAATAAACCTTGTGTTATTGTATGTTGATTGAACCTACCGAGCCTTGGGTGGTAGAGATAGCATAGGTTCGGCTAGGTATTTTGTTGTTTGGAGTAGCCGATTATTCACGCCATTATTGATATTGTTATTATTATTATTATGATAACTATTATGGCTAGCTTATATAGATTGGTCATTGATCTAGTATTGGGATTTAAGGTATGTTTTTGGCCACTCCTATCTTATGATTGCATTATTATGCACGATTATTTCATGTCTAGCCATATGGATTCGAAACCATGTGTATGAGAGTATTTAAATCCTGATAAGTGTTATAATGTGGTCTTAAATGAGAATATGATGATATAGGTTATGCTTTAAGATGACCTCATGTTTATATGCATATATATATATGTATATATATATATATATAAAGCTATGGTACTACCATAAATACCTTCCTTTGTTGTTTATTTTGTATAATTGTTACTTCACCTTGTATATTACAATATATATTCCATTTGCTCTTTATTCATATATTGACCTGGGATATATGGAATAGCATTAAAATATATTAAATATAGCTGGAATATGATAGTTCACCCTGATACTTCCTTAGTCTTATTATGTTAGACTCTTAGACATAAAAAAGATTGTTATCTCTTATTATTCTCATTGACTTTTTATATGATTTCTTAACTTTTGGGTGTAGATTATGTTCTATTTATATGCTATGTATGTTTCTTTATCTTTGGAGCTCATTTGGCAGTTTCCTACTGAGTACCATTAATATGGTACTCATACCATACTTTTTTAGCCTGCAGATCATAGTATGGGTTATCATTGTTAATGTGTGCATTATATAGAGCAGCTCTGGTTTAGATACTTAGAATGAGATCCTGACATTCGTAGTATTACATATTTCTCTCTTATTTATTAAACTACTCTCTAAGTTGTATTCTGAGATATGTTGTATCAGCGTATTTCTCTTGATATTTCAGTTTTGCTCTCTTTTTATATTAGAAGCTCTTGTACTAATACTACTATGTTTTGGGATTCTTCTATGTATTGATCTTTATTTCACATATTCTGCATTTTTTCCTTACATTATTGAGTAGTCCATTACTAGCCATTCTGGACTACCGATTTGCTTGCCTACTAGTGGGTTATGGTAGGTGCCATCATGACCTGAGAAAATTGGGTTGTGATGAATTGGTATTAGAGCCTAGGTTTTATCGGTGTATTAGTACAAGAACTAACTACTAGTAGAGTCCTACGGACTGATGCGAGGACGTCCATAACCTATCTTTAAAAGGCTATAGTGACATTTTAGGAAATTCACTTCATGAATCATTATCGTGTGTTGGTCTTCCTATGAACCTTAAACACATTCTTTGACTCGATTCTATCCCTAAAGGACGATGGGATTTGTCGACAAATGTGAACAAAACTCCAATACGTGTTTCTAAAATTTTATAACAACATCGGACTAGAGGGTCAGAGATGGATATAGAAAACCCTCAGTGGCAACCAAAAAGCATTTGGGAAGAGTCCCCATCATACATCTGAAGATTGGTGTGGTTGTTCGATCCATGGCAACAATTTTGGATAATAAGGGATAGTATCTCAAAGTTTTCTAGGATCTTGGTTTGATTATGTTGTGATGTGATGAGACATTGGTTCATAGAATATCCCTAGTTTGAGATAGGTGATTAGCTAAAGTTATCCTGAATTGTACGCAAGTCTAGAGTTCCTCAGACAAGCTATGATTTCAGAAGTTTGGACATAATTTTGTGAATTTTTCTTAGTGTCAGTTGGCTAGCCATTTGGGCTCAATTTGTGTTCTCTCCATATTGATGCTTCAAGAATTTCTACGACTGTAGAGAGACCAACTACTAGTCTAAGGTATGTCCCTAACATGAGATTTCAGTCATTTAGCTTAGTTAGTTAGTTTATGTGTTGTGACATCTTTACCTAGTGATAGTTCACTTGGCACCTCAGTTGATGATTCAGTCGGTCGGTCTGACTTAGACCCATTCAGATTTATTTTCCCTATGCTCTCCAGGCATCTGACTGTGGATGCTACCATAATTGATATGCTTTATTTCTCGCATTAATATCTAATTATGTGTATTGGGGTTTTGATGTCCATTGATTATTGTATGCCTTGATGAATTTATATCGGTCATTATGTTCCTTATTGATAAATTCATGATTATGTTACTACTTCATGGTTTATTTCTTTTAGTAGAGAATGGAGTAGATATATATTGATATTTTTCCCAATGGGAGTGGTTTTGCATTCGAGTCCCATTTATCTTGAAATATTATCCCTATTGTGGCCATTGAGTGGTATATAATATTGATATTTATTTTTGTACCTCCTATTCAGTATGTTGATAGTGATACTGATGTTACTATTGGTACCACTATGTGAGGTTATTGATATTACTTGATAATATTACTTGATATTGTTACATCATGAATTCGATTCTCGTTGGGTAGCTGTATAGACTAGTGTAATCTATTAGACGTTTATTTTCATGTGATATTATTTTGTGTCTTAAGTAGATATATCCCGATTTAATGATTTCTTTCCCCTAGCGCAGTGAGGTTGACTTTGTTCCCTGTAGGTTAGCTGTATTAGATCAATTTCAGGGATTTATTATGGTATACAAGGAAAGTTGACCTTCCATGTTTATTTGTGTTTTTGAGTCGGCAATTTAGTTATGTTGCTCGTGTTTGAATTTGAGATTCTTTGACTTTCTTCCTGGGTTGCAAAAGATTTTTTTTTGGCTATCCTTTTCCAGTATAACCTATTTGTGAGATGGACCATCTTGAGGCTTGTTCTTCATTTATGGCTATTTCTTCATCAAATAACAATTTTGATAATTAATATTGAGATATCATGGATTTATCTCATAGGTATGTTGGGTTCGTTGCTGTGGGATGGTTTGCCCTGTTGTTAGTGTGGAGATTGGATACTCCTTTGTCATTGTGATATGGTTTTTCCTTGTGGAGTTGGAAAGCTAGCGGTAGGTGTCCTTTTCTGTGATCTCTTCTTATGTTGGAAAATTAAAAACTCTTTAGCTTGAGTTGTTGGTTCTCTGGTGGTGGTAATGACTTTGACCTTGGTTTTGAGATTAGTATTTCTTCTTCGGAATTGTTGTTCTTGGGTGGATTCAAGAAAACCCCATTTCATCATTTGTTCAGCCTACTGAGGCTTGGTGAAGTAATTCTCCTTGATGATATGAGCATGTGGCTATTTCTTTCCCTAGATAGAGTATTTTATTGGTTAGTTCCCAACATAAGTTGCATTTCTATGAGTTCCTATGTTTTTGCCTTCACTGGTGTGGTTTTTAGCGTAGAGAAGTTTTGAGTATGTTTGGATAGTTGATGCCCTGCAGCATATATGGAGTATGTTATATGTATATTTAGCCAGTTATTTTTCCTTTGGCATGACTTTTATTTTGCAGCTATATTTTATTCCCTCCAGCTGATATAGAGTTGGTTGCTTGTGTTATCAGTCGGTGGTTATCCCTGTGGTGTTTTGCTCACTAGATATGTCTCGAGTATGGCTTAGTATGATTTATCTCAGATATTTCAGATCTGGATACTAGAGCCAATTTGAGATAGTTGACATTGATATATCCTTATTGGCCTACTTTGGATTTTGACTCCTTGGAATGCAGATTTGGAAGTATGATATATTTGGAGCATTAATGCTTACTCATTTTTAGTTTTGATTTAGTTATTTGAGATTGACCGATTCAGCCTTGGTATTGAGATTTCAGCTTGGTGTTGTAGAGCTTGTGTGCAGCTTTTGTTGTAGTTGTGTCCTTGTTCAAATTTCATTTATAAGATTGTTGAGCCTATTTCGTGGTCGCTATTTAGTCTTCTAGACTTTGGTTGGATTAAAGTTGATAAATGTTCTGATGGTAGCCTATAGGCCTCATATTGGTTATTTCAGTTTTGACCTCGACTTTTAGTTTTCTTTGGGAATTTTAGATGATTTACTCTGTGAGAATAATATTCTCAAGTTGGATCTAGTATGTCTTCATTCTCGGTAGATGAGACATCCTGGAGTGGAATATTCAGTAATGAGTAGGTATACCTTGTATTTTGAGATTTTAGTTTGATTTTCATCCGGATTGGTTACAGCATTGCAATAGATTGCCTTTCGTGATTATCTTCTTTTGTATTCCCAGATAGAGCATTATGATCTTATTCTTATGTTTTCCTTATGGACTTTTAGCGAATCAACTTTAGTTCTTTGAGTTCTCAGGTATGAGAATTTGTGGACGAGACTCAAGTGATTTTCCTCCTGGCTTGGAGCATATAGCATGTGCAAAAATGGAAAGAAAGGTTATTTTTGGATTTAAAGTCAGTTTTGTGACTCATGTCTTTGATTTATTTTTGTTTGGATTAGCCTTTGTTGATTTTTCTGGATATCAAGATGGTATCGGCGTGATGTGATTCAAATATACGTGCATCAGCCTTTTTATTTCAATTGGAGGCCAGTTAGTTGTTAATTGAGTAGGCTATTTTAAAATAGTATGAGAGAGTTATTCGAAAAAAGTGATACCTATGGTGAAATACCTTGCAAGTGTTTTCTCTCTGTTGAGGTTATCTGGATAGGCATGATTTGAGCATGTGGGCCCAATACCTCATCCTTTCGAACTTATGAGATTCATTCTTTCCGTTGACTTTCGAGGACAAATGTCCTTTTAGGAGTGGATATTGTAATGACCCTTCAGGTCATTTTTCATATTTATGCTTATCTTCTCTATTTTGGCTTCTCCATAGCTTCCCCAAGTCAATTAAGACTTGTTGGTACAGATGGTTTAGTTACTAGGCAGTTCATTTGGTTTTTAGAGCCAACTCACTATTTTGAAGTCTTCGTTGATTCCAAATGATCGTCGGGCAAAAACTTTAGTGAAACTATCTCAGATGCAAATTCTGACTGCACCAGCAGATCCAAAATATAAAGTTTAGTCTAGGTAGACCTTTGGTTCGAGTCCTAATGCAACCGAGCTCATTTTGAACTATTGCTCGAAAAGTTGAAAATTGAAAAGAATGGGTGTGGAACCTACATTTGGTCTAAACGACCTTGGAATGAAAATTTGACATTCTCATCACGCTTGGAACATCGATTTTTGGCAAGGGATACCTTGGTTCAGATCCCAAGGCTCCTAGACTTATTTTGAGCTATTGAACGAGTTTTATGAAAAGTGATGAAACTCTAGGTGTGGGCCCTACTTTTTACCTAAACGATCTCTAATGAAAGTTTTGATGATTCCAATGGATTTGAAATGTGGTTTACACTCAAAATTCACTATTGGATCATGTTTTTTTGTGGAGGGCATGGAAATTCAAGGTCTCAGCGGATGATAGAGTTAGAAGATGGGGATATGAGGATCCTTCAAGATGTTGGTGTTGTGAAACTCCTAATCAGGAGACCATCTCACATGTCTTTCTCAAGGCTATTACTGCTAACAGGATTTAGTCCTATTTTACTTCTTGTGTAGGTATCAATATGCAGAATCTTCCTCTTAGGGAGGTTATAATGTGGTGGGGGGATGTTGATGTTAGACAAGGTATGGTTCCATATTAAATGCTATACCAATCATTATAATGTGGGAGCTATGGAGGTCGAAAAATTATATCAACCATAAAGGCATATAAACAACATATCATAGAAGTATTTTAAATATTACTGGAAAGTTATTTATGTTGTTGAAGGTGACAGAACCAAAGAGTAATTTCACAAATAAGATTAGAGGAATTTCGAAAGAGTTGGAAACATATTTACCTCTTCTAAAGGTGTCAAAGGTCATGTGGGATCTATCTCCAATTTAATGGATCTAATATAACACTGATGGGGCTTTCAAAGGCAATCCGAGTCTTAGTTCCTATGCCTTTTGATCATGAATGAAAAAGGTGATCTATTATATGTAAAATGCAATCAAATAGAGGATGCAACCAGTATGCACCCAAAAATAATAGCTTTAGTAGAAGCAAGCAAACATTTCAATAAAGCTAGTTATAGTCAAGCAATCTTCCAAACTGATTCAATGCTGGTATATAGAATCATGCAAAATGAACGTACATGCCTATGGATTATTACAGAGACGGTGGAGGACATTCAAGCTTTACTTGTAGAGAAGGTGTATAAATTTCAACATATACTCAGAGAAGGAAACAAATTAGCTGATTTTTTAGCTAACAGAGCATTAGATAAAGGCAACTTTAGTTGTTCAACATTCAACACACTAGAAACCATAGCAAGGAGAATACTTAATAATAACTAGAGTCAGTGTCCATAAATAAGAGTATCACAATGCAAGGGGTAATGGGATTGGGAAGGATTAGCATACAGTTTTTCACAAAGCATATTTACAAGAGCATAGTTTTATGTAAAAAAAGGTGAAATGTTATCTAGCCTATTTACTTCATCTAACAAAAAGGGCCTAGCAAAATGGAAGGATCCTAGGTTAGTTCAATCTTTTAGAATATGGAGCTTGACTTTCCAACATTTGGGGTAGTGGATTTAAGATACCCTTGCACTTCATTCCAGCTTTACCTGCAAAGAGAAGAGAATTTGTATTCAT
This sequence comes from Capsicum baccatum var. pendulum, assembly GCA_030864225.1. Classification (NCBI taxonomy): domain Eukaryota; kingdom Viridiplantae; phylum Streptophyta; class Magnoliopsida; order Solanales; family Solanaceae; genus Capsicum; species Capsicum baccatum. The sequence goes on from CM061556.1 coordinate 104,379,192, forward strand.
TGGAGATTAATCAACTATAGCAGTACAACTTACCAGATGAAAGGGCAAGATACCAGGAGGCTTAGTCCTATAGAGTGTTGCAGTCGTACACCATCCATTGGAGAGCTTAGCAGGGAAAAGGAAAAAATAGACAAATAAATACCAGGATAAAATAAAATAAAGGAATAAATAATACTCTTGATAACTGATAAATCATGAAATGGAAGGATAAAACAAAGAATGTTGATCACTCAAATAAGAAGAGTGATGAAGGTGGAGTTAGCATGTGGCGGAAACATAGATACAAATGTAAGGATTAGGAAATGGAAATTAGACTGTGAAATAGGAAACCCTACAAAGGGTTTATGTAGAAGTAACAGACTTGGGTCACCAAATTCGACCCAAGTTGGGCCACTTCATCTTTTAATTTTTTATTTTAGTTTAGTGTGTGGATTAATAAGGGTGTTAGGTATAGTGTTATGTAAGAGTTTAATTAATTAATAAAATTCCAAAATTTTCTAAGAGGAAAAAAATCTCTTGAACTGTCAACTGTTCTGAAACTTAGGACATGATCTCAGTTTTCCCTTTACCACATCAATTATTAATTAGTGTAGTCAGGCTGAACATTTGCTTTATTGTTCTAGGAGTTCCCTTTTCATAGACTATCCCAAAATAATAAAACACCATGTTCAAAAAGTATCTATAAGGCATACCATGCCTTCAATCTTTATCATGGATTACTTCAAATATATATTGAATCATCAATGCAGCCAGACTAATCAACTCACATTTCCTGAGGCACTCCATCACATACAAATCTACACTAGAAGCAATAGTTCTTTTCTCAGATCTTAGCAACACTACCATTTTAGCAAACTCAAACACTAACTGAAACTCACCCTTGTGAAACTTCATCCTTACACCATCCACAAGAGTTCCTCCCACTTTTGAAGCATCAAGCATAAACTTAATTGAGGGTTGTTGTTTTGAAATAGTCCTCACACCCATAGTAGGAACATCTAAAATTTTCTCTAAAGATTCTTTATCCAACTTTGTTTTCTTTCCTTCCACCATTGCAGTCAAGCTCTCTCCATCTTCAGAGAATTTCACAATGTAGAAGAATTATCTTACTTTAACTTTATAGATAGAGGGAACTAGTTTTTATAGGATATGTAACAAGCCCGGGTGTCGAATATACTGCACCTGTTCCACCATTCCTAGTTTTCAACAATTCTGGAATCAAAGACCCTTCCAGTCAGCATCTTTTGATTTTTGAGCAATTAATTTCTCTCCTCTCTCGACACAAAATTTTCTTCATCATCCTTCTTTCTTCTTTTAGAACCACTACTTGGATCCTCCTTTGAAAATTTTCTCTTATTAGGACTAGGTCCCTCAGAGACTTTATTTTTCTTGAATACAATGTGTTTTTGTTTCATTCCAGTAAGGCTTCTAGACTTTGAATCAGAGGACGTGGTCCTTCCTTCAACATGAATTTATTTTCCTGTCTTTTAAGTTGCGGAAGCAACAACAAGATCAATATCTTCACCCTCTCCAATGTCTACAACTTCCATATTTTTATCCTTCACTATACTGGATTTCTTCAATTATCTTCTCTTAGCAAGAGATGAATTGCTAGCCTTCAAGCCATCGCCTAGCAACTTATTCTCAGAACCCTTAGTTGAGTATGTCCGAGTAACCTTCCAACTAGTGTCCACAAACTTCTATTTACCTTTACATCCCCTTTGTTTCTACACTGACCACCTCATTGATGGTTTATCATCATCTACCTTATCCTCCTTATTGGAGGTTATACAAACTTACCATCTTCAATATTATCTCTTTTAGGAGAGGAGTCTCCTACTTTTTCACCCACCACTTTCTCTTCTAAGCCAAAGGAACATTCTCTAGGATCATTAGCAAGTAGAATCAAATTTTCAGCCACCCAGTCCTCACTTCTAGATAAATTAGACCTTTTTATTGGGTTTTCTTCTTAAAAAAGCTAAGCAAATATGGTATTTGATTCTAATGGAGTAGGGGGACCAGGTATAGTTAGGATTTCAATGAGATCAGTTCTTTTTGGTTCTTCTAAGGTAAAGGAAATATGAGAAACTTTGGGTTCAATAGGTCACCCAAAATCTTGATTTTAATCAACAACCATGGCCAATTCAACAAAAATTTTCAAGGTTTTTGAAGTTTATTCTATAATAGGTTTATTTGGAGGATCATAAATTTCAAGGGGAGATGTGGTATGGTTGAACTCAAATTCTTGAGAAGGATTAGAAGAAGAATCTTCTATAGCTTATGATCCATGGCTGCCTACCTGGTGGGGGCGTCTTGGAAAATAAAAGATTTTTATACTGGGGTTTTCTAATTAAAGTGATAGGGGTTTAATATTTTCTCATACTTTAGGGGGGCTTGGGGGAGTAGGAATTTCAGCTATTTGGAGATTTTGTGAGAGACTAAAATAACTTATTTCTGAGAGGTCGAGTTTTGAAAAAGATTATTAGAGATTTAATTTGAGAGAGACTAGGAGAAACTAGATTATTGAATTTTAGGGAATAAACTATTGTTATTTTAGAGACATTATAGAGAAAATGAAGTGTCTGGCTCTAATAGGTACAACCCTTCACCTATCTAGGGATATGACAACTTTTACTCAGAGAAAGGAACATAACTTTTTAAGAAAAACTTTTATTATTTTAATGTACACAGTTTAGCACTAACCTAAGAGAAGGGAACAGGTCCCTCTCTTTCTTGACTGAACTTTTAGAGTTGTGTCTAACTCATCTGTTCTCCTTCAAAGTAGTTCACCATGCGTGTATACATTCAAAGGTATGATACTGAATTAGACCAACAAGTACATACTTTATCAAGGAACCTTGTCTCCTAATCATAGACAATTTGTGAAGGAAAATTGAACCATTAGGTAGGTCAGTTCATTTTAATCAGTCCCAGCCTAAACCCGTTCTTCACATATTCCTAATTATGAAGAGTCTTTGTAATGATATCTGCTAACTAAGCCTCATTCTTGAAAAAATTCGTGTAAATAGCTCATTTTTCAATATTATCTCTCAGAAAATGTTGCCTTACATCAATATGCTAGGTCCTCTTATACTGCACTAAATTTTTTTCCATGTTAAGAGACTTGTATTGTCACACATCAAAGGGAAATTGTATAAAACAATCCCAAAGTCCTTTAGTTATTGTTTGATCCAAAGCAATTGACCACAATATGAGTCAGAAGCCATACATTTAGATTCAGTAGTAGATAGAGCAACTAATTTTTGCTTCTTAGAGCCTCAGAAAATTAGAGAAGAACTAAGAAAATGATCCATTCCTGAGGTCCTTTTTTTATCCACCAAATACCTACCATAATCATCTTTAACATAGCCTATAAGATTAAAACTATCTCTAGATGGATAGCATAGGACCAGTTCCCCTGTACTTTCCAGATACCTGAGAATTCTTTTTGCAGCTTTCAAATGAGACTTCTTTGGAAAATCTTGAAATTTGCACATATTCCCACACTAAACACAATGTCTGGCCTACTATTAGTGAGATATAGTAAGGATGTGATAATCTCTCTATACATGGTCACATTTGTACTGGTTCCAATTGGAGTATCAAATGGCTTGGCCTCTCCCATATTATATTTCTTTAGCACCTCATTGATGTATTTTTCTTAACAAATCATTTTCCCTTGAGAGTTTTCTTGATTTACAGTTCTAGGAAGAAATTTAATTCACCCAGCATGATCATTTAAAATTCACCCCCATTATCTTAGCAAACTCTTTGTATAAGGATTCATCGGTGGCTCCAACAATTATATTATCAACAATTAGCAAATTTCTACCTCTTGACCACAAAAAGAGAGTATTGTCAATTTTCCCTCTTTTAAAGTCATTATACACATGAAACTTTGAGAGTCTCTCATACCAAGCTCTAGGTTCTTTCTTTAACCCATTGAGATTTTTATCCACTTTGATTACATGATGTAGACAGTATGTATCTTCAAAACCTGGAGGTCATTTGACAAAAACTTTTTCCATAAGATTTCCATTCAGAAAGGAACTTTTGACATCCATTTGGAAGAGTTTGAACCCCATATATAAACCAAATGCGATAAGAATGCTAATAACTTGTCTCCTTGAAACTGGAGAAAATATATCATCATAATTAATTCCTTCTTCTTGGTTATAACTTTTAAAAACCAGCCTTACTTTTCTTATATTGATAGTTTCATGTTCATCATATTTATTTATACGCACTCATTTAGTTCCAATAATTGTTTTACCAATAGGCCTGGTGGCCAGGTGTATACATTGCTTCTTTTAAATTACTGAAGCTCCTCCTGCATTGCATTGATCTAGTCAACATTTGTAAGAGCTTCTTTCATATTTTTGGGTTTAATTTAGGTCAAGAAGGTTTATAATGCCATTAAATTTTTCGCTTGAGATCTTGTTTGGACTCTTGATTCCAAAGGATATGTTAGATTTTCAAGAGGGTGAGAGGCTTTATACTTCCAATTTATCATTCCAAGTTGAGTTCTACTGATACCAGGTGCTTAGAGATTTTTACTAGAGCCTTCTTGATGTTCTTCAACTGTTGTAGGAGTTTATAACTAAGATCCTGACTCACCATCACCTTCATCATTCTCAACTATATTGGTTTGTCCTTAACCTTCATCTTTACCTACACCATCGCTTAGAATTGGAATGAGTTCTTTAATATTAGAGTTTTTATTTCCACTAAAATTCCTCAGCTTTTCTGATTCATAAAAGACTACATGTACAGTTTCTTCCATACACAGTGTTCTTTTGTTAAAGACTGTATGATTTTCTTGTTGAGGAGTATCCCACAAATACTGCTTTATTACTTTTAGAGTCAAACTTTCCTAGATTATTCTTTCCATTGTTCAGAATAAAGAATTTGCACCTAAATGGTCTTAAATAGTCAAGCTTAGGCTTTTTGTTAACACAAGATCATATGGGGTCTTGTTCAAGAGATTGTTGATCACAAACCTATTAGTCACATAATAGGAGATATTACCAACTTTAACCCTAAAGTTTTTTGGAAGTCCACTATTAATCAACATGGTTTGGCAGTCTCTATAAGAGTCATTTTTTTTCTTTCAACAAAACCTATTTTTCTGAGGTATCCTAAGAGTAGAAAAATTATGACTAATTCCATTTTCAGCACAGAATTCTACAACTAGGGAGTTTTTACATACTTCCATCATTAGATCTGAGTCCATCAATTTTGTAGTTAAGCTTCATCTATATTTTCTTTACAAATGTCACCAAAATATCATAGGTATCATCCATTGTTATCTAGAAAATTGTCAAGGTAAACCAGGAGTAGTCATCCATAATAACAAACACATAACCCTTTCCACCTCTACTTTGTACTCTAGCAGGTCCACACAGGTCCATATGCAGCAATTCAAGTGGTCTATAGGTACTAATCTGCTTTTAATAATTAAAGGAAGATCTGTTTTTTTTTCCTTGACAAAAGCATCACAAACCTTATTTTCTGAAAATGGTAGCTCTGTCATACCACGAGCTAAGTCCTTTGAAACTAATTTATTCAACAAAGAGGAACTTACATGTCCTAGCCTTCTATACCAAAGATTAGCATTTTCACCTTGTGGATAAGTAGGTTAACCTATAGTCAGCAATGGAATCCAAATCAACCACATACATGTTATTGCACCTTTAGCTCTAATATTGACTTTTCTAGACTTCAAGCTTGACATAATACATTCACCAGACAGAAACTTCACCTTATTACCTTTATCATAGATTTGATATACACATAAAAGACTATACTTGAGTCTATTTACAAGATACACATCTTCTATTTGATAATCAAGACACTTTCCAATCTTTCTAAGACCATGAATGTATCCCTTTGTACCATTTCAATATAAGAAACATCTATCATAAAGTGTCTTGAGAGAGAGAAATTAGTCAGTCCTCTCAGTTATATACTTTGAACATCCACTATCCATGAACTAGTTCTTAACATGCCCCATATAGAGACATCTCATATGGACACCTCAAGCCCACATAAATTGGAGGTTGCCCGAAAAAACCCATCATAATTATCACATCGAACACAAGGGTAGGGTGAACCCCAACCGCATAATAAGATAGAAGAAACGACGCTAGAAACTGTAAGTAAATAATGCCTAACTATTTCCATAAATACCAACACACTAACCAATATACCTAAGTCAACAGTCATCCACTATAACTATATCCACACCAAAGTTTATAAATGTATGTATTGGGACAAGCCCCCGACAATAGCCAAACTAAGACAAAATGAGACTAAGTCTAAGGATAAGGGACCAAGAATAAATGTCTTCCGAAATAAGGAATCTCAGCACTTTGAGGTTAATGTACAAACTTCTTCATTCAACTAATCAATACCTAGGAAGAAAATATAATGCTACAGCCCCTATATCATATGGGGAGATAGTATCCAGAGATAGTTAGCGGTTAGAATGCTAGCATGTAACTCAAGGATATGGAAAAAATAGCATTAACATTCAAAAACAAGTCAATATATCATATTCAATCATATTCATACGCTTATCCTTACATATAAGTCTATCACATACTAATCAAGAAAGCAAGGAAAAACAACATTCTAGAGTAGAGAACTCCGACCTTCCACACTTAAACTAGACAATTTCATTTAGGCATAGGACCTTAACCCCATTCATATACAATTAGAAAAAGGACTTTTTCCATGCTTACACATCCATTAGAAAAGGACTTTAACCACATACACAATCATTCAACAAGGGACTCTAATCACACACATTCATCTAGAAAAGAAACTCTAACCTCATGCCCATTCATTATATAAGGGAATCTAACCTCACACTAAGGGACTCTAACCACAAGATATTTCACTTGTCGAGGTACAGTAATGTAAGACCCCATAAAAGTCTAAGTCAAATTGAGCTCCTTAAAGCTCTATAATAGATCCAACACTTAGAAAATTTTGGCCAAGTGTTAAGGACTTAGTCTCATTTTAAGCCTTCAAAGTCCGAAAATTTATTTCATGACCTTTTCGACCTCCATTTTTTTATTTTCAAGTTAAAAATGAATGGGCAACTTAATAGTACATATCGGGTGAGTTTTAGGATTTTTTGGATAGCATAAGGGCAAGTTTGGTTGCCCAAAATAGAGAAGTCTAGTGATAGCGCCGCTTCGTGAGGTCCAACACCATTTTAAGATGTCACATCATGAGGGTCAGATTATGTTTCAATGGGATGCATCGCGAGGCCAATCCTATTTTGTAAAAATTTTATTATGGGTGTTGGGGTAAAAGGGTTATTTCTCCCACCCTATTTAGCCCTAAAACATGAAATTAATCCCTAAACAACCTAAATATTCCATTATTCACTCAAGTTTCCCTAAAGTTTATCATTCTCTCTCAAAAGCAAGGAACCCTAGTTTAAATATTTTAGGAAAAGGCTCAAGGATTCCTTCAAGAACCCTTAAGGATATATCTTCTAAGGAATGTAAAGTGTTGATTCATGGGTTCCTTTCACCCATGAAGCTCATGAAATCCTGTTAAGAATATAACTTTTGAATTCCATGTTATGAATTGAATCATATCCATGTTTATATTATTGTATGATTACCAAGTTGAAATATTTAATACATAGAATGAAATTATTTTATCATGTGGTTGGTATTCTTGTATTAAAGTGAAAAATGTTGCCATGATGTATTATTTTAATGTTCATGCCTAAGCCTCAAAGTAGTCATGCAAGGTGTTTGCTAAAATGCCCAAAAGAATAAAAATTATGCTTTATAACTCAATTATGACCAAATTGATGAATCCATACTTTACCCTTATGTTCAAAATCACCTCCATATTATTGTTATGTATTGTAATGGTTTGGTGGAATGCTCATGAGATCAGACTTACGAAATTATGGCATGTTTATATGTATTCCTACTCATTTGTAAGCTTATGGAATACAAATACTTTATGAAAATCCCCAATGATTGTACTATAATTGTTAACTATGGTCATGTGTTCAAGAAGTGTCATGTCTAATTGGTTTCATTCTATCGAGTCCTGGGGGTACTTGTAACTGATAATTTAGCTGTGTGCCTAAATTCCATGTCAGTTTTAAAGATTCTCTCAGTCAAGACATGATTAGTAGAATTCAGCCAGTCACATAACTCAGGAAAACTCAGTAAATTCAGTACCAATCAAGTCCTACTCAGTTATCTCAGTAAACTAAATTCGTTAATAGAATTCTATAGTATTCTACCAGTCAACAAAATTGAGTGAAATCAATCTAGTTTGGCTTAGTATAATTAGTTCAGTGTTTATTAAGTTGGGAGTAGGATTCAACACCAAGTGAACTCAAGGATGGGAACTCACCTGCTAGTAGAGGGTGTGATTCTTAGAAGCAGTCCTTGCATTCAAGAACTACATAGCCAGCATAGGTTAAGACATCAAAAACCTATTAGATGAGGGTTGATAAGGTGGTTTAACCTGTCGGATGAGGGTCCTACCATTCTTCTTAGAGTACTTTCCAGATGAGGGTCACTCACAGTTTATCCTTACTAGTGGTGTGGTATTGATACCCATCCAATTGGGGTTATAGGTTGGACCCTAACTTATCTATATTGCTTTATTTGGGGCATTTCGGTTAGATGACTACCTCTCACAGTCTCAGTCTCAGTCATTAGAATAGAACTCATATAGTTCTACATATTTCAGAACTATCAAATATAGTTACATAGCTCAGTACAAAACTCAGCTAGTTCCATCAACATTAAGACTGTCAGATATAGTCACTCAGTAAATAGCATATAGTTATCAGTATGTACATTATCAGTATATTCAGTATTTAGAATCCTCACATTATATTTAGTATTCAGAATCCTCACATTCTCAGTTACAGTTATGTATTCATGCATATATTCTCACATAGTCATATTTATGTTATTATATAGTTATAGTTCATGCATATGAACCCCCCCCCCATGCACTTTACCTTACCTTACTTTGTGTATCAGTACATTCACATGTACAAACACATACTTTAATATTGTGCTATGGTATTTTATACCATTGGTTCGGATGCTCGGGTTTTTGACCGTGCATAGATAGCTTCAAGCTTCAGTCAGTAGTAGTATACTAGCAGTGAGTCCTTATCATATCAGGATAATTTATCATTTTAGTATTTCAGTACTTAGTATATTTCAATAGTTGGAGTTAGGTGGGGATATGTCCCATCAACTCTTTATTCAGATAGCTTAGAGGCTTCCAGACTAGATATTTAGACTTCAGTATGTTTAGTATTTATATTTTAGTTTGTTTTTGCATTGTTATACCACATACTTTAGTATTATTTTAGTTATTTAAACCTTATGGTAGTTTAGCCCATTATTCTATATAGGATTACAGTGTTAATGTACAGATATTACAGTAGGTACTAGTCATGGGTTAGCTTATGGTCCTTTAGAATTATGAGCCCCGTGTAGCATCCATGGTTTTGAAACTGGGGCATTATAAACTTGGTATCAGAGCCTAAGGTCCAATAGAGTCCTAGGAAGTCTAAAATACGTATCTAGTAGAGACTTGTGCATGGGTGTGTTGCGCACCACATTTATGTACAGGAGGCTATAAGATGTCTTAGGACCAGTCTTCTTTCTTTTAGTATTCATGTCATTTCAGTGAGCATGAGCTCAAAGTTAACTCTCAATCTAATCCGTTTGTCATTTTTTGTTAACAGAATATGCCTCCCAAATAAAGAAATACAAATCGGTCCACCCCTCAACCCGTCCATGCAGATTCCCTGGATGGTTATGTTTCTTACATAGAGTACAGAGATATATTCACCACTCTTGGTAATTTAGTTGCTGCTCAGAATTAATGGCCAGCAGCTATTTCGAATAACCTAGTAACCAACACTATTGCTGCTGGGATTTGGGAGTTCACCTGGATGAATCCTCCATCCTTTTTTGGGTCTAAGTCAGATGAGAACCCTCAGTAATTCCTTAATCAATTCCATAAGCTTACAGATATCGTGGAGGTTACCTCTAGTGAGAATGCTGAGCTAGTTGTATATCATTTGTAGGATGTGTCTCACACATGGTTCAAGCAGTGGAAAGCAGAGAGGGCTATAGATGCAGGACCAATTAAGTAAGAAGAGTTTGCCACTCCCTTTTTAGATAGATTTTCCCCCCTATATCTGAGAGAAGCTAAGGTGTTATAGTTTATCAACCTCAAGTAGGGCAATATGATGATAAAAAAGTATTCACTTATGTTACCGAATTAGCTAGATATGTTCCTCATGTAGTGGCAGATAGTAGGGCTAAGATGAGTAAGTTTGTTTTTGGGGTGAATAATAGTGTGGTCAAGGAGTGTAGGACTGCTATGTTTATTAGTGAGATGGAAATATCTAGGCTTATGATCCATGCTCAAACAATAGATGAACAAGAGATTAAGGAGAGGGAAAAACAGAATAAGAGAGCTAGAATAGGTTGCTTCAATTTCAATTAGCCTAAGTTAGAGGCTGGCAACTGTTCTCTGTTCCGCCCAAAGTCATCTGTTTCAGCTCCTTCCTAAGCCAGTGCTCTAATTCCTAAGTTCAGGACTGGTAACCAAGATAGTGTGCCAGTCTCTAAATCTCAGGGCAGCGTTAGCAGTGCCCGAACCAATCCTCTTTGTCAGACCTATGGTAAGAACCACAAGGTTACTTGCAAAGCTTGCAGTGATGGGTGTTTCAGATGTGGTAAGCCAGGCCTCAGAGTCATAGATTATCCTCAGCCAGGTATTCAGGGTCAGTAGAACCATTCCTCAGCTCAGTTCGGTCGCTTGAATCAGTAGGGAGCCACTTCCAGTGCAACCAGTGGGCAGCGCCCAAATAGACTCTACGCTCTTTAATCCTGACAGGATCAGGAAAATTCTCCTGATGTGATCACTGGTACGTCATAAATCTTTCATGTACATGTTTATGCTTTGTTAGATCTAGGATCTTCTTTGTCTTTTGTTACTTCTTATATAGCATTTGATTTTGGAGTTATTCCCGAAATTCTAGCAGAGTTTTTCTCAATCTCTACCTTAGTAGGTAAAACCACCATATCCTAATGGGTATACAGGAACTGTCCAATTATGATATCTCAGAAAGTCACTTTAGCAGACTTAGTCGAATTAGAGATAAGTGATTTTGATGTCATTCTCGACATGGATTAGATTCCTTCCTGCTATGCCACAATCGACTGTAGAAATAGAGTGGTCCAATTGCAGTTTCTGAAGGAAACCGTCCTAGAGTGGAAGAATAGTACTTCAGTATTCAGGGGAAAGCTTATTTCATACCTATGGGGTAGGAAAATGATATCTAAGGGATGTTTCTATCATCTTGTTAAAGTTAGGGACACTAGTTTTGAAATTACCAATCTTGAATCAGTCCCAGTAGTGAGAGAATATTCAGATTTCTTTCCTAAATATATTCCAGGAATTCTTCTCAAAAGGGAAATAGACTTTGGTGTTGACCTTATTCTAGATACTCAGCCTATATCTATTTTGTCATATAGAATGGTACCAGCAGAACTTAGAGAATTGAAAGAACAGTTAAAGGATCTCCTAAATTCATCAAACCCAGTGTGTCCCCGTGGGGTGCACCAGTCTTACTCATGTGAAAGAAAGATAGTTCTCCTAAAATTTGTATAGATTGCCATCATCTCAACAAAGTTATGGTGAAGAACAAGTATCTACTACATAGAATCGATGACTTGTTTGACCAACTTTTGGATGCCAGTTACTTCTCCAAGATAGACCTTAGATTAGGCTATCATCATCTTAGAGTCAGAGAATGTGACATTCCAAAAATAGTTTTTACAATTTGGTATGGTCACTTCAAATTCTTAGTCATGTCCTTTGGTCATACAAATTCCCTAGTCGATTTTATGGACTTGATGAACCATGTGTTCAAGTAGTACTTGGACATGTTTTTCATAGTTTTCATAGACGACATTCTTTTCTATTCCCGTAGAGAGTGTGATCATTCAGACCATCTCAAAATCATATTGCAGACTCTCAGAAATCATCAGTTTATCACAAAATTCAGTAAGTGCAAATTTTGTCTAAGGTAAGAAGTATTCCTTGGTCATATTATTTCTTGTGACGTCATTAGGGTTGATCCTAAAAAGATCGAAGCAGTAAGAAACTTGCCTCGCCCTATCTCTCTATCAGATATTAGGAGTTTCTTGGGTCTACTAGCTATTACAGACAGTTTGTTGAGGGATTTTTGTCTATTGCATCCCCTATATCTAGATTGACTCAGAAGAAAGTCAAGTTTCAATGGTCAGATCCTTGTGGGAAGAGTTTTTAGGAGTTGAAGATTCAACTCACCTCAGCTCCAGTTTTAGCTCTTCCAGTAATTCAAATAGGTTCATAGTGTACTGTGATGTGTGCAGAGTGGGTTTGGGTTGTGTCCTAAAGCAGGATGTTAATGTCATAGCCGACTCCTCTAGACAACTTAAACCCCATGAGAAGAATTATCTGACTTATGATCTTGAGTTAGCAGCCTCAGTTTTTGTCTTACAAATTTAGAGTCATTAGTTGTATAGGGTGCATGTAGATGTGTTCACAGATCACAAAAGCCTTCAGTACGTATTCTCTTAGAAAGATCTTAACCTTTTTCAAAGAAGGTGGTTATATCTTTTGAAAAACTACGACATGAGTGTCCTTTACCATCTAGGAAAGGCCAATATAGTGGCCATCGCTCTCAGTAGATTATCTATGGGTAGTCTTGCTCATGTTGAAGAAAGTAAGAAGAAATTAGCTCTAGAAGTCCACCAGATTGCCCGACTAGGTGTCCGCTTAGTCGATTCAGTAGAAGGTAGTATATAGGTTTAGAACAGTTTAGAATCATCTCTAGTTTTTGAAGTTAAGGAAAAGCAAGATAGCGATCCTATTCAAGTCAAGTTGAAAGAATCAATCAAGGATTAGAAGATTGAGGTTTTCTCCTAAGAGCGAGATGGTGTATTGCATTTTCAAGGTCGTTTATGTATGCTAGGTATTGATGACTTAAGGCAGCAAATTCTTGTAGAAGCACGTGGTGCACGTTACTCGATTTATCCAAGGGCCACTAAGATGTACCATGATTTGCGGGAGATATATTGGTGGAGTGGGTTAAAAAGAGATATTTCAGAGTTCGTGGCTAAGTGCTCTACGTATCAGTAGGTTACGTTTGGGCATTAGAAACCTAGTAGGTCCATGCAGGAGTTCAATATTCCAACTTATAAGTGGGAAGAAATGAACATAGACTTTTTCATGGGTTTGCCTCGTACTCTTTATCAGCATGATTCAGTTTGGGTCATTGTAGATAGGATGACCAAATCAGCTCATTTTCTTCCATTCCATACCTCTTATTCAGCCAAGTATTACACCAAACTCTATATCAGGGAGTTGGTCAGATTGCACATTCTTCTATTATTCGTTGTCTGAGATAGAGGTACCCAATTTACCTTTAAATTTTGTAAAGCATTTCAAAAGGGTTTTGGTAGTCGAGTTCATCTCAGTACAACCTTTCATCCTCAAACAGATGCCAAGCAAAAAGGACCATTCAGATCTTGGAAGATATGTTAAGGGCGTGTGCAATTGATTTTAAAGGTAGTTGGGATGACCACTTGTCTTTGATTAAGTTTGGATACAATAACAGCTATCATTCCAGTATTCAGATGGCTCAATTCGAAGCTTTCTACGGTAGGAGATGCAGATCTCCAATCAATTGATTCTAAATCAGTGAGGCCACTATGATAGGCCTAATTTGTTATTCGACACCTTAGAGAAAGTTTAGTTGATCAGAGAACGGCTCAATATAGCTTAGAGATGATAAAAATCGTACATATATATGCACAGAAAGAATCTTGAGTTTGAGATTTGTGATCATGTGAACTTAAAAATCTCTCCCATGAGGGAGTAATGAGATTCACCAAAAAGAGAAAGCTCAGTGTCCGATATTTTGGTCCCTTAAAAATTCTCAGTTGCTTCGGCAAAGTAGCCTATGAACTCGAGTTCCCTTCATATCTAGCTTCAGTGCATCCAGTCTTTTATGTCTCCTTGCTTAAGAAATACATAGGGGACCCAGCAGTTTTAGTCCCTATAGAGGGCATGGACATTCAGAACAACCCTTTTTTTTAGGAGATTCCAGTCGAAATCAATGACTATCAGACTCGCAGACTAAGAAATAAAGAAGTCCCTCTAGTCAAAGTTCTTTGGAGAAATCATTCCATTGATGGAGATACTTGGGACGCAGAAGCATATATGCAGACCATGTATCTTCAACTCTTCTCCTCAAACTCATACTTAGCCCAAGGTAATAGTTTTCCTTAAGATTATTTGGTTTTATGTTCAGATTTCAGTTATAAACTAGTTTCACGCTCAGATTCCCATCATAAACATGGTATCAAATACCATTGCATATTCAGTCATATATCCATGCATCAGAGCAATCATGTACTCATGCATTAGATATGTATTCTCCTTGTGAGAAACTCAGTTTATCCAAATACCAACTATGCATTTATGAATCAGTTTAGCCATGAAACCATGCATCAGATATGCATGTTCGGTATGTGTTCCAGTTAATCAGTCGTGTCAGTCATGTAATCATATTTCAGCTATTCATGTTCAGTGGGTACTTAAATTACCACTTCTCACCTCTCAATTAGTCTTATTCGAGGATGAGTATTTCCAAGGGGGCAATGTTCCACGACCTCGTAAAAGTCTAAGTCAAATTAAGCTCCTTAAAGCTCTATAAAAGATCCAACACTTAGAAAATTTTTGCCAAGTGTTAAGGACTTAGTCTCATTTTAAGCCTTCAAACTCCGAGGATTAATTTTATGACCTTCCCAGCCTTCGTTTGTTAATTTTTAAGTTGGTTCATGATGGGGAAGGTCAATATTACATCTTGAGTGAGTTTTTGGATTTTTCGGATAGCATAAGAGCAAGTTTTGTTGCCCAAAATGGTGAAATCTCATGATAGACCTGCGTCGCAAGGTCCAGTCGCATTTCTAAATGTTGCATCGTGAGGGCAAGTTAACATTTTTGCGGGTCTTATCACAAGGCCAATCCTGTTTTACAAAAATTTTATTGCATGTTTTGGGTGTAAAGGGGTCATTTCTCCCACCTTATTCATCCCTATAATGTGAAATTAATCCCTAAATAACCTAAATATTTCATTATTCACTCAATTTTCCCCAAATTTCATTATTCTCTTTCAAAAGCAAGAAGCCATAGTTTAAAAATTTTAGGACAAGGCTCAAGGATTCCTTCAAGAACCCTTAAGGATTTACTCTCTAAGTTATGTAAAGTGTTGATTCATGGGTTCCTTTCATCCATGAAACTCATTAAACCCTTTCAAAAATATAAAATTTGAATTCCATGTTATGAATTGAATCATATCCATGTTTATGTTGTTATATGATTACCAAAGATGAAATATTTAATGCATATAGTGAAATTGTGTTAGCATATGGTTGGAATTCTTATATTTGAAGTAAAAAATGTTTTCATGATGTATTATTGTAATGTTCATGCCTAAGCCTCAAGTTTGCATGCAAGGTGTTTGCGACAATGCCCAAAAGAATAAGGATTATAATTTTTGACTCAATTGTGACTAAATTGATTAGTTAATGCTTTACCCTTATGTTCACAATCACCTCCATGTTATTGTTATGCATTGAAATGGTTTGGTGGAATGCTCATGAGATTAGACTTACGAAATTATGACTTGTTTATATGCATTCCTATTCATGTGCAAACTTATCACATGCAAATACTTTATGAAAATCCCCAACGGTTCTACTAAGAATTGTTGACTATGGTCATGTGCTCAAGAAGTTTCATGTCTTGTCGTTTTTATGCTATCGAGTCCTAGGGGTACTCGTACCCAACAATTTAGGTGTGTGTACAGAGCCAGTGTCAGTTTTCAAGATACTCTTAGTCAAGCCATGATCAGTAGAATTCAGTCAGTCAGATGAATCAAGAAAACTCAGTAAATTCAGTACCAGTCCAATCCTACTCAGTAATCTCAGTAAACTCAGTTAGTTAATAGAATTTAGTAGTATTTTTCCAGTCAATGGAATTCTATGAACTGAGTCGAGTTCATCTCCATATAATCAGTTCAGTGTCTATTCAGTTTGGAGTATGATTCAACACCGAGTGAACCCAAAGATGGGAACTCACCTACCAGTAGAGGGTGTGATTCTTAGAAGAGGTCCTTGCATTCAAAAACTACGTATCCAGCGTAGGTTAAGACATCAAAAACCTATTAGATGAGGGTTGATGAGATAGCTTAACCTGTCAGATGAAGGTCCCACCATTCTCCTAAGAGTACCTGCCAGATGAGGGCCACTCACAGTTTGTCCTTACCAGTGGCGCGGTATTGACACCCTTCTAATTAGGGTTACAGATTGGACCCCAACTCTGTTATATTGCTTTATTTGGGGCATGTCGATTAGATGACTACCTGCCCTAGTCTCAGTCTCAATGTTTAGAATAGAACTCAGATAGTTCTACAAATTTTAGTAATGTCAGATATAGTCAGTTAGCTCAGTACGAAAATCTGCTAGTTCCATCAGAATTAAGATTGTCAAATACAGTCTCTCAGTAAATAGCATATTAGTTATCATTATGCATGTTATCAGGATATTCAGTAATCAGAATCCTCACGTTCTTAGTTACACTTATGTATTCATGCATGTATTCTCACATAGTCATATTCATGTTATTAGACAGCTATAGTTCATGCATATTAACCCCATGCATTCAGCCTTACCTCACTTTACGTACCAGTGCATTCAGACGTACTGACGCATACTTTTCTTTTACAGTATGGTGTTTTATACCATAGGTTTGGATGTTCAGGTTCACGACCTTG
The DNA here is from genome assembly GCA_030864225.1 of Capsicum baccatum var. pendulum. Lineage (NCBI taxonomy): Eukaryota > Viridiplantae > Streptophyta > Magnoliopsida > Solanales > Solanaceae > Capsicum > Capsicum baccatum. The sequence goes on from CM061556.1 coordinate 104,396,101, forward strand.
TATAGGCAACTTCAGGTTTCAGTCAACAATAGTAGACTAGCACTGAGTCCTCATCATGTGAGGATACTTTATCATTTCAGTATGTTAGTACTTAGTTTATTTCAGCAGTTAGAGTTAGTTGGGGACATGTCCCATCAACTCCTTATTCAGACAATTTGGTGGCTTTTAGACTTGATATTCAAACATCAGTATGTTCAGTATTTATATTTTAATTTGCTTCGGTATTGTCATGCCACATACTATAATATTATTTCAGTTATTTGAACATTATGGAAGTTCAGACCATTATTCTGCATATGATTACAGTGTAAATATACAGATATTGCAGCAGGTACCAGTCATGGGTTAGCTTGTGATCCTTCCGGATTATGATCACCATGTAGCATCCAGGACTAAGAATCCAAGCTGTTAAAATTAACCTCAAGAGATCTCTTTAATCACGGGATTTTAACCTCGAGCAATTTTATTGGGCAAGGGACTCCAACCTCAATACATTCTATAATACAAGGACCTTCAACCTCAAGCCATTCTATAAGGCAAGGGACTTCAACCTCAAGCCATCATAACTATCATTAGTTAACAAAGAGACTTTAACCTTTCACCCATGCATCAACATTCATTACATACAACACTTAGGGACTTTAACCATTTAACTATTTCAATACTATACATAACCCCATGGTCCATATGAGGGCCTTCATTGCTCAACCATTTCAATAGGCTATTTCCTTCATTTAATCCATCATACAATTCAAGTTATGGTCATCAAGGCTCTCACAACTATTCATATTTCATTAACCATCTTATACCACATTTTTACCACACTTGGTTCGACATACAATTCAAATACATTACCTTGTTTAGGACATCAACCCTGTATTGGTCAATTAACCCAACATGGTCATAAATTATAGAATATATAGCTCATAATACCATTAACATACCATTTATCAAACAATCATTCTTATTCGGTCATTGCCCTAGTTCCAAACATCACTAACATATGACTAGATATTTCACTTAGACATTTCTACAAACACCTTATGTGCATACCTTTAAGAAGGCTATTTCCATGGTAGAAATAATAAATAATAGGGATACTTAAGACCTTCATGTTAAAGCACATACAACAAGCACCTACATATGCAAATCACTATCAATGACATGTATAAACATAAGTCTAATCAAGAATCCATATTATTCATCATTAGGCAATAAAGCTCTTTTCATTTGATTTCAAAATCATCGTGTATACTTACTAATACAAGTGTAAAATTCATGGGTTTAGAGTTATTCAAGAAGGTGGAAGAGGTACATGCCTTAAATAAGATGATTCACTATGATGCCCCAGAAAATTTTTTCGTTAAGATCTAGGACGAAAATGTGTGAAAATCTATTTTTTATTATGATTAATTATTTTTATATGTGGAATTTCTGAATATGTGAACTTTCATCGCATAGATCATCAAATAATCTTTCCAACGATATATGGATCATCCAAAACAGACACTCGAGCGATGAGTTATGATCATTCCAATCTAACCGTGAATAGTAGTGAACAGTAAATGTGGAGGAAAAAATACTGAGGCCAGGCAAATGTTAGGGTCAACTTCAAATAATCATAACTCCTTGTACAAAATGATATGGGTGAGCTACTATATATCAATAGAAATATCTTAAATTTCTATTTCCAATGAAATTGGTTTCATCCAATTTAACCATTGGATCAAAAAGTTATGGTCAATTTACTCCAGCCTATCAAAATAGTCCACCAAAGGATAGATTCGATATTATTTTATTTGTAAGGGTATTTTGGTCATTCCCACTTCAATACATCCGGGTAAAACATGGATTTATGTCCATTAAGAGCATTCAATAGCTCATTTTTATACAAAAATTCCTAAGGCTCAAACCCTAACCCTACTACTCCAAATTTTATCCTTCTATGTCTCTTGATTGAACCGTAGAAATTTTAAATTGTTTTGGGATTTGAGTTGAGCATGTTAAGGGCTTCGAGAAGCACCCTTTATTTTTGTGAATAAAGTTTCGGATTTGGAAGTTCATATTCATCTTCCATTTTGTATGTGGGGATTTGAACAAGACTATCCTTTCGATCTTGTGCTCGATCTTTTTGTTGAATTACATTGACATGAGATTTTACATGTTTTACCATGAATTGAAAATATAGTTTTATATATTATATTATTGTTCATGAGCTATGGGATTATGTCATCCAATATGTGTATGATGTTGTGATGGAATTATGTCCAAAAAGTATTTGATTATGAGAGTATGATGATTTAATTTGTTAAGCCTTAATTTATACTATCATTCCACTATTTGCTTATTATGAATTTATAATTGATATTGGAAATTCTATATCCCTACTATGGATTGATGTCTCAAGTACCTTTAAATGAGAGTTGGATGACAAATTGAGAAATGTTAATGTAGAAGTTACAATGAGTGTTGGTATTTTCCGAATGGTTTTGATGAGTTAAATTGTTGAAAATATTATGTACTGATTCTTTATATTTTGTCCAAATGTCGAGTCGGTTATGGTTCAATGCATTGATACCTTATTGATGTTGAGGAAGATTAAAATGTTATGAGCTAAAATGTGTTGAGTTAGTAATCTACAAATTGATATGATTCGATAAATGATAAAGAGATATGTTTTGGTCTTTATGATAAACCCTTGTGATATTGTGGTGGATTTCCTAATGCATTCTGAGCTTGTCGGGGAGTAGTACTTAGCACCGAGAGGGAAATTTGGTATTTCCCCAAACCTATGTGCCACCGCAGGTTGCTTGATGATGATATTATTGGCCAGAGAGCCCGATTGTGATTATTGCAGGTTTAAGGTCATACTTCCTGGAAAAGAGTATGATGCTCCCGCCAACGGGAGTTTCAAATGTTAGTATTCCACGTAGCTCACGTGGGGTTGTCGGTCGGTTATAGAAAACTCCCCTGACCATAAGAGTCATGTTTATTGAAATACCAAGTCACTTCGAGTTTTGATGTGGTAAGTCAAGTTACCTATGATGATCTATAATGATTTATGAGGTTTTTCTCCTATATTTCCTATCTAATATGTTATGAGTTGCATGATTCAATGTCACTCAAGCCAGGTGTGTCATTATGGTCCATATGTACGTTTTTATGAAATTTATGATATTATTTATATTTTTGCATGCGCCCCCACATACTCAGTACGTATCTTGTGCTGACCCACATATTTCTCTATGAGCTACATTCTTACCATGATGTAGGTTCAGGTACTCAGCCGCAGCCGCAACAGTGATATCCGAGTGCCGCATCTACGTTCCTTCAGTGGTGAGTCCTCATGGTTCGAGGAACAAGTTTCTAGTTTTTGTGTGGTTGTTTTGTGATCGCTTTGGCCTGTTAAGTCAGTTGGGGGCTTGTCCCAATGGCTTGCTAATTTTGCTGTATCGAGGCTATGTTAGACTCGTGTATTGTTGGGTTGGTTTGTGTAAAGACATTCCATATATGTACAGTCTAACGATATTCCATGCCATGTGTGATGTGATATGATATGTACTTATATATATATCCTTAGCGTAGCGTGTATTTTGTTGTATTGGAACCCAAGGGTAGTGTTTTGGCTTAAAGGGTTAGCTTGAGGCTACGTGTAGCCTTGGGCACCGTATGGCATCTCGGGATGATATTTTGGAGCATTACAAACTTGGTGTCGGAGCTTATGATTGTGAAGAGTCCTAGGGAGTCTGACAAGCTGCATTACGTAGAGTCTTGAGCATCGGTGTGTAGCGCGCCACATCTATGATTAACAGGATATAGGGTATTCTAGGAAAAGTTATTTTTTCTTTCTACAAGAGTTTATCATCCTTACAATTGTTTCCTTCTACTGTTAATTCTTGCGTTCTTATGACAAAAAATACCTCCACGTTGAGCTCGCGGAAACAACAACCAACCTCAACCCATTGATCTGTTACATGAGATGGTATCCTATGCCGAATTTAGGGCAGCTTTTCAGATGCTAGCCCAGGCAATTACCGCCAATACTCAGGCCAACGCTCCACCTCTGTAGGAAAATAATTCGGTAGCAGCACGAATTCATGATTTTATATGGATGAATCCACCAGAGTTTCATGGGTTGAGAGCAGGTGAGGACCCGTAGATGTATGTTGATGAAATGAAGAAAATTACACAGATTATGCACATGATCGAGGAAGAAAGTGCGGACCTGTCTTCTTATCGGTTAAAGGATGTTTCCTATGACTGGGTGCAGATGTGGAATAAGGGTAGAGAGGAAGATACTGCTCCAGTGACTTGGCAATTATTCCAAGATGCTTTCTTGGATAGATTCTTTCCTCTTGAGTTACGGGAAGCTTAGATAGAGGAGTTTATGAATTCGAGACAAGGCTCTATGTCGGTTAAGGATTATTGTCTTAAGTTTAATCAGCTATCGAAGTACCCTCCCAATATGATGGCTGACTCGAGGACTAGTATGAGTAAGTTTCTAACTGGGGTGTCGAGTTATGTTGTGAAAGAATGTAGATATGCTATGCTCAACAAGGAGATTGATCTTCCTAGGTTAATGATTCATGCCCAACAGATTGAGTCAGACAAGATAGAGAAAAGAGAAAGAGTAAGAGGGATTAAGAGAGTCAGATCAGAGCAACTGGGGTCTTGTCAAACTAGATTCTCCGGAGGGAGTTGCCCTCAGTTTCAGAGACGTCCATTTATACCTGTACCTTCCTTAGCTAGTGCTCTCGTATATCAGGGCAGGCAGGATCCCAGGAATAGGTCAGTACCTTGCAGGTCTCAAGATAGTGTAAGCAACCAGCCTCATCCTCCATTGTGTGCTAAGTATGGTAAAGACCATTTTTGGGAGTGTTATATAGGGCAGTGTGGTTGTCTTGGTTGTTCAAAGTTGGGCCACATACTTAGAGATTGCCTGAATACCAGACAGCGGAGTCATGATGCCTATCCCCAGAGTCAAGATACCAATGCCCCACCTCCCGCAGCCCATCCAGTTTCTCCTCAGGGTGCTTCATCTAGTACTACTGGCGGTCAACGCCTGAATCTTTTCTATGATATACCACCTCATCATGAGAAGGAGGACACTCCTGATGTTGTCACTGGTATGCTCCATGTTTTCTATTTTGATGTCTATATGTTGATGGACCCCGGTTTGAGTATTTCTTATGTGACACCTCTAGTTGCTATAAATTTTGAAACGGATCCTAAACTAATTTCTAAGCGTATTTTGGTTTATACTTCGATAGAAAAGTCTGTCATTCTAAATGGGTGTATAAGAACTGTCCCATTACTGTCTTTCATCGGGTTATGTATGTTGATTTGATTGAGCTAGATATGGTTGACTTTGATATCATTCTGTGTATGGATTGCCTTCACTCATGCTATGCATCTATTGATTGTCATGCCCGTGTGGTCAAGTTTTAGTTTCCTGGTGAACCTATCATCGAATGGTCCGGGAGTTCTGTGATTCCTAAGGGTCGTTTCATATCCTATCTCAATGCTAGGAAGTTGATTTCCATGGGTTGCATCCACCATTTGGTTTGGGTTAAAGATACTAAGTCTGAAACCCTGACCATTCAGTCAATTCATATTGTTCATGAGTTTCTTGATATCTTTCTGGAAAATCTCCCAAGAGTACCTCTTGAGAGAGAAATAGAGTTCAGGATTGACCTTCTTCCCGATACTCAGCCTATTTCCATTTCTCCACATCGCATGGTTCCCATAGAAATTAAAGAGTTGAAGGAGCAATTGAAAGATCTTTTACACAAAAGCTTTATCAGACCTAGTGTGTCCCTGTGGCGTGCACCTGTCGTGTTTGTGCGTAAGAAAGATGGTTCTTTGCGGATGTGTATTGTTTATTGGTAGCTTAATAGGGTTACTATCAAGAATAAATATCTTCTTTCTCGAATTGATGATTTATTCGATCAATTGTATGGTGTGATCTAATTTTAGAAGATAGACCTCAGATCCGGTTATCACCAACTTAAGGTTAGGAAATATGATATCCCCAAGATATCCATCAAAACTCGTTACGATCATTTTGAATTTCTAGTGATGTCTTTCGGGTTAAGTAATGCTCCAGCGTCTTTCATGGATCTTATGAACCGTGTATTCCGGCTATATATAAATTTATTTGTAATAGTGTTCCTTGATGATATTCTTATTTACTCCCAAAGTGAGGGTGATCATGCGGATCATCTCCGAATCATGTTGGAAACTCTTCGGACTCATCGGTTGGATGCTAAGTTCAGTAAGTGTGAGTTCTGGTTGAACTCTGTAGCCTTCTTGGGTGTTGTTTTTTCCCAAGGTATTAGAGTTGATCCTCAAAATATAGAGGCTATACAGAGTTGTCCTAGACCTACTTATCCTTCTGATATGCAAAGTTTCTTGGGTCTAGCTGGTTATGATCATCGTTTTGTTGAAGGTTTTTCATTTATTGTGTCTCCTATGACCAGTTTGACCCAAGAAAAGTGAAGTTCTGTGGTCCAAATCATCCGAGAAGAGTTTTCTGGAGTTGAAGACTCGACTCACTTCAGCCCCTGTGTTAACTTTTGCCTGATGGTGTTGATGTTTTTGTGGTGTATTCCGATGCTTCCAGAGTCGGTTTGGGTTGAATTAGCTAAAACCTCATGAGAAGAATTATCCTACCCATGACCTTGAATTAGCTGCAGTGGTTTTTGCTTTGAAAATCTGGAGACATTATTCGTATGGTGTCCATGTCGACGTCTTCACGGACCATAAGAGCTTGCAGTATGTATTCACCCAAAAGGAGTTGAATCTTAGGCAGAGACGATGGTTAGAACTATTGAAATATTATGATATGAGCGTGCTATATCATCCGGGCAAGGCTAATGTTGTAATATATGCACTTAGTCGGAAGTCTATGGGTAGCATAGCACATATGGAGATTGGTAAGAAGGGGTTGGCCCGTGAGGTGCATCATTTGTCTAGATTGGGGGTTAGGTTGTTTGGTGATGCTGAGGGTAGTATAGGAGCGCAAAGCGGTTCTGAATCCTCTTTAGTTTCGGAAGTGAAGGAGAAGCAAAACAGGGATCCTACCTTGGTCAGGTTAAAAGAGTCAGTTATAGACCAAAAGGTGGAGGTTTTCTCCTAATGGGGAGATGGCTTTTTGAGACTCCGAGAAATATTATGTGTTCCTGATGTTGATAACTTGAAGTAGAGCATTATGGCAGATATGCGATACTCCATCCATCTTGGTGCTACCAAGATGTACCATGAATTGCGAAAAATCTATTGGTGGAACGGTATGAAAAGGAACATAGAAGAATTTGTGGCGAAGTGTTCCACGTGTCAATAGGTTGAAATAAAGCATCAAAGGCCCAGTGGCGTGATGTAAGAGTTTAGCATTCCTACTTGGAAGTGGGAAGAAGTGAATATGAACTTCATAGTTGGTTTGCTTCCTTCTCGTCGCCATCATGATTCGATTTGGGTTGACGTAGATCGGCTGACGAAATCAGCTCATTTCTTGCCTGTGCATTCATCGTATACAACTGAAGATTATTCTAGAATATATATTCGAGAACTCGTCAGACTTCATGGAATCCCTTTGGCTATTATTTCTGACAGAGGTACTAAGTTTACCTCTCAGTTTTGGAAATTTTTCCAGAAGGGTCTCGGCACCCAAATTCATTTAAGTTCTGCTTTCCATCCGCAAATAGATGGTCAGGCCGAGTAGACCATTCAAACGTTATAAGATATGTTGAGGGCTTGTGTGCTTGATTTTAAAGGTAGTTGGGATGAGCACTTAGCATTAATCGAGTTTGCTTACAATAACAGTTTTCATGCTACAATTGGAATGGCCCCGTTTGAAGCTTTGTATGGTAGAAGGTGTAGATCACCCATTGGTTGGTTTGAAGTTGGTGAGGCTGCCGTGACTTGACCGGATGCGGTGTTCGAGGCCATAGAGAAGGTTAAGTTAATTCGGGAAAGGTTGAAAACCGCCCAAAGTTGTCAAAAATCATACTCAGATGTAAGGAGGAAAGACCTTGAATTTGACTAGGGAACCACCTTCCAATACAATGACTTGCTCATTAGGGAATTCGAACATAACCCTATAGATCCAACAATCTAAGAAAGCATAGAAAGAGTGCAACCAATCCATCCCAAAATGACATCAAAATCAGTCATGTCCAACTCTATCAAGTCTACATGAGTATCTCTACCACCAACTGATATTATACACCCCTTATAGACCATTCTAACAATCACAGGGTCCCAAGAAGCTACTAGAGGGGGCACTCACATTGCATATGCCTAATCTGACCACAAAAAAATTGTTTCTCCCTTTCTTACTGGCTACGATGACTTTAACTACATAATTTGAAAGGAAGGTGGGATGGAGTGGACTGGGCACCACTAGAATGGAATTAGGCACCCTGTGCTTGGGACCCTCCACAAAACTAAAACTGACGATCACCTAAAAACTTTGGGTAAGGACAGCGAACACTAGCCGGTGAGAAAGAACTCAAACTCCCCCACTTCTTCCATGGCCACTAGCCACCATCACTATTACTATGCTCAGATGGCGTAAATTATTTTCCTTGTCTCTAACTAAGCTCAACTTGATTTTTTTCTCGTCTTCCATTTGTTGCATATACACAATAATCCTAAAAATATCCATGTTCTCAATCAACAAAGTCGTCTTGCTCACAAGGACTAACTCATGGGACAATCTCGAGACAAACTTACACATTCTAGCCCTTATACTAGAAACCATCTTAGGAGAATACCTTGACAATTAATGGAATTTCAAGGAATACTATTGAACGGACATCCTCCCTTGATTCAAGTTCAAATACTCTTTCACCATTGCTTCCCTCAACTCTTGAGGAAAGAAGCGGTCTAAGAAAGCATCGGAGAAATCCTCCCACATGGGGGGACTAGCATCAACACCTCTAGAAAACTCCCACCCCTCGTACCATTGGTAATGCTACATCTTTGAATAGGTAGGAAGCAAAATCAACAGCCACAATCTTCAATGCATTCATGATTCGAAAGATCTTCTCTATTTCATCAATGATGCCTAAAGGATCTTCCTCAACCTTTGTACCAGAGAACATAAGAGGGCTCAACCTCATAAATTGGCCAATTGTTGTGGCCTTATAAGAAATGGTAGACAAAGCACCACACACTAACAAAGAGGATACCAATTGAGTCAAGAGGTTGATATAGCACAAAACTCGGCATTGGCAGCATCCCTTTAAGGTGACAAAATAGAAGGGTCACTCTCATAGTTTGGGTTAGTGGGAATAGGTGGAACCCCATGAAGATGGTCAGATGATGTATCCCTAGCCCAGGTCCAAACTCAAGAATTTGGATGAGCCTCATCCATAGGACCCTCAAAAGGATTTTCCTAAGTCTCAGATCTCCTTGGCAGCATGATCTAATAGATAACAAATAGAAATCAGATGAATCGAATACCTTGGATTCTATAGATTAAGATTGGAACACAAGAAAGAGAAATATTTCCTAAAATTACCTGTAGCCCTTCTTTTATAAGTGTGGTGCACTTCACACTCATAAAAGAGATTCTACTAGACACAATATTGTGGACATCCAACTAACCATAAACCTAGGAGCTAACACCAACGTGACATGCCCCAAAATCAAGCCATGTTGTATGGGCTCCTTAAGCCCACATAAACCAAATGTAATCTTAATAACCCATCACAATCATCACATCGATCATAAGGATTGGGTGAATCCTGACCCCATAATAAGATAGAAGAAACAATACTAGAAATTGTAATTTAATAATGTCTAACCATTTTATAAACATCAACACACTAACTAATATATCTAGTCCGCAGTCATCCATAATACCTCGATATAGAAAAAAGTTTAGAAATATATATGTCGAGGCAAGCCCTCAACAATAGCCAAACTAAGTAAAAATGAGACTAAGTCTTAGAATAAAGGACCAAGAATGAATGTCTTACGAAATAAGGAAGCTCAGTACTCCAAGGTCAATGCACGAACTACTTTGATCACCTAATCACTGTGCAAGAATTGAAGATGATGCTACGTCCCCTACGTCACATAGGGAAATAGTATCTGAAGACAGTTAGCAGTTGGAATGCTAGCATGTAACTCAAGGATAAGGATATAATAGCATTATCATTCAACAATAAGTCAATATATCATATTTAATCATTTTCATACACTTATCCTTACATATAAGTATATCATATGCTAACAAGGAAAGCAAGGCTTAAAAATATTCTAGAACATTCATTCATTATTATGAAGTAGAGGACTCCGACCTTCCACACTTAAACTCAACAATTCCATTTAGGCATAGGACTTTAGCACCAATCACATACCATTAAACAAAGGACTTTTTCCATGCACGCATATTTATTATCCAAGAACTTTAACCATATACACAATCATTCAAACAAGAGATTCTAACCACAAATATTCATCTAGGCAAGGAACTCCAACCTCATGCCCATTCGTTAGACAAGGGACTCTAATTGCAAGCAGTTTCATTCGACGGGGCATATTAGACTCAAGAGATCTCTTTAAGAAAGGGAATTTAACCTCTATCAATTTCATTAGGCAAGGGAATCCAACCTCAAGCCATTCCATAAAGAAAGGGACTTCAACCTCAAGCCATTCCATAAGGCAAGAGACTTCAACCTCAAGCCATCACAACAATCATTAGTTTTAATTGGGAATGTAATCCTTCACCCATGCATCAATATTTATTCGATACAACACTTAAGGGCTTTAACCATTTAACTAATTCAATACTATAAATGATCCCACGGTCCGTATGGGAGCCTTCATTGCTCAACCATTTCAATAGCTCATTACCTTCATTTAATCCAACATACAATTCAAGCTATGGCCATCAAAACCCTCACAACTATTCATATTTCATTAACCATCTTATACCATATTATCACCACACTTGATTCAACATATAATTCAAATACATTATCATATTTAGGTACTTCAACCCCTTATTATTAAATTAACCCAACATGGTAATAAATTATACAATACATAGCTCAAAATAATTTTAACATACAATTTATCAATCAAACATGCTTATTGGTCCATTTCCCTAGTTCCAAACATCACCACTATGTAACTAGACAATTCACTTAGATATTTCCACAAACGCCTTATGTCCATACCTTTAACAAGGCTATTTTCATGGTATAAACAATAAAGATTAGGGTTACTCAAGTACCTCATGGTAAAATACATATAAAAATCACCCACATATGAAAATCACCATCAATGACATGTATAAATATAGGTCTAAGCAAGAATAAACATTATTCATCATTACTCAACAAAACCCTTTTCATTTGATTTCAAAATAACCATGTAAACTTACTAATCCAAGTGTAAAATAGATGGTTTTAGAGTTATTTAATCATGGGGAATAGGTGCATGCCTTAAACAAAATGATTCTTCAAGAAGCTTGATTTCACTTTGCCTCTTTAACATCACTCTTGAAACCTTAGCCTCCACTTCTTCAAAGATGACTTTGAGAGAGTGTTTCGGGTGTTTGATACCCATTAATTTATTAAAGAAGGCCTTATACACTTATATATATAAGGGAATTAGGGTTTAAGTCATAGTAAATAACCACAACGCCCTTAGCCAAAATATGTAAAATAAATCGATGCAAGGGTTCAACTCAGCTTACGAACTATACCCTAGGGTATGAGCGGTACCCTGATTCTTACCTTAGGATTCTCTAAGGTCACCTACACTTTTAAGGGTATGATCACACACCCTTGAGTCATATCCAAAGAGTAAAAATGAATCCTTAACTCGAATATACTACATGTACCCAAAATTGACTACTCAAGCTAGGACTTACCTCTATACGATCATGTTAGGTACAACTCTTATACTCTGGGTATAATTGAGGGAGGGGTGACCCTTACCTAGGATAGTGATTAACCCTCACCACACTACCTTGGATATGAAAGGGAAGGGGAAGGTTGATACGACTTGTAGATGAGAGGTACGACTCATTCCTGTAGTCGTACATTCCCAGTGACATCAAATGAAGAGTTCTTTCAATGGTTCAAAGTCTAAGTGTCTTAGTTCTGACTGCATTCCTTTTCACCAACCAGCAAATAAAGTTATTTGTTAGATTTGGGAACCCACTAGAGTTTGAGTTCCCAAAAGAAAGATAAAGGTGTGATCAAATCTTTCTTGGCCCATCCACACAATAGGTTCTTCTATAGATTTCTCAAGGGTTTGGAACCCTTAGGAAAAGATTTCTCCTGCTGGATATCCTTAGCATTGTTTATTTTATCTCTAATATAACTTTGATAGTTCTTTTTCAAGTGTCCATCTCTTCTACAATGAGTACATAGAGGTTTGTAAACCTTGATTTTAACACCATGAACAGCCTTCCCTAGACACTAATGTTAGTGTGGTCTACGTTGATATCTATGGCCTTTACAATGATTGACTCCCTAAATAGTTAAATTAGAAAGGATTTGTGAGGATGTGGTCCAATTTAGGGATTTGTTAAGATCTTTTCTTATATGGACCATGTCCCTTTTGAAGTTCTCATTCTTATGGAGTGCAGTCATGAGGTGTTATTGAGAGTCACAAATTTTTTCTTCAAGATTAATTTGAAGGCTTGAGGCTTCATTTTCCCCTTTAAAATTAGAATCACTTACTTTCTCCAGTTGACTCGTTAAACTCATATTTTCAAATTTCAAGTTTATGGACAGCTCTTCTATTTCAGATGACTGGAGAGTTAAGGAAATAAATTCAAGGTCTTAATTTTTACTTTATTTTGTTTAAAATTTTTCCAAGCAGTTAGTTCACCTAGAGAATCAATCTACACATTTGCAAGCTTTTTTATCGTTCTAGCAGAGAAGTTATCTAACTTTTCCTTAATGTCAAGGAGAGTTACCCATTTTATTTCGAATCATATATGTTTACCATAAAATCAATCAAGGAATCATAGGCAACTTCACTATCCTACACAACCAACATAGACACATCTTTGGCTTTTTAGCTTCATCAAATTCACTAGAGGAATCTCCCCAGATTGCCAAAGCTTGTTTCACTGGATAACCTGCGGCAGATTTTCTTCTTGACTTCTCAGGGACCTCATATTTCTTATTTCCTTTATTAGCTCCAGTCTTTAGATATTCCTGATAATACATTTTTTACAGTGGATAATCCTTGATGACATGATCAGGACTTCCATATTTGTGACAAACTTTAATAGTAACTTTCTCTTTGGTGTGTCTTTCTCTCCTTTAAATAGGCCATATTTCTTCATTGCTCATACAATCCTTTTGGCCAAGTAAGTAACATTAGTGTCCTCCTTTCTTGAGTCATACTTGGATGCCTTTAATGCCAGAGACTTTCCCTTTTTACTTCCTTCTTCTTTTTTCCTTGTTACTTTTCGAGTTCACGGGTCTTTAGTTTACCAACAAGTTCATCCATAGTAAGATTCTTAAGGTTTCTTGCCTCTATAATAGCATATACATTGCTTTCCCAGGACTTAGGAAGAACTCCTAGAATTTTTCTCACTTATTTATAAAAAGGAATCACTTCTCCTATGTACTGCAACTCATTTGTGACTAAAGTAAATCTAGTATGCATCTCCTAAATTATTTCTCCTTCCTTCAAAGAAAAAGTTTCATGCTGAGTAGTCAGCATATGAACTTTTGAATCCTTCTCATCAGTTTATCCTTCATGAAAAGTCTTCATTTAGTCCTAGATTTCCATAAAATTTTACCAAGGATAAATCCTATTTTATTCATCTAGTCGTATACCACTCACAAACAATTTCTTATCCTTGTCATTCTTCTCAACTTTCTTACAATTTTATCATTGAATTCTCTCCTAGTTTTTACAACCATTCTTGTTATGTATCCTTCTTTAACCTCTCTGACAGGAACACGAGGACCATTAAGTATTACATCTATCACCTCACTGTCAGCAGCCATAATGAAGTCATACATCATGGTTCTCTACCACCCAGAGTACTGCCTATTAAATTGGGGTGGTCTACTGGTAGATTGCCCTTTTTTAATATTCGGTGGAGAAGCCATGATCAAGAAATCACTCTAGGTGTGAACCTTTTAAATTATTCTCCCTCTGATACCAATTGTTAAAATGTCAGGGTGCAACACCTTTCTAGGGACCTAGTCCTTAAAATTACGATAAAGGCAATAAAATAGTAACGAACTAAAACTAGTAGGAATTAAAAGAACACAGTGTTTTACGTGAAAACCTCCCTGCTCAAGGGAGGAAAAAACATGGCTTGACCTCACAAGAACTTAAATTTCACTATAATCAAAACTCATTGATTACAGTCACCAAGAACTTGACTATAAATTCTACTAGTTGCAATTGCTCTACTACAACCACCTCTATGCACCTCAACAACCACACAATTGACTAACACTAATCAATTTGACCTCAGGTAACTCTACCTAAGCACTCTATTTTTAAGAGAAAGATATTACTCTTATAATATAATTAATTTGATTAGAAAGCAAGACTTGACTCAAGAATAATTAAACTTGAAGAACACACAAATTTCAAACTTTAGCAAAAGAGTTTTTGTCGATTGCTTGATTCACCAATTTTTCAAAAACTACTTGAATAAGAAGCATACTTTTCTATTAATAGTAGTGTATAAATTAGGGTTGAAATTTTATTTGACCAACTGTGACAATGGGTACACTATACTCTTGTACTATTAGTTACACTAGCAGACAAAACAGTACAAAGATGTGACAGATGTACCATTTCATGATAAGCTAGTGATCTGGTCCTTTAAAGACAACTAATTATCGTCGAAACATCATACATCAGATGATGAATGATGAGTGATGGAAATATTGCCATGACCTAAACTAAGGCCTTGGCGTGATGAGTATCTCAAATCCTACGTGGATCGAAGATAAACCCCTACAGCTAACCAAACAAAACACAACATTCCCTAAGGTCTGATGAATTCTGAATATACAAGAAGATAGCATGCAACAAACTTGAGGAAATTCAAAACATATCTATAAACAATGACTAGTGACCTGTAAAACAACCGACCAACATTACCTAATATCGACAATAATCCAAACAAAGACTTTTAGCATAAGAACCAAAACAAGTCTTGGTCAGGAGATATCCCAACCTCAGAAAGATAACAACGAGAATGAAAATGATAATTTTAATGATAATAAAACTCTCAACTCTAGTCTACAATATGTACTGATGAAATTTCTAAGTCTTTAAAAGTATGGAAGCTCACCACAACACAATGAACCAACAAACTGATTCGACCACCTAAACTCTGTGTAGGAAAAGTAGAATAGCTTCAATGCCTGCAACGCATGGGGATACAGTTTTCAGAGATTGTTAGAGGGGTGAACACTAGAATGTAACTTAGGGATAAGGATAATATAATTCTATAGTCAACAGTTCAACAACATTTAAACCAATGCACATAATTAAATGCATATACATATATATCACATGTCGGGAAAGGGAACAAGGCTTAACATGCTCTTTATAGCTTTAGTTGGGATTGTGTAGCACAATTGTCATTACATACAAAGGCACCCATGGGTTATATGGGAGTATCTCTCCCTCAGTTGGTAGGGCCCTAATTTGTATGGCTAAATGAACTAGAGGGTATATATATGCAATATATGGACTCAAACCTCCCTGCATATAAAGGTGACATGAGCACCAAATCATGTAATAAGATGTACGGGACTTGAAACTCCTAATCAAATAATATTAATAAGAGGGACTTAAACCGCCAGATTATATATACCCCACATCACTAACTGTTGTTTCCAGTGTGCGTACCTCAGACCAACACTTTTATAACTCAGTTACATAACCCTCATTAAAGCTTAATTAAACATATTTATCATACAATCCCATTCATTGAAGAAAAATAAACATTTATTCATACATTGTTGATATCGTCAAAACAACTACACTTGTAAGGTAACTACAACATGCCACACCAATTATCTTTACTTAGGGAAATTGACAACCCTCTTGGTTTAATTTATCATAAGCTTGGGAATTATGCAACCCCATAAGGTTCAATTCATAATAATAATAAAATAGCTCAAGAATAGTTCAAATTTACAAATTATCATAATTAAAACCAATTTCACAATATGGGGTTGGGGTCATAATCAATTCAAAATTCATAAGTTTGGGTAAATCATAATTCCCTTGTTCATTCACCATACCCATTGACAGCACCCAAGTGCATACACAAGTGTACGTGGTATATCAAGTAGTAAAGTGGCTTCAAGGAAGCCCAAGTATCGATCTCTCAGGGACTTATGTTCGCCAACTATCCAATTCTAGTTTAACCAAATGAGGAGAGTCACAAATAGAATTTTAGAATTAAAAATAAACTAAACTATACTAAAGCAGAAAAGTAATAACATAGGACAATCTATGGATAGAAGCCCATGGTTAATGCTTATGAACAATCATACTTCATTATTGAACTTTATTCGTTAAATCTCTTATCTTGGTTGTTGATTCATAGGGTTAATTGCATGATTATAGTCTCCCAACCTCTAACCTTTTTCCTAATTTGGATATTACAACTACATCATTGAGCAGGGATGCAATAATCCAATTAGGTTATTCAAACGAAGTTCCTTCGTATGAATCAAGTAAGGCATCTAAGTACATCCCTGTCCTAGATGCTAATTCAAGTCTCTTATTTTATAAAGAAACAAGAACCCTACTTTGCTTATTCCCTTATTCTATCTCTCTATTTCCTCTCCCGAGATCACAAGGTTGACAATTGATGTATTCTAAGGATAGAAAATCCATAAAATAGTTAAAATACGAATAAACAAGAAACAAATAATGATAATCAAATCAGCAAACATAATTCAAAATGAAATAATCACGATCTTGGCCTTAAACCCGTAATGGGAGTTTTAGCCTTTAATGGAAATATTCATCATCCAATCTGTTGGATTGATAATACAAACCATAAAATAACTAAATTAAAGAATGATAAAACCAAAATAATTTGTAGAGCATCCTCCTCTTATCCAAAGATGTTCAGAAGTATGTGAAAATGTGATATAATATGTATTTATAGTATAGGAGTAAGCCAAATCTGTGTTGGAGCTTTATTATTGAGCTTGGGAGTGGGTGAGACATCGCCCTAGGTTGATCCCCACTCCAGGCATGCCGTCTCCTCTAAATCTCCCTACCTCTCTTGAATATGCTGTTCAGAATTTTTCTTAGGAAAAAGGGGCATCAAAATGAGCCTGCGTTGTCTCGAAATCGTGGTTAGGAACACCACTCGCCTATTGGTTACAATTTTAGGCATCTTATGAATCCATTTATACTTTTAACACGTCCATTTTCTGATCCATCACTCCACACATTCCTAACACATTCTAGGGGTACAAAAGTTCATGAATATGTGTATTGTGCCTTAGTTGAGCCATTCCGAGCCTTTTTGAGTTGTTTCCACTTGATTTGAATCTTGTATATCCTTCATATATCATCATAATCCATTCACCAAGAATTATATATCATTTAAAAAAACAATTTAAAGCTCAAAACAACACAATACCCAACACGACAAACTAGAAACACGAGCTAAGCATAGGCTAATTTCACTTTGATCTTTAACTCATTGTTTTGACCCTTGGCTTGATCCAATTGACCCTTAAGCATTGTAAATAATTTTTTTCACATATATTTACACATAAAAAATCATTTGAAACACTTTAAACACAATAGAATCCACTGGAATCAACTAGACAAGAACCTAGCTCAAGCTAGTAACACTAGTTTTCTGGGTTGAACTCTAAATGAATCTTTCAGATACAAACTTGTTTGAAACTAACTTTGAACATCATAATCACATGATTTAACATTTTGATAGATATTTATATCATTATCAACCCATATATCACATGAATCATCCTCAAAACAAGGGTAAAAAGGCTAGAATAGTGACGCTAGAATACATAAATTCACCAAACATCACCCATGGACCCAGAGGTTCAAAACCATAAGTAAAGAATGAATAATGATATAGAAACCATGGGAAAACATTGTACAACAAAAATCATTAAAAACCCTCAAAATTTTATTTAAAACCAACATAAAAATCTCATGAAAAATACTTTAAAAAATATGTTTTTCACAAATTAACAGTGAGGGAAGAGTAACATGCATGAAATACCAAATTTCATGGAAGGAATTCAACCCTTGATCCCTTTGGATGATCTACTTCTTGGGAACCCTAAGTATGACTGCTAAGAGAATTACAGAGAGCTTTCTGAAGTGTCTTAGTATGTTAAGGATGAAATATAACACCCTCAAGTCATTTATGGATATGGGGTTTTGATTGGGTAAGAAGAAAATTGTCCTAAGTGTCCTCAATTTACAAATTAAAATTTAGTGGTCAGTGAATATGAGTCATTAAATGACACATATAGATACATTATGACTCATCATAAGGAGCCATAATCAAAATAGAACCACCAAGGACCCATAGTCATCAGTCTACTATTCATACCACTGATTTGTAACCACACTTAATGACTTGAAACCACTTTTTATACTCAAGACAACAAAAATTTAGAATGACACACTAGACACCCTACAATTGGTACATAACGACTCATCATGAGTCATTACGAAATGTAGCCTCAATTTTTAATGAAGGCAGTATCTTAGGAAAAATATTTTGGACACCTTAGGAATTGGTCCTTGAGACCCGTAAGAAGTCTTGATGACTAGTTTAGAGTTATTCATACTCATAGAAAAATACTAAGCCACTTGTTCTGATGAAATTGTAAATGAGTCCCTACGACCCATTAAGACTCCATATGACTCATTAGGGGAGTCGTAGTCAGGACAGTAAGGATAAAATGTTAGAAATTTTGAAGGACCAAAAACTTGAGGCGTTACATACCTCCCTACGATCATTCATCCTTGAATGATAGGACAAGGCATTTATTAGAACGATTTGACTTCATACACAATCTCACTTTTCTTTAACAAATATAGAAAAAATAATTTTATGGAATACACATACCTTAATCATGATTATCACGAATGGAAAATAAGAATAAATACTTAGACTTCATGTTATCCTTGGCTTCCCATATAGATTCCTCAGCCTTTTTGTTCCTCTAAATAATGTTTACTGAAGCCATATACTTTGTCCATAACTGATGGACTTCACGATACAAAATATCAATGGGGACTTCCTCATAAGATAAGGAATCCAAAATACTCACCTTTTTCAAAGGAACAACCATCAAACGATCACCGACACACTTTCTCAACATCAAAACATAAAACAATGGATGAATGGAGCTCAAACTAGAAGGCAACTATTATTCATAAGCGACATTACGAACCATCTTCAAAACTATCTAAAGACCAACATAACCGGGACTAAGCTTCCTCTTTTTGCCAAACTACATTAGTCTCTTCATGGGAGACACCTTCAAAATCATCCAATCACCAACATTGAACTCCATCTCTTTTTGCCTCACTTTGGCATAGAACTTTTAGTAAAATTGGGCAGTCTTAATTCTATCCCAAATCACCTTCACTAAAATACCTAGGATTTGAACCATAAGATAAAATTCACCATTTGATGTCTATGAGTTGGGTATGACAAGGAACTTGAGTCGTACCCATGGATGCGGGTCATACCCACCTTTCTCTCCCTCTCTTATACCTTGATAAGTCCATGAGGCTAACACACTGTCTACTTTATGAAATGGCCTTCAAGGTGTCCACTAGTACCCTTAAATATCAAGATGACCTAGAAGGATCATAGGGTATGAGTAAGGGTACCACTCGTGCCCCAGGGTACGATTACTTAGAGAGTCGTACCTCTGGACGGGCCATTTTCTAGCTTTTAACTAAGGGAATTTTGGTCATTTCCCATGCCTAATACCCTATGTCCCTTCACTATATAAGGAACCTTATCCTTCTCATCCCTTATTTACAAGACACAAACACTCTAAAAGTTTCTTAAAACAAGATTTAAGTCAAGGGTTTGGAGGGTGATATTCAAGATGCAAAGGGGAGTAAATACTTTTGGTTATTCAAGTATTTTAAGGAATTTATATCTTACCCTTCTTAAATACCTATAAAAAACATTTATTTTGCACTTGAATTAGTGTCTGTATATGGTGGCTTTAAAATTAAATAAAAAGAGTTTTGTTGCTAAATGATGAACAATGATGATTCCTAATTAGATTTGTGTTTATTTATGCTATTAGTGATGATTTGCATATGTGGATGATTTTTGTATGTGTTATAACATGTATTTCATGAGTAACCCTAATTTTAATAAATTTTACCTTGAAAATGACCTTGTTAAAGGTAAGTAGATAAGGTGTTTATGAAAATGTCTAAGTGAATTGTACAGTCACATATTGGTGATGTTTTAAACTTCCAAAATTGTCCAATCTATATGAATGATAGATTGTATTTTAAAGGCATTGTGAGCCATGAATTGTTAAATTGAGAACCTTGTTGGTTGATGGCTAATAAGAGGGTAAAACCCTAGGCATAGAGAAGAACTTGAATTGTATGTAGAACAAAAGTGTAGTAAGAATGTGGTATCATATTAACAAGAAATACAAATAGTTTGTGCGGGTCTTGAGGACCTCAAATTGAATTATATAATGAATTGAATAAAGGCATTGTCCTATTAAAATGGTTGAGCAATGAAGGCTTCCATGAGGACCTTCTGGTCATGTAGTATTGAATTGGTTAAATGAGCCATAGTCCTTAAATGTAAAATGTATTGTCTGAATACCAATGTATGAACTAATGGTTATGAGTTCGAATGTAGACTAATAATGGTAATGTAATGACTAGTAGTTCAAGTCCTTAGTTTGATGGAATGAGTAGTAGTTCAAGTCCCTATTCTGATGTAATGGCTTATAGTTCATGTCCCTCACCTAAAGTGATCTCTTAAGGTTAGAATACCTCGCCTAATAAAATAACTAGTGGTTTGAGTCTTTAATCTTCTGAGATGACTAGTGGTTCAAGTCCCTAGTTCGATAAAAGGGATTGTGGTTCGAGTCCCTTTTCATAAGGGATGTCTAGTGGTTTGAGTCCTTATTCTAGATGGATTGTGGTTCAAGTCCCTTTTCGAATAAGATTGTCGGGGTTCGAGTACCTTGTCTAATAAGAAATATTTTAATCTATAAGCATGGGAGGTTGAGTCATCCACCTCATGACATGGGAATAATTGTATTGAGAATGCAAGATAAGACTTGTCCCCTTAGTGTCATAATATGAAAATGTTGTGTATATCCATGTGGATGAGTATAGATTTAAGAATGATGATGAGACTTGATCTGTTAAGTAGAATGTGAAATACTTATAAGTAAGGATAAGTGTATGAATGTGATAGAATATGATATATTGTCTTGCTATTGAATTATGATGTTATTTTATCGTTATCAATGATTTATATGCTAGCATTCTAATTGCAAACCATCTTTGAACATTATGTCACCATGCGACATAGGGGCTGGAGCATCTTCATCTTTTTTTGCATAGTCTGTTGATGATCAAAGAAGTTTGTGCATTGACTTTGGAGTGGTGAGCTTTCTTTATATAGAAGACATTCATACTTGGTTTCCTATCCTTATACTTAGCCTATTTTGGCTTGGTTTGTCTATTGTTGGGGGCTTGTCTCGATATATACATTTCTAAACTCTATTTTTTATAGAGGTATTGTGTACGTGTGTGGATTTAGGGATATTGGTTAGTTGATAAATCTAATGAAGTGATTATACTTTTCTAATCTATGACTTACATTATGTTTTTTTACTATCTTATTGAAGAGTTGAGATTCATCCAACCAATGTGATGCATATTTATATTTGGTTGAGTTATTGGGGTGACCTTTGGTTTATGTTAGGTTGAATTTCCCATAAGATATGGCTTAATTTTAGGGCGTGTCAAGTTGGTATCATAGCTTAGGTTCAGGGTACATTGGGTGTCCATAATACTGTGTCTAGTAGAGTCTCTTTTATCGATGTGAAGCGTGCCTCACTAATAAAAGAGAATCTATGAGAAATTTTAGGAAATGTTTCCCTTTCTTGTGTTTCAATCTCATACTATAGAGTGTAAGGTCTTGGATTCTTATGATTTCTATTAACTATCTTTTAAATCATGTTTCCATTGAGATCTGAGGCTCTGGTAAACCCATCTGAGGGCCCTATGGATGAAACTAATCCAACTTTTAGATTTTAGACCTAGGATAAGGTTGTGGCATCCAACCATCTTCATGGGGTTCCACCGGTCCCCACCAACCCCGACTATAAGCGTAAACCTCCTATTATGACACCTCCAGATAATGCTACTAATTTTGCATTTCGTTGCTCTATCAACCTCTTTACTCAATTGGTAGCCTCTCAATCAGAGTGTGGTGCTATGGTTACCATTTCTTTTGAGGCCATAACAATCGGCCAAATAATGAGGTTAAGCCTCTTATATTCTCTAATGAAAAGATTGAGAAAGACTCTCTAGGCTTCATTGATGAGATAGGAAAGATCTTCCAAATCATTCATGCTTCATAGGTGGAGGCTGTTGAGTTTACTTCCTACTAATTAAAAGATATAGCAAACCAATGGTATGAAGGGTGGGAATTATCTAGATGTGTCGATGCTAGTCCAGCTATGTGGGAGGATTTCTCTAAGGCTTTCTTAGACCACTTCTTTCCTACTGAGTGGAGGGAGGTGACGGAGAAAGATTTTGTGAACTTGAACCGAGGAAGGATGTCCATTCCAGACTATGCCTTGAAATTCCATTAATTGTCAAGGTATGCTCCTGAGATGATTCATAGAATGAAGGCTAAAATACATAATTTTGTCTGAGTGTGTTAGTCTCTATGAGCAACGCGGCCTTGTTAATTAAGAACATGGATATTTTTAGGTTTATTATTGATTTGAAATAAGTGGATAAAGAGATAAATAAGCAATTCGAGCTTAGATGAGTGGATAGGGAAGAAATTTGGGCCTTCTGAGAGTAGTGGTAGAGATGGTGGCAAGTTTCCTTGAAAGAAGCAAGGAAGTTTAGGTTCGTTCTATTTGGATAGTGTTCTCTATCCTTACCAAAAGTCTTATAGTGGTCATTGATCTCAGTTTAGTAGTAGGTCCCGAGCACAGGGTGCCAAATTTTAGGCTAGTGGTGCCCAGTTAGCTCTACGATGCCCTCCTTGCAGGTTCTGTTGTCAGAGTTAACATGGTTAGTGTAAGAAAGGGATAGGCAAGTGTTTTTATTGTGATCAGGTCGGACAGATTCAGCGAGAGTGCCCCTTTTGAGTGGTTTTTTTGGTGAATAGGGACTTTATTACTACTTCATCTACTCTTGCACTGAAGGGTGTTACGTCTGTTGCTGCTTCAGTTTCTGGCACTGGCACTGGCCAAAACCATTTGTATGCACTTGTTAATATCTTGGATTTTGAGGCATCTCCCGATATTGACATAGGTATGTTGAGACTTTTTTTCTATGATGTGTATTTTTTCTTGATTTGGGTTTCCTCTTTGTTATGTTACCCCGTATGTGGCTGTGCATCTTGATTGTGGTATAAAGAGTCTATCGATTCCCTTTTTCTATTTCTACCCTAGTGTGAGACTCTATGGTTATTACAAGAGTCTATAGGGTGTGTGTGATATCTGTTGGTGGTAGAGATACTTTTATAGACTTGATAGATTTAGACATGGTCAATTTTATATAATTCTAGAAATGGATTGGTTTCACTCTTGCTAAGCTTTCTTAAACTGTCGAATCTATAGGGCTACTTTTAAATTCCCTAATGAGATGGTGATTGTATGAGAAGGGGCTCCTTTAGTGCCTAAGGTAAGGTTTATTTCTTTTCTTAATGCCCGAAGGTTGATTTTGAAGGGGTATTTGTATTATTTGGTCTGAGTTAAAGATTCTAACTTGGAAAAGCCTTCAATAGAATTTGTTACTAAGGTGAATGAGTTTCCCAAAGTGTTTCTCGATGATATTCCCGATGTTTTTCCCAATAGAGAAATTGATTTTGTGATTGATATTGTGCGTGACACACATCTAATTTCTATCCTTCCTTGTTGAAAGGATCTGATAGAGCTAAAAGATCTTAAGGAGCAATTGAAAGACCTCTTAGATAAAGGATTTATCTGCCCTAGTTTGTCTCCATGGTGTTCTCCAGTGTTACTCATGCGCAAAAAATATGGTTCCCTTCGTATGTATTGATTATCATCAGTTGAACAACGTGTCATTACAGAATAAATATCCCCTTGCTAGGATCAATAATTTGTTTGATCAAATTTAGGGTGCAAACTGTTTCTCTAAGATTGATCTTAGATCAGACTATCATCTGCTTAAAATTAAGGATGCAGGTATCTCTAAGATTGCCTTTAGAACCCAGTATGGTCACTATGAGTTTCTTGTCATATCTTTTGGGTTGACAATGCTAATCGGCATTCTTGAACTTGGTGAATAGGGTCTTCTGTGCATTCTTGGGCATGTTTGTCATTGTCTTCATTGATGATATCTTAGTGTATTCTAAGAGTGAGGTGGATCATGTATATCACTTACGTGTTGTGTTGTAAACTTCGAAGTATCATAATTTGTATTCCAAGTTCTCCAAGTGTGAGTTTTTGTGGAAAGATGTAGCTTTTTTTTTTCATGTCATCTCTAGTTAAGGGATCATAGTGGATCCCCAAAAGATCATGGCGGTTAAGAAGTTCTTGTGTCTAGCTGGTTAAGAAGTTTTTGGTTGAAAGATATTAAGAGCTTCTTGGGTCTAGCTAGTTAATATAGAAGGTTTACAGAGAGTTTCTCTGCTATGGTTGCCCTGTTGACCAAATTAACCCAAAAGAAGGTAAAGTTCTTACAGTTCAATGTTTATGCGAGTATTTTTTAGGAGTTGAAAGATAAATTGACTTCAGCTCCAGTTTTGACCTTGCCTGAGGGTAGTGATGATTTTGTGGGTTATTGTGATGTTTTCGGAGTCGATATTGGTTGTATGTTGATGAAACATGGTAAGGTGGTGGCCTATACTTCTAGGAAATTAGAGGTTCACGAGAAGAACTATCCTACTCATAACTTAGATTTATTAACTGTAGACTTTGTGTTAAAGATTTGGTGACATTATCTATATGGTGTCTATGTTGATATCTTTTCTGACCATAAGAGCATTCAATATGTGTTTATCCAAAAGAAGTTCAATATCGGGAAAAGGAGGTGGCTTGAGTTATTGAAAGACTACGATATGAGTCTTTATTATATTATACAGATGAGGATAAGCAGGGAATTGGTGAAGGACATTTACCGTTTGGCTAATCATGGAGTATGGCTTAATAACTCAGAGGATCGTGATGTATTTGTGCATCTAGTATCTCAATCATCTCTTAGTATTGAGATAAATGAAAAGAAAGTATTAGACCCTGACTTGATAACGATCAAGAGTAATGTGGGCCAACACAAGGTTATAGATTTTTTAATTGAGGGTGATGGTGTCTTGAGATACCTAGGTAGGCTATGTTTTCCCAATGTTGAAGGATTGAGGGAAAGAGTCATGGATGAGGCTCATGAATCCGATTATGCTATTCATCCAGGTTCCACTAAGATATATCATGATCTTAGGGAGTTCTATTGGTGGAATAATATGAAACGTGATGTGGCTAGTTATGCGGACAAGTGTATGGTGTGTAAACAAGTGAAAGTTGAGCACATGAGCCTTGGGGGATTATGTCAAGAGATTCGATTACCCAAATAGAAGTATGAGGGAATTAATATGGATTTTGGTATCGGTCTTCCTAGATCTCTGAATCTATGTGATTCTATTTGTGTCATTGTTGATGGAATGACCAAGTCCACCGATTTCTTACCCGTTAAAACTAATTTCTCAGTAGAAGATTAAGCTAAGTTATATCTTGCGAATATCGTGAAAATGCATGGAGCTCTGATCTCTATTATTTTGGATCGTGTTCCTCTATTTTATCCCACTTTTGAAAGTCATTCCAAAAGGGTTTGGGTACTAAAGTGTCCCTTAGTATCAAAACGAAGAGAACTATCCAAACATTGGAGGATATATTGCGGGCTTGTGTGATTGATTATCATGGTATGGTATGACCACTTATCTCTGACCGAGTTAGCCTATAATAATAGTTACAACTCTAGTAGTAGCATGGCATGTTTTTAGGCATTGTATGGTAAGAGATGTCAATCTCCCATTGGGTGGAACGAAGTTGGCAAGGGTAAGTTGAATGGCCCTGATTTAGTTCACGAAGCATTTGAGACGGATATGATTATTCATGATAGATTGAAAACATTACAAAATCACCAAAAGTCCTATGTGGGTGTGAGGCATAGGGACTTATAGTTTAGTGTTAGAGATTGAGTATTGTTAAAAGTGTCTCCCATGAAGGGAGTGATGCAGATTGGTAAAAAAGGGAAGCTTAGCCCCTGGTATGTTAGCCCCTACTTGATTGTGATGAAATTTGGAAATGTTTCCTATGAGTTGGATTTACCTTCTAGTATGAACTCCATTCACCCTATTTTCTCTGAATCTATGTTGCGTAAATGTGTGGATGATCCTTCTTTGGTTTTTCCCTTAAGGGTTGTCAATATTTCATACTCTTTGTGCTATGATGATGTTCGAGTAAGGATCTTGGATTGGCAAGTTCGCTGGTTGGGAACAAAAGAAGGGTATTAGGTGAAGGTTCTATGGAGGAACCAAAAGTCCAAGGAGGCTACTTGAGATGTGCATGAGGACATGAAGTCCAAGTATTCGTATTTGTTTTCCATTTAGAAACTTATGATTGAAGTATGTATTAATCTTCTCGATTGAACTTATGTCTTAAGTTGATAATGGGTTTGAGTCCCTAGAACTTGAAGGATTCAAGTGGCCTAGATATATATAATGGGTTTGAATCCCCTAGTCAATTAAATAAATGATTGATTGATAATGATCATGATATGTGTTGTCTTGTATCCTTGATGAATGCTTGCTTTAACATTGTGCAAAGATTAAATTGAGGTGTGTTAATGTGTTAACTTTTGTCTATACTTTCCTTACCCCTCCCCCCCTTCCCCATTCATGGACAAATAATCCAGGTGGAGGAGAATTGAAACACCTGTACTTTGAACCATGAGAAGAACTTCTCCATTTGATGTCTTTGAGTTGGGCACGACTAGGCACTTGAGTCATACCCATGGATATAGGTCGTACCCGGCATGCCCTCTCCATCTTGTAACTTGATCATTCCACGAGGTTAACACATTTTCCACTATACTTTGTGGCCTCCCCTTGGTCGCAACTAATGGATACAAGTCATATATTACTCAATCATGTGGAGTAAAGTTTCAACTTGAGTGGACTATTTCCTATACGCATGAAGCTTATTAGTTAGGGGTTGAGTTATACCCATAACAGTATAGATGATCTAGGAAGAGCCTAGGGTAGGAGTAAGGGTACCACTCGTACCTTAGGGTACAATTACTTAGGGAGTCGTATGGGGGAGTCGTGCCCCTGGATGGGGTAATTTTTCATCTTTTAGCAATGGTCCTTGTGATCATTTCCCATGCCTACAACCCTAAGTCAATTCACTATAAAAGTCATTGTAACCTCCTAATCCCTAATTAACAAGACTCAAACACTTCAAAACACTCTAAAAGTTACTTGAAACAAGATAGGAGGCTAGGGTTTGGAGGGTGATCTTCAAGAGGCAAAGGGAAGTAAAAATTCTTTGTGATTTAAGTTGTTTAAGGCATGTATCTCTTCCCCTTCTTAAATAACTCTAAAAACCATCTATTCACACTTGAATTAGTAAGTGTACATGGTGGTTTTGAAATAAATTTAAAAAGGTTTTGTTGCTAAATGATAAACAATGATGATTCCGAATTAGACTTATGTTAATTAATGTTATTGATGATGATTTGCATAAGTGGATTCTTGTTGTATTTGGTCTGACATATGGTTCATGAGTAACCGTAATATTGATAAATTCTACCATGAAAATGACCTTGTTAAAGGTGCGTACATAAGGTGTTTGTGAAAATGTCTAAGTGAATTATCTAGCCACATGTTGGTGGTGTTTTAAACTTGCAAAATTGTCCAATATGTATGAATGATTGATAAATTTTGTTCTAAAGGTATCGTGAGCCATGTATTTTTAAATTGAAAACATATTTTAAGTGCGGAGAAAGATCCTTAAGCTCTAATTTTGGAGCTTCATCAACTGAAGCTTTAAAAGATGGGCCAATTGGCTTGTTCAATGGCTCAAAAGGCAGCTTTCTTGTTCCAATAACCGCCAAATTCATAACTTGAATCAATTCAAGTGCCTCTATATCTCTATAAAGATTTAAACCAATTAAAGCTTGCTTGAGTTGATCATCAAAGAAAAATAGGTGTAGCTCAAATACAGGGTCAATAATTGGTATGGAAGACAATTCTTCAGATATAGAAAGCAATTTTAGTGCCTTATATACATCAAAAACTTCTACTTTATCATGTGCTCTTATAGTCATCTTCCCTGCTGCTATATCAATAAGTGATTTCCCTATTGCTAGAAATGAGCGTCTCAGAATAAATTGAACAACTGGATCAACTTCAAAATCAAGAATAACAAAGCCTACTGGAAAAATCAGTGATGCCACTTTAACTAAGACATCTTCAATAATTCCATCCGGCCTAGCAAGGGACCTATTATCCAACTCTAACATAATGGTCATGGGTTTGGGACTACCAAGACCCATTTTTCAGAACTAAGATGTGGGCATAATATTGATGCTCGCCCCCAAGTCACACAATATGCTGAACAAGCTGACATTATGGTGGACTTCAATTTATCCTTGAATAATCACACCACCATCTGCTTCTATTGCACCTCAGTATCAAAAGATGACTTCACTATCTCTTAAATAATCACACCACCATCCTCGAAATCCAAAAGACCAACTCTAAGATTAGACAAATGGTGAATACCCTTCACTAAATCCCACTTCTCTTCGTCTACATAAGATAGGATTTCCATGGATAAGTAGCTAAGGGTATTAGTAACCACATTAGCTTTACATGGGTGATAGTGAAGACACATGTCATAGTCCATAAGAAACTTAAGCCATCTCCATTTATTGAGATTTATCTCTTTCTAAGTGAACACATATTATAAGATCTTAAGATCAGAATAGATATCGACATGGACCCCAAAAAAATAATGTCCTCAGATCTTGAATGCAAACACCACAGCTAACAACTCTAAATTATGGGTCAGTTGGATAATTCTTCTTATGAAATTTCAGCTATCTAGAAGAATATGTGTCTACCTTGCCATTCTATATCAACACACAACCCATCCCTAACCGGTATGCATCACAATTGACAACAAAACTAGCAGTTCCCTCATGTAGAGTCAAGGTCAGAATCAAAGTTGACTTATTCTTTAGCTTCTCAAAACTACCCTCGAAAATATTAGAATACTTGAATTTTACCTTTTTCTGAGTCAACTTAGTTAATGGTGTAGTAATATAATACGAAATCTCCAAACACATTCTATAATAATCAGCTAAAACCAAGAAGCTCTAAATATTGGTTGGGGTCATGGGTATTTGAGGTGGATTTAAGTGCCTTAGTGTTGTTATCTAGGCTTGTTTAGCCTTATTTTGAGGACTTCTTATGTTCTTAATGAGTCAATGATGATATAAATGAACATCTAAGTGTAAATTACTTGATAAAACTGTTTAAGATTTATTTCAAAAAAGTTTGTACTTAATTGGATCATTTAAAGTTCATATGAGAAAACTAGTATTACTAGCTCGAGCTAGGTGTTGTTCTAGTTGATCGCGTTTGATTGGAATGGGTTGAATGAGTTTCTAAGGTTATTATTATGTAATTATGTGTGGAATTTTTTTTTATAGTGTTTAAAGTGCAATTGAATCAATTCAAGAGTCAAAACTAAGTGAAAGATCAAAAGGGGAAAACAAGTATTCTTAGCTCAAGTTTCTAGTTCGTCGTTTAGGATGTTGTATTTTTTTAAGCTCTAATTTGTTATGTTTAATGATATAGGATTCTTATTTACTTGACTACTATTATATATGAAGTATTTAAAAGCTTGAAATCAAATGTAAACAACACCACATGGCTAGGAATGGATCACTGGAAGCACAAGATACAACTTGATGTAAAATGGACACTTTGAATATCACCAGTGTGCATTGGGCCTTAGAAATAAATGTGGGGCACATTATATGCATAATAATCTTTATAAGGGACCCAAAACAGTATTAACTCACATTTAGGGTACGTCGACGACCCTACTTTATTGGAATGAGCCCCACGACGCGACCCATGTTCCACTACGACAAAAATCACCTCCTATAAATAGGACTCTTGTACTTGTTTTATTCACCTTTGACAAATTTTAAACTTATAAAGGGGCTATAAAACACTTAAATTAGAGTTTTTATTATTTTATTTTAGATTCTTAATGGATTTTATCTTGTATTCAATTATCTTGATTACGACAATGTCCATGAGTGGCTAAAAACCCTATTCTAGTGTTAAGGCCAAGAACATTATTACTACTAATTTGAATTAATTTAATTTGTATTGATTATCATACTTAGTTGTTTATTTATCCTTTTTATAAATTTTATAAGGAATATATACCCTTAGGATATATCCATTATTGACTTTGTGATCTCGAGATAAGGAAGAAGAAGATAGAATGTGGGGATAGATAGAAAAAGGTTCTTATTCTTTTATAAAAAAAGGAATTTGAATTAGAAACTAGGATAGGGGTATACCTAGAATCCTTTTTTGTTTCACATGTTGGATGATAGCTTCATGTATCTAATTAGATTATTACATCCCTGCTCAATGATGTAGATATAATGTCCAAGTTACGTAGACGATTAGAGGTTGGGAGACCATGATCATGCAATAAATCCTATGAATTATCAACCAAGATAGTTTATCTAACCAATTAAGTTCAATAGCATAGTATAATTGTTGGTAGTGCTTTAACCCTGGGTTTCTATCCATTGATTGTCCAAGCACTTTACTTTTACACGTTATTTATTTTATATTTTATTATTATCATCAAACACTTTTGGTTATGAATCACATCATTTTAATATCAATAGTTAAACTAGAACTGGACAATTATTAACACAAGTCCTTGTGGGTTCAATAGTCAACTTTATTTTAGGCCACTATATTACTTGGTGAGACCACGTACAGTTGTGTGTACACTTGGGCACAACAAGTTTTTAGTGCCATTTTCGGGGAATTGTAAATATGCAAATATCATGTTTTTTGCTTAGCTATATTAGGTTTTAAATAATTTAGTGACTTTTATTTTTAGTTTCTTTTACTTTTTTTCACCTTTCGTGATATGTCTGCCTGGGATAGATAGTTTTTGAGTGATGACCATTCTTATTGTTTTTGTGGGTGACCTCATCTACAGGCTTTTTATCCATATTTTGATGAAAGTACATGGACGGGAACTTCACAGTTGAGGTGGATATTGTCCTCTCTATGGAACAGACCACAAGTTGGTATATAGTTTATGGTAGCAGTGGTCATTCTGCCGCTATGTGTCCTATCAATTCTGATTCAGACTTGGTTGTGTGCTATGATCAAAGGCTATATTATGTGAAAACCTACAATCAAATGTGGAAGACTTATCCACCAAATCAATTATGGAATAACCAGCAACAACTGTTTCAGCAGCAATAGGTGTAAGAAAATCAGACCACGTCTCAAACTAGCAATATATAAGAGATGATAAAACAAATTTTAACATCTTATGCATAGTTGGCAATAGACATGAAGAACCATGAGGTGGCTACAAAGTAGTTGGAGAATCATCTAGGGTAGATGCAGCAGGTGAAAAATACTAGGACTCAAGGTGGTTTTCCAAGTTACACTGAAACTTCTAACCTATTAGTGGCAATCACTTTAAGGAATGATAAATAGTTGAATGAAGAACCTCTAAAGACAATTAAGGAGGTAGATACAGAGTTAACTCTATAACCAAATGCAGAAAAAGTTGTTGATAATTTGAGAAAGTTTGAGTACTTGAAAACTAAAATTGATGATCAGGTTAAAGGGATACCACAACCAGCATCTCTACAGAGGTTGAGTATACAAAAAAAGGATACTATCCAATGTGTGGAATATACACAAGAATTGCATCCATTTAGTTATTATCTTTCTCTTGATACAAAAATTGAGAAGGTGAATAAGAGTTAGGGTGTTGTGGATTATGTAAATTTTGAATTGGGATTGGTCGGGCCTCACTCAAAGAACTTTTCTACATTATGTTTAGATAATGTCTTGTCTGTAGAATAATCTAAATCAGTGGGAGAGTGTGAAGAGGAGGAACATAAATCCTATATTCTTGTTTTTGCACTAGATAAGCAGCATAAAATCACACCTCACTTCACGTCCAAGTGGTTTACCATGAACCATCCATTACTTCGTTCCTTAATATTTGTACCACTACCCTATGAGCGAAGCAAAAATATAGATGTGAAGTTGAGGGTGAAATTTATATCCTAAAGGTGGAGGAAAAAGTTCATTGGGTCTTTCCACGACACTAAATCAAGCGCTACTTGGGAGGCAAACCAAGTGAAGGTATGTTTTGTTTTCAGTGTTTTAGTTTTTAGTTCACTAGTTTTTGTTTTGTTGAGTAACTGGTTGATGGGAAGTCTGAGTACCAAAAAACCTAAGATAAGTACATGGCAAAGACTAAGTATGGGGTCCCCAGAGCCTTGTGGTGTATAAAGATGCTACTAGCTAGGCCTAGAGTCCTTAGGGTGTATTTCTTTATCTACCTTTTAAAGTATACTTTGAGGACAAAGTTTATTTTTAAGTGTGGGGTAGGAAAATTCCTATTTTTAGGGTAAATTTAAATTTTTTGTGTTAGGAATAAGTGATATATTCTTGTTGGTATTATATTTGATTTCATAATGCCAGTGTTTAGATGGTAAAAATGAATGTTGATTGGGTGAATTACTACTCTTGAGACTCCTAGGCTCATGATTTAGACTTTTTTACTTGTTGACTTAATGTTGAATTCATGTGATTGTTTGGCTGAGAGTCTATGAAGATCCTACTTGAGTTGAGCATGAGCTATGATGTCTAGAACTTGCCTGTTGTGTGTGCAAAGCGAAATAAAGAGTGTGGTTTAGGAGATAATATAGGCATTTCTTTGATAGCCAAGTTTATACCTTCTTTTTACCTACCCTTGTTCATTTTCCAATTAAACCTTTAGCTTATACTTTGGCAGCCTCACATATAGACTAATTCCCTTCTTTGATTGACCTTAATTTGATCCAAAACCTCCTAAGAGATTTAGGATAAATTTAATTGAGTGAGGAGTTGGAAATTCAAGTAGGATAAAGGTGAAATGAAAGCCCCAAAGTGATAGTTATTGGTGCTTAAAAATGCTATGTGATGTGGTTGGGAGTTGAGTAATTAAGGAATAAAAATTTGTTCAAATTTAAATAAGTTGTACATTGAAAATACTCCCACCATAGTGTTTGTGAATGAGCTTAATGAGATAGGAAAAAAAATAAAAGAATGGGATTAAAAAATATGTACGAAGGTAGTAGAGGTGAAAGTTAGTTGTTTGAGATTAGTTTTAATTATATATAGTGATGTATTAAAGCGCATAGGGAAGAGAGTCACTATTACTAGCTAGAATAGTTCCTACCCGTCCCTTATCTTTCATTACAACCATTAAATACCTATTTGATAGTAAGATTAACATTTTGATATTAGTAGATTACTACAGTAAGGTCAGGTCTATGGTTCATCCTTTGTAACTTGTGAATTCTGTGTGAGAGTGAGCGCAATTTAATTCCTGTACTCATTCTATTATGGATTGCATGATTGTGAATGATTATGGGTTACTCTCTTATTTTGAGAGCGCATTTTTGATGAATGTTGAGTGAATTATATGACGTCTTTGATTGCAAAATGTGCATGAGTTTTCTAACTAGGTGAGTAAATTCTTGAAGCTGGGATGCTTTGAAATAGTATTCTTGAACTGTCAATTGTGTATGTAACATGCTTAGTGTACAAACTTACATTCTATGTTGAAATTTTAGTACTAGCTTGAGTTTATTGCATGTATTATAAGTGTAGGGTCACCTTAGCGTATGATGCTTAGAGTAAATATTTGTTCGAGGATGAACAAGGTTATAAGTGTGGGGTGGTGATCTAAGATGGATTTATGCGCCTTAGTGTTATTATCTGGGCTTGTTTATCCTTGTTTTGAGGACTTATTGTGTTCTTTATAATTCAATGATGACATAAATGATCATATAAGTGTTTAAGTACTTGATAACAATTTTTAAGGTGTATTTCAAACAAGTTCGTACTTAATTTGATCATTTAGAGTTCATATGAAAAAAGTAGTGTTACTAGCTTGAGCTAGGCATTGTTCTTGTTGATCGCATTGGATTCTAATGTGATGAATGATTTCCTAAGAATATTACAGTGTAAATATGTGTTGAAATTTTTTTTATAGTATTTACAGTGCAATTGAATCAATTCAAGAGTCAAAACTAAGTGAAAGATCAAAAGGGGAAAAACTAGTATTCTTAGCTTAAGTTTCTAGTTCGTCGTCTAGGATGTTATGTTGTTTTGAGATCTAATTTGTTGTTTTTAATGCTATAGTATTCTTTTTGAGCTTACTATGATTATATATTAAGGATAAAAAAGCTTTAAAACAAGTGTAAACAACACTACAAGGCTGGGAACGGATCAATGGCAGCAGAAGACACAACTTGACATAAAATGGACACTTTGGATGTCACCAGCGCGTGTAGGACCTTAACAAGGGATAAGGGGAACATGATATGCATAGTCAGATTAATAATGGACCCAAAGACAGTGTTACCTCACTACGAGGGTGTTTCACGACCCCAACTTTTCTGAAATGAGCCCCACAATGTGGACCTTGTTCCACTGACGGCAAAAATTGCCTCCAATAAATAGGATTTTTGTACTTGTGGTTATTCTCCTTGGAAGACTTCGAAACTTGGAGAGGAGATGGAAAACACTTCGATTAGGGTTTTTGTATTTTATTTTATATTTGTATTGGATTTTATCTTGTATTTAATTATATTGGTTATGACTATGTCCGTGAGTGGCTAAAGCCATATTCCAGGGCTAAGGCCAAGAACATAATTACTATTGCTTTGAATTGATTAGGTTTTCAGTGATTATCATATTTGGTTGTTTATTTATACTTTTTATAACTATTTTAAGGATTAGATACCCTTATGATACATCCATTGTCGAATTTGTAATCTCAGGAGGGGGTAGAAGAATATAGAACGTGGGGATATATAGTACAAGGTTCTTATTCTTTTATAAAATAAAGAAATTGAATTAGGGACTAGCATAGGGATATACCTAGAATCCTTGTTTTTTGCACATGTAGGATAATATATTCATGCATCCAATTAGATTATTACATCCCCTCTCAATGAGGTAATTGTAATGTTCAAGTAAGATAGACGATTAGAGGTAGGGATACCATGATCATGCGATAAACCCTACTAATCATCAACCAAGATAAGGAATCGAACGAATGAAGTTCAATAGAGTAGTGTGATTGTTCATAGTTCTTTAAGCCCAGGTTTCTATACATTGATTATCCAAGAACTTTAATTTTACAGATTATTTTCATCATCAAACTCTTTTGGTTATGAATTGCATAAGTTTAACTCAATAGCTAAACTATAATTGGATAGTTG
Source organism: Capsicum baccatum var. pendulum (assembly GCA_030864225.1). Classification (NCBI taxonomy): domain Eukaryota; kingdom Viridiplantae; phylum Streptophyta; class Magnoliopsida; order Solanales; family Solanaceae; genus Capsicum; species Capsicum baccatum. The sequence continues at coordinate 104,431,909 of CM061556.1, forward strand.
TTAAGACAAGTTTCTATGGGGTCAATATTTGGCTTTATTTAAGGCCACTGTATTACTTGGTGAGACCATGTACACTTGCGTGTGTGCTTGGGCGCAACAGTCCAGCGCACTTCTTAACCACTGAAACCTTCTGTGGATCCACCATGATCCCTTCATTAGAAACAACATGTCCCATATAAGTCATAGCATTTAGCCATAACTCACACTTAGAAAATTTCACATACAACGATAGATTTTTCTAGGTTTGTAAAACAAGGTGGAGTTGATCGACACGATTCACCCCAGTTTTAGAGTGTACCAAAATATCATCGATAAAGACAATCACCAACAAATCCAAGAACTGACGGAAGACCCAATTCATAAGATCCATGAATACTGTCGGGGCATTGGTTAAGCTAAAAGACTTCACCAAAAACATAAAATTACCATAATGTGTTTGGAAGATAGTATTAGGGATATCAACCTCCCTAATCTTCAATTGATGGTAACTCGACCAAAGATCAATCTTAGAAAAGAACTTAGCAACCTGAAGCTAATCGAACATATCATCAACCCTTAGAAACTAGTACTTATTCTTCATGGTCACCTTATTCAATTGGCAGTAGTCAATATACATTCAAAGAGAACCATCCTTCTTGCGCATGAAGAACACGGAAACATCCCACGGAGACAAACTATGGCATATAAAACTTTTGTCAAGAAGATCTTTAAACTGCTCATTGAGTTCTTTCAACTCAGTCAGAGCCATTTTATAAGGAGGGATGGAAATACGACAAGTTTCCAAAAAAAGATCAATCCCAAAATTAATTTCCTTGTGGGGAGGAATTCCAGGAATATCATAATGAAGCACCTCATGAAATTTGAAGACTAAAGGGACAATCTGTAATGAAGGACCTTGGTATCTAGAATCCTTAACATGTACTAAGTGATAGAGGCACCCATTAAAAACCAATTTTCGAGCTCTAAGATACGAAATAAACCTTCTCTTAGGTACTAGGGAACTACCTTCCCATTAAATCACCAGCTCATTAGGAGAGTGGAAACTGCCCCTTTGGGTTCAAAAATTAAGAGATGCATAGCACGAATTCTACCAATCCATCCCCAAAATCATATCAAATTCTAACATGTCCAACTCTATCAGATCTACCAAGGTATCTCTACCATAGACCGACATCACACATCCGCTATAGAATTTTCTAGCCACAATAGAATCACCCACTTGGGTGGACACAGAAAATGGATCCAAAAGACATTTAGGACCAAAACCAAAATAAATAGCCAAATAAGAGGTCACATAAGAGAGGTTCGACCCGAGATCAAGTAGACAATATATATCATGACAGAAGAGTTTAAGCATACCAGTAACAACATCGGGGGATAGATCAAAATTATGGCAATTGGCAAAAGCATACAGACTGTTCCAACGAGTACCAGAGCCAAAAGTAGAAGTAGAATGCTTTGCTGAAGTATCAAATAAAGTAGCAACAAGAATCTTATTTTCCCCATAAGCAACCATCGAAGGAAAATCCCTATACATTTGGCCAATCTAACCATATTTAAAGCACTAGTTCCTTCTCTCTTCACAAACACCAAGATGCACCTAACAAGAGAATATACAAGGAGGAAATGATGGAGATTACTAAGCCCCACTAGCCTCAGGCTAGGCTGCTAGTGCTCTAAACCCACTAGCAGAATTATCCCACTTTTTCTTAGAACACTTTCCACCATCTTTAGCACTATACGGTTGACCTCCACCCTAATCCGAGTAGCAAAATTTCTTATTCTTCCATTCACACATTTCATCTTGCTTCTTCTTTTCTTCTTCCACTTGTTGCATATATACCATAAGTCTAAAGATGTCCATATCCTTGTTCAACAAAATAGTCTTTCTCTCAAAAATAAACTCACGGGACAACCTAGAGGTAAACTTCCTTATGGTAGACACCAATTTAGGAACGTAACACGACAACTGAGAAAACTTCAAGGCATATTTCTTCACTGTCATCTAGCCATGCTTCAAATTCATGAATTCCTCGGCCTTTGCCTCCCTCAACTCCTGTGGAAAGATACAATCAAGGAAAGCTCTATAGAAATCAACCCACAAAGTGAACTCAATATTAACACCCCTAGACTTATCCCACTCCTCATACCACTGGTATGCTATATCTTTCAACTGATAATCATCAAACTCTATACCTTCCATATTAGTAACATGCATTATATAGAAGATATTTTCTATTTCATCAATAAATATTTTAAGGATCCTCCACAACTTTAGAACTAGTGAAAGTAGGAGGAATCAATCTCATAAATTGGCTAACTCTAGTGAACTCAAATGATGGAGCAACAAAAGAAACACACTCTATATAGGAGGCTATTAACTAGGAAAGAAAATGAATATACTGGCAAAACTCAACATTAAACACGTTAGCCTGGGGTGCCTAAGAAGGGATAAGGGGAACCATAGGAGTTCTATTAGGGAAATAAGAAGAAGAAACCCTATATAAGGTCTGAACTCTTAGAGTTTAGCGAGCTCCATATACATTGTCATCAGGAGAGACAGAAGGGTTTCCATGAACATCAGATCTTTTGGGAGGTGTGATCTGAAAAGTGAACATACAGGAATTAGAGGAGATTCAATACCTTAGACTTAATGGCGCAAAAATAGAATAGCAAGAAAAGGGAAACAGTCTTTAATGCCTTGTAGCCTCTCCCTTATAAGTATGGTGTTCTATATAACCATAAAGGAGAATCTACTTGACAAGGCTTTGTTGGAAACCTAGTGACACCAAACTTAGGCTCTAATACCTTTTTTTTTTCATAACCCAAACCTGGGCCTAGCTATGATGGGTATCATAAGTCCCTTATGGGCTGGAGATCACCTTTTACACCTAACTAAACCAAACAAAACATCCCCCAAGGTCGGTTGAATTTACAACATATAACAAGATAACATGCAATAAGCTTAAGAAAATTCAAAACATCTCTATAAAGGATGATCAGTGATGGGCTAAAAAAACAACCAACCAACATCACCCAATATCCACAGTAATTCAAACAAAGCTTTCTAGCACAAGAACCAAAACTAGTCTTTGTTGGGACATGTCCCAAATTTTGATAAATGATAATAATAACAAAAATAATAATGTTAGTGATTATGAAACTCTAAACTTTAGTATACAATAAGAACTAATGAAATATTTATGTCTTCCAATGTATGGAAGCTCACCACTTCACCATAACACAATGAACCAACGAACTGAGCTGACTGACCTAACTCTGCACAAAAAAGTAGAAGTAGCTCTGGTATTTGGATTACATGGGGATACAACATTCGAAGATAGTTAGTGAGGTGTACACTAGCATCTAACTCAGTAATAAGGATAACATAATCCCATAATCAACAGTTCAAAATCATTTAAACTAGTACACATAATCAAATGCATATACATATCTATCACATACTGGGATAGAGAATAAGGCACTTTAAAACTTTATCCTGGATTATATAACTTAACCGTAATAACATATATAGGCACCCACAGGCTATATAGACCCATCTCTCCTCCAGCTGGTAGGGACCCAGTGCGTATGGCCGTACGAACTAAAGGGTATACATATGAACTATAAAGGACTCAAACCTCCCTGTATATAAAAGTGACACAAGAATCAAATTATGTAATAAGATATGGGGGCCTTGAACCTCCCAGTTAAATAATAGTAATAAGGGGAACTCAAACCACTTAATCATATAGACCCCCGTATTAACTACTTTCGTTTCTAGTATGGGTCCCTTGGGACCACCACTTTTATGAATCAGCTACACAAATCCCATTAAAACCCAATTAAAAATATTTATCATATAATCCTATTCATTGAACCATAATACACAATTTGACATACATTATTGGTATCGTGATACAAACTAAACATGCAAGGTAAAATCAACATGCCACACCAATTATCTTTAATTGGTGGAATTCAAAACCCCCTTGGTTAAATTTTACATTAGCTTGGGAATTACAACACCCCATAATGTTCAAGAGAAAGTTATAATGTAATAGCTAAAGAATAGTTCAAATTCCTACATTTCTCATAAAAAATAATTTAAAAATATAGGGTTGGTGTCATAACCACTTCAAAAGTCAGAAGTTTAGGAAAATCACAATTCCCTAGTTCATTCACCATATCCATGGATCCATAAGCTCAAAACCATAAGTAAAGCATGAATAATCATATACAAACCATAGAAAAAAATAAGCATCCAAAACCCTCAGCCCTTGATTTTAAAAAAACATAAATATCTCATGAACAATACATTGAAACATATTCTTTTAAAAAATTAACAATTAGAGAAGAGTAACATGCCTGAAATACCAATTTTTACGAAAGGAATTCATCCCTTCAGCCCTTGGATGACCTACTTCTTGGAAAACCTAATTATGGATGCCTGAGAGAATTAGAGAGAGATTTTTGAAGTATCTTATTACGTTAAGGATTAAATATAACCTCCTTAAGTGCTTTCTGGACGTAGGATATTAATTGGGTAAGGAGAGAATTATCCAAAGTGCCCTAAATTTAAGAAACTAAAATTTAGTCATCAGCGACTATGGGTCACCAAATGACTTGTATATATATTACGACTAATCATAAGGAGTCGTAGTAAAAAAAACCACTAAGGCCCAATACTGGTCTGTCTATATTTATACTATCGACTTATAACTGCACTTACTCATAACCACTTCTCATGCTCAAGACAATAATAATTTGGGATAACACATTGGACACCATACGATTGGGACTTAATGACTCATTATAAGTCTTTACGACTCGTGGCCTCAAGTCATACTAAAGATAGTGTCTTGGGACAAACTTTCTAGACACCTTACGACTTTATCCTTATGACCTGTAAGAAGTCTTGGTGACTAGTTGAGAATAAATCATACTCAAAGTAGAATACTAAGCCACTTGTTCTTGTTAAGTTGAGACCGAGTCCCTACGACTCATTAGCTTGGGGCATTACAAATATACTTTACCTTACTTCTCTTCTCATGATCATTTACTTTATCCTTTGTGGGGCGTATTGTTTACTTTAGCTTTCGTGGGACTTGTTCTTTACTTTATCCCTCGTAGGATTTGCACTTTACTTTCGCCCTCATGGAGCTCGCTCTCTATTATTGATATTGATTTGGATATTATTATAATAATATAATGATGCCCAACAAAGTCAGAGAATACTATGATGATGTGATAATACCTGATAAGGATGGAGGATACTACGATGATGTAATGATTCCTGGCAAGGCCAGATGATATTATGAGGATATGATAATGCCCGATAAGGATGGTGGATGTTATGATGATTATATTAATTATGTACCTTGCATTCTTTCTTGCATGCTCATCGCCTATCATCAGTATGCACCTATATCAGTCAGTCAGTATAGGATAATTGCATAGATATGGGTAATGACTATGCCATGTGTTGTTGTATGTTAATTGTATCTTTTGAGCCTGGGCTAGTGGGGTACATAACGGCTCAGCTAGGTGTTTGGTTATCAAGAATAGTCAGTTACTTATGCTCTTTTTGATATTTTTACTATCATTGTTATGATCATTATTATGGCTAGTTTATGATAGATGGTCCTTGATTCCTTATCAATATTTGAGGTACATTTTTGGCCTCTCCTATCTTAAGATTGCATTATTAGGCATGTTTATCTCATCTTTAGACACATAGGTTAGAAACCCTGTGTATTATAGTACTAAATATTGATAGGATTATAATGAGGCCTTAAAATAAGGACATGATAATTTAGGTTATGCTTTGAGTTGACCTTATATATATCTATGTCTAGCTATATGTAGCTATGGTATTATCATATATCCCATCCTTCATTTGTTCATATTGCAATTCATTCCTTGGCCTTGTATATTTCTATATAATCTTCTTTTATCCTTTAGTCATTTATTTTCCAGGGATACACGGTATAGTGTTGAGATTTCTAAGTATGGACAGAATAAGATAGTTCATCCTTAATATTTTCTTAGCCTTAGTATGTTAGTCTCTTAAATATAAATAGGATAGTTTATCATCATTATCTCACTGGTTGTCTCATATTATTGCTGAAAATTAAGAGTAGTTTCCATTCTATTTATATGTTATATATATTTTATTTATCTTTGGAGCTCAGTTGGAAATGGCCTAATAAGTACTATTTGTTTGGTAGTCATACTACACTTCTACAGCATGGAAATCATAGTATGAGTTATCATCGCTGATGTGTACATCATGCAAAGCAACCATGATTCAGAGACTTAGAGTAAGCTCCTGACATTTAGAGTATTACTTTATCTTTCTCTTATGTATTACACAAGCCTATATGTTGTATTCGGAGATAAGTTATATCAATGTGTTCATTTGTACCTTACTTTGGATTCTAGTTATGTAGAAGCTCTTTTATTGATAACACAATGTTTTATAATTCATTCATGAATTTGATCTTTTTTTACATCTATTCAGCATTCGTTTCTATATATATTGGGTAGTCTGTTATTAGCCATTTCGGACTACAAATTTAGCTTGCCTACTAGTGGATTATAGTAGGTATCATCATGACCTGAGAAATTACGTCGTGGAATAATCTCACCATCATCAATTCATTGTATTGCATCACTTACATTGAATTTTATTCCTTTTTATGATTGATATTACGTATGATTATTCCTTTTTATAAGTACTATCATAATTAAACCTTATTTTTGATATTGTGTATTTTGTATTCATCTTACTACATTACATCATATTGTATCACATATTGGGTGATTTGGAGTTTGAGATATTATGAGACGTGGGATATGGCTATGACTTGATCAAAGAGACTGTTATGTCTCACCTACTGGTTGCATGACATACACACACACAAATGCACACACACCTATATATATTTATAGACATTCATCCTGTGTTATTTTATATTACTGGTTAAACATAGTGATTGAGCCTAATATATTGTTTTAATAAGTCTCATTTTAAAAATGACTTTCTTTAATTAATGATCATAAAATGAATAGTATTAGCTCACTTGAGCTACGTTTCCCACCATGCTTTTTGATATTCTTTTAACTATTATGTTGGGTTACCTTGTTACATTGAAATGGTGTATTTACCAATGATAGGTTGATGTATATATTTGTATAGTTAGGGTGGTGATTCTTACCATCATTTTGAATTAAGGTCTATTATTGACAATGTTTGCTGAGTACATATGTTTATTATCATCTTAACTATTCTTTCCTTTATATTTTCCTCAACATCCTTTGCAGGTATTTTTTTTTTGAATAGTAGAGCATAGATTATGTTTCCTCAGCATTGAATTTATTGAGATCGATATAGTGGTGATGTTTTACAGAGATTACCCAAATCTCCCTTTATTTTTCTTATGCTTTACTCATATTTAAGATACTTTATATTAATTTACTATTTTTTGTACTAGAGGCTTGTACTAGAGACAATCAGACTTGGAATGTATCTTGTAAATTATTTTCTATCTTTAAATATTATGGGATTACTCTATTCTTTTGCTTTTGTTTCTAATTTACTTTAATTATTGAGATTGTGTTGGGATAGTCTTACATATATCGGAGAGTGGGATTGGTGCCATCATGTACTCTATTTTTTATTATGGCATAATCTGTATCAGCATAGTACTCCCTCTAAATATCAATCTATACCGGTGAGGTACCTGATCATCCAAATATCAAAATATATGAATGTCATCATCAAATATTCACCATGATGAAGTATATTACACCAATAATGCAAGTACATATTTTCTTAGTCATTTAGTCAAAATCAAGTTCATCATTCCAATTAAACGATAATTATCCACTAACACATCTAAAGAAAAATCCAACACTTATTAAAATAAGCATTATCAAATCCAGTCATCAATTAAAAATATGTCTGAAGACCAATTAATCATGTATCTATTTTAGGAGTGCACATGCTACTAAAATTTTTTTCTACACTCTAATTCAACATACCTATTTCATTGTCTAATATAACCCTCTTTTATTCCTATAGAAACTAGTAAATTCGGTTACTAACTAGTAACCCTTATGTTCAATCCACCTCTAAGTTTAAGACATTATTTCATTAGTCGATTGTTCAATCAGTTGCATCTATTCAACGTACAATTCTAGCTTGAGTCATACATCTTCACACATCTTACTTCCTGGCACTTAATCAAACATGACTTTAGGTTCTTAAGTTATGACACAGCATTATCTTATGATGATTAATTCTTCTAACTATAATTCAGCAAGAATATCTCATATTCCAAGCATACACAATATTGGATTCACCTTTTTTAAGGTATTAAAGACAAGTTTTATAGATAAAAAGCTCACTTAATCCCTCTATTGCTACCCATATTTACATATTAAACTTGTAAATAATCGAGTAAGTCAAACAAATACAAACACCCATCAAAGGATCCATACAAAAACATAACAACATCAAACTAGATCTTTATTACATTAATTCCATGTCTTATCGATTCAAACTCTATGTCCGTAGGCCTATACATGAAGTCTCTCATCAAATCTATCGTTATTACATGTATCAAACCCAAAACTGGTACATATTAAACCATAACCTACCTCGATCAAAGACCATGGAACAAGTAAGCTGGTTTCTCTTTTCTTTTCTTTATGCTTTTATTTGTCCAGTCATCCATGAAGTCTCTCATCAAATTTATTGTTACTACATGTATCAAATCCAAATTCACTACATATTAAACCATAACCTACCTCAATCAAAGATCTTAGAACAAATAAGTTGGTTTCTCTTTTCTTTTCTTCATGCTTTTATTTGTCCAATCATCTTGAAATTAAACAATTATAGGAGTAAGTAATTGATTACTCTTCGAATAGTTACTTTGGAAATTTATATCAGTAACCCTATCTTTATTCATAGAATAAAACATTACCCAAATCAATAGATCATTAACTTATTCTACCATACTCAACTCATCTCCTTAATAAAGTTTTATGGCTAAAGTTTCACTTTTATTGAATTCAATATACTAAACAATCAAATTCATGTTTTAGAATAACAACTTCAGGATAGAAATTGTTAGTTAATAATCTAAAAGTAATTCTAAGTGATATTACCACAACCCATTGGCTTTCCCCGTAAATCTCATGAACCTAGGGTTATAACTGTCAATTCCTCCCTTAAAGCTCATATAAAAATTCTAAGATGTTATTGAGTTCAAATACGAAGAAAATGATGAAAGAACTTACCTCAACGAAGAAGTTTCACCCTAGACATCAAAAAGTTTCCCTTCTGTGGCTTTGAAATAAAGTTTTTGAGTTAAAAACCCAAATATCATCAAAAAAATCTTACATTATGCTTGTTTGACATTGCAGCAACCTGAATGTTATTGTAGCTACACACTGTAGCAGCCATATTTTTTGACACGGATACTCTTCAGTAAAATAGCCATAATGTTTTACTACGGTTGCGGATTAACAAATAATATGAGGTGTTGAAAGGATGATTCAAATATCTTTGAGATGGTGGATATTGAGAACCATAACTGATTATATTCTTAGAGGGGTGCTTGTTTGAAGTTGATCCTATTTTAAACTTAGATCAAAATTCAATCGGTAAGGGCACTTCCAACTTAACTTTGTGTGAGGGGTATATTGTGACCTTACTTTATGTCTGCCCTCTTATCCTAAATAATTGATCTAATATATAACAAATGATGTTCTTATGCCTTTAAAAAGATTTACTACTAACGAAACAAATTGTTATGTTTAGACTGTGAATGTTCAAATGCATGAAAGGAAGATAATAAGCATATGTGTTGTAGATTACTTGTTCCAAAATCTTTGATTGAGGTAAGGTATGTTTTATGAGTAGTAGACTATGATTAGCTAACATATATGCGGTGTAGGATTGACAGGAAAAGAATGATTAGGCCTTTGGGTAAGGTGTTTGGGTGGATAGAACCTGCAATTAATGATATAAAGATCTAATATATGTGGTAATATACAAATATATGAACCCCTTGAGGTATGATACGTCCTTGTACGCCTTTTATGATGTGTCATAATATGATTAGGGTAAATGTTGGTTAATGATGAAAGAATTATGTATTCATGTCACCTAGAATTTAGAGTTTAATAACATAATGGTAATTCAATTGTGTGAGGTATTTTGAATTGTCTGTTCTCCTTATTGTAAATTAATCTTGTGTATTGAGTATGAAAGAGAAAAAAAATGATTTCCTAACATAAAGGTTCTTATAAAGACTTGTCTCGGTTCTAGGGACTAACTATTGTAAGATAAATAAACCAAGGTGACTATTATATGTGGAATATTGACAGATAATCTAATAAATGGATAATGAGTCTGTATTGAGGACTCGCTAATAACACTAATAAAAGATTTATTCCAACAACTGAGTTTATGGTTCATAATGTAATAACTTGTTATTGATTGGTTGTTGGATTGATAATGCTTTAATGAATAAAATATTGATATATTTTCCTGACATTTTGGTTTGATGATGTTTCAACGAATAAGAAGTTGATTTTGAAACTTGGTTGTATCTAATAGATGATTTGGAACTTCACCTGTAAAACAAGTTGTATTTCTAGTATTATCTTGTAAAATAGTATATGTGGAATGTGAGGTGAAATTAGTAATAAAGTGAGAATTATATATATATATATATATATATATATACTATACGTGCCAAGCCAAACAAAAACAACAACAAAAACAGCAGCAACAATAACAACAATGATAACAACAATGACCAACAACAATAACAACAACAACGATAATGACAACAATAATGATATATATATATATATATATAGTTTTACTACATGTGCCAAGTGAAACAACAACAACAAAAACATCAACAACAACAGCAATGATGACAACAACAACGACAACAACAACAATGACAATGACGACAATGACAATGGCAATTACAACGACAACAACAACAAAAAAACATATAGATATTTATATAGTTTTACTACACGTGTCAATAACAACAATAAAAACAACAATAACAACAACAAGAATAAGAATGACAATAAGAATAACAATAAGAATAATAATAGTAAGAATAATAATAACAATAATAATAATAATAAACGATATATATATATACAAAAACAACAACAACAACAATGACAACAATAACAACAACAACAATGACAACAACAACTACAACGACAACGACAACGATAAAGACAACGACAAAGTCTATGACAACGACAATAACAATGACAACGACAAAAAATAATATATATATTCATATATATATACACACATATATGTTAATTTTAATACACATGTCAACAACAATAAGAAGAAGTATAGGAATGAGAGTAAGAATAATAATAGTAATAATAACAATAATAATAATAATAAAATATATATATACAAAACACAACCACAACCATGACAACAAAAACAACCATGATAACAACAACGACAACAACAAAAATAGTGACAACAACAATGATAACTACAGCGACAACTACAACAACAACAACTATGATAACAACAACGACAACGACAATAACAAAAAATACAATAATGAAAACAACAATGACAACAACAAAAACAACGACAACAAATGTGTATATATATACACACCCATATATACTAGTTTTACTACATGTGTCAACAACAACAAGAAGAATAAGTATGCGAGTAAGAATGATAATAGTAATAATAATAATAATAACTATAAACAACAATAACAATAATATATATATATATATATATATATATAAAATAACAACATCATCAACAACAATAATAAAATATACATAGTATATATATAATAGTTTTACTACATGTGTCAACAACAACAACAACAATAATAATAACAACAACAACTACAATAATAACAACAAGAATAAAAATTAAAATTAAAATAATAATTGTAGTAAGAATAAGAATAAGAATAAGAATAAGAATAAGAATAAACAATAACAACAACAAAATTAATAATATATATATACACACAACAACAACAACAACAACAATGATAACGACAACGACAACAACAACTACAACGATAATAACAACAACGACGATAAAATCATTAATAATGACAATGACAATAACAACAACAATGACAAAAGTAATGATAATGACAACATCAACAATAATATTGACAACAACAACAATAAGAACAACGATAAAAACTATGACAATAATAGCAACGACAACAAAAACGATAATGACAATATAATGACAACGACAACGACAACGACAACTAGTATGACAATGATAACTACTACAAAAATAATAAATATAATAAAAACTACAAGGATAATAACAAGGATAATAACAATAACAACGATAACAATAATGACTATGACAACGATAGCAATAGCGACACCAACAATGATAGTAACAAGCAATGGCAATGACAATGACAATAACAATAATGACAACTAAAATAAAAATAACCACATCAATGACAACAACCACAACAATAATGACAACAACAATCACATTATCAACAACTACTAGAATTAAATAATATATATACCTAAAATCTTACCTTGGATGTAAGAAGATAGCATAAGTTAATTTATACCTAAAATCTCATCTAGGATTTATTAAACAAGTATAAATTAGTTTACACTAAGAAATTACCATCGCTAATAGTTTTTCACTATAATATAAATGTAATTAATTCAAACATGTTTATTATTTTATATTCCATAGAATAATTCAGATATACTAAAGATAATGAAGTATTTTTAGGAAAGATAAGACTCTCCCAAAGAGAATTATGTTCAATATACCTTATAATTCTTATAATAAGTAACCAAAATAGATGAGTATATCTATCGTATAAAGCAAGTAACATGATAATAATAGTATAAAATAAAACCTAGTACACCAATATGAGTTGTATTGTATTAGTTGGACTACTCCACCCTTAATTAAAGATCCCCGGTTTGAACTTATGATATGGGAAAAACTATATAGGGAGTGTCACCGCAAAATTGGCCCACAGTGCCTGATTTGAATTAGTTGAGGCTTTAATGCAGGGTCCAGACACTCGATGAAAAACTAAAAAAACTTTAAAAATAATTAAACCCATAACATAATGGATATGTATAAATCCACTATTACTAGTAAATAAACAAACCTCATGTTTATGATTATGTAACGACCAAATTCTTAATTATTTAAAAAAATCTCGACATTTATGGAGTGCTACCATTATCCAGATTTCATTAAAAAATTACGTGAAACAACATAGATTAAAATTTTCAATCTTTAAATAGTGGGGATGAGTTGACATCATTTTTCTATAACAATATTTTTCTACTATATCAGTCCCATCATAGTGGTAGGCTGACCATTATAGCAATGTGATGTCAGATAGAATCTCTACTTATGCAGCTTATTTCTCTTTTTCTCCATGTGGTGAATATTTCATGGGAGGCTCTAAAATCTTAAGGGATACCTTTCATAATTTGGAACCTTGGGTAAGGGGCGAAAGTGGTAAGGATAGATCAAAACCTATGTATTTTGATGACATTGTGTCTATATGGTTGGAAATTAGATTCGTCCATCCTTCCTATAGATGGTTCACATTTAGGTAAGCTAAGGTTAAATTTTAATGATTGACTCAGGTTAGAAAGCTTGAATTTAACATAGGTGGATGGGAGACTTCATATCTAGGCCTTAGAGAATGATGTTTGGATATTTCAAAAATAATTAAAAGATGGGTAGTATACATATTAGGGGATGTTTATATGATTATTTTATTTTATGTTGAATGGGGCTATTTTTCAGTGTTCTTAGTACTGCATGTTCATGAGTATAATTGTATGAAGGTGATTATTGGGTGTTAGTCAAACTCTAAACAATGGAATGGTATTGAGTAAAGTGGGGGGATGGTATTTTTTGAATAACCTATGGTGGTACTTACAGTTCAGGTCTCTTAGGGTTAGTATTAGGAATGAAGCATAGCCAAGGACTAATCAATACCAAAAAAATTGTTTTGTGGATAATTTAAAGTGTATTATAAGTGCATATTAACTACTTATAGTGTGGTTGGTTAATGCATGTTATTTGGTATTGGTCAATGAAATGCTTTATTTGGTTATTAAATTTGATGGATTATTTATTAATGTGAGATGTTCCAATATTTGGAATGCTTTTATGAGATATTAGTAAAATAAGGCTGATAGATACTTGTGTATGGAATTTAGTACATGGATAATAATTTTTACCAGCAGTTCATCTCTTGAGGGTGGATGCAGCACCCATAGTGTGTATTTCCGAGGGTCAGTGAGTATATATGTTCTATGAGAGAACTGAGAATTATGTTTATAAGGTTGGTTTGTGTGTATATATTGGGACTCCATATTTAACATTCTAGAAAATTTAAACGAAGGCTAGAACCATGCTTCATACATGTAGGATTAAATATAAAGTTTTAACAGTATGAGGAATAATTTGGTCAGGTACCAAGGCCACAAAAACCTCCTATCCCTTAAACAAGCAAAAAACTCCCTTATCAATTAATTCCTCAAGAAATGATCAAATTTAAATGACAATAAATTCCATATTTTGATGCATCTTTGAGTTTCAGACCAACCAATTGGTATATATTTGAATTATCTTTCAATGCATATAGTTTCACCTAAATTTTATATCAGTGCAAAAAGTTATGGTCTTTTTGTGAAGCACTGCTCTGTACTGAGATATTACAAGCCATACCACAACCGTGGTTACATGGTACAATAGTACAATGTTGTCATCTGATCGAGAAAACCCCAATATCTGAATATTGACAAGTGTACCTTCCTACTCTAAGTGAGAACCACCATTGTTCTTTGAAACTGTAATCCTAAGCATGATCGTGAGTCCATATATGCTCTTGATTTAACCATAAAATATACAAACCAAGATACTATCATTGGTAGATCCCATGATAATACCAAGTCTTGTTTGATCATATTTAGAGGTCTTTCATCTATCTCCTAGCCACAAGTTCACCCACGATCGTAGATTAGGCCGACGATCATGGAAAGATCCCGTACGTCTCTCTTGTAGTTTCCTATTACAAATTTTAAAGGGGCATATTAGTATTTTCCTGCCCTTTTAACATCCAAAACACATCATTTTTTATATTTTAAGGATTTTTATTCGGTCTAATATTACCCTATGCCCTCATTACTTAAAAAATATCTGACACTTTGTTTTAAATAGAGAAAAGGGGTAATTTATTCCCAAAGTAGAGCTAGGGTTCATGTTCTATATTGTTGATTGGTTTTCTTTTGAATATTTAATTCATTATTCATTTTCTACTTCCACATAAGTGGTTATATCATTTACTTATCATAATCTTAGTGTTTTTCTAGGTGATGGCTAAGCTTGGGATCACCTATGACTCTAAGCATTGTGTTATGACTAGGGAATAGTTTAGGGTCATAACAAATTTGGTGTTAGAGTAATAGGCTTAAAGTATCCTAGGGTATCTCAAAGCCACATCAAATAGAGTCTTATTCATAGGTGTAAAGAATATCACACTTATAAGTAACATGCTACAAGATATTTTAGGAAAAGCTTTACTTTTTTTATATTCATATTATGTGATAGAGTGTTAGATCTATTAGAAACTTCTAATAACTTATCTCTGTACGTTTATAGAATAAGCCTCCAAAGAGAACCAGTAGAAGGGGGAGTATAAATGATAGCAGGGTTGAAAATCAGCAAGCACCACTACTAGCTCCAAAAACTCCCTAAACAAATAACTTTGTCATGCCAAACTCAAGGCTGATTTACAAACTTATCCCAATCCATGGCCACCTAGAATAACAAGTCTTTTATGGCACTATTTGTAACACCCCATATTCAAGTACGTGTATTAGCGTATTCAAGTACGTGTATTGGTCTTATTTATATGGAATTAATTTATTTTATTTTATTTCTACCAGAATTTACCCATCAATGGTTCCATGCGATGGTTATTGAATAAGCTTTCAAACGATATATATATTTCTAAAAATGGATAGGTTTCGGATATAATCGATCAAGTTCGAAACAATAAAATGGTGGTCGGGATATTTAGGAATAGTAAATGTGCAGGAAAATTTCCTGCACACAAATAACTGAGGGCAGCCAAATTTTTGGGTCAACTTCGAATGATCATAATTCCCTTAATATAATGAAATGGGAGATCTTCGACCTATTAAAATAAGGATCTTTGAGTCTTCTTTCCAATGAAATTGGTTTCATCCAAATCCAACGTTTGAGTAAGGATTTATACTCGTTTTACTTCAGCCTATCAAAACAAATTTTTAGGGTCAACTTCAAACGACCATAACTCCTTGTACAGGACGAACTGGGTGGCCTACTTTATATGAAATGAAATCCCTTTGAATTATCCTTCCAAAGATACAAATTTTACCCAAATCGAATATCGGAGCAAAGAGTTATGGTCAATCTACTTTAGCTTATAAAAAATAGTCCACCAAAGGACAGATTTGACATTATTTAAATTTTAAAGGCATTTTGGTCATTTCCTATTATATTATGGATGGTAATATGTGTATATATACATGTATATGATTTCAAAAACTTACTTTCATCATCAATTATTGAGAAAGAACAAAACGTAGATAAATTTGACCTTTAAATTACTTTTGATTCAACTGTAGAAATTCCAAAGTAATTCGATAACTGCGTTTGTCATCTTGAGAGCTTCGAACGGCACCTATTATTTGTGGAAATAGGATTTCATAATCAAGAGGTGAATTCTAAGGTATGAATATTGTTTGCCTTTGTTCTTTTCCATATGTATATGTGTGATAGAGGATTATATGTATTGGTTGTTATTGAAAGGTGATGAAAATAGGGTTATGGACTGTTTTTCATGGTTTTGTTGTAATGAATTATGGAAGGTGGATATGGTAATTTATTTATGGAAGGTGGATACGGTGATATACTATTGAATTGATGATTATTTATGTCTATGGCTCAATTTGGTTTAATGGATTAGTTGGAAGGATAAATGAATCCAAACTTGATATTGGAGGATGTTGTATGAATATGCATGGCATGTGAATGTAATTGGAGTATAAGAGGGTTAAAGTGACACCCTTTATGGTGTAATTAAGACTTACTACTTAACCACTAGTTTTGTGAATTCAGATAATTGAATTGTGACGTTTGGTCGCTAATACAAGATTGCTATATATGTTCATTGTATATAAGTAATCCAAAAAGATGGGAAGTCCATTTCGGACATTGAAGGTTGATAGTCAGGTATGTAAACCATACTCTATACCATTTCTTTGGGATAAAAGTGAACAATTGTTCTATTAATAAAGTTTCCAAAGTTATTCAGTAACATATGATCCATAATGGTTTTGTATGATGTCCTATGTTACCAATGAACTTGTTTCCACCCTACAAGATGTCAAGGCATTCCAATACTTACTTGTTTTCCAAATCTTTCATGTTTATTGCACTAATGAATGTCAGAAGGTATTCGGTTACTCAAACAAGATCCATGTGCTATTAATGCTTCCAAAACGTTTCATTGATATACCAATAAGTTCCTACTTTATTGTTATGGCATTGATGACTCCAAAACACTTCATTGATGTGCAAATGAGTTCTTACTTCATTTTTATTGCATTAATGGTCTATTTATATGTCTCTGATTGATGTATCATTGTTTCAAAGTATCAAAAATGTGGGGGTGACCGAAATAATAATCTCAAAGATTAATTGAACTAAGTGATGAAAGTTCTGTCTTATCGGCTGGTATCCTAGGGGTATAAGCCTATCATGGGTCGATCCCTATTTTTGTGTTTATGGGTGGTATCCTAGGGGCATAACCCTATCGTCAGTCGATCCCAGTTGATATATACTGGAGGCAGCCTAATGGTCACAGTACAGTACAGTATTGATTACAAAAATGATAAGAACGAAGGTAAAGTGATTGAATAAATACAATGTACAGGTTGTCACAAGTTCTAGTAAGTGTGGTCCACTCCTATTATGATTTATTCACTTGTTTGTAATTTCTATTGAGCTCCTATATCATATGTGATTATCTACAACTTTACATACTTAGTACATATTTCGTACTGATGTCCCCCACGGGGGATCTGCTTTTCATGCTGTAGGTACCTCAGCTCATACACCGCACAAGTAGGAGCCAGGATATCCAGCTGCTTTTGGTGAGCTCCAGTTTGCTTCAAGGCTTTTCGTGTCATATCCAGTTACTTTTGGTATTGTATAGAAGTTAGTTATATGGCAGGGTGTGTCCCGACCTTAGTTAAACTGTGTATTGTCTAGAGGCTTTGTAGACCTAATGTACAGTCAAGGTGGCATTTTATTAATAGACGTGATGGCTCTAACGGCAAAGTATTGTATATACATATATATGTGTGCTTGAGCTTATACAGGTGATTATTTCCTTTTATATGTGACATGATGTTGTCCGAATTTTGGGTTGTCATAGAGGTATGCATGGGAAGTATAAGGTTATGAGCTGGTTCTCCCGGGCCTCCTCGGTTACGGGTGCCAGTTCGCCCTAATAGGATTTGAGGCGTGACACCATTCAACCTGTCAAAGAATACAGCAGCAGCTAGAGTTTGAGGATTTAACTCAGATAAATCCACCAATATTCTTTGGCTCCAAGTCTAGGAAGGATCCACAAGAGTTTATGGAAAGCATTCAAAAACTCATGGAGATCATGGATATTACTCGGATTAAAAGTGCTAACCTGGTTGTCTACAACTACAAGGAGAAGCTCATAATTGGTATAAGTAATGGGAGAATTATAGGGGTGTAAATACAAAACTGGTAGAATATTATGAGTCTGTTATAACTTTCCTAGACAGGATCTTCCCACTTAAACTAAGGAAGGCCAAGTTATTGTAATTCATAAACATGATGTAGGGTAGCATAAGCGTGAAGGCGTGTTTCCTTAAGCTTACTCGGTTGGCAAGGTATGCTCTGACTATAGTTGTTGATTCCAAGGCCTGCATGAGTAAGTTTGTGTTTTGTATTTCTAAGGAAGTGATCATAGAGTGTAGGACCACTATGTTGGGTAAGGAGATGGTCATCTCCAGGTTGATGGTTTATGCACAGTAGATAGAGGAAGAGAAAGTGAAGTAGAAAGAGAAAGAATAAGAGGGACAAAACATATAGGTTTAATTTCTCTCAGCAAAGGTCAGATGGATGAAATTGTTCTTAAATCATTTACAAATCATTAGCTCCAGCCCCATTTTTTTCTGGCACCTAGTACCTATGTTCAGGAAAGATCATCAATATAGAGCACCAGGCTCTAAGTATTAGAAAAGTATGAGTAGTATTTGTACCAACCCTATATGTAAGAAATATGGTAGGAACCATAGGTTAAGTGTATGTCTTATAGGGATAGGTTATTTACGTGTGGCAATCTAGGTGATAGACTGAGGGAATTATAGATTATATACACTCTTTCTGTGCCTTTATTAATTATAGAAAGAGAGTATTCCAATTTTAGTTTTCAAATAAACCAGTTCTAGAGTAGAAGGGTAGTACCTCTGTGCCTATGGGTCGCTTAGTACCTTACCTTAAGTCTAAAAATTTGATCTCCTAAGGGTGTATCTATCATCTTATTTTGGTCAAGGATTCAAAATCTTAAGCACTAACTCTTGGGTCAGTTCCAGTGGTAAATGAATTTCTAAAAGTATTTCCAAAAGATCCACCCGAAGCTTCTCCCGAATGAAAAATTGACTTTGGAATTGATCTTCTTCTAGATACCCAACCTATTTTGATTATATCCTATAGAACGGATCTACTTGAGATTAAATAATTGAATAAATAATTAAATAACCTCCTAGAAAAGGATTTTATCAGGACCAATGTCTCTCCATGAGGTGTTTTAATTCTTTTCGTATGCGAGAAAGATCGTTCTCTCCAACTATGCCTTAACTACCAACAGTTGAACAAAGTCAATATCAAAAATAAATATCCCATTCCTAAGATTGGTGAATATTTTTACCAAATTTAGGGTGCAAATTTCCTCTCTAAGATAGACCTCATATCAGGCTATCATCAGCTCAGAGTTAGAGTTCGTGAATTTTGAAGATAGGGTATAGTCACTATGAATTTGTTTCTATGTTTTTTTGACCTAGCGAATGCAATTACAGCTTTTATGGACTTCATGAACAGGGTGTTCAAGAAGTACTTGGACAAGTTCGTCATAGTCTTCATAGATAACATTCTTATTTATTCTTAGAGTAAGGATGAACATGCAGATTATCTTGACATTGTCTTACAGACTCTTAAAACTCTTTAGCTATTTGCCAAATTTAGCAAGTGTGAATACTGGTTGAAATAAGTAACATTCCTTGGTCATTATTTCTGCCTAAGGAATTTGGGTTGATCCACAAAAGACTAAAGTAGTGACAAATTGGCCTAAACCCCTTTCTCCAATAGATATTAGGAGTTTCTTGAGCTTAGTTGATTAAAAATGATGGTTTTATGAGGGATTTTTCTCCATTGCCTATCCCATATCTTGATTTAATTAGAATAAAGTCATATCTCAGTGGTTCATCTCTTGTGAGAAGATTTTTTAGGAGTTGATGACTCAACTCACCACTACTCTAGTTTCAACTCTTCCTGAGGGCTTATATGGTTTTATGATCTATAATGCTACTTCTAGGGTTGGACTTAATTATTTGTTGATGTAGTGAGGCAAAGTTATAAAATATTCCTCTAGACAACTCAATCTCAATGAGAAAAACTATTGACTCATGATCTTGAGTTGGCAGCAATTGTTTTTGCCTTAAAGATTTGGAGGTATTAACTTTATAGGGATCATAATTATGTGTTTGCTGATCACAAGAGCCTTCAGTGTGTGCTCAGTTAAAAATATCTAAATCTCCATTAGAGGAGATGGCAAGATTTATTGAAGGATTATGATATGAGTTTTTTATACCAATCAAGTATAGCCAATGTAGTGGCCAATACCCTATATGACCCCGCAAAATTCATAACTTAACTCAGTCCTTTAAGCATGTTAAGGGGGTCCCAGACTTAGAAAATTTTAGCTAAGTATCAAGACTTAGAATCATTTTAGCTTTCCAATTTTGGAGGATTTTATTTCTGACCTTCCCAGCATTAGTTAGTTGATTTTTAAATTAATTCATGATCCAGGTCATTTGTAGGTCATCTCAGGAGAGTTTCAGATTTTTTGGACTAGCATAGGGGCGATTTTGGTTGCCTAAAATAGTGAAGGGTCGCGATAGCCCCATGTCACAAGGACCAGTTAACCTAAGTAAGTATCGCTCCACGATGGCTACTTGACCCGATTAGGTGTCACATCGTGATGGATACTTGACCTAAGCAGGGGTCACGATGCGAGGGCAACCCTGTTCAACATTATTTAATACGGTTTGTGGGGGAAAATCGGTCATTTTCCCCACCCTTATTTATCCTTAACACGAAACTAATCAGCCTATAGGGCAGAATCTCATTCTTTACTCATAAACTCTCTCAAGCGAAAGCCCTAGCCTCAGCAAGTTCAGGAGTTCAAGTCTCAAGAACTCACTTCAATCTTCTCAAAAGTAGTAATCAAGGTATGTAAAGTGTTCATCCAAGGGTCCTTCCACCCTTGGAGTCCAAGAAACTTTGTTTAAACTTCAAGTTTATGGATTTCACGAATTCCATGTAAGGTTTGATTATGTCCATGTTTATAATGATTAATTTGGATTCTAATCCATGTTTTATGATATGTTTCATATGAGGTTAATTGATATGTATGTAATATCATGAGGATCCATGTAAAACCCTTGAAATTGTCAATGGGGATTTGAATTATGATGTCTACTTTTTTTTTAGTGTTATGTTCATATGTTTGCTCACCAAGTGCTTGATGAATTACTCATGTGAACTAATAAGGGAAAGAGATCATGTCATGTTAGCTTATGTGCATGTTGTATCATACAAGTGTTTGGTAATATATTTCCATGAATGAGTTGTGAACAAGTGCACATGATTATACTTTTCAAGCTTATGCTTTGATTTACCTTTCATGCTATTATGTCCTAGAGGTATTCAATACCCATAAAGTAAGTCATTTACCTAGAGATTAAGTCAGTTATAGAACTCAGAAAAATCTCAGTAGTATTCCATTAGTCCACTAAAGTTACTGAACTCAGTTCAGTTTAGTCAAATAGTACAATCAATAACGGTTTAGTCAAGCTCAGTACAGTCTAGGAATTTGTTCGGTGTCTATTCAGTAGAGAGTAGGATTCAGCACTGAGTGAACCCAAGGTTGGGGTCTCACCTGCCAGTGGAGGGTGTAGTCCTTAGAAGTAATCCTTGCATTCCAGAGCTACGTTGATATATCTCATTTAAGTTTTACTACCAGCAAGGGTTGATGGATGAGATTTCTGTCGGAGAGGGCTAACTCAGAGCTTATCTTTACCAGTAGCACGGTATTGACACCCTTCCAACTGGGTTATAGGTTGGACCCCAAATTAGTTAGAGAAGGGGCATGTTAGTTGGATAATTACTTTCCACAGTCTCAATCTCAGATTTAGTCTTAGTATAAAAATCAATAAATTTCTACAAATTTAGGACTATCAGATGAAGTCGCTCAGTTTAGCTCGGAACTCATTTATGTTCTAAAAATTCAGGACTAGCAAATACAATCATTTAGTTATCAATAATTCTGTTCAGTACACTTAAATATCAGTTAATCAGTATTCAGATTCAATATCTAGTGTTATCATAATTTTAGTTATAGTATACGTATTCATGCATATACTCTTATTCAGTCATATTCATGATATTCTGTTAGTATTGTTCATGCATATGAACCCATGCAATTCATCCTACCTCACTGAGCATACCAGTATATTTAAACTACTGACGCATGTCTTTTTTTGCAATATGATGTCTTATATCATAGGTTCAGACGCACAGGCTCCCGATCATCCTTAGAAGTTCAGACTTTCAGCAGTCAGAGTTAGCAGTAAGTCCTCATAGTTTGAGGACATGATTTTTTTCTTTTAGTATTTAAATTATCAGTTCACTTTAAGTAGTTGGAGTTAGTTCTGGCCTTGTCCCATCAACTCCACAGTTCAAACAATTTAGAGGCTTTTTAGTCTAAAAGTATGTTCAGACAGATATTTCAGTTTTTGTATCACTATACTGTATTAAGTTTTATTATAGTATTGATCCTTACGGCATGTTTTCTGCCTAATTTCCACATATTATAGTATTATCATTCAGTTAATACATAAGGTACTAGTCATGGGTTAGCTTGTGGTCCTTCAGGATTATGAGCATTGTGTAGCATCTGGGGTACGGACTTGGGGTGTTACAAACTTGGTATTAGAGCCTAAGGTTCAACAGAGTCCTAGGAAGTCTAAAAGACACATATAGTAGAGTCTTATACATGGGTGTGTAGTGCGCTATACTTATGGATGAGAGGCTATGAGATGTTTTAGGAAAATCTTCCCTTCTTTTATTATAATGTCGTGCGAGTAAGCATGAGCTCTAGTAAAACTCCCAGTCTAATCTTCTTCTTCCTTTCACTTAAATAACATACCTCCTAAAAGGACTAACAAAGAAGAACCAAAAGTCAGTCAGCACCTCAGCCCGTTAAGGAAGATCCCCTGGATGAGCACGTCTCTCATGCAGAATTTAAGGTTGCATTCACTACTCTAGCAAATTCAGTCACAACTCAGAATGAACGGCCAACTGCTATTCTGGCCAACCAAGTGGTCAATACTACTATAGCCAGGATTTGGGACTTCACCTGAATGAATCCTCCCTTATTATCAGGTTCTAAGTCCGAAGAGTATCTATAGGAATTCCTCGATCAGGTTCAAAGAGTTATAGATATCATAGAAGTTACTTCAAGTAAGAGTGTTGAGTTAGTCACCTATCAGCTATAAGATGTATCCCATATGTGGATTAGGCAGTGAAATGTAGACAGGGGTAAAGATAAAAAGCCCATAGAATGGGAAGCGTTTGTTCCCTTAGAGTTAAAAAAAGCTAAGGTGTTAGAGTTCATCAATCTCAGGCAAGGAAATATGACTAAGAAAGAGTTTTCCCTCAAGTTTACTCAATTATTAAAGTATGCTCCCCATGTAGTAGCAGGCAATAAATCCAAAATAAGCAAGTTTGTGTCTGAGGTATTGGTTAGAGTGTATAAAGAATGTAGGACTGTGATATTGAATAGGGAGATGGACATATATAGGCTTATGGTACATGCTTAATAGATTGAGGAACAAAAACTTAAGAAGAATGAGAGAGAAACTTAGTCATCACGATACCTATACATGTTTTATGTCTCTGCTCCATGAACACATCTTATATTCATGCACTTTCAATAAAATCATGTGTGTTTCAAGTGTTGAATATAAGGAGTTCCAGTTTACTCAGTAGTTTGAATCATGTTCAATTAACATGAAAACTCCAACACTTAGTTCATGAAACTCATGACTTCTGTACTCAAGCCTTACAGCATGTTCAATCCCTGCTACCATCTGAATTGTAGTATGAGTTATAATCTTAGTTATAGTGTTAGTCTTAGTCCAGTAATCAGATCCGAAACTCAGTTCAGTTTTAGGTTTGGTCGACCATAGCGTACAATTATCAATTACTTAGTCATTAGTATTTCAGTACCTCATATTTTAGAACCATGTTATACGCTTGGTCTTGAATTCTCAAATAATACAACTTTTATGAATTCATGCTCAGTTATCTCATATTACCCAGTCAGTCCTTACCTCGTATACATGATACTCTATAGTTTTAGCCAAGTTATTCAGAATAATTATAGTTTAGTCTTGCAGACCCAGTGTTCAGCTATCAATTATTCGGTTAATAAGATAAGTTACTATGCTTAGGCATTCATGCGCAGCGCGCATGTGAATATTTTTTTAGTAGTCCCAAGTGAAGTGTCATACTAATGTGGAGAGTATAGTTGAGAGAGTATTCAAGGGATATGTCTAAGCTTGAAAATTTGTAGTTATAGTGCATAAGTAGTAGTCACTCTATCTTAGATGATGATTCATAGTCCTCGCCTTATAATACAGAATCCTAGCCATACTGTGATGTCTTATATAGACAATTCCAAGATTTTCTTTCTCCCTAAAGTTGCTGACAACTCAATAAAAAGAGTGTCAGACAAAAAGCTCTGATTTAGAATAAGTTTTCAGTATAAGTTAGTCATTAAAGCCAGTAATTCAGTTTAGCAGTCAGATGGACAAATTTGTATGGTATGGTTTTCCATATTTTCATCTATTCAAACTATCTGAAGTCTTATGAAAGTAACTATTCCAAAATTGAGCAACCCTGTAGTTGCGAGTTTAGTTCAGTCCAGGTGTTATGCCTTAGTTTTAGATCCCTTATATACAGTCATGATTCAGTTCGTAGGTTCCCTGTGAATCATCTCAATTTTTCCTCAGTATCTTAGCCAAGTCAGCATTTTTCAGGGGACATAATGTCCCAAGGGGGAGATATACTATAACCCCCCTAATTTTCATGACCTAAACCTTCTGTAACGCCCCACATTTTGGACTGGAATGAAAATTCATCATTCATATGTGTAGATGTTCCAAAAGACTTGAATCCCATGTAAATTTCGTGTGTCAATCAATTATTTATTGTGGGAATCTATTTTAGCATGAATTTATATCATAAAGGTCCCCTAACTCAAGGACAAGTTGAAAGCTTTCCTATCGTTCAAGTTTTAGTGAGCGTCAAAACTTAGGTCAACTTCAATCACACATAACTCCTTGTATATATTGAATTAGAGGACCTACTATATGTCAAATGAAATATCTTTGAATTATCTTTCCAATGATATAAATTTTGCCAAAATCTGATACTAGACCAAAAAGTTATACCTATTTTACTCCAGCATGTCAGCCTAGAAAACTGGGTGACGACATTCGTGATAACTTATCACATGTGTGACGACTAATCACAAACGTCATCAGCTTTATGTAGAAAGCAGCCCCCATTCATGATATTTCTGATAACTTATCACAAGTGTGATGACTTATCATGAATGTCGTCAGCCTTAGGAAGAAACCAGCTCCCAAGTGATGACATTTGCGACGACTTATCATAAATCTGACGATATTTCATCCTTGATCATCAGCTAAGAGTTTTAGCAATTGGGAAGTGGTTTTGTAAGGATATTTTGGTCTTTTCCTTCACCTCCCACTACTTATAAACCTCAAGGGATGTAAATTTCTCTTATTTTTCTTTAGTTAAACATCTCAAAAACCCTCTCTTACACTTTCAACCAAAAGATTAGGGTTTTTATTAAAATTATCTCCGAAAAGTAAGATTCAAACCCTTTTTCCAAGATAATCAAGAATTAAGTCCAAAAACACTCCAGCAACTCATCAAAATTTTCTTTCTAAGGTATGTGTACTGTTCATCCATGGATCCCTTTCATTCATGGAGCTCAAGAAAAATGTTTTAAATTATAAATTATGATTTCCTTGTTATGTTATGACTATATTCATGTTGATGATTGTTGTTTGGATTCAAGGTTGTATCATGATGTGTTTTTCATGAATTATGTGAGTAGGTTAGTTGAAACCCATGAATTTTGGAATGATTAAGATTGTCAAATTGGTAACTACACCTATTCCCAAAGTTGTGTATGTAAGGTGTTTGATAAAATGCCAAGAATGATAAAATCCATATTTTTATGACTTAATAGTGCTTAAATGACAAGTCCATGTTCTATTGCTTATGTTTCCACATGAATTCCATGTTATTAATATGTGTTGTTGTTATGAGTTGTTGTGATGTAGAATTTCCATGATATTAAGGTATGCAAGTATACCCATGTTATATGTATTCCCTTTCATGTATAAGGTGTTAAGAACCATGTGTAGTATAAAATGCCTTAGTTATGATATTATGAATTATGGATTCTATTCCTATAATCAAAAAGTATCCTGTGTGTCATTTTCCTTTCATCGAGTCCTGGGGTACTCGTACCCAAAAAATATAGCTCTGTGCCTAGAGCCGAGTCAGTCTTACAATAATCTTAGTCATGCTATGATCAGTAAAACTAAATCAGTTACAGAATTCAGAACTCTTAGACAGTTATAGAACATAAGAAATCTCAGTAATCTAAGTATCGTTATCATTCCAGCTTTAGTTCAGTACTCAGCTCAAATCTCAGTAGCATTCAAGAAATCAATTCAGAACTTAGTATCATTCAGTGAGATAATAGATTCAGCAGTATTCCATTAGATAGTAGAACCAAGTAAACTCAGTCAGCTCAATCAATTAAGAAACTCAGTAAGAGTTTCAGTTCAGTTCAAGTACAAGTTCTAAGAATTAGTTCAGAGTCTTTTAGTTGGGAGTAGGAGCTAGCACCGAGCGAGTGAAGGGATGGCGGCTCCCTATTAGACAGGAAGAGTCATTATGAGCAATCCTTGAAATCTAAAACTGCGTAGCTAGAGTAGGATGTAGGAGTCACCCATCAGATTTGGGGCATGTCGTTAAGTGAGAACTCCCACAGTTACAATTTCAATATCAGTCTTCAGAGTAGAACTCAGAAATCAGGACTGTTAGATATAGTCATCAATCTCAGTAAGGAACTCAGATAGTTCCACAGATTCATAGACCACCCGCTAGATAGGCTTGGTATAATATAAAGTTATTCAATATCAGTGCTTACAGAGGTCACCCATCTGATAGGATTGATCTTAGTCTCAGATTTAGTTGAGGATTCTGAATATCAGTTTCAAAGATCACCCGTTCGTTAGGCTTGATCTCAATCTTAGTCACTCTTAATCATTATTAGAATATTTAGACTGTCAGATACAGTTACTCAATATTAGTTATATCAGTTAGGCCGGTCATCATAGACATATCTGTTATATCAGTCGTAATAGCTTATGTTATCAGTATTCAGTTCAAGACTGTTAGACACAATTAATAAGACTAGCTCTTCATAATTTAAACTGTCAGGCCAAGTTGTTTAGCTATTGACTATCTCAGTATCAGTAAACTTATGTTGTCAGTATTCAGACTCAATAGTTAGTATCACCACTAGCTCAATTTTAGTTATTTACATATGTATGTATTCTCATATTCATATTAGTCTGCATTGTTCATGCATATAGACCCCTTTGTATTTAGCGTACCTCACTCGTATACTCAGTATATTCAGATGTACAGACATATTTTCACTATGGTGCTTTCTCTTATGTTACACCATAGGTTCAGAGGCACAAGTTCCAGAGCATTAGTAGCATTACAGATTTCAACAGTCAGAGTTAGCAGTGAGTCTTCATTCTCCAAGGACATAATTACTACTTTATTACTTTAGTATTTTAGTTTGTCTTTCAATAGTCAGGACATAGTTGGAGAGATGTTCCTTCTTTTCCCTACTATAGACAATTATAGGCTTTCAAACTAGATTACTAACTAGATTCAGACTTCAGTATTTCAGTTCTGTTTTGGTATTATGATACCTCTTTATTCAGACATTTTTATTACTCAGATTATGTTCAGTATTGAACCTTATGGCCTTCAATTTATATTTCAGAATTTATATTTGTATATTATGTAGTGTACAGGTACAGTTATAAGTCATGAGTTAGCTTGTGATCCTTCGGGGTCATGATCACCGTGTAGTGTTCCAGCTTAGAAAATTGGGGTGTTACAACATCCATCTTTTCTTTACTTAATGAATCCAGTTTGGAGTAGTGGGTACTCATAATTGTACCCTTAAGTTCCAATATCAGTCGTAAGCTATGTATTTAGGGGCTCGATTTCGTTCATAATAATCAGTTCCTGTATCACTTTTCAAGATCAATTATATTCGCATGTTCCCGTTCATACGTATTCAGTAAATAATCTCATGTTTGAGATCGGTGATTTGGTATTCTTGAGAATCTCTTCTATGAAAGGAGTAAATGGGTTGGCAAAAAGAGAGAAGCTCAGCCCCCGATATATTGGTCCAAACTAAATTCTCAACTATTTTGGAAAAGTAACTTACAAGCTTGAGTTACCTTCAGATTTACCTTCAGTGCATCCAGTGTTCCACGTCTCCTTTCTTAACAAATGCATCGGTGACCCAGTAGCCATAGTCCCGATAGGGGGCGTAGACATCCAAAATAGTCTCTTTTGAAAAGGTTCCAGTCAAAATCCTTGACTATCAGATTCACAAACTGAGGAACAAAGAAGTTCCTCTAGTCAAAGTTCTTTGGCCGAATTAGTCTGTTGAGGAAGCTACTTGGGAAGCAGAAGAAGATATGCAGACCAAGTATCCTCACATCTCTCTGTAAACTCAGACTCAGCTCAAGGTAATAGTTCTTTTTAAAAACTTACTCAGTTCTATGCGCAGATATTCCTCGCAAACTTAGTATCAGTTACCATTGCATATTCAGTCATGCATTCATGAATCATGTTCATTCATGTACATATGCATTGTACATGCATGTTCTATATATATAAACTCATCTTATTAGAAATATCAATTATGAAATCATGCATTAGATATGCATTTTCAGTATGAAATTCCAATATGACAGTAGTTTCAGTCATGAAATCATGTTTTAGTTGTGTATGTCTAGTACATACTTGCAGTTTGTCAGTTCTCCCATCTTAGTTAGTCGCATTCGAGGACGAATGTTCCCAAGGGGGAGATGTCGTAGTACCCTGCAAAATTCTTAGCTTAACTTAGTCCATTAATCTTGTTCAGGGGGTCCCAGAGTTAGAAAATTTTAGCTAAGTATCAAGACTTATAATTATTTTACCTTTCAAAAGTTGAAGGATTTTATTTCTGACCTTCCCGGCCTTAGTTAGTCAATTTTTAAATTGATTCATGATCAGGGTCCCTTGTAGGTCATCTCAAGGGAATTTGGGATTTCTTGGAGTAGTGTAATGGTGAGTTTGGATGCCCAAAATAGTGAAGGGTCACAATAGCCCCACGTCGCGAAGGCCAGTCAACCCAAGTAAGGATCGTATTGCGATGGCTACTTGACCCGAGTAGCTGTCGCATAGCGATGGCTACTTGACCCAAGTAGGGGTCGCGACATGAGGGCAGCCCTGTTCATTATTATTTTAATACTGGCTATAGGGGCAAATCAGTCATCTTCCCACCCTTATTTACCCTTAACACAAAATTAATCAACATATAGGGCATAATCTTATTTTTTACACATAAACTCTCTCAAGAGCAAGACCTAGCCTCATCAAGTTCAAGAATCCAAGTCTCAAGAACTTACTTCAATCTTCTCGAAGGTTGTAAGCAAGGTATGTGAAGTGTTCATCCAAGGGTCCCTTATACCCTTGGAGTCCAAGAAATTATTTTTAAACTTCAAGTTTATGGATTTCATGAATTCCAAGTTAGGTTTGATTATATCCATGTTTAGATGATTAACTGGGACTCTAATCCATTTTTTATGACACGTTTCATGTGAGGTTAATTGATATGTATGTAATATTATGAGGATCCATGTAAAACCCTTGAAATTGTCAATGGGGAATTGAATTATGATGTCTATTTGTTGTTTAGTGTTATGTTAATATGTATGCTCACAAAGATCTTGATGAATTACTCATGTAAACTAATACGGGAAAGAGATCATGTCAGATTAGCTTATGTGCAAGTTGTATCATGCAAGTGTTTGGTAAAATGTTTCCATGAATGAGTTATTAACAAGTGCACATGATTATGCTTTTCAAGATTATGCTATGATTTACCTTTCATGATATCGAGTCCTGGGGGTATTCTATACCTGAAAACATAGTTGTTTACCTAGAGCTTTAATCAGTTAAAGAACTTAGGAAAATCTCAGTAGTATTTTGTTTGTCCTCGGAACTCAGTGAACTCAGTTTAGTTTAGTTAAATAGTACAATCAGTAATGATTTAGTCAAGATTTGTACAGTCTAGGAATCAGTTCAGTGTCTGTTCAGTTTGGAGTAGGATTTAGCACCGAGTTAACCTAAGGATGGGGGCTTACCTGCCAGTGAAGTGTGTGGTCCTTAGAAGATATCCTTGGATTCCAGATCTACGTAACCAGCATAGGTTGAGATATCTTTTTACAAGACTAGGGTTGATATATCTCATTTTAGTTTTTCTACTAGCGAGAGTTTACGGAAGAGCTTTCTATCAATGAGGGCTAACTTACATCTTGTCTTGACCCATGGCACGATAGTGAGATCCTTCCAACTGGGTTTATAGGTTGGTCCCCAAATCAGTTAAAGAAGGAGAGTGTCAGTTAGATGATTACTTCCCACAGTCTCAATCTCAGATTCAGTCTTAGTATATAACTCAGTTTAGTTTTATAGATTTTAGACTATTCAATACAGTTACTTAGTTTAGTTCAAAAATCAGTTAAGTTATACATCTTTTGGACTATCAGATACAGTTATTTAGTTATCAATAATCCAGTATTAGTATACTCAGATATTAGTTAATCGGTATTTAGATTTAGTATCCAGTGTTATCATGATTTCAGTTATAGTATACGTATTCATGCATGTACTCTCATTCAGTCATATTCATGATATTTAGTTAGTATTGTTCATGCATATGAACCCGTGTATTTCATCCTAACCAACTGAGCTTACTAGTACATTCAAAGTACTGACACATGTCTTTCTTTTACGCTATGATGTCTTATATCACAAGTTCAGATGCACGGGCTCCCAATCATCCTTAGCAGTTCATACTTTTAGCAGTCAGAGTTAGCAGTGAGTCCTCATAGTTTGAGGACATAATTGTTTTCTTTTATTATTTTAGTTATTAGTTCACTTTCAGTAGTTAGAGTTAGTTGGGGTCTTGTCCCATCAACTACACTGTTCAAACAATTTAGAGCTTTTTAGACTAAAAGTATTTTCAGATAGATATTTTAGTTTTTGTATCACTATACCATATTTAGTTTTATTATAGTATTGAACCTTATGGCATATTTCCTGCCTAATCTCTGCATATTATAGTATTATCACTCAGTTAATACAGCAGGTACCAGTCATTGGTTAGCTTGTGGTCCTTCAGGATTATGAACACTGTGTAGCATCCGGGGTATAGACATGGAGTGTTACATCCCTTAGTAGATAATTTATGCGATGTATTACTCATATAGAGGACGAAAAGAAAAAAGTAGCTCGCGAGGTACATAGATTGGCCAGACTAGGAGTTAAGTTGGTTGACTCAGCTGAAGGTAGTATTTTAGTTCAAAACGGTTAAGAATTCACTTTGGTTGTTGAGTTTAAAGAGAATCCAGATAGTGACCTTATTTTTCTTAGATTGAAAGAAGCAGCGCAAAGTCAAAAGGTTCAGGTTTTCTCCCAAGGGGGAGATGGTGTTATTCACTATTAGGGCAAACTATGTTTTCTAGGTATAGATGACTTGAGACAGCTGATGCTAGTAGAGGCTCATAGTTCTTGATATTATATTCACCAAGAAGCCACTAAGATGTATCATGATTTACAGGAAGTCTATTAGTTGTATGGCATAAAGAAGGATATCGTAGACTAAATGTCCAAATTTCTATGAGGTTAAGGTTGATCACAAGAGACACATTGGAATGCTTCAGGACATCAGTATTCCTAGTTGAAAGTGGGAGGTAGTGACTACAGACTTAACTTTGGGGTTACCTCGTAATCATCAATAGCATGATTCTATTTGGATTATGATGGACAAAATGACTAAGTTAGACTATATTTACCAGCTAACACTTAAGATTAAGCCAAGGACTATTCTAAACTCTGCCTTAAGAAGTTATTAGTATTTTATGGAGTCTCATTTTCTAATATTTTAGATAGAGGTAATCAGTTTACCTATTGATTTTGGAAGGTATTTCAAAATGTTCTTGGTATATCTCAATATAATTTTTGACCCATAGATAAACGGTCTGGTAGAAAAGACCATTCAAACATTACAGAATACATTAATAGCATGTATCGTCAGATTAAAGGGTATTTAGGATGGTTATGTACATTTGATCTAGTTTGCATATAATAACAACTATCACTCTAGTAATTAGATAGACCTTTTTGAGGCATTTTATGGTAAGAGGTGTGGATCTACTTTTAGTTTGTTTAAAGTTGGTGAAGCTAAATTGATAGGGCCAGAATCATACCTCGAGGCTATGGAAAAAGTTCATCTCATTAGAGAAAGGATAAGCATAGCTTTCAATAGTCAAAAGTCTTATGCAGATATGAGAAGAAGGGATCTTGAGTTTGTTGGCAGTGAATTTTTTACATAAAAATTTCACATATGAATGGGTGAAGAGATTTGGGATAAAAGGAAATCTATGTCCCCTCCTTATTGGTCATTATAAGATTGTAGGTCATTTTACCAAAGTAGCCTATGAGTTAGATTGCTGGCAGACTTAGTAATAATGCATCCAGTCTTGCATATTTCCTTACTATAGAAGTGTATTAGTGATACCGCATCAGTTGTGCCCTTAGAAATTATGAGTGTGAAAGATACTTTCTCTTATGAATAGGTTTCTATTGAAATCCTTGATCGTTAGGTTCGTAGGTTGAGAAATAAAGAGCTCGCATTGGTAAAGGTTTTTTGGCAAAATCAATCAAATAAGGAAGCTAGTTGGGAAGATATTTTCCTATCAAACCCAATCTCTCTTGAGATATTAGTTTTCCTTAATTAATTAGTTCTTTTAATTTTATGTCACCCAGCTATTCTCACATCATAACATGTGTTCATGAGTCTGGTTCAGTCCACGTGTTAGTTGTCGACTCAATACCATGTCATTGTTCAGCTCTTAGAAACTCAATATAGTAATTTTAGGTACAGATAGTGTTATAGGGTTCCTATAATATCCAGAGAAGTGGTGAAGAAAATATGTGAATTATAGCTCTTTTCGCCAAATCTTAGAGCTCAGTATATTTCCATTCGGGGATGAATGACCTCAAGAAGGAGATATAATGACACCTTAAAAAATTCAAGCCAAGTCCAGAGCCATGCTTGAAGTAAATGTAGGATTAAACAATAATTTTTAAAAGTATGAGATGAAATTTGGCCCTATATTAAGGCCACAAGGATTTCCCATACCTTAATAATGCCAAAACCTCTCTTACCAATCGATTCCTTAAGAAATAATCAAATTTGAATAAACATAACTTCCAGATTTTGATGAATCTTTAAGATCCACACCCACCAAATAATAGAAATATGAATTTTCTTTCCAACACATCCAATTTCTCCTCAATCCGATATTAGGATGAAAAGTTTTAGCCTCTTTGTGAAGCACTACTCTGCAATGAGATTTCACAAACCAAACCATGAATATGGTTACATTATATAACCTGAAATACCTCAAAATTTTACCTTTGCAAATTTCCAGAGCTTTAGGCTTTGTACCCTTCTTATGACTCACACCACGAGTTGTATGGTATGTTTATGGGTTAGGTGACCCTAGCCAGAAGTTAACCAGTATGTTACTGGCCAAATTTTTTCCTAGTGATAAGAGACTACTCAAGATACGTATGATTATGTGATAAGTTGTTAGGGTGAATTTGTAAATTGTCCAGTGTCCAAGCCTTTGGCATTTTGAGTTGGTCACAACTAGACCATACAAGTTGTATAGTCTAGTGATGAGTGGGACTAGGAAGTTAGTATGTGGTGTGCATTTCTCTGTCTTAGTGATGACTTAAGGGTATGAGTGGTAAGTTGTTGTGATGAGTCAAAGGTCTAACTCGTAACCATATGCAAGTTTTCTATAGCTTTAAGCTAGGTGTACTTTGGATATTTCACACCCCAAGCCCTTAAGACCTCATATCTTATAACACCGTTAGGTCATTTATTATACTCTTTAAAAGTTAAAACTCTCTCTAAACTCTCGCTAAAACTTCACAAAAAAGATTGGGCTAGTGTTTTTTCAAACTGGTCATCTAAGGGCATAGGGATCAAATTCTCTTTGCAAAACTTTGTAACTCAGGCATGAGACTCTTCCATCATTGTTATTTTACTAAAGGCATATTTTTAAAAAAAAATTCATGAGTCATTAATGGTGGTTTTGAAATCCAAGGTTGAGGGTTTGAATGAACATTGTTGGGTATTGATTTGCGTGATTTAATTTATGATTACGCACATTTTAATAATTTCTTTGCACAAGAAGGTGCATGGGAATTTTGGTAAAACTAAGGGGTCATGTTTAATCATAAATTTAATAGTTTTTAATTTTGATAAAGGTATGCCCTCAACCTATTTGTGAAATTAGTAATAAGAAAGATCTTGTCACAGGTCGAATTGTGTTTTGAACTAAGGCATTGGCCTAAGAATGTTAATGATTGGTAAATGGTTTTATGTAAGCCTTGTTGGAAGTAAATTGATTTGAAAAATACTAAAACAGGTTTGAGTCCCTAAATGTTGAATTGAATTAATGTCTTTGTTTAGATAATGGATTTGAGTCCCTAGTTGATTAGTAATGGTTATGTCATATTGTAAGATTGCAAGTGGGGTTGGTATGATGATACCAATGGAATTCCTTTGGTATGTAATTATATTAATGGTTGTGTGTATGTAATGAATACCCAACTGGGCTTTAAAGACGGATATGTAGTCAGGCAATAAAAGTGGAGTCTAAAGGACTAACACTGAAAATCGCGCTAGCAAGTGCGGGTCTATATGATTGGGAGGTTTGAGTCCCCCAAATAAATATATGAAGGGGAGGTTCGAGTCCCCAATATTGTATACTTTGGTGCTTAATTCACCTTCACTATGCTTGGAGGTTTGAGACCTCCATAAGGCCATATATGAATATGGATATTCTCTGGTTCATGAAGTTACACATACTAGGAACTTCCAGCTAGGGGAAAGTTAGGCTCATATATCTTGTGGGATCCTTTTTATGTGATAGTTATGCTACACAACCCAGGTAAAGTTTCTTGAAGTTTATGCTAAGCCTTGTTCCTGACCCCGTCATATGATATTATATTTAATATATAAGTTTTTCATATGATATTGTTCTTTGGATATTGTGATGGTTTTCAACTGTGATCATGGCATTATTTTATTCCTCTATCCCTAAGATACATGCTAATACTGTAACTGCTAACCATCTTTGAACATTGTATCCCTACGCGATGCAAGCACTGGAATATTTTTTACTTTTCCTATGTAATGATCAGGTGCTTGAGTTAGTTCATGAGTTGACATTAAAGTGGTGAGCTTTCATATTTCAGGAGGTTTTATTTCATAGTCCTTATTTCTTTTATATTAGAAATTTTTAGACTTTGATTTGGCTACTATCGGAGAGATGTCTTGACATTTTATTAATTTTGGTTTTGTAGAGGCTTTTTGGATTACTATGGACTTATGTGGTTTGGTTGATTGTTTCGATGATAGATAGTTTCTCGATTATCCTTTGATTTTATAGACATGTAATGAATTGTTATTAGATTTATTATATGTTATCTTGTTATATGCTCAGAATTCATCTGACACTTGAGATTTTTGTGTTGCTAAGTCTAGATAAAGGGGTGATCTTCGTTCCGTATGGGACTTGAGATACCCATCACGGCTTGGCCCTAGTTTGAGTTATGACAATGGTGGTATCAGATCCTAGGTTCATAGTCAATTAGGTGTCCATAAAGTCATGTCAAGTAGAGTCTTTTTATTGGTGTCTAGTGTGCCACACTTATAAGAGAGAGTCTATGAGACATTTATGAATGTTTCCCTTTCTTGTTGTTATGTTTTGAGTTGTAGAGTCTAAGGTCTTGGATTTCTCTAATTCTTGTTTGCTTGATTTTTTAGATCATGCATCCCAGATAATTTAAAGCTTATAAAAACTCCTCTATTCCACTTAGGGACATTGTTGATAGGACGCGCCCTTCTTATACAGTTCTGACTCGGTCTAGGGGTCCAATTCTTGATTTCCCTCCTAGAGTTCCACCAGTTCTCTCTAGCCCTCCTCGAACCCTTTAAGTCAATGTGATGAACGTTGAGTTTATTCAGTCTATTCATATGTTGCCTCATTTGGCAGCTTCTTAGTCTAAGTGTAGTACTCCATCTTCTGATTCTGCAAGGGTTGGAAAATTTATGAGGTTGAGTTCTACAAATTTTACTGGTGCTAGGGTTCAGGAGGATCCTTAAGCTTTATTAAGGAGATAGATAAGATTCTCCAAATTATTCATGCTTTAGATATTGAAGGTGTGGAGCTTGCTACCTAAATTAAAGGATGTGCGGTACCAGTGGTATGAAGAGTGGGAATGGTATAGGGGAGATGATGTTGACTCCGCACTGTGGGATGAATTTTCTTATGCCTTTTCGGATTGCTTCTTTCCTCAAGAGCTGAGGGAGGTGAAAGAGAAGAAATTTATGAATCTGAGATAAGGTAGGATATCGGTAAAGGAGTATGTCTTGAAATTCCACCAGATATCTAAGTATGCTCCCAATTTTATATCTAGCTTGAGAGCTAGAATGCGTAAGTTTTCTTTGCGGTTGTCTCATCACTTGATTTTAGAGAGTAAGGTTGCCTTGTTAAAACAGTATATGGATATTTCTTGACTTGTGGTTTATATACAGCAGGTTGAGGAAGAAAAGAAAAGGCAGACTAAGATTGGTAAGAGGTAGATTAAGTAATTTTGATTTTTTATCACAGAAGAGGCCAATATTTGAGTAGTAGATATGGGAGAAGTGGCCTAACAAAAGGTAAGGAAGTTTTATTTCTTTCTAGATGGATAGTTCTCCTTAGCCAAAGCGGTCGGGTGATTATTTTTCTCATCATGATGGAGGGTATAGGGCACAGGATGCCCAATCTCAGGCTGGTGGGGCTCAGTCTACTCCATTATATCCTCTTTGCAGATTTTATGGTTAGCCACACCATGTCTAATGTGAGAAGAAGAGAAACTGATGTTTTAATTATTGTCAAATTTGCCTTATGTAGCGTGATTGTCCTTCTAGGGATGCTTCTGAGTCCAATAAGTTTCTTATTTCCTCTTCATCTTCTCCTACACCAAAGGGTGCTACTTCTGCTTCTGGTACTGACACTGGATGGAATCACTTAAATACTCTTGCTTTTCGTAGGGACTATGAGGCATCTTTGAATGTCATTACCAGTATGTTGAAACTCTTTTCTTGTGATGTGTACTATTTACTTGATCCAAGATACACTCTCTCTTATGTGACCCAATTTATGGCTGTGTATTTTGGTTTTGATCCTGAGTGTATTTCTTATACTTTTTCTGGGTTTACCCAGGTAAGTGGCTCTGTGATTATCACAAAAGTCTATAGAGGTTGTGTGGTATCTGTTGGTAAAAAAGAGACTCGAGTATACTTAATAGAGTTAGACATAGTTGAGTTTGATGTTATTATGGGAATGGACTAGTTATACTCATGATATGCTTTTTTAGACTATCAGACCTGAAGGTCATGTTTAAATTCCCTAATAAACCAATTGTTGAATGGGAACGAAGTTCCCTAGATCCTACGGGGAGGTTTATTTCGTATCTTAGAGCTAAAAAATTAATTTCCAAGAGGTGTCTCTATCATTTGGTCTGGGTTAAGGATTCTAACTCAGGGGGTCCTTCATTGACATCCATTCACGTGGTTAGTGAATTTTTAAAGGTGTTTTCTGATGATCTTCCTGGTATCCCTCTGGATAGGCAGATTAATTTTGGTATTAATCTTGTTCTGAACACTTATCCTACCTCTATTCCCCTATATATAATGGCTCCAACTGAGTTAAAGAAACTCAAAGAGCAGTTGAAGGATCTCTTAGACAAGGGTTTTGTCTATCCTATTGCGTTCCCGTGAGGTGCACCTATCTTATTCTTACATAAGAGGGATGGTTCCTTTTGGATGTGAATTGATTATTGGAAATTAAACAAGGTGACAATAAAGAATATGTACCCACTTCTGAAAATTAATGATCTCTTTGATCTACTTTCAGTTTCCAAATTCTTCTCTAAGATTGGTCTTTAGTTTGGGTATCATTAGTTAAAGATTAGGGAGGTGGATATCTATAAGACACCTTTCTATGTCCCAGTATGGGCACTTTGAGTTCTTGGTGATATCATTTGGATAGACTTATTCCTCAGTGGCATTCATGGACTTGATGAATAAGGTCTTCCATCAGTTTCTAGATTTTTTCGTGATTGTCTTCATTGATAATATTTCGCTATACTATAATTGTAAGGAGGATCATTCTGATCACCTCCGCCTGGTGTTGCAAACCTTGAAAGATCAGCAAATGTATGCTAAGTTCTCTAAATATGAATTCTAGTTGAATGTTGTTTCATTTCTAGGTTATGTTGGGTCTAATGAGGGGATCATGGTGGATCCTCAGAAGGTTGCAATGGTTAAGTAGTGGCCTAGACCTACGAATCCAACTGATATTTAGAACTTCTTGGGTTTAGTCAGTTACTATAGGAAATTTATGAAAAGTTTTTCTTCTATTGCTACCCCATTGACCAAGTTGACTCAGAAAAAGGTGAAGTTTGTGTGGTGTAATGCTTGCGAGTGTAGTTTTGAGAAGTTGAAAGATAAGATGACTTCAACTCTAGTCTTGACTCAACCTGAAGACACTGAGGGTTTCTTCATCTATCGTGATGTGTCTTGGGTTGGTTTAGGTTGTGTTTAGATATAGCATAGTTAGGTGGTTACTTATTCCTCTAGATAGTTGAAGGTTAATAAAAAGAATTATCCAACTTGTGACTTAGATCTATATTGGTTGTGGTGTTCACGCTGAAGATCTAGTGTCACTATTTGTATGGAGTTCATATGGATATCTTTTCTGATCATAAAAGCCTATAGTACATGTTCACTAAAAAATATCTTAATCTCAGGCATTAAGGGTGGATAGAGTTACTGAAGAAGTATGATATAAGTCTTTAGTACCACATGTAAATGTAATGTAGTTGCTGATGCTCTTAGCAGGTTATCTATGGGGATTCTAGCTTATATGGATAGGGATAAGCGGGAATTGGTGAAGAATATTCACCATTTAGCTAACCTTAGAGTTCATTTCTTAGACTTTAAGGATGGAGGTGTATTTCTACAACAGGTGGCGCAATCATTCCTTGATTATAAAATTAAGAAGAAGCAGGAATTACACCTTCTCTTAATAAAAATCAAGGATAATATGGGTAAGTAGAAGGTGATGGACTTCGATATCAGTGGTGATGATATCATGAGGTACCAATGGAGATTGTGTATTCCTAATATTAATAGGTTATGAGGTATGATTTTGGTCAAGGCCCAAGAATCGTGGTATACAATTCATCCCTACTTAATAAAGATGTATCATGACCTCATGGATATGTATTGGTGAAACAACTTGAAATGGGATATTGGCAACTGTGTGGCGTAGTGTATGGTGTGTCATCAAGTGAAGGTGGAGTGCATGAGGCTCAGTGGGCTACTCCAATAAATTAAACTACCATTGTAGGAGTGGTAGGGAATTAATATGGATTTCATTACCGTTCTTCTACGATGGCGGAATTAGTGAGACTCCATTTGGGTCATAGTTGATAGGATGACTAAGTCTGTTTATTACTTGCCATGAGGACTAATTATTCTGTAGAGAACTGTGCATTGTTTCTTCAGGTGGTCATAAAGATGCATGGTGCGCCTTTCTTGATCATTTCAGATCATGGTAACTAGTTCTCATCACATTTCTAATGCTCTTTCTTGTAGGGTTTAGGGACTAAAATAAGTCTTAGTACCGTCTTTCACCCATAGTCGAATAGGCAACCAAAAAGAACTATTCAAACACTGAAAGATATGTTGTGAGCCTATTTAATTGACTTTTGTGGTATTTGTTCCACCATTTCTATCTTATTGAATTTTCTTATAACAATAGTTACCATTCTAGCATTGGTATAGCTTCAATTGAGGCATTATATGGCAGGAGGTGTAGATCTCCTATTGGGTAGTTTGAGGTTGGTGAAGTAGAGATGATTGTCCCAGATTTGGTTCACCAAGCTACGGAAAAGGTAAAAGTGATTCAAAATAGGATTAACGCCGCCAAAAGTCATCAAAAGTCCTACGTGGATATAAGGCGAAGGAACTTGGAATTTGAGGTTTGAGATTGAGTGGTCCTAAAGGTGTCTCCTATGAAGGGAGTAATACGGTTTGGAAAGAATAGGAAGCTCAGTGTGGTCCTAAAGGTGTCTCCCATGAAGGGAGTAATACAGTTTGGAAAGAATAGGAAGCTCAGTCCCCAATATATTATCCCGTATATGGTTTTTTGAAAAGTTTATAACATTGCATATGAGTTGGATTTTCCCTCTAGCATGAGTCCCAATCATTACTATTCCATGTGTCCATATTACGAAAATGCGTAGGTGTTCTTTGATTGGTTGCGCCCTTGTAGAACATTGGTGTTTCATATTCTTTGTCCTATGAAGAGGCCCCAGTAAGGATCTTAGATTGGCAAGTTTGACTACTGTGGATGAAGGACGTGGCTTCAGTAAAGGTTCTATAGCGGAACCAAAAGTTCTAGGAAGCTACTTGGGAAGCCGATGGGGACATGAAGTCCAAGTAGCCATTCCTATTTCCTATTCTATAAATTTGTGCTTGAGGTATGTGTGTTCCTAACTTCCTTGTTTTCTGTCTTTGTTAAGGGAAAGATTAATATCCTTGGCATCTTTGTTTTCTAACTAAGTGAAAGGTGAGAGTAGAGATATTTATGGTTTAATCATGCTAGTCAATTCCCTATCCTATAATATAAGGAAGAATGATCCTAAGTGGGGGAGACTGAAATGCAACAGACTTTGGCCTTTGCAAATTTCTTGATCTTCAGGCTCTCATCCCTTCTTATGACTCACACCACGAGTCGTATGGTATGGTTACAGGTCAAGTGACCCTAGTTGTAAGTTAACCAGTGTGTTATTAGCCAAGTTCTATCCTGGTTACAAGAGACACCTGACGAGTCATATGATCATGTGATGAGTGATTAGGGTCCAGTCATATGATGTCCAGTGTCTAAGCCCTTAGACTTCGTTCTTAGTTGCGACTATACCATATGAGTCGTATGGTCTAGTGACGAGTAGGACTAGGAAGTCATAAGTTGGATAGTGTGTGGTGTCCAATTCTTTATCTTGGTGACAATTCAGGGATACTAGTCGTAAGTTGTTGTGACGAGTTAAAGGTCTCACTTGTAACGAAATGCGGGTTTTCTACACCTTTAAGTTAGGGGTACTTGGGACATTTCCCACCCTACACCCTAAAGACCGCACATCTTATAAAACCTTTTAGTCATTTATTATGCTCTCTACGATATCAAACTGTCTCTAAACTCTCTAAAACCTTTCAAGAAAGATTCGACTTGGGTTTCTTCATAGTGGTCATATAAGGGCTTAAGGATCAAATTCTCTCTATGAATCTTCGTAATTAAGGCATGTGACTCTTTCCTCATTGTTAGTTCACTAAAAACATATGTTTAAAACATTTTTCATGTGTCATTAATGGTAATTTTGAAAACCAAGGTTGATGGTTCGAACGAACATTTTTGGATATTGATTCTCATTATTTAATTTATGATTATGCTTGTTTAAATAATTGTTTTTCACATGTCGGTTCATCATAATTGTGGTTTAACTAAGGGCTCTTGTTTAAAAATAAATTTGACGGTTTTTTATTTTGATAATGGTATGCCCTCAACCTGTTTGTGAAATTATCAATGAGAATGTTCTTCTCAAATGTTAAATTGTGTTTTGAACTAAGGCATTGGACTAAGAATGTTAATTATTGGTAAATAATTTTATGAAAGCCTTGTTGTCCATAAATTGATTTGAAAAACTAAAAAGTGTTCGAGTCCCTAAACGTTGAATTGAATTGATGTCTTTGTTTAGACAATGGGTTCGAGTCCCAAGTTGATTAATTAAGGTTATGGCATGTTATACGCTTGCAAGTGAGGTTGGTATGATGATATCAATAGAATGCCTTTGGTAAGTAATTGGATTAATGGTTGTGTATGTTTAATGAATGTTTTAATTGAGCTTTAAAGCAGGATGTGTAGTTGGGCCGTGAAAATAGAGTCTGAAAGACTTACGTTGGAAACCACGCTAGCCAGTACGAGTGTCAATAGGACTGGAAGGGTTGATTTCTCAGAATTATTATATGAATGCGATGTTTGAGTCCCCCATACAGTATACATTGGTTATTCTTAAGTCACCTTGACTATGCAGGGAGGTTCGAGTCCCCCATAAAGGCATATACAAATATGGAGCTACATACACTAAGGCCCTACCATCTAGGGGAGAGTTAGGCCCATATATCCTGTGGGTGCCTTGTTATATGATGGTTTTTCTACAAAGCCAGGTTAAGATTTTCTAAGTTCATGGTAAGACTTGTTCCCTACCCTGACATTTGATATTATATTTATATATATGAATAAGTATTTCATATGATATTATGCTTTGGATGTTGTGCTGGTTTTGAATTGTGATCATGGCATTATTTTATTCCTATATTCCTGAGTTACATGCTAATTCTCTAACCACTAACTGTCATTGTATGTTGTATCCCCACACAATGCAGGCACTAAAACTTCTTTTACTTTTCCTGTGCTCGAGTTAGTTCGTGAGTTGACATTGAAGTGGTGAGCTTCCATACGTCAGAAGGCTTTATTTCATGGTACTTATTTCCTATGTCTTATACCTTATTTAGACTTTGTTTTGGCTACTGTTAGAGGCCAAAACATAACTATGACCACAAACCCTAGTTATCTTGTGAAATCCATGAGTGATGGACTTGAGCCAATAAGTTACTTGAATTCATTCAGTTTACGAAATTGGCATAATAGTTGTATTCTTCAGAGATAGTCGGTAATGAAAACCCAATGACCTAGGATTTTATGCATATAATTTTGGGCACTATATCCACCATTTTAGATGATTTGAATTCTTACAAATACTGTAATTTTTTAGTCTTCAAATTATCATTATTATTGAGTATTGCAATTATCATGTCATTTATTTTGGAGTAATACTTAGTACTAATCGAATGTAGGAATGAACCCACATCCGCCATTTAGGCTGAGACCTTTAGTAGAAGTCCCTAGGTTCCTTAACTATGGTGCCACCATAGGTTCTAAACGGTCACTCATCAGACTAGGTTTCATACCTTCATCCTTTTGTACATCAGTTTAATGGATCCACGCCAGCCAGTGTTTATTCCCTTAGTAAGGTAATGAACACCTTCTAGCTGGGGTTACAGGTTGGACCCTAGTTTGCTCAGATTATGGTGTATTGGTTATTAATAAATCCCACAGTTTAGACAATATTTTACAGTTTAGATCCAGATTCTTGCATGACCTTGTATTCAGTTATTCAGATCATCCTATAGCACATATTCATTACTTTGTCTTGCATTAGTTTACCATGTTACGCGTACCATGTTAAACTTAAATTAGTTTTTTCCTATCTGACATAGTATATTTAAAGTACTGATTGCATACATTCTTTTGCACAATATTGTGTCATAATGTAGGTTCTAACACTCAATATTCAAATCGTTCCTAGACAAAATGATAGGCAAGGTATCATTATCACCAAGGAAAAGATATTTTAAGTGCGACGAAAGATCCTTAAGCTCTAATTTTAGAGCTTCATCAACTGAAGCTTTGAGAGATGGGCCAATTGGGCTATTCAATGGCTCAATAGGCAGCTTTCTTGTGTCAATAACCGCCAAATTCATAACTTCAACCAATTCAACTGTCTCTGCATCTCTATAAATATCAAAACCCATTAAAGCTTGGTCGAGTGGATCATCAAACAAAAATAGGTATAGCTCAGATTCAAGGTCAATAATTGATATCGAA
Organism: Capsicum baccatum var. pendulum; assembly: GCA_030864225.1. Lineage (NCBI taxonomy): Eukaryota > Viridiplantae > Streptophyta > Magnoliopsida > Solanales > Solanaceae > Capsicum > Capsicum baccatum. The sequence continues at coordinate 104,476,723 of CM061556.1, forward strand.
GACGATTCTTCATATATAGCAAGCAATTTTAGTGTCTTATATACATCAAAAAATTCTACTTTTTCATGCGGTCTCATAGTCATCTTCCCTGCTGCTACATCAATAAGTTATTTCCCTATTGCTAGAAATAAGTGTCTCAAAATAAATTGAACAACCGGATCAACTTCAAAATCAAGAATAACAAAGTCTACTGAAAAAATCAGTGATCCCACTTGCACCAAGAAATCTTCAATAATTCCATCGTGTCTAGTAAGGGACCTATTATCCAACTGTAAAATAATGGTCATGGGTTTAGGAATCCCAAGACCCATCTTTCGGAACTAAGATATGGTCATAAGATTAATGCTCGACCCTAAGTCACATAATCTACGAGCACTGATGGCCTACCCAATAGTGATCTACAATGTAAAATTACCTAGATCCGTCAGCTTTGTGGGCAATTTGTTATGTATCTTAGATGTGCACTTCTTAGTAAGTGCAACTGTAGTATACTCTGTCAATCGGTCCTTGTTTGCCACTATGTCTTTTAGATATTTTCATGTTTTTGAACACTCTATAGAATATCAAGAAGAGGAAGATTTACATGAAAATGCTTTAGAAGATCTAAAAACTTCTTGTAACTTGTCTCCTCTTGTTGCTTTCACTGCCTTTAAGGAAAGGATAAAAGGTATAGTCTTATCCACTTGAGTTTTATCACTAGTAGTTTTTTCTTTGACCTTTTTCTCCTTATTCTTTTTAGGATCATCATCACTAGATGTGGGACCAACCTGCTCAGGTATTGCCTACTTTAACTACAAAACACTCCTCGTTGTGACTGCATTTACCTGTTTTGGATTTGGCTTTATATCGCTAGGTAAGTTTCCTTGAGGTCTCGTGTTTTGCCCTCCTGCAATATGACCGAGTTGTAAATCCAAACTCTTTGTAATTAACTGTTGAGTCTTCATATCTCTGGTTGACTCTTTATATCAGCTGTAATTTGTGCTTGACAAGCTAGAAATTGCTTCAGCATTTCCTCTATATTTCTCATTTAAATAGTGGCTGGATTATTCTAAACCTGTTGTTGTTCATTCTGTTGCATTGTCCCTTTATACTGATTATTGTTCTGTGCCAGATTTAAACCCCATGAGAAATTGGGATAGTTCATCTAGTTGGGATTATAGGTGTTACCAAAGTTCTGTTGTCCCTGACAATTCGCATTCCCCACATAATTAATAGAATCTTGATTAACCACAGAAGTATCTATTGCGTGCTCACTACTTCCACAAATCTCGCACAAAGAATTTACCTGTTAGACTACATTAGTAGTAGTTGTTACTTGTGGAACCCTAAACATTATGTTGTTAAACTGAGTAAGCGTTTGATTTTACATTGCTGCAAGCTGAGATGATAAAGAAATAAACTATTCTACCTCTAACACACCTACAACCTTCTTAGGATCACACCTCTAGTCAGCATGCCATTGAGGATTCCCTTGTAAAATCCAATTCAACAGTGTGTACAATTCATCTTAAGTCTTCTCAAGAGCTTGCCCTCCTATTGCTGAATCCAAGAGAATCTTGGTATTTGGATCTATCCCCTCAATCACAGTATTAACAAGAACATCATTATACTGATGATGGTGAGGGCAATTTCTGAGTATACTCTTAAATCTCTTCCAAGCTTGGTAGAGATTCTCTCCTTCTTTCTACCTAAAACTCATAATCTTGACTCTCAAACATGTAGTCTTCCCAAATGGAAAGAATCAATTAAAGAACCTTCGATGTAGATCTTTCCAAGAAGAAATGGAGAATGATGGTTCAGCATGTAACCACCTTTTTGTTTCCCCAATTAAAGAAAAGGGTAAGAGAGTCAGTCTGACATAATCAGTATTCACCTCTGCAGGAATGTAGGTATTACTTATTTCTAGGAAAGTCTGTATGTGCTTCTATAGGTCTTCATGTGAAAATTTGGCAAATTTCCCAGCCAAATTCAGCAATTGCACCGTATTCTGCTTCAACTCAAATCGACCACCTAGCTCAGGCTTGCGAATACTATTAGTAGCATGGTTTATGAGTGGCATTGCCACCTCATGAATAGGTCTAAAAGCTACTTGATCAGGGGCATCTAGTATAATAGAAGCTAAAACACGCCCAGCATTTGGATCCACTAGATTAATTGGGTCATTAGGATCTTCGTGTTCAGCCATTAGAACCTGCTGGATTGGATATTGGGCTCTTCACCTCTATTGAAATACCAGTTCTAGTTTCGAATAAAGCTCTACCAACTCTCTATCTCTCTCCAGTCCTATATTTAGCTAGTCCTACAAAAATTCAGCTGCTAAGATCAAGTCGTTAACACTTAAACTTACTATTAAAATCAAAAATATTAGCAAATTAGTAATTATAGTAGTCCCCAACAACAGCGCCAAAAAACATTTTACTTTCTAGAGCACACGCAAGTGTACATGATCATACAAGTAATATAGTGACTTAGATAGTCATATATTGTACCCACGATGACTATGCAACTAGCAATTCAACCAACTTTTTAGTTTTAGACAAAGAGGTATTAACTATTATAAAGTATCAAAATGATTTTTTGGCATTTTGAACAAAAATGTAAATAAATAAGAAGTAACAATTTGGGATAATAGCAAAGAAATCAAAGGTTGCAAACAATAATAATGAGAATTCTAGGGTAGAGGTACTTCTAACAATCTTACAAATCTCTATTCTTATCGCAGTCTAGTTGGTTATCGGGTTATTGATTCGCAGGGTTTATAACACGATCATGGTCTCCCGACCTCTAATCTTCCACCTATATAAAATTTGCAACTACATCGTTGAGCGAGTCTGCAAAAATCCATTTAGATGTATATGGATATCTTCCTGCAATTTATCTAAATAAGGCTTCTAGGTATATCCCTATCATAGATGCTAATTCAAATCCTCTCTTTTATAAAAAGATGAGAACCTTTCTCCTTAACCTCCTTGTAATATCCTACGATTCTCCTACAGAATTCATGTAGAAAAATAGATTTAGTCTAATGGTGTCCAGTCATCTTCAAAGTAATCACAACAATTAAGAACAACCCCGATGATAATCCAACAAGAAACTAGGATAAATAATATCAAAGACTAATCATGTTCTTGGCCTCAACCCCAAAACAAAGGTGTTTAGCCACTCATGTTCGAATTTAACATAAAAAATAAATAATTAATCATACCAAAAATTAATCTTGAAGTAAATAAGTTCAAAAGAAATTCTAAGAACCCTAAAAGAGAGATTTTGCTATTTTTCAACAACTTCTGTGCTTTCCAAAGTGTTTTCAATTGTAATGAATTGTTCTTTTTATAGCTGGGTCAATTAATCCCGCTTTTACCTCTTACCACGTCGCAGTAAAATCACCACTATTATTCTCACCACGATGTGGTGCAATCGCAGTAAGATTATGGATCTTAACAAATACGGGTTGGCTCCTCACCGTGACATAGTGCAATGACAGTGAGCTACTAGATTTCATCATTTACCCTATTCTCCTTCACCGTCACATGGTAGTTTCATGTTGACGTTATGGAATTATCTCAATGAGGTTAAAGGGTCCACCGTGACATGGTAGCATTGATTTTGGCCTCTTTCTCCGTAAAGCCTTTCCCAAGCTGTGTCCAACACCCTCGTTTCTCCTTTCAACATTAACATTTCGTTTATGCATTAAATCATGTCCAATCCCATCACTATACAGTACTTTGTACACTAATCATATCCTTTAGATAAGGAGCACAATTAAAGCTTAATTACAATTACAATTGCTTGTTTTAGTCCCCAGAACAAGTCCAAATATGGGTGAATATATGTGATTAGGCATATAAATAAGCCTAAGATCAGTAAAAAACATCCATTATTATCCATTATTGTTTTGTCCCCCATAGACATTTTTTCAAGGATTCCATAGGCTCCAAAAGTTCAACCACATCCCTCTTTCAAGAATGATGTGATCTTTCAAGAGTTTGAGATTTTCATCCATAAACCAATTTTGGGTGTTTGGGGTTTTCACCAACAAATCCCAACTAATTCAATTAAGCAATAGTGAAACCCATCATCAATAAACTAGAATCTACACAAATACATCACAACCCACAAATAATTGCACCCTATTCTAACATAATCCCAAGAGGAAGAACTTGCAACACATAAAGAAAATAAACAAAAAATACCAAAATCTCTATCAATTTGATTCATGAAAACTAAAGAGAATGCAAACCACACTTTAAATTCCAATGAATCTTCAATGGGAATTTGCTAATCCTTCAAATAGGAATTACTCTAATGTAATCTTAGCTCAAGGTTATTATAAATTTTAGCTCTAAGCTCTCAAGAGATGAGATAAAAAGTGAAGATCAAAGATAGGATAAAGATGGTGAAAAATAAGCTAAAAACCTTTATTTGGGCCACAATTCCTCTTGAAATATTACAAAAATGCCCTTGAAATTTTTCTGATCTACCGTGATCGCCACCTCTTCACCGTATTTACGACTCCCGCGATCGTGGTCGTCATATCACCATCACCCTCCGATTGACTTGTTGACTGGTCATGATTATGACCCTCAGGCCGCGATTGCGGTAGTTGATGATCGATTCTTAGGATTGATTTCTAGCATTTTAATATTTTTTTCACATTTAACCTCCTTTTGACTTGAATGACTGCTCATCTTCCCTTTTCAACTTTTCCTACAAAAATGAGCATTAAGCAAGAGATTAGCATAAAATTAATAGAAAAGCATGGCAATTTACGCATAAAAGGTGCTAGAAAATCCTCAAATTAATGACATATCAAAACCCCAAAATTAAATTAATATTTGTCTTCAAACAACTAAGAACAATTCAATGAGATAAGGTATTCAACTCAAATCTACCCAAAAGAAAACTATACTAAAGAAATAAGCTAACAAAGCTCTACAAATAATTTTCAAACATGTCATGGCAACAAGTAAACCAAAATTTTCTAATAAGAACATATTATGAAGCAAGGATGCAAGTTTGTATCAAATGAACCTTCCAAATCAACATACCACATTAAGAGGAAGCACTAAATCTTCAAAAGTTTTCCCAATCTTCCCTGCAACTTACTTCACCTATTTACCTAAACCGAGAGTAAAACTTCTCCCTCTACCCCAAAATATTAAATCCGCTCACAAGAAAGAGTTAGCTCCACAAACACAAAAGATATTGAAATTTCTAAAGAAGCTTAAATAATGGAAGAATTCACTCTCCCTCTCGCAAAGAAATTCAAGTACAATGAGTAGAACCATAGGCTGGTCCTTTGTGTTTTTTGCCACTAATGTAGACTTACCTAGTTTGAAATCACCAAGGTCTTGTGGAACAAGATAAAGGTTTGAGGTGCGGGAAGGAATATATATGGATCATTTAACTAAAAGACCTCCTTCAATGAAATAACTCAACCCGCTCTACCCCCAAAATTTTCAAACTCTCCACCTTATACTTCTTCAATTTATTTTCCATATTCCCTTACCCCCCCACCCCCACCCCCTTTAGCGTTTACCAAATAATTCAATGCCATAATTTCTTTCTTCATTTCTATGACTTTCAAGAGACTTTCTAACTTTAAGCCCTTCTTAGCCTTTCATTTCTCTTCATGTTCGATGGGCTAGGCTATTCAACTTTATTATTAAGCACATATCTTGTATTTTAAGTGCATGAGTTAACAACCTTACATACACATTTATTGGCTCATCATAGCACATCACATTTATCCACCCCCCCCCCCAAACTGGGAGTTTGAACCACCCTTACATTATTCTCCTAACTACACAACCCTTCCCTCTTTCCCCATAACTTAGGCCTTCGCCTATATTTCATTTATTTGAATTATGCAATGCATCAAATGAGGTTAAGTGCCAAAAGAAAGATTTTCAAAGGGATTAGGTGTTTTAGCAAGGCTATAAATAGACAAAAAAAGAAAAATGGGTAAAAAGGCTCAAAGGGTTAACTAGGGAAAAATGTTAAGGTGGGAATTTATCTATGTGATTGGACAAAAATGGCCTCGGGTCATTATCCAAAACAATCTTGTCTAGGACTTTGCTTTGAACACATTCGGGGCAAGTTATAGACTACCCATATGTACAAGAATTGTGCAAAAATCTCACCACACATGGTATCGTACTCATAGAGTAAAAAGTTAATCTCCCAACCAATTTGAGATTTGAGCCTAATAAGTTACTCTGAGTATATGAATAATCCTTTTAAAAATAGATACAAAATTTAATTTAATGGTTACTCAAAAGAAAGCTTAAAAACATCCTCGATCTTTTTTTAGAAAAAAAAAACTATCATTTCATTTCTTGCCAATGACATTTTGAAATAATTTTTGACTTCTTCCCTCTTCCTAAACAATTAAAGAAAAACATCGGTGAATGGAAGGAAACATTATCATTACACTTCATGGAGTTACTTCGTTATAACTTCATATATTGTCCATTTAGTTCATAAAACATTCATGGAACCAATAGAAACACAAACGACCATATACCCTTAAAAATGGCGTCTCCCAACCTATCATAGGGCCAGGCAAGTGTTCATGTCCCTCGGGTTACTTAGACTTCACTCTGATATTCAATGATAAGAACACTAATCGATCACACCATGGACACAATATTCATCCATAATTTCAACTAAAAACTACCAGTTTTCCCACTTTTAATACCAATTGGACTCAAAGCTATACTCTAAAAATGATCACAAAATACCCCAAGAAAGTTTACATTAACTTTTACAAGCGTATAAGACATTTCTCTATTATTGACATTTTAACAAACATGTGGTGTGCATGAAAAGTAAGAGCTTGAATAGGTAAAATAGCAGCACATGTGAACAAGCCCAATACATCAATTCATCACCAAATGCACCACTTGTAATCATACTATCCCAATTAAATCACCCACCACTCAATTAAGCAAACAAACCTCAAGTGGGTGTTTCATCAAACACATGGTGTGCACTAGTGTATAAAAGCAAGAATTCATCAATTTAGCATTTGAGACAAGGAACACATTCAAAAATCTTTCTCACAATAACCACATTCTACCAAATTAAGCTCAAATGAAGTAAATTCAAACTAAAAAAAACATGAAATATAATCATCATTTGTATTTTAAAGATCATACCTTGTAATCTTACTAAAGAGAGGAAAGTGATGAAAATAAAGTCCAATAGACTTATCTGGGGTTTCATTCTTGAGGTACCCATCCCAACTTGTTCTATCACCTAAAAACACCCAAAAACAAGCTAAAATTTGAACCAACAACATTAGAAAACATCAAAAAAAATTCCTTGGCTTGCCTCCCAAGAAGCGCCTTAGTTAAAGTTGCGGCATGACATCTTTTGACTATCATTTTTGTCTCCATTTAGAGGATTTAAATCAGTGGCCAAACTTTAGATTAATATATCTTTGAGGTATTTTGAGCAAAAGGTGAGGACACAATGAAATATTTTCAATCTCGCCACTTTGAATACTTGAATCTTTTACCCAACTTCATATCAAACTTCTTAGTAGGCTTGTTGGGTATTAGTAAGGACATCAAAGACCCACTTTAAAACATTTATTGGCCTTCAATTGAGGGATGTCATTTTGCTCTTATGGAAGGACAAACTCAAAAATATAAGAATTTTTTCCTCATATCCAAAGTCCATCATTTTCTTGGGAGGTTCGACTTTTATCGCATCCACCAAGCATAATGTCAAAAAATGGTTGGAATGAGGTCATCTTCCTAATTTTGAAGTGGAATTCTTCTTGTTATTCTCACCCCAAAACAAACTAGAGTCTTCACAATAGAGTTTCTTATCTTTTTCTTATGACACTAGTACCATTTTCTCAATCTTGGCATTCTTTACTATTTTTGGTTTGGTTGGCTGGCAAATCACCAAGAATTCTTCGACATCAAGATCATTTTGAAGACTGGGTATATTCATGGTATTTGAAAGATTGGTCTCCTTACCCATTTATTCTATCTTGTTAATTTTCTTTCCAAATGCAACATTGGATTGATGCAAGTGATACAAGTCCTCCTCTATTGTAGCTATTTGACCTAAGAGAGCTAAACGCATTGCTTCAAAACCATTGTATCCGTCCTGTTGTTCTTCCTTTTTTGCATCATGAAACCTATCAAAATCAAACAAAAAAAGCATTTTTGTTAGCATAACTAGGAGAGGACGAATTTGGACAATCACTCCAATGTCCATCTTGACAAACATATAAAGAACAATCATACTCTCAATAGGATCGAGGTGGTGCACACGTCCCTTTTCGAGAAAAATATCTACAATATTTCTAAAAATGAGGTCCACCATAATATGGATATGAATCATCAAGAGAAGATTTCCAACCACCAAACTCATATCCATTCCAAGATGCCATAGAAACAAACAAAAAAAAATCTATCCAACATAAGAAATTAAAAAAATCACCAACAAATATTTACAATTTGAATCCAAGCAAGTAAGCTAAAATTCCAAACTAACGCAATAGGTCAAATTGTTCCTCGGCAACGGTGCCATTTTTTATAAAGTTCAACTTATATGTTAATTTAAGTGCAAGGTGTTCATTGTCAATATAAACCCAACAAGAGACAGGGTCGAATCCACGAGAAATAATGTGACTGGAAAATGGGTAAGTTTGAAATAAAAGTACTTACTAAGTTCAAACCTAGGATAGAAATATTTGGGGATTTTGAATATTTTCAAAGATATAATTATTTTTAGGCTTCTCGAGACTAAGAATAATATGAGAGTAAACAATTAGAAATGGATCTTGGGATTATACTATCTTAGGGGCAAGTTATGCATGGGAACATGATGATTTAGTGCAAATTCTAATTGGTAATGATGTGGTAGGCTAGGTTGAAAGTCCTTGAGGATAGTTTGTCCACAAAGTCTCAAAAATATCACTCATTGACCCTTTTGAGTACCTAACAAGCGTGTCAATTAAAGTCACCCAACACCTTAATTAGGCATCCCTATTTCTAGGAAGATGCCCAAAACATAACCTACTCTCTACTCACCCTTATTTATAAGATAGCAAAAATATAGGAAACTACATCCATTATTGTCCACTATTATTTTGTCCCTCATAGACCTCTTTCTTGTGTTTTATTTTTGAGCTGTAAAGTCTAAGGTCATGAAATCTTTACTAATTTCCATTTGTTTACTTTTCAGATCATGCCTCCTTAAAGATCTGAAGCTCATGAAAACTTCTCTATCCTACCTAAGGAAAATATTGATAGGACCCATTCTACTTATGGAATCTAGACCTAGTCTAAGGGTCCAGTTCTAGATTATTATAGAGTTCCGCCGATTTCTTCTAGTCTTTCTTGATCCCCTTTGGCTGAAGTGATGAACACTGTGTTTCATTAGTCTATTCATATGTTGGCATAATTGGTAGCTTCTCAGTTGAACCCTTCGACCTTAATCTATGTTAAGGTTGAGGAGGATCATTAAGGATTTCAAGATGATATGGAAAATATCTTTCATGTTATGCATATCAATAATGTGGAGGACATGGTGTTTCTATCCTACCAGCTAAAGTGTTTGGCATACCAGTGGTAGAAGCGATAGTATCTGTCAAGGGGTAATGATGTTGAGTCATCTCTGCAGGAGGATTTTTCTAATGCATTTTTGTACTACTTCTTTCCTCAAAAGTTAAAGAAAGTAAAGATAGAAGAGTTTATTAATCTAAAGCAAGGTGAGATGCCAGTCAAGAAGTATGACTTGAAGTTTCACCAGTTATTGTGGTATGCTCTGGATTTGGTTTTTAGCATGAGACTAGAATGAGAAAGTTTGCTTGTGGATTATCCTGAGACATAATTTTTGAAAGTAAGGTTGTCTTGCTTCACAAAGACATGGATATCTCTAAGTTTGTCGTGTACATGTTGCAGGTTGAGGAAGAGGAAAAAACCAGGCTGAGTTAGGGGAGTTGAACAAACACATGGATATCTCCAATTTTGTCGTGTATATCCCGCAGGTTAAGGAAGAGAAAAAAAGTAGGCTAACTTAGGGGAGAGGAAAATCAAGAAGTTTACATCTTCTGAGTAGAGTGGTGGCCAATAGTAGAATGGCAAAAATATTAGAAAGTGGGCCAAGAAGAAATGGGGCAATTCTGGGTCTTACTCGATGGTCAGTTCTCCCTACCCAAAGTCGTTAGGTGATAGGCATTTGCATAGTTACGAAAATTTTAGAGAACAAGGTGCCCAAACTCAGGCTAGTAGGGCCCAATAAGCTCCATCATGTCCCCTCTTTAGATTTTGTGGTCATTTATTTTGGGGTTTTTGTTATGAGAAAAGAGACAAGTGCTTCAACCATGGTCAATCATGGAAGATGCTTAGAAACTATCATATTGGTATGGTTTCCTCTAGGGAAAACAAGATTCCAATTGCCTCTTCATCATCTCCGGTACAAAAGGGTGCACCATCTAGCTTCGGCACTAGCCAAAACCATCTTTATACTTTTACTACCCGATATGAGTCTGAGGCATCGCTTGATACTATGACTGGTATATTGAAACTCTTTTCCTGTGATGTGTACTATTTATTAGATTTGGGGTCCACTTCCCTTATGTGACCCCATTTGTGGCTATGCATTTTAGTTTTGGTCCTGAGTATTTTTTTGACCCTTTTTCTATTTCTACCTTGGTGGTGACTCTACGGTGGCTAGAATAGTCTATAGGGGTTGTGTAGTATTTGTGGGTGGTCGGGAGACTTTGGTGGATTTATTTGAATTAGATATGATTGATTTCAATGTCATATTGGGGATGGATTTATTGCACTCATGCTATGCTTATCTAGATTGTCGGGCCCATAAAGTTGTCTTTAAATTCCAAAATGAGCCATTTATTAAGTTAGAGTTTCATTCCCTATCTCCTAAGGGGAAGTTTAGATCATAACTTAGAGCTCAAACATTAATCTCCAATAGGTGTCTCTATCATCTAGTCTGGGTTAAAGACTCTAACTTAGAGAGTCCTTCTTTGTATTCTATCCCAATGGTGAATGAATTTCCTAAGGTCTTTATGGATGACCTTCCTAGTATCTCTTCCAATAGAGGGATTGAGTTTGGGATTGATTTAGTTTTAGACACTCATCCTATTTCTATTACCCTATCTAGAATCGCTCCAACTGAGTTAAAGGAGCTTAAGGAGTAATTAAAGGATTTTTTAGACAAAGCCTTCATCCATTCTACTATGTCCCCGTGGTGTGCACTTATTTTATTCATGTGTAATAAGGATGGTTCCCGTTGGATGTATATTGAATACAGTAGTTGAATAAGGTGACGGTAAAGAATAAGAACCCTCTTCCAAGGATAGATGATATCTTTGATCATTTGTAGAGTGTTAAGTTTTTATCCAAGATTGATCTTTGATTTGAGTATCATCAGCTAAAGATTAGGGAGGTGGATATCCATAAGAATGCTTTCCATACTTTGTATAGGCATTTTGAGTTTTCGGTTATATCTTTTATGTTGACCAATGCCCTGGCAGAATTCATGGATTTGATAAATAGAGTCTTTCATCTATTTATGGTTTTGTTCATCATTATGTTCATCGAAGATATTTTGGTGTATTTTAGGAGTGAAGTGAATTACGCCAATCACCTCTACATTATTTTGCAACCCTATAAAAGCAGTTATTGCATGCCAAATTTTTTTAATGTGAATTCTGGTTAAACGCAATCACTTTTCTGGGTCATGTCATCTCTAGTAAAAGGATTATGGTAGATCTACAAAAAGTTCAATAGTTAAGAAGTGTCCTAGACCCACTACTCTAACTAATATTCAGAGCTTCTTGGGTTTAGCTGGATACTATACGAGGTTCATGGAGAGTTTTTCTTCAATAGCTACCCCGTTGACTAAATTGACTTGCAAGAAGGTAAAGTTCTTGTGATCTGATACTTGTGAGGGCAGTTTTGAGAAGTTGAAGAATAAGCTAACTTCAACTCTAATTTAATGTTGCCTAAAAGCACAAATATGTTCATGGTCTATGGTGATGTATATCATATGGGGCTTGGTTATGTTTTGAAGAGGCATGGTAAGGTGATAGCTTATGCCTCTAAACAGTTAAAGGTGCGTGAGAGAAATTATTAATCTCATGATTTAGAATTGTTAGCTTTGGAGTTCGCATTGAAAATATGGCATCACTATTTATATGGAGTACATGTGGATGTCTTTTCTGATTATAAGAGCCTATAATATGTGTTTACTCAGAAAGAGCTTAACCTCAAGCAAAGGAAATAACTTAAGTTGCTCAAGGATAATGATATGATCTTCACTACCATCTAGGTAAAGCTAATGTAGTTGTTGATGCTTTTAGAAAGTTATTCATGGGGAGTCCAGCTCATATAAATAAGGAGAAGTGGGAGTAAGTGAAAAAATTTCAACATTTAGATAACCTTGGAGTTTGACTCTTGGACACTAAGGATGGTGGTGTATTTGTACAGGAGGTGGCGTATTCATCTCTTGGTGTTGAAATCAAAGAGAAGCAAGTGTTGGATCCTATCTTGATGAGGACAAGAGTGAAGTAAAGGGGAAGAAGGTGATGGCCTTCAAAATTAGTAGTAATGATACCTTGCGGTACCAAGGGAGATTATGTGTCCCCAACATTGATGGTTCACAGGAGAGAATCTTGGCTGAGGCGCCTGAGTCATGTTATGCCATTTATCTTGGTTCTACAAAAATGTATCATGACCTTAAGGAGATGTATTGGTGGAACAATATGAAATGGGATGAGGCTAGTTTTGTAGCTAAGCTCATGGTATGTCAACAACTGAAAGTTGACTACATTAGGCTGGAGGGTTGTACCAAGAAATTGAAATGCCTGTGTAGAAGTAGGAAGTGATCAATATAGATTTAGTTATCGAACTTCCTTGATCTAGGAATCTGTTTGATTTAATTTGGGTCATCATGGATAGGATAACAAAGTCTGCTCATTTGTTGCCCGTGAGGACCATTTTTTCGACTGAGGATTATTCAAGGTTGTACCTCTAAGAGATTGTAAGGTTGCATGGGGTTCCTATTTCTATCATCTCAAATCGTAGTATGCAGTTTTCATCTCACTTTTGGCAGTTATTTCAGAAAAGTTTGGGGATTAAGGTGAGTCTTAGCACATCTTTTCACCCACAGTAGGATAGGAAAGCAGAAAAAACTATTTCGACATTAGTGTATATGCTTCGAGCTTGCGTGATTGACTATAGTGGTAGTTGGGTTAATCATTTGCCTTTTATAGAGTTTGCTTATGATAATAGCTACTAGTCTAGAATTAGGATGGCTCTGTTTGAAGCTTTTTATGGTAGGAGGTGTAGGTCTCTTATTGGGTGGTTCATAGTTGGCAAGGCAAAGATGCTTGTCTCGAATTTGGTTCACCAAGCCATGAAGAAGGTAAAGGTGATTCGAGATAGGCTTAAGGCTTCGCGAAATCACCAAAAGTCCTGTACGGATGTTCGGCTAAGGAAGTTAAAGTTTAAAGTTAGGGATAGGGTGTTCTTGAAGGTGTCTCCCATGAAAAGAGCGATGCAGTTTGGGAAGAACAAAAAACGTAGTTCTGGTTTGTTGCTCTGTACATGGTTTTGAGAAGGGTTGGTAATAGTATGTATAAGATGGAGTTTACTTCTAGTTTGAGCTCCAATCACCCGGTATTCCATGTTTATATGTGTAGGAAGTGTATGGGTGATCCATTTCAAATTTTACCAATCAAGGATATTGGCATTTTGGATTCTTTGTCTTATTAGGAGATCCCGGTTGAGATCTTGGATTGGCAGGTTTGCCGGTTGTGGACCAAGGATGTAGCTTCGATAAAAGTTCTATAGATGAATAACAAGGTCGAAGAGACTACTTGGGAAGCTGAAGAGGACATGAAGTTCAAGTATCCGTTCCTATTTTGCACTCCAAAAATTCATGTGTACGGTATGCGTTCTTCTTAACATCTTTGTTTTATAAATCAGTTAAAGAAAAGATTGATTTCCTATTGATTTCCTTGCATCTTTGTTTTCTAACTTAATTAAAGGTCAGAGTGGAGGTGTTGGGGTTTAAATCCTGTTTGTACTACCTTGTTCCATCATTTGAGGACGAATGATCCAAGTGGGGGAAAATTAAAACACCCTGGGTTTTGGCCCTTGGAAATTTCCTGAGTTTTGAGCTCACTATTCATGTAAGGACTAGCCATACGAGTTGTATGGTGTGGTTATGGGTGTAGGGACCCTAGTTGTATATTAGGAAATGTGTTGTTGGCCAAGTTTAGTCCTGGTTACAAGAGACTCCATACGAGTCATAGGGTTTTGTGATTAAAGGGTTAGGGTCCAATAGTATGTCTTACTGTGTAAAGCCTTGGTGTTTTATCTTGGAAATGACTAGATCTTACTAGTCATATGGTCTAGTGATTTGCGGGGTAAAGGAGTTGTAAGTTGGATAGAATGTGGTGTCCAATCTACTATTCTAGTGACAACTTAAAGGTACCAGTCGTATGATGTGGCAACGAGTTGGAGGGTCAACTCATAGCCACCTGCGGGTTTCTACAACTTTTAAGTTGGTGGTACTTTGGATATTTACCACCCTAAATACCTTAATACTACACATATTAAAGAACAAATTAGGTATTTATTCTACGCTTAACAAGATTAAAACACTCTCTAAGCTCTCTCAAAAACCTGTCAAGGAGATTAAGATGGGGTTTCATCAAGCTATCCAATTAAGGATCTCAGGGGTTGTTTCTCTCTATCTTCCTTTGTATCTAAGGCATGTTACTCCTACCTCATTGTTAGTTAAAAAAAGCTCATGTTTTAATGTAGGGTTTTCATTGTATTATTGTGGAGGTGTTTTTGCTTTGAAATAGATTTTGGGGGTTTTGGTTGTTCATGGTTTGATAATGTTTTCCCAATCTTTTCTTTTAGGTTTCCATGTTATAATTATGGTTTGAACATGTGGTTACATGGGAATGGTCAATTTAACTTGATTTTGGTTTAGTAATCTATATGACCTCAACATGTTTGTTAAAATGGCAATGAGAATGATTTTGTCACATAGTTTGACTATTCTTGAAATATTAGCATTGCATAATATGGTAATGGAACCTAAATTTATTTGGCTGATTTTAAATGATTTGGAAAGGCCTTGGTGGCCATAGCTTTGGTTTAATTTAAAATTTTGTGGGGTACAAGGGAATCACCTATGTTTTGGCTAGTGACACTGCTTGAAAGCTATATTCAGTATGACAATACCACTTCATAATGCCTTGATAATTAACTCCGTAAATTGGTGGTTTGGTTATGTTCTGAATGTTTTAATTAGTCAATAATGGCGAGTAGTGATAGCTAACCGTAAAGGTGTGAGTCCAATTGATGGACACTGGGAACTCATGTCTGTTGACATGAGTGTTGGTCTTGGTGACCATATATTTATGGGGTACACGAGAATCCCCCAATTTTATGCTTTTATATATGTATCATGAAGGGTGAAGGGTACAATGGAATCCCTGGCCTATATGATATCTCTAGTTCGTGTGGCTACATGCACTAAGCCCATTCAAGGATAACTGATCTGAGGTTAATTTATGCACCTTAGAGTTATAATTGAGCCTATAAATGTTTAATTACTTGATTACAATGTTTAAGGTGTCTGTCAAACAAGTTTGTACTTAAGTTGATCACTTATATTTCAAATGAGAAAACTAGTATTACTATCTTGAGCTAGATGTTGTTCTAGTTGATCACTATGGATTCTAATGAGTGTAATGAGATCCTAAGTTTATTATTGTATTATTATGTGTGGAACAACTTGTTTATAGTGCTCAATATTCAGTTGAATCAAGCCTTGAGTCAATTAAGAAGTTAAAGGTCAAAATGGGCAAAACTAGTTCTTAGCTTAATTTTCTAGTTAATTATCTTGATTGTTGTATTGTTTGGAGCTCTAATCCATGTTGTTTGATTCTATTGGATACTTGTTGAGTTTAGTGGATTATAAATGTATGATACACAAGATGCAAATCAAGTGGAAACAACACAACAAGGCTTGGGATGGAAGGACGCGGATATGGCTTACAAGATGACTTTCCAGTGTGTCACCGCGATAAAGCGGAATCGACACCCTAGTCCCTGGGGAAAAAAGGGGTGTTACACTCCCTTGTACCTGAAATAAGAGGGACATCGCATACCATAGTACCAGGGAATAAGAGGGGTGACATAGACCCTAATCCAATAATAGCCAAATTTTTCTCCTATAAATAGAACACTTGAACTTAATGTTAAACACCTTAGACGACTTGGATACTTTAAGAGGGGGTAGAAAACACTTCAAATAGGGATTTTTCCCTTTTTACTATAGTTTAATCATGAATTTTATCTTGTATTCATCTATGGTGATTATGACTATGTCCATGAGTAGCTAAACACCCTTATTCTAGGGTTGAGGCCGAAAATATGATTACACTTTGAAATTCTTAGAGTAGTTATTGTTGAATTATCGTATGGGTTATTCTTAATCTGTTGTGCTTAAAATTTTGATGATTGGATACCATTAAAATAAATCTATATTCCTTTGTGAATCCGGGAGGAAAATCATAGGTTAGATCGAAGAGTTTAAGGAGCAAGGTTCTTATTCTTTTATAAAATAAAGGATTTCAATTTGCATCTAGTATAGGGAGACCATGATCACACTTTAAACCCTGTGAATCAATAACCCGATAATCAATTATACTACGTTAAGAATAGATATTTGTAAGATTGTTAAAAGTGTCTCAACCCTGGAATTCTCACTCGCATTGTTTAGAACCTTAGTTACATTAATATTGCCATACCCTGTTATTTCTTCATTAATTAGATTATTACTTGAATCTGAACAATCATGTTAATACTTTGAAAAACTAAATACCTTCTTGTCAGAACTAAAAGTTAGTAGAATTACTAGTTTAGTATTCCTCTGGGTGGGTATAATATCTGACTCTTAGAGTCACTATATTACTTGTACGATCACGTGCACTTGCACGTGTGGTAGACCACAACAAGTTTTTGGTGCCATTGCCAAGGACTAGTATAATTATTACTTTTCAAAATTTTTAGTGTGTGATAATAAGTTTAAGTGTCAATGACTTGATCTTAGTGGCCGACTTTTGCAGAACTAGCGAAGTAATGGACTGGCAATAGATAGAGATTTGGTAGAGCCTTATTCAGAACCAGAACTGGAGTTTTATCTAAGGCGAAGAGCTGACTATCCAATTCAACAAGTTTAAATGGTGGAGAAAAGATATCCTAATTGTATTGACCAATTGATCCAAATGTTGGATGTGCTCTAGCTCCGGTGATTCCAGCTACTCCTGCTCAAGCAGAAGCCAGACCTATTTATGAAGTGGCGATCCCACTTACAAACCATGCTACTAATTACATCCGTAATCTAGATGCGGGTGGTCAATTCGAATTGAAGCAGAATATAGTGTATCTATTGTGTTTGAGTGGACAATTTGCACAGGGCTCTCACATGAAGATCCACAGCAGCACATACAAACTTTCTTGTAAATCGGTGATACATATATTCCTACTGGGGTATCTACTGTTTATGTTAGAGTGACTCTCTTCTCCTTTTCTCTAATTAGGGAAGTGAAGAGATGTTTATCTGATGAACCATAAAACTATATCACTTTCTGGAATGATCTGGATCGAAAGTTCTTTATTTAATTCATTCCCTCTGGAAAGACAGCACGATTGAGAATCAAGATTCTGAGTTTCAGGAAGAAAGAAGGACAAAAATCTTTACCAAGTTTGGGAAAGATATAAGGGTGTGCTTAGAAATTTCCCTCATTATCATCAGTACTAGTTCATACTTTCATAGTCGGTCTTGAGCCAAACACCAAGATTCTTTTGGATTCAGCAGCATGTGGGCAAGCTTTTGAGAAGACATATGATGAATTATACACACTATTGTATTGGATTTTACAAGGGAATCCTGAGTGGCATAATAACTCAAGAAGTGGTCCAAAGAAGTTTGGAGGTGTGTTGGAGGTGGACCAGTTTACTGGTATATTAGCTCAGCTTTATGCACTACTGAACTAGTTAACTACTAATATCAATAATATAAAATTAGGTGCTACATAGCCTGCAGCAAAAGAAAATGTAATTCATCAGGCTAATACTTGGTGTGAGATTTATAAGAGCAGTGAACATGCAACAGATGCTTGTGTGGTTAATCCAGAGTCTATTAATTATGTGGGGAATGCTAATAATCAAAGAAAGTAGAACTTTCATAACACTTATAATTCAAACTGGAGAAATCATCCCAATTTTCATGGGGTGGAAATCAGTCACAAAATGCAAATTAATATCGTGAGCCAGTGAATCAAACTCAGAAGCAGTAGGTTCAAGGAAATCAGACCACAACTTAGACTAGCAATATTGAAGAGATGATGAATAATATTATGGCTACTCAAGAACAATTAGTAGGAAATGTGAAGAACCTACAGATTATTACAACGAACTTAGAGATGCAGATAGGTCAGATGGTAGAAGCATAAAATGTTAGTCCTCAAGGTAGTTTTCCAAGTGATAATGAATCTCTAAACAAGTAATGGCAATCACTTTTAGGAATGGTAAAAATCTCAATGAAGAACATCCAAATACAACTAAGGAGGTAGATGTAGAGTTGGTTCCTCAACAAGTAGATGACAAAGTAACTGAAAATTCAAGGAAGTCAGAGTACTCAAAAAAAAATTTGCTGAATAGGTGGAGGAAATACCACCACCACCTTTTCCACAGAGGCTTAGAAAATCAAATGAGGATGCATGCTTTAAGAAGTTCTATGACACGTTTAGAGAGCTTTACATTAACCTCTCTCTTTTAGATATTTTGCAAGGAATGCCCAAGTACGCTATGTACTTGAAGGACATGGTCACTAACAAAATTAAGTTGGAGGATTTTGAGATAGTAGCACTCAAGGAGGAATGCATTTCTATGGTGATGCAGAAGATGCCCAAAAAGCTTAAAGACCGTAAGAGTTTCACTCTCCTTATTCAAATTATCAATAGTAAGGTTGTCTATGAACTTAGTGATTTGGGGGAAAGCGTCAATTTTATGCCCCTTTCCTTGTTCAACACTCTGGGTTTAAGGAAGCCGAGATTGAGCTCTATGATACTCCAATTAGTAGACCAAACCTTATCTCATCCTAAAGGAATCAAAGAGGATGTTCTCATCAAGGTTGGTAAGTTTATTATTCCTGCTGATTTATTGTTTAGATTTTTAATCAGATAAAAAAGTATTGGTCATCTTGGGATGTCCATTCTTGGTGACAAGAGGAGCATTGATAGATGCAAGAGAAGGCACACTCACAATGGGATTATATTATGAAGAGGCAGTTTTTTAAGTTTACAAATCGCTCAACACACTATCCCACTACGATGATTTATACATGATTATAGTGATTGAAAGGGATAAGTATAGGGTGGTGGAGTTTATTCCACTAAAAACCTCTTCAGACTTCCTCATTGAGTTTCCCAAGCCACAAATACCATATTCTGATGTGATGTTGATTGATGAGCCTAAAATGGCTATTGTTAGGAAAGCTATTAAACTTAAGAGTTCACATTCAAGAGGTAAGAAATGAAAAATAAGATGGCCTATAAGTGGGAGGAAGAGGATGGGAAGTCTGATTACCAGAAAACCTGAGCTAAGGAGAATAACGAAGACTAAGTGTGGGGTCCCCAGACCCTCTTGATGTATAAAGATGCCACTAGCTAGGCCTAGGGGCCTCAAGGAGTATTTCTATCTCTACTTCTAAGTATACTTTGGGGACAAAGTAGATTTTTAAGTGTGGGGTGGGGAAATTCTCATTTTTAGAAGTAATTTTAAAAAAATTATTTTTAGTAAGTGGGATATTCTTGTTGGTTCTAGGTGTGACTGCATGTGCAAGTGTTTTAGTTGTAAAAGTATGTTTATTGGGTAAATTACTATTTTTTAGACTCCTAGGCACTTGATTATGACTCTTGTACTTATTGTCTTAATGTTGAATTCATGTGATAGTTTGGTTGACAGTCTATAATGATCCTACTTGAGTTGAGCATGTGCCATGTGTGTGTAAGGTTGCTGTATATTCCTTATTTCATATGATGTCTATAACTTTTCTGGTATGAGTGCAAAACAAAATAAAGAGTGTGGGTTTAGGAGATGATATAGGCATCTCTTTTATAGCTATGTTTCATACCCTCTTTTACCTACCCTTGTTCATCATCCTAGTTAACCCCATTGAGCCTTTAGCTTATTTTCTTTGGCGGTCTCATATATATCCTATATCCCCTTCTTTGATAGACCTTAATTTGATCCAAAGCTCCAAAGCTCTTTAGTATAAATTAATTGCGTTAAGGAGTTTGAAATTCAAGTAGGATAAAGATGAATGTAAAGCCCCAAAGTAATAGTTATTGGTGTGTACAATTGATGTGTTATGGTTATGTGTTAGATAAATATGTTTTAAAGAAATTCCAATTTTTAGCTCATTTGTATTGTAATTAATCTGTTTTGGCCCTAGTCCTCCTTGGACATTGTACACCTCAACTAAGGCAAATCGCTTAAGTTGAGGATGGCTATCATAGGGTTGTGTAACATAAAGTAGGTGTGAAGAAGGGTAAAACTGAATCATGAATAAATAAAAAGAACTCCCACCATAGTGTATATGAACAAACTTAATGAGATAGGGAAAAATAAAAGATAGGGATAGATAGAATAGGTGGAAATGGTTTTTTAAAGGTGAATTGAATGAAAAAAAGTGTGATGTATTAAAGCACTTAGGGAAGCTAGTCACTAGTCCTGATCAAAATTGTTTCTATCCATCTCAAAGACTACATTACAACCCATAAAGATCTACTTGATCCTGAGCTTTTACATTCTGATATTAGTGGAGTGCTACACTAAGGGAAAGCCTATAGGTCATCTCCTGTAACTTGTGAATTCTTTTTTAGAGTGGGCGAAATTTGATACTTGTACCCAATTTGTAATAAATTGCATTTATGAGAGTGATTATGGGTAACTCTCTTATTGTAAGGGAATATTCTTGATGATAATTGGATGATTTTTATTGTGTCTTTGATTGAAAATATGTATGAGTTTTCCAACTAGGTAAGTCAATTATTGAGGCTAGGATGCTTAGGAGTAGTATTCTTGAACTGTCAATTGTGTATGTAACATGCTTAGTGTAAGGACTTGAATTATGTGTAGACATTGTAGTACTAACCTTAGTGTCTTTCTTATAGTAGAAGTGTGGAGTGACCTCAGATTATGATGCTTAGAGTAAAGAGTTTTTCAAGGACGAACAAGGCTTTAAGTGTGGGGTGATGATTTGTGGTGAATTTATGCACCTCAATGTTGTTATCCCCTACTTATTTAGACTTGTTTATAGGACTTCTTATGTGCTTAATGAGTCAATAATGATATAATTGAGCATCTAAGTGTTTAATTATTTGATTACAATGTTCATGGTGTTTGTCAAACAAGTTTGAACTTAACTTAAATCACTTAGAGTTCAAATGAGAAAATTAGTGTTACTAGCTTGAGCTAGGTGTTGTTATGGTTGATCTGTATGGATTATAGTGAGTATAATAATTTCCTAAGGTTATTATTGTATAATTGTGCGTGGAAAAACTAGTTTATACTTCTCAAGATTCAATTGAATAAGCCTAGAGTCCAACAAGAAGTAAAAGATCAAAAAGTGCAAAACTAGTTCTTAGCTTAAATTTCTAGTTCATTGTCTTGAATGTTGTGTTATTTTGATCACTAATCCATGGTGTATGATGTTATGAAATCCTTTGAGAGTTTACTATGATGATATATGGGTAATACAAAATCTATAAATCAAGTGGAAATAACACCACAAGGCTTGGGATGGAAGGACATAGCTATGGGTTACAAGATGACTTTCCAGTGTGTCACCGCGATGAAGGGGCGTCGCACACCCTAGTCCATGGGAATAATAGAGGATTCTCACACCCTATTACCTAATAAGAAGAGGGTTTTCACATACCTTAGTCCCTGGGAAGAAGAGGGGTGACACGGACCCTAATCCAAAAACGGCCAAATTATTCTCCTATAAATATAACACTTGACCTTGATGTTAAACACCTTTGACGACTTGGATACTTTTTGTGGGGATGGAAAACACTTCAAATAGGGTTTTTTCTTTCTTTAATTTAGTATATTTATGGATTTTATCTTGTATTCATCTATGGTGATTATGACTATGTCCATGTGTGGCTAAACAGTCTTGTTCTAGGGTTGAGGCCGAAAACATGATTACACTTTGATATTCTTAGAGTAGTTTATTATTAAATTATCGTATGGTTTATTCTTAATATCTTGTTCTTACTATTTTGATTATTGGCCATCATTAAAATAAATCTATAATCCTTTTTGAATCCGAGATGAGAATCATAGGTTAGATCGAAAAGTTTAAGGAGCAAGGTCTTTATTCTTTTATAAAATAAATGATTTGAATTAGCATCTAGGATAGGGATATACCTAGATTCCTTGTTTGGTAACATCTTAATGCATCTATTTGGATTATTGCATACCATCTCGGTGATATAGAAGATTAGAGGATCAGCAGACCATGATCATACTCTAAATCCTTCAAATCAATATCCCGATAATCAACTGAACCATAATAATAATAGATATTTGTAAGATTGTTAAAAGTGTCTCAACCCTGGAATTCTCACTCGTATTGTTTACAACCTTTCTTACGTTGCTATTGCCATACCCTATTATTTCTTGATTAATTGGATTATTACTTGTATCTTTACAATTATCTTGATACTATGAAACACTTAATACCTTCCTTTTGAAAATAAAAGTTCGTAGAATTTCTAGTTTAGTAGTCCTCGCGGGTATGATATCCTACCTTTAGAGTAACTATATTAATTGTATGATCGTGTGCACTCGCGTGTGCAATATATTGAAACTGTAACACTAGACCCACATAGCCCATGGTGGATTATGACGGTAAAGCTACATAGCCCAGGTTAAGGTTTTACATACATGCTAAACCTTTTTTCCTATCCTCGCACGATATATATATATATATATATATATATATATATAATATATATAAAATATCACATCCTTAAAACCAATATGCATAAAATTATAAAGTCCTCAACAGGGATACAAACTGGATTATTATGACCAACGGAAAACCAAAATCAGCAGTCTTAAAGGACAAAATTACTGAATTCGAAACACATCAATTTTTAGCCACTCCAGAAACATGGACCATAGCATACAAATTTCTGGAACATGAACATTTCAAGAGAAAGGATGAAGATAGCTCTTCAATGTCAGACAAGATGTAACTTACAGTTGTAAAGCAAAGATAATAATAGAAAATAAGACGTAAAGCAAAAGCAATTACGTCAAAATAAGTTTCGGCACTAAATGACAGAAATGTTAGAAGAAATTGGACCCCCACGGTCCAAAAAGAAGCCAATCAGGAGAAAGAAGAATCTTATCTTATCTCTTACCTTATCTTGATAGGGGACTAAAAGATAAATTAGTATATTTATAGGGATGATCCTATAGAAAATAAATATTGTAAATCTACCCCTCCTTGTAACTATAAAAGGAGAGAAAGAAACCAATAGAAGACAGACTACACTTTCTCTGAATATTCTCTTAGAAAAATGCTAGGTATCTTTTACAGGAGTGAGTAAGAGACACCTCTCCCATCAGGGAAAGGTAATAAATAGTATATATGTAAATATAAGGAAGATCTAATTAAAGATTTTTCCTATGTTGTAATATGTTCAAGAAATAAAATGTTTTTTTCATATATCCTTTGTCAATCTTTTGTGCTGGTAAAAAATGAAGGTTGCAATCTTCAGCCTTAACAGAGGAAGGACAGAGCAGTAGCCTGAGACAGTGAGTCACAATAGGCTAAAAAGTTCTTCATAGATGGAAGGAGAAGCACTATGGTGTTTATACATCTAACATAAAAGAAAGTCGAAAGGTATATGCATAAACTCTACCATTTCATAAACATATTAGCATAAGAAAAGTCTGTTGTCACATATGCTCTATACCTTCATACATATTATATACTAATAAGTACCTATAGGGAATATAAAATTATGAATTATTTATATTTATTATCATGAGAGTGGTACAACCACAATTGCAAAAACTTAGAAGAAAATTTTGGGAAACCACAATAATTATAAGAAGGACTAATGAAGCTTTAATAAATTAGAGAAACTATGGTAGATAAATCTATCTTTTAAGAAAGAATACTTTGAATAATCTTGTGAAATCTAGAATTAATGTAGTAGAGAAACTAATACTTAGAGCACAAGATAGAGATCAAACTTTAAAAAATACATAGGTTTATCTATTAAAAAAATCTAAGGCTAAGTTAAAGAAATACAAACTTTATACTACCTAATGAGTTATTATACTATTTTCTTAAATGAAAAAACATTAATTACTATTTTAAAAGTGATAAAATTAAATAAAGATTTACAAGAAAAAATTCTTGAAAAAATTATAGATCATCTTGTTCAAGAACAATGGTCTGTACATGACTATTCGTATGTAGATAGTGATGATGATACATACTATTGATATGATGATGGTTATTTCAATGATTAAGTGAATAAAAATTTCAAATGCACACCCTATTTGCGAATAGCTTCATTTTATTGGTATCAGAGCCACATAGTTAAATCTAGCTGGTTACTAAACTAATTATGAGAAGACCACATAAAAATATTTAGGCTTTCAGAGAAGTCAAAAGAGCTCTAAATAGTAACTATTAGAATATAAAAGATTAAGTGAAACAAAAGAAGACCCTGATAGATTAAATTATTTAATTACTTTGACCTCTAGC
Organism: Capsicum baccatum var. pendulum; assembly: GCA_030864225.1. NCBI lineage: Eukaryota > Viridiplantae > Streptophyta > Magnoliopsida > Solanales > Solanaceae > Capsicum > Capsicum baccatum. The sequence goes on from CM061556.1 coordinate 104,501,599, forward strand.
ATTGAGGCAAAATTTATAATACATTTAAAGTCTAGAAGAATAGGGTGCATACCACCAAATTATAACAAAATTAGGTTTAGGGATCCACCTTAATATCATGGATAAAGAGCAGGCTTTAAAACTATTACCAGAATTAAAGCAAGAACTTAACATCCGAAAGGAAAGATATACTTATAACTCAATTGCAGGAGTTTGTAAATGATCCTTGTTTTAGCAAAAGAAGATCATTTTTGTGCTGGAACTAGAAACTGGCATCTAGAGTATAAACTAGAACATAATTTGTTTAAATGAATAAAGAATTCTTAGAAAAGGTCATAGAAAAAACTTGATGATCTTTTAGCTATGCAAAAGAATATAAGCCTTAAAATAAATCTAATAGAAGAAGAAATCAAAACCCTTAAAAATAACTCACCAGCTAAAATACATAATCTTATTGAAAAAGCTGATACTCCAATAAGGAATTAGGAAAAAAGAATAATAGATAAAATTTTTGTTTCAAGAATTTCGAATAAAGGAATCTATCAGAAAGGAAGTCTTGATAAAAAAATTATATCTAGTTTCCTAGAAAAAAGACAAAGAGAAGAATTAGAAAAATTAAAATTAGAAATTATCTCAAAACCTTCTAAAGATAAGGATAAGTAAGAATCCTCTACCTTTAAAATAGAAATAGAAGAAAATGAATGAACTACACGAACTAGTATATGCTTTAGAAGAGCTTGATATTAATGATCAAAATTATCGTGTCCAAGGACACTTTAAAGAACCTAAAATGAAGAAAGTTCATCCAACAAGCCATTATCTAGGAGTAACTTCCTACCAAAATCTAAGAAATGGAAAGACTACAATAGTCAATACCATATAAATTCTAAGGCTAAATCTATGTCAAATAGACTCCCAGTAGGAGATGCTAGATTTGCCCAGTTTTTAGACCTGCACTGTAAAAGAGAACCAGGAGAATTTCTAGACTTACGGGCAAAAAAAATTAGTTTTATTTGTTATGCTAGGGAAAGGAAATAACTATACTAGTAATGAAAAATAGTTAATTGCTACAAATACCTTCACGGGAATGGTAGACAATTGGTTCAGAAGAGTTTCAGAAGAAGCTGAAAAGGTATTTAGACTAGAGGTCATAGCAGATTTTGATAAATCAACTCGAGGAAGAATAGATTACCTAGTGAGGTATATAGGAGCTGAATTTTTAGGAAGCCAAGAAGACATTTCTAAAGGAAAACAAAAACAAAGGCTATTAGCGGCAGAATGGCTAGAAAAGCTGTAAATTTGTAAAATGAAGTACATCCAAGAATATACTTGTGAGTTTGAAACATACTACTACCAATTATTTGATAGTAGTAAAAACTTAACTCCCTAAATGGACAAGTATTATCAAAAGCTACCAGGATATTGGGCTACCTATTTTAGAGATGAATATGCGAAGGAAGATCAAACGCAGGATTCTCTGGAAAGAAGAATTACCTTCCTTAACCAAAGGATTAGTCAACTTTGTATGTAACATAAAATGCAAAGAAAAGCCAATAGAATAGGCACACAAATTTACTGTAAAGACACAGAAGCAGCATCTCAATGGGGATGTTATGAAAATCCTTCAAAAAGAAAAAGGAAAACCAAAGGATTAATTAAAAGGAAAAATATTTCCAAGAAAAATTATATACCAAGGAAAAAATACTTCAAAAAATGAAGAAATTTTAGAAGAAAATTGACCCCAGATAAATGTAAATGCTATAATTGTGGAGAAGAAGGCCACAAAATTTATGAATACAACAAGAAAAGAGTAAAAATATCTAAAATAGATAGAGAGGAAATAGAATCAAACTTAGAGTGAATCTCATCTATAAAAAGTGATGATTTTCACGAAGAACTCTATGAAGAATTTTCAGAATCTAGTACTAATTCAGAAGAATGAATCAAGAAATTGAAAATATAGAAGAAAACCCTCAGGTTATAGAAGCTGAAGAAGATCAGTGAGGATATGCATTAAAAGCAACGTTCGATGGAGAATTATTAAGAAAAATCCAAGGATTAAAATTCAATCTTCGAACAGAAGATAGTATATTTAATAAATTACAAAGAATCTTTTCAGGAAACAAAATCTATTATCATGAATATCAAGAGATTGAAAAAGTAATTGAAGTCACTCAAACTACTGGAAGACATAAGCTCAACTTATTAACATCCCAAAAAGTAATTGAAAAAAGATGAATTATGTTCATCTGGGTGGAATCCAAATAATGGTTAAATCTACCTTTAAAGAGGGAATTGACTGTCCCATAGTAATTAACCTTTTAGATGAAAGATTTATAAATACTAGAGAAGGAAACCTGGGAATTGTTGAAGGAAATTTGGCTTATACCAAATTATTATTCACCTATTATCCTAGGCAATCATATCATGAGCATATACTATCAAGCTTTATATACGGTTACCAATTCAAACTATGGAAATGTCTATAAAAACAAAAGTCTAGTCGAAATTGACCAAGAATGCATTGGAATAACCAGAATAGTTGAAGCAGAAACTCAACAACCAAATATTTCTACTGAATATGAAATTCATGTAGGAAAAGCATTAGAAATAGGAAGTTCTTCCACATCAAGTCAAAGACTCTCAATAGAATATGGGAGAAACTCCATAAGGAAAGGTAATTCAAGAAGATTTAATATCAAGGATTCTAACAATGTTACAGAAGTTTTAGAAAGATTCTTCAACGAAAGCAACTAGAACAAACAAATAATCCTAATACAGTCAGGATCAGCAGAAAAATCACGTCAAGGAAAGTATCTTAGATCGGTTAATTAGCTTTGAAGGTAAGTCATACATTTAAAAAATATTTGAAGGAAATAGCTATGAATGTTCAAAAATGGTAAAGTTACCAATACAACTTGGGACAATCAGAACGGAAGTTCCTTTGTTATATTAGTAATCATGAAAATGATTATAATATAATCTTAGGAGGAACATTCCTAAATAGTTTGGAGCAATATAATATCCAAAAGGAAGGAATCCAAATAACTTTGGGAGATAAAACTTGTTTTATTTAAAAAATCTAAATGTCAAAGGAAACCTCTTTTAGAGAATTATCATTCGTAGAATTCACAACCTATGAAACAAAACTAACTTCTTGTTGTAAAATAGACAACGGGTCAGAAGCTAGTTTGGCAAAATCCTTTTAAATAAAAAATTTGGATACAAATAATAATAATTAAAATATCACCTTTTTATGTATTACAAGAAATAAAGAAAAATCAACACATGAAAAAAATGTAGAAATAATTTTAGGATCTAAAATTGTTTCTATAAAACATGTTTTTGCTTATGACAAACTTGACACTGATTTACTATTAGGAAATGATTTTATACAACAGTTTCAAAATTATCATTAGACCATATATATGGTTAGTTTTTAAAACCCTATGTAATCAATTCATAAAAATTCCAAGGAAACATAATCCATATATTTTGATAAAAGAAAATGGAATCTTTAAAAATAAATTTTTAGATACCCCAAAAAATTACTCTTGTAAATGTCTCAATTTAGAGAAGATAAAACAGGACCTACAAGTTTCTTATGGAGAAAATCCATTAGAAAAATGGAATAACAACCATGAAAAAGAAGTTTTAATTCTTAAAGATCCTTGTATCATAATAAGAGTTAAACCAATGCTTTATAATGAAGAAGATAAAACTGAATTTAAAATGCAGATACAAGAACTCCTTAATCTTAAATTAATAAGAGCAAGTAAAAGTCCTCACAGTAGTCCTGCATTTATGGTAAGAAATCATGCAAAACTAAAAAGAGGAAAAGCTCGAATGATTATTAACTATAAAGAGCTAAATAAAAACTATATTTTTGATAGATATTTTATTCCAAATAAAAATAATCTAATTAATCTTTCTAAAGGAAAAACCTACTTTTCAAAATTTAATAGCAAAAGTGGTTTTTGGCAAATTAAACTTTCAGAGGAATTAGTGCCTTTAACAGCATTTAGCACTCCCGATGAACATTTTGAATGGTTAGTCATGCCATTTGGATTGAAGAATGCACCATAAACTTTTCAACGAAAATTGGATAAAATATTTTCTGAGAAAAAATTTTTAATCGTCTATATAGATGACATTTTAGTATGTTCTGAAACATATCAAGAACATTTAACACATTTGAAAGAATTTTCTAACCTTTTTGTTAAAAATGAAATCATTTTAAGCCAAAAGAAAGCTGAAATAAGCAAAAATTAAATAGAATTCTTAGGAATGATAATTTCAAAAAATGGGATCGAGCTACAAGCTCATATTTCAAAGAAAATAATATAATTTCCTGATAAATTAACAACAAAACAAGAGATAAAAAGGTTTCCTGGTTGTTCGAATTACACAGGTGAATTTATCCTAAATCTTGCAAAAAAGGAGAAATCCTTTGCAAAAACTCATTCGGAAGTCAACAGCCCAAATCTCCTTCTCTTTGAAGATTGGCCTCTTAACAGCCCTTCTGTTAGTTCTGTGAATCCTATCAAAAAAGATTTTTTGAACTTTAGGAATCTGCTATATAGTGCCATCTCGAACTTCAGGATTCTTACATTTAACCATCGTTCCTTGAATTGTATATTCTTCTTCATCTTGTGGATCAGCAAAAGGGGACTCAGTTAATGGTCCCTCAGATTCAGGTTGCCCAGACTCCTGTTCCTCAGACTCAGGATGATCTAAATCATGCTCTTCAGATTTAGCATGCTTAGAATCTTGTTGCTCAGGGGCCGTCTGCTCAGAAGCTATATGCTCACATGTTATTGGCTTAGTGTTACTCTCTTTACTCTCCTCCATTTTAAATAGAGGAGGTGGTGAAGGCTTTTCAAGGCTCTGCTTTTTTTTTACTTCCTGAGCAGAGGGTCTTCCTCTTCATAATCAAATACTTCATTGAAGAGTCTCCAAGGTACACTTCCCTTGGTCTCTTTCTTTGTGGATTTTGAGTTCTTTCCTTTGGGTGCTATTTTATAACCTGTAGCAAGAGAAAAACCATTAGTCGAACCTCAAGAGTATAAATACAAACACATCAATCATTTAAGTTTCATAACCCTAGAAAAGGGCTTATTCATGTTTCAGATCCCAGGTGTGACGACATTTCTTGATAAGCCATCACAGCTGTGATAGCTTATCACGAATGTCGTTAGCCCTAAATAGAACCCACAAAATTTTAGCCACCTTTGATGATATTTCTGATAAGCCGTCATAGTTGTGATATCTTATCATGAATCTTGTCAGCTCTTAACAGAACCCCAACTCCATTTTAACATAATTTTTAGTTCTATTTTCTCTTAAAATCCACTCGATATTCGTTTTTGAGCTGAACTTATAAACCTTAAGCTTGCACAGCAAACCCTAGTTCTAATTTTTTGCCATTTTTGCAAGCTGAACTTGGTTCAAGCTTCTTGGGAACTTGTGTTTTCATCAATTTATCACTTACCAATTTACAAGAAGGCTAGGTTTTGAGCATACCTGATGGGTGCTTTCACTTTGATTACACGAGTAAGAGAGAGTAGAAGAAAGAAGAATTCTTGATTTTGATTTCAAATCCCCACACACAAGGAGGTTTTCTTCTTGTTTTACTTGGAAAGAGTTTAAAGAAGGGAAGAAAATATTGTAAGTATGGAAGTTATTAACACTTAAAGGAAATAACAAAACACACGGAAAGGTGCAAAGTCAGCGTTTGGGTCGAGTCGGGTATTTTTACCTGGGCCCAGAATTTTGGCTAAATTTTGGGGTTGTGGTGATGACATTTCTGATAAGCCGTCACAAGTTTGATAGCTTATCCTAAATGTCGTCATCCTTGACAGACCCTTCTTTAGAGCTAATGTTTCTGACGACAAATCTAATGGCATATCACAATCGTGATAGCTCGTCAAAAATGTCGTCAGGGGCACTTGGTTGAATACATCGATTCCACCTTTTTTGAACTATAACCTAACTACAAAAATAAAAAATTTACTAGAACATAAAAATTTTGGGTTGCCTCACAGTAGCGCCTGATTTAATATCGTGGCACGACTTGGTTATCTTGACTACTCAGACTTCATAAAAGAAACCTGTTAATACCTCTTTACCATCCTCATAGAATATGTCCACGATTGATAAAATACTCATATCTTTTGTCGGTATCATGGATAAGTGAATTTTGAATTGTGCTTCTTTGTCATTGAGCCTGAACTTCAGCTCATTTAGCTCCATGTCTACTATCACTCTCCCAGTTGCAAGTAATGGTCTACCCAATATGATAGGCACTTTGAAGTCCACCTCATAATCCAGGACTACAAAATCAGTAGGCAGAATAAAACCGGCCATCTTAACCAAGACATCGTGTAATATGCCTACAAGCTACTTCACAGAGCTATCTGTCACCACTAACCGCATGTTTGTCGGGGTAGGATTCCCCAAACCCAGTTTCTTGTACACAGTAAGTGGCATTAGGTTTATACTGGCTCTCAAATCGCATAGTGCTTTTGTGAAATTGAGGGAACCAATAGTGCATGGGATGGTAAATGCTCTCGGATCTACCTTTCTCTGCACTAAAGACCTTGTAGAGATAGCACCACAATAAAGGAGATTGTCCTTCGGCTCATGGCTAACCTTCCATTTCTTAGTCACAAGGTCTTTCATGAAGTTCGCTTATCCTGGCATTCGCTCAAGTGCCTTATCCAAAGGCTCATTTATTGTCAATTGCTTGAGCATTTCAATGAATTTTATGAATTTTACATCATCAACCTTTTTCTTCAACCGTTGAGGAAATGGAGGTGGTGGTATTAGAATAGTTTTCAGCACTACATCCTTCTCCTTTTCTTTACCTTTATCTAGAGCATCATCAAAATTATCCAGCTTCTCAGACTCCACTGGACCTCTTTCTTCCGGTTCATCATCAATTACCTCATTAACTAGAGGTTTATCCATAAAAGGTCTAGGTAATATCTTACCACTTCCAGTGTTAATAGCCATGCATGAGCCATCATTCCACGGATTCTGGTCCGAACCACTTGGTAACGTTCCACTCTTTCACTAGTTGAATACTGTGGAGAGTTGGATTATCTGCTACTCTAACTATTTGATTGTGGTGAAGTGTGAGTGCACCAACTGACTGATGCATGTCAGATCGGTCTTCATGGTGGTTACACTAGAGTTGGTAGCCTCTACTCTCTTCAACAACTTAGCCATCATGTCCTTCATAGATATCATTTTAGAACTTGCTGAAGCAGCCTTCCGATTTCCAGGAGGAACATATAAACCGCTTCTGTCATTGTTATTCCTCCAACTTCCTTGCTCCCTATCTTTATAACCAGACTTATCATAAAAGTTCCCACCTTGATTCCCTTGGCTACTGCCTCAGAAACCCCGTAATTATTAACATAGTTTGCCTCTTCTTCTGCATCAGTATCAACTCTATCCTGAGATTCCACAGCATTTCCCTTTTCAACCTTGCCTGATAGCAAGTGCTTGGTTAGCAAGTCCATCTGCATTTTAAGGTAAGCCATGTCTTGGTCATGCTCCTCTTCTCTTCTGTGTTGTTCCATAGTAATACCCCCAGATATAGTGGGACTGGCCACCACAGAGTCTCTGGTATGCTCTGCCCGACTTTGTTTGGTCATTCTGTCCAGCATCTCTGAAGCCTCTGGGAATGTAAGATCAACAAACGAACCACCAGCAGTATTATGTACAATTGTCTTCGTAACAGAGTTAAGATCCCTATACAAAGTCTCCGTCAAATGTATGTCCGTCATGTTGTAGTTCAGACACTGTGCCAGCTTCTTCTTGAATCTTTCCCAGGTTTCATGCAAGTCTTCAGTCGGGAGCTGCCTAAAGTTGCTGATCTCATCCCTCAACTGTACCCTCCAGGAAGGCGAAAAGATCCTTTCTAGGATATCTCTTTTCAACTGCTTTCAGTTGGTTATAGAATCGGGTGTCAACTCATTTAACCACAATGTAGCCTCCCCAGACAGAGACAACTGAAAAAATCTCAACTGGATAGCATTCTGGCTCACTACTGGATTATCAAAAGATTTACAGATGGTGACAAAATTCACTATATGAAAGTTCAGGTCATCCCCAGGAAGGCCACCAAACAACCCCTTCAGATTGAGGAGTTGAATCATAGTACAGGAAATGTTGAATTTAGCTCCAAGTACTAACGGTGGAGTGATAATTGTACCCGTTTCACCTGTTCCATCCATTCCATCACCATCATCATTGAGGTCATACTTGACCAGATGGTACTCTTGCCTTTCTCAAAATCGATTCCTATTAACATTAGCCGTACTGGTGCAGCTACTTGTTCTGCACACCTTGGGTTACCAGGATTTAGCAACTCCTCGTCTCCCAAATCTTTATCCTTGTCATTTTGATGTCGTGAATATTGACCAACATTTTGCACATTCACCAGAGCTCTAGCTAAGGCTGCCAATCTATCAGCCTCTTGTTGTTATTCTTTCAATTCATTACGGTTCCGGATTAGGTGATAATAATGGTTCTCCGAAACTTCTGGTTTAGGCATACACTAAAAAAATCCTACAATAAACAAAAACAACAAATAAACGTAAAACTAGGAAACTTAACAAACATTCAATTTGCACAGGAAAACTTCAGTTTACAACTGTATTCCCCGAAAATGGTGCCATTTTTTATAACGCTCAAACTACACCACTCAATCGAGAATGTAAGCGATCGTTGTCAATATAAAACCCAACTAGGTTGGGGTCGAATCCCACAGGGAATATGGTGTGAATTTAAGTCGTTTGCAATTTAATCAACTGATAGCTGGATATTTCCTAAAATGAGGGTTTTTAGTTGAACAAGTAATTGTTAACCACTTTAATCAGTTTGTAATCAAGAGTTTATGGAAAAACCAGAATTATGTTCACTGGGAATTTTGGTACTTGACAGATACTACTAGTAGTTCAAGATTCTCACGGTAGGTAGGACAACAAGTTATCTTTATTGAACCTACTTAAACATTTAATTACCTAATCCTCTCGGACTTAGGGAATTTATATTCACTTCCCAAATTTTACCACAGGTTAACCAACCTTGTTACAACACTGATTATTATATGGAAGTTTAGTGTTTCCAAGTGCCTGTTGATAATTCACTTCCCACTATATTTGATTTCTTTCTCAAGCAAATCAAAGAAGGTGTTATCTATCATTTGCAACCAACAGAAAATAATTAAAACATCAAAATTATCAAGAAGTCCTACCACCTTTCGAATCCTGAACACTCAGCACCTTATCAAGACCTAACCCTAGAACCCATAATTCAGGTTAAAGGAATTTAGCCGCTCATGACGTAATAATCGAAGAAACTGGATGAATGCATTCTTTGAAAGATAAACTTACCACAAGATAAATAGAAACTAGAGATTCTCATATTAAATCCCAAAGGAAATCCCAAAAGAATGATTAAATTCTCTTCAAAGTAATTGCTTTTTCAAGCCAAGAAGTAAGAGAGAGAAAATATCAAAGTATCGTGTCGCAAAACTCAAGGTTTGGAACTCTTAAGAAAACCCTAAACAAGGCGTTAAATAGTTCACCCTAATTATGGAAAAAAAATATCAAAAATTCTTCAAATTAGGTGACGCCATTTGTAATAGCCTATCAGAAGGCTGACGACTTATCACAAATGTCGTCAGCTTCCTCTTTGCTTTGGACTACTTGCTGTCTAACACTGATGAAAAATGGTGACACCATATCATCTCTTTGACGACTTATCACAAATGTCGTCAAGTCTCTTCTTCAGCTCTCATGAGCTTCCTTAGGCTGATGACATTCTTGATGGCTTATCGGCTCCTTGACGACCTATCACAAAACATCATCACATTTTTCAACTTAGGCCAATTCTCTGTCTATGGCTAAAGATGAAAATGATAGCTTATCAAAGAACTGACGACTTATCACAAATGTCGTCAGCCACACTTTGGCTCTATTTACTTCAGATTTCAGCTCATTTTCTTCCATTCTTGTTGGTTCTCTAACATATTACTTTCTTCTGCAAAATCAAACATAAAACAATAAAAAATGACAAAAGTTGATTAAGTTTTTGCATTTATTCTTAGTTAAAAGCCTCAAATATGTTAGCATTAGCTCACATTTCAATAACCCTACCTAAGATCAATTTTAGAGGAACACTACATACCTTGAATTTGATCAAACAAATTTTTGATTCTAAGGAGAGGATACTTATTCCTTATGGTCGCTTTTTCCCATGGACAATATGCAATGCACATACAAAGTAAGCCATCCTTCTTATGCATAAACAACATGGGAGCACTTCGAGGAAACATACTAGGACCAGCGTCCGAAACAAGATCAACCCCAAAATTGATTTCACTATTGGGAGAAATACCGAAAGGATTACTGGGGAAAATATTTTGAAATTTATTGACCAAAAAAATGGGCTTTAGGGAAGAACCTTTAACTCTGACCAAATGATACAAACGCCCTTTTTAGATTAGCTTATGGACTCTAGGGTATGAAATAAATCTCGCCTTATACCTCAAAGAAGCACTTTCCCATGCAATGACCTGCTCATTAGAGAATATGAACATAACCCTAAGGGTCTGACAATCTAAGGAAGCATAACACAAATGTAATCAATCCATACCCAGGACAACATCAAAATGAACAATGTCTAACTCTATCAAGTCTAGAAGAGATTTTTCACTAATAACAGATACCACACACTTCCTATAGACCCTATTAACAACCACAGAGTCTCCTACTGAGGTAGAAATAGAAAAAGGAACCGATAGACTCTCAGGACCAAAAACCAAGATGTACAGCCTTATATAGGGTCACATAAGAAAAAGCAAACCCAAGGTCAAGCAAACATTACACATCATAAGAGAAAAGTTTTCTACATACATGCGTCAGCATTAGAAGGTGCCTCAAGCTTCCAACAATAGTGGGAGCATTGACAAGGTCCTAAAAAATATCGGAGCTAGAAGCGTTACCTCTAGGTACAAGAGATAGAGAAGTGGCAACCAGTACCCTCTTTTCCTAACCAACAATCATTATGAGACACTCCCGTTGCATGTGACCTAATTGACCACATATAAAACACTGATTCTTTCCTTTATTACAACTACCATGGTATGTTCGACCGCAGAAGAAACAAGAAGGATAGGTGAGTAAGGATTGGGCCCTTCTAACCTGATGTTGGGCACCTTATGCCCTATGGGAATTACCAATTTAAAAACTCCTACCTCTTAATGGTTTCGAGTATGGAGCACTAGCCTTGGAATGTAGGCTAGGATCCACCCAATACTTTCACTTGGACCACTTTCCACGAACCTAAGCCAATAGAGTAAAGAAGTGATGGAACCCAGCATCTTGAGGTAACTGAGGAGAAGTGTTACCCCCAAAAGTAGGGTTAGTGGGAACATGTGGACCCCTCAAGGATATTCATATGTCACTACCCTAGACTGAGTTTGAATCCCAGAAATTGGATAAGCTTTGTCCATATTTCCCTCAGTTGAGATAGAAGATCTGACCTGAACATCAGATCCCTATGCATACATGATATGAAAGATGATCAAGAAAAATCAGAGGAATCCAAGACTTTATACTCTATATAGCTCGAGACTTAAACATAAGAAATGGAAACATTCTTAAATGCCTCATAGCCCCTCTTTTATAAGTGTAGCATACTACACACCCATAAAAGAGACTCTACTTGACACAGCTTTGTGGACTCCTAACTGACCATAAACCTAAGATATGATACCAACTTGACAGGCCCCAAAATTGGGCCATGTCATAGGGGCACTTCAAGCCTACATGAACTGGAGGTTGCCCTAATAACCTAACTCATTCATCATCATATCCATCACAAGGCTCGGGTAAATCCCGACCATATAATAAGATAGCAGAAATAATACTAAAAGTCATAACTAAACAGTGTCTACCATCTCATAACTATCAACACACTACCCAATACACCCAAGAACACAGTCATCCACAAAGCTTCTACCAAACTAATGTCATTAGTATGTCGGGACATACCCCCGACAATAGATAATTACCAAGACTATACGAGTCTATAACTTATAGTAAAAGACTATGAAATGTATGCCCACTAGAGAATGGAAGATCACCAATTCAATGGCAACGCTCAAACCACTCGAACACCTGGTGACTATATAGAAGATGAAGAAAAAGCTTCAGAACCTATTTTGAATGGGGACATAGCTTCTAGAGACAATTAGTGGTTGGAGCACTAGCATGTATCTCAAGGATAAGGATAAAATAGCGCATTAGTTTAATCCGATTCAAACCATCATATGAAATCACATTTACATTAGCATAGGTATATATAAAGAGACACATACATATGTTTATATATATAGCATACCAAGTCATGGAAAGAGTCAGAGCAATCATTCTTAAAGTATTCATTCATAAGACATGGAGTGAAGAACTGTCAACCTTTCACCTTACACATTCTAGAACCTTAAACTTCTCTATTACATTAGTCAATTGGATCCAAACCTCAATCCAACTAAGCAAATTAAAACCAAATTCATTAGTCAAGGGACTCCAACCACAAGCCATTTCATTGGGCGAGGGACTCTAACCACAAGCCATCTAATTGGACTAGGGACTCCAACCACAAGCTATTTCATTGGGCAAGAGAATCTAACTTCAAGACATTTCATTGGGCTAGGGACTCCAACCACAAGCCATCTCATTGGGCGAAGGACTCCAACAACAATCCATTTCATTGGGTGACGGACTTTAGCCATAAGTCGTTGTATTACAATTATTAGTCGACATTTGGACTCTCAGTCTGTTTTAGTCCATGCATTAACATTCATATAATTCACTTAAATATTTAAGGACTTGATCTATTTACACACTTAACCACCATTTGGGACCATAAGGTCTTCATGGAAGTATTCATTGATTAACCACTTTATTAGGCCAATGCCTTCATTCAAATCATCCTTTAATTAAATTCAGAATCATCAAGACCCTTACAAGCCTTTCAAGCTTCATTAGCCTTTCTATACCACACTTTAGTTCCATACACAATTCAAGTTCATAATTAGGGAAATGAACCCTTTTCTTAACCATAAAGCGGCATGGTCATAATTTAAATAATAACATGGATAACAACATCATTACAATACCATTTCTCAACCATTCAGACTTATTGGGCCAATGCACAATCTAAAGTCATAAATTAATCCATTATGTGATTAACAAGGTTCTTACCAACCATTTACCAAGCATTCATATTCACTATAAGTCAATACATGGCCAACAATGCATTTACCAACCACTTATCAAGTTCAACATTCATTATAACTATGTCATATCCCATTCATGTTCATTATACCAATACCATAGTTCAATACAGCATTAATATGTGACTAGACACTTCATTTAGACATTTTCACTAACACCTTGTGTGCATACCTTTATCAAGGTCAATTTCACGGTAGAATTCATTAATATTAGGGTTAATCAAGACCCACATGTTATAACACATACAACAAGCACCCATATGGGCAAATCATCATCAATAAAATGTATAGACACAAATCTATGCAAAAGTCAATACTTTTCATCATTAGGCAACAAATCCTTTTTAATTTGATTTCAAAATCACCATGTATACTTACTAATCCAAGTGTAAAATACATGGGTTTAGAGTTATTTAACAAGGGGGGAGAGACATGACTTAAACAACATGATCCACCAAGAAAAACTTGACTCTTCTGGCCCCCAAGATGAACTCCATTGAAAACCTAGCCTCCAAATCATCCAAAGTGTTTGAGAGAGTATTTTGGATGTTTGATCCATTCAAAATGTGTTTTAGGAGGCCATATACACTTATATAGTGAGGGGACTTGGGTGTTTGGGGATAAGAAATTACCACAAGGCCCTTAATTAAAAGCTGGAAAATAGAATCGTCCAAGGATATGACTCACTAAAGAACTATAGCCTAGGGTATGAGTGGTACCGTAACTCGTACCATAGGCCATTCCTAGGTTATCTACACTATTACGGGTACGTCCACACACCCTTGAGTCATATCCAAAGGGTATTACTAAACTACTAACAAGTGACATGCCCCTAAATTGGTCCATGTCATATGGCCACCTTAAGCTCACAAAAATTAGAGGTCGCCCCGATAACCCAACCTAGTCATAATCACAAAAACCACAAGGGTCGGGTGAATCCTGAACTTAAAATAAGATAGCAAAAATATAAGTCTAATACACAATACTCAGACAATATTTGACATTTCATTAAGGTCAACGGTCTAGCCAATATACCCAAGTTTAAGGACATCCACAAAACCTCTACCAAATTGAGTCAATAATATTTCGATACATGCCCCAGACAATAGCCAAGTACCAAAAATATACAAGTCTATGACATACAATAAAGTGACTTTGAAAGGTAGGACATTTGGAGTATGGAAGATCACCACTTCAAGGTCAATGCCTAAACTGCTCGAACACCCGATCGTTGCGTAGTAGAAGAAGAAAATGCTCTGGCCACTGTATCGCACGAAGACATACGTTTGGAGATTATTAGCGGTTAGAGAGATAGAATAGAACTCAAGGATAAGGATAAAATAGTGCACTTGATCAATCCAGTCAAATCATCATATGCAGTCATGTTTACACAAGTATAGGCATATATGAAGATACATGTACATATATTTACACAATGTATAACATTCATTCTCTAATAAGTCATTCATTAGACATGGAGTGAAGAACTTTCAACATTCCACCTTACCAATTTCATAACCTTGAACTTCTTCATCACATTAGTCAAAGGATCCGAACCTTAAACCTACTAAACCAATTTAATCAATTCATTAGGCAAGGGACTCTATCTCATGCTTATACATTTAATCAGACATGGAACTCTAATTATATTCCCACATATTTGATTGGGCATGGAACTCTAATCACATTCTCCCATATTCAATCGAGCATGGAACTCTAATCACATTCTCCCACGTTTAATAGGGCATGGAACTATAATCATATGTCGATTCAAAAGGCAAGGTATTTTAACCTTAAAAGATCTTTTTAAGAAAGGGACTCCAACCACAAGCTATTAGACGAGGGACTTTAACCACAATCCCTTAGACGAGGGACTTTAACCATAAGTCATTAGATGAGGGCCATTAACCATAAGTCCTTAGATGAGGGACTTTAACAACAAGTCATTAGATGAGGGACATCAACCACAAGTCGTTTTATTACCATTATTAGTAGACATTAGAACTCTTAACCCATCAGTTCATGCATTATCATCCATGTAATTCAATTTGACATTTAAGGGCTTAAATCCATTTTGGTAATTATAGGCACCAAGGCTACATATCAACACCATAGAAAACTACATGGCCTTTTCTAACCCAATTAGCCACTAATTATGTAGATAGGTCGAAGGCCTTAATTCACAACACTATGCAAGTTTATTTTTGGTCATCAAGGCCTCTACAAACAATCGTTACTCATTACTATTCTTACACACACCCATCATTCAAACACAATTTGAGTTCATATTTTAAGGACCATGTCCTATTTAACCAACAAACTATCAAGGATATTTTCTTACTCCTTACATGGACAACAAAGCCTCTAAAAACCATTCACCAAGTGTTTATATTTATTAAAGACATCTTACCTCATTCATTTCCATTGAACCATACCATAGATACGTATTTGGCCTTCGAACAAACATTTAACGCTAATCACTTCAATGGGATAAATTTCTTAGTTAATTCAATTTATGGTCATCAAGACCGACACAACTATTCATATTTTAGTTGTAAGCTTATACCACATTCTCACTATATTTTAGTTCAACACACTATTCAAATTCAATTTTATGATTAGGAACTTTAATCGCTTATTAGCCATCTACCAACATAATTATCAATTATACAATTAATGGCTCACAATACATTCATGATATCATTTATCAATCATTCATGCTTATTGGGCCATGTCCCAAATTCAAAACATCACCAACATGTGACTAGACAATTCACTTAGATATTTTCACAAACACCTTATGTGCATATCTTTAACAAGGCTAATTTCATGGTAGAAATCATCAAGATTAAGGTTACTCAAGACCATCATGATAAACAACATACAACAAGCACCCACATATGCAATTCATCATCAATAATTGGTATAACCACAAGTCTAAGCAAGAAACAACACTATTCATCATTAGGCAACAAAACCCTTTTCATTTGATTTTAAATCACCATTGCACTTACAAATCCAAGTGTAAAATACATGGGTTTAGTGTTATTTAACATGGCTAAGGGTTACATGCCTTAAAAAAGCTGATCTACCAATAATTTGACTCCTCTTTGTCTTCTAGATGAGCACCCTTCAAACCCTAGCCTCCAATCTTGCTTCATGAAACTTCGAGAGTATTTGAGATGGAGTTTAGGATGTTTGATCCACACAAAATGTATTTAAGGAGGCCATATACACTTATATAGTGAAGGTACTTAGGTTTTAGGGTGTAGTAAATGATCACAAGACCCTTCGTTAAAAGTTGGAAAATGGAACCATCCAGGGGGATGACTCACCATATGACTCACTAAAGGAACCATACCTTAGGTTCTGAGTGGTACCTTGACTCGTACCCTAGGCTTCTCCTAGGTCACACACACTATTAAGGTTATGAAAATACACCCCTGAGTCGTATCCAAAGGGTACAACTTACCTCTAACTCATATCTTCCACTCATAACAAAAATAGTCCACTCTAAGCTAAGGCGTCACTCCATATGACTCATCTAGGTATGACTCGTATACTTAGGCTATGATTAAGGAGGAGTCACTCATATAGGGGAAAGAATACGACCTTCCTAGGATACTCAAGGTACAAGAGGGGAGGGAAGAGTGGATACGACCCGTATACTAGGGGTATGAGTGGCTTTTCCAAATCGTATCTTGGATAACATGCTCAAAACCTAAAAGTTTTGGCAAGGCCAAAATCTTGGGTGTTTTATTCTCCCCAACTTAGGATCATTCATCCTATAATGATGGGTAAGTCAAGCATAAACACAAGTTAACACATTAGCACCCATCAAAACAACCTTCAAACAAGTTAGGACAAACCACACAACAAAGATACAACACAACACATATCATTACCATCAGTAATTGTCTATTGCATTTTATAATCTTTCGGGATCCAACCCAACATTTCTCGAAAAACTAGATTAATTCAAGGCATAGGGACTTGATACCATTATCTACCAAAGGCATACACCAAATCAAGAAGACCAATACATACCTCAATCAAAATTTTCCAAAATGGGAAACGAATGCGGATACTTGGACTTTATGTCCTCCTCTACTTCCCAAGTAGCTTTCTCAAATTATTGGTCCCTCCATAAAACCTTCACTGAAGCCACTCCTACCATTCGCAATCGGTGAAATTTTTGATCTATGATTCTCACTGGGATATCCTCCAAAGACAGGGAACCCAAAAATAAAAACGTCCTATAAGGGAATGACTACTCATCTTAGCAATATAGAGACATGGAAAACTAGGGGACATGGAGTTCAAACTAGGAGGCATCTCCAACTTATTGGCAGCATTGCCAGCTTCTCCCAAGACCGGATAGGGACCAACATAATAGGGACTAATCTTTCCCTTTTTCTACCAACTCACATCACTCCCTTCATAGGAGACATCTTCAAGAATACCCACTCACCAATACTAAAATCTAAACTCCTACGCCACACGTCCGCATAGGACTTTTTGCAACTTTGAGTAGTTTTCAACCTCTCACAAATCACCTTCACCTTTTTTTTATAGCTTGGTGAACTAAATCAGGGTCAAGAAACTTACCCTTACCAACTTCACACCATAATGGGAGGACAACATCTCTTACTAGACAACGCCTTAAAAAGGCATCCTAGAATCTCCCCCACTTAGGGACTTCTACATTTCCCATTTCAAAATATCACCATGCTCCCTGAGCCACTATCTAACCCAAGAAAGGTCAAGAAGGATCCAAGGCACAAGAACTACTAACGCCACTCAAGAAAAGACCCTCAGTAGAGATGCGACACTATAGGTACAAAGTGCTTCATAGCAACTACCTTGGTCACAATTGAGACCTATCCTCACACGACATACCAAAGGAGGAGTCCTTAGGATTAGGAATCACAAGACACACCACTACATACTATAGATAATAGGGCCAAGAAAATCTAGCGCTTTCAACCAAAACTAACACTTGGAGAACTTGTCATACAAACGATGATCCTTCAAAGTTTGTAACACGGCATGGAGTGATCTATATGATCCACCTTACTTTTAGAATAGACTAAGATATCACTAATGAAGACAATGACAAACATGTCCAAGAATGGATGGAAGACCCTATTCATCAAGTCCATAAATGCTGCCGGGGCATTGTCAACTCAAAAGACATAACGAGAAACTCATCGTGACCATACCAATTTCTTAAGGTAGTCTTAGGGATATCTGTATCCCTAATTTTGAAGCTGACGATAACCCGACCTCAGATTAATTTTTAAAGAAACACTTCACACCCTAAAGTTGATCAAAAAATCATCGACTCTATGGAAAGGACACTTATTCATTAAGGTCACTTAGATTAACTAGTAATAATCAATGTATATACAAAGGGAACCGTCCATCTTGCGCATAAACAACAAAGGAGCACCCCTTTGAAATCCACTTTTGCGCCTTAAGATAAGAAATTAATCTCCCACTAGGCACCAAAGAATAACTTTTCCTTACAGTGACCGGCTCATTAGGAAATTTAAACATGATCTTGCGGGTCTGAAAACTAAGAAAACATAATATGAATGCAACTAATCCAACCCCCATAATGACATCAAAATCAATCACATCCCACTTTAATAACTTTATGAACGACTTTCAATCACTAACAGATATTGCACACCTCTATAGACCCTCTTATCAACCACAGAGCCTCCAATAATGGTAGAAATAGAAAATGAACTGACAAACTCTTAGGACCATAGGAATATACGAATTTTATTAGGAAGAGTAGACCTTGGGTCATGCAAACAACACTCATCAAAAGAGGAACGTTTCAACATACTTGCGTCAGCATTAGAAGATGCCTCAAGCTTCCAAAGGATAGTAAAAGAATTGAGATGGCCTCAACCAATGTCGGAGCTAGAAGCGGCAACCCTTGCTGTAAAAACTAGAGAAGTGGTAACCGACATCCTTTCCTCCCAAGCGGTGGTCATTATAGGACACTTCCATTACATATGACCCAATTGAGCACATTTAAAACACTAACCCCTTCCTTACTCAACCATGTTGTGTTCAACCAAAAATCAAAAAGGAGGATAGGTGAATGTAGATTACGCCTCATATTCCTAATGTTAGGCACTTTGTTCCCTCTGAGCATTACCAATCTGAAAATACTTGTCTCCTAACGGGTTTGGATGAGGAGCACTAGTCATGGAATAGAGGCTAGGACACACCCAATACCTTTTCTTGAACCACTTTCCACCAATCTGAGCCAATTGACTAAAGGAACAACAAACCTAGCATTTTGAGGGGACTGAGGATAAATGTCACCCCCAACAGTAAGGTTAGTGGGAATAGGTGGAGCCCCACAAGGATAGTCAGATGTCATGACCCTTTACCAGTTCTGAATCCCAGAAGTCGGATATGTTATGTCCATATTACCCCTATTTAGGATAGAAGATGTTGCTTGAACGTGAGATCTCCTTGGATATATGATCTGAAAGATGAGCAAGTAGAAGTCAGAGGAATATAAGACCTTAGACTCTATATAGCTTGAGATTGAATCACAAGAAAGGAAAACATTCCTAAATATCTCATAACCCCTCTCTTATAAGTATGGCACGCTACACACCCATAAAATAGACACTACTTAACACGGCTTTGTAGACACCCAACTAACCATAAACCTAGGCTCTAACACCAACTTAACATAACTCAAAATTTGTCCATGTCGTATGGGCCCCTCATGCCCACATGAAACTGAGGTAGTCGCCCAGATAACCCAACCTAATCATCATCATAACAACCATAAGGTTTGAGTGAATCCTAACCATGAAATAAGATAGAATAAATATAAAGCTAATAGGCAATACTTAGACAATATCTAACATTTCATTAAGGTCAACAGTCTAGCCAATATACCCAAGTCCACAGTCATCCATAAATCCTCTACCAAATTGAGTCAATAATATGACGGGACTTGCCCCCAATAATAGCCAAGTACCAAACCTATACAAGTCTATGACATAGGATAAAGTGACTGTGAAAGGTAGGTCTTCCAGAGTATGGAATCTTACTTCTTTAACGTTAATTCCTGACCTTTTCAAACACCCAATCACTTCATAAAAGAAAAAGAAATTACTTCGGTCTCTATGTCACGTGGGAACATAGCATCCAAAGATGGATAGAGGTTAGAGGGATAGCATGTAACTCAAGGATAAGGATAAAATAGTGCACTTGCTCAATCCAGACAAATCATCATATGTAAACATATTTACACAAGTATAGACATCTATGAAGATACAGATACATATAGTTACACAATATGTCAAACATGGAATGAGCTATAACATGTAATCTGAAATTATTTATTAATAAGACATGGAGTTAAGAACTTTCAATCTTTCACCTTACTAATTTTACAACCTTGAACTTCTTTGTTACATTAGTCAAGAGGATCCGAACCTCAAACCTACTCAACTAATTTAATCAATTCATTAGGCATAGGACTTTATCACAAGCTTACACAATTAATCAGGCATGGAACTCAAATCAAATGCCTACATATTCACTCAGGCATGGAACACTAATCACAGGCTCCCATATTTAGTTGGGCATAGAACTCTAATCACATGCTATCATATTTAATTGGGCATGGAACTCTAATCACATCATAAGGTGAGATATTTTAATGTGACACCCCAACTTAGGAAGGAGTCCTACATCGGCAAAACACAGGAGGGATGTTGGGTATATAAGTGAGAAAGTCTTAATCCCTAGTGATGCATTTTAAAGTCGTGAAGGCCTGGGCCCATAGCGGAAAATATCACTAGTGGGTGGAGGAGTTCAAGGGTATCTCAGGTCTGTGTGGTTCGGGATGCCCATCGCGGCTAGGGCCTCATGTCGGGTCGTGACATTTAACCTCAAGAGATATCTTTAAGAAAGGGACTCTAACCATAAGCCATTGGATGATGGACTTCAACCACAAGTCCTTGGACGAGGGACTTTAACCACAAGTCATTAGATGAGGGACTTTAACCACAAGTCATTTTATTACCACTATTAGTTGACATTTGAACTCTTAACCCATCAATTCATGCATTAATATCCATGCAATTCAATTTAACATTTAAGGGACCGAACCCATTTTGGTAATTCTAGCCACCAAGGCTACATATCTACACCATAGAAAACCATATGGTGTTTGCCGAACCAATTATCCATTAATCAAAAAGATAGGCCCATGGCCTTAGTTCACAACACAATGCAAGTTCATTTTTGGTCATCAAGGCCTCTACAAACCAATCATTACTTCTTACTGTTCTTACACGCACCCTTCATTCAAACATTATTCGAGTTGATGTTTTAAGGACCATGTCCCATTTAACCAACTATTAAGGTCATCCCCTTACTCCTTGCATGGCCAACAAGGCCTATAGCAACCATTTACCAAGCATTCACATTCATCAACAATATATTACCTCATTTATTTCCACTAGACCAATACCATAGATACACATTTATCCTTCGCACAACCATTTAACCACTAATCACTTTAATAGGATAAATGCCTTACTTAATTTATCATTTAATTCAATTTACGGTCATCAAGATCGACACAACTATTCATATTTTATTAGTAAGTTTTTAGCATATTCTCACCATATTTTAGTTTAACACACTATTCCAATCAATTTTGTGATTAGGAACTATAATCCCTTATTATCCATCTACCAATGAGGTAATCAATTATACAATACATGGATCACAATACCTTCACAATATCATTTATCAATCATTCATGCTTATTGGTTCATTCCTCAAATTCAAACATCATCACCATGTAACTAGATAATTCACTTAGACATTTTCACAAACACCTTATGTGCATACCTTCAACAATGCTATTTTTATGGTAGAAATTATCAAGATTATGGTTACTCAAGATCCTCATGTTAAACTACATAAAAAAATAACCCACATATGCAATTCATCATCAATAACAGGTATAAACATAAGTCTATGAAAAAAACAACATTATTGATCATTAGGCAACAAAACCCTTTTCATTTGATTTCAAATCTCTATGTACACTTACTAATCCAAATGTAAAATACATGGGGTTAGAGTTATTTAACAAGGGGAAGGGTTACATGCCTTAAATAAGATGATCCATCAATAACTTGACTCCTCTTTGTCTTCTAGATGAGCACCCTTCAAACCCTTGCCTTTAATCTTGATTCAAGAAACTTTAAGAGTATTTGAGAGGGAGCTTAGGATGTTTGATCCACACAAAATATGTTTAAGAAGTCCATTTACACCTATATAGTGAAGGGACTTAGGTTTTAGGGTGTAGGAAATATCCATAAGGTACTTAGCTAAAAGTTGGAAATGGACCCGTCCAGGGGTATGACTCACTAAGGGAACCATACTATAGGTTAAGTGGTACCTGAACTCATACCTTAGGATTTTCCTAGGTCACACATATTGTTAAGGATACGACCATATATGCTAGATCACACACATTGTTAAGGACTCATACCCTAGGCTTTTCCTAGGTCACACACATTATTAAAGACTCACACCCTAGGCTTTTCCTAGGTCACACACATTGTTAAATCCAAAAGGTATGACTCACCCCAAACTCGTATGCTTCACTTATAACAAAAATAGTCCAATCCAAGCTAAGACCTCACTCTCTATGACTCACCTAGGTATGACTCGTATACTTAGGGTATGATTGAGGAGGGGTCACTCGTATACGATATAGAATGCCGCCCTCCTATGATACTCAAGGTGTGAGAGAGAATGAGAGAATAGATATGACCTATATCTAAGAGGTAGAAGTGGCTTGTCCTATCATATCTTGGACAACATGCTCAAAACCTAAAAGTTTTTGTAAGGGCAAGATCTTGGGTGTTTCAACTCGTATGTTCAACAATATTAAAGATAGTCCACAGAAAGTTCAATTCCAAAGTCCATACTACTCACTAGGTATGAATTTTACCTTAAGGTATGATTGAGGAGGGTATCACGCATACCTAGGATAGTGAGTATCCCTCACCACAATACCTAGGGTACGAAAGGGGAGGTGAGAGAGGGTATGACTTGTACCCAAGGGTACGAGTGACACACATAACCATACCTTGGTTAGGATGCAGTATTCAAGAGACTTCTCCTAAGGTCAAAAACCTAGGTGTTTCAATTAGTGTCAGCCTTGGTATTGGTATTGGTAGTTGGATTGGTTTTGGTTGGATATTTGGTTCTGTCTGATTGGTCACGATTATAGACTAAATTACATGCCTTTATATTATTATTGTTTTATCTTATTATATATTAAAAAATCATCTGTCATAGGGTGTAGGGTGGTTATGGTTGGGTATTGGGGGTGGTGTCCGATCCCGGTTGGACTTAAGACACCCAACACGAAAAGGTACTAATTCGGGTCATTTCAAACATGAATTTGAAAATGGGGAACAGGGAAAGATATAAAAGTAACAAATTTTAGGAAGAAACAAAAACTTATGGATTCACTATGAACATGTAAATTACTAAGTTCTCCTAGATTTAAAAGGAGGAATAAGAGAAAAAAAAGTTTGAGAAATGAGGAAGTATCACAAATAATCAGTTTGAAAGTGAAGAAAATTATGATTTTGTAAGGGGAAAATGTCAAAAACTTCTTATTCAACACATTCATATAATTCTCCAAATAACATAAGAAAAGGATTGAGAACACTAAATATGATTAACTAACCCAAATAAAGTGAACTGCAAACTAACAACCTAAAATATTACAATCTTGGGGCAATGTTTTAGCTTTCCTAATGAAATATTGGTTTGCCCATTCTATGCCTTCTTAAAGAAATTATATTTTGGTTGTCCAACATTTGATGAAAACTCAAAATGCTTCTTGAGAAATACTTGACTCACAAATTAGAAAAAATAATTGCACAAGTAGATATGACTGTTAACAAAAATAGAGTGGAACTCTCTTTTAGAGAAGAAACTAAACAAATTCAAGTAACTTTATCAGCCTTTGTAAGAGCAACGTGATTTAAAGTTTAAAACTAGAAAATAACCAAAATTTTAATTGGCTCATGACTATTCTAAAAAGTCTAGGACAAAAATCCAATGTCACCTATTTAATCATAGTGCTTCAAGAGTATCCTGAGAAAAAAAAGAGGAAAAAAGCAAAGACATCTATCTACGCAAGAAAAACAAAATAGATCATGATTTACCTTAACCTAAAATAAGGATGGGTGATAATGATAAAAACATAAGCCCTGGCCTTTACCCAAGCTATTTAGGGCTACTAAAATAGCAAGGAACACTTTCTAAAAACTCAAAAATGAGATTTTGAGAAAAAGATTTTAGCTGAAGTCTGATCTAATAATCTTCAAGCCTACCACTTGAATAAAGAATAGCCATGAACAAGGATTACTTTATATAAGTATCCAACTTTTATCCTACTCAAAATCTTCTATGAACTGAAAAGATAAATCAACTAGAAGGAATTAAGCATAGAGGTGCGATATTTAAGACAAACAAATTACTTTAAACCTCTTTTCTACTCTTCTTGACTCTCTATGATAAACTATAGGAAAAAGGTCATTGAGGAACCCTCAACTGGACAACTTTGTAATAACATTTAGCTCATGTATTCCTCTTGATATGATGAATCAAGGGAAACCTATGATCTACTTATTTCATTTATCCAAACAAAATAAAGACCACAAATAATAAAGAAATGAACTTTAACGGATTAATATAATAATAATATGAAGTAAAACAAAAAATAGAATAGAGATGAGCAACATTTGATACATAGACATATGTGAATTATTGAAAAAAATAAAAAAATTTAGATATGTTGAAATAGGTAATGATCAAATCAAACCAACATCAACATAGTGCAAGTATGAATAACATGACAATATTGGTAAGCAAAAAAATAAAGACAACATAGAAATCTTTACATTCTTAAATTAGAGTTTAACAACAAAGAGCAAACCAACGAATCCCTTCCAAAAGAGACTACTCAACATCGAAAACAAGAAATCACTATTCCCCAAGTTGTGAGACTCAACTAAAAACAACAAAATAATAATCAAATTCACAAGAACCTAGACACTACCGATAAATGAAAATAGCAACAACATTTTACTCAAGACACTCATCCTTCAACATCAACAATTTTATTCTCACAATCAAGCCCAAGAATTATTTTTAATTAAAATAAAATGATTATCTAAAGCTTAGAAAACACCTTTAGAACTAAAAAACAATAATGAGAAGTTCTAAATAAGAAAACCCCAGAGAGAAGAGGAAAAGAATAAAACAAAAAGGGGATTACCTTTTTGGGGCAGCAAATCAGAACTCAAGCTCATTGAAATCTTCTTGCCAACACCAACAAAATTCGACTTATTTTTTCTCTGGAATTTAAGGCTCAAAGAATTCTTACAAGAATTTTGGCTAGAAATATTAAATATAGTACAGGACATCTTCATTTTATTTAGAAATCCTCAACTTTTTGGTTGAACATTTTTTCCTTCTTTAAGACCTTTTCTTCAACATTTAACAATGAGCTTATTTATAGAAAAAGATTTTAGAGTGGATTTTTGGAATGGGTCAGTGTGGGATAAGATATTTCGAGGGATTTTGCAAAATTTTTTGAGGATGGGGATGAGCTAGAAATTGTACCAATTTTATGAAAAATATGGAAATTGAATGGATTATGGTTTGGGATTCTTTCTAGAATCTCTTCGATTACATTTTCTTGTGTTATGCATGCCTCTCTTGTTTGCAGTTGGGGATTAAAGGGAGGGAAAATACATAGATTAAAGAGGCAAAATATGGTGCTGGGTGGAAGGTTTGCTGGTTTGCCGTTGTTGAAGTCTTTGCTCATTATTATTATTTGATAGTATTATTGTCATTGTTGTTTATGTTAGGTTAAGTGAAGAAGGGGAAAGAGTTAATGGGATGGTGTGGGTTGATGTTGTTGAAATAGGCTTTTGGGTTAAAATTAAAAGGGAACGAGTTTGCTGATAAGGGTAAAGGATTTTTGACTTAAAAAGGAAATAGGCTAGTTATTAAATAGCCTTTGAGTTGAGAATTTAGCCCAACATTTTTTAATTTCAACTACATTAAAAATCAATTGGTAAATTGCATTGAAATTATGATCAAATTGATATCAATTATGATCAAATTTAATAAATTGGCTAAATTTGAGACAAATCTAATACAAAATTTTAACTGATTTGATCTTGAGTTTCTTGGTTCGATAAAATCTAGTAAATGCATTCCATATAATTTATTTTAAGAACAAATTACATATTTGAATCAAAATTTACCCATTTTAATTAATCTTTCAAAATTGTTCATGATTAAAATTTAATTTTTGATAAAATATTAATTTATGTAGTAAAAATGTATGATCTCATATATACGAATACAAAATATATAATCTCTAACTAAATTAAAGAAATTAACCCCAAAGATCCATTTTAGAAAACCTTTATTTGGATAAAACAAATGTTTTAATTTTATTTAATACCAAAGAAACTAAAAAAACGATCGTGGAGGAAAAAAAATTAGGTGTCAACAACTATCTCCACCCTTTAAATATGGTGAACAAGTAACCCTAGGTAAAGAGAGTTTGACTCTCCTAATTTTATTAGACCATAGATTCATCTCTCAATGATGGTTGGTTTTTGCATGAATTTCAAGGAAATACGATCAGATCCTAGGATTAGGTTTCCTACATATCTTAATTTTCATGAGAATTCAGGCCACTTGTAGTTTATAATGCTTGATTTATAAGACTAATTTTTGAAGAATTAACAAGCTATCCCGATTTTGAATTTTAAAGAGAATGAAAGGCTGGAGAATTAAAAGATTGGGGTTTTGGAATACAGTCAAGCTTACAACATAGAGCCCAGCTACATATCCTCAAGACTTAGGGAATCATATTGCTTGTAGTTTGATTTAATTGGTAGAAAAGGTAGTCTTTTATTCTAAGACGACCTTTGGTTCAGGATGAGTAACGATAAGGTGATCTAGGGAAAAAATACTTGTAATTATCTCAATTACAAAATATGGAGTCTTTGCATCCTTAGGTATTATTTTACCTAGACATAATCACCAAAGCTCGAGGTGTATTGTCACTCAGATTTGAAGAAAGAGAAAGTTACCTTTGGTGTGGGTTTGAAAATACCTCAAAATTGACACTAAAACAAAAGTACCCTGAAATACCCATATTCCTTCTAGAAGGAGTATGGTTTGGTAGTGGTGGGAGTATTCCTTTAGTCCACATCCAAAGAGTTTGATATTCCTATATGAAGTATGATTTGGTTTGCTACTAAGAAAAAGTTCCACATTGTATTATGCCTTTTTTGGATATTTCCTCACCTATGATTTTGGTTTGAAATTTTCATTCTTCTCGGATGCTCTCAAAAATTCTTAAAACAAGATTGTTAGTGGTAAAATTAATTTTTGTGGAGAATTAGTGTTTTCACCTCAACACTGCATTGTGCTATGTCCCTCTTAGAGCATCCTTCATTATATACACATAGCACTTTCTTTTATAAATTTGTTTATTTCCTTCTTCCTCTTAGATAGTTTTGTTGGAATAAACCTATGGCTTTGGATCAGAATTTCATCCTCTCAGATGCTCTCAAATAAATCTAAAATAAGAATGTTATTAGAAAATGTGATTCACAAAGGGTAGACATTTCTTTCACCATACCTCCGTATGGGTTAATTTTGATAAGTGATGTCATCTTATCTTTTATCTATTTTTGGAAGATAACAACTTTCTTAATAGAAGACACGAAAAATCTCTTGCTTGTTTTAAAGGATGGCCTTCTTGGCATTTGAAAGGTTTTCAAAATGGGATGGCCTTCTTGGATACCGACGACATTTTGAGTAAAACAGTCCCTGCAACCACATGATCTGGTGTTCAATAGTATTTTCAGCAACAACGTTAAAATGACAACCCATTTGGTTGTTCAATACAATGACCCTTATGGAAATTGAATTTTATTCAAAATAGGGTGCCCTCTTATACACTGACAACATTTTGGGTAAAATAGTCCCTGCAATCAATGATCTTCTATTTGATATAGTAACCTTCGATTATTCGAAATAAGGTGGAAATAAGAATTCTTTTAATATGATATCCCTTTTAGCAATGATATGCAATGTAAGTAATATACAATATGAATAGGTAATATCCCTCTCAGTGAAATAAATATGATTATGAAATGAGTATGCAATAGCCCTCTCTACAATCATATGAAATATATGCAGTATGTATAAGTAATGGTACTCTCGGTGTAACGACTCTTCAGGTCATTTTCCATATTTATGGTTATCTTCACCGTGAGCTTCTCCATAGATTTCCTAAGTCATTTATGACTTATTGGGACCAACGGTTCGGTTATCGAGCAGTTCATTGAGTTCTTAGAGCCAATTTCCTATTTAGAATTCTTCGCTGGTTCCAAATAGACATCGAGCAAAAATTTCAGTGAAATAATCTCAGATGAAAATGCCAAATTGTTAAGACCTGAATTTTGAGTTATGATGGCACCTACCACATCCCACCGGTAGGTAAGCCAATACCGTAACCTAGAGCTAATGCAATGGTTTACCTTGGTAGAAATTTCTAACAAGGACAATATATATGAATACAATATAAACAATAGTATTTCACAACTAAAGACAACCTATATTCTATACCAATCCAATGACCTGATAGTATTAGTACAAGAGCGTCTAGACTTAACAATAAAATTTACAACCCCAAGTTTCAAATGTCTGAAAAATCTCATACATTTGTCTAAAAAAAAGACATATAAATATAGAAGGGAAAGAGGAAAACTCAAACTTCAAGAGCTCACCCTGTCCCCAAATAGTCAATGCGGCATGAACTAGCTCAACGACGGCAACTAGAACCTGGGTCTACACCCAAAAAGTACATAAGTGTAGCATGCATACCAAAACATGAGTACTCAGTAGGTATCATCAGCCGACTAAGCTAAATTATAATATAAAGATGATATAACGTAAGACAATATTCTTAAAGTCAAGTATAGGATCGAACCTGAATCTTTTTTTATATCACTATATCAATAACTGTACTAATAAGGCAATAGCAAGATACATTATATCAATATACCCTAACATCGTCATACCAACTAAATACTATTTCAGAAGCGTAAAGTCACACGTACGATAACAAGACATTTATGAATAATAAACAACATCAACCATCCTTAGAACACAAGCACAAGAACTTACCTCGACGTCCCCATACGTTGGGAAGTACATAAAAGAATGAACCTAAAGAACTCATCATGACATCCCAAACCACTGGAGAGTACACCAAAATATCAACCAATAATACAGTAAATGTAATGCCCCAAAATTTTGTCCCGAGACGTCACACGATTCTTAGAATCACAAGTGGTCCCATACTAACTCTTCTTCTAGCATAACTCATAAGCAACTGAATGATATACATAAAATGACTTAGTTTACTATGCGGAAACATAATAACAATGGCATCTAGGAAAAATACAATATCAATACAAAATTTACATTCTGATAAAGTTTGAAAGAGGGACTAAAATACATAACTAACTCTAACTAACATTAGTGAAGCCTCTACTATACTAACTATAGATAGCTGTGATATGACTCCAACTATTACTAATCAATACATAAGAATAGGAAAATAAAGTACATCAATAACATTTAACTAAAGTCCCCGAAGCAGGACTCCTCATCTACTTGCTGGAATTTGTAAACTGTCAGAATATAGTATACGCGCTACAACTAGGCTCATACCTACATTATGAGATAATGTATTACATAGACATATATGTCGATCAGTACTTTGTGGATGTACTAAGTATATGGGGGTGAAATACATAAGTAAAACATTATCTCATCATCATAATTTGTAAAGCAATGCATACTAAATGTAAATAACTCACATAAGCTGGAATATCTGCAATACTAAAATATATAGCAATGAGAAACAAAATATACTTTATAAGTCTTTTAAGACATAAAATTTAGTTCTAAAACTGCACTTGTATTCTCTTTTTAAATCATACTATCTAAGTGTAGAAAGGACTCACTCTTAATCTGTAATCTAAAAGCTGAAAACTATGGCTAATATCTTTCTGTAGAGCATAAACTAAGTAAAAATTGTGAGCCTTAACACTTAGTTTTCTAAATGATTTTCTGTAAATCTTTTTCTAAAAGTTTTTAATATTAGGGAACAGCATATTATCTGAAGAAAAAATGCTTTTATTTTAAGGCTTCAAATCAATAAACTGTTTTAAGAGTAGGGACTTTTTTGGGGACGTTCTTCTAACCGACATACACCATGTGGGCATCCATGGAGTCCCACGTCTGGCCCCCGTTAGGTAGGTTTGTTCTACCCTTACCATTGGAATAGAACTTCTATCTTAAATGACCATAATCTGAGTCATCCCTGTAGAAGTGGGGATAATCTAAATCCTACGGTGGCATGTAGTTCTAGGGTATGAAACCTTTGAATCATACCCAACTCGATGCTAAATACTACTCTCATTCTTATGCTCAAAATCTTAAGAAATCCACTTTAAAATTAGCACAGGGTTCACAAGAAAACCAATTATGCTTTTCTTTCTTTAAATCTCAAGTAATATGAACTAAGTGGATTCTTTATCTTAGCTTAGGACCAAAAGGCAAAATCTTTATCAAAATCCGAGGATAATCTTATATGAGGGTGCTCATAGCACAAATAATCTTAAAATAACAAATCTTAATTAGGGCATAATTACCCATGCATCAATCTCATGTTAAAACATCTTAACATTTATGCTTGATAGTGTAAACATTCGTAAATCAACTTAAAATATGGAAATTTCAATAATATGCATAGATATATAAATATAATCTTGTAATTAAACTTCTAAATCATGAGAAATCTCATAATCTTACAAATAATGATAGTGGGTATAAAACCTAACTTGAATTTCATGGAAAATCATATAAATTGCAGTAAATTTGTAATTAAAATAAAGTTTTGGACACAAGGATAAAAGAATTATCCTTGTTCAAACCCCACATACCTTGGATTATGAACTTGATGAACAAGTTTACTTTCGGGTTTC
The DNA here is from genome assembly GCA_030864225.1 of Capsicum baccatum var. pendulum. NCBI lineage: Eukaryota > Viridiplantae > Streptophyta > Magnoliopsida > Solanales > Solanaceae > Capsicum > Capsicum baccatum. The sequence goes on from CM061556.1 coordinate 104,533,069, forward strand.
TATTTGTGCTCTTGAATGATGATTCTTGGTGTTCTTGAATTGGGAACTTTGAATCTTGAACTGATTTGTGAAAAGAATGGTGGAATCTTTGGGATTCTTGACGTTGAATGATGAAGCTTAGGATTTTGGTTGAGAGAATTTTTTATGAATATAAGCATAGAAGGCTTGTAATAGGGTTAAATCGTGTATTTGGATGGATTTGGGGGCTTAGGAATTGACCAAAACACCCCCTTAAGTTTTTAAATAATACTGGAAAAGAAGGAAAAGGATGAATGGGAACAGGCCCTTCTCCGCGATGTGGAGCTATCGCGGTGCCTTATCCTTTTGCCATTTTGGCCACTGGTGCAACACGCCACTATAGAGTAGGCTTGCTGTAAATTGTGAAATAGGACTCCTCCATGATGCGGTGGAATAGCGGAGTCTCACTGAAATTTGACAACTGCCAATTTGCTTATCTCTGCGACATGCGGAGAGTCCAGCTGACACACTGCCAACTTAAAAAATGCCATAACTCCTTCACCGAGTGTCGGATTTAGGCGAATTTAGTATCGATGGGAAGCTTATTAAATTTCCTACACAATGGAAAGTTGAAACCTTGAAAATTCAACATTGAATAAATATTATTTATTTTGGAATCTATGCCTTAACATTTTAGGAATGAATTAAAGCTAGAAAAGTTAAACCTATAAGCTATCATGCACAACTCAAATAAACTGTATGACTGAATCCCAACCTAGTGGGCTACTGAACTGACTTGTGAGTGTATGAACTTTCATGAGAATAGCTATATAGCTGACATCTAAACGAGAACGTTAACTTATGACTAACCATTAATTTAAGTTGGATCTGATTTCATGAGAAAGAAAAATGAGAGGTTTATGACATGAAAAATCCATGACAACTCGAGGCATTACAACATCTCCCCCTTGGGATCATTCGTCCCCGAATAATACTGATTTGATTGGAATACTAGGAAAAGTCTGAGATGATATGCAGGATACTTATGAGTTTAATCATGACTTAATATCTTAATAAGAAACTGATGCATATACTGAGCTGAATCCAAAATTTACATGGATGTGAACAAACTACCTCTTGAAATGGTCGTACGCAAGAAATTTCAGGTAGTGAAACTAGACTAATTTGGAAGATGGAAAACTATAGAGATTTGTCTATCTAACTGTTAGACTGGATTTCTGGCTACACTAACTGAATCATACTGAATGCTCATACCGAGATGGATTATTTCTTCAACACTTTTCTAAGAAACTCTAATGATATTAGGGAGTAAAGGACTTCGGGCATGATCTGAAGAAGACCTCTAAACAAGAGATTACAACATCGCTACCACTCTACAGCATGGAATATAAACCCATAAACCCTACACTGGGATATGATTGAATTGTTAGGCGTTAAGCAATGCAACTTCTTATTTTCAAGCTTAGTAACATTTGTCAAACACTCCCTCAACTATACTATTCCCTTTAGATACCATACTCGCTTGATTCAGCTTATAATTCTCACATGGCATTGATAAATCCTTCTACTAAAGTCTAAACTGAACTAAATCCTCTCATCATGGTCAAGCCTAACTCAAAATCATAAGGTACTGCACATAACCTCACAATACTATCCTGAACCATGAACTCAATACCCCAAGCATTCTCACACAACTACCTACACTAGGATGACCTTTCTTATCACTTTAACAACTAAATTCAACCTCTTAATAGAAACCCATTAATGCACCACGTGCCTATCCTCTTATACACCAAAATGACATTCAAGCCAATTTTAATATCCACACATGCACTTCTAAACAAATACCCATAAGAGCATCTCTCTCATATTCTCTAATACCTCTATCAATAAAAACCTCCATGCACCATTCAATTCTTAGTATGATATACATAAAAGATTCTCAACTAACCGATTCATACATAAGAAAATAAAATTTACCTCAAAACTTCTTTCAAACTTATAGACTTACATAAAACCAGCTTACAACAATCTTTCCAAACATAACACATTTACTATCTCTCACTGAAAAGTTAGAATACTAGGGCCCAAAATAAGAGAGGATACTATGCATAACTTGACACTTTATCGAGGCTTGAGGAATAAAGTATTCACGACATGGATTTATTAAGGAGATCTAATCTGAGGACATACATGATATAAATCTGAATTTAACTAATCATTAAGAGTGTTACATGAGTAATGGAACTGAACTTACTGTAAGGCCTAAATTAGGAGTTCATAACTTATGTAGAGTACATGAACTTATGAACTGATTCCAACTGCTGGATGAACTGGAGCTCCTCTTACTAGGAACTGGAGATTACCTGATTCTCTATTAAACGCATAAGCATGAACTATGATTAGATCAGGGAACTGACACATAAGGCATGAGTATATATTGGGATAAATGTAAACCAATTACTAAAGTAAGAATAGGTTGAGCCACATCCTCACATTCTGATGTTCTACACTATACTGGCATCACAACCAGCATCTAGAATTCTGACTTTGGCATCATCTCCCCCTTATCTTTAAGCCATCACTCTAAGTTTGTGGAACTCTTAGTAAAATCTAAACTAAACTACAATCACTGTACTCTAGAGTCTAGAACACAATAATACACGCAAGTAAAAAACTTACTCTGAAAAACTACACCTGAAAGTACAAAACCCACTGCTAATACTTCCTTCCGAGATACAACTCTATCTTTCTGTAGCCTCACTTGTCATCACATAATATCTTGAACACTTACTAACTATGAATCTTCATAAGTATAACCATATCCTGAGTTCACACCATCTAGAGCTTCAATTTTTACTTCTGTTTGCTAAAACTTCAAGGATTCAAACTTAGATCCAAACACTTAACACGAATATCATCAACCTTTAATAACCATACTACTTCCCTTCATACTCTGCTAATATCACATAAGATCACATCTCCCAAACTTCTATTTTCCTCTAAACCATGAGAATCAAGATCATATCAAAAGGCTCAACATCATCAATAGAAACTCCTTAGCTATTTAGAGCACCATATACTATGTAACTACTCTTCTTCCACTTGCAACTTAACAGTACTACCAACCATACAAAACACATAATAACCTTGGAAATAATGCAACCCCATATCGCCTTGGTCATACTAATTCATCATACATACAACATCATACTTAATTACAAATAACTGAATTCAAACTTCTTGCATACACTATTCAAGTCTACTAGATCACTTCCATATAACTAGTACCACTAACCAAGCAATCATTATTTCCACTATTATGATCATCCACTGATCAAACTTAGTGTCTAGTGCTAACATAATTCAACAATCCAACCTCACATAAAATTCTCACTTGGAAGCTATGAAATAAATCATCAAGAAACATTAGTCCACTAGGACTTCATAATAATAATAATTGATTAAAATCATATAACCTATCTCCTTATAATCCATTAGCACATACAACTTCTACACAAATAAATTGTTATCATAGCTCTATAAGTTTCAGCTAAACTCACTTTTGTGATCTCAAGGGAAGCCTAAATTAATGATACAAAACAACCAAATAGTTCATTAATATCCTATACTTTTCAAAAAAAATAGATACCATCAATAAATTCTTCCATACTTCAAGCAAACAACAATTCACCTTAACTAATAACTCCTTCTATTTCTTCCACTAAACAAATACACAAAAACATACCACCTTAATATAACTTGCTAACATGCACAAGTTTATCTCTATACTTTCTATCAATCGTCATTCCCACTTATCACTACTCTTTTATACCCATACTTCCAACTATAATAGGGTTCTACTACTCATAAATCACGACATTAAAGTTCATACTATCCCTCAAATGCACACTATATTTAACAGTCTAGGTTTACACTATCTTCACTCACGAGCACTATCTATACTAAAGGAATAATGAGGAACCTGAATGCATGTATAATTCGGTCTAAACTGAAAACTCATAAGGATGAGAATATAAAGTTTCAATTCAAGGGACTTAACCTACTAGGGGACATCTCTCAAGCCCTTTGTATGACTTTTGAAACTTTTGCTAGCAAATTTGAGAGCATTATCGATGGAGGAACAAGAACTTGCTAATTATATTATCTCAAGAATAAGTCATAGATAAGGAATTTTGGGGTAACACACGAATAGATAGAAGATTCGAAGAGAAAAACTTTACTGCATGATCTAGAGCAGGAAAGAAATGAAACTTTTCTTAAATGCCTCATAGACTTTTGAAGAAAAGTATAGACATCTTCGTACCATTCCGAAAGACTCCACTAGATAAAGCTTCAAAGACACCCTAGGACACTTGAACCTTGAGCTCTGATACCAAGTTTGAAACACCCAAAAAATCTATCTCGAGACGTCACACGGTGCTTAGGACCATAACTGATCCCAAGCTAACCCTTCTACTAGCATAACTCATAAGAAACAGAATGATATGCATATGATGACTAAGTTTACTGGATGGAAACATAATAACAATGGAATCTAGGAAAAATACAATATCAATACAACTTTTACATTCTGATAAAGTCTAAAACAGGGATTGAAAATACATAACTGACTCTAAATAACATATGTGAAGCCTTTACTATACTGACTATAGATAGCTGGGATGTGACTCCAACTATCACTATTCAATACATATGAATAAGAAAATAAAGTACATCAATAATATCTAACTAAATTCCCCGGAGTAGAAGGACTCCTCATCTACTGGCTGGAATTTGTAAACTGTCTAAATATAATATATGTCCTACAACTGGGCTGATACCTACATTATGAGATAATGTAGCCCATAGACATATATGTGGATCAGTACTTTGATGATGTACTGAGTATATGAAGGTGAAATGTATAAGTAAAACATTATCTCATAATCATAATTTGTAATGAAATAGATGGTAAATGTAAATGACTCACATAAGCTGGAATATTTAAAATACTAAAATATGTAGAAATAAGAAATAAAAAATACTTTATATATCTTGTGAGCCATAACATTTAGTTCTAAAATCGTACTTGTATTCTCCCTTTAAAACATACTGTCTAATTGTAGAAAGGACTCACTCTTAATCTGTAATCTGAAAGCTAAAAATTATGGCTAATATCTTTATGTAGAGAATAATCTGAGTAAAAATTGGGAGCCTTAATACTTAGATTTCTAAAAGCTTTTCTATAAATCTTTTTCTAAAAGTCTTTACTATTAGGGAAAAACACATTATCTGTAGGGAAAATGCTTTTATCTTAAGGCTTCAAATCAATAACCTATTTTAAGAGTAGGGGACTTCTTTTGGGTGGTTCTTCTAACCAAAATATACCATGTGAACATCCATGGAGTCCCACGTCTGGACCCAGTTAGGTAAGGTTGTTCTACCCTTGCCATCGGAATAGAACTTCTATTTTACATTATTACAATCTGAGTCATCAACGTAGAAGTGGGAATAATCTGAATCCTATGGTGGCACATAGTTCTGGCATATGAAACCTTGGAATCATGCCCAACTCAGTGCTAAATACAACTCCCATTCTTATGCTCAAAATCTTAAGAAATCCACTTCAAAATTAGCACAAGGGTTTACAAGAAAACTAATTATGCTTTTCTTTCTTTAAATCTCAAGTAATATGAACAAAGTGGATTCTTTATCTTAGCTTAGGACCAAAAGGCCAAATCTTTATCAAAACTGAGAATAATCTTATCTGAGGGTGCTCATAGCACAAATAATCTCAAAATAACAAATCTTAATTAGGGTGTAATGACCCATGCATCAATCTCATGTTAAAACATCTTAAAATTCATGCTTGATTGTGTAAACATTCGTAAATCAACTTAAAATCTAGAAATTTCAACAATATGCATGGAAATATAAATATAATCATGTAATTCAACTTCTAAATCATGGGAAATCTCATAATCTTGAAAATAATGATAATAGGTATAAACCCTAACTTGAATTTCATGGGAAATCATATAAATTGAAGTAAATTTATAATTAAAATAAAGTTTTGGGCACAAGTATGAAAGATTTATCCTTGTTCAAACCCCACATACCTTGGATGATGAACTAGGTGAACAAGTTTTCCTTTGAGATTTTATTTGTGCTCTTGAATGATGATTCTTGGTATTCTTGAATTACGAACTTTGAATCTTGCACTGATGTATGAAAAGAATGGTGGAATCTTGGAGATTCTTGATGTTAAATGATGAAGCTTAGGGTTTTAGTTGAGAGAAGTTTTGATGAATATAAGCATAGAAGGCTTGTCATGGGGTTAAATCGTGTGTTTAGATAGATTAAGGGGTTCGGGAATTGACCAAAACTCCCCCTTGAGTTTTTAAATGATACTGGAAAAGTAGCAAAAATTGTGATTTGGCTGGCCACCGTGATGCACCACAATCGCGGTGGCTCACTGGAAAAGGTCGAGTGGGAACTGGCCTTTCTTCACAACGTAGAGCTATCGCGGTGCCCTATTGTTTTGCCATTTTGGACGCTAGAGCAATGCGCCACTATCCTGTATGCTTGTTGGAAATTGACAAATGTGAAATGGGACTCTTCTACGACGCGGTTGAATCACGGAGTCTCACTGGAATTTGACAACTGCCAGTTTGCTTAACTCTGCAATGCGCTCAGAGTCTAGGTGACACACTGTTAACTTAAAAATGTCATAACTCTTTAACCGAGTGTCGAATTTGGGTGAATTTAGTATCAATGGAAAGCTTATTCAATTTCTCATATAATGGAAAGTCGAAATCTTGAAAATTCAACATGGAATAAATATTATTCATTTTGAAAGTTATCCCTTAACATTCTAGGAATAAATTTAAGCTATAAAAGTTTGGGGTATTACAATAAAGCATAAGTACTCCACAAATGCCGAATCCGCAGGTAGCACAACCTCTCCATGGCTTATTACCAAAATCAATGTCCAATGTCCATACCTTAATGCAATATAACGTAACGAATATGGTTATAGCGTAAGTATATAATTACTCATCCTCTAAATTGCCAATAAAATCCATGTGAGTTCTAAACTAGTTAACCTCTATTGCCGTAAGACACTAGGTTACAAGTCTTATAGTTACTAGCCATTCAATAAGGAAAAGCTACAAGTTACCACTAATATCAGTTATTCATCTATGAGAATGCCATTTTCTAGTTAGCAATCTCATTATAGAATCAATCAATTAAGCCACCACCGCATTACATATTAAAAGTCAACCTAGTTATTCGTCATGCAATACTAAGCACGTCATCATTAGACATGTCACAACCTTAAGGACTAGATTCCATAGTTTAGGCAAGTAAGGTCTACCAATTAATTTACTAGACTTCTAGTATTCAAGTCATAGTCATTTATTAGAAATAACTAGTTGTCAATAAGCCACTTTGCCAGGCAAAATTTTGTAACTTGACCATTATTCCAAGTCGAATAGAATTTCTAGGTAAGCCCTTGGTCCCACAAAAGGTTTCATATACCAATTAACCTTAACCAAATAATAGACATAAGTTACTTGTAGTTACCAATTAGGGTCAACAAGGATCACACCTCTCATTTAGTGAATAAGGACAAGGAATGAATAACCATTTACCAAAGAAGTCATCATGTCCCAAGTACATAAGCAGTTTAGCCCCAAATGGACTAAACTCACAAGTATCAATGCATTTATGTAAATTTTCCCCATACAGCATCATAACGTCTTTACGTCTTCTGGATTCACCAGGTATCAACATAATATCAATATATTCTCTGGGTTCACTGGGTATCACTATAACATCATCACCTTTCGTATTTATTGAGTATCAATATTACATCAACATATCCTCTTGATTCACCGAGCAACATCATAACATCAACATATCCTCTAGGTTCATCGGGCAATGTCATTATATCAACATATCCTCCGGATTCACCAGGCAACATCATACATCAACATATCTACCAGATTCACCAGGCAACATCATACATCATTACCTCTTCTGGATTCACCAAGTATTATCATCACATCAACATATCTTTCAGATTCACCAGGTATCATCATGTCATTTCTCATTTCTTTGGGCAACAACATACATACACGTACATAGCAAAATCAATAAGCAAATACAAGCCCACAATAATAGGGCAATAAGGATGTAAGAGAACATGTATCACCCGACCTTACTTTTAAGTATTAACACATAACATAAGCATAAACATTAGCATGAGTATTCATATGGTATTTACACAATCATCACTTTCCCAAAGCTATCCATATCAAGTCTATAGGATAATTTTTTATCAAATATACATATTAACCAACCATCTAACATATATATAATCCAACAATCGGGGTTTAACCATCAATAATCTCTACGATATTATTTAGACACTCACCTAGCATCTAGGTCTCTAAGGAATTTCATTATTCAATCTTAAGGTAGGTCAAGTCCCACTCCTATATTTCAAGAATGCCAAAGTCCACCATCACAAGGATAATATCTACCCGGATTAGGCTAAGTTATCTAAATCACATCATAAGGTTTTATCAATCCTTGTAAAGCCTATCAGGGAAACCTTCTTCAAGTATCCCTCCTACATCAATCCAACACCAAAGGTCATTTCCTAACTAAGAACTAGCAAGGTCAACATAATCCTAAGGTTATAGAGCAACACCATTCTCATATATTACACTAACTAGAGTATTATTATACTATTCATGAAACTACAAGTAGACTATCCAAGGTTTTAGGTTAAGGGTCAAGCATATCACCTTGGAAATTCAATAACCTATAATAACAAACTAATCCCAATTATCACCATTCCATAATTTATCATCTAAACCCCACCCAATCTCAAAAGATATCAACAATTATACTAAAATCAAGATCAATATAACTATAAGTAAGCCTAACCTACCTTGAGTCCAAGCAACTCATGAACCAATAAGTTTTTCCTTTCCTTTTGTTGAAGCTCCATCCTTCACAAGCAAACCTATCAACAATACAATCTAAGCATTACCACAGGATGAATAATACCCATTATGGTACCATTGTTCCACGGGTTCAAGATAACACCAAAACCCTAAGTGGGTTTTACCTTTAGAAAATTAATTTCCAAAACTAATCCATTGTTGAACTACCTTTAAGGAGTCATAACTCTAAAGCAATTTGAGTCAATAAATAAAATTTGGGGCTACACTTGAGCCTCAATTATTTAGGGGTTTTGAGTCAAGAAATCATGAAATCAATACTACACGAGAAGATATTTTACCTTATATTGTAGCAAGATTCAATTTCATAAGTTGTTTAAGCTTCAATTCAACCCACAAGACTCACTTAGAAGGTTTTGAACTCCATTAGGGTTTAAGGTTTAAGAAGGAGGCCTAAAAGACCAAAATTTCATCCAAGATAATGCTTAAATAAGCTTTTGTTAGGCCTCAGTTAGCGTGGTTGTGCCCTCCACCTAGCTACGTTCATGACACTATAGTTGTACCTTGACCATCACAGTTGTGATATCTAGATCCACACTAGGCATTGTTGAAACTTGGAACTTGGTTTCGAGCTCAAATCAATTCCTCAAGATGCATCTGGAGTCTGTTTTGAACAAATAAGATATGCAACCCCATAGTTATCGATGTTTTGAATGCATTGGCGAAGTTGAATTTTTCATACGAGGTTGTTTTACCAAAGTTTTCTCTTAGTTGTCAATTAGGACCAATAAAGATTTCCAATTGAGAAAGTGGTTTGAGGGACCAAACAAACCACCAAGTAACTGAACTATCGGTCCCCGCATGTCACTAATGACTTGGGACTGCTATAGAGAAGCTCTATCGGCAGTAATAGGAAAGAATATAGATAATGACCTAAGGGGTCATTACACAAATGCACTAGCAGATCCAAAATATCAATTTTACTCTAGGTATACCTTTGGTTTGGGTCCCAATGCACCCCAGCTTATTTCGACCTATCGGTTGGAAAGTTGAAATAGGAAAGAATGGGTGTGAGAACCACATTTAGTATTAACAACCTCATAATGAAAATCTAAATTCCCCATCCTATTTGGAACATAAATTTTAGGCTAGGGGTACCCTTGTTTCAGGTCCCAAGGCTCCCGAACTTATTTTGAGCTATTGAGTGAATTTTTTGAAAAGTGATGAAACTCCAGGTGTGGGCCCCACTTTTTACCTAAGCAAACTCTAATGAAATTTTTGATAATTCCAATGGATTTAAAATATGGTTTATACTAAAAATTTATTATTGGATTATGTTTTTTGGATTTTAAATGAGTTTCGAGGGTCAAAAACCTATTTTTAAGTTTGCAGTCATCCGGTGCAACCGTGATCACAGCCAAGAGTAAACGATTGCGAGTAGCGTGATTCCAGGTCGTAGGACCATGATTGTGACATTTGAGTACTTTTAGGGGCTATATAAAGGCCCCAATACATATTTAGGGGAATTTCCCCTTCACCATTTAGACCTAGAAAATCCAAAATAAGTGGAATAACTCAAAATTGGTCATGGGTTAACTTGGGATCTTAATTATCATCTTGTATCACGATTATCTTCAAGATTAAGGTAAGAATTTATCATGCATGAATTTCTTAGCATGGACCCAAAACCTCAATTTATCTTAGGGCTTGATTTTTGCAGAAAGTATGCTTAGTTTTCACGCATTCTTTAAGGGTTATGATTTATTGTTCATGTGTGAACATTGGGTTGGCCTAGGAAACTCGTTGTATGTATGTGGGACCCACTTCGGGTTTTGGTGTCATTTTCAGACCCAAAGCATAATAGTGCAATATGGGTATTATTAAACTCGTATTGATGAGTAGATTATGGTTTTGATAGTGTGATGGCATTTTGAGAATTGTAAAGTGAAGATGAGCATGTGGTGCATAAAGCGAGCTTTTGCGGTTTGTCCTTGAGGTAGGCTTCTATTCACTTTTATTCATAGATGATGTGTGATATATGTTGCATGTGAATATTGATGTAAGGCTTTATTATGAGTAGGATAAAGCGAGCTTTTGCGGTTTGTCCTTGAGGTAGGCTTCTATTCACTTTTATTCATAGATGATGTGTGATATATGTTGCATGTGAATATTGATGTAAGGCTTTATTATGAGTAGGATAATTAGGCCTTGATTGTTGATGTCTGGGAATTAGATGAGGGTTTTGGACCCATAAGATGGCATGATTATAACCCTTTTGTATCCTATTTCCTTCCCTCTTTAGTTTAGATTAGTTATAGCATGGATATGTTATAATGCTATTTTAGGAATATTGTTTTAGCATTTGAAGTATGATTTGTATATTTAGACTTATTAGGATAGTGTGGTAGTGTTGAAATCGTAAGTTGGTAGAGTTGATTTGATTTCCCTTGTTTATAGTCGAATTTGCTATCTTAGACTTGAATATGTCTTACTTGACATCTAGAAGATGAAATAAATACCTTAGCCTAGTTTGGGGCATAGTAAGTTGTAATACCCCAAACTTTTTATGAAGCCAAATCTAGTCTCCAAAAGAGTTAGTGATGACTTCCTAAATGATTAATGTTTAAATCAGCTAGAAGTTTCCCAATTTTGACTTTTTATCATATGGTAAATTGAATTAGCTTCCCAATGATACCAATTTTATCCAAATCCAGTACTAGAGTAAGAAGTTATGGACATTTTACATAGAACTATCGGAACTGCCCAAAAATGATGGTCAAGCCGACGGATAGTCAAGCTAGCGAAGGACTGTCACCCAAGCTGTCGCGAATAAGGCAGTGACCCTGACTTCTGTTCAAGTGCGACGGCTAGGACCGACGGACCATCGAGCTAGCAACGAACCATCGCCCAAGCCATCGCTACTATGCTAGTGAGTCCCTATTCTGGCCAAGGTACAACGGTCAGAACAATGGACTGTCGATCCAGAGATGGACCCTCGCATGAGCCATTGCAGATCTTGTTCAGTGAATTCTAAGCCATTTCTAAAAAGGTATTTGGGTCGTTTCCACCTATTTTAACCCCTAATTATATCATATCAAGGCTCAAAAGCTCATTATTCATCCACAACACCAAATTAGAGTATCTCTCAAAGATCAATTCCTAAGAACAAGAAAACCGTAGGTGCTTAATCCCAATTTAAGAACTCAAGCTTTCCTCTACCAATATTTAAGAAACCATCCACCCAGGTATGTCATGTGTTAATTCATGGGTCCCTTTTACCCATGAAGCTTAAGAATCTTTTTTCAAAATCCAAGATTTGTGTATGTATGAATGTTCATGATTTAAATTGAATTAAAATTCATGTTTATGATGTTGTGGGTTTTATATTTATGTTTTAAATTACATATTCCAATGATTGACCCTAGTATATGATGATTTGCATAATAATCCTGATAAACCCTTTAAACTTGCAAAATTATTCATGCAACCATGACAAATAGATGCATTGATGATGGTATAACCAAAGTATGCTCATCATGTGTTTGATTAAATGCCTATGTGAAGGAAAAGTGCCATACTAGTATGATAATATGAAATCCCCAGTCATGTACAAGTTTATTCATGTCAAATGTTTGATGAAATGTCTTAGTCAGTGAATTATGGATACATGTGTAACCCTTGTGGTGCTTTAGAACTTCTACTTCATGAAATCTCCTACTTATTCTGTTATGGATTATGTTGTTGGTGATTTATTCAAGAAAGTCATGCTTTGTCAGTTTTATGCTATCGAGTCCTGGGGGTACTTGTACCCTAAAATTAGCTGTGTGCCAAGATCCAGTGTTATTTTTTAAAGATAATCTCAGTCGAGCCATGTTCATAGAAATTCAGTCAGTCATGTGACTCAGGAAAACTCAATAAACTCAGTAATCTCATAAATTCAATAATCTCAGTAGTATTTTGTTAGTCAACGAAACTCATTTAATTCAATTTAGTCAAGTTCAATTAATCAAGTTCAGTGTCTACTCGGATGGGAGTAGGAATTAGAAACAAGTGAACCCAAGGATGGGAACACACATTGTCAAATGAGGGTGTGATTCTTACAAGTCATCTTTGCATTCCAAATATATGTAGCCAGCATTGGTTGAGACATCAACACTTTTAAATGAGGGTTGATGAGGTAGATAAGCACTGTCAGATAAGGGCTCCACCATTCTTTTTTGGGGATACTATCAGATGAGGGTTACCTATAGTTTGTCCTTACTAGTGGCGCGGTATTGACACCCTTCTAATTAGGGTTATAGATTGGACCCCACCTCATCTATATTGCTTTATTTAGGGTATGTCAGTTAGATGACTACTTCCCACAGTTTTAGTTACAAATCAAGACTGTCGGACACAGTCATTTAGTCTCAGTAATAGAACTTAGATAGTTCTAGAGAATTTAGGACTGTCAGATACAGTCAACTTAGAACACAATGGAACTCAGCTAGTTCCATCAGAACCTAGACTATCAAATACAGTCACTCCATATTAGCTATTTCAGTTATACAGTTATCAGTATCTCATGTTATCAGTACTCAGGCTTAGTAATCATGTAATCATGAACTCAGTTACACTTATTATGTATTCATGCATGCATTCTCACGGTCATGTTATCCAGTCAGTTAGTATAGTTCATTCTACCTCACATTCATACCAGTATATTTAAACGTACTGACGCATTTGCCCTATGGTGTTTTATACCATAGGTTCAGAAGCACGAGCTCCAGAGCATCAGTAGCATTCTAGTCTTAGCAGTTAGAGTTAGCAGTGAGTCCTAATCCTTTGAGGACATGACCATTACTTTATTATCTCATTAATTAATTTATTTCAGTAGTTAGAGTTAGTTGGGTACATGTCCCATCAACTCCTTATTCTGATAGTTTAGAGGCTTTTGGACTAGCATGTTCAGATAGTTATTTTAGTTGTTTTGGGTATTTCATACTCTACCCAGATGTTATATTTTAACAAATATATGTCTCCGTTTTGAACCTTACAGTCTTACAGCCTTTATTTCCATATTGAAATAGTGTATTATGCAGTGTTCAAGTACAGATATCAGTCATGGGTTAGCTTATGGTCCTTCGGGGTCATGAGTATGGTGTAGCATTACGGGTACCATATTTAGGGTGTTACATAAGCCTAATTATGAAATTATGGATTAGAAATGGAATTGTTTGACCCACTTACACTTAAGCTTGTGTTAAGTCTTGTGGACATAGTTGTAGATGTTAGACATAGATAAGGATAGTAAACCTTAGAATAACGTTACTTCATAACTTGGTGACTTGTATTGATATTCCCGGATTGTGTCTTTTTAGTTATGGTTATGATGCTCATTGCAAAAGTGATATTGGGCATTTAGTGATGATATTCCTCGTAGATATATTTTGTTGCCTATAGAGATGTTATCTCCTCGTAAACTTGGTAATTAACCTATAGTGATGCTATTTCCTCTTAGACATGATGATTAGCCTATAGTGACATTATTTTCTCTTAGACTTGATGATTGGCCTATAGTGATGCTATTTTCTCTTAGACATAATGATTATTCTATAGTGATTCTAATTGCTCTTTGACTTGATTATTGGCCTATAGATATGCTATTTCCTCTTAGACTTGATGATTAGCCTATAGAGTTGCTATTTCCTTTAGTGATGATTGTTGGACCTATAGAGATGATGTTCCTGTTGGATATGTCAATTGGTCTAGAGAAGTTATATTTTTCGTAGTCATGATGTATGACCTATTGATATATGATATCCTATAGATGATTACATGTCTATATATATTATGCCTCCTAGATATGAGATGCCTTTTGTGTGAGAGATAATTACATGTCTATCTATATTATGCCTCCTAGAAGTGAGATGCCTTTTGTGTGAGAGATGATTACATACTTATTGATATTATTCCTTCTATATGTGAGATCCCTCTTATATGTGATATAATTAGAGATATGCTATGGGTTATAAATATGATTATTGATATGAGTCTTGAATATCTTTATGGGCCTAAGGTCGTGATTATGATGTTATGATTATTTTGGATAAATTAATGGGCCAAGGAACGTGCTATGATATTGATTGAATATCCAAAAAGTATTTATTATTATAAATGATGTGATTATATTTTATTAATATGAATATGTATGTGTTTTTACAGATATAGCTCTGGTATAGGACAGAGAAAAATATGGTATGATGCCTATTATTCAAAAAATTGAATACTGGTGGTGGCATGTATAGATTTGGTACATTCATGATTATCTACCATTATAAATAATCTGATTATAGTTGAACTGTGATCTTATGATTTCTCTTCTTGTTAGATGGTTAAGCTATGTGGTAACTAGTTGTCTATTAGGGGACTATAGCACTTAATGACTAGGAATATAATGAATAAGATAATGAATCTTGCTTAGTTGAAACATTGTAGCTAAAACAATGGTTAGTTAATAAATAGTGTCAGTTAATAAAATATGGTAGGTGACAAGTAGTAATGTGTTTTCTAGTAATGATTAAATGATATAGGGTTATTAGTTGATAATAATGAATGGTGGATAAATGGCGATTTTGGCATAATGGTGAACCATGACTAGATGTTAAATATTGACTATTAAATAAATAGTGGTTAGTTGTTATCCCTTCAAAAAAGATTATGTGGAGTATAATGTTTAGACTAATAACTAAAGGTTATGTGATGACTAGTGAACTAGTGATTGTATTATAATAAGTGTTGGTTAACTAATAACGAGTAGTCGGAAAGTATTGACTAGATAGATACTCTATGGTAATATGCTTATATTTATGAGTATTTTAGTGTATCTTATTTGGTAAAGGTAATTGTGATAATATTGGTACCCGACAAGTCCATAGGATACTATTGTGGTGATATTGATACCCGGCAAGGCCGGGGGATACTATTGTGATAATATTGATATCCGATAAGGCCGGAGGTTACTATTATAATGATGTTGATATCCGATAAGGCCGGAGGATACTATTATTACAATATTAATACTGGGCAAGACCGAAGGATACTATCGTGATGATCTTAATATCTGGTAAGGTTAAAGAATATATTAATGATATGTTGATACCCGGCAAGGCCAATGGTTGATTATGATGATGATGGTCTTTATAAAGATAGTTATGATGATTTGTGACATTGATTATGTACTTTGCATTTATTCCTGCATGTGCATTGCCTATCAGTAGTCTGCACCAAGCTATCAGCCGGTATGGGACGGTTGCATAGATATGGGTGAAGAATATACCTTGTGTTATTGTATGTTGATTGAAACTTCCAAGCCTTGAGTGGTAGAAGTAAGCATAGGCTCGTCTAGGTATTTGGTTGTTCAGAGTAGCCGGTTATTCACGCCATTATTGATATTTTTATTATTATTGTTATGATCACTATTATGGCTAGCTTATATAGATTGGTCATTGATCCGGTATCGGAATTTAAGGTATGTTTTCGGCCGCTCCTATCTTATGATTGCATTATTATGCACGATTATTTCATGTCTAGCCATGTAGATTAAAAACCCCAAGTATGATAGTATTTAACTCCTGATAAGTGTTATAATGAGGTCTTAAATGTGAATATGATGATATAGGTTATTTTGAGCTACCAATTATCATGCCTACTGGTGCGTTATGGTAGGCGCCATCATGACCTGAGGAAATTGGGTCATGACAAATTGGTGTCAAAGCCTAGGTTTTATCGGTGTATTAGTACAAGTGCTAA
The DNA here is from genome assembly GCA_030864225.1 of Capsicum baccatum var. pendulum. NCBI lineage: Eukaryota > Viridiplantae > Streptophyta > Magnoliopsida > Solanales > Solanaceae > Capsicum > Capsicum baccatum. The sequence continues at coordinate 104,549,817 of CM061556.1, forward strand.
CTGTTAGTAGAGTCTTGCAAACTGGTGTGAGGACGTCCATAACTTATCTTCAGAAGGCTACAGTGACATTTTAGGAAATTTACTTAATGAATCTTTATCTGGTGTCAATATTCCTATAAACCTCAAACATATTCTTTAACTCGATTCTATCCCTGAAGGACGATGAAATTTGTCGACAGATACAAATAATGCTCCAATACGTATTTCTAAAATTTTAGCACAACATCAGACTAGAGGGTCAGAGATGGATATAGAAGATCCTCAATGGCAGCCAAAAAGTATTTGGGAAGAGTCCCCATCAGACTTTCGAAGAGTGGTATGGTTCTTTGGTCCATGGAAACCATTTTGGATAATGAGGGGCAGTATCTCAAAGTTTTCTAGGATCTTGGTTTGTTTGTGTTGTGATGTAATGAGACACTAGTTCATAGAATGCCCCTAGTTTGAGATAGGTGATTAGCTAGAGTTAGCCTGAATTCCCCACCAGTTTAGAGTTCCTAAGACAAGGTGTGATTTTAGAAGTTTGGACATAATTTTGCAAATTTTTCTTAGCGTCAGTTGGCCAGCCATTTGGGCTCAATTTGTGTTCTCTCCATATTGATGCTTCAAGAATTTCTACGATTGTAAAGAGACCGACTACTAGTCTAAGGTGTGTCCCTGACATGAGATTTCAGTCATTTAGCTTAGTTAGATCAGCTTGTGTATTGTGACATCTTTTCCTAGTGATAGTTCACTTGGCGCCTCAGTTAATGATTCAGTCGATCGGTCTGACTTAGACCCATTCAGATTTATTTTCCCCATGCTGGCCAGGCATGTGACTGTGGATGTTACCATAATTGATGTGTTTTAATTCTCGCATTTATCTCTAATTATGTGTATTGGTGTTTAAATGCCCTTTGATTATTGTATGCCTTGATGAATTTATATCGGTCATTATGTCTTATTGTTGAATTTATGATTATGTTACTACTCTATGGTTTATTTCTTTTAGTAATGGATAGAGTAGATATATATTGATGTTTTCCACTACGGGAGTGGTTTTGCATTGGAGTCCCATTTATCTTGACATATTAGCCCTATTGTGGCCCTTGAGTGGCATATGATATTGATATTTATTTTGGTACCACCTGTTCAGTATGTTGATAGTGATACGGATGTTGCTATTGCTACCACTATGTGAGGTTATTGATATTACTTGATGTTGTTACATGATGAATTCGATTCTCGTTGGGTAGCTGTATAGACTACTGTAATCTATTTAGATATTTATTTTCATGTGATATTATTTGGTATCTTAAGTAGATATAGCCCAATTTGATGATTTCTTTCCCCTAGCGCGGCAAGGTTGACTGTGTTTCCTCTAGGTTAGCTGTATTAGATCAATTTCAAGGATTTATTGTGGTATCAAAGGTAAGTTGACCTTTCATGGTTCTTTGTGTTTTTGAGTCGGCAATTTAGTTATGTTGCTCATGTTTGAATTTGAGATTCTTAGAATTTCCTCTTGGGTTGCGAAAGATTTTGTTTTGGCTAGCCTTTCCAGTATAACCCATTTGTGAGATGGATCAGCTTGAGGTTCATTCTTCATTTATGGATATTTCTTTGTCTAATAGCAATTTTGATAATTAATATTGAGATATCGTGGATTTATCTCATAGGTATGTTGGGTTTGTTCTTTTGGGATAGTTTGCCCTGTTGTTAGTGTGGAGATTGGATACACCTTTGTCATTGTGATATGGTTTCTCCTTGTGGAGTTTGAAAGCTAGCGGCAGGTGGCCTTTTCTTTGATCTATTCTTAAGTTGGAAAATTATAAACTCCTTAGCTTAAGTTGTTGTTTCTCTAGTGATGGTCATGACTTTCACCTTGGTTTTGAGATTAGTATTTCTTCTTCGGTGTTATTGTTCTTGGGTGGATTCAGGAAACCCCCATTTCAGCATTTGTTCGGCCTAGTGAGGCTAGGTGAAGTGATTCTCCTCAATGATATGACCATGTGGACATTTATTTCCCTATATAGAGTATTTCATTGGTTAGTTCCCAACTTAAGTTGTATTTCTCTAAGTTCCTAAATTTTTTGCCTTCACTGGTGTGGTTTATAGCCTTGAGAAGTTTTGAGTATGTTTTGATAGTTGATGCCCTCTAGCAGATATGGAGTAGGTTATATGATTTCCATCCAGTGATTTTCCTTTAGCATGACTCATATTTTACAGCTATGTTTTATTCTCTCCAGCTGATATAGAGTTGGTTGCTTGTGTTATCAGTTGGTGGTTATCCTTGCGGTGTTTTGCTCTCTAGATATGTCTCGGTTGTGGCTTAGTATGATTTATCTAATATATGTCAAATCTGGATACTAAAGCCAATTTGAGATAGTTGACATTGATATAGCCTTATTAGACTAGTTTGGATTTTGACTCCTTGGAATGGTGATTTGGAAGTATGATATGTTTGGAGCATTAATCCTTACTCATTTTTAGTTTTGATTTAGATATTTGAGATTGACCGATTCAGCCTTGGTATTGAGATTTCAGCTTGGTGTTGTAGAGCTTGTGTGCAGCTTTTGTTGTAGACGCACTCTTGTTCAGATTTCATTTGTAGGTTGGTTGAGCCTACTCCATGGTTGCCTATTCAGTCTTCTAGACTTCGGCTGGATTATAGTTGATAAGTGTTTTGATGATATCCTTTGGGCCTCATATTGGTTATTTCAGTTTTGACCTCGACTTTTAGTTTTCTTTGGGAATTTTAGATGATATACTCGGCTGGAGTAATATTCTTGAGTTGGATTCAGTATGTCTTCATTCTCGATGGATGAGACATCCTAGAATAGAATATTCAATAATGAGTAGTGATACCTTGGATTTTGAGATTTTAGTTTAATTTTAATTTGGATTGGTTACAGCATTGAAATAGATTGCCTTCTATGATTATCTTCATTTGTATGCCCAGATAGAGTGTTATAAGCTTATTCTTATGTTTTCCTTATGGACTTTTGGCAGATTAACTTCATTTCTTTGAGTTCTCAGGGATGAGACTGTATGGACGAGACTCAAGTGATTTTTCTCCAGGATTGGAGCGTGTAGCAGTTGCAGAAAGGTAAAGAAAGGTTATTTTTGGATTTAGAGCCAATTTTATGACTTATGTCTTGGTTTTCTTTTTGGTTTGATTAGCGTTTGTTGATTTGTCTGGATATCAAGATGGTATCGGCGTGATGTGATTCAAATATACGTGCATCAGCAGATACAAATTCTGACTGCGTCAGCAAATCCAGAATATCAATTTTAGTCTAGGTAGACCTTTGGTTTGGGTCCTAATGCTCCCAAGCTCATTCGACCTATTGCTCGAAAATTTAAAATTGAAAAGAATAGGTGTGGAACCCACATTTGGTCTTAACGACCATGCATTGAAATTCGACATTGCCATCACGTTTGGAACATCGATTTTAGGCTAGAGATACCGTTGGTTCTGATCCCAAGGCTCCAACACTTATTTTGAGCTATTAAGCGATTTTTATGAAAAGTGGGACCTACTTTTTACCTAAATGATCTCTAATGAAAGTTTTGATGATTCTAATGGATTTGAAATGTAGTTTACACTCAAAATTCACTATTATATCATGTTTTTTTTTATTTCGAATGAGTTTCGAGGGTCAAAAACTTATTTTTGAGTTTCCAGTCATCTGGTGCAACTGCGATCACGGCCACGGGCCATAGGACCGCGATTACAACATCTGAGTACCTGTAGAGGCTATATAAAGGCCCCAATACATGTTTGGGGGCGTTTCCCCTTCACCAGTTAAACCTAAAAACCCCCAAAATTAGTGTAATAACTCAAAATAGATCCTGGGGGTTGACTTGGGAACTTAATTATCATCTTGTATCACGACTATCTTCAAGATTAAGGTAAGAATTTATTGAATTCAGGCTTGAATTTCTTAGTATGGATCCAAAACCCCAATTTAGCTTAGGGCTTGATTCTAGCCGAAAGTATGCTTAGTTTTCACCCATTCTTTGAGGGTTATGATTCCTTGTTCATGTATGAACATTGGGTAGGCCTGGGAAAGTCGTTGTCCATATGTGGGACCCACTTAAGGTTTTGGTTTGATTTTTAGACCCGAAGCACAATAGTGCAATATGGGCATCATTAGACTCGTATTGATGAGTAGGTTATGGTTTTGATAGAGTGGTGGCATTTTGAAGATTGTAAAGTGGAGATGAGCATGTAGTGCATGAAGTGAGGCTTTATGGTTTGTCCTTGAGGTAGGATTTTATCCACTTTTCTTCATATATGATGTGTGATATATGTTGCATGTGAATATGGATGCTAGGCTTGATTATGAGTAGGATAACTAGACCTTGATTGTTGATGTTTGGGAATTAAATGAGGGTTTTGGACCTGAAAGATGGCATGTTTCTAACCCTTTTGTATCCCATTTCCTTCCCTCTTTGGTTTATATTATTTATAGCATGGATATGATATAATTTTATGTTTGGAATATGATTTTAGCATTTGAAGCATGATTTGCATATTTAGCCTTATTGGGCTAGTATGGCAGTCTTGAAATCATAAGTTGGGTAGAGTTGACTTGAGTGCCCTTATTTCTAGTTGAAGTTTCTATCTTAGGCTTGAATATGGCTTACTTGACATCTAGAAGATGAACTCTGTACCTTAGCCTAGTTTGGGGCATAGTGTGCCTAATTATGGATTAGAAATGGGTTCATTCGGCCCACTTAGGCCTAAGTTTGTGTTACGTCTTGCGGACTTAGTTGAGGATGATAAACATAGATATGGCTATTAAACCTTAGAATAAGGTTACTTCATAACTTGGTAACTTGTATTGATGTTCCCGAATTATGGCTTTTTAGTTATGGTTATGATGCTCCTTGCGAAAGTGATATTGGACATTTAGAGATAATATTCCTCCTAGATATGTTATGTGGCATATAAAGATGCTATTTCCTCTTAGACTTGATGATTGGCCTATGGTGATGCTATTTCCTCTTAGACATGATGATTGGACTATAGTAATGCTATTTCCCCTTAGACATGATGATTGGCCTATAGTGATGCTATTTCCTCATAGACTTGATGATTGGCTTATAGAGATGCTATTTCCTCTTAAACTTTATGATTGTCCTATAGAGTTGCTATTTTATTTAGTCATGATTGTTGGATCTATAGAGACGATGTTCCTCTTGGACATTTAAATTGGCCTAGAGAAGTTTATTCCTCGTAGTCGTGATGTACGATCTATTGATATATAATATCCTATAGACAATTACATGTCTATATATATTATGCCTCATAGATGTGAAATTCTTCTTGTGTGAGAGATGATTACATGTCTATCTATATTATGCCTCCTAGATGTGAGATGCCTCTTGTATGAGAGATGATTACATGCTTATTAATATTATGCCTCCTATATGTGAGATATTTAGAGATATTCTATGGGTTATAACTATGATTATTGATATAAGTCTTGAATATCAGTATGGGCCTAAGGTCATGATTATAATATTGTGATTATTTCGGATAAATTAATGGGCCAAGGGTCGTGTTATGATATTAATTGAATAGCCCAGAAGTGTTTATCATTATCAATTATTTGATTTCATTTTATGAATATGAATATGTATTTGTTTGTATACACATTTCTCTGGTACGGGATAGAGGAAGATATGTTATGATGCTTATTATTCAACAAATTAAATAATGGTGATGGAATGCATAGATTTGGTGCATTCGTGACTATTACCATTATAAATGATGTGATTATAGTTGAACTGTGATGTTATGACTTCTCTTCTTGTTAGACAGTTAAGCTATGTGTAACTAGTTTTCTAATAGGGGACTATAGCACTTGATGGCTAGGAATGTAATATATTAGTTAATGAATCTTGCTTAGTTGAAACATGATAGCTAATGATGGTTGATTAATGAATGGTGTCAGTTAATAAAAGCTGGTAGGTGAATGTAGTAATGTGTTGTCTAGTAATGATTAGTGGATATTGTATGATTAGTTGATAATAATGAATGGTGGATAAATGGCAGTCTTGTGTAATGATGAACCATGACTAGATGTTAGATGTTGACTATTAAATAAATAGTAGTTAGTTGTTATCTCGTAAAAAAGGATTATGTGAAGTATAATATTTAGACTAATAACTAGAGGTTATATGATGACTAGTGAACTGGTGATTCTATTATAATAAGTGTTGGTTAACTAATAACGAGTAGTTAGAAAGTATTGACTAGATATATACTCTATGTTGATATGTCTATGTTTATGAGTATTTCAGTAAATCTCATTTGGTAATGGTAATTGTGATGATATTGATACCCGACAAGGCCGGAGGATACTATTGTGGTGAAATTAATACCTGGCGAGGCCGGAGGATACTAGTGTGATGATATTAATACCCAATAAGGTCAAAGAATGCTATTATGATGATGTTGATACCCCAAAACATTGGAGGATACTATTATTATGATATTGATACCCCGCAAGATCGGAGGATACTGTTGTGATGATGTTGTTATCCAGTAAGGTCGGAGGATATATTAATGATATATTGATACCCGACAAGGCCGGAGGTTGATTACGATGATGATAGTCCTGATAAGGATAGTTATGATGATTTATGACATTGATTTTGTACTTTGCATTCATTCATTCATGCGCATTGACTTTCACCAGTATGCACCTATGTCTATCAGCCGGTATGGGACAGTTGCATAGATATGCTTGAAGAATATGCCTTGTGTTTTTGTATGCTGATTGAACCTTCCGATCCTAGGGCTATTGGGTAGATATAAGCTCGGTTAGGTATTTGGTTTTCCGGAGTAGCTGATTACTCACATCATTATTGATATTGGCGTTATCATTGTTATAATTATTATTAGGGCTAGCTTATGATAGATTGGTCATTGATTCGGAATCGGGATTTGAGATGCATTTTTGGACACTCCTATCTTATGATTGCATTATTATGCACGATTATTTCATGTCTAGCCATATGGATTAGAAACCCCGAGTATGATAGTATTCAAATCCTAATAAGTGTTATAATGAGGTCTTAAATGAGAATATGATGACATAGGTTATGCTTTGAGATGACCTCATGTTTATATGCATATCTATCTATATATATATAGCTATATAGCTATATGAAGCCTATGGCACTACAGTATATCCCTTCATTCGTTTTTTATTTTATATAGTCGTTACTTTACCTTGTATTTTACTATATAACTTTCTTTTGCTATTTATTCGTAGATTGACCAGGGATATATAGACTAGCATTGACGTATATTGAATGTAGCTGGAATAGCGTAGTTCACCCTGATACTTTCTTAGTTTTATTAGGTTAGACTCTTAGACATGAATAGGATAGTTGCCTCTTATTATTCTTATTGACTTGTTATATCATTTCTAGACTTTTGGGTGCAGATTTTGTTCTGTTTATATGGTATGTATGTCTTCTTTATCTTTGGATCTCAGTTGGTTATTTCCTACTAAGTACCATTCATTTGGTACTCATACTACACTTTTGCAGCCTGCAGATCATAATACGGGTTTTCATCGTTAATGTGTTCATTGTGCAAAGCAGCCCTAGTTCAGAGACTTAGATTGAGCTCCTGGCATTCACAATTTTACTTGTCTCTCTCTTATGTATTAGACTAGTCTTAAAGTTGTATTCAGAGATAAGTTGTATCAGTGTATTTCTCTTGATATTTTGCTTTTGTACGCTTCTTATATTAGAAGATCTTGTACTGATACCACCTGGTTTTGGGATGCTTTTATATATTGATCTTGATTTTATATGTTCCGCATTATTTTCCTTATATAATTGAGTAGTTCATTACTAGTCATTCTAAACTACGGGTTGGCTTGCCTACTAGTGGGTTATGGTAGGTGTCATCTTGACCTGAGAAAATTGGGCCATAACACTCTGCATGACCCTCTCAGAGATAAAATACATGCAATATGAATATGAAATGGACCTCTTAGCATGGCCCTCTCAATGATGACATGAAATATATACAATATGAGTATGTAATAGCCCTCTGGTCATTGATATGAAATGTATGCAATATGATATGCTTTTTCTCTTGGCAGTTGCACATCAGCCTCATCTGATTTTGATGCAACTTGCTATATCCTTGACACCAAACTTCTCTACCTTTGTACTATATTAGATATGATGCCCAAATACCCTCAAGCCAGAGTCCTTCACCTCTGTTCTATAGTAGATATAATGGGTATTAAGTTGCACATTAGCCTCCTTCAATTTTGATACAATTTGAATATATCCTTGATGCCAGAATCCTCAACCTCTTTGTGATATTAGATACGATTACAAAATACCCTTGACTCCAGAATCTTCTACCTCTACACTATATTGGATATAATTGGTCTTCAGTTGCACATAAACCTCCTCTTGTTTTGAAGTAACTTTTTGATACCCTTTTTTATGTTAGCCTCCTTCCATTTTGATGCAATACAGATATCATGGCCCTCTTGGAATTTTCACATTAGTCTTCTTTGATTTTGATGCGACTTTTGGATACCATTTTTTATGTTAGTCTCCTTCAATTTTGGCATAATAAAATATCATGGTCCTCGTGGTATTTAAACATCAGCCTCCTTTGATTTTGATGCAATTTTTGGATACCCTTTTTAATGTTAGCATTCTACAGTTTTGATGCAATACAGATATCATGGACTTTTTGGAATTCACATATCATCTTCCTCTAATTTTGATGCAACATTTTGATACCCTTTTTAAGCTAGCCTCCTTTAATTTTGACATAATATTAATATCATGGCCATCCTGTCATTAGACAATATGCTATGACCTGTGTGTACGTGTACTTAGAGCACACAGTTAGTAGACACATTACCGGTTTAGCTAGAAACTTTAGTCAAAACTAAGGACAAAATTTTTTATGTATCAGTTAAGGAATGAGTATCGTCCATTTTTTGCGGATGTGTTGGTCTATTAGAGTCAGGAACATATATGTTGGTACATTAGTGGGACAACTATATTGGTTTGTTGAAGGAACCTATAAAATATAAATTTATCTGTCAGGGGGACAATTGCATTGGTTTCGAAGGAACTAATAAAAATATATGTATGTTTATAAGGGACAATTGCAATTGTTTGTTGGAGAAACCAATAAAAATATTTACATGTTCATCAGAGAGACAATTTTGTTGGTTCATCAAAGGAACCAATAAAATGTAAGTTTGACTATCGGAGGGATAATTGCATTGGTTCGTTTGAGGAACCCATAAAAACATAAGTATGTCCGCCAAAGAGATATTATCATTGATTTGTTGGAGGAACCAATAAAAATATATGTATGTCCATAGAGGTACAATTGCATTGGTTCATTAGAGGAACTAATAAAAATATGAGCATGTTCGTCGGAGGGACAATAGTGTTAGTTCGTTGGAGGAACCAACGGTCATCCATTGGTAGGATTTATTTGCCCATTAAAGGGACAAATATTAATCCGTTAGTAGGATTTATTGGTCCATTGGAGTGACAATTGCATTTTTAAATTGCTTTTTGATTATGCTTTAGTAGAATTGTTGAGGTTACCTAAAAAGAATGCCCGAAGTTATATGGCTTAAGGAAAATCCCATGTTGTTGATGGAATCGACATTTTTTGCAATTTTTGGGCTTTCTCCAAACTTGGAACTTTGGTTGAAAATATTTTTTTGTGATCTCAAACCTTGACTTGATGTAGAAAAGAATCCGCTTGTGAATTTTTGAGATCTCAAAATTCTACACCAGTTCCTATGACAAAGAGAAACATAAATCTTATAGGGAACATGACCGAGCCATTATGGTGCCTATGTATCCTGTTTATTTAGGAATTAGGTTAGATGTAGTTACAAACTTCTAGAGTAACAATTTGAAATAAAACGATTAAGTAGAAAATACGGCATGAACATGAATCCCAAAGAAGAGTAGAAAGATATATCTATTGGTCAAATTTTAGGGCAGACAGCCTAAATAAAAGAAAGGAAACTTTGTTGGGGGATAACAATTTATCTTTGACAATTACTAAAAGGGTGGGTATCTACCCATTTTACAAAATCAAGGGTAGATAATCATATCTTGACCGTAATGAGTACCGAACGTTAGTATTTCCATACAAATAATCTCATTTTTCTTTTCTTTTAATTGAGACTACTTCAAGATGATTCCAATAACTTTTAGTGGTACCTCAAACACACCTAAGTGTTGCCAATATTTGTATGCGTTACTTCAAATAAAGGTATTGAACCTTATCTAGTCTCATGCTTCAAGTCCCTTACCACAAAAAATATCCTATTCCATGCTCATTTGAAGTAATTGATTTAAGGACTACTGCAAAGTGCTCTCACACTCAGAAGGATGTTCAAAGCATATGATTGAGATGCCATATGTTTGGCCATTATGTAAGTCTCTACTAATGTGATAACACTCACAATAAGATCATGTAGGACTTTGTACTGACTTATGATGTAGGTTTAGGGATAGGTAGGATATTTGTTTGGAGTAAAAGCGACTTAATACCTCCTTGAACATTGCGCTAATTTTTTTCTTATGACATTTGGCTAAGACTTTTGCCTTAGATTCTCGATCTTCTTTGTTGTTCCTTTCTTTTGATATTTTCTTTGACTTTTTTCAAATTTATCCTACTTGTTCCTTTTCTGCTTTCATTTTGAGAAAAAAAATTGAAGTTTCTCCCTTTTTTTTGGAGTATTTTTTTTACTTTGTTTTTCATTGTGACTTGTCCATGTTTTGTGGGAGCTTTTGACTATTTTATCTTTCATTTAAGTCATTTTTGTATTCTTTAGGGACTTTGCATCTTTTTCCTTTTATAGATTCAAACTTGATCTTCTTCTCTAATTTACTCATTTTTAATGCACTCAAGGAGGTAGGGCCAAGAGAAGGTCATTGTATGCAAGAACTTGAACGTGTATAAGCTAAGATGTCGCTATCCAAAAAATAAGCTTTATCCTTAAAGTAGGACATGCTAGGAACTAATGCCATATGGTAGGCATTGAAAGGCACAATCAGATTAACAAAGTTCTATAATCTTTTCCAAAATCAAGCATTATCAAAGACTTTGCCTCGACAAATATTTAGCCCAAAGTCCGAATCAACAATACAATGCAATTGAATTAAATCTAAAAAGTCACCACACAATGCTCATGAAACAATATGGTTGGTTTCATTCTTATCTTGAATACATACAGTGATTATGTTCAAGCATTATAAAAGTATTATGAGAGATACTAAAAGAATCTATGTTTTACCATGAAGTCAGTCCTCTCTATCAAACCAAAAACTTTTGTTACTTGTATGCTCCTAATTGTGTTGGCACTAACCAAGTCAAAGAGATGATCGTAAATTTTATTAATTGATTTTTTTTGAATAAAAGGTACTAAACTAAAGGAGTGTTACCTATGTATATTGCTCCAAAGAATGAAAATCATGTATGTGTAGCTCATGTAGATACGATAAAATTTATGCACAAAACTAATGCAAAGGTATATAAGAACTTAAAATGGTGCCTCCTAAGATTGATGTAGTCTCTCGGTTGTTTTGTGGGGATCATTTGTCCTAATGAGTATCACCTATTTTTTGATAGACGAAACTAAGTGGCCTCTCCATTATCTATGAAGACACTTATTGTTGTTTTATATAAGTGTGGTTCCATGATTCCTTACAAAAACCACTTGTTGTCTTCTTTCATAATATATTTATATATTATGGGATTTCTTAAACGACTATGGGAACTGTATATTACTGCAATCGTCCTCAACCATTGGTGAGGACGACCCTCTTGTAAGAGATAATAAATTAATAAAAGTAGGGAAGTCACAAAAATAATAAAATAGAAGGGTATAGTCACAGATTGCTCTAATTTACATTCCCTATTGGATATTAATGCCTTGAAGAGTCCAACGAAAAATGTAGTCTCCCATGAAGTTTAGGGATTGAGTCATACAAAATCAGAAGGAATAAATCCTTCTTAGATCATAAAATTAAAAAGAATTAGAGTTAGGCTTTGGCTAAGAGATTCGCCAAATAGGATATCCTTGTGATTATCCCGCGAGTTTGTAGGACGATGTTGTTTTTCCTGCATCCAAAGAGAAACTTTTATTCTAGAGAGGGATTTTTTAATTTCATGAACTTTGAGAATTCAGCTCTCTTCGTCCATATAATGCCCCTGTAAAGAAAAAAGTCAACTTCCATTGAACTTTACATTCAAAGATAAGTTCTTAGTTTGAGAGAGTGGTTGTGTTGGCTTTGCCTTGTTGTTCTATTTCTCCTTCTATTCTTGCCTTCACACTTTTCTAGAATTGAAGCGTAACCTTGGTGGATCACTTGAGGATCTTGCTCAAAAATTCTACCACATTTTAGAAAACAAATAAACCCTTGAGCATTCTTGTATTTTGCAATGCTGCTTTATTTGGAACTTTTTAGATCTCCTCAAAAATTCGTCCTTTGTACAATAATCAACAATCTCTTGTATTTAACCTTGTAAAAAATGTCATATAGTGGTTGAATTTTTAAAATCTTCTTAAAAATTTCGTCCCAATTTCCATTTGTGAGTGAAATAAAAATCTTACAAGAAATATGACCGAAGGGAACCTAGGCCACCTACATATCTCATTCTTTAAAATTTAGGTCAAATGTAGATCATGTCCTTGGTAACTCTATTTAGGAAATATGCACACAACTCTTAACTATATATTGTGGTTGCTACTGACTCGTGAGTATCTTTTATAGCATCTTTCACATCTTTAAGATTCTTTTCATATTCTCATTACTAACCATCTTAGCATCTCTTTTTGTCTCATTATAAGGATTTTTTTCTTAGTGGCATAACTATTGGATTCATAGAGCAACATAAGTGTATGCTAGGGGAGAATGTTGTGTCATTGATACACTCTAAGCATTTGGGAAAGCATGATTTTGAATGAATGAAGTGTCTTAAATTAGTTAAGTGGTGAAATTATTCAAAAGTGGCATAATGATCCTCTAGGTCATTTTTTCCATTTCCACACTTTTTTCACAATTTAGAGCTTTCCTAAAGCTACCCCAAGTCATTTATGACTTGTTGGAGCTAAAACGTTTGTTATGTAGCAATTTTTTTGGTTTTTAGCACCAATTCCCTATTTTAAAGTTTTTGTTGTTAAAGATTGGCTATCAGGAGTAAACTTTAGGTTAACGACCTCGTATGCTTATTTTAGAATTTCCATCATCTCCAAAATATTGATTTTAGGATGGGGGACCTTTAGTTCTATCCCAAGGTTATTAGATTTATTTTGGGCTATTAGGTAGATTTTGATAAAAGTGGTCTTTAGGTGTGGGCCATATTTCATCAAAACAACCCTAGATCAAAATTTAGATAGCTTCGTTGAGTCTGGAATGTTCAATTTGATAGGTTATCATAGTATATTTATGTTCACGAGATTCCAAAAGCATCCCTAGGGTTTATTCGAAAACTTAGAAAAAGTCGAGTTTCAGCTGGTCTACGAATTCAGTTGTTGTAGCTGCTTAAGTGTACCTTTGATCTCTTAGGAGGTGGTCTCTTAAGAGGCCAAGGTGGGTCACTTTAGAAGCCAAGATAGTTCCCCGCGTATCCTTTTTAGCAGATACCTAATCGCTTTAGCGGATGTCTCTTTAGCAGAGGTCAGTCTGGGGCATGGGTTGCTTAAGTTGTCAAATGTCCTCTTAAGCGACAACCACTGGGCATTTAATTCCCCTTCACCCATTTTCTTTAATTTTCTTCAAGTCCAAATTCCATTAAATACTAGAGAGCTTAGATAAATTAGAAGATTGATCCTTGGGTAACTGTAGTGTGTTGGTGAGTTTGAGAAAGTCATTTCCTCATCGTAATCCATGTAAGTTTCCTTCTAATTCTTGGTTTAATTCTCTAATTTTGTCTTAAATCACTTGTTTCTTGATGAGTTTATTTTGGTGTCGTTTGAGCTAAGAATTTATTCATTCTTGAGGGTAAATGATCATTGAGCCTAGAGAAATATACTAATAGTTTCAAAATTATAATTTCGTAAGCAAGCCCCACATGGAATTTTGACTCAAGTTTTCATCCAAAACATTAAAAATGCAATACGGGTATCATTATTCTCATATTAATGCGTACTATTTTGATAGTGTGGCCTCATACAGAGGATTCTCAGAAGGGAAAATCTTCATATCCAGGTAGGCTTGGCTTACATTCCTTCATTTGGGAAATTATGACTTTACTACATATTAAGAGAAATTTGAATTATTTAGCCAGTTATGAGGCGTATTTTGGAAAATTTGGCCTATCTATCCATTCTTTGGGTTGAATTGCTACCTTAGGACTTATAAGACGTTTTAGCACCTTATAGTGGGACTTTGGAACCTTTGAGTAGATTTGGGTATAAATTACCTTAGAATTGACTTTCGAGGTTAGAAGCAGGGTCCCGATTCCTCTTTAGGTCAACATTATAATTAGCTCCTTGTAGACCTAAGATACCTTCTTCTATCAGACTTTTTGTATTATTGGCCTTAGGATGGATTTAGGCAACTTTCAAACTCTTCACTTGACTTGTAATTTAGATTTACTTTGACATTCGATTCAAGTCCAACAATGATTGCCTGGTTATGGTGCCTATATCCGGTTCAAGTATGACATTTATGATAATATTTTTGTTTTGAATTGAGTATTGATGGGTTACTTATGATGATTAAGGAACCAGTTCGAGCCCGGTGTTTATGATATGGGAGGATCCACCGTTACGATTTCAAGGTTTGGATACTTTAGGACTATTACTTGATCACTCTCAACTTACTCCATTATTTTGGGTCAAGACAATCGTTACCAATATAATAACACAACTTTAGTTGGGGTCTAATCCACGAAGAGTGTAACTAGTTTTTGAATCCCATGTATAATAATAGTTACTAAGTATTTACCCGTAATGTATACTTAAATCAAAACATAAATTAAATTTTAGGGTATGTTTTAAAAGTTGTATGAAAAAAATTTACTTGTGATACTAAATGAGAGCAACAATTTTTGATTAAATTTCAATGAGAGAAAAGTCTTGAGGCTATGCTTTCCTAGGGGAAACTAGTGTATGGGTGCATGAGAGTGTAACTCCAATTCTAGTTAATGAATATATGGGTAGGCTAGGTTAGAGGTTATGGTGATAGTCTTTCTACAAAACACCAAATTTTCACATGTAGATTCTTTCAAATACCTCATAGGTGTGTCAAAACAATCAACCCAAAACCTTAATTTGGCATTCCTATTTCTAGGATGGTGCCCAAGACATAGAAAAATCACAATCCATCCTTGTTTCTAAGAAATGTAAAGGAATAAGCTAACATCTAATTTATTGTTCACAAACACTTTTCACCACATCCCACTTTCAAGGATGATGTGGTATCTAAGGAAATACCCACCTCTCTCTTTTTAGGATGATGTGGAATTTAGGAAAATTGGGGCTTTCACCCACAGCTTCCATTTCAACAATCAAGTATTAGTGAAACTCCACATCATTAACAAAGAATTGGAACTAACAATCAATACCCATACACATTATCACCCTATTTAAACATAATCCCAACATAAATATTTAGCTACTCATGAGATTAGAGAAAGGAAATATACCGAAGTGAGCATCCAATGCTTCCATTTATAACAAAACAATAATAATTCCAAATCTTTAATCACAATTCACAACAAAATCTCTTAGAAAATTTAGCAACCATTTTCTTTCCCAAATTAGTAGGGTTTTTTCTCCACAAAAATTGAATTCTAGTTAAAAGATGTTCAAATATGTAAGCATTTTTCCCTTTTGAGAATTGGGTTCAACTACTTGAAATTATGAAACTACCCTTTGGCATTTGGATGTGCCATCGAGATCGCCATTGCCTAAGCATGTTCGTGACTGCCTCGATTACAGTGATCCCCTCACAATCGCCAACTTTGGTTGGTCTTGACTGTTCGCGATCGGGATTCTCAGACCGCGATCACAACCCTCTGACCACGATTGCAGTGATTGAGGGTCAATCCCTGGTCCAAACTTTCTAGCTTTTGCACTAACTTTGCTCTTTCTGTTCTGTTTTTAGCACACTTCACTTGTTTTCTTCCAATTACCTGTAAATCTACTAACCATGGGAATTAGTGCATTCAAATGGAAAACTTGCCTCATTTACACAATTTAATCATAGTAGTGTGCGCAAATTTGGATGTCAATGAGTGGTAAATTTACACTCATCATTACTGTTGGTATTTCCTTCTTGATTGAATCCATTAGACTTATGGTGTCTTGGGTGGATTATATATTTTTGTTTGTGCCTTATGGGCTTATTGGGGCCTAGTTAGGGTATAGATACTTACATTTTTTCAATATTATTTACTCGATTAATTATCCAATATTTGAAGCATTATTCTAGGTTTGCCCCCCTTTCCTAACATTAGTTTACTATCTTGTATCTTGTTGTTCTTTTATTATGATTTAGCTCAGTCGAGAAATGATGCCAAATAAGTACCCATTATTTTAGGTACCATACTACACTTCTTCATCTTTTTTTGATGCCAGTACTAGCTGTCGCCGCTAACGTTTGTACTAGTGTTGGTCTGAGTTAAGAAATAGGATGAGATTTTGTAGCTAGAGCTAGAGATTTTGGAGATCAAATATAGGGTGAGATTTTATTCTATCTCTCTTATATTTTATTGCTTGTAATCTAAGTACTTGTAAAATTGTGGTATTTATTCTACTTTCTACCAACTTGTCCATTACTTGTCATTCTGGGCTATGATTTGGTATACATACTGGTGGTTAAAGTAGGTGCCATCATGACTCATGAAATTAGATCATGAAAAATTGGTATCAAAGTCAGGTTCACTGGTATTATTGGTATAAAAGAAAGTCTCTACTAATGCCCCATAGATTGGAATGATGATGTCCCTTTCTTAGCTTTGAGAGGCTATAAGTCGTTCTTTGGAAATCTTCACTTTCTTTATTCACTTTATGCTATGGGTTTATGTTGGTTTCTAAAATTCACCTTGTTTTATCTCTCTACAGATGGTTAGGACACGAGCGACAGCTATTAGAGACGAGTACCCCAAGTTCGCAACTAGGGCTCCTACTATACGTCGTGGCTAACTTATACATCTCGATCAAGAGAGAGTTCCAACCCCAACTAGGGTTCTGAGTAGGAAACCTTCACCAAACCCTATTTCTACTACCACGCTAGAGATTCCTCCACCCCATCTATTGATGGGCCAGGGGGTATCCCAGGCTCTATCGGAGTTTATTTCTTTGTCGCTACTCAAAGATACTTTGGTCCAGTTACTAGAATTAGTTGGTGGAGCACCATCTGATGGTGCTTTATCTGTGGATTAGAGTGGTATGGATGTAGGGGCATACCCTATAGTTATGGATCCCAGAATTGGGGTCCGTCCAGCACCGGTAGTAGCTTGGATTGTAGCCGCATATCCTGTTATAGCTGTTGAGGAGCAGAAAAATATTGGGTAGATTTTTGCATTTGACTTACCAAGGTTTTATAGAGCTCCGAGCGAGGATGCTTTCTAGTTCTTATCTACTTGAGAGGATAGGTTGCGTAATTTGGGCCTAGTTGAGGTTTATAGAGTTGATTACACCATTTTTCAACTGGAATTAGTAGCTTAGACATTGGTGGAGAGGTTATTATGATTCCAAGCCAGCTGGATCTTCCCCTATGACGGACTCAGCTCTCTGAGATCTTTTCAGAGAAGTATATTCCTTGTATCCTTCTTGAGTGTTTGGGGGATCAGTTCTCTAGTTTGGAGCAAGGCTCCATGACTATTTTAGAGTATGAGGCATAATTTTAGGAGTTGTCAGAGATGCTACAACTATCTTACGAATAGAGTATAAGCAGATTTCGCATTTTATTTGGTGGACTGATACTTTCTCTTTTCATAGATACTCAGAGCTTGGTTCATGCTGGTAGCTCTTCTATTAAGGCCTTTGAATATACTCAGACTATGGAGGAAATAAATTGCAAGACCCAAGGGAGAAGTGATAATAGGCCCATTACTAGGGTAGCTTTAATGGAAGATAAAGCGACTCACAGTTAATAGATAGAGGTTCTAAGGGTAGGTACATTCCATGTTAGTCATATCAGCATCAAAGTTAGTCTAGTAGGCCCATTCATTTTGTACATTATATTACTGATGGGGGTGAGCCCAGCTACAGTAATCATCCTGGACAAAGTAGTGGTCAGTCTTCGTGAGGCGCAAATTCTGGATTTTCTAGTCGAGATAGATATTATGAGTCATATGGATCTTCTAGGCATACTAGGGTGTGTTATGATTGTGAGGCCTTTAGACATTATTATAAAAAGTATCCCCAACATATGACAATTATACCTTCAACATAGAGTGTTTTGCTGATTAAGGCATTACCACCCCAAGCTATAGGTGGTATACAGGGTCATAGGTGTGGTCCCTAGGCTTCTTGAGGAGGTTCTCAGGTAGGTAGGATGGATAGTCAGTCAAGCGCCCAACTAGGTGGCATACGAAGTTATTTATATGTTGTACTTAGTAGACCAGATGCATAGCCTTCAAATGTTGTTATTATAGGTACAATCTCAGTGTGATATCAACTGACTATATGTGTTTGGTTATATGCACCTCAGTTAGAGTTGTCTTGGAGTCTCTATTTGTCCATTGTATGTTTCTACTCCTGTGGGTGATACTTTTGTAGTGGATTGGGTTTATAGATCATATGTTGTAAGCATTCGAGACTTTGATACTCAAGATGATCTTATTGTGTTAGATATGGTGGACTTGATGTAATTCTAGGCATGGACTGGATATCCCCATATCTTACGATCTTGGATTGTTTTGCAAAGACATTTACCTTAGTCGTTCTTGGCATACCCTAGTTGTGTGGAAAGCATATATAAGTCGCGCCCGATGGGTATTATTTCTTATATTCAAGATAGGAGACTTATATCGAGGGGTTTCAAATATTATCTCGCTTATATTCATGATGTTAGTGTGAAGAGTCCATCACTTGATTTTGTTCCTATATTTCATAATTTTGTTGTTGAATTTCTACTAATATACCTGGTCTTCCTCTTGAGAACAATATTAAGTTTATTATTGATCTTGAGTCGGACACTCAACCTATTTGTATAACACCTTACCATATGGCTCTTGTCGAGCTTAAGGAGTTGAATTCTCAGCTTCAGGATCTTCTATTTAAGGGTTTCATTAGGCTAAGTGTGTTACCTTGAGGTTCTCCTGTCTTATTCATGAAGAAAAAAGATAATTCTATGAATATGTGCATCGGCTACAGGAATTTGAATAAGGTGAGAGTAAAGAACAGGTATCTTATGCCTTAAATTGAAGACTTGTTTGGCCACGTCAGGGAGAAACTATGTCATCTAAGACTTACTTGAGATCTATTTACCTTCAGTAGAGGATTCGACTTGAGGACATCCTAATGTCAACCTTCAGGACTTCTTGTGGACATTATGAGTTCGTAGTGATGTCTTTTGGGTTGACCAATGCCCTATTTGTGTTCATGGATTTGATGAACCGCGTGTTCCGACCTTATGTTAATTTTTTCATGATTGTGTTCGTTGATGATTTTCTTATGTGTTCGAGGAATAGGGAGGAGCATGAGCAGCATTTAAGGATTCTTCCCAGACTTTGAGAGATAATAGGTTTTTTAACAAATTCTCAAAGTGCGATTTTTGGTTTGAGTCTGTTACATTTCTAGGACATGTGGTGTCTTGTCTTGACCCAAAAACTAAGGATCATGATGGCACTTGTCACGGCAAGACTTGACAATTAAGACTATTTCCTAAATTGATATGAAATGAGAAAACAAGATCAAAACCCAAGGTACGGCTTCAAGAATCAAGCCGGACCACATATATATAATAATAGCAAAAAATACATAACAATGATACCTTAAATTACCCCAAAATCCGGTGTCATAGTGTCAAAACCAAAATAAGTACATCTCAAAGTCAAAATATACCACTGATAGTTGAATAGGAACATAACTTGTCTCTGAATACAAAAACAAGACATAAACTAAATAAGAAGTGGTTAGAGTTCTACTCTGGAAACATAGACCGATCGTTACCGTAAAAATACTCCAAGAACTTCGAAATCAGTTATCGCTCGGACCACTCGTACCTGGATTTGTATTGAAAGGTCATAGTAGGAATGAGTATGATCCACTTGTACTCAATTGGTATCATAGGTCAACCAACCAAAGTATATAATAAATTATATAAAATTTACACTGGGCACATCACCTGTAATAAGAAAATATCCCAAATGGTAGCCCACACCATCTCTACTAACAGTTCTAAAATATAGACATATAATAAATACAAGTACGAGAAAGAAACAAAAATAGATAGATATCAAATCAGGCATGAAAATTCAACCAAGAATATACACATTGTATGAAATGCAATAAAGATGATGATGATGATGATGATGATGAGGAGGAGGAGGAGGAGGAGGAGGATGTGATATGTCTGAGGTTGTCACATAACCTTTATATACACCTATTGAGCTCAGCTCCTGAGGTAGGACCATGGGGGGTTCGCAACCAATATATAATCAAAAAACAATACAAATATCCATCCAATATCCATAACCCCTCTCCAGCACACATTCTTCAGTAGAAGATTTTTAAAGATGTCAGATTTTCTGTCAGAAAAAATAATATTTCCACGATGGTACCAATGTTTCATTAATGCATATGATATGAGGATGTAATGCTCACAACCAACCAGAATAAAAATTTCCATCCACTCAATCTACTAAGTACGTGAGCCAAAAATCCACTCAATAAGCCAACCATCCACAATCCAATATAATCCATATATCAATAGAGTAAGATATACAATATTATGCAATTTGATACCACATAAATCCCAACTTAGACAATCTCCCCCAAGAAGAAAACAACCACATACATGAATATCAGGCCAACAACATCATATAAGACCCCACATAGTCACACATGGCAAATAATGTCTCAACCCACAAAATAACAACATAGGCCCCCGAAGCGGCACAAGATAGTAATAGATCCATTTCCATGAATAACATGTTTTTAGATTAGTATAAACTACCCAACCCAGTCTAAAGGAAGTTAAGACATAACCTACCTCAAATGAACAAAACTCAAACTAAAAACCTTTAACACGAATCCTTCCCCTCACAAATGTACTCAAAATCAACTAAATATATAAATATAGAATCTACATGTCAAAAGAAAGCCAATGATAGCCATATTGTTTATTTAAGAGTCGGGTCAAAATGAATCTCGAAATGGGTTTTCAAAAAGAAAGGTAAAATCGAAATTTAGTTCAAAAATATATTACCCATGACTAAAGGAACCCAGAGAATAAAAACCAAGTGAAAATGGGTTTAAAGTGAGGTTTTAATTGAAGAAATACTAATTTAGGCCTTCCGAGCCAAAATCCCCAAATTCCAATTTTGAAATCAAGATTTAACAAGCTTTAGATGACAAGAATCAAATAAAAATAATTGAAATAGGGATTTGGAACTTACCCATGCTTGAAAATAGAAGAAATCACCCATTAATTATAAAACTTGAAGCTCCAAATCTCAAAAATGGTGAAAAAAATTAAGAAAGGGGTATTTATTCTACCCAGGTTCCGCTTAAACGGTCATTGGACAGCTTAAGCTGCCAAGTACCGCTTAAGATGTAGCCGCCAAATCCGCATTCATTGCTTAAGTGGAGACCGCTTAAGTGGATGGGATCTCCCTTAAGAGACACTCAGTTGTTGAGCTAGGTCGCTTAAGCGATCGGTTGTCTGCTTAAGCGGATGCACCAGCTGACTGGTTCATCAGCTAGTATTCCAAGTCTCTGCGAACCTCTCGAGATTCATTTGAAATCCCAAAAATGCAAATGAACTATAGTATCCTACCAAATCCGATGCTTCGAACTCAATAGGGATAACATATTTTCAAAAATTATTGTTTTCACAAAACTGACCCCTAAGACCTAATTCTATAATTTCCTAAATCTATGGTTGAAATAAGATACTAAAGCCATAAAATCACACCAACCATGTTACCAAACTAAAATCAATGTTTCAAATTTGCTGACGCGATTTATTTAGCCATTCGATGCACAAAATAATAAATATTGATTGAGGTCAACTATAAAGCCTTTGTAATCTCCAAAAACTACAAACACACACAAATTACCCTAAAATACATTGGGAATCATACCAATCATCCCTAGAATGAAAAACCTCCTTATCGGAATTGGTCTAGTCTGATGCATGCTTAATGAGGGAGGCTCTAAAAGGAGAAAAAATAGATGGAGACTTCGGGAGATGTGCCTTTTTCACTCCGATACCCTAGAAATACCACAAAGCAACCATGGGGAGGGGTAAACTGGTCAAATCACATAAAAATACATAATATACAAAAATCAAGTCGTTATATCATCCACCACTAAGAATCTGTTTCTCTCTAGAACTATAGGTAAGGGAAATACCTAAATTGGCAAAAATTTAGGGATAACCACCACACATATTGAACTTGACCTCCCCAGTAGCCTCATCTACATGTTTTTCGCTATTGGACCTTAACCACCAGAATATCTCAAGAGCACAACTGCCTAACAACCCTAGATATAATGGAGACACCTTACTAAAAGACAACCTCTAATCTAACTGCACTAAATCCCAACGAATAATATGAGATTCATCCATAATATAATGTCGAAGCATGGAAATATTAAAAAGTGGATAAATAGCTAACAAATCTGGGGGGCAATGCTAGCTCATAAGCCACATTCCTAATAGTTTGAAAAATCTCAAATAAGCCAATATATCTGGGGCTAAGTTTCCCCTCTTCCTAACCCTAATCACATCCTTCATGGGTGAAACACGAAGGAAGAACCAATCACCAATACCAAATCTCAAGGCAAGAAGTCTACGATCTTCATAGAACTTCTTCCTACTTTCACCTACTTGAAGTCTATCCTGAATAACCCAAACTCCATCCAAAGACACACAAATAAAGTCCATACCTCGAGGTATAATCTCAAAATCTTCAAACCAACTAACTAACTAGCGACAAGGCCTACCATACAAAGCCTTGAAGGGATCAATCTCAATACTGGAATGGTAGTTATTCTTATATGCAAACTTTTTCAAAGCTAGATGTTTCTCCTACTGAACTCCAATGTCCATCACACAAAGCATATCCATTAAAACCTAAATTTGTGTTGAGATCAACCCAGGTACGCAACTCCTTCTTAAAAGTCTTTCAAAAGTGAGATATAAATACAGAACCTTTGTCTAATATGATAGATACTGGTACACCATGAAGATGAACTATCTCACGAATAGAGTTATAGGCCAACCACTTAGCAGTGAAAAAGACCTAAACTGGAATGAAATAAGCATATTTGGGTAATTGATGTAAGATGACCCAAACACTATCAGAACCATGAGAAGTATGAGTTAACCCATTCACGAAGTCCATAGTGATTTTTCTCATTTCTACTCGAGAATGGGTAACCTCTAAAGAAAACTACCTGGCCTCAAATGCTCGACCTTTACCTGCTGGCAACATACGTAACGTGCTACAAAATCTGCTATATCCATCCTCAAACCACCCCACAAATAGTGGTATCTGAAATCACAGTACATCCTAGTCACTCCTAGATAAATAAAATACCTAGAAAAATGAGCCTCCTCTAAAATTAATATCACTTAATCACCTACTCTCAAAATACAAACTCAGCCTCCAATCCTCAAAACACCATTTGGATCGAGCAAGGCCTCCTTAGCCTCACCACGCAACACCTTATCCCAAATCACTCTCAACCCAACATCATCAAACTGATGAGCCTGATTCTACTCCATCAAGGAAGACATAACCTCTATATATGCTAAAACATGCCTAAGGGTTGAAATATCAAGCCTAACTATCTGGTAAGCGAAAGACTGAACCTCTAAGACTAAGGGAATCTCTTGGGTTAAAAGATATGTCAATCAACCCATGTTAGTCGACTTTCGGCTCAAGGCATCCACAATCACATTAGCCATGCCCAGATGATAGAGAATAGTGAGATTATAGTCCTTAAGCAACTCAATCCAATGATGCCACCTCATACTAGGATCTCCCTGGGTGATGAAATACTGAAGGTTATGATGATCAGAGAAGATCTCATAATGAACTCCATACATGTAGTGCCTCCACAACTTCAAAGCAAAAACAATCATGCAAAACTCCAAATCATGGGTGGTGATATGTACGAGGTTGTCGCACAACCTTTGTATACACCTATCGAGCTTGGCTCCCGAGGTAGGACCCATGGGGGGTTCCCAACCCATATACAATCCAGTAACCAATAGCAATATCCATCTAATATCTATAACTCCTCCCCACCATATGTTCTTCAACAGAGGGTTTTAACGTTATCATATTTTTTGTAAGAAAAACTAGATTTTCATGGTGGTACAAATGTTTCATGAATGTACATGATATGAGGATGTAATTTTCACAACCAACCAGAATAAGAATTTCCAAATTTAACCAATATACCAAATGTGAAAGTAAAGAACACACTCAATAAGCCAACCAGCCATGAAACAATAATATACAATAATATATCATTTGATACCACATAAATCTCAACTTAGACAATTTCCACCAAGAAAATATA
The DNA here is from genome assembly GCA_030864225.1 of Capsicum baccatum var. pendulum. Lineage (NCBI taxonomy): Eukaryota > Viridiplantae > Streptophyta > Magnoliopsida > Solanales > Solanaceae > Capsicum > Capsicum baccatum. The sequence continues at coordinate 104,574,545 of CM061556.1, forward strand.
ACTAATTACATAAATACCAGGACAACAACATCATATAAGACATAACATGGTCAAACATAAAAAATAATATCTCCGTGATCAATTCCCACACCTAAACATGCTTTTATATCAGTATTAACTACCCAACATAATCTAAAGAAAGTTAAGGCATAACCTACATTGAATGAAGAAAACCCAATCCAAAAGCCTTCATCACGGATCCTTCCCCTCATGAATGAACTCAAAATTAACTAAAACATATAAATATAGAATCGGCACATCAAATAGAAGCCAATGATACCTATATAACTTGTTTTCGAGTAGAGGTTAAACAAACCCTTAACATGGGTTTTTGAAAATAATGGTAAAATAGAAAATTTAGTTCAAACATATATTACCCATGATTAAAGGAACCAATAGAAGAAAACTCAAGTGAAAATGGATTCAAATTGCGATTTTAATCAAAGAAATACTAATTTAGGCCTTCCAAGATAAAATTCTCAAATTCCACTTTAGAAATCGAGATTTAACAAGCATTAGATGACAAGAATCAAAGAAAAACAATTGAAATATGGATTTAGAGCTTACCCAAGATTGAAAATGAAAGAAATCACCCAAAAACTCTAACCCTGATGCTCCAAGTCTAAAAGGTGGTGGAAAAAATCAAGAAAGGAATATTATTCTACCCAGGTACCTCTTAAGCAATCACTAGACCACTTAAGTGGTCACTTCTTAAGAGCCTAAGTACCGCTTAAGTGGTACCCGCAAAATCTGTGTGTCGCTTAAGAAGAACAAGTGTGGCTTAAGTGGAGGTTGCTTAAGCGAATAGGGTATCATTTAAGTGACACTCAGTTGTCAAGACAGGTCGCTTAAGTGACCAGCTGGATGATCAAGATGCCTCTGCTTAAGCGGCCCAAGTGTGGCTTAAATATATGCACCAGCTAAATGGTGCATCAGCTGGAAACTTAGAGAATTTCAAGTCTTCGCGGACTCCTGGAGATTCATTCAGTATCTCAAGAATGAAAACAAACTATGCTAACCTATCAAATTCGATGCTCCAAACTCAATGGCAATATCAAATTTTTGAAAAAAAAATGCCATTGGCACAAAATTAACCCCTGAGACCTAATTTCATAATTTTCCAAATCGAGGGTTGAAATGAGATACCAAAGCCGTAAAATCACACCTACCATGTTACAACCTAAAATCAATGTTCTGGATATATTGGCGTAGTCTATTTTATCATCTAATGCACAAAATAATAAATATTGAACAAGGTCAACTATAACGCTTTTTAACCTCCAAAAAACATAAACTTACACAGATTACCTCAAAATGCATTAGGAACAAGCCAATCATCTCCATAACCCAAAATACCACAAAACAACCTTGAGGAGGGGTAAAATGGAAAAATCACATAAAGTGCATCTATCACAAAAATTAAATCATTACATATCTAAAAATGAGATTATAGTGGATCCAGCAATGATAGAAGATACTCTTGATTAGGCCAAACCTATATCTTTGTCTCAGGTTAATAAATTTATTAGTTTAGTAGGTTAATACATGAGGTTAATTGAGGTCTTTGCTACTATTGCAACACTGGTGACTAGATTGACTAGGAAGGAGGCTTCTTGCTAGTGGTCTAAGGAGTGTGAGTTGAGTTTTTGTAAGCTTAAGAATTTTCTCACCTCATCTCCTATATTGACACTTCTACTGAGGGCAAGGGGTTTACCATATATTATGATACTTTTGGCATTGGTTTGGGTTGTGTTCTGATGCGACAACCTGAGTTATTACTTATGCATTGTGGCAGTTGAAGGTTTATAAATGTAAATACGACACTCGTGATTTGAAGTTGGCAATGGTAGTTTTTGCACTTACGGTTTAGAGGCATTACTTGTATGGCATTCATTATGAGATCTACACCGATCACCATAGTCTTCAGCACCTTATGATTCAAAGTAAGCTTAATTCGAGACATATATACATATGGAGTTGCTGGAGGATTATGATATCTCAATTTTATACCATTTGGGCAAGGCAAATATAGTAGAGGATGTCTTGAGCCAAAAGGCAGTGAGTATGCGCATCATGGCTTCTATCTCAGTTTTTGTAATGCCCTAAGAACCCATTCCAAGATGTCACACGGTGCTTAAGGTCACACATGGCCTGAAGCTAACCCTCTAAGCCTGTCATCACTTTCAGAACTCACTATAACACAAATCATGCTAAGATAAAGAGGAATAAGCATGTCATGACCATACATAGATACAAAATGATACTGTCCTATACAACCAAAATACTGAGATCCTATGCATACTAGCACACTAGTCTGACAAAACCTCTACTACATAAGACTGAGGAGCCATTGGGACAGATCCCCAACTGACTCGTACTGAACTTAAAATAAATGACCATCAATCGGCAAGACAAAATGAGAGATACAGGTCCTCGAACCATGAGGACTCACCAACTGCAGAGATGTAGAAGAAGGTACTCGAAGATCACTGTTGCTGCTGAGACTGAGCACCTGAACCTATATCACGATAAAATATAGAATACAAAAGAGTATAGGAGTCAGTACTTGGGAATGTACTGAGTATGCGGGGGTGGATGCAACATTTAAATAATATCATAAATGTATAAGAAAATCATGCATGCTGACCATAATAATTCTCTTCGCTTGAATTATCTGAAACATTTTTCTCATAAATCATCCATAGTAATACATGTTTCATAAATCTCGTAAATCATTTATCTCAACTCAAACTCTTTAACTCATGACTTAGAGTGACTCGGTAACTCAAGAGACTTAAATCGTTATGGACGTGGGAGTTTTTTATAACCGACATGAGTACACCATGTGAGCCGCATAGATTCCAACATTTTGCCCTCCTAAGGAGAGAACACCACATTGGCAGAGGTGTTGTGCTCTTGCCAGGAAGTACAACCTCAATCTCATCTTCACAATATCATACTCGGCATTTGGCCCATAATTATCAACATCAATCCTATGGTGGCACGTAGTTTTGGGAAAATACCAAATTTCCTGCTCGGTGCTAAATACTCCTCCCAGACTCAGCTCAGAACGCGTTAGAAAATCCACCTCAACCAATATCAACTCATGGTTCTATTATAAAGACCAAAACATAAATATATATCTCATCTGAAATTCATAAACATCTTGTGGATCCCTAACTCGACTTACGACATAAGCTTTCTCAGTATCAAGTACATTTGTTTATCAAACCATTTCAAATATCAAAAACTTCATGGAAACATCATGAGACTCATGCTTGCCTATCAATTTCACATATCAATATACATTCAATAGTCAAATTTCTCATGGAAAGGCATAACTCATGACACTTCTCTCAAATCATTCAAAAATCATCAATTCGTAATAAAAATATTCAACTCATGGAACTTGACTTAAATTGCTTAGAAATCATCAATACATAATGATAATATATGGCTCATGAAATAAATTCTCAATTTAAGAAACATGATGGTGAAATAATCATAAATATCAAACTTATTCAACTCAATCTCATAAATCATTAATAGAGAAATTTGGGTGTAAACCCACTTGCAATATCATGTAAATCAATAATAGAAAGTAAATCTTTAGGCACAAGAACGAAAGGAATGTTCTTGTTCAAACCCCACATACCTTAGATTTTGATTTTTGAAGATATAGAAACTTGCTTGAAACTTCTTTCTCACACTTTTAGACCAGGACTTTGCGGCCTTTGACTTGAAGAGCTTAGTTCTTGAACAACTTGAAGAAATTTATGGGAGATTTTTTGAGATGATTTGATTTTTTTGGGGTTTGGAAGAAACCCTACGTTTCTACAGAATTATTGAAAGAAATTTGGAGAGAAATGGTCTTCTCTTCTCTTCATAGATGTATATATATGGCCACAAGGAGCAGAAATGACCAAGATGTCCTTTTGAACAATGCTGAAATTTACTGATCGAGGCTTGTGACGGTCGACCTGATGGTCCGTCAAAGGGACTGATGGTCCACCAAGTCCTCCGTCTCTCGAATACCAAAACTGGAACGTTCTGCCTCGATGTGATGGCTAACCTGACGGTCTGTCAGAAAAGTGATAGTCCACCAAGTCGTCTGTCACCTAAGGGCCAGAAATCAGATATTCTGTCTCGGTCTGGCGGACACCTTAACAGTCCGTCAACTTTGTGACGGTCCACCACTTCGACCATCACAAGACATCCCAAAAAGGGAGCTACTACCTTGTCTTGACGGTCCACCAAGGACCTGACGGTCCACCAGGTCGATCGTCAAACCTTGGTGTTTTGATACCGTTTAGTAAAACGGCCATAACTCCTTCGTCCGATGTCAGATTTTGATGAAATTGGTATCTATGGAAAGCTTATTCAATGCTCTACATGACAAAAAGTGAAAATTAGAGAAATACAACATGGTTTAAACATCAATCACTTTGGAAGTCATACATATCCATTGAAAAAGATAGATTTAGGCTTAAGGAATGATCGGGGTATTACAATATCTCTCTCTTAAAAACATTCGTCCTCGAATGTTGCTAGATAGGCCAAGAATAAGAGAAAATGAGGACGCACAGCTGGAACTACTCACATAGAAGGGTTCACTTTACTCTAATACTCTTGAGTACTTTACCAAATGCATGAACCATAGAGGGAATAACCATATAGTTGAATGCATTAGATTAGGAAGAAACTGAATTAAGAGAATAGTACCTTCGGCTTGATTTGAACTCATGGGGAAAAGATGAGGGTAACTGGCTCGCATATCCGCTTCGGCTTCCCAAGTGGCACCCTCTACTGATTGATTTCGCCATAGATCTTTAACCAAAGGAACTTTCTTATTTCTTAATCTACGAACTTGATAGTCTAGGATCTCGATTGAAATTTCATCATAAGAAAAACTATCCTGAACATCACAACTTTCCGACGGATCAACAACAACAGAGTCTCCAATATGCTTCTTAAGCATAGAAACATGAAACACATGATGGACAGATGACAATTCTGCAGGCAACTCAACCTCATAAGTTGTTTTCCCAACACGATCTAAAAATCTATATGGGCCAACATATCTGGGACTCAGCTTCCTTTTCTTTCCAAATCTTTTCACCCCTTTCATGGGTGAGATTTTCAAATACACCAAATCATCGAGTTCAAACACAAGAGCTCTTTTTCTCACATCTGCATACGACTTCTGACGACTCTGGGTTGTCTTCAACCTCTCCCGAATCAACTTAACTTTTTCCATGGCCTCGAACACAGCATCAGTCCCAATCACAGCAGCTTCACCCACTTCGAACCAACCTATAGGCGATCTACATCTTCTCCCGTACAAAGCTTCAAACTGAGCCATTCCAATACTGGCATGAAAACTATTGTTGTAAGCAAATTCAATCAATGGCAGATTTTCGTCCCAACTTCCTTTGAAATCAAGAACATATGCCCTCAACATATCCTCCAAAGTCTGAATAGTCCTCTCAGCCTGACCGTCTGTCTGCGGATGAAAAGCGGCGCTAAGATGAACTTGGGTGCCAAGACTCTTCTGAAAGGTTCTCCAAAACTGAGAAGTAAACCGAGTACCTCTATCAGAGATGATAGATAATGGAACTCCATGCCACCTGACTAACTCTCGGATAAACAGCTTAGCATAGTCCTCAGCGGTAAAAGATGTATGTACTGGCAGAAAATATGCTGACTTAGTCAACCTGTCTACAACAACCCATATAGAATCATGATGACGATGAGAGAGAGGTAAACCGGTCACGAAGTCCATATTCACTACTTCCCACTTCCAAGTAGGAATGCTAAATTCTTGCATCATACCGTCGGGTCTCTGATGTTCTATCTTTACCTGTTGGCAAGTTGCACACTCCCCTACGAACTTCGCTACATCCTTTTCATACCATTCCACCAATAAATTTTCCGCAAATCGCAGTACATCTTGGTAGCACCGGGATGAATAGAATATCGCACGCCATGTGCTTCAACCATAATTTTCTGCCTTAGATCATCAACATCAGGCACACACAATCTATTCTGAAATCTCAAGACACTATCTCCCCCTTGGAAGAAAACCTCTACCTTTTGATCCTTAACTGATTCTTTCAATTCGACTAAGCAAGAATCCATATCCTGCTTCTCCTTTACTTCTAAAACTAGGGAAGATTCGGAACTACTCTGAACCCAAACACTACCCTTAGCTGAATCGAGTAATCTAACGCCCAACCTAGCCAAACGATGCACTTCGTGGACCAACTCCCTCTTATCTTCCTCTATATGCGCTACACTGCCCATAGACGATGTGCTAAGGGCATTTGCCACTACGTTGGCCTTGCCCGAGTGATATAACACACTCATATCATAATCCTTTAGCAATTCTAACCATCGCCTCTGCCAAAGATTCAATTCTCTCTGAGTAAACACATACTGCAAACTCTTGTGATCTATAAAGACATCAACATGAACACCATACAAGTAGTGTCTCCAAATTTTCAAAGCAAAAACCACTGCAGCTAACTCAAGGTCATGGGTCGGATAATTCTTCTCATGAGGTTTCAATTGTCGAGAAGCATAGGCTACAACCTTACCCTTCTGCATCAACACGCAACCGAAACCAACTCTGAAAGCATCACAATATACCACAAAATCATCTACACCATTAGGAAGGGTCATCACAGAGGCTGAAGTGAGTCGAGTCTTCAATTCCTAAAAACTATTCTTGCAAGAATCTGACCACTGGAATTTAACTTTCTTTTGGGTCAACCGGGTCAAAGAAGCAGCAATGGAAGAGAAACCTTCGACAAAACGACGGTAGTATCCAGCTAGACCTAAGAAGCCTCTAATATCAGACAGGGAAATAGGTCTAGGCTAATTTTTCATAGCTTCTACCTTTTGAGGATCAACTCGGATACCATCAGAAGAAACAATATGACCCAGAAAAGCAACTGACCAAAGTCAAAATTCACACTTGTTAAATTTGGCAAACTGCTGATCTCTAAGGGTTTGCAAGACAATTCGGAGATGATTTGCATGGTCATTCTCACTTCGGGAGTACACAAGAATATCATCTATGAACACAATAACGAACATATCCAGGTATGGTCTGAACACCCGATTCATGAGGTCCATAAAAGATGCTAGGGAATTAGTTAATTCGAAGGACATGACCAAGAATTCAAAATAACCATAACGAGTACGACAAAACTGTATTTAAAATGTCACACTCTCTGACTTTAAGAGGGTACTTGTTCTTGACTGTGACCTAGTTAAGTTGACGATAGTCAATGCACATGCGCAATGAACCATCTTTCTTTCACACGAATAGAACGGGTTCACCCCAGGGAGACACACTGGGCCTTATAAAACCCTTATCAAGAAGATCTTTGAGTTGCTCTTTCAACTCCCTAAGTTCTACAGAGGACATACGATACGGAGGAATAGAAATTGGTCGTGTATCAGGGGGAAGATCAATTCTGAATTCTGTCTCTCTATCGGGAGGTACCCCTGGGAGATCTTCCGGGAAAACACCAAGAAACTCATTGACAACACTAAGAGACTAAATAGTTGGAGTCTCAGACTTAGTACCCCTAACTCGAACCAAATGATAGATACAACCCTTAAATATCAATTTCCTAGCTTTAAGATAGCATATGAAATGACTTTTAGTAGACACAGAATTTCCAGACCACTCAAAAGCTGGCTCATTGGGAAACTGAAACTTGACTACCCAAGTACGACAATCTATAGACGCATAACAAGAGTTTAGTCAATCCATACCCAGAATAATATCAAAATCAACCATGTCTAGCTCAATCAAATCTGCAATCATGACTCTATGAAGGACAGTGATAGGACACTTCTTATATACTTGCTTGGCAACAACAAATTCTCCCATGGGTGTAGAGACTAGGAAAGGCTCGGGGATCTTTTCAGCACAAATTTCAAAATTCACTGCCACCAACAGAGTCACATAAGAAAGACTTGACCCAGGGTCCATCAACACATACACATCAAAATGAAATACACGGAACGTACCAGTAACAACATTTGGTGAATCCTCCTGCTCCTGGCGGGGTGGTATAGCATAAAAGCAATTCTGGTGCTGGCCACCTGCAATACTAGACGAGGCACCCTGAAGAGGAGTAGGATGAACTACAGGGGTTTGAGTGCTAATAGTCTGATTCTGGGGACGAACATCGCGACACCCCTGTCTAGCATATGGGCGATCCCTGAATTTGTGGTCTAACTTACTGCAACCAAAGCAACCCCTCTGACTGATTAAGCACTCACCGAGATGGTCTCTACCGCACTTTGCACATGGGGGAGGACGAACTCTAATACTCACACTATCCTGGGACCTAGACATAGTAGGCCTATTAGGCTGCTCCGGCCTAATTCTAAATGCAGGAGTACTAGCTGATTAAGGCGCTGGCATAAGAGAACGGCTCTGGAACTGAGGGCGGATCCCTCCAAAAAATCTAGCCTGACTATACCCCTACTGCTCAGATCTAACTCTCTTATTTCCTCTCACTCTCTCTCCTTCACTTTTTTTCCGCTTCAATCTGCTGAGCATGGATTATTAGTCTTGAAAGGTCCATATCCCTATTAAGCATAGCGAACTTATATTCTTTCACAACATAAGTAGACATGCCAGCCAAAAACTTACTCATACTAGTTCTAGAATCGGCCATCATACCGGGAGCATATTTAGATAACTAGTTAAACTTATGGCAATACTCCTTAACTGTCATGGGGCCCTTTCTCAAGTTCATAAATTTTTCTAATTTTTCTTCTCTCAGCTCCGGGGGAAAGAATCTATCTAAGAAGGCATCCTGAAATAATTGCCAAGTCACAGGAGCATCATTCTCCCTTTTACTTTTCATCCACATCTCCACCCAATCATAAGCAACATCTTTTATTCGATAAGCAGCTAATTCAATACTCTCCTCCTCAGTCACGTGCATAATCTGAGTTATCTTTCTCACTTCATCCAAATACATTTGTGGGTCTTCACCTACTTTCAATCCATAGAACTCAGGTGGATTCATTCACATAAAGTCATGAACCTGGGCTGCAGCAGAATTATTCCCTTGCGGAGGTGGAACAGTAGCCTGGGTGTTGGCTTAGGCATTGGCGGTGACCGACTAGTCTAGCGCTTGGAAAGCTACCCGAAATTCGGCATGGGACAGCATCTCACCTAAAGGATCAACGGGTTGAGATCGTTCATTGTTTCGGCAAGCTCTACGATGAGGCATTTTCTATCATAAGAGAGCACGGATTAACAACAGAGGGAACAATCATAGGCACGATAGACTCTTGAAAGAAAGATACAACTTTTCCTAAAACATCCCATAGCCTCTTACTCATAGATGTGGTGCGCTACACACCGATGATCAAGACTCTATGTAACGCGGCTTTTCGAACTCCCTAGGACTCTTCAAACCTTAGGCTCTGATACCAAGCTTGTAACGCCCCAAGAACTCATCCCGAGATGTCACACGGTGCTTAAGGTCACACGAGGACTCAATCTAACCCTCAAAGCCTGTCATCACTTTCAGAACTCACTGTAACACAAATCATGCTAAGATAAAGAGGAATAAGCATGTCATGACGATGCTTCGATACAAAATGATACTGTCCTATACAACCAAAATACTGAGATCCTGTGACGAGCCATTGGGAGAGATCCCCAACTGACTCGTACTGAACTTAAAATAAACGACCATCTATCAGCAAGACAAAATAAGAGATACAGGTCCTCGAACCATAAGGACTCACCAACTGCAGAGATGTAGAAGAAGGCACTCGAAGATCACTGTCGATGCTGAGACTGAGCACCTAACCCTATATAACGATAAAATATAGAATACAAAAGAGTATAGGAGTCAGTACAAGTATGCGGGGGTGGATGCACCATTTAAATAATATCATAAATGTATAAGAAAATCATGCATGCTGACCATAATAATTCTCTTCGCTTGAATTATCTGAAACATTTTTCTCATAAATCATCAGTAGTAATACATGCTTCATAAATCTCGTAAATCATTTATCTCAACTCAAACTCTTTAACTCATGACTTAGAGTGACTCGGTAACTCAAGAGACTTAAATCATTATTGACGTGGGAGTTTCTTATAACCGACATGACTACACCATGTGAGCCGCATGGAGTCCAACATTTTTCCCTCCTAAGGAGAGAACCCCACATTGGCAGGGGTGTTGTACTCTGGCCTGGGAGTACAACCTCAATCTCATCTTCATAATCTCATACTCGGCCTTTGGCCCATAATTATGAACATCAATCCTATGGTGTCACGTAGTTTTGGGAAAATACCAAATTTCTCGTTCGGTGCTAAATACTCCTCCCAGACTCAGCTCAGAACGCGTTAGGAAATCCACCTCAACCAATATCAACTTATGGTTCTATTATAAAGACCAAAACATAAATATATATCTCATCTGAAAATCATAAACATCTTATGGATCCCTAACTCGACTCAACTCGACACAAGCTTTCTCAGTATCAAGTACATTTGTTTATCAAATCATTTCAAATATCAAAAACTTCATGGAAATATCATGAGACTCATGCTTGCCTCTCAATTTCACATATCAATATACATTCAATAGTCAAATTTCTCATGGAAAGGCATAACTCATGACACTTGTCTCAAATCATTCAAAAATCATCAATTCGTAATAAAAATATTCAACTCATGAAACTTGACTTAAATTGCTTAGAAATCATCAATACATAATGATAATATATGGCTCATGAAATAAATTCTCAATTTAAGAAACATAATGGTAAAATAATCATAAATATCAAACTTATTCAACTCAAATCTCATAAATCATTAATAGAGAAATTTGGGTGTAAACCCACTTGCAATATCATGTAAATCAATAATAGAAAGTAAATCTTTAGGCACAAGAATGAAAGGAATGTTCTTGTTCAAACCCCACATACCTTAGATTTTGATTTTTGAAGATATAGAAACTTGCTTGAAACTTCTTTCTCACACTTTTAGACCTTGCTGCCTTTGACTTGAGGAGCTTAGTTCTTGAACAACTTGAAGAAATTTATGGAAGATTTCTTGAATTTCTTGGAGATGATTTGATTTTTTTGGGTTTGGAAGAAACACTAGGTTTCTACAGAATTCTTGAAAGAAATTTGGAGAGAAATGGAGAGAAAGTCTTCACTTCTCTACACAGATATATATATATATATATATATATATATATATATATATATATATATGGCCACAAGGAGCGGAAATGACCAAGATGCCCTTTTGGAAAATGCTGAAATTTGTTGATCGGGGCCTGTGACAGTTGACCTGACGGTCCTTCAGAGGGATTGACAGTCCACCAAGTCGTTCGTCACTCGAACACCAAAACTGGAACGTTCTGCCTCGTCGTAACGGCTGACTTAATGGTCCGTAAGAAAAGTGACAGTCCACCAACACGTCCGTCACCTGAGGGCCAGAAATGAGACATTCTATCTCGGTCTGACGGACACCTTGACGGTCTATCAACTTTGTGACGGTCCACCACTTTGACCGTCACACGACATCCCAAAAAGGGAGCTACTACCTTGTCTTGACGGGACACTTGACGGTCCACCAGGTCGACCGTCAAACCTGGGCGTTCTGATATCGTTTGGTAAAACGGCCATAACTGCTTCGTTCGATGTCAGATTTTGATGAAATTGGTATCGATGGAAATCTTATTCAATGCTCTACATGACAAAAAGTGGAAATTAGAGAAATACAACATGGTTTAAACATCAATCACTTTGGAAGTCATACATATCCATTCAAAAAGACAGATTTAGGCTTAAGGAATGATCGGGGTATTACAGTTTCTGAGTAGTCATTGGCATGGGACATCCAGTCCTTAGCCAACTTAATCGTTTGACTTGATATTTTAGAATCTGGGAGGATCCTTTCTAGTATTGAATCTAGGTCTACTTAATTTGAGCTGATTTTGAGTCATCAATTTGTGAATAGTATACTTTATGAAATTTGTGATTAGGTTATGAGGAGTTAGTCTAGGAGGGCTACCATAGTTCTAAGGTTATTCTGAGATATGATGGTTGCATTTGTGTTTTGAGGGTTAGAAACTTGTTTTAGTTGATATTGTGTGATGTTCACAACTCCAAATACTGTATTCACTCTAGGACAGGTAAGAAGTATAGAGATTTAAGGCAGCATTACTAATGGAGTAGAATGAAGAGAGATGTAGCATACTTTATAGCTCATTGCCTATGTTGTATGTTGTCACCAGGTGAAGGTCAAGCATCAAAGGCCTGGTAGTCTAATTTAGATATTGCCCATTCTCGAATAAAAATGGGAGAGGATTACTATGGAGTTTGTTGGTGGGATTCCTTGTACCTCTGGTGGTTCTAATGATATTTGGGTCATTGTAGATCGATTGACCAAATTTCCTTTCTATTTAGATGTCCTTTATGTTAAGAGTTTTGTATATATCTGTGTTTATGAGATAGTTTGACTGCATGGAGTACCCTTATTTATTATTACATACAGAGGCTCTGTATTCTCTTCTAGCTTCTTAAGGACTTTTCTGGAGGATTTGGGTACTTAGGTAGACCTTAGCACCATTTCTCACCCTCAAACTAACGGGCAGTCAGAGTTGACTGTTCAAGTTCTCAAGGATATATTTTAAGATTGTGCTACGGACTTTCGAACATTGATATAGAACCATTTGAGGCATTATATGGTATGCATTATCGATATTTGATAGGGTGTTTCAAGACCTCTGAGGTTAGACCCCGTGGTGCTTACTTACTTTAGGAGTCATTGGATAGTGTTTGGGTGATTCGGGATAGGCTGAGGGCAGCTTAGAGTAGTAAGAGGACTTATGCAGATCATTTAATTTATTCCTTGAGTTTGGAGTTAGAGACCGAGTGTTCCTTCGACTATCACCCATGAAGGGCATGATAAGGTTTGTGAGAAAGGGAAAGTTCAGGCCTAGGTATACTGGCTTTTCGAAATATCACATGGCTAGTGAGTTGGCATATGAGCTGGCCTTGCCCTTAGATTTTGCCATTTTTCATCCAATTTTTTATTTTTTTATATGACAGTGTAATATCCTTGATGAGTCACATGTGCTTCAATGGTACTCGATTTAGTTAGATCAGAGGTTGACCTTCGTAGATGAGCCAGTTCTCATATTAGCCAGGGATATTAGGCTTTTGTGCTCTAGAGAGAGTCCAGTGGTTAAGATTCAGCAGAGACACCACCCAATAAAAGAGGCTACTAGGGAGATCGAGAGTGAGATATGGGCCTATTATCCCCACCTATTTGAGCCTTCAGGTACATCTTAACCCTTTATTTTCACAGATAAAAATCCTTTTATTAATAGATATTATAATGACCCTCTAGGTCATTTTCTAAATTTCCACTCTTTTTCACTATTTAGAGCTTTCTCATAGCTTCACTAAGTTATTTATGACTTGCTGGAGGTGACAATTCAGTTATCAGGCAGTTCATTTGGTTTTTACAGCTAATTCCCTATTTTGAAGGTTTTACTATTAAGGTTAGCTATCGAGCATAACGTTTCGGTTAATGGCCTTAAATGGTAATTTCAACAGTTCCGTCAACTTGAAAAGACCGATTTTAGGCTAGGGGACCTTTGGTTTGGGTACAAAGTTTTCAACTCATTTTAGGCTATCGGATAGATTTTGATAAAAGTGGCCTTTGGGTGTGGGCCCCACATATCATCAAAACGACCTCATATGAAAATTTCAATGCGATTATTGAGTCCATAATGTAGAATTTGGTAGGGTATCATAGTTCATTTATATACATGGGAATCAAAACAAATCCTGACGATCCAATAAGTAATTTGGCAAAATCCAAATTTTAGCTAGTACAGCCACTTAAACGGACCTTTTATCTCTTAAGCAGTGGTATCTTAAGTAGCCAAGGGTTGTTCACTTTAGCAGACAATCTGGCTCCTCGCCCAGCCGCTTTAGAGTACATTGCTTAAGCGGTGTATTGTCGGCTTTAGCGGAGGTCAGTTTGGGGTGTTGGTCGCTTAAGTGACCATATGCCACTTAAGTACCGATCACTTAAGCAATCCAGTGGATGCTTAAGGGACAACCATTGGGCATATAATTCCCTTTCACCTATTTTTTACTCATTTTCTTGAAATACAAAAGCCATTAAACTCTAGAGAGCTTAGAAGAATTAAGAGATTGATCCTTAGGTGATTGTGGGGTATTGGTTAGCTCGGGAAAGTCATTTCCTCATCGTAATCCTTGTAAGTTTTCGTCTAATTTTGATTTAATTCTCTAATTTAGTCTTAAATTCCTAGTTTCTTGATGGGTTCATTTTAGTATCGTTTAGCTCGAAATTTACCTATTCTTGAGGGTAAATGTTCATTGAACCTAGAGGGACGTATTAGCAGTTTAAAAATTATGATTTTGCAAATGGGCCCCACATAATATATTAACTCAATTTTGGACCCAAAGCATTAAAAATACAATATGGGTACCATTATTCTTGTATTAATGTGTAGATCACTATTTTGATAGAGTGACATTGTGTGGAAGCTTTTCGAAAGGGAAAATCTCCAAGGCAACGGACTTTATTAGTCATTCTTCGACATCCAGGAATGATAGGCTTAATTTTCTAATAGATTGAGATTTATTGTGGTATTGGTATGATATTATGCTAGTCTAGGGTTGGAAATTATGACTTGATTGTATATTTATCAAAGTTTGGATATTTAGCGAGTATGTTAGTTGTATTTAGGTGTATTTGACCTATCTACCAATTCCTTGGGTTTAATTGCTATCTTAGGACTTAATGAGAGTTGTTTAGCACCTTGTAATGGGACATTGGAACCTTAGTCAATCTTTGGATAGAAATTGACTTAGAATGAACTTTTGGGGTTAGAAGCGAGCCTCATCGGCCCTCTTTTGGTTAGTATTATAATTAGCTCCTTATAGACCTAAGAGTCCTTCTTCTGTCATCCTATTTATATTCTTGGGCCTTAGGATAGATTTAGGCAACTTTTCGGCATTTTACTAGTCTTATGCTTTGAAATTACTTTAATGACCAGTTTGAGTCCAGCAATGGTTACTTAGTTATGGTGCTACTATCTCCGATTCTAATCCATCATTTATCATATGATTTTTGGTTTGAATCCGACATTGATGGGTTACTTATAATGGTAAGGAATCGATCGAGTCCAATGTTTATAGTATGGGAGGATCAACAGTTATGGTTTTGAGGTTTGGACACTACAATATTATTATTGTTGGTATTTCTTTCTTGATCGCATCCATCGGGCTTATGGAGGCTCGGGTGAATTATTTACTTTGTGTGCATTGTTGGGCTTATAGGAGCCCATTTAGGCTATATTTAGCTACATTCTATTCGATATTATTTACTCAATTAATTATTCTCAGTATTTGGAGCATTATTCCAGGTTTGCTCTTTTTCTTACTTTAGTTTACAATCTCTCAACTTATTATGCTTTTATTAGTGTTTAGCTCAGTCATCCGATAATGCCTACCGAGTACACATTATTTTGGGTACTCATACTACACTTCTACATCTTTTTTTTTTATATAAACTTGAGTACTAGTTGTCGTCGTTGATGTGCATACTAATGCTGGTCGGAGTCCGAAGATAGGGTGAGCTTTCAGAGCTGGAACTGACTTTCTCTCCTTCTTCTACTTTTGGATGGTCATTCTATTCGATATTATTGTATATTCTATACTATAAGTACTCTTATTATTTTTGTAGAGGCTCTTATACCGACCTTACTAGGTCATGAGATACTTATATTATTTTCTTATTTATCTTTAGTTGTGCTATCGTTCTTATATTTTATTACTTGTAATCTAATTACTTATATAATGTCGATATTTATTCTACTTTCTACCAACTAATCCATTACTTGTCATTCTAGGCTACGATTTGTCTTACCTACTGGTGGATTAAAGTAGGTACATCATGACCCGTGAAATCGAATCGTGACACAAGGGCCCTTCTTGTAGAACTTTAAGAACAGCGTCCATGCTTGGTGAGAGCTGAGATGATGCATTGTTTTACATTATCATAGACTTTAGTTTAATCACTTACTTTTCAAGAAGAATTATGGTTTCCAAGTACGGTTCGGATTTTGTTGGGGTGGTAGATTCGATTGCGACAGGTACATTAGAAATTGGATCGGGTGAAGTGAGGTGTCGATCCAACCGTCTTCCATGTTGTAATGAGTCTTTGAAACTATTTCGCCTCGATCATTGGTTACAAACACAAATCATTCTCTCTAAGAAAGAAGAATAACTAAAAAGGCAAAAATTTTAGTTTGTTGATCACAATAATTAACCAAGTTAATGTATAAAGAAGGCAACACTAGTTTTGCTTTGAATAGTAGGCTTATCAAAAATTTGAAGAACGAAGCACCTCAAAAGGATGATTGGATGACTGTAACTATTGCTAGATCATTTGAAAATGATGGCGTACAAATAGTTTGGACAGTTGGTTAATTAACCATGAACGAACACTTAGGGCCGTTTGGCCATGTTTTTCCCTTTTTTTGGGAAAATTTTTTCGGAGTTGAAAATTATGGTGTTTGGCCATGAAAATTTAAAAAATAATTCCGAAAAATTTTTCTGAAAAGGGAAAACAGGTTTTTGTTGTTTTCACAATTTTCCAACTCCAATTCCAACTTTTATTATTATTACATATAACCCCGATCTTTTAAATTTTTACATAAAACTCTCCTTATAACATTACTATTTCAATATTACGTATATAGCAGTTTTAAAGAATAAGATAATTATAATTTCAAACTTAATGCTATCCTAATTAATATATATCTTTTTTTCTCTCTCATCATTATTTTTATCCCATATTTAATTTTCTTCCTTATTTAAGACATTATTTTACTGCTAATTTATATTTATACTCATAAATATATCAAGTATTATATTTATACCCATAAATATATAAAGTATTATAGTTATAATAAAAATATACAAAGTATGTTATATATAAAGTTTATATCATGTATATACCATATACACACATATATAAATATACAAAGTATTAAGAAACATACTAAGCATATTTATAATATAAATATACAAAGTATGTTATATATGAAGTTTATACCATATATATATCATATACACACATATATAAAAATACAAAGTATAAAAAAACCTACTAAGCATATTTATATATTACGGTATATAATATAATATATCATAAATATGCAAAGCATATTTTACATAGAAATAATTTATTCACACACAGTAAAATCTTTCATGTATAAGAAAATTAAAGAAATAAATTAGCTGCACCCTAAAATTTAATAACTCATCATTTCCTATTTTTCAGGAACGGAAAATGAAGGAAATAAATTAAATAAATTCCTAAAAAAATAAATTTGTTTAAAAGATAATATTTATTACCTAAAAAACAGGAACCAGTGATCTGTTAATATAACATCCATATTTAAAATTTTCAAATATGAGAAACGGCTATTAATGTAAATATTATAATATCATAATTGAAATTCATTAAATATGATCATGTATATGTAATTATTTTTATGATAGTAGCTAATTATGTTCTTTTTTCATTAGTAGGTAAATTTTAATTGGGTGATATATAAATAATTAACCAGAGTGATTTTCTTAAATGGATCGAAAAATTGAAATGGACTTTTTAGGTAACGCATCAAGTGACTGTTGACCGACTCGAATCAACTACTTTCCTTGATGGTTCAAAGAAGATCAATGTGTTATACTAAAGGGCGGTTGCAAATACTCACTACAATTTTTCTGAATGCCTAATGAGTTGCCAGAACTAGCAAAAATATGCCATGAATGGAACAGTTTATAATTTGCAAAAAAACTAAACAAATAAAATAAGTAAACAATTATTATAAATCCAAATAGTTAGTCAAATAATATCTAGTTTCAAACATATGGCTAGAACCTAATTAAATCCTCGACAGTCATCATTTCTGTTTTGCGGAAAGATGGTCTGACTTTAATCAAATTCAAAAACTTAGAGAAATTTTCAAATTTAACGAAATTAAGAGTCGCCACTTAATTTATTTAGGAAAGTCAAGAAAACCTTTGAAAAAAATTCTAAAGACTTAAAACAGAAAAAAACTTTAAAAATAAGAAGTCCAGATAAGTGATTCCTATTAATATTCTTTAAAGGATTAAGACACTAAGAGGATTCCTAACTCGCAGTTGTTCGATCTGTAAAACAACCAACTCTTTCATTGACTAAGACTAAAAAGGATTTTTACTAAATTGAAAAATCATTGTCCAGAAAGACCAATTTTAAAGGTGATGGTAAAACATACAAGACTTTGCCAAAAGATTACTTTGAGAACTCAAAATAAAATAACCAACTTAAAATTCTAATTAATCGTCTACATTAAACGAGAAGAATGATATTAGATAACAAAAGTAGCCACTCTTGGAGAATTCAACTAAGTTAGATATTTAGTGTGTTAACATGCAAATAGGATCATAGCAAATCATAAATGAGTAATTAAGAAAGAAGGAAATTAATTTAAGATTCTTGAGCCTAAATTTGAAATTTGACCTCAATTTGATGCATGAGGATAGGCTTGAATATTTATTTCCTTTCCTGTTCTTCATTGCAGCTGTGTTTTGAACTCCAAATCAGTCCGTTGAGATGTTGTATGGGCTGACTCAAAGAGACTTGGTTTTTGACCCAATGGAACATGCAGGTTCAGAACTAGAGGACAACAGACTCTCGTCAGGTTCATGCACAATACATACAAGGAGTAAATTAGCATATGAAAGGAGAAATGTTAATCCCATTTAATCAAATTCAAGCATTTGTCTAGATAGGTAATTAAACAAAAAGAAAGGTCTAGTGTTTTTAGTCATATTCTTCTCAAGGTGAAAATTCTTTATAAAGAATTATGCATAAAATGTCTAGTTTGTCAAAGAAAGCAACTAGTAAAATGAGACGATGTAACATAAACACTTAAATAAGTTATGCTGCCTAGAAACCAAATAGATGGAAAATAGGATAAATTTAGGCTATCTTAGACAAATATCAAAACAAAGACTGGCCATGAAAATGATTCAAAATATTAAATATATCAAACTAGAGGGATTCTACATACAATAATAGAAAAATCTCTATGCAGGAACATGAACCTGAAAATGGAGAACGGAGAAAGATATTAAAGTAACAAATTTTACGAAGAAACAGCAACAAGAGCTACTAAGTTCTCCTTGGATGTCAAAAGAAGAATAAGATAAAAATTATGCTTGAAAAATGGGAGGGTATCACAAAAAATCAGTTTTGAAAGTAAAGAAAATCATGCTTTTGTATGCGAGGAATCCGCAAGGACAATGTCAAAAATTGCTCATTCGACACATTCATGTAATTCTCCAAATAACTAAAGGAAAAGTTTGAGAACACTAAATATGACTAACAAATCCAAAGAAAGTGGATTACAAATTAAGAACCTAAGACGTCACAGTCTTGGGGCAACGTTTCATCTTTCCTAATGAAATGATGGTTTGCCCGCTCTAAGCCTGCTTAAACAAATCATAACTAGGTTCTCCCAAATTTGATGAAAACTCAATATATGTCCTGAAGAATACGTGACTCACAAATTTAGAAAAAGCGTTGAACGATGAACTATGGACATTAACAAAAATGGACTGACGGTCTCTTTTATAGAAGAAATTGTACATATTCAAGCAACTTTATTAGCCGTCACTAGAACAAAATGATTTATAGTTTAAAATTAGAAAATAACCAAAATGTTTCTCGGTTCATGTCTTTTCTAAAAAATCAAAGACAAAAAGTCCTATGTCATCTATTTAATCATAGTGCTTCAAGAGTATTCCTAGAAAAAGAAAAGAGAGGAAAGAAGCAAAGACATGTATTTGGCCAAGGAAAAGAAACTGGATGGCGACGTAACTTAACCAAAAAAGGGGAGGGGGCGAGAACGAGCAAAACAAGAGCCCTGGTCTTAAACCAAGTTGTCTAGTTCTACTAACATGGCAAAAAACACTTTCAAATAAGTCAAAAATGAGTTTATGAGAGAATGATTTTAGCTTAAAACTGATCTCATAACCTTCAAGCCTATCACCGGAATAAAGAATAGCCATGAACAAGGCTTACTTTATACAAATTTTGAACTTTGCTCCTACTCAAGACATTCTTTGAACTGATATGATTAATCACCAAGAAGGATTTAAGCACAGACGTTGTGAAATTTAAGACAAACAGATAGCTTTCTCTCCTTGACAGGCTATGATAACCTATAGGCAAAAGGTCATTGAGGAATCCTCAGTTGGAAAGCCTTGTAATAACATTTAGTTCATGTATTCCTCTTAATATTATGAATCAAGGGACACCTATGAACTACTTATTACAGCTGCCCAAACAAAATGAAGACAAAAACGGATAAAGGAATGAACTTTAAAGGGTTCATCCACTAATAACAGAAAGTAAAAAAAAATATAATATGCATGAATAACATTTAATACATAGGCATATGTGAATCAGTGGAAAAAATAAATTTTTTAGATATGCTGAAAAAGGTAATGATCAAATCAGATCAACATCAACATAGTGCAAGTATGAAGAACATGAAATGATGGGTAAACAACAAAAGAGAAACAACACAGACATCTTTACATTCTTCAACTAGAGTTTAACGGCAACAAGTAAACCAGACCTCTAAAAAAGAGACTACTCAATAACGAAAAAAGGAGATCACTCTCCCCCAAGTTGTGAGATTCAACTAACGACAACAAAACAATAATTGAATTAACAAGAACCTATAAACTAATGACAAATGAAATAGCAACAACATTGTACTCGAGACACTCATCGTTCAGCACCAACAATTTCATTCTCACAATCAAACCCAAGAATTACTACCAATTTAATAAAATAGCAATCTAAAGCTTACAAAACACCGTTAGCACTACGCAAACAATAACAAGAAGTTCTAAATAAGAAAATCCTAGAGAGAAGAGAAAAAGAAAAAGGGATTTACCTATTTTAGGGCAGCAAATCGGGCTCAAGCTCGTCGGAATATTCTTGCCACTGCAGGGAGAATCCAACTCATTTCTTAGTGGAAATTCAATACTCAAAGGAGTCTTACAATGATTTTGGCCTAGAAACTTCAAACTTAATAGAGGAAATCTTCTTTCGATTTGGAAATCCACCACCTTTTGGTTGAACAAATTTTCCTCTATTAAGACCTTCCCTTCAGCTCATAATAGTCAGCTTATTTGTAGGAAAAGATTTTGGAGTTGGATTTTGGGAATGAGTCAATGTGGGACGAGAGATTTTTGGGGATTTTTCTTGATCATAAGGATGAACCGGAGATTGTACCAATTTCCTAATTTAATGGATAATCGTTTGGATTTTGTTAATCATTAGTAATGTTTGTATTAATACATGTATTATTTCTTATATATTATTTAATTTGATTTATAAAAATTAATACATCTTACATAATTTCTATAAAAGAAATATTTGTTTATAAAAATACTTTTCTTTAATTTTGTATATCTTTTTACAATAAATTTTTTTGTCATCTCAAATATAATATTGTTGAACTAGTATATAGAGGTTTCGGATTAATTGCAAGACTTTCGTTTTTGTGCATTAAATATTATGTTAACGGATTAACATAGTCGAAACAAAAATAAAATATAAGACGTAAAATTAAGAAATAGTCTCAATTTTTTTTAATCTTTTTAAAGACCCTCAAAGTAAAGCAAAAATATGTTATAATTATTTAAATCAATTATTCATTGTTGTAGATTAAAATGGTGGGAAAAATTGTAAAATATTTTGAAAAGATTCACTATTGCAAATTAAAATGGCGGAAAAAGGAATGATAAATATTTTGAGAGGGAAATTGAGGGGTATTAAGGTCATTTAATAAGTTAATGCATGTATTAAAGACTTTGCATTACTAATACATAGAAAATGGGTGGTATTAGTAATACACACATTAATACACCATAAAGTATATTAGTTATACATTGACTAAAAATTGTACCAAACAAGATATTTATAATACACATTAATTAATACATGTATTATTTTTACCAATACACTTTATCAAATGATCCCTTACAGTATATATCCTCTTGTACAGTGATTGGAGTGGCATTGTATAGTGTTGGGGGAAGGGTTGCTATTTTGTTGGTGTTTAAGTCATTGTTTATTATTGTTGTTTAATTTGATATTGTTGTTGTCAATGTTGTTTATCTCATGTTAATGCTTTGTTTGGATGGTAGTTTGTCGTGGTTTTATAATGTAGGGTACAGTATGTTATGATATTGTATAATATTATACTTCCTCCGTTTTAGAAAATAAGTAAATTGTTGAGGTATTTATTGGTGTTCTAAAATAAGTGAATCAGTGAATTTTTTTTTTAAATTTACCCTTATGATTTGACAACCAATTAACTTTTAAAAATGTATTACAATGTCAATTTTTTCTTTTTTTGGGGTAAAAATGAAAAATTGTGTTAAATTTATTTCTTTAATGCTTTTTCCTTAATTTGTGTGCCAAAATCCAACAATTCAATTATTATGAAATGGAGGAAGTAGTATAATATAATGTCTGGATGGACGGTATCGTTCACTATTATTTAATAACAGTTTTATTATTTAATTTGATGGTATGGTACTGTATGTAACATGTAACTTTACCAAAATGCCCCTAAGTATTATAAATTTAAATTTATCAATAATTGTTAATAAAATAATCTTCTTTTTACAAATTTATCACAAATCATACCTTATAAATATATTAAGTTGTTAAATTCATGAAAATTCTAACAAAATTAAAATTTTGCATTGATGAAATAATCATAAAACTTTAAAGATATGATGTTGGTTAGTCTACTTACATTCATAAGATCTAGGAGCACAATAATGTTGGGGTTTGTTTCTGAGTACAAATTATCCTTTTTCCTTAAAAAAATAAAATAAAAAAAATGAGGACATTTTTTCTTTGAATTCGGTTCTACGCTTGTCTTTGTTTTGGACATGCATTAGCTTTTAAGTTTCATCTTTGCGGAAAACTTTCTCTTCCTTAATGTTGTTTTAAGAAATAGTGACATACAATAAAATATTTGTATCCAGTTATGGTTTAACCTTCTAGTTAATCTCGTGTGAAAATTAGGTGGTACGTCAAATTTCTTTTGTGTTGAGTAGCTTATGTTATTTTGTTACTAGAATTGCAGGCTAAGGCAAGTGGAATCAGGTGCCTTACTCCAATTCTCTTGAGGCTTCATGTTCTTGTTATGAAATTCAAATGTAATAACATGGAGCACGAGCAACTTTCTGTTGCTATATGTTTCCGTAGTAATAGAGAGGAATTGATTTTGTGATTACAAGATTTGAGAATAGTGGAGAACAATGTAGAGGAGAAATTGAGTAGAAAAGCATAAGGGTTGAAAGTAATACAGGATAAAGCGTAAAATAGGGTTAGATAATATTATATAAGGACATAATTAAAAAAGGAAATAAGAAAACTATGAGATACCACCAAAATTGGTATTTCTAAAAATTGAGGTATTCCATGGTTACCAAACCATGAAAAGATATCATATCATACCATAACTTTTAAAAAATAATCAAAACCAATATGGTTCCCTTGCTAACCATACTATGGAAAACCACCATCTAAACAGGCATTAAGTGAAGAAGAGGATAGGCGTAATGGTTCAGTGCGGCTCGACACTATTGGGCTAGGTTTTTGGGTTAAAATTAAATGGGAATGGATTGGTTGATAATGGAAAGGATTTAGGACTTAAAAAAAGGAAATAGGCTAGTTATTAAATAGCCTTTGAGTTGAGAATCAGCCCAATCTATTTAAATTTTGACCATGGGATTTAGGACTTAAAAAGAAAATAGGCTAGTTATTAAATAGCTTTTGAGTTGAGAATTCAGCCTAATCTATTTAAATTTTGACCACATTAAAAATCAATTGGCCAATTTACATTATAATTGTGGCCAAATAAATTTTAATTATGACCAAATTTCATAAACTGGCTAAATTTGAGAGAAAATTTGATATAAATCATCAACCGATTCAATTTCAAGTTTCTTGGTTCGATAAAATTAAGCAAATGCTTTTAGTATAATTCATTTAGGAACAAATTATATATTTAAATCAACATTTACTCGTTTGAGTTGATACTTCTATACAGTTCATGATTAAAATTTGTTTTTTAATAAAATAATTATTTAATAACAAAATTATGTGATCTCATATATATGAATATAAAAATGTATAATTGCTTTTCAAAATAATAAATTATCCCCAAAGTATTATTTTAGAAAATCTCTATTCGAATAAAACAAATATTTTAATTTTATTTAATATTGAAGAAACTCATAATTCAACCCGATCGTAGAAGGCAAAAAATAGGTGTCAACATCATCATGATCTAAAAATTTTATTCGTGACAGTTTTTTATTAGAGCCTAGGTTCACCCGTATTGTTCGTACAAGAGTAAGTGCCTAGTAGAGCCACAATAATAGCTAGCATTCGAGTATCTAAATGGAACCATTCAAGGCATTGTATGATAGGCAATGTTGACCTCTGGCTGGTTGGTACGAGACTTTAGAGGTTAGGCCACGAGGTACTAATTTGCTTTGAAAGTCATTTGACAGAGTATAGGTTATTCAGGATAAGCTATACGCATCACAAAACAAGTAGAAAACTTACACTGACTTTAGGTTCGTGCATTGAGGTTTGGAGTTAGTGATTGGGTCTTCCGTTGAGTTTCGCTCATAAAGAGCGTGATGAGGTTTAAAAAGAGGGGCAATCTCAGCCCTAAGTATATTGGGTCATTTGAGATTTATTCAAAGAGTTGGGGAGGTAGCTTATGATTTAGCTTTGTCGTTGCCTTCTTTGCTATTCATCTTATTTTTCATATGTTGATGCTTCATGTTAGGATTTTTGCCTAGATTTTCTTACAAATTTTGAGTCATATTTACTATTGAAAGAAAGTCAAAGTAATATCATAATTACTTTTACTTTTCTTAAAATAAAATATAAAACTTTTTCATATTTGACTAACCACGTTTTAGAGGAAAATTTTGACCTCTATAAATTGAGGATCCCTCTTCTTATTTCACAATACAATATTATCCACAATCTAGTCATTAAAGAGTTTTATTTAGTGGAGATTTTCTCCCAATAAATTTTATATTTTTGAATATTAGTTTTTCATAGATAGGTTGTTTGACTAAATTATATCAATAATATTAGGTTTTAGTATAATTTAATTGTCATCTAAATTATCACTCTCTCATGATTTACAAACTATAAGCTTCTGCATGATGCTCGCTCGATTTCAAACTCAACAAGTGGTATTAGAGCCTACGGTTCAAAAGCTTAAAAATCATGATGAGGATTTTTTCCAACTACATGTGGAGAGCCAGTTTGAACCATATTTTTAAATTTCTGAAGCTGCATCTTTAAAAATAAAGACAAACTATTAATTTTTAACCTATTTCTAACCATGCTATTTTAAATATTATTTTTAACTATGGACAACAACAATAATAAAGATTATGTGAAGAATCAAAATTATGAATATGATATGAAGAAGACGAATTAAGTTATGTCAAGAATATCAAGCCAAAAAGAGAGATTTTTAAGGGTTTTTGCCTAGATGTTCTTACCAAATTTGAGTTTTATTTTCTATTGAAGGAAAGTCAAAGTAATATCATAAATACTTTTACTTTTCTTAAAAGGAAAATATAAAACTCTTCCATATTTGACTGACCTCTTTCTTAGAGGAAAACTTTTGGACTTCTATAAATCAAGGATCTGTCTTCTTATTTCAAAACACAATAGTATCCATAGTGTAATCATTAAAGAGTTTTGTTTAGGGGGAGATTTTCTCCCCATAGGTTTTATATTTTTCAATATTAGTATCTCATGTGTACGTCATGTGACCAAATTATATCAATAATATTATATTTTAGTATAATTTAATTGTCATATGAATTATCACTGTCTCATGAATTGCAATCTATAAGCTTTCGTATGACGCCCTCTCAATTTTAAACCCAACAAGTGGTATTAGAGCCTAGTCAAACGTCCAATTATTTGGTGAAACGAGATTAAAGATAGCTTCAAAGCGGTTTCAAATCAAGACGCAATTAATTTGATGATAATAAGGATTGTCCAACTACATGTGGAGAGCAAGTTTCAACCACATTTTCAATATTTTTGTTGCTGTATCTTTGAAAATAAAAATAAAATATTAATTTTTAATTTATTTTTAACCTTGATATATTAAATATTATTTTTAACCATGGCAAGTAATAGTAATGAAGATTATGTGAAGAACCAAAATTGTGAATATGACATGAAGAAGACAGATCAAATTATGTAAAGAAAAAATCAAGCCCAAAAGGAGAGATTTGTTATGGCTTTTGCCCAGATTTTCTTATCAAATTTGAGTTTTATTTTAAAGGAAAGGCAAAGTAATATCATAAAAGTAATATCATAAATAATTTTACATTTCTTAAAAGAAAAATATAAAACTCTTTCATTTTTTACTAACCTCTTTTTTTAGAGGAAAACTTTTGGACCTCTATAAATTGAGGATCTCTCTTCTTATTTCACAACACAATAACATCCACAACGTTGTCATTAAGGAGTTTTATTTAGGAAAAGATTTTCTCCTAATAGGTTTTATATTTTTTAATATTAGTTTTTCATATGTAGTCATTTCACCAAATTATATCAATCATATTATGTTTTAGTATAATTTAATTGTCATTTGAATTATCACCGTCTCATGATTTGCAAACTATAAGTTTTCGCATAACGCCCTCTCGATTTCGAACCCAACACTTCAGTGCTACATTCCAAATGAGTCGTGTGCTCCAGCATAACTCAATTTAATTGGATGAAAGGTTGACCATTGTGGATGAGCTAGTTTTTATTATAGTCAAGGATGTCAGAATGTTGCATTTCAAAAAGATTTATATTGTTAAGGTTCGATGGATATACCGTCCAGTCAAGGAGGCTACGTGGGAGATCGAGCATGATATGTGGACTAGGTATCCTCACCAGTTTGAACCTTCAGGTACTTCTTAGCTTTTCCTTTTGTTGACGAAAGTCCTTTTATTAGTGGATGTTGTAATGACCCTTTGGGTCATGTTTTGCATTTACATGATTTTTATGCATTTAGAACCTTTCTATAGCTGCCTGAAGTTATTTATGACTTGTTGAGACTGACCATTTAATTTTCGGGCAGTTCGTTCGAGAATTTACTAATACCAGATAAGTTGTGCAATATTCAAATTAAATTTAGAATTTGGTAAAAGATATATTTAGTCACCTTTCTAAATTGTTTTCAAGTTTTATGAAAAACTTTTAGTTATGATATATTTGTAATATTTTTTAATATTTTAAGGAGAAAATACCCAATTACCCCCCTGAATTATATCCAAAAAGGTTATGACACACCTCAACTTAAAGGAGGTCCTATTACCCCCTAAACTAATTAAAAGTGTAATTTTGACATTCTTAGTGCCTATGTGGTGACTACGTGGCACATACGTGACACACACGTATGCCTACATGGACACTTCAATGTGTTGTGCCACGTATATGCTATGTAGGCACTAAGAGTGTCAAAATTACACTTTTAATTAGTTCAGGGGGTAATATGACCCCTCTAAGTCGAGGTATGTCATAGCCTTTTTGGGTATAGTTTAGGGGGTTAATTGGGTATTATTAGTATTTTAAATATAGATAGTGAGTCTAGATTTGTTCAAAAATTATTATTATTATATGATAGAGGCTTTATTTGAAATAATTTTTTTATTAATTTTAATATATTCCAAAAGTTGTATTTATTTTATCACGAACCTATGAAATACCCAAGTGCGTACTTAATGAGATTAAGATTTAGCCGACATTTCCACTTCAACTACATGTGGAGGTAATAGAAATAGACTACACTTGGCTTAGTCATAGGGGATATTGCCACTTGCCATTTATTTTGGCACTAAATTGCTATAGGTGGCATACATATGTTGCATCCAAATGGACATGCAAGTGTACGCGATCACACAAATAATATAGAATTTTTATGTTCGAATATCGTACCCACAGAAATTTGTTGATTAACTGTTTTACTAATTTAGGCTAATGCTAATTATTTATTTATTCAGTGAATTTCAAGATATATTTATAAATAATAAAAAAATTAATGAATAATTAATCAAGAAAAGAGCAGATTCTTACGCAATAAATGGAAGAATCAATCTAGGATTATAGTTTTGTAAACAATCATTTTTAGTATCAATTTCATCAACTTATTCGATTATCTATGTGTTGATTTATGGGATTAATTTTATGATTCTGGAATGGTCATCCTCTAATCGCGTATTCAAATTAGTCACATAACTACATCATTTAGCGGAGATGTAAGAAGCTTATTCAAATGCATTTATTTATCTTTCCGGTTTGTGACCAAGTAAGGTAATCTAGGTATAATCCTATCCTAGCCACAAATCATTTCCTTATTTTACTAAAGAAGATATTGTCATGTCCCAACTTCTCAGGTCATGATGACACCTACTGCAACCAACTAGTGGGTAAGTCAACCCATAGTCTGGAACAACTAGCAACGAACTATCAAAAGTATTGAAAGAAAGTAGTGAAATAAGTATGATAAAAGAGACTAATATATATAAAGATACCCAAGACCTAGTGAAGTTAGTACAAGAGCTTCTAATATAATAAGAATATAAGTAAAATACAAAGTACATATAAGTACAAGTTCTCTCTAAATACAACATAGAGATCAGAACAATCAATGAGAGGGAGAGTTTTCACGACCCGATTTATGAGTCATGATGGCACCTTCTTTATTGCGTCAGTAGGTAAGCCAAACCGTAATCCGGAGCTCTAAGCAATGTGCTACCATGGTGTCAAAAGGCTATAAAGCTGAAAATTAACATTTAAAGAGTTAAAACAAGAATAAAGCAGTCATAACAGTCTAATAGATAGATAAAAAGGCAACAACATCCTAAGACTAAGTAATGTTGGTGCAAGAGCTACTACAAATGAACTATAAGTACTAAATAGTCAAATACAAACTGTCTCAAAAATGAAAGACTAGACACAGATAAATAGAAGGAAAAAGGGGAACTCCAACTTCAAGAGCTCACCCAATCTACAAAATCAACCCTGCATAAGCATCACCTCAATGGTGGCAACTAATACTCGAATTCGCACCAAAAAGGTATAGAAGTGTAGTATGAGTATCAAAACCATGGGTACTCAGTAGACATTATCGGACGATTGAGCTAAATCATGATATAAATACGGTAAGATACAATATAAAGTAACCTAAGTCAAGGTTATATGGCAAACCTGAAATAAGCTCCAACACTGTTGTGTATAAGTAAATGAAATAAATTCAGAAAAGTAATGTAAATATCACACAACTATAACTACTAAATTGGCTCCCATAAGAAAATAAGTGAGGAAAAGTACATAACCCAATGCAGGCCCCTATAAGCATGGAGGGTACAATCACAAAGAAATAAATTCCTGAAGATCTATAACTCTACAAAATAACAACTACAACCATCAAACCATCCATACCGAATCATATAATTCTCAACTCCCAATGCCTGACTTAAACCAAAACTTATATCATCATTATCATGATATCCCTAATAGTATCAATATCATATAACATTTGTTGGACTTGAACCGAAAATCATATATCAATATTGTCATCAATTGCCAAACTTGAATTGGAGCTCATATTATCAACAACATCATTAATTGTCGGACTTGAACTGGAATTCATAATATCAATATAATCATTAATTATCTGACTTGAACCAAAATTCATATAAACAGACCATAACTATATGCCATACTAATAAACTATATATGTAAACAATACTAATAAACCACTAAATTTTTACCCGAATTAGCACTAAATTCCAATACCAAACTAGAATAATCATTTCATACTTAACCCCCTAAAAGTCCTAAAAGAGTCATTAATAAGAGCTCAACATGCATAAATAAGTCAACAAAAGCTAACACAAGTCTTGGCCTAAGGTGGCCAGGAAGGGCCCACTTTTAATCCCTGAGATCTATTTTTAGGCAAATGCTACCCTGGACTAGGCTAAGGTACCTAAATTTATTTCTAGATGTTAAATAAGCCCTAATTATCTCTAATATTATAATTTTTCCTAAAACATGAGCAACTAAGGAAATTACGCCTAGATTACGACTTCATGATAGCCTACACAGACCAACTAACTCTAATATTTTCAATCATACCTCCAACACCTAAATCCCACCCCATATCTAACATAATATCATAATCATACTACGAAATAGATCAATCTATGAAGAAGATACACCTAGCATACTGGATACCCAAGAAAAGCTTGAAGAATTCGCTAAACCACTGATTTTCCTTTCCGAGAGCTTTCACAAGGTGCCACGCTATTAAAATTACAATCTACTCATATAAATGAGAACAATCATACCTATATTGCACTATTGTGCTTTGAATACAAAATTAAGTAAAAATCTCATATAGGGCCCATTTATGAAATTGCACTTTCGAAACCAACACAATGTTTCTTTACGCTCATGGAACATTTACCCTAAAAATGGTGAAAATTCTAAGCTCTAATAGTGCTTTTAGGGGTTTTAGAAAAAGATGGAGAATTAAACCAATAAATTAATGGAAGCTTACCACAAATTCAAAAGAAAAACACATAAATTAACTCTATCCAAGCTCCAAAATCATCCGCAAATAATTCCCTCGAGGTATCCCACTTTCTAAGGTTCAATGTTCTAGGGAATGGAGGAAAAATTGGGGAAATTAGGATAAGTGGGATATTTATACCCTTCCCAGGTATGCGGATGCCCTTTTTACAGATACCGGGCTGCTTAAGCGGACACTGATTAAGTGACCTAGTATCTCTAAGGCGACATCTGGGTTCCTACTTGACATGACTCGATCGTGGCCCTTGTCATAATGGGCGTCCCAAGTCCGACTGTGACCGAAGACTCCACCTATTACTTTACCCAACCTCCAGCCGCCTATCTTGAGTTGATTGAATTTAAAGTATTTAGCAAGATAGTGCAACAACTCACATGATGGCTTCGGGATAAGATCACAACCGTGATCGACCCAACCAAGTCCAACCATCCTATACTGACAAGGCGATTGGTTAGGCGCCGCCCACCCCAAGAATAGGCGATTGGTTAGGCGCCGCCCAACCCAGGCATAGGTGATCACTTGGGCGCAACCTAAGACAATTCCAGGTGTCAAAAACACTCCGTCTTGAGTTATTTTAAAGGTAATTAAGTCTTTAAATAATCCTTACACGTCCCTAAACTTAACCCTACGAAATATATATCTTCTAAACATACTGAAACCCTATTTTCATCTCAAAGCTCATCATCCAAGAGCACTAAAAGAGAAAAACAACTCGGGTTGCATAATTAATCTTGAAGATCCGATTTCAAGGAAATTCCTCTGTCAATCATAAAGAATCTTCTTTCTTAGGTATGCGTAGTGTTCATCCACGAATTACTTTCGTCCATGGAGTTCAAGAATCGATCTTTAAAATATAAAATCTTGGTTGATTGTGGTCATATGATCATACCCATGTCGATGCTTGTTTGTTTTCCTCTTTTTTCATTATAAAGTATGATTTCTATATTGTTGGGTGTTGATGATCATGTTGTTGATATTGGGTGATTCCCAAGATAGAATCTTTATATGTTTTTATGAATTCATGATATCATATGAGTTGGAAACATGTAAATTTGGTTGTTCATGATGTATAATTTGATGATTTCACCTAAGTTTAAGATGTGCATGCAAGGTGTTTGATAAAATGCCTAAGGAACTATTCTTATGAGATTATGCTATGTTTACTTACAAATCCTACTTATGAACAAGATGTATGATAACCATGCAATCCACATGAATTTCCATGCTATTAGTATGTATTGCCAATATGATTATGCAATGAACATGATATTAAGATTATGCAAGTACTTCCATGTGATATGAAATGCTTTCCATGAAATACATTGTTGATAACCATGCTTAGTATGAGATCCCTACTTATGTTATTATAAACTATGTACTCTACTCTTATAATCAAGTCAGTCATGTGTGTCAGTTTCTTTCCATTAAGTCCTGGGGGTATGTGTACCCGAAAACTATAGCTGTGGGCCTAGATCCATGTCATGTTTCACGATATCCAAACTCAATCTATGATTCCATAGACTTTGGTCAGCCATGTGACTCAGGAAAACCTCATGATCTTAGTCAGTTGTCAGACATCAGTAATATTCCACCAATCAATGGAATTCAATAAGATCAAGTCATGCACAGTCAGTTATTCATGTCCAGTCCCTCCAGATGGGAGTAGAGGTTAGCACCAAGTAAACCCAAGGATGGAAACTCACCCGCCAGTTCAGGGTGTGATTTTTAGTAGCAATCCTTATGTTCAAGAACTACGTAGCCAGCATAGGTTGAGACATCTTAACCCGTTAGCTTAGAGTTGATGAGGTGGCTAAACCCATCAATTTAGGGTTCCCACCATTCTCATTTGAGTACTTGCCAGTATAGGGTCTCACAGCTGTCCTTACCAGTGGCGCGGTATTGACACCCCTCCAGTCAGGGCAGAGATTAGACCCCAACTTAGCCATAACGGCATATATGGGGCATGTCGGTTAGACACTATTTCTCATAGTTTTAGTATCATTCTTAGTAAAAGAACTCAGGGCTTTCTTTAGATTTCAGTATATACAGGACTGTCAGATACAGTCATCGATGTTATCAGTTTGAGTAACAGTCTCAGTAAAAAAACTCAAAGATCTCTTCAGATTTCAGTATATACAGGACTATCAGATACATTCGTCCATATTATTAGTTTCAGTATCAGTCATGACAGTTGTCAGTAAACTTTGTATTAGCTTACAGGTCATGCTATCACGTATTCTCGGTCCCAGTTTCTATATATGTGTGTTTGCACTCCTACGTTCATATTAGTCAGTCAGTGTTGTTCATGCATGAAACCCTTTATGTTTAGCCTACCTTCCTCGTATTTTCAGTACTCCAGTTGTACTGACGCATTTGTGCTATGATGCTTTCTTTTCATATTACACCATAGGTTTCTAGACACGAGCTCCATCCCAGCAGTAGCGGTAGCGTTCCAGTCGCAGAGACACAGTGAGTCCTCATTGGTTCGAGGACAATATTATTTGACTCATTTATTTATTCTTCAGTTCAGTTTTATGGAGTTAGTTAGAGACATGTTCCTTCAACTCCATATTCAGACAGTTTAGAGGCTTTCAAATTTATTTTCAGATTTATGTTCAGATTGTGTTATTTTGGGTATTTTCACCCACATGATTGTATTCAGTTGAACGTTATGACCTTACAATTCCATGTATTCCATACTATTATATCATGATTTGCAGTATACAGGTACAGATATCAGTCATGGGTTAGCTTGTGGTCCCTCGGGGTCATGAGCACCGTGTAGCATTCCGTTTAAGCAAATTGGGGTGTTACAAACTTGGTATCAAAGAATAAGGTTCAATTGAGTTCTAGGAAGTCTGAAAGCCGCATCTAGTAGAGTCTTGTACATGGGTATGTTGTGCGCCACATTTATGTGCGGGAGGGTATAAGATGTTTTAGGATCAGTCCCCTTTCTTTATTACTCATGTCATGCTAGTGAGTATAATCACAAGTTAAACTCTCAGTCTAATCCATTCTTCTCTTATTCCAGACCATGGCCCCAAAGAGAAGAAACCAGCAAGCTCCTCAGCCCGAAGATCCTTTGGGCGAATATGTTTCCCATGCGGAGTTTAGAGCCGCATTTACCACACTTGCTCAGTCCATGGCTGCACAGAATGAACGGCCACCAGTTATTCTAGCCAATCCAGTGGCTACTCACAAAGCAGCTAGGGTTTGGGACTTCACCCGGATGAACCCTCCATCTTTCCATGGGTCTAATTCTGATGGGGACCCTTAGGAGTTTATTGACCAAGTCCAGAAGGTCATTGACATCATGGGTGCTACTTTTATTGAGAGTGCTGAGTTAGCCACCTACCAGTTACATGATGTTGCTCATGATTGGTACAAACAGTGGAAGTCTGAGAGGATAGATGGTACAGGCCCTATCGAGTGAGAGGAATTTATCATGGCCCTCTTAGATAGATGTTTTCCCTAAGAGCTGAGAAAAGCCAAAGTTCTAGATTTCATCAACCTCGGGTAGGGGAATATGACGGTTAGGGAGTATTCTCTTAGATTTACTCAGCTAGCCAGGTATGCTCCTCATGTGGTTGCAAACAATAGAGCTAAGATGAGCAAGTTCATGTTAGGGGTCAACGATAGCGTGGTAAATGAGTCTAGGTCTGCGATGCTGATCGGTGATATAACCTTAGCCAGACTCATGACCCATGCCGAGCAAGTAGAAAGATAGAAGTTTAAGACTAGGGAAAGGCAGAACAAGAGAGCAAGGTCAGGTAATTTCAACTTTGCTCACCCCAAGTTAGATGGAGGAAACCGTTCACAGTTTTGCTCCAAGTCAATCATTCCAGATCCTTTCTCTACCAGCGCTCCAGTGCTAAAGTTCAAAGACGACAATAGAGACAAAGCGCTAGGATCTAAATCTCAGGGCAGTGTTAGCAGTGCGTAAATGAATCCTCTTTGTCTGACTTGTGGTAAGAACCACAAGGGCATTTGCAGAGCTGGTAGTGATGTCTGTTTTCGTTGTGGCAAGCCAGGCCACAGGATTAGGGAGTGTCTGCAGTGAAGTCTTCAAGGCCAGCAAAATCATTCTACAGCTCAGTCCAGTCGCCCAAACCAGTAGGGTGCCATTTTCAGTACTACTAGTGGTTAACGCCCAAATAGACTCTATGCTCTTCAGTCCCGATAGGATCAGGAAAATTCTCCTGATGTTGTTACTGGTACGTTACAGATTGTCCATATTCATGTTTATGCTTTGCTAGACCCAGGTGAATCTTTGTTTTTTGTTACTCCATACATAGCAGGTGCTTTCAAAATCAGTCCTGAAGTCCTAGTAGAGCCCTTATCAGTCTCTACCCCAGTGGGTAAAACCATCATAGCCTGGCGGGTATATAAGAACTGCCTGGTTATGATATCTCAGAAATCTACGTCAATAGATTTAGTAGAGTAAGAGATAACTAATTTTGATGTCATTCTCAGAATAGATTAGATTCATTCCTACTATGCCATAGTCGATTATAGAAATAGGATAGTTTAGTTTCAGTTCCTGAATGAGCCCGTCCTAGAGTGGAAGGTGGCATTTCAGCGTTCAAGGGTTAACTTGTGTCCTACCTTCAGGCAAGGAAAATGATTTCTAAGGGGTGTATGTATCATCTCGTGCATGTTAAAGATTCTAGTTCTCAATATCCCAGCCTCAAAACAGTCCCTATTGTTAATGAATACTCAGATGTCTTTCCCAAAGATCTTCCAGGCATTCCTCCTGAAAGAGAAATAGACTTCGGCATAAACCTTCTTCCAGATACTCAACCTATTTCTATTTCTCCATACAAAATAGCACCAGCAGAACTCAAGGAACTGAAAGATCAGTTGAAGGATCTCTTAGATAAGGGATTCATCAGGCCCAGCGTTTCCCCATAGGGTGCGCCAGTATTATTCGTGTGCAAGAAAGACGGTTCTCTCAGGATTTGTATTGATTATCGTTAACTCAACAAGGTCATGGTCAAGAATAGATATCCTCTTCCCAGGATTGATGATCTATTCGACCAACTTCAGGGTGCTAGTTACTTCTCCAAGATAGACCTCAGATCAGGCTATCATCAGCTCAGAGTTAGAGAATATGATATTCCGAAGACAGCTTTCCATACTCGGTATGGTCACTTTGAATTTATAGTCATTTCATTTGGTCTTAACAATGCCCCAGTAGCTTTTATCGATTTGATGAACCGTGTGTTCAAGCAGTACTTGAACATTTTTATCATAGTCTTTATAGATAATATTCTGGTCTATTCTCGCACAGAGCGTGATTATGCAGACCATATCAGGATTGTTCTTCAGACTCTCAGGGATCACCAGTTATTCGCTAAGTTCAGTAAATGCGAATTTTATCTAAGATCAGTAGCATTCCTTGGCCATATTATTTCCGGTGATAGCATTAGTGTAGATCCTTAGAAAACTGAGGCAGTAAGAAACTGGACCAGACCCATATCTCCATCAAATATTAGGAGTTTCTTGGGTTTCGATGGCTATCACAGGCGGTTTTTCGAGGGATTTTCTTCTATTGCATCTCCCATGTCCAGATTGTCTCAGAAGAAGATTAAGTTTTAATGGTCAGATTCATGCGAGAAGAGCTTTAAAGAGTTGAAGACTCGACTCACCTCCGCTCTAGTTCTAGCTATTCCAGATGGTTCAGATGGTTTTGTAGTCTATTATGATGCATCCAAAGTGGGTTTAGTTGTGTCATCATGCAACATAGTAAGGTCATAGCCTATACCTCCAGACAGTTAAAGCCACATGAGAAGAATTATCCTACTCATGATCTTGAGTTTGCAGTGGTAGTTTTTTCCTTAAAGATTTGGAGGCATTATCTCTATGGAGTTCATGTAGATGTCTTCACAGACCATAAGATCCTCCAGTATGTCTTTTCCCAGAAAGATCTTAATCTTCGCTAGATAAGGGGGTTAGAGCTCTTGAAAGATTACGACATGAGTGTTCTTTATCATTCGGGCAAGGCCAATATTATGGCCGACGCTCTCATTCGACTCTCCATGGGTGGTATTTCTCACGTTGAGGATAGTAAGAAAAAGATGGATCAGGAGATCCATCATATTACTAGACTAGGCATTTTCTTAGTCGATTCTTCAGAGGGTGGTGTATGTGTTCATAGTAGTTTAGAGTCATCTCTAGTTTTCGAGGTGAAAGAGAAACTAGACAGGTGTTCTAGGTGTAGATGAATTGAGGTAGTGAATTCCTGCAGAAGCGCATGGTGCGCAATACTCTATTTATCTAGGGGCCACTAAGATGTACTGTGATATGCGGGAGATCTATTGATGTAGTGGGATAAAGAGAGATGTTGCAGAGTTTGTGGCTAAGTGGTCTACATCTCAGCAGGTTAAGATAAAGCATCAGAAACCTAGTGGTTCCATGCAAGAGTTCACCATTCCTACTTGGAAGTGGGAAGAAGTTAACATGGACTCCGTGATGGGTTTGCCTATAAATCGTCATCAGTATGATTCAATCTGGGTCATTATAGATAGAATGACCAAGTCAGCTCATTTCTTTCCTGTTTGTACTTCTTATTACGCTGAGGATTATGCCAAACTCTATATCAGGGAGTTAGTCAGATTACACGGTGTTCCACTATCTATCATCAAAGACAGACCTGCCCACTTTACTTCTCACTTTTGGAAAGTATTTTGAAAGGGTCTTGGTACCCAAGTCCATCTTAGAACAATATTTCATCCTCAGACAGATGGTCAAGAAGAGAGGACCATTCAGACTCTTGAAGATATGCTAAGGGCATGTGCAATTGACTTCAAGGGAAGTTGGGACGACCACTTGCCTTTGATTGAGTTTGCATCCAACAATAGCTATCATTCTAGTATTCAGATGGCTCCATTCGAAGATCTCTATGGTAGAAGCTGTAGATCTCCAATTTGTTGGTTCGAAGTTAGTGAGCCCTCAGTCATAGGTCCTAACTTAGTATTCGACGCCTTAGAGAAAGTTCAGTTGATTAGAGAGATACTCTAGGCTGCTCAGAGATGATAGAAGTCCTATGCAGATGTTCGTAGAAAGGATCTCCAGTTTGAGGTCAATGACTATGTCTATCTTAAGATCTCTCCCATGAAGGGAGTGAAAAGATTCGGCAAGAAAGGAAAACTCAGTCCCTGGTATGTCGGTTCCTTCAAAATTCTTTGTCGCTTCGGCAAGGTAGCTTATGAGCTTTAGTTACCTTCAGATCTAGCCACAGTCTATCCAGTCTTCCATGTCTCTTTGCTAAAGAAGTGCATAGGTGACCCAACAGTTGTTGTCCCTATTCAGAGCATCGACATTCAGAACAGCCTCTCTTATGAAGAGATTCCAGTCGAAATCTTAGATTATCAGACTCGTACATTGAGGAACAAAGAAGTCCCTCTAGTCAAGGTTCTTTGGTGAAATCAGTCTTATGAAGGAGATACTTGGGAAACAGAAGCAGATATGCATGCCAAGTATTCTCACCTCTTCCCCGCCAATTCAAATCAAGCTCAAGGTAACAGTTCTCCTTAATCTTATTACGTTTTATGTTTATGTTTCCAGTATAAACTTGGTACCAATTAACTATTTTCATACTTAGTAATGCATTCATGTATCAGTTGTTCGTGCATTAGATATGCATGAGTTCAGTATGTTTAGCATGTCTGTCATGATATCAAGTTTCAGTTCTTCATGTTTAGTTCAGATTCTATTGTCTTGTATCCCTTCTCAGTAAATTCTCATTCGAGGATGAATGTTCCTAAGGGGGAGATATTGTAACACCCCGCATATTTCTAATCCTATGATTCATACTTAAGTACATGACTTACAATGAATATCCTAGTGATATGATAGCTTATGATCTATTAAGCATGTTCATATGAGTCACTTAAGGTAATACAAGCTAAGAGTTTTTGAATCCATCAAGTTTTAGTGTTTGATTTTGCAAGGGTCATCTTTGAATGAGTAAAAATCAATGTTAATATGGTATTTTGGATTATTTAGACCGTCCAAATTGTAGAGAATCAAATTAACTTTCCAATGATACCAACTTCACATTAATCCAATACCCGAGCAAAAAGTTATGCCCATTTTTGTGAGAGACAGTAAGAATAGACGATTGGTTAGGCACCGCCAAACCCAAGCATAGGCGATTGGTTAGGCGCCGCCTAACCCAGGCATAGGCGATCACTTGGGCGCTTCCTAGGCCATTTCCAGGTGTCAAAAATACTCCGTCTTGAGTTATTAGTAATTAAGTCTTTAAATACTCCTTACACATCCCTAAACTTAACCCTACAAAATATATATCTTCTAAACATACTGCAACCCTATTTTCATCTCAAAGCTCATTATCCAAGAGCACTAAAGGAGAAAAATAACTAGGGTTGCATAATTAAGCTTGAAGATCTGATTTCAAGGAAATTCCTCCGTCAATCATCAAGAATATTCCTTCTGAGGTATGCGTAGTGTTCATCCATGGATTCCTTTCGTCCGTGGAGTTCAAGAATCAATCTTTAAAATACAAATGCTTGGTTGATTGTGGTGATATGATCATACCCATGTTGATGCTTGTTTGTTTTCCTCTTTTTTCATTATAAAGTATGATTTCTATATTGCTGGGTGTTGATGATCATGTTATTGATATTGGGTGATTCCCAAGATGGAATCTTTATATGTTTTTGTGAATTCATGATATCATATGAGTTGGAAACATGTAAATTTGGTTGGTCATGATGTATAATTTGATGATTTCACCTAAGTTTAAGATGTACATGCAAGGTGTTTGATAAAATGCCTAAGGAACTACTCTTATGAGATTATTCTATGTTTACTTGCAAATCCTACTTATGAACAAGATGTATGATAACCATGCAATCCACATGAATTTCCATGCTATTAGTATATGTTGCCAATATGATTATGCAATGAACATGATATTAAGATTGTGCAAGTACTTCCATGTGATATTAAATCCTTTTCATGAAATACATTGTTGATAACCATGCTTAGTATGAGATCCCTACTTATGATATTATATATTATGGACTCTACTCTTATGATCAAGTCAGTCATGTGTGTCAGTTTCCTTCCATCGAGTCCTGGGGGTACTTGTGCCCGAAAACTATAGCTGTGTGCCTAGATCCATATCATGTTTCACGATATCTGAACTCAAGATATGATTCCATAGACTTTGGTTAGTCATGTGACTTAGGAAAACCTCATGATCTTAGTCAGTTGTCAGACATCAGTAACATTCCGCTAGTCAACGGAATTCAGTAAGATCAAGTTATGCACAATCAGTTATTCATGTCCAGTCCCTCCAGATGGGAGTAGAGGTTAGCACCGAGTGAACCCAAGATGGAAACTCACCCGCCAGTTCAGGGTGTGATTCTTAGTAGCAATCCTTGGGTTCCAGAACTACGTAGCCAACGTAGGTTGAGACATCTTAACTCGTCATCTTAGGGTTGATGAGGTGGCTTAACCCGTCAGTTTAGTGTTCTCACCATTCTCATTTGAGTACCTGCCATTATAGGATCTCACAGTTGTCCTTACCAGTGGAGCGGTATTGACACCCTTCCAGTCGGGGCAGAGATTGGACCCCAGCTCAGCCATAACGGCATACATGGGGCATGTCGGTTAGACACTACTTCCCATAGTTTCAGTATAAGTCTTAGTAAAAGAACTCAGGGCGTTCTTTAGATTTCAGTATATATAGGACTGTCAGATACAATCATCCATGTTATCAGTTTCAGTAAAAGTCTCAGTAAAAGAACTCAGAGCGTTCTTCAGATTTCAGTATATACAGGACTGTCAGATATAGTCGTCCATGTTATCAGTTTCAGTATTAGTCATGAAAGTTGTCAGTAAACCATGTATTAGCTTACAGGTTATGCTATCACGTATTCACGGTCCCAGTTTCTATATGTGTGTGTTTGGACTCCCACGTTTCTATTAGTAAGTCAGTGTTGTTCATGCATGAAACCCTTTATGTTCAGCCTACCTTCCTTGTATACTCAGTACTCCAGTTGTACTGACGCATTTGTGCTATGGTGCTTTATTTTCATGTTACACCATAGGTTCCGAGACACGAGCTCCAGCCCAGCAGTAGCGGTAGCATTCCAGTACACAGTGCGGCCTCATTGATTCGAGGACAATATGATTTGATTCATTTATTTATTCTTCAGTTTAGTTTTACGGAGTTAGTTGGACACATGTTCCTTTAACTCCTTATTCAGACAGTTTAGAGGCTTTCGGATTTACTTTCAGATTTAAGTTCAGATTGAGTTGTTTTGGGTATTTTCACCCACATGATTGTATTTAGTTGAACCTTATGGCCTTACAGTTCCATGTATTCCGCACTATTATATCATGATTTGCAGTATATAGGTATAGATATCAGTCATGGGTTAGCTTGTGGTCCCTCGGGGTCATGAGCACCGTGTAGCATTTCGGTTCAGCAAATTGGGGTGTTACAACTATGATCCACCTGAGTGCATAACACCTCCTGGAAAGCCCTTCAAAATTTAGACGTAAACACCAAACCCAGATAAAAATGATAAATATCAGCACACCATGCAAACAAACTATCTCTCTAATATAAATATGAGCCAACCTCTTGGCTCTGACGGACATCTAATTGGGAGCGAAATGTGCCGAATTTCTTAACAATCCACAATGACCCAAATACTACTGAAACCATGATATTTACGATTCAAATAACTAATAAAGTCCATAATGATCTGCTCCCATTCCTACTCGAGAATGGGAAAACTCTGAATCACGCCACCAGGTCTCCGATGCTCAGCCTTCATCTACTGACAACATAGGCACCGAGCTATAAAGTCTGCAATATCTCTCTTTATAACACTCCACAAAAATTCTGCCTTAAATCTCTATACATCTTGGTTGTACCCTGGTGAACAGAATATCTGGAGCTGCAAGCCTCATGCCAAATCGACTGAATTAAGTATCCAACCCTCAAAACACAAATGTGGCTATTAAATCTCAAAATACCCCCAGAGTCTATGGTATCCCTTTTGGGGTCACCACTCAATACCAGATCATGAATAATAAAAGGCCTCTTATCCTCACATTAACGACTCTAAATCTACTCAAATGGTGAAGACCTCGCCTCAACACTAGAAAGAATTCTCATAGGGTTTGAAATATCAAGTTGCACCACCAAGTTGGCATAGGACTGATTGTACCGTGCCAACAGCCTTTGAAAGGATAAAATATAATCCATGCTACCCATACTCCCTGCCTTTCGGCTTAAGGCATCTGCTACAACGTTCTTCTTTCTCACTTGATACAAGATTGAGCTATCGTACTTCTTAAGGAACTTCATCCATCTACACTTCCTAGAATTGTGCTCATGCTCCTTCAATTTTCTCGATGTATAATAGAGTTACGCTTATGAACTTTTAGTGTATTAATGCATAAGCAATAACTCAACACTATTGCATTAATATACAAACAAAACTAATGTCAGAAGCATTCTAATACATAGTGAATCTCTCACCCTTAACAGAAAGAGGCAAGAGAGAAGATAAAGTGAGAAATCCCTTGAGCTATCTGAAGCTTGACTCACACTCCTCTGACAATCAGAAAGAAACCTCAATCAGAGTTAATCTGGTAATTGACACAGCAATAGTAACAAAATTCTCAACAAACC
This sequence comes from Capsicum baccatum var. pendulum, assembly GCA_030864225.1. Lineage (NCBI taxonomy): Eukaryota > Viridiplantae > Streptophyta > Magnoliopsida > Solanales > Solanaceae > Capsicum > Capsicum baccatum. The sequence goes on from CM061556.1 coordinate 104,617,055, forward strand.
ATCTATAGAATCCAGCCAAACCAATGAAGCTACAAACCTCAGTCAGAGAAGTAGGCCTGGCTCAATCACAATTAGACTCGATCTTTGCTAGATCTACCATAATCCCATTCGTAGACACCACATACCCAAGGAATGTCACCGAATCAATCTAAAACTCACACTTATAAAATTTGACAAAAATTATATGACCTCTTAATGAATGGAGAACAATCCTCAAATACTGCATATGTTCTTCTCTACTCCTCCAATATACAAGGATGTTGTCGATAATTACAAAAGAATCTACATACGGTCTAAACACATAGTTCATCAAATCTATAAATATCATTGGGGCATTAGTAAATCCAAGAACATCACTAGGAAGTCGTAATGACCATAACGGGTCCTAATGGTTGTCTTTTGGATATCCTCATCCCAAATATATAATTGAAGTTAACCGAACCTTAAGTCAATCTTAGAGAAAAATGTTGCTCCATAAATTTGGTTAAACAAATCATCAATGCGAGGCATAGGATATCTATTTTTCACCATCACCTATTACTGCCTATAATCATTACACATATGCGTAGAACCATTCTTTTTCATAACAAGAACTATAGGAGCTCTACAATGTGACACACTCAGTCTAATGAAAACCTTACCAAGAAGATCATAAAGTTGAGAATTCAGCTCCTTAATATCGATAGGAAAACATCAAGAAACTCTACATAAAGATAGGTTGGGTGCTCGACTTTAGATCAATAACACACTCTACATCACGGTCACGAGGAAGACAAGGTAGATCAATAGGGAAAATATCAAGAAACTCAGGAAATATAGGAACAAAGTTAATAGATGGAATCTTCATGCTAACATTACAAAAATAAGAGAGATAAGACTCACAACCCCTCAAAATAAGCATCCTTGCACGAATATGATAAATAATTCCCATTGGATCCCATCTAATAGCTTCCTACCATATGATTGAGTGTACGAGCATGGCAAAGGTAACAATCTTGGTAAAATAATCTAGGACTGCATGATAGTGGGATAACTAGTCCATGCCTAAAATCACATAAAAATCCACCAAATCTAACATAATAAGATTAGTATGAGTATCAAACTTTTGGATAGTCACAATAAATGATCTATAAACTTGATCCACTACTAAAGAATCACCCACGGGAGTAGATACATATAATGGCAAGGAGAATAAATTCCAAGATAACTCTAACCATAGGGCATAATAAGTAGATATATAAGAATATGTGGATCCCAGATCATACAAAAAAAATATGACTAATAACATAACAAGATTGTACCAGTAATAACAATATCCTAAGAGTCATCCTCAGTTCTAGAATCTACTGTATACAACTAACCACACCCTCTACCTAGCTGGACTCCTGAATGATTTCTTATCCTTCCTGCCAGCAAACCTCCATGAGCACCGTGGGGATCACTATTGCATTCATAAATACCACCTCTAGCTAGGGATAGAATTGCCTAAGTCGATGGAACACTCTAAACTAAAGGAACAATCACACAATGATCGGGGCACTTCCTCGACAAATAACCAAAAGCCCTACAAGCAAACATGCCTCAAATATTGTATATAAACTAAAAGATCTAGCTAACGTAGAATAATGATCAAAACTAGAATAAATAGAAAATGAACCTCTCGAATATAAACTACTACCGTAGACAATATGATCACTAAAACTAGACTGGCCTCTAATAGTAATCTAAAGAGCAGCCTGAACGGGCTTACTAAATTGACCTTGATGCTGATACAACTGACACTAAGTTTGCATAACCTTAGAACTACTAAATTTGAACTATGAGACACTATGGCTCTCACTAAAACTACATTGATACTACAACTATTGTGCCTCAATACGCACGCAAGTGTACGTGGTCTCACCAAGTAGTAAAGTGGCTCTTTAGAAGCCAAGTATTGATCCCATATGGATTATTGTTAAGCAACTATCCAATTCTAGTTCACTATTAAGATTAAAGCTAGTGTAAAGAAAATTAAATAAGTTTGAAATTTGAAAACTAAAATAAAGTAAATAATGCAAAAAATGAATGGCTTGGACAATCAATGAGAATTAAACCCAAGGTTGAAGCAGTATAAACAATCATACTAAGATATTTAACTTCATTGGTTAAGTTATTTATCTTGATTGTTGATTCACGGGGTTGATTTTTGTAATACCCCGTAAGTTCTCTCCTAGTCTGAGCCTTAGAGCGTTTTCAGAAAAATAATAATCCGAGTCTAAAAATATTAGAAATATCTTCCTAAGTATGAAACACTTTGAATCATATTGTATTTATATAATTTCAACTTTTTTTCATGTATATCATTGAATAAGCTTTCCATCGATACCATGATTATCAAAATCCGACATCAGACGAGGGAGTTATGGCCGTATTACTAAACGTTATCGGAATCGCCCAGGTTTGACGGTCGACATGGTGGACAGTCAGGTCCATGGTGGGCCTTCAAGTGTCCAATCAATCCAAGGCTGTGACCCCTCTTTTTGGTCATCATGTGACGACCAAAGTGGTGGACTGTTAATAAGTTGACGGACCATCAAGGGGTCCGTCAGGTCGAAGCAGAATGGCCCATTCCTAACCCCTAAGTGACGGATGATCTGGTGGACCATAGATTCCTGATGGATTGTTACTTCGATCGTCATGATGAGTTAGAAGGACCCATATTTGGAACTCGAGTAACGGATGACCTAGTGGACTATCAGTCCCTCAGATGGACCGTCAGATAGACCGTCACAAACCCCGATCAGCTGTTTTCAACTCTTTTTCTTTAAAGGGAATTTTTGTATTTTCCACTCTTTCCCCAATCTTTATAAATACCCACTTAAGTGTTGAAGTCCTCATTTTTTTTTTCTCTTCTTTCACCAAAAAAAATAGGGTTTCCAAAATAAAAAATTCTCTCTTTTTCAACCAAAAAATTAAGAGAGAATCAAGAGCAAGGATCAAGAATTCTTCCAAGAGACTTCAAGAAAAGAGTTTACCCAAGGTATGTAGATGTTGATTCTTGGGTCCCTTTTATCTAAGAAGCTCAAGTACCTTTTTTCTAAATCTCCAAGATTTATGTTTATGAATTTTTAATGATTCTTGTGAGTTGAAATTGATATTTTTGCTATGATTTAGTTGTGGTTAATGTTTGTCTACAAGATTATCAAGCCTTGGCCTTAGTATGTGGTATTTGTGTTGTAAATGGATTATGTACTTGTTGTTGATGTTGAATGACCTCCAAGATGAGATACTTATGTGGTTTGTATGAATCTATGATAATATATAAGTGCAAACATATACATTTGGTTGTTCGTGATGAGTAGTTGGGTTATTATACTTATGCCTAAGTTGTGCATGTGAGGTGTTCGATAAAATGTCTAAGAGACTAGAATTTAAGCATTGTAGTTAAATCGTGATCTAATACTTCTAAGATATGATTATGTGTTACGATTGTTGATGTGTTCATGACTTTTGGGTGTAGAATTGGTTGATTTAGCAGAGTATGTCTCCCATAGGTTAATAAAAGCTTAGAAGAAGAATATGGGCCTTTTATAGCATGTTGAATAGGAAGCCACAAATTGTGAGCTAGTCTATGAATGCCTAGTGTTTGATAAAATGACCAAGTGAATGAATTATTACATGTTAGTAGGAAATCCTCAAATAAGTGAGAACCTATGCATGCCTAGTGTTTGTTGAAGGACTTTAGTGAACGAGTGGAGATGTGATGGTTGTAAATTCCCCATTATGTGCCCTTTGATATATGCTAAGTTTTTAATATATGTCAAGTGATTAGCAGCAAGCTATGACATGATAGTATGAAGTTTCCCAAGAGGTGTGAAATCCAAATACATGTTAGGACCAATATAGGCATGAAATAGTTGAGGTAAAACCTTGCTGAATGGAGTACGATCTAATAGAATGTTTCCTCTATGTTATTATGTGATTAATATCCCAAGGTTCTTAAAGAGACCCTTTGGTAATTGTGATAATGAATAGGTCTATGTTTCCTAAATGATGGATGTGATGCCTTAAGGATTTTGAGGGGGGGAAAGTATGTTATGATTTCTAATTACTTGGAGAGATGCTTTAATAATTGTGATGATGCATTAATAATGGTGATGATTAAGGTATGATTGTGATAATACATGAATGATTATGATGATGAATGAATACTTGTGTTGATGCATGAATGATTGTGATGGAGAATGGTTGATCATGATGATGTGAGAATGATTATGTTTTACTTTTATGTTATCGAGTCTTGGGTTATTTATACCCGACAATAGAGCTGTTGTCTAGAGCCCGTGTTAGTTTTGCGATAATTCCAATCGAGCCATGATTCTCAGAATTTAGTGAACTATAGAACTATGTATCTTCAGACAAGTGCGGAGCTTAATTAGGCTTTGTAATCTCAGTTATCTCTGTAATGTCTGTATCGATAGTAATCTAGCCTCCGTCCTATAATCAACTCAGATCTAATAGTATTCAAGTGATTCAATTCTAATCTCAAAAGCAATTTGAATAATATATTCAAGCTCTGCATTGTTAGTCAGATGCTATGATTCGATACCTTTTCGTCAGATACGAAACTAAGTAATCTCAGCGTAACTCAGTCAGATATCTTGAGAAATATAATCAGTATAAGATTCAGCTCAGTCTAAGTTCAGTCAAGAATCAAATTAGTGTCTTTCAGTTGGGTGTAGAAACTAGCACCGAGCGAGCTCAAGGATGGGGACTCACCTACTAGTGGAGGGTGTGATCCTTAGATGCGATCCTTGTGCTCCAGAACTACGTAGCCAGCGTAGGTTGAGACATCACACCTGCTAGATGAGGGTGGATGAGAGACATCATACCTTCTAGATGAGGGTAGATGAGGTGGCTTGACCTATTAGATGAGGGCTCTACCATTCTCGTATGAGGACCTGATAGATGAGGTTCATATAAAGAAAATGTCTTTATCTGTGGCACGGTTTTAACACCCTCCCTACAGGGGTTAGAGGTTGGACCCTTAACAGATAGTAGAGGAATGTCGGTTAAGTAAATACTTCCCACGGTCTCAATTTCAGAATTAGTCTCAGACTTCAAGAAAGAGCTCAGTTCAGTGTACAGAATTTAAAGCTGCTAGATACAAGCCCTTAAGTATGATTACTTGCTAATTCGAAGATCCGTTGCTACATAGGCCGATCTTAGAATCATTTATGAAGAAGTATTGTTATCCATAGACTCAAAGACAACCTGTTAGATAAGGTTGCTACCCATTTCAGAAGCTTCAAATACTCATAATCTCAGTATGTTCAGAGATATCAGAACTTACTCCTTGATGAAAGTGCATCCATATTTACCAATTATCAATATCAGATGAGTCAGTGATTCAACATCTCAGTGTCAATAGTGAGTTCAGTTTGCAGGAAAGTGGTATCTGAGTTCCAGTCTCTAGAGTTATGATGATGGTGATTACGACCTGTGTATTTATGTATGTGTTCTCATGTGACGTTTTCATGATCATTCAGTTTACACATTGGGAATGCATGAGACCTTGCATTTAGCCTTACCTCATCTACATACTCGGTACATTTTGTACTGACGCATTTGCACTATGGTGTTTTATTTGACACCATAGTTTCAGAGGCACAGGATTCAGAGTTTTCTCAGTAGTTCAGTCCCAGTTAGCAGTAGTAGCAGTGAGTCCTCGTTCTTTAAGGATGAATCTCAATTTACTATTATTGCATCAGATTTTGTTTATATTGTCAGTTGACGGAGTTAGTTGGGGACATGTCCCATCAACTCCACAGTTCAGACAGTTTAGAGGCTTTTCAGACGGAAGTTGATGTATTAGTATTCAGTTTTAAGTTTGACTATGTATAGATGTATTGAACGTTATGGCCAGTTGCTCCATTTATTTCAGATAGTATGCAGTGTACAGGTACAGATATCAGAAAAGGGTTAGCTTGTGGTCCTTTGGGTCCATAATCACCGTGTGACGTCTCGAGATGGGATCTCAAGGCATTACATTTTTATGATCATAGTCTCTCGAGCCTCCAACACTTATCTAACTTAGCTTCATAACTTCATCGGTGAGCGGGGATGTGAGAACTAAGCTAAACACATTTATATTTTATCTCGTAGTGAACAAAATAAGGCTTCTAGGTATATCTCTGTCCTGGAATCTAATCCAAATCCCTTATTTTATAAGAGAATAAAACCTTACTATATTTACCCCCACGTTCTATCCTCTTCTTCCCCTCTCAAGCTTACAAAGATGATAATGGATTTATTCTAAGGGTTACGAATCCTTAAAATATTTAAATAACAAGGCTAAATATACAACCACATATAATAAGAAATAAAAAACAAATCAATTCAAAGCAATAACAATCATGTTCTTGGCCTTAACCCCAGCCACTCATGGACATAAACGTAATCAAGATCAAGCAATACATGATAAAACCCATAAATAAACTAAATTAAAATAAGAAAAACTCTAATTGAAGTGTTTTTCAGCCCCTATCCAACTTCAAAGACTCCAAGGTGTATAACATCAAGTTCAAGTGTCCTATTTATAGGAGGACAAAACTGCCAAAATTGACCTAGGGTCCATATCGCAGAGCTCATAGCATGAACTAGGGTGTGTAATGTGCCCTCATTCTTTTAGGGATCTACATATGTATGGCAAATGCCCAATATCCATGGCTTGAGTCAGATACGTGCCATGGACATCCAAAGTTTCTGTTTTACGTCAAATCTTGTCCCATGCTTTAGTTGATCCATTCCAAGCATTTTGTGATGTTTCCACTTTATTTCCAGATTTTATATCATTCATATATCATAATAATAAACTCACCAAGAATCCTATAGCATTAAACACCACAAATTAGAGCTCAAAACAAAACACAATCCACAATGATGAACTAGAAACTTAAGCTAGGAACTAGTTCCATCCTATTAATCTTTAGCTTAGTGTTTTGACTCTTGGCTTGATTTGAATGAACCTTGAACAATATAAACAAGTTTTTACACACATAATTAAACAATAATAACATTAGGAACTCATTACAAATACTATAATCCATCAAGATCAACTAGAACAACATCTAGCTCAAGCTAGTGAACAATAGTTTGTCCTTAAAACAAAGCAAAATAAGCTAGAATACAATGCTAAGGTGCATAAATTCACCTCAGATCAGAAACCTCTTATCACTACCCCCTTCAACCTCGCAATGCATCTCCTAAGTAACCTGAGCATTATTAGAAACCTTAGAAAAAGACCTACCGACAACAACCAAACTTTCTATAGACATGCAATGAGAAAGTCTCAATCCCCGAACAAAGCAACAAACTCTCTCATACTTAGTAGTCAAAATAAATGTAACATGCCTAGCCAACTCATAAAATCAAGACTCATACGCTACAATAGTCTTGTAGCCTAATCCAACCTCAAAAATCGATCTCTTAAGCAATCCCTAAGACTGTGAGGCATATACTTCTCCAAGAGGATCTTAAAAAACTAAGTCCGTATCAAAAGAAGAGATATAGTTGGCCTTGAATCAAGATGACTTCTCCAATAATGTTGAGCCACCAATTCCAACTAAAATGTTTTGTAATACACACAACGAGTCTCAACTAGGCCAAAATCATAGAGATTATTCTCACAAATAATCAAGAACTTATATGCATTTTTTCTTGGTGCACCAAAAAACATAGACGGAGCCAATCTCAAGAACCTACCCAATATCTTCTGCTTCTCAACAGACATAGCAGACTGGGCAACTATCATCACAATAGGGAACTCAAATTTGGGAGCCACAACTATAATTTTGACCTGACCCGACATGGGGCCTTATTGTAATGGGTGTCCCAGGTCCGACAGGGACCAAAAACCACCTCTGTTACCCAACCTAACTTCCAGCCGCCTGCCTTGAGTTGACTGAATTTTGAACATATAACAAGATAGAGTAACTGACCAAGGACTAACTTTAGGATAGGTCTATTTCTAGACCAACCCTAACAAGTCATCCCATCCACTAAATTGTACCAACCAAACCACCAAGCCAACCCAATACAGAACCAAGGGCCATAACCACATGAGATCTAAGACGTAATATGATTAATCCCAAAATGAAATATGATGGAACAGTGAGAAATTATGTACAATGACATCAGCCCCAATACCAATGCCAATATTAAGGCTAACATCAATACCAATCCTGCCCATACCAACCCATAGTAGTACCACAAGCCTTTAACAAAAAGAGTAACAATATTCAGTTGGGACATGGCCCCAATAATAGACAAAACAAATATCTAGAAATAAATCAAAATATTTAAAAATATCCATAATATAAAATAAAACCTTTGGGAAAGATGGAAGCTTACCACTTCAATCCAACATCTATCTCTAAGTCAATCACTATGTAGAAGGAGTAGAATGATTGGTTCCTGCATAACATGGATATAAAGCCGCCCGAAGACGGGTTAGCAGCTGAACGCTAACATGAACTCAAGATAAGGATAAAATAATGACATTTATAAAACCAAGTAAAAACCATCCATATATACACACCGTACATATACATATATATAACCATGCTGGGAAAGGGAACCAGGTTTAGCATGCCATTAAACCCTTTACCTACGTTGTGTAGCTCTACTGTCCTAAATTATCCATTGGCTATATAGGTTGAGCTCCCCCTTCTGAAAGGGACCCAATGCATGAATCCGTATGACCAAGGAAAAAATCTTGGGATTACTTGTACATCCCCCCAATATAAAGTGTAACATCATGCACATAGTCACTTGGACCAAATCTCACATCAGCAAATATGAGTTTTCACTTTTGGTCCGCCTGGAACCTACTCCTTCCATGGCTTTGCTACACACCTCACCATTATTACCAAATTAAAACTATTAATAAGCAACCAACCAATCCATTAACCATTTATCAAAGGCCATTCATAGTGGTATCATCATACCAACTATACTTGCAAGTTTTGTCCATATACAATCATATATAGGTTTAAGGGATTCCATGTACCCTTCCATTAACCATATTAAACCACTTGGGGGATTCTCATGTACCTCACAAGCATAACCATTTAGTGTTTTTACCTTTAAAACCCATTTAAACCATGCATAATTCCTTTACCAAGTTTAAAACAAGAGTTCCATTAAAATAACCAAAACCAGTTCTAATTAAGATTTAACCATTCCCATGCAATCCTATTATCCAAAACCACCAATTAAGCATATAAATACATAATTAAACCATGGGAAACCACAACCAATTATTTATAATCAAAACCCCTGAAACATAGTTGAAAATCCAAAATCATACAATAGTGAATCATGAAACCTATTCATAAAAACCATGCCTTTAGTTGGAACTAATAGTGAGAGAAAAGAACATGCCTTATTTGAAAAAGTAGATGGAGAGAAACCTCCAAAAAGATCCCCAATTTAGTTCTCTAGTTAAAACCTTAGCTTCCTTGACGAAAAGCTCTATAGAGATATATAGAGTGTTTAGAAAGAGTTTCTAAGTGTTAATATATAGAATAATAGGGTAAATAACCTCCCAAGTAAGTTAGAAGTCGTGGGATCTTATAAGGGTAAGTGGGGGAAATATCCAGATTACCCCCACTTAAGTTGCATAAAAATTCCATCACATGGGTACGACTAACCCTCAAGAGCCGTACCCTTCGATAGAGTGGTACCCACCACTCATGTCCAAAGCCTCAACACTTGGAACCAATACTATCCCATGCAAATTTCATCCTACCCAAGGCATATTGGCAGCATATGATCCATACCCTTCACCTGTATCCCTAGTAGAATAGAATCCATAGGAGGTTCAAACACTGATCACCATATGAGTCCTGGGTATAAACCATACCCTAGCTTACGGCTCATGGTGAGCCACTCATACACAAATACAACTTACGTTACCAAGTCTAATATTAAGCTAAAGAAAACCCAAGCCAAACGATCTGTATCTAATAATACGACTCGTACTATTCAAGTTGTACCCATTCTAGTGATCAAAATCCATCCCATCAACCAACATTTGTCAATATACAACTGGACCATACCATTTATAACCCGATATATGACTCATACCCATGATTAATAGTGGGTCCAGAGATCAGAATTTTAGGAAATTTTCTAAGGTCTAGTAACTAGGGTGTTTCAAAGTTTCACCTCTGCCTCTTTACCATTTTTATCGGTAGACTATGAATCATCTAACGATAAACCACAAACTAATCCTAAAATCTAAACCAAAGAATATCTAAGCACTAAAGAACAAAAAAACCTTGGTGATGCCTGAGCTAGTCCCTGGCTCACCACTGGGTGGGGTGGAAGAATCTCTTGCTTATGAGCAGGAATATAGTCCTATAAAGGCCCCCTATCTTAGCCCCTAGTAGGGTACACACCCCTAGTATTTCCATGACCTATAGGTCATCTAAAAATAGTGATAAGTTCCCTAGGCTCATTCTCTAGACACTCATCATATATAGCAGTAGAACATGTTCTAGCCATCCATAAAAGTGTAAAACCAAAGGAATGCTTTAGAAACCAACTCAGAGTCTTAGTATGCAATGAGTGAAGGAAGTGAAAAACTCTAAAGAACATCCTATAGCCTCCAATAGATAAGAAATAAACATCATCATTTTGATACGCAGTACTCAACTAGAGATTTGCTCTGGTACCACTATTATCGATGAACCTAGGTTCTGATACCAATTTCATAACTCAATTTATGAGTCATGAGGGAACCTAATTTGTTCCACTATTATGTAAGCCAAACCATAGCTTGGGGCTCTAAGAAATGGGCTAAATTGGTGCAAATGGTCTAAAATCTAGAGTTGAAACAATAATAAAGTAGTCATAACAGTGTAGTAGATAGATCAAAGGGAAACAGCCATCCTAAGACTCAATAATGCCTGTGCAAGAGCTATTACAAATGAAAAATAAATAATAAATAGTCAAATATAGTATGTCTCAAAAACTAAAGACTAGACATAGATAAATAGAAGGAATATGGGAACGTAGACTCTAAGAGCTCACCTATCTCTAAAATCAACCATGCATGAGCATCACGTCAACAATGGTAACTAGTACTCGGATCTACACTAATGGTAAAAAAGTATAGTATGAGTACCAAAACCATGGGTACTTAGTAGGAAGAATTGGCCAACTAAGCTAACCATGATATAAATACGATAAGATACAAGATAAAGTTAACTAATTAAAGGTAATACAAAAAACCTTGAAATAAGCTCCAACACTACTGTGCATAAGTAACTACAATAAATCCAGAAAAGTAATATAAAGATCACATAATCATATAAACTAAATTTCCCCCATAAGCCAATAAGTGCAGAAAAGTAAATAATCTAAAGAAGACCCAATAAGCCTAGAGGGTACAATGACGTGCTATAGAAATATAGCACTATTAATGCTTAAAACTATGAAAATATGCAATTTTCTTAGGTTATTTTGTTAAATATGATGTGTTTTGGGCATGTTTTGTAGAAAACTAGGTTTTAGATTCTAAGTTCATGAAAAAGATGAAAAATGGAGTTTTTGGCTACTTCCTTAATCAATTTTAGGTATTCGTAACACTTTGTGATGTATGTGACCAATGCATGTGTTAGAAGTTGAAGATTTAAAGCTTGGTTGTAGGCATTGGAAGGCCTGACACTTACCTAAGTCTACATGTGGACCACATATAGCACATGTGGTCTTTATAAGACTAAGGTAAGTACCGAAATTAAAGATCCAGAGAGTGAAAGAGCTGACAAAGAACTTTTGGCACTTACCTATATCAACATGTGGATTGCATGTAGGACATGTTGTCCACATTTGGGTAAGGTAAGTGCTAGAAGTCAAAAATCCTGAGAGCAGAAGCTGCAGGAATTTTTTCTGGAACTTGTAGGTGTCTACGTGTGCTTAGCCTAAGACCACATGTGTCACATACGCCCAAGGACACCCCACATGTGGACATAGATAAATGGCCAATGACTTTTTTTATCCTTTTTAATTGTAGCTTTTATTTTAGTGATTCCTCATGTACTATAAATACCCCTTATGTTTTTTTAGTAGAAGTGACGCACTCCTGATGATTATAAATATATTTTGATTCTGAGATTCAATTTTAGTCCTGGAATTATATTTTATTGATATTCGTTGATTAATTTAGTTAATGTTTTGGATTTTCTAGTTGTGATTATTATGATTCATCTTATGCTTTCAATCATAAATGTTGTTTATTCTTTCATAAGCGTGAGCAACTAAAAACCCTTAGCTAGGGTTGTAGATTCCCCGACAGATTGATGAAGTAGGGAAAATGCTATTGTTGGTTCGAATCGATTCCCATGCATGCATTGTATTATCTTTAGTTTAAATGTTATCTTAGAAGTTGCAAATGTTAGGATTCCACTTAGATTACTCCTACTTACTACAAAAAAAGAGTAGTGACTAGGAATAGATAACTACAATAGGAATTTTACATTTAACTGTCGATCCACGCTACTAGGTATTAGCTAAGTAAGATAGTTAGCTGTCATCTAATAAATAGAGACTCAAAAGGTAATAATAATCTAGGATTAAAATAAGGGCCAGTAAGACCACATCCTAAGACTCAAAAGGTAAAGGGTGAAATCCATATGCTCATCCAAAATACTATTGATGGTACATAACTTATCAGATTTTACATGCAAGGTATTTGGTTATTTCAGTAATGGGTGATAAGCATATGGAGTTGAGAAGCCAAGAGTAGTACAATCCTAGTTTTCACCTACAATTGATTACAATTGAAGTTGATTTTAGCTACTTATTCAATATTGCTACTCAAATCCCCTATTTACTTTTCCAGTTTTTTCCTATTGATTATAGCATCTGGGAGCTATAGCTTAACGTATTCCCTTAGAATTTGACCCAACCTTTGATGGATTAGTATATTTGATAGAGAACGTATAATCCTTAGATTGAACATGTAGATTGGGCATTATGGGGCCGTAGTGTTGATTTATAAATTAAGGCTGTTGTAGTTTACAGGTTTTTATGCTTTTATTCTTAGTTTGGTATAAAGTGGTGCATTCCTAGCCCACAGAGTAGAGGTAATACATTATTTCTAGTGAATCCAAATCCAGAGATTATCCTACATTCACCTAGTAGGATGACAAAACAAAAAAAATGATATTCTTGAAGAGGTTTGTGATGATATGCCCACCCCTCCTCCTGAAGGAGTTCATGACATTGTTAATCAACAGACAGGGGTGCTTTTAGAATAATCCATAAACAAGATAAGGACAATATAAAAATGTCAATCAATATCTAGGGAGATAGAGCTAGCTGAGCAGAGACAAGAAGCAGATCATCGAGCAACACTCTATGGAAATCAAAACAGAGTTAGATGAGGCCATCCTCAAGTGATCCCAATATATTAATATAGGAAGCCATACAAGTATGATGAAGAGGATATGGGCTACATTGACATGACATAGACTGGAGCCATTATTCTTTCTATCTTACCCCCCATTGTTAAGTTCGGTACCTCTAGTCCTATGATCCATCTCTTATACTAGAAGGGTGTGTTTGCAGGGTTACCTATAGATGACACACACAAGCATAAAACCAATTTTAATGGGATCTACCCTTTATACACCATTCTTGGGGTAGATCAGGAGGTTCTTAGACTGAGGTTGTTCCCCTTCTCACTTATAGGAGAAACATCTTTATAGCCGAGTGAACTTCTAAGAGCATCTATCACTATGTGGAATGAATTACACAGATAGTTCTTCAAATAGTTCTTTTCTCCATCCAGGGTGTTGCAGCTAAAATATGAGATTTATAATTTTAGGTATCTGCAGTCAAAATCCAGGTATAAGGCTTGGTTGAGGTTCAAGAAGAAGCTTAAAATGGTGCCCAATCATTGAATTTTAGGGGTTAGCTTATTGGGGATATTCCATAGAGCCCTGACCATCAGTTCTAGAGCAATGGAAGACACTATCTCAAAAGGAGCCTTTATAAGGTTGCGATTGGATATAAATTCTAGTATTATGGATAAAATCTCACTAACTAACCAAGGGTTGCAAACTCAGGAGGTTGAGAGAGGTTATGACATTTATGCTATTGTAGTTTCTAGTGAGCAGAGAATGGTTGAGGATGTTATAGATCAGGAGACTTTACTATTACAAATCAATATTGGTGGGTTAGCCAAATAGTTTGCAATGATAAATTCTTCAAAGGTAAATACATTAAGGGAACAGGGTGCAACCTTTAGAGTTTATGAGTCTAAGTTAGAAAGAAGAGGCAAAGTATTTGGATCATCAGTGGGTGGGTTTCCAAGACTAAGGACAAGAAAGCCAAGGTCGAAACTATTATAATGATAAAGACAAAGATAGTGACTGGAGGAAGAGAGATAACTACAAAGAGAAGGGAGACCGATACATTTCACCTGGCAAATGAGATGTAAATTCAAGAATAGAAGTAATGTTATCTAAACTTATGAAAGGTTAAGAGAGTCAATAAACTTTCCTTAAAGAACTTAAGGATGATATTTTATGATAGACCCAAAAGGTTGAATTACATGCAACTACTATCAAGTAGTTAGAACAGTAGTATAGATAGATCTTTGCCACTTTGACTCACAGCCAGAAAGGTACCCTTCCTAGTTACACTATGGCAGAATCCTCCAACACTTGCTCATTATCTGGCAATTAACACAAGGAATGGCATCCCACTTGATTACTATTATGCCTACTACTAATAAGCCAAAGAAGTATAATATTGTCATTGATGAGCAACCTAAAACTGAGTTTAAGAAGCTGACTTATAGTGAAGATGATTATGAGAGTGAGTATGGTAATACCTGGGTCACTAATGAGCCCAAAAATGAAGTGCAACATATTAGCATGATATCTTATGCATCATCAGTAGAAAAGAAGGGGGACCTAGGTGCAGTCACAATTCAATATTCTATTGGGAATTTTTATATTAATCAAGCTCTATGTGATTTAGGAGAAGGACTAAATTTAATGCCCTTAGTGATTACAAAGTGTTAGGGTTAGGAGAACTCGAGCATACATCTATAAGACTATTGATGGCTGATTTATCTGTAAAGAAGCGAATGGGGTATTTTGTGTGACGTAGAAGTAAGGGTGGCATCCTTCATATACCCAATAGATTTCATAAATTTAGACTATGATGTGGATGCCCAAGCTCTGATTATCTTAGGTAGACCCTTCTTATCCACTGGTCAGGTGCTGATTGATACGAACTTGGAGGATCACCTTCAAACTAAATGATGAGAAAATAGTGTTTAGTATGTGCGTGATGATATAACAGCTAGATGATATAAGAGTGGTGGCAATAATAGATGCTATGGATGATGATGCGACTGCAGTCGATTTGCCTATTGAGGAACTATTAGGGGTAGAAGCATTAGAAACACTGATTATGAACTTTGAGACTGATAGGATAGATGAATATTATGAGTTTTTAATGTATTACATAGGATAGGCTCTTACAAATATGCCACTAAGAAGCTGGATATTGACTTGAAGAATAGAACCATACCTCCTACTAAGCCATCCATTGAGGAGCCATCAATCTTGGAATTGAAGGCCCTCCCATCTCATTTGCAGTATGTCTTCTTGGGGGCCAACAGTACCCTATCAGTTATTATTGCAATAGATTTGGCAGGAGCACAAGTGGAAGCTTTGATATTAATGTTGTAAAAATTAAAGAGAGCTATCAGATAGACCACTACAAACATTGTGGGGATTTCACTAAGTATATGCACACACAAGAGATAATTGTAGCCAAATAACATTCCCAGTATTAAGAATCAGAGGTGACTAAACCCTCCTATGCAAGAGGTAGTCAAAAAAGATATTAAATAATCAAGTGTTAGATGCTGGCTAGTTTTTTCATCACAGACTGTAAGTGGGTAAGCCCAATTCAATGCATATAAGAAAAGTAGGAATCACAGTGGTTCCCAATGAAAAGAATGAATTAGTACCCATGAGGCTAGTGACCAGTTGGAGAGTCTACATAGATTACATGAAGCTAAACAAGTGGATACAAAAGTATTATTTCCCTATGTCATTCATGGATCAGATGCTGGATAGACTAATAGGTAGGGGTTGGTATTATATTTTTGATGGGTAATCGGGTTACAATCAAATCATGATTGGTCTTAAAGACCAAGAAAAGACTACTTTCACTTGCCCCTATGGTGCTTTTATATTCAAGAGGATGCCGTTTGGATTATGCATAGCACCTACCACTTTTAAGAGATGTATAATGTCCATATTCTCTGATAAGGTAGAGAACACAATCGAAGTATTAATGGATGACTTTTCAGGGGTTGGGGACTTATTTGATGATTGTTTAGCCCATTTAACTAGTGCACTGTAGAGATGTAAAGATTGCAAATTGGTGCTGAATTGGAAAAAATGCAACTCCATGGAGAAGCAAGGTATAGTTATTGGGCACAAGATCTCTAAACATAGTATTGAGGTAGACAAAGATAAGATCGAGGGATTGAAAAATTGTCACCACCAGTGTCAGATAGATTTATATGAAGCTCTATGGGTCATGCAGGCTTTTATAGGAGGTTCGTCAAGGACTTCTCTAAAATTGTAAATCCCCTATATAAGCATTTAGATAAAGAGGTGAAATTTGTATATGATGATGCATGTCTCAAGCCTTTCACATGCCTAAAAGAAAGGTTAATTTTGCAACCTATTATTGTGTCTCCTAACTAGTCTGCACCTTTTGAGGTCATGTGTGATACAAGTGGAGTGGCCTTGGGGTCTTTTCTAGTCTAAAGGAGAGAAATGATCCTGTATGCCATCTACTATGCCAATAAGGCATTGAACCCCAAATAAAAGAATTATACAGTTACATAGCAAGAGTTACTTGTGGTTGTTTTTGCCTTCAAAAAATTTAGTCTTATTTTATTAGGACTAAGGTCACAGTTCAAACTGACCATGCAACTTTGAGATACTTGATGTTGAAGAAATATGATAAACCATAACTCATTAGTTGGGTGCTTTTACTGTAAGAGTTTGATTTTGAAGTAAAAGATCAAAAAAGGATAGAAAATAAAGTTGTAGATCACTTGTCCAAATTTAAGGATGAGGCAATGCATAAACTTGGGGATGATCATGAGATAAATGATACTTTTCTAGATTAGCATGTCTTAGCAGAATCTCAAGGCTAATTCCCTGGTTTTCCAACTTTCAACTATTTGGCAAGCGATGTAGTCCTAGAAAATCTATCCTTCTAATAGTGAAAGAGGTTTATGCATGAGGTGGGAAGTTCTTTTGGGATGATCTATATCAATTTAGGATTTATTCTAATCATATGATTCTAAGGTATATCCTAGAGGTGGATAAAATGAGCATTCTATAAGTTGTCATTCATCACCAGATAGGGTTCACTATGGTGGTATTCACATAACTTACAAAATTCTGTAATGTGGGTTCTGCTGGACTATAATTTATAAGGATGCTCATGATTTTACATAAGCTTGTGACCAATGTCAGTGTCAAGGCAATGTTTTAAGGCGCCATGAACTCCCCATGACACCTATTCTAGAGTTGGAGTTTTATGATGTGTGTGGGATTGGTTTTATTGGCCCATTTGTTGTATCACCGTCTTTTTGAAGAGAAATATCTCTTTTTAATTTGGAACTCCATGTACAATTATCAGTGATAGTGGGTTTCACTTTTCCAACCACCTTTTTAAAACCCAATCTTGATATATATGGTGTAAGGCATAAGGTGGAAACACCTTACCATCCTTAGACAAGTGGGCAAGTTATGTTCTCTAATAGATAGATAAAGTTTATCTTGGTGAAAATTGTGAATGCCAATAGGATTAGTTAGTCTAGAAAATTAGATGATGCATTTTAGGCCTACCTGATAGCCTATAAGACCCCTATAGGTACCTTACTATATCAGCTTTTATATGACAAGGCATGCCATTTACCGATTGAACTTGAGCATAAGGAACTATAGGCATTGAAAAGGCTAAATTTTGAGTGGCATGATACAATAAACTTACGGTTGAGCAAGGTGAATGAGTTGGATGAATCCTGACTCCGTGCTTATAAGAGCTCAGCTATATTCAAAGAAATAATGAAGCTATATCATGACAGTAAAATTGATAAACAAGTATTTGAACCCGATGATTTGGTCTTGATGTATAATTCAAGACTCTGCTTGTTTCCTGATAAGCTGAAATCTAGGTGGACTAGACTATTCACTATGGTTAAGGTATTCCCACATGGTGTTATAGAAATAAATCATAATGATGAAATCCCATTCAAGGTAAATGAGCAGCGAGTGAATCACTACATGGGAAACCTGAAGAAAGTAAAAGTCTGTGTTGATATGGACCTTGGCGAAGTCTGAGTAGCCAAATGAACTGATTTGTGTCATTACAGTTAATCAGGCTCTGCTTGAGAGGCAACCCAAGGTACCTGGACTCCTAGTGCATCCCAAGTATGTCCTCATTCTATTTGTTTGATATTATTTTACACATTGGGGACAATGCATAGTTTTTACTTGGGGTTGGGATATACCATAACTGTCGAGGATTTTTGTTTCCATGCTTCTTTTCCTGTCAGTCGTGGTATGATTGTAGAACCGGTATGTCTAGGTTTAAATTTTTGTCGTACTATGTTTTATTTTGTATTGTTATATATTTTTGTGTAATTAGGAGATATTTATGTATTTAGGGTAATTGTCATGTTTTTGATTGATTTTTGAGAAAAATGATACCTTTCCAAAATTTTAGAACTGTGTGAATGTATATATGTGTGAACATTGTAGATCTTGTTATGACATTAGGATTAGGGATATGATAATCACTTGCTAACACTTGCATGACCTTATAATTAGTAGTGTGTAATATTGACTCTGTTCCATGTTTGTGTGAGATGCTACTTAGTTCCCTTTGTGTGTTGAATTCAGAACATTCTCGGTTAGTCTTGCCTAGGTTGTAGGATAGCCGGTTAGGAAAAGATCATAGGTTTTTTTTTATTTTAGTCAACTTTTAGCCTAAATGACCTTTCCTATGTGAAATAGAATCCCTTGATCCTCGTTTTGAGCCTTATAACCTATTCTGGTTATTTCACCATTCACCTTCCCAGTTGTGTTGCAATAACCTATTTTGGCCTGTCGCTCCATGGACATTGTACACCTTAACTCAGACATATTTCCTAAGTTGACGGTGGATATCATAGGGGTGTAATGTAAAGTGGGCATATAGAAGGGTAAAATAAGAGAAAAAGTTAGCAGGGTTGCGTGTGGTAGCAAAAAAAAGAAAAAAATGTGAAAAAGTAAAAAAATAAGGAATAAAAGATCACACCCAACCTAAATGTGCAATAAAGAATAAAAAGGGAGAAATAAGTGTGGAATAAAAAACAAAGATGGTAATGAGTGGACCCCAAAGTTAGTGTAGTGCCAAGGAGGCTTAGTCAGTCAATAAGTCTATATGTACCATATCAGCTCCCAAGCTTACATTACAACCTGAGAAAAGTCCTATAGTGAACCTATCCTGATGTCTGTAAACTAAGGTAAAGAAAATAAGGGAAAGTTTGTGGTATTTGATGCACACTACTTGGAACTTCGCTTTCGATTGTGAGTGTCTCTTGACTTTCCCTGCATTGACATGCATTATTTCATATTAATAAGTGGGACTTCTTTGTTGTGAGATCACATGAGTCATAGTGCTAACTGCTTGCTTATTTTAGGTATTGTGACTTGCCTATATATGCATGGTTTTCTATTGCTAATGTAATTCCATACCTTGTCCTATTGTGTCACATTGTTGTGATTCATTTTTATACACAGTTGTTTTTGAAAAGTTGAGATAGAAGGGGTTGTTATGATTTGAGTTCAAAGTGTTAATTGACTGCCTTGGTAGCTTAGAGTCTCTTAGTTATGCGTCGTGTTTTGTTTTATTGTGTTGTGTTCCCTAAATATATCCAAACATTCTAAGTTGACACTATTAAAGTGCTATAGAAATATAGCACTTTCGATGATTAAAACTATAAAAATATGCAAGTTTCTTAGGTTGTTTTGTTAGATATGATGTGTTTTGGGTATGTTTTGCAGGAAACTAGGTTTCGGATGCTCAGTTAGAGAAAAATATGAAAAATGGAGTCTTATCTACTTTATCAATTTTGGGTATTTGTGACACTTTCTAGATGTACGTAACCGAAGCATATGATGAAAGTTAAAGATTTGAAGCTTGGATGCAAGTATTGGAAGGCCTGACACTTACCTATGTCTATATGTGGACCACATGTAGCATATGTAGTCTGTTTAAGACTAAGGTAAGTACTGGAATTAAAGATCCAGAGAGTGAAAGAGCTAAAAATAGAGCTTCTGACACTTACCTTTGTCAACATATGGACCACATGTGTGCAAGGTAAGTGCCAGAAGTATGAAATACTGAGTAGAAGCTACATGAATTTTTTTCGGCACTTGTAGGTGTCTACATGCGCCTAGCTTGAGGCAGCATGTGGCACATGCGCCTAAGGCCAGGTCGCATGTGGACACAGATAAGTGACCACCGAACCTTTTTTGTCCTTTTATGTTTGGGCTTTAATTTTAGGGTTTCCTCATGTACTATAAATACCCATTATGTGTTTTTCGTAGAAGTGACACACTCTTGATACTTACAAACATATTTTGATTTTGAGATTTGATTTTAGTATTGGAACTCTAATGTATTGATTTTGGTTGACTAATTCAGTTAAAGTTTGGGTCTCTAGTTGTGATTATTGTGATTCATCTTATGCTTTCAATCAAGAATATTGCCGATTCTTTTATAAGCACGAGCGGCTAAAAACCCTTATCTAGGGTTGTGAAAACTTTTGCAGATTGATGAAGTAGGAAAAATGCTATTTTTCTTCTGAACCGATACCCATGCATGCATTGTATTATCTTCATTTAAATTCTTATCTTAGCTATTGCAAACATTAGGATCCGGCCGAGATTATTTCTACTTACTTTAAAAGAGGAGTAGTGACTAGGAAAAGATAACTATAATAGTAATTTGAAGTTTAATTATCAATCCACGGTACTAGGTATTATCTAAGTAAGATGCTTAGTTATTATGTAATAACTAGATACTCAAAAGGTAATAGTTAACTGGGTTCAAGATAAGGGTTAGTAAGGCGACATCCTGAGACTCAAAAGGTAAAGGGTGAAATCCATCTGCTCCTCCAAAAGACTGCTGATGGTATATAACTTATCAAATTCTGCTTGTAAGGTATCATATTGGTTCAACAAAGCACCATAATCCTACAAAGTTGAGAATCTAGGGGGGAATATAATCCTAAAGTTCACCTACGAGTGATTACAACCGAAGTTCATATAAGCTACTTGTTCGACATTGCTACTCAAATCCCCCCATTTTACTTTTCCATTTTTTCCCATTGATTACTGCATCTGAGAGCCATAATTCTGCGTATTCCCTTGGGATTCAACCCCAACCTTTGTTGGATTACTAGATTTTATGCAAACCACATAATCTTCATATTGAAGGAGTATCTTGGGCGTCATCATACAATCATAAAGAAATAAATAACCAAAGATTCCTAGCTCTACCGAATATCTTCTATAACCATCAAACCATCCATACTGAATCATATCTTTCCCAACTCCCAATGTTAGAATCAAACTCAAACTCATATCATCATAATCATGACATCCCTAATATTATCAACATCATAACATCATTTGCTAGCTTTGAACTAGAACTCATATATTAATATCTTCATCAATTTACAGACTAATCAGAGCTCATATTATCAATATCATCATTAATTGCTGGACTTGAAGGGGATTATCAATATCGTCATCAATTCCTATACTTGAACAAAAACTCATATAAAAAACCCATAACCATATTCCACACCAATAAACCATAAAATAAACTATACCAATAAACTATTGAATTTTTATTCAGAATTAGCACCAACTACCAATAACCAACTAGCATACTCATTTCATGTTTAACCTCTTTTAAGTAACTAAATAATCATTTATAAGGTCTCAACATGCATAAATAAGTCTACAAAGACTAATACAATTCTTGGCCTAAGGTAGGCTGGAGGGGCCCATTCTAATCCCTGAAATTAATTTTTAGGAAAATTCTGCTCCAACTAGGATAAGCTATATAAATTCATTGTACATGTTAAATAATACTTAAGATAGCAGTTTATCCTAAAACATGAGAAACTAAATAAATTATATCAAAATTAGAATTTCAAGATAGCCTAAACAGTCTAAGTAACATAAGTATTTTCAATTATACCCCCAATAACTAAATCCAATACCATATCTAGAATAATATTATAATCATACTACAAACTAGATCAATTTATGAAGAGGGTAAACCTAGCCTACTTGGACACCAAAGAAAAGCCAGAAGAATTTGGTAAACCATTGATTTCATTTTTTGAGAAGCTTATGCAAGGTTACATGCTATAAAAATCATAATCTACTAATCAAGATGAGAACAGTGATACCCATACTATAATTTTGTGCTTAGGGTCCATAATTACATAAAAATCCCATGTGGGGCCCATTTATGGGAACACACTTTCAAAACTATCATAACATACCTTTATGCTCAAGGAAGATTGTAACACCCCATACTTTGCATGTATATTATTTATTTATTTGTAACTTAGTATAGCCTTATGGTATAGGTAGCAGATGAGATTTTTTATGCGATTATTAATGGTGTAGATGGAATTCTAGATGTTGCCCATATGTTTTAAGGTGGAACGGCCAAGTTAACATTGATACAACTATTAAACTCAGAATTGTAAACTAGTATACAACTATTAAACTTAGAATTTTAAACTAGTATTTAAATCTAAAATTTAAACTGACCAAGTATATACAAGTTTTGAGTTAGATTAAAGGGATTAAGAACTAAAAGTTGAGTATTTTATTGAGGTGCTTGATTGACTTAATTAAGCTAGTTGGTAGATCACCTACTTGAGCTATTTGGACCAAGTTATTGGGATCAAGGCTATATATTAGATTTGGGCCTATACTAATGTACTCATTTGAGCCCAAATTAAGTAAAAAGGAAGAAGACAGAGAAAACGCCCAATACTCAAATCTGCCAAGGCCCAATTTAATTGATCCCAACTAAGAATTAAGTAAGTTGGTGTATCACCTACTTTGAAATTTTTAGTAGCTTGAACCCCTAAGAAGGTGCATCGCCTACTTGGACTAATTTGACCAATTTTGAGGACCAAAAATGCAGCTAAAGAGATAGCCAAAATAAGGCCTTTATAAGGCCAAGTTGCTGGTCATTTTCCATCATTCTTAAGTCACAGAAAAGGTTATACTTCACAAATTCTTTCTACTTTCTTAAAAGCAACTAGGAGCAGCCTTATATTTCTTTTTTGGGTTGTTAGAGAAACCCTAAACTTCGCATGCCAAGGTAAGTAAAAAAAATAAGGTTTAACATATTCTCCCATAGAAGATTAGGAAAACATGCTATTAATGCTTAATTTTAAGTCCAAGGTAGAATATAAAGTAAGCTAATTGCTCGATTTTTCTTTGTTATTAAGGGATTTCTTATTTTCTTTGGTTTAAAGTGTGAAGGAAATTAAAAGTTAAAGTTCTTGAGGAGTTCAAATTTAAAGAATAAGTTGTAGAATTTAGGTAAGGTGACTGCTCCATTTTTTTATCCTTATATATGAATTTGAGAGAGAATTATGAATGTGTTGTTATTGAGAACTCAAGAGATGATGAGTTTAGTAATTGATTGCTACAATAAAAGGGATTCGGGGAAGTTTTGTGGACTATTTTGTGTGTATATGTTGGGGGATACCATGTTGATGTTGGGGAAATGTGTGATTAGTTTGTATTGAAATATAGAAGAAAGGTGTGGTGGTTTACCATCGAGCTAATTATTGTACACGTTTATTACTCATTCTATTTGTATACCATTTCGGAGGGTGTAATGAAGTCAAAGTTATTTCGGGGGATCTTAAAAGAATCCGTATGTATATGGATATAATTAGAGGAGAAAAGGGTAAAAATAACACCCTTTATAGGAAAATCAAGGGCTTACTACTTAGATACTGTTTTGGTGAAGTTAAGTAGACCAAATGTGTCGGTTGCTTGCTAATATTAACTTACCATATATTTTATTGTAGATAAATAATCTAAAAGGAAGGAAGTCAAGTTGGATTAGTATTGGAGTTGTATGACCAGGTATGTAAGGCTGCTCTACGTCGTGTTCTTTGGCATGAAATCCAACACTTTTGGTACAATGTAAGCTTCTAAAGCATTCCCATAGTAAATAGTATGTAATAGAAGCACATGCTATCCTATCAAGCTAACGACCTTATGCCTTCTTCCTAATGTGTTAAAATACCTCTATGCTTATTATTGAGTTTGCATTTTTACTTTCACTAGCAAATCTCAAGAGTTCTTATTTAAGTCAAATAAGACCCGTATGTTATTTTTAGCTCTTAAACATCTCATTTGTGTACAATCTGCCCCATACCTCTTTGACATTGCATTAAGAGTTTATTCATATGTCTCTTATTGGTAGATTATTATATCAAAGTACCATAATTCTATGAACATCAAACTAACAATCTCAAACAGGCTAATAAACTAAGTAATGCATTATGTATTAAAATAGGTGGCTGCTCAGGGGTATAATCCTGGCATAGGCCGATCCCAATTTTGATTTATTGGTGGAAGCTCATGGTAGTAAGCCTAGTATGGGCCGATCCCAATGTTTATTTATGGGTGGTAGCTCAGGGGCGTAAGCCTAGCATGGGCTGATCCCAATTTTTATATTCACCACAGATCAGCTCGTAATTTGTATCATATGGCTTACAAAGATTATGAAGTAAGAAAGGTAAAATTAAGAAAGGAATGTAATGTACCTGACCCTACATTTATATATAAAGGTGGTCTACAAGAACTATATGTACACTTATATTTTATTTCCATTGAGCTCCTATATCATGTGTAGTTACTTTTAGCCTTACATATTCATTACATACCTTTGTACTGACGCCTCTTATGGGGGACCTATATTTCATGCTACAGGCACAGGTGCTTCAGCAAATATACTTTCTCAGTAGGAGCCCAGGATATCCAATAGCTATTGGTGAGCTCCAAATTAATTCGGGGCTTTCCAAGTCTGTTCTATATATTTTGGTATTGTATAGAAGTTAAGAGTATGACAGGGGTTTCTCCTGACCTTAGCTAAGTTTCTAAGTATCTTTTAGAGGCTTTGTAGACCAATTTAAAATTAAGTATGGTAATGTCTTGTCTCTTGGATGTTGTGGCCCCAACGGCTAAGTCTTTTATATTATTTGGTGCTTTCCTATGTGGTTGTTCTCATTGATACATTGTATCATATTTGATCAAATCTTTGATTATCATATTTACATACGTGATATGTAAAAGGTTATAGGTTGGTTATCTCAGGCCTTACGGCTATGGGTGCCTGTCCGCTCCAATGGGATTTGAGGCGTGACAAAAGTAGTGTCAGAGCAGGTCATCCTAATAAGTCTACAAAGCCATTTCTACGTGGAATGTTGCTTATTGGTGTGTTGCGCACTACATCTAAAAATAGGAAGCTATGGGACATTTATGGGTTGTCTCTTTTTCTTCATATCTTAGATCATGCAATAGAGACCATATTGTAGGTGAATTTATATTTAACCATTGAATCTATTTTTTCTCTTATTATAGTAAAGATACCGGTTATAATAGGGAGTAAGAATAAGGATACAGGTAGCTGAATAGATGTGGCTGCCGAAGAAGGGACCAGAAAGTCACCACATAGGAAATTGAATCAAAGTGAGGATCAAGTTGAGTTTGTATCATAAACTTCTTTTACTCCTGTATCTCCAGAAGAGCTAAGAAGGAGAAGAACCGCATCCTTAGATCCACCTATTAATGCTACAGAGCAAGATCTTAGAAATGAAGTGCAATTATTGGATCATATAGTTGTTTGACAAGCTCAAGGACAAACTATTCCAACCATAGGTTTTAGTAGTGTTGAAAGGGTAGCTAGCCTATGAATATAGGATTTCCTTAAGATAGATCCTCCTAAATTTACCGAATCTGATATTTATGAAGACCTATAGGACTTTATTGATCAAATCCAAAGGGCTCTAGACGTCATGCATATCGGGTAAAGAAACAGTTGAACTAGTAGCATATAAATTCAAAAGGGAGGCTATATTTTGGTGTGAAGACTAAAATGATCTAAGGGTATCGATTCACCTTCAACTACTTGGAAAGAGTTCAAAGAGGAATTTATTGATTATTACCCTCTATTTGAGATCTGAGAGGCTCGTGCAAATTAGTTCCTAAATCGTCACTAAGGGAATATGAGTATAAGGTAGTACAACCTCCAGTTTAATTCTTTGTCTAGGTATGCTCCTAATGTAGTAGCTACTATAGATGATAGAGTTCATCGATATGTGGATAGATTGGATCCATATTTAGTTAGAGATTCAACTATTGCTACTTTGAACAAAGACATGGACATAGCAAAGATACAAGCTTTTGCATAAAAAATAGAAGCTTAGAGGCAAAGAAAAAAACACAAGAATTAGAAAGATGGTATTCCAAGAGGTAAAGATATATAAGGCAGTTTATGGCATCCCAAGGAGATTTTAGGCATTGATTTTCTAATATACCACCTAGGCCATTATCTTCTTATTCTGCAGCTGGTGCTTCACCACAATTTTAAGGGTCCTAAGGCAATCAGTTTGGGCAAAAAAGTGAGAGTCAAAGTTCACAGACATCAGGGTATAAAGAGCAAGTGAGTATGATCCAATTAATACCTGCTTGACAACCATGTAATAATATGGAAAGCTTTATTTAGGTGCATATTGGTTTGGGACAAATGCTTGATTTTGGTGTGGTACATCAGGGCATATGATAAGAGAATGCCTTGCCTACAAAGTGGCATAGGTGGTATGGCATAACCTACTTGATCATCCGTTGCATCATCATTATCAGTGCATTTTTCAGGTAGAGGTGTACAACCTATGGGTCATGGTAGAGGTGCTAAAGGAGCATCTAGCCCTAGTGGAGTTCAAAATTGTATATATGCTTTAGCGGATCGATAAAATTTAGAAGCTTCTCTGGATGTGATTACAGGTACATTGTCTATCCTTTCACATGATGTATATGCATTAATTGATCCGGGTTGCACATTATCATATGTTACTCAATTGGTTGTTGGAATGTTAAAAAAAATACCAGAATTGCTAGTTAAGCCATTTGAAGTGTCTACGTTGGTTGGTGAATCTATTATAGCTAGAAAAGTATATCAAAATTATATGATAACTATTTGTGTTCGCGATATAATGGATGACCTTGCTGAGTTAGAAAAGGTATATTTGGATGTTCTAATGGGTATGGATTGGTTAGCTTCTTGTTATGCCACAGTAGATTGCTGAACTAAGACAGTTTATTTCCATTTTCCAAGAGAGGTAGCCTTGAATGGAGGGGTACTATTAGAGCACCAAGAGGTAAATTTATTTCTTATTTTAAGGAAAAAAGGATGATTTTGAAATGTTGCATATATCATCTGGTTAAAGTGAAGGATACAGATGTGGAGCCATAAACTCTTCAAACTATTCTAGTGGTAAATGAATTTCCTAAAATTTTCTAGGTTTTCCTCTAGAACGAGAAATGGAGTTTGGTATTGATGTGATTCCAAGTACTCAACCAATCTCCATTCCACCGAATAGAATGGCCCCGATAGAATAATGGGTGCTCAAAGAGCAATTGAAAGACTTTTTTGAAAAATGATTCATAACGCCTAGTATGTCCCCTCAGGTTGCACCAGAGTTATTTGTGCATAAGAAAGATGGCTTATTCAGAATGTGTATTAACTGTCGGCTACTGAATAATGTCAATATTAATCACAAATATCCCCTTTTGAGAAATAATGATTTATTTGATCAGTTACAAGGTGCCAAGTGTTTTTTAAAGATTGAATTGAGGTCTGGTTAAGACTAAGTGAGGGTCAAAGATAAGGAAATACCTAAGAAAACTTTTCAAATATGGTACAGTCATTACGAGTTTGTAGTTATGCCCTTTAGGCTCACTAATGCACCCAAAACCTTTATGGATTTGATATATAGGGTGTTCAAGCCGTTCTTTGATGTGTTTGTGATAGTTTTTATCGATGATATTCTGGTTTATTCGAAATCAAAGAAAGACCATGCTAGTTACTTATGATAGATATTAAAGATTCTTCATGATCGTAATCTATATGCAAAGTTCTCTAAATGTGAGTTTTGGTTAAAATCTGTGGCATTATTGGGTCATATATTATCTAATTATGGAATAAAGGTTAATACTCAAAAGATAGAAGCTATGAAGAACTAGCCAAGGCCTAAAACACCTACAAAGATTTGTAGTTTCCTTGTGTTAGCAGGTTATTATAGAAGCTTTGTTGAAGAATTTTCTTTAATTTCTGCACCTTTAATAAAGCTAACACACAAAGCATCCAAGTTCAAATGGAATGACGCATGTGAAGGAGTTTCTAAGATCTAAAGAATAAGTTGACTTCTATACCCGTATTTGTTCTTTTGGAAGGCACAGAAGGGTATGCAGTGTATTGTGATACTTCAAGAATTGGCTTAGGATGTGTGTTGATGCAGCATGGTAAAGTAGTAGCATATGCCTTAAGATAATTGTGGTCAGATAAGAAAAATTATCCAACGTATGATTTTGAGCTATCAACAGCTATATTTAATTTAATGATATGGCGTCACTAATTGTATGGGATTCATGATGACATATATACTTACCATAAGAGTTTGCAATATATCTTTAACTAGAGAGATCTAAATTTAAGGCAAAGGAGGTGGCTTAAACTATTAAAAGACTATGATATTGATATCTTGTGTCATCCGAGAAAAGCAAATGTGGTAGATGATGCATTAAGTCATAAGGATATGGTGAGAAATTATGGACAATCTACGAAAAGAAAGGGGATGACTAAAGATCTATACCAACTAGCCAGTTTGGGGGTTCGCCTTCTTAAAACTCCAGATAAGGGGCCTTTTATGCATAATGCTGCAGAATCTTCATTGTAGTTAAAGTGAAGGAGATGAAATATGTAAATCCTATTCTATTACAGCTTAAGGAGAATGTACAATGTGGTATGACCAAGGCATTTGAGCAAATGCAAGAGGGAGTACTTCGGTGCCAAAACAGATTGTGTATGCCTAATATAGATATGCTAAGATAGAGGATTATGACAAAGGCACATCATTCAAGGTATTCCATCTATCCGGGGTCAACTAAAATGTATCAGGATTTGAAAGGAATGTATTGGTAGAGTGACATGAAGAAGAACATTGCAGAATTTATAGTCAAATATCCAAATTGTCAGAGAGTTAAAGTAGAGCACCAAAAGCCCGGGGGTAATATGCAATGTATAGACCTTCAATCTGGAAGTGGGATATTATCAACATTGATTTTGTCATTGGTTTGCCTCGTATATCTGAAAAGTTTGATTCCATATGGGTGATAGGTTATAGGCTTACTAAATCAGCACACTTCCTACTGGTTAAGACCACTTACATAGTCAAAGAGTATGCAAAATTGTACATCAAAGAGAGAGTTCGGCTATATAGAGTACCAACCTCCATTATATCAAATATGAGAACTCAATTTACTGCATATTTTTGGAAGTCTTTTCAGAGAAATTTGGTAACACAAGTGAATTTGAGTATAACTTTTCACCCTCAGAAAGATAGAAAAGTAGAACATACCATTTAAATAATTGAAGATATGCTACGAGCTTATGTATTGGACTTTAAAGGTAGTTGGGCTGATCATTTACCTCTCATAGAGTTTGCCTATAACAATAGCTATCATTCAAGTATCAAAATTGCACCATATGAAGCTTTGTATGGAAGAAAGTTTAGATCACCAATTAGATGGTTTGAAGTGGGTGAAACTACCTTGTTATGGAAAGATCTTGTTCTTCAAGCTATGGAAAAGGTTAAATTAATCCAACGGCATCTATAAATAGCCAAAAGTCAACACAAGTCATATGCAAATATTAGAAGAAGGGGTTAGAGTTTTCTATAGGTAATTGGGTATTCTTGAAGGTGTCACTAATGATGGGGGTAATGAGATTTTGTAAGAAAGGAAAACTAAGTCAATGTTATATTGGACCATATAAGATTACTTAGAGGTTTGGCCAAGTCACTTATGAATTAGAGCTACCCCAAGAGCTCTCAACAGTTGATCCAGTATTTCACGTCTCAATGCTTCAAAAGTGCATTGGAGATCCATCTCATATTACTCCTACTGAAGATGTACAAGTTACAAAAGATCTCACCTATGAAGAAATACCTATTTCTATTGTAGATCGACAATTTAAGATGTTAAGGAATAAAGAAATAGCTTCTGTAAAAGTGCTTTGGAGAAACCAGTAAGTGGAAAAGATAACATGGGAAGCAAAAGAAGCGATGAAATCCAAGTACCCCTATTTGTTCAAATACGAAGAGAAAGTTCAAGATGATGAATTGGGGAAATAACAAGTAAGTTTAATATTTAGGTACTACATGATAACATAAGTATTAAATTTAGGCTTGAGCTTGTTTTGGTTGGACAATTGTGATAACATTCGAGGACGAATGTTCCTAAGAAGGGGATTAGGTAACACCCTGTACTTTGCATGTACTTGTTCTATTTATTAGTAACTTCGTATATCCTTATGGTATAGGTAACATATGAGATTTGTTATGCGAGTATTAATAGTGTATATGGATATTCTAGACACTGTCCATACATTTTAGCTCCTAAGTACCTCATTCATGTACAATCTTCCCCATACCTATTTAACATTGAATTAAGCATTTATTTATATGTCTCATATTGGTATATTATTATTTCAAAGTACCATAATGCTATGACCACTAAAGTAACAATCTCAAAGGATAAATAAACTAAGTAATGCAATCTGTATTAAAATGGGTGAAAGCTCAGGGCCATAAGCCTAGTATGGGCCGATACCAATGTTTATTTATGGGTGGAAGCTCAGGGGCATAAGCCTAGAATGGGCTGATCCCAATGTTTATTTATGGGTGGTAGCTTAGGGGCGTAAGCCTAGCATGAGCTGATCCCAATTTATCTATTTACCATTGATTAGATGGTCATTTGTATCATATAGCTTACAAAGATTATAAAGTTAGAAAGGTAAAACAAAGAAAGGAATCTAATGTACATGACCCTACAATTATATATAAAGGTGGTCTACTAGCACTATTTGTACACTTGTATTTGATTTCTATTGTGCTCCTGTATCATGTGTGATTACTTTTAGCCTTACATATTCAGTACATAATTTCGTACTAACTCCCCTTATGGGGGGACCTATATTTCATGCCGTAGGTACAGGTGCTTCAGCAAATACTCCTTCTTAGTAAGAGCCCAGGATATTCAATAGCTATTGGTTAGCGCTAGATTGATTCGGGTCTTTTCGAGTCTGTTTTATATATTTTGGTATTGTTTAGAAGTTAAGAGTATGGTGGGGATTTTTCCTGACCTTAGCCAAGTTTCTATGTATCGTTTAGAGGCTTTCTAGACCAATGTAAAATTAAGTATGATAATGTATTGTCTATTAGATGTTGTGGCCACAACGGATAAGTCTTGAATATAATTTAGTGCTTTCCCATTGGTTGTTCTCATTGATGCATTGTATCATATTTGGTAGAACCCTTGGTTATCATATTTACATACATGAGATGTATATGGTTATAGGATGGTTCTCTCGAGCCTTATAGTTACGAGTGCCTGTCTGCCCCAATGGGATTTGAGGCGTACCAAAGATTTACCCTAAAAATGGGTGAATTCCAAGTTCTAATAATGCTAAATGTAAGCCCCCAATCTTATAGGGATTTTTGATAAAGATGAAGGATTAAACCAAGAAATTGATGGAAGCTTACCACAAATTTGAAAAAGAAATTCATAAATTAACTTTACCCAAGATGAAAAGTCACCCACAAATGATTGTCCCACGTTTTCCTACTTTTTAGAGTCAATATTCTAGGGAATAGATGAAAATGAGGAAATTGGGCTAAGTGGGGGTATTTGTACAATTCCTAGGTACACAGGTTCTGCTTAAGCTGACACTGGGCCACTTAACCTATATAGTGCCACTAAATAAACATTTGGGTGCCTGCACATGTACTACTTAAGCCGTCCATTATCACTTTAGTGGCTACTGTTTAAGCGGTAAAGGTTTTGCTTAAGCAAACCTCGCCGGGCCGACCCGGTCTCTTAATTGATGGGTCAACCACTTTAGCTGCCTCTTCACTTAAGCAACCCCAAAGGGTGCTTATGTGGTGCACCAGTACTCACTGAGACTTTGAATTTTTCTAAGTCTCTACCAACCCCTCGGGATTCATCTAAAATCCCTATGCATAAATGGACTATGATAACCTATCTAATTCTATGTTTCAAATTTAATGGCACAATCAAACTTTTCATGAAAAGTGGGTCCCATACCCATGTGCCATTTTTCTTAACTTTTTTCCAATAGCCCAAAATGAGTTTGGAACGCTTGGACCTGAACTAGGGATCCATCTAGAACAAAATTGACATTTTAGATCCTTTGGAACTATTAGAATTTGCATATGAGATTTTTTGAATAAAGTTCTTGCATGGCATCCAAATTGAACTTATAAAGATTTCCAAACATAGAATTAGATCTAAAAACCTAATAAGCTTCTTGATAATGAGAACTGTCAGTTCTACCAAGTCATAAATGACTCGGGGAAGCTATAGGAAAGCTCTATACGGTGAAAATAAGAAAAAATATGAAAAATAGGCTAGAGGGTCATTACAAAAGTAGTAATAATCTAAATTCCAGGAGCTCACACCAAATTTATGATCTATAGTTACTTTTCACCATACACACATAAACGATGAGAACTCGTAGTATTATCTATAAGCTGTATATACATACCAAATAAGTCATACTTAGTAGACATCGACCTACTGAGCTTCAAAGATAATGCAAGTATAAATAACAGGTTAAGTAGAAATATAAACTATAGATAACCATCCCGAAAGCTAAACATAACAAAGCTAGTGGGGCAATAAGGATAAAATATCATATTATTTTAATAATCAAGGTCT
Organism: Capsicum baccatum var. pendulum; assembly: GCA_030864225.1. Lineage (NCBI taxonomy): Eukaryota > Viridiplantae > Streptophyta > Magnoliopsida > Solanales > Solanaceae > Capsicum > Capsicum baccatum. Next base: position 104,650,273 of record CM061556.1, read on the forward strand.
AAAGTGCAATGCCATATATCAACTTAATATACAAAGATAGAGTGAAGGAAAGTTATATAATAGTATTCAAGGCTAATAATACATATACGATATTAATAGACAAAGAACAAAAGGATATACGATAACACCATATATAATGTATAAATAGGACTACTCAAGGTAAAAGGCATCCCAACCAAGTAGGAAATTTAGTGCTGGCATACTGAAGAGGCCTAACCATAATGTCTAATGTGAGATAATATCATGACCCAATTTGTGAGTCATGATTGAACCTACTCTACCCCACCAATAGGTAAGCCAAACTGTAACCCAAAGCTAAACTGTAACACCCTTAAATTTTGAGAATTTTTATTTTTGGCCACGCCATGTTTGAAACATTAATTTTTGACTTAAATTGTAATTAGGTATGTTGAAGGGGTATCCCAGAAGAATTTTGAAAATTTCAAACAAGGGTTCAAGGTTATTTTGGGTCACGATGGTAGTAAGCCTCTATTATATTGATATGCCATGAAAGGTGACGTCCACAATAACCTTCATGATTCGTAGGTTGGTCTATGTGTTAAGGTCCATAGCACGGAGGTTAGCCTCTGCGATAAGGTCTATGCCACAAACCTATATAAAACTTGGGCTATTTTATTCTATATTAATTAGGATGAGGAGTAATGAGGTCCGTTCACTTATAAACGACCTTTAAGCACTATATGAGCCAATTCTCATAAGATTTCATGATACAATAGGCTATTACTTTACTTCCAAAAGATCCTCTCTAAAATTTCCCCTTTTAAGTCAAGGCTAAAGTTTAAACAAGGTGGTCATATAGGGTTCTAAGGGTGTTATCTTCTTAATCTTAGTAATTAAGGCATTTGCCTCTTTCCCTATACTTATATTTTCTTTATGGCATGAATTTTTAGCATGCCATTTGGGTTGACTGGTGCCTCAACGACATTTATGGTTCTTATGAATTGGGTATTCCACTATTTTTTAGACTTGTTCATGATTAAGTTTATAGACTATATTTTGGTATATCTGAAAAGTGAGGTGGATCATGCCAATCACCTTAGTGTTGCATTGCAGTCCCTAAAAGATTTCCAATTGTATGCTAAGTTTTCAAAGTGTGAATTTTGGTTGATTTTTGTTACTTTTTTGGGTCATGTAGATTCTAGTGAAAGGATTATGGTGGATTCACATAAAGTAGCGGCGGTTAAGAAGTGGCCTAACTCCAACTGATATTCGGAGCTTCTTGGGTTTAGCTGGTTATTATAGGAGGTTTGTGAAAAGTTTTTTGTCGATCACTGTACCCTTGACTAAATTGACTCAGAAGAAGGTAAAGTTCTTATTGTTCGATGCTTGTGAGGGGAGTTTTAAGAAGATAAAAGATAAATTGATTTCTTCTCCAATTTTAACCCTGCTCGAGGGTAGTGATGGCTTCATAGATGATTCATCCCATGTGGGACTTGGTTGTCTATTAATGCGGCATGGCAAGATGGTATTATATGCTTCTAGGCAATTGAAAGTTTATGAGAGAATTATCTAACTCATGATTTAGAGTTGTTAGTTGTGGTGGTCACATTGAAAATTTAGCAGTATTATCGATATGGGGTCCACATTGGCATCTATTTAGATCATAAGAGTCTGTAATATATATTCGCCCACAAGTAGTTGAATCTCAGGCAAAGGAGATGGGTTGAGTTTCTCAAGGACTATGGCATGAGTCTCCACTTTTAGCTAGGTAAGGCTAATGTGGTTGTTGATGCTCTTAGTAGTTTATCTATAGGGAGACTATCTCACATAGACGAGGGGAAATAAGAATTGGTGGGGGATATTCATCGTTTGGGCAATCTTGAGTCTGTCACTTAGATTCTTAGGACGGTGGTGTATTTATGCAAGAGGTGTCAAGGTCATCTCTTGGTGATAAGGTAAAAGAGAAGTAGGTGTTGGACCATATCTTAATGTAAATCAAAGATGATGTGGGAATACAGATGGTAATGGCTTTTAAGATTGGGGGTTATGGTACCTTGAGGTACCAAGAGAGGTTGTGTGTTCCCGATGTGGATGAGCTAGAAGGTAGAATTTTGGATGAAGCTTATGAGTTGCATTATTTGACTTATTTTGGCTTGAGAAATATATATCATGACCTTAAGGAGATATACTAGTGGAATTACTTGAAGAGGAATATGGCTAATTTTGTAGCTATGTGCATGGTGTGTCAACAAGTGAAGATGGAGCATTTGAGGCGTGGTGGGTTGTCTCAAGAATGTAAGTTGCTATGTGAAAATGGGAAGTGATAAATATGGATTTTTCTACCTGTATTCTCAGACTCAAAACAAGTTTGATTCTATTTGGGTCATCGTGGATAGGATGACTAAGTTGGATCACCTCTTATCGGTGAGAACTAATTATTCTGCTGAGGACTATGTGAGATTATTTATTTAAGAGATCGTGAAGTTGCATAATGTGCCTATTTCTATTATCTCTGATTGAGGTACTTAGTTCTCAATGCAGTTTTGGTGCTTATTTCAGAGAGGGTTGGGGACTAAGGTTAGCCATAGTACTATTTTCCATCTGCATATGGATGGACAAGTGGAAAAGACCATTCAAACTTTGGAAGATATGCTTCGATCTTGTGTAATTAATTTTGGTGGTAGCTAGGTTAAGCATTTTCCTTTTATGGAATTTGCCTACAATAATATTTGTCACTCTAGCATTGGTATGGCTCTGTTTGTGGCGTTGTATAGTAAAAGGTATAGGTCCACTATTGGGTGGTTCAAAGTTGATGAGGCTAGGTTATTCATTCTAGATTTAGTTTATCAAGCTCTAGAGAAAGTGAAGGCGATTTGGGATAGGATTATGACTTCCCAAAGTCACCAAAAGTCCTATGCAGATTCGAGATGAAAAGAGTTGAAGTTTGATGTAGGTTATTGGATGTTCTTGAAGGTGTATCCCATGAAGAGAGTGATGCAATTTGTTATGAAGGGGAAGCTCAGTCCTCGTTATGTTATCCCTTATTTAATTTTGAAGAGAGTGGAAATTTTTTCCTACAAGTTAGAATTGCCTGCAATCTTAGGTTCCATTAACACTGTGTTTCATGTGTCCATGTTGAAGAAATGCATGGGTGATCATTCCTTGGTGGTGCCTATTGAGAATGTTGATATCTCGGATTTCCTATAATACGAGAAGGTCCCAGTGAAGATCTTGGATGAACAAGTTCATAGGTTGCAGACTAAAGATGTAACTTCAGTATAGGTCCTTTGGAGTAACCATAATATTGAAGAATCCACTTTGGAAGTGTAGGCAAAATATGAGGGCTAAGTACCCATTCTTATTCTATGTGTCTGGCAAAGAAGATTAAGGTAAGAATTTCATTTCCTTTGTTACTATTCGAGTTTATCTTTTGATTCAGGTGTAATACAACAATTCTCATGCAAAAAGTACCTAGATCATCATTCGGGGACGAATGGTACTGGGGGGTGGGAGGGATAATGTAACACCTTTAAATTTTGAGCATTTTCATTTTTGGCCTCCCCGTGTTTGAAACATCAATATTTGACTTAAATTTTACTTAAAGGAGTGTCCCAGAAGAATTTCAAAATTTTGGACGAGGTTAGAGGTAGTTTTGGCTCACGGAGGCAATCCCTTTGTGATATTGACATGTAACGAAGGCTAACTTTCGTGATAGCCTCCATGACACGGAGGCTAGTCTCTGTTTTAAGGTCCTTAGCATGGAGGTTAGCCTTCACGATAAGGTATATGCTATAGACCTTTATAAAAGTTTGACTGTTTGTTCCATTTTATTGGGGCAGGGAGGGGGGGGGGGTAATGAGGTCCCTTCACTTATAAATGGCCTTTAAGCACTATATGAGCCATTTCTCATAAGTTTTCATGGTACGAAGGGATATTACTTTAAAAAGATCCTTTCTAAATTGTTGCTTTCAAGTCAAGGCTACAGTTTCAAGGAGGTGGTCATATAGGGTTCTAAGGGTGTTATCTTCTTCAAAATTCTTAGTAATTAAGGCATGCACCTCTTTACCTATACTTATCTTTTGTATATGACATGAATTTGTGCTTATTGTGTATGGTTTTGATGTTGGGTTTTGAAACATGGGTTGAGGGTTTTGAATGTGTTTGGTTTAAGTATTTTCCTATGATTATTATTGAATTGTTATGCATTGAATTGATGATTTATGAACTCTTTGGGTGTATTTGGGACGGTGAATGAATTTAGGGGCACAATGGAGTCCCAAAATAAATGGTTTCGGTATGAAAATTGATAATAACCTCGATCCACTTGCATAATTGGCTTTAGAATATGATTTATCTCTTGGTTTGGCTATTCTTTTTGAAACCTTGCATTTCCTAAATTTTAAATGGAACATGAATTGGTTTGGTTTTGTTTTCAAAAGGTTTTGGAAAGGCCTTGGTGGCCACAACTTTTGTTTTTAAATTGGAAACTGTGGAATCAACTTGGTTTAATGGTTTTGTGTGTCAAAATGGAATAGACTTGTAAGCTCTAAATTTTGGTATGACGATACCAATGGTTAATGCCAAATTAAAAGACTCCTTGTTAAATAGATAGGAAAGTGTAAATGATTTTAATTGGGCTCAAAGGGGTTTGTGTAGCTAACCATGGAAGGTGGAGGTCTCGGGGGGACCGATACTGGAAACCCATGTTTGCTGACATAAGGGTTGGTCTTAGTGACCGTGTGCTTATGTGACACTATATATATTTGTATCAAGGATGGCGAAGATTAAGGATTCCTAGGCTTTCTACGATACCTCCATTCATGCAGCTAAAACTCACTGGGGCCCTTTCAGTAGGGGAGTTGGACCCATATAGCCCGTGGGTGTCGGTCTGAGTTAAGGTTTTACTCTAATCCTAAGCCTTATTCCCTTTCCCGGCCTGCAACTTATATATATGTATGCATTGCATATGGCATTGTGAAATGGTTTTAGTGGCTTTTTTATTACATATTATGGCATTATTTTATCTTGCATCCATGATTTACACACAAGTGCTCCAACTACTAACCGAATTCAGACACTATGTCACCACGCGATGTAGGAACTTGCCATACTTGTACCCCTCCTCCGTAGTAATCAGGTGTTCACAGGGCAACTCAGTTGTTAGACTGAAGTGGTGAGATTCCATCCTTCAAAAGACCCCATTTAATGCCTGGATCTCCTTATGTTTGTCTTTTCATTTTGACTTGTTTTTGGCTAGGGTGGGGGTATGTCCCGGCCAAACAATCTTTGATTTCTTCAGGCATTGTTGGACATTATTATGGGCATGGGTAATGTGATTGGTTTTCGGTATTGATTCTTTATAGATTCTTTAAACTTTTATCTCATATTTGGTTTTAAGTTAGTAGTCTCCATTCCTTGGCGGACTTGAGATGCCCGTCACGGCCAGGCCCTGATTTGGGTCTTGACATAAATGTAATGGGTTAACTTGGTGGAAAATGTCCAATCATAGACAAAAATCAACAACACACTTGTAAATAAGCAAAGACTTCTAAGTAGATAAAAAGTCAATACAAGATACCATCCCACGGCCATGAAGAGCCAATACTAGAGCATCTAATAACAATAATACAACATAGAGACTTATAATAGTCAATAACACCTTCCTCGATAGAAAAAGACTGAGTATCTAGAGATAGAAAAAAATAGGTGACTCTGACTGCAAGAGCTCACCCTATCTTTGGAGAATCAATACAACACGATCAATGATCAACAACAATAGCTAGTACTCGGATCTACACCAAAAAGTTATACAAGTGTAGTGTGAGTACCAAAACAATGAGTACTCGGTAGGCATCATCCACCGACTGAGATAAATCATGATTAAAGTATGATAAAATGCAAGTTAACGTAATTAAGTCAAGGTATAGAAACGAATGTGAATCACCTTCAATATTGTTATGATCAATAAGTAATTTAACCTAAATAAAAATAAAACAAAGGCATTAACACATGCAATCACCGTGCATTATAAGAAAATAAATTGGAATAACAAGGCATCACACAAGAAATCACAAACTACAAAATTGGCTCGCACACACCAATTGGTGCCGAAAGTAAATAATTCATCCCAGACTCTCATACGCCAGGAGAGTACACTCAAAGATAGAATAAAGAAAACATTCATTGCTTACAACTAAACAACTTGTTATTTAACCATCATTCCAAAATTTATAATCAATCGGTCATTTCTAACCATTTGAAATTGCACCTATATTCCATAATATTATCATCATTTAACAACCTTATCATCGTTACTCACTAGTCAACATTTAGTAGCTAACCATCTCTTACTAACTAGTCCATTTGATTATTAGTCATCATATTACCTCCAGTCATCATTTAAAAACTATTCACCACATATTAACTAATCATTAGTTATCAACTAGACAATATTTATTTACTAATCATCCTTTACTAACTAATCCTCATTTATCAACTAGTCATGATTAGTCACTTAAACAATATCCATAATTAATCTTTATTTACCACTAATCATCAACTATACCACTTTACAACCACTTATCACATTCGGCTATGACTGGCATCCCTATTATCCATACATAAGGCATTGGGGGACTCGAATGGGTAGATGTACACATCGGCATATCAATATAATCATCCTCCATCCTTTTCAGGTATCAGTATATCATCATAATCATCCTCTGACCTTGACGGGTATTAATGCATAATCATAATCATCCTCTAATCTTTCCAGGTATCAATATATCATCATAATCATTCTCTAGCCTTTTCGGGTATCAATATATCATAATAATCTTTTGGCCGTGCCAAGTTTTAATATATCATCATAATCATCCTCCATCCTTGTAGGATATATATATTTCATCATCATCTTCCAAAATTTAACCGAGCATATATATATTTATTAAATATGTAGACTTAAACCGGTAGCCATACCATCATTGTCGGTGAAAAAATCAATAGCATAAGTGATCATGTAATCAAGCATGGAGATTTCCAGCATAATTAATAGGATAACTTCCTATAAAATCAATCAACTTGACTTCTAACATAATTGATAATGTCATCAATAGGGGTGTTTTCAAGTATGATTTCTGACATAATTTCTTTGCATGATCCTAATTATAAGAAATATCATGAGCAATGACTTATCAATAGTATATTCAATGGCTCATCATTATCAAAAAAAGTATCTTATCAATAGCTTGAGAAATAGCTAATACATGGCATAATTTATAGTATATTGATAGCATATTTATAGCATATTCATAGCATATTCATAGCATAGTCAATAACATAATTTATGGATTAGACAATATCATAGTCAAGGGCTCTTTCAAGGTATATTCGATAGCCTAATTAAGCTTAACCAGTAAATCATACATATGGTATAATCATTTAAGCATTACTTCCAACATCATTCATCATAACCAAAAAGTACCAAGGTTCCTCAATATTGCCTCAAACAGGCATTCTCTAGGCATTTAATAAGCATATAAGGGTTTCAAGAGAACTATTCATCAATCTTATCTTAAAGTGGGTTGAAGCGATCACTTCTAAATCTCCAAAATATATTCTAAGGCAAGTTCTACCTCGTACTAGGCTAAGGTATCTAAATCCAATCTTAGATGTATAGCAAGCCACAATTAGCCCTTAGGTAAAGGACCTCCCCAAACACAATAGTTAATCCCAATATAGTAACTAAGGCAATCTTGTTCAATATAAGAAACTAAATCCAATTTTACCCTATGCATGGGTGTCTAAAGCATTATTATATAACCTGAGTAATCTAACCTATTCTCCTTCTAAACATGAGTAATGAATTTCAATTCACCTAAGGCATAAGGAAACAAGTCGAATGTTTCAACTTTACGATTTCGATAGCCTAAACGGTCCAACTAAACCAAGTCTTGCATTTCATTAATCCAACACATAAAACCCATCCCAAATCTAACATAATATCATAAGAATACTATGAAATAGCTCAATCAAACAAAGGATAAAACTAGCCTACCTCGACGCCGAATAAAGCTCAACAAACTACTAAATCACCGCTTTTCCCTTTTGAGAAGACTCCTCAAGATACCAAGCTATCATAAACACATCTACTCATCAATATGAGAATAATGATACCTATGTTGCACCATTGTGCTTCAGGTCCAAAAATCACATCAAAACTCCCACATAGGCCCACTTACAGAAATTACATTTCCAAAATCAATCCAGCATAATATTATTATCAAGGAATCATTAACCTCAAAAAGGGGTGAAAACTAATCTAAATTGGAAAGAAAATCAAGCCCTAAGGGTTTTATAGTTTTGGGCAATAAATCAAGAATTTCCCTAAGAAAAGGGTAAATTCTTACCTCAAAGCGGAAGATAATCGAAAAAATAATTCTTAATCAAGCTCCCAAATCACCCATCACTTCAATTTTGAGCTATCATACTATTTAGGTTTATGATCTCAAGAAAGGGGTGAGAAATGGCTAAAATCGCGACATTGGGGCCTATTTATACCCATATCAGGAACTCGGATCCTGCTATCGTGAACCTAGAGCTGTGATCAGATCTTCTTGAGGCTAGAAATACAAATTATATTCACACATGCTCTGCAATAGCATTATCTTCTCCTGCTAAAGATACTGTAATCGGGCCCTTGGCTTGCAATTTCATCTGCACCAAATGACATTTGAAACTTAGAAAACCTTCAAAGTTTTCGCCAAGCCTTCGAGATTTATCTAGAATCCCGTATACGCGAATTCATCCTCAATCCCGTGTAAGAAAACAATATATGTAACAACATCAAATTAGACGTTCAAAATGCGATGGCACACTCAGAATTTCCATCTAAGGTCATTTCGAACAATTATGGGTCCTACACTCTTATTTTATTTTCTTAAATTTTTGACCAATATGTCAAAATGAGATTGGGTGTCTCAGGATCCAAATCGAAGTATACCTAGCCTAAAATCAATATTCAATAACTGCTGGTTTAGTAAAAAATTGCATACGAGGTCATTTAACTGAAGTTTTCTCGTAGTGGCACTTTGGAATTAACGAAGTCTCCAAAATAGGGAATTAGCTATAGAAACCAAACAAACTACCTGATAACCAAACTGTTAGCTCAATCAAGTCATAAATGACTTGAGGTAGCTATAGGGAAACATTAATAGAAAAAGTAAGCAAAATATGGAAAATAACCTGAAGGATTGTTATAATATCCACTACTAAAGGAACTTCCATTCGCGAAAGTTTAGGATTAGGATGTACCTGAAGTCTCAAATAGGTAAGGATACTAAATTCATATCTCACTCTCAATGTCTCTAGTGGCCTCTTGCATTGGGCGGTACCTTCATTGAAGCTTAAGTACAAAAATATTTCAAGTGCACAACTGCCTACCATCACTTGCCAAAATAAGCATCGGCTCTTCTACAAAGGCTAAATGCTCATCCAACAAGATTGAGTCCAATCTAAGCACATAAGAAGGATCAAGAATATATCTCCACAACATAGAGAAATGGAAAACTTGATTAACGATGGAAAAATATGAAGGTAAAGAAAACTCATAAGCCACCTCACCAACTGCATGGAAATCCCAAAAGGTCCAGTATATCTTGGGCTGAGCTTGCCCTTCCTTTTGAACCTTATCATACCTTTTATGGGTGATACACAGAGGAATGCATGATAACCAACGTCAAATCTTAAGGCACAAAGCCTACGGTCTTTGTAGGCCTTCTGCCTACATTGAGTCGCTCTCAACTTATCCTAACTCATCACGACTCTATCCAATGACTCTTAAAGCAAATAAGTACCATGAGTCCTAACCTCGAAAGTCTCAAACCATCCAATCAGAGAACAACATCTTCTACTATACAAAGCATGTCCTCAAGAACCTGAATATTCTGTTTGGATTGTCCATCTATTTTAAAATAAAAGGTTGTACTAAGGTCCACCTGGGTACCCAACTCATCCTGAAAATCTCTCTAAAATACTATAGTAAACACTAAACCACAATTTGAAAAAATAGAAATAGGCATACCATGTAAATATACTATCTCTCTAACATAGATATAGGCTAATCTCTCAGTACTGAAGGACATCTGAATAGGAATAAAGTGTGTTGGCTTGGTCAAATAATCTACAATGACCCAACTACCATTAGAACCATAGGAAGTGGGAGGAAATCCACTAATAAAATCTATGGTAACTTATCTCCCATTTCTACTCCTATCTCTGAATTAATACACCAGGTCGTCGATGCTCGACCTTTACCTGATGACAATATAGGCGAAGAGCTACAAAGTATACCATAGCTCACTTCATACCACTCCACCAATAATCCTATCTAAAACCTCTATACTTCTTGGATGTGCTGGGATAAATAGAATATCTAGAGATATGAGCCTCATGCAAAATAAACTAAATCAAGTTGTCAATCCTTGGAACATAAATAAAGTAATTAAATATACAAAAATGCCCTCAGAATCAATGGTGTTCCTCTCATACTTACCACTTAACACCTAGTCATGAAGAAAGTGAAGCTTACTATCCTCGAATTGACGATCCCAAATTTGCTCTAGAAATGAAAACCTTTGCCTCAAAACTAGCAAAAATCCTCCTAGGGTCTGAAATATCAAGGAGAACTATCAAGTTAGCTAAGGACTGAATGTACCGTGCCAACAGCCTCTAAGAAAATTTATCACAAGCCAAACTTCCCATACTCACTGCATTCCAACTCAAGGCATTTGCTACCCCATTTTCTTTGCCCGAATGATACAAGATGGAAATATCATAATACTTAAGCAACTCCATCTATCAATGTTGTCTAGCATTTATCTCCCTCTAGGTCATAAGATGTTGAAGACTACGATGCTCTGTGAAAATCTCACAATGCACACCAAAAGATAATTCTTCCAAATAATAAGTGGGGAAACTACCATCGCCAACTCCAAATCTTGAGTAGGGTGGTTGCACTGGTGTACCTTAAGTTGTCTAGAAGATAAGTAATAAAATGACCATGCTGCATCAATACACAACCCAAACCAACACCAAAAGCATCACAAAACATGTTGAATCCCTCACCCTTAATAGGAAAAGCTAGAATAGGAGCTGAAGTAAGAAAGTCCTTGATCTTTCCCCAGATTGACTCACACTCCTAGGACCATCAGAAAGAAACCTCCTTCTGAGTCAATCTATTCATAGGTGATGAAATAGTAGAAAAACCCTTGATGAAGCATCTATAATAAATGGCCAACCCAATGAAGCTACGAACCTTAGTCGGAGATATAGGTCTAGCCTAATCATGAATTGCCTCAATCTTAGTCAGGTCTACCATAATGCCATCCTTAGACACCACATGTACAAGGAATGTCATTGAGTCAAGAAAAAACTCACACTTAGAAAACTTAGAGAAAAGTGCATGATCTCTCAAAGTTTGGAGCATGATCCTCAAATACTGCATATACTTCTCTCTACTCCTTGAATACACAAGGTTGTAGCCGATGAACACAATCACAAAGAAATCAAAATAAGACATGAATACTCAATTTTAAATCCATGAATGTAACTAGGAATTAGTCAACCCAAATGACATCACTAAGAACTCATAATTAGCATAATGGGACCTAAAATCTATCTTTGGGATATTCTTAGCCCGTATCCTCAACTAATGTTAACCAGATCTCAAATCAATCTTAGAAAACATTGCCGCTCCCTAAAACTGGTTAATCAAATAATTAATGCGATGTATAGGATAATGGTTCTTCACCGTCACCTTATTAAGCTGCCTATAATCAATAAACATACGTACGGAGTCTTCTTTTTTCTTTACAAACAATATAAGAGCTCCCCAAGGGGACACACTTAGTCTAATAAAACCCTTACCAAAAAGATTCTAAAGTTGAGAATCAGCTCTTTAAGCTCTGCAGAAGCCATATGGTTGTAAAGAATGGAACTTGGGCCTAACTCAACCTCAAAAGCTAGCTCATGATATAAAGATTACCCAAGTCCATTTAACAAAACTACCAGACAATTCCTCAACCAATGTGGGACTTTTTACCCACTCCAACACCCCCTCACGCCCAGGTCCCAACTGGCGCCTGTCGTATGTATTGGGAGCCTAAAATAGGGATGGACCTGGCTCTGTTATCATGTCAAGAATGGACCTTGGGCCTAACTTAACCTCAAAAGCTAGATCTTGAGGTGAGGATTATCTATATCTATATAATCAAACTACCAGTCCATTTTCCAACCAAGGTGTGACTTTTTACCCACTCTAACACCGCCTCCTAATGCCCAGGGCCCAACTAGCACCTTGCGCGTGGACCAAGAGCCTAAAAAGAGGATGAACCTAGCTCTGATACCATGTCAAGAATGGACCTTGGGCCTAATTTTTTTTTGTTTTCTCTGCACAGGTACTTTTCTACCTTTTTGAGTTCTTTTTGTGCTTACCTTTTTTCCCTATTTGGTAATTGATCGTTCAATGGATTAACAATCATCTACGGATGACTTGCTCTTAATAAAATTGGATGGTTTCAATTTTCCTCTATGGAAATTCCACTTTGGAATCTTTGTTCAAGGTAAGGGCCTTTTTGGGTTTTTAGATGATTCTGTTCATCCACCAATAATTGCAAAAGAGTTGGATCTCTAGAAGTTGAAAAATGTAAAGGTAATAGCTGAGATGTTGAATTTGGTACATGCTGACATTGCTATGGGGCTAAGACCTTTCAGTGTTTCTTCTGAGATATGGAACCATCTCTTTACAGTCTATCAACAAAGTAATCTTGTTCGAGACTTTCAAGTGGAACGCCACATTGTAGAATACACAAAGGGGGACAAGAATATTCGCTCTTTTTATAATGGTTTGTAGTTGCTCTGGTCAGAACAAGATCAAATTCTTGTGCAAAATATTTCTAAGTCAGGGCTCAAGGAGGTGTTGGGAGAACGAATAAAGACACGGGTGGTGCAATTCTTAATGAAACTCCAGCCTGAATTCAAGCCAATTCATGAAAGTTTGTTGAATAGGAAAGTCACACCTACTTTTGACATTGTATTGGCAGCCGTTTGCATAAAGAGACAAGTCTTGGAACTCAGGTTTCCATGGAGTCTACATCATTACCTTCTGTTGCATTACTTGTAGGAAAATTAATAACGGTTTCTTCAACTAGAAATACTAAGAGAAGTGTCCAATGTTACGAATGTCAACAATGGACCTTAGGCCTAACTCAAACTCAAAAGCCAGCTCATGAGGTCAGAATTACACAAGTTCACATAATTAAACTACCAGTCCATTCCCTAACTAATGTGGGACTTTTTACCTACTCTAAGAATGGTAAGGTTCAAAAAATAGGTTGGGAATACTAGGAAGGTAGGTATGGAACATATCAGGAAACTTACAAACTACAGGAACAGAGTCAAGCGACGGAAACTCCCCACTAGTATCAAAATATAAGCAAGGTAATACTCACCACCTTTGAAATACTCCTCCAAGCACACATATAAGAAATAAGCCCCATCGGCTCATGGCTAACAGCTCCCTGCCACACGATTGGGGTTAAAATGGACATGGTTATGGTAACAGTCTTGGAAAAATATCCATGACAGCATGATTGTGGGATAACTAGTCCATGCCAAGAATCACATAAAAATCCATCATATCAAGAATAATAAGATCAGTGTAAGTATCAATATCTCTAACGGTCAAAATATATAGTCTAAAAACTCAATCCACTACTAAAGAATCACCCATGGGAGTAGATACACATAATGGCATAGCTAATAGGTCATAAAACAACTCTAACCGGGGTTTAGAATAAGTAGATATATAAAGTTAAGTGGATCTCATATCAAATTAAGCAACGGCCTACTGGTGGCATACTAAAATTGTACCTGTAACAAGAACATCTGAAGTCTCACCCTTAGGCTTAGCAGGTACTACATACAACTGACCATATCCACCACCTGGATGGGCACCTGACCGATTCCTATCCTTTCCATCTGAGAACCTCCTCAAGTACCCTGGAAACCACCCCCTCGACCATAGAACCCCTCTAGTTGTGGGATGAGTTTCTTTAATAGGGAAACACTTGAGTAGAATTAATAATTTCCCCATGACTAGGGAAAACTCATGAATATTTACTAGGAGATCCACAACTATAACATGACACCTAAGCAGAACAAGAACCAACAGATCTAGATGACTCAGAATAAACACCACGTCTAGAATAACCAGGTAATGAACCTCTAAAAGATTGACCACTTACATTACCAAGGCGATCACTAGCACCAAACTAATCTTCATTAGTAATCTAAAGAATTGCCTGAACAGGTCGACTAGGTTGACTCTGAGGCTGATAGGATAGATGTGGAGGATACCTACTCTAAGAACTACTATCTTTAGGTTAGGAATTACAATGGATCCCACTAAATCTAATTTGAAACCTAGTCCTCATATCACGACCCTTACAACCCTCATGGTGCATCTCTTTTATCAATCGAGCATGATCTGATAGCTCAGCAAAAGTCCTACCCACAATAACTATACTTTAAGTAGACATACCAATGGTGATGACAAAACAAATACAAAATACATAAACCATCAACTAACACAAGACAAAACTGGAAATAAGATAACAAATAATGAGGCAACAACACAAAGAAATCGAGAAGAAGAAGGCAAGAACAAACACACAAAATGCAATAAGATAAAGGATAGTTAGTTTGACATAAGGAGATTACAAAACCTAAGATCCAAGATGTGCCTCAAACATTAAGAACCCTAAATCCCATAATAGATAACACCAAACTCTTACATAGACATAAGAGGGACGTCAATCTCCTCAACCACCAATGTTTCTAAGCTAAGATTTCAGTAGAAGTACCACAGTTGTCTTGCCTAGTTTTGGTTTTAGTCTACACTCACTAGAGAGGACTTATGATACAATGTTCCTTTTACATTTCCATCTTCAACAAAAAATACTAGAAAGACCTAATAAGAGATTATATATAGGATAGCTTATTACATGATAAAATAACCCAAATTCCTTTAATGAGAGGGGCTCCTAAGGAGTGTAAGTAGGAGGAACAAAATAACCAAAACATCCTTAAGTAGAGGGGTAGTTTTGGAGTGTTTGAAAGCTCTTCATGGCTCCAAAGCCGTGGGTTCCATTTTACTTTTAGGTGGGCATCATATGCAAGAATCCAACCAACCTTCCACACATGGGATTCTCTATTATAGAATCCAAATGGGTCCCCTATGTATGTTCCCGTGCCTTCAATGTGACCACAATTGGATTTTTCATGGGTTGTACTCGTATGATATCATCGAAAGCTATGATGGCCATTTGGCTTGTATCATCCTCCCCTTCTTGAAAAGGATTTGACATCAAATCCATATCTTACAAAACCAAAGAAAGGACAAACAAGCACAAAATCCTCATGGCAAGAGAGTTAGGGTTAGTACAACAAATAACATCCCCATGCCAAGTAGGTACATATTTGAAATATAACCAAGGATCCTTCATGTTAAACATTAGAATTCCATTGAAGAATGCACAAAGAAGTTGGCTAAGGAAATTATCAAGAAGTACAAAAACCACAATGGACATTACAACACTACTAGAAACAAAAGGTAAGACCTCCTTTACCTTAGGATCCATAAGGCACAATTGCTTCATCACCTCTTCAAAAAACAACATCAAGAGTGGTTCCTCAATTGGAATTAAAGTCTTCAGAAAACATATAGTAATGTCACTCAAACAACCGGACCAATCAACAAATATCCTACCTCTACATAAAGTAAATCCACAACTATCATGGATGCCATCATAAACAAAGAGGTAGCATAGGAAAGAATTAAATGTAAAGGCATCATCCAAGGTGCTATCATCTATAAGAATACAATTTGGCCCAAAGGATATAGTACATAAAGCAAACATGGATGAAATTAAGGCATTTAAGCACATATGACTTCTTCCTTTCACACAACTTCCCAAGGAAGGAACTTCATTAATGGAGCCATGCAACTAGGGAGAATTGAGAACCTACTATGCAACAAACCATTCCAAGACAAGTGGTTTTCCCAATAACTTTGTTTTCCTCTACTAGTGATATTAAGCATGCTCCCAAAAGTCCCACAAGATAATTCAAATTGTCTAACCCTATAAAGGTGACAAGAATTCTTTAACATCCGTGGACTCTTCCATAAACAAAAACTCAACTTGTTATCCATAAGTTGTGGTCACATAACTTTAGAATAAGTGTGTCAAACATGGGTGAAAGTATATAAGCAATATCCCCAAGAGGCAATGACATATTTTTCCTAAGACCCTCATACATAAAATCGCCTTTGAGAAGGGGCCTACCATTGCAACCACATGTCGAAGAAGGATATCATGAGGAGGGAATTCATTTGAAGTGTTCTCAAGAGGGAACTATTTCCTTGACCTATAAGTAGTGATACCATGGTCAAGAGTGGAAACACTTCAGGGTGAACTCTCTTGGTTCCTTTTATTACTCCCCTTCATTAGTGAACACTTAACTTTATTAGAAATTCTGCCCATGCACAACTTGAGTCTATCAAGTGAATTGAAGTCCATAAGAAGGACTTTCCATCATAGGGAAGGATACCAACATTCACAATCAAATCCTTCTTGTCGTCTTGACTAAAGAATCAAGTCAGATGTAAAAAAATCTCCACATCTTAAGAGACTACCGGGGTCAAATGGGCAAAGTAGCCAAGGACATATGTCTCAGCTATACCCAATTTCCCTTATAGTGCTATGCCTAAAATTAGGCATACCCATTATACCACCATTAGCAATATCATGAACAAAAAGAGGGTTGAGAAAGGTGTTCCACAAGTTAAAATCAAATATAGGGTTCTCATTTATGCACTTACTACTAGTTTCAAGATCTCCACTAGGAGTATGCCCAATATAAGAAACACATAAAGTAGAAGTGGATGGAATTTTTGAACTTGCGAGACCTTCTCTTTCACAAGAGTAATCCTCACATAGATACAAACCACCACAGGCAGAAAAAGGATCACAATCAAAGCTATCTTTACAAGAATAATCACAATTTGGGTTTCCTAAACATTCAAGAAAATCAAAGTCATCTTCACCCGATTGATTATTTTGCACACCCTCACTAGTTGTTGGAAACTCACATACCAACATAGACACACCTTGATTTTCACAAAGGCCAACTAGTGTGTGAATACTCTTATTACTCAACAATAGAACCTCATTCATGTTACAAATGCTAGAACTAGATGGACATAAATCATTCTTAAAAAATCAATTTTTTTATCTATAGGATCAAATAGTACTTGCTTACTTACAACAATAATTGGATCTTCTTGCAACCTAACAATATAAAGAGTATAACAAAGAGAATAATCATGTCATTCTCCTCTTGGAAAACCACAAACTACATCCACTTGGTTACTACTAGCCATATCATAACATTCTAAATTTATAGGAGTGTAGGAGATAGCATCTTTACCTTGTAACTCACATACGTTACGGTCTTTACCTTGGTGCGTTAGCCATATCACAAGGGCATTTTTGATGAAGTTGATTGTAAAGCACCCACTCCCATTCTCGTCATTCATAGTCATGTTTTATAGCTTCAAAATGGGCCAAATCATTAGGAGTAAGTGGAGGAATTGGATTAGGGGAACTAAAAAATTGGCGTATCCTTTCAAGATTCCATTTGGAATCTTCAAAAGGGTCCTTGAATACATTATTATCCATGGTACCTAATAAAATATAGCAACAAAAATAACACACAATTAACTCAAAAGTATCCTCACCACTCTCTCACACTTTCGGTTAACCTCACACTTGACTTCGCAAGTGTTGAAAGATGGGGATAAGTTATACTCTTGTCTGGAATGGATTAACATTTGAAATGCACAAATAAATCTTATTTGTACTTGAGCTAAGGAATTACACCAATTAAAAAAAAATATAAAAGCACATAAAGAACGCAAACATGAAATAAATGGACTCAAACTAACTCACAACCTAGTAGATGATTACTAGTTTGTCAATTAGTATTAGAATCAATAAATGAAACTAAAGGAACAAGAAAATAAACTAAGAAATATGAAATTTGAGCCTTAGTTCATATTTGAAAGGGTGATGACATGGCAGCCATGTGGCAGTCTTGGATTGGGCGTTGAAATTGTTGAAATTTGAAAAAAAAATTATTCCTAAGTTGAATTTTTCTATCTTCAATTGGGGGAGTGAAGTTTTAT
This sequence comes from Capsicum baccatum var. pendulum, assembly GCA_030864225.1. Classification (NCBI taxonomy): domain Eukaryota; kingdom Viridiplantae; phylum Streptophyta; class Magnoliopsida; order Solanales; family Solanaceae; genus Capsicum; species Capsicum baccatum. The sequence continues at coordinate 104,668,538 of CM061556.1, forward strand.
CTATAGTAGAGAGACAAACAAGACTTTAAAGCCCTTTATCAAAATTGAATGAACTTTGACTTTCTTGCACCTTTTGGCAAGACACCTTTTTGAAAGGTTGGTGGTTCTTACCTCTTTTGTTTTGTCTTGGTAGGTATTCTTTCCCTTTTTTTTATAATACAAATTTTGAAATCCTTTTGTCTCCTTAATTATTTGGTATTTTCTTGGGATAGGTTTCAATACTAAAAAAGACCACACCTTATTTATCCACTCCTTAAGATCAAATAATATCCCTTGGAAAAATATTCTTTAACACAAGATGAAGATTGTGAAGAACACCAAGAACACCACTTTGAAACTTTGAACGTCTAGGTGCACTTTTGACCTCCAAACATCATCAACAACACGTTTTCAAGTTCAAATCTCCAACAACAAAATCAACAACACATTTTCAAGCCACCAATCCTAAAAAGATAGCAACCTTCAAATTCTAAAAACAACTTGAAAATAGCTAAAAATTTAGATGTAGACTCAATTAGTGTTCGTGATGAAGAGGATAACACTACAAAAAACCAAAACACATAAAAATCTCCTAAATCTAAGATACAAATTTCGGACAAGACACAAAAATTGGACAAATTTCTTTTCTTTTTTTTTTGAGATTTTTGTTTTTTCAACCTCTTTTTTGTGATTTTTGAGTTCATAAGCCCAAGATTGATCTTGTAGGAAAAAAATCAATTCTTGATCTGATACTAAATGATAACAGAATGGATATAAAGCACACAGACCAGCCGGGAACACAAGACAAAACTAGAAATAAGATAACAAACAACGATGCAGCAACACAAAAAAATCGAGAAGAAAAAGACAAGAACAAACACATAAAATACAATTAGATAAAGAATAGTTAGTTTGACATAAAGAGATTAAAAAACCCAAGAACCAAAATGTGTCTCAAACGTCAAGACCCATAAATATCATAATAGCTAACACCAAACTTTTACGTAGACACAAGAGGGACGGCAATTTCCTCAAGCACCAACGTTTGTAAGTTAAGATTTAAACACAAGTGAGTACCACACTTGTTTTGCCTAGTTTTGGTTTTGGTATACTTTCACTAGAGAGGACTTGTGATATAATGTTCCTTTTACATTTCCATCTTCAACAAACAAAACTAGAAAACTTAATAAGAGACTATATATAAGCTAGCGTATTACATAATAAAATAACCCTAATACCCTTAATAAGAGAGATTACTATGGAGTGTAAAGAGAGGGCACAAAATGACCAAAGCACCCTTAAGTATAGTGGCGTTTTTGGAGTGTTTGAAAGCTCTTCAAGGCTCTAAAACTATGGGTTCCATTTTACTCTTCAGTGTGCATGAAAGGCAAGAATCCACACAACCTTTCACATATGGGATTGCTCTATTATGGGCTCAAAATTGGTCCTCCGTATGTGTTCCCATGCCCTTAATGTGACCCTAATTGGATTTTTCATGGGTTGGCCTCAGATGATGTCATCAAAAGCTATAAAGGCCATTTATCTCATATCAAATGGGAAGTCCCAAACCTTTATCAAATTATCAAACTCTCTCATGCTCAATGTCTAGAATAAAAGTTGCATGCCCAGCCAACTTATGAAAACGAGCTTCATGCTCTACAATTGTCATGGAGCCCTACCCTAATCTAGAGAACTGATCCCAGAAACAATCTTTAAGACTGTTAGGCAGTACTTTTCTAAGAACATCTCAGAGAACTAAGCCCATCTCAAGGGACAAGATCCAGCTGGTATAGAATTCATAAAACCTCACCACCGATGTCAATCTACCAAGTCCAACTGAAATATGGTGTAATCTATACCACCTATTTCAAAAAGGCCTAAATTCTAGAGACTATCCCTTTAAACAATTAGGAACTTATATGCATTCTCGCCTGGAGAACTAGAAAACTTAGGCAGACCCAATCTCAAGAATCTATCCAATATTTTTTGCTACTCAAAAATCATGGCAGGATAAGTAACCACTGGCTGAGCAACTACTGACTAAGCAACTACCAGTGTAGGAGGAACCTCAACTTTAGGAGCCAAAACTATAGGTTGTACCTCCACCATAGTACCACTCTTATTATTAAACTATGCACCATTAGAAGACACACAACCAACTATCCCAAAAATTTTAACCAATATATCTCTAAGCATTGAAGAAGAAATAAACCTTGGTGGAGCCTAGCCTAGTTCATGGACCCCACTGGCTGGGCTGAAAAATATCTCTCTCAAGAGTGGGAATAGGACTTGGGGATGGGGTCCTATCCTGGCCCATACTTGGGGACACACCATATAGTTTTTCATGATCTCTAGGTCATCCATGAACAGAAGTAGGATCCCTAGGCTTGGTCTCGAGGCTCTCATCTTGTGTAGTGGGAACACATGTCCTGGCTATCTATGAAAGAGTAAAGTCAAGGTAATACTTCTACAAACCAACTTAATTTCTTAGCATGATATGAGTGAAAAAATTAAAGAACTCCGAAGAATGTCCCATAGTCTCCCAAAGATAGGAATAGATCTTGTCATTCCAATCAATAGGACAATACTAGACATTTTTTGACTATACTAGACATTTTTTCTTGTACCATTAATATTGGAATAACATAGGCTCTAATACAAATTTTTCATGACTCGATTTTAAAAGTCATGAAGGCACCTACTCTGATCTACCAGTAGGTAAGCCAATGTAATACCCCAAAGTTTCCTAACTAATTTTGTCTCAAGAATGTTTAGTATTATCTTATAAATTTAATGAATTTTATTCCATGAGTAATTTTTAAGATTTTAATTTTTGTCATGTGGGAAATTCAATGAGCTTTCCATAGATATAAGATTCTCCCAAATATAATAATCGGGTAAGAAGTTATGACTATTTCAAGTTCCCATCCTAAAACAGTGCCATATTAGTCAGTGGAGCACCGCGCCACAAGAGAAAATGACAATTGTTAAATTCCAGTATGGGGTCCGTGATAGGGGCGTATCGAGCTAAACTTACAGGTTGCAAATGAAGTAGCAATGTGGTTGCTCCGCATCGCGCCATTCCCCAATCTCCCAATTGTCAAATTCTAGTTACACTGCACGATAGCGCTGCGTCGCGCCAGGGGTCCAGTTCAGAAAATTTTCACTAAAATTAAAAGACGCATCCAAGAACTAAGGTATGCATTGTATTAATTTATGGATTCCCTTTCTCCATAAAGGTCAAGAACCCTATTTGAAATTATGAATCATGATATTTATGTTGTCGGTTAGTTGTAACCATGTTTATCTTGTTATATGATTCCCAAGTTGGAATATTTATCCATTTTTCATGAAACTACTTTAGCAAGTGAGTGAAATACATAAATTGAATTTTTTTATAATGTGTCAATTTGATAGGCTTATGCCCTAAGGGTGCAGGCAAGGTGTTTGATAAAATGCCTAGGAGGATAGAAATTATGCACTGTAGCATAATTGTGATCCAAAATGACTTCCACGCTATACTTATGTATTGAAATTGTTTTTCAGATTGTTCATGAGTTAGCCATATGAAATTATTCTATGTATGCATGCCATCTTATTCACGTACCAAGCTATGATTATCAAATACCCATGAAATATCTTTAATTATTATATTATGAATTGTTGATGTTAGTCATGTATTCAAGAATGTCATGCCTTTTCAGTTTCCTTCCATCGAGTCTTGGGTGTACTTGTACCCAAAAACTATATTTGTGTGCCTAGAGTCCGTGTCATGTTTTCACGATATCCTCAGTCAAACCATGATCCATAGAACTCAGTCAGTTATGTGACTTTGGAAAGCTCAATAATTCAGAAATCTCAATAGTATTTTGTAAGCTAACGGAACTCTATTAATTCAGTCTAGTCCAGTTTAGTTAATCATGTTCAGTATCTATTTAGATGGGAGTAGAAATTAGCACCGAGTGAACCCAAGGATGGGAACACACCCATTATATGAGGGTGTGATTCTTAGAAGTAATCCTTGAGTTCCAAAACTATGTAGACAACGTAGGTTGAGACATCATAGCCTGCTATATGAGGGTAGATAAGGTGGCTTAACCTTCTATATGAGGGTTCCCACCATTCTCACTAGAGTTACCTGTTATATGATGGTTACTCACAGATTGTCCTTACCAGTGGAGCGGTATTGACACCCTTCCAATTGGGGTTACAGATTGGACCCCAACTCAGCCATAATAGAATATTAAGGGCATGTCGGTTAGATGACTACTTCCCACAGTTACAGTTATAGAATTCAGGACTGTCAGTACAGTCAACTCAGAACAGTACGGAACTCATCTAGTTCCATTTAATTTAGGACTGTCAGATACAGTCACTCATGTTATTAGTTGTATCAGCCAATAGAACTCAGTTATTGTTCATGTTAGTTATCAGTAAATTCATTTTATCATGATCTTGGATATAGTTACTATGTATTTTTTCATGTATTCTCATGTTCATATTAGTCAGTTAGCTAGTATTGTTCATGCATCTGAACTCCATTCATTCAACCTACCTCATATGCATACCAGTACATGTAAAGCACTGGCGGATTTGCGCTATGGTATGTTATACCATAGGTTCAGAGACACGAGTTACAGAGCATCACTAGATTCCAGATATTAGTAGCCAGTCAGCAGTGAGCCCTCATCCTTTGAGGTTGATATAATTAGTTATTTTATTATTTTAGTACTTGTTTATTTCAGCAGTCGGAGTTAGTTGGGGACATATCCCATCAACTCCCTATTTAGACAGTCATGTTTTAGAGGTTTTTCAGACTATAGTATGTTTAGACAGTTTTATTTTGGGAATTTAAACCCCATCCCAGATGCTATATTTTATTGGATATTATGTTACAGTTTTAACCTTATGGCCTTTCAGTTCATATTTCCATATTTTACAGTAAATCATGCAGTATACAGGCACAAATATCAGTCATGGGTTTGCTTGTGGTCCATCGAGGTCATGAGCACCGTGTAGTATTATGGGTACCATATTTGGGGTGTTACAAACTTGGTATCAAAGACTAAGGTTCAATAGTGTCCTAGGAAATCTAAAATCCGCATATAGTATAGTCTTGTGCATGGGTATGTTGCACGCCATATTTATGTGCAGGAGGCTATAAGATGTTTTAGAAATAATTTCCCTTCTTACATTATTCATGTCGTGCCAGTGAGCATAATCTTAAGTCAATCTCTCATTAGAATCCATTTTTCCCTTTCTTCTATAGAACATGCCTCCTTAAAGAAGAAACAGGAATCAGTCAGCCTCTCAGCCCGAAGAACCTTTGGGCGAACATGTTTTTCATGCAAATTTTAGATCTACCGTCACTACTCTTTCTCAGTCAGTTATTTCTTAGAATGAATGACCAGATATCATTTTGGCCAACTTAGTGGTCTATTAAGCTGTATCCAGGATTCAAGACTTCACCCGAATGAATTCTCCATCCTTTCTTGGGTCTAAGTCAGATGAGGACCCTAAGGAATTCATCAATCAGGTTCAGAAGGTTACTGACATCATGGGGGTCACTTTTAGTGAGAGTGTTGATCTAGCTGCATATTAGTTGTAAGATGTTGCTCACACTTGGTATAACCATTGGAAGTCAGAAAGGCCAGATGATGCAGGGCCTATTAAGTGGGAGTAGTTTGTCACTGAATTCTTAGAGAGGTTCTTTCCCCTAGAGCTGAGAGAGGCTAAGGTTTTAGGATTTATCAACCTCAGGCAGGGAAACATGATGGGGAAAGAGTATTCTCTTAAGTTTACTCAATCAGCCAGATGTGCCCCTCATGTGGTTGCAGACAGCAGGGCCAAGATAAGTAAGTTTGTTTTTGGGGTGAATGATAGTATGGTTAATGAGTGTAGGTCTGAAATATTGAATAGTGATATGAATTTAGCCAGGCTTATAACTCATGCTCAACAGATAAAGAAGAAAAAGATTAATATGAGGGAGACGCAAAATAAGAGAGCAAGGACAAGTAGTTTCAACTTTGCTCAGCCTAAATTAGAAGGAGGAACCCGTTCTCAGGTTTGTCCTAGGTCATAAGTTCCAGTTCCTTCTTCAGCTAGTGCTCCAGCTCCTAAGTTCAGGAATGGTAATAAGGATAGGCGCCAGGCTCTAAGTCTCAGGGCAGTGTTATCAATACCCGCACCTATACTCTTTGCAAAAATTATGGCAAGCACTATCAGGGTATTTGCAGAGCTGGCAGTGGTATTTACTTCGGATGTGGCAAGCCAGGCCATAGAGTCAGAGGTTGTCCTCAGCCAGATCCACAGGGTCATTATAACTATTTCTTAGCTTAGTCTGATCACCCAAATTAGCAGGGTGCCACTTCCAGCACTAAGTGGGCAGCGCCCAAATTGAATTTTTGCTCTCCAGTCCCGACAAGATCAGGAAAATTCTCCTGATATTATTACTGGTACGTTATAGATCTTTTATATGCATGTTTATGCTTTGCTAGATCCAGGAGATTTTTTGTATTTTGTTACTCCCTATATAGCATTTGATTTTGGAGTCAGTCCTGAAATTCTAGTAGAGCCCTTTTCAGTCTCTACCCCTGTGGGTAAAACCATCATAGCCTGGAGGGTATACAAGAACTACCCGATTATGATATTTCAGAAAGTCACTTCAGCAGACTTAGTCAAATTATAGATTAAGGATTTTGATGTCATTCTCGGCATGCATTGGCTTCATTCATGCTATGCCACAGTTGACTATAGACACAAAATAGTTCATTTTTAGTTTCTAAATAAACCCATCCTATAGTGGAAGGGTAGTGAATCCACTTTCAGAGGTCATCTTATTTCCTACCTCCGGGCATAGAAAATAATATCTAAAGGATGTGTCTATCATATGTTTTGAGTTAAGAACACTAGTTATAAAACTTCCAGCCTTGATTCAGTCCTAATCATGAATGGATATTCAGATGTCTTTCCGAAGATATTTCAGGAATTCCTCCTGAAAGGGAAATAGACTTTGGCATTGATCTTCTTGATACAAGAATAATCACGGATATGAACTTAAGAGAGTGTGTGTTGGACTCGATACTTGGTGGATGAAAATTAAGTGCAAAGGATAACATAAATTGACACCAAAACCATCCATACATAGCACTCCAAGGGTGCCTACTTGAAGCCATTCATGAAAGGGCCTTTTTGGTCATTTCACCTTACTTTTGTAATAAGTCTATAAATAGAATAGTTTAGGTCTTTAGTTATTTCGTTGATGATTATTATAAGTCTTGAACTTTTAAAACACCAAGTCCTCTCTCCTTGAGGCACAAAACCAAAACTTGTAACAAGGAGAGAATTCAAGGGTGTAATCTCTTGTGATTGCTTGTTTGTTAGAAATATTGGTGCTTGAGTGGTGGACTCCACTCTTGTATTATCGTAAGAACTTGGTGATTGTTAGCATGTTTTGTAGGGGTTTTAGAGTTTAATAACCTCTTTAGTTACTACTTTACATGTTTCCCTTGTGTCAAGTTATCTATCTTCTTTATCATTAAGTTTGTGTTTTCTTTCTTGTGTTGTTTTGTGTCTTGCTTGTTACGGGTATTTGTGGGTCACTTGTGTACTATTTTTTGCTTATTTAGATACCGATTTGTATCACTTGAAATTAGAGCCATCATTGATTTAGTTCCCACGAGATCAATCTTGGGTTTATTCAGTTAAAAATAAAAAAAAAGTGTTGAAAAAAATCTAAAAAACTCAAAATAGTAATCTGTCCACATTTTTATGTTTACGCCAAAATTTTAAGCCTTGTTTTCTTGTGATTTCTGTGTGTTTTGTGTTTTCTAGTGTTAGATCCTTGTTTCGTAACACTAGAAGATGTGTCTAAGGTCGAAAATCTCACAAAAAGAATTATGTTCTTGAGTTTAGTGTTCTTGGCCGAGAAAGTTGTTGTTCTTGTTGTTGTCTTAGCCGAGAATTGTTCTTTGAGTTTATATCTAGGTATATTTTGTGAGTATTGAGTGTTATTAGTGTTGGTTTGTTCTTCCCTAACACTAATAGAGTTAAGATATAAGTTGAACTACTACTTGTGTTGTTGTTGGGTGGATTTAAAAGTTGAGCCGAATTGTTGTTGGTGTTGTTATGGTGGTTTTAAAATTTGAGTGTTTAAAGGTGTATTGTTGGTATTGTGGTTGTGTATTTGTGTTGAAAGAGGTATTGTTGTTGTTGGGAGGTTCAACTTGAACCTTGGTCTTCAAATCTTGTTGAAGGTTCTTGGTGTTCTTGGCTAATCTTCTTGTCTTGAGATAAGAAGAACCTTCAATAAGTAGTGTTTGATCTTAAGACCAAGTGGAAGAGTGTAGTCTTCTTTTTTATCTTGAAACAAGTTCCAAGACTATAACAAAGTAGTAAGGGACAAAGAGGGCTTTCAAAAATACTAGTTACCAAAAGGGAGTAAGGGGATTTTTCAAGACTAACCAAAAGAGGAAAGAGCCAACCACTCTTCAAAAAGGTGCAAAGAAAGTAAACCTATTTTGAATGTGGAAAAGTCTCTAAAAGTTGTGTATTTCCACTCCAAAATCGAATTCACTCTTCCACAAGTTGGAAAAACACTAAAATTTTCAAATTCCACAACCATTCCAAGGCTTCCACATCACTATCCACAATCAATCAAAGGATGCCATATCACCCCTTTGTACAACTAACTTATTTGTATTTTTTAGGTAACTTTTTGCTACAATGGATAACAATGATCTTAGTGCTATTTCTGCTAGGATTGAAAATCTTTCCCGTGAAGTAGCTAGAATAAATATGGGTCTTGATAGATTAGGCTGGAATATGACATCGTTTGGTGAGAAGTTGGATCATTTGGAGAGTCGAAGAAAATCTCGTGCTTCTACTCACAAAACTTTACATCCAACAATCAATCCTCCAAGACCACCACAAAATTCCATAAGCCAAGTTTCTAATTATCCTTAAAACTGAGACCTAAGTAGGCCACCTCCCCCGTAAATTGATCAAGTCCAACAAGAAGGACTTGGAAGCCAAATTCCTCCACCAAAACCAAATTCTCCTATCCAAGCTCCAAAACTGAACTTTTTTATCCAAGCTCAAAAACTGAAATCTCCCATCCAAGCTCCACAACCGAAGCTCCACTTCACTAGATAAATCCTCTCAATCGAAGCTCTACTTTTCCAAAGCCGAGACATCCACGTAGAGGTATATGGTAGAGAGGAACATGAAGGATATGGAGTCTATGATGAGCCTTATATAATGGAAGAAGAGTTTAAAGAAAGACATGAAGATCAAAGGGGATACCGAGGGCATGGAGGAAGAGTTAGTCAATGGGACCAACAAGTGGAAATATGGGAATTGAAATAGATAAGATTGAAGGAAAATCTCAAGATGAAGAGGAAGCTGAGGTTCAGAATGAAGAAGTTGGTCGAGACTTGTATTGATGAGATTCTGTGTTCCTCATGTTCTTTGCGGACTGTTTTATTGCCATGTCATATTTTTTGGGTTGTTTTGAGTGGTTTATTTTGAAATGGCCAATTGAGCGAGTTGAAGCCGTGAATTTGTGGGAAAATTCCTCTCAAAATGGAGAGGATTATATAAGACTAATCACGGATATGAACTTAAGAGAGTGCGTGTTGGACCTGAGACTTGGTGGATGCAAATGAAGTGCAAAGGATCACCTAAATGGACACTAAAACCATCTATACATAGCACTTCAAGGGAGCCTACTTGAATCCATTAATTAATTGGATTTTTTGGTCATTTCACCTTACTTTTGTAACAAGTCTATAAATAGACTAGTTTAGGTCTTTAGTTCTTTGGTTGATGATTATTGTAAGTCTTGAACTTTTGAAACACCAAGTCCTTTCTTCTTGAGGCACAAAAATAAAACTTGTAACTAGGATAGTATTCAAGGGTGGAATCTTCTGTGATTGCTTGTTTGTTAGAAACATTGGTGCTTGAGTGGTGGACTCCGCTCTTGTATCGTCGTAAGAACTTAGTGCTTGTTAACGTGTTTTGTAGGGGTTTTAGAGTTTAATAAACTCTTTAGTTACTACTTTACATATTTCCTTTGTGTCAATTTATCTATCTTCTTTATCATTAAGTTTGTATTTGCTTCCTTGTATCGTTTTGTGTCTTGCTTGTTACGGGTATTTGCGGGTCACTTGTGGACTATATTTTGTGCTTATTTAGATACCATTTGGTATCAGTTCTTCTAGATACTTAGCCTATATATATTCCGCCATACAGAATGGCACCAACAAAACTCAGAGAATTGAAAAAATAGTTAAAGAATCTCTTAGATGAGGGATTCATCAGACCTAGTATGTCCCCATGGGGTGTACCAGTCTTATTCGTATGAAATAAAGATGGTTCTCTCAGAATGTGCATAGACTACCATCAACTTAATAAAGTCACGGTCAAGAACAAATATCTACTTCCCATAATCAATGACTTGTTTGACCAACTTCTAGGTTCCAGTTATTTCTATAAGATAGACCTCAGATCAGGATACCATCAGCTCAGAGTCAAAGAATATAACATTCCAAAGATAGCCTTTCGTACTCGGTATGGTTACTTTAAATTCCAAGTCATGTCCTTTGGACTTACTAATGCCTTAGCAGCTTTCATGGACTTGATAAACTGGGTGTTCGAGCAGTAGTATACATGTTTGTTATAGTCTTCATAGATGATATTCTGGTTTATTCCCGCAGTGAGCGTGATTATGCAGACCATCTTACAATTGTACTTCAGACTCTCAAAAATCATTAGTTGTTTGCCAAATTTAGTAAGTGCAAATTTGGCTAAGTTCAGTGCCATTCCTTGGCCATATTATTTCCTGTGGTGGAATTAGGGTAGGTCCTCAAAAGATTAAAGCAGTAAGAAACTAGCCTCGCCCTGTCTCTCTATTAGATATCAGGAGTTTTTTGGGTTTAGATGGCTATTATAGATGGTTTGTTCAAGTATTTTCTTCTATTGCATCTCCTATGTCTAGATAGACACAGAAGAAAGTAAAGTTTCAGTGGTCAGATCCTTGCGAGAAGAGTTTTCAGGAGTTGAAGACTCAACTCACCTCAACCCTAGTTTTAGCTCTTCCAGATGGTCCAGATGGGTTTGTAGTATATTGTGATGCATCCAGAAAGGTTTGGGTTGTGTCCTCATGCAACATGGTAAGGTCATAGCCTATGCCTCCAGGAAACTGAAACCCCATGAAAAGAATTATCCGACTTATGATCTTGAGTTAGGAACCATAATCTTTGCCTTGAAAATTTAGAGGCATTACCTATATGGTGTTCATGTAGATGTGTTCACAGATCATAAGATCCTTCAATATGTCTTTTCTTAGAAAGATCTCAATCTTCATTAGAGAGGGTTGTTAGAGCTCTTGAAAGATTATGACATGAGTGCCTTGTATCATCTGGGAAAGAACAACGTAATGGCCTACGCTCTTAGTAGACTGTCTATGGGTAGTGTTGCTCATATTGAGGACATTAGGAATAAATTATCTCAGGAAGTCCATCATCTTTCCAGACTAGGTGTTCTCTTAGTTGATACAGAATAGGGTGATATATGGGTTCAGAGTAGTTCAGAATCATCTCTAGTTTCCGTGGTGAAAGAAAAGAAAGATAGAGATCCCAGTCTAGTAAAGTTGAAAGAGTCAGTCAAGGATCAGAAAGTAGAGGTTTTCTCCTAAGGGGAGATGGTGTATTACGTTGTCAAGGTCATCTCTGTGTTCCAGATGTAGATGACTTAAGGTAGCGAATTCTTGCAGAAGCACATGGTGTGCGCTACTTTATTCATCCAGGGTCCACAAAGATGTACCGTGACTTACGGACATCTATTGGTAGAGTGGGATGAAGAGAGATATTGCAGAGTTTGTTGCTAAGTGCTCTACATGTTAGGAAGTTAATATAGAGAATCATAAGCCTAGTGGGTCCATACAGGAGTTCTATATTCCTACATAGAAGTGGGAAAAAGTGAATATGGACTTCGTGATGGGTTTTCCTCGTACTCGTCATAAGCATGATTTGGTTTGGGTCATTTTAGATAGAATGACAAAATCAGTTCATTTCCTTCCAATTCATACCTCTTATTCATCCAAGGATTATGCCAAATTCTACATCGGAGAGTTAGTCAGATTACATGGTGTTCCGTTGTCCATTGTCTCAAATAGAGGTACCCAATTCACCTCTCATTTCTAGAAAGCGTTCCAAAAGGGTCTTGGTACCCAAATTTATCTCAGCACAACCTTTCATCCTAAGAGAGATGGTCAAGCAGAAAGGACCATTCAGACTCTAGAAGAAATACTAAGGGCGTGTGCAATTGATTTCAAGGGTAGTTAGGATGACCACTTGCCTTTGATTGAGTTTGCATACAAAAATGGCTATCATTCCAGTATTCAGATGGCTCCGTTTGAAGCTCTTTATAGTAGGAGGTGCAAATCTCGAATAAATTGATTAGAAGTTAGTGAGGCCTCAGTTATAGGGCCTGACTTAGTATTTGATGCCTTAGAGAATGTCCAGTCGATCAGAGAAAGACTCTGGGTTGCTCAGAGCCAACAAAAGTCTTATGTAGATGTGCGTAGAAAGGATCTCGAGTTTGAGATTGGTGACTATGTCTATATAAAGATCTCTCCTATGAAGGCAGTGAAGAGGTTCCACAAGAAGGGAAAGCTCAGTCCCCGATATGTCGTTCTCTTCAAAATTCTCAGTTTCTTCGGCAAGGTAGCTTATGAGCTCGAATTGCCTTCAGATCTAGCCTCAGTTCATCCAGTATTCCATATCTCTTTACTCAAGAAGTGCATATGTGACCCAACGGTTGTAGTCCCTATTTAGAGCATAGATATTCAGAACACCCTCTCTTATGAAGCAATTCCAGTCAAAATTCTAGACTATCAGACTCGTAGACTGAGAAACAAAGAAGTCCCTCTAGTCAAAGTTCTTTGGCGGAATCAGTCTATTGAGGGAGCTATTAGGAAGCAGAAGCAGACATGCATACCAAGTATCCTCACCTATTCTTCAGTAACTCAGATCTAGCTCATGGTGATAGTTCTCCTTAAGCTTTTCAGTTTTCATGTCCAGATTTCAGTTACAACTTGATATCAGCCTCATGCTCAGGATTCCATTGTTAAACTGGGTACTAAGTACCATTGCATATTCAATTATATGTTCATGCATGCGATTAGTCATGTGTTCATGAATCAGACATGCATTCTTCTTGTGAGAAACTCAGTTATCAGTACTCTCAGTCATACATTCATGTATCAGCTCAGTCATAAAATCATGCATCAGATATGCATGCTTAGTATGAATCTATGAAATGTCAGTTATGTTAGCCATATTTCATTGTTCATGTTTAGTATGTACTTCGGCTTATCATTTCTCCCCTCTCATTCAGTCTCATTCGAGGACAAATGTTCCCAAGGGGGAGATATTGTAATAACCTAAAGTTTCCTAACTAATTTTATCTCAAGAATGTCTAGTATTATATTCTAAATTGAATGATGTTTATTCAATAAGGAATTGTTAAGATCTTCACTTTTTGTCATGTGGAAAATTTAATAAGCTTTCCATCGATATAAGATTTCCCTAAATTCGATTACCGGAGTAAGAAGTTATGACTATTTCAAGTTACCATCATAAAACAATGCCATATTAGTCAGTGGCACGCCACGCCACAAGAGAAAATGGAAATTGTCAAATTTTAATAGGGGTCCATGATAGTGGCACGTCGAGCCAACCTTCTAGGTCACAAATGAAGTAGCAACATAATGGCTCTGCGTCGCGCCATCCCCCGATTTTCCAATTGTCAAATTTAAGTGACAACGTGATAACACCGCATCGCGCCAGGGGTCTAGTTTGGGAAATTGTTACTAAAATTAAAGATGCATCCAGGGTTAAAAAGGTCAATTTCCCACTCCTATTTAAACCCAATAACACGTGATTTAGCGATTCTTCACCCAAAATATACTAGTTTCTCTCAATTTTCTCTTAAGAAAAAGCTAGGGTTTCAATTGGGGATTTAATTTCAAGAAAGTCTCTTCGTCAATCTTTGCTAAATCAAGAACTATGGTATGCGTTTTGTTGATTTATGGATTCCTTTTATCCATAAAGCTCAAGGACCCTTTTTTAAATTATGAATCACGATATTTATGTTATGGGTTAGTTGTAACCATGTTTATCTTGTTATATGATTCCCAAGTTGAAATATTTATGTGTATTTCATGAAACTACATTAGCAAGTGAGTGAAATCCATAACTTGAATTATTTGTAATGTATCAATTTGATGATTAGGCCTATGCCCTAAGGGTGCATGTAAGGTGTTTGATAAAATGCCTAGGAGGATAGAAATTATGCACTATAGCTTAATTGTGATCCAAAATGACCTCCATGCTATTCTTTTGTATTGAAATTGTTTGTCGGATTGCTCATGAGTTAGCCATATGAAATTATTCTATATATACATGCTATCTTATTCACGTAACAAGCTATGATAATCAAATGACCATGAAATATCTTTAATTATTGTATTATGGATTGTTGATGTTAGTCATGTATTCAAGAATGTCATGCCTTGTCAGTTTCCTTACATCAACCCTGGGGGTACTTGTACCCGAAAAATATAGCTGTGTGCCTATAGTCTGTGTCATGTTTTCACGATATCCTCAGTCAAGCCGTGATCCATAGAACTCAGTCAGTTATGTGACATAGGAAAGCTCAGTAATTCAGTAATCTTAATAGTATTCCATCAACTAACGGAACTCTATGAATTCAGTCTAGTCCAGTTCAGTTAATCATGTTCAGTATCTATTTAGATGGGAGTGAATTAGCACCAAGTGGACCCAAGAATGGGAACTCACCTGTTATATAAAGGTGTGATTCTTAGAAACAATCCTTGCGTGCTATAACTATGTAGCTAGCGTAGTTTGAGACATCATAACCTACTATATGAGGGTAGAAAAGTTGGCTTAACCTTCTATATGAGAGTTTCCACCGTTCTCACTAGAGTTACCTATTATATGAGGGTTACTCACAGATTGTCCTCACCAGTGGCACGGTATTGACACCCTTCCAATTGGGGTTACAGATTGGACCCCAACTCCGCCATAATGACGTATTAGGGGCATGTCGTTAGATGAATACTTCCTACAGTTTTAGTTATAGAATTTAGGACTGTCAGATACAGTCAACTCAGAACAATACAGAACTCAGCTAGTTCCATCAGATTTAGGACTGTCAGATACAGTCACTCATGTTATCAATTATATCAGCCATCAGAACTCAGTTATCAGTCATGTTAGTTATCAGTAAATTCTTGTTATGACGATCTCCAATATAGTTACAACGTATTCATGCATGTATTCTCATGCTCATATTAGTCAGTTAGCTAGTACTGTTCATGCATCTGAACCCCATACATTCAACCTACCTCACATGCATACCAGTACATTCAAAGTACTGACGCATTTGCACTATGGTGTCTTATACCATAGGTTAAGAGACATGAGCTCTAGAGCATCAGTAGAGTCTAGATAGCAACAGTCAGTCAGCAGTGAGTCCTCATTCTTCGAGGATGATACGATTAGTTATTCCATTATTTTAGTACTTGGTTATTTCAACAGTCGAATTTAGTTGGGGACATGTCCCATCAAATCCCTATTCAGAAAGTCATGCTTTAGAGGCTTTTTAGACTACAGTATGTTTAGACAATTTTGGTTTGGGTATTTATACCCCATCCCATATAGTATATTTTATTGGATATTATGTTACAGTTTGAACCTTATGGACTTTCAGTTCATGTTTCCGCATTATATAGTAGATCATGCAGTATACAGGCACAAATATCAGTCATGGATTAGGTTGTGGTCCTTCAGGGTCGTGAGCACTGTATAGGGTTTCGGGCACCAGATTTGGGGCGTTATAGCCAAACCATAACAAGGAGCTAAATCAATGAGTTTACTTAGTGGAAAATGTCCAATCATAGATGAAAATGAACAACACACTTATAAATAAGCAAAGAGTTCTAAATAGAAAAAATAGTCAATACAAGATTCCATCCCAAGACCTGGTAGAGCCGGTATAAGGACTTCAAATGACAATAATACAACTTAATGATTTAGAATAGAAAACATCTGTCTTTATTGCAAAAGACCAAATATCTAAACATTGAAAGAAATAGGTGTCTTTGACTCTAAGAGCTCACCCTATCTCTTGAGAATCAACACAGTATGATCAACAATCTACGACGACAACTAGTACTCAAATCTATACCAAAAATGTATAAAATTGTAGTATGTGTACCAAAGCAATGAGTACTTAATAGCTATCGTCGACTGACTGAGTTAATTCATGATATAAATATAATAAAATTCAAGATAACATAACTAAGTCAAGGTACATAAATAAACCAGAATCATCACTAATATTGTTGTACAAAATAAGTAATTTAATCAAAATAACAATATAACACAAGGCATTAACATATGCAATCGTCGTGCATTATAAGTAAATAAACCAAAATAATAATGCATCACAAGGCATCAAACAAGTAATCATAAACTACAAAATTGGCTCCCATATGCCAATTGGTACAGAAAGTACATAAGTTATCACAGTCTCCCATATGCCTGGAGAGTACACCCAAAGATAGAATAAAGTAACCATTCACTAGTTACAACTAACCAGCTTGTTATTTAACCATCATTCCATAATTTATCATCAATCGGTCAATTATCAACATTTGACTAGGTACCTACTTACCATAATATTACTATCATCTAACAACCTTATCATTGTTACTCACTACTCACCATTTATTAGCTAACCATCTCTTATTAACTAATCTATTTTATTACTAGTCATCATATAACCTCTAGTAATCATTTAACAACAATAAACCACAAATTCATTAATCATTAGTTATCAACTAGCCAATATAATTTACAAATCATCCTTTACCAACTAATCCTCATTTATCAACTAGTCATGATTAGTCAATTAAACAATATCCAGCACTAATCCTTATTTACTACTAATCAACAACTATACCATTTTATAATCATTTACAACATTTGGCTATAACTGGCATCTCTAATATCAATAACATATCCATATACATATAAGAATATAAATATATAATAGCCATACATAGGGCATAGCCAAACTCTAATGGATGGATGTACGCATAGGCACATAATTATGATCATCCTCTGGACTTTCTGGATATCAGAATATCATGATGATCATCCTCCGGTCTTATCAGACTTTAATAAATTATAATAATCATCCTCCAGTCTTGTTGGGTATTAATATATCATCATAGTCATCCTCCGACTTTGTCGGGTATCAACATATCATCATAATTATCCTTCTACCTTGTCGAGTATCTATATATCATCATAATCATCCTCCATCCTTTCCAGGTATCAATATATCATCATTATCTTCAAGAATTTAACCGGGAATATAAATATATAGTAAATATCCAAACTCAAACTAGTAGCCACATTATCATAATCGTCGGCAAAATCAATAGCATAAGTGATCATGTAATCAAGCATCATAATTTCAAGAATAATTAATAGCATAACTTCCCATAAAATCAGTAAGCATGACTTCTAACATAATTCATGGCACAATTTTTAATATCATCAATAAGGATGTTTTGAAGCATGATTTCGAGCATAATTTCTCAGCATGATCCTAATCACAAGTACTATCATAAGAAATGACTTACCAATAATATATAAAATGGCTTATCATTAGCATAAAAGGTAGATTATCAATAGTTTGAGCAATATCTAATCCATGGCATAATCTATAGCTTATTCACATCATAGTGAATAACATAATTTGTTGTTTAGACAATATCATAGTCAAGGGTTCTTTGAACGGTATATTCAGTAGCTCAATCAATAGCTATAACAATAGAATAATAAATATCTCTTCAAAAGATTAACAAATAAATCATATATGTTTACAACCCCAACGCTTCAATTCTCATTGTTTACAACTCACGTAATAATCTCTCTCTCTTTACTTTATTATTTTCAGCTTTTACTTTATTGTTTTGGTTACACATTACAATCCCCCCTTTTTAGGAGACTTGCACCAAAAGTTTAGTAATTTTACTTACTTGTTGGCCAAGATATTCCCTGTGGGATAGATACCCAACCCAGGTTGGGTTCTATATTTGCTAACGACAGCTTTACACTCCTGCGAGTGCTGTAGATTGAACGTTATCAAAAATTGGCGCTGTTGCCGGGGAATACAAGTGTCAATCAAGTTCGTGATAATTACTAGACCCTTTGGTCAAAGATTCTCGTACTTTTACTTTTAGTTGTTGTTTTTGTTTTATTTAGGTTTATTCAGTGCATCAATGGAGGCACAACGTGAAATTGAAAGGATGGCTGCTCAAGTGCATCAACAGAATATTGATAACCGTAGGCGAGCAACAAATCCTGACGATGAGGATCTGGGCGATGAAGAGTTACTAAACCCACGACATACTGCTGAGATGGCGGCACCCATGCAGAGGAGAGATCGTCAAACGCGATTGAGACCTGATCGCCGAGCTGTATAGATTCCTTTTGATGACGATGATGAGGATTTGGATGAAACTGGTGCCACAGGAGCCATTATTCTGCCACCCTTAGCACCTGGAGCAAAGTTCAATATCACTAGCACTATGATTCAGCTATTGCAACTCAAGGGATTATTTGGTGGACTAGTAGGCGATGATCCGAATATGCATCTCATCAACTTTATTTCTACATGAAAGTCTTTTGACAATCCTGGTGTTGGTCAGAATGCTATTCGATTACGTCTATTTCCATTGTCTCTGTCTGGGGAGGCAACACTATGGTTGAATGGGCTGACTCCTGATTCTATTACAAATTGGAGGCAATTGAGAGACGCTTTCCTAGAAAGATTCTTTCCGCCATCCAAAAGGGCTCAATTGAGAGATGAAATCAGCAACTTTCGTCAGCTTCCCTTTGAAGCTCTTCATGAAACATGGGAGAGGTTCAAGACAAAGCTAGCGAGATGCCCAAACCATCACATGACTAATGTTCACCTCATTGAGATCTTGTATAGATCCTTGAATTCAATAACTAAACTAGTGGTGGGCAACGCAGCTGGAGGTCCTTTCATGGACCTCACCTTTGGTCAAGAAAGCAATATGCTAGATCGTATGACGAAACAAAGTAGCGCTTGGCATACCAGGGATTCTGAGGTAGCAAGCCCCACTCTATCTATTGGCATGACTGCAGACCAACGAAGAAGAGAAGAAGAACGTGATCAAGATATGGCGCACATGAAAACCCAAATGGATCTTCTTACAAAGCATCTATTAGGGAAGACTAAAAAAGTGAAATCGATTGCGTCAAAAAGAAGAGATGAATCTGATTCAGAAGAGGAGGCCAACTACTTGAACAATCAGGGGGGTTTCCGAGGGAATACCCAAGGAAACCAAGGTCGGAACTATTATGATAAATCTGGAAACAAAGACCAAGGTAGTTGGAAGAACAAGAATGAAAAGAGTGGTTTGTACGTTCCTCCTGGCAGACGTGATACCACCATATCTAATTCTGGAAGTATGGAAGACATGATGGCTAAATTATTGAAAGGAGTGGAAGCAACGAGCGCGGGAGTTACGGAGGTAATTAATGATTTGTCCGCCATGAAACAATTAGTAGATTCACACTCCACTTCAATTAGACAACTAGAGCAGCAATTCAGTCAACTTTCAGCAGCACTCAACCAAAGAAAGGCCGGCACCTTACCTAGCGATACTGTGCAAAACCCAAGGAATGATGGGTCATGCATGGCCATCACTACCAGAAGTGGTAAGATGCTGGAAACTTCAGCAAAAGGCAAGCAAGTGATTGATGAAATTGCGGACATGGATGACAACACAAAAGGAGAAGATGCCGCAACCACTACTTCTGACGTCAAAGACGCCACATCCAGCACTGTGCAGCCTGAAAAAGTGGAAAAACGGAAGCAAGAGGAGAAGAAAACCATGGAGAGAACACTTCCATACCCACCACCACCTTTTCCCCAAAGATTGAAGAAGGTGGCAGATGACACAAAGTTCAGCAAATTCATGACTATGCTCAAGCAGCTGACCATTAATGTTCCATTGGTGGAGGCACTTGAACAAATGCCTGGATATGCGAAGTTTATGAAAGACCTATTGACAAAGAAGCGGGCAGCAAGTTATGAGTTAGCGGATAATGTTCATCATTGTAGTGCAATCGCTACAAGGTCGTTAGTTCAAAAGAAGGCAGATCCTGGAGCTTTCACTATTCCTTGCACAATTGGATCGTTGGATTTTGCAAAGGCATTGTGCGATCTAGGTGATAGCATCAATTTGATGCCACTATCCATCTACAAGAAGTTGGGGCTAGGCGATCCGACACCAACCAATATGAGGCTCGTGATGGCTGATAGGTCGGTAAAACGACCTGTGGGTATCTTGAATGATGTGTTGGTGAAAGTTTCTTCATTCATCTTTCCTGCAGACTTCGTTATTCTGGATTGTAAGGAGGATTCTGAAGTTCCCATAATCTTGGGACGTCCTTTCCTTGCAACTGGAAGTGTGCTTATTGACATGAAAGATAATGAGCTTTTGTTTCGAATTAATGATGAAGTGGCACGGTTTGATATATGCAAAGCAATGAAGCAGCCCAGCGATATGAATGAGTTATCTGTAGCTGATGTTCATCATGAGGATATGAAAGCATTATCTATAGAGAAACAGCCTACTGTTGAGCCATTGTCTGCTGCGCTACTGAATGTTGAGCATGAGGACAATAAAGAACTTATGGGTGATCTAAGAGAAACAGAGCCGTATACTCCTAAGCAACCAGATTGTGATCTCAAGAATCAACCAAAAGCGAAGACTCCCTTTGATGAGCCACCAATGCTAGAATCGCAAGAGCTTCCCGATTATCTAAGGTATGTGTTCTTGGAAAGTAGAAATATACTTCCGGAGAGTACAGATGATTTAAGTAAACAGCACGTAGAAGCTCTCATCTCTGCTCTGAAGAGATACAAGAGAGATATGGGTTGGACTATTGATGATATAATTGGAGATTCTCCGGGAAAATGTAAGAGCCATCTTGAAGAAGATCGCATGCCCACAGGTGAGCCTCATTGTAGTCTAAATCCTTTCAAAAAATGGTCCATCACTTACCTCAACGAAGTCTGAGTACTTGAGGTAACTATGTCGAGCCACGACAATAAATAAGGTGCTAGATGGGAGGCAACCCATCATTTTATTGTTTTATCATTTCATCGCTTTATTGTTTTATCGTTTTTATACTTGTTTTGTTTTTGAAAAATGAAAATCCAAAAATACGAGTCGTGCCACGACCAAAACTAAGGCGTTTGGTGGGAGGCAACCCATCATACTAATCGTTTTCGTTTGGTTTTGAGCAAAAATAGGTGCAAGAAGTATTCAACGAGGAGATTGATTTCAATTGACGATTTGGACGCATTGTATGGTAAAGTTGGTAAGTTAGGAATGGTGATGCACAAGGCTATGGATTGAGTATTTCTCACACCAAAATAGGCTTTGAGGAAGGCTAGGCCTTGGTAAAACCAAGCCACGAACGATGCACAACCTATCCTATAGCCTAAGGTCTCGGAATCTAGTGTGCTATACACTATGCGCCGCCTATTCCTAGGTATGCTTTTTACTATGCGCCGCCTATGCTATGGCATTTGGTCTCAGTATCTCATATTCCATAGACTATGCGGCGCATATGTCTACAAAAGCCATAGACTATGCGGCGCATATGTCCCATTATGCTATAGACAATGCGCCGCATATGTCATTGATATGCCGAGCATTATGCGCCACATATGTGGTATTTTTGTCTCCAAAACCGATTGTAAATGGGTCAAAACCCGACCCATTCTCTTCCTATATAAAGGAGACTTAGTTTTACAACACAACCACACTAAAAATTGACCTAAGGGCACCGCATATACATCCAAATCCGCTCAAAATCTTCTTTTTTTGCTCTTCCAATTCACAAAACCATCTCCACAAGCTTCAAGCAAGTAAGTACTCTCTTATTCTTCATTTATTTCTCGTAAGTACTACGTTGCTATGTCTATTATGAATTGCTAAATCGTATAAGATTGTTGGTGATGTTCATGTGTTTGGATTGTTGATACAAAATCATGTGAGTGAACATGTACGTAGGAAAATCTTGACTTATTTCCGACTTGAAATTGGTTTTAATAGCATTGTTATACTATTTGCGGAATTACTATGGCTATGAATAGTGCTTAATATTGTTGTTTGGATACTTACATGTTAGACTATCCCGGCCATCGGGATAAGACTTATAGTGTTTACCGACATAAGAGGTTGTGATTGTTGTAAGAATAACTATTCCATGTGGTAACCCCTATGTAGTAGTGTTTCTATATCTACCATGAAAGTAGTCCAATGGCTGCAAGTAAGTGATGCATTGCTGATTTTCTTGTCGCAATACAATCCTAAAACGTATGTCGACGAAATCTGAGTAATCGACCACTTTCGCTTCACTGATTTGTGTTAACAAAACTAAGTGTGGGGTGGTACCCCTACTGCTTATGTATAGATTGTATCCATTGAGATTGTGCTACCATTAACACTATTTCAAGTCTCAGGTACAATGGCACCTAAAGAGAGACAAGGCAAGGAGAAGGCTACCACTTCCCAAAAGGGCAAGAAAAGAGGCCGCAAGGAGCAAGGAGAACCCTCCTCGCTGCAAACACCTCAACTCACACTTGGAATTAAGTGACATACTTATGAGGAACTTCTGAGGATGACGACTCTGATTATGATTCTGATGAAAGGGGTAGGACCCCAGACATAGAGGAGGAGTCCGATTGACTAGGTTCCTCGTATTTATTTTCCACTGAGGACAGTGTCCCGACTAAGTGTGGGGTGGTGGTATTGCATGCTATACATCTCTATTCGCATCTATGATTGTTTGCTTTTGTTTCATTTTTGTTTCATTTTGTTTTTTTTAGTAGTTAAAATTTTTTTTTAGCTTCGCATGAAATTATTTTGATAGGCAGCATGAGATTATAATAAGAGTATGTGCTACAATTGTGACTCTTGAGACGTTTAGGCTCTAGTTGTGACTCATTATGTGATATTGTGTGGTTTAATTCCTTCACTTGTTGGGTCGAGAGTCTATATTACTTCCAGTCAAGTCGACCATGTGCCTTGTGTGTGTGAGATTAATAGTATCTTCTATGTATGTGGCTGATGCTAGAACTTGCCTGGTATGTATGCAAAGCAAAAATAAGGAGTGTAAGTTAGGATATGATTTAGGCATTTCTTTGGCAACCTATATTTGTTTACCTTCAGTTTTACCTACCCATGGACATCATCCTAGTTAAACCCTTTTGAGCCTTTAGCCTATTTCTTTGACAACCTCATATGTAAGACTAATCTATTTCTTTCAAGACCGTAATTTGATCCAAATTTCTAAGTTCTTTAAAATGAAAAAGTCATGTGACAACATAAGAGGAAATTGGGTGAGTATAATGCTATAAATATTAATGGTGCTTGAATGTGTTATGAAAAAGAAAGTGCTATCATAAGAGGTATGTTGTGAAAAGAAAAAGGAAAAGAAAGCTGAAAAGTGAGTTGTTCTTAAAATTGAAAAACAAAAGAGGAGAACAAGGGTGGTAGAATAAAAGAAAGAAGAAAGGTTGAAAGAAAAAAGTGTCAATGATACAATGTGATGTATTAAAGCGCTTAGGAACCTAGTCACTATTCTTGGCCAAAATAGTCCTACCCGTCCCTTAGCCTATATTACAACCATCAAAAGACCTACTTGATCATAATCTTAACATTCCGACATTTAGTGGAGTACTACATTAAGGGCAAGCTTATGGTCATCAGTTGCTACATATGAATTCTTTGTGAGAGCGAGAGCAAGGATATTTTGATACCCATGTTTGAAAAATATGCTACACTTGTGAGTGACTATGGGTAATATATTGTGAGACACACATGGTTGATGAGTTTTGGATAGTTGTGTATGATTCTTTGTGCCTTGACTTTTGAATATGAGTTAACCACCATCACAAGTCTATGCTAGAGGTTAAATGGTTTCTACTAATGATCGGAAAACTACTCTTTGTTGATAATTGTTGTGCTTGTCTTGAAGAATGTTTTGTGTTGTTGCTGTAAAAACCCTAAGTTGATGGTTAGAGGGACATGATATTTTGTTCGAGGAAGAACAAAGCTCTAAGTGTGGGGTGTTGATGATAGGCGAATTTACGCGCCTATATCAATATATTTTGCCCATATTTTAGCCTAGTTTTGAGAACAAACTATATATTTCATGCACTTTTAGTCCTTTTTCCAATAAATGAGCTAACGAACATGATTAGTAAAGTTTCAGGTATAAATAATGCAAAATACAGCATTTTATGACTTACTTGACGCAAAAGAAAGCTCACAAAGGAAGGGAAGAAAGTCTACACGCCTAAGGACCAAAACTGCTGCATGGAAAATCTGTCCCGGGCTAAAACAACATTTCTGAAGACTTTGGGGACTTACAGACACAAAGCTGGATTTTGACAATGATACATTAACCTAGTACAATTGGGTTATGTATTTCATTAGTTTATTTGGTTTAGGAGAATGTTACATTAACCTAGTACAAATGGGTTAAGTATTTCCTTAGTTTAGTAGGATTTGGTTATTTATTTCATTAGCATAGTAGGAGTAGGATAGGAGTATTATAAATACACTATCATGCTAGAGATTTTTAATTAACTCCTCCCTTAGTGGAGAGATCCATTCAACAATTAATATTCTTCCATCCCTCTCTTCTTCCACCACAACAATTCTACAACTCTTCTAATCTTTCCATTAATTCTATTCTTCTTCTATTCTTAAATTCCACAACAAGAGAATCGTTACCAAGCTAAGGAATCACGCCTATCACCTAAGCTACACGCCATTAACCAATATTGTGATATAATAACAATGCCAATCGTGATCTCCTTCGCATTCATGGGTAACTAAACTTCTCTGTTGGGGTTATGGAAGCCGAATGAGTTACTATCTATTGCTGTGAGTTTGTGAGTTCGAGACACGTATATTGCTTATATCATTATTCTCTTCATCTTAATCCACATTCTTTGCGGTTGCAAACGCAAGAATACGCCAGTCTAACATTTAACTTGTTCGAGAGAAAGGTTATTTGTCTGGAAAAGAGATAATGTCAAGGTAGTAGGACACCCTTTCCTATTAAAAAGCTAGTGCCGTAACTGGACTAACCTTTTGGAGAATTCGTACCGTTAGACACGCTTTAAGCTCGAGAGAGTTAAAGTGAAATAGTCCTTGTTTAGGTCGAGAGACGCTTGGATTTACCATCGACTACAATTCTCTATAAGCAATTGCATGTCAGAATTCTACACACTCGTAGCCAATAGAGACGTATACCTCATAAGGTGGACATAACCCCAACGCTTCAATTCTCATTGTTTACAACTCACGTAACAATCTCTCTCTCTTTACTTTATTATTTTCAGCTTTTACTTTATTGTTTTGGTTACACATTACAATCCCCCCTTTTTACGAGACTTGCACCAAAAGTTTAGTAATTTTACTTACTTGTTGGCCAAGCTATTCCCTGTGGGATCGATACCCAACCCAGGTTGGGTTCTATATTTGCTAACGACCGCTTTACACTCCTGCGAGTGCTGTAGATTGAGTGTTATCACTCATCAATACCAGAATAATGATATCCATATTGCACCATTATGCTTTAGGTCCAAAAACCACATATGGTCCCACTTATAAAAATTGTATTTTCGAAACCAACCCAACATAATATCAAGATCAAGGAAGCATTACCTTAAAAGGGGTAAAGATCAAGCTAAATTAAGCTAAATAAAGCCCTAAAGATTTTTGTATTTCTGGCAATAAATCAAGAAATTTCACCAAGAAAAGGGTGAATTCTTACCTCAAATCAGAAGATAATTGCAAAAATAAATGTTAATCAAGCTCCCAAATCATCCACAAGCTTTAATTTGGAGCTATAACACTATTTAGGGTTTATGCTCTTAAGAGAGGAGTGAGAAATGGAAAAATCATGACATTGAAGTCTATTTATACCCATACCAGGTACTCAAAACCCGCTATTGCAGACCCAGACCTGTTATTACAGCTTTTTGAGGCTACAAATACGAGTTATGATCATAGAAGTACTCTGCGATCACACCATCTTCTCTTGCCAAGGGTACCATGATCGCAGCCCTTGGCTTGTAATTATAGCTGCACCAGATGACAGCTAAAACTTGGAAATCTGTCAAGCCCTAGGAATTCATTCGAAATCCCATATACACAAATAAAATATGTAACTACAAAATATTTGATGTGTCAGATGCAATGGTGCACTCATAATTTCTATCTGAGGTTGTTTCAACCAAATATGGGTCCCACACTCATATTTCATTTTCTTACATTTTTGACCAATAGATCAAAATGAGCACGGGTGACTTAGGATCCAAACTAAAGGACTACCTAGCCTAAAATTGACATTCTGGAGCTTCTGTCGCAATTAAAATTTGTATACAAGGTTATTTCAATAAAAAATTTTCCCAACGGCCGTTTGGAACCAGCAAAGATCTTAAAACATAGAATTGGCTCTAAAGACCAAATGAACTACCCGATAATCAAACTGTTAGTTCCAACAAGTCATAAATGACTTGGGAAAGCTACAAAAAAGCTTTAATAGCAAAAATAAGTTGAAATATGGAAAATGACCTAAAGGGTCATTGCAAATAATTGTCAATAATGTAATTTACTACACAAAGAAAATGGATTAGAATTATACCGACAATCATAGGTATCAATCCATAATCAACCTGCTACAAAATAACCATAATAATGAATAATAAAGTAACTGATTTGTCTGGACAAACAATACCTAATTGAGCTTGCATAAGCCTGAAGGCTCTATTAAATACTCAGCAAACAATAATCATAGCCTATACCTATACAACTCTCATTAGGCTGAGAGATATAAGCAACAAACAATAAAATAGTGATAGTCAATTCATATGAATGGCTCAACGAACGTAACGTAAATCTATAGTACCATTTATTATTCGAGTGCCATAATGTACCAAGTGTATATACCTACTCCTACTCATCAATTTACAAAGAAAGGATATATGCAACAACTCTTCTTTGACACAGTAGCTCATAAATGAGGAGGCCCTTAGAGATTTGGAAATATCCATATACACCGCCTGGTCCGAATCTAGGACTTCCAATAATCATCATTATTAGTATACTCCATCCAGTACTATTGAGATGTATATACGACAAAAAGAGTGCAAATCTATAAATCTATTGCCTGATATTAACTCCAAGGTCAAAGTGAATAGTAGTGGCGAAAAGGTGGATAAATCACAAATCAAAATTAATCTCAATCTAATTTCTAAGACATAATCTTTAGTTCTAAAAGATCATAAATCATTAAATAAAGTCATACGATTGTCGTTATAAAAGAAGTTATTTTAAAAGTGAAAAATGGGAATAATCTCTTTCTAGAAAATAATGCAGAAATCATAGTTTTGGTTAAAATCATATCACTAAGTGATCATGAATGCACCAAAAAGTATGCATGCCATATTAGTATCTAAATAATACAAAAATCTGTTCCTAAGCATCCATAAACAAGAATCACACCCTTTCTAAGGGTATAATGCTCACTTGGAGTCAAACTAGAATAGTAACCATGGCCTCGGACCCAACAATATATGTAACTAGCATAATAGTAACTCTATAATATGGGACCTACAGTCTAAATTACTAAGTCAATTATTAGGTCTCATACTATAGGATCCTTAGCATCAAACTCTAATTAACATACTTATAATCTAGCGTGATAGGATTCTATGGCCATAAAAAGTATTTTACTCTAAGGATCAGGTCATTTTTTTATCCCAAAACTCTAATTAGGTTAAATCATGATAGACTGGTCACATAAATATCCTATAAGTCCTACCTATCAAGCAATCAGCACATAACACTATCTCATACAGAAAAGTAAACCGAAGCCTACCTCAATGCTGAGCCAAAATTCTCTACCATCTACCAATTGCTCATCATTTCCCAACGATCTCAAAACACCGCCACGCTATCAACATATTAATTTACATATCAATAGGATTAAAATGAGACTCTTATTACTATATAAAAGATTGGGTCAAAATTCATATTAAAAATGGGTCAACAGGGCTTGGAAATGAAATAAAAAATTAAATTCACCATGAGGTCCCTAAAAGGACAAGGAATATGTGTTCAAAAATTGAGCACAAATGGAGTATAAATTAAGTTCCAAATTAGAGTATAACTTTAGTTACAAATCAGACTCTAAAGGCTAAGGATTTTAAGACCTAAATTCTAAGAATTTACAATGAAATAGAACAGAAATTGACAGGGAAAATTATGGAAAAATAGCTAAGAAGAGTAGAATTAACTTACCTTAGCTTCAATGGGTGATTTCTCAAACTTTCCCTCTCCTCAAACTTTCAAAAATAGAGAAAAGGGGTTAAGAAATAAGGGAGAAAAAGTAGTTAAGAACACCAACAGTTGATGCTAAAAAGACCAAATGATCACTTAAGCGATCCTCTATAAAAATTCGGCCATCGCTTATGAGGTGGAGTGCCGCTTAAGTGGGTTTTTCTTACGAGATAAGGCCATCACTTAAGAGACTAGGCAGGGACCAAGGTTGATCATTAAAGTGATCCTCTGATTGATTAAGTGATTAAAGGTCCACTTAAGAGGTTTCTCTGGCTGATGCTAGGCACCAGATTTTGCTAATTCCAAATGGAGTCTGATAAGGTGATCGAGATTCATTTGGAACCTTATGCAGGCAAACAAACTATGATACCCTAGAAAATTGGACATTGTTGACTCAAAGAAACCATCAAAACTTTCATCCAAGATTGTCTACATTAAGTATCGGTCCCACACCTAGTTTTGTTTTAACTAAATTCTAACTAATAGCCTAAAATATGTTCGTAAGCGTCGGTACTGAACCAAAGGTCCCCCTAGCTTAAAACCAACATTCTGGATTTGATGGCACTGTTAGAGTTCTTATCTAAAGTTTTTTCTAGTAGTTTTGGCCCGATACCAATTCCTTAACAACAATAGCTCCAAAATAAAGAAATGAGCCTAAAAACTAAATGAAATGCCCAATAACGAAACTGACAGTTCTCGCAAGTCATAAATGACCTATAGTCACTATGAGAAGGCTTAAAATATTGGAAAAGTTCAAAATCAAGGAAATAAACTGGAGGGTCATTACAATATCCACTACTAAAAGGACTTTTGTCCACAAAAGTCAATGGATAGAAAGAGTCTTAAAGCTTAAAAAAATGAGGTAGTAGATCCGCATGCCCCGAGATTGACTCCCAAGATAACCTTTTGAGAAGAGGAAATAATTCTAAGGGATTTTGCTATAGGTATACCTTGTTCAACCAACTTCCTTATTCTCTTTCAAAATAACCAAAACTCAACCTCAACAACTAACTAGCCTCTAACTAAACCGAGGATGTTTGATGCATGCCAATCCAAATGATTTCACACTAATATTACACCAATACAAGCACAACCAAGATAAAAGCAATCTAAGGCATGAGTCATGCGACCATAATGGAAATCATAAGAATAAGCCCATAAGCTGCTACCTGGACACAGAAATAGAGATGGTCAAAGTCTATGATCTCTTATCAAGGCCACAACATGTCTGGATGACCCTCAAAACTGGCCATCAAGAGTCCAAAGTACCAACTCATAAAACTGAATGATCCATTCTAAGATGCCCACCAACTATAGGTGAAACACTAAGATATACTTAAGCACATTTATTCTGTTAAGTTGATATTTGAAATTTCTGGTGTAGAATTAGAACCAAGGTCAAAAGCTAAAGAAACTATCATCCAAACATCTATCATCCATAACTTATCTGAGCTGAAGAAGACCAAATTGGTAGGTAAAGGGTAGGCTTAGCTACCTTATAAGCATATGCTGAACTAACATAAATTTGGAAATGGAGGCTACAACAAAGCTATGCAATCCATAGCTATAATATTTGCACCGAAGTCGAACTACTCAATCTCAACTACCTAGACTAATCTTGTTAATGACTAAGCATCCAAATGCCAAAATCTATTAAAAACCTCAAGCAGCCAGTCAAAAGAGTCAAAATCTCAACACTTAAGCAATCAAATCTAAACCAAGGAAAATCACCCAAATCAACCTCACTAAGAAAAAATCAAGCATGTACCCACTAGTTCTCGCCAGAGCTAAGATAAAAATATAGCTAAAGAATAAAATCACAATGAAGGAAAAATCACCAGTTGAAGAATCAAGCAATCAACTCCATATCTGCTAGAGAACATGAAGCATTAAGCATAATCGAGAACACACCAAGACTAGAAAGAATACTAATAGTAGCAAAACTTAAGCAAATCTAAGGAATACAACTTTAGCCTAAATTTGGTCAATTACATACTCGATCTACGACAATGAATACTTATTGACAAACATCACCCATTTCCACTACCCTTAACCTAACTAGACCAAAAACACATCACAACAAGAATGACTCATTCAACTTCTCACCAATATAAGAATCAAAACTATCACCATATAACGAACCTAACAAACTAGAGAGGAAAACTTAAAACCTTTCAACATCAACATCAAGACCACTATCGAGCAATGGACTAGACAAATTGAAAGAATACATCCAAAACTATTCAATCTCATTAATAGTCTATAGAAGAATATAGCCAATTCTAGAATCCCAGCTACCACAGGAGTAAGCCTTAGAACTCTAATATAAAAATAAGCATTATAATCAAACAACAAACTCTAAAACTACAACAAAATGCTGGAATGTCAAACCTATATTTTTTTTTCATAAGCCACTCAATTATTGATCTAACCTCACTACAAAATAGAAAATCAATTAACAGGGTAAGATTTCTAGGCCAACAAATAGAATTACGAGAAAAGGGAGTCTAACTAGACAACACTAGACGATTTGTTTATCAAGAATGAATCAATCACAATAAAATAATAAAAATAGCAATAACAACTTAATCTTCAGGAGGTAACAAGGTCATAATGCCAATGGAAATAAACTTTAACCCAAATGCTAAACCCAAGCTAAATACCCTACTGATCAACTCAATCCCCTACTAGAAGAACTCATCCATGGGGGTAGTCACATATGTATGAAATCTAGACCAAGGAATATGACAACCAATATAAGAATACCAAGGCATAGAGTCCTCAAAGGGTATGAAAACAACAATTTAACTCAAATCCAAAGTAAAATATAGAAATTAAGAACACAACAATCATAGTGGAAATTTAAAGTCATAAGCCTGATGCGCCAAAGAAGTATGAACCTGAGTGGGTCTAAACTTAAACTAAACATCTGAATCACCAACTGAGGCACTAATTGCACTACCCCTAATTGAAAGTGCCACCTTCCTATGAGATAGATCTGTATCAGCTAAACAACTAATAATCCAATGTTAGGGACACTCTGTAGACCAATGACCAATCTTTCTGCAATCATAACCAACTCTTGAATCTTTAAAATGGCAAGAAACATGAGCTGACCCCAACTAGCTGACCAACTGATACCTAGGATACTTCTTACTGAACTGAGTATCCTTTCTATAATCATGACATACCTTAAAAGACCTTGGCTAGCGAGGAACATATATTGATTCTATCTAAACAACTAAATCATATCTTGGGCACTCTTTTGACCAATGGTCTATCTTTTCACAAACAAAACAAGCTCCTAAAATATCCTAAGGTACTGCACCTACAGACCTAGAATGGTTGCCACAACCTAAAGATCCATGTTTAATATTCCACAAGGTCTAATAAGAACTTTTCCACCGATGTAACCACCTTGACTAATCTAAGAGCCACCTTTATATGTCCTAATTTATGCTCTCTCTGGGGTTGTCACGTGATAAATACCATAGGAAAAAAGACTCAGCTACTATTAAATGATCTGATGCCAAATAGAGTGAAAAGATAATCGTCTAATAAATCCATGCACTATCTCAAGATCTAAAGGATATATTATAAAAGTATTTATGGCCCACTTAAGAAACCCAATCTCATACACTGAAACCAACAAAGAACCCTGCTAAATACCAATAAACCAAAGTCTAGTCTAGGAACTGCTCGATGTATTAAATATTATCTCCGGCCATAAGGTATCTATAAAAAGAATTGGAGTTCCTAACATTAAACATTAAAAATCTGAGGTAGTCACAAACTCTATTAGAGCATAAACTATTGCCAAATCCTCTAACACTAAAGATCTTTAATATTAATCTTTGACCCCTAGCCCAATATTGAGCTAAAGATCTAGACACATGCAAAAGTCTTATTTGCATCTATTGATAACCTTATGTCATCCATTTAGAATATAATAGAGTCAAAGAAAGTGCTAGTGATTCATAAAAATATGGACACATAAGATAAAATCATTAAAAGAATTTTCTAAGAATGCTCTGTATCGTCTGAAGATAGGATACAGATGTCTCCATATGAATTCATAGAACTCTAATAGACACTTAGCTCTTTTACCAACACATTGGTAATCCTAGGATTCAATACCAAATGTCATGAGCCATTTTTTCAAGTCATGATGGCACCTAGTATAACCCATCAATAGGTAAGCCAACTCGTAGTTCGAAAAAACTAGTAATAGACTATCAAAAGAATAAAAGAAAACAGTGGAACAAGTATGATAAAAAGACAAATATATATATGAAGACACTATAAGAACTAGTGAAGTCAGTACAAGAGATTCTAATTCAATTCAAGTATTAACTGAAATACAAGGTATATATAAGTACAAGTTATCTCTGAATACAACACAGAGAACAGTTAAATCAATAAGAAGAAGAGTAGTAATACCTCAAATGTCAGGATCTCACCCTAAATATTTGATCTATAGTTTCTCTATATGATGTACACAACAATATTGAGAAATCATATTGAGAATTGAACACTGTAGAAGTATAGTTTGAGTACTAAACATGTGGTACTCAGTAGGCATCGACCAATTGAGTTTGAAAGATAATTCTAGAATAAATAACACATAAAGTAGGAATATAAACTACAGACAACCATCCCAGAATATAAACATAATAAAGCTAGTGGGCAATAAGGATAAACTATCCTGTTATCATACTAATCAGTGTCTAAAGTGCAATATTATATATCACTAGTCAATATAGAATGGAAGAGTGAATGAAAGTTATATAATAGTATAAAAGGCCAAGAATACATATAAAACATAAACATATGAAGAAAAGAGGGTATACAGTAATGCTATATGTATATATATATGTATATATATATATAAATAGGACTGCTTAGGGTAATGACCTAAGGTAACAAACCTAATATCTCAAGGCATCTAACTAAGTAGGAAAGCTAGTGTTGGCATAATCAAGGTCCCTAACCATAATATCTAACCATCAGATAACTATTAATAATGTAATATACCATAAAAATAAAGTGATCAAAATCATATCAACAACTTTAGGTTCTATTCTATAATCAACCAGCCATGAACTAACCATAATAACTAATAATAAAGTAATTAGATAGTCCAAACAAACATCACCTAAATCAAAGCTTATAGCCTAAATTATTCAATCAAACACTCAACAAAGAGACATTATATCCTATACATATTAAACCCCCCATAAGGCTGACAGATATAAGAACCAAATAATATACTGGTGATAGATAGTATATATGCATGAATGAATATAAAGTAAATCCATAGTACCATATGTAAAATAAATCCATAGTACCATATCTGATTCAAATGCATTAATGTACCAAGTGTTTATACCTCATCTAGCTCAACAACTTGTAAAGGCAGGACCTACATTGACTACTCTTCACCAACACTTTGTCTTGTTGATATAGAGGCCCTTAGGAGATTTAGGAATATATTTATATAGTACCTGGTGCCAATCCAAGACTTCCAATAGTCATCATCATCATCTACTATGTCCAGCACAAGAGATATAGATATATTTTGTGAGAGAATGGACTCAAACGTGACTAAATAAGTAAAAGTCTATAAATTCATTTCTTGAGATCAACTCCGATACTAAATGAACATAGTAGAATAGAAAGGGTCAAAATCTCTCTCAAACAAAGTGAATAGTAGTGTTAATAGAGTGGATAAACCACTAATTAAAATCAATCTCTTTCTAATTTCCAAAATATCATCTTGATTTCAAAATTCTCATACATCATTAAATAAGGTGGTACAATTTCCATTATAAAAGAATCCATTTTAAATGTGAAAAGTCAGAATAATATCTTTTGAGAAAATAATAGTGAAATCATGGTTTTGCTTGGAATTCATATCACCAAATATGAATGAATGCACCTAAAAGAATGCATGCCTTTAGTACCATCCAAACAATACAAAAAATGAGCATCCCTAAACTATAATCACGTCCTTTCTAAGAATATAATGCTCAACTTGGAGTCCAACTGATATCGTAAGAACGACCTTGGGCCTAATAATACATGTAATAAGATAATAATAACTCTATAATCTAGGAAATTTGATCTAAGTCACTTAGTGTATTAATAAGTATTATAATTAACATATAACTATGACTAACATGGTTATAATCTAGGGTGATAGTACTCTATGTCAAGAACAAGTATTTCACCATAAGGGTTGGGTTATCTTCCTATCCCAAAACTCCCTAATTAGGTTAATTCATGATACACTGGTCATAAACATGTACTATAATCCCTATCTAGTCTAGAATTGATACATAACACCACATCATAGAGATAAGTACACCAAATCCTACCTCGATCCTGAGCCAAAATTCTATAATTATACATCAATCATTCATCTTTGCTACATGATACTGAAGCACTATTATTTTATAAGATAATAATTTACACATCAATATGATTAAAATGAGGCCTATATTATTACACAAAAGTTTAGGCTGAAATTTAGGTAAGAAATAGGCTCATGGGACCCTTAAACAAAATACAAAATTGAATCTATCACTAGGTCCCTTGATGGACAAAGAATGTGGGCTTAAAAGTTGAGCACAAATGGAGCATAAATCAGGTCACAAATTAGCATCAAAATTCTAAGAATTTTAAGATATAAATTCTATGAATTTACCTTAAAATGTGACCAAATCTAAAGGAGAAAATAATTAAAAAATGACAAAGGAGAGTTGAACTAACTTTCCTTAGTTTTAATGGGCAATCTCACAACTTTCCCTCTTCGAGCTCTTAAAAATGGAGGAAAGGATTAAGAAATAAGGGAGAAAAATGAGTGGGTCTATAACTCAAAAATTTTCACCAAAGCAACCAAATGATTGACTAAACAATCACTACTTTTGATGTCAAATGGTCCCTTAAGTGATCCTCTATAAAAATTTGTTCTTCACTTTGAGTGGAAGCTTCTTAAGAGATGCGACCATTGATTAAGAGACTGGGAGGGGTCCAAAGTTGATCACTAAAGTAATCTCCTGGTCACTTAAGCGACCACCACTTAAGCGACCAAAGGTTCGCTTAAGCGGTTGCACTATATGATGCTAGGCACCAGATATTGCTAAGTTAAACTAACTCCGATTGGATGCTAGAGATTTATTTGGAATCCTATTCATGTAAACAAACTATGCTACCATACTAAATTCAATATTCCAGACCTAACGAAACTATCAAAACTTTTATCCGAGATTATCTCAATTAAATGTGTGACCCACACCTAGTTTTATTTTAACTAAATTCTACCCAATAGCCCAAAATGTGTTTGAAAGATTCGGGAACTAAACCAAGGATATTCATATCCTAAAAACAATGTTCCAGAGTTGATGGAACTTTCAGAATCCTAGACCAATTCTTTAACATTATTATCTTCAAAATAAATAAATGAGCCCAAAACCGTAACAAACTATCAAATTATCAAATCAACAGTTCTGACAAGTCATAAATAACCTTTAGACACTATGACAATGCTCAAAGTTCTAGAAACACAAAAAAATTAAGGAAATTACCTAGAGGGTCATTACAAATATCTTACACCCTATGTTCTTAATTCTATCCCTTTGTGTTCTTTGTCAGTTCACTTTGAAATTGTAGATTTATTTTAATGTTCGCAAATCATTAATATAATAAGGACAAAAATATAAGAACAACTATAATGATAATCAAATGAAAAAATAAGAATTTTATTAAATATTTATTTTATTAGCTATCATAATCATAGACGAAAAATTTAACTCCACATAGACATGTAGCAATTACAAAAAATCATCCAAATAATTAATGTAAAAATAAATAAATATAGAGAAGAATAGATGAAATCAATTTTCTTCAGCGTCCACGTCGATTCTTTGCTCTCTCTAGATCAAAAGTTATATAAAAATTATAACTTCCCAAGTTTTTGGTCCTTGAAAATTACTGCAATTTTATTCTCACTGTCCTAACTATGACTTACCCAATAAATCAAAGGATGTCTTGACGAGTTAGTTGACCCTAGTCATAAGGTATCGAGTGAACAATGTTTGAGTTACTGCCCTGGGTATGACTTGGGGACCCAAGTCATAAAGACCTATGAAGAGTCATTAGAATCAAATTGTATCCAAATAAAAAATTTAGTGGAAAAGTGTTTTTCTAAGTACTAGTGGCTTACTTTGAGTCGTAAATACTTGTAATGAGTCATTGGGTGCAAAATCGTAGGATGTCTAGTATTTACCCAATCGGGTTCTATGTTAACGGCGACTGGACCCTATGAGTTGTAGGGTCCCATGATTAGTGGTACTAGCTGATTCGTAGGGTCAACAACATATGGGTGCCCTATAAACTATCTTGGTTATGACTTATGGTGCCGAGTCGTAATGTGTCTATATAAGTCGTATTATGACCCATAGTCACTTGCGATATTTTTTTTATCTTTTCATTAAGGGATATTTTCCCTCTACCCCAAATGTAAACCACGAATTAAAACCCTATTAGGGACACCATTAGTATTTTCAACTCACTAAAATACTTCCAAAAAACTCTCTTTAATTCTCTCAAGCAGCAATACTTAGGGTTTTCAAGAATTAGATCATCCAAGGGCTTAAGGGTTGAATTTCTTTAGATGAACTTATTATTTTAGGTATGTTGCACTTCCCTCATTGTATATTTGTTAAAAGCATAAGTTTTAAAGTACTGTTCATGCAATATTTATGTTGGTTTGATAACAAGGGTTGAGAGTTTTGAATTCTCAATGCTAAATAATGTTTTTCCATGGTTTACAAATGATTATTCATGCTTTAGTTATGGTTCTAAACTTATGGGTGCATGAGTATGGTGAGTGAACTAGGGAATTATGATTCTACCAAACTTATGACTTTTGAACTTGTTATGACCCCAATCCCATATTGTGAAATTGGGTTTTAATTATGAGAAATGTAGGAATTTGTAAAATTAAACTATCATTTAACTATTGCATTATGATTTTGAATTGAACCCTGTAGGTTCGTGTTCTCATAAGTTATTGCATAATTGAAACAAGGGGGTTATGAATTCCCCAAATTGATGTAATTATTTTGGCAAGTTGTTACCTTGCTAGTATAGTTAGGATGACGACAATAAATATGCCTTAAATATTAAATATGGTTCAATGAATAGGAATTTGTGATAGATGTTTTTAATTAGGATTTAGTAGGAGTAGTGTAGCTGGGTTGTGAAAGTGGATGTCTGACTAACCAATACTAGAAATTACATTTGTCGATCAGAGGTCACTTTAACCAAGGAGGTTTGAGTCCCCCTCATTATTATTACATGATTTGGGAGGTTTGAGTCCCCCGCACATCATTACATGATTGGGTGCTTTAGTCACATTAGTATATGATTAGGAGGTTTGAGTCCCCCATGTATATATATAAGAATGTTCTCTGATTCATGTGGCTGCATGCACTGGGGTCGAACCAGGGGATGAGAGTTGGGGCCCTTATAGCCTATGGGTACTTGATATGATGGTTGAGATACACAATCCTGGATAAATTTTTAAAGTGCATTTGAAGCCTTGTTCCTTATCCTGGCATGTGATATATCTATATGCATATGTATTTGATTATGTTTATTAGTTTTAAATGATTTTGAACTGTTAATCATGGAATTATGTTATACTTATCCCTGAGGTATATACTAGTGTTTACCCTACTAACCATCTTTATATGCTGTATCCCCATGCAATATAGGCATCGAATCTTTCTTAATTTTCATGCGCAGAGTTAGGTCAGTCGGTTCAATCCGTTGATTTATGGTATTATGGGCATGAGGTGAGCTTTCATTCCCTATAAGGCTTAGGCATTTCACGACCTTTCATTCTTATATTTGAGTTGATAGTTTCCTTTATGATTATTTTTATTCTCATTATGATCTATCAGAGTTTGGGACATGTCTTGACGATGACTAGTTTTGGTTCTTTATTTAGAAGGCTTTGATTGGATTACTGTAGATTGGGCAGTGTTGGTCAGTTGTTTGGCTGGTCCTCAGTTGTTAGGTATAGACTTGTTTTGACTTTCTTTAAGCTTGTTGCATGCTATCTTGTTATATGTTTAGAATTCATCCTGCATTAAGAGATGCTTTGTTTGGTTTGGTTAGGTGCAGGGGGTGATCTCGGGTCCACATAGGACTTGAGATACCCATCATGATAAGACCCTAGTTCAACTAATGATAGGGATGCTATCACAAACGGGTTTAGTGTCATTAGGTGTCCAATAAAGCACGTTAAGTAGAGTCTCTTTTATGGATGTGTAGAATACCACACTTATAAAGGAGAGGCTATGAGGCATTTATAAATGTTTTTATATTTTTCCTATTTTAAGCTGCTAAGTCTATGGTCTTAAATCTCTTATGATTTTCGTAGCTTCACTTTTCAAATCATGCATCCCAGAAGATCTGATGTTCATAGAAACTCTTCTGTCCCATCTAAGGATAGTATGGATGCAGCTCATCCTACTCTAGGAGTTCAAACCTAATCTAGGGTTGCTGCTTCTGATTGCCTTAAGGGAGCTCTATCGGTTCCCCTATCCCTCAGTAGACACCCAAGACTTGTATGTCTAATTTAGAGTTTTACTAATTGGTTCATTTTTTAACCTAGTTGATGACCTCTTAAATAGAGTGTGTTGCTTCTATTGCTCTATTATCTAAGGTCACTAGGGTTTACCAATTTATAAGTTTTAGTTCTTTTATTTTCACTAATTCTAGGGTTGAGGAAAATTCTCAAAATTTCATTAATAAGATAGAAAATATCTTTTATGTGATGCATGTCACTGGTCTGGAGGTGTAGAGTTTGGTGCTTACTAGTTAAAAGGTGTGTCAAACCAATGGTATGAGGAGTGGGACCAGTCTAGGAAAGATGATACTGTGTATGTTTTATGGGATGACTTCTCAGGTATTTTTATTGATCATTTCTTTCTTCAAGATCCAAGGGAATCAAAGGCTGAGGAATTTGTTAATTTGAAGCAAGACAATATGTAAGTAAAGTATTATGCCTTGAAGTTTTATCAGCTGTCATGTTACAGTCCAGATTTGGTGTCAGCATGAGGGCTAGAATGTGGAAGCTTACTTATGGGTTGTCCCATGAGTTTATCTTAGAGAGAAAGGCTTCCTTGTAAAACAAGGTTATGGATATCTCTAGACTTGTGGTGTATGCAACAAGTAGAGAAAGAAATGAAAAAGAAAACAGTGGTGAGTGAAAGGCAGAATAAGAAGTTTCACTACTCAAAATAGGGTAGAGGTCATCAACAAAGTGGTAGGGAGGGTTGAAAGTATTGTATGAAGAAGCGGGGTAATTCTGGTTTTTACTTGACGGCTAGTGCTTCTTATCCTAAGCTTTTGGTGATCATCATTCTTAGTATAATAGCAGGTTTAGAGCATCGGAAGCTTAATCTCAGGCAAGCGAGGCTCAGTCGGCTTTTTCATATCCTCCTTGTAGATTCTACGATCAGGTGCATTATGTTTTTTTTGTAAAGAAGGGATGAATAAGTGCGTTAAATATGGTCAGACTGGTCATCTGCTGAGGGATTATCCTTTTAAGTTTGCCTTCGGGGTGAATAAGGTTCCTTTTGCTACTTTATCCCCTCCTGTACTCAAGGGTTCTACATCTGCCTCTGTCTTTGGTATGGGTCAAAACCGTCTGTATGCTTTTGTATCCTGCCATGATTCTAAAGCATCCCCTAATGTTGTTACTAGTACGCTCAAACTCTTTACTTATGATGTATATTGTTTACTTGATCCCAAGTCTACTCTTTCCTATGTGACACCTTATGTGGCTATTTATTTTGGGTTTAATACCAAGTGTATTTTGAATCTTTTTTCTATGTACACCTTAATGGGTGACTCTATTATGGTTAGAAAGGTCTATAGGGGTTGTGTGATATCGGGCCATGGTAGGGAGACCTTGGTAGACCTCATAGAGTTGGAAAAAATAGAATTTGATATGAATTTGGGATGGATTGGTTACATTCGTGCTATTATCCCTTGACTTTGGACCCCTGGGGTTAGTTTTCATTTCACAAATAAGCCGATGATTGAATGGGAAGGTAGTTCTCTATTACCTGAGGAAAAGTTTATTTTTGTATCTTAGAGCCTGGAAATTGGATTCTAAAGAGTGACCGTGAAGAATAAGTATCCACTTCTGAGTATTGACGACCTCTTTGATCAATTTCAGGCTGCAAATTTCTTTTCTAATATTGATCTTTGGTCTGGGTACCATTAATTACAGATTAGGGAGGTGGATGTCTCTATGACTGCTTTTCAAACACGGTATAGATATTTTGAGTTTTTGTGATGCCTTTCGGCTTGACTAATGCCCTACCAACATTTATGGGTCTTATGAATACGGTTTTCCATTAGTTCTTGGATTTGTTCATAATTGTCTTTATTAATGATATTTTGGTGTATTCCAAGAGTGAGGCAGATCATTCTGATCACCTCCGCAGTAGTTTACATACCCTAAAAGATCAGTGTTTGTATGCTAAGCTCTCAAAATGTGAGCTCTGGTGAAATATTATGACTTACCTGGGTCATGTTGTAGCTAAGAAAAGTATCATGGTGGATCCACAGAAGGTTGTGATGGTTAAGAAGTTGCTTAGACCCATGACTCCAATTGATATTCAGAGTTTATTAGGTTTAGGTAGTTATTATAGAATGTGCATAGAAAGTTTCTCTTTTATTGCTGCCCTATTGACTAAGTTGACCTAGAAGAAGGTGAAAATTTTATGGTCTAAATCTTGTAAGGGTAGTTTTATAAAGTTGAAGGATAAGTTGACTTCAGCACCAGTCTTGACTCTGTCGGAGGGCACATATGGTTTTGTATTTCATTGTGATACATCTCGTGTGGGACCGGGTTTTGTGTTGATGCAACATAGCAAGGTGGTTGCTTATGCTTCCAAACAATTAAAGGTTCATGAGAAGAATTATCTGACCCATTATTTGGAATTGTTAGTTATGGTGTTTGTATTAAAGATCTGGCAATATTAATTGTAAGGGGTCCATGTTGATATTTTTTCTGATCATAAGATCCTACAATAGGTGTTCACTCAGAAGGAGTTGAATCTCAGGCACAGAAGATGGCTTGAGTTACTAATGGACTATGTCATGAGTTTCCACTATCATCTAGGTAAAGCTAACGTGGTTTTTGATGCTATTAGCAGGTTGTCTATGAGAATCTTGTCTCATATCGATGATGATAAGTGGGTTTTAGTGAAGGATATTCACTATTTAGCTAATATTGTAGTCTGCCTCTTGTATTTCAAAGATGGTGGTATGATTGTTCAAGGGGTAGCAAAGTCATATGTTGGTGCTGAAGTAAAGGAGAAGAAGATGTTAGATCCTCTATTGAAGTAAATCAAGAATAATGTAGGTAGGAAGAAGGTGATGGTTTTTTATAACGGCGGCAACAGTATCTTAAGGTACTAAGGTAGACTATGTGTTCTCGAGATTTATGGGTTATGAGAAAAAAATTTAGCTAAAGCTCATGAGTCATGTTATGCTATTTATCCTAGTTCAATAAAAATGTATCATGATCTTAAGGTGATTTATTAGTGGAATAATATAAAGTGGGATGTGGTAATTTTTTTGCTAAGTGCATGGTGTGTCAGTAAGTGAAGGTTGAATTCTTGAGGCCTGGTGGTTTGACGCAAGAAACTGAACTGTTGGTATGAATATGGAAGATAATTAATATGGATTTTGTTAGGGGTTTTCTATGGTCTCACCATCAATTTAATTCAATTTGGGTTATCATGCATAGGATGACTAAGTTTTTGCCCGTGAGGACTAATTTCTCTTCTAAGGATTATGCCAAGTTGTTCATTGAGGAGATTATGAAGTTGCATGGTACTCTAGTCTCCATTATATCTGATCAAGGTACTCAGTTTTCATCTCACTTTTGGAGGTCGTTCCAACGAGATTTTAGGACTAAGGTGGCCCTTAGTACTGCTTCCCACCAACAGAAGAAAAGTACAATTCGGGTCTTGGAAGATATGCTTTGGGCTTGTGTGTTTGATTATGGTGGTAGTTGGGTTGAGTACTTGCCTCTCATAAAGTTTGCCTACAACAACAGTTATCATTCTAGCATTGGTATGGCTCCGTTTGAGGCCTTATATGGTAGAAGGTGTAGATCACTTTTTGGGTGGTTTGAGGTTGGTAAGAATAAGATATTTGTCCCTAATTCTGTTCACCAAGCCAAGGAGAAGGTAAATGTGATG
This sequence comes from Capsicum baccatum var. pendulum, assembly GCA_030864225.1. Taxonomy (NCBI): domain Eukaryota; kingdom Viridiplantae; phylum Streptophyta; class Magnoliopsida; order Solanales; family Solanaceae; genus Capsicum; species Capsicum baccatum. The sequence continues at coordinate 104,711,375 of CM061556.1, forward strand.
TATTGTAGATTTAAGAATGGTCAAAGTCGCTAAAAGCCTGAGCAGATGTGAGGCAAAGAAGTTAGAGTTCAGTATTAGTGATTGGGTGTTCTTAAAAGTGTCACCCGTGAAAGAAGTGATGCAGTTTGGTAAGAAGGGAAAGCTTTGTTCCCATTATGTCAATCCTTACTTGGTTGTGAAGTGGGTTAGAAGGGTCTTTTATGAATTAGAGTTTCCTTCTAGTTTGAGCTCCATTGATCCGATGTTTTATGTTTTAATGTTGAGGAAGTGCATAGGTGATCCTTCGACGATTGTTCCTTTGGAGAAGGTAGGTATTTTCAATTCCTTGTCCTATGAGGAAGTCCTAATTGAGATTTTGGATCAATAAGTTTATTGGTTGCAGACAAAGGATGTGACTTTGATAAAGGTCCTTTGGCGAAACCAAAAAGTAGAGGAAGCTACTTGGGAAGCTGAGGAGGACATGAAGTACAAGTATCTGTTCTTGTTTCTCGTTATGGATAATCGCGCTTGAGGTATGTGTATTCCTTAACATCTTTGTTTTCTAACTTTATTCAAGGAAATGTAATTTCCTTGGCATTTTTGTTTTCTCTCTTTGTTAAAGGTGAGAGTAGTGGTATGTGAATTCAGGTCATACAAATAAATACCTTGTCCTATCATTCAAGGATGAATGATCCTAAGGGGGAAGTATATAATGCCTCGAGTTTTCGTTTCTAGAAAATTTCTGCAATTTTATCTTCACTATCCTGACTATGTCTCACCCTATGAGTCATAGGGTGTCTTGACGGGCTAGATGAACCTAGTCGTAAGGTTTCTAGTGAATGGTGTTTGAGTTAATGCCCTGGGTATGAATTGGGGACACGAGTTATACAGACCCATGATGAGTCATTAAGATTGAATCATAACCAAATCAAAAATTTAGTTGCAAAGTTCAGCTCTGAGTATGGGTGGCTTACTATGAGTCATAAAGACTTGTTACGAGCCCTTGGGTGCAAATCATAGGATGTCCAGTGTTTACCCAATTGGGTTCTATGCTGACTATGAATGGACCATTCGAGTCGTAGGGTCCCATGACGAGTGGTACTAGTTGATTCGTAGGGTCAACAGTGTGTGTGTGTCCTGTGAACTTTCTTGGTTACAACTCAGGGCGCCGAGTCGTAATGTGTCTATACGAGTCGTATAGTGACCCATAGTTACTTGCGATTATTTTTCAGCATTTTCATTAAGGGCACTTTGGACATTTCCCCTCGACCAAAAATGTAACCCACAACTTAAAAATCTATTAGGGACCCCATTAGCATTGTTAACTCACTTAAACACTTTCAAAAAAGCTCTTTTCAATTCTCTCAAGAAGCCATACTTGGGGTTTCCAAGAAGTAGATCATCCAAGGGTTTACAGGTTCAATTCCTTCTGCGAAACTTGTTATTTCAGGTATGTTGCTCTTCCTTTATTATAAATTTTTAAAAGCATAAGTTTTAAAGTAATATAGTATTAATTACAATCCATAAAGTTATCAATGTTCAAAGAGGACAAATAAAAATACTAAAAGTAAGGTAAATAATGAGTAGAAGTATATATTTTTGACTTCACATCAACATATCAAATATATGTTTTCAAAAAGGTTAAACTATATATCTATCAATATATATATAAGTTGCTGCTCCACTTTATTTTTATCTACATTGAACATTTTGTGTCTCAGTTTACATCAAAGGATATGCTAAATATAAATCTACATGTGCTATACAGATATATAATTCATATAGAAATGCCTACGAATAAACGTGAAATAATATACTTGGAAAATAGTGTGATAGTACAACAATGTGCAGGCAAAAAACGACCTATTTTGCATCATTAGCTAAGGATAATTGCAAGTAACCATTGGTGTTTTAATGTGTTTTTTGCTAACATTCAGGACATAAGCCCGACGACATAAAAAAAGGACATTGTGCTCCAAATAGGGTGTGAAAGCTTATCTGAAGACTCGTCAGGGGCTTGATGTGTCGCTGCACCTTTCGTTAGGCCTAGGAAAAATTGATGGAGAAAAGAAGTAGGTGACGGCTCATCTGACAGGCCTCTAGGGCATTGGAGAAATGTTACCCTGACCGTCACATTTACTCATAATGATCTAGAAAGTGAAGTTAGTTGACGAATCAACTAATGGGCAAATCAGGCCTCGGCAAACCGTTCTGCAATGCGCTAAGCCTAAAAAAAGTGAGGTCAAATATACTCAAGTAATAGTTCAAGCAACAAACTATCACCCCTATGACAAACTGCTAGGCAACTCATCATGATGGAATAGGGAACTCATATTTAAATTTTAAACCCCAACTTATTTGGATCCTATAAATATATAGTCTAGGGTTTATAATATCCATATTTGATACTTTGAATATTTTGTAACACTTATTTCTATGGATAGTTTATATTTTAGGGTGAAAAGCACTACTTCTTGTTTTTTGTCAAGGATTGAAAAATTGAATTTTTTCTTTTTAAGATTTAATTTTTGCATTATGAAATTTATTTATTTAATCTTTTTTCATGACCATGAGTGGCTAAAAACCCAATAACAAGGGTTGTGGAATCCTTGGTGGAAGATCGCTTCTAGGGGCAATATTTGTATGAATTAAAATTATCTTTGCAATTTTATTTCTAATTTCTTCTCTTTAACAAATTTCTAATGTTTTCCAACATTAGAACAAGCCCCATGCTTAACTTTCATAAACAAAGAGGTTAAAACCAAAAAAAAAAAATTGTACCAAGAATTCGAAGTTCTAAAATCCATCTAATGATTAATATTGTGACAAGATTAATCACTTAAGGATGGAATCAATTTATAAAGTTATCACTTTAAGTTTGAAAGAATTAAAGTAAAAATCCATTTATTTAGGTTGGAATATATTAAGATGAACATTTTGAATCAATTACCTTATAGGTGCAATATGTTGATGTAAGTTCATACTTGACTTAGCCCAGAAGTGATGGGAAACCAAGGTGATCACTATCCTAGTTTGTCTTCTCTCTATTGATTTAAACATAACAAACTTAATTGTCATAATAGAACAGGGTGAAATTATACAATGAACATTTAATTTGACCCTTCTTCTTTCATAAAAATTGGCAATTAATAATCATTCGATCTGCATATAACTTAGTTAACACCTTATTATGTATGGGGTTTAACTCCAACCTTTGTTGGGACACTTCCTTAAAGGGAGTTGTAGTTTTGGCACACCAAATTTTGGCATCATTGCCGAGGAATAGATTGTCAATCAAGTATATGTATTTTATTTGACTTTTACTCTCATATCCTAATTTACTTTTACTTGTTGTTTTATTATTTACAGGCTATTGTTCATGAAAAGTACTCATCATTTGAGTAAGAAATTATTTCCCTATGATCTTGAAATCGATAAAACTCTGAGAAAAGTATAGATACACAACAAGAAGAAAAAATATATGATACACTTATCGAGGCTCAGCTGAATAAAAAAATACAGATACACCTAGTCATATGCAAATCAATGAAAACAAGATCTAGGTAACGATGATTTCGTTTATCCTATGAACAAGAAATGTGTTGATAGTATTTCCCCAGCCATTCCAAATCACTGAGCGTAGGGAAGAGGACACCAACAACTTGCGGTAAATTTTGCCTTATTAGGATGATGTTGATTTTGATGGGACTATTGCTACTAGAGAAATTATACTACCACCACTAGCTAATGGTGTGAATTTTAATATCACTAGCATGATGATACAGTTGCTGAACCTAAAAGGCTTATTTAGTGGTCGCATGGTGATGATCGAAATATGCATTTGGTAAACTTCGTGAACATATACAAATCATTTAGTTACCCAAGAGTTGGTCATTATTCAATTTATTTGAGGCTGATTTTGTTGTCATTTTTTGGGGAGGCAACTTTTTGGTTAATTTAATTCATGCCCGAGTCTATAACAAACTGGAGGCAATTGAAAAGAACGTTTCTAGAAAAGTGTTTTTAGCCTTCCAAGATGTTATCGTTGAGGGATGAGATAAACAACTTCAGGCAACTGTCGAATGAGGCATTACATGAAACTTGGATTAGGTTTAAAAAAATATGACTTAATAACCCAATCACAATATGACTAATGACATTTGATGGAAAAATTCTATAGGGCACTAAACTCGAACATGAAGCTAATAATTGATAATGCAGAGGATGGTGCTTTTATGGCACACACTTTCATGAATGCAACCATGATGTTGGATAGATTGAAAAAAACTAGTAGATCTTGGCATAATATAGATTCTGACGTATCAAAATATACTTATGTAGTTCATATGTCGGCTGAGCAATGTAAGAGAGAAAAAGAGCAAGATGAAGATATGGTACACATGAAGAATTAAGGAAACCAAGGTCGGAACCATCAAAGAGTTAAATACTATGAAAAACTAGTTACAGAGATAGTGAATAAGGGAATTGGATGAAATAGGCAATAAAAATGAGATGTATGTACCACCAAGTGGTCGTGATAATGCTGTAAATGACTCGGGGAAGCTTTCCATAGAAGCTATGATGGCTAAGTTGCTGAAAAGGATAGACTCTACTACTAAGGGTATTAAGAAAATGAAATGTAATTTATCCATAGTGAATAAACTAGTTGATTATCATTCCACCTCTATCAAGAAATCAGAGAACTAAACGAGTTAATTATCTATAACCTTTATCAAGCGAAAGAGAGAGATTTTCCTGAGCAACACAGTGTAGAACTTGGGAAATGATGAACCAATTTAGCTATCACCACAAGGAGTGGTAAAGTATTACTTGAACCACGTCTGATTGTCCAAACACATGTATATGATATTGCCTCTAAAGATTAAATTATAGTTGATGATGTTGGTGTTAAAGATAGTCCAGCTAAGTATGTAAAACTGGAAAATATTGGTGAAAAAAGTAGATGTTGGAAAATCTACTACATTGAGGAATGGATGAGTTGAGCAAGGAAAAAGGTAAAAAATCTACAACACCTTTAGCTTAAATTCGTAGACCTCCTTCTCCATTTCTATATAAGATGAAGAGAAAGCCAGAAGATGCTAAGTTCAGTAAATTCATGATCATGCTTAATTCATTATCGATAAATGTTTTTCTAGTTGAAGCTTTGGAATAAATGCTAGGATATGCAAAGTTTGTGAATGACTTAGTAACCAAGAATAGGACTATGAGCTATGAACCAGTGGATAATCTCCAACATTAAAGTGCAAATGCCATGAGATCATTTGTCTAAAAGAAATCTGATCTTGGTGCATTTACTATTTTATGACACAACTGGTGTACTCAGTTTTGATTAGGAACTTTATGACCTTGGAGGGAGCATCAATTTGATTCCCTTGTCCATTTATCAGTAGTTGGTCTTGGAATCCCCAAAACCGGCATCCATGCCATTATTCAAGGCTAACTATTTAGTCAAATGGCCTATTTGAATTTTCTATGATGTTTTGGTGAAAGTGGAAAACTTCATATTTTGGCGGACTTTGTGATTCTTAATTGCAAGATAGACTTTCAAGTATCCATAATCTTGGGTAAACCACTTTTAGCCACTAGAGGGGTGTTAGTAGATATGGAGAGAAATGAGATTAAATTCAAGCTTAATGACGAGGGGGAAGTTTGATCTTGTTAATAAATAAGGAAACCAAGATATATGAGTGTTGTTTCTATTATTCATATTATTTAAGAAAAATAGATAGAAGTGCCTGTTCAAGAGAGGTTTGTTGTTTAAAATTTGGCAACAACATTAATAAATTTTAATGGAGATTTAATTAAAGAATATGATGATTGGATCATATACATATGCTCCAAAAAAGTTGGATCTGAACTTGAAAAATCTAATAACCTCTCCAACAAAGCCATCCATTGAAGAGCCACCAGTGTTAGAGCTGAAAGAATTGTCAAGCCACTTGAGATATGTGGTCTAGGTGACAAGAATATGCTACCAATGATTATTTTTGCAAATTTGGTCAAATAGAAAGTAGAGTCTCTTTTGTTTTTATTGAAAAGGTATAAAAGGCTATTGGATAATACATTTGGTTTTTAGATCCAATTACCTATTTTTAAGCCTTAATTGGTTCTAAATGGCTAACTTGCAAAAAATTCATTCAAACAACCTCATATGATAATTCTGACAATCTCAACAATTCTAGAACATTGATTTTAGGCTAGCTGGACCATTGGTTTTTGTCTCGAGTCTTCTACACCCATTTCGAGCTATTGGCTAGAAGTTAAGAAAATACCATATGGGTGTGGGACCTACTTTTAATTGATACTACCTCAGAGGGAAATATTTACTTAGATGTTAAGTCCTAAATATTGAACTTGATAGGTTATCCTACTTCATTTGAATATACGGGATCTAGATAAATCCTGAGGGGATGGTTGATTCCAAGTCTCAGCTGGTGTTGGTAAATCGAGTATGTGACTAGTCGGTCACTTAAGTGACCTGACATGGACCACTGGTATTGCTTAAGCGAAGTGCCTATCGCGTAAGTGAATATCGCTTAAGCGGCCCGATATCTTCTTAAGTAACACTCGTGGGCCTGGAAAGGGTATAAATTCCCCACTTAGCCCAATTTTACCCACTTCTTATCTATTATCTAGAATATTTAACCTTAAAAAATAGGAAAACTTTGGAGAATCATTTGTGGTTGATTTTAGAGCTTGGCTGAAGTTAATTTACGTGTTTTTTCTTTGAATTTGTGGTAAGCTTTCATTATTTTTCTGGTAGAATCGTTCATTTTTTTCCTAAAATCCCTATAATCATGGTGTTTTGATTGTAGCACCATTTGTTCACCCATTTTGAGGGTAAATGTTCCTTGAGCATAGAGGGGCATTATGATGGATTCAAAAGTGAAATCTTATAAATGAACCCCATAGAGGATTTTTACATAATTTTGGACCCAAAGCACAATAGTGCAATATAGGTATCATTGTTCTCATATACTTAAAAAGGGAAATTAGTGGTTTAGCTGATTCTTTAGTCATTTCTTTGTCATCTAGGTAGGCTAGGTTTATCCTCTTCATAATTTTAGCTATTTCATAGTATGATTATGGTATTATGCTAAATATGAGGTGGTATTTTGGTGTTGGACATATTATTGAAAGTATTTGGGTTAGTTGGACTATTTAGGCTAGCTTAAAACCATAATTTAGGCGTAATTCACTTAGTTTCTCATGTTTTAGGAAGAATTGCTAGATCAGGGCTAATTATGGATTATTTCACATCTCGAAATGAATTTATATACTTTAGCCTAGTCCATAGTAGAATTTTCCTAAATTGAATTTTGTGGATTAGAAGTAGGACCCTCTATCCTACCTTAGGACAATACTTGTGTTAGCTTTTGTAGGCTTATTTATACATATTGTACCCTTATTATTGATTCTTTTGGGACTTTTAGAAGATTGAATAGTTAGGTGTCATGCTTTTTTGGTATTTAGAAGTTGATTCTAATTTCAAGTAAAATCTAGTGATCTTTTGGAATGCTTGAATAATATGGTTTAGCAACATGGTTTATTGATATAACTTATAAATGTGATTAATGATATGGATTATAGATAAGATCAATGATATGACTTATAGATAAGATTAATGATATGGATTATAGTATGATTAATGAGATAGCTTATAGATGTGATTAGTAATATGACATATAGATATGAATAATGATATGACCTATAGATATGATTCTTGATTTGTCTTATGGATATGACTATTGACATAGGCTATAGACATGATTCTTGGCATGAATTAATGCATATGGTATTGGTATAGTTTATGAACGTGGGTAATGGTATAGCCTATGGATATGATTCTTGGTCTAGTGTAGATATGAGTAAAAGGATGGTTTATTGTTATAATTTATTGAGGTAGTTTATCTATATGGCTTATTGGTATGGTTTAATAATATGAGTTCTGGTTTAATTCCAACAATTAACAATAATGATGATGTTATTGATAATATTAGCTTCTATTCAATTTTGGCAAATGATGATAATGTTGATGATTCTATTGAGTTCCAATTCAAGTTTGACATTGGAAGCTACTTATGATATGATACGATTTAGATGAATTTTTTGTTAGGGCATGATAATTGCTAATTTTTGGTTATTTAGTTATTTAGTATCCTTGATTATACCCTTCAGGCTTATGGGGGCCTATATTAGGTGATTTAATTTCCACACTTATTGTCTAATGGGGCCCAATCTTGTAGTTATAGTTATGTAATCTTTATGTTACTATTTTACATATATTTATTTATTCATGTGCAGTAGTGTTGGAACTTATTTCCAGGTTTGCTCTTTTACTTTGACTTAGATTACTTTATCTTGTATCTTATCATGCTTATATCATGATTTAGCTTAGTCGGCCGATGATGATGTAATTCCCCAAAAATGGGTCCCAATACGTCACACGGTGCTCAATACTATGAGTAGCCTCAAGCTAACCCTGTAAGCCTTCTACTAAATCTGAAGCTCATAATAGAGAAATATAGACATAATGAAAGCTAAAATGCAGAATTCTGTATGAGCTAAGCTGAAATTGTTTGAATATAATATCTGAAAATACTAGATTCAAGAGTCTGATCAATCAATACAGGAAATCTGAATTATATATAGCAGTCTGATAAGCTTTTACCACTAATACTAGAGAGTCACTCGGACAAACCCCCAGCTGACTCGATCTGTTTGAAAATACTGACTCATCTGTACTAATAAACTGAAAAATAAAATGACTAAGTCCCTGAACTATGAGTACTCACCAACTGTAGGGATGTAGATGCAGATACTCAAAATCACTCACGCTGCTGAAATTGAGCATCTGATCCTACATTATGAGACAATGTAGCACATAGACGTATATGTGGATCAGTACTTCTGGATTGTACTAAGAATATGGGGGTGATTGCATAAGTAAATTAATATCTCAATATTATTATAAATTGATAAAATGACCTTCTGGACCCCTGTACTATGTCGGTTTTGTAAGTTGGACACTTCTACTTACATGTTTGTCATCTGGACCCTTGAACCCATTAAAAAGCAACATTTTGCACCCTTTGACCGTTGACCTTGCCTATGTGGCATTGAAGTGGTGACTAGGACAAAGAGAGTGTAGCCACTCACCTAGGGTGCGAGTGAGGGTCAATTTTTAGCCAATTTTACATTAAAATAATTAAAAATAAATAAAAATAATATAACAATTAAAAAGGGTCCTTTTTCCCCTTCATCTTTTTTAATTTAAAAATATTTTTAAAATATAAAAATAATAAAAAATAGTTTTAAAAATTTTAATATATTTAAAAAATATTTTTAAAAATTAAAAAAAATGGTTTTTTCACTCCCCACCCTCACACACCACCCAGCCCCATCCCACCCCACCCCCAACCCCTTAACCCCACCCCAAAACCCATCTAACCCTTCCCAACCCCACCCCAATCCATTCCCCCATATCCTACCTAGCCTCATCCCACCCTACCCTCAGCCCCTTCCAGCCCCTCTACCCACCCCAGCCCCATCCCCACCCCCATACCTCACCAGTCCCGTCCAGTCTCTCATCACCCCACCCCTAGCCCCTACACCCCTCCCAGCCCTGTCCACACCCCAGACCCTTCCAACCCCCAGATCCCACCCCTACACTCTTCCAGCCCCCTCTCACTACCACCTTCAGTTTTTATTTTTTATTTTAATTTTCCATCTATTCAATTCTTTTCATTTTTTTTGAATAAAAATTTAAATTTGAATTTTTTTTTGGGGATTAAAATTTATATTTGAATTGAAAGTGAGTGATAGTGAATATTGAAAAAAATTAGTGAATTTAGCTTGAAAAAAATTAAACTTTTTGTGAATTCTTTAAAGATAGTCAAATTTAAAAATAAAAAATTTATTATGTTTTTATATATGAATTTATAATTAAACATTTGAATTAGTTGGAGAAGAATTTTAATTATTTGGAATGAATTTGATGTTTAATTTGTGAGCAAAAATAAAAACATGATTATTTAAATATCTCTACAATTATAAATTTTTCTTATTGAATTATATTAATTTTAATAGTTAATTTGTTATTTATCATTTTAAAAATGACTTGGAATTTAATGTAACATTTTTTTTATTTTTACATTTTTTAAGATGACATGGCAAATGACGTAGCGGATGAGGCAGACGTGGCAGCTGACATGACAGCTGATGTGGGGAGAGTGTGTTATACTCACCAAAAAAGGGTTTAAAATGTGGCTTTTTAGTGGGTTCAAGGGTACAAATGATAAACATGTAAGTAGAAGTATCTAACTTACAAAATCGACATAGTACAAGGGTCCAAAAGGTTATTTTGCCTTATAAATTCGTAAAAGAATGCATGCTAAATGTATATGACTCACATAAGCAGGAATATCTGAAAACTAAAAATCATAATCATGAATAGGAAAACATGTTGCACAGATCTAGTGAGTCATAACATTTAGTATCTAAAAGTTGTACTTGTATTATATCTTTAAATCATGATGTCTAAGAGTATAAAGGACTCACTTTTATATCTGTAATTTGAAAACTTACATCTGTAACTAATGCCTCATATAAATCAATAGCTGAATAAAATTTTGTGAGCCTTTACACCTAGTTTCTAAAAGCTTTTCTGTTATTCTTTACCCTTTTCTGTAAGCTATAGGGAGATACTTTAAAAAAACTATTCTGAAAGTTTTTACTATTAGGGAGTTTCTTCTGATCGCATACACAATGTGAGCTATCATAGTGTCCAACATCTAGTTCCCTTATGGGAAAACCTCACGTTGGGGAGAGGTGTCATACTCTTGCCAAGCAGTATAACGTAATCTAAGTGATCACAACTATAGCTGTCATCTATATAGAAATGGGAATAATCTGATAATCTATACCTATATTAGCTCGTAGTTCTGTGGCATGTGAACATACCTAACTCGGTGCTAAATACTACTCCCCTTTAATCTGTATGCTCATTCTGTAGGAAATCCACTTTTAAAAACTAATAGACGGGTTTAGAATGAAAACCTCTTTTAAATCTGTTTGCTGTAACTATAGATAAATCTATAAAGTAGATTCCCTATCTAAGCTGAGATCAAAAGATCAAATCTTTGTTCAAAATCTGAATATAACAAATCATGGGATGCTTAAAAGCATAATCTTCTTAAAATGACAATATTCAAACTAGGGCTAGTAACTCATGCATCTATTTCATCTCAAATCTTCATAAAATTCATGCTAAATAATGAAAATACTGATAATCAAATTCTAAGTCTGGAAATTACTGTAATACACATGAAAATATGAAAGTAGTCATGCAATTCAACTTTTATTTTCACTAAAAATCATAATCATGCAAATAACGATATTGGGTATGAACCCAAATTTTAAAATCATGTATATTTATGTGAAATTAACTTCAAAAACTAAATTTGGTCACAAGGATGAAAGGATTATCCTTATTGAAAACCTGATGTTCCGAGATTTCACCGAACTTTTTTCATTTTTTTCTTGGGAAAATCACATATTTTCAAGCAACCAAGGTTACATTTAATGCTGGTTTTTAGTGTTTTAGGGTAAGGAGCTTACTACAGGATGTGACTCAAAAAATTAGCAGAAAAAACCCTTTGACGGTCAAAATGGTGGACCGTCACTCTTGCGATGGACCACTAATTCAACCATCAGTGTTATACAGAATAAGGAATCCTAAAACACTTAGAGACGGCCCATGTGGTGGACCGTAAGTCTTGCAATGGACCACCAATATGGCCTTCAAGCGTAAACAGAACCAATGTCTTCAGATGGCTCAGCGAAGGCCCATATGGTGGATCGTCAGTCTTTTGGTGGACCGCCATTTTGGCCATCAGTTTTAAACAGAACTGGGCTCTCCAAGACCATCAGCGAAGACCCATATGGTGGACCACCAAACTGTTGGTGGACCACCACTTTGGCCGTCAGACTCAGGCAGAACTGGGCTTTCAAGGACCATGAACGATGACTAATTTGCTGAACCATCAAACTTTTGAGGGACCACTACTTTAGCCATCACTTTGGACGCATATTTTATAATTTTGATTTTAAATTCTTTTTACTTGGGAACATGTAAATACCCAGTCTTAGGTTTTATTAGGCATCTTTTATCCATACCTTATCTTTCATTAGGTTTTCCATACTGAAAATACATTGTTACATAGTTTTTCTCTAAGATTCATTGGAGATTTGTGGATCTTTATTCTTTTATCATATTTTCTATTGAAGATTGAAGAACAACGGTTGTAACTTTTGTAAGTAAACTTTGAATTAATTTATGAATAACATAATGGTTTCTTCTCTTTCTTGGGTGGAAATGTGTGGCTAACCTCTCATAACTAGGATTATGGGAGCCTTGATGTGAAAATTTGATTTTTGGTTGTGAATCTAGTAAATTTACATGATTAATTGACATTGCATAAACCCTTCTTTATTTTAATGACTTTTCTTGGTTGCAAACTTAAAAAGTGAGCCCAAGAAGAACACTTGTTTGAATAGAAAAGTGTTTGTTGGGAAAAGAAAGGGTTTACATAAATTTAAGGGCTTTAACCTTTGGATAGAGGGTAGATGTCTTACCCGAATCAACCCATGTGAGAATATAGTTGAATAAATAACATTTTCCTTTAGTTTAAAAGAATTAAGGGATAAGTTACTCATTTAGGTTGAGAAACTAATGGGTAAACCATAGAATTCAACCACTCTTGCAATTAGAATTGTTCATTAGGAATCCAAAATAGTTCACAACCCTAGCTGCTTAAGCATCTTGGTAACCATAACTCTAGTTTGACTTTTCTTATTGAATTATTTTTAGCAATATATCCTACAATTGGATTACTTTTAGTGACGAACATTTGAGTATAATTGATAAATCAAAATCCCCTTCTATTTTGGATCCTTTGATCAATAGTCTAGTAATAACCATAATACTTAGTGAACATAGTATTCCCTGTGTGATTCGACACCCAACTCAGTTGGGTTCTATATTTGACATCGACTGCTTATACTTTCTAACAAGAGTTGTAATTTGGGCATAACAAATTTTGGCACTATTGCCGGGGAATACGACTGTAAATTAAGTTTGTATTTGTTAATTGACCTTTTGTCAAGTTTTCCAAATTTTACTTTTGTTTGTTGTTTTTGTTTGGTGAAGGGGAGTTTTTGTGTATGCCAAGTACACAACGATCGGGTGCACCATTATTACTATTACATCCAGAACTATAGTTAATTGGAAGAATGGTAGACCCCCAAGAATCTAAAAGACTAGCCTCTCTGGCTAGAGCTCAACTAAATTAGTAGAATGACAGCCAACAGGCACGTTATCTAAATCCTAATAATGATGATTTGGGGGATGATGAATTATTTGATCCTGATAACCCAAGGTGTAAAGAGAATGTGGTTGCACTAGTGAATCAGAATGTAAGCAGGAATCACCCCTTTAAGGCAAGGCAAGAGCGTCAACTAGTGCAGTTTGATCTGAACAACAATGAAGATAGAATGGATGGAGTAGGTGCAAATAGAGATATCATTCCTCTACCTCTAGCACTAGGAGCTAAATTTAATATTACCAATAAGATAATTTAACTCTTTCATCTTAAGGGGTTATTCAGTGGTCTTCCTAGAGATGATCCAATCATGCATTTGGTGAATTTTGTCACCATTTGCAAGTCTTTTGATAATCCAGGAATGGGTCAGAATGCTATCCTCCTGCATTTGTTCCCGTTGTCTATATCTGGAAAGAAGACACTATGGCTAAATGAACTAACCCCCGACTCTATAAACAACTAGAGGCAGTTGAAAGAGGCTTTCCTAGAAAGGTTCTTTCCACCCTCCACAAGGGTACAGTTGAGGGATAAAATTATTAACTTCCAACAGCTTCCCACTGAAGCTCTTTATGAGACCTGGGGAGGTTTAAAAAGAAGCTGATGTAATGACCGAACCATAACATAATGGATATTCATTTGATGGAGACCCTTTATTGGGCTTTGAACACTATTATGAAGCCAATCATAGATAATACTGCAAGAGGGTCATTTGTTGACCTTACTTTTCTAGAGGTTTCAGAGATGCTTAATCGGTGACCAAATAGAGTTGAGTTTTACTTACCAAGGATTCTGTGGTATCAAGCCTTACTATATCTGGTAGTATGACTACAGAGAAACATAAGAAGGAGAGAGAACATAACTTGGATATGGCATATTTGAAGACACAAATGGATTTACTGACTAAGAATATATTGTTTGGAAAAATAGAGAGGGTGAAAGCTGTTGCATCCTAGGGAAGAGCTGACTCTGATTCGGAAGAAGTGGCAAACTATCTAAATAATTAGGGGGTTTCTGAGGCAATATTAAAGAATTAAGGTTGGAACTATTACAACAAGGCTGGTTACAAAGATAGAAATTAAGGGAACTGGAAGAGGAAAAATAATAGGAGTGGACTATATGTACCTCCTGGAAGTAGAGATAATGTTGCAACTAGCTCTAGCAAGATGTCCATGGAGGACAATATGGATAAATTATTAAAGGGAGTTAAGACTACCAACTCTGGGGTGACTACTGTAAAGACTGATTTGTCTTCCATGAGTCAGCTGATAAACTCACACTCTACTTTTATAAAATAGTTGGAGCAGCAAATAAGCCAACTTTCAGCAACATTAAATTAGAGGTAAAATAGAACTTTTCCAAGTGATACAATTTAGAACCCTCTAAATGATAGCTCTTACATAGCCATTACCACATGAAGTGGTAAGGTATTACCAGACCCGTCTATGGGAAAAAATATAATTAAAGATGTGATTGAAGAGGATATTGAGCATGAAGAAAGTTACCCAGTGGAGTTTGATAAACTGGATGAGGTGATTGATAATACACCATCTAACTATCAACAGGGTGATGAGTTGGAGAAGACCAAGGGAAAGAAGACTGAAGTAGTGGTTACTATACTTCCAAAACCACCTCCTTTATTTCCCTATAGGTTGAAAAAAAAGTCCGATGACATAAAGTTTGACAAGTTCATGGCCATGCTTAAGAAGTTAACAATAAATTTGTCATTGGTGGAGGCATTGCAGTAAATGCCAGGGTATGTAAAGTACATGAAATACCTTGTTACAAAGAAGAGGACAGTTAGTTATGAGAAAGTGAAAAATATCCATCATTGTTGTTCTATTTCCACAAGGTCTTTGGTGCATAAGAAGGCAGACCCGAGAGTATTTACTATCCCATGCACTATTGGACCTCTTGATTTCTCAAAAACTCTATGTGATGTGGGAGTTAGTACAAATTTGATGTCGTTTGCTATGTATAAGAAACTGGGTTTAGGGGATCCTACTCCCACAAACATGAGATTAGTTATGGCAGACAGGCCTGTAAAACAGCCCGTGGGGATATTATATGACGTATTAGTGAAGGTGGGTAGTTTCATATTTCCAGTTGATTTTGTTATGCTCGATTGTGAGGTAGACTTCGAGGTTCCCATAATCTTGGGTAGACCTTTCTATGTATCGGGAGTGTACATATTGATATAAAGGCAAATGAGCTACTATTCAGGCTGAATGATGAACTAGTTCAATTTAATGTATGCCAGTCCATGAAACAACATAAAGATATGAGCGTATTGTCTATTCTGGATGTTTATTATGAGGAGGAGCAGGAAGTACCTATAGAGAAAAAATTTACTATGAAGACTTTAGCTTATGTATTAATGAATTTTGATCAAGATGGTATTGAAGATTGTGAGGATACTGTATGTACCTCGAAAGGCATGAGGTCTTATTCCTATGCACTAAGAAGCTAGATTTGGACTTGAAAAATCATCCAAGTCCGCCAGCCAAGTCGTTTATTAAAGAGCCACCTACTTTGGTACTGAAGAGTTTCCCAATAATTTGAGGTATGTGTTTCTAGGCAGTGCAAATACACTACCTATTATCATTCCAGATGACTTAGGTAAACAATAGGTGAAAGACCTTATCTTTGTTCTTAAGAGATGTAAGGGGGCTATTGGTTGGACGATTGCAGACATTATCAATATTCCTCCAGGTATATGCACATATAAAATCCATTTAGAGGAGGATTGTTTCCCGACTATTGAGCATCAACATCATCTAAACCCACCTATACAAGAGGTTGTGAAGAAAGAAATCATCAAGTGGATGGTTGAAGAAGTGGTATACCCCATATCAGATAGTAAGTGGGTAAGTCCTGTTCAGTGCGTGACCAAAAAGGGGGCATGACAATGGTGGCTAACGAGAAGAATGAGTTAATTCCACTCAGTCCTATTACTGGATGGAGGGTGTGTATGGATTATAGAAAACTCAACTCGTGGACATTGAAGGACCACCTCCCAATGCCTTTCATGGATCAAATGCTTGATCGGTTGGCAGGAAGAGGTTGGTATTGTTTCTTGGATGGTTATTTTGGTTACAATCCGATTTCTATAGCCCAGAGGATCAGGAGAAAACAACATTCACCTGCCCATATGGTACTTTTATATTTAAGTAGATGTAGATTAGATTAGGTAATGCACCTACTACCTTTAACGGTGTATGATATCTATTTTCTCAGATATGGTTGAAGACACCTTGGAGGTGTTTATAGATGATTTTTTTGTGGTAGGAGATTCATTTGAGCTATCTTTGGTAAATCTGAGTAGGGCCTTGCAGTGGTGTGAGGACCTCAATCTTGTGCTTAATTGGGAGAAATGCCACTTCATGGTGAAAGAGGGCATTGTTCTCGGACACAAAATTTCAGCAAAGGGGATTGAAGTTGATCAATCTAAATTAGAGGTTATAGAGAAGCTTACACCTCCTATTTCAGTGAAGGGGGTGCGTAGTTTCCTTGGTCATGTAGGCTTCTATCGGAGGTTTATGAAGGACTTCTCAAAGATTGCAAATCCCCTTTGTAAACTTTTGGAGAAGGAAGTCAAATTCTCCTTTGATGATGATTTCTTGTAGGCATTTGAATGCCTTAAATGGAGGATAGTTGATGCTCCTATTATTGTTGCACCGGATTGGTCAAAACCATTTGAGATCATGTGCGATGATAGCAGTGTTGCCCTTGGAGCTATGCAGGGATAAAAGAAAGACAAATCATTTCATCCAATCTATTATGCCAACAAGGAACTGAATATAGCTCAAAAGAACTACTCCATCATAAAATAGGAACTTCTTACAGTATTCTATGCTTTTGAGAAGTTCCAAGCTTATTTCCTAGGAACCAAGGAGGTGGTACACACCGACCATGCAGTCTTGAGATATTTGATGGCGAAAAAGGATGCAAAACCAAGGTTGATCAGATAGGTGCTGCTACTTCAAGAATTTGACTTCAAAGTTAAGGTTAAGAAGGGTTGCGGAAACTAATTGGCGGATCATCTAGGCTGAAAGGTGAGCAAGCAACTAGACATGAATTTGAGATCAATGATGCATTTATGGACGAGGAAATCTTGGCTGCTGTTATGGAGAAAATACCTTGGTATTCTAAATTTGAAGATTATGTTTTGAGCAAGGTGATACCAGAGAATCTTTCCTTTTATCAAAGGAAAAAGTTTCTCCATTATGTGACCCATTATTTTTGGGATGAGCTGTATCTTTTTTGGTGATGTACGAATGGTATTATTCGACGGTTTGTCCTAGATGTTGATAAGTTAAGTATACTAGAAGTAAGTTATGCTTCCCTAGTTGGAGGTCACCATCCAGGTGATCGAACTAAAAGAAAAGTGCTTCAGAGTGGCTACTATTGGCCTTCTTTTTTGAAAGATGCCTACGAGTTCATGAAGAGGAGTGACCAATGTCAAAGGCAAGGGTCCATCTCAAAGCACCATGAGATGCCAATGTCTAAAATACTAGAGGTAGAATTATTTGATGTCTGGGGCATTGATTTTATGGGGCCCTTCGTGAGCTCATTTGGGATGAAGTACATATTAGTGGCTGTTTACTACGTGTTAAAATGGGTTAAGGCAGTGGCTCTAGCAGATAATGAAGGGAAGTAAGTTGTTGAATTCTTGAGGAAACATACCTTCTCTCGCTTCGGGGTACCACGTACCATCATCAGCGATGTAGGATCACACTTTTTCAATAAGATGTTCAGAGCTACCTTAGCAAAATATGGAGTTAAGCAGCATAAAGTGGCTACACCATACCACCCGCAAACCAGTGGGCAGGTAGAAATCTCTAATCGGGAAATAAAAGTTATCCTTGCCAAGACTGTAAGTGCTAGCAGGAAGGATTGGTCTAGGAAGATGGATGATTCCTTATGGGCATATCGAATGGCTTTCAAGATACCTATTGGCATGTCTTCATACCAATTGGTTTATGGCAAGGTGTGTTATTTACCGATTGAGCTAGAGCATAATGCATTGTGGGCACTGGAGTGGCTTAACTTGAATTGGAATGAGGCAGCGAATATGAGACTGGGGTAGCTAAATGAGATGGATGAGTTTCATCTTAGAGCTTATGATCGGGTTGATGCATACAAGGAAAGAATGAATAAGTACCACGACCGTAGGAATGAAAAGCGAGATTTCCAGAGAGGTGACTTATTGCTTCTGTTGAACTCTAGACTCAAACTGTTTCCAGGTAATCTCAAATCCAAATGGTTCGGTACATTTAAAGTGAGTCAAGTCTACTCATCTGGAGTAGTGGAACTTGAAAATAATGATAGAAGTATCTTCAAGGTAAATGGGTAGTGTGTGAAACTATATATCGGTCCAATGGACTCGATAAGTAGTATTGATACTTTCTATCTCAATGAAGTCTGAGTAATTGAGATAACTGAATCGTGCTGCGATAATAAACCAGACGCTTGTGGAAGGCAACCCACAGTGTCTTGTTGTAAAGTATTAGTTAAATTATTTTGTTATTTTAGAGTATTTTTTATGTGTTTGTAAAGTGTGCAGGATTTAAAATAAAGTAAAAAGAAGGAGAAATACAATTGGAAAAAGGGGGAAAATATAAGCTACTGGAACAAATGTGATGGCCGAATTCGTGGACCACCAGTCACCTAACGGACCACCATTTCAACCGCCGCAAAGAAGCTGAAAAATTCATTCACTGGAAAATACTGACGGCCAAAGTGGTGAACCTTCACTAAATTGGTGGACCACCACACTAACTGTCCAAAATCAAGTTGAGTTGCCCAGGTTCTAGTAAGGTGCGACGGCCAAAGTGGTGGACTGTCACAAATTTGGTGGACCGTTACTTGGACTATCAAAATTAAACTGAGGTGACTATGTTCTGGTAAGGTGCGACAGTCAAAGTGGTGGACCGTCACAAATTTGGTAGATCATCACTTGGACCATCGAAATAAAACTGAAGTGACCTTTTTCTGGTAAGGAGCGACGACCCAAATGGTGGGCCGTCACATTTTTGATTGACCATCATAGTAGCCATTTCTTTTACCGTAGCACTGTGTCAGGTCGGGTTAAAAAATTATTCTTTATTTATGTGACACATATTTGGCCCAATTGATATTAAAGAGGTAAAAGAGTAGTTACATATGTTGTACCCTTTTTAACCTTTTTAGCTGACCAAATTCCTTTGGATTCGAAACAACGGAAGGCATTTACTCTTCCTAGGACTCTCTATCTACTCTCTTTTTCCCTATTTAAGTGAACACCTCTCTTCTTTATCTTCATCTCAAACATTCTTGAATGTAATTGTAGAGTTTTAAGTTTGTTTTCAATATTTGCAAGCAAGTAAAAGAGTAACTTCTGCAAAATCAAGGTATGACCACTTCCCTGTCTTTTCTTTTTGAACTGATACAACATGAAATGAATAATTGGTTGGTTGAGAAAAGTTCATCTTGTTTTCTTCTTTTGCGTTAACTTGTTTTAAGTCTGGAATGATTATATATTTTGTGTGGGTGAAGTCTGTGTAAACTGTATGCTTAAAAGTGTGAATTTGTGTGCATAAATGTTAAGTTGGTGTCAGTTTTTGCTAGAAAAATCAGGATTGCATGCTAAATGTTCGACAAAATGCTGAATTGAACCCTGAATCCAAAGAAGTTGGTATGACAGTTGAAATGGTGAACGGTCAACTTTGTGATGGACCACCAAATGGACCGTCGTAAGAACCCAGAAATGACACCCACTTGTTAGGATATGATGGCCAAAGTGGTGGACCATCAACTATACGAAAGACCACTATATGGGCTGTCACTGATCTCTAAACTTTTAGAACTTCTGGAAAAGACCTGACGGCCCACCTAGTGGACCACCAGTTACTCGACGGACCACCAGTGTGGCCGTCAAATCTAATTTTTCTCTGTTAGGATCTTTTTATCCTGTGAACTAATTTCTCACTTCTTTTTCAAGTGTTAGGGCTCATAAGCTTCCACCAAACATAGGAGGAAGATCCCAAAGGAGTAGAAATGAATCTACACTCGCATACAACACCAGGCAACATGAAAAGGAAAAAACCATGCTCTTCTAGTCTGAAGAAGAGAGTGATAGTAGTACAAGTAGTACCAACTCATGCCCAGATGAGATAATGGTTTCTATAAATCAACCCGAGCCTGTTGAGGGTGGAACTGAGACTGTTAATGTGGGTGAACAAATAAAAGCAACTGATGTGGATAGTGAAACTTGAG
Source organism: Capsicum baccatum var. pendulum (assembly GCA_030864225.1). Classification (NCBI taxonomy): domain Eukaryota; kingdom Viridiplantae; phylum Streptophyta; class Magnoliopsida; order Solanales; family Solanaceae; genus Capsicum; species Capsicum baccatum. The sequence goes on from CM061556.1 coordinate 104,732,011, forward strand.
GATGCTAACATTATAAAAAGTAAGGATCCTTAAGTTTGAGAGGTGATTAGATGGAAGATAGAGGGAGCACGAGAGAAATTCTATGACAGATTAACACCTACAGCAAGAGGGATAAAAAGTCCATTCGCAGAGGAACATCAGATTATGATAATGAAGCTACATGAATATCCTGAGTTGGAATGTTGTTTCAACGAGTATGAACTAGCATGGATGAGAAGGCCACCAGGAGAATATTAATCAAATTGGGTAAGAGAATTCTTTGCCAATTATGTTGCACTATTATAAAAATACTGTCCAAAGGGGACGACAATTTCTAGCTTGCCGAACAAAGAGTCCATACCTGTATGAGGAGTCACTATCGATATTTTAGCCTGAACAATCAATAGGATGCTATTCAGGCTAGAGTAAGAGGCTCCACTTGCTATACCTGATCTTGAGTATAGGCTGAGAACTGCATCCACTCAGAGGCCTTGGGTGGCTTCGTTATTGACTGATGATGGTAACCCTTCTTTGTTGACTAATCCATGATAGCGTATTGCAAAATATTTCATTAGCTTCAAGGCTAAGTTCTGGTGGGCTGTTGTTAGCTTAAGTCCGATGCCAACAAAAGATGATGGGAACTTGGTAAACACAGAGCTGTATTAGTGGCAAACTTGGTTTCAGGGCTACAAGATGACTTCAACTAGATTATTATGTATGAGATATTTGTGAGGGCATATAAAATCAACAGTGCATTGCCGTTCCAATACTTAATCACTGAGTTATTTAAAGAGGCCGGTGTGTCCCCAATCTGTAAAGTTGATAATGAAATATCATCTACAAATAGACAGGACATGAAGAAGTCAAAAGATGACTCGAATAGCAAGATGCGTGTTACCAAGACTCCAACTTACCAGACTTAATCTGCACCAGCTACCGATGCAATAGAAATTCCTGCAGGTATGCCTTTGCCCATCACCACTTATAGGCCACCAGAATATGTGCCTCCAAGTACTTCTACTGGGTTGGGTTCTGCATAATGTATGGGAAGAGCAGACTTTGCCAAATACAGGTTAACATAGGAGAATTTTGCAAAATCAGTGAAGTTGCAAAAGAGGTTTCATAGATAGTTAGATAAATAGGCGTCGAAATTTAAACCTTTTGTTGATGAAATTATAGGTGAGAAAATCCATCCATTCCAGACTATTCAATCTAGGAAGGACATCATGGAGAACCGCATCAACCGAAAAATACACTGTCCCTACCTGATCTTGCAAAGCTCATGGCTGAATGTAAGTAGGCAAAGGCCGATATAGCAGAGTTGTAGGGAAGGCAGCTACAACAGACTGTTTTTAACCCATCCTTAGTGGAAAGTGATGATGAGGGTATTGTAGACCTAATGGGAAGACCTATGAAATATAAAGGTAAGTAGCACATAGATGAATGAGCTGCAAGGAAAGTTAAAAAGAGGAGAAAGAGAGAAAAAATAACACCGGATCAAAAGAAACAACATTATTTGATGAGAGCTCAAAAGAAATCAAAGAAATATGAAGGAAAGAGAAAGAATAAAGAGGAAGATGAAGTAATAAGTGTATTTACTAGAGCTGTCCCATCAAGGGGGCAAAGTTTGGCATCAGTTCGAGAGATGTTTCCTCCGATCCAGAGGAGTAAGGTTTTGAGTGCTCCTACTACCATAGGGGCCAACATTGCACCAGGTGAAGACGTAGGAGCGTCACCATACTTCACAAATGCCTCAGATGAATAAGAGTTAAAACAAGTATACCTATTTCTTTGTACTTCAATTTAATGCTTTGAGGACAATACATATATTTTTATGAGGGGGTGGTATACTTGCATCATGGGGGGTTGTGTTATTGATAATCGGTATGTCAAGGATCATGTTAAGTTTGCATTTTTATTTTCTTTGTTTAACTTTAAATTTGCATTTATTTTTCTTGTTTCTAAGTCTTGTTATGTTATTGATGTGGTCTATGAAATAAAAGTGTGGTTTGTCTTAGTATCTTATTGTAAATATGGATGCTGAATGATGTTGACATCAAGATATGACTATTTCCATTTGACTGTTACTTTTGTCTCCTAGGATATGTGTTCAACTATTAGTGAATCTGTAGTTGCCATTAATCTATAAATATACATGACATGTGATGCACATCATATGAGTAGTAGAATGAGTTTGACTTAGTTGTCACTGTGTGTGCGAGTATTTGTATTAGTTCTTACATTGTATAGTACCTAGAACTTTCCTAGTTTAATTGATATTGTTCTGTAGTTAATGGGATAAGAAGTGATGGCAGGCCACCTTGTGCTTTTAGTCCACTTAGCCAAAATAATTAACCCCACCAAAAATAATTTTCCATTTTTGAACCCTTCTTTGAGCCTTTGTTAATTTTTTCATCACTAAGCATTCTAGTTAACTCTCTTTCAGCTGTTGACTCCTAGCTCTGGCCTTGGACTAGTAATGGGCAGTGTGTACCTAAACTTAGGAAAAATACCTAAGTTAAGGGTGGCTATTGTAGGGCTGTTAACTGCCTAAGGGAAAGTTGGTCTATACTTTGAATTTGAGCATTTGACCTTGGTCTAGTTAAGACAATGTGCACCTTGACTAATGGCATCAGCCTAAGTGGAGGGTGCCTGATGCTTGCATAAAAAAAAGAGTTATTATGGTGAAGCATGAATGAGCGAGAAAAGGGTAAGTGAGATAGCAAAGCATTGGCCTTGGTAAGAAGAATTTGAAGGAAAAGAGAGTTAAAGCCTGGTTCTTAGTCACTTTTACCCAAATAATCCTTCCTACCCTAGCCTGATACGTTATTTCAAGCCTAGAAAAAAGCTACTTGATCTTGGAACTAAACTATAAGGGGGGAATTAGATGATAAAGGCAAGCTTATGGGTAAATGTGCTATATTGGTTACTTTTTTAATGAGTGAGAGGTTTTTTATTTGTATCCACAAAATATATTGAGTGGTGGATCTCCTTGTTTGAGAGGGCAACCTAAGTCTTACTTAATTTGGCTAATCTCTGTAGATTATTGTATCTATGTTGTGTAGAATAATTGACTTTGAAATAATGTTGGATATATACTCTGACATGTTAAACCATATGATTTGGATGAAAAGTGAGTGGTTGTGTGAGAAGTGGTTCAACAGTAAATGCCCGTCATTGTATTTTTCATATTTGCAATTTGGTGTTGAGTTCCTTGAGGACAAACAATGATCTTAAGTTGAGGGTGTTGATGTTTCGACTTTTGATGGAACAATTTTCATTTTTATCGTAGGAAAATTGCATTTTTCAAGCAACCAGGGTTACATTTAATGCTGGTTTTTAGTGTTATAGGTTAAGGAGCTAACTGCAGGATAAGACTCAGAAAATTAGCAGAAAATGACATCTGATAGTAAAAATGGTGGACCATCGATGTTACGATGGACCACCAATTCAACCGTTAGTGTGATACAGAATAAGGCATCCTAAAACACTCAGCGACAGCCCATGGGATTGACCATCAGTCTTTCGACGGACAACCAATGTGGCTGTCAGGCCTAAATAGAACCGATATCTTTAGATGACTCAGTGACGACCCAGATGGTGGGCTGTCAGTGTTTCGATGGACCACCATTTTTGTCATCAGTTTTAAGTAGAACTAGGCTCTCCAAGACCATCAGTGATGGCCCATTTGGTGGACCTCCAGACTCCCAATGGACCACCCCTTTGGCCATCAGACTGAAGTAGAACTGGGCTTTTAACTACCATTAACGATGACTAATTTGGTGAACCGTCAGACTTCCGACGGACCACTACTTTAGCCATCACTTTGGACGTGGATTTTATAATTTTGAATTTTAAATTCATTTTACCTGGGAACATATAAATACCCAGTCTTAGGTTTTATTAGGCATCTTTTATCCATATCTTATCTTTCATTAGATTTTCCATACTAAAAATACATTGTTACAAAGTTTTTATCTAATATTCTTTGGAGATTTTTGGATCTATATTATTTTATCATATTTTCTATTGAAGATTGAAGAACAACAATTGTGACTTTTGTAAGTAAACTTTGAATTAATTAATGAATAACTGTAATACCCCATTTATTTCTAGGCTAAAAAATTAACCATTGTTCCTATGCATAAAACATCCTATCCTATGATTTATATTTGAGTACATGATTTAGGATGAGTATACTAGTGATAATAGAGTTTATGATATGTTAAGCATGTTCATAAGAGTTACTTAGAGTAAGCGAAGCTAAGAACTTTTGAATCCACCAAGTTTTCAAGTGTGATTTCACATAGTTTATCTTTGAATAAGTATAACTTAATTTATAGGTGGTATTTTCGTAGATTTATACTCTCCAAATTTTATTGAATTGAATAAGATTTTCGTCGATACCAAATTCGCCTAAAACGGACACCTGGTGAAGAAGTTATGGTGATTTAAAGTTTCAGCAGTGTCATTTCAATCAGTGGCGTGTCGCGCTGTAAGACAAAATGTCATTCGTCAGTTTCTAGTGTCTCTCCATTATTTCAGTGCATCGCGATGAGTTTCCATATCACAAACGGGTGAAAAAATGATGTCTCCGCGCCTCCCCAAGGGCCCAAATTGGGTTATATTCTTAGAAATTAATTAACGCATCTATAGGGGTATTTGGGTGATCTTCCCACCCATATATAAGCTTCTAAACATGGAATTAGTGCCATTATTCACCAAAATATAGTGCTTTCATTGATTTTTTTTCAAGAAAAACCAAGAACAAGTCTAGGGTTCAATTGGGGGTTTCAAATTCCAAGCCAATGTCACTACAATCTTCACGGATTATTAATCTAAGATATGTGTAGTGTTCATCTATGGATCCAATTTGTTCATAGAGTTCAAGAACTATGTTTTAAATACTATTTTGTGATATTTTTATGGTGATATGAGCATGTACATGTCTATGATTGTTGTTTAAGTTTCAATATGATATCTAAAGGCATTTTCATTCAATATATATGATTGTTGGTTGAAAACCATGAACTTTAGGTGGTTTAATATGTTCCAAGTATGAAATCCACCTATGCCTTAAAGAATGCATTCAAGGTGTTTGATAAAATGCTTAGGATGCAAGGAATTCATGTTTATATGGTTCTATGATGTCTAAACGACAAGTCCATGTTAGCTATATACTTCAATATGAATTCCATGATTTTCATGTGTTGCCATTGTTGTGGTATGAAACCTGTATGATAATGGAGATATACAATATGTACATGAAATATATCTATGCACTTCCTACCATGTTTAATATGTTGAGGAACTACATGATGTATAATATCCCCTATGTATGATAATGTCAATTGTGGACTTTAATTTTATGATCAAGTCAGTCATGTTGTGTCAGTTTCTTTCCCTCGAGTCCTGGGGGTATTCGTAATGGAAAACTATAGCTGTGTACCTAGAGCTATGTCATGTTTCACGATACTCTTAGTCATGCCATGTTCCATAGAGCTCAGTCAGTCATGTGACTCAAGAAAGTTCAGTAACCCAGTTAATCTCTGTAAATCTCAGTTAATCTCAGTAATCTCAGTATTTAGTGATATTGGAAGATACAAAAATTATAGTGCTCTTAGTAACTTCAGTAATATCCATAATTCAGTACTCTTAGAAATCTCATAAACTCAGTGCTTAGAAAGATTAGTATTCTCAGCTAGTTATCATGTCTCAGTAGTATTTAGTTCAGAACCTCAGTAACCTCATTTGCTAGTAGATTCAGCCTTATTAAGATAGAAAGTAGAATTCCATAGTATTCCAAGTAAAATCTCAGTAACTATAGTACTCTCAATAAATCCTCATACATCAGTATATTCCATCAGCTATGGAACTCAATAATTCAGAATTAGTTTAGTTCAGCTATTCATATTCATTCTCTTCAGATGGGAGTAGAAGTTAGCACCTAGTGAACCCAAGGACAGGCACTCACTTACTAGTTTAGGGTGTGATTCTTAGCAGTCATCCTCGTGTTCCAGAACTATGTATCCATCACAGGTTGAGACATCTTAACCTATTAGATTAGGGTTGATGAGGTGGCTTAACCTGTCAGTTCAGGGTTTTCACTGCTCTCATTATGAGTACTGCCAGCTAAGGATCACTCATAACTATCTTTACTAGTGGCGTGGTATTGACACCCCTCCAGTCCGGGAAAAGATTGGACCCTATATTAGCCATAATGGCACACAAGGGGCATATTGGTTAACAAACTACTTCTCAAAGTCTCAGTTTTAGTCTTAGTCTCAATAAAATAACTCAAATAGTTTTTTAGATTTCAGGACTGTCAACTACAGTAAACTCAAAAATAGAATGGAACTCAGATATTTCATTCAAATTTATGGACTGTCAGATATGGTCACTTATGCTATCAGTTATATTAGTTCTCAGAGCCCATGTTATCAGTCACATCAGTTATCAAAATTCATGATATCAGTATTCAGCTTCAGGACTGTCAATCACAGTAGACTAAACTTGTTCTTCATAATTCCAACTGTCAGAAATAATCGTTCATCTATTCAGTATCTCAGTATCAATACACTCATGTTGTTAGTATTTCGACTCAGTAGTCAGTATCTCTATGAGTTCAGTCACAGTTACGTATGTATGTATGTATTCTTAAATTCATATTTGTCAGTATTGTTTATGCAAATAACCCTTTCCATTTAGCTTACCTTACTCATATACTTAGTATATTCAGTAGTACTGACACATTTGCGCTATGGTAATTTCTCTTATTTTACACCATAGGTTAAGAGGCATGAGCTCTAGATCAACAGTCAGAGTTAGAATTAAGTCCTCATATTTCGAGGACATGATGATTTCATTACTAATTAAGTTTTCAATTTATTTTAGTAGTTGGATTTAGTTGGGGACATATCCCATCAACTCCTTATTCTAACAGTTTAGAGGCTTTCCAGACTATAGAATGTTAGACAGTTATTTTAGATTTTTTTTGGTATTGTAATACTATTTTTAGACATTATTCTTATCAGATGTTTATTCTGTTAAACCTTATGGTCTTTCAGTGCATGTTTCCATATCATTTATGTTATATTATGTAGTATATAGGTACAAATATCAGTCATGGGTTAGCTTGTGGTCCTTCGGGGCCATAAGCACCGTGTAGCATTTCAATTCAGGAAATTGAGGCATTACAAACTTGGTATCAGAGCCTAAGGTTCAATAGAGTCCTAGGAAATATGAAAGCCGTATCTAGTAATGTATTGTATATGCGTGTGTTGTGCACCACACTTATGTTCCGGAGGCTATGAGATGTTTTAAGAACAATTTCCTTTCTTTTATGTCTTAGATCATGCTATAGCAAGGTTCTCTAAGGAACCCATGTAGATTCACATTATGCTCCCCTCTTGTCAACTTTACCTTACTTTCAAGGTAATTGAAAGAGTAAAACTTAAGTCCTAAAGATAGGGTTTTCTTAGAGAGTATCCCTCAGTTCTCTTATGTTCCAAAGTTGCACAGATCTTATTCATGATCATGAGAACTTATTCTCGATCCCAGATTTAGATATGCCATCTGATCCTTTCTCAAAATCCTCTGACAACATAGACCTAGAATTTTTAAGCATGAACACAGAGTTAACAGTGGAAGAGTTGGGATAGTATCATCCAGTTTGATCAGATTATGTATTCATGGGGATATTTATGCCAGAATGAATCTATAGGCTTGAACTTTGTGAGTTTGAAATTTAAGTTTATTGACTTGAAATTAAGCATGAAGGCATAGATGTGATATTAGTTGTATGTGAGGGAACAGAGGTAGATAATGGGCTTATTAAGGCAAACATGTGTTTGACAGAGTGTAAGTAGGTGATTAAGATTACAGTTCAGTTAAGAGATTATTTTAGTGTTCACAGGCTTATGATGATGGCTTTAAGCTATGGGCAAGATGATAGATCAAGAAACCCAGTCAGGCTCTCAGATTCCAGTTGTAGCATCAGTATGTACAGAAAAGAAGTTAGGGAAGACGATTCCTGGACCATCCTTATCTCCTGTAAATCTTCATACTTTAGTTAGCATAATGCATATGCATGCTTCATTTCCCAAATTCCATGAATTCAACTTATGTTCACACGCCTTTTATAGAATCATATGTGCTATCATTTCCCAGCATAGGGAGTTCAGTTCTAGCTTACTCAGTGTTACAAATCATGTTCCACAAACTCAAAAATTCCATACTTAGGTCATGCAGCTCATGACTCATGTACACATTTTATGCTCCCCAATATACTCAGCTTCCATGACTCATGCTACGCCCCCACTAATCAGATAAGTCAAGACTATGTCATGTAGATCCTCAGTCCAAAACTTTTTGGTAAATTTATGCCTCAGACAATCCATTCCCTAAGTTTTAGTCATGTGTCAAATTCAGCCAGTATCCATTCATGCTTTAGGTCCTCTTGATTTAATCCTTCAGTAAGCTCTCCTTGTAAAAATAGTATAGTGTGGCGATGAGTAATTTCTTAAATAAGAGAGTGAATGATTCATGTTAAGAAAAGGTTGTTACATGCTTTCTTTAAACAAGGGTGTAGTTATGAAGATAGGCTTGAATGTCACGATAAGTGTGCAAGTAAATGTCTAGCAAGAGGTAGTAATTAGAAATTAGGAAATTTTAGAGTGTGAGAGTACATTGAGATCCTTGACTTTTGTCAACTTTCATTATATGACTATCATAACTCAGTTTTTATCTAAGTTATAGTTTCAGTACCCAACACTCAATAATTAGTGTTCAATCTAAGCATTAAACACTTCAGTATTAGTCAAAACCTCAGTTTTAGTACTTAGTTATTAGGACCAAACATTTAGTTCCAGTATGGATCCTAGTTATAGTCTTAAGTTATAGTGTCAGCTTCAGATCTGTATTCACTTCAGAAATTCAGTTCAGTTTTAGACTTGTTTGACTATAGCATACAGTTATCAGCTACTCAGTTATAGGTATTCTAATACCTCAGTCTATGGAATGTTTCCAAATCATGTAATATGCTTGGTCTTGCATTTTCAGACAATATAGATTTCATAAAATCCATGATCAGTTACCTCATGTTACTCAGTTAGTTCCTTTTTATATGTATAATACTTTATTGATTTAGCCCAGCTACTCAGATTAAGTACAACTCAATCTAGCATACCCAACTTTTAGTTACCAGTTACTTAGTTAATCATATAAGTTAGTATGTCTATGCATTCATGCATCACGCTTCACTTTTAGATCTCAGATAATCAGTCACAATTTTATACGTAGGTTCCTTGTGCATCACCTCAACTTCCTTAATATCTCAGCAAGGTCAGTCCAATATCCTTTAAGGGACATAGTGTCCCAAGGGGGAGATACACTATAGCCCATAAAATTCCTTGATTTAAGAATGTCATTTTCTTTGATGAATCTATCTTGGAGGAAGTGTTACTTATGAGTCAACCCTCTAGCTTCAAAAATTAGTAGTAAGCCATGTAATCAATGGCTCACTGTATCTACTATATGATAATCTGTCCATGTCATGCATTACAGACTAAGTTTAGTTCATGTATCACGTTCCAAACTAAGTTATGTTATTATGTTTCTGCTCATGCATATTGAGTAATTAATCTTAGACTCATTGGTATTTTCAGTTCATGGTAGTAGTCTTCTTTAAGCTTACTTATTCTCATGTTCAAATTTCAGTACAAACTTGGTATTCAGCTCTATGCTCAGTTCCCAGTTGAAACTTGATACCTTTACCATTGCATATTCAGTTGCATGTTTATGAGTCAGTTCCATCATGTATTCACGCATCAGATATACATGATCATCTTATCAGTACTTCCAGTCATGCATTCATATATCATGTCAGTCATATAATCATGAATCAGATATGCATAGATTCAACTTATCAATTTTTGCATCACATATGCATTCTCATTCTGAGAAATTTAGTTCATCAGAACACTCAGTCCTTTATTCATGAATCAGTTACCCATGCATCAGATATGCATGTTCAGTATGATATGCTCAGTTTTCAGTCATGTTAGTCATGAACCCAGGTTTTAGTAGTGTATATCTTTTATGTAATACAAATTATCTTTTCTCCCCTCTCAGTCAGTCTCATTTAAGGATGAATGTTCCCAAGGGGGAGAATTATAATACCCCATATATTTCTAACCTAGAAAATAAAGCATTGTTCCTACGCATGAAACCTCTTATCCTATGATTCATATTTAAGTACATGAATTATGATTAGTGTCTTAGTGATAATAAAGCTTATGATGTGTTAAGCATGTTCATAAGAGTCACTTAGAGTAAGCCAAGCTAAGAAATTTTGAATCCACAAAGTTTTCATGTATGATTTCACATAGGTCATTTTTGAGCAAGCATAACTTGGTTTATAGGTTATATTTTGGCAGATTTATACCCTCTAAATTGTAGAGAATTGAATAAGCTTTCTGTCGATACCTAATTCTCCTAAAACGGACACCCGGTGAAGAAGTTATGGCGATTTAAAGTTTTAGTAGTGTCATTTCAGTTAGTGGCGCGTCGTTCCATCAGACAAAATAACGTTCGTCAATTTCCAGTATCTCTCTGCAATTCCAGTGCATCGCGGTGAGTTTCCATCATAAACAGGTGGAAACGCAATATCTCCGCATCACGCCGGGGGCCCAAATCAGGTAATTTTCATAGAAATTAAGTGACATATCTATAGGGGTATTTGGGTCATCTTCCCACCCATATATAAGCTTCTAAATATGGGATTAATGTCATTCTTCATAAAAATATAGTGTTTTCATTTATTTTCTCTCAAGAACAACCAAGAACAAGCCTAAGGTTCAATTGGGGGTTTCATATTCCAAGCTAATTTCACTACAATCTTCACGGATTATTAATATAAGCTTTGCATAGTGTTCATCTATGGATCCAATTTGTTCATAGAGCTCAAGAACCATGTTTTAAATACTATTTTGTGAACTTTTTGTGGCGATATGAGCATGTACATACTGGCGATTGTAGTTTAAGATTCAATATGACATCTAAAGGTGTTTTCATGGAATATATATGTTTGTTAGTTGAAAACCATGAACTTTAGGTGGTTTAATATGGTGCAAGTGTGAAACCCACCTATGCCTTAAAGAATATATGCAAGGTTTTTGATAAAATTCTTAGGATGCAAGGAATTCATGTTTATGTGGTTCCATGATGTCTAAATGACAAGTCCATGTTAACTATATACTTTAATATGAATTCCATCCTTTTAATGTATTTCCATTGTTGTGGTATGAAACATGTATGATAATGGAGATATACAATATGTACATGAAATATATCTATGCACTTCCTACCATGCTTAAAATGTTGAGGAACTACATGATGTATAATATCCCCTATTTATGATAAATGTGAATTGTGGACTCCAATCTTATGATCAAGTTAATCATGTTGTGTCAGTTTCCTTCGATCGAGTCCTGGAGGTATTCATACCCGAAAAATATAGCTATGTTCCTAGAGCTATATCATGTTTCACGATACTCTCAGTCATGCCATGTTCTATAGAACTCAGTCAGTCATGTGACTCAAAAAAGTTCAGTAACCTAGTTGATCTCAGTTAATCTCAATAATCTCAGTACTTAGTGATATCGGAAGCTTAAGAAATTCTAGAGCTCTTAGTAACTTCAGTAATCTCCGTATTTCAGTACTCTTAAAAATCTCATGAACTCTGTGCTAAGAAAGACTAGTACTCTCAACTAGTTATCATGTCTCAGTAGTATTCAGTTCAGAACCTCAGTAACCTCATCAGCTAGTAGAGTCAGCCTTATTCAGATAGAAAGTAGAATTCCATAGTATTCCAAGTAAAATCTCAGTAACTATAGTACTCTTAGTCAATTGTCATACATCAGTAAATTCTATCAGCTAATGAACTCAGTAAACTCAGAATCAGTTTAGTTTATTTATTCATGTTCAATCTCTTCAGATGGGAGTAGAAGTTAGCACCGAGTGAACCCAAGGATGGGAACTCACCTACCAGTTTAGGGTGTGATTCTTAGCAGTCATCCTTGCATTCCAAAACTATGCAACTATCATAGGTTGTGACATCTTAACCAATTGGATTATGGTTGATGAGGTGGTTTAACCTGTCAGTTCAAGGTTCCCGCCGCTCTCATTTCGAGTACCTGGCAGCTAAGGGTTATTCATAATTGTCCTTAATAGTGGTGCGGTATTGACACCCCTCCAGTCGAGGTAGAGATTGGACCCCAGCTTAGCCATAATGGCACACATGGGGCATGCCGGTTAACCAACTACTTCCCATAGTCTCAGTTTCAATCCCAGTCTTTGTAAAAGAACTCAGATAGTTTTTTAGATTTCAGGACTGTCAGATACAGTCAACTCAGAAATAGAATGGAACTCAGATAATTTGTTTAGATTTATGGATTGTCAGATACGGTCACTTATGCTATCAGTTATATCAGTTTTCAGAACCCATGTTATCTGTCATATCAATTATCAGAATTCATGATATCAGTATTCAACTTCAGGACTCTCAGACACAGTCAACCAGACCAGTTCTTTATAATTTGAACTATCAAAAATAGTCATTCAACTATTCAGTATCTCAATATTAGTACACCCATGTTGTCAGTATTTAGACTCGGTAGTCCGTATCTCTATGAGTTTAGTTATAGTTATGTATGCATGTATGTATTCTCATATTTATATCAGTCAGTATTGTTCGTGCATATAACCCTTTGTATTTGGCCTACGTTACTCGTATACTCCATACATTCAGTCATACTAACGTATTTGCGCTATGGTGTTCTCTCTTATGTTACACCATAGGTTCAGAGGCACGAGTTCCCGATCCATAGTAGTTTCTGGTATCAATAGTCAGAGTTAGAAGTAAATCCTCATATTTCTAGGACACGATGATTTCATTACTGCTTCAATTTTTAATTTATTTCAGTAGTTGGATTTAGTTGGGTATATGTACCATCAACTCCTTATTCAGACAATTTAGAGGCTTTCCAAACTATACCATGTTAGACAGTTATTTTAGATTTGTTTTGGTATTGTAATACCATTTTCAGACATTATTCTTATCAGATGTTTATTCAGTTGAACCTTATGGTCTTTCAATGCATGTTTCTGCATCATTTATGTTATATTATGTAGTATACAGGTACAAAAATTAGTCATGGGTTATCTTGTGGTCCTTCGAGGTCATAAGCACCGTGTAGCATTGCGATTCAAAAAATCAGGGCGTCACAATAACACAATGGTTTCTTCTCTTTCTTGGGTGAAAATATGTGGCTAAGCTCCCATAACTAGGGTTATGGGAGCCTTGATGTTAAAAAATGATTTTGGGTCATGAATCTAATATATTCCCATGATTAATTGACATTGCATAAACCTTTCTTCATTTAAATGACTTTTCTTGGTTGCAAACATGGAAAGTGAGCCTAAGAACAACACTTGTTCGAATAGAAAAGTGTTTGTTGGGAAACAAAGGGTTTACATAAATCTAAGGGCTTTAACCTTTGGATAGAGGGTTGATGCCTTACTCGGATCAACCCATGTGAGAATATAGTTGAACAAATAATCTATTTCTTAGGTTTGAAAGAATTAAGGGATAAATTACTCATTTAGGTTGAGAAACTAATCGGTAAACCATAGAATTCAACCAATCTTGCAATTAGAATTCTTCATTTGAAATCCAAAATAGTTCACAATCCCGGCTGCTTAAGCATCTTGGTAACCATAACTCTAGTTTAAGTTCTCTTATTGAATTATTATTCGCAATATAACCTACAGTTGGATTACTTTCTATGACGAACATTTGAATATAATTGATAAATCAAAAGCCCATTCTATTCTGGAACCTTCAATCAATAGTCTAGTTACAACCATAATACTTAGTGAACACAGTATTCCCTGTGGGATTCAACACCCAACCCAGTTAGGTTCTATATTTGACAGCGATCGCTTACACTTTCTAGGTAGAGTTGTAATTTGGGCGTATCAAAATCCTAAATACCTTAATTGATGGTTAGATGAAGAAACTTGAACTTTTAGTTCCTCATAGTGCTCTTGAAGATAGATTGTTGAAGTTCTTGGATTGGGAATCTTTAATTTTAAGCTATCTTGGAAAAAGAATGGTGAAATTTGGATTTCTTGGGGATGAAGATTTGAGTTCTAGGGTTTCCCTAGAGAGTAATTTTGATGAAAATATGCATATAATGGTTTGAATAGGATTAATTCTGTGTTTGATACGATTTGGGGGATTGGAAAAAGACTAAATTGCTCTTTTAAAATTTTACTCTGAGCTGGAAATCCTGACTTTGCCTCTAACCGCAATGCACTGCTATTACGGTAGTTCACTACAAAAGGTACAATTGTCATTTGGGCTTCTAATACGATGCAATGAAATCACATTGTGTTACTAGAAAAGGATGAGTACTATTTGGCACTCCCCCGTGATATGGTGTCTATCTAATTGAGAATGTTTGATGCGATACGAGCTAATTGAGGTGAGCTACTGGAATGGGACAAATAGGAATAGTAGCTTTACTGCGATGTGGGCTAATCATAATGCTCCACTGGAAATTGGATAATCACGAATTTGTCCTTCACCACAATACGGTTCTTATCCCAATGCACTACTATTTTCACTAAAATTACCATAACTTCTCAATCGTGTATCACATCAAGGAGAAATTAGTATCAATATAAGGCTGATTCAATTATCTACACATTGGTAGGTCTAGAGCTTGAAAATTCTATATGTATCAAGAGTTATTTATTATTGAACTTAACCTTTGGCATTCTAGGAGTTAAATTGGGCAAGAAAAAGTATGGGGTATTATAGGTGCCTACTGAGTACCCATAGTTTTGATACCCATAGTACACTTTTGTACCTTTTTAGTGAAGATCCGAGCACTACTATATGCCGCTGATTCTATAATTATGTTGAGTTAATTTTAGAGTTCAAATTAGCTCTTAGAGTCAGTGTTACACTTTTTACTTCTACGTATCTATATCTACTGTTTCATTTTTACTTCATTGTACCGACATCACTAAGTCTTGGGATGGATGTTGATCTCTATCTATATATTAGAATTTTGACTGTCTTATTGTTATTTGTCTCTAATAATGATGATTTTTGGCTTTTAGACCATTTTCCACCCGAGTTAGCCCATTTCTTATAGCTTCATGCTATGGTTTAGCTTACCCGCTGGTAGGATAAAGTAGGTGCCATAATGACTCATAAATTAGGTAGTGACAAATTGGTATTAGATCCTAGGTTTCACTGGTATTGTTGGTACAAGAACAAGTGTCTAGTAGAATCTTGCAAATAAAAAAAAATACTTTTGTTTATTATTTTTTGGAGACTATAGAATATTTTTTATAGTTCTTCACTTCTTTCACTCATTTTGTGCTAAGAGTCAGAATTAGTTTCTAAAGCATTCATTTGGTTTTACATTTTTACAGATGGCTAGGACATGTTTTAGGGCTACACGAGACAAGGGACTCGAGACCAAGCCTAGGGATTCGGTGGTTATTCATGGATGTCCTAGAGGTTATGTATAGCCTAGAGATGCATCCCTAGCTAGGGGACAAGATAGGAGGCCTTCACCAGACCATATCCCTATCCCCAAGCTAGAGATTCTTCCTCCCTATCCAGCGGTAGATCAAGGACCAACCCAGGTCTCCATAAGGGTTTATTTTTTCTTCATTGTTAAGATAGTTATTAGTTCAGCCATTGGGATGTGTTAGCTGTACACAATCTACAGATTAGAGTGGTACTGAGATGGCGGCACAATATGTAGCTCTAGCTTCCTTAGTTGAGGTCCCTCTTATGCTGGTGGTCGTCCATCAGGTAGTTGCTTACCCAGTAGTTTCCCAACCTACTATGTTTGTAGAGGTATAGAAGATGCTGGGGAGCTTTTAGAGATTAGCTCTACCTAGGGTTTTAGGTGCACTGGGCAAGGATACATATGAATTCGTGATTGCTTATGAGGATTGTCTCTATAATTTGGTCCTAGTTGGTCCTATAATTTAGAAGTTCAAATTTGGCGGAGAGTTTATTTGAATTCTACGCTAGCTGGGTCTCCCTAATTTACATAGACTTAGTACTTTGAGATCTTCTTAGAGAAGTATATGCCCTGCAGTCTTATGGATTATTCGAGGGATTAGTTCTTGAGGTTGGATCATGTCTTCATGAATGTTGTGGAGTACAAGGATCGATTTCATGAGTAGTCTAGACATGATACTTCTATTCTCACTACTGCATATGAGATGGTTTATTTATTTATTTGAGGATTGAGGCTTTATCTTGCATGTCTATATAAAGTTTGATTTGTATGAGTTGGATTTTTATTGAGGCTTTTTATCATGCTTAGCTTATGTATGGCATACATTATGAGGCCTAAGGGGTTAGCAATAAAAGGTCATAATACCAAGGTAGGTTCAGTGGGATCAATACTAGCTCTCGCTTCTGAGGAAGTGGTTCTCAAGGTAGGTACCCTTTATGCTAGCCATATCAAAATCAAGGTCAGTATAGTGGACTCATTGATGTTATGCTTCAGACTATCAATAGAGGATAGTCTAGCTTTAGTGATCACACTGAATAGGTTTGTGGTTTGACTTCGAAGGGTTCATTTTCTAGCTATTCTAGTTATGGTTGTTATTTTGGGTCAGCTGAATCTTCTATTTTATGGTTCTTGGGGCATGATATAGTTATGGAGCTTTTAGTTATTTCTTAAGAGAGTACCCTAGTTATGAAGCAATATTTAATTCATTTTATAGTGTTCAATCAATTTGAGCAGTTCTTCCCCTAGATGGAGGTGGTATTCATGGTGCCCAAGGTACTCGTAGAGGTTATCAAATAGGTAGGACAAGAGTTTTATTAGAAGCCTATATAGGAAGAGGGCATGGTCAGTAAAATCTAGTACCTGTTAAACCCGAGGCTAACTCTTTGAATGCTATTATCCACAGGTACAATCTTGGTGTGGCCCTTATCAATTTTTGCTTTATTCAATTTAGAATCCACTTATTATTATGTCTGCTTAGTATGCTCTATGGTTAGAGTTATTTAGGGATTCATTATCTATGCCGTTACATGTACGTACTCCTACGAGTGATTCCCTAATAGTGGATTGGGTTTTCAAATCATGTGTTGTGATTGTTTGAGAGTTTGATATTTATGTTGATATTATTATGTTAGATATGGTGGTTTTTGCTATTATTCTAAGCATGGACTGTTTATCCCACTATCATGCAATCTTAGATTTTTTTTCCAAGATCATTACCTTAGGCATGCTCTACATACCCCCGATCATGTGGCAGAGAGCTATTAGGTGTGAGCTGATGGGTATTTTTCTTATATTTATGCTAGAAGGCTTAAGCATGTTTTATCTTTCTTATATTCATGATATTAGTGTGGAGAGTCTATCATTTGACTCAGTTCTTATAGTTTGTGAGTTTCTTGATATTTCCATATTGATTGCATGGCCTTCCTCATGAACGTCGTATTGAGTTTGTTATTAATCTTGAGCTAGGCACCAAACCTATTTCTATGGAACCTTACTGCATGTCTCATATCGAGCTTAAGGAGTAAAATTCTCAACTTCATGATCTTCTTGGTAAGGGTTTCATTACATTGAGTGTGTCTCTTTGGGGAGCTCATATGTTATATGTTTATTGATTATAAGATGTTTAATAAGGTGATGATGAAGAATCGACATCTTAGGCCTCTGTGTTGATGATTTGCTTGCCCAGCATTATGGAGAAACAATTTTCTCTAAGATTGATTTAAAGTCTGATTACCATCGATTGAGGATTTGGGATGATGATATCCCAAATAAAATATTTAGGACCCGTTATGGTCATTATGATATTCTAGTGATGTCTTTTGGGTTAACTAATGCCCCAGTATCATTTATGGCTTTGATGAACTGTTTGTTCAAACCTTTTTAGGATTCTTTTATGATTGTTTTCATAAATGACACCCTTGTGTATTCGAGGAGTATATTAGAGCATATGCAGTATTTAAGGATTATGCTCTAGTCTTTGAGTAATCATATAATTTTTTCTAAATTCCTTGGCATATAGTATATAAGGTTGGTATTTTAATAAACCAGTAAAGACTGAGGCTATTTGTGATATGGTCAAGCCTATATCTTTGATTGAGGTTCATAGCTTCTTTCATTTGGTCAAGTACTATAGATTGATCATTCAGAGTTTTGCTACTATCACATCATTGATGACTAGATTATCTCGGAAGGAGGTTCCTTTTTAATGGTCAAATGAGTATGAGTTAAGCTTAGGAAAGCTTAAGGTATTTCGCACTTCTTCTCTTATTTTATCCCTTCTTATTTAGGGTGAGGGATTCACCATGTATTATGATGATTCTGATGTTAGTTTGGGTTGTGTATTGATGCAGCATAGTTGAGTTATTGCTTATGCATCGAGATAGCTGCAAGTGCATGAGCGTAACTACCCAACTCACGAGTTAGAGTTTGAGACGCTAGTTTTTGAGCTTAACATTTGGAGATAATATCTGTATGGGGTGCATTGTAAGATATTCATGGATCATTATAGTCTTTAGTATTTTATAACCTAGAAAGAGCTTCATTGTAGTATGGGTAGATGGATGGAGTTGCTTAAAGATTATGACATATCTATCTTGTATCATTCGAGCAAGGTGAAAGTGGTAGTGGACGACTTGACTTGAAAGACAGTGAGTATGGGTAGCTTGGCTTATATTTCAGTTTCTCTGAGGCTGTTGGCACAAAACATTCAGTCCTTATCAAACTTGATGGTGCGACTAGATATTTTAGACACTAGAAGGATTCTTGCTAGTGCTGAGGCAAGGTCGTTTTTAGAAAATTCAGGATTGGCAGTTTGAGGATAAGAGGTTTTGTATTATCCATGATCAAGTGTTGAGTGGTGAGTCTAAGAGGGATACCATGGATTTTGAGGGTGTCTTAAGAGTTTATAGATGTATTTATGTTTTTAGGGTTGATGACTTGATTTAATTGATTTGTCTTGAGGCTCACAACTCAAAATATTCTATTCACTCGGGTAGATTCGAGATGTATAGAGATTTGAGGCAACATTATTGGTAAAGTTGTATGAAGAGATATGTAACAGACTTTATAGCTCATTGCCTATGTTTTTAGTAGGTAAAGGTCGAGAATCAAAATTTAATGGCTTGATTCATAGATTGACCATTCCCAAGTAGAAGTGGGAGCGGATTACCATGGACTTAGTTAGTGGTTTCCCTCATACTTCCTGTGGTTTTGATGGTATTTGGGTTATTATGGATCGGATGACCAAGTTGGAACACTTCATTCCTATTTAGATATCCTTGAGTGCTAAGAGATTAGCTCATAGCTATGTTAGTGAGATAATCCATTTGTATGGTTTGCCTATATCTATTATTTCAGACAAAGTCTCAGTGTTCACTTTTATATTTTGGAGATCTTTTTAGAAGGATTTGGGTACTTAAGTGGATCTTAGTATGACATTCCATCCTTATATTGATGGGTAGTCAGAGCAGACTATTCAGGTTTTTGAGGATATGGTATGATCTTTTGTTATATATTTTGGAGGTTAGTGGGAGCAACACTTGGCTTTGGCAGAGTTTACATACAATAATAGCTATTGACTTTCTATAGGAATCATTTGATAAAGTCGGGTTGATTCAGGATAGGTTTAGGGCAACTCAGAGTAGAAAAAAGGCTTTTGCATCTCGTCGACTTTATGCCTTGGGATTTGGAGTTGATGATCGAGTATTCCCCTACGTATCACCTATGAAGGGTGTGATGTGGTTCGGGAGGAAAGGAAAGATTAGCCTTAGGAGAATCATTTGTTGTTTATTTGAGATCTTGTGTGAAGTTAATTTATGTGTTTCTTCTTCGAATTTGTGGTAACCTTCTATTAATTTCACAATAGAATCCTTCATTTTTTTCGAAAATCCTTAGTATCTTGGTTTCTTGATTGTAGCATCATTAGAGTTTTGAATTCACCTATTTTTGAGGGTCAATATTCCTTGAGCATAAAGGGATGTTCTGCTGGTTTAAAAGTGCAATTTCGTAAATGGGCCCATATGGGAGTTTTATGTAATTTTGGACTCAAAACATAATAGGGAGATATGGGTATTATTTTTCTTATATTGATGAGTATATTTTGATTTTTATAGCATGACATCTTGTGGAAGCTTCTCAAGAAGAGAAATCGATGGTTTAGGTTATTCTTTGGGCTTTTCTTTGGCATCCAGTTAGGGTAGGTTTACGCTCTTCATAGATTATGTTATTTTGTAGTATGATTGTGATATTATATGGGATATGGGGTGGGATTTAGGTATTGGAGGTATGATTAAAAGTGTTTGGGTTAGTTGGACTATTTGTGCTATCTTGAAACCATAATTTAGGAGTGATTGACTTAGTTCCTCATGTTTAAGAGGTAATTGCTATCTTAGCGCTAATTATTAGTTTTTTACATTGGAAAATGAATTTAGATACCTTAGCCTAGTCCACGGTAGAATTTGCCTCAAGTGAATTTTTGGGATTAGAAGTAGGCCCCTCTAGGCCCACCTTAGGTAGAGGCTCATGTTAGCTTTTGCAAGCTTATTTACGTATGTTGTACCATTATTAATGATTCTTTTAGGAAATTGAGAAGATTTATACTTAATGGGAGAGCTAGTTTGGTATTTGGAAATTGGTGCTAATTTCGGGCCAAACCCAGTAGTCTCTTGATATGCTTAAATGATATAGTTTAGTAACATGTTTAACTATATGGCTTATCGATATGATTAATGACATGGATTATAAAATGATCAATGATATGTCTTGTATATATTATTAATGATATGGATTATATATATGTTTAATGATATGGCTTTTAAATATGATTAATGATAAGGCTTATAGATATAATTAATGATATGGCTTGCAGATATGTGTAATGATATGGCCTATAGATATGATTATTGATATGACATATGGATATGTCTACCATGGCCTATAGATATGATTAATGGCATCACATAATAGTTATTTATTGGTATAGTTTATGGATATAGGCATTGATATGACTTATGGATATGATTCTTAGTCTAGTATATAGATACGAGTAAATAGATGGTTTATTGGCATAGTTTATTGAGGTAGTTTATCAATATGGCTTATTGGTACAATTTAATAATATGAGTTCTGGTTCAAGTCTGGCAATTGACGATAATGATGGTGATATTAGTTATATGAATTTTGGTTCAAGTCCGACAAATGATGATTATCTTGATGATGCTATTAAGTTTCAGCTTAAGTCAGACATTGGTGCAATTTATGATAAGATATGATTTGTATAGATTCTTGGTTAGGTCATGATAATTAGTAAATTATGGTTAGTCAATTATTTAGTTTCCTTGATTTACCCTCAAGTCTTATGGAGGCTTGCATTGAGTTATTTATATTTTTGCATTTATTGGGTTATGGGGGCGAATATTGTAGTTATAGTTGTGTGATCCTTACGTTACTATTCATATGTATTTCTTTATTTATGTATAAAA
Organism: Capsicum baccatum var. pendulum; assembly: GCA_030864225.1. Classification (NCBI taxonomy): domain Eukaryota; kingdom Viridiplantae; phylum Streptophyta; class Magnoliopsida; order Solanales; family Solanaceae; genus Capsicum; species Capsicum baccatum. The sequence continues at coordinate 104,753,579 of CM061556.1, forward strand.
GTTTTGGGGCTTATTTCCAGGTTTGCCTCTTTCACCTTGACTTATCTTACTTTATTTTGTTTCTTATCGTATTTATTTTAGCTCAATTAGCAAATGATGACTGCTGAGTACCCATGGTTTTGATATTCATACTACACTTCTGTACCTTTTTTTTAAAGATCCTAGTACTAGTAGCCGCCACTAGTTTTATAATCATGCTGAGTTGATTTCATAGATTAGGTGAGTTCTTGTTATCGGAGTTTCCCTTTTTCCTTCTATGTATCTATGTCTATTCTTTCATTTTCAAGACATTGTATTTGACCATTCTGCACGTATTGTTTATTTATAGTTTTTCTTGTACCGACATTATGGAGACTTGGGATGAATATTGATCTTTTATCTGTTATTAGATGATTATGACTGTCTTATTCCTATTTAAGCCTCTAATATTGTTGATTTCCGACCTTTAGGTCATTTTTCCAAAAATTTAGCCCATTGCTCATAACTCTGAGTTATGGTTTGACTTATTTACTGGCAAGGATAGAGTAGGTTCCCTTTTGATCCATAAATCAGGTTATGAAATATTGATATTCCACCGGTCATTTTTACCCATAAAATACAGTTAGAAGATTGTGTCCCAACTATTTAGCATCAACGTAGACTCAACCCACCAATCCAAGACGTGGTCAAGAAGGAGATAAGAAAGTGGCTTGATGTAGGGGTTGTTTACCCAATTTCTGATAGCAAGTGGGGAGGCTCAGTCTAGTGTGTAACAAAATAAGGGGTATGACTGTAGTGGAAAATGAAAAGAATGAGCAATTTCCACATAGACCTATCATGGGCTAGACAGTGTCCATGGACTAGAGAATGTTAAACTCTTGGGCTCTTTGGGATCATTTTCTAATGCCTTTTATGGACCAAATTCTTGATCGATTAGTAGGAAGAGTTTGGTATTAATTTTTGGATGGTTATTCAATCTATAACTAAATATCTATTATGCCCGAGGACCAAGAAAAGACTACATTCATATATCCTTACCAGATATTTACATTTTAGTATATGCCATTTGGGTTCTATAATGCACTGGCTACATTCAAAAGGTGCATGATGTCAATCTTCTCAGATCTAATGGAGGACACTTTGGAAGTGTTCATGGATGATTTCTCTATAGTAAGATATTCTTTTAATGATTGTTTGGCAAATCTTAGCAATGCCATGCAAAGATGCAAAGAGTTCAATCTATGTTCAACTGGGAGATATGTTAATTTATGGTGAAAGAAGGCATTGTGTTAGGTTATATGATTTAAATTAAAGGAATTGAAGTTGATCAGGCTAAAATAAAATTGATAAAAAAGTTCCCCCCACCAATCTCGATGAAGGGTGTTCATAGTTTTTGTTGCCATGTAGGGTACTATCCGAGGTTCATTAAGGGCTTCTCAAAGATTGTCAACCGTTTGTGCAAACTATTGGAGAATAAATTCCAGTTTATGTTTTATGATGATTTCTTGAAGTCATTTCAGTACCATACACAGAAATTGTAAGTTGCCTCCATTATTATTGCTCAAGATAGGTCAAAACTATTTGAAGTGATGTTTGATACAAATGGAGTAGCACATGGATTTTTCTTGTACAAAAGAGGGAGAAGCTCTTTCACCCTATTTAATAGGAAAGTAAGGAGTTAAATGTATCTCAAAAGAACTATACCAATGTGGAGCAAGATCTCATTGTTGTCTATGCCTTTGAGATATTTATCGTTCACTTGCTTAGAACTAAAGTTCTGAAACACACTGATCATTCGACGCTGGTATATTTGATGAAAAATAAAGAAACCAAGCCTAGTTTGATTATGTAGGTATTGTTGCAACAAGAATTTCACTTTGAAGTCAAGGATAGGAAATGTTGTGAAAATTAGTTAGAAGACCATCTATACTGATTGGAAAATAATGGAAAGAGGTTAGATGAGTTAGAGATTAATTATTCATTAGGTAATTGTTTATACTCTTGATCTTGTACCTTGGTAAGGTGATTTTTCCAACTATTTAGCCAGTGACATGATCCCAAAAGATTTAAATTTTCATCAAAAAATGAAGTTTTTACATGATAGGAATAGTTATTTCTGGGATGAGCCCTATTTATTTAGAGTGTGTGTTGATAATTTTATACTGAGATATGTGTCAAAGAGGGAAAAGCTAAGTATTTTGAAGGCCTATTATTCATCCTCAGTAGGACATCATATTGGGAATCACACAATAAGGAAAATATTGCAAAGTGTCTACTACTGGCTATTATTCATAAAGGGTCATACAATTTTGCTAAGGAATTTGATCAATGCTGGCGATAGAGGTCGATCTCTAAACATCAAAAGATGCCTATATCTAAGATATTGTTTGATGTATGGCGCAGTTATTTCCTGGACCCCTTCGTAAGTTCCTATGGTCATAAATATATTTTGGTTGTTGTGGACTATGTGTCCAAATGGGTAAAAGTTATGCCCTTAGCTGATAATAAAGGCAAGAGAGTGGTATCATTCTTGAAAATGAATATCTTCTATCATTTTGGGACCCCTCGCACCATAAAAAGTTGCTTTAGTTAAGAAATAAGTGAAAAAACACAAGGTGGAAACAGCATATCATCCCCAAATGAGTGGACAGGTAGAAGTATCAAATTGTGAAATAAAATTGATCTTGGACAAGTCTGTTAATGATAACCAGAGCGATTTCTCACAGAAGATGGATGATGATCTTTGAGCCTATTACGCCGCGTTCAAGACTCTAATAGGTATGTCACCTTACCAACTAGTCTTCTGTAAACCTTGTCACTTATCGGTAGAACTTGAGCATAAAGCCCTATGAGCGCTTAAAATGCTTAATTTGAGTTGAAAAGAGACTGCCAAATTGAGATTGGATCAGCGAAATGAGATTGATAACTTTTGTCTTCGGTCACATGAGAGAGATTCTCTTTACAAGTAGAAAATAAAAATGTACAATGCCAAGAGGATTGAAAAGAGAGAATTTCAAGTGGGTGACTTGGTACAACTATTTAATACATGGTTTAAACTCTTTTAGAGTAAATTGAAATCAAAATTGTCCACCCCCTTCAAGGTGACTTAGGTTTTTCCAACCAAAGTAGTGGAATTGGAGAATGAGTAGAGAAACTTGTTCATGGTGAATGGTTAAGTAGTAAAACAATATATTGGTCGGTGATTAGGTAAAGTCGATCACATTGGTGTATCTTGAAAAATACTGAGTAGTCAAGATACCCAATTTGTGTAGGGATGTTAAATCGGGCATTAGTAGGAGGCAACCCACAGTGTATTGGAATATCTTTTTAGTACAGATTTTCATTGTTGTGAATGGTTAATGTGTGTGTTAAAAGTGTAGGAGAAAATAGTGTATGTGAATTAAGAAATGATTTGAGACAAATGATTCCGCAGATGAACTATCAGTCAAAAATGGACGATAAAAAATGAGTCATCATAATAAATACAAAATCCAATCATTTGGTTAAGACCTGACGATTTAAGCGATGAGCCGCTGAAGTCCTTACGAAATATTGAGTTAACTATCACTAAGATGAAAAGTTTGGATTATTCTTGATACATTTCATGATTGAGCTGGTGGGTCATATCCAGGATGACGGGCCGTCAATCCATCTTCAAACTTGAACAATGTTGAGGTCCTTTCTGGATAATAGGTTATGTAAAACTCACAATACCCATAGGTCTTGCACACTACATTGGAATATTTTTTCCTACTGTTCAACTTCATTCAGTTATTCGGGTATGTTTAATTCAAGTTCAATTTACTTCTTTTGGTTTGCCAGATAAAACCTACACAACTACAAATTAATGTAAATTATGAAGAGTAGTTGTTTCATGTTTCTTTCCTTTATTCTTGGTATGGTATGGAAATCCTATGGGTGAAGTTTGAATAATCTATTAGGTTTGATAGTTCATGTGACTGACCATCTCATATGTGATAATCCGTCAAGCCAACCATCACCAAGAAGGTAAATATAATTGAAATTTGTTATTGTTTGATGATTCCTTCAATGACCCATTAGGCTTCCGATGGATCATCAGACAAGCCATCAAATGACTAAATATTCCTGAGTTAAAACTACCTAAGTCATATGGTTGCAATGATGAACCATCATTCATATGATGAACCATTATTCTTCCCATCAAGGCTAAGAGAATAAAATTTAAAATTTTGTCTGGATGTTCTATGTTGTGTGTTGTCTAATTATTTTCCTTTCAAGGTACTATGCCTCCTAAATTTGAACCCTCTATAGGGGGAGAAAGACAAAGATCATAATGAGATGCCTCACTCTTAATATTAAGATATGAACCTAAATGGGAGATTAAGAAAGTTGAAGCCCCTGCCTATAACAACAGGTAGCGTAAGAAACAACGAACTCATGCCTCCTAGTCTAAAGTGGAAGATGGGTCATCGAGTAAAGAGTCAAGTAGTGATGGGGAGATAAATAATAGTTCTAGCTATAACCTAAATATTAAAAGGGAAAATGAGGTTACTACCAATCCCAAAGTTAACTAGAGAAAGAAAAGGGTGACATAATTCATAGCAAAGCACTGAGGTGAGAGAGTAAATTTGTTGGCATGTTGAAAGAGATGAAAAACATTATTATGATGGTTGATGTCACCCAAAAATAAACATCTCACAGTCAAATTCAAATATAATAACCCAAAAAGGTTGGTTTGAACCCACAAGGAATAAGCCAAAAATATCTTTGAAACTTGTTGAAATGGCTGAGTTATGCAAATAAGTAAATGGGGGATTTGTTATAATTAGTAAAAAGTCAAAAGACTTTAACGTTGTTAGTTGTAAGGTATCTAAAACAAACACTAGGATTGTGTTCCCCCTAGCTACTAACACTGTAGGTTTCTCATGCTCAATGTGACTCTCTTAATGCTACGCATGCAAAATATAACAAGATAGGCATTCGACTATCTTATGAACGCATCAGTAAATTTCACCCTTCACCTTGTAATTCTCAGGGTGTCACCGTACTAACCCTTTCCCTCAATCCCAGTTTAACTATCACCTTGTGGGTCTCAAGTTACTAGACGAGGGTTGATAGACTTGAATCACTATTGTAATTTTTTTTCCAAATCATGAACTCCCTTATGAGGATGATCGCAAATACATGAGAGTCATTATATTCTAAAGTAGATAAGGAAGAAAAAAATACGAAGATGACCACAATACATGCAAAAACAATCATCTAGATCAAGAAATCAAACTTCCCCTACTTTCTTAATCTGCTAGTGTTCTGACAACCCTAGATAAGGGAATTAGACTTTCATAGTTGCAAAAAAATCCTTAGAATTCAATATAGAAAGCATAGAATCTAAATCATAGTAATGAAAAAAGAAAACCCAAAGTCTCAAATAAACTGCATAACCAAAAACCCAGAACAAGAAGATTCCAAGATCAAAAGTCAATCTTGAAATCAATATATGTTTTTAAAAGTATAAAGTGTGTAACTTAATACATGAGTACCTCGAGGGTATTTATAGTTTGTCAAAATAACAAAGAAAAACTAACCAAAACAAAATAGGAAAAATAAGTCGGTAGTTGCTACGCCTTTGGTAATGAGTCACCAGGACTGACGACGAATTGTTAGTTACTTTCATTGCTCACTTATTTTCTTAGTGAAAGAGACTCGTGATCATACCTCACGAGTCATTGGCTATAAGTCATAGTCACTCCAGTGACTTTTTACCTTACAGGACTTTTTGTCTGTTGTTAGAACGACTCCTCACAATGAGTTGTTATCACTTTTAACAACTCGTAGCCTTTATTCATATCCACTAGGGATTTAAATTATCTATCTTCAGGACTTGTGCAAGTATGCTCAAAGGACTTACGCAAAAACTCATTGTCACTCCTAATGAGTCGTGGTCAGCCTTAAGTTTGGTTCTTCAGTCAACAATCCTTACTGTTAACACCACGACTTGGGATACGAGTCATATACTCATATAAAGACTCATAGTCTAGTTAGTGCTTTTTATTTTTTATCTCTTCTTTATCCAATTTCATTCTACAGCACTTCCAACCTATTTAACTTGTAATACACATAAAACACACATCATATCTAACAAAATAGCCTAAGTAATTGCATATTTTTATCATTTTAAGCATCGAAAATTCCATGAAATTATGGCACATTAATAGCCTCAACTTAGAACATTTGAATGTCCTTAATTAACAAAAAACAAAACAAAACAAACACAAGGATTAACTAAGACAAAACTAAGATACATATGACAGTCAATTCAAATTTAAGCTAAAGAACGTGACCCCCCTCATATTTTTAATTTTTAAACAACCTATGTGCATCAATATAGCACAATAATTTGACAAAAAGGAATCAAGCTATGGACTTATATTAGAAAAAACCAATCATGCATATATACAAGTCATACTACCCAAATAAATAAGCAGTTAGCAACTTAACCCATATACCCTTACAACAAAGAAGTCCTACTCACTCAGATAAATCATGCATGTTACTGTTGGGACTAGCATAAGACACTTATGTTCCATCAATATGCATAGAATACCATGGGCTTGCCCTTATTTTCTTTAGCTTAGTTTCCAGACAACCAAGTTAGGATCATTATAGGACTTTATTCGGCTTGTAATGTAGGTTTGGGGGCTGGTATGGTATAGTTGGGAATTTAGTGACTAAGCCTCCTTGACACTACAATTACATTTTGGGGTCCAATTATCAACAACTTTTTATTTTATTCTGCCTTTATTTCTCTTTTTATATTCTTTTATTGCTCATTTGGGTTGGGTGTGTTTTCCTTTATTCTTTTTTGTCAATTTTTCTTTTCTTTTTCCCCTTTTCCTCTTTTTTGTTTTCTACCACACTCAACCTTGCTTTATTGTCTCTTATTTTATACCCTTCATTATACCCACTTCAAATTATGCACCCTTATGATAGCTACCTTCAACTTTGGCAATTTTCTTGAGTTGAGGTGCATAATGTCCAAGGATGACCATAGCAAAAACAGGTTCATTGAAATACAAATGGGAAGATTAAAGGTGAAAACAAGAAAAAATATCTATCAGGCTCAAAATTGGGATCAAGGGATACTTATTCATATTTGGAAGATTGTTTTAGGCTAACAGTGAACTAATCTCAAGAAAATCATATGATCCTTTCCTAACCAACTATCCTACAACCTAGGCAAGTTCAATCAGGCCACTTTTGGATTCAACACACAAAGAAAACTAAGTAGAATATCATACATACATGGTACATGGTTTCATCGCAAGATACAACCTATTCGTTTCATGTCAATGTTAGGTATAATTATTATATCCCTAATACTAATGCAATAACGAGATTCACAATGCTCATATATATTTACTCATCAGACAGTTCAAATAAAAAATTAAATTGTTTGGAGGTTTATCATTTTTCTAACATATTTAATCAAAATCAAAACACATCAACTGCCTTAGTTACTCATTTTCTCCTATTTAAACAAAACAAAACACATTACCAAAAAAACACAATGAGATAAAATATTTTCTAACCATGTCAGTTCTACATTCATACTGCGGCCAATGGGAAAAAACATGACAACAAAAACCATGGCGGTTGTGGTACACCCTCACCCGAAACTTAAAGTATATGTACTATCGCTAGTGCATTTAGAATATAAAAATAGGGTAAGAAGACATACTTGGGTGCCTCTAGGATCTAACTCATGAAGTCTCAGTCTGGGGAAGCCCTTGAATGGGCCCAATTTACATTAGTAGTGGTCCTAGTGGTGCCTGAGTTTCTCAAATCAATAGTGGCACTGACAATCAATAGTGAGATTAACGGTGCCTTTAGGGTGAAATTTGTACTCCTACTTAAATCAATTGGATCTACAACTATCTTATATACAACTTAGGAGCTACCGACTACCATCGCAATCTTATGGACCCTCATCTGGTGGTTCCATGCATGATATACACTGTCCACCTCAATATCACCCTTCTTATTCATCTTTATTTTCTTCTTTGGTCTCTCACCACCAGCTTTCTCAGTAGGATTTCCCTTTCCTTTACCCAAAAATTTAGCACCTCCTCTTTAGTAAACTCTTTAATGATTTGGTAAGTGGAGGTCTCACATGTATCTCCTCTATAGCAGCACGGATCACGACTAACTCCTCATGAATGATCCCCAGATTTCGTCCCTACACCTTTGATAATTTCTTGCTGAACTGCCGCTCAAACCTATCAAATCGAGTCTACATGCCCGCATCTCACTCTGTATCTCTCTCTTGACCCATGGATGAATCCTTCCTTTATATTATTTACATTTTCCTCCACGGTGGTCAATATTTTTATCTTTTCAACCAAGACTGTCTGTGGGACCAAAGCATAGCCAGCGGGGGTTATCCCATAATTGAATGTTCTCACCATAAAAGGTAGGATTAGAGTCTTACAAGTACCAGTTGTGTCTGTCAAGGCATGAGGCTTGGACTTACAATTCTAAGCAGGGGTATCACTAATATTGGTGAGCCCTGGGGTATCAATTCAATTCTCTTTAGCGTAAAAGTCTTTCTTGAGTAAAGTGGACTCCACCTTTGACACCTTGGATATAGGGTTCGTAACATTTCATATCAAACCCAAATATATAGTCCTGTATACTTGGAAGAACTAATCAACTCTAGCGATCTATAGCACCCACCTTATCTAAATATAACTGCATCAATAGAATAAGAATGGCCAAGGTTGTATCTATGCTCACCTTCTAGTTATGGATCTCTTTGGCCACAATATTGGCTTTGTCAATCTTATATCCCACCATGATTCCTATTACTATGGAAACTCTATCTAGACTTAGTATATTATGCCCATTTGTGGGATGCAATGGATGACGCACTAACATCTACCAAGATTTTGCTGCAAAATTTAAACTACCCTTCGTAATCTCTGTCAAAGGCCTAGCTCAACTAAAAACCCAAGGATACTTCTCCTACTCCACAGAAATTCACTAAAAGTGAGTGAACTTTTTCTCTAAATAAATATGTTTTGTTTTCACTTTTTGTATTTGTAATACCCCGCATATTTCTAATCCTATGATTCATACTTGAGTACATGACTTACAATGATTATTCTAGTGATAGGATAGCTTATGATCCATTAAGAATGTTCATATGAGTCACTTAAGCTAATACAAGCTAAGAGTTTTTGAATCCATCAAGTTTTAGTGTTCGATTTTGCAAGGGTCATCTTTGAACGAGTATAACTCGATGTTAATATGGTATTTTGGCTGATTTAGACCCATAAAATTGTACAAAATCAAATTATATTTCCAACGATACCAATTTCACCTTTATCTAATACCCGATCAAAAAGTTATGCCCATTTTTGTGAGAGACAGTAAGCATAGGCGATTGGTTAGGCGCCACCCAACCCAAGCATAGGCGAACACTTGGGCGCTACCTAAGCCAATTCTAGTTGTCAAAAACACTCCGTCTTGAGTTATTTTAAAGGTAATTAAGTCTTTAAGTACTCCTTACACGTTCCTAAACTTAACCCTATGAAATATATAGCTTCTAAACATACTGCAACACTATTTTCATCTCAAAGCTCATCATCTAAGAACACTAAAGGAGAAAAACAACTAGGGTTGCATAATTAAGCTTAAAGATCCGATTTCAAGGTAATTACTCCGTCAATCATCAAGAATCTTCCTTCTAAGGTATGAGTAGTGTTCATCCACGGATTCCTTTCGTTCGTGGAGTTCAAGAATCAATCTATAAAATACAAAAGCTTGGTTGATGTGGTGATATTATCATACACATGCTGATGCTTGATTGTTTTCCTCTTTTTCATTATAAAGTATGATTTCTATATTGTTGGGTGTTGATGATCATGTTGTTGATATTGGGTGATTCCCAAGATGGAATCTTTTTATGTTTTTAGGAATTCATGATATCATATGAATTGGAAACATGTAAATTTGGTTGTTCATGATGTATAATTTGATGAATTCACCTATGATTAAGATCTACATGTAAGGTGTTTGATAAAATGCCTATGGAACTAGAAATCATGCAATATAGCTAAATTGTCACTAAGTGAAGGATTCATGATATGCCCTTTCGTTCCAATGACTTCGATGTTATTAATGTGCCTTGTAAATGTTGTTGGAATACTCATGAAATATTCTTATGAGATTATGCTATGTTTACTTGCAAATCCTACTTATGAAAAAGTTGTATGATAACCATGCAATCCACATGAACTTCCATGCTAATGGTATGGGCTACCAGTATGATTATGCAATGAACATGATAGTAAGATTGTGCAATTACTTCTATGTGATATGAAATCCTTTCCATGCAATACATTGTTGATAACCATGCTTAGTATGAGATCCCTACTTATGATATTATAAATTATGGACTCTACTCTTATGATCAAGTCAGTCATATGTGTCAGTTTTCTTGCATCGAGTCCTGGGGGTACTTGTACCTAAAATTTATAGCTTTGTGCCAGATCCATGTCATGTTTCATGATATACGAACTCAAGCTATGATTCCATAGACTTCAGTCAGTCATATGACTCAGGAAAATTTCATGATCTTAGTTAGTTGTCAGATATCAGTAACATTCCGCCAGTCAATAGAATTCAGTAAGATTAAGTCATGCACAGTTAGTTATTCATGTCCAGTCCTTCTAGATAGGAGTATAGGTTAGCACTGAGTGAACCCAAGGATGGGAACTCACCCTCCAGTTCAGGGTGTGATTCTTAGTAGCAATCCTTGTGTTCCAGAATTACGTAGCCAGAGTAGGTTGAGATATCTTAACCCATCATCTTAGGGTTGATGAGGTGTCTTAACCCTTCAGTTTAGGGTTCCCACCATTCTAATTGAGAACTCGCCAGATAAGGGTCACTCACAGCTATCCTTACCAGTGGCGCGGTACTGACACCTCTCCAGTCGGGGCAGAGATTGGACCCCAGCTTAGCCATAACGGCATACACAGGGCATGTGATTTAAACACTACTTCCCACAATTTCAATAACAGTCTCAGTAAAAGAACTCATGACATTCTTCAGATTTCAGTATACACAGGACTGTCAGATACAGTCATCCATGTTATCAGTTTCAGTATTAGTCTCAGTAAAAGAACTTAGTGTGTTCTTCATATTTCAGTATATACCGGACTTTTAAATACAGTCATCCATGTTATCAGTTTCAGTATCAGTCATGTCAGTTGTCAGTAAACCATATATTAGCTTACAAGTAATGCTATCACGTATTCATGGTCCCAGTTTCTATATATGTGTGTTTGCATTCTCACATTCATATTAGTCAGTCAGTGTTTTCCATGCATGAAACCCTTTAGGTTCTGCCTACCTTTCTTGTATACTCAGTACTCTAATTGTACTGACGCATTTATGCTATGGTGCTTTCTTTTCATATTACACCATAGGTTCCGAGACACGAGCTCCAGGCCAACATTAGCGGTAGCGTTCTAGTCGCAGAGACACAGTGAGTCCTCATTGATTCGAGGACAATATGATTTGATTCATTTGTTTATTCTTCAGTTCAGTTTTATGGAGTTAGTTGGAGACATGTTCCTTAAACTCCTTATTCAGATAGTTTAGAGGCTTTCGGATTTACTTTCAGATTTATGTTCAGATTTAGTTGTTTTGGGTATTTTCGCCCACATGATTGTAATTAGTTGAACCTTATGGCCTTATAGTTCCATATATTCCGCATTATTACCTCATGATTTATAGTATATAGGTACAGGTATCAGACATGGGTTAACTTGTGGTACCTCGGGGTCATGAGCACCGTGTAGCATTTCGGTTCAGCAAATTGGGGTGTTACAGTATTTCATCCACCTGGAAGTCAATCTCAGTGGTATTGGACAATATCTAGAAATTTGAACCATAAAAGAATCTGGAAATGGTCCATGTCAAAATGTTCATCTGAATACCTCTGATCAAAATATCTATCAATAGGTTACTACCCTTCTAAAATTGTCTCTATGGGTATAGCCGATTCAGCTCTATCTGGTAAGCAACATAGAACTCATGTAAAAATATTGGGATATACTTCCTAGAGCTCTGTACATCCACTCAAAGTGGTGTTATATGAATCTCGCCTCAAATTCTGTCACCTCAAACATGTCAGTAGCACTTAATTTGGGATCTAAATTGAACCATTTCTTTGGCTTCTCGATGGAAGGACTGATAGCACTATCTTTGTTATATAGTTCAAGTATCCTAGGTACCCCCATCATTCAATGATAGGTGCTGAGGTAGGCTCAATCTCGAGTCGTACATTAGTTTGTGGAGGAGGTTATATATCTACTAGGACAGTGCTGGACTCGCTCTCCTCATCCTCTTTATTCTCTGACCCCTCATGCCCAAGCTCCTTATTTTGAGACCTACTGTTTTCAGAATTTTCTTCCTTATTCTCATCCTCGGGGCCAAAATCATCTCCTGACTCACTATCCTCTTCATACTGGGACTATGTGTATGGTAGTGATTCGATTAGATTTTCATCCTTGGCATGGTTGGTGGTGGTGAGTCTTTCCCTGGAGATGCTAGCTCCCTGATCTATTTTTTTCATTAGTTCCACCACCTTCCTATTAGATGTTCCTCTACTGAGTTATTTGACTCTTTGTCATCAGTGGCTTCATTCCTGAGATGACGAGTTGATGGGCGAGCTGGCTTCTTGGGTGTATGCTTCTTGGTGGAATCTGTCTTGGGTGCCATTGGTACCTATTGAAGAACACACATTAGTTAATCCAAGAAAAGGAATGGAAAAACAATTAAAATAAATTAGTGTGTTGCAGTAGTTGGTCACCTTATGAGTCAGGGTATGAATTGTTACCTCTAGTAATGAGTTGTTATGAGACTCTTGGGGTAAAAGTGAGCATACGGATGGATTCATTGATAATGTAATAGGTCCTCCCAGAAAGCCTTCCTTGGTTTCTTTGCCTTCCCATTCACAATGAGTATTTACCATGATTTATACAGTAAGACAATGATTTTGTGGCATGAGTTATTTCATCAACAAAACCCAAACTCCTTCCTGAACCCATATTTTTAGTGACTACGGGTCATATAACGACACATTAGCTGACACTAGGAGTCATTTGAGTCCCATAACTACTACGACATCGGTGTTTTAAAGGATTGTATTTCTATTTTTACATCCCCAATGGGTACTCAGACCTCCCCTAGTTTAAACAAGTATAACATACTCATAATTCATCCCACAAATAACTTTTAGCACTTATTTCATTTTACTCCCAATTTTGTTCATACTCATCATGTTTCTCAAAAAACAAGTGCGTTTTTAACTTAGGAACATGAATATTAACAAGGAATCCATGCAATTTCTAAGATATTTAGTACCAGTTTGAGAGATAAACTAATTAAAGCATAAAACTTACTTGATTTCTTGCTTTGGATTGCTTGAAAAATATTTTGAAATTTTCCCCTAGTTTTTGACAAACACTCTTTGGAAGAATATGTTGCTTTTGATTTAATGATTCAGGATGAATATAAGAGTATATTTTAGGAGTTAATGAAAAATTTTGGGAATGAAGGGTGTCACGACTTTTGAAATGGAATGAAATAAGTTAGGGTCTTATTTCCTTTTTAATTTATGCGATTTTCACTGGGTCTACCCATTAGGACCAATAATGAGTCAACATAACAACTTATTACGACTGACGACGAGTTTTACACTCCCTTTATTGTAACTAGAACCTTACATAGGTCTCCATTCATATTGATTCAGGGTGAGAAGTCATTGTCACTAACAATGACTCGTTCTGAGAATCGTTTTGACTAGAGAGAGTACTTACCTGAGGGTGATCTGAGCCTCCAGCTTCTCACAACCCTAGTGACAAGTCATGACTTCACTCAACAATTCATGAGGTACCTTGTAGGTACCTGGGATCAAAAAAAATTTGGGTTTTTTTTGCAATCTCCGACCCTTCACACTGAACACACAATTTACCCTATTATGTAATAAGTACAAAACATAGGTTGACTCCTACGCAGTGCTTGATTTTAACAATGCGGCACAACATGGATAAGTTTCATACTAAGACGTCACCAGCCAACCCATGGGTTTCCTCGAATAAGACGCCTAATTTAAAGTCGCGGCATGACACAAATTCTTTAGTCACTCAAACTTCACCAAGATCTTTATCAATAAATACATTCCCCTCATTAGGGTTTCCCATATACTGCTTCACCCGCTGCCCATTCACCTTAAATGAGGCTTTCTCATTGTGCTTCATCGTAATAGCACTATGTGGGAATACCTAAAACACGGTGAATGGCCCATATCAATTGGACTTTAACTTTTCATAAACCAAGGGAAGACTTGAATTATACAACAAGACCAAATCATCGGGCTCAAACACTCTTTTCTCCATTTTCTTGTCATGATATAGATTCATCCTTTCTTTGAATAGAGTAGAACTCTCATAAGCATGGAACCAAACTGAGATTATTCAACGCCTATAGTACCTTATACTTAAGTTCGACTGGAAAGTGACACGCCTTTCCGTACACGAGATGATATTAAGAGTCACCTATGGGGGCCTTAAAAGCTTTACGATAGGCCCAAAATACATCATCCAACTTTCTTGACCAATTAGGCCTATTGGCATTCACATTCTTCACCAATATGGATTTTATCTCTCTATTAGAGACCTCAACCTTCCCACTTGTCTAAGGATTACAGTGTATTTCCATCTTATGCTTTACACTATATTTTTCGAGCAGGGCTTTGAAAATACGATTATAGAAATGAGACCCACTATAACTGATTATAGCATGTGGGGTACCAAATTGAGAAGATATTTTATTTTTCAAGAATGAAGTGACACGTCAACCCTCATTTTTGGGAAGCTCAATATCTTTTGCTCAAAACATAGTCGACTACAACTAGAATGTACTTCATCCTATAGTATCTCACAAACGGACCCATGAAGTCAATTCCCCATTATTCAAAAAACTCCAACTACAAGATAGGTGTCATAAGGAGTTCATGTCTCCGTGAAATATTTCCTTGACACTGACACTGGTCATAATCTTAAACATAGTCATGAGCATCCTTGAAGATAGTTGGCCAATAATACCCACAATGTAGAATCTTGTGGCCTATGCGGGTTCCACCATAGGGACCCCCAACTGGTGAGGATTCTTAAGCCTCAAGGATGCTAATCATCTCGACCTTAGGAATACACCTATGAATTAAACTATCCATACAAATTTGAAAGAAATAAGGCTCATCCCAGAAAAATTGTCGCACCTCATGCATAAACAACTTTCTCTATTGGAATGATAAATCTTTCTAAACAATTAGGAAAACCAGTAGACCAGGGGAATAAGTATTTAGATGCTACCAAGACCCACTCATTTGGAAAAGTATCATGTATGTCAAGAACATCCCTAAATTTTTGCATTGCCTACACCTCAAGGCAAGATAAGGGATCAGCAACCGATTCTCAGTGACTTTTAGATCTTTCACCTCAAAGTCAAATTCTTCCAGCAAGGGAGCCAATATATTAACCTTAATTTAGCATCCTTATTTTACATTAGATACCTAAAAGTTGTGTGATCTATGTGAACTATGACTTTGGTCCCAATCAAATATGACTAGAACTTCTAAAAGACAAAAAACATCACAAAAACCTCTAGCTCAGTAACTGTGTAGTTCTTCTATGAGGTTTTTAATGCCTTGATGGAATAATAGATTGTGTGAAGGATTTTCTCATATCTTCAGCCTAGGACTCACCTAAGGCCAGTCCACTAGCATTACACATAACCTCAAATGATAAATACCAATAAGTGGACACAATAATAGGAGTCGAGATCAACCGCTCCTTAAGGAATTTAAAGGCCTTGAGACATGCCTCATAAAATAAAAATTTCACTTTCTTTTCAAAAAAGCTTTCATAGAGGATTAGAAATGTTAGAGAAGTCCTTGATGAATCTCCTATAAAAGCAAACACGACCAAAAAAAAATTGATACTTTTAACTTAGACTGGTGAAGGTAACTTTTCACTCACCTCAATTTTTTCTATGTCTACCTCAATGCCTTATTTTGAGATTTTGTGAAAAAGGACCATACCTTTAGTCACCATAAAATGACACTTCTCCTAATACAGCACCATATTTACTCCTCATAACATTGGAGTACGTTGGATAAATGGGCCAAAACAATCATCAACAGAGTCCTCAACTGCTGAAAAGTCATCCATGAATACCTTAATAGTGTCTTCCACTATGTTAGAAGATATAGATATCATACATATCTGAAAATTAGTGGAAGCATTATATAATCCAAAAAACATCCTCTTTAATGTAAAAGTCCCATACAGGAAAGTAAAATTAGTCTTTTCCTTATCCTCGAAAGCGATAGAAATCTGATTGTATCTCAAGTACCTATCAAGAAAACAATACCAACCCCTGCCTGCTAATCTGTCAAGCATCTGATCCATGAATGGCATAGGGAAATGGTCCTTTTGGGTTTAAGCATTCAATTTTCTATAATCTATGCATACTCTCCATCCAGTAACCGGTCATATGGACACCAATTAATTTTTCTCATCAGGGACCACAGTCATCCCACCCTTCTTTGGTATCTATTGAATCGAGCTGACCCACTAGATATTTATAATGGGGTAAACCACTCTACCATCTAACCACTTGATAATTTCTTTCATCACTACCTCCTGTATAGGTGGATTTAGCCTACGCTGGTACTTGATATTGGGTATACACTCCAATTTAAGCTGTATCTTATGAGTGCAAATACTAGGTGGAATCCCTACAATGTCTGCAATATTCCATCCTATGGACCTATTGAACCTCTACAACACTAAAAGAAATTCCTCAATGATAAAACTCACCTACACGATCAAAATTGGTAGAGGATGGTCGTTCTCAATAGCTCAACTTATGCTGAGGTCAAATCCACGACTAACAAAACTAGAATTCTAGTCCTATGCGTGTTAAATGCTGCTAATAAGTTACCTAAAATGTGAATAAAACAAAACTCATGAATAAAAATAAGGGGTTTGATCTTTGGAAAGTATTTATCAATGACAAATTAGATCAAACAATAATTATGGTATAAATTCGATGTGAGAAGAATCTTGGGATTATGTCTACCTAAAGGCAAGTTATGCATGGGTGCATGAACATTCGGTATAAAGTTTAGTTATCAATGATGTGGTAGGCTAGGTCAAAGGTCCTTGAGGATAGTTTGTCAACAAACCCTCAATAATATCACTCATTCACCCTTTTGGGTACCTAACAAGTATGCCAATTACAATCATCCTATTTCTAGGAAGATGCCTAAGATATAGTCAACTTTTTAATCAACCTTATGTCTAAGATAGTGAAAATTAGCAAACTACATCCATCAATTGACCACTATTGATTTTTCACCCATATATCTATTTCAAGGATGTTATGGGTTCCAAGAGTTCACCGAAACCCCTATTTCAAGGATAGTGTGAACTTTCAAGAATTTGGGGTTTTCACCCACAAACCCATTTTTGGTATTTAGGGCTTTCACCCACAAAAACCAACTAATTAAACCAAGCAATAGTGAAACCCATTATCTACAAAGTAACATATATACAAATACATCACAACCCACACATAATTAAACCTTAGTTCAACATAATTCCAAGACAATGAAAGTTCAAAGACTCGTGAAGAAAAGAGAAATAAATATACCGTAGGGATTATTCAAAGCATCAATTCTTCAATTAGACTAAATTCAAAGTTTCAAAATCAAGATACAATTGTTGACCAACCTACAGTTTAAAACTTCAAATTCAAAATATTTCAAAAGTTTAGACTACCCAAAATAGAAAGGATTTGAGCATCTAAAAGGAATTGGGTTCAACTGAATGAAATTACAAAACTGCCTCTAGGAATATTCAAACATAGTTGCAATCAGTGGACCTTGTCTGCAATTGAGGCACCTTGACCTAGCTTGACTGGCTGCAATCACAGCCCACAGATCGCGATCTCGATAACTGTGGGTTGTTTCTGCTTTGGGTTTTCTAGCTTTACTTTTTTTCTCCTTTTTGATCCGTTTTAGCTTGCATCCATATCTTTCCTTCTCCTAACCTATATTCCTACAAAATATGGAAATTAGGGCATTAAACCACAACTTTGTCTCACTTATACATTTAAAGCATAGTAGCGTGCACGAATTTTTAGTATAAATGAGTGGTAAATTCATCACTTCTCACTCAACCTATGACTCCAATAAATCAATTACAATAATGACTGATAAGGTATTGTTGGCACCTAAAAATACATAACACAAGTGAGATGGAATGGCCTTCAATTCGAAGACCAGTGTTTTTTCAATATATGGTCGAGCTAGATGAGTGGTTCTATTCATCGAATCAAGATCAATATTATAGGGAGCATAATTATAAGAAGCTCTACCATATAATACACTCACCATCTTGTCGTAGTCATCGATGTTATCTTTTTCAAATTTCATGATCAATGTTAATGCCTGAACCCTAAGTTTCTCTTAAATAGGCATAATAAGTTCATCATCATCAATAGTCTCAATCACAGACATCACTCTCATATCCTTTAATCATTGCACAGATTGATAAAAATTAAAAATAACTTGTTTATAATTGTGTCTGAACTTTATTTTCCCTATCTTCATGTCAACCAAGGCCCTATCCGTAGCCAGGAAAGACCTTCCCAAGATAATAGGTACTTCAAAGTCTACCTCGTAATCGAGGATAAATTGGTTGGAAATATGAAGGTTTCCATCCTCACCAAAACATCACACAAAATACTGATTGGTTTCTTCATAGTTTGATCCGTCATCAATAAACTTATAAATGTAGGTTCGGGTGCCACCAATACAAACTTTTTGTATACTACCAAAGACTTCAGATTGATAATAGCTCCCAAATTACATAAAGCTCGATAGAATTTAAATGACCGTAAGGTACATGATATAGTGAATTCTTGGGGTTCTCTATCTTCTCAACCAATGATTGAGAAACAATGACACTGCAATGATGAACATTATTATGTGTTTCAAAAATCACCATCTACTTTCTAGTACCAAAATACTTTATAAATGTAGCATATCCAGGCATCTTCTCCAATACTTCTATAAGAAAAATATTAACATATAGTTCTTTCAACATCGATTAGAATTTCTGATACTTCCCCTCCTTTTGTTTCTAACTTATTCTCTAGGAAAAAGAGGGAAAAGTATTGGAATGGTCTTCAAAACTAGCTCAACTACCTTTCTCTTTCCCTTATCCTTCTCAACACTTTAATTAACATCGATCACTTTCTCTATCTTTACTTTAGGTGTCTCATTGACATCCACACTATCATTACTTAGTTTATCAACCGAAAGAGAAGGGTCACTAGTTTTCTTACCACTTTGATTGGTAATGGAAAGACAATGACTATTATTCATAGGATTCTATACTGTATTGTTGGGATGGGTGCCCAACTACTTTTCACTCAAAACTTTCTTGACTTTTCTCACACTTTACTATTTTGATAATATTTCCTCTATCATGAATTCACTATTATAGGTGCCTGGTGGAACATATGCACCACTTTTTCCCTCTAATCATCCCTATATCTCAAGTCACCATCCCACTTTCTGCTCAAATTCAATAGCTATTCCTATAGTAGTTTCATCCTTGGTTCCCTTGCCTGGGGTTCTAATTTTCCTGAGTAGACGATTGGCCTTTAGCTAAAAAATTCACCAATTCCATATCTAGATATTTAACCTCTTCATCCATATCTGAATTATTTGATCTGGAGGCTTTACCTTGCTCACCCACTGTATTTACCTTCTCAAAATTCATTATTCTAATCTACTTTTTCAGCAACCCAACCTCTATCCTTAGCTGAGCGACCTCTTGTGTCACTGTGTCATCGATAGCTCTGTGCTTGCTGGAACCCCTAATGTCTTAGGTGTTAGCGCCTCTCTCTGCCTCCCGAGTATGCCACTATCAGTTGGTGAGAGAGATTTGATCTAATATCTCTGATTCTACTCCCCAATGCGGGCACATGAATGCTCCACCAATAATAGTATCCACCACAACTTTGTAACTAGTGTTAAGGGCTCGATAGAATATTTCAAGGAAGTTGGTTCCCATAATTTTATGATTAGGCACCACCATTAACTTCACTTTAAACCAAAACTATTCCTCATTCATTGATTTTGAGTGTAACTACCTGAAATTATACATCTCGTCTTTCAACTGTACTATTTTGGATGGAGGGAATAAACGGTTTAAAAATTGCCTCCACAACTCTTTTCAAGTAGTAATGGACCCACAAAAGAGTTCTCTTAACCACAATATCGCTTCACCATCTAGAAAGAAAGGGAATTATCTAATTCTCAATGCTTTCTAATCTACCCCAGTGATAGTGTATGAAATTCAAATCCTAATAAAATTAATAAGGTACATCTTTGCACCATCAATCATAAATCCCATAAACACACCTTTCAAATTAAATAGCTAAATCACAGTACTAGTAATGTCAAACTTTACACCTAGTAGCAATGTAGGAGGAATGATAATTCCTGTCTCAGTAGGCTCAACATATCCCAAGTCCTCCTTAGGATCACCATATGGTGGTAATTACCAATAGGCAAGGAAAACTTGAGACCTACCCCTTCTGTCACTATTGAGTTCAGCATGATGATCAGTTACTAGTTTTTGTCTTGCATTCTCTTTCTCTTACGCTACACACTGGGAAACCTTATTATCTCTCATTTGTTGTTTCTCTACTATTAACCATATATTGATTTGATCTACTATCACCTGAGAAGGTGGTGGATGTGAGTTTTATGGATCATCTTGAGGCAGCTCATAATGAGCTTCACTATTGTGTTATGACATTGTATGATTCTGCTGTAGTATCCTTTCAAATTCAGGATCAAATGGCACTATGGGATTGCCTTGACTCCTCATACTATTCATGTACTCGCTCATGCATAAAAAATAATAGAAAAATAAAATCCAAAAACTATAACAACTTCAATAAACAATTTCGCAACCGTATTCCCCATCAATGATGCAAAAATTTGATGTCTCCCAAAACTACACCTCGAAGAAGTATAATATAGTCGATGTCAAATATGGTCACCCAACTAGGTTAGGGTCGAACCCACAGAGAATATGCCAGAAATATCTCTAAAACTTGTTAAAATAGTCGGGGGATGTAGAAAAGTAAATGAGGGCGGGCTGGGAGATTTGTTGTAATCAGTAAAAAGTAAGTAAAACTTGAAAACTTTTGGCTGTAAAATATATGAATAGAACACTTGGACAGTGTTCCCCTAGCTTCTAAATTCGTAGCATTCTCGTGCTCAGTCCGACTATCTCAATACTACATATGCAAAATCTGTCAAGATAGGTATTACCAACTGTCTTGTGAATGTATTTGTAAATTTGATCCTTCACCTTGTATGTCTCAAGGTATCGCCTTATTAACCCTTTCCCTCGATCCTAGTTTAACTATCACCTTGTTGATTTTAAATTATTAGATGAGTGTTGATAGGCTCGAATCACTGTTGTAATTTTCTTTTCCCAATCTTAAACTCCCTTTTGAGGATGATTGCAAATATATGTGAGTACTTATCTTCTAAAGTAGTTAAGGAAGCAAAAAATAAGAAGAAGATCATAATATATGAAAAAATAATAATCCGGATAAATCTCACATTTCCCTACTTTGTTAGTCTGCAAGGGTTCCTATAACCCTAGTTAAGGGAATTAGCTACTCATAATTGAGAAACAATCCATGGAATTCAATTAAGAAAGCATAGAATCTATCTCTCAATAATGAAATAAGAAAACCCAAAGTGTCAAATCAATTACGTAACCAAAAACCAAGAACAAGAGGATTCCAAGATCAAAGGTCAATCTTTATATCAATATATGTTTGCAAATGTATAAAGTGTGTAACCTAATACAAGAGTACCTAAATGGTATTTATAGTTTCTCAAAATAATAAAGAAAACCTAACCAAAATAATATAGGAATATTAAGTCAACAGTGGCTATGCCTCTAGTAACGAGTCGTCAGGACTGATGACATCTCATTAGCTGCTTTCATTGCTCTCTTCTGTGCTTAATAATGATGACTCATGGTTATACCACACAAGTTATTGGCTGAACGTCATCGTTACTCTAGTGAATTTTCACCTTTTAGGACTTTCTGTCTGTTATCAAAATGACTCCTCTCTACGAGTTCTATCACTCCCAATGACTCGTAGACTTTATTCGTTTCCACCAGGGCTTCAACTTGTCTATCTTCAGGACTATTGCTAGTATGCTAAGAACGACACACACATGACTCATTTTCACTCCTACCGAGTCATGGACAACCTCAACTTTGGTCGTTTAGTCAGTAATCCTCACTATTAACACCACGACATTGGCTACGAGTCATATAGTAGCATAACAACTCATAGTCCAGTCAGTTCTTTTGGTTTTTCAACTTTTTTTCATTCATTTCTATTCCACTCCACTTTAAACCTAATTAACCTGCAACACACATAAAAACCTCATCATATCTAACAAAATGGCCTAAGTAATTGCATATTTTCACTATTTTAAGCATCAAAAGTGCCATGAACCATGGTACATCAATTGTCTTGAGTCAACACAGTTAAGAAACATGAGAAGTCTATATACTAAAGAGTATTATATAGTTACCACTGAATTTCCTAAGTACCCTGACATTGAGCAGAGATTTAATAAGTATGAGCTAGGTTATTTAAGAAAACCTCTAGAGTTGTACTATCTTACTATTGTCTACGAGTTTTTTGGAAAATTACTTGTAATTTTTTAGAAGGATTTCCCAAAAGGTAAAAAGGTGGTTGATATAAGGAACAAGCTAAGAATTCCAGTTTGTGCAGTGTCCTTAGATATTTTAAATGACACAATCAATTAAATCTTATTCAGTCAACTTTATACACCCCAACTGTCACTTCATGTCTCGAGAACTAGAGGACTACTTCCTTAACTCAATGTCCATGGTTTGCTAGAGTATAAATAAATAATGGAGACGTCTTGGTTGAACTATAGTTAGAATATAGCTAAATCCTCCCTAAGATTCAAAGATAAAATTTAGTGGGTAGTGGTTAGGATACGATTGATTCCTATAGGTGGGGATGTGAATCTTGACCCATCGAGAGTTGTTTTAGTAGATATTATGGTAGATGTGCTATAAGTTGATTTTGGCTAAGTGATTGCATATGAGTTATTTGGGAAGGCCCATAAAACTGCTAGTGCGTTGCCTTTCTTATGTATCATCACAGAATTATGTAAGTTAGCCAAGGTGTCAATCTTCATTGGAGTTGATAATAAAGTAAAGACGACAAAGTGGCAAGACATTGAAAGGATTAGGGATACTATATAAGCATTTGATAACCCTGCTGGTATGTACTTACCACTTATTATTATTGATCTATAGGGTGCCTCTACAGCATCTGGGGTTGCTTCTATTCCCATAAATACTGAGATTATCAATATTACCTCAATGCCACCTACCTACTCAGAATATCTATCCACTTTTGAGATGTCACAACCCGATTTATGAGTCATGATGGTACCTACTAAATCCCGCTAGTAGGTAATCTGAACCGCAATGCAAAGAAAAATGCAATGGGTTAGCTTGGTGGAAAATTTCCAACAAGGCAAAAATCAATAGCACATCTTGTATTTTAACATGACAATATAGATATATAAGGTAAATCAATAGTATAGACATTCATCCCATGACCTGGTAGAAACAGTACAAGAGCATCTAGTATAATAAAACTCAAATATCTAGAATAGTCTACAACATTTGCCTTGAAACACAAAACTTTATATAAAAGATAAAAGAAAATTGGAGACTTTAACTTTAAGAGCTCACCCTATCTCCTGATATGAATATAGCATGAGCATTAATCAACAGCGGCAACTAGTACTCGGATATACACCCAAAAGGTACAAAAGTGTAGTATGAGTAACAAAACCATAGGTACTAAATAGGCATTATCCTCCGGCTGAGCTAAATCATGTTATAAATGTCATTAAATACAGGATAACATAACTAAGTCAAGGTAGGAATAGACCTGAATCGACTTCAACATCACTGTACATAAATAGGTAAATAAACATAAATAATAGAATACCATAATGTAAAGCATCAATACACTCAATCATAACTATAAAATTTGCTCTCATACACCAATTAATGCAGAAAAGTAAATAATCCAATGCAAGCCCTCGTATGCCTAGTGCATAAAAACAAGATAGTATAATCCACCACCTTTATTTACTAATTTTTAATTTTCCACTGGAATAACCTCACATCATGCCATATAATAGCAATTTCTCCCTTTCGGACTTAGCCAAAATGTAAATTTCAATCTTATATTACCATATTGTCATATCATAAGATATATATACTCATAGCATAATATGCATATCCAGACTCGAACCTATAAATATAATTAATAGTCGAACTTGACCTGACAAAGATAATCAATAGCCTATCTTGAACCAGTAAATATAATCATTATCTAGACTTAAATTGGAAGATATATCATCAATGTCAAAATTTTTCTCTAGACTCGAACTAATAATTATAAATATATCAATATAACCAATAGCACAATCAATAGTAGTAAATAATAGCATAATCAATAGGTCTCAACCCTCACAAAAACCAACACAACCATAAAGTGTTAATATTCCTCAATAGTAACTCAGTAAGCATTTCCAAGAGTCTAACAAAAGTATACAGGTCTACAAAGGCTAACATACGTCTTGGCCTAAGGTGGGTCATAGGCCAACTTCTAATCCCCAAAGTTCTATTTAGTCAAATTCTACCCAAACTATGCTTGAGGTATCTAAATTCACTTTTAGATGATAAGCAAGCCTCAATTATCCCTAAGATAGGAAATTTGCCTAAAATATGAGCAACTAAGTCAATAATTCCTAATTTATGATTTCTGATAAGCCTAAATGATCCAATCAGCCCAAGCATTGCAATTCATCATACCAATACCCAAAACCCCTCCTAAATCTAACATAATATCATAAAACTTATAAAAATACTATGAATTAGCTCGATCTAACAAGGGGTAAAACCTAGCCTACCTGGACGCCGAAGAAAGCTCAAAACATCCACTAAAGCAACTCTTTTTTCCTTATAAGGTGCTTCTACAAGATTCCAAACTATTAAACAACATTCGACTTGTCAATAAGACAATAATGATACCCATATTGCACTATTGTGCTTCAGGTCCAAAAATCACCGAAAATCCTATGTAGGTCCCACTTATGGAAAATAACTCTTTTCAAACCAACCCAACGTTCCCTCATGCTCAATGTCATTGCCCAAAAAAATGGGTGAAATTCAATCTAATTTGGGGCTAAAATCTAGCCTCCAAAATTAAGGGATTTTCGAATAAGAAATGGGAAATTCTACCATAAAACGGGTGAAAGCTTACCAAAAATCAAAGAAGAATCACAAAAATAAGTGTTATCCAAGCTCCCAAATCAGCCACAAGCTACAATTCCAAGCTATGTCACTATTTAGGGTTTTAGTCTTAAGACAATGGATAAAGGAATAGGTAAACCGGGCTGGAAATGGCCTATTTATACCTATCCCAGGTATTCGGGTGTCACTATTGTGATCCAATTAATACTATCGTGATACTGGGCATCAAACATAGAAGCTGTGATCACGACACTTAACCCTTTGTTATCGCAGTATTGGTGGATTTGTACGAGCAATCTCGATCGTACAAAAATGTGTTGCGATCACAACACTTATTGGTGCTTTCAGATCTCTAGTGCAATATATATCCCGCAATCGTGGTATATCAATTACAGATTTACCAAGCCCTCGAGAATCATTTAAGATCCGTATAAGCAAACAAACTATGTATCCTTATAAAATTTGGCATTCCAAACTCAGTGGTGCGATAAAAATTTAGATAGGAGGCCATTTTGATGAATCTGGGACCCACACAAAACTTCCAATTTCTTAACTCTCTAACCAATAGGTGGAAATGATCCCGGGTACCTTGAGAACCAAACCAAAGGTCCATTTAGTCTATAATTGAATTTTTAGAGCTAATGGAACAATTAGAATTGGTATTCAAGATTGTTTTACTAAAGTTTTCACTCAGTGGCTATTTGGAGCCAGTGAAGACTTCAAAACATAGGATTTGGCTCTAAAAACCAAACGAATTGCCCAATAGCTGTACTGTCAATCCCCATAAGTCATAAATAAAATGAGAATGATATAGGAAATCTCTAATGGCAAAAATAAGAGAAAACATGAAAAATGACTTGAAGGTTTATTACAATATCCTCTACTAAAGGAACTTTTGTTCGCAAAAGTTATGGATTAGGATGTACCTTCAGTCTTGAGAAGGTGAGGATACTGAGTACGCATCTCTCTCTTGATCTCCCAGGTGGTCTACTCTACTGGGTGGTGCCTCCACTAAACTTTCACTACCGGAATCTCCCTAGTGCGCAACCGTATAATGTCACTAGTCCAAATAAGCACTAGCTCCTCTGCGAAGGTCAACCGCTCATCCAACTGGATAGAGCCCCATATAAGTGCATGATATTAATCAGGAATGATCTCTGTAACATAGAAACAATGAAAATTGAATGGAAAATAGTAAAATCTGGAGTTAAGGATAACTCATAAGCCACCTCACCATCTTGCAAAGAATCTCAAAATGTCCAATATATTTAAGACTGAGCTTGCCCTTTCTCCAAAACCTCATTACACCCTTCATGGGAGATACACGAAGGAGTACTCGATCTCTAACTCAAAATCTCAAGGCCTATGGTTTGCATAGGCCTTTTTCCTACTATAAGCTTTTCTAAACTGATCCTTAGTCACCCTAACTCTATTTAATGACTCTTGAAGCAAATTAGTACCATAGGGCCGAACCTCATCCAAATGGAGAACGACATCTTCAACCATACAAGCCTTTAAAGGTGCCATCTCAATACTTAAATGATAACTACTATTATATGTTAACTCTGTCAATCTAAGTGTTCCTCTCACTGACCTCCAAAATGGAGTATATCCTTAAGCACCTAAATAGTCCACTCGAACTGGCCATTGGTCTGACGATGAAAGCTTGTACTCAGATCCAACTGAGTACTGAAATCCTACTAAAAAGCTCTCCAAATGCTTCAAATGAACATAGAACCGCAGGTTGAAATGGTAGAAATGGGAACACCATGCAAAAAAACTATCTCATGAACATAGATGCAAGCTAACCTCTCAATGCTGAAAGATGTCGGAATAAAAATAAAATATGTTGACTTTGTCAATCAATCTGCAATGACCAAAATACCATCGAAACCACAAGAAGTATGAGGTAACCATAATTAAAGAATAGGAACTATCTTAATCAAACTACATGGACTTTGATGCTCGAGCTTTACCTGTTGACAACAAAGGTATTGAGCTACAAAGTCTGTCATATCTCTTTTCATGCTACTCCACCAATAATGTCGTCTAAAAGCTCTATACTTCTTAGATGTGCCTGAATGAATAGAATATCTAGAGCTATGAGCCTCATACAGAATCAACTGAATCAAGGTATCAATCCTTGAAACACAAATGCAGCCATCAAATTGCAAAACACACTCGTAATCTATAGTTGTCCTCTCAAACTCACCACTCAACACCTAATCATGAAGGAAGCGAAGCTCACTATCCTTAAATTAACAATCACAGATCTTCTCAAAAAGCAATAATCTCTCCTCAACACTAGGAAGAATCCTTATGGGGCCGAAAATATTTAGATGAACCATAAAGTTATTTAAGGACTGAATGTCCTATTCCAACGACCTCTGAGAAACTGAAATACAAGCTAAAATATCCATACTTTCTACCTTTTGACTCAAGGCATCTACTACTACATTTAGCTTGCCCGAATTATAAATGATAGAAATATCAAAATTGTTAAGCAATTCCATCCATCTATATTATCCAACATTAATATTTCTCTAGGTCATAAGATGCTTAAGACTGTGATGATTGGTGAAAATATCACAATGCATGCCATAGAGATAATGCCTCGAAATCTTGAGCTCAAAAACTACCATCGACAACTCTAAATCATGAGTGAGGTAGTTGCGCTCGTTCACCTTAAGATTTTTCAAAGAATAAGCAGTAACACGATCCTACTGCATTAATACACAACCTAGAACAACACCAAAAGCATCACAAATCATGGTGGATCCCTCATCCTCAACAAGAAGAGCTAATACAGGAGCTGAAGTAAGAAATTCCTTCAGATTTCCAAAGCTCAACTAATATTCTTCAAACCATCGAATGGAACCTCTTTCTGAGTCAATCTAGTCATAGGCACTAAAATAGTAGCAAAACCCTTGGCGACCGATCTATAGTAATCGACAAAAATAATGAAACTATGGACATCAATTGGAGATGTAGGTATGCCTAATAAAGAATTGCCTCAATCTTAGTGGGGTCTACCATAATACCATCCTTAGACACCACATACCTAAGAAATATCACTGATTCAAGAAAAAACTCACACTTAGAAAACTTGGCAAAAAGTACATGATCTCTCAAAGTCTAGAGCAGAATCCTAAAATGTTGTGTCTGCTCATATCTACTCCTCAGATATACAAGGATATTGTCAATGAACACAACAACAAAGGAATCCATATATGTCCTGAACACTCGGTTCATAAAACATGAATGCAGCTGGGGCATTAGTCAACCTAAAAGACATCACCATGAACTCATAGTGACCATAACGGATCCTAAAGTGCGTCTTTGGGATGTCCTCAGCTTGAATCTTTAACTGATGGCAACCAGATCTCAAATTAATCTTAGAAAATATTGCAGCACCCTGAAGCTGGTCAAATAAATTGCCAATGTGAGGCATAGGATAACATGATCTTCATCATCACCTTATTAATCTATATATAATCAATACACATATGGATGAAGTCATCTTTCTTCACAAAAAACATAGGAGCTCCCTAAGGAGACATAGTCAATCATGTAAAACCCTTACAAAGAAGATCCTGAAGCTGAAAATATAGCTCTTTAAGCTTAGAAGGAGTCATATGGTATGATGCCATAGAAATAGGTTGGGTTCTAGGCTCGATATTAATATCAAACTCAATCTCATAGATAGGGTGAATACCAGGCAGGTCAATAGGGAACATATCAGGAAACTCATAAACTATAGGAATAAAGTAAAGGGACAAACTCTCTACAGTAGAATCACAAATATAAGAGAGATAGGACTTACAAATCCTCAAAATAAGCTTCCTAGTTCAAACATAAGAAATAATCCCCGTTGGCTCGCGACTAACCGCTCCCTGCCACATGATTAGGGGTATACCGGGCATGGCTAAGGTAACAGTCTTGGCAAAATAATCCATGACCGCATAATATTGGGATAACTAGTTCATGCCAAGAATCATATCAAATACACTATATCCAAAATAATAAGATCCGCATGAGTACCAATATCTCTAATAGTCATATAACATGATCTAAAAACTCAATCCACTACCAAAGAATCACCCCTTAGTGTAGATACACATAATGTCAAGGAAAATAAACCTCAAGGTGACTCTAATCATAGAATATAATAAGCAGATACATAAGAATAAGTGGATCTCATATCAAATAAACCAATGGACATCTAATTCCATACAAAAATGATAAATGTAATAACAACATGGAAAGACTCAGCCTCGGGTCTAATAATAGCATAATTAATCGGTATCAACCTTCACATCAATCAACATAAACATCAAGTATCAAAGCCGCCTAATAATAAATTAGTAATCATTTCCAAAATTCCAACAAGCATACACAGGTCTACAAAAGCTAACATTTATCTAGGCCTAAGGTAGGTCAAGGGCGTACTTTTAATCTCCAAAGTTCCATTTTAGGCAAATTCTACTTGAACTAGGGTTAAGGTATCTAAATTCAATTTTAGATGTTAAACAAGCCTCAATTATCTCTAAGATAGGAAATTCACCAGAAATATGAGCAACTAGGTCAATTGTGCCTAATTTATGATTTTTTGTTGGCCTAAATGGTCCAATCATCTCAAGAATTGCAATTCATCATACCAACCCCAAAACCCTCTCTTAAATCTAATGCAATATCATAAAAATACTATTAACTAGTTTGATCTAACAAGGGATAAAACCTAGCAAAAGTAGATATCGAAGAAAGCTCAAAAGATCCGCTAGATTACCATTTTTCCATTTTAAGAGGCTTACGCAAGATGCAAAGCTATCAAAATCATATTTTATTCATTAATATGAGAATAATAATACTCATATTTCACTATTGTGCTTCGGGTCCAAAAATCTCATGGGGTCCCACATATGGAAAATGTCATTTCCAAAATCAACCTATTATTCCTTTATGCTCAAGGGGTCATTACCTTAAAAATGGATGGAATTTGAGTTAATTTGGGACTAAAATCAAGCCTTTAAGGTTTTGGTATTTTTGAATAAGAAATGGAAAATTCTACCATGAAAAGAGTGAAATCTTACCATAAATCAAAGAAGAATCACAAAAATAAGTGCTAGCCAAGCTCCCAAATCGCCCACAATGTTCAATTCAAAGCTATCTCACTATTTAGTGTTTTAGTCCCAAGAGAATTGATGAAGAAATGGCAAAAATGGGCTAAAAATGGTCAATTTACGCCCATCTGACGTATTCAAATGCGCTATCACGACCTTGTCATCGTTATCGTGAAACAGAGCATCATACATAGAAGTCGCGATCGTAATATTTTCCCTTCGCGGTCACAACACTGGTGGACTATGAAAGTAGTTGCAATTGTGGTACTTGCGTGTGATCCTAGATCTCTATCGTGATCCTTGGCCTGCAATTATGGGTGCACCCATTATAGCTAAGAATTGGATTTTCCATTTCTCTACCAAGCCCTCGATATTTATTTTGAAGACCATATGTGTAAATAAACAATGTAAATATACCAAATTCGATGTTCCATACTTAATGGGGAAGTCAAATTTCCATTTGAGGTTATATTGATGAAATATTGGTCCCACACCTAATTTCTAATTTCTTAACTCTCTGACCAATAGGTCGAAATGAGCCCGGGTGCCTGGGGACCTATACCAAAGATCCACCTAGCTTAAAATCGACAATCTAGAGCTGATGGAATAGTCATAATTTACATTTGACGTCATTTGACTAAAGTTTTAGCTCGATGTCCATTTGGAACCAAAGAAGACTTCAAAATAGGAAATTTGCTCTAAAAACCAAATGAACTACTCAGTAGTTGAACTGTCAGTTCCAGCAAATCATAAATGACTTGGGGAAGCTATAGGAAATATAAAATAGGAAAAAATAAATTGAAATATGAAAAATAATCTAAAGGGTCCTTAGATGAGAATTTTATGAAAGTTGTTAGGACTCAAAAGAAATTTGAAAAATTGAATGCATGGGTAGAGCAATTTCAGCCATTAATGGATCAAATGATCGTATAGGCTTTGAATCCATATGGAAATACACATGTCCAAATAGATGATAGAAAGGAGAGATTAAACAACAATCTCAAAGAGTTATCATTTCCCAATTTAGTTCAGTTACAACCAAATTGAAGTTGGCCCAAGTAGACATCACCTTACTGAAAAATCCCCCACTGCTAATTTTATGGATCCTACAATCATGGAATCTAGTGAGAATGATTTTTCTAGATTTAACAAGGTAGATAGTTCAATATAAAGGAAAAGTTATGAGTGAAAATGGAGAAAAGAAAAGATTAAGGAAGCGAAGGCACAAAGATAAAATAGATGAAGAACGAGCTATGAGAAAAGTGGTAAAAAAAGTAAGAAAGGATGACGAATCTAGGATAAAAGGAGGCCATGATGAGTTATATGGAGAATCTTCTAGCTCTACACGTGTAGTTTGGACTAGACCACCTGTGTTATCAATTTCTACTCCTGTAGTTGAGAAAATAGATGTTTTGATCACCCTAGCAACCATCAGGGTCACTGTTGCTTATTCTGAGGCCACTAAGGCCTCCATAGACTTACCAGAGTCCCAAGCCTAATGGCTTCATAAATATACCATCTCTTGAACTTGTGTATTTATTGTTTATGCATTGGGGATGCTGCATTTTTCTCTTGTTGCTTGTGTTTTTTTCCTCATGTGTTATCTAGTTGAATCTACATGGTTAGGATTTGTGTTATTTGTTATTGTATAGTGTTTATTTTTATATTGTGCGTGTGAAAGATTGATAATGAATAAATAATAGTTGTTGTTTTGAATATGAAAATTGAGGACCCATTAAAATATTTGTCACTATGTATATGGTTCTATTTGATAACTTACTATTGCTGATCTATCCATAGCATTACCAATCTATAAATGGGGGAAACATGTTTTTGCTTAAGTTTGAATCTGATTGTTGATAGCAAGGGTGTTGTTCCATTCCATGAGTATGTATGGTTCTTGTATAATTTGTTTGTACATGCATCTAGAACTTGCCCAATCCATTTTGTTAATTGATAAGCTAGTTGTCTAGGAGAGGATCACAAACCTTGTTTAAACTTAATCCACTTTACCTAAAGGAACTGTCTAAATGAGATAAATAATCCTTTGATCCCTATTTTGAGTATTTCTGAATTCCTTATTTGACAACTTCTAACCTTCCTTCTCTATCCTTAAACCACTATTATGGTCCTGTCCCCTTCTTGGACAACATGCACCTAAACTCAAGAAAAATGCCTTATTTAAGAGTGGCTACTATAAAAAGTTTTGATAAATGAAGAAGGGTATAAAAAAAGCAAAATTAAATTAAAGAATATCCTACGAGTGCACCCCAAATAAAATTAAAAAAATGAATATAGAAAAAATAAAAAGATTCAAGAATTTTGGCACATTCAGTAAAAGGGTTTATTAAGCGAATGAGGAGAATAAGGGTGGACTTGTAAATTAAAGGGAGTTGTGTAACAATACATGTCAAGGAGAGTTGAGTCTCTTATCCTAAATATATCCTTCTTGCACCTAAGACTTTCTTACAAGTCAAATAAGGTCCTGTAGTGATTCTAATCAATTGGCCAAAAAATCTAGGAAAATGGTAGGCATGCTTATGTTCTTTCGTGTGAATTGTTTGAAGTTGTTATGAGTGAGAGATAATAATTTCAGCCCTGCAAATATATATATCTGGTGTATGGGACTTTTTTGCTGTGAGGGCATACAGATGGTGCTTTAACATACTAGGTATTAGATAGGATATCTTGAGTGTATGTAATGCCACTAATTTGTAGTGTGATGCAAACCGTGGATCCCTACTAGTTGATTGATGAATAGCTCATACATATTTTTCAAACCAATTTTCTAAGGTCCATTTGTCGTACAACTGCTATTTGTTTAATTTAAATGTGGATTCTAGCATGATATGATGTTGTTTAATTTTCTTGAGGACAAGCAAACGTTCTAAGATAAGGAGTTGATGTGTCGACTAACAACGACACATTTTGCATATTTAACTAAGGATAATTTCGAGTGTTCAGTAATCCAATGGCATTTTTAATGTGTTTTATGTTTACTTTTAGGAATAACCTTGATGACATAAATCAAATGAGATTATCTTGCAACTGAAGTGTGATAGCTCACCTGAAAAATTATCAGGGACTTGAACAGGCGCAACACCTCCCATCAGTCGAGCCAAAATTGATGGAAAACTAAAGCTGTGTGATGGATCATCTAACGGTGCAACTTCACCTTAGATAAACGTCACCCGACATATTGCACTTATACAAAATAATATGGCAAGTGAAGTCAGGAAATGACTTAGCTAAAAAGCCATCAGGGCCTCGGTGAACTGTCACCCAACCCTCCAAACCTAAGCATAATGCAATGTCAAATATAATCAATTGGTAGTTGAAGCGACAAACCGTTGCCCTTATGATGGACCATTAGGTGACTCGTCAAGTTGGAATTGACGACCTAGATTTGAAATTTAAAACCCCACTTCTTTTGAGTCTATAAATATCTAGTGTAGGGTTTATAGTATCCGTGTTTGATACTTTGAATATTTTGTAATGCTTATTTCACTGGAGTGTTAGTATTCTAGGGTGAAAAAACACAACTTCATTGTTATTGTCGAGTATTGGAATACTGGATTTCTTCTTAGTGAGATTTTATTTTGGTAGTATGAAATTTATTTGTTTTTATCTTCTTCATGACATGAGTGTCTAAAATCTCATAACTAAGGTTGTGGAATCCTTAGTGGAAGATCACTTCTAGGGTTAATGTTTTAATGAATTTGAATTATCTTTGTAATTTTATTTCTAATTTTTTCACTTTAATAGATTTCTTATAGCTGCAACCATAGAATAAATCCTAGGTTAACTTGTTTGAACAAAGAGGTTAAAATCGGAAAATGAATTAGTAATAAGAGTTTGGAATTTAACCTCTGTCTAAAGATTAATGTTGTGACCAATTAATCACTTAAGGCAAGAATCGATTAATAAATCTATCACTTTATGTTTGAACGGATTAAAGTAAAAATTCATCTATTTAGGTTGGAAGGCATTTAGATGAACATTTGGAATTGATTTACATACAGATGCAATGTATTAATGTAAGTACATACTTGACTTAGCTCAGAAGTGATTGAAAACCAAGGTTATAAAAATCCTAGTTTGTCTTCGCTCCATTGATTTAAATACTATATATTTAACCATCATAACAAAACATAAATGAAATTATTCAACGAACATTTAACTCACCCCCCCCCCCCCAATTTTATTGAAATTGGAAATTAATAGTCATTTAATCTACATATAACTTAGTTAACACATTATGTCCTGAGGGATTCGACCCCAACCTTTGTTGGGTTCTATATTTGACGATGACCGATTACACATCTTTGAAGCGAGTTGTGGTTTAACCATACATATATTTGATCCCAAATAGGAAATAGTTTGTCTGAATCAATAACATGACCCGAACTAGGGCCTTGTTGTAATAGGCATCCCAATTCTATCCAGGACCAGGAACCACCCACCGTTACCTAATCTAACCTCCTAATATATGTACCCTGAGTAAGATGAATTTTGAACGTATAATAAGATAGCATTTATTACCATTCCAGACTCAGGGATAGGTCTATAACCATGACCGACACAAACAAGTCCAACCGTCCATTAATAACCATCAACCATAACCAAACAAATATAAAAATCAAATTCTTATCCATAACATAATATAAAAGGATGGAACAACCATGAATTCATTCCAACGGTATCATCCCCAATACGAATACCAATACTAAGGCTGACAGCAATACCGACACCACCCATTCTAACCTATAGTAGTCACCAAAAGCCTTTAACAAAAAGAAAAAAATAATATCTGATTGGGACATGCCCCCAACCATAGACAAAACCCATATCCATAAAATAACCAAAGTATGTAAAGATATCCATGATATGATATAGAGACTTCCAGAATATGGAAGCTCATCACTTCAATACAATAGTTGATCTTTGATCTGATCACAAAGCAGGATAATTAGAATGGTTGGTTCCTGTATCACGTGGGGATACAACCTCCCGAAGAAAGGTTAGCAGGTGAATGCTAGCATGAACTCAGTATAAGGATAAAATAATGCCATCCAGTAAAACCATGTAAACCAATAAGATTCATATAAACCATACACACACATACGCACACATATATATAGATATAACTATGTTGGGAAAGGGAGTCGGGTTTAACATGCCTTAAAAACCATTAACTTGGTATGGGTAGCTTTACCAACCTAGAACCACCCAGGGATATATGGGTCCTATGTGCGTGTAGCCGCGTGATCCAGAGATGCAATAAGGGTAGGGGATTCCCAAGTACCCTTCACTCTCCATGGTAAGTATGTACAATGTACTTAAAGGATTCCCATGTACCTCATAGTATCATATATGGGTGCTATGAACAACCCTTATTATAGTAAACATGAGTTTATAATGTCTATCCATTGGACTAGTACTTTCATGGTCAAATATCATACCTTACCATTATTGCCCAATTAAAACCATTACTATTCAACCAAACTATTATTCCATTATTATTAACTAAGGCAATAAGTAGTGGTATAGTCATATCGACTATAGCTTCTAGCCAATCCTTAGCAAAGCTTTCTATGTAATGGGAAATTAGAGATTATCCAGATTACCCCCAACTTAAGCTGCTTAAAATTTTAGTTAGATGGTACGACTCCCTAGTACAAGTCATAACCTTCCATACGAGTGGCACCAACCACTTGTACCCTATGCCTCCTCCTTGGATTCAACACTGTCCAAGATACAACTTACCAAAACAAAGTCGTACCCAACCATACAATTAGTACCCCTAAATTTTATCACTCGAAAAATAGAATAAAAGAAATTTTGAACTCTGTCTACCATACGAGTTAATAGTATAACTCAAACGCTATATTATGGCTCATGGTGAGACATTCGTATTCAAATCCTGGTTAAGTTACTAAGTCTCAGATTAAGTGAAGGAACTACCTAAGTAATACGCATCATCACCAACTATACGTCTCGTACCTACCAAGTCATTCCCATTTCAGAAATCAATCCAACCCATTAACCAACACTAGTTAGTATATGACCAAGAGCATACCAGCCGTACCCTATCATACGATTGGTACCCACAAGTCGTATGATTTCTAGAATCCAAAAATGCAGAGAATTTTCTAAGGGTCAATACCCAGGGTGTTTTAGTCTCCCCCTCTAGGATCATTCATTACCGAATGACGGATAAGGTACGTCAAACACAAGCACGATTCATTTGCATTATCAAATGTCAATCCAACCTTTAACCAAGCTAGAAAACAAATATGTGATCATGAAAATATACCTTCTGCATGAATATCCATTGCAGAAAAAAATATAGATATTTGGACTTCATGTCCACTTCTGCTTCCCATGTATCCTCTTCCACCTTATTGTTCCACCATAGAACCTTAATTGAGACCACTTCCCTAGTCCGTGTTCGATGAATCTACTGATCTAATAGCTCAATTGGGACCTCTTCATAAGATAGAAAATTAGAGATACCCAATCCTTTTAAAAGAACCACTAAATAAAGATCACTAAGACATTTTCTCAACATACAGACATGAAATACCGGATGAATTGAGCTAAAGCTAGAATACAACTCTAATTCATATACCACATTACCAACCCTCTACAAAATCTCATAAGGACCAACACATCGAGGACTGAGCTTCCCTTTTATACCTAACTGCATCACTCCCTTCATGGGGAATACCCTTACTAACACCTTATCCCCAACCTCAAACTCCAAGTAATTTCGCCTAATATCTGTATAGAACTTTTGTCGAATTTAGGCAGCCTTAAGACTATCTCAAATCACCTTCACCTTTTCCATAGCATGATAAACCAAGTCCAAACCAAATATATCCGCCTTACCAAGCTCAAATCATCAAATAGGAGATCTATGACTCTTACCATAAAATGCCTCAAAGGGACTATGTCAATGTTAGAATGACAGTTATTATTGTAAGAAAACTCTACCAAAGGTAGATGGTCAGTCTAACTACCACCATAATCAATCACACAAGCATAAAGCATGTCCTCCAAGGGCTGAATAATCCTCTCTGCTTGCCTATCCATCTGTAGATGAAAAAAAGCACTCAGACTAAACTTGGTCCCCAACCTTTTCTAAAAAGCCTAGAAGAAATGAGATAAAACTGCATATCATAATCAGATATAATTGAAAAAAGTACCCCATGTAGCTTCACAATATAATGAATATACCACCTCACATAGTCCTCGGTCAAAAAGTTAGTCCACACCAGTAAGAAATGAGTGAACTTTGTCATCCTATCTATGATGACCCAAATCGAATAAAATTAGTTTTGAGATCAAGGAGGACCGGTAATAAATTTTATATTGATTACCTCCCATTTCCATTTAGGAAACTTAATTTCCTAGTACAAGCTCCGAGGACTTATGTGCTTAACTTTGACTTATTGGTGCACCATGTATTTGGCCATAAAATTAAACATATCCCTCTTCATACCGCACCACCAATACATCTCCTTGAGATCATGATACATTTTTCTCAAACCGAGATGAACAACATAATGGAATTTATTCATCATATCCAACATCCTTTTTTTCAAACCATAAACTTTAGAAACATATAACCTTTCTTGGTACTACAATGTACTATCACGCCCCTAACTTAAACAGGACGGACAAGAATCATACGAGTATAATTTACACAATTGTCATGTATATTATACGGAGGGGTTACTATTCATAAATACTGATCAGGAGCTATGTACAAACCAATTCTATCTCATTGAATACTCATCTAATACAGGCATATGAAACTGAGACTACGTATGACATCTTATCTCTGTCTACAAAGCCTCTAAGGTAAATTATCATTATACCAGAAAAGGTGGTTGGGCCAGGGCCCCTACATACCCAAACTATAACTAGAAACACGGTTAAAAAGTAATCGATGTTTATTTTCCCACGGTAAGAGAAAAGCTCCCCGACTACTTTTCTGAATACGAACAGATGCCTAGTATAGAAGTCTGCTCATCGATTTACATGATCCTGTATTTATAGAAATATAGTCTCCCCAAATATAGGGACGTTAGTACATATAAAATATGTACTGGTATGTAAAGCAAACAAATAATAAGTAGATGTAAAAGAATGCTCCATGAATCAAATGACAAAATAAGCAGCTGTAGACAACTGAATACTAAAAACCCTTATATGAAACTATAACTTGTGAGAGATGGGTGATAGTTAAACCATATGAATGATTACCTAAGCATTTACCATATTAATTTATCATATTATCTCTTACGAGTACGTCATTTTTATTAAGGGCCTAGCAATTTTCCTAAGTGGTGTATTGTGCCTACCTATAATACAAGTAATCATATGATGGACCACCAAGGGCATTCTATGTTGAATGTATGACATTTGTTACCTAGATACTTTTGACTATGATTTTATACATATAGCAGTAATCGCATTCTGATATAGGGTACGCCCCTCCTTAGGGGCTCACTATAAGGGACTGCCTGCAGGCTATATATGCCATATATTGTCTTAAGTTAGGGGCATCCCAGCTGACTCCTAATGCAAATGATGCCATAAGGGAAGGTATTCCATAATGTTTGGGTTCTCTATAATTGTCAGGTCTTAATTCTGTGTACAGAACCACATCGAATGATATACCAAGCTAAATCTATGTACCCTTCCATTGTTAACTTCGTCAAGTTGTGCCTTATAGGCCTATGCAATTGTATCATGGTAAATTTATTCAACTATTAAAGTAATACTTCTCATATTCCACTAATTTCTTTACTAGAAAATATCGAGCTATTTATTCTAAACATATTTTGTTGCATATGATAGGCATAATAGATGAATTATAAGAATTCACAACACACACAAATACAATCATGCACTGCTCTATAGATTACTTGACTTGATAAGAGTAAAATTGAATACTATGACTCTAATAATTAGACGATGAATGATGGAGACAACTAATTTAAAATGAGAAGGGAGCATGAATATTGTGGCAATGTTTGCCATATATTCCTGTGTTAGACATATAGAAGGTGAAAGATTATTTATGTATATCAAGTAATCAATATTTACATGCAAACAATATCGACTCTTCTAGGAGAAACAAATGGTTATAAATTGTTCCTTATCGGCGAAAGAGGTTTAGCCTTGCATACCTTTGAAGCCTTTCTAGATGAAGGTCGGACCATGAATATCAACCAATTCAACCCTTGAGTGAAGCCTTTATTTTTCCAATCTCTGATTTTCACAGTCTGATAGGGAACTAATTTACCATCTCAATATTTTAATAACAATGTTGAGAAATCATTAATGTTTTTAACCTAAATCCATTAGGGGCAGTTTTAGTAGGGCTCGCCGGCTAAAACAGTGGTTGTTTCACTGGAAGTGGGCTTGCTAGTGGCTGCCAAACACATAGAGAAAGAGAACGGTAAGAGATAAATAAAAAAATATTTAATCAGAGTGGAGGAGAGACAGAAAGAGGAGGAAGGGAGACAACACCGGTGGGGGTTTCACCGACTGGTGATTGTTGTTGTCGGTGAGAGATGTGGCACAAGGTTGTTGGGTAAGGCGATTTATTTGGGTACCAGTGAATTAGAATTTTCTCCCCTTTTTTTTCACTATGCCTTTTTTTAAGGGAAAACAAATGACAAAGTTTCCCTTAACTATACGAAATAAAAATATATATACACACAATATAAATTTCATTAAAATATATATATATATATATATATATAAATCTCTATAGAGTAAGAGCTATACTTATTGAAAATATTAAAATAATTTTTTAAAATTACGGAGGTGTTACAATCTCCCCATCTTAAGATTATTCATCCTTGAATGATGCGTATAGCATATTCCTACTCCTATAATTTCCCAAGACATTCAAGTGATCTTCTACTCAACTTCCACTACTCTTAACTACTTTAAGGTATTAAAATTTGACAAACTCTAAAATTTTACAAAAATTTCAATAGAGTTTCCCCTATAAATATGCCTGTCAGGAACCTATCAGCTAACCAAAATAAATACAAATACTCATCACAGAGCGCCACAACACATACAAGTAAAAATACATACCAATACACTTTACAGAATGCCACGACAAATACAATATCTAACAATTAATACACAAGGCTCCATTTGTCCTTATAATCGAATGATAGATATAATCAATATGATATTTTACCTTATACTCTGCATTTAAAGTTGCATTCATGCAAATTTCTAGAATTATAATCCCACATCATGTCCATTCAAATGGTTCTTAATATAAATTATGTATCCTACCTTCTATCCTGGTATTGAAATCTCACCTGAGAAGAACACCTAAGACTTTAGTGATCATAATCATAAATCATATCCTTAAAATGTAAGGGTGGTATATACATAAGGAATGTTGAAGCACTATAGCTCTATATGGAGGCTATCATCTCTCTACCTCTATTTGGATTATCTCTATATGTTAATATAAGAGTTATATAATTTATTTTTCCTTATACACTTAAGTCATCGATTCTGTCGAGCCACTTGATGTCTTTCCTAGGTGATACCTTTCTAATCCATCAAATCATATAGTAACTGTAACATGTTAGAAAATAAGCATGAAGCGCATGTATCCATATAAATATTTGAGCAGCCAAAAATGACTTTAACTTATAAATATATAAATTTTAGCAGATGTATAATTTATAAAGTAGTAAAATATATGAACAGGTAATCAATGTACAAGTAAGTTCTAAAAACCTTTCACACATAAATGTATGAACCAAAAACAACATGTAAGCATGTGGGCTAAAAAAATTAACATGTGACTAGATGAACTATAGCACGAAATCTATTATTTAACCATATAGACAAGTATAATCTTAATATCTAATACATGAGTTTGGAATGTAAAAGCACATAACGACCAGATAAGAAAATGCCAACACCTAATATTGATTATAAGACTCATAGATAATAATTTTTTCTCGAAAACAAATAACCATATACTATATAAACAAATAGGCCATTGATATTTCTAAATGCATACCCTATGAAACATATGATACTGAAATTACTATATCATGATTGAGGTGACATATTAAGAAAATGATTTATCCAACCTATAAGCTATAGATTATAATATTGGATTTCTCTCTCAATGTATATATATAGAACATATAGAAAAATGAATTGTATCATAACACTTATAGTACAATTATATAAACAAATACAATATAAAAATACTTGATGCATAAATCTTAACAAATCTTGATTTACTCTCTTGCACCCTAGCAACAAAATAAGGCGCTCATTTACACTTGAAATATGATAGTAGTTATCAATAATTAGATTGGATACCATACCAGAACAATCTAAGGAAACACCAACACTAAATGGTTTCATGTTGGTTTAACAATTGTCCCATCATACTAATCCTACAAGTTTTTCAATAATAATACCAGTGATCAAATACCGAATTAACTAGTATTGGCATATGTTTTAACCTAATATTCATGAAGAACCCAAATCAAAAGTTACTATTGAACAATTCAGATTAGAATACATTCTCAATATAAGGGATTAGTTTTTTGACAGACCTTTTTTTACCTTCAAGGTAAATGTAATACCCCGTTCTTTTACCTAGCTTAAAATCATCCCAAAGATGTTAAAGACTTTCTTTAAAATATGAATCCACTTTTATACATGTGGTATTTTCAAAATTTTCATTTTTTGTTATGTGGAAAATTCAATAAGCTTTCCAGTGACACCAAATTTACCCAAATCCGACACCCGAGCGAATAGTTAGAGGCTTTTTAGTAAGACACTGTATCACTTTAGCCATCAGCGCATCGAGGAGCCAGCTTAAATTGCAATTGTAAATTTCCAGTCTTGCTCCACGATAGTGGCGCATCGCGCCAAACTTCTAGGTCATAAAAAAAGTGACAATGCAATAGCTCCACATCGTGCCACCATGCAATTTCCCATTTGTCACTTTTCGGAGACACAATGCGATAGCGTCGCGTCGTGCCATGAGTGCATATCAGGAAATTTTCATAGTATATAATACGTATCTAAGGGTTAAAAGGGTCAATTTCCATCCCTATATAAACCTAATAACACGTGAGTTAACCATATTCACCCAGAATATATTATTTCTCTCAAGTTTCTCTTAAGAACAAGCTATGGTTTTCAATTGGGAATTCAAATGTATGACTCAAATTCAAGAATCTCTCTGTCAATCTTCATAGAATCAAGAATTAAGGTATGCACAGTGTTGATTCATGGACTCCTTTCATCGATGAAGCTCAAGAACCCTATTTTAAACTATATGTCATGATATTCTTGTTTTGAATTGATTATCTTCATCTTGTTATTATTTTATGATCGCTAAGATTGTATCTCTATCATGTTTTTATGAAACCATGTTAGTATACGGTTGAAATTCATGCAATTGAGTTAAATTGTGGAACTATGTTGTATTAAATTGATAATCATACCTATGCCCTAAGTGTGCATGTAAGGTGTTTGGTAATATGCCATAATGAATGAATAATGATCAAGTACTGAGTTTTCATGTGTCAAGATCATGTCATGTCTCTTAAGTTATGCTATACCTATTTTATTAAGATGATTCCCATGCTAAACCTATTCATTGTGATTGCTTGATGGGATATTTATAAGACTAGAATAATGAAATTATGCCACATTTATATATATTCCTATCCATGTACAACATTATGATGATCCTGTGCTTCATGAAATTCAAAACTATGAAATTATGAATTGTTGATATTGATCATATGATCAAAAGTTTCAAGCCTGGTCAGTTTTATCTATCGAGTCCTGGGGATACTTGTACTCAACAATTTAGCTGTGTGCCTAGATCCATCTCATGTTTTCATGATACTCTCAGTCAAGCCACGATCAGTAGAATTTAGTCAGTCATATTACTGAGGAAAACTCAGTAAACTCAGTATTAGTCTAGTCCCATTCAGTAATCTCAGCAATCTCAGTAATCTAAAAAATCTCAGTGATCTCAGGTAGTCATCATATCTCAGTAGCATTTTATCAGTCAACGAAACTCAGTGAACTTAGTTTAGCTCTACTAAACAATACCATTAGTAACAATTCAGTTTAGTTAATTAGTTTAGTGTCTATACAGTT
Organism: Capsicum baccatum var. pendulum; assembly: GCA_030864225.1. Taxonomy (NCBI): domain Eukaryota; kingdom Viridiplantae; phylum Streptophyta; class Magnoliopsida; order Solanales; family Solanaceae; genus Capsicum; species Capsicum baccatum. Next base: position 104,797,413 of record CM061556.1, read on the forward strand.
AGGAGGAGGATTTAACACCAAGTAATCCCAAGGATGGGGACTCACCTATTATTCAGTAGAGGGTGTGATCCATAGAAGGAAACCTTGCATTCTAGAACTACAAAGTCGGCGTAGGTTAAGATGTACCCCAATGTTTAGGGATACTAATAAATCTTGTTTGGGGTTATTCCTACAGGACAGTAAACAGAAGATATTCGTATTAGAGAGGGTTACCATACAACTTGTCTTTATCCATGGCATGATATTGACACCCTTCTAGCTTGGGTTATAGGTTGGACCCCACCAATTCACTTTTGGGGTATGTCGATTAGATGATTACCTCCCACCATCTTTGTTTCAGTCTCAGTCTTAGTCTCAGTAACAGAACTCAAATAGTTCTACAGATTTTAGGACTATGAGATACCGTCACTCAGTACAGTACAGAACTCAGTTAGTTTGATCAGCACTTAGACTATCGGATACAGTCACTCAGTATTAGTATACTAGTTATACGAAACTCATGTAATTAGTATTTAGCTTTAGGACTGTCAGATACAGTCAACCAAACCAGTTTTTCATAATCAGAACTGTCGAAAAATTGTTATTCATGTATTTTTAATGTTGTATTAGTCCATCATTATTTAGTATCCCAACATCAGTAAACTCAGATTTTTATAAATCCATGTTATTAGTGGACTCAGTAATCAGAACTTAGTATTCAGTCATATCACAATCTCAGTTACAGTTACATATTTATGCATGGATTCTCACGTTCATATCAATTAGTTAGTTAGTGTTGTCCATGCATATATAACCTTTTGCCTTTATCCTACCTCACTAGCATATTAGTACATTCAAAGTACTGACACATTTGGGCTATGGTGTCTTATACCATAGGTTTAAAGACACGAGCTCCAAAGCATCAATAGATTCTGGATATCAAAAGTTTGTCAGCAGTGAGTCCTCATCCTTCGAGGATTATATAATTTGTTATTTCATTATTTTAGTACTTAGTTATTACAGTAGTCAAAGATATTTGGGGACATGTCCCATCAACTCCACTATTTTTAGATAGTTTAGAGGCTTTCAGACTATATCATGTTTCAGATAATTTATCTCAATTTTTGGTATTGTCATACCATATTACAGACATTTTATTATATTCAATGTTAGTTTAGTTTTGAACCTTATGGCCTTACAACTTATATTCCGCATATTTACAATGCATTATTCAGTGCTCAGTTACAGATATCAGTCATGGGTTAGCTTGTGGTCCTTCGGGGTCATGAGCTTCGTGTCGTATTTTGAGAACTTGATTAGGGGTATTACAAACTTGGTATTAGAGCCTAAGGTTCAACAGTATCCTAGGAAGTCTGAAAATCAGCATCTAGTAGAGTCTTGTTCATGGGTATGTTGTGCACCACACATATGTGCAGGAGGATATAAGATATTTTAGGAATTGTTTCCTTTCTTTCATGTTTCAAATCGTTCTATAGAAATGTTCTCTAACAAATTCATGTAGGTTCTCATCATGCTCCACTCATGTCAACTCCACCTTACTTTTAATGTTACAGAAATAGTGAAGCTTAAGGTCTTAGAGGTAGAGCTTTCTTAAACAGTCCCCATAGACAGTTATGGGATAGCTCACAGGCTCAAAAGTATCCCATTAGTTCCATTATGTTCCAAAGTTGTACAAATCTCATTTACGATCATGATAACTCATTCGCAAATCCAAAATTAGATATGCCATTAGATCCCTTCTCATAATCCTATAGTACTAATGACCTAGAGTTAGAAGCATGAACCCAGGAGTTTAGCAGTAGTAGATTTGAGATAACATTATCTAAATTGAGCAGATTATGTATTCATGTGGATAGTTGTACCAAGGTAGACCAGTAGGCTTGAACAGTGCAAGCAAGAATTTAAAATTATTAATCTAAAATTAAGTATGATGGTTTGGATATGAATTAGGAGATGCAATATTAGTATTATATAATAAAAAAAAACTAGATGATGTGTTTAGTAAGGCATGCAAGCTCAGACAGACAACTTTCTTGTTATGATGGAACATGGTTGATAAAGGTTGGGTAATTTATATGCTTTCTTTACTTAAATGGTATGCATGAATTTGCCCACTTAATGAGTCTATTCTTGAGGGTAGGTTGTCTCTAGTACTGATTCATGAATCTACTTTTTGTTCATAATTGTTATGTGAGCCTATTTGAGCATCTTATTTTTCCTTCGTAGGTGTTAATACTTGTGTAGTATGCATAAATGGATAAGTTGTTCGAGGGAGAACAAATCTTTAAGTGTAGGGTGGTGATCTTGGGTGTATTTAGATGCCAAAGCACCATAACTTACCTATATTTTAGCTAAGTTTGGGGAACAAAGTGCCTAGTTTCTTATGTTTTTACTCTACTTCTATGTGATTGAGCTAACTGATGTGATTAGCATGAATTCAGGCATTAATGAGGTAGATGGAGAATACGGATTGCGGATGACAAATCACACCAGAGAAAAGTTGCTTGTTGGGACAAATGTGGCGCCTAGAAACTATGTCCAAGACTAATTTGCCATTTATAATTAGTTTAGGGACTTAGAAGGCAATTATAAGAGAAGAGATTATTAAAAAGACTTGATGCTGAAAATTTATCATAATTCATTATTCTGTATTATTTTTGCACTGAGAGTGGCGGCTTACCACCAAGGGAGAAATGCTACTTCATTTCTATACCAAGATTTTGTTTACTTTTTGGTATTATGAATATTTCTATTGTGATCCCCATTTTATTCATGAGTAGCTAAGTTTATTAGTTAGGGTTATGGAAGCCTTGTAGCATACAATCTATTACTTTGGGTTTTAGAATTCATCATGTATTGATCTGCTTATATCATACTCTCTTCGTTTATCTTGAATTCTCATGGTTGCAAACATAGAGGATGTGCCTTAAAATTTAACTTGTTCGATGGAAAGGTTGAGGTTCGAAAAAGAGAGTAGTGACAAGAAAATAGGATTTGCAACCCCTATTTCATATGTTAATTCCTTAACAGGATTAACTACTTGGAGATTTTGTATTATTTTTGTAAACACTTTTGATTCGAGAGAACAAAAGTGAGTTAGTCCTTGATGGTTGAGAAACACTAGGATTATGTTATTAAATACAATACATTTTTCAGTAAGCACGATGCATGTATGAATTCATAAAGCCCATAGTTAGAAAGGATTGAAAAATACAAGGTTGACATCACGCTATCTTGCTATTTCTCTGAATTCGAATACTACTACACATAGCTCATCGAGTTAAACTAAAACTATTAATTTGATAACTGAATCAAATTCCACCTTTTTGTTTTACGAAAACGAATGATTAAAAGTCAACTAATTTGAATACAACTTAATTGGCACCATATTCCCTATGGGATTCAACCCCAACCTAGTTGGGTTCTATAGTTAACAGCGACTACTTACTCTCTCGTAAGAGAGGTATAATTTGGGTGTATCAGTAGTGGGTACCCATAAGTGGACCCTCTATCTCCAATCGTGGTCATACGCTGTGTAGTCAAGGTACTTAGTTCAGATCACAATATTCAGCTCATGTATCACGTTCCAGACTCAGTTACGTTCTCATATTTCCACTTATGCATATTAAGTAGTTAAACTCAAACTCAGCCTAAGGCAATAGCTTTTCTTAAGTTTATCCGTTTTATGTTTTGATTTCTGTTACAAATGTGGTATTCAAGTCCACGCTCAGTTTTCATTTCAAACATGGTGTCTTTACCCTTACATGTTCAGTCATATGGTTATGAGTCAGTTCATTCATATATTCACGTATTAGATATGTGTGATCAGCTTATCAGTATTCCCAGTCATACATTCATGCATCAGAAGAGTCATAAAATCATGCATCAGATATGCATGCTCAGTATGAAACTCAATAATGTCAATCATATAGTCATGTTTCAGTTGTTAATGATCAGTATGCACTTCATCTTATTGTTTCTCCCATGTAAATCAGTCTCATTAGAGGACGAATATTCCTAAGGAAGAGATATTGTAATACCCCATACTTCTACCTAGCTTAAAATTGCCTCAAAAATGTTAAAGATTTAATTTACAAGATAAATCCACTTTTATACATGTGGGATTTTCAAGATTTTCACTTTACATCATGTGGGAAATTCAATAAGCTTTCCATCGGTATCAAATTCGCCTAAATCTGTCACCCGGCCAAAGAGTTAGAGCTTTCTTAGTCAGACAGTGTATCACTTAAGCCGTTAGCGCATCATGGAGCCAGCTTAAATGGCAATTGTCAATTTCTAGTCTTTCTCTGCGATAGTGGCGCAACACACCAAACTTTCAGGTCATAAAAAAATTGGCAATGCAATAGCTCCGCATCGCGCCACCATGCAATGTCCCATTTGTCACTTTCTAGAGACATGACAAAATAGCACCGCGTCGCGCCATGGATCCAAATTAAAAAAATTTCACAGAATTTAACTACGGATCCAAGGGTTAAAAGGGTCAACTTTCCACCTCTATATAAATCCAATAAAGAGTGATTCACTCATATTTAACCCAAAAAATATTATTTCTCTCAAGTTTCTCTCAAGAACTAGCTAAGGTTTTCAATTGGAAATTTAAATCCAAGACTAAAAATTCAAGAATCTCTTCGTCAATCTTCATAGAATAAAGAACTAAGGTATGCACAGTGTTGATTCATGGACTCCGTTCGTCCATGAAGCTCAAGAACCCTTTTTTAAACTTTATATCATGATGTTCTTGTTTTGAATTGATTATCTTCATGTTTTTATTATTTTTTGATTCCTAAGATTGCATCTTTATCATGTTTTTATTAAACCATATTAGTATAGTGTTGAAATTCATGTAATTTAGTTAAATTGTGGAACCATGTTATATTAAATTGATAATCATACCTATGTCCTAATTGTGAATGCAAGGTGTTTGATAATATGTCCCATTGAATGAATGATGATCAAGTACTTAGTTTCCATATGTCAAGATCAGTCATGCCTCTTAAGTTAAGCTATACCTATTTGATTAAGATGATTCCCATGCTAAACCTATGCATTGTGATTTCTTGATATGATGTTCATAAGATTAGAAGCATGAAATTATGCCATGTTTATGCGCATTACTATCCATGTACAACATTATGATGATCATGTGCTTCATGAAATTACCAACTATGAAATTATGAATTGTTGATATTGGTCATGTAATATCATTCAATCGAGTCCTGTGGGTACTTGTACCCAATAATTTAGCTGTGTGCCTAGATCCATTTCATGTTTTCATGATACTCTCAGTCAAGCCACGATCAGTAGAATTCAGTCAGCCATGTGACTTAGGAAAACTCAGTATATTAAGTATTAGTCCAGTCCCATTCAGTAATCTCAGTAATCTCAAAAATTTTAGTGATCTCAGCTAGTCATTATGTCTAAGTAGCATTCCGTCAGTCAATGAAACTTACTGAGCTCAGTTTAGCTCTTCTAAACAATACTATTAGTATCAGTTCAGTTCAGTTAATTAGTTCAGTGTCTATTTAGTTGGGAGTTGGATTCAGCACTGAATGAACCCAAGAATGGGGACTACCTATTCTTAAGTGGAGGGTGTGATCCTTAGAAGTAATCCTTGCATTCCAAAACTATGTATCCAATGTAGGTTGAGATATATCCCTATGCGTAGGGCTACTAATACATCTCAATTAGGGTTATTCCTATAGGAGGGTTGACGAAAGTTCTTCCTATCAGAGAAGGTTACCTCACAGCTTGTCTTTACCTATGGCATGATATTGATATTCTTCCAGCTAGGGTTACAGGTTGGACCCTACCAGCTCAGTTTTGGGGCAGGTCGGTTAGATGATAACCTCCTACCGTGTCAATTTCAGTCTCAGTCTTAGTCTCAGTAATAAAACTCAGATAGTTCTAAAGATTTCAGGACTGCTAGATATAGTCACACAGTACAGTATAATACTCAGCTAGTTCTGTCAGAACTTAGACTGTCAGATAAAGTCGCTCAATATTAGTATAATAGTTATATCAAAACTTATGTTATCAGTATTTAGCTTTAGGACTGTCAGATAAAGTCAACTAAACTAGATCTTCATAATCAGAACTGTCAAAAAATAGTTATACATGTATCCATAATGTTGTATTAGTCCCTCAGTATTCAGTATCCCAGCATCAATAAACTCCAATGTTTGTAAATCTATGTTATAAGTAGACTTAGTAGTCAGAACTTAGTATTCAGTCCTATCACGATCTCAGTTACACTTACATATTCATGCATGTATTCTCACGATTATATCATTCAGTCAATTAATGTTGTCCATCCATATAAACCTTTTTGCATTCAGCCTACCTCACTTACATACCAGTACATTAAAAGTACATATGCATTTGTGTTATTGTGTCTTATTCCATAGGTTTACAGACACGAGCTCCAGAGAATCAGTAGATTCCAGATATCAGCAGTCAGTCATCAGTGAGTCCTCATCCTCAAAAGATGATACGATTTGTTATTTAATTATTTTAGTACTTAGTTATTTCAGTAGTCGGAGTTAGTTGGGGATATGTCCCATTAACTCCACTATTTTTAGACAGTTTAGAGGCTTTTAGACTACAGTATGTTTAGGACAGTTTATCTCAGTTTTGGGTATTGTCATACCCCATTACAGAAATTATATTATATTCAGTATTAGTTAATTTTTTAGCCTTATGGCCTTAAAACCTATATTCCGCATATTTACAATGTATTATTTAATGCTTATTTACAGATATCAGTCATGGGTTAGCTTTTGGTATTTCCTATTCATGAGCATCGTGTATCATTTCGGGTACCAGATTTGAGGCGTTATAGTAAAAGACTCCTTTGAAACCGGTTCCTCAAAAAACATAACATCTAAAGTCCAACAAAATATATATTGATAGATATTGAGGCACAAATAACCATCTTAATAAACCACTATAAACTTGATATTTCCTTTAAGTTGAAAGAAAAAACTCTTGCTCCAACAACATCAGACTAACTAAAATAAAACCATAGAAAACAGATGTAGGCATAGGTAGGGGCCTTCTCACACCATATATATATTCTTTGAATAACAAATTATTCAACCATAATGTAATAGAGATATATGAGCACATTTCAGAGTGGAACAACATACTCTTAAAGACCTATTTCCAACTGGAGAGCACATGTCAAATAGGAATAAGAGGATTTCCTTCAAAAAATGAAGCACAACAAGAGTCAACCTCCTTTGTTCAGGGATGATTGAAATTCAACTACAATTTCCATAGTGAAATTGTAGACCATGAATAGGACTGGTAAAATAATATATACAAATACTACAAATTTTCAGCAATCAAGGATGGATATAGGTAGTTAAAAAAATATGCATACATGTAATGCCTAGCTTTAGATTATGAATAATCTAATAAAGTTGGATATAGGAACTTTCTATGTTGGTCATTCATGATGCTCTAGCAACAACAGTAAATTGTAATATTATTTTTAGAATATCTCACCACTGATGGAAAAATTAATACCAAACTTCAAATCCACATCAGCATATTGATATTGGGCGTATTTACATGCCTAAAAACCATAATTTACACATATTTTAGGCTAAGTATGGAGGATAAAATATATAATTCCTGCACTTTTAGTCTTTTTTCCTGTAAGTGAGCTAACCTATGTGATTAGCATGTTTTCAGGTATTAATGATGAAGATTTCAGCACTTTGTGGACCTTTGGGCAGCAAAGGAAAACTTCACGTAAGAAGGAAGGCAGCTTTTGGAAGCTTGTGGAATGAATGTGATGCATGGAGAATCTGTCCCGGGCAAAATCAGTATTTCTTAATACTTAGGGGTGCAGCAGTAACCTAGTAGGACTAGGACAAGGATGTTATAAAAACCTTATTTACTGAATTTTTCAGCTTTCATGCATTCGATATTCTTTTCATTCGACACATTAGTATCATTCAATTTATAGATTCTGTAAGTCTAAGACAGAGAAACACAGCTCTCTTGAGAAAAACGGCTAGAGAAAAAACGCTACCTGGCTATTGACGTGAAAATCATCCCATCGCGAAGATTATTTAGGTTGTGGTATGATGATTATGTCTATTGTGATTTCCGTTGTACTCATGAGTAGCTAAACTTCTCTGTTAGGGTTATGAAAACCTTGTGAGATACTATCTATTACTATGAGTTTGTGAATTCTTGATGTGTATGCTACTTATATCATTACTCTCTTCATTTTAATTTAATTCTCATGGTTGCAAACATAGAGAACATGCCATTATAGCATTAACTTGTTCAAGAGAAAAGTTACATGTTTGGAAAAGAGAGTGCGACAAGGAAATAGGGCTACCAACCCCTGTTTACACGTTAATGCCTTAATCGGATTAACCTCTTGGAGAGTTTGTACCGTTAGTTATACACTTTAAACTTGAGAGAGGTAAAGTGAAATAATCCTGGATGGTTGAGAAACACTAGGATTTACCATTAGAATACGAATCGCTATAAGTGCATGCATGTCTAAATTCCGCATTACTCATAGTTAATAGATACGTAGAACTCATAAGGTGGACATAACCCTAACTTATTATTTTCTGTGATTAAATCTTACTGAACAAAAGCATTCCATTGTTACTTTAATAGCATTAATTCACGCCATAATCCAATCCCCCCTTTTCCATAGAATTTTCGACCAACAATCTACTATTCCCCGTGGGATTCGATACCCAACCTAGTTGGGTTTTATATTTGACAGCGACCGCTTACACTCTTATGAGAGCTATAGTTTGGACGTTATCAAATTTTGGCGCCGCTGCCTGGGAATACGGTTGTCAACTAAGTTTGTGATAGTTAATAGACCCTTTGGTCAAAAATTCTCAGATTTTACTTTTGGTTGTTATTTTTGTTTTATTCACATTCGGTTGAGTGCATGCCAAACTCTTAAAGTTCAGGTCAACCTTTATTACCCATAAATCCTGAACCACAACTTATTGGCAGAATGGATGCACAACGTGACATTGAAAGAAGGGCTGCTCAACAGGAGCAGGCAAGATTAGCTGCATTAGCAGCCACTCAAGTGCATCAACAGAATATTGATAACCCAGGCCGGGCAACAAATCTGGATGATGAGGTCTTGGGTAATGATGAGTTACTAAATCCACGACGTGAAGATGAGGTAGCAGCGCCTATGAACAGGAAAGATCGTCAAGCTAGAATGAGACCTGAACGTCGAGCTGTCCAGGTTCCTTTTGATGATGATGATGACGATTTGGATGGGGCTGGTGCCACAATGGCTATTATTCCTCCGCCCTTGGCTCCCGGAGCCAAGTTCAATATCACTAGCACCATGATTCATCTATTGCAACTCAAAGGGTTGTTTGGTGGACTTGCAGGAGACGATTCGAATATGCATGTGATTAATTTTATCTCAACATGCAAGGCTTTTGATAATCCAGGGGTTGGACAGAATGCGATCCGGCTGCACTTATTCTCACTGTCTCTATCTGGAGAGGCAAATCTATGGTTGAATGGGCTAACTCCTGATTCTATCATTAATTTGATGCAATTGAAAGATGCTTTCCTAGAAAGATTCTTTTCGCCATCCAAGAGAGCACAGTTGAGAGATGAGATCAGCAATTTTCGATATCTTCCAACTGAAGCTCTCCACGAAACATGGGAGATGTTCAAGAAGAATCTTATGCAGTGCCCAAACCATCAGATGACCAATATCCACTTGATGGATATATTATACAGGTCTTTGAATTCGGTCACTAAGCCAGTGGTTGATAATGCTGTAGGAGGGCCATTCATGGACCTTACTTTTATCTAGGCAAGTGATATGCTAGATCGTATGACAAAGCAGAGTAGAGCTTGGCATACCAGGGATTCTGAGGTAGTAAGCTCTACTGTATTTATTGGCATGACTGTAGAACAAAGGAGAAGAGAAGAGAAACATGATCAGGATATGGCGCACATGCAAACACAGATGGATCTTCTTACCAAGCATTTATTATCAGGGATGACCGAAAAAATCAAGGCTATCGTATCACAGGGAAGAGATGAATCCGATTCTGAGGAAGAGGCGAACTACTTGAATAATCAGGGGGGTTTCTGAGGCAATGCCCAAGGAAACCAAGGTCGGAACTATTATGATAAATCTGGAAACAAGGACTGTGATCAAGGTAGTTGGAAGAATAAGACTGACAGGAATGGTTTGTATGTTCCTCCTGGAAATCGTGAGGCCGTGGCGTCTGGCTCTAGAGAGATGTCCATGGAAGATATGATGGCTAAGCAGTTGAACGGAGTGGAGGCAACCAATACAGGAGTAAATGAGGTAAAGAATGAGTTGTCATCAATAAATCAATTGGTTGACTTGCATTCCACTTCAATAAAACAACTGGAACAACAATTGAGTTAACTTTCAACGGCATTCAATCAAAGAAAGGATGGCACTTTACCTAGTGACACTGTGCAAAATCCAAGGAACGATGGATCATGTATGGCTATTACTACCAGGAGTGGTAAGGTATTGGAGAATCCATCCAAGGGCAAGCAGGTGGTTGATGATATAGCAGATAATGTTATTGATGCAGAATGTGACGATGCCGAAGAAGCTGAAGAGAGTGTTCATGACGTCACCCCTAGATGTCTGCAGCCTGAAAAGATTGATAATCGGAAGTAAGATAAAAAGGAAGCGGTGGAGAAAACTATTCCTCTTCCACCACCACCTTTTCCTCAAGGACTGAAGAAGAAAGCTGATGATACCAGGTTCAATAAATTTATGACTATGTTGAAGCAGTTTACTATTAATGTTCCTTTGGTAGAGGCGCTGGAACAGATGCCTGGGTACGCGAAATTCATGAAGGACGTTTTGACAAAGAAGCGGGCAGAAAGTTATGAGTTAGCAGATAATGTTCATCATTGCAGTGCAATCGCTACAAGATCGTTAGTTCAGAAAAAGGTAGATCCTGGTGCTTTCACTATTCCTTGCACTGTTGGATCCTTGGATTTTGCCAAGGCATTATGCGATTTGGGGGCTAGCATTAATTTGATGCCGCTATCCGTTTATAGGATGTTGGGGCTAGGAGATCCTACACCAACCAATATGCGGCTTGTGATGGCAGATAGGTCGGTAAAACGACCTGTTGGTATCTTATATGATGTATTGGTGAAGTTTTATACATTTATTTTTCCTGCAGACTTTGTTATTTTAGATTGCGAGGTGGATTTTGAAGTTCCCATAATCTTGCGACGCCCTTTCCTCACAACTGGAAGTGTGCTTATTGATTTAAGAGCTAATGAGCTTTTATTTTGGCTGAATGATGAAGTGGTCCGTTTTGATGTATGCAAATCGATGAAGCAGCCTAGAGATATGAATGTGTTCTCTATAGCTGATATTTATTATGAGGATGAGAAGGAATTATCTGTAGAGAAGCAGCTTACTATTGAGCCATTGTCTGATGGGATTTGGAATTTTGAGTATGAGGATGTTGAAGTTTATGAAGAAACTATCTGTGCTCTAACAGGAATAAGGTCCTATTCCCATGCTCCTAAGAAGCTGGACCTTTATCTTAAGAATCGATCTTCACCAACAGCGGAGACTTCCATTGCAGAGCCACCAGTGCTAGAATTGAAAGAGATCCCCAGTCATCTTAAGTATGCGTTCTTAAGAAGTGGAACTAAACTTCTGGTGATTGTTGCGGCTTATTCAGGTGAACAACAAGTAGAAGCTCTCATCTCTGTTCTGAAGAGGTACAAGAGAGCTATTGGTTGGACCATTGATGATATAATTGGTATCACTCCTAGGATATGTATGCATAAGATTTGTCTTGAAGAAGATTGCGTGCCCACAATTAAGCATCAGCATCGTCTGAATCCATTCAGAAAATGATGCACCACCTATCTCGATGAAGTCTAAGTAATCGAGATAACTATGTCGTGCCGCGACAATAAATCAAGCGCTACATGTGAGGCAACCCATCATTTTTAATCATTTTGTTTTAGTAAGAGTTTGTTTTTGTTAAATAAAAATCCAAAAGGAAGAGTCGAGCCACGACCAAAACTAAGGCGCTTGGTGGGAGGCAACCCATCGTTCTAATTGTTTTTGTTGTTTTTGAGTAAGTGTAGGTGCAAGACGTATAAAGGAGGAGATTTATCCTAAATTTTGATTTGGAAGTGTGCCATGTTAAAGGTGGTAAGTTAGGAATGAAGGAGCAAAGGCTATCGGTTAGGCATTTCCTATGCAAATCTAGGCAACGAACAAGGCAAGGCCTATGTAAATCTAGGCAACGAACAAGACAAGGCCTATGCTATGGCCTATGTTCTCTGAATCGACAAGGCTATAGCATAGGTGCCGCCTATGCTCAACTAGGCAAAGCTAAAGGTGCCGCCTATGCCATTGCCTTTGCTCTCTGAATCAACTATGCCATAGCATAGGTGCCGCTTATGCCCAACTAGGCCATAGCATAGGCGCCGCCTATGCTCAACTAGGCTTTGCTAAAGGTGCCGCCTATGCTAAGCATAGGCAAAGCATTAGGCGCCGCCTACTTACACTTTTTGGTCTCCTAACACGATTTTACATGTGTCAAACCCGATCCTTGGCTTGTTCTATAAATAGATCATCAACATTAAAACAAAATACACTTGTTTGCTCAACCTAGGCGCCACCTTTGCTTCCCAAATCTCTCAAAACTTTGCTTTTTGCTCATCTAACCTTGCAAGATCATCTTCCGAATCCACCACCAAGTAATTTTTTCTTTTATATTCTGTAGTTGTTACAATACTACGCTTATATTGGTATTTTAGATTTTAAAGTGGTGTTGATGATTAGAATGTGGTTGATTTGTTATGATACATCTAGTTGAGTGAAAGAATATGTGTGGGTGTTCTTTACTTGGTTTCGACTTGTATTTGATTTTGATACACTGTCATACTTTTACGGAATCGACATGGTAAAGTTAATTGCATAATCTTCAAAATTGAAAGCTTGAATGTTTGAATGACTCGTTCATCGAGATAAAGATCATGATTGAATACAAGAATGAGATGTTGTGATTCTTTCTCAGCAATAACTTGATACGATCTCTATATAGTAGTCTTGTTCAAAAAGTGCATCAATTCAAACATGAAAGTATAGTCAAGATTACATGAAATAGAGTTGGAAATGATAGTTAAGATGACATGAAAGTATGATTGTGCTAAACTTGTTGTTGGAACATATCGCCTATCTGTATGTCAATGAAGTCTGAGTAATCAAAATCACTCACTTAATTAGTTTGTACTAACAAATTCAGTGTGGGGTGGTGCCACTATTATTTGTTTGTTGATTAAATCTTCCGAGATGAGCTAACATGAACCTATTTTAATCTCAGGTAGAATGGCACCAAAAGGACGACATGGAAAAGAAAAAGCATCCACCTCACAGAAAGGTCAGAAAAGGGGAAGGAAAGAGCAAGCTGAATCCTCCTCGCTGCAAATACCTCGACGTGATTTAGGAATAAAGTGGGTCCTAGAGGAGGAAGGAAAAGATTGGTACAAGAACAACAAAGTGAAAAAATATGTTCACGTGGAGTTGATACAAAAGGAGAGTCTAGCGAAGAGAGAACCTCGCATTTTGGCTAAAATCATGGCGCTAAATCTTGATTTCATTTTCCGAGATATGGGAGAATGCAATCTTGATCTAACGCGATAATTTTATTCAAATTGGTCCCCAAAGACTACCGGAAGTGAAGTGAAGATTCAGGGCCAAGTCTTGCAACTGAATGCAGAGTTCTTCAACACTTTTCTGGGTCTTCTATCTGTCGATCCATCACCGCTCAAGGATCTTCAACAAAGACCTCCGTACAGGGCATTCAGACACACACTGTGCTTAACTATATCAATGGCACGTTGGAATCGTCACAAGGATACCGGTCGGCACAATAACTTCCCGTATGCTTCTCTAAACAGAAAAGCTCGTATATCAACTCTTTCCTAATCCCTGGGACACAGTACACAAAGATCACATGTGATAGAGTATTTTTGGTGTACTCTCTGATGACTAATATTCCCATCAATATTGGTGTGATTATACGATCGTCAATGCGTAAGGCTAGGCTTCACAAAAGGTCCCACTTCAGCTTTGGCAATTTGTTGACTGCGATATTAAGGAAGGAAGACATTGAAGAGGAACCTGCAGATCATAAGCTTCTGCACAACCCGAAGAAGGTTGATCTGACAAAGGTTAAAGATCCTAAAACTGGGCATGGCGTCAACTTGACCACTGCAGAAAGACATGCTCAGGATGAAAGTTTCTTTCACCATCTATATGGCATGACTCGGTTAACCATGATGAGTGGGGGTCGAATTTCGACTGATGCAGAGCTCCGGCAGTTGGATTACGACTACCCGATGAATGAGCATGCGCAGGCTATGTGCGAAGTAGGGGTACATTTTGAGGAACCTCTCGATGATGATGTGTCAACTGATGATGATCGCCCAATGCCAGACTCAGACATGGAGGAGAACTATGATGACGACGACTCTGATGTTTATTTCGATGCAGGAGGTATAACCCCAGACATAGAGGAGGGATCCGACTAATCAGGTTTTTCTTATTTATTTTCCACTGAGGGCAGTGTGTCCCGTCTAAGTGTGGGGTGCTGGTATTTGTATGTTGTAATTCTTTGCCTACATTTATTTATGTTTGTTTGTTTGAATTAGTCATAATTTGTTAGTTTAGATTTGCATGGAATTGTTTTGATAGGCGGCATGGTATTATGACAAGAGTTTGTGCTAAAATCATTACTATCGAGACATTTAGGCTCTAAGTGTGACTCACTGTGTGATAGATGGGTGGTTTGATTTATTCATCTGTTAGTACAAGAGTCTATACTGCTCCAAATAAAGTTGACTATGTGCCTTGTGTGTGTGAGGTTATGGTATATTATGTGTGGTGACTGATGCTAGAACTTGCCTGGTGTGTGTGTAAAGGGAAATAAAGAGTGTGAGTTTAGGAGATGATTTATGCATTTCTTTGGCAGCCTGTAATTGTTTACCTTCCTTTTACCTACCCGTGTACATTATCCTAGTTAACCCCCTTTGATCCTTTAGCTATTTACTTTTGACAGCCTTATATGTAGCCTAATCTATTTTTTTTCAAGACCATAATTTGATCCAAATTGCTAAGCGCTTTAAATTGTAGGATCAAGTGACAAAATAAGAGGAAATTGGGTGAGAGTGATGCCTCAGAGTGTATTGGTACTTGAAATAGTTGTGAAAAAGAATGGCTATCATAGAGGTGTGTTATAAAAAAAAATATAAATAAATAATCGAAAAAAAAAGAGAAATAGAAAAATAAAAACATAGTTGTGTTTATAATTGAATAACAAAATAGGTGAAAAAGGGGTGGTAGATGAAAGGAAAGTAGAGGGGTTGTTTAAAAGAGAGTGTTAATGACATAATGTAGTGTATTAAAGCGCTTAGAGAACATAGTCACTATTTCTGGCCAAAATAGTCCTACCTGTCCCTTAGCCTACATTACAACCTGTAAAGACCTATTTGATCATAAGCTTAACATTCTGATATTAGTGGAGCATTACACTAAGGGAAAGCCTATGGTCATCAGTTGCAACATGTGAATTCTTTGTGAGAGTGAGAGCAAGGAGAATCTTGTACCCATTTTTCGAAAAATGCAAAACTTGTGAGTGATTATGGGTGATATCTTGTGTGAGACACACATGGTTGATGAGTCTTGGGTAGTGTTATATGATTCTTTGTGGCTTAACTTGTGGATACGAATTAACCATCATTACGAGTCTATGTTGGAGGTTGAATTGTTTCTAGTAGTGATCAAGAAAACTACTCTTTGTTAGTGATTGTCGTGCATGTCTTGTTGAACATTTTGTGTTGTTACTGTGAAATACTAAGTAGATGTTTGCATGGACGTAATATTTTGTTCGAGGACGAACAAAGATTTAAGTGTGGGGTGGTGATGTTGGGCGTATTTACACGCCTAAACACCATAATTTACCCATATTTTAGGCTAAGTATGGAGGATAAAATATATAATTCCTGCACTTTTAGTCCTTTTTCCTGTAAGTGAGCTAACCTATGTGATTAGAATGTTTTCATGTATTAATGATGAAGATTTCACCACTTTGTGGACCTTTGGACAGCAAAGGAAAACTTCACGTAAGAAGGAAGGCAGCTTTTGGAAGCTTGTGGACTGAATGTGATGCATGGAGAATCTGTCCCGGGCAAAATCAGTATTTCTTAATACTTAGGGGTGCAGCAGTAACCTAGTAGGACTAGGACAAGGATATTATAAAAACCTTATTTGCTGAATTTTTCAGCATTCATGCATTCGATATTCTTTTCATTTGACACATTAGTATTATTCAAGTTACAGATTCTGTAAGTCTAAGACAGAGAAACACGGCTCTCTTGAGAAAAACAGCTAGAGGAAAAACGCTACCTAGCTATTGACGTGAAAATCATCCCATCGCGAAGATTATTCAGGTTGTGGTATGATGATTATGTCTATTGTGATTTCAGTTGTACTCATGAGTAGCTAAACTTCTCTGTTAGGGTTATGAAAACCTTGTGAGATACTATCTATTACTATTAGTTTGTGAATTCTTGATGTGTATGCTACTTATATCGTTACTCTCTTCGTTTTTATTTAATTCTCATGGTTGCAAACATAGAGAACATGCCATTATAGCATTAACTTGTTCGAGAGAAAAGTTACATGTTTGGAAAAGAGAGTGTGACAAGGAAATAGGGCTACCAACCCCTGTTTACACTTCAATGCCTTAACCGGATTAACCTCTTGGAGAGTTTGTACCGTTAGTTATACACTTTAAGCTCGAGAGAGTTAAAGTGAAATAATCCTAGATGGTTGAGAAACACTAGGATTTACCATTAGAATACGAATCTCTATAAGTGCATGCATGTCTAAATTCTGCATTACTCATAGTTAATAGATACGTAGAACTCATAAGGTGGACATAACCCTAACTTATTATTCTCTGTGATTAAATCTTACTAAACAAAAGCATTCCATTGTTACTTTGATAGCATTAATTCATTCCATAATCCAATCCCCCCTTTTCCGTAGAATTTTTGACCAACAGTCTACTAATAATTGCAACACTTAGTGACCAAGTATTTTCTGTGGGATTCGACACCCAACCCAGTTGGGTTCTATATTTGACAGCGACCGCTTACACTCTTATGAGAGCTGTAGTTTGGGCATTATCACATATCACATACAAATATAAGCGCTTATAAGATTTGAAGGAGATCATATGTATCATCTTAGAGGCAAGAGTTTATCTACCTGACTGCCTATTATATTATCATGATAATAAACAGGAAAGAATAAAAATTAAAGGCTAGGTTCACATACATCCAATACATATAGTTTTGCAAGCAAGGTAGCTATAAAACATACATATTGAACTCTTGGCAACCAATCTTGTTGGTATCTAGTTTCTTTATAAACTATGAGAATTTTCAAGGATTCATCTAAATATAACTTACATGCGAGCATACTCCTGCAAGTTCAAAATAATGCTAAAGCTACTCCTAACCACATCTCCCTATTTTTGTGGAATCTATATAATCAAATTATTTTTTTCATCTTCGCCCTATAAAATTCTCTATATATATACTCAAACATAAGAACCAAACATTATTAATATTAGTTTGTTTAATTATTTATCAAGATACATTCTAAGCCTCTTGCTAGAATAGCAAGCTGAACCGCTATATTACCATTACTATCAGGTGCCACATTACTGAACTCGGTATCTAGTAGCTCATATAGATTTGGTGGATAGATGGATAAGTAGTATGCTAATACAAGGTAACCCAAGAACTCTTGTTTAAAACATATTTATGAAGTAATTTTATTATCTACATAACACTTATAGATTAGCCACCCTGGACTTAACAACTGAGGTCCGAATGTTTTTGGCAAAATTTCTACAATCATATATAAGAAAAAAGAAAATATCTAAGGGTAATTCAACTTTTTTTAAGTCGGGCTAAAAATAGGTAAGCTTATAATGAACATGTATTCAGTGAAAACATACATCTCATTCATTCCTTCAGCAGAAAATCTCATAACCAAATATATAGGTCAATGCCTACTCAACATAACCAAACACACGTATTCTATCAAGATGATCTACATACTTACCTGGGAAAATGTATTAAATAATCTATTCCTAATCGAGGAATTAGGAATAGCTTCAATTAACATTGGCGAGATACATTTACCTAACAGTCATAGCTACTAGTGTACCTTACACCTATAGATACCCGATTTGATTGCCTCTACTCTAAAAATTATACATTATCCTAAAGCTTATGGGTATATTACGGAGGAAATATTGAACATCCTCCATATACTTAAAACCTATGAGTACAAAAGGGATCACGCAGAGAAACTTTGGAACTTGAAAACCTAATAAACTTTTCCAAATATTGAACATCTAGATATGCCACTTTCTATCTCCATAGTTAAACAATCTGTAACTTGATAATCATATGAGTAATCCCCCCATAGGTCCTTCAATAATAACAAATACCAATGCAATTATAATAATAAAGTCCATATATATCTCTCGATATATTTATTCTTTAAGCAAGTGTGAACCAGAAGGGTCAAACTCATCAAACTATCTCGAATATTAGTTTGAGTCTTGTGGCTGAGCTTTTAGCTGTAAACTTTCTTTTGGTATACTAGTATCTAGAAAATTGGCTTGATTTGAGGTTACCTTTAATACGATAAATTCATATGATGATTAAGCAGAATATGAATTAGAAGTAACTCTATAACCTAGCTTTGTCACATGATCTGGATCATGAAAAAAAGGTCAAAAATCCAAAATGCCTAAGCAGCTCCCATTATAAATGTTGTGCAAAACACATCCATAAGTGGGGCTCTACTAGACACAGCTTCATAGACTTCCTAGGACACCTTAAACCTAGGGCTCTGATAACACTTTTGTCATGCCCCTAGCTTAAATGGGACGAACAAGAACCGTATGAGCATGAATTATATGACTTCTATGTATATTGTGTGGAGAGGTTACTACTCATATAAAATGATAAGGAGATATTTACAAACCAATTCTATCTCATTAAACACTCATCTGATACAGACATGTGAAACTGAGATTGCATAAGACAACTTATCTCTGTCTACGAAGCCTCTAAGAGAAATTATAATTATACTAGAAAAGGTGGTCGGGGAAGGTACACTACATACCTAAACTATAACTAGAAACACGGTTAAAAATTACTCAATGTTTATTATCCACCTATAAGAGAGAAGCTCCTTGACTGCTTTGCTGAATACAAATGGGTGCCTAGTATAGAAGTTTGCTGATCGATATACTTGATCTTGCATTTATAGAAATGCAGTGTCCCCAAACATAGAGATGTTAGTACATATAAAATATGTACTAGTATGTAAAGCAAAATTATTAACAAGTAGATGTATAAGGATGCTTAATGAGTCAAATGACAAAATGGACAACAACGGATAACTAAATACTAAAAACCCTTCTATGAAACTATATCTTGTGAGAGATGGGTGATAGTTACACCTTATGACTGATTACCTATGCATTTTCCTTATTAATTTATCATATAACTACTTATGGGTAGGTCATAGTTATTAAGGGCCTAGCAATTTACCTATGTGATGTATTATGCCTACTTTTAATTAAAGTAATCATATGATGGCCCACCAAGGGCATTCTATGTCAAATGTATGACGTGTGTTATCCAGTTACTTTGGACTATGATTTTATACATATAATTGTAATCATAGTGTGATATAGGCTACGCCTCTCCTTAGGGGCTCACTTAAAGGGTTTGCCCGCAGGCCATATGTTCCATATATTGGCTCGAGTCAGGGGCATCCCAGTTGACTCCAAATGAAAATGATGCCACAAGGGTGGGTACGCCACAATGTTTAGGCTCACTAGAATGATCAGGTCTCGATCCTGTGAATAGAACCACGTCGAGCGATATACCAAACCAAACCTATATCTCCTCCCGTCGTTAACTTTTTCAAGTTATGCCTTATAGGCCTATGTAAGTGTATCATGATATATGTTATTCAACCATTAAATTAATGCTTCTCATATTCTACTAATTCCTTTACTAGTATCGATCTATTCAAATGCTAGTTCTTCTTTTATTCTATTACATATTGCTATATGATCCACTATACCAATGCAACTATACTATGGCCATTTATTCTAAACATATTGCATTGCATATGATAGGCATAATATATGAATTCTAAGAATTCCCAACACACACGAATGAAATCATGTGTCCCTTTATAGATTACTTGACTTGACAAGAGTAAAAATGAATACCGCAACTCCAATAATTAGACGATGAAGCATGGAGACAAGTAATTTAAAATGGGAAGGGAACATGAATAGTGTGGCGATGTTAGCCATATAGTCATATGTTAGGCATATAGAAGGTTAAAGATAGTTTCTGTATATTAAGTAAACAATATCATCAAGTAAACAATATCGACTCTTCTAGGAGAAATAAGTGATTATAAATTGTGCCTTCTCGGCAAAATATGATTAGCTTTACATACCTTTGATGCCTTTCTAGCTGAAGGTCGAACCATGAATATCAAACAATTCTACCCTCAAGAGTGAATCCTTTATTTTTCCAATATATAATTTTCACAATACGATAGGTATCCAATTTACCATCTGAATACTTTAAAATATGTGTTGAGAAACCATTGACATTTATAACCCAAATCTATTAGGGGATATTTAGTGGGGATCATTGGTCGAAACAATGGTTGTTTCTCCTGCAGTTGGCTCGCCGTTGGAGGCGAAACCAATAGAGAAAGAGAATGGTGAGAGAGAAAGAAAAAGGACGATTAACCGAAGTGGAAGAGAGATGGAAAAAGAACTAAGAGAGGTGACGCTGGTGGGGCTTCTACCGACTGGTTTTTGTTGTTGCCTGCGAGATCTATGGCATAGGGATATTGGCGAAGGCTGCTACTTTGGGTAACATCCAATTAGGATTTTCTCACCCTTTTGACTAAGCATCTTTTTAAGGGAAAACAAATAACAAAGCGGCCCTTAACTACACCAAATAAAAATATATATACACACAATATAAATTTCCTTATAACATATATATACACCTTATAAATATCTATAGAGTAAGAGATATACTTATCTAAAATATTAAAATAAATTTTTTAAATTTACGGAGGTAAATACATACATAAAACAATATCTCAACATTATTATAGATTTTTAAAGAATGCATGCTAAGTGTAGATGACTCACATTATCTTGAATAACTAAAAACTGAGAATCATAATCAATAGTAGTAAAGAATACTGTATAAATTTTGTGAGTCATAACACTTAGTTCTAAAAGTTGTACTTGTATTCTATATTTAATCATGTGGTCTAAGTGTCGAAAAGATTCACTTTTCTATCTATAAACTTAAAGTTGAAATCTCATGATCAACATCTTATGTGAAATAATAACTAAAATGAATTGCGAGCCTTACACTTAGTTTCTAAAAGATTTTTCTATTAGAATTACTCTTTTTCTGTAGGGAGCTTCTTTTAACTAACATACACTATGTGAGCTATCATAGTGTCCAAACGTCAAGTTACTTTATGGAAAACCTCACATTGGGGAGAGGTGTCATACTCTTGCTAGGGAGTATAACCTATGCTAAGTGATCACATCTATAACTATCACATCTGTAACTATCATCCATATAGAAATGAAAATAATCTGATAATCTAAACCTACGTTGGCTCATAGTACTGAGTCATGTAAGCATACCCAACTTGGTGCTAAATACTACTTCCTTTAATCGGTATGCTCATTCTATAGGAAATAAACTTTTAAAACTAGTATAAGGGCTTACAATGAAAATAACTTATGTATCTATTTACTGGACACTATAATTAAAACTATAAAGTGGATTCCATATATTAGCTGAGATCAAAAGATCAAATTTTGATCAAAAATATCTGAATATAAACTAATCAAAGGATGCTTAAATCATAGTCATTCTTGAAATATTAACATTCAAACTAGGGCTTAATAACATATGCATCAAATTCATGTCAAAGCATCATAAAGTTCATACTTACTATTGAGAGTCTTGAAAATTCAATTCTAAATATGGAAAATAAAGTTACACAAATAAAAACACAAAAGTAGACATGCAATTCAACATCTAAATCACTTGTGACGTCAAAATCCTATAATAATGATAAGTAGGTATAAATCCTTAACTGAAGTTCATATAATTTCATGAAGAAATCAACTTTAAAACTAATTTTTTGCACAAGGATGAAGAAGCTTGAACTCTGAGTTCCTATTTGTTCTCTTGAAGATTGTTTTTGAAGATTTTGAATTGGAAATCTTGAATTTTTTGTTATCTTGGAAAAAGAATGGTGGAATTTAGATTTCTTGATGCTTAAAATTTGTAGCTCTAGGGTTTCTTGTAGAGTAATTTGATGAATTATGATCGTATTAGGCTTAGAATAGATTTAATCTAGTGTATTTCATGAATTGGGGGCTTGGGAAAAGACTAAGTTGCCCTTTGGAAAAATAAGTTTTGAACTGAAAGTCCTAATTTTGCACCGCGATGCGATGCGGTACCATCGTGGTGGCTTACTGGAAAGGGAACGAGTACCATTTTGCACTATGGAGTGATGCAGCGTAATCGCGTTGCATCACTAGAAAAGGTACGAGTGCCATTTTGCACTCCACCACGACACGATGCTATTCTCTACTGTGCTTCTTGACTTAACATTGACTAATCGTGGTGAGCTACTAGAAAAGGATGAGTGGGATTTTTGGGCTTCACCGTGATGTGGCGTAATCATTGTACTCTACTAGAAAGAGGAGAATTGTGAATCTTCCCTTCACCATGATGCGGTGCTATCTCGTTGGCTTACTTCTTCCCACTAAAAGTTCCATAACTTCTCAATCAGGTACCGGATTTATGCAAAATTGGTATCGTTGGAATGATGATTCAGCTATCTACAATTTGGTGGGTCTAGAGCTGGAAAATTCTTCATGTATCAAGAGTTATATACTTTTAAATTTTACCTCATACACACTAGGTGTTAAACGGCACTAAGAAAAGTATGGGGTATTACATTATCTACTCCTTAGGAACATTCGTCCTCAAATATGACTAGTTAAACTGAGGATATTGATGAACTGAGATCATATACTAGCATGCACAATTGAAACTAAACTACATGACTGAATCTAAAACATACTGAGCGACTGAACTAATCTGTGAATGAATAAACTGACATGAAGATAATTACATGGCTGAAACAGAGACTATAAAAGAACTGAATTAAGGAAGAATGTTACCTTAGGCTTAATCTGAGTATGTGTAGAAGAGGCATGGATACTTGGTTCACATGTCTACTTCTGCTTCCCAAGTAGCACTCTCAACAGACATATTTTGCCATAGTACTTTGACCAAGGGAACATCTTTGTTCTTTAGTCTACGGATCTGGTGATCAAGAATATCTATTGGAAGTTCTTCATATAAAAGGTTATTCTGAATATTTGTGCTTTCATGAGGGACTACAACAACTGAATCGTCCATACACTTCTTCAATAAGGGCATATGGACACTTGATTAACTGATGATAAGTCTGCAGGTAGCTCAAGATCATATGCTACCTTCCCCACACGACTCAAAATCCTTTAAGGACCCACATATCTGGGACTAAGATTCCGTTTTTTACCAAATCTCTTCCCCCTTCATGGGTGAAACTTTTAAATAAACAAAATCATCAACTTTATACTTAAGATCTCTCTGTCTTACGTCTGCATAAGATTTTTAACGACTCTGAGCTACCTTCAATCTCTCTCGAATCAACTAAACTTTCTCCATAGATTCAATAACCATATCTAGCCCAATCAAAGTGGCCTTACCTATTTCAAACCAACTGACTTGTGATCTACATCGCTGCCCATAAAGACCCGCAAACGGGGCCATCTGACTACTAAAATGGTAATTGTTATTGTAGCCAAACTCTATTAATTGCAAGTGGCCATCCCAACTGCCTTTGAAGTTAAGAACGCATGCTCTAAACATATCTTGTAAGGTCTGAATGGTCCTCTCTTCCTGGCCATCTTTTTGCTAGTGAAAAGCTGAACTGAGATGAACTTAGGTACCAAGAACCTTCTGAAAGGCTTTCCAAAATTGAAAGGTAAACTATGTACCCCTATCTAAAATGATGGAAAAGGGAAATCCCTATAATCTAACCAAATCTCTGATATACAGCTTATCATAATCTTCGGTTGTGTGGGACATATGAATTGGCAAGAAGTGGACTGATTTGGTGAATCTGTCCACAATAACCCAAATCTAATGATGTTATCGACACGAACGGGGTAACCTTGTCACAAAGTCCATATTCACCTTTTCCCACTTCCAAGTGGGAATACCAAACTCCTGCAATATGCTACCAGGTCTTTGGTGCTCTACCTTAACCTATTTACAAGTTGCACACTTAGCCATAAATTCAGTGATATCTCTCTTCATATCCTTCCACCAATAGACTTTCAGCAAGTTGCAGTACATCTTGGTGGCTCCTAGATGAATGGAGTAACGCATACCATGTGCTTCTTCCATAATCCGCTATCTCAAATCATCAACTCATGGCACACTTAATCTACTTTGGTATATCAATACACCATCTCCCCCTTGGGAGAAAACCTCTACCTTTTGGTCTTTAACTAAACCCTTCAGTTTGACCAAACTAGATTTCTTATCCTGCTTCTTTTTTACTTCAGAAGCTAAAGTAGATTCTAAACTACTCTGAACCCAACATTCCCCTCAACTGGGTCAATTAACCTCACACCTAATCTATACAACCGGTGAACTTCTCAACCTAATTCTCACTTATTATTCTCTACATAAGCAAAAATTCCTATAGACAGACTAATAAGGGCATCTGCCACTACATTAGCCTTGCCCGGGTGATATAACACACTCATGTAATAATCCTTCAATAACTCTGACTACCTTCTCTAACAAAGATTTAACTTTCTCTGAGTAAACACATATTTCAAACTTTTGTGGTCCGTGAATACATCGTCATGCACCCTATAAAGATAGTGCCTCTAAATTTTTAATGCAAATATAACAACAGCTACCTCGGGGCTATGGGTAAGGTAGTTCTTTTTGTGAAGCTTAAGATGTCTAAAGGAATAGTTAATAACATTACCTCTCTACATCAAAACACATCCCAGACCAATTCTAGAAGCATCACTCTAAATAATGAATCCATCTGTACCATCAGTTAGCTCTAAAACTTGGGCTGAAGTGAGTCGAGTCTTCAACTCCTGAAAACTCTTCTCCCAAGCATCTGACCACTGAAACTTCACTTTCTTTTGGGTTAATATAGACACGGAGGACACAATAGATTAAAAATCTTCAACGAAATTTCTGTAATATCTAACTAAACCTAAGAATCTCTTAATGTCTAATTGAGAGATAAGTCTAGGCTAGTTTCTTACAACTTTTGTCTTTTGGGGATCAATTCTAATGCCATCCATGGAAATAGTATGTCCGAGAAAAGCTACTGACCTTAACCAAAATTCACATTTGCTAAATTTGGCAAACAATTGGTGATCCATAAAAGTTTGCAATACAGTTCTAAGATGGTCTGTGTGATCATCCTCACTATGATAAGAGACAAGAATATCATAGATAAAGACTATGATAAACATGTCCAAATACTATTGGAACACTCTGTTCATTAAGTCCATAAAGGTTGTTGGGGCATTTATTAGCCGGAAGGACATGACTAGAAACTCAACATGACCATAACGGGTTTTGAAAAATGTCTTTGGAATATCATATTCCCTTACTCTAAGATGATAATAGTCAAATCTAAGGTTTATCTTGGTGAAGTTACTTGCACCTTGGAGTTGGTCGAATAAGTCATCAATGCTAGGAAAAGGATATTTTTTTATTATGACTTTATTCAGCTGATGATAGTCAGTGCATATTAGCAAAGAACTATCTTTCTTTCACACAAAAGGGATGAAAGTGCCCTATCAAGAGACATTAGGAATTATTAAACCTTTATCTAAGAGGTCTTTAAGTTGTTATTTTAAGTCCTTAAGCTCAGATGGAGAAATACAATATGGAGGAATGGAGATGGGTTGAGTATCTGGAAGAAGGTTAATGCAAAATTCTATTTCCCTATCGGGAGGTGCCCCTAGCAAATCTTCTGGAAAAACCTCAGAAAACTCATTGACTACGTGGACTGACTGAACTATTGGAGCGTCAGACTTAGTTTCTTTGACTCGAACTAGATGATAGATGCATCTTTTTGATATCAACTTTCCGAATTTAAGATAGGATATAAAATGACTCTTGGGAGAAACTGAATTACCTTCCCACTCGAAGACTGGTTCATCTGGAAACTGAAACTTCACCACTCGGGTGTGACAATATATAGATGCATAACAGGAATGGAGCCAATCCATACAAAGATTAATGAAAAAATTGACCATGTCTAACTCTATTAAGTCTGCTAACATGATCTTATGAAGGGCAGTGATAGGACACATTATATAGACTCATTTGGTAATAACTGACTCACCCACAGGGGTAGAAATTAAGATGCGCTTAGGAAGATTTTCAGGACCTACTTCAAAATTTCTTGCAACTAGTGAGGTCACATAAGAGAGATTTGATCTGGGGTCTAACAACACATAAACATCAAGATGAAAGACATAAAGCATAACAGTAATAAGATTTTGTGAACTCTCTTGCTCCTAATGGGATGGTAAGGCATAAAACCAATTCTGACGCTGACTGCCATCGGTACAGGATGATGCACCCATAGGAGGGACTTGGCATCCCAGAGGAGCTGGTACGCTAGTATCCTGAGTCTGCGGACGAGCATTCTTGTTTCCCTGCTTAGAATGCAGACACTCTTTGATCCCATGTCCCAACTTACCACAACCATAAGATCCTATCTGTCCCAACAAGCATGCACCAAGATGATTCTTACCATACTTAGCACATGAAGAATAACTGGGCTTTCCACTCACACTATTCTCTCTTTCTTTTAACTTTTTTCCCTTAATCTATTGAGCATGAATCATCAACCTAGCAAGATCCATATCCCCAATAATAATGCCAGTCCTACACTCCTTGACTAACAAACCAGATACTCAAGTAACAAACTTACTCATACTCGGCCTAGGGTCAGCCATCATGTCTGGGGCATACTTAGATAATTGGTTGACTTAATGTAGTACTCCTTCACTATATTTATCCCTACCTCAGGTTAACAAACTCTTCTACCTAATCTTTTCTCAATTCATATGGAAAGAACCTATCTCAAAATTCGCCCTGAAATACCTACCAACTCATAAGAGCGGCATGTTCACCTCTACAATTCTTTCATATAACCAGCAAATCATATGCCATATCTTTCATCCTATATGATGCCAACTCTACACTCTTCTCCTCAGTAACATACATAATTTGGATTATTTTCCTAACCTCATCTAAGTAAAGTTATGGGTCCTCACAAGCTTTTCACCCAAAGAACTCAGTTGTATTTATTCTCATGAAGTCACATATTCTGGCTGCTACTACATCACCATTATGCTAAAGTGGGACTACATTTAAATGTAATCATGATGGCATCGGGAAGGAGGTAAACCAATCACGAAGTCCATATTTATCTCTTCCCACTTCCAGGTGGGAATATTAAACTCTTGCGTCATACCACCAGGTCTTTAGTGTTCAACCTTAACCTATTGGCATGTTGCATACTTAGCTACAAACGCTGCTATATCTTTCTTCATGCCACTCCACCTATAGATTTCCCGCAAGTCTCGGTACATCTTGGTGGCACCAGGATGAATAGAATATCGCGCCCCGTGCACTTCATGCATAATCATCTATCTCAGGTCATCAATATTCGGGACACATAATCTACCATGCAATCTTAACACACCATCTCCCCCTTGAGAGAAAACCTCTAGTTTTTGGTCCTTGACTGACTCCTTCAGTCTGACCAAACTAGCATCTAAGTCTTGCTTTTCCTTCACTAACAAAACCAAGGAGGATTTAGAACTACTCTGAACCCCTATACTACCTTTAGTAGAGTCAGACAACCTAACCCCCAATCTAGCCAAACGATGTACATCACGAGCCAACTCTTTCTTACCTTCTACCACATGCAAAACACTACCCATGGACACTCTACTTAGGGCATCCGCCATAACATTGGCCTTGCCCGGATGGTACAACATACTCATATCATAGTCCATTAACAATTCTAACCATCAT
The DNA here is from genome assembly GCA_030864225.1 of Capsicum baccatum var. pendulum. Lineage (NCBI taxonomy): Eukaryota > Viridiplantae > Streptophyta > Magnoliopsida > Solanales > Solanaceae > Capsicum > Capsicum baccatum. Next base: position 104,825,799 of record CM061556.1, read on the forward strand.
CTTTGCCTAAGATTCAATTCTCTCTGGGTAAACACATACTACAGAATCTTATGATCAGTGAAAACATCAACATGGACACTATACAAATAGTGTCTCCAGATTTTCAAAGCAAACACAACAGCAACCAACTCAAGTTCATAGGTGGGGTAATTTTTCTCATGGGGTTTCAACTGTCTAGAAGCATAAGCTATCACCTTACCCTTCTGCATCAATACGCAACCCAACCCAAATCTCGAAGCATCACAGTACACCACAAAACCATCAACACCATCAGGAAAAGTCAAAATCGGTGCTGAAGTGAGTCGAGTCTTCAACTCCTGAAAACTCTTCTCATAAGATTCGAACCACAAGAACTTCACTTTCTTTTGGGTCAACCGAGTCATAGGAGATGCTATAGAGAAGAAACCCTCAAAAAAACAGCGGTAATAGCCAGCTAAACCCAAGAAACATCGGATATTAGTCGGAGAAATAGGTCTAAGCCAATTTCTAACAGCTTCGGTCTTTTGGGGATCAACTTTAATACCCTCGAAAGAAATGATATGACCCAAAAAAGTAACTGACCTTAGCAAAAAATCACACTTACTAAACTTGGCAAACAACTGGTGATCTCTAAGGGCTTACAAGACAGTTCGGAGATGATCAGAATGTTCATCCTCACTACGGGAGTACACCAGTATATCATCGATGAACACTATGACAAAGATATCCAGATATGGTCTGAACACTCAATTTATGAGGTCCATGAAAGCTGTTGGGGCATTAGTTAACCCAAAAGACATAACAAGAAACTCAAAATGGCCATAACGAGTTCAAAAAATGGTTTTCAAGATAGAATACTCCCTAACTTTGAGTTGATGATAGCCGGAACGAAGGTCTATCTTTGAGAAATAACTTGCACCTTGCAATTTGTCAAAAAAATCATCTATTCTCGGAAGGAGGTACTGAGTTTTGATGGTGACAATATTCAGTTGGCGGTAATCAATGTACATACGCAAAGACCCATCTTTCTTTCTCACAAACAACACAGGAGCACCCCAAGGAGAAACACTGGGCCTTATGAAACCCTTATCTAGTAGATCTTTGAGTTGCTCTTTCAACTGCTTAAGTTCTGCAGGGGCCATACGGTAAGGAGAAATAAAAATAGGCTGAGTATCGGAAAGAAGATCAATCCTAAACTCTATCTCTCTATCAGAAGGTAAGAGAAGAGCACGAATCAATAGCAGAGAGAGACACTTTAAGAATGATAGACTTCTAAAAGAAAGAATCACACTTTTGCTAAAACGTGTCATAGCCTCTTACTCATACATGTGGTGTGCTACACACCGATGATGAAGACTCTACTTAACGTGGCTTGTCAGACTCCCTAGGACACCTTAAAACCTTAGGCTCTGATACTAAGTTTGTAACGCCCTGAAAATGGGTCCTGGAGCGTCACATAGTGCTTGAGGCTACGAGTAGCCCCAAGATAACCCTTTAAGCTTTTTTCATTTAGTTCAACAGGAAAAAACGGGGATTTTATAAATAACCCTCAAATATTAATAGAATAATAATCATCCAAGAATAAAAGGATTTTAGAAAGATAACAAAATACGACTTATTAGTCAACTTCCAACATCTATACTAGTCTGACAAGCCTTTAAGAAAATCAATAAAACCAGCGAGCCATTAAGACATGCCCCAACTTACTCATACTCAGTTTTCAAATGTAAATAATTTCGTGAAACCAACATCAGACACCACATCCTCAAAACATGAGGACTTACCATAACAGAGGATGTAGAACAGTGTGCCTGAAGAATCATTATCGAACCTGGAACTAAGCACCTAAACCTACATTTTGAGAAAATGTAGCCCACATCCGAAGATATGGGTTAGTACCATGGAAAGGAACCGAGTATATGGGTATGTATGCAGTTGTATAAACATCATCATCATAAATATTTATAAGAAATATGCAGGATGTATGAAAGTCTCACATAGCCCAAAGAAAATCATCATAATCATGAGAGGATGAAATAAGTACAATAACACATGTGAGTCATTATATAATTTGTCAATAACTTTCAGTTCATCAAGAATATCAATTCTTATAATGTAAATATCATTTAAATCTTTAAAATGAATAACTTTAACAATTCCACTTTCAAATTATTTCACCATTCACCATAGACACAAGGAAACATACACACACTGGGAGATCCTATAACCGACATAAATCATGTGAGATACATGGAGTCCAATGTACAACCCACATTGGGGAGAGCCATCCTATCCTTGCCATCGAACTAGGACTATAAATATTAAATTCACACAAACTAGTGAGCACTATATAAATCATCCTCAGTCTCACTCCTATGGGGGCACGTAGTTATAGTGATGTAAGGTCACTTTATACCTTCCACTTAGTGCTAAAGATTTCTCCCAAACTTAGCTCAGATCATTTCAAAGACAATCCACAACAAATTTTTTTTATTAATATATAAATATACATCGGGAGCTATCATGCTTCCCATCTATCAAAATCAACCACGTTGTGGATTTCTTTCACCCTCGAGTTCAAAACAACTCCATTAAGACCAAAAGGTCAAATCATTCAAAATATCTCAAATATTCAACATCAACATGCTTATAACAAATTATCAAAAAACATAATTTCCAATAGGGATTCACGACCCAAATATCAAAATCATGATAAATTTCATTCAAGATTCTTGCTTTATATCTCCACACATGTAAATTCATCTTTTAAAATCATAAACATCAAGATTTCATAATAATCATCATAAGATATGGGTTCATGCATCAAATTAGTTAAAAAATCAAATAAAAATCATGCCTTTGTAAAGAAAATTACTTTTAGGCACAAGAACAAAAGAGAGTTCTTATTGAAAAATCCCACATACCTTGAATGATGAACTTTAGATCAATACTCGTTTTTGAGATGTTAATCATGCCTTTGAATGATGGTTCTTGGAGTTCTTGAACTTGGAACTTGGAATCTTGAATAAATTTGCAGAATTAAAGGTGAACTTTGAGGGTTCTTGATGTTCTTGAACTAGGAACTTGGAATCTTGAATAAATTTACAGAATTAATGGTGAACTTTGGAGGTTCTTGAAGTTGGATGTAGGAGCTTAGGGGTTTCTTTTTGAGGGAATTTGATGAAATATAACATATAATGCTTCTAATAGGCTTTAATATATGGTTTGGACAGATTTTGGGTGAGGGGGAATGACCAAAACTCCCATAAAAATCAAAAATATTCTCGAATCTATCCTTTGGTGGACTATTTTGATAGTCTGAAGTAGGTCAACCATAACATTTTACTACGGTATCCAAATTTGATGAAACCAATTTCATTAGAAGAGGACTCTCATATATTTCCGTTGATATATAGTATCTCACCCATATCATTGTGTACAAGGAGTTATGATTGTTTGAATTTAACCCAAAAATTTGCTTTTGATAGGCTGAAGTAGATCGACCATAACTTTTTACTCTGATAGAAATATTGGATGAAACCAATTTCATTGGAAAGAGAACTTCCAGAGCTTTCCATTGATATATATTAGATCACCTAGATCATTATGTACAAGGAGTTATGATCATTTAAAGTTGGAGTAAAAATACGCCAGGCCTCAATACTTTTTCCTGCACATTTTACTGTTCACTACTATTCACGGTGCGATCGGAATGTTCATAACTCGTTGCTCGGGTGTCCGTTTTGGGTGATACACATATTATTGGAAAGCTTATTAAATACTCCACGTAATGGTGGGTCATAATCTAAGACATTCCGTACGAAAAATTTATAATTCATTCTAGAAGATAGAACCCAACACGTTTACGCACAAAATTTCAACGAAAAATTTCCCGGGGTATACAATACCAAGACAGTTGATGAAATTTCAAGGTATATTCCTTGACTGACATTTTCCCTTATCTCAGATTAACAAATTCCTCTGCCTTTGATTCCCTCAACTCTTGAGGAATGAAGTGATCCAAAAAATCCTTAAAGAAAGTCTCCAACAAAGTTGACTCCTCAACATCAGCTCTTTCCCTATCCAACTCAAAGTCTCCAGAAAAGTCGATTTCTTAACATCACCTCTCGCCCTATCCAACTCCTCAGATCATTGGTACATACAAGCCTAAGCTGGTAAGCATTAAAATTCACCCCTTCTATATTTTTGTCTTGCATTACCGTAAAAATATTTCTCTATCTCATCTAAGAAACCCTAAAGATCCTTCTCCACTTTCACACCAGTAAAAGTAGTAGTATTCATCTTTATAAATTGGTCAACCATTGTGGCCTTATTAGATGAAACACCAGATGAACCACTCTTAGCCTAAGCAATAACCAACTAAGAAGTAACATGAATTGATTGAAGAAATTCTATATTTGTCACCTCACCCAGAGGAGGACTAGTAGCAATTGGTAGAACTCTAGAAATATCAAGGATGGGACCCCAAGACTGAGTATTGATCCCCTGAGTAGCATGTATCCCTTCAACATTGTCCTTGGTTGGGATAGAAGAGTTACCTTGTGTCTAAGATCATCGAGGCATGATCTGAAAAGCGAATACACTAGGATTAGAGAATATTCCAGGACTTAGCTTCCAAGCTTGAAAATAGAATACCAAGAAAGATAAATATTCTTGAATGCTTTGTAGACTATCCCTTATAAGTGTGGAACGCTACACACCATCAAAAGAGACTTTAATCAAAATGGATTTATGGTCTCCCAATTGAACATTAAACTAAAGCTCTAATATGAACTAGACACGAATAAAACTAGGGCCTTATCGTAATAGGCATCCCAAGTCCATCTAGGATCAGGGACCACCCCCTCCCCATTACCCAACTCAACATCCCAATACAAATACCCTAAGTTAGATAAATTTTAAATATATGAAAAGAAAGTATTTATTACTCTTTTAGACTCTATGACAGGTCTATAACTGTGACAAACCCAAAAAAGTCTAACCAACCTTTAAAAACCATCAACCATAACCAAAACAATATAAAAACCAAGTTCCTATCCATACGATAACATAAAGAGATTGAAGAATCATAAGTGCAGTCCAGCGATATCATCTCCAATAACAATGCCAATACTAAGGATGGAAACACTACCAACACCACCCATTTTAACCCATAGTAGTCACACAAAGCCTCTAACTAAAACAAATAAATAATATCCGATTGGGACATGCCCCTAACCATAGCCAAAACCTATATCCATAAAATAACCAAAGTACCTAAAGGCATCTATGATATGAAATAGAGCCTTCTGATATATGGAAGATCACCACTTTAATCCAATAGCTGATCTCAAATCTGATCAAAAAGAAGGAAGAGTAAAATGGTCGATTCTTGTATCGCGTGGGGAAACAGTCACCTTAGGATGGGTTAGCATGCACATGATAGCATAAACATAGGATAAGGATAAAATAATGCCATCCACTAAAACTAAGTAAGCCAACCATATGTATATAAATCATATATATTTATACATATAAAAAACCATACTAGGAAAGAGAGCCGGGTTTAGCATGCCTTTAAAATTATTAACCTAGGTATGTATAGCTTAACTGTCCTTGAACCACCTATGAGATATATGGGTCTAGTGTAATCCTCTGAACTAGCTTCGATATGTGTAGCCATATGAGCCAGAGATGCTATAAGAGTAGGGAATTACAAAGTACCCTTCATTCTCCATGATACATATGTAGAGTATACTTGGAGGATTTTAATATACCTCATAGTATTATATATGGTTGCTATAACCAACCTTCATGTTGGAAAACATGAGTTTCCAGTGTTGGTCCATTAAACTCAGACCTTCACAGTTTGCTATCATACCTCGCCATTGTTCCCCAATTAAAACCATTTTCATTCAACCAAAACATTATTCCATTATTATTAACTAAGGCTATAAGTAGTGGTATCATAATACCCACTCTAGCTGGCAAAAAATGTCTTTAGCCAACCTTTTTATGTAAAGGGATTCCCATGTAACCATATATTACGCTATTGAATAGACTTGGAGGATTCCTATGTACCCCACAAGTGTAGCATTATTAAGTTTGCTTGGGTATTCCTTATACCCATAAGGATGTTCAATTAACAATAACCATGACCACCAAGCCTTACCATTTAACCTTTTAAAACCATTTAAACCATTTATACCATTTAAGTTTCCATTACCAAACCATACCTTGCAATAGTTCCATTAAAAGTTCAACAATATAGTAAGAGCATTATCATAGGTAGTTTACTAAACATGTTGGGGGAATAGTATTTTTAAAACCAAATCCAATAACCAATTAACCATTCCCATGCAAGAAATTGTCCAAATTACAATTAAAGCATTTAATATATAATTAAAACATGGGAAAGCCACAATTAATATTTAATACCAACACCCCAATATATATTTGAAAACCCCCAAACCATATGATAATCATGCCATTAAAAAATTGAATGAAACATTCCTTTAGTTGGAAATAACAATGAGGATGGATTACATGCCTTAGATTTCAAAAATGATAGAGAGAAATCACCCTTACAAACCCTAAATTATCACTCTTGAAATAAACCTAGCCTTCATTCACCCAAGAGCCTTAGAGAGAAATAAAGAGAGTTTTCTAAGTTCTTAAGATTACAATAATAGGGTAAATAATGTCCTAATAGTTATATAAGTCATGGTTCCTTAAGAGGTTATGTAGGGAAATATCCCGATTACCCCCAACTTAAACTTCTTAAATTCCTATCAGATGGTACGGCTACGTCATACTAGTCATACCCTTCCATATGAGTGGTACCCACCACTCTTACCCTAGGCCTCCCCCTTGGACCCAACACTGACCGACATACAACTTACCCAAACTAAGTCGTACCTAACTATACGATCATTACCCCTAAACTGTATCCCTGGTAGAATAGAATCAAAGAAAGTTTGAAAACTATCTACCATATAAGTCAATGACTCATACCCTATCTTATGTTTCATGGTGATACACTCGTACTCAATTCTAAGTTAAGTTACTAATTCTAAAATTAAGTAAAGGAAAAATTGAAACCATACAACCTGCCACAAATCATACGACCATACCCACTAAGTCGTACCCTTTTTAGAAACCAATCAAACCCACCAAGTAATATTGGTTAGCGTACGAACAAGAATATACCAATCATACCCTATCATATGACTGGTACCCATATGTCGTAAGATGTAGAGAATCTAAAAATCCAAGAAATTTTGTAAAGGTCTAAAGCTAGGATGTTTCAACAAATTCAGTCATACTCATATTCTAGAGTTAATATAGGACCTGGGAGGATTTTTTATGACCCTTGAAGGTTCTTATCATAGCTTATTCTAAGGTCGAGTATAAAAAACAAGTAGATGATGATTGGTTTGAGATTGTTTTCTAGCCTCCAGGTAGTCTAGGTTTACCTTTGTCTAGACATTAATCTATTATAATATTAGTTTGGTATTATACTAATTATTTGGGGGTATTTTCTCTATTAGTAGCTTAGACAATTCCTGATTAGTTTAGCTAATTAGGGGACCATAGGATAGATTTTGACATTGAATTTCCTTAGTTCGGGAGTAACTTAATCATCAGGACATGGTTTATCTTATTCAGGCCCCTTGAAATCAAACTTAGAATCCATAGTATAGGCTTGGCTAGTTTCTTGTCGTAAGTTGGGTTCGGGGGACTTATAGTTATCTTTACATCCCCTTTTAAGCTAAAATACCTTAGGATAGTGTTTTTCCTGCAATAAAAATCATTAAAGCACCTAGGAGGACTTGTTATAAAGATTCAAATATTTTTTGCATTATATAGTGGTTATTGACTTGGTATTTCTAGCATTTATCCCTTGTGGCCTATATTAGTAACTTTCGACTTAATTATAGAAACTAAGTCCTACTTTAAATGAAATTTGCCTTCTAAAATATAAAAAGGACTAGATAGACTTGGAATGAATAAAACCTATATGTTGTTATTAATGTGCTATGGTTTCATAGAACTTTCAATGCTTAAAACGATGAAAATATACAAGTTAGGTATTTTTGTTAGATATGATGTGTTTTGTGTTATATTTTGTAGGAATTAGATTTTCGAGATAATTTGGAGAAAAAGAGTAAAGGTTAAAGGTTGAGACCACCTACGTGTGCACCCATGGCATGTACGTACTACTTATTAGGTGTAGGTGCTAGAGTATGTGCCAAAGAAGTGAAGTAATAGAGATTCAGAAGCAGAAAAAAAGACACTACTACCTATGAAGGGCACGTATGGCCCATAGGTACAACCTATGGTTTGTAGGTGTCAAAATATATCTGAGAAGTTAATGTCTAGATATGTTTTTTAGGATTTTCAAAAACCTATAACCTTTATGGGACAATCTACAATCCATAGGTGACATCTACGAACCATAAGTGGCCCAGTAGGTGGCCATCGACTCGAATTTTCCTTGTTTGTTTTGGATTGGTTCCGCAGGGTTTAAATGTACTATAAAACTTCTCTTTTAATGTTTTTAGTTGGGTTATGCACTATTACTACTTATAAACATATATTTAATTCTGATATTTGATTTTGATCTTGGGATTACTTTGTTCTTAATTTTGGTTGATTATTCAATTTGAGACTCTGGGTTTTATTCATATATTATTTCAATATTGATTCTATGCATTCTTCATCGAATTCTATGGATTGTCTTGCAATAATGAACAGCTAAAGCTATTAGCTAGTATTGTAGGAACCTTACAGGATTAACAAAGTGAGGGAAGTAAAAGTTGTTGTAAATCGATATTCTTGCATGTATTATGATCTTCTTTAATCTAATAGATTTCTTAGAGGTTGAAAATGTTAGTATCGAGCCTATATTCACTACTTTCTTCACAAGAGAGGTAGAGAGTAGGAAAAGTAGATCCCAATAGTAATTGGCAGTTAATTGTCGAAATAAGCTAATCCTCTTTATCTACTCAAGATATTTAGCTTTATCTAATAACTTAAGATTCAAAAGGTAATATTTAAACTGGGATCTAGGATAATGGTTGGTAAAGTAGAACTCTGAGACTCAAAATATAAAGAGTGAAAAGCAGTAGTGAGTCCACAAGACAATTTATGATACATACCTTATTAGATTTTGTATCGGGGTTAGTTCAATAGAGTACAATAAGCCTATAGAGTTGAGAAATGAGGAAGAAAACAGTCCTAGTGTTTGTTTCTAATTGGTTACGATCAAATCACTCCACAGCTTGTTACTTTTCTCAATTTGCAACAACAATCCCCCCCCCCCATTTATTTTTCTATACTTCCCATGATTTCAGCATGCATGGGAGATAGTTCACGTATTCCATGTAGGTTCTCCCCCAACTTGATTTAGGTTACTATATTTTGCATCAACCCCTTTAACTTTAGTTTGAGGTGTAGCTTTCACTGATATAAAATTTTTGGTGTCGTTGTTGGGGAATACGGTGATTATTGATCAATGTTGTTAAAGTCTTCATGTTTTTGTTTTCTATTTATTATTGGGTGTATGTGTAAAACTAAAAGTCAAGGAATTCCCTAAATCTCACTATATCTTAATCTCAGAGAGAATTCTTTAGCCAAATTATGTGATGACATAACATGTACGTGAAGCCCATCATGATGGGGTTCGGGATGATCCTAATATTTTTCCTCCTCTTCCTCTTGGGAATGTTCAAAATAATGTTGATTAGAGAACTAAGCAGTTATTAGCAGAAGTTGCAAATTATAGGAGGGAAGAAAATTCTCTGTATGAAGAGCTAGAAAGGCAAAGACAAGAAACAGATTATCGAGTAGCACTCGACCGGAATTGAAATAGAAATAGAGGTGGTAGAGCTCAAGTACTTCTAGCTTATCAATACTTACCTCTATATAAGGATCCACAAAAGGATTTGGGATATATTGAGCCTATTGAGATGTGAGCTATCATTCCTCCTATTTCGCCACCAAGTGTGAAGTTTGATATCACTAGTGCCTTGATTTAGCTCTTGAATCCGAAAAGTGTGTTTGTGGGCTTACTGAAAGATAGTGCAAACATGCACCTTACATACTATATTGGGGTCTGAACTTCAAACACTATACCAGGGTTAAATTAAGAAGCAATGAGACTTGGGTTGTCCCCAATTTTATTGATGGGTAAATCAACTTTGTTGTTAAGGGAACTTCTAAGAGGATCAATCACTACATGGAATGAGTTCTGGTGATAGTTTTTGAATCATTTCTTTCCACCATCAAGGATGCTTTAGTTGAAGAATGAGATATATATTTCAGGCAAATACACTCTGATTCTATGATGAGGCAAGGTTCTAATTCAAAACATATTGATGATGGTGCCTAACCCTAGGATTTTGGGGTAGAGCTTTCTTGAGATTTTCTATCGAGCCTCTAACACTAATTTGAGAGATATAAAATACACTATTACTAGTGTAGTATTCATGAATATCCACTGGCAGACAACATAAAATATTTTAGACTAGATCTCTCTCACCAACTGAGAATGGCATACTCGAAAGGCAGAGGAGGCATTGGAACTTATGCCATTGGAGCTTTCATCAAGCATAGAGTGGTTGATAATTTAGTGGTGCAAGAGATTGTTCAGCTTAGAACTAATATTGTGCTCCTGACAAAGCATTTTACAATAATGAATTCTGAGAAGGTGAACACAGTTGGCTAATAGGGTAATTCCTCCAAATTGTATGATTTTGATTTAGAAGGAGAGACAAGGTACCTAAATCGAGAGTTGGTGAGTTTCTAAGCCAAAGGGAAAGGAAACCTAGGTCGTAACTATTACAAAGATAGGTACAAATATAGGAGTAGAGAGAGAGATGGTGGCTGGAGATGCAAGGATAATTATAAGGAGAAGGGTGGCGTGTATACTCTACCAGGCAATCATGACACTGAGTCAATAATGGGGGTAATGTTATCAAAGCTGGTCAAGAGTCAGGAAAACTAGGACAATTTCTTTAAGGATATTAAGGCAGACACTCGAGATTAACCCAAAAGGTAGATTCACATATTACTGTGATAAAGTAATTAGAGTATTAGTTTGGACAAATGTCTAAATCTTTGAATCATAGGAAGTCGAGCACCCTTATAAGCAATATAATTTAGAATCCTAATAACGAAGATCCATATTTATCCATTACCACATAGAGTGGTAAGGAAACTATTTGTCCTCCTATGTCAACTATTGATGATCAAAAGAATAATAGTATTGTGGTTCATGAGATGCTAAAGTAGAGTTGGATAAGGCTATATATATTGATGATGATTATGGCAAGGACAAAGGTAAGGGAAAGGTCAATAATCTTGTGGTGAATCATATTCCATGACCTCCCTCACCTTTTCCTCAGAGGTTAAAATAGAAGAAGAAAAAAGGGAAGTTTAAGAAATTTATCACCATACTGAAAAAGTTGAGCTTGAACATTCCTCTTCTTGAGTCTCTTGAGAAGATACCTGGATGCGCCAAGTTTATGAATGAGTTGGTCAAAAATAAGAGAGTTGTGAGTCTTTAGATGTTGGTGAGTTGCACTATTATAGTACAATCACTTTGAGATTTCAGGCAGAGAAGAAGGAGTACCCCAAATCCTTCACTATTCTATATATTATTGGGCATTTCAACTTTAATTAGATTTATGTGACTTTGGAGTTAGTATCAATTTAATGTCATTGATAGTGTACAAGAAATTAGGGTTGGGGCACCCAAACCAATAACTATGAGCTTATTGATAGTTGACTCCTTTATGAAGAGACTAGTTTATACTTTATGTGACGTATTAGTGAAGGTGGGATCCTTAATATTTCCAGTTAACTTTGTAATTTTTTGATAGTGAAGTGGACTTCCAATCCCGTATTATCTTGGGTTAACTGTTCTTAGCTATGGGTATGGCATTGATTAATATGGAGTAAAGGTAAATAATGTTCAAACTAAATAATAAGAAAGTTATCTTTGATGTGTGTCAGTTAACACAATAGATAGATAATTTGTAGGTAGTGTCTGTGATAAACACACTTGATGATTATGATGATGCAGAGGTTGTATCTATCAAAGATAGGCTTAGCGATAAGGCATTAGCAACAATCATTATGAATTTGAGATCGATGACTATGGTAAATATGCAGATATGGTTAAATGATTTCATAAAAGAGGTTCTTATAATTAGGCTCTAAAAAAGATGGATCTTGATTTAAATGACAACACCACTCCTCCTACTCGACCATCAATTAAGGAGTCACCAGTTGGGAATTTAAGGACATCCCATCTTACCTGGAGTATGCATTCTTAGGGGCTGGTAATACCTTACCAATTCTTATTTCGACTGAGTTTGTAGAGTCATAAATTGAAGCATTATTATCAGTGTTGTAGAGGTTCAAGAGAGCAATTATATACACTATAGCAGCATTGTTAGGATTTCAACCATTATTTGAACGTATAAGATACTACTTAAATCAGATTATATTCCCGAATACTTCTATGTAAGAGGTTTTGATGAAAGAAATTATCAAGTGGTTAGATGTTGGAGTGGTTTACCCAATTAAAGACAAAAATGGGTTAGTGGGTTCAGTGTGTGTCGAAGAAGGGTGGAATCACAATGGTTCCCAATGAGAAGAATGAACTTATGCCTAGATCGGTCACTGGTTAGAGAGTTTGCATGGATTGTAGAAATCTAGATACTTCGACACAAATAGACCATTTCACTATGTCATTTATGGATCAAATGCTTGATACACTAGCAGGAAAGGGTTGGTATTGTTTTCTTGATGGCTACTCAAGGTACAATAAGATTACTATTTCTCTAGAGGACCAAGATAAATAACTTTTACTTTCCCCTGTAAGATTTTTGCACTCAAGTGAATGCAATTTTGATTATGCAATGCTCCCATCACCTTTCAGCGATGCATGATATTTATATTATCTGACATGGTGGAAGTTACTATTAAGGTATTCATGGATAATTTTTTAGTCTCTTGGGACTCCTTTAATGACTATTTGGCCTATCTGGACAACACACTATAGAGATATAAAGAGTGTAATTTGGTACTGAATTATGAAAAGAGCACTTTTATGGTAAATAAAGAAATTGTTCTCAAGAAAAGAACTCAAAATGGGTTATTAAGGTAAACAAAGAAAAGATTTAGGTAATTGAAAAGTTACCACCACTGGTTTCAATAAAAGGTATTCGAAGTTTCTTTGGTCATGTGGGTTTTACAGGAGATTCATCAAGGACTTGTCAAAGATTGCCAATCCTTTATGCATACTTTTAGAAAAAGAGGTGAAATTGGTATTTGATAAGGCATGTCTTAAATGCTTTGAGACCCTGATGGAGCGGATGGTGTCATCCCCTATCATTGTATCCCCTGATTGGTCTTCACCATTTGAGGTTATGCGCAATAATAATGGAGTGGCCCTAGTTAATATCCTAGGCCAAAGATAAGAAATAATCCTTCCTTTAATTTATTAGGCCAATAATTTGTTAAACCCCATATAGAATAACTATTCAATTACTAACCAAGAGTTTTTTGCAGTAGTTTTTATCTTTAAAAAGTTTTGGTCTTACTTGATTGGGACCAAAGTCATAGTCCATACAGATCATGCAACATTAAGGTAACTTATATAGAAAAAGGATTCTAAGCCAAGATTGATACTTTGGATCTTTTTTATGCAAGGAATAAACTTTGAGGTAGTATATCGAAAGGGAATAGAGAATAAGGTGGTTGATCACTTGTCTCTCCTTCAAAAAAAGGCAATGCAGAAATTAGGGATGAGTTTGACATAGATGATACTTTCCCAAATTAGTGAGTCTTGGCAGTATCTCAGGAGCTAATCCCTTGGTTTGTTGATTTTTCCAACTATTTGACAAATGATCTTATTCTAGAAGAACATCCTTCCAGCAGTGTAAGAGATTTATGCATGAGATATGGAAGTTCTTCTCGTATGAAATATATCGTTTCCCAATTTATATAGACGGTGTCATTTGAAGGTGTATCCTTGAGGTAGAGATGATTAGCATTCTTGAAGCTTGTCATTCATCACCAGTTAGGGGTTATCATAGTGGTACCCATACAGTCCACAAAATCCTTCAGTATGGGTATTATTGGCCTTCTATTTATAAAATAATGCACATGATTTTTCCTAAGCCTATGACTAGTGTCAGCATCAAGGCTATATTTAACAGAGAAAAAAAATCCCCAAAACACCTATCTTAGAGTTGGAGTTATTTGATATATGGGGGATTTATTTCATGGGTCTATTCATGAGCTCCTATGGCATAAATAGTATTATGGTAGTGGTTGACTATGTTTCAAAATAGGTGGAGGCTATAAAACTTCCAAATAATGAAGGAAGAAACGTTACTGCATTTCTGATAAAAAGCCTCATTTTTTGATTTGGCACTCTACGTGCAATTATTAGTGATGATGGTCCTTACTTTTGCAACCATCTATTTAAGATCCTACTTGATAAGCATAGTGTAAAGCATAAGTTGGCAACACCTTATCATCCTTAAAAAAACAAGCAAGTTGAGGTCTCCAATAGAGAGATCAAGTACATATTGGCAAAGATTGTGAATCCCAATAGGATTGACTAGTCAATAAAGTTAGATATGCTTTATAGACCTACTTGATATATTTTAAGACCCTCATAGGTGCTTACCCATATCAGCTTATGTGTAGTAATGCATGACACTAGCCAGTCGAACTTGAGCATAAGGAACTATGGGCATTAAAAAATCTAAATGTTGCGTGGCATAATGCAGCAAAATTGAGATTAAGCAAGGTGAATGATTTGGATGAATTTGGACTCCGTGCTGATGAGAGTTCTTCTACGTACAAAGAAACAATAAAAAAATATCATGACAGGAAAATTGAGAAGAGAATGTTTACGCCTGGTGATTTGATTCTATTATATAATACAAGGCTTCACTTATTTCTCGGCAAGTTGAAGTCTAGATGGTATAGACCATTCATTATGATTCGGGCTTTTCCATATAGTGTTGCAGAACTAAAGTGTGATGGTGAAGCATCGTTCAAGGAGAATACGCAATGATTGAAGAACTATATTGGAAAACTTAAAGAGGTTAAAGTATGTATTGATTTGGACCTTGACAAACCTTGAGTAACTAAGGAAACTAAGTTGTGTTCCGATGGTAAATTAGGTGCTGCTTGGGAGGCAACCCAAGGTACTTTGTTATTTTTGCACCTATGTCGGACATGGGAGCCAAGTGCATCCCAGGTATGTACTCATTCCCTTGCTATACATTATTTACATGCACTCACGATAATGCATCATCTTTTAGTTGGGGGTAGGGTATACAATAGTCACCATGGGTTTTATCTGTTATGTTTTTTTTCTTGTCAGCTGCAATTTGGTTATAGAATTGGCATGTATAGGTTAAATTTGAGTTGTAATATGTTTTGTTTTGTATTGTTTTGTGTTTATATGTAATTAGGAGATTTTTGAGTATCTAGGGAAATTGATGCACTTTGTTTTTTATTTTTGAGAAAAAGGACACCCCTCCAAAAAAAATATGTTTTGAACTGTGTGATGTATATATATGTGTGACCATTATGAATCTCTTTATAGCATTAGAATTAGGGACATAGCTAACTTGTGCATGAACCAGATAGGTAGTAGCTTGTGATGTAACCCTGTGCTATGTGTGTGTGAGATACTACTTTGTTCCCTTCGTATATTAAATCAAGAACTTGACCGGTTAGTGTTTCCTAGGTTATAGTATAGTCGGTTAAGAAAGGATCATAGCCTATTCTTGAAATAAGTCCATTTTTAGCCTAAATGACCTACCAAATATGAATAAGTATCACTTAATCCCTATTTTAAGCCTTATAGTCTATTTTTCTTGTTTCACCTTTCACCTTTCTATTTGTGTTATAATGAACCTGTTTTGGCATTGATCCTTCCTTGGACATTGTGTACCTCAACTCAAGCAAATTGCCTAAGTTGAGGGTAGCTATCATTGTGGTACGTAATGAGATGTGGGCATGAAGAAGGGAAAAATACGAAAAAAAAAGTAGGGCTTGGTATGGCAAAAAATCATAAGAAGAAGAAAAGAAAATTTGAAAGAGAAAGAAAAAAAAGAATAAAAGAGGCCATACCCAACCAGAATGTGCAATAAAATAATAAAAAGGGAGAAAGAATGGTGGATAAAAAATTGGTTGATTAGTGGACCTCAACGTAAGTGTAGTTCCAAGGAGTCTTAGTCACTAAAAATGTCCATATGTACCATACTAGCCCCCGAAGCCTACATTACTGGCCGAGTAAAGTCCTATAGTCAACCTAACATGCCATCTGAAAGCTAAGGTAGAGAAAATAAGGTCAAGCCTATGGTATTTAATGCACATTGATTAGAACTTCCTTGTGTGTGTGAGTGTCTCTTGACCATACCTACCTTGACATGGATGATTTTATATGAGTTATTGAGACTTCTTTGATGTGAGGGCACTTGGGTTATGTTTCTAGTTTCTTGCTTGTTTAGGTAGTGTAACTTGTATATCTGCATGGTTTTTTGTTTCAAATGTAATTCCGTATCGTGATTCCCTTGTGTCACACAGTTTTGCTTCATCCATACACACAATTAGTTATAAAGTGTTAAAATAGGAGGGGGTAATGTTGTGAGCTAAAAAGTTGATGATTGACTAATGTAGATAGCTTAGGTTTCTCCTAGTTAAGTTTCGTTGTTTTATTTATTGTGTTGCATTGCCTGAGGAAATTCAAAATTTTTAAGTTGAGGGCATTGATGTTCTATGTTTTCATAGCAATTTTGACAGTTAAAAATGATGAAAATCTACAAGTTACTTAGGTTTTTTAGTTAGATATGATGTGTTTCATGTTGTGTTTTGCAGGAAATTAGGTGTTGTGGCTACCTTGGAGAAAAGAAAGGAAAGTCAAAGTTTTGGACCACCTACGCGGGCACCTACGACCCATAGTCACTACTTACTTGGCATAAGTGCCAGAGTATGTGTCAGAGAAGCTGAGAAACAGAGATTCAGAAGCGGAAAAAAGGCCATTACTACCTACAATATTTTCCTTAAGTGGACCAGTAGGTAGCCACTGACTCTAATTTTCCTTCTATATATTGGATTAGTTTTCTGGGATTTTCATGTACTCTATAAATACTTTTTTGACAATTTTTAGTTAGGTTACGAACTATTACTACTTACAAACATATATTTGATTTTGAGATTTAATTTTGATTTTGGGATTACTTTGTTCTGGATTTTGGTTGATTTTTTAATTTGAGACTCTAGGTTTTATTCTTCTATTATTTCAATATTTATTCTATGCTTTGTTCTTCGAATTCTATGGATTGTCTTGCAACAATAAGCGACTGAAGCCCTTAGCTAGGGTTGTGGGAACCCTACCGATTTAACAAAGTAGGAAAAGTACAAAGTTTTTCTAAACCAATATTCTTGCATGTATTGTGATCTTCATTAATTTATTAGACATCTTAGCAGTTGCAAACGTTCGAATCCCACCTATATTTACTACTTGCTTTACAAGATAGGTAAAGAGTAGGAAAAGTATATCACAATAGTAATTTGAAGTTAATTGTTAAAATAAGCTAATCATCTTTATCTACTTAAGATATTTATCTTCATCTAATAACTTGAGACTCAAAAGGTAGTAGTTAATCTGGGATCTAGGTTAAGGTTCAGTAAAGTGACAGTCTGAGACTCAAAAGGTAAAGAGTGAAGTTCACCCATGAGTCCACAAGACAAGTGGTGATACATAACTTATTAGATTTTGTATCAGGGTTGGATCAACAGAGTACAATAAGCCTACAGAGTTGAGAAGTAGGGAGAAAGCAGTCCTAGTGTTTGTTTCTAATTGATTACGATCAAAGAACTATACAACTTGTTACTTTTCTCATTTTACAAAAACAATCCCCCTATTAGTTTCCTATACTTCCCATTGATTTCAGCAAGCTTGAGAGATAGTTCACGTATTACCTGTGGGTTTGACCCCAACTTGAGTTGGGTTACTATATTTTTCATCGACCTTTATAACTTTAGTTTGAGATGTAGCTTTTGGCAATATCAGTTAATTACTTATTTTCTATTAGTTTTGGTCTGAGTATTGCTCCTGAGTTATTGTTTTTTATTTTATAGTTTTTGTTTGAGTTTGGAATCTATTTATATTATTTATGATTTGTTAGTTTTTGTTTGGGTCGGCACTTGGTTATACTAGCTATTATTTGTTAGTTTTGGTTTGAGTCAGGCATCCGATTGCACTGCTTGTTACCTTTTACTCCTTATTTGAGTCCGGTATTCTATATTATTTACTTGAAATTGATATATCTAAGTTGGGAATAGTAATGTTATAGACCCCTATCCTATATGTAATCTATACAATACAACATCATGTAGAGAATGTAAACTATATCCTACCTCGAAGCCAAATAGCAGCCTCAAACCGATTAAGAGTTTCTTGCCCCCTCCACTTGACCTCAAAATCCGTCGCATCAAGAACTTCCAAGAATCAGGAAAAACTATCCTAGGTCCAAGCTTCACACTATTAATTCACCTCCATGTCTACTGCTACTTAAAAATCCACAAAATTAGAGAACTGCGAAACTAGAAAAATCTCCATGGGATATAACTCAAGAAGATACCTTCACTTTAACTTCAACATCTATAAATTGATGTTCATGTATATTCAACAACAATAAACGTAATATTGAAGGAAAAATGAATTCAAAATTTATTAGTAGATAGGAAAAAGCCCAAGTGTTTTAAATGAAAAATAAAATTGCCACTAATTAAAGCTATAATTGTTGTAACCTCCCTCCACTTCCATCTAAAAGTCCACGTGGAATTGGCAACACCCACCTCTAAATTTTTATCCACTATATATATATATATATATATATATATATATATATATATATATTCAGGTATGAAATAGGTTCGTGGTAAAATAAAGGCTAAACTACATAAATGGTCATCATAATGATGGCTTTACTTTTTTATCCCTCATACCAAAAGTCCTATAAAACTAGTCCTCCTTTTTATTTTATATGTAGAAAAATTACTTATTTGCCCTTTACATCTCAAATATTTTTCTAACAACTCCATATTTATTTATTTTTCAACTTCTTTTTTCTCTTTTTTATTTTTACTTTGATTTTCATTTTTTTATAGTCTTCTCAACCCTTACTCATTTTTTTTCCTTTTCTTTTTTCAACTTCTATTTTTAATTTTTTTTATCTTTTTTATTACTTTTTTTGTTTTAATTTTTTCTCAACTCTTAATTTTTTTTTATTTTTTCCTCTCAACTTTTATTTTTTCTAAAAATTAATTTGTCTATACTATTTTTTCTAAAATGAATTTATCCATATAATTTTTTCTTTTCTCTTTTTAAATTTTACTCAGCCTTTATTTTTCTTTTGTCATTTTTTTCTTTTTTATCAACCTCTATTTTTTCCTTTTGTCTTCTTAACCTACATAACTTTTTTTTCTTTTTTCTTTTTATTTTTCCTTTTTAAATGCCTTTTTTTTATTTTTTTCGCAGCTTCTATTATTTTTCTTTTCTTTGATTCCTTCCAAAAAAAAAGTTACGTCCCATTGGCAAGAGGTGATACGATCGTATAGTATCTTGATTTATGATATGTTTTATAAATATTGCCCTAGAAAAAAGACTTAGGACTTTCAAACAACAAGTTACATTTCACTAACAAGAGTTAACACTACCACATTGTGTTTTGATTTATGAGATGTTCTATAACTCTTATCTTAGAGATGGAACTTAGCTTAAGGACTTTCAAATAGCAAGTTATGCCCCATGGGAAAGAGTAGACACTACCAGTTATGTATTAATTTATCAGAAGTTCTACGACTCTTGCTTTAGAGGTACGACTTATCCTATGGATTTTCAGACAGCAAGTTATGTACATTGGGCAAAAGTCAACACTACTACATTGTGTTTTTTACTTATGAAATGCTCTATAAATCTTTCCTTAGAGGAAACACATTATCCAAGGACCATCAAACAACAGGTTATGCCTCTTTTTCAAGAGTTGACACTACAAAAATTTATTGATTTATAAAATGCTCTATAACTCTTTTCTTAGAGGCAAGACTTAGGCCAAGGGATTTCAAGAATAAGTTACCCCCATAGGCAAGAGTTTACACTGTCATATTGTGTTTTAATTTTTCATATGTTCTATAAATGTTATTAGAGGCAAGACTTAACCCAAGGACTTTCAAACAACAAGTTACGCCTAATGGGCAAGGTTGACACTACCACATTGTGTCTTGATTCATAAGATGCTTTATAAATCAAAAACTTTCAGAAAATAGGTTATGCCCTATGGGTAAGAGTTGATACTGCCATATTATGTATTGATTTATGAAATGTTATATAACTCTTACTTTAGAGGCACGACTTCGTCCAAGGACTTTCAAACAGCAAGTTACGACCCATAGGCAGGAGTTAATACTATCAAATCAGGTCTTGATTTATGAGATGTTCTATAACTCTTTCCTTGGAGGGAAGAATTAGCCCACAAGTTATGTCCCATGAGTAAGAGTTCACATTATCATATTATGTCTTTATTTATACGATGTTCTATTACTCTTTCCTCTAAGTAAAGATTTGACCCAAGAATCTCCCAAAAAATAAGTTATGCCTAAATAGGAAAGTGTTCACCCTACCACATTGTATCTTGATTTATAAAATATTTTATTTCTCTTTCCCTAGAGGCAAGACTTAACTCAAAGATTTTCAAACAATAAGTTATTCCCACGAGTAAGACTTGACACTACCACATTGTGTCTAATTAATGAAATGTTTTATAACTTTTATCTTAGAGGCAAAACGTATTTCAAAGGACTTTTAAACAAAAAGTCATGTCCCTAAATTTACTTTTATACCAAAGAAAGAAGTTCCCTTTGTCGATTATCCAACTTTCTATTTATTAGAAAAATACAATAGAAGTTGAGAAAAAAAGAAGAAGAAGAAGAAACAAAGAGGAGGAAAGAAAAAAAAGAAGAAAGAAATAAAGGTTAAGAATAAAAAAAAGAATTAAAAAAAGAAATGAATTAAAGATTGAGAAAAAAAACTGAGAAGAAAAAAATTAAAATGAAGTTTGATAAAAATGGGAAAAAGTGAGAAATGATCCAAAAAATAAATAAAGGCTAAGACAAATGATTTTAAAAAAATGAAATGAAGAAATAGAAAATATTTGAGAAAAAATAAAAAAGAGAAAAAAGTACAAAAGAATAAAGGTTGAGACATGTGAATTATAATAAGAAAAATAGAAAATAAAAAATCAACATCAAGGGTAAAAGACAAAAAATTTAAAAAAATATAAGTTGATAGACAAGTGGATGTGAAAATTTTAAAAACATTTGAGTTGTAAGGGGAAAAAAATGTACTTGTTTTATACTTAAATGGATGGAATGTTAGTATTTAAATATTTTTCTTATGGGGGACAAAAATCCAAAGCGGCCCATTATGGAGGTCATATAGAAAATTATTTCTAATAAAAAGTCTATCAAATACTTAATAAGTTTTTACTATAAATAGATTCACTATTTCCATTTAAAATAATAAATTATAAAATTATTATAAAATAATAAAAGCATATCGCAACTAAAGAATTTTCATAATTATATCAAATATTTTATAAAGATAATACAATATATATTTAACAAAATTATTATTTAATTCAAATATTTTAGGTCACGTGCAGTATGAATAATATTCTTGACTCTTGACTTTTGAGGACGAAAGTATTTTAGTAGTAGATGTCGTAATGGCCCTTCGGATTATTTTTTTAAAATTTTCATGTGTTTTGAGCTTCTCGTTAAGTAGCTACCCGTTAATTATGATCTGCGGGGACTAATAGTTTGGCTTCCAAAAAGTTCTTTTGAGAATTTTATCAATAATGAGCATATTTTATTTAAAATAGAATTTAGTAAATTTATTTTACTATCTTTCTAAAATGTTTTAGATATTTATAATAATTCTTTAGATATTATATATTAATATTATTTATAATAGTTTTATATTTTATTGATATTTTAAATAGAGATAGTGAATTTTAATATATTAAAAAATTATTATTTTATAATAGAAAATTTATTAAAAATAATTTTTTATTAATTATAATATATTCGAAATATTATAGTTATTTACCATAAATCTGTTCAATAACCGAGTATATATGTGACAGGTATCCTACCCAAGAGTTAAATGAATGTGTGAAAATTTAGTGTTTACACATCATTCCCACGAGGAAGTTTGGCATGGAACCTTTTTCATTTCTTTCAAAATTTGACACCTTTCTTAATTAATAAGTTGTTCATATATGTGAGACATTTATTTCATAGATAATAGTTGTATGTATAGATGTATAGATATAGGCATTTCAGCGTACATCTCCATTACTTTTTTTTTAATTTAAAAATGGGCCAAAATTCCTTTTTATTAAAAAAAAAAGCAAAATTTTATTTACATCAGCAGGGAAAAACTTACTCTTTCCAAAAAACTAGAGAGACAAAAATAAACAAAAAATAAAATAAAAAAGATTTTAGGGCATCAGATTAGGAAAGCTCTTGAATCTTCTTCCTTACAAGGAACTTTCTAACCCAACAGCCCTTGAAAGTTCTACTAAAAATTACTTCACTCTCTCCAATCGATTGTTGTGTTGCTAAAGGTATGAAACATGCTGAAATGACTTCCATTACTGATGGTAATTCTTCATTTGGAAATCAATTCTTGGAATTGAGGTAAGCTGCTTCCCTTTCGATTTGTAGCTCAGTACTATCTAACTTAATTTAACATAGGTTTATACGTAACTTCAGATTAATTAAACTTCATCTCACCTAAATCTCTCACTAGCTGTTGTGTAGTCTATTCCATTGGAAGAAAACTCCAGGTACTAACATCTATGCTAAATTAAGTAAGATTACACCAATTTATTCAATCATTGACATTTACCAGTATGTAGTTTTGTTTATTCCTTTGAAAAGGAATGAATCTCTTAGAGATTAATATCATGCGGAAGCTTAACGTTCGCAAACCAAGACGGTGATAATTCAGAAGACACATAAACAATACAAAAAAACTTAATATTATTATATTATTTGGCCAATTGGTCTACATATAAAACCTAATATAAAAAAACATAAAAACTAATGAGAGAGAAAATCTCCCCCCAAATAAAAACTCTTTAATGACTAGATTAGAGATGCTATTGTGTTATGGTATGAAAAAGGGGTCTTCTATTTATAAATATTCAAAAGTGTTCCTTCAAGAAAAGAGGTTAGCCAAATATGGAAAAGAATTATATTTCTTCTTTCAGGAAAAGTAAAAGTAATTATAGTAACTTTTATTTTCTTCTAAGAAAAAGTAAAACTTAAATATAGTATGAAAATAAGGGCAAAAAACCTAATAAATGTTCCCTTTTTGGCTTGATTTTCTTCGAAATATTCTTGATCGTCCTTCTTCTTGTGCATGATCTTCGTTCTTCATATATATTCTTCATATATCACTGTTATTTGGCATGTTTAAAAATGGAGCTTTTGGGGTGAAAAAAATATATTAGCCCTTTTCGAGTTAGAAATATTGGAGCCCTTTTGCAGGGTTAAAAGTGAACTTTATTTTCGAATATGTGACAACAGAATTGTTGAAAATATGATTGACAATTATCTCCACATGTAGCTTTTGGACATATATCTTCATTATCATCAAATTGGTTACTGCTTGATTTTGAAACCGCTTTGAACCTGTTTAATCTCGTATCACCACACCATTGGACTATTGAACAGTAAGCGTTGATACCACTTGTTGGGTTCGAAATCGAGAGGGCGTCATGAGGAAGCTATTAGTTGCAAACTATTGAGACGATAAATCAGACGAAAAGAAAAACATACTAAAAACATAATATTATTATGTGATTTGGCCAATTGGCCTACATATAAAACCTAATATAAAAAACATAAAAACTGATGAGAGAGGAAATCTACCCCTAAACAAAGACTCTTTAATGACTACATTGTGGATGTTATTGTGTTATGTTATGAAAAGGGGGGTCTTTTATTTATAGATATTCAAAACCTTTCCTCCAAGAAAGATGTTAGCCAAATATGGAAAAGAATTATATTTCTTCTTTCAGGAAAAAGAAAAGTAATTATGGTAAATTTTATTTTCCTTCTAAGAAAAAGTAAAACTTAAATATAGTAAGAAAATCAGAGCAAAAACCCTAACAAATACCACCCTTACATCATTTTAAACAAGCCTACAATTTTAGTAAAATATAAATTGTGATGCTGTCTTGTACGTGTAATAGCTGAATTTCTGGTTGAACATTGATAAAAAAGAACCTCCCCTGTCTAATTTAAGTTGCTGCCTTGGGAGTATTAGGTTATTTTTTAATCCTACTTAATCTTGAAATTTCTACTTCATGCTTCTAATTCTAAGATGTGGAATTTGTTATTTACCATGCATTGTAATTGCTTTAGTCCTCTTTTGTAACTCCCTCAAATTATTAAAAATGCTTGTACCTGCAAAGCTAAAACACCAAATAGCTAAAAAATCCACAAGGAAATTTCCTTCTTATTGTAGCACTTATGCTCCAAGGAATCTCCCACTCCCCCTTAATTATTTTTTCTAGTGAAAGTGAGTAAGTTTCCAACTCAATAGGCATCATCTGATGTACTATACAATAACTGCAACCTTCCAACAGAGCTAAAGCTTCTGCATACATACTAGTATTGTCCTGCATTTGGCATATGTTAGATCTCTCTCTTTATTCCTAATACAAAGGGCTATTGAACTTACACCAGGATTTCCTTTTAAAGTGCAATTAGAATTGCACTTGTACCATCTTTGTGCAGTTTTTCCCACTTTACTATTTCTATATACACCTTGTGCTTATTCCTTAATAATGCTCAAAATACACTCTTGAATGGGTGTAAGCGATCGTTGTCAATATAAAATCTAACTAGGTTAGGGTTGAATCCTACAGGGAATAGGGTATAAATTTTAATTTGTTTTCAAAATACTTTACGGGTAGTTTACTGTTTCCAAAAATGGGGGTTGAAGTTTCACAGAGACTCAATTGTCACTTTCAATAATTTAGTGTTTGTAACCAAGATAAATGGGAGACTAGAGTTATGTTCACCATGGGTTTTGGGAATTGACAGATACTAGGTAAAGCTTAAGACTCTTGAAGTAAGTAGAAACAACAGAATATCCCTGACAACGATACTATCTGACTTATCTCTCGACCTCACCAGACAATTTATTATCTAATTCTCTCAAACTTAGATAAATTATCTAGTTCCAATAGGATCTTATCTCAGGTAGATTAATCCAGTTACCACATCAATCATTAAACAGAAGGTTGGTAGCTTCCGACTCCCTGTTGATAATTCACGTCCTCTAGTTTATTTCTCTTTTAAAATCAAATAAGCCTAAGGAATAACCTATTGTTTGCAACCAATAAATTCAAGTTAAAGAAACAAAATATCATATCAAACCATAATCCATGGATCCCATAACTCGAGCTAATGGAATTAGCCACTCATGATTTGATGAACGAAATAACAAATTGGATTCATGATAATATGGATAGATTTTCTAATGGATGAAACCCAACAAGTATTTATTCAATTCAATCACAAGATAAAAACCCACAATAATTGATAAGTATTTGAAAGAAAATAAGAAAAATATCCGATGAAAAAGATGAAGCAATTTTATGTGCCACCCTCCGAGTTAATTGTCTGATAGCTTCTCAATCCTTGAAATCCAAAAAAAAAGATCCTTTTAAGAAAACCTACAACAAGTCTTTAAATAGTTAATTCTAAATAAGGAAACAAAAATTATGATTTTAGTTTTCTCTTCAGAATAGTCGATGGCGATCTTGATGGCGTGTCAGACGTTTGATGACTTGTGCAAGATATCGTCAAAGTTTCCAGTGAATTTTTATCTTCTGAGTCTACTAACGACAAATATGATGGCGTTCCAATTAAGTGACAACGCGTAAAAAATGTCTTCACATCTTCATTGGAAATCTTCCTGTTCTATTTCAAGTTGATCAAAATTTTGATGCCTTAGCACAGTTGTGACGGTGCTACAAAAAGGTCATCGCACGTCACTTCAATTCTTCAGATTCTGTTTACATTTGACGGTGACTTTGACAGCCTTTTACATATCTGACGGCGCTTCAGAAATGTCATCAGCTCTACTTTAGCTTAGTTACACCAGATTCTAACTGATTTGTTCTTCTTTTCTTTTATTTCCTCCCCTATCACTCACATCTGCATTAACACAATAAAAATAATCAAAACTAACAAAAGTTGCTTATAACTTTGCAATTATTCCGAGTTAAAAGCCTCAAATGTGTTAGCATCTGCTCAAACATCAACACCCTCAACTTAAAACAATTGCTTGTCCTCAAGTAACCAAAACATAACTAGGAGTATACAAAGTACAATTCGGCAGCTAACTACTCTTATCAGGTCAGAATACATTCATCATCTCCATGATCAATCAAAGTAAAATCAATTGTGTCTAGTATTTGAAAATGACCATGTAACTCAGAATTATCTAGATATGACAGAAATGTCAGCTATAAAAACCTAGCACATACCCAAATTACATTATCCGAACAAAGTAGTTATTACCAACATACCTAGTATGCCCTCACAATAAAGGAATGCCTTTTTCACTCAGATTCACATATAGAGACATAGGGATGAACATAAGGCTGTCTCTCAGAACAAAGTTCCAACATTGCACATCAAATGCCATAGGCTTCCCTTTATAGTCAGTACCTAAGTCTTTAGACAAGTCAGTTAGGATCGTTATAGGGATTATCTTAGATTGTAACGTAGGCTAGGGGATGGTATGATATTCATGGGTATTTCACAGTGACTACACCTCCTTGGCACTACATTCTCTCTTGGGGTTTCAACTTTTGACCTTCTTTTCCTCCCTATTTTATTTGTAAAGCATGCTTAAGATGGGTACTATATGTTAAAGAATTAAATTAACTTTTTCAATTTTTCTCTTTTCCTATTTTCTTTGTCACTGCACCCAACTTGTTATATATTTTCCTTTTTTTTACCTCTCTTCATACTCATATTGCATCACACACCCCTATAGTAGCCACCTTCTACCTAGGTTATTTTCCTAAGTCAAGGTGCACAGTATCCAAGGAGGGCCAGGGACAAAACAAGTTCATTGTGATGTAATGGGAAGGTGTAAGGTGTACAAGAAAGAACTAGTCTATTTAGGCTCGAAAAGGGATCAAGGGATATTATTCGCAATTGGATGATTATTTAAGCTAAAATGGGTTAACATGCAAAAATGGCCTATGATCCTTTCCTAATGCCTATCCTCTGACTATGGCATGACTAACTAGGTAAGTTCTGGATTCAACGCACAATGGGAACTGAGCAAGACCTTACACGCACATGGCACACAAGTATATCTCTTATCACTACTCATCTATTTCATGCATTATTTTCTATAGGTTATTCATTTGCCATATTAATTCCACAAATAGATATATAGTGGTCACAATGGATGCAATCCATACAGTACAGAATAGATCAGACCACTAGGGAGGCACTCAAAAAACACAAAACAAGCTAACTACCTCAAGTACTTGTACTACTACTAACTATCTACTGAACATATCACAACAACAGTTTCCCTACACCCTTAACTTAAAATCAATAAATAAAAAGCATTAAAGGTTAGGATATACCTGAAGACAGTCAAGCCTATGGATCCTGGGTCTCCGACCCTACTATTGCATCATCTACTGTCTTCCCCCAACTCGTAGCACTGCCTTTGTAGTGGCTAGAGCCTGGCTCGATGAAGCACCTGCAGCCATAGCTCTGATGGCTACTTCCATTTTTTTGTGTCATCCAAAGACTCCAATCTTGCCCTTTTCAAGTCTTCCTTCTCTACCTTCTTCTTTGTTTTTTTTAAGCTTTTTTCTCCTTTTTACTATCTAACTCATCTCTCTTGTTCTTGCCTTTCTTTTTCCCTTTTTTTCTTTTTCTTCATGGAATCCATAGTAAGATCAACGATAAGAATTTCTTCCTCTACATCATGCATGGCTGATCCTGTTGGCACCATAATTTTATGCTGCTGCAACATCGCAACCTCAGCCTTCACCTTGTCGAATGAAACCGTGAAAGTAGCAGGATTAGCACCTGTTATCTCTCTTGCCCAAGCATCAAATCTGTTCTCTAGATCTACCATCCGACCAGGCAAAGTCATGAAAGGTTCAAGTGTAGCCTTGATTCTTTTATCCACTACAGGAATAAACTACTTGGCGAAGGACTATAGTTGTACCTCAAACCAATTTGCTTGCCTAGCTACCTTCCTAATATCAATCGGCTGAAATAAATAAACTGTTACTGCTAGAGGAACTAAGGTAGTCAGCTCACTTTGAGGCACTGAGCCAGCCTGAGGTGAATATACTGGTGGTGTTGGTTTAGCTTCAGAACTTTGCTCCTCCACATCTGGTGCTGAAATAGTCTCAGTGACTGGAGGATCTATTGCGCCAACTGCATCTCGATCAAGTCATAAGCCCAACTGAATTTCATATTTTTTGATAGGGTTGTGGGTCTTCTTGGCATGTAACTCAACATCAATACCTGAAATCTCAGGTACATTAGCCGCTTCACACAACATAGTAATTAGACATGGGAATGGAGATGCAGTATCGGGTCTTGCAAGCCAAATCTTGATCTATTCTGCTATAATTTCTCTGAAATCCAAGGGAGTTCTATCTATTAAGCTTGCAACCAATATTGCTCGATCACCCGCCAATATTTTTTCTCCCTCGGTGGGTATCAGATGAATCTGTACTAAACCCTACCAAAATCTTATCTCTGAATTTAGAGATGCTTTGGTTATCTTTTCTGCAAGATTATTCAGCCACTCAGGTTCCCCATCTGCTATGAGAGTAGCTAGACATTTTCACTGATTTTCTTGATGCTTCAACTGGGCATAGAAGGTAGGTGACATAGCTCGTGGGATGAAGACTGGCCGATGAAGAAACCTATTTATGGTGGCATCTGATACATTCACCATCACTCCACGTACTGCAACTTTGGTCAATAGAGTCTTATCTGAAGTTCTATCCCTTTCTTTGCACATATTTTCCACCGTAGCTTGGTAATTTGCATAGAACTCCCAAACTAACGAAGGACAGTAAACACCGCTTCCCCTAGTAGTCCACTCCAGGCCATAATCCTTGAGTTTTTACATTACCTTAGGGTATTTGATAAACCCTGCAGTGATAATCTTCTTCTTTTTTGAAATTGGCCTTCGAGTACTTCTTCGATTTATTCTGCGAAGTCCGTCCCAGAATATTGTTTTATCTCCAAGGATTTGTCATCTCACATTATTCCTAATCTCGGGGTTTTTACATTTCAGCAAAGTTCCCCGTACTGGAGAATCATTATCACCTTGCTTCTTCGATGATGGTGATTCAGACTCAGTTTCTTCAGCTGCAGGCTTCTCAGAACCCTTATTTTTAGATGCTTGTTCGGTATCCTCTGACTCTTTCTCAATGTGTTCTGATCTTTCTTCCTCCAATGCTTTATCAGATGAGGTTGTTACCTTAGTATCATCAGAATCCTCCACCTCAATAGGCTTAGGCGGAGGTGGTGTCTTTGGACCAGCCCTCTTTCTAGTTCATCTGAGCAATGGTTCATCGTCTTCATAATCAGAGTCCTCATTGACAAGTTACCGAGGTACACTCTCTTTATCCGCTTTCTTTGTTATTGTTGGATTCTTTTTCTGAGGTGCCATGCTCAGTTCTGAATGTCGACTCTTAGCTGATGTACATTGAGCACTTTGAATTATGAGTGACAGAAGACTATAATAAGACAGAGGAAAGGTCTCTTGACTTAACTCTCAAGCTTCAACTTACAAGAAAAGTATTAACATTTTGCCTTAGATGGAAATAACTTTGAAAAAGGAAGGGAAATAATTCACTAAGGAAACAAAACTTGAACTGAAAAAAAGTATCTATATTACGCGGTAACGTGAACAACTGTTGCTGGGATGGGCTAGCTCAAATTCTTAAATTGGGCCCAACTTGTTTGACGACAGTTTTTATGGCTCGTCAGAGATCGTACGGTTCTTCAAAATTGCCTTCAGCGTTAACAGTATAAGGCTTTGACTTGATTGTTTTGATGATGTTTCTCATGACTTTTCATACTTGTGATAGCCCATCATAATTAACGTCAACATTCTCAAGCTGACTGTAATCAATTCGCCTCCTTTGTACAACTCTTAGCTACAAAAATTAAAAACACTAGTGCAATAAAATTAAAACTTTGGGTTGCCTCCAAAATAACAACTGATTTAACGTCGCGGCACGATTTGGTTATCTAGACTACTCAGACTTCGTAAAGATACCATATCAATACCTCATTACCATTTTCCTGGAATACATCCACAACTGATAAGATATTGATCTCCTCCACTTGCTTTATAAGAGGATGTATTTTGAATCTGGCCTCTCTTTTTCCATACCTGAACCTTAGCTTAGTGAGATCCATATCAACTAGTACTCTTCCCATGGCTACCATTGGTCTACCCAAAACGATGGGTACCTCAAAATCAACATCACAATCCAATATCACAAAATCTGCAGGCAGAATAAAGTCATCCACCTTTACTGGCAGATCACGCAATAACCAACTAGTCATTTCACCGATCTGTCTGCCATCACTAGATGTATCGTTGTGGGGGTAGGTTCCCCAAATCCAAGTTTCTTATAGATATCAAGTGGCATTACATTAATACTATCTCCTAAGTCACATAAAGCTTTGGTAAACTTCATGGATCCAACTGTGCACGGTATAGTAAATGCTCCAGGCTCAGGCTTTTTCTGCACTAAGGATTGTGAAGAAACAGCACTACAGTGGTGGATGTTGACCACCGACTCACAGCTTACCTTTCGCTTCTTTGCTAACAATTCCTTCATAAATCTAACATTGTTTGGCATTTGCTCAAGTACCTCTGTCAATGGCAATTCACTGTCAGTTGTTTCAATATTTCCATGAATTTGCTAATTTTTTCATTCTATGCTTTCTTCCTCAATCTCTGAGGAAAGGTGTAAGACCCCGTAAACATCGCATGTCAAATTCAGATCGTAAAGCTCTATGAGAGATTCCAACACTTGGAAATTTTTTTTTGCTAAGTGTTCATGTTCAACACTTACTCTCATTTTAGACCTTCTAACTTCGGGGATTTATTTGATGACCTTTCCGACCTCTATTTTTATATTTTAAAGTTGTGTTGTGATGGGGAAAGTCCTTAGTACATATTGGACACATTTTGGGAGCATTTTGGGTGCATTTCAGTGGCTAACTCACTGGTTTGAAATGCTCCAGCATTCTGGGCGCATTTCAGGTTAAAAATTTCAGTTAAATTCAAACTATCATAACTTCCTACATATAATGAACTATGAGATATGCTATAAATCATTAAAAAGATCTTTGAGTCTTCTTTCCAATGCAATTAGTTTCATCCCATTTCGACATCTAAATAAAAAGTTGTGATCAATTTACTTCAGCCTATCAGACAATCAATTAGGGACAGATTTGACCTTAATGGCTCCTTAGGGGTATTTTGGTCATCTTCCACCAGTATATATACCCCAAACACGGGATTAAGGCGTATTTGCAGCAAAATATACTTGTCTTCTCAAAATCCTCTCAAGAACTCAAGCTAGGGTTTCAATTTGAAGACCCAAATCCCATCAATTGAAGAACATAACTTCTCATTCGTCTTCAACATCAAAAGAAGGTTTCTCTCAAGATCATAACCTATAACAAGAATCAAATCCTTCTCCAAGAATATATGATATTCAAGTTTTTCAAACTCAAGAGCCAATTTATTTTCTCTCAAAGGAACAAGAACCCTAGTAAAGGAATCAAGAACATGTCTAAGAATTTCTTCAAGAATCTTCTTCCTAAGGTATGCGAAGTGTTCATCCATGGATTCCTTTCATCCGTAGGAGTCCAAGAACCATGCTTTAAATACTATATTGTGATTGTCTTGTTGATATATGATCATGTACATGTTGATGGTTGTTGTTTATGCTTCAGGATGTTAATTTAGGGTGATTCTCATAAAGTATGTGTGCTTGTAGTTAAAACCCATAAAATTGGGTGGTTTGAGATGACTAAATTATTAAGAACACCTATGACAAAAAGTGTGTATGCAAGGTGTTCGACGAAATGCTTAGAATAGGCATAATCACGTTTTCATGATTTAAGAGTGCTCAATTAAAAAGTCCTTACTCCATGTTTTATGATTTTACATGAATTCCATGTTGTGTGAATAAAGTTTGCATCTTTACATGTTGTTCATGATACCATGATATTTTGTGGATTCAATTGGTGAAATTGAGTTGAATTATGGTGTTATGGTGTATAAAATTGTTCATTAGGCCTATGCCCTAAATAGTGCATGCAAGGTATTTGTTAAAATGCCTAAGTGAAGAAGAATTGAGAACTTTGATATATTTGTGTTCTAAATGATGATTCCATGCCATATCCATGTGCTTAAGTTAACTCCCATGCTAAATCTATGCCTACCATGTGTTTGATAATGTGCCTCAGCGAATAAATGATGATCAAGTACCTAGTCTTCATGCTCCAAGATTTTTCCATGTCTCTTAAGTTATGCCATGTCTACTTGATCAAGATGATTTCTATGCTATTAATGTGATATGAATATGTTGTTGGCTTGTCATGATATTAGAATTGACCATGATGATAGCTATATGAAAAGGTTATGAAAACCACATGATTTATGAATTCCCCGTAGAAGCTATATTATGGGTTGTTAATGTTGGTCAAGTACTCTTCTATGTCAAGTCATGTCAGTTTCCTTCCCTCGAGTCCTGGGGGTATTCATACCCGAAAAATATAGCTGTGTTCCTAAATCCATGTCATGTTTTTATGATACTCTCAGTCAAGT
Source organism: Capsicum baccatum var. pendulum (assembly GCA_030864225.1). NCBI lineage: Eukaryota > Viridiplantae > Streptophyta > Magnoliopsida > Solanales > Solanaceae > Capsicum > Capsicum baccatum. The sequence goes on from CM061556.1 coordinate 104,858,821, forward strand.
AATATTCAGTAGACTTCAGTCAGCTAACAGAACTCAGTAGGATTTAGTCAGTTAAAAGAATTCAGTAGTGTTCCGCTAGTCATCAGAACTCAATAAACTCAGTCCATGTTCAGTTCAGTTAAACAAAACAATCATTAATAGTTCAGTTAATTCTAGAATGAACTAGGAAATCAGTTCAGTATAATCAGTTCAGTGTCATTCAGTTGGGAGTAGGATTTAGTACAGTGCGAACCCAAGGATGGAAACTTACCAGCCAGTAGAAGGTGTGATTCTCAGAAGTAGTCCTTGCATTCCAAAAATTTGTAGCCAGCATAGGTTGAGACATCAATAGCTGTCAGTTTAGGGTAGATGGGGTGGCTTAACTGTAATACCCTGGGAAATTTTTTGTTGAAATTTTGTGCGTAAACGTGTTGAGTTCTATATTCAACAATGGATTATAAATTTTAGGGGCATAATTTTTTTAGATTATGACCCATCATTGCGTAGGGTATTTAATAATCTTTCCGACGATATGTGGATCATCTAAAATGAACACCCGAGCAACAAGTTATGAACATTGCGATCGAACCGTGAATAGTAGTGAACAGTAAAATGAGCAGGAAAAAGTACTGAGGCCTGGAGTATTTTTTCTCCAACTTTAAACGATCATAACTTCTTGTACATAATGATCTAGGTGATCTACTATATATAAACGGAAAGATCTGCGAGTCCTCTTTCCAATGAAATTGGTTTTATCTAATTTGTTTATCGGAGAAAAAAGTTATTGTCGATCTACTTTAGCCTATCAAAAGCGAATTTTTAGGTCAACTTCAAACATTCATAACTCCTCGTACACAATGATCTGAGTTAGATGCTATGTATCAATAAAAAATATATGAGAGTCCTCTTTCCAATGAAATTACTTTCATCCAATTTAGATATCAGAGTAAAACGTTATGGTTGATCTACTTCAAACTATCAAAACAGTCCACCAAAGGACAGATTCAATTTTTTTTTGATTTTTAGGGGCGTTTTGGTCATTCCCCTCACCCAAAATCCGTCAAAACCCTTTATTAAAGCCTATTAGAAGCATTATATGTTATATTTTATCAAATTCCCTCAGAAAGAAAACCCTAAGCTTCTACATCCAACTTCAAGAACCTCCAAAGTTCACCATTAATTCTGCAAATTTATTCAAGATTCCAAGTTCCTAGTTCAAGAACTTCAAGAATCTCCAAAGTTTGCCATTAATTCTGTAAATTTATTCAAGATTCCAAGTTCCTATTTCAAGAACTCCAAGAACCATCATTTAAAGACACGATTAACATCTCAAAAATGATTATTGATCTAAAGTTCATCATTTAAGGTATGTGGGATTTTTCAACACGAACTTTCTTTCATTCTTGTGTCCAAAAGTAATTTTCTTTACAAATGCATGATTTTTATTTGACTTTTATGAATTTGAAGTATGAACCCATTCCTTATGATGATTATTATGAAATCTAGATGTTTATGATTTTGAAAGATGAATTTACATCTGTGGAGATATAAAACATGAATCTTGAATGATATTTATCATGATTTTGATATTTGGGTCATGAATCCCCACTGGAAATTGTGTTTTTTTCAAAAAGTGTATGTTATAAGAACGTTGATGTTGAATATTTGAGATATTTTGAATGATTTGACCTTTTGGTCTTAATGGAGTTGTTTTGAAATCGAGTTTGAAAGAAATCCACAACATGGTTGATTTTGATAGATGGGAAGCAAGATGGCTCCTGATGTCTATATATATATATTATAGAAATTGTTTTATTGTGGATTGTCTTTAAAATGATCTGACCTATGTTCGAAAGAAATCTTTAGCACAGAGTGGGAGGTATAAAGCGACCTTACTTCCTTAGAACTACGTGCCTCCATAGGAGTAAGCCTAAGGCTCATTTATATAGTGATCACTAGTTTGTGTGGATTTGATATCTATAGTTCTACTCCGATGGCAAGGATAGGACGACTCTCCCCAACGTGGGTTGTACTTTGGATTCCATGTAGCTCACATAGTTTATGTCAGTTATAGGATCTCCCAGTGAGTGTGTGTTTCCTTATGTCTATGGTGAATGGTGAAGTGATTTGAAAGTGGAATTGTAAAAGTTATTCTTTCTAAAGATATAAATGATATTACATTAGGAGAATTGATATTTTTGATGAACTGAAAGTGATTGACAAATTATATGATGACTCACATGTGTTATTGTACTTATTTCATCCTCTCATGAGTAAGATGATTTTCTTTAGGCTATGTGAGTCTTTCATACATCAAGCATATTTTTTATAAATATTTATGATGATGATGTTTATACAACTGCATACACCCCGATATACTCGGGTCCTTTCCATGGTACTGACCCACATCTTCGGATTTGGGCTGCATTTTCTCAGAATGTAGGTTCAGGTGCTCAGGTCCAGGTTTGACAGTGATTCTTCTGGCACGCTGTTCTACATCCTCTATCGTGGTGAGTCCTCATGTTTTTAGGACGTGATGTCTGATGTTTGTTTCACAGAATTTTTTACATTTGATAACTGAGTATGAGTCAATTGGGCCATGTCTCAATGGCTCACTGGTTTTATTGATTTTCTTAGATGCTTGTCAGACTAGTATATATATTACAAGTTGACTAATAAGTCGTATTTTGTTATCTTTCTGAAATTCATTTATTCTTGGATGATGATTACTCTATTGATATTTGAGAGTTATTTATGAAAGCCCCGTTGATTTGTGTTGAACTAAATCAAAATGGCTCAAAGGGTTAGCTTGGGGTTACTCATAGCCTCAAGCATCGTGTGACGATCTGGGACCCATTTTCTGGGGCGTTACAAATATCATATCAGAGCCTAAGGCTTTAAGGTATCCTAGGGAGTTTGAGAAGCTATGTTAAGTAGAGTCTTGATTATCGGTATGCTGCACGCCACATCTATGAGCAAGAAGCTATAAGACATTTTAGGAAAAAGTGTGATTCTTTCTTTCAAAAGTCTATCGTGCTTAACGTGCTCTCCTCTTTCAGAAATATGCCTTTATTGATTGTCGGACCCGAATGGTCAAGTTTAAATTTTCTGGTGCATTTGTGTTTGAGTGGTCTGGGAATTTTGTGTCACCCAAGAGTCATTTTATGTCTTACCTCGAAGATTGAAAGCTTATTTCCAAGGGGTGTATTTACCATTTCGTTAGAGTCAAAGACACTAAGTCTGAGACTTCAACTCTTTAGTCTGTTAACGTCATCAATGAGTTTTCTGATATCTTTCTGGAAGATCTCCTAGGGATACTTCCCGATAGAGAGATAGAGTTTTGGATTGATCTTCTTCCCAATACTCAGCCCATTTCTATTCCCCTTAGCCGTATGACCCCTGTAGAACATAAGGAGTTGAAAGAGCAACTCAAATATCTACTAAATAAGGGTTTCATAAGGCCCAGTGTTTGTCATTGGGGGGATCATGTGTTGTTTGTGAGAAAGAAAAATGGCTCTTTACATAGGTGCACTGATTACCGCCAACCGAATAAAGTCTCCGTAAAAAATAAGTACCCCCTTCCGAGAATAGATAATTTTTTTGACCAATTGCAAGGTGAAAGTTATTTATCAAAGACAGACCTTCATTCCGGCTATCATCAACTAAAAGTTAGGGAGTGTGACATCCCAGAAACCGCTTTCCAAACTCGTTATGGCCATTTTGAGTTTCTTGTTATGTCTTTTGGGTTAACTAATTCCCCAGCAGCTTTCATGGACCTCATGAATCAAGTGTTCAGACCATATCTAGATATATTTGTCATAGTGTTCATCAATGATATACTAGTGTACTTCCGTAGTGAGGATGAACATTCTGATCATCTCAGAACTGTCTTGCAAACCCTTAGAGATAACAAGTTATTTTCAACGTTCAGTAAGTGTAAATTTTGGCTAAGGTCAGTTGTTTTTTTGCGTCATATCATTTTTTCCGAGGGTATTAGATTCGATCCCCAAAAGACTGAAGCTGTTAGAAATTGGCCTAGACCTATTTCTCCAACTGATATTTGAAGTTTCTTGGGTTTAGCTGGCTATTACCGCCTTTTTGTTTAGGTCTTCTCCTCTATAGCGTCTCCTTTGACTCGATTGACCCAAAAGAAAGAGAAGTTCTTGTGGTCTGAATCTTGTGAGAAGAGTTTTCAGGAGTTGAAGCCTCGACTCACTTCAACCCCTGTTTTGACTTTTCCTGATGGTGTTAATGGTTTTGTGGTGTACTGTGATGCTTCAAGAGTTGGGTTGGGTTGCGTATTCATATAGAAGGGTAAGGTGATAGCTTATGCTTCTAGACAGTTGAAATCCCATGAGAAAAATTACCCCACCAATGACCTTGAGTTGGCTGCTATTGTGATTGCTTCGAAAATCTGGAGACACTATTTGTATGGTGTCCATGTTGATGTTTTCACTGATCATAAGAGTCTGCAGTATGTGTATACCCAGAGAGAATTGAATCTTAGGCAGAGACGATGGTTAGAATTGTTAAAGAACTATGATATGAGTGTGTTGTACCATCGGGGCAAGGCAAATATTTTTGCAGATGCTGTAAGTAGAGTGTCCATGGGTACTGTTTTGTATGTGGTAGAAGGTAAGAAAGGGTTGGATCATGATGTACATCATTTGGCTAGATTAGGGGTTTGGTTTTTTGACTTTGCTTAAGATAGTATAAAGGTTCACAGTAGTTCCGAATCCTCCTTGGTTTCGGAAGTGAAGGAAAAGAAATACTTATATGCTAGTTTGGTTAGACTGAAGGAGTCAGTTAAGGACCAAAAAGTAGAGGTTTTCTCTCTAGGGGGAGATGGTATGTTGAGATTGCAGGGTAGATTATGTGTCCTGAGTGTTGATGATCTGAGACAGAGGATTATGGCTGAAGCGCACATGGTGTAATATTCTATTCATTATGGTGCCACAAAGATATACCGCGACTTGCGGGAAATCTATTGGTGGAGTGGCATGAAGAAACATATAGCAGCATTTGTAGCTAAGTGTGCAACATGTTAACAGGTTAAGGTTGAACTCCAAAGACCTGGTGGTATGATGCAAGAGTTTAGTATTCCTACCTGGAAGTGGGAAGAGATAAATATGGACTTTGTGATTAGTTTACCTCCTTCACGACGCAATCATGATTCCATTTGGGTTGTGTTTTATAGATTCACTAAGTCTGCTCATTTCTTCCCTGTTCATACTTTATAAACTGTTGAGGATTACGCTAGATTGTATATCCGAGACCTAGTCAGACTGCATGGAGTTCCCCTGTCTATTATTTTAGATAGGGGTACTCAGTTCACTTCGTAATTTTGGAAATCTTTTCAGAAGGGTCTTGGTACCCAAGTGCTTTTGAGTTGTACTTTTCATCCGAACACCGATGGTCAGGCTGAGCAGACCATCTAGACCATAGAGGATAAGTTGAGATCTTGTGCACTTGACTTTCAAGGAAGTTGGGCTGATGACTTGCCGTTGATAGAGTTTGCTTACAATAACAGCTTCCACTCTAGTATTGGCATGGCTCCGTTTGAAGCCTTATATGAGAGGAAGTATACATCACCCATAGATTGGTTCGAGGTGGGTAAAGCGGCTGTGAGTGGTCCTGATTCGGTATTTGAGGCTATGGAAAAAGTTAAGTTGATTAGGAAAAGGTTGAAAACTGCGCAGAGTCGTTAGAAGTCATATGTCGATGTTAAAAGGAGAGACCTTGAGCTTGAAGTTGGTGACCTAGTGTATCTGAAAATTTCACCCATAAGGGGGGCTGAAGAGATTCGGAAAGAAGGGGAAGCTTAGCCCCCATTATGTTAGTCCTTACAAAATTCTTAGCCATGTTGGTAAGGTATCTTATAAGGTCGAGTTGCCTTCCGAGTTGTCCTCTATTCATCCTATATTCCATGTCTCCATGCTTAGAAAGAATATTAGCGATGCTGTGGCAGTGGATTCGTCTGTGAGTGGTGATATTCAAGAAAATCTTCCTTCTGAAGAGATTCCTGTTGAGATTCTTAATTTCAGTATCCGAAGACTAAGGAACAAAGAAGTTCCCTTGGTCAAGGTGTTATGGCGAAACCAATCTGTTGAGGGTGCAACTTGGGAAGCTGAGGCAGATATGCGATCCAAGTACCCGAACCTATTTTTCGCGAACTCCGATCAAGCCAAAGGTACCGTTCTTTCCTAAATCATGCACTTTTGATAAAAGTTGCAGCAGTTCAGTTGTCATTTATTATGTGTTCAGCTATAGTTTCTTGAATTTATGCATTCTATGTTGCATTCGGAGTGAGAAATGATGTGGTGATGAGTCTAATGAATGATTTAAGCTGGATTCTCTATTACCTATCTAATCTTGGCATATCTAGCATCATCCGAGGATGAATGTTTCTAAGGGAGATGATGTAATACCCCAGGAAATTTTTTATTGAAATATTATGCATAAACGTGTTGGTTTCAATCTTCTAAAACAAATTATTATTTTTTCATGCAGAATGTCTTAGATTATGACCCACCATTATGTAGAACATCGAATAATATTTCCAACGATATGTGGAACATCCAAAACGGACACCCGAGCGACGAGTTATGGACATTCCAATCGAAATGTGAATAGTAGTGAACAGTAATACATGTAGGAAAAAGTACTCAGTACTAAGGCCTGACGTATTTTTGCTCCAAATTTAAATGAATAACTCCTTGTACATAATGATCTGGGTGATCTACTATATATAAACGGAAATCTCTGTGAGTCCTCTTTTCAATGAAATTGGCTTCATCCAATTTGTCTATCAGAGCAAAAAGTTATGGTCGATCTACTTCAGCCTACCAAAAGTGAATTTTTGGGTCAAATTCAAACAATTATAACTCCTCGTACACAATAAGCTGAGTGAGATGCTATATATCAACGGAAAGATATGAGAATCCTCTTTCCAATGAAATTAGTTTCATTCGATTTGGATATCGTAGTAAAACGTTATGGTTGATCTAATTCAGACAATCCAAATAGTCCACCAAAGGACAAATTCAATTTTTTTTTGATTTTTAGGGGCGTTTTGGTCATTCCCCTAACCAAAATCCGTCAAAACCCTATATTAAAGACTATTAGAAGCATTATATGTTATATTTCATCAAATTCCCTAAAAAAGAAAACCCTAAGCTCCTACATCCAATTTCAAGAACCTCCAAAGTTCACCATTCATTCTGCAAATTTATTCAAGATTCCACGTTCCTAGTTCAAGAACTTCAAGAATCTCCAAAGTTCACCATTAATTCTGTAAATTTATTCAAGATTCCAAGTTCCTAGTTCAAGAACTCCAAGAACCATCATTCAAAGGCACGATAAAGATCTAAAAAATGAGTCTCGATCTAAAGTTCTTCATTCAAGGTATGTGGAGTTTTTCAACAAGAACTCTCTTTTGTTCTAGTGCCAAAAGTAATTTTCTTTACAACGACATGATTTTTATTTGATTTGTTTACAAATGTGAAGCATGAACCCATATCTTATGATGATTATTATGAAATCATGATGTTTATGATTTTGAAAAATGAATTTACATGTATGAAGATATAAATCTTGAATCTTGAATAATATTTATCATGTTTGTGATATTTAGGTCGTGAATCCCCATTGAAAATTATGTTTTTTGAGAAAGTGTGTGTTATAAGAACGTTGATGTTAAATATTTGAGATATTTTGAATGTTTTGACCTTTTGATCTTAATGTAGTTGTTTTGAACTTGAGTGTGAAGGAAATCCACAATGTGGTTGATTTTGATGGGAATGATGATGGCTCCCGATGTATATTTATATATTACTGAAATTATTTTATTGTGGATTGTTTTTGAAATGATCTGAGCTAAGTCTGGGAGAAATATTTAGCACCGAGTGGGAGGTATAAAGCGACCTTACTTCCCTAGAACTACGTTCCCCCATAGGAGTGAGCATGAGGCTGATTTATATATTGATCACTAGTTTATTTGGATTTGAAATCGATAGTCCTACTCCGATAGAAAGGATAGGACATCTCTCCCTAACGTTGGTTGTACGTTGGACTCCATGTAGCTCACATGGTTTATGTCGGTTATAGGATCTCCCTGTGCGTTTGTGTTTCCTTGTTTCTATGGTGAAGGGTGAAGTGATTTGAAAATGGATTTGTCAAAGTTGTTCTTTTGAAAGATTTAAATGATATTTACATTATGAGAATTAATATTCTTGATGAACTAAAATTGATTGACAAATTATATGATGACTCATATGTGTTATTGTACTTATTTCATCTTCTCATGATTATGATGATTTTCTTCGGGCTATGTGAGTCTTTCATACATCCTGCATATTTTTTATAAATATTTATGATGATGATGTTTATACAACTATATATACCCCCATATACTCGGTTCCTTTCCATGGTACTGACCCTTATCTTTGGATGTGGGATGCATTTTCTCGGAATGTAGGTTCAAATGCTCAGTTCCAGGTTCAACAGTGATTTTTCGGGCATGCTGTTCTACATTCTCTGTTGTGGTGAGTCCTTATGTTCCGAGAACGTGATGTATGATGTTGGTTTCACAGAATTGTTTACATTTGATAACTTAGTATAAGTCAGTTGGGGCAGGTCTTAATGGCTCGCTAGTTTTATTGATTTTCTTAGAGGCTTGTCAGACTAGTATAGATGTTGGGAGTTGACTAATAAGTCATATTTTGTTATCTTTTTGAAATTCTTTTATTCTTGGATGATGATTACTCTGTTGGTATTTGAGGGTTATTTGTGGAAACCCCGTTGATTCATGTTTAACTGAATGAAAATGGCTCAAAGGGTTAGCTTTGGACTACTCATATCCTCAAGCATTGTGTAATGCTCCGAGACCCATTTTTGGGGCGTTACAAACTTGGTATCAGAGCCTAAGGTTTTAAGGTATCCTAGGGAGTCTGATAGGCCGCGTTAAGTAGAGTCTGGATCATCAATGTGTAGCATGCCACATCTATGAGACGTTTTATGAAAAAGTGTGATTCTTTCTTTCATAAGTCTATCATGCTTAAAATGTCTCTCTCTGCTATTGATTCGTGCTCTCCTCTTACCCCCTGATAGAGAGATAGAGTTTGGGATTGATCTTCTTCCCGATACTCAGCCTATTTCGATTCCTCCTTACCGTATGGCCCCTGCAGAACTTAAAGAGTTGAAAGAGAAACTCAAAGATCTACTAGATAAGGGTTTCATAAGGCCTAATGTTTCTCCTTAGGGTGCTCCTTTGTTGTTTATGAGAAAGAAAGATGGCTCTTTACGTATGTGCATTGATTACCGCCAATCAATTAAAGTCACCATAAAAAATAACTACCCCCTTCTTAGAATAGATAGTTTGTTTGACCAATTGCAAGGTGCAAGTTATTTCTAAAAGATAGACCTTCATTTTGTCTATCATCAACTCTAAGTTAGGGCGTGTGACATCCTGAAAACTGCTTTCCAAACTCTTTATGGCCATTTTGAGTTTCTTGTTATGTCTTTTGGGTTAAATAATTCCCCAGCAGCTTTCATGGACCTCATGAATCGAGTGTTCAGACCATATCTTGATATATTGGTCATAGTGTTCATCGATGATATACTGGTGTACTCCCATAGTGAGGATGAACATTCTGATCATCTCCGAACTATCTTGCAAACCCTTAGAGATCACCAGTTGTTTTCCAAGTTCAGTAAGTGTGAGTTTTGACTAAGGTTAGTTTTTTTTCTGGGTCATATCATTTCTTCTGAGGTTATTAGAGTTGATCCCCAAAAGAATGAAGATGTTAGAAATTGGCCTAGACCCATTTCTCCAACTAATATCCAAAGTTTCTTGGGTTTAGCTGGATATTACTGTCGTTTTATTGAGGGTTTCTCCTCTATAGCATCTCCTATGACTCGGTTGACCCAAAAAAAAAGTAAAGTTCTTGTGGTTCGAATCATGTGAGGAGAGTTTTAGGAGTTGAAGACTCGACTCACTTTAGCCCCTGTTTTGACTTTGCCTGATGGTTTTGTGGTGTATTGTGATTCTTTGAGGGTTGGGTTGGGTTACGTATTGATGCAGAAAGGTAAGGTGATAGCTTATTCTTCTAGACAATTGAAACCTCATGAGAAAAATTACCCCACTCATGACCTTGAGTTGGCTGTTGTTATGTTTACTTTGAAAATCTAGAGACACTATTTGTATGGTGTCCATGTTGATGTTTTCACTGATCATAAGAGTCTTCATTATGTGTTTACCCAGAGAGAATTGAATCTTAGGCAGAGACGATGGTTAGAATTATTAAAGAACTATGATATGATTGTGCTATACCATTTGAGCAAGGACAATGTTGTGGCGAATATCGTAAGTAGAGTGTCCATGGGTAGTGTTTCGCATGTGGTAGAAGGTAAGAAAGAGTTGGCTCGTGATTTACATCCTTTGGCTAGATCTACTGAAGGTAGTATAGGGGTTCAGAGTAGTTCTGAATCCTTCTTGGTTTCGAAAGTGAAGGAAAAGCAATACTTAGATGCTAGTTTGGTCAGACTGAAGGAGTCAGTCAAGGACCAAAAAGTAGAGGTTCCCTCCCAAGGGGGGAGATGGTGTGTTGAGATTGCAGGGTAGATTATGTATCCCGAATGTTAATGATCTGAGATAGAGGATTATGGCTGAAGCGATATTCTATTCATCTTTGTGCCACCAAGATGTACCGCGACTTGCGGGAAATCTATTGGTCGAATGGCATGAAGAAAGATATAGCAGCGTTTGTAGCTAAGTGTGCAACATGCCAATAGGTTAAGGTTGAACACCAAAGACCTGGTGGTATGATGCAAGAGTTTAGTATTCCCACCTGAAAGTGGGAAGAGATAAATATGGACTTTGTGATTGGTTTACCTCCTTCTCGACGCCATCATGATTCCATTTGGGTTGTGGTTTATAGATTGACTAAGTCTGCTCATTTCTTGCCTGTTCATGCTTCATATACTTCTGAGGATTATGCTATATTGTATATCCGAGAACTAGTCAGACTGCATGGAGTTCCTTTGTCTATCATTTCGTATAGGGGTACTCAGTTCATTTCACAATTTTGGAAAGCTTTTTAGAAGGGTCTTGGTACCCAAGTGCTTTTGAATTCTGCTTTTCATCTGCAGACCGATGGTCAGGCTGAGCAGACCATCCAGACCTTAGAGGATATGTTGAGAGCTTGTTCACTTGACTTTAAGGAAAGTTGAGATGATCACTTACCGTTTATAGAGTTTGCTTACAATAACAGTTTCCACTCTAGTATTGGCATGGCTTCGTTTGAAGACTTATATAGGAGGAAGTGTAGATCACCCATAGGTTGGTTTGAGGTAGGTGAAGCGGCTGTGAGTGGTCCTGATTCGGTATTTGAAGCTATCAAAAAAGTTAAGTTGATTAAGGAAAGGTTGAAAACTGCGTAGAGTCATCAGAAGTCATATGCGGATATTAGAAAGAGAGACCTTGAGTTTGAAGTTGGTGACCTAGTGTATCTGAAAATTTCACCCATGAGGGGGGGGGGGGGTGAAGAGTTTCGGAAAGAAGGGAAAGCTTAGTCTCCGTTATGTTGGTCCTTACAAAATTCATAGTTGTGTTGGTAAGGTAGCTTATGCGGTCGAGCTGCCTTCCGAGTTGTCCTCTGTTCATCCAATATTCCATGTCTCTATACTTAGAAAGCACATTAGCGATGCCGTGGTAGTGGATTCCTCTATTAGTGCTGGCATTCAAGAAAATCTTTTTTTTATGAGATTCTTGATTTCAGTGTCGAAGACTAAGGAACAAAGAAGTTCCCTTGGTCAAGGTGTTGTGGCAAAACCAATCTGTTGAGGGTGCAACTTGGGAAGCTGAGGCGGATGTGCGATCCAAGTACCCGAACATATTTTACGCGAACTCCGATCAAACCGAATGTACCATTCTTTCCTAAATCATGCACTTTTGATAAAAGTTGCAGCATTTCAGCTGTCATTTATTATGTGTTCAGCTGTAGTTTCTTGAATTTATGCATTCTTTATTGCATTCGGAGTGAGAAACAATGTGGTGATGAGTCTAACGAATGGTTTCAGATGGATGCTCTATTCCCTATCTAATCTTGGCATGTCTAGCGTCATTCAAGAATGAATGTTTCCAAGGGGGGATGATGTAATACCCTGGGAAATGTTTCATTGAAATTTTGTGCGTAAACGTGTTGGGTTCTATCTTTTAAAATAAATTATAAATTTTCCATACGGAATGTCTTAGATTATGATCCAGCATTTCATAGAGTATCAAATGAGCATTCCAACATTATGTGGATCATCCAAAACGGAAAACCGAGCGACGAGCTATGAACATTCCGATTGAACCTTGCAAAGTAGTGAACATTAAAACGTTCAGGAAAAAGTAATGAGGCATGGCATATTTTTGCTCAAACTTTAAATGATCATAACTCCTTTTACTTAATGATTTGGGTGATCTACTATATATCAACATAAATCTCTGCGAGTCCTCTTTCCAATGAAATTGGTTTCATCCAATTTGTCTATCGGAGCAAAAAGTTATGGTCGATCTACTTCGGCCTATCAAAAGCAAATTTTTGGGTCAACTTCAAATGATCATAAATCCTAGTACACAATGATGTGCGCGAGATACTATATATCAACGAAATGATATGAAAGTTGTCTTTCTATTGAAATTGGTTTCATCCAATTTGGATAGCAGAGTAAAATGTTATGGTTGATCTACTTCAGACTATCAAAACAATCTCTCAAAGGACAGATTCGAGATTATTTTTTTATTTTTAGGGGGGTTTTGGTCATTCCTCCTAACCCAAAATCCATTCAAACCCTATATTAAATCCTATTAGAACCATTATATGTTATATTTCATCAAATTCCCTCAAAATGAAAACCCTAAGCTCCTACATCCAACTTCAAGAACCTCCAAAGTTCACCAATAATTCTGCAAATTTATTCAAGATTCCAAGTTCCTAGTTCAAGAACTTCAAGAACCTCCAAAGTTCACCATTAATTCTACAAATTTATTCAATATTCCAAGTTCCTAGTTCAAGAACACCAAGAACCATTATTCAAAGGCATGATTAACATCTCAAAAACGAGTATCAATCTAAAGTTCATCATTCAAGGTATGTGGGGTTTTTCAACAAGAACTCTACTTCGTTCTTGTGACCAAAAGTAATTTTCTTTACAAAGGCATAACTTTTATTTGATATTTTTATGAATTTGAAGCATGAACCCATTTCTTATGATAATTATTATGAAATCTTGATGTTTATGATTTTGAAAGATGAATTTACATTTGTGGAGATATAAAGCATGAATCTTGAATGATATTTATCATGATTTTGATCTTTGGGTCGTGAATCCCCATTGGAAATTGTGTTTTTTTGAGAAAGTGTGTGTTATAAGAACGTTGATGTTGAATATTTGAGATATTTTGAATGATTTGACCTTTTGGTCTTAATGGAGTTGTTTTGAACTCGAGTGTGAAAGAAATCCACAACGTGGTTGATTTTGATAGATGGGAAGCATGATGGCTCTCGATGTATATTTATATATTACTAAAATTATTTTTTTATGGATTTTCTTTGAAAGGATCTGAGCTAAGTCTGGGAAAAATCTTTAGCACCGAGTGGGAGGTATAAAGCGACCTTAATTCCCTAGAACTACGTGCCCCCATAGGAGTGAGCCTGAGACTAATTTATATAGTGATCACTAGTTTTTGTGGATTTGATATCGATATTCCTACTCCGATGGAAAGGATAGGATGGCTCTCCCCAACGTGGGTTGTACGTTGGACTCCATGTAGCTCACATGGTTTATGCCGGTTATAGGATCTCCCAGTGCGTGTGTGGTTCCTTGTGTCTATGGTGAATGGTGAAGTGATTTGAAAATGGAATTGTCAAAGTTATTCTTTCGAAAGATTTAAATGATATTTACATTATGAGAATTGATATTCTTGATGAACTGAAAGTGATTGACAAATTATAAGATGACTCACATGTGTTATTGTACTTATTTCATCCTCTAATGATTATGATATTTTTCTTCGGGCTGTGCGAGTCTTTCATACATCCTACATATTTCTTATAAATATTTATGATGATGATGTTTATACAACTGCATACAGCCCCATATACTTGGTTCCTTTCCATGGTACTAACCCACATCTTTGGATACGGGCTGGATTTTCTTGGAATGTAGCTTCAGGTGCTTAGTTCTAGGTTCGATAGTGATTCTTCAGTGATACTGTTCTACATCCTCTGTCGTGGTGAGTCCTCATGTTTCGAGGACATGATGTCTGATGTTGGTTTCACATAATTGTTTACATTTGATAACTGAGTATGAGTCAATTGGGGCATGTTTCAATGGCTCGATGGTTTTATTGATTTTTTTAGAGGCTTGTCTGACTAGTATAGATGTTGGGATTTGACTAATAAGTCATATTTTTTTATCTTTCTGAAATTCTTTTATTCTTTGATGATGATTACTTTGTTGATAATTGAGGGTTATTTATTGAAACCCCATTGATTTGTGTTGAACTGAATAAAAATGGCTCAAAGGGTTAGCTTGGGGCTACTCGTGGCCTCAAGCACTGTGTTACGCTCCGGGACCTATTTTTTGGGGTGTTACATTAACTTGTCAGATAAGGGTTCCCACCGTTCTCATTAGAGTACCTGCCAGATGAGGGTCACTCACACCTTGTCCTTACCAGTGGCACGATATTGACACCTCTTCCAATCAGGGCAAAGATTGGACCCCAGCTTAGCTATTATAGCATATTTGGGGCATGTCAGTTAGATCAATACTTCCCACAGTTTCAGTATTACTCTCAGTTAAAGAACTCAGATAGTTCTTCAGGATATCAGGACTGTCAGACACAGTCAACTCAGATACAGTAGAAACTCAGGTAGTTCTATTAGATTTAGGAATGTCAGATATAATCATTCATGCTATTTGTTATCAAAACTCATGATATCAGATATATCAGTTATCAAAATTTAGTTATCATTCATGATATGTTATCAGTAAATACATGTCATCTGTATTCATACTTAGTAGTCATGTTACCACGAGCTCAGTTTCAGGACTTTTATATACGGTCAATCAAATCAGTTCTTCATAATCAGAATTATGAAAAACAATCATTCCTTTATCAGTAATATAGTATCAGTCTCCCAGTATTCAGTAATACAGTATCAGTTCCTCACTTATTAGTTAATTACATATCGATATCAGTAAACTAAGTCATTCAGTATCTAAATATCAGTAAACTCAGTCATTCAGTATCTCATCATCAATAAACTGATGTTGTCAGTATTCAGACTTAGTAGTCAGTATCACCACGAGTTTAGTTGCAGTTAGGTCTGTATGTATGTATTCTCACGTTCATATCAGTCAACATTGTTCATGCATATAAAAACCTTTGAATTTAGCCTACCTCACTCGTATACTAAGTACATTCAGTCATATTGACGTATTCGTGGTATGGTGTTTTATTTGATGCCATAGGTACAGAGGCACGAGTTTTAGTGAAGCAGTAGCATTACAGATTTCAGCAGTCAGTGCTCCTCTTCATTCTAGGACAATATTATTATTACTTTATTACAGTATTTCAGATTAGTTTTTCAGTTCATGGAGTTAGTTGGAGACATGTTCCTTCAACTCCTTATTCAGTTCAGTTAGAGGCTTTCGAACTAGATGTTAGATTAGATGTTTAGACTTTAGTATTTATGTTTCGTTTTGGTAATGTTATACCATACTTTTTAGATATGCATTATTATTGAACCTTATGGCCTTACAGTTCATATTTCTGCATATTATATGAGATATTATGCAATTTACAGGTACAGATATCACTCATGGGTTAGCTTGTGGTCCTTCAGGGTTGTGAGCATCGTGTAGCATTTCGTTCAAAAAATTAGGGCGTTACAAACTTGGTATCAGAGCCTAAGGTGCAACAGTTTCCTACGAAGTCTGAAAACTTCATTAAGTAGAGTCTTGTACATGGGTGTGTTGTGCACCACACTTATGTGCAGGAGTCTATGAGATGTTTTAGGAACAGTTTCCATTTTTTCATGTCTCAAGATCGTGCTATAGCAAGTTTCTCTAAGGAACCCATGTATATTCACATCAGGCTCCCCTCAAGTCAACCTTACCTTACTTTCAAGGTAACAGAAATAGTGAAGCTTAAGTCCTAAAGATAGGGCTTTATAATGCAGTCCCTGGAGACAGTTATGGGATTCGCCACATGCTCAGAAAATATCCCCTCAGTTTAGTCATGTTCCAAAGCTGTACAGATTTCATTTATGATCATGAGAACTCCTTTGTAAACTCAAATATAATTTTTGATATGCCGTTAGATCCCTTCTCAGAATCCTATGACAGTGTAGACCTAGAATTTTAAGCGTGGACCCAAGAGTTTAGTAGTAGATGAGTTGGGATAGTATTATCCAGTCTGATTAGATTATGTATTCGTGGGGATAGTTGTACCAAGGTAAATCAGGAGGCTTGAAAGTGTAAGCTAGAATTTAATTTTATTTACTTGAAATTAAGCATGAAGGTGTGGATGTGATATTAGTAGTATATGCGGAAACAGAAGCAACTAATGTGTTTAGTAGGATTGGAAGGTATCGAATAGAGTATAAGTATGTGATGATGGATCAAGTGACCAAGTCAAACTCTCAGATTCCAGTAGTAGTGCCAGTATGTATAGAAAAGCAGTAAGGGAAGTTGATTCCCGACCCATCCTCTTCTCAGTACAAAGATTTGTACTACAGTTATCATGAGATCCACTCAGGCCTTACATATCAACTCTATGGTCATGAACTACGATCATGCACTTTTCTATAAATCATGTACGGTTTCAGTTCCCAGTTAAAGGATCTCAGTTTACCCAGCAGTATGAATCAATTCCATGAATATGGCTTATGTTCACATTTTTTCCCTAGAATCGTGTGCACTTTTAGTTCCCAGCATAGAGAGTCAGATCTAAACCACTCAGTGTCATGAATCATGTTTTATGAATACAAAAAACTCTAAACTTAGGTCATGTAACTCATAACTTATGTACACGTATCATGCTTTATAATATACTCAGCTTTCATGACTCATGATATGCCCGATCCACATTATGTATATCCTCAATTCAAACCTTTTTGGTAAATCCATGCTCAGCTACCTTATGTTAGTCAGTCAGTCCCTTCTCATATGCATAATACTCTATAGTCTCAGTCTAGTTATTCAGACTAAGTACAATTTAGTATTGCATACCCAGTATTCAGTTACTAGTTATACAATCCATCAGATAAGTTAGTATATTATGCACTCGTAATCATCTAAGTTCATGCATCATGTCTCAGTTTCAGATCCCAGCTATTAAGTCACAATTCTATTCGTAAGTGCCTTGTACACCGCCTAAGTTTTCCTTAGTATCTCAGCTAAGTAAGTATTCTTCAAGGGATGTAGAGTCCCAAGGGGGAGATACCCTATATCCCCCGACCATATGAGATTTAAACATACCACTTTCTTTTCTCTAGATGGATCTAGCTGGAGGAAGGGTTACTTATAAGCTAACCCTCTAACTCCAAATTTCACTTGTAATCTATGTTTTAAATGGCTCAGTTTAGCCCACAATACTCT
The DNA here is from genome assembly GCA_030864225.1 of Capsicum baccatum var. pendulum. NCBI lineage: Eukaryota > Viridiplantae > Streptophyta > Magnoliopsida > Solanales > Solanaceae > Capsicum > Capsicum baccatum. The sequence goes on from CM061556.1 coordinate 104,876,452, forward strand.
ATCCATGTCACATATTACAGACTCAGTTCAACTCATCCATCATGTTCCTGACTTAGTTATGTTCTCATGTTTTCGCTCATACATATTGAGTGATTAATCTCAGACTTATGGGTATTTTTAGTTCAACGTAACAGTCTTTCTTGAGCTTACTCATTCTCATGTTTAGATTTCAGTACCAAACTTGGTACCATTACCATTGGATGTTCAGTCGTATATTCATGAGTCAGTTCAGTCATGTATCCACGTATCAGATACACGTGGTCAGCTTATAAATACTTTCAGCCATGCATTCATGTATCACGTCAGTCATATAATCATACATCGATATGCATAGACTCAGTTTATCAGTTATGCGTTCTTATTTCGAGAATACTTAGTTCATTAGAACACTCAGTCCTTCATTAATAAATCAGTTACGCATGCATCCGATATGCATGTTCAGTATGATATGTTCAGCTTGTCAGTCATGTCAGCCATGAAATCATATTCAGTTGTTCATGCTCAGTACTCACGTTAGTTGTCTTTTCTCCCCTCTCAGTCAGTCTCATTGGAGGAGAAATGCTCCCAAGGGAGAGATATTGTAAGACACCATAAAAATCGTATGTCAAATTTAGCTCGTAAAGCTCCATGAGAGATTTCAACACTTGGAAAAATTTTTTTTGTTAAGTGTTCAAGTTCAACACTTACTCTTATTTTAGGCCTCCTAACTTCAGCGATTTATTTCATGACCTTTCCGACCTTAGGTTTTAGATTTTAAAGTTGTGTTGTGATGGGGAAAGTCCCTAGTATGTATTGGACACATTCCGGGAACATTTTGGGCACATTTCAGTGGCTAACTCACTGGTTTGAAATGATCCCGCATTCCGAGTGCATTTAGGTCAAAAATTTTAGTCAACTTCAAACTATCATAACTTGCTCCATATAATGAACTGTGATATCTTCTATATACCAATATAAAGATCTTTGAGTCTTCTTTCCAATGCAATTAGTTTCATCCCATTTGGACATCTAAATAAAAAGTTATGATCAATTTACTTCAGCTTATTAGACAGTAAATTAGGGACAGATTTGACCTTAATTGTTCCTTAGGGGTATTTTGGTCATCTTCCACCCCTATATATACCACATAAGGATTATTTTCAGCAACATATACTCCTCTTCTCAAAATTCTCTCAAGAACTCAAGCTAGGGTTTCAATTTGAAGACCCAAATCCCATTAATTGAAGAACATAACTCCTCATTTATCTTTAACATCAAAAGAAGGGTTTCTATCAAGATCATAGCCTATAACATGAATCAAATCCTTCTTCAAGAATATATGATATTAAAGTTTTTCAAACTCAAGAGCCAATTTATTTTCTCTCAAAGGAATAAGAACCATAGTCAAGGAATCAAGAACATATCTAAGAATTTCTTCAAGAATCTTCCACCTAAGGTATGCGTAGTGTTCATCCACGATTTCTTTCATCCGTAGGAGTCCAAGAACCATGCTTTAAATACTATATTGTGATTGTCTTGTTGAGATATGATCATGTAAATGTTGATGGTTGTTGTTTACTCTTCAAGATGTTAATTTAGGGTTATTCTCATAAAGTATGTGTGCTTATAGTTAAAACACATGAAATTGGGTGGTTTAAGATGACTAAATTATTAAGTACATCTATGCCATAAAGTGTGCATGCAAGGTGTTCGGCGAAATGCCTAGAATAGGCATAATCCTATTTTCATGATTTAAGAGTGCTCAATTAACAAGTTCTTACTCCATGTTTTATGATTTCACGTGAATTCCATGTTGTGTGAATAAAGTTTGAATCTTTACATGTTGTTCATGATACCATGATATTTTGTGGATTCAATTGGTGGATTTGAGTTGAATTATGGTGTTATTGTGTATAAAATTGATTATTAGGCCTATGCCATAAATAGTGCATGCAAGGTGTTTATTAAAATGCCTAAGTGAAGAAGAATTGAGTAATTTGACCTATTTGTGATCTAAACGATGATTCCATGCCATATCCATGTGCTTAAGTTAACTCCCATGCTTAATGTGTTTGATAATATTCCTCAACAAGTAAATGATGATCAAGTACGTAGTCTTCATGCTCCAATATTTTCCATGTCTCTTAAGTTATGCCATTCTACTAGATCAAGATGATTTCTATGCTATTAATGTGCTATGAATATGTTGTTGGCTTGTCATGAAATTAGAATTTACCATGATGTTAGATATATTAAAATGTTATGAACACCACATGATTTATGAATTCCCTATAGATGCTATATTATGGATTGTTAATATTGGTCAAGTACTCTTGTATGTCAAGTCATGTCAGTTTCCCTCCATCGAGTTCTAGGGATATTCATACCCAAAAAATATAACTTTGTGCATAGAGCCATGTCATGTTTTCACGATACTCTAAGTCAAGCCATGTTTAGTAGAATTTAGTCAGCTAACATAACCTAGGAGTATTTAGTCAGTTAACATATTTCAGAAGTGTTCCGCTAGTCATCGAAACTTAGTAAACTCATTCCATGTTCAGTTCAGTTAAATAGAACAATCAGTAACAGTTCAGTTAATTTTAGTATGAACTAGGAAATCAGTGTAGTATAGTCAGTTCAGTGTCATTCAGTTGGGAGTAGGATTCAGCACCGAGCGAACCCAAGGATGGGAGCTCACCTACCAGTAGAGGGTGTGATTCATAGAAGCAGTCCTTGCATACCAGAATTATGCAACCAACATAGGTTGAGACATCAATACCTGTTAGTTGAGGGTAGATGAGGTGTCTTAACGTGTCAGATGAGGGTTCCCACCATTCTCATTAGTGTACCTACTAGATGAGGGTCACTCACAACTTGTCCTTATAGTGGCGCGGTATTGACACCCTTTCCAATCTTGGTAGAGATTGGACCCGAGCTTAGCTATTATAGCATATTTGGGGCATGTCGGTTAGATAACTACTTTCTACAGTGTCAGTATCAGTCTTAGTAAAAGAACTCAGATAGTTCTTTAGGATATCAGGACTGTCAGATACAGTCAACTCAGATACAGTACAGAACTCAGCTAGTTCCATCAGATTTAGGACTGTCTGATATAGTCATTCATGCTATCAGTTATCAGAACTCATGTTATCAGATATATCAGTTATCAAAATTCAGTTATCATTCATGATATGTTATGAGTAAATACATGTCATCAATATTCATACTCAGTAGTCATATTACCATGAGCTAAGTTTCAGGACTGTTATATACAGTCATTTAAGTTAGTTCTTCATAATCAAAACTATCAGAAACAATCATTCCTTTATCAGTAATATAGTATCAGTCTCCCAGTATTCAATAATATATTATAAGTTTCTTACTTATTAGTGAATTACATATCAATATCAGTAAACTAAGTCATTCAGTATCTCAATATCAGTAACTCAATCATTAAGTATCTCAGCATTAGAAAACTCATGTTGTCAGTATTTAGACTTAGTAGTTAGTATCACCATGAGTTTAGTTGCAGTTACGTATGTATGTATGTATTCTCACATTCATACTAGTCAGTATTATTCATGCATATAAAACCCTTTTCATTTAGCCTACCTCACTCATATACTTAGTACATTCAGTTGTACTGACATATTCACGATATGGTGTTTTATTTGATGCCAGAGGTACATAGGCACGAGTTCCAGAGCAACAACAGTATTGCAAATTTCCACAATCAGTGCTCCTCTTTATTCGAGGACAATATTATTATTACTTTATTACAATATTTCAGATTAGATTTTCAGTTCATGGAGTTAGTTAGAGACATGTTCCTTCAACTCCTTATTCAGTCCAGTTAAAGGCTTTCGGACTAGATGTTAGATTAGATGTTCAGACTTTAGTATTTATGTTTCTTTTTGGTATTATTATACCATGTTTTTTTAGATATGTATCAGTATTGAACCTTATGGCCTTACAGTTCATGTTTTTGCATATTTTATGAGATATTATGTAGTTTACAAGTACAGATATCAGTCATGGGTTAGCTTGGGGTTCTTTGGAGTCATGAGCACCGTGTAGTAATTTGGTTCGGAAAATCGTTGCATTACAAAAGGGAGGTGGTGGTCTTTGCATTTCATTCAATACCACTTCCCCTTCTTTTACATCTTCTTTCTCTAAAATATCAATAAAACCATCCAGCTTCTCAGACTCTACTAGATTTCTTCCTTCTAATTCATCAACACTTACCTCATTCCCCACAGATTTTCCCACAGGAGGGCCACATAATAACTTAACACTACGATTGGTAATTGCCATACAAGAGCCATCAGTTTGCGTATTTTGAACCGTATCACTAGGGAAAGTACCATCTTTTCTCTGGTTAAGTGTAGTAGAAAGTTGGCTCATCTGTTGCTCCGACTACTTAATAGAAGAAGAGTATGAGCTAACCAACTGACCGAGGGTAGAAAACTCACTCTTCATAGTAGTTACCCCCGAGTTAGTAGCTTCAACTCCCTTTAACAGCTTTTTTATCATGTCCTCCATAGACATCTTGCCAGAACTAGTTATTGCATGTAGATCCCCAATTTTCTAAACTAGGATGCTAAATGGTGCTTATGACCCCGACAGTTAATAAGATAACCCATGATTGATATCTGTACCCGTACACTGCATAATATACTTGTAAATGCAGAAAACATGAACCATAGGCCATAAGGTTCAACTGAATAAGGAAAATTTCAAAACATAACATCCATGTGGGTAACAAATACCCAAAACAACTAAACCTGAACTAAATTTGAATACTAAATCTGACAACCTCTAAGTACTATCTGAATAAGGAGTTGAAGAAATATGTCTCTAACTAACTCTGCAAACTAAAATCTAACTGAAATAATAAATGAATAAATCAAGTAATATCGTCCTCAAATGAAGAAGACTCACTGCAACTCTGTGCTGAATGTGACTGCTACTGCTGGTCTGGAACTCGTGTCTCTGAACCTATGGTGTAACATGAAAAGAAAGCACCATAGGGCAAATGCGTCAGTACAACTGGAGTATTCAGTATACGAGTGGGGGAGGCTAAAGATAAAAAGGGTTACATGCATGAACAATGCTAACTAACTGACTGATATGAACGTGAGAGTGCAAACATATATACACAAAAACTGAGGTCGTAGTGATATGAGAAACTGATAACATAAAGACTGAATCTATATTCTGATAGCATGGATTTTTGATACCTGATTTGGCTAATAATTGATAATCATGATTGACTGTGTCTGATAGTCCTGATAATCTAAAATCTGAAGAACTAGCTGAGTTCTTTTACTGAGATAGACTAAAACTGTGGGAGGTACTTGTTTAACTGACATACCCCATGTATGCTAAAGTAGCTTAACTGGGGTCCAATCACTGCCCTGATTGGAAGGGTATCAATACCGTGCCACGGGTAAAGACCTGAGTCACCCTCAAATCCGGCAGTGCCCCCAAAAGAGAATGGCAGATGTCTGCCCCATCAACCCTCAAGCTGGAAGTGTTGATGTCTAAACCTATGCTAGCTACATAGTTCTAGAACGCAAGGATTGCTTCTAGGAATCATCACCTTTAAATGAAGCAGGTGAGTTCCCATTCTTTGGTTCACTCGGTGCTAACTCCTACTCCCATCTGAAGAGAATGAACATGATTTAACAAACTATACATGAACTGGGTTTACTGAATTTCCATTGACTGAAAGAATACGACAGATAACTGACTGAGATCATGAGATTCTTAAGGTTTCCTGAGTCACATGACTGATTAAATTCTATGGAACGTGGCTTGACCAAACGTATAATGAAGACATGACATGGCTCTAGGCACACATCTATAGTTTTTGGGTACGAATACCCCAAGGACTCGATAGAAGAAAACTGACACACATGACATAACTTGATCATAAGATTAGAGTCCACAATTCACAATATTATAAGTAAGGGATAGTGCACTTCACGAGTCTATTCAACATCTCAAACATGGTAAGAAAAGCATGGATACATTTCGTGCACATGTTCTATAATTCCATTTTCACACATTCTTCACACCACAACAATAGCAACACATAAATAGCATGGAATTCATATTGAGTGTATAGCTAATATGGACTTGTCATTTAGATATCATAGAATCATGTAAATATAAACTCCTAGAATCCTAGGCATTTTAACAAACACCTTGCATGCACACCTTGTGCATAGATTTTCTGAACAAATGTTAATCATATTGAACCACCCAATTTCATGGGTTTTAACCACAAACATGCATGCTTCATGGAAATCATCTTAAAATAATATTCTGAAGTTTAAACAATGGTTATTGACTTGAACAACATCATGTAGCAATAAGGAAATCAAAGTTTCTCATTTAAAAGCAAGGTTCTTGAACTCTATGAATGAAAGGGGTCCATAGATGAACACTACGCATACCTGGTAATGAGGTTCTTAAAGATCTGTGGTGATGAGCTTGAATTCTTGGCTTGGAATCAAGTACCTAGGGTTTCTTATTCTTGGGGATTAATCTTAAAGAGGAAATCTTAATTTATTTGTAGTGAAAGAATGATGAAAATTAGCTTAAATCAGGTGTAATTGGGTTTATATAGACGCGTAGTAAGAACAAAAATACCCCTATTAATAGACCTGGAAATAAGATGAATGTGACATGCGACGGTCGAACTGATGGTTCGTCGGTCTGCTTGACGGTCCGTCGCTTAGCTCGTCAAACGTGAACAAGAAATGGTCTTCATGGATAAGGGTTGATGGTTTGAGTGACGGTCCATGAAATAACTGGTGGTCCATCAACTCGTCCATCACACCTTATCCAGAATATGGATCGATTGGAATATCTTTGACGGTCCAAGTGGTGGTCCGTCACTAAGTTAATGTTCTATCAATATTGCCGTCAGGACTTAACCAAAATATGGGTGACGGTCTAAGTGGTGGTCTATCACTAATTTGACGGTCCACCAACTGGGTTATCGCACCTGGGCGATTCTAACAGTTCCAAGTAAAACGTCCATAACTCCTTCATTTGATGTTGGATTTGGACGAAATAGGTATCTTTAGAAAGCTAACTCAATTTCCCACATCATAGAAAGTGAAAATATCAAAAATACTGCATGTACAAAATTGATTTGCATTTAAAAGGAACTCCTAGCATTCTTGAGATGATTTCTATCTAGGAAAAGGAATGGGTATTACAATATCTCCCCCTTGAGAACATTCTTCCTCGAATGAAACTGACTGGGAGTGGAAAAAATGATCTGAACATCAATAGCTGGAACATAACATATTGATCATGAATATCTGATTCATGGATAACTGATACATGAATGAGAAAATGAGCAATCTGATAAACTGAATTTCTCAAGGTGAGAATGCATAGATGATTCATAATTAAATACTGCACCGACACATGAACGCATGTCTGAGTATGCAATGGAAATAGATTCCAAGTTTATACTAAATTCTGAACATAAAACTGAATAATCTTAAGAAGGACTGTTACCTTGAGCTTGATCTGACTTGGCAGAGAAAAGGTGAGGGTACTTGGTATGCATATCTACTTATGCTTCCTAATTTCTCACTCTTGAGACTGATTTTGCCACAGAACTTTAACTAGAGGGACTTCTTTGTTCCTCAATCTACGCATCTGATAGTCAAGAATCTCGACTGGAATTTTCTCTTAGGAGAGACTGTTCTGAACATCAATGCACTGAATAGGGACTACTACCGATGGGTCACCTATACATTTCTTGAGCAAAGAGACATGGAAAATTGGATGAGCTAAAGCTACATCTAAAGTCAACTCGACCTTGTAAGCTACCTTGCCAAAACGATTGAGAGCCTTCAAGGGATCAACATATCGGGGACTGAGCTTTCCTTTCTTGCCAAATCACTTCACCCCCTTTCTGGGAAAGATCTTGAGATATACGTGGTCACCAATCTCGAACTTGAGATCCTTTCTACGAATGTCTGCATAAGACTTCTATTGGCTCTTAGCAGCCTAGAGTCTTTCTCTGATCAATTGAACTTTCTCTAAGGCATCGAATACTAAGTTAGGGCCTATTACTGAGGCCTCACTGACTTCAAACTAACCGACTGGAGATCTGCACCTCCTACCATAGAGAGATTTGAAAGGAGCCATCTGATTACTAGAATGATGGCTATTATTGTATACAAACTCAATCAAAGGAAAGTCGTCATCCCAACTTCCCTTGAAATCTATTGCAGACGCCCTTAGCATATCTTTGAGAGTTTGAATGGTCCTTTCTACATGACCATCTATTTGAGGATGAAAGGCTGTACTGAGATAGACTTGAGTATTGAGACCCATTTGGAATGATTTCCAGAAATGAGAGGTAAACTAGGTACCTCCATTTGAGATGATAGATAAAAGAACACCGTGTAATATGACTAACTGTCTGATGTAGATCTTGGCGTAATCCTTGGCTGAGTAAGAAGTACGAACTGGGAGTAAATAAGATGATTTGGTTATTATGTCTACGATGACCCAAACTGAATCATGCTGACTACGAGTATGAGGCAAACCCATCACGAAGTCCTTGTTCAATTCTTCCCACTTCCAAGTAGGAATGGTGAACTCCTGTATGGTACCACTAGGATTCTAATGCTCTATCTAAACCTGCTGACATGTAGAGAACTTACCCACAAACTTTGCAACATCTCTTTTCCTCCCACTCCACCAATAAATCTCTTGCAAGTCGTTGTACATCTTAGTGGCCCGTGCATAAATAGAGTAGCATGCTTCATGCGCCTTTGCAAGAATTCACTGCCTTATGTCACTTCACCTGGAACACACAGACAACCCTAACAATGAAAAACACCATCTCCCCCTTGGGAGAAAACCTCTACTTTCTAATCTCTGACAGACTCTTTCAATTTGACTAGGTTGGGATCTCTATGTTGCTTTTCTTTCATCTCAGAAACTAAAGATGATTCTGAACTATGCTGAACACATATGCCACCCTCTAAGGAGTTGACGAAGAGAACTCCTAGTCTTTCAAGGTGATGGAATTCCTAAGCTAACTTTATTTTACTGTCCTTAACATGAGAAACACTACCGATGGGCAGTCTACTGAGAGTGTCGGCAACTACATTGGCCTTGCCCGGATGGTAAAGGACATTTATGTCTTAATCCTTCAAGAGATCTAACCACCTTCTCTGATGAAGATTGAGATCTTTCTGGGAAAAGACAAACTAAAGGATCTTATTGTCTGTGAAGACATCTACATGAACTCCATACAAATAATGCCTCCAAATCCTCAAGGCAAATACTACGGCTGCTAACTCAAGATCATGAGTGGGATAATTCTTCTCATGGGACTTTAACTGTCTGGAGGCGTAGTCTATGACCTTACCATGCTGCATGAGGACACAACCCAAACCTACTCTGGGCACATCAAAATATACTACGAACCCATCTGAACCATCTGGTCATACTAGAACTAGAGCTGAGGTAAGTCGAGTCATTAACTCCTAAAAACTCTTCCCGCATGAGTCTGACCACTGAAACTTGACCTTAGTATGAGTCAACCTGGATATAGGATATGCAATAAAAGAAAATCCTTCAACAAACCATCAGTAATAGCCAGCTAAACCCAAGAAACTCCTGATATCTGATGGAGAGATAGGGTGAGGGCAATTTCTTACTACTTCAATTTTCTGAGGATCTACTCTAATGCCATCATCGAAGATAATGTGGCCAAGTAATGCAACTGATCTTAGAAAAAAATGACACTTGCTAAACTTGGCGAATAGCTGAAGATCTCTGAGAGTCTAAAGAACAATTCTGAGATGGTCTTAATGATCATGCTCTATGCGAGAGTAGAATAGAATATCATATATGAAGACAATGAAAAATATGTCCAACTACTTCTTGAACACTCGGTTCATCAAGTCGATGAAAGCTGTAGGGGCATTAGTGAGACCAAAGGACATCACTAGAAATTCGAAGTGACCATACTGAGTATGAAAAGCTATCTTTGGGATGTCATTCTCTCGGACTCTGAGCTAATGATAGCTTGATCTGAGGTCTATCTTGGAGAAATAACTGGAACCCTGAAGTTGGTCAAATAGGTCATCAATTCTAAGAAGTGGATACCTGTTTTTGATCGTAACCTTGTTGAGTTGACGATAATCAATGCACATCCTGAGAGAATTGTCTTTCTAGCACATGAATAAGACTGGTGTTACCCACAGGGAAATGATGGGTTAGATGAATCCCTTATCTAAGAGATCTTTCAACTATTCTTTTAGCTCTCTGAGCTCTGCTGGTGCCATTCTGTATGGTAGAATAGAGATAGGCTGAGTGTCTGGAATAAGGTCAATACAAAAATCTATTTCCCTTTTGGGAGAAATTCCTGCAAGATCTTCTAAAAAAATATCTGACTATTCATTAACAATTGGGACTGATTCAAAACTAGGAGATTTAGAACTTGAGTGCTTAACATGCACGAGATGATAAACACATCCCTTAGATATCAATTTCCTTGGCCAAAGGTAGGAAATAAGCTGACCCCTTAAAGATGAAGTACTACCCTGCCACTTTAAGACAGATTCATTCAAAAATTGGAACTAAACTATTCTATTTCTATATTTGACTGTGGCATAGAATCAATGAAGCCAATCCATGCCAAGAATGACATCAAAATCAGTCATCTCTAATTCAACTAGTCTACTGAGGTGACTTTATGAAATATGATAACCGGCCAGTTCCTGTATATCCGTTGGGATATGATGGTTTTACCTACTGGGGTAGAGAATGAAAAAGGCTCTGCTAGAATTTTGGGATTGATTCCAAAATCTCTTGCTATAAAGAGAGTAACAAAAGACAAGGATGCACCAAGATCTAGCAAAGCATAAACATGAACATGGAAAATCTATAACGTACTAGTAACGACATTAGGAGAATTTTCTTAATCCTATCGGGGCAAAAGAGCATATAGTCCGATTGGGCGTTGCCCACTATTAGCACTGGAAGTGGCACCTTGCTGATTCGGGCGACCAGACTGAGTTGGGGAATAGAGATATTTCTGCTGACCTGATTAAGACAATACTTTATCCTATGGCCTGCCTTTTCCCATTAGAAACAAACATCACTACCAGCTTTGCAAATACCCTTATGGTTCTTACCACAAGTCTGGCATAGGGAATAAGTTTGGGCACTGCTAGTACTGCCCTGAGACTTAGATCCTAGGGCTGTATCTTGGTTACCATCTTTGAACTTAGGAACTGAAGCACTGGCTGTAGAATAAGTCGGAGCTGATGACTTTGGATGAAACTATGAACGCTTTTCTCTCTCAGATTTGGGTGGAGTAAGACTGAAACTTCCTAATCTTACTCTCTTATTTTGACTCTCCCTAATCTTAACCTTCTGCTCCTTTATTTGCTAGGAATGGGTCATGTGTCGGTCTAAGGTCATATTACTGTTAAGCATCGCAGACCTACACTCATTTACCATACTGTCGTTCACCCCTGACACGAACTTGCTCATCTTAGCCCTTTTGTCTCAACCACATGAGGGGAATATCTGGCTACCTGAGTAAATCTAAGAGAATACTCCCTAACCATCATGTTTACCTGCCTAAGGTTTATGAATTCCAGAACTTTGGCTTCCCTCAGCTCTTGGGGAAAGAATCTATCTAAGAAAGCCATAACAAATTTCTCCCATGCTATAGGACCTGCATTTTCTATCCTCTTGCACTTTCACTGCTTATACCAAGTATGAGCAACATCCTGTAAATGGTATGCGGCTAACTCAGAGCTCTGAACAGAAGTAACTCCTATGATATCTATGACCTTATTGCATGATCAATGAATTCCTGTGGGTCCTCGTTAGTCTTAGAGCCTGTGAAAGAAGGAGGGTTTATTCAGGTGAAGTCCCAAATCCTAGCTGCTACTAAAGTAGCCACTGAGTTGGCCGGAACGGCTGCTGGCCATTCATTCTATGCGGTAACGGACTAGGCAAGAGTGGTGAATGCAGCTCTGAACTCCGCATGAGAAATATGATTGCCCAAGGGATCTTCAGGCTGAGGAGCTGGCTGATTTATTCTCTTTGGAGGCATACTCTGAGACAGAGAGAAGAATGGATTGGACTGAGAGTTTAACTTGTGATTATGCTCACTAGCACGACTTGGATACTGAAAGAAGGGAAACTATTCCTAAAACATCTCCTAGCCTCTTGCATATAACTGTGGCGCGCAACACACCCATGTACAAAACTCTACTAGATGTGGCTTTTAGACTTCCTAGGACTCTATTGAACCTTAGGCTCTGATACCAAGTTTGTAACGCCCCCAATTTTTTCAACCAGAATGCTACATGGTGCTTATGACCCCAAAGGACCATAAGCTAACCCATGACTGATATCTGTACCTGTACACTACATGATATACTTGTAAAATGCAAAAAACATGACCAACAGGCCAGAAGGTTCAACTAAATAAGGAAAACTGTCAAAACATGACATCCATATGGGTAACAAATACCTAAAACAACTAAATCTGAACAGAATCTGAATACTAAATATAAAAACTTCTTAGGACTGTCTGAATACGGAGTTAAAGGAACATGTATCACACTAACTCTATAAATTAAAATCTAACTGAAATAATAAATGAATAAATCAAGTAATATCATCCTCGAATGAAGAGGACTCACTTCAACTCTGTGCTGAATGCGACTGCTACTGGTAGACTGGAACTCGTCTCTCTGAACCTATGGTGTCACATAAAAAAAATCACCATAGCACAAATGTATCAGTACAACTAGAGTACTGAGTATACGAGTGGGGGAGGATGAACATAAAAAGGGTTACATGCATGAACAATGATAACTGATAGAATGATATGAACGTGAGAGTGGAAACATTGATACATAGAAACTAAGGTTGTAGTGATATCAAAAACTGCTAACATGAAGACGAAATCTATATTCTGATAGCATGGATTTCTGATACCGGATTTGACTAATAACTGATAATCGTGATTGACTATGTTTGACAGTCCTGATAATCTGAAATCAAAAGAACTAGTTAAGTTATTTTACTGAGACTGTTATTGAAACTGTGGAAGGTAGTTGTTTAACCGACATGCCCCATGTATGCTAAAGTAGCTGAACTAGGTTCCAATCGCTGCCCTGATTGGAAGGGTGTCAATACTGTGCCACAGGTAAAGATATGCTGTGAGTGACCTTTAAATCTGGCAGTGTCCCCAAAAGAGAACGGTTGATTCTGCCCCATCAACCCTCAAGCTGGTAGAGTTGATGTCTCAACCTATGCTGGCTACATTGTTCTAGAATGCAAGGATTGCTTCTATCAATCACACCTTCATCTGAAGCAGGTGAGTTCCCATCCTTGGGTTCGCTCGGTGCTAACTCCTACTCCCATCTGAAGAGACTGAACATGATTTAACTAACTATACCTAAACTGGGTTTACTAAATTTCTATTAACTGATGGAATACTTTTGATAACTGACTAAGATCATAAGATTTCTGAGGTTTGCTGAGTCACATACTGATTGAATTCTATGGAACATGGCTTGACCGAAGATATAGTGACAACATGACATAACTCTAGGCACACAACTATAGTTTTCGGGTACGTATACCCCCAGTACTTGATAGAAGGAAACTGACACACTTGACATGTCTTGATCATAAGATTGGAGTGCATAATTCACAATATCATAATTAAGGGATAGTGTACTTCATGAGTCTATTCAACATCTCTAACAAGGAAGGGAAAGCATGAATACATTTCATGTACATGTTCTATAATTCCATTATCACACATGTTTCATACCACAACAATAGCAACACATAAATAGCATGGAATTCATATTGAGTGTATAGCTAATATGGACTTGTCATTTAGATTTCATAAAATCATATAAATATGAACTTCTATCATCCTAGGCATTTTAACAAAAACCTTGCATGCACACCATGGGCATAGGTTTTCTCAACAAATGTTATTCATCTTAAACCACCCAATTTCATGGGTTTTAACTGCAAATATGCATGCTTCATGCAAATCATCTTAAAATAATATTCTAAAGTTTAAACAATGGTCATTGACATGGACAACATTACATAGCAACAAGGAAATCAAAGTTTCTCATTTAATAGCGTGGTTCTTGAAATATATAAATGAAAGGGGTCCATAGATGAACACTACGCATACCTGGTAATGAGGTTCTTGAAGATCTGTGGCGATGACCTTGAATTCTTGGTTTGGAATAAAGTACCTAGGGTTTCTTGTTATTGGGGATTAATCTTAGAGAGGGAACCCTAATTTCTTTGTAGTGAAAGAATGATGAAAAGTGTTTGAAATCGGGTGTAATTGGGTTTATATAGAAGGGTGGTAAGTTACCAAAATGCTCCTATTAAAAGACCTAGAAATAAGCTGAACGTGACTTGCGACAGTTGAACTGACGGTTCTTCAGTCTCCTTGATGGTCTGTCGGTTAGCCCATTAGACGTGCACAAGAAATGGGCTTCACTAGATAAGGTTTGACGGTCTGAGTGACGGTCCATTAAATATCTAGTGGTCCATTAACTCATCTGTCACACCTTGACAAGAATATGGATCAACTGGCATGGCTTTGATGGTCTAAATGGTGGTCCATCACTAAGTTGGTGGTTTGTCAACTTAGCCATCAGGCCTTAACCAGAATGGGGCCCTTATATGTTTGAAGTAACGGTCCATGTGGTGGTCCATCACTAATTGGACGGTCTGCAAACTAGGCCGTCGCACCTGGGCGATTCTGATAGCTCTAAGTAAAACGTCCATAACTCCTTCATCTCATGTCAGATTTTGACGAAATTGGTATCGTTGGAAACCTAAGTCAATTTACCACATGATAGAAAGTGAAAATATAAAAAATAATTCTTGTACAAAAATAGATTTGCATTTCAAAGGAACTCCTCACAATCTATAGATGATTTATAGCTAGGAAAAGAAATGGGTATTGCAATATCTCCCCCTTGAGATCATTTGTCCTCGAATGAAACTGACTGGGAGGGGAAACAATGATCTGAACATCAATAGATTGAACATGATCGTATGACTGACAAACTGAACATAACATATTGATCATCCATATCTGATGCACGGATAACTAATACATGAATGAGCAACTGAGCAATCTGATAAACTGAGTTTCTCAAGGTGAGAATGCATAGCTGATGCATAATTAAATACTGTACCTACACATGAACGCATACCTGAATATGAAATGGCAATAGATACCAAGTTTATACTGAATGCTGGACGTGAAACTAAATAATCTTAAGAAGGACTGTTACCTTGAGCTTGATCTGAATTGGTAGAGAAAAGGTGAGGGTACTTGGTATTCATATTTTCTTCTGATTCCAAAGTTTCTCCCTCTTGAGATTGATTTTTCCACAGAACTTTAACTTGAAGGGCTTCTTTGTTCCTCAATCTACGCATTTGATAGTTAAAAATCTCAACTGCAATTTCCTCATAGGAGAGACTGTTCTGAATATCAATGGTTTGAATAGGGAATACTACTGATGGGTCACCTATACAATTCTTGAGCAACGATACATAGAAAACTAGATGAATTGAAGCTATATCTGAAGTCAACTCGAGATCGTAAGCTATCTTGCCAAAACGACTGAGATCCTTGAAGGGACCGACATATCGGGGACTGAGCTCTCCCTTCTTGTTGAAATGCTTCATCCCCTTCATGGGAGTGATCTTGAGATATACATGGTCACCAATATCAAACTCGAGATCCTTTCTGTGAATGTCTGCATAAGACTTCTGTCGGCTCTGAGCAGTCTGGAGTCTTTCTCTGATTATCTAAACTTTCTCTAAGGCATCGAATACTAAGTCAGGACCTATGACCGAGGCCTCACTAACTTCGAACCAACCGAATGGATATCTACACTACCTACCATAGAGAGCTTTGAAAGGATCCATCTGAATACTAGAATGATAGCTATTATTGTATACAAACTCAATCAAAGGCAAGTGTTCGTCCCAACTTCCCTTGAAATCCATTGCACACGACCTTATCATATCTTCGAGAGTCTAAATGGTCCTTTCTACTTGACCATCAGTTTGAGGTTGAAAGGCTGTATTGAGATGGACTTGGGTACTAAGACCCTTTTGTAGTGATTTCTAGAAATGAGAGGTGAACTTGGTACCTCCATCTGAGATGATAGATAATAGAACACCGTGGAATTTGACCAACTCTCTGATGTGGAGCTTGGTGTAATCCTTGACTGAGTAAGAAGTACGAACTAGGAAGAAATGAGATGATTTAGTCATTCTGTCTATGATGACCCAAACTAAATTATGCTAACTATGAGTACGAGGCAAAACCATCACAAAGTCCATGTTCACTTCTTCCCATTTCTACATAGGAATGGTGAACTCCTTCATGGGACCACTAGTGTTCTGATGCTCTATCTTAACCTGCTGACATGTAGACTACTTAGCCACAAACTTTGCAATATCTCTTTTCATCCCACTCTACCAGTAGATCTCCTACAAGTCACGATGCATCTTAGTGGCCCTTGCATGAATAGAGTAGCGCGCACCATGCACCTCTACAAAAATTTGCTGCCTTAAGTCATCTACACCTGGAACACACAGAAGACCCTGACAATAAAGAACACCATCTCCCCCTTTTGAGAAAACCTCTACTTTTGATCTCTGACTAACTCATTCAACTTGACTCGGCTGGAATCTCTATCTTGCTTTTCATTCACGTTGGAAACTAGAGATAATTCTGAACTATGTTGAACACATACGCCACCCTCTGAGGAGTCGACCAATCGAATGCATAGTCTTGAAAGCTAATGGACATCCTGAGCTAACTTCTTCTTACTGTCCTTAATATGAGAAAAACTACCCATGGACAGTCTACTGAGAGCGTCGGCCACTACATTGGCCTTGCCCAGATGGTAAAGGACACTCATGTCATAATCCTTCAAGAGCTCTAACCACCTTCTTTGATGAAGATTGAGATTTTTCTAGGAAAAGATAAACTGAAGGATCTTATGGTCTGTGAAGACATCTACATGAACTCCGTACAAATAATGCCTCCAAATCCTCAAGGCAAATACTACGGCTGCTAACTCAAGATCATGAGTAGGATAATTTTTCTCATAGGGATTTAACTGTCTGGAGGCATAGGCTATGACCTATCCATGATGAATGAGGACATAACCCAAACCTACTCTGGACGCATCACAATATACTACAAACCTATCTTAACCATCTGGTAATACTAGAACTGGAGCTGAGGTAAGTTGAGTCTTCAACTCCTGAAAACTCATCTCGCATGAGTCTGAACACTAAAACATGACCTTTTTATGAGTCAACTTGGACATAGGATATGCAATAAAAGAAAATACTATAACAAACCATCTGTAATAGCCAGCCAAACCCAAGAAACTCCTGATATCTGATGGAGAGACAAAGCAAGGCCAGTTTCTTATTACTTTGGTTTTTTGAGGATCTACTCTAATGCCATCATTGGAGATAATATGGCCAAGGAATGCTACTGATATTAGCCAAAATTCACACTTGCTAAACTTGGCAAATAGCTGATGATCTCTGAGAGTCTGAAGAACAATTTTGAGATAGTTTGAATGATCACGCTCTGTGCAAGAGTAGACCAGAATATCATCTATGAAGACTATGATGAATATGTCCAAGTACTTCTTGAACACTCAGTTCATCAAGTCCATGAAAACTACAGGGCCATTCGTGAGATGAAAGGACATGACTAGAAATTCAAAGTGACCATACCGAGTATGGAAAGCTCTCTTCGGGATGTCACTTTCTCGGACTCTAGGGAAATGATAGCCTGATCTGAGGCCCATGTTGGAGAGATAACTGGCACCCTGAAGTTGGCCAAATAAGTCATCAATTCTAGGAAGTGGATACCTGTTCTTGATTGTAACCTTGTTAAGTTAACGGTATTCAATGCATATCCTGAGAGAATCATCTTTCATGCGCACGAATAAGACTGGTGCACCCCATGGGAAAATGCTGGGTCTGATGAATCCCTTATCGAAGAGATCTTTCAAAAGTTCTTTTAGCTCCCTAAGATCACCTGGTGCCCTTCTATATGGCAGAATAAGGTCAATACCGAAATATATTTCCCTTTAGTGAGGAATTCCTGAAGATATTATGAAAAAACATCTAAATATTCATTAACAACTGGGGCTGATTCAAAACTAGGAGATTCAGAACTTCAGTCCTTAATGTGCATGAGATGATAAACATATCCCTTAGATATCAATTTCCTTGCCTGAAGGTAGGAAATAAGTTGACCCCTAAAAGATGAAGTACTACCCTGCCACTATAACAAAAGTTCAATCGGAAATAGGAACTGAAGTATTCTATTTTCGTAGTCGACCATGGCATAGCAGGAATAAGCCAATCTATGTCGAGAATGACATTGATATCAGTCATCTCTAATTCAACTAAGTCTGCTCAGGTGACTTTCTGAAATATCATAACTAGGCAATTCCTGTATACCCGAAGGGCTATGATAGTTTTAGCCACTGGGGTAGAGACTGAAAAAGTCTGGTAGAATTTTGGGACTGATTCCGAAATATCCTACTATAAAGGGAGTAACAAAAGACAAGGATACACATGGATCTAGAAATGCGTAAACATGAACATGAAAAATCTATAACATACCAGTAGTGACATCATGAGAATTTTCCTGATCCTGTCCTGTCTGAAGAGAATATACTCTATTTGGGCGTTGCCCACTATTAGCACTGGAAGTGGAACCCTGCTGATTCGGGCGATCAGATTGAGCTGGGGAGCAAAGATGTTTCTACTGACCTAACATGGGACAATCCATGATCCTATGGCTTGGCTTGCCACATCCAAAACAAACATCACTACCAGCCCTACAAATACCCTTGTGGTTCTTACCATAAGTCTGGCATAGGGAATTAGTTCGGGCACTACTAATACTGCCCTGAGACTTAGAGCCTGGGGATCTATGTTGCATACCCTCTCTGAACTTAGGAACTGAAGCACTGGCTGTCGAATAAGTTGGAGCTGATGACATGGGATAAAAGTATGAACAGTTTCCTCCCTCAGATTTTGGTGGAGCAAAACTAAAACTGTCTGATCTTACTCTCTTATTTTGACTCTTCCTAGTCTTAACCTTCTGCTCCTCTATTTGCTGGGCATGGGTCATGAGTTGGGATAAGGTCATATCACTGTTAAGTATCACAGACCTACACTCATTTACCACACTATCATTCACTCTTGACACAAACTTGCTCATCTTAGCCCTATTGTTTGTAAGAACACAAGGGGCATATCTGGCGACCTGAGTAAATCTAAGAGAATACTCCCTTACCGTCATGGTTCCCTACCTAAGTTTTATGAATTCAAGAACTTGGCTTCCCTCGCTCTTGGGGAAAGAATTTGTCTAAGAAAGCCATGACAAATTCCCCTCACTCTATAGGGCCTGCATCTACTATCCTCTAGGACTTCCACTACTTATACCAAGTATAACCAACATCCTGTAATTGGTATGTGCCTAACTCGGTGCTCTGAACAGAAGTAACTCCCATGATATCTATGACCTTTTGGACTTGGTCAATGAATTACTGTGGGTCCTCGTTAGATTTAGAGCCTGTGAAAATAGGAGGGTTCATTCGGGTGAAGTCCCGAATCCTATCTTCTATTGAAGTAGCCACTGTGTTGGCCGGGACGGCTATTGGCCATTCATTCTGGGCGGTAACGGACTGGGCAAGAGTGGTGAATGCAGCTTTGAACTCCGCATGAGAAATATGATTTCCCAAAGGATCTTTGGGATGAGGAGCTGGCTGATTTCTTTTCTTTAGAGGTATACTTTGAGATAGAGAGAAGATTGGATTTGACTCAGAGTTTAACTTGTGATTATTCTTACTAGCACGACTTGTATACTGAAAGAATGAAAACTATTCCTAAAACATCTCATAGCCTCTTGCACATAAATGTGGCGCGCAACAAACCCATGTACAAGAAAATACTATATGTGGCTTTTAGACTTCCTAGGACTCTATTGAACCTTAGACTCTGATACTAAGTTTGTAACGCCCCAATTTTCTAAACCAGAATGCTACACGGTGCTTATGACCCCGACTGACCACAAGCTAACCCATGACTGATATTTGTACCTGTACACTACATGATATACTTGTAAAATGCAAAAAACAAGAAAAATAGTCCATAAGGATCAACAGAATAAGGAAAACTGTCCAAATATGACATCCATATGGGTAACAAATATCCAAAACAACTGAATCTAAATACTAAATCTGACAACCTCTAAGTACTGTATAAATAAGAAGTTGAAGGAACATGTCTCCAACTAACTCCATAAAATGAAATTTAGTTAAAATAATAAATAAATAAATCAAGTAATATCGTCCTCGAATGAAGAGAACTCACTGCAACTTTGTGTTGAATGCGACTGCTACTGGTGGTCTGGACCTCGTGTCTCTGAACCTATGGTGTAACATGAAAAAAGCACCATAGCACAAATGCATCAGTACAACTGGAGTACTGAGTATACGAGTGGGGGAGGCTGAACATAAAAAGGGTTACATACATGAACAATGATAACTAATTGATTGATATGAAAGTGAGAGTGCAAATATATATAAATAGAAGATGAGGTCGTAGTGATATCAAAAACTGATAACATAATGACTGAATCTGTATTCTGATAGCATGGATTTATGATACCTGATTTGACTAATAACTGATAATCATGACTGACTGTGTCTGACAGTCCTTATAATCTGAAATCTGAAGAACTAGCTGAGTTCTTTTATTGAGACTATGACTGAATCTGTGGGAGGTAGTTTTTTAACCGACATGCCCCATGTATGTTAAAGTAGTTGAAATGGGGTCTAATTGCTGCCCTAATTAAAAGGGTGTCAATACCATAGCACGGATAAAGACATGCTGTGAGTGACCCTCAAATCTGGTAGTATCCCCAAAAGAGAACGACGGATGTCTGCCACATCAACCCTTAAGATGGTAGTGTTGGTGTCTCAACCTATGCTGTCTACATAGTTCTGGAATGCAATGATCACTTCTAGGAATCACACCTTCATCTGAAGAAGGTGAGTTCCCATCCTTGGGTTCGCTCGGTGCTAACTCCTACTCCCATTTTAAGAGACTAAACATGATTTAACTGACTATACATAAACTGGGTTTACTTAATTTTTGTTGACTGACGGAATACTACTGATAACTGACTAAAATCATGACATTTGTGAGGTTTCTTGAGTCCCTTGACTGACTGAATTCTATGGAACATGGCTTGACCAAAATTATCCTGACAAAATGACATGGCTCTAGGCGCACAACTATAGTTTTTGGGTACGAATACACCCAGGACTCGATAGAAGGAAACTAACACAAATGACATGACTTGATCATAAGATTGAAGTCCATAATTCACAATATCATAATTAAGGGATAATGTACTTCATGAGTATATTGAACATCTAAAACATGGTAGGGAAAGCATGGATACATTTCGTGTAAATGTTCTATAATTCGTTATCAATCATGCTTCACACCACAATAATAGCAATACATAAATATCATGGAATTCATATTGAGTGTATAGCTAATATGGACTTGTAATTTAGATATCATAGAATTATGTAAATATGAACTTCTAGCATCCTAGGAATTTTAACAATCATCTTGCATGCACACCTTAGGCATAGGTTTTCTCAACAAATGTTAGTCATCTTTTTCCACCCAATTTCATGGGTTTTAACCACAAATATACATTCTTCATGGAAATCATCTTAAAATAATATTCTGAAGTTTAAACAGTGGTCATTGACATGAACAACATCACATAGCAATAAAAAAATCAAAGTTTCTCATTTAAAAGCATGGTTCTTGAACTCTATTAATGAAAGGGGTCCATAGTTGAACATTACGCATACCTGGTAATGAGGTTCTTGAAGATCTGTGGCGATGATCTTGAATTCTTTTCTTGGAATCAATTACCCAGGGTGTGTTGTTCTTGGGGATTAATCTTAGAGAGGAAACCTTAATTTATTTGTAGTGAAAGAACGATGAAAAGTGGCTAAGATCAGGTGTAATTGGGTTTATATAGATGGGTTGTAAGCTACAAAAATTCCCCTATTAAAAGACCTTGAAATAATCTGAACGTGACATACGACGGTCGGGCAGACAGTTTGTCGGTTTGCTTGATGGTCTGTCACTTAGACCGTCAGACGTGAATAAGAAATGGGCTTCACTAGATAAAGGTTGATGGTCTGAGTGATGGTCCATCAAATATCTGGTGGTCCGTCAACTTGTCTGTCACACCATACCCAGAATATGGCTCAATTGGCATGGCTTTGGTGGTCCAAGTAGTGGTCCGTTACTAAGTTTACGGTCCGTCAACTTGGTCGTCAGGCATTAACCAGAATGGGGCCCTTCAGCCTTGGAAGTGATTTTTCAAGTGGTGGTCCGTCATTAATTGGACGTTCCGCCAACTAGACTATACCGCCTGGGTGATTCTTACAGTTCCGAGTGAAGCATCCATAACTTCTTCGTCTGACGTAGGATTTGGACAAAATTGGTATTGTTGGAAAGCTAACTCAATTTCCCACATGATAGAAAGTGAAAATATAAAAAATAATGTATGTACAAAATAAATTTTATTTTCAAAGGAACTCCTAGCATTCTTTAGATGATTTCTAGCTAGGAAAAGGCACGGGTATTACATTGTAGTATCCTGACTTCCAGGAGGAACATACAAACCAATCTTGTCATTATTGTTTCTCTAGTGTCCCTGCTCCCTATCTTTATAATAAGGCTTGTCATAGAAATTCCGAACTTGGTTCCATTGGCTATTACCTTGGAAACCCCCCTAATTACTCA
Organism: Capsicum baccatum var. pendulum; assembly: GCA_030864225.1. NCBI lineage: Eukaryota > Viridiplantae > Streptophyta > Magnoliopsida > Solanales > Solanaceae > Capsicum > Capsicum baccatum. Next base: position 104,899,396 of record CM061556.1, read on the forward strand.
CATAGTTTACCTCCGCATCAGCACCTGTAGAAATAGTTCCCCGAGATTCCACCGCTTTAATCATTTCAGTCTAACCAGATAGCAAATGCTTGGCTTGAAAGTCCATCTATATCTTTAAATGGGCCATGTCCTGATCACGCTTCTCATCCCTTCTACGCTGCTCCATTTTTATACCACCAGCAATAGTCAGGCTAGCTACCACAGAATCCCTAGTGTGCCAAGCCCAACTCTATTTGGTCATTCTATTAAGAATGTCAGAAGCATATAGAAAAGAGAGGTCAATGAATGAACCACCTGTAGCGTTGTCAACAATTGGCTTTGTCATAGAGTTGAAAGCTTGGTACAAAGTCTCCATCAAATGCAAGTCCGTCATGTTGTGGTTCGTACATTGTGCAAGTTTTTTCTTAAATCTTTCCTAGGTTTCACGTAATGCTTCAGTCGGGAGCTATCTGAAGTTACTAATTTCATCCCTCAACTGTACCCTTATGGAGTGTGGAAAGAACTGTTCTAGGAATGTATCTTTTAATTGTCTCCAGTTGCTTATAGAATCAGGCTGTAGTTCATTCAACCACATTATTGCCTCTCCAGATAGAGATAACGGAAACAACCTAAACCTGATCGCATTCTCTCTTAATCCTAGATTGTCAAAGGATTTTTAAATAGTGATGAAGTTCACCAAATACATATTCTGATCATCACCAGGCAAGCCTCCATTCCTTCATCATCTTCATCAACTTCATATTGAATAGGCTTGTAACTATATCTTCCTCGGACTGGATGGTTTCGATTGACCTTTCGCTACACTGGTGCAACAACTTGCTAATCTCTCCTTGGGTTTTGAGGATTCAGCAATTCCTCATCACCCAAGGCTTCATCATCAGGGTTCTGGTGACATGCTTGTTGACCTAAATTCTGCACATTCACCTGAGCCCTAGCCAAAGCAGCTAGTCTCTCTACTTCCTGTTGTTCAACCATTCTCCCTATCAGCTTAGGTTCCAGGTTGATGTGTAATAGCGGTTCTCCAGAACTTCTTGTTTTTTTGCATAAACAACACATCACCTAAAATAGACAACAACAACAAATAACTATAAATCAAGGTAACTTAACTATCAATAAATTTTCGCGCAAAAATTTTTAGTCTACAATCGTATTCCTTGGCAACGACGCCATTTTTGATAGCATTCAAACTACACTCTTCAATGGGTGTAAACGATCGTTGCAATATAAAACTCAACTAGGTTGAGGTCGAATCCCATAGGGAATAGGATGTGAATTTAGATTTATTTTGGAAATACTTTACTGGTAGTTTACTGATTCCAAAAATAGGGCTCTAAGTTTCACAGAGAGTCAATTGTCACTTTTAATATTTTAGTGTTTGTAACCAAAATAAATGGGAGACCAGAGTTATGTTCACCATAGGTTTTGGGAATTGACAGATACTAGGTAATGCTTAAGAATTTCGAAGTAAGAAGAAATAGTAGAATATCCCTGATGATGATACTATCTGACTTATCTCTCGACCTCACCAGACAATTTATTATCTAATTCTCTCGAACTTAGATAACTTATCTATTTCCAATAGGATTTTATCTCAGGTAGATTAATCCAGTTACAACATCAATAATTAAATAGAAAGTTGGTAGCTTCTGAGTCCTGTTGATAATTCACGTCCTCTAGTTTATTTCTCTGTTAAAAGCAAATAAGTCTAAGGCATAATCTATTGTTTGCAACCAATAGATTCAAGTTAAAGCAATAGTATTTCAAGATGTCCAACTACTCTTTGAATTCTTTAAATACCTAGCATCCTATCAAACCCTAATCCATGGATCCCATAACTCAGGCTAATGGAATTAGTCGCTCATGATTTGATAAACGAAATAACATGTTGGATTCATGGTAATATGGATAGATTTTATAATAGATAAAATCCAAAAGTATTTATTCAATTCAATCACAAGATAAAAACCCACAATAATTGATAAGTGTTTGGAAAGAAAACAAGAAAAATATCTGATGAAAAAGATAAAGCAGTTTTATGTGCCACCCTCCGAGTTAATTGTCTGATAGCTTCTCAATCCTCAAAATCCAAAAAAAGGAGATCCTTTTAAAAAAACCTAATACGAGTCTTTAAATAGTTGATTCTAAATAAGGAAACAAAAATTAAGATTTAAGTTTTCTCTTTAGAATTGTCGACGGTGATCTTGACGGCGTGTCAGGCGTCTGACGATGTGTGCAAGATATCGTCAAAGTTTCCAGTGAATTTTTATCTTCTGAGTCTTCTGATAGCGTGTCAATTAAGCGACGACGCATAAAAATAGTCGTCACATCTTGATTGGAAATCATTATGTTCTTCTTTGAGGTGACGACAATTTTGACGGCTTATCACAATTGTGACGGCGCCTCAATAAGTACATCACACGTCACTTCAATTCTTCAGATTATGTATACGCTTGACGGTGACTTTGATAGCCTTTCACATATCTGACGACACTTCAGAAATGTCGTCAGCTTTACTTCTAATTATTTGCACCAGATTCTAACTAATTTGTTTTTCTTTCTTTTGTTTCCTCCCCTATGACTCACATCTACATTAACACAATAAAAACAATCAAACCTAACAAAAGTTGCTTAAGACTTTGCAATTATTTCGAGTTAAAAGCCTCAAATGTGTTAGCATTTGCTCACACATCATACCTCTGCAAAAAATCAACAATTAGAGGCCATCTATTAGGAACTTTCTGCAACTATGGATACTTCACTAGGGTTAAATTATGTAGATTAACATCTATCTCACAAAGACTCTATACATTGACATGGAACCACCATGTTTTATTTTATTTCATGTTTTCCATAATTGCCAACTTATAAAAGGTAGAATAGTCTGAGCTATTGGTTTAATCCTTTCCCTAAAACTTGTGCTTTACCATTTTGACAATGTTTCATGACATTGTATAAATGGACCTTGAACCCCTACACTCATTGCTTAGTGTTGCCATACCCTGGATGCAAAACTGCTTGAAACAAAAAGATGATGAACTATTTCCACCTTTGATATTACACAACACCTACATCTAGAAACCAAATTGATTCCACATCTTTGAAATATATAATGTACCAGAATTTTAAACTACCATAGCCTCCATAAGAAATAATTTATCTTCATGGGGACTCCTTTACTCCAAATATACTTCCTGTTCTCCTCTGTTTCCTTTTTATGTCTAAGCAAGTATGCACCAAAAACTATAAACTTTCAATTTTTTGTTGGCATCCACCAAGGTAGATCCCATGGTAATGCATTCTAACTAATAGATATATTGTCTGGAACATGCTGAATAATGTCATATGGTAGTACTCTATGCATTTTCTGAATATCCCAAGTATCAGCAATAATTAACTTGTCAATGTCACCTTCATCTTTATTGATAGGAACTTATGAATCAACCACATAATACAAAGCCCCTAATCTGGACAAGTTATCAAACTAAATATTAGAGGATCCTATAGAACTTTTCATTGCAAAGAAAATTCTCCTATATTTTTGCAAGAATAGTTATTTATATATAGCCTCATGGTAAAATATTTAGGGAAAGATCAAATTTATTTAGTATATTGTACCAAAAAGAGGAGGGACGAATCACCAACATCAAATTTTATTGGAACTAAAAATTCTAATGTGGCAGTATTCAGAGGGTTATCAAAAAGAAAAAGATCCAAAGCAGTTGATCGAAAGCGCATCATTTGGACATCCAGTAGGCTCGACTAACCTTTATTTAGACTCTGTTATGTTATTTTATTGGTGTGGTATTGTGCTAATTGTTGGCGGGTACTTATTGCTCGGAAATTTTCTTAGACAATTCTTGATTATTTTGGCCAGTTAAGGGACCGTAAGATAGGTTCCAGCCTTGAGTTTCCTATCGCAACTCAATTTACGAGTAATGATGGCACCTAATTTATCCCACCAGTAGGTAAGACAAACCGTAGCCTGAAGCTCTATGCAATGGGGTAATATTGGTGGAAAATAACCTAAAAGTTAGAAATTAATAATTTAAGACAGAGAAAATAATAAGGCAGTAATGATAGTCTAAAAGATAAATAAAATATCAATAACTATTCCATGACCTAATAGTGTCGGTACAAAAGCTACTACAAAAGGAACATAAATGCAAAAATAGTCAAACACAAATCCATCTCTAATAGTGAAATACTGGACATAGATAATAGAAGGAGAAAAGGTCAACTCTGACTCTAAGAGCTCACTGTATCTCTAAAATTAACTTAGCACAATCGTTATGTCAGTGATGGCCACTAGCACTCATATATGCACCAAAAATGTACAAAATAGAAGAATGAGTGCCAAAAACTGAGTACTCAGTAGGCATCACCAACCATTAGAGCTAAATCATGATATCAATATAATAGGATGCAAGATAAATAAGCTAAGTCAATATAAAAGAAAACACTTAGAAATAAGCTCCAACAATTGTATATATATAATCGAAACAAAATTAAGATGAAAGAAAGAATGATTAATACTACAAGACTGACTCCGATAATCCAGTAAGTGCAAAAAAGTAAATAACCGAACACAGAGCCCCATAAGCCTTGACGGTAAAATCTAAGAAAAGTAAAGAATTGATGTTCCATAAAATTTATAGAATATCAAACCATAACCATGAATTCAACCATGCCATTTTATATCATAAATAAACTCTCAATGCTAAACTTATATTGAAACTCATATTATCAACATCATCATTATTTGCTAGACTTGAATTGAAACTCATATCATCAATATCATCATCATCATCATTTGCCAGACTTAAATCGAAACTCAATATCAATAAACCACCATATTTAGCCCGAAATTAGCATCATATCCTAAGTACTAAATTATCAAAAATATCATGAACTAATTTCATCAAAGTCCCAAAATAAGGATTTTAAATGGTATAACATGTGTATAAGGTTCTTTAAAAGATAACACAATTCTTGGCATAAAGTGAGCCGAAGGGGCCCATTTCTAATCTCAAAAATTTATTTTAAGGAAAATTCTATCCTATATTTGGCTACGATATCTAAATTCACTTTTAGAAGTTACACAAGACACAATTATCCGTATGATAGAAAGTCTACCTGAATTATGAGCAACTAGGTCAATTCTGCCTATATCACGGTTCCTTAAAAGGCTAAATAGTCCAAATAATACTAATAATATAAATCATACCACCATACCTAAATCCCATCCCATATCTACCATAATATCATAATTAATCCATGAATTAGAGAAATCTATGAAGAAGGTACTTATAGTCTACCCGGACGCCGAAGAAAAGCCGAAGAGTCCACTAAACTAACGATTTTTTTCGAGAAGCTTATGCAAGATGCCATGCTACAAAAATCACAATCTACTCATCAACATCAAAAAAATGATATCTCTTTTGAACTATTGTGCTTTGCGTCTAAGATAATGAAAAAATCCCATGTTGGGCCTATTTATGTAATTGCACTTTTAAAATTGGTAATACGTTTCTCTATGCTAAAGAAACATTTACCCTCCAGAATGGTGAATTTTGAGGCCTAATTATGCTAAAATCAACCAACCAATATTATAGGAATTTTGGGCAAAAATAAAGGATTTAATCATGAAATTATTGGCAGCTTACCAAGAATTCAGAGAAGAAACGTGTTACTCGAGCTTACGAACACTCCAAAATCACCCTTTAATAGTTTTCTCAAGTTTTCACACTTTTTAGGGTTATACACTCTTGAAAATGGGTGAAAATTGGTGAAAATAGGCTACGTGGATAATTTATTAGCAACAGGTGCCCACTTTAGTGGTCAGCGATAAAGAGCCCAGGTGTCCGCAAAAGTGGTACTCATCCACTGATGTCAGGATTCTAAAGCTGATAAGCTGGCGCTAAACCAGGTTGTGCTTTAGCAACCAACTTATCGCTAAAGAGGCAGTTGTTATGCTAGTAGGGTTACTAAACTGCTTGAGGGTCACTGATGAGTGGTAAATTTTCCATGCATTTGTACCTCATTTTTTGCATACTATGGTGATTAAATTCATTATATGGGACTAATCCTTCATTGAATTACACTATTTTCTAGTGTTTTGATTCGTTAGGGAAATATAATGAAAATGAGTTAAGCCAAAGCTAAAAAGGAAAAAAGTGTGAGGTGTTTGAAAGAATCGAAGAGTGAGATTTGGTGTTTTATTGAAATATTAGCACCAAAATCTAAAATCTAGCTGACCAAAACCTTTAAGTAAACTTGGACGAATCGTTGATAACCCATATATGACTCCCACCTAAGATAGCATAACCCCAATGTTTCTCTAAATTTGGTGATACTCAACTTTTTAATCTCGCAATATCGCCTATTATTATTGTGTAACATTGTTAAATTCAAAACCCCCAATTTATTTTTATTTGCTGATGTATTTTGAATTATGGGTTAACACATAGTTAACTCTCAACACTTACAAGTTGTGAATCATATATTTGCACTCTCCGTCGACTCGACCTCAAGTCATAGTTGGGTATTATATTGAGAATGTCCGCCATGTACAAATTTAAAGTGTCATTTGAGATTTATAAGTCCCTTAAGTTCTCTCTGCTAAAGAGCTTAGCAGTCACACTAACTGGAATGCATCAGCTGGAGACTTGGAATTTTTTGAGTCTCCGCTGACCCCTCGAAATTCATCTAGAGTCCCGTATACGCAAATAAACTATTCTACTCCATCAAATTTGACATTCCGTACTTAATGGAATTGTAAAAATTTCCATCCAAGGATGGTTTAATAAATAGTGGATCCCACACCTACGTGTCATTTCACTTAACTTCAGACTAATAGCCCGGAATGAGTCTAAAAGCCTCGTGACCAAGACCCAGGGTCCACCTAGACTAAAATCGACATTTTGGAGCTTTCGAAATTGTCAGAATTGGCATACAATGTTATTTGACTAAAGTTTTTACCCAGTAGCCAATTCAAGTAATTGAAGACTTCAAAGTAGGAAAATGGCTCTAAAAAATAAACGAATAACCTGATAACCAAACTGTCAGTTACAACAAGTCATAAATGACTTGGGGAAACTATAGGAATGGCCTAAGCAATGAAAATGAATAAAAATGCAAAAAATGACATGTAGGGTCACTATATTATCCATTAATCAAAGAACTTTTGACTGCAAAAATAAAGGATTAGGATGTACCTGAAGCCTCGAATAGGTGTGGATACTAGGTCAGCATCTCGCTCTCGATATACCAAGTAGCCTCCTCTACTGGGCGGTGCCTCTATTGAACCTTAACTACTGGAATATCTCTAGTGTGCAACCACTTGACATCATTGGCTAGTATAACCAGCAGCACCTCTACAAATGTCAACCTCTCATCTAACATAACTGAGTCCTATCTAAGCACACAAGACGCATTGGGAATGTACCGTCGAAACATCAAAAAATGAAAAATCAGAGGGACAACAACAAAATCTGCGAGGTAAGGTTAACTCATAAGCCATCTCACCAACTATGCGATGAATCTTAAAAGGCCTGATATATATAGGACTGAGCTTGGCTTTCTTCTCAAACCTTATCACATCATTTATGGGAGATATATGGAGAAATAACCAGACACTAACTCCAAATCTCATGGTATGATGTCTATGATCTGCATGATCCTTCTGCCTACTCTGATCTGCCCTCAACCTATCCTGAATCACCCTGACTCTATCCAAAAACTCCAGAAGTAGGTCAGTACCACCAAGTCTAATATCAAAGATCTCAAACCACCCAATCAGAGAACATCATCGCCTACCATACAAATCCTCAAAAGGCGCTATCTTAATATATAAATGGTAGCTATTATTATATTAGAATTCTGCCAAAGCTAAGTGATCCTGCCACTAACCTCCAAAATCCATAACAAAGGCTTGGAGAATATCCTCTCTAACTTGAATAGTTTATTATGTCGGGCCATCAATCTGAGGATAGAAGGCTACATTGAGATCCACCTGAGTGACCAAATATTTTTGAAAAGCTCTCTGAATGCTAGAAGTAAACATTGAACCCTAGTCCAAAATAATAGATATAGGCACACTATGCAAACAAACTATCTCATAAACAGAGATATGGGATAACCTCTCAGTGTTGAAGGATATCTTAATAGGAATAAAGTGTTTCAATTCGGTCAACCAATCCATAATAATCTAAATACCTTCGAAACCACCAGAAGTCTGAGGTAACTTGCTAACAAAGTCTATGGTGATTTGCTCCCACTTTTACTCAGGAATAGGGAACCTCTAGATCAAGCCACCAGTTCTCTAATGCTCGACCTTCACCTAATAATAATATAAATAATGAGCTACAAAGTCCACCACATCTTTCTTCATACTACTCAAACAATAATTCTGCCTCTGATATATACATCTTAGATGTACCAGGGTTGATGGAAAATCTAAAGTTGTGAGCCTCACAAAGAATCGACTAAATCAAGTCATACCCTCAGAACACAAATACTACTATCAAATCTCAAAAAAACCTCAACATCTAAAGTATCCCTCTTGGACTTACCACTTAACACCTAACCGTAAATAGTTCAAAGTCTCGTATCCTTAGACTTATGACTCTGATATACTAAAACAATAAAGACCTTGCATCAACACTCATAAGAATCCTCCTAGGATCTTAAATATCAAGTCATGCCACCAAGTTAGATAAATACTAGATGTCCTATGCTAATGACAACTACGGACTGAGATAGAAGTCGAGCTATCCATACTCACCTCCTTTCGGTTTAAGGCATCTACTACCATGTTTACCTTGCCTGGATAATACAAAATAGAGATGTCATAATCCTTATGAAACTTTATCCATCTATACTGCCTAGAATTAAGCTCTCTTTGGGTCAAAATATGTTGAAGACTATGATGATTCGTGAAGATCTCACAATGCATTCCATAAAGGTATTGTCTCCGAATCTTAAGTGTGAAAACTACCACTGCAAACTCTAAGTCATAATTCGGATAGTTGCACTCGTACAACTTCAACTGCCTCAATGCATAAGCAATTACACCACCTTACTGCATTAACACAACACCCCAAAAAACACTAAAAGCATCATAATATACGATTAATCCCTTACCCTTAATACAAAGAGCCAAAATAAGAGTTGAAGTAAGAAATATCTTGAGCTTTCCAAATCTTTACTCATACTCCTTGGACCATAAAAAAAGAACCTCCTTCTATGTCATTCTAGTCATTGTTGCTGCAGTAGAAGAAAAACTCTCAACGAATCGTCTATGCTAACCGGCCAAACCAATAAACCTACAAACCTCAAATGGAGATGTAAGCCTGGCTCAATCATGAATAACCTCAATCTTTATTGTATCTACCATAATCCTATCCTTAGACACCACATGCCCAAGGAATATTACCGAATCAATATAGAACTCACACTTAGAGAATTTGGAAAAAAACCCTATGATCTCTCAAAGTCTTGAGCATAATTCTCAAATACTGAATATGCTCTATCGTCGGTAGATATAATCACGGAGAAATCTAAATAAGGCCTGCACATGAAGTTTATTAAATCCAGAAACATAGTTGGGGTACTGGTCTACCTAAATGACATCACTCGAAACTTATAAAGACCATATTGGGTCCTAAAGGCTATTTTGGGATATCCATCCAAAATCCTCACTTAAGTCTATATTTAAAAACACCCTGCTCCGTGAAGCTGGTCCAACAAATCATTAATGTGAGGAAGAGTATACCGGCTCATTACCATAAACTTATTAAGCTACCTATCATCAATACACATAGGCACGGAACTATTCTTCTTCTGCTAAAGTAATATAGGAACACCCTAAAGAGTCACACTCAGTCTAATGAAACCCTTACTAAGAAGGTCCTAAATATTAGAATTTATCTATATAAGATTGATAGGATCCATACAGTGTGCTTCCATAGAAATTGGTTAGGTGACTAGCCAAAATAAATAACAAATTCAACATCACTCTCAGGAGAAAGACCAGGTAGATTAATTGAGAAAACATTAGGAAACTCATGACCTATAGAAACAAAGTCAATTGATAGAGTCTCCCTATTAACATCACAAATATAAGCAATATAAGTCTCACACACCCATAAAATAAGTCCCTTAGCCCGATATAAGAAATAATACCCATCGACTCATAACTAATAGATCTCTTCCACACAACTGGGGGAATGACAAGTATCACTAAGGTCACAGTCTTGGAAAACTAATCCAAGTTTGCATGATAGTAGAGAAACAACTCTATGCCCATAATCACATCAAAATCCACCGTATCTAGCACAATAAGATTAGCCTGAGCATCAAACTCTTAAAAAGTCACAACACATGATCTATTTTCTTGATCCACTACTACATAATCACCCCTAGTAGTAGATACATATAATAAAATATATAATAAATCCCAAGATAACTCTAACCATTGGCATAGTAAGATGACACATAAGAATAAGTGGATTCAGATCAAATAAAGAAAAATCTGGCCAACCTCATGCCTGGATTGCACCTATGATAACAATATGCAAAGAATCAGCCTCAAGTATAGCAGGTAAGACATACAACTAACCACTCCTACCACCTAACTGGGATCTTGTCCAATCTTCAGTCCTAGCTTTCTAAGAACTACCATGAATACCCTGAGAACCAACCTAATAACCTTGCACACCATCTTTAGCTAGGAAATGTACCGCCCTAATAAGTTGAACACATTGTTTTAAAGGAAATATCACTGCACGAATAGGGCACTCTCTCGATAAATGTCCAAAATCCAAAAAATGATAACATTCCCTAGGGGTTGTACTAAAACCTTAAGATGGGTTGCCCCAGAATAAACACCACGGACAAAATATATATAAAATAAACTCCTTAAAGGCTAACCACTACTCTGTCTAAGATGATAACTATGACTAAACTGCCTTCTATCAATAATCTAAAGTGTGGCCTGAGCCTACTAGACTGACCCAGATGCTGATACGACTGATGCAAAGGGTACCTACCCTGAGAACCACTACCTTTAAATTATGAGCCATTATAGATCCTTCTAAATTCACCCTTATATTGTTTCCTCTTATCGTTTCCTTATTAGGCCTCGCGATGCATCTTCTCTATAATTTGAGCATGATTAAAAACCTTAGTAAAAGATCTACCCACAACAACCAAACACTATGTAGACATGCAAAGAGAAATTGTCAATTCCTAAATTAAACACCAAACTCTATCATACTTAGTAGTTAGAATAGATGTAGAATTCTTAGACAACTCATGAAATTAAGCCTCATACTCTGCAATAGTTATAGGTCCTTGATCTAACCTCAATAATTAGACCCTCAAATAATCCCTAATACAATAAATGGAACACCCTGACATTTTCTTAGCTAAATTCCATCTATGTAAACTCTAAGAATTAGTTTCTAGTATAATTTAAATTAAATTTCATATGAAATTTCCTAGATTTCAACCTTTCATTACATAGATGACTGAATTAGCTTTCCAACGATATAAGATTCATCTAAAATAGACCCTCGGTGAAGAAGTTATGAATAATTTAAGGTTCCAGTCGTAAATATAGTTATTTTGGTATCTAGCGCATCGCGCAGAGGGTCAAATTGAGAATCGTCAAATTATAGTGGGGTTCCGTGATGGTGGCACATCATGGAGGCATATAATTTCCCATTCGTCGAATTCCAGTGGACCACCGCGATTGTGGCACATCGCGGTGGCACCCAAAATTAGGTTTTAAGTTCAAATTTCTAGTTCTGTTTAGGAGTCATTAAGGGTAATTTTGACTTTTTTCTAGACTTTAAAACCATCCAAACAAAGGATTTAGGGTATGTTTGAGCAACTTAACCCTATTTTCATCAAAATCGTCAAGAATCCTCTCTAGAGTTTCAACCAAGAACTTCAAGAAACTCAAGATTCAATCATGGGTTTTCAAAATCGATTGAAGATTCAAAATACCCAGATCATAGGCTTCAAGAAACACCCATTGTTTCCCTATTTTGAGGTACGCAGGGTTTTTCTAAAATATCATGGGCTTAGAAATCATATTTTAAGAAAAAAGGTTTTAGATTTATGAATATAATCATATTTTAGAAGTTTTGGTGATATTATTTTGGCCTTTAGGCCTTCCCCAAAATTGTTTGGAATTTTTTTTTTTTTATATATATATATATATATATATATATATATGTATGAATGTGTTTAAAGATCAATATTCAATTGAGAGCATGAATTATAATGAACCCGTTTCTTGTTATGATCTTTCTTACCTTCTATATGATATGAATTGTTCTAAACTGCATCTTGAAAAGCATTTTATGAAATGTCTTGAATGATCTTATATTTGAATTATGCTTTCAATTTCAAAAAAGAGAGGGTTGTGTATGTTGATAAATGTTGAAAATATTCCTATAATAGAAAAGTGCATTATTTTTCTAAAGGCACATGACCACCATATTGGTGAAAAATTTTCATATAATTTTGACGTATGTTATGAAACATGAAATATATTAAACTAATTACATGTTTGGGTGGTCTAAATTGTGTTTTCATGAAAGCATCATGTATGGTACATTATGGTTTAGAAATAGGAATTGCAAGTCTTGGTGTGATAACACTAACTCAGATTATGCCATGGCAATTCAGAATAGAATAGAATACAGTTTTATACTTATAATTTTCAGATTCAAAAATAGAATAATGCATGATTTAGAACAGGATAAAATTGGGAATAAAGAGAGCTTAGGTGATTCCATGAAGAAGGCATGAGTCAGACAATTCATTTCCCAAAACTGTGATTTGTTGATCCGGGTATATTATATTACGCTTGCCTAGTGCGGTGTGGTGTATTAGAATTAGAAACTCTAACCCTTGTGGCACACTCGGTTTAGAGGATTCCCCGCTGTGTCAATAGGGGATTCCATAGAGCTCATGGAATATCAAAACTGTAGAGGAGTCCCACCTAACTCAGAAGTTATACAAAGATCAGACGTTGCATTGACAAGAATGATTTGTGATTTTCAGAAAGTGCCCATGTGTTTTAGAACTATTTCATGTATAGTATCTGACGATTTCATCTACAACTATTTTATTAATATAAAAGTTTTATTTTGGAATACTTTGCATACCAGTATATCTATATTGATCCCCTCCTCCCTCCTAGTTCTAAGGCTCAGTCTAGGGGTTTCAAAAGGCAGTAGATTTATTAGACAGAGTTTGTAGTGTTTAGTTGGTGAGCCTTCTCTATTCCAGAAAATCCGTCTTTCAAATTATGACCCTTATTATTGTTTTGGTATACAGGGGGCCTTATCTCAATTTTCAAATAGTTATCAGATTTTCATGTAGTAGAGATTTCGCAGACTGAATCAGATGTTATTTATCTATAATTTCACTATAGTTTTCCATACTTATGTTGATATTAGAATTTAACCATGTTTTTATAGCTAACTATGTTTCCACATATTCTTTTTATATGAGTGTTGTGCATGATCACCAGATAGAGAAGGGCGTTTTGGCCATTATGGTTTAGGATGTCTGTCACGGACAGGCCCTAGTTTGGGTCATTACAAACTTTGTATTAGAACACAGTTCATGGTCCTAGGGTATCAGTGAAATTGCATTGGGTAGAGTTTTGTTTATGGGTGTGTTGTGCACCATACTTATATGAAGGAGGCTGCTAGGCATTTAGGGATGTTTCTCTTCTTTGTGATTTAGCTCATGCTTCAGAGTCTAATTTGTCCCTAATCAATGATCTCTTACTTTTCAGCAAACCAGCTATGCCTCCCCATCAAACCAACGTTAATTCTCAAGAGGATGACGTCCGTCCTACTAATGGGATAAGGACACATAATAGAGCTCACACTCCAGAACCTGTCCCTACTCCTGCAGTCCCTCTAGTCCTGACCAGTCCACCTAGGACTCTACGGACAAATGTTAATTGTCTCCCGACTACTAAGACAGATATTTCAAATCCAGAATTCAGACAATCTATTCATACGCTGATATATTTGGTGGATTATCAAGCCCAATGATCAGAAGATGTTGGGTCTGCACCTGTTACATATGAAGCTACTAGGGTTGTTCAACTTATGAGAATGAACCCACCTAAGTTTACTGGAACTAAAGTAAGAGTTTGTAGACAAAATGTAGAAGATTTTAAGAGTGATGCATGTGGATAAGTTGGAAGGTGTTGAATTAGCGTCTTATCCGCTAAATGATGTAGCGAACCAATAGTATGATGAGTGGGAAGAGGCGAAGGGTGACAATGCTCAGCCCACAGTGTGGGATGAATTTATGGAAGATTTTCTTTACCGATTCTTTACTTTGGAGATAAGGGAAGCTAAAGAAGAGAGTTCATGAACCTTAAGCAGGGTAAGATGAGTGTTCAGGAGTATACTTTAAAGTTTAATTAGCTGGCCCTTTATGCTCCTAAGATGACGAGTAGTATAAGGGACTGAATGAGAACGTTTGCTTCCAGCCTTTCAGATGATCTGGTGCTTGAATGTCAAGTGGTGATGCTAAAAAGGGAATTGGACTTTGCTAGGCTGACATTCCATATGCAGTAGGTTGAGGAGAAGAAGAAGAAGATAACCGAGTCCAGAAAGAAGGACAGGCAGGCAAAGAGAGACAGATTAGTAGATTAGAATCCCAGTCAGCAGTAGGGTGGTAATTGGGGTATCAAGTGGAAAAAGAAAAAGTTTTGGGACAAGGCACTTTCTGCAGCTAGTGCCCCAGTGCACATACCCCCAGTTGATAGATGCCCCTAAAGTTTTTAGACTAGTCATAGACCTAGCGCTTGGGATACTTCATCGCAGGGTAGTGTGGTGCAATAGTATCTTACTTTTCCACGGTGCGAGACTTTTGGTAGGCATTACCCGGGAAAGTGTCAAATAGGTGTATTTATGTGTTATTCTTGTAGTCAGACGGGCCACTTCCAGAGATATTGTCCCTCCTCTAGGAGGGATATTAGTGGAGCTAAGTCTCAAGAAAACTCTTCCACACCAGCATCATCCAAAAAGGGTGCCACTACAGCTGATAGAAGTGATATTAATCAGTTATATATGTTGACCAACCAACAGGAGAGGGAAGCCTCACCAGATGTTGTCATCGGTACGTTACAAATCTTTCCCTGTGATGTTTTTGTGTTACTTGTTCCTGGATCTACCTTATCCTATGTGACCCCGTATGTGGCAGTTAGTTTTGGGTTTAAGCACGAAGTAATTGCGAACCTTTCTCTGTTTCCACCCCGATGGGTGATTCTATTATGGCCAGGAGGGTGTATAAAAAATTGTGTCATGTCTATTATTAGTAGAGATATTGTGGCAGATCTTATAAAACCTTATATGGTTACTTTTGATGCATTCATAGGGATGGACTGGCTCCATCGGTGTTATGCCACACTAGACAGTAGGACCCAAAAAATTATCTTATTTTTTTTCAAATGAGCCAGCAATAGAGTGGGAGGAGCACTCTTTAGCACCTAGAAGACACTTCATATCTTATCTCAGAGCCTGAAAACTTATCTCCCAGGGTTGCTTGTGTTATCTTATTTAGGTTAAAGATTCTAACACTGAAAGTCTTTCCCTTCAGTCTATCCCTGTAGTAAATGAATTTCCAGAAATTTTTTTAGTTGATATCCCAGGCATTCCACCTAATAGGGAGATATATTTTGGCATTAATGTATTGCCAAATACCCATCCTATTTCTATTTCTACCTATAGAATGGCTCCTACAGAGATAAAAGATTTGAAAGAACAGCTTGTAGATCTCTTAGATAAAGGTTTTATTAGACCTAGTGTTTTGCCCTGGGGTGCACCTATACTCTTTGTGCAAAAGAGGATGGTTCCCTGCGTATGTGCATAGATTACCGCTAATTGAATAAGGTATCAGTGAAAAATAAATGTCCTTTTCCGAGAATCAATGACCTTTTTGATCAGCTTCAGGGTGCTAAGTATTTTTCTAAAATAGCCCTTCATTTAGGATATCATAAGTTGAAAGTTAGGGAGTAAGACATTCCTATAATAACCTTCTGAACCAGATATGGTCATTATGAATTCTTGGTCTGTCCTTTTGGTTGACTAATTCTCCTGCAGCTTTCATGGACCTAATGAATAGGGTTCTTATTGATGATATCTTGGTTTACTCTAAAAGTGAGGAGGACCATGCCAATCACCTCCGTACTGTTCTTAGACCCTCAAAGATCATAAGTTGAATGAGAAATTCTCTAAGTGTGAATTCTAGTGGAATGCTATTGCTTTCTTGGGGTGCATTATGTCTAGTAGAGGGATTAAGGTTGATCCCTAAATGATTGAGGCAGTAAGGAAATATCCCAGACCCACGACTCCAACTGATATTAGGTGTTTCTTAGGCTTGGCAGGGTATTATAGAAGGTTCGTAAAGAGTTTCTACTCCATAGCTGCATCACTTACTAAGTTGACTCAGAAAAAGGTGAAGTTTTTGTTGTCTGACTCTTGTGAGAATAGTTTTGAGAAGTTGAAAGACAAGTCAACTACGACTCCTGTTTCGACTCTTCTGGAAGGTACAAAAGGGTTTTGTTGTGTACTGTGATGTGTCCCATGTGGGACTTGGGTGTGTACTAATGCAGCATGGTGAGGTGATGGCTTATGCATCTAGGCAGTTAAAGGTGCATGAGCAGAACTACCTCACTGATGATTTGGAATTAGCAGCTGTGGTATTTGTTCTTAGAATTTGGAGGCATTATATTTATGGGGTAAATTTTGATATTTTCACTAACCATAAGAAGTTGCAGTATGTTTTCTCGCAGAAGGAACTAAACCTCAGGCAAATGTTATAGTCGGCGCCCTCAGTATATTGTCTATGGGTAGTCTTTCTCATATTGTGGAAGGGAAGAGAGAGAAGTTGAAAGATATTAACCAGCTTGCAAATCTAAGAGTACGACTCTTGGATTCCGAAGATGGGGGAATGGTTGTTCATGAGATAGCTACGTCTTCCCTTTGTGTGGAATTTAAAAAGAAGTAGGTTAAAGATCCCTTCTTGAAGAAAATTAAGAATGATATGGTTCAGAAGAAGGTGATGTTTTTTGAGATTGGTGGTGATGGTATTTTGAGATACCAGGATAGATTATGTGTACTAGATATGGATAATTTACAGAATAGAATCCTTGGAAAATCTCACACTTTGAGATATATTGTTCACCCAGGCTCTACTAAGATGTACCATGATCTAAAATCTATATATTGGTGGAATAATATGAAGCGTGATGTGGCTAACTTTGTTTCCAAGTGTTTGAATTGCCAACAAGTTAAAGTAGAACATATAAGGCCAGGTGGTTCTTCCTAAGAGATAGCTTTGCCCTTGTGGAAGTGGGAGATGATTCATATGGACTTCATTACAGGACTTCTGAGGTCCCGAAACCGGTATGATTCCATTTGGGTGATTGTAGATAGACTGACCAAGTCAGCTCACTTTCAGCCAGTCAGGACTAACTATTCGAGTGAGGATTATACCAAGCTGTTCATTGAAAAAATAGTTTATTTTCATGGTGCACCTGTGTCCATCATATCTGACCGAGGTACATAGTTTTCTTCTCATTTTTGGAGATTTTTTTAGAGAGGTTTAGGTACCCAAGTGGACATAAGTACTGCTTTTCACCCTTAGACCGATGGGCAGGCTGACCGCACCATTCAGACCCTTAAGTACATATTGAGGACCTGTGTGATTGATTTCAAAGGTAGTTGGGTAGAGCACTTGCTATTGATAGAGTTCGTGTATAATAACAGTTTCCATTCCAGTATTCGGATGGTGCCATTTGAGGTATTTTATGGAGAAGATGTAGGTTACTAATAGGGTGGTATGAAATGGGTGAGATGCAGATGTTTGGGCCTAATCTTGTTCATCAGGCGATGAAAGATGTGAAATTCATTAGGGAAAGACTTAAGACAACTTAGAGTCATCAAAAATCTTATGTCGACGTTAGGAAAAGATATTTAGAGTACGAGGTTGGTGATTGGGTATTCCTAAAAATTTCTCCTATGAAGGGTGTCATGCAATTTGGGAAGAAAGGTAAATTGAGTCCTCGCTATATAGGACCATACAAGATTTTAAAGAGAATAGGTGGTGTTGCATAAGAGTTAGAATTGCCTGCCATTTTGGGTTCTGTCCAACCGATATTTCACATATCCATGTTGAAGAAATGTATTGGTGACCATTCTTTGGTGTTTCCAGTAGGAGAGATCAAGGTAATAGCCTCCTTATCATATGAAGAGGATCCTATTGCAATCCTAGATCATGAGGTCTAGAAGTTGAGAAGTAAATAAATAGTTTGAATTAAGGTGTTGTGGAGTAATCAGAAGGTTGAAGAATCCACTTGGGAATCAGAAGACGACATGAGAGCAAGATACCTATACCTTTTTAACCTGGTAGATGGTGGAGTTGAAGGTACAACCCTTACCTAAGTCTTTCTATGCTTATAATCGTGCTCGTCTGTGTTTTGGATCATCATTTGGGGATGAATGATCCCAAGGTGGGATATTGTAACACCTCAACGTCTTCTCAGCTAAATTCCGTCCATGGAAAGTCTAAGCGTTAGCATCAAGAATGATATAACTTAATTTTCTTGTGGAATTTCCTAGATTTCAACCTTGAATTACATAGATGCGTAAATTAGCTTTCCAACGATAAAAGATTCATCTAAAATAGACCCTCGGTGAAGAATTTATGAATAATTTAAGGTTCCAGTCGTAAACATCATCATTTTTGTATCTAGCGCATCGTGGAGAGGGTCAAATTGACAATCGTCAAATTCCAGTGGGTTTCCATAATTGTGGCACATCGTGCAGGCACCCAATTTCCCACTCATCAAATTCCAATGGACCACCGCGATTGTGGCACGTCGCGGTGGCACTCGTAATCGGGTTTTTAAGGTGAAATTTCCAGTTTCGTTTAGGAGTCATTAAGGGTAATTTTGACCTTTCCTTATCCTTTAAAACCATTCAAACAAAGGATTTAGGGTATGTTTGAGCAACTTAACCCTATTTTCATCAAAATAATTAAGAATCCTCTCTAGAGTTTCAAACGAGAACTTCAAGAAACTCAACTATGAACCGTGGGTTTTCAAAATCAATTGACGATTCAAAATCCCCAGATCATAGGCTTCAAGATACCCCCATTGTTTCCTTATTTGTAGGAACGCGTGCTTTTCCTAAAATCTCATGGGCTTAGAAATCATGTTTTAAGAAAAGGGTTTTGGATTTATGAATATAATCATATTTTAGAAGTTTTGACGATATTGTTTTGGCCTTTAGGCCTTTGCCCCAATTGTTTGGAAAATTATATATATATATATATATATATATATATGTATAAATGTGTTTAAGGATGAATATTCAATTGAGAGCATGACTTATAGTGAACCCCTCTCTTGTTATGATCTTTCTCATCTTCCATATGATATGAATTGTTCTAAACTGCATCTTAAAAAACATGTTATAAAATGTCTTGAATGATGATATATTTGAATTATGATTTCAATTTCAAAAGAGAGAGGGTTCTATATGTTGATAAATGTTGAAAATATTCCTATAATGGAAGAGTGCATGATTTTGCTAAAGGCACATGACCACCATATTGTTGAAGAGTTTTTGCATAGTTTTGATGTGTGTTTCAGAACATGAAATCTCACAAACTAATTGCATATTTGGGTGGTCTGAATTGGGTTTTCATGAAAGCACCATGTATGGTACATTATGGCTCAAAAATACGACTTGTAATTCTTGGTTTGATGACACCAACTCAGATTATGCCATGGTAATTCAAAACAAAATAGAATACATGTTTAAAGTCAGAATTTTCAGATGTTGAAACTAGAATAATGCAGGACTCAGAACAGGATAAAATTAGGCATAAAGAGAGATTAGGTGGTTGCCCCAAAAAGGCATGAGTCAGACAACTCATTGCCCAAAATCGTGATTTGCCGATCGAGTTATATTATATTATGCTGGCCTAGTGTCGTGTGGTGTATTAGAATCAGAAACTCCAACCCTTGCAGCACACTTAGGTTGAGGGCTACCCCGCCGAGTCAATGGAGGATTCCATACAGCCCGTGGAATATTAGAATTGTAGGGGAGTACCACCTAGCTCAGAAGTTGTACAAAGATCAGACATTGCATTGATAAGAATGATTTCTGATTTTCAGAAAGTGCCCATGTGTTTTAGACCTATTTCATCTATAGTATCTGACGATTTGCCGTCCAACTATTTTATCTACATAAAAAATTTATTTTAGAATACTTTGTAAACCCGTACATCTGTATTGACCCCCCTACTCCCTCCAGGTTCTGACGCTCAGTCTAAGGGTTCAGAATGGCAGTCGATTCGTTAGACAAAGTTTGCAGTGTTAAGTTGGTAAGCCTTCTATATTCCAGAAGTTCTGTCTTTCAGATTATGACCCTTAGTATTGTTTTGGTATACTGGGGACCTTGTCCTAGTTTTCAGACAGTTATCAAATTTTCATTCAGTAAAGATTTTGCAGACTGTGTCAGATGTTATTTAGCTGTAATTACACTACAGTTTTCTATACTTATGTTGATATTATAATTTGACCATGTTTTCATAGCTGACTATGTTTCCGCATCTTTCTTATTATATGAGTTTTGTGCATGATTAACAAATAGAGAAGGGTGTTCTGGGTCTTCATGGTTCAGGATGTCCGTCATGGCCAGGCCCTAATTCGGGTCATGACAATGAAGCATGCACTTCTCCAAAAAGATATCGAATACCTGAGTACATGCCAATGGGGTAGATTAATCTATCCTGGAATCAAGATGACCTCTCCACTAATGTCGCGCCTCTAGGTCCAACTAAATAATATGTTAATCTATACCATGAGTCTCAACTAGGTCCAAATTATAGAGCCTATCCTCAGAAGAAATAAAAATCTAATACACATCCTTTCCAAATGCACCAAAAAACATAGGCGAAGCCAATCTCAAGAACCTACCCAATATCTTCTGCTTTTCAACAAACATAGAAGGCTAGGAAAAAACCCATTGACCAACAACCACAGATGCATGAGAAATCTCTACTCTAGGAGCCGCAGCTATGGGCGACGTACCTACCTATGTACCAGTCTGATTCACTGAGTGTGAACTACCAACAAATCCCAAGAGCTGAATCAATACATCCCTAAATAGTAAAGAGGGAATAAACCACAATGAAGCTTAGGTTGGTTCCTAGCCCATCACTGCTTGAGGAAAAAGAATCTCTGACTTGGGAGAAGGAATATGGTTTGGTAAAGGACCCTTATTTGGGTCCCTAGACAGGGATACATCTCTAGTATATCCATGACCTCAAGGTTATCCATGAATAGCAACAGGATCCCTAGACTCAAACTTGGGATCCTAATCTCGTGTAGTAATAGCACGTGTCCTAACCATCTACTAAAGAGTGAAACTAAATGTATTCCTTAGAAACCAACTCAGACTCTTAGCATAAAATAAGTTAAACAAGTGAAGAACTCCTAAGAATGTCCTATAGCCTCCTGAAGATAAGAAATAGGTGCCATCATTTTGATATATGGGACTCTACTATACACTTGTTCTTGTAACAACAATAATAGTGAACCTAGCTCTGATATTAATTTGTAATATCCAAATTTATGAGTCATGATGGAACCTACTTTATCCCACCTGTAGGTAAGCTGAACTGTAGCCCAAAGTTATATACAATGTGCTTATAATGGTAGAAAATGGGCTAAAATTCAGAAATTAAGAATTGAAGACTTAGTAAATAATAAGGCAATAATGATAGTCTAAGGGATAGATAAAACATCAATAACCAATCCATGACTAAGTTGTATCGATACAAGAACTACTAAAAAGGAACATAAGTGCTGAAATAGTCAAATACAATTTTGCCTCTAATAAAGAAAGACTAAACATAGAAAAGTGAAGGAAAAAAATGCAACTCCAACTCTTAGAGCTTACCCTATCTCCAAATTAATACAATATGATCGTCATGTCAGTGATGGCCACTAGTACTCAAATCTATACCAAAAAGGCAAAGAAGTATAGTATGCATATCTATCACGGGTGTTTAATAGGCATCATAGGACTACTGAGCTAAATCATGATATAAATATGATAGTATACAAGATAAATAAGCTAAGGTAAAAGGACACATTTTAAAATAAGCTCCAACATTGTATATAAATAATCAGGATACATATGATATGAAACAAAGCCTAATTAATACTATAAGGTCGACCCTCATAATCTAGTACGTGCAGAAGAGTAAATAACACAATGTGGGCCCCATAAGCCCATAGGGTACAATAAAAGAAAATTACATAACCGACGTTCCATAAATTTTACCGAATATCAATCTATAACCATGAATCCATACATGCCCTTTTATATTATATGTAAACTCTTAATGTTAGACTAGAATCAGAACTCATATCATCATTTGCCAAACTTTAATTAGAACTTATATCATCAATATCATCATCATCATTTGTCGAATATGAATTGGAACATAATATCAACTAATAATTGAATTTGGCCCAAAATTAGCACAACTCCCAAGTACTAAACTATCATAACTATCATGAATAGAATCTCCTCAAAGTTCTAAGATAAGCATTTTAAAGGGTACATGCGTATAGGAGTCCCCAAAAGCTAACACAAATCTTAGCATAAGGTGGGCCAAAGGGGCCACGTTTAATCTCTAAGAATCATTCAAAGGCAAAGTCTATCCAGAACTAGGCTAAGGTATATAAAGTCACTTTTAAATGTTACACAAGCTATAATAATCCCTAAGATAGAAATTCTACCTAAATCATGAGAAACTATGTCAAATTTGCCTAAATTTTGGTTCCTTAATAGGCTTAAAGTCCAAATAACATTAATTACATCAATCATACCTCCAATGCCAAAATCTCATCCCATATCTTGCATAATATCATAAGTATACTATGAATTAGCTTAATCCATAGGTAAATCTAGTATACCTGAATACCGAAGAAAAGCCTAAGACTCTGCTAAACTGATGATTCCCTTTTTGGGTAGCTTTCACAAGATGCCACACAATCAAAATCAGAATCTACTCATCAAAATGAGAACAATGTTACCCAAATTTCATTGTTGTTCATTAGGTCCAAAAACATGTAAAAATCTCATGTAGGGCCCATTTACAGAATCATACTTTCAAAATTAGTATTATATTCCTCTATGCTCAAGTTACATTTACACTCAATAATCGGTGAATTTTGAGCTCTAATGGTGTTACAATCATCCTACCAATATTCTAGGGATTTTAGACAAAGATAATGAATTTAATAATCAAATTAATGGAAGCTTACGAACAATTCAAAGAATAAATATGTTACTCGATCTTCTGAACAATCCAAAATCATCTACTAATAGTTCACCCAAGTTTTTAATTTTTTGGGGGGGTTCACACTCTTGAAAATGGGTAAAAAATAGGACAACATAGTCTAAGTGGATATTTTATAACTATTGGGTATGCTGAAGTGGGCCCTGTGCTCGTTGAAGCAAGGCCATTAAATTGAACAAGCTAGCGCTAAAGTAGCTTACACTTTAGTAGACAATTTGTCTATAAAATGGCATTTTCTATGCTGGCAGGGTTGCTAAAGCACCTGAGGTCCACTTAAGCGCCCTCCACTAAAGCACCCAAAGGGCCACTTCAGTAGTGACACCAACTGCTATGCACCAGTTGGTGACTTAGGAATTTTTTGAGTCTTTGCTGGACTCGATATTCATTCAAAATTCTATAAACACAAATGAACTATGCTACCCTATCAAATTCAATGTTCCAGACTCAATGACACAGTTAGATTTGCATCTGAGTTTTTTTAATGAATAGTGGGTCCCACAATCACGTAATTTTCTTAACTTTTGGCCAATAACCCAAAATGATTCAGAAAGCCTCAAGACACAGACCAAGGGTCTACCTAGACTAAAATTGATAATACAGAGCTGTTGGATCTGTTGGAATTGGAATACAGGTTTTTTCGATTGAAGTGTTTTCCTGGTAGCCAATTATAACCAGCAAAGACAATCAAACTATCAGTTCCAGCAAGTCATAAATGACTTGGGGTAGCTATAGAAACTACCTAAGCAGTAATTCTTCTTTAGAACATGGTTTAAATTACTTGGGCCCTCGGGATTGAACTTAGAATCCCTAGTCAAGGACTGGGTAATTGCTTTTCGTAGATTAGACTCCCAAGGTTGTAGTTGACCATATCGACTATGTTAATGCAGACTGTTTTAGACAAGCGCCTTTTAGACTTAATTAGTAATTGGATACTAGCATTTGGGATTCATTTTCCTTGTTGTTACATTATGTTTGTTAGCTTTGAAATCCTTATCACAATAGTATTTTGACTTTAAATTGTGTCTTTGATATTAATTATCAGAACTAGGTACTCTTTTAATACTTATGACCTTCTAAAAGTGGGAAAATAACTAGATGAACTTGAGATGGAGTATGATTCTAGGATATTCCTACTTACTACTATCTTGTGAGTTCATGTTAGAGTCTAGAACCTAGCTTACTATTCCTCATGTACCCTTGTAAGTTTCAGTTTGAGTTTGTCATCTAGGTTATTATATATTATTTATTAGTTTCCATTTGGATCCAGCATATGGTCTATTTGTTATTATTTACTAGTTTTTGTTTGACTTCAACAATTATTATTATTATTGTTGTTGTCGTTGTTTATCTTAGGTTCAAAATTTGATTAGAACTGATAGGATTTATGGTCATGGATGAAGGAGAAATATTTGGTAAGCATATCATATATTTGATCACTTTTAATTTTCTTACTATTATTTGTGGCTTTTTATTAGTATTACACTTTATTTGCATTTACCATGCTTATAGGGGCACAGTTGGGTTTATTTCTCGTTGTATGTACGTTTTGGGCTTATGTGGGTCTAGTTAGGTTATAGCTAGGAATTTATTTTTGCACTTAAGTTATTATTATTTGATTCACTGTAACTTCTTAGAATAGCCTACTATTTTATTTTTGACCCTTACTTATTGCCTTTAGTATATATACACTTTATTTATACTTTTATGGTAATTGATCTTAGTCAGCCTATTATGCCTACGGAGTACCCCCATGTTTTTGTACTCATACTGCACTTTTGCATCTTTTTACCTAATGAAGATCCAAGTCTGAGTTTTCACTGATGACACTAACCCAAGAGATGCTACTAATTGGAGTTTTAGGTGATATTTTAGAGTTTGAAGTTGATCTTTCTCCTTCTGTTGTTGTTGATATTCTTATTTTTTTTTATCTTGAGACTACTTTGTAAATTTGCACTATCTAGAACTCCTTTTTTATGTAGTGTCTCCTGTACTGACCTTACCAGTTCTTGAGGGATTCGTTTTATCTATAGCATCATTTTCGTTATATGCACAACATGAATATATATACCTCTTTTAGCTATATATTCTAGACTATTGTTTGGCTTACCTACTGGTGGGTTGAAGTAGGTTCCATCATGACCTAAGAAATTGGGTCATGACAAATAGGTTAGTAGAACTCTAGTTATAACGATTTTCACAAAATGGTTGGTAAGTGATGTCAAAATTAAAGAAGTGTGCTATAAAATAGACGTAGCTTAAAGCTCAACTCAATTTATTGTTTAGGTAACCCTGTAGTGATAGAAGTCCACTACAGCTTTATTGATAGAGTGGTAGAGAGGGTCGCTATAGTGAAGGAAAGATTGAAGATTTAGCTTAGGTGCCGCTGCAAAGACGTACTCATCGATGTAATAATCATTAGGCAATTTTTTTACAAGGAATAGAAAACTTAAAAAATTTTATCTCAAAAAAGTTTTATTTTTGATCTATGACGTAGAGAAGGAAATTTGGCCATTTTAAGAGGTTTTCCAACAATAAGGTAAGATTTTTCCACCTTTCAACTTATAGTTACTTCTGTTAATCTCTAGAATTCTCCGACTTTTGATCATGGTAGAAATTAGGGTTTAGTCCTATGTTTGATAAGCTAGTGGGAATTGTTGGTGAAGAACTTAAATTCACTTTCTTTTGACCGTAGGTTGTTGGAATTCACTTGTTAGCATAGAATTGTCATTGTAATCATGAAATATGAAGAATTCAAAGGAATTAAAGGGTGGAGAATCCTAGAAGGATAAACTAGATCAAGTTCATGTCTTGAAATCAATGGGTTTGGGTTTATAATGTCTAGAAGTGGGAATAATGTATTAAATCATTCTCATTTTTTGTTTGTCAACCAAGAATGAGTAAAAGTTTTAAGAAAGGAAACATTTTTGCTAATTAGAGCACTGTGATGAGGACACGATATAGGTTATGATATGAATGTAGTTTAGACATGATTTGACTATATACATATTTGATTTAGATGATTGTGATTAGTCTTTGAACATACTTATAATTATCGTTGAAATGATGTTAAAGATTAAGCCAAAATGATTAGTTTGAAATTGTAAGTGTTAATGTATGAAGTTTGAACTTGAATATTGTATTATTGTTCTTTGATCATTTAGTTGAGGTTTTACCTACTTTATTGATATTGGAATTGGGTGCCACACCGACCTAGATTGATATTGGTATTAGGTACATCATTGATATGGTACATGGACTGAACGCGTTCCCTAAAGGTCATGACTGAGGTCGTCCTTTTCAATCCTAATGTGTGTGTACACTATTTTCTTACAACCCTTCATTGGTTGCATTGAACATGTGGTTATTACTTGATTATTGTTGGCTTAATTTCCTAAGTGTAAGCACTTAATATTAATGACTTTGAAATGACTGATATGAAGAGGATATTCAGTAGAGTTGTAAGATGATTTGATCATGAAAATACATTAAATTCTTATTTGATTATAATGTAATGACCCTCTGTATCACTGCATATGAGTCCATTTAAAATCTCATGTCCAAATTCTTTCTAATTTTGAAGTTAGAAATTTTAGGCTAGACTAATATCGACCGATTTCAGAGTGAGGTGTGTCCTAGAAAAATACAGGAATGATTTTTATTGTGGAAGTGGTATTTGTCTTGATTTTTAGTTTTATAAGACAATAAGGAACCCGTAGAAATTTATAAAATGAAATTTGGGTAAGTAGAACATCCAAAATTGATCTCAGCATAAAGGAAATACTATCCTATCTAAAAGAGGGATTTTTGTGGGATTTTTGTGTGAAGATAGACATTCTATCCTGTCGAAAATACTATAGGAGTAAGTATACCACTATAGCAGTTAGTATACTTCTATAGCGATAAGAGTTATGATGGAGTAATTCCTGATATAGCACCAGTCATGGGTGGTAAACAACCACAATAATGGTCAAGCAATGAAGCTTCGCATCTCCCCCTATAGAGGTAATACTCGGCTTTTCTCTACTTTGATTCAGTAGGCAATTGACAGTTCCTAACTTTCTTTACTTTCCACAACAATAACAACTAGTAATTCAGATTACTTCATCGATAGACCTTTTTTATTTCAAAATAGCGATAAGCTTTAAAAACTCAAAAGAGAAGCTTCCATTCTAGAAGTGGTAGCTTCCTACCTTCTCAAGGTGAGAAGTTCCCTTCCCTTTCCTAAAATTCTTTAGTGGTCTGCTCAGCAAATGTATGAACTGGACTACAGTTAGGCTGACCCTCTTCTTCTCATTAGAGTTGGGTTGACCCTGAAGTATGGTAAGAAGGAATGGAACCACTGGATTGTAATGACCCTCTAGGAAATTTCCTCAATTTTCATGTATTTCCAGCATTTCGAGCCTTCCCACAATAGTTACAGGTTATTTATGATTTTTCAAAACTGTTGGTTCTGTGATCAGATATTTCATTCTGATTTAAGGCTCATTTCCTTGTTTTGGAGTTTTTTCTTTTTAGGATTTGGTATCAGACCAAAATTCCTAGTAGATGACCTTGGATGATAATTTCGACAGTCCCATCAGTTGTGGAACATTGATTTAGGCTAAGGGGACCCTTAGTTCAAGTCCCGAGGCTTTCAGACTCACTTTAGCTATTGGGCGGATTATACAAAATATGGAACTATAAGTATGGGCCAAACATTTAGTCTAAACTATATTGGATGAAAGTTTTGATGATTCCATTAGATCCAGAATGTGGTTTACAATCAAAATTCAGTATTTGATCATGATCTTAGGCTCCAGATAAGTTCCAAGGGTCAAAAACAAGTTTTTTACTTTACTGGTGTATCAGGTTGATAGTACGATCATGATCGCAATAAGCCATAAATCATGATCATGGCATGTGTTTTATGACTTGCAGATCATAATAGTAGTTTTAGAGTCACAATCACAGCTCCCGACCCCATATTTAATCCCATTCTTTAGCCTATTTTTCCAACACTTTTTCCACCATTTTTACACCAATTTGAGAGATCAATAGAGGTAAAAGAGTGGGAAACCATCAATAATCTAAGATAAGCTAGAATAATCCTTTTTGGTCATATCCCATTGATTTTTTCATTGATTTCAACCCAAATTCATTGTAAATTCTTAGAAATTATGGCTCTGAATTTTGAAAATTTTAGGGTTAATTTAAGACCCGATTTGTGTACTGTTTCTACTCAAATTTTAACCACCCATTCCTTATCCTTCAAAGGAACTGGTGACGGGCTCAATTTCTAATTATATTTACGGGCCCTACGGGCCCATTCATGACCTAAATATCATTTACAAGAGATGAGGGACCTGGAATAATCCTTAACAACATAATATACTCCAGCTTCATGTATATCCACGGTGACATGTTGTAGTTCATTAACATAATTGGCCATGTGCTATGAGGAATGCTTATTGTTCTAAATGGATTGAAACTATCACTTAAAAGACCCAATCTAACATTATGAATATCTTTGGCGAAGTCAGGGTGCATAGAATCCAAATGTTGCCGAGCTTCCCCATCAGCAGGATGTCTTAAATTTCCATCTTTAGGTCGTTCAGTAGCATGCCATCTCATAGCTATAAATGTTTCAGAACACATGAATATCCTATAAAGCCTAGACTTTAAATGAAAGTACCTTAAGACCTTTGCCGAAACTTTAGTGGCTTATTAGTCAATTCATAATGAACGTTTTTCCATCTAGAAGTCCCCACACAATGCAATTATCGAGATTTGCATTGTCATTCCAGAACAGCATGCAATCATTAGGGCATGCATGAATTTTGTCATAATTGAGACCCAAATCTCTTATCACCTAACCTGCTTTGTGGAAAGACTCAGGAATCTGAGGGAATGCAAAAGCCTCTTTAATCAAGTCTAGCAAGTCTTACAAAGCTACATTACTCAGCCCGTTAATACATTTAAAAAAGTACAATCGAATGGTGAAACTTATCTTAGAAAAACATACACCCCAGATATAAATATTGTTTTCCTTCCTCAACTAATTTAAAAAATCACTTAACATCTTTAGTTAGTCCCCATATTACTCCTTCATTCCCTTAATGCTTCTGCTCATATTCTACATTTCTAAAAGTATCATGAAGTAGTTTATCAATATCATCATGTTGGTCATCAGATAGCCTCAAGCTTACTCCTTCATGCCCTTCATGCCTTGCATGTGGAATATTTGTTTATGAAATTCCTTTTCCATGGAAAACCCATTGAGTGTAATTAGGAGCAAATCTATGATGAAACAAGTGATCCTCCACCACATCTCTTAAATGCCAATAGCGATTAAAGAACAATTTACAAGGGCATAATATTTCATTTCCTAGAGAAGCTTGTTCAAATGCCTTATTGAGAAAATCCTTGACTCCATTTTAGTACTCATTGGTGGATCTTGAAAGAAGCATCCAACTTTTATCTCCAATATCGATTAAATAGCCTATGTTACAGATTTAAAATATTGAATAAAAAAACAAGAGTATAGTCAATATGAACGTACATACAGTATCATTAGGTATGTGAAATTATTTGTATAATATATATTTATTAAGGAATAAAAAAAGATAATTCTCATTGTTTAAATAATTTAACCTAACCCTCTTATATAAGATACTTTTGTTCCAGCCTATAAGTTCATAAACACTAGTCACAAATAATTATAGAAGATTAATTGATAAATTTCTGAATCAAAAAATGATTGCTTAGCCTCAATATATGTATAATTTCAATCAATAGACCTCATAAATATTAGCACTATCTAATTTCTCCATGAAATAGAGACCATTTATTAATATGCAATCAATGCACACAAACATATTCCCAAAATCTAATAGCTAACTTACACAACTAGAGTAAATTAGAGTAAATATATTCCACTAAGAGAAAATATTGAGAATGCACACTCCATCATACATTTCTACGTACTCAACATCAAAACTAGGAATTAAATTGCTCTGGCTTCTATATATTACATTTTGTAAATGGTAAGAGTACTTACGGCTAGACAAGTGGAGCTACAATCTGAAACAATATTTATTAACACGATGGCTGAAAAGAAGCGTCTTTCCTGAAAAAAATAAATCCATAAAGATAGTGTATTCAGAACCATTAGAGAAAAATTGATTCTATGTGAAAAATTCACCATATAAGAAATGAAAACACAAAATTCTTATAAGAATCCAAATGTCAAACTGAATTTCACACAAAATTTGAATGAAGAAAACAAACAATAGTATATTCCCACAAAGTGGGGTCTAAGGTGGGTATGTGTACGTAGTCCATATCACTACCTCAGAAATGAGATAGAGAAGATGTTTCTGAAAGAACCTCGGCACAAAAGAGAACAATGCTTATTTCAAGACATAGGCGAAGGACAAAAATGTAGTACATTTACAAATAAATATAAAAGAAAAAAATAAAGTGGGAAAAAGGTTTGTACTTATTTCAAATAAATAAAATCTTTCCCTCACTAATCCTACTAAAGAGATTCCTCGACATTAATGACATATCGTACACAGAAAGTTGTAACAACCACGTAGTTGTCCGTGGTAAAAGGCATGGACATACAAAAAATTGAGGAAAAAATATAGGTACAAGAAGATCACTCTGTTAAAGATGTGTATAAGCTCTATGAATCATGAATCTACCAATAGTTTCACCAACGCAAGTCCAACAGATGACAACCAACTACTACTAGAACCTTAATGTAGATTAAACTCATAGGGAAGAATAAGTAATAGGTGGCATTACATCCAAATCCAACCAAGAATCTTCGTTAGATATTGTCCATTCTTTTTTCCTATTCTAAACTAACCACTATATGGTGAATATTAAATTGTTAGAATTTGGAAATAGCTCAGACACTAATACAAAAAGAGTTTGAGTAGATAGTTGTATCATACCAAATGAAATGTACATATTGTGACATCTTAATTTGGCTATCAATATTGGATATTTCTAATACAAAAAGAAATGCAGCAAAGGAATATGAAAAAACACCAAAATTCTTCAAATCTAATTAGTTGTTAGAATATCTTTTATTTATTTTAACATTGCTTGATAACTACTGGCATTGGTCAGCTTTTCCTATTAACCACAATCCACAAATCTTCTATCTATAGGGAGTATAAAACTAACAAATTCCATCACATAAAAAATTATAATGCCTTAAACGCTAAAGTACATTTCTCGTTGGGAACTTATTCTTGTTGTAGACTACTAAAGTTTCCAGTGTCGCTAATTGATAGACACACAACGGAATCAAAAAATTTAAGTGGACTCTCTCTATTTGCAACCCACACAACTTTAATAGGAGGGATATTCTTAAACCATATCCCCACGTACCTTTTATTGGAATTGGAAGAAGTAAAGAATCCTAATTAAAAACCTGACTAGTAGCGATTAACGTTTCCCCTACCAAGAGTTTTTGGGATTACAGTGTGCTTCCTAAGGCATTATCGTAGTATGATCGAATGATATAATAAGAAAGAAGATAGATCAAAAGAATTTTCTAAGCTTAAAACAATACACTAGACAAGAAATATTTAAGTCAATAAATCAATAACGTTAAACACATTGAGGAACATAAACATCTTCTGGAACTCCACTAAATGAATTAAAACAACATAAATTAAAACAAACACCAAAAGGCGATCTATTTTAAGAAATCAATATAAAGTTTCTCTAATATTTGGGAAAAACAAAACTTTGCCCATAATTCTTTCAATGGTAACATCATAAAATTCAATCAAACCAAACTTCTAACAATTCTTGTAACACACAATTCATAACACTGTTCATGGTTGCATAACTCAGTTCATCAAAATTCCAAGAAAATAATTAAATATTCAGTCATTGACAATACATATTGATATACACACGGTCTAAATCATCTAAAAATCAACCAATAGTAAAATCAAGCACATTTTAGCTTTCCTTTCCAATTAACTAATCAAATAAGTGCCCTCTACAAATACATATTCAAAAATATAAGTTCAACCACCAAAAAACCCTTACATTATTGCAAAAAGAGCCCCCACAACGATAATACTAATAGTTTAACATTGAAATCCAAACAAAATAGGTCATGTACTATATCTAAATTAAACTAACAACCAAAAATTCTACAAAATTAGACAACCTACAATAAAATCAAACAATACCAAGAGAACCCTAAATCCCATTTTCGTTACTTACAACTCTTAATCCTAGCATAATCCCAAGAGAACACTCCTATTCTGCTTCCAATTTTATTTGTGAACAATCCTGAACTTCCAATTTTATCCGTACCATTAAATCTTAGACAAAGAAGACAAAGGGAGAATGAATTGGGTTACTTACAAATCAAGAACCACAAAAATAAGTAGCAAAAATAGCAATTCAAACTCAAAGACAAGAAACCCAATCTCACGATTACTAAAAAAAGGTATCTTTTTTAGTAAAATGGGTTTCCATTTTTAAATACGTCCATAAAGATAGTGTGCTGCAGTAATTTACTACCAAAACAACTTAGTTACTTTCAAAACACTTAGATCTCAGTCCAAAACCGATCAAAACCTAACTCAAAAATTCCATAAATATACTCCAAATGCCTTAATCATTGCTCTTTCAATAACAAAAACAAAAAGATTAGAAATAAAGAGAAATGCTTACCCAAACTATCTGTTATTTTCTTTTCCAGTCATAGAGATACCAATGAATGATTCAAACAGAATTAAACGAAGAAGACCAAAGACGAAATTCAATAATGTTTTTGCTTGAACAACCAGATTCCTTGAATATTTGATGAGTATTGACAAAGAATAATATGAGTATCATCGAATAAGAAGAACGGGTATTGAATAAATTCTAAAACCCCAAAGACCAAATTCTAAAAGGGTATTATAGATGAGTATTGGGTCTCTAATGATATTATGAAGTTTTGGGCCTTTCTAAACCCAAAATACCAAATTTTGAAATATTTTATTTTTTTCATAAGTGCAATTAAAATAAGTGGGTAAATAAAATATTGGAGGTAAAATTCCTAGAAAATATTATTTTTTATTCAAAAATAACCATGAAAATAAATAGTCTATAGCTAGAGTTCTTAAAACCATTACCATACAATAACCTATTGCGACCGTTATATGTATATTGCGATATTTATAATTAAATTTTGTCCTAATGGAGTAGACAACTATATGCGATGGTTCAAAATGCTGCCATAGGTTATTTATAGTAACAGTTTTTTGACTGTCACTAAAGAAGCTTTCCCATAACACTCATTTCTAGAAGAGCTTGTGTTATCCTTGTGGACTTATTCAAGAATGTTAGACATGGTTAAGACTATTAGGACTTTAGTATAAGGTTACGTTGTGACATAGTATATGGTGATGGTTTTCCTAACTTATGATTAATGTCTTGTAGCTATGATATGGCTTCAGGGTTTAAGTAACTATGGACTATTGACATACTAAATAATATGCCTTATTGATATGAGTTGTCCTACATAAATGATATACCTTATATATATGATGTGGCCAATATATATGATATGCCTTATGAATATGAGTTGCCTTATAAATATGAGGTGGCTTATAGACATGGATTTTGATATAGATTCCAGATATGCTTAATGTTATAGCTTATAAATGTGAGTCTTGATATAGCTTTTGGGTGTGGCTAAGAATATAACGTATGATTATGATAGATATACTTTTTGTCCTCAAGTCATGATTATGATGTTGTATTTGTTTTAGACTTATTATTAGGCCAAAGGAAGTGTTCATGCTATTAAATGGTACGGTTTTGAGAAGTATTCCATTTTCGTAGATAAAATGGTTAGAGTTTACTGTTTGATTAATGCTTAAGCTTTTATTGTTTGAATATTGGTGTAGTTCTTAATTATAATATTGATAATGATTTAGTGGTTAAGATATTATGAAATCACCTTGCATTCATTCATGTATGTCCATTCTATTTAGAATATGTAGGTTGTATGGAAATAGTTATGAGTGCTTTTTGCAGTATATTGCGTGGAGCTTATGTTTATCAACCTTATGTGGGTAGCATAGGTATGGACTCATACTGTTGTTTGCCTAAGCTTTGATTGAAACTTTTGAGCCTATGACATAGGGATTTATGAGAGGCTCGGTTAGGTATTATGCATCTCGATTAGCCAGTTACTTATGTTGTTATTGTTACCTTGTATTATTACTATCATAATTATTATGGTTAGTCTGTAATAGGTTGACTACTGAATTATATTGTGATTTCATGTATGATTTTTGATCTTTTACTTTGCAATTATATTTATATGTATGATTATTGTACTATCCCGTAATTTTTCCTAGCTTAAATTCATCTCAAAATTATCAAAGACTTTATTTAAGGATGAATACACTTTTATAAATATGGAATTTTCAAGATTTTGACTTTTCATTGTGTGGAAAATTTAATAAGCTTTCCATTGATACCAAATTCGCCCTATTACAACACCTGGACAAAGAGTTAGAGTTATTTTAGTTAGATAATGTACCACCTGGTACTCTAGCTCATCATGGAGGAAGTCTAAATAGCATTTGTCATTTTCTAGTGAGACAACACGATACCACCGCATTGCGCCACTAGCCTTTTTCACTATTATCACTTTCCAATATAACTCTGCGATCATGGCACGTCGCACCAAAGTAAAAAATTGCAACTAGTGAGGCACCATGATGGCGCCGCATCGCGCCATCAGCCTAGTTCCCAGTTGTCCACTTTCCAGTGGCACGAAGCGATAGTGGAGCATCGCGCTAGTGTAATACTCCAATAATCCCAACCGATAGTAGAACCATGCTTCATGCTCATGAGAAATAAATTTTAGTGATTTTTTAGTTTTATGATCAAGTTTGATATGTATTAAGGCCTCAGATATGTCCTAGCTATTAGGCGAATCAAAAAAACCCCTTATCAATTAAATTCTTAGGGATATTGGTATAGTCAACTTCAAACAAGCATATATTTTGTTATACTATGAAATTTTGAGCTCATGACCCACCAACAAATAGATAATTCAATTAGCTTTCCAAAAATACCAATTTCACTAAAATCCTGTGTAGAGGTAAAAAGTCATGGCCGTTTTACAATGAGCTATTCAGACTGCCAAAGTATAATGGGAAGGCCAATGAACCGTCGTAACTGTGAGGGACCATCGCCCAAGCTATCACAACTGAGGAAGTAAACCTATTTTCTGGCTAAAAAGTGATAGGTTAAAGGGATGGTCCATCCCCAGGGCAACGATTCATTGCCCAAATCGCCGGGGACCTCCATTTAGTGATTTTAAGCCATTTTAAAAAGGGGTTTTGGGTCTTTTCCACCCTTTCTAGCACCTAATTAAATCAAATCAAAGCTCATAACTTCATATTCATCCATAGCATCAAAATTAGGATTCGTTTCATGATCAACCCTCAAGAATAAGGTTCAAACCCTTCTTCAAGAAAACTCAAAAATCAAAACATCACCATTCAAGAACCTTCAAGAAAAGCCCCCAAGAACATTCTCAAGGCTTCAAAAGTGAACTTGTTCCATTAAATCAAGATAAATAAGGTATGTGAGGTTTGATAAAGAATAATTCTTTCGTTCTTGTGCCGAAAGACATGAATTTATAAAAGAATTACATGGTTTGCAAGTGGGGTTTATGCCCAAATTACTTTATTTTGAGTTTGTGAATTTATAAGTTATTTATGTCCTGAATTGTATGATTATTTCACCTATTTATGGTTAGAATTGAGAATTTATGCTATGAATTGCACATACCTATAATGAATTGATATTTTCAAGTGATTTGCAAAATTGATGTTAAGAATTAAGCTTCTCATCCTATTCTATTCGGGATATCTCTACCTTATTTTTAAGGTACTAGAAATGTTCAAGCTTAATTCTCTACAGATAGTTATGGGATTATAAGAAGGCTAGAAAGTATCCATCATTTCATTCTTTTGAATGATGAAGATTGAAGTTCTTCATCGTGCACTAAGCCTAAGTCAGATGTTCTTTCAAATTCCTCCTCAGAATCCATAATATTAACCTATACTTCTTTATCTATGTAATGTTCTGGAGATAACATGATCGGTAAGTTCCAATTTTCTCCCTTGAATATGCTCTCAAATTTGTTAGCAAGGAGTTTCAGAATGGACCCTAACGGTTTGAGAAAAGCTCTTTAGTATGTCATAAGTCCCTCAAGCTAAAAGTTATATCCTCATTCTTATGAGTTGTTCAGTTGATATAGGAATAGATATGTATTCAGACTACCCGTTGACCCTTTTAGTACAGATAATGCTCATGAGAGGAGATAGTATGAACCTAGACTGTTAAGTGTAGTATGTATTTGAGGGATATTATGAACTTCAGTGTTATGATTTTTGAATAGTAGATCCTTATTATAGTTGGAAGTATGGGTATAAAAGAGTAGTGTCAAGAAGATGGGGGAATAATGATTGGTAGGAAGTATAGATGTAATATTATGCATGTTATCGAGATGCGTTGAGGTGATATGTCCTTGTGTGTTAGTTTAGTGAAAGGTAGAGACAGAGTTATTAGTAAGGTGTATTATTGTTGCGTGAAGTACGAGAAGAGTTTTTGATGGCATTTATTGTGTTTGAAAAGTATAGGATATTAATAATGTATTTGGTGGTCTAGTGGCATTAATTTAGGTTTCCCTTAAGGAAGAAAAGACGGTGTTTAGTTGATACTTATAGAGCTATGATAGTAATTTAGATGTATAAAAGGCTAAATAGTAATAAGGTGTAGAAGGAGGATGTGTTAATGGATTATGATAAGATAGGTTGTATGATTTTGATCGATTATTGTTACTCAAAATTTATAATGGAATAGTGTTTCTTGATGTTATATTTTATAGTTTTTGAGGGAAAAGTATATGTAAAGTGAGTTGTCAAATCATTCTCGAGACTAGACATTAAGTTTAAATAGTGGATGGTTACTAAGGTAGGTGTAACAATTCCCTGATTAGTGCGGCTAATTGTATGGGAGTGATCTTGTAGGTTTGAACCATGTATGAAAGAGTTTGAGTTTAGTTATTTGTCTTTAAGTATAGTGTTGTAAGTATAATATGCGACTGTATGCTTAAGGTAATATAGTGTTGCTTTGTCTTTCTAAGGTTATTACGTGCTGTGTATGGTTGGTAATACCCTTTAGTTGATAAGTATGAATGAGGTTGTGTAGTATATGGTGTTCTTATCAGTTAACTTATGGGTTACAGGTTGGTGATGTGGTAAGTTAGAGATGTGCTATTAGTAGAGTATGAGGGAAGTTCAACAAAGGTTTAGAGATATCCATGTTTAGTATTAGTATTTAAGTTGGCAAGTGTTTAGGTTGTAATATGATAACTTATGGGGCTATAGAAATCTATGAGTTAAATCTTAGAAGGAGGTGTTAGCATTGGGTGTTATACGTTAAGATACATTCCTTCAGGGTAAGTTTAGTTTTATGTGTATTGATTTTATCCCAGACTCTAGAATAAAGTGATTGCTGTTTAGATTAAAGTTTATATAGTGGTTCATAGACTGATAGTGATGGATTCAGTCTAAGGGGGAGATGACAGAAGGAGTAACCAAGTCAGACTTCTAGATTCTTGTTAAAATGCCTGTGTAGTGTAGAAAACCCATAAGAGAAGATGATGCCCGACCCATTCTTATTTCAATACTTCCAGTTATCCTAATAACTACTCATGCTATATGTTTCCGATCCATGATCATAGTTCATATTCATGTAGATAATAGAGAATCATGTACCCTACAAGTTCCTAAAATGAGGAGTTCCAATTCTTTCAGCACGTGGAATCATATTCCATAAGTGCTAAACTAAAAATTTAGGTCATGCAGCTTATGACTCATGTAGTCAAGATTAATAGTATGTTCAGTTCAAGCACTTAAGCAATACTCTTAATGATTAGGAAAATTTGGATTTATATCATGCATGTCCTCAGATCAGACCTCTTTGATAAGTTTTTTATGTCAAATATTTTATTCCTCAAGCCTCAATTGAGTGTCAAGTCATACACATTATCCCTTCATGATCCAGGTCCTCATGTTCTAACCTTGAATTACCTTTCCTTAGGTCAAGATATTGATGACAAAGTTGTCTGGATAGGAGAGAGTAAACATTTCTTGTTAATAGAAGATTGTTGTATGCTTAATTTAGCTAAGGCTATAAGTGTGAAGTAGGATTGGGTCCAAGTCATTGATACACGTCATGGTTAGTTAAAGTCTTATATGCTATGCATGATGAGTTGAAATTTTATGTATGTCTTCTTAAGAATTGTGCATGGAAGTTTTTCTTGATAGAGGTTTGTAGGATATGGAAAATATACTTTATGAGCATTTATTTAGAAGTGCATATAGGGTTATGAAGATAGGCTTGAATGTCATGTTTGTATACATACGGAGGGATGCATTGAGCGTTAGTGAATGTCTAGTACTAGGTGGATTGTAGTTATTGGATTGGTAATGAGGATTATTTTGGTGATAAGAAGTTGTGAAAAGTGCAGATGCGTGTGAATTCATGATTTTGACTGGTGTTATGTTATGGTGTTATGTGTGATACCTTGTGATTTTGAGTTAGGCTTGACCATAACGAGAGAGTTGGGTTTAGTTAGACTTTAGTAGATGGATTTGTCAATGGCCATGTGAGAATTATAAGTTGAGTCAATGAGTATGGTATTTAAGGAGAAATTTTAGTTGAGAGAGTATTTTAGAAGTATGTCTAAGTTTTAAAGTGAGAAGTTACATTGCTTGAGGCCTAGTACTTCTATCCCGACTTATGATTCACAGGTCTATGTTCCATGCTTTATTTGGAACAATGTTGTAATTCCTTATTCTGAGGTCTTGTTCAGATCATTCCCAGAGTCCCTTACTCCCTAATGGACTTAGAATTTTCTTAGATAGGTGTTGAAGGAATACCCTATTTGGGGGAGGGCATTAAACATAATACAGTCCGTGCAGCTAGAAATTCAATTTACATCTTCTGATTTAGTCTAGTCTCACTACCTAAAATTTTTTGAGTATGGCTATTTCAAGAGATAAGTTGTTCGCATCTAAGTAGATTGTAGACTTCAATTCAGTACATGCATCAGGCATCAGTTTCAGATTCAGATATTATGTCATGGTTTAGTCCTTAAGTATCCTATATATCATCTTAGTCTTTGCTAGTATTTTAACCAAATTAGTATTATTTGGGGATGAACTATCCCAAGGAGGGGTTGTTGTAATACCCCGAGTTTTAATGTCATAAACCTCTCATCTGTTCTCCGCGATCTCAGATCTATAGCTATTCTAATTATAAGTTCATGCATTCCCAAAAGTACTCAAAGGATTAGAATGATGTAGAATCAGTTTAGTAATTTATTTCAGCTGTACATCCTTAGTTTTCTGAGCTAGCAAACTTCATTCGAGGACGAATGTTCGTAACGGGGAGATATTGTAATACCCTGAGAATTCAAACTGATGGTAGAACCATGCTTCAAGCTCATGAGAAATAAATTTTAGTGATTTTTTTAGTTTTATGATCTAGTTTGATGTGTATTAAGGCCCCAAATATGTCCTAGCTATTAGGAGAATCAAAACATCCCGTACCGATTAAATTCTTGAGAAGGATATGGATAAATATAAATTCAAGCAAGAATATCTTTCGTTATACTATGAATTTTTGATCTCATGACCCACCAACACATAGATAATTGAATTATATTTCCAACGATACCAATTTTGTCAAAATTTGGTATCGGGGTAAAAAGTTATGGCCGTTTTACATTGAGCTATCCGGACTGCCAAAGTATGACGGGAAGGCCGACGGACCTTCGTGCCTGCGATAGGCCATCGCTCAAACCATTGTAACTGAGGTAGTAAGCCTTTTTTTTGGCCAAAAAGCGATGGGATAAAGGGATGGTCCGTTCCCAGGGCGACGGTTCGTCGCCCAAACCGTCGGGGACCTATGTTTACCGATTTTAAGCCATTTAAAAAACGGTTTTTGGGTCTTTTCCACCCTTTCTAATACCTAATCAAATCAAATCAAATATCATAAATTCATATTCATCCATATCAGAAAAATTAGGATTCCTTTCAAGATCAACCCTTAAGAACAAGGTTCAAACACTTCTTAAAAAAAAACTCAAGAATCAAAACATCACCATTCAAGAACCTACAAGAAAAGCCTCCAAGAACATTCTCAAGGCTTCAAAAGCCAACTTGTTCCATTGAATCAATCCAAATAAGGAATGTGGGGTTTGAACAAGAATAATTCTTTCACTCTTGTGCCCAAGGACTTAAATTTATTAAAGAATTACACGGTTTGCAAGTGGGGTTTATGCCCAAATTACATTATTTTGAGTTTATTAATTTATAAATTATTTAAGTCTTGAATTGCATGAGTATTCCACCTATTTATGGTTGGAAGACAAAGTTTATTCTATGAATTGCACATCGCTATAATGAATTGATATTTTCAAGTGTTTCTAAGATTGATGTCATGAATTAAGCTTCATAATGAAATTATGATCATTTGAGTATATATATACTTAAACCCAAGTATGAATTTTGATGTTTCATGAAGAGTATGTTATTATCATGCTTTAGCAAACAAATATTCATATTTTAAAGAAAGACTGATCTTTGATCCTAAGCTAAGATAGGACTCTACATTATTTATGATTTAAATCAAAGAGAAGCATAGTTTGTCTTTCAACATATATCCTTGTACTATTTCAAGGTGGATTTCCTAAAAGTTTTGAGCCTAAGTATGAGAGTAGTATTTAACACCGAGTTGAGCTTGATTCTAAGGTCTCATGCCCTAAAACTACGAGCTATCGTGGGATTATGATTTACCCCAGGTGAGTTAAGATAGTGATCACTAAAGTTAAGTTTCTATTCCGATGGCAAGGATAGAACAACTCTCCCAAACATGGGCAAGACGTTGGACTCTATGTCAGCTAACATGGTTTATGTCAGTTAGAAGAAACTCCCAAAGTTCTACAATCCCTAAGTTTCAAAAGAAGTCCCCTATTCTCCTTAAGATGAATGTATGTGTTTTTTAATCTACTGTTTAAAGATTTCCCTAGTTCCCAGAGTCTCCAAGTCTCCAAAGTTTTATAGTCCTTCTGTTCCCAAAGTTCTATCCTCCTTTAGATAAAAGCATAAGTTTTGAAAGTTATTATTTTAAGATTTTTTTTTTCTTACAAACTTTTAGAATAAGAGGAGAATACAGATTTTAGATCTAAGTATAATGACACATGAGACTTATGCTACATGTTTCATTATTCATGATTTATGAGATTTATATTTCAAATTTATTCAAGCTATGTGAGTCATTTATATTAGCATGCATGGTTTTATAAAGAGTAATGATATTGTTGACTTAATGCATACACCCCCATATACTCAGTACATCCTTAAAGTACTAATCCACATATATGTCTATGTGCTACATTGTCTCATAATGTATGTACAAGATCTCGTAGGCACATTCAAACTCAGATAGTTGCAGATTCCAGCGAGCATGGTGATGAGTCCTCCTATTTCGGGGAATTCAATTGGATTAATTTAAGTTGTGTCTTTTCTTATTCATATGTATTGATTAATGATAGTTGGATTAGTTTCCAAAATATTTATAGTCAGTAGAGTAGAGGCTTCACATATGTCAATCAGAGTCAGTATTGTAATTTCAGTCCCTCTTTTCACACTTTATTAGAATGTAAAAGCGGTATCAGTATTGTGTTTTACAGATTTCAGCATTTCTCAATGTTTTCGCACAGTAAAATCCATCACTCATTCATATTTATTAGTTTCTTAGTAGTATTCCAATAGAAGGGTTAGCTTGGGATCACTTGTGGTCCTAAGCACCGTATGACATCTTGGGATAAATTTTTGGTGCGTTACAGCTAGGGTCCCAGTTTAAAAAAATTTCATGAAAAATTAAAAGGATGCCTAGGGTTAAAATGGTCCTTTCCCAATATTTATTATTCTCAAATACAGTATTTAATGCCTAAAAACAACCTTAGCTATTCATTATTCAATAATCCCCAAATTAAAAAGCATTCTCTCTCAAAGAGGCAATAACCCTAGTTCAAGAAATCAAGAACAAGTCTAAGGATTTCTTTCAAGAGCTTGCAAGAAAGAATCTTCCATGGTATGTTAGATGTTCATCCATGGATCCTTACCTTCCATGGAGCCCAAGAATCCCTTTTCAAAATACAAGATTTATGATTTATATGTTTGAATTAAATTGAATTCACGTTCAGGATGTTGTTTGAGTTTTAATCCACAATTTAGAATAAAAGTTCCGAGAATTTATTCTAGTACGTATTGAAATACATCATATTAATGATAAGCCCCTCAAATTTGTAAGTTGATTGTTGTAACCATGTTAACCCTAAGTGTTTGTGATTTAATAAACCAAGTATGCTTCTAAGATATTTGATAAATTGTCTATGAGAATGAAATAATGCAATTATAGCATGCTAACATGTATTACCCATCTATGTACAAGTTAATGCATTACAAGTGTTTGATGAAATGTCTCTATGAATGAATTATGACCAAGTAAACATTGTTATGTTATTTAAGATGATGTTATGCTTTACTTTTTATGCTATTGAGTCCTGGATGTATTTAATACCTGACAATTTAGCTATTTACCTAGAGGCAGTGCCTATGATAGGATAGTCTCAGTCATGTCATGATCAGTAGTACTCTCAGTCAGTTACAGAACTCAGTAGGTTATAGAACTTTGGCAAACTCAGTAAACTCTGTATCATTTCATTCCAGTTTAGTATGATTAGTCTTTCAGTTAGGAGTAAGATTCAGTATCGAGCGAAACTAGGGATGGGGTCTCACCCGCTAGCTAGGACTGGGTCCCTAAAAGCAATCCCTAAGTTCCAGAACTATATAGCCAATATAGGATATGAGATGTCACCCGTTAGATAGAACTAACATACTAAGGGATCCCCCGCTAGATTAGGACTGATCTCAATGCCGTTAGTCAAGACTAACTCTGTTGTAGTTGTTAGTACCTGTGGTACAGTGCTAAAATCCTTCTAATTAGGGTTGTAGGTTGGACCTCGATTATCTCAGATTGGGGCATATCGGTTAGATAATTACCTCCCATAGTTCCAGTTTCAGTCTATAATTTAGAACTCAGTTTAGTTTTATAGAATCAGGACTTTTAGGCACAGTTAATCAATATCAGTAAATTAGTTATCAGTAACTTCAAATATCAGTTACTCAATTTTCAGATTCAGTACTTAGCTTCCAAAAAGCTCAGTTATAGTATACATATATGCATTGTATTACATACTCAGTATTTACAGTAGTTTTAGTTATCTATGTACTCTCATATTTAGTTACTCTATATCATTTAGTCAGTTACTGTTCATGCATATGAACCCTTGCATTAAGCCTTACCTTATTTAGTATACTAGTACAGTCCCACGTACTGACACATACTTTTCTGTGCTATAATATTTCATATCATAGGTTTAGACGCTCAGGTTACCAATTCTGTATAGTAGATTCAGATTTAGCCTGTAGCAGTAGATTTAGTAGTGAGTCCTCATCATTCGAGGATATTCTATTATTATATATTTTTAGTAGAGTTAGTAGTTTAGTAGATGGAGTTAGTTGGGGGATTGTTCCATCAACTCCACTTTCAGATAGATTCAATTAAAGGCTTTTCAGACTAGATTTTCAGATAGTATTCCATTTTACAGATGTAATATTTTATCACTATTTCAAATATTTTGAACCTTATAGAATTTTAGCCTATTTTCGGTATCAATTATAGTATTATTATTCAGTGCTCACAACAGATATTATTCATGGGTTAGCTTGTGGCCCTTCTAGGTCATAAGCACCGTGTGACGACTAGGGGGGTTGTCTTGGGTTGTTACAATGATTCTTTTGATAGGCATTATGGTTTTAGACATTAATATTCTTATTTCCTTCTTTACTATCTCTATTTTTTAATAGTTAGCTCATGTTTGAATGTATGGATTAGAGAGCCTAGTGATATTAGCACTAGCTTCCACTATAATTAAGAGGCCTGAGGATGCT
Source organism: Capsicum baccatum var. pendulum (assembly GCA_030864225.1). Taxonomy (NCBI): domain Eukaryota; kingdom Viridiplantae; phylum Streptophyta; class Magnoliopsida; order Solanales; family Solanaceae; genus Capsicum; species Capsicum baccatum. Next base: position 104,943,939 of record CM061556.1, read on the forward strand.
AGTATGATGACTTAGGTTGTTCTATGATTTTCCCTGATTTTTATATATGTACATCTATATTTAAGTAGCTATGGTATTATCGTATATTCCTTTATTTCTTTATTTACTTAGTTTATAGATTTATTTCTTTACCTTGAATACTATTATACACCCTTTATTGCCCTTTAATATTATATTGGTCAGCAATTTACGGGATAATGTTGAGGTTCCTGAGTATGGCTAAAATTGGATAGTTCGTCCTTAATACCTTCTTAGCCACATTATGTTTTTTTCATGGACATGAATTTGAAAACTTATCTATTTTATATCATTAGCTTTATTATGTAGATTGTTAGATATTTAGGTGTAGTTTACTTTTCCCCTTATTTGTTTTTCATAATCTCTTTATTATTGGAGCTCAGTTAGCAGTTGCCTAATGAGTGCCACATATTTGGTAATCATACTACACTTCTACAGCTATAAATCACAATACAGATTATTATTGTTATTATGTGCGTTATGTGGAGAAGTTGTACTTTAAAGACACAAGGTGATCTCCTGTCATTCTGAGTATTACTTTCCTCCATCTTATGTGCTAGATTAGTCTATATATTCTATTCAGAGATGGTTATATCTGTATATTTAGTTAGTACCTTATTTGTATCGTCATTAATGGTAGAAGTTCTGGTACTGATTCCACCAGGTTTTGGGATTATCTTATGCATCTTAGTCATTTAATACATCTATTCTTCATTCTTTCCTTCATTCTCTTGGTAGTCTATAACTATTAGTTTTGAAATACGAGGTTTGCTTGCCTACGATAGGTTATGGTATGCACCATTATAACCTGAAGAATTGGGTGGTGACAAATTGGTATTGGAGCCTAGGTTTATCGATGTATTGGTACATAATCCAAGTGTCTAGTAGAGTCCTGTGGATATTTGTTAAGACATCTGTAACCTATCTTCAAGAAGCTATAGGGAATTTTTGGGAAATTTATTTCTTGACTTTTTATCATTTATCCGTATTTGTATGAGCCTCAAGTACATTTTTTGACTCTATTCCATCCCAAATAGGCATTCAAGCTTGTCGATAGATGTAGACAAGACTTTTGCATATATTTCTAGAGCTACAATGCAGTGTCAAACCAGGGAGTCAGAGATGGATATTAGAGATCTTTATCTCCAGTCAAATAATTTAGGGCTAACCCAAGTTATGGTAGATCTCGTGACTACTTCAACCCTTTATGGTTCGACATTGGGGATCCCAAGTCTCATTATGGATACCTCACAGTCAGGGATGATATTTTATTTCTTAAATATTTCTCAAGCTAGTGTTGGGTTTAATGGTGTTCAACAGGGTTCCTTATTAGTTTTAGAGAATGAAATTGAGTTTCTTGAGTGGGACAAGCATATTCCTATGTATTATCTTTAAAAATAGTACATGGTGTGTGGATTTATTAGAGAATTAGCATTGCCACTTTGTTTGGCATTGAAGAACCTAATAGTAGTTCAGTTTTCTTCACTCAGGTTGTTGATTTTGCGAGGGCCATAGACAGAGCATACATTGAGACTTATAGAGATGGAAGTTAAAGGCAATATCATTAGTACAGTTCTATGGTACTTCATTTTAGAGTGAGGACCTTCTGATGGGGTTCAACATCACTTCCAACCTACCAATTCTATGCATAAATCATTTTGGATTATGGTTGACTCTCTGGTTAGTCATGGTGATCATTTGGATATGAGTGTGTAGCACCTCAAATTATTCCAAGATCTTATTATGGTTGTGGTGAGATAGGACATTAGTACAAAGAGTGACCTTGATAAGGGATTATTACTAGTTCATCTCGTTCAGATCATATTCATAGTTTTGTGGCACCTCAGTTAGAGATAATGCGCTTTGCTCCTAAGTTTTAGATTTAGTCAGTCCAAGTTTGGACCCGTTTAGATTTTTTCTCCCTCAGACATGTTAAAAATGTGATTTTAGATTCCACTATTCCTATTCTACTTTTAACTCATGCTCGTACCCTTTAATTTTGTGTATTGGGGTTCTCGTACCCATCACTGATTGTGTGCATTGTAAAATCATATTCATTGTAATGAGACTTGTTGATGAATTTATTATTATATGACTACCCCTTGGATTGTTTATTTTAGTAGTGGATGGAGTAGATTCGTGTTTATATTTACTTAGGGTGTAGCATTTGGGTTTTAGTCTAATTTACCTTGGAATATTGTCCTTATTGTAGCCCTTGAGTGGTACTTCCTATTGATTTTCATTTTTGTACTACCTATTCATTATATTTATGTTTATATTATTGTTATTATTATTATTACTTGATGTAATTTATCCTCGTTTGGTAGATCGCTAGACTATTAGCATCTAGGTAGAATATTTTCTTTTTTGTTGTTCTTATTGGTTGACTTGGGTAAGCTAGCTGGGTTGGATAATTTCTCTCTTATTATGAGGTGAGATTACTTTTGTTCATTTTTTGTTGGTTATGCTTGACCAATTGTTGAATGAATTATGGTATCAAAGGTAGGTTAACCTTATATGGTTTTGTTAGAGTTGGTAATTTGGTTATGTTTCCCATTATGGATCTTGGTTTTCTTTGGATTGACTTTTTGGGTTGTGGAGGGTTTTGTATTGGCTATCTCTCTCAATATAGACCATTTTTGAGGTTGATTAGTTTGGGGTCCATTCTTCTAATTTGGCTAGTTCATCGCCCGATACTAGTTTTGATGTTAGTGTCAAGGAATTTGGATTCATCTTTTTAGTTTATTGTGTTCATCTCTTGGTGGTGGTTTGATTTTGGTGTTAGTGTAGAGTTTGATACTCTGTTCACGTCATGTTGTAGTTCTTTCTTAACTGGAGTTTGAGCACTTGAGACAATTAATATTTCCTGTGACGACTTCCTAAGTTGGAAAATTGGAAATTCTTTATCTTGAGTTTCTTGGTTCTTGTTATGGTTGTGGTCTTGACCTTGACATTGGTGTTGAGCTTGGTACTTTATTCCTCACCAAGGTGATTCATAGGTTAAGTGAGTTATTGTGGTCCTACTTGGGTGCATTTAGAGAATCCTTAATTTGGAATTTGTTTGGCCTTATAAGACTTAGTGGAGTGCTTCTCATTGGTGTTATGTGCCTATCAGTATTCTTGATTGAGATGGAGTATTGGATTGATTAGTTTTCGGCTAAGGTTTTATTTCTTTTAGTTGCTAGATTTTTTTCTATTACTAGTGCAATTTTCAACCTTGGTGATGTCTTGAGTATGCTTTGGTTGTTCATGCCCTCCAGTATATATGGAGTTGATTCTTTGTCTGGTCGACTGGTGATTTATCCTTCGCGGTGATTTTGTTCATCAGCGACATTTCAGTTTTTGATCTGGCATGATTCAATAAGGATATGTCTGATTCAGATGGTAAGATAGATTTGAGTATTTGGCCTTAGTTAAGAATTGTTGGCTCAATTTTGGATTTGACACCTTTGAATGGTGATTTGGGGGTTATGATAGAATTGGAATGTGAATGCTTACCTATATTTAGGTTTTGTTTAGGTAGTTAAGATTGAGTGTGTTGTATCTTGTAGGATAATTAGCAGTTGACTACAAGGGACCAGGTACATGGATGGTCAAGGTTACAGTGCAGCAAACATGCGTCTGGACAGCTTTGCCCTCTTATGTAACAAGCTGCGCAGGCTTTGCTTGTACTATTGACAACTGGTCTAATGGAATTTCAACCCTAATTATAACTCATATATAAAAGTAAAATGATGCTTCTCTTTCAAGAAATTTTTGTAAATTCAAAAGAGTGTTGAAGAGAGTAAAAGGCAAAAACTCAATTTTCAACATTGCTCAAATATTGTTCATGTTCTTATTTCCTTTGTAAGCTAAAATAGTGAGTGTTCTTGAGTGTAGCTTGATTTTTAACTGAATTATTCAGTATATAAGAGTAATGTTATCTGGTTTTCTTTTCTTAGATAGTGCTTAGATTGAGTTGACTAATTTCTACACTAATTAGAGTTAATCAGCTTTGAGAGAGCCTTGGCAGAGCTGTCTAGGTGAGCTTATAGTGGAGTTATGACAAGCTGGAGGAGCCTATAGTTGGTTCATTAGAGTTTGTAATCAATATTTTGATTATATTGGATTTTGGAGAGCTAGTGTTGGCAAGCCGTGGTTTTTCCTTCCTTGATCAAGGGGGTTTTCACATTAAATCTTGTTTACTTTACTCTTCTTGCACTGTATTGTGTTCCGAGTCCCTTTACTGTGTTTTTCCTGTGATTGACTTTCAGGGACCTGGTCCCTTATAGTGTGGTGCAACCCCCAGGGCTTCAATTAGTTTCAAAGCCACAACACTCTAAAAGGTTCATACCTATAGTGATTTGGTTAGCATAACTGCTCCACCTAACCTAGAAGAAAGGCAATCTACCACGAGGCCACCTAATTTTAATGGGCAGTACTGTGGGTGGTGGAAAACCAGGATGTTTGACTTTATTATGGCTGAGGATAGTGAACTTATGGACATAATTCATGATTATTCTTATGTTCTAGTTAAATAAGTCAAAGATGGAGAAATAACAAGAATGGTAGTCAAAAGAAGAAGAGAGTTCAATGATGAGTGTAGAAAGAAATTTTAAAAGAACTACAAGGAAAAGAAACTGCTAGTGTATGGTATTGGACTTGATGAATATAATAGGATCTCAACCTGTGAAAATGCAAAGGAGGTCTTGGATTGCTTGAGGACTGCTCGCGAAGGTACCACTAATGTGAAGGATTCAAAATTAGAGTTTTTGACTATTCAATATGTAACCTTCACCATGAAAGACGGAGTAACAATCCAAGAAATGCCTACGAGATTTACTTGTATGACAAGTGAGAATCACTGCTTGGGAGAACTGATTCCATTGTATAATAAAGTGAGAAAGATTCTTGGCATTCTTCCTATTTCCTAGGAAAGCAAAGTGGATATTATAACTGAGGTATGAAAGTTGAACACCTTTACTATGGATGAACTGATTGGAAATCCAGAAACCCATGAACTCAAGACACAACAAGGGCTGGAGAAGAATGAAGTAAAAAGGAAAAATCCCTAGAATTGAAGGCTTCAAAACATGACTCAGCAGAAGAGGACACTAATTTTGCCTATTTGGAAAAAGGATTGTCAAAGACACGAGGAAGAGTGATCATTTCGAAAGAAGGGGAATAAGCAAGAGAGGATAAAACATTGTTGAAGTGTGTCACAAATATTGAAGTCCTGATCACTTCATTAAGGACTATCCAATGCACAAATTGGATTATCAGGAGCACCTCAAGACTAGAGGTGACAAGGCAAAGAATAGGGACCTGGTCCTTGAAAAATCAAGAAGCTCTGGCAACATGAGGATATTATTCCCTTAAATATGATGAAAATGAGAAGTCTGGAGATGTCTCTATTCTAGAAATGGTAGACATTGTAGTTATATATGATTCCTTGTTTGAATTCGTGGAAAACATAGAAGATGAAAAAGAAAAAATGGTAACTCTTTCTGATGTGAAGGAAAACCTGGATAACTACTCTTCTGGGAAGATAAAAAAGATTTCAAGTGTGTCGATAGACTTTGTATGTGAATTAACTGTTGTGAAGAATTCTGTAAAGAAAAAAGTATATAATCAACAGAATGAGTTGATTGACTTAACTCTTTAGATATCTAAAACTGAAGAAATAGTCACTACATTGAAATCTGAAAATCTGAGTGTTTTGAGTCAACTAAAGAAGGCAAATGATTTAGATGGTAAAGGGAAGGAGGAATCTTAAAGGATTCAAATTTATATTTAGAAGAAACTAAGGGATTGTCAAAAACACCTTATTTCTACACTTCAAAAGAATGAAGAATTAGAAAGGGGACCTGGTCCGTTTGTGAGAAGAGCTTAACAAGTCCCTTAAACGGACTGCTTCATCATAGATTCTTTCTAATTTGACTAGTCACGGTGTTAATAATGGAAAAGTCTTGGGCTATCATGGAGAATTCTAACCTGCTAGGTCGCAAGGAAAGACTGTCAATGATGTTAGAAACAAAAGGCACAAGCTCATATACACTCATTGTGGAAAAGATGGGCACACTAAGGAAAATTATCAAAGCTAGATAAGAGCGAGAATGAATGGTTTCAGATATGTTTAGCAAGAGAATACACAGCCTAAGAGTTTCAAGTCTCAAAAAAGGGAAAAAAGGAACTATCTACCTAGATGGTCCAAGAAGGTTTTGATCTCACCATTTTCCTCCTACTGCTAACTCAAACGGGTTCCTAAATCCAACAAGTGTTCATGGTTTTAGGTATGAGAATGGGGACTGCAGTCAGGAATGGGTTATTAATAGTATGTGGTCAAAGTTAATCGTCGAAGGTCTGACTGTGTTCTCTCTCTCAAGATAGTTCATGGTGAATGGGTATTATTTTGAAATAGCTAATTACAAAGGGCCTGGCCCCTATGACACGACCTGAACTAGGGTCTAGCCATGTCGGGTATCTCAAGCACAACAAGGAAATGAGATCACCCCTAATACCTGAACTGTTAACCACCCAACTCCCATGTCGGATGAATTTTGAACATATAACAACATATGATAGTATTAAGTTCAAGACATTAAAATGAGTCTATGACCAAAAGCAAACATCCATAACCAAATGACCATCCAATACCGATCCCAATGCCAAAACCAATACTAATGCTAATACCAATACTGACACCACCCGTTCCCATAGTAGACTAAAAAAGCCTCTAAAAAGAATCAAAGTATATCCAGTCTGTACATGCGCCGGACTATAGGAAAAAACAAAACCAATGAAACAAAAAAGATATACAGAAGTCTATAGCATAAAATGGGGTCATTCGGAGTATGGAGGGTCACCACTTTAGTCTGACTCAAATGTTGTCCCTAAAACAACAAGTAATTGAGCATGAGGAGTGAAAGTATGGCTGGTTCATTTATTGCATGGGGATAGATCACTCGAAGATAGTTAGCGGAGTGAATGCTAGCATGTAACTAAGGGTTAAAGATAAAATTATGCCATTTACTCAAACCAAGTAAATTAACCATATGCAATCACATATATACATATATACCGTGCCGAGATAGGGAATAAGGTTTTGCTTTCATTTAGATCCTTAACCTGGTTTGTGTAGCTTTACCATCATAAGTACACCCACAGTCTATATGGGTTCAATTTTACCCCTTGAATGGGCCTCGATGCGTATAGTTGCATGAACTGAAGATATGATAGAAGGCTGGGGATTCCCGTGTACCCTTCGCCCTCTATGATACATATATATATATATGTATATACTTAGGGGATTCCATGTACCCTAAAAGCATAAATCCAATAAGACCCATCCTCATATCGGCAAACATGAGTTTTCAGTGACCGTCATTCGAACTCACACCTTCATGACTAGCTACCACAACCCCTCATTATTGCCCAATTAAAACATTTAGCACATAACAAAACCACCAATTCCATGAGTCAATTATTGAGTAATTATAAAGTGGTATCGCCATAACGACTATAGCTTGGAAGCAGTGTCATTAGCAAGGACTTAGGGGATTCTCATAGCAAGGACTTAAGTCATAACCTAGATAGTGAGTTTGAACCCCATACACTGTCCAACTTACGAATTTATGATCCCACTCATAACCTAACCCAACATTTTGGATGGTCTACTTATAACCAACATAGTACCCAAATGGGTCAGACAATGGATAACCTACGACTTCACCTTACGATTCGTAACCTATCATCATAGCTCCTAGTGAGAAACTCATACTCAGAGAAAAGTCAAGACTCTAAATTACTAATTTTTTTAAGGTTTGTCCTAACAACTCATCACCACCTTTAACGAGTCATTTCACCAAGGCATAAACAAGATAGAAAACCCAACAACCATCTACTGGACACTCTTTGACTAGGTTCACCTGACTCGTCAAGACAACATATGACTTGTATGGTCAAGTCATAATCAATACACTGAGCTTACAGCTTTGAAAATTTCCAACGGCCAAAATCCAAGGTATTTAGTTCTCACCCACTTGGATCATTCGTCCTCGAATGATGGGACAAGGCATTGGCTAGCACAATTAAATCCAAAACATCTTTACTTGTTCATTTAACTATGTTAGAAAGCAAAGATGCCAAGGAAATCAATCTTTCCTTTGACAAAGTTAGAAAACAAAGTTTTCAAGAATAGAATACACCTTACGCATGATTTTTCAAAGCCGAAAGCAAAAATGGATACTTGAACTACATGTCCTCTTCGGCTTCCCAAGTAGCCTTTTCAACAATGTTGTTCCTCCATAGAACCTTTACCAAAGCTACTTTCCTTGTCCTCAATCAACGAACTTGCTGATCCAAGGTTTAAGTAGGGACTTCCTTGTAAGACAAGGAATCTGAAATACCAATATCCTTGATAGGCAAAACAAGTGACGAACCACCTACACAATTCCTCAACATAGACACATGGAACACTAGGTGAATGGATCATATATTGGAGGGAAAATATAATTTATAAGCAACATTATTAACCCCTTTTGAGACAAAGTATGGCCTGACATACCGGGGACTAAGCTTCTCTTTCTTCCCAAGAGATTATCCTATCCCTAATCTCAAACTCTAACTTTCTATCCCTCATATCCGCATAGAAATTTTTGCCACTTTGGGTGGCTTTGAGCCTATCTCGAATCACCTTCACCTTCTCCATGGCTTGGTTAACCAAATTTGAGCCAAACATCTCTACCTCACCAACTTCAAACCGCCCAATATGAGACCTACACCTCCTACCATACAAGGCCTCGAATGGAGTCATCTCAATGCTAGAGTTGTAGATATTATTTTATGCAAACTCTATAAGAGGAAAATGTTCAACCCAACAACAACCATAATAAATCACATAATGTTGGAGCATATCTTCTAATGTCTGAATAGTCCTTTTTGCTTGCCCATCCGACTGCGAGTGAAAATTCGTACTAATACTAACCTTAGTCCCTAAACCTTTGAAAAATGACCACCAAAAGTATGGTGAGAACTGAGCTCCACAATTAGACATGATAGAAATAGGCATCCTATTAAACTTCATAATTTCCTCAAATAACAACTTTAGATAATCCTTTACCAAAAAGTTTATCCTTACTAGAAAAAGGTGAGCAGACTTTGTCATCCTATTCTTGATGACCTAAATTGAATTAAATTGATTCCATGACCGAGGAAGACTGGTAACGAAATCCATATTGATCACATCCCAATTCTACATAGGCAACTCAATTTCTCAATACAATCCTTCGAGCCTCAAGTGCTCAAGTTTCACTTGCTGACGCATTAGGCACTCAGCAACAAAGATAGCTATATCCTGCTTCATATTGTTCAACAAATAAATTTCCTTAAGACTGTGATACATTTTCGTTGAACCAAGATGAGTGGCGTAATGCAAATCAGGCTCCTCAACCAAGATCCTCTCTTGCAACACATGAACATCAAGAACACACAATCTCTCTTGGTATCGCAAGGTACAATCACCACTAACCTCAAAGGTTATCACTTTCTAACCACCAACATCCCCCTTAATATGCATGAAGATAGGATCCAACACTTGCTTCTCTTTTACCTCAAAACCAAGAGATGAACTTGTGACCTCTTGAACAATCACACCACCATCTTTTAGATCCAAGAGGCAAACTCCAAAGTTAGATAAATGGTGAATATCTCTCACCAGTTCTTCTTTATCCTTATCAACATAACCTAAAATCCCTATGGATAACCTACTAAGAGCATCAGCAACCACGTAAGCTTTACCTTGACTGTAGTGAAGGTTATTAACATAATTCTTGAGCAGCTCGAGCCAACTCATTTGCCTAAGATTTAGCTCCTTCTTAGTGACACATACTACAGACTCTTATGATATGAAAAAAATCCATATGTACTCTATTTAGATAGTGACGACAGACTTTCCATGTGAACATCACAACAAATAATTCACAGTCATGAGACATATAATTTTTTTTATGTACCCTTAATTGTCTATAGACATAAGTTATCACCTTGCTATGTTGTATCAAAATGAACCCAAGACCTACACAGAACACATCAAAATAGACCACAAAACTATTAGTGCCTTTAGGAAAGGACAAGACCAGAGTCGAAGTCATCTTATCCTTCAGCTTCTCTAAACTACCCTCTCAATCATCCAACCAAAAGAATATTTTCTTCTTCTGAGATAAATTAGTCAATAGGGAAGCAATCGTAAAAACACTCTTAATAAATTTATTGTTGTAACAAGCTAAAACTACTAAGCTATGAATATCGGTTGGAGTCGTGGATCTAGGTCACTTCTTACCCACTGCAAATTTCTATGGATCCACCATGATCCCTTTCAAAGATATGACATGACCAAGAAAGGTGACAATATTCAACCAAAAATTGTATTTCAAAAATTGGCACACAACTACCGCTCTTTCAGGATTTATTACACAATACAGAGATGATTGGCATAATTCACCTCACTCTTCGAGCATTCCAAAAGATCATCTATGAATAAAATAATGAAAAACTCTAGAAACTAACCAAAAGGCCTTATTCATCAAGTCTATAAATGCCTTCAAAGGATTAGTCAACCCAAAAGACACAATCAGGAACTCAACTTGCCCATATCAAGTACGGAAGACAGTCTTAAGGATATCCTCCTCCCTAATCTTTAATTGATGATACCCAAATTAAAGATCAATCTTGGAGAAGAACTTAGCAGACTGAGGCTGATCAAACAAATCATCTATCCTTGGAAGAAGGTATTTATTCTTTATCGTTACCTTATTCAATTGTTGGTAATCAATACATATCCAAAGGGACCCATCCTTTTTATGCAAGAACAATATCAGTGCACCCTATGGAGACACACTAGAGTGGATGAAAACCTCATCCAAAAGATTCTTTAGATGCTTCTAAAGCTCCTTTAACTTAGATGGATCCATTATGTATACAGGAATAGAGATAGGACGAGTGTCCAGAACAAGATCAATCACAAAACTAAACTTCCTATCAGGAGGGACACTAGGAAGGTCATCAGGGAAAACCTTAGGAAATTCATTCACCACCAAGACAGAATGTAAAGAAGGACCCTATGAGTTAGAATCTTTAACCCAGACCAAATGATAAAGACACCCCTTGGAAATTAATCTATTGGCTTTAAGATACGATATGAATCTTTCCTTGGGTGCTAGAGAAATACCCTCTTATTCAATAACCGTCTCATTAGGGTAATTAAAGATGACCTTATAAGTCTGTCATTCTAGTGAAACATAGCATGAGTACTACTAATCTATCTCCAATATGACATCAAAATCAACCATGTCAAATTCTAACAGATCAACTAAATTCTCCCCACCATCTACAAATACCGTACAATCCTTATAAACTTTTTTAGCAACCACAAAGTCACCCATTGGGACTAAAAGAAAAATGTATAACCATAAATGGGGTCAAATAAGAAAGAGTGGACCCCAAATCAAGTAAACAGTACACATCAAGAAGTAGAGTTTTAACATACTAATTACAACATCAAGCGATGCCTTGGACTCCTAGCGGGTGGCAGGAGAATAAAGCTAGTGTCGACCAGTGTTAGAGCTAGATAGTGCACCCTTTTATGGCAAAGCTAAAGAAGAGGCAATCAGACCTTGTTTCCCTTAGAAGCAACCTTGTCAATTAGAAAGTTTCTCAACATATGCCATGGCTAACCATAGTTGAAGCACTTACCCCTTTCCTCATCACAAAATTCTTGATGTAGTTGACCATAAAATTTTTATAGAGGATATGATAGAGTAGATTGGGCCCTACTAGCCTGAGATTAGGCACCATATGCTTTATAATTATCGCCATCCTGAAAATGTCTATCACCAGACGTCTTTAGGTAGTGAGCACTAGCCATCGAGTAAGACCCAAAATTGCCACACTTATTTTTGGACCATTTTCCACAATCCTTGTCACTCTACTATTGACCACCACTCTTCTTAGAAACTCTAAATTTCTTGCTCTGCTTCACCCCTATCTCTTCTTTTTTTATCTTTTTTTTACATAGTCTACCTTGAGATGTCTATGTCCTTGTTTAACAAAGCAACCTTACTCTCCAAAATCAAGTCTCGGAACAACCCAAAAATAAACTTTTTCCTTCTAGACTTCCTACTAGAAGCCAACTCCGAAGCATACAAAAATAACTGGTGAAACTTTAAGACATACTCTTTGACTGACATCTTACCTTGATTTAGGTTGCAAACTCATCCACCTTTGCCTCCCTCAGCTCTTGAAGAAATAAGTGAACCAGGAAAGTATTAGAAAATTCATCTTTTAGGGCTGAATCAACATTATCACCCCTTTATTGGTCCTATTCCTCATACCACTAATAAGACACATCTTTTAATTAGTAAGAGGCAAACTGCATACCCTTCATATTAGTGATATGCATTACATGAATGATATTTTTCGTCCCATTAAGGAAACTTTGAGGATCTTACTCAACCTTAACTCCAATAAAGGTCGAAGGGTTCAACCTCATTAACTGGCCAACCCTTGAGGTCTCAGAAGATTGAGTAATAAAAGCACCAAACTCCGACTGAGAAGCTACTAATTGAGCCAATATATGGATGGACTGATAAAACATAACAGTAATAACATCACCCCGAGAAGCTCGAGAAGGACTGGATGGGACTGATGGAAATCCAAAAGGACAATCAGGAACTAGACCTCTAGATTGGCTTTGGACCCTATAAGCAGAATGTGTCCTATAAATGTTGTCTTCGGGTGGGACAAAGGAGTTTTTGTGAGCTTTAGATCTTCTTAGAGGCCTGATTTGAAAAGTGAACAAGAGGGAATTAGAGAATATTTTAGGACCTTATATTCTATAGACCAAAGCAAAACACAAGAAAGAGAATCATTCATAAATTCCTTGTAGCCTCTCTCTTATGAATGTGGAGCATTACACACACACCCTTAAGAAAGACTCTGATCGGCATGGCTTTGTGGACACCCAATTGACCATGAACCTAGGCTCTAATACTAATTTCACATGACCTGAACCAGGGCCTCTTTATGTTGGGTTTTTTAAGTCTAACTAGGACTAGAGACCATCCTAATACTTGAATAGTTAACCACCCCAGGCCCCTTATCAGATGAATTTTTAACATATAACAAGATAAGATAGTATTAAATTCAATACATTAAAATAAGTTTATAGCAAAACTAAACATCCATAATTAAATGATTATCCAATACCGGTCTGAATGCCAATAGTAGTATAAATGCTAATACAAATACCAAAACCGCCCATGCCTATAGTAGTCCAACAAAGCCTCTAACCAGAATCAAAGTATATCTAGTCAGGCTATGCCCTTGACCATATCCAAAATTAAAACCAAAGTAACAAAAACTATATAAAGAAGTCCATAGCATGACATAGGGTCTTCCAGTGTATAGAAGCTTACCACGTCATTCAGTCTCAAAAGTTTTCTCTGAATCACCAAGTTACCGAGCAGAAGGAGTGAAAGTATGACTGATTCCTGCGTTGCATGGGGATACAACTCCTGAAGATGATTAGTAGAGTAAACTCTAGCATGTAACTCAAGGGTAAGGATAAAATAATTCCATCAATTCTAAACCAAGTCAAAAAACAATATGCAATAACATATATACATATATACCATGTCGGGATAGGGAAAAAGGTTTAACATGCATTTAAATCCTTAACCTAGGCTTTGTAGCTTTACCGTCATAAGTCCATCCATGGGCTATATGGGTCAAGTGTTACCCCCTAAACAGACCCTAATGTGAGTAGCCATATGAACTTAAGATATCATAAAAGGTCAGGGACTTCTGTGTACCCTTCGCCCTCCATGATACATATATATATGTGTAGACTTGGGGGATTTCCATGTACCCCACAAGCATAAGGCCACTAAGACCAACCCTCATGTTGGCAAACATGAGTTTCCAATGTCTATCCTTTAGAATCATACCTTCACGACTAGCTATCACATTCCCTATTATTACCCAATTAAAATATTTAGCACATAATCAAACCACCAATTATAGGAGACAATTATTAAGGCATTATAAAGTGGTATGTCATACCGACTGTAGCTTGCAAAAAATTTCATTAGCTAAGACTTAGGGGATTTCAATGTACCCTATAGACTCAATCATTTAAATCACTTGGGGTTTCTATGTACCCATCAAGGTTCTCATTATATAATAACTTGGAGAATTCCCGTGTACCCCATAAGGTTTTTTCAAAACCATCCATAACTATTTAACTATTTCAAAAGTCATAAGTATAGAGAAAGTACCATTATAAAGTTCCATCACCATACCCATGCACCCAGATGTTCAAAACCATATTTTAAACATGGAAAATCATAATTAAACTAGGAGAAAACATTATTCAACCTTAAGAATTCAAAGACCCCCAACCATTTTTTCAAAACCAGAACAATACCATGAAAGACATACATTATAACATGTGCCTTAAGTAAATATAACAATGAGGGAAGACTATCATGTCTAAAATACCAAGAAATTTAGAAAAGATTGCACCTTTAGAACCCTAGATAACAACTTTTCATAAAACCCTAGACTTAGCTTGAATAGAGAGTTTGAGGGAGAATTTGAGAGTGTTGGGAATGATGTGTTAATGAAGTCCCAAGGAAGGTTTTAAATCATGGTATCAATGGGACTTAAAGTGGGAAATATCCACAATACCCTCAGCTTAAAAATAGTAAAAATATGTCCTTGGTAAAAAGTCGACCCACTGACTCATCAACACATCACATAACTCATAGCCTTGAGTCATAACCTAGATAGTGAGTTGGAAACCCATACCCTATCTACCATATGACTCTATGATCCCACTTGTAACCTGACTGAATGACTCATAGCGTCAAGTCATAACCAACATAGTACCCAAATGGGGAAGATAGTGGACAACCTATGACTTTACCTCATGAATCATATCCTATCATCACAACACCTAGTGAGACAGAGCAAGACACTAATTTACTAATTTGGTTAAGGTTTATCCTAAATACTCATCATCACCCTTAACAACTTGTATCCCTAAGACATAACCAAGATAAAAAACTCAACCACCATCTACTGGACACCCTACAATTAGGGTCACTTGGCTCGTTAAGATACCATACAACTCGTATGGTCATGTCATAATCAAGGAAGTAAGCTTAAAGCTCAGGAAATTTCCAAGGGCCAAAAACTAGGGTGTTTAACTTAGTTTTTCTAAACCATAGAAGAATAAACTAGAAAAAATCATGTGGATTAAAGAAAGAGTGTTGATATTGCTGAAGATGATGGGACAAAAAACTGAAGGTTACAAATAAGAATGATAATGATTCAGATTACAAGTTACTGATCCTAGCTAAATGTAGTTGAATTAGAAAAAAAGAGTCATGCCAAAATTCTCAAGGACCTAGTCCCTAGGAAAATCATTTAAAAAGGAGAAGCATTAGTGTTGGGGATGAATTAAAGTCTTGGACCTGGTTCTCAGACCTACCCGAAGAACATGTTTTAAAAAGTGTATGCAGAGGTTAAAATAAGATTTTAACAAATAAACCCAACCTAATAAATGAATTAGTGTATATCCTAAAATCTAGTACATTTAGGTGACAGGTAACCTTGGTAAACTACGTATTTGTTAGTCTAACTCAGCACCATAACCTTGCAGGTATACAACTAAGTGAACAACTCTGGAAGTTGACAATTTTGTAAGTACAAATTTGAAGATTCACTTAAAAAGGAGAAGGACATGGTCCTATCTCTCAGTTTAGTACCTATACAAGATACTTAAATAATCATAAAGTGTTGTCTAAAAAGCCATGTATTTTCCCTTCTCTAAAGCCATCAATTTCTTTGCAAAATAAAGATTTCCACTTATCAGGTTTAGGCATGTCAGTTAAAAAGGAACATCTTTAGATGACATTAGTCACCTTTCAAAATTGCAAAATCGGGCTTTTTTCTGTTCTTCTTAAACTAATCCAATTTATCTTCAAAAATCGACAATTTTCTCTAAACCAAACTGGTCCTAGTTCATCTCTCTCTCTCAAAATAAAATGGATGATATTAATACTTCCTCAAACCTAGATTAAAACCCTAAAGGAAACAAACACCAAAAAATAAAACTGAAACCTTGATTCTTTAGAATTTGAAACAATAAAAAACATCACTTTGTGTCCATGACAATAGCCTAAGTGAATTCTTCTAACTAAATCTTTCTTAGAGGAACAAAACCCACAATCGAGTTAGTCTCCATTGAACCCTCCTTAACCTTAGAAATTTATTATTATCCAATCATGATGGAGAATCCAAACCAAGGGTTTAGGTCACTAATAGAACAAGAAATTTCTCAACCTAAAACATTTTTTCTCCAGGAAGTACAAAACTACCTAAAAATTTCAATTTCCCTAAGTTATCTAAAAAATCCAAAAAAGTTGAACCCTTTGAAACATAACAAGCACCTAATTCTCCTACAACCTCAAATTCAAACCCAATTATTGCTCAGTTATTTGGTGAAGAAATTTTGGTAAAATGGGTTGATCTTTCCTATAATAAGAATTGGGAAGCTAAGAATTCACTTCTGCGTGCATATAATACCAAATAAAACTCAGGTAATGGAGAAAAACAAAAAGTAAGTGATAAGGATGAAGTAAATATGGTAAAAGATATGTTTTTACCTCTAAATAATGAGTATGAGGATAAATTACCTCTAAGATGGGTTATAAGGAAATTAAGGGGAAGTATAGGTAAGGAGAAAGTAGTAGACTCTGAGGTAAAAGTGACTAGATTCTATTCAATAGGAGGATCTAAAAAGAAAATGTTGGAAGATGCCATGAAGGATAACAAGACTTCAACTATGAAAAGAAAAAGGCTTAAGAAATCTATTACAGCAGAAGAGAAAAAAAATATTAAAGTTATGGAGGTTGAAAGAGGAGAGGACATAAATTTAGGAGTTGCTACTGCTATCGAGGAAAGAAGGAAGTTCATTTTGCTTAGAGGACCAGGTCCTCTAATTCAAAGTCTATTAGCCCTACTGGAATGAGGTAGAAACATATAGTTATCTAGAAAAAGAAAGACTCTGAGGGACCTGGTCCTAAGAAGAGGAAAGCTATTAAAGAAAAAAGCTAAGTAGCGAGCCTAAAAGATAGAAAAAAGAGGAGGAAAATAAAGACATACCTAGAGAAAGAAGGATTGGGAACCTAAGAACACAAAAGGTTTTGTCAGGAATATTTTTTAATCCTATAATTTATAAGAAGCCGGGGATGAAAAAGTCGGTTGAGTATGTGAGTGACCAAGGATAGCTACATCTATTTGAGGAATCACCTCCTATGGTTTTTGAAAATGAAGTTAGAGAATTCTATTATTCTATAGATTTTTTTAAAAAAATAGACTATGTCTCAAAGCCCAAGTGCAAGGGAGGACTATCAGTATAGGTGAAGAATCATTGGGAACGATCTTGGATGTTCCTGTTATAGGTATGAGGATAGTTATAAAGCATTAGCCCTCAATTGAGTTTATGATCAATGCATCAAAGGTAGAAGGGACATCTATAGATGCAGTGAAAAAGAAATTTATGATAAGTGAGTATCAGCTGGTGTTTTTGATTAACAAGGTCTTGTTGCCAAGATCTAAAAACAAAATAATTACCTTTCGTGTTGACCCATTTTTGATTGAATGCTTGAGAAAGTTTGAACTAATAAGTCTTCCTTCTCTAATAATAGAGCATATTCATAAAGTCTTTCATAAAAAGGAAGAAAAATATGTAATGCCATATGGATATCTCTTGAACAAGGTTTTTAAATATTATGCTGTGGATGGGATTAAGGGAACACATAGAACAACCAAGCAGATTTTCAGTTTGACAACTCTTGTGAGAATGAATCCATAAAGTGAAAAGTTGGGTCAGTATATCTAGCATTTGAGTTTCTAGCTATTTAAGAAAGGTTGGTCAAGGAAATGAAAGATTTAAGGATCAAATTTGCTGCTAAACACATTGAGATAGTGCACGCGAAGTTGTAAAATTAGAATTTATCTTTTGAGGGACCTGGTGCCACTGATGAACTTGCAGCTAGAAATGAAAAATTGGCGATGATCAAGGATTGAATGCTGAAGTAAAGGTCCTCACAAAATAGTTGTTGGATGTCCATATTGTTGGAAATGCAAGAATAGAAATATTCCTTAAGTCCCTTCCCCCCGAAACCTCTCTCTACCTAAGCCCTGTTGTCCCTAACTTCTCATTAATCGTATGCCAGTCTTAAATTTTTGTTATTATGTTGGCTCTTAGAGATAGTATATTTCATGTGTTAATTTAGTATGATTTTACAGGTACTGGCTTCTATTTTTTAAATGAATGAATCTTAGTATGTGTATTACCTTTATACTTTATTTTAAAAGTTGTTCTTTATGTTATTGTTGCCCCAATGGCTATGAGTTAACTAACATATGCTTATCTTACTCTTGGTTTACTATTTTTACTTTTTAATAATGTCAAAAAGGGGAATACTAATTTTATATGTTAAGGACCAGGTGTGTATGTTTATGAAATGTAATGATGATGTTAGGCACCAGGTACCAAGTGTCGCGCATGTGTGATAATGTGTTTTAAGTCTGGAGGCATAGCGATAGGGGGAAGTATGAAAATGTACTAAATGACCAAGGGTGCATAATTGTAGGAGGAAGTAAATGAATTGAGTTTTTGAATCAAATAACAACAAGGGACCAGGTTCATAAGTTGTATGATGATTGCATGATTGATGGAAACATGGTGTTGCATGATAGGGTGAACATTCATCTTAAATATTGGTAATCATAGTGATTAAATATGAGGAATGTATATTGATGCTCCAAACTCTATGGTTAGTTTGTCAACATTTAAAAGAGAGAAAATTATTATATCTTGTTTTGATGATGAGCAGTTGACTACAAGGGATAACATCCCTAAATGTTCAAGGCTACTAATATAGTTGCCATGTATTTGCATAGTTTTTTCCTCTTGTTTAACAAACTATACAAGTGTTGCTTGTACTATTAAGGACACCTGGTCCAATGGCAATTAAACCATAATCATCACTCATCTATAAAAGAAAAAGAATTCTTTTCTATCAAGTAGTTGTAGCAAATTCAAAAGAGTGCTGAAGAGAGAAAAAGGTAAAATCTCAATTTTCAACATTACTTAAGCATTGGTAATGCTTTTATTTCTTTTGTATGATAAAAGGGTGAGTGTTCTTAAGAGAAGATTTATTTGTAAATAAATTACTCAGTCTATAAGAGTAATATTCTCTTATTTTCTTACTTAGAGAGTGCTTAGGTAGAATTGCCTAAGTTTGATACTAATTAGTGTTAATAAGTTTTGAAGAAGTCTTGGCAGATTTGTCAAGGTGAGTATTTAGTAGAGTTATTACAAGTAGGAGGAGCCTAGAGTTAGGATCATTAGAGTCTGTAATCAAGAGTTTGATTATAGTGGATTTTGGTGAGCTTTCGAGGCAAGCCATGGTTTTTCCACTTTTTAGCGAGGGGGTTTCCATGTTAAATCTTATGTCCTTTACTCTTCCTGCAGCGTATTGTGTTCCTGGTTGCTTTACTATGTTTATTCCTCCAATTGACTTTAAGGGACCTATTATCTTACAGTGTGGTACAAAACCTAGGTTTTCAACAAAATAGTTTAGCATTGGTGTTATGATTTTAGCTTAAAGTTGTAGAGTTTGAGTGCAGCTTTCATTTAATAATCATATCAATTAGAATTTTATATATAGGTTGGCTGATCCTACTCTATGGTTCCTTATTCGGTCTTTTTGAGTTTGGATAGATTATGGTTTATAGGTGTTCAGGTAATAGTCCATGGACATAGTATTGACTTTTTTAGCTCTAAATTTGGCTTTCAGTTTTTGTTGAGATTTTAGATGATCTACTCAACAGGATTAGTATGCTTTAGTTGGATTCCACTTGGTTTTATTTGCGATTGACGGGACATGCTGGAGCGGATTATTTAGTAATGAGTTATTATGCTTTGGATTTTTGGATTTCATTTTTAATTATTATCCCGACCAATTATAGAATTGGCATAGATTGTATACCTTGGTTACCTCCATTTCTGTGCCTAGATCATTCTTTATGGGCTTATTTTTATAATTGTCATATGGATTCTTAGTGGATTAGCTTCAGTTACTTCAGTTTCTGTAATGAGGCTATAAGGATAGGACTTGGGTGACTTTCTTCTTATATTGGAGAGTTAGTAGGTTTGAAAAGGTAAGAGAAGGTTATATATCGATTTAGATTTTGTTTTATGACTTCTGCCTTAGTTTGCCGATAGGTTAGATGAGCCATTGTTGGAATCTATTGGCATCAATGCGGTATTAGTGTGTCAAGTTCAAATTTGTGTTCATCTTGCTTACATAATTCATTTGCTTGCCAGTTGATGATTGAGGTTGAGTTTTTGTAGTTTAAGAGTAAAGTGCGGTAAATGTTTGAAAAGGGGATACTTATGGTAAAATTCCTTGAAAGCATTGTCTAATCTTAGAGGTTATCTAGGAAGTCGTGCTTAAATCATACGAGCCAAGTACATCATCTTTTCTATCTTTTGAGTTTTTTCTATTCATTGACATTCGGAGATAAAAGTCCTTTTAGTAGAGGATATTATAATGACCTTCCAGGTCATTTCCTTGATTTGCATGCCTTTTCAGTATTTAGAGTTTTCCCACAGCGGCTACAGGTCATTTATGACTTGCCAAAACTATTGATTCGATTATTGGATAGTTTGTTTAGATTGTAAGTCTTATTTTCTTATTTTGGAGTTTTTGTTGCCTAATTTGTGTCCTATTTGTGCTCAAATTTTGAGCATGCATTTCTTTTCTTTCGAGGGACCTTATGATAGGTTCAATTTTGAATCCAATTTATGGGCCCCACGGGTCCTTTCTTGACCCAAAATTTGACTCGACCCATAATATAGCAATATGGGTTTCATTAAATGCCTAACGATGCATAAATTATGGGTTTGATAGTGTAGAATCATTTTAAGATCATGGAGTGAAGACGCTTGTTTTGTGGATGATTCAAGGATTTATGGTTCAACATCGAGGTAGGATTCCATCTACTGTTATTTAGTAGATGATGTTTTTATATATTGCATGTAACTAAGAATGTTAGGATTGATTACGGATAGAACACCGTGACTTAGTCTTGAATATTGATGTTTTGGGAATTAGATGAGTGATTTCACCTATAAGATGAAATACTTACTGTACTTCTAGAATCCTATTGCTTTCTTCATAGAAATTCATAGTATTATTAAAGTATTATGCTATTTTTAGGATTTGGTTAAGGTGTTGAAAGCGTGATTAGTATGATTAGACTTATTTGAATTATTTAGCTATCTTGAAATCATAATTTAGGTGGCATTGACTTAATTGGTCATATTCTAGGTAAAATTCCTATCATAGGGATAATAATGGCTTATGTACCCTCCAGAAGTAAATTTAGATAACTTAGCCTAGTCCGAGGTAGAAATTGCCTTTAGTATGGATTTCGAGGATTAGAAGTGGGTTCCTCCGGTCAACCTTTGGCTAAGACTTGTGTTAGTCTTGTGGATTTATTTTCATATGTTAAACATAGTTACGACTATTGGGCCTTTAGTATAAGGTTACTTTGTGATTTTGTGAATTATGATGGTTTTCCGAAATTATGCTTAATGGTTCATAGCCATGATATGACATTTATATTAGATTAATGATATGGACTGCCGATATGCTAAATGATATGCCTTATAGATATGATTTGGCCCGTAGAGATGATATTCTTCATAGTTATGATGTGTCCAATAGATATGATATGCCTTATGAATATGAAATGCCTTATAAATATGAGGTGGCTTATATACATGGATATTGATGTAGATTTTTTATATTCTTAACGTTATAGCTTATAGATACAAGTCTTTATATAGCTTCTAGGAGGGGATAAGAATATATCGTATGATTATGCCAGATATACATTTAGTTCTCAGGTACTTATTATGATGTCATAGTTATTTTGGACTTATTATTCGGCCCAAGGTCACATTTATGATATTGAATGGTTTGGTTCTGAAAGTATTTCATCCTCATAATGAAAATGGTCGTAGGTTACCGACACATTGATGCTTAAGATTTCATTGTTTGAATACTGGTGATAGCATGCATAGATTTGGTACATTCATGATCACTAAATATGATAAATAGTATTACTCCAACTAGAATATGGTTTTATTATTGTTATTACTAAAAGGGATTGAAGCCCACTTTTAACTTTAAAAATGGATTACTTCATAATGGGAATTGTTCCATCTTAATGGATACTTTATGTGCATTGAGATTGAAAATAGTGTCTTAAAGATTTAGCCGAGGTAGATTCCAATCCACAATCTTACTACTATTATTTACTCCGACCGAGAGAGATTTTGTCCCTCTATGATCATTTAGTCCCAAAGTTTACCTCGACAATGAATTTATTTATTTATATACTTTTAGCCATGGATCTTACATATATATATATACATAAAACACCCTGGGTTTTGACCCTTAGAAAATTCGTCATTTTTTTGCTTCTGGACATTATACTACTTGAAGTACATCTTGTATGATGGGGTATGGTTTGGTTTGTCTTACTCATATTGTGACCAATGTGGGTTGGATAGTTCTATCCAAGGTACGATTGGAACATATATGTCGTATGTTAGTGTAATAATGGTAAGGTATCAATCGTATGTTGCCCTAAATTTAGTCTAGGTGACCCTATTCTTCCTAGGGTACGATTTCATGGGACTAATCATATGGTTGGGTATGGTTTGTCTTAGGTGGTCACATGTTTGATAGTTGGTCCAAGGGGAGGCCTAGGGTATGAGATAAAGGTACTATTCATACCCTAGGGTACGGTTAAGGTGGGGTGGTCATACCATCCTACAGGAATTTTAAACAATTTAAGTTGGGGGTAATCTGGATATTTCCCCTCTTAACCTATTATGATCCCACAGCATAAAGCACCTTTTTTGAGCTTCATTAACCTATTTTCAATCAATAAAAATCTCTTAAACACTCTCAAGTTCTCTAAAGTCTCTTATATTAAAGAAGGCTAGGGTTTTCTTCAATGTGGTATATTTGGGGATTACAAGGGTGATTTCTCCCCATCATCTTCTTAATCTAAGGCATGTACTCTTGTCTAATTGTTAGAACCAAAGGCATGATTTATTAATTGTTTTCAAGGCATATATGTTATGAAGTTTTGGGTTTTCAAATATATGTTGGGGATTTTGGTTACAATAATTGGTTATTGTTTTCCCATGATTTTTACTTATGGTTTTCTATTATAATAGTAGTTTGAACATTTGGCTGCATGGGAATGGTTAATTGGTGCATGGTTTTATCTTTGAAAATATAATGCCCCAATGTGTTTGATAAAATGCCTATGAGAATACTTTTTACTAAATCGTTGGACTTTTAATATAACTATTGCATGGTATAACTTGGTAATGGAACCCTAAATGGTTTAAATGGTTTTGAATGCTTAAATGGTAAGGTCTTGGTGGTTATGGTTGGTCTAAATTTAACCCTTATTTTTACAAGGTAATCCCCCAAGAAAACATAATGAACTACTTGTGGGGTATATGATAATGCTCTAAGTCAACTTAATAATATAATCTATGTGTACATGGGGATCCCTTTACTTAAAAAGGATGGCTAAGAACATTTCCTGCAAGCTATAGTATTTTTGAGGATACCACTACTGATAGCCTTATTTGATAATAAATGTAATGGTGGTTTGGTTATGTGGTAATGGTTTTAGTGAGGAAATAATGGTGTGGTAATGGTTTTAGTTAGGAAATAGTGGTGCGGTGCGATAGCTAACCGTGAAGGTGTAAGTCTAATGGATAAATACTAAAAACTCGTATTTTCGACATGAGGATTTATCATGGCAACAATATATGATACTTATGAGGTACACATGAATCCCCTAAGTATATTTATGCCTGTGTATCATGAAGAGCGAAGGGTACTTGGGAATCCTCTACCCCTATGACATCTGTGGTTCGTGCGGCTACACACATCGAGACCCTTTCAGGGGGTTATACTGGACTCATATCACCCGTAGGTGGTTCTAGGATGGTTAAGCTACACATACCCAAGTTAATGGTTTTAAAAGCATGCTAAACCCGATACCCTTTTCCAGTATAGTTATACATATATGTATGTATGGTTGCGAATGCATATGGTTGGTTTACTTTGTTTTAATGGTTGGAATTATTTTTTCCTTATCCTGAGTGCATGCTAGCGTTCACCTGACCCGACTTAAGGCATATATCCAGATGTAATACAGGAACTTACAGTTCTTCTTCTTCTACTTTGGAATTGGATTCGGGATCAGTTTTTGGGTTGAAGTGATGAGCTTCCATATTCCAAATGTCTTCATTTCACACTGTGGATGTCTTTACATACTCAGGTTATTTCATGTACATTGGTTTTGGCTATGGTTGGGGCATGTCCAAACCGAATATTGTTTTACTTTTAGTTAGAGGCTTTGTGGAACTACATGGGTTTGCATGGGCGGTGTCAGCAACAATATCAACCTTAGTATTGGCATTAGTATTAATACTATTTTACTATATTTATGATTGTTCGATCATATTATGTTATGGACTCATACTTGGTTATTGTTTTTGTTTAGGTATGTTTATTTGTTGGGTATTGGATAGTTGGACTTGCATTGGTTGTTCATGGTTATGGACCTATCCTAGAGTTTGAAATTGTACCAAATGTAATCTTGTTATATGTTCAAAATTCATCCAACAAGGGGTACGTGTGTTGAAGTTTTGTTGGGTAACGGGGGTGGTCCACTATCTTGGTTGGACTTGGGTTTCCCATTACGACAAGGCCCCAATTTGGATTGTGTCAAGTTGGTATCAGAGCATTAGGTTCATGTTCAATTGGAATTCATGCTGACTAAGAGTCTTTTTTAAGGGTGTGTAGCGCTTCACACACATAAGAGAGAGGCTATAAGGCATTTAGGAATATTTCTCTTCTTTGTGTTCTATTTTCAAGCCTGGACACTAAATCTTGGAATATTCTTTAATTCCAATTTGTTCACTTTTCAGATCATGCCTCGACTATTTGAGATGCACGAAAACTCCTCTGATGATGTTTATAGGACACAGTCTATTCATGGGATCCATACTCGATCTAGGGGTCCCGTCCTTGATTTTTCTAGAGTTCCATAGGTTGATTCTTGTCATCCTCAATCTCCTTGAGAAGATGTGACAAATTCGGAGTTTTATAAGTTGTAACACCTCGAGTCTGTACTTCAAACGTTACACGATGCTCATAATCCCGAAGGACCACAAGCTAACACAAGGCTGGTACCTGCTGTAATAACTAAATAACAATAATACAACAATATGTAAAAAATAGGTAAAAAACTGGTCATAAGGTTCAATACTGTAAATAATACTCAATATCGTATCACAATACCAAAACTGAACACCAATACTAAAAACTGAACAACTATCTAAAAATACTCAAGGCAGAAATGCCTCCAAACTTTATGAACTGTGGAGTTGATGGGACAATTCCCCAACAAACTCTGACTAATGAAAATTAACTAAAATACTGAAATAAATTATCACATCCTCAAACTATGAGGCTCACCCCTAACTCTGTATGTTGAGAGTCTGATCATCTAAGGATGCTCGGGAACCCGTGGTTTGAACCTATGATATAAGACATCATAGCGCAAAACAAAAGCATGCTTCAGTACTTTGAATGTAATGGTATTCTTAGTGATGTAGGCTGAAATATATGGGTTCATATGCATGAACAATACTAACTGAATATCATGAGTATGACTGAATGAGAGTACATGCATGAATACATAAATTGTACTGAGATCATAATAATACTGAATACTGGATTAATGGTAACTGAATGAATGTATCTGACAGTCTTGATTCTGTGAAACTATACTGAGTCCCATACTGAACTAATTGACTATGTCTAAGAGTCCTGAATCTGTAGAACTGACATAAGTTCCATACTGAGACTGAATCTGAAATTGAGACTGTGGGAAGTAATCATCTAACTGATAATCCCCTTCTCTAAATGATTTAGGGACCAACCTATAACCATAGTTGGAAGGGTGTCAATATCGTGCCAAGAGTAAGGAAAAGTGTTGAGTGACCCTCATTGGGCAGGTACTCTTAACGAGAGTGGTGGTACCCTCAGCTGGTAGGTAGATCACCTCATCAACCCTCAACTGGCAGGTTGATGTCTCAACGTACACTAGCTACGTAGTTCTAGAATAAATGGACTGCTTCTAAGGATTTCACCCTCTAATTACATGTGAGTCCCCATCCATAGGTTCACTCGGTGTTGAATCCTACTCCCAAATGAATAGACACTGGACTGAATTCTAAACTGTACTAGGCTAGACTAAACTATTACTGATTGTACTGCATAATTGAACTGAACTAATTTTACTGAACTGAGTGGGACTGATTTTGAGGTCACTGAGTTTTTCCTATGTTCTATAACTAACTGAATTCTACTGATTGAGACATGACTGATTCTACTCTGTGACTGACCATGGCTCTAGACAAGCAACTAAATTGCCGGGTATTAAATACACCCAGGACTCGATATCATAAACTTACAAGACATGGCATAATCTTGAGACTTGGAAATTAACTACTTAATAGTCATTCATTCATTTGGGCATTCAAGCAAGCACTTGCATGACATGAACTCACATACATGCTAACATGATATAATTTCACTATTCAACTGACATGGATAATTCATCAAACACTTATGGGACACAATATATGCACATAATACTAACACAACATGTAGGCATCATGATGCAATTCCAATTACACAATTCCAAGATTTTCAACATGGATTCACATGATAAAGCACACATATCAATCAAATCTACATGAATTTTACAATAAATCATGAATACAGTTTAATTAAAATCATGGAAATCATGAAATTACCCTACATGAACTTTAAAAGAGTTTCTTGAACTTCAAGGGTGGAAGGAAACCTTGGATGAACACTTCACATACCTTAGTTTGTGAATTCTAGAAAATTAACAGTGGAATCTTGAGCCTTGGGTTTGAATTTAATTCACCTAGGGTTTTTGTTCTTGAGAATTTTTTGAAAGAAAGATTATATTTTTCTAAAAGAGGGCCAAAATTTCATGTTATGGGGGATGAAGGGTGTGGTAAAAAGACTTAATTAGCCCTAAATACGTGACCTTTTAATTACAGAAACATTGAATCATCAATGCATAGGCTGATCCACCGCGTCGTTGGCATCGACGCGATGCCAACACGCCACTTTGAGTTTGCATCAATTCACTAGAAATTGCACTGAGCTGAGGGAAAAATTATCTGTCGACGCAATGGATGACGCGACGCGTTAAGAGCACATCGATTCACTATTTTGGTAATTCGAACATGACCTAAACAAGGTTCGAATAATCCAAAACTTATTCGAAAACACCTATTGACATTCCTGATCATAAATTAACTCAAATATTAACATTTAATGGACGTAAAGGTCACGAAATAAGATTTTCAGGTTTTGACGGATAAAATAACACTAAGTGTGAATACTTAGCTTGAATTTTCTAAGTCTGAGACCCCCTCGCAAGCTTAAAGGACTGAATTAAGCTATGAATTTTGTGGTGTCTTATAATATCTCCCCCTTAGGAACATTCGTCCTTGAATGAGACTGGTTAAGTTGAGAGGACTAGTAGACTGAACTTACTTCCTGAACATGAACATCTAAAACTTGACTATCTGATTGGCATTACTGATATACTGAATTTCTTACTAAAATGCATATCTGATGCATGAATACATGACTGATCTAACTCATGAACATATGAATGAATATGAAATAGTAATTGATACCAAATTTGCAATGAAAAATTTGAGCATCAAAACTGAATAAGATTAAGGAAGACTATTACCTTGAGCTGAATCTGAGTTTTTGGAGAAGAGGTAAGGATACTTGGTCCACATATCTGCTTCTGTTTCCCAAGTAGCTCCCTCAACGGACTGATTCTGCCAAAGAACTTTGAATTGAGAGACTTCTTTGTTCCTTAGTCTACGAATCTGATTATCAAGGATTTCGGCGGGAATCTCTTTGTAAGAGAGGCTATTTTAAACATCTATGCCCTCTATGGGGACTACGACTGATGGTTCACCTATGCATTTCTTTAGCAAGAAGACATGAAACACTGGATTGACATAAGATATGTCTAAAGGCAAATCAAGCTTGTAAGCTATCTTTCTGAAATGGCTGAGAATTCAATAAGGACCGATATATAGGGGATTAAGTTTCCCTTTCTTGCCAAAATGCTTCACTCATTTCATAGTAGAGATTTTCAAGCACACATAGTCTCCAAACTCAAACTCGAGATCCTTTCTAGGTACATATACGTACTATTTCTATCAACTCTAAGCTATCTTAAGCCTTTCCCTGATCTGCTGAACTTTCGCTAAGGTATCAAATACCAAGTCAGGACTTACCACTGTGACCTCACCCACTTTAAACCAACCAATGGGAGATCCATACATCCTTCTATAAAAGTACCTTAAATAGAGCCATTTGAATATTGAAATGATAGTTGTTGTTGTATGATAACTCAATCAAAGGCAAGTGGTCATCCCAAATACCTTTACAAACTATCACACATGCTCGCAACATATCCTCTAAAGTCTAAATGGTCCTTTTTGCTTGACCATTTGTCTGCGGTTGAAAAGTTGTAATGAGGTGAACTCGGGTACTAAGACCCTTTTAAATACTTTCCAGAAATGAGAGGTAAACTAGGTACGTCTATCTGAGATGATGGACAATGGAACACCATACAATCTGATCAGCTCCCTGATACAAAGTTTGGCACAATCCTCAGCTGAGAAAGAGGTATGGACTGTTAGGAAATGAACTGATTTGGTCATCCTATCTACAATTACCCAAACCAAATCATAATGATGATGAGTACTAGGCAAACCCATCACAAAGTCCATGTTTAATTCTTCCCATTTCCAGGTGGGAATGTTTAACTCCTACATGGACCCACTAGGCTTTTGATGTTCAATCTTAACTTGCTGACATGTCAAGCACTTATCCAAAAACTCTACAATATCTCTCTTCACCCCACTCTATAAATAGATCTCCCACAAATCACAGTACATCTTAGTAGCCCCTGGATAGATAGAGTAGCATACACCATGTGCTTCTACACGAATTATCTACCTCAAGTTATTTACACCTGGCACACATAGTCGACCCTAAAAACACAACACTATCTCCCCTTTTGGAGAAAACCTCTACCTTCTGATCTCTAACTAATTCTTTCAACTTGACTAGATTGGGATCCCTATCCTGCTTTTCCTTCTCTTCGGAAACTAGGGATGATTGTGAACTACTCTGCACCCATACACTACCTTCTGCTGAATCAACTAAGTGGATACCTAGTTAGGCTAGCTGATGAACTTTCTGAGCTAACTTCTTCTTACTGGGCTCGACATGAGTAATACTACTCATAGATATTCTACTGAAAGTGTCTGCCACTATATTGGCCTTTCCTAGATGATACAAGATACTCATGTTGTAGTCTTTCAAAAACTCCAACCACCTTCTCCGATAGAGGTTTAGGTTTTTTTGAGAGAATACATATTGCAGGCTCTTATGGTCAATGAACATATCCACATGCACGCCATACAAATAGTGACTCTATATCTTTAAGGTAAACACTACTGCTACTAGCTCAAGGTCATGAATAGGATAGTTCTTCTCATGGGGTTTAAGCTACGTAGAGGCATAGGCTTTGACCTTACCTCTCTATATCATAACACACCCCAAGACAACTCTGGAGGAATCAAAATACACCACAAAGATATTTGAACTATCTGGTAAGGTCAAAATTGGAGCCGTAGTAAGTCGAGTCTTCAACTCCAGAAATCTCATCTCACAAGAATCTAACCACTAGAATTTGACTTTCTTCTGAGTCAATCTGGACATAAGGGATGCAACAGAGTCTATAATAGTTGGCCAAACCAAAGAAACTCCTAATATCTGATAGAGAGATGGGTTTGGACCAGTTTCTCACTACTTTGGTCTTTTGGGGATCAACTCTAATGCCATCACCGAAAATTATATGGTTGAGGAAAGCTACTAACCTTAGACAAAATTCGCACTTACTAAATTTGGTAAATAACTGATAATTTCTGAGAATTTGTAATATTATTGTGAGATATTTTGCATAATCATGTTCACTTCGGGAGTATATGATAATGTCATCTATGAAGACTATGACAAACATGTCAAAGTACTACTTGAACACATGGTTTATCATGTCCATGAAGGTTGCTGGAGTATTTGTAAGAAAAAAGGACATGACTAAGAATTTGAAGTGATCATACCAAGTTTTGAAAGCTATTTTTTGGATGTCACACTCCCTGACCCTGAGCTGTTGATAGCCTGATCTGAGGTCTATCTTAGAGAAGTAACTAGCACCTTGAAGTTGATGAAACTAGTCGTCAATTCTGGAAAGTGGATATTTTTTATTAACTGCGACTTTATTTAACTGACGATAATCAATACACATTTTGAAGGAATCATCTTTCTTACACATGAATAAAACTGCTGCGCCTCATTGGGACACATTGGGTCTAATAAATCGCTTATCTAGGAGATTCTTTAGCTGCTCTTGTAATTCTCTAAGTTTTACTGGAGACATTTCAGTAGGGCAGAATAGATATAGGTTTAGTATCTGGAAGAAGATCAATTCCACAATTATCACATTCAGTAGAAACTCCAGGAAGATCGTCGAGAAATATATCTAGGAATTCACATTCTATTGACATGACTCAAGAGTAGGGATTCCTGAACTAGATTCCCGAACTTGAACGATATTGTAGACACATCCCTTAGATATTATTTTTCAAGCCTGAAGGTAAGAAACAAACTAACCCATAAGTGCAGAAGTACTACCTCTCCACTCTAGGACGGGTTCATTCTGAAATTGAAACTGGACAATTCTATTACTATAGTCGGCTAAGGAATTGCAAGAATAAATCCAATCCATGTAGAGAATGACATCAAAGTTATATATCTCTAATTCGACCAAGTCTATTGAAGTGATTTTATGAGATATCATAACCGGGCAGTTCCTATATACCCACCTTGCTATGATGGATTTACCCACTAGGATAGAGATTGAGAAAGGCTCTACTAGAATTTTAGGACTGACTTTGAAATCAACAGCTATTTATGGAGTAACAAAGGACAAATAAGCTCCTAGATCTAGAAAATCATAAACATGCAAATAGAAAACTTATAACGTACCCATGACCACTTTAGGAGAACTCTCCTAATCCTTTTGGGATTGAACAACATAGAGTCTATTTGGGCGCTGCCCACTAGTAGCACTGGAAGTGGAACTCTGCTGATTCATGTGACCCAACTGAGCTGGGTAATGGTTATTCTGACCCTAAAAACCTAACTGCGGAAAATCTCTAAATCTATACCTTATCTTGCCATATCCGAAACACACATCGCTACTTGCCCTACAAATACCCTAGTGGTTTCTGTCACACTTCTGACAAAGGCAATTAGTTCGGGCACTGCTCACACTGTCCTGGGGTTTAGGGGTTTGTTCCCTATCCCTATATCCATCTCTGAATTTTGACATAGGAGAACGTATGGAGGAAGGAGTTAGGAATAAAGATTTTGGGCAGAACAGAGAACGATTCCTACCCTTTGACTTAGTTTGAGCAAAGTTAAAACTATCTTTTTTTGCTTTCTTGCTTTCTCTCTCCTTATATTTATTCTTGGCCTCCTTTATTTTTTGTGCATGGACCAGTAGCCTAGATATATCCACCTCCTTAATAAGTATTGCGGTCCTACACTCCTTGACTATATTGCTAGATACTACTGACACAAACTTACTCATTCGGGATCTGATGTCTGCCACCACATGAGGTACATATCTAGCTAATTGTGTAAACTTGAGAGAATAATCTATCACTGTCATATTGCCATACTTCAAATTAATAAAGTCCAAGACCTTCACTTTCCTAAACTTCTGTGGTAAGAACCTATCTAAAAATGTAGTGGCAAACTCCTCTCACTCTATGGGCCCTGCATTTATGACCCTCTCTACTTTTCACTATTTAAACCATGAGTGAGCCATATCTTGCAAATGATATGCGGCCGTCTCAGCACTCTCAACTGCGTTTACCCCCATAATATCAGTAACCTTCTGCACCTGATCAAGAAATTCCTAAGGATCCTTATCTGACTTCGACCTTGTAAACGATGAAGGGTTCATTTGGGTGAAGTCTCGAATCCTTGAAGAAGCAGTATTGGACACTGGGTTGGCTAGAATAGTAGCTGAGAAATCATTTTAGGCTACCACAGAATGAGCTATGGTGGTGAAGGCTTCTCTAAACTCAATGTGGGAGATGTGTTAATCTAGTGGATCTAGTTGGATGGGCTGGAGTTCTGGCTGATCTCCTATTTCTTTTCCCTTAGTCCTCTTTGGAGGCATAAGTGGGGTGTGCAACACATTCACATATGAGACTCTACCAGATGTAGATTTTAGACTTTTTAGGACTCTATTGAAACTTAGGCTCTAATATCATGTTTGTAACTTCTCGAGTGTGTACACGATGCTTATAATTTCAAAGGACCACAAGATAACCCAGGATTGCCACCTTCTGTAATAACTGAATAACAATAATATTGAAATATGCAAAAATTAGGCAAAAAACTGGTCATTAGGTTCAATACTATAAATAATACTGAATATGGTATCACAATACCAAAACTGAACATCAAAACGGAAAACTGAACAACTGTCTGAAAATACTCTAGTCTAAAAAGCCTCTAAACTGTATGAACTGTGAGTTTATTTGACAAGTCCCCAACTAACTTTGACTACTATAAATGTATGCGTAAGTACTTTGAATTTACTTGTATGCTCAGTGACATAGGTTGAAATTCATAGGTTTATATGCATGGAAAATACTAACTGAATATCAAGAGTATGAGTGAATGAGAGTACATGAATGAATATGTAAACTGTACTGATATTGTAATAAGACTGAATACTAGATTACTGGTAAATGAATTACTATAGTTCACAGTCTTGATTTTATGAAACTATACTGAGTCCCGTACAGAATTAGTGACTTTGTCCGACAGTCCTTAATCCACAGAACTGAACTGAGTTCCATACTAAGAATGAATCTAAAACTGAGACTGTGGGAAGTAATCATCTCACCGACATGCCCCTTTTCTAAATAATTTAGGGTCCAACCTATAACCCAAGTTGGAATTGTGTTAATATCATGCAAGGGGTAAGTACAAGTATTAATTCACCCTTATCTGGTAGGTACTCTGAATGATAGCAGTGGTACCCTCTACTGGTAGGTAGATCACCACATCAACCCTCAACTGACTAGTTGATGTCTCCACCAACATATGCTACATAGTTCTTGAATGAAAGGACTGCTTCTAAGGATTTCACCCTCTACTGGCATGTGAGTCCCCATCTTTTGGTTCAGTCGGTGCTGAATCTTACTCCTAAATAAGTTGACACTAGACTAAATTCTAAACTGTACTAGGCTAAACTAAACTATTACTGATCATACTGCAAAATTGAACTGAATTGATTTTACTGAATTGAGCAGGACTGATTGTGAGTTCACTGAGTTTTTCCTAAATTTTATAACTAACTAAATTCTATTGATCAAGACATGACTAATTCTACTCTATGATTGGCCATGGATCTAGACAAGCAGCTAAATTTTTAGGTATTAAATACTCCTGGGACTTGATATCATAAACTTAAAAAATATGGCATAATCTGGAGACATGAAAGTTCACTACTTAATCATCATTCATTCATTTGGTAATTCAAGCAAACAATTGCATGACATGAACTTGCATACATGCTAACATGATATAATTTCACTATTCAACTCACATAGACAATTCATCAAACACTTGTGTGGCATAATATATGCACATAATACTAAAACAAAATGTGGGCATAATGATTCAATTCCAACTACATAATTCCAAGAGTTTCAACATGGATTCACATGATAAAGCAGGCATATCAATTAACTCTACATAAATTTTGTAATAAATCATGAATACACTTAATTCAAATCATAGAAATCATGAAATGACTCTACATGAACTTTAAAAGAGTTTCTTGGACACCAAGGGTGGAAGGAACCCTTGGATGAACACTTCATATACCTTAGTTGGTGGATTCTGGAAAAATTAATGGTGGAATCTTGAGGCTTGAGTTTGAATTTAATTCACCTAGGGTTTTTATTCTTGAGAAATTTGTTAAAAAATTATTATATTTTTCTAAAAGAGGGCTAAATTTTATGTTATGGTGGCTGAAGGGCATGAAGAAAAAGACTTAATTATTCCTGAGGATACGGCCTTTTAATTACAAAAACATTGAATCATCGATGCGCAGGCCAACACGCTATGTTATTGGCATCTATGTGATCGCCAATGCACCGCATCAATTTCACGTCGATTCACTAAAAATTGCACTAAGCTGGGGGGAAAATTATTTGTCAACGCAATGGACGATGCGATGCATTAAGATCGCGTTGACTCACTATTTTGGTCATTTAAACATGATCTAAATGAGGTTTGAAAATTCAAACTTGTTTAAAAACACCTATTGACGTTCCTAATCATGAGTTAACTCAAATATCAATATTTAATAGACGTAAAGGTTGTGAAATAAGATTTTCAACTTTCAAAGGCTAAAATAACACTAAGTATGAATACATAGCTTGAATTTTCTAAGTTTGGGACTCCTTAGCAAGCTTAAAGCACTGAATTAAGCTAAGAATTTTATGTGGTCTTACATCAGTTGATTCATGTGACTGCTGTTTTGGTAAATTCTAAGGCTGAGCGTGGTGTATCTGGTATTGCATCTTCTGAGGCTAAAATTATTGGCCAGTTTATCAGGTTGAGTCCTCCAACTTTTACTTGTGTTAAGGTGAATGAGGATTCTTATGATTTTCTAGATTATATGGAAAGATCTTTAGTGTGATGTAGCACATGAATATGGATGGGGTAAAATTTGCTACCTATCAACTAAAGGATATGGAGTACCAATGGTACGAGGAATAGGATTAAGCAAGGATTGAGGTGTATGAGTCATCTTTATGGGAGGCTTTCTCTAATAATTTTTTGGATTGCCCTCTGGAGCTGAGGAAAGCAAAAGCGAAGCAATTTGTTAATCTAAAATAAGAGAAGATATAGGTTAAGAAGTTTTCTTTGAAATTTCATTAGTAGTCTAGGTATACTCTAAAAGTAGTGTCAAATATGAGGGTCATGATGAGAAAGTTTACTTAAGGAATGTCTCATGAGTTGATCATTAAAAGCAAGACAACATTTCTAATCAATGACATGGACATCTCTAGGTATATTAATTAAATGCAATACGTTAAGAAGGAAAAATGGAAGTAGGCTAAAATAGAGGAGAGGTAGAGTAATAAGTTTAGGTTCTCTAAGTAGGGTGGTCAACAATAAGATGGTAGGGATGGTGGTAAGTGGCCAAAGAAGAAGTGGGGGAGTTTAGGTTCTATCTCCACAATTGGTAATCCCTACACGAATTTGTTGAGAGACAAGCGTCAGTAGGGTGGTGATAACTTTTGGGCACAGGTTACCCAATCACAAGCAAACGAGGTTCAGTCGACCTCATCATGTCACCTTTGTAGGTTTTACGGTCGGTTACATTATGGTTTCTGTGATTAGAGGAGGGATAGGTGTTTCAAATATTGTAAGCCAGGATATATACTTAGAAACTATTCAATTGGTAAGGTTTCTTTGGGAGAGAACAAGGTTCCAGTTGCCTCTTTATCTTCTCCTGCACCCAGGGTCTCTACTTCTGGTATTGGCATATGCCAAAATAAGTTATATGTTCTTGTGTCCTAAAAAAAGTCTGAGGCATCCCCTGATGTCGTGATTGGTACGTCCTAACTCTTTTCTTATTACGTGTATTATTTACTTGATCCACGGTCCACTCTCTCTTATATGATCCCATTTATGGTTGTGTATTTTGGTTTTGATTCTGAGCTTATTTTGGATCTTATATCTATTTCTACCTTAGTAGATGACTCTGTGTCTGCCAAAAGAGTCTATAGGGGGTGTGTGGTATCTGTTGGTTGATGGAAGACTATGGTGGATTTGTTTGAATTAGATATGGTGGTTTTTCTGTTATTTTAAGGATGGATTTATTTCACTCGTGCTATGCTTTCTTAGACTGTCAGACCCATAAGATTCTCTTTAAGTTCTCTTATGAAATATTTATTGAGTGGAAGGGTGGTTCCCTAGCTCCTAAGGGTATGTTTATATCGTATCTTAAAGCTTGTGGTTTAATATCTAAAGGGTTTCTCAATCATTTGGTCTGGGTTAAAGACTCTAACTCGGAATGTCCTTCTTTGTATTTAGTTCTAGTGGTGAATGAGTTTCCTGAGGTCTTTTCATATGATTTTCTTGCTATTCCTCCAGATAAGGAGATTGAGTTTGGGATAGATTTAGTTCCGAAAAGTCGTCCAATATCTATTCCTCCTTATAGAATGTCTCTGGATGAGTTAAAGAAACTCAAGGAGCAACTTAATAATCTTTTAGATAAGGGTTTCATCTATCCTAGTATGTCCTCGTGGGGTTCATCGGTGTTTTTCATGCATAATATGGATGGTTCCCTTCATATAAGTATTGACTATCAACAGTTGATTAAGGTGATGGTTAAGAACAAGTATCCACTTCCTAGAATAGATGACTTATTTGATCAGTTGAAATGTGCAAAAATGTTTTCAAAGATAGCCCTTTGGTATGGGTATCATCAGCTTAAGATTAGGGAGGTGGATATTCCTAAGACGATATTGCATACCTAGTATGGGCACTTTGAGTTCTTGGTTATGTCATTTGGTTTGACTAATTCCC
This sequence comes from Capsicum baccatum var. pendulum, assembly GCA_030864225.1. Classification (NCBI taxonomy): domain Eukaryota; kingdom Viridiplantae; phylum Streptophyta; class Magnoliopsida; order Solanales; family Solanaceae; genus Capsicum; species Capsicum baccatum. Next base: position 104,981,009 of record CM061556.1, read on the forward strand.
AAACTACATTAATGAATTTGATGAATATGGTATTTCATTAGTTTCTAGATCTATTTTTCATTATGTTCATTTATGACATTTTGGTGTATTGTAAGTGTGCGATAGATCATGCAAATCACCTTTGTGTGGTGTAGAAGACCTTGAAAGTGCAGTAATTGTATGCCGAATTCTCAAAATATGAATTCCAGTTGAAATTTGACACTTTTTTGGGTCATATTATCTCTTGTGAGGGGATCATGATGGATCTACAAAAGGTCCCAGTAGTTATGAAGTATCTTATACCCACAACTCCAACTGATATTCAAAGCCTCTTGGGTTTGGCTAGGTACTATTGGAGGTTTTTGGAGAGTTTTTCGATGATATCTTCCCCATTGACTAAGTTGACAAGGAAGAAGGTAAAGTTCTCTTAGTTGTATTCTTGTGAGGGAAGTTTCGATAAGATAAAGGATAAGCTAACTTTGGCTTCGATTTTGACCTTATCGGAAGGCACTGAAGGGTTTGTGGTTTACTATGATATGTACCGGGTGGGACATAGTTTTGTTTTAATGCTACATAGGGAGGTGAATGCCTATGCTTCTAAGAACTTGAAGGTGTATGAGAAAAATTATCTTACTCATGATTTTGAGCTTTTAGTAGTGGTGTTTGCTTTGAAAATTAAGAATCACTATTTTTATGGAGTATATGTGGACATCTTCTTGGATCATGAGGGTCTACAGTATGTGTTTACTTAGAAAGAGCTTAACCTTAGGTAGAAGAGATAACTTGAGCTTCGTAAGTACTATGACATAAGTCTTTACTACCATCCAGGTAAGGCTAATATTTTAGTTGATGCACTTAGAAGGTTGTCAATAGGGAGTTTAGCTCATGTGGATAAAGAGAGGTGAGACTTGGTAAAGTATATTTACTACTTGAATAATCTTGGGTTTTTCTTTTTGGACTCCGAGAATGGTGGGGTGTTGGTACACAAAGTGGTTTGATCATCTCTTGGTGCAGAGATCAAGGAGAAGAAAATGCAAGATCTCATCTTGATAAAAATCAAGGTTGATGTAGGTGGGAAAAGGGCAATGATATTTAAGATCCAGTGATGTTACCTTATGGTACCAAGGAATGTTATATGTTCCTGAGGTCAATGGTTTGTAATAAAGGGTATTGGCCGAGGCGCATGAATCACTCTATGTTTTTATCCTGATTTAACAAAAATGAATCATTATCTTAAGCAGATGTATTAGTGGAATGATATAAAGAAGGATGTGGCTGATTTTGCAACCAAATATTTGGTGTGTCAATAAGTAAAAGTTGAGCAGATGAGGCTTGGGGGATGTATCAGGAGATTGAATTGCCTGAATGGAAAAGAGAAGTGATCAACATGGATTTTGTTATAAGTCTTCCTCGATCTTGGAACCAATTTGATTTGGTTTGGCTCATTGTGGATAGGATGACAACACTGGCTCATTTCTTGTCTGTGACGACTAACTTTTTAGTTGAGGATTATGTTAGGTTATATCTTCATGATATTGTAAATCTTAATGGGGTACTTATTTTAATAATCTCTGATCGTGGTATGTAATTTTTATCGACTTTTGGTGGTTGAACCAGAATAGGTTAGGTAATAGGGTTAGTCGAGTACTGCTTTTCAACCATAGAAAGATGGCCAAATAAAAAGGAATTTTCAGGTATTTGAAGATCTGCTTTTTGCATGTGTGATTCATTATGGTGGTAACTAGGTTGAGCATCTGCCTCTTGTAGAGTTTTCTTACATTAATAGTTACCATTCTAGATTAGAACATCCCCTTTTGAGACATTGTACAATATGAGGTATAAATCTTCTATTGAGTGGTTCAAGCTTGGTAAGGTGAATATGTTTGGTCCATATTTAGTTATCAGGCTATGGAGAAGATAAAGGTGATTCAAGATAGACTTAAGGCTTCCTAAAGTAGAAAAAAATCTTATGCAGATATAAGGCATAGGGACTTGGAGTTTGAGGTTGGGGATAAGGTGTTCCTAAAGGTGTCTCCCATGAATTGAGTAATATGGTTTAGTAAAAAAGAGAAGCTCATTCTCTTTTATGTTTGACCCTTATGTGGTTTTAGGAGGGTTGGTAATGTTGCTTGTAAGGTGGAGTTACCTTCTAGTTTGAGCTCTATTCATCCAATATTTCATGTCTCTATGTTGAGAAAGTTTATAGGTTATCCTTCATTGGTTGTTCCTTTGGAAGGATTGGGTTCAGATTCTCTGTCTGATGAAGAGATTTCGATTAAGTTCTTGGATCTTGATTAAGGTTCTATGGTAAAACCGCAAGGTTGAAGAAGTTACTTGGGAAGCAGAATAGAACATAAAGTCAAAGTATCCGCATTTGTTTTCAGCTCTGGATATTTATGCTGAAGGTATATGTTCTTGATCATATCATTGTTTTCTAACTTTGTTAAAAGATGGATGATTTCCATGGATCTTCATTCTCTAACTTAGTCAAAGGTTGGAATGGTAATATTGGGGTGTATTTTGTGCTTGTACTACCTTGTTCATCATTCGGGGGCGAATGATCCTAGTGTGGGAGACTGAAACACCTTGGGTTTTGACCCTTAAAAACATCCTTGATTTTTGACTTATGGATATCATATGACTTGGGGTATTTCTTGTATGATGTGGTAAGATTTGGTTGATCTTAGTATTATGGTGACTAGTGGCGGTGGAATGATTTTTTTCAAAGGTACGGTTGGAAAATACAAGTCATATGTTAGGGTACTAAGGGTAAGGTGTCAATCGTATGTTGCCCTAAGTTTAGTCAAGGTGATTCTATTCTACCTAGGGTACGATTTTGGGGTACTAATATTATGGTTAGGTATAGTTTGGCTTGGGTGGTCATATGTTAGATAGTGTTAGGGTCTAAAGGTATGCCTAAGGAACGAGATAAAGGTACCACTCAAACCCTAGGGTATGGTTAGGGTGGGGTGGTCGTACCATCCTACAGGAATTTTAAGTAGTTTAAGTTAGAGGTAATTTGGACATTTCCCCTCTTAACTTATTATGACCCCATGACATAAAGCACCTTGTAGGGCTTTATTAACCTATTTTCAATCAATCAAATACTCTTAAACTCTCTCAAATTCTCTCTAGGCTCTTGGGTCAAGAAAGGCTAGGGTTTCCTTGAGGGAGGTCAATTTGGGCCTTACAAGGGTAATTTCTCTCTGTTATCTTCTTAATATAAGGCATGTACTCCTCCCTTATTGTTAGTTTCAACTAATGGCTTGTTGTATGAATTGTTTTCATAGCGTAAATGTTATATGTTTTTTGTTTTCAAATACATGATGGGGATTTTAGTTACAATAGTTGGTTATGGTTTTCCTTTGTCTTTCACTTATGGTTTTCATATTATTCTGGTGGTTTAAACATTTGGTTTCTTTGGAATGGTTAATTGGTGAATGGTTTCGGCTTTGGAAACATTAAGCCCCAATATGTTTGACAAAATGCCAATAAGAATGCTTTAACTATATTATTAGACTTTTAATGTAACTGTTACAGGGTATAACTTAGTAATAGAACCCTAAATGGTATAAATGGTTTAGAATGCTTAAATGAGAAATTCTTGGTTGTTATGGTTGTTCTAATTGAAAGCCTTTTAGGGTACAAGGTAATCCCTCATGAAAACATAATGAACTACTTTTGGGGTACATGGGAATCCTCCAAGTTAACTTAATAATGTAATCTACGGGCACGTGGGAATCCCTTTACTTAAAAAGGATGGCTAAGGACATTACTTGCAAGCTATAGTTATTATGACGATACCACTAATTATAAAGATGGTTAATAATAAATTGAAAAGTGGTTTGGTTGTGTGTTAATGGTTTTAATTGGGAAATAATGGGGGAGAGTGATAGTTAATAGTGAAGGTGTGAGTCCTATGGACAGACACTGGAAAATTATGTTTACCGATAAGAGGATTAGTCATGGAGACCATTTAAGATACTTACGGGTACACAGAAATCCATTAAGTACACTTGTACTTATGTATCCTAGAGAGTAAAGGGTTCTCGCGAATTTCCTACCCCTATGGTATATCCATTTTGTGAAAATACATGCATCAAGGATAGTTTAGAGGGGTACACTGGACCCATGTCGCCTATGGGTGGTTCTACGATGGTTAAGCTACACATACCTAGGTAAATTATTTTAAAGACATGCTGAGCCTTATTCCCTTACCTAGCTTGATAATGTATATATATATATATATGTATGTATGGTTGTGAATTGAATATGATTGGCTTACTTAGTTTTAAAGGTTGACATTATTTTATCCTTATCCTGAGTGCTTGCTAGCATTCACCTACTAACTCATCTTCGAGCAATGTATCCTTAAGCGATGCAGGAATCAACCGGTCTACTGAATCTGCTTAGTAATCGAATTCGGGATCAGTAATTGGATTGGAGTTGTAAGATTATATATTCCAAAAGGCTCCATTTCACATAATGGATGCCTTTACATACTTTAGTTATTTCATGGACATTGGTTTTGCCTATGGTTGGGGCATGTTCCAATTTGATAATGTTTTACTTTCGGTTTGAGGCTTTGTAGAACTACTATTAGTTTGTATGGGTGGTGTAGGTAGTCGTATTACCCTTAGTATTGGGATTAGTATTGGGGTTGATACCATTTGACTGTAGTTATAATTGTTCCATCCAATTATTTTATAGACTCATACATGGTTATTATTTTTATATTGATATGGTTATGTGTTGGGTATTAGATGGTTGGACTTGCTTGGGTTGGTCATGGTGATGGACCTATTCTAGAGTCTGGAATTATACAAAACACTACTTTTTTAAATGTTTAGAATTCATCTGACTTAGGGTACATTTTTGGAAGTTGGGTTGGGTAACAGAGGTGGTCCATGGTCCTGGTTGGACTTGGGATGCCCATTACAACAAGGCCCCTATTTGGGTCATGTAAATACATACACTCTACCAATAAAGATATAAGTTTTTGTTCAAGCCTGATATTTGATGATGGTATTGATGATATGAGTTCTGGGTCAGACCCGATATTTGATGATAGTATTGATGTATAAGTTTCAAGTCAAGCCCGATGATTGATGATGTTAATGATATTGAGTTACTGATTATAAGGTTGATGTTATATATTTATATAAACATCTATCGGTTTGAGTCTTGATATTTATTATAATATTGATGATGATATAGTGGTTAAGATATTAGGGATTCACCTCACATTCATTTATTTATGTGCATTGTCTATCACCAGTTTGCGTCTATATCTATTTTCTATATGTAGGTTTGCATGCATATAGGTATAAGTGTTTCTTGTAGTATATTACATAAATCTTGTATCTATCATCCATATGAGAGGTTGCATATGTATGGGCTCAGATCATATTTTTCCTAAGTGTTGATTGAACCTTCTAAGCCTATGGTGGTGGGGGTTTCTGAAAGGCTCAGTTAGGTATTGTGTGTCAGGATTAGCTGGTTACTCATGTTTTATTGTTATCTTGGATTGTGACTGTCATTACTATTTTGATTAGTTTGTATAGTTTGTAACAGGTTAATTATTGTGTTGGTATTACGATTTCAGGTACGATTCTGCCACTTTTACTATGAAATTATATTTATATGCATGATTATACATTGGTTAGGTATTATGGTTTTAGACCCTGATATCCTAGTCCTTTATTTAGTATTACTTTATTTTAATAGTTAGTTAATGTTTAGGCTTTTAGATTAGAGACCCTGACGATATTAGCACTAGTTTCCAATATGATTATGAGGCTTGAAGATGCTAGTATGATGACTTTGGTTGTACTATGAGTTGCCCTGGTTTTATATATGTACATTGATATATAAGTAGCTATGGTATTACTGTATATTCCTTTCTTCATACATTTATTCAGATTATATATTCATTTTTTGGCCTTGTAGACTATTATACACCTTTCTTTTGCCTTTTACTCTTATATTGGTCTGCAATATACGGTATATATTGAGGTTACTAAGTATGGATAGAATGGGATAGTTCATCCTTAATACCTTCTTATCCTTCTTATATTAGTTTTTTCAGACATGAATTGGATAACTTATCCATCTTATCTCAACAACTTTATTATTTAGATTGTTGGATATTTGGGTGTAGTTTACCTTTCTATTTATATATTATATAAAATATCTTTATCTTTCGATCTCAGTCAGTAGTTTCCTACTGAGTACCACATGTTTGGTACTCATATACACTTCTATAGCCTGCAGATCATAGTTTGGGTGGTCGTCGTTATTAAATACATTATGCGGAGCAACTGTGATTCGGAGATACTGGATGAGCTCCTAGCATTAAGAATATTACTTTCGTCCTTTTTATGTACTATACTAGTTTTTATGTTGTATCCAGAGATGGTTGTATCTATAAATTCAGTTTGTACCTCATTTGAATCCTTGTTAATGGTAGAAGATCTTGTACTGATTTCATCAGGTTTTGGGATTATCTTATGTATGATAGTCTTTTATTTTATCTATTTTGCATTCTTTCCTTTATTCTCTTAGTAGTCCATTACTGGTAGTTCTAGACTACGGGGTTGGCTTGCCTACTGGCTGGTAATAGTAGACGCCATCATGACTTAATGAATTGGTCCGTGACATAGAGATGCATCTTTGCCCAAGCATAAACTATAGATGGCTGAGTTTGGAAGCAGAACACAATCTTATTTTCTCTATTTAGGGTTCTTATTGATTGCAGTGTAACCAGGGTTGATTATAATGTCCGTAAAGTTTCCATGGTGTTCTACCTTTGCGTAGTCTCGATACATAGTGGAAGGCTCCGCAACTGATCCTTGTTTGACTTAGCTGAAGTATAAGGTTTAAGTTAAGAAAATAGAAAAGATGAAGTCTTTCTCTTAGCCTAGTCTATATCCATAGCTGAGGCAACTTCGTACCGACGCCTCACTAATACTTTAATTTTTCAATTAATTAATGGCTATGCGATTTCATAACCTGAGCTTTCCTTAACAAGTTGTCCTTACTTCATAACCATAGCCTCCATATTCTTAGAGTTATCTAGTTCAACTAAGTGACTTGTAAACCTTAACCTACTTTTTTCTTACTGTAGCATAGGCCTTCACTACTTCAAATGGGCACTATGGCGGTGAATTAATGAAGTAATTCCCCAAAATTGTTTGTTTCTCAAAAAAATCATTTTGGTTAAAAAAATGGTAATTTTGGATAAAATACACTAGGAATTCTTCATTTGGCTTCCTTAAAAGGAAGATATCCATCCCAATTAATTAGTATTTAATTATTAAGCCTTATAATTGTTAATTCATGGAGTTTGGAAGTGTTTTAGAGTGGAGTTTGGTTAATTTCTAGTGCAAGGGGAAATTAAGGAATATCTTAAAGGATTTTAATTATTAACATTTAATCTACCTTTTTATTCTATAAATTCACTAATTTTTTCATGAAATTGGTAGGCTTAGATGAATTGTGATGGAAAAGCCCCTAGAGAAGGAAGGGAATAATCATGAATTTGACCTTAGGAGTTGGGTGTGAGTTATAAATCCCAAAATGTTAGGTATTTTCTTAAATTATGTGTTTATATGCATGTTCCAAACCACGAGTTTGTGGAAATTACACAAATAGGAAAAGCCTCGATATAAAAGAGTTATGCAAGCTTGGTTCTAGGTAGTTTCTGGTATTGTAGTTTAATCCAATTTGTTCTAAATCTGCATGTTAACTACTTTGTAGTATGGCTTGTTAGTGATTATTATTAGGTGTGGTCTTTCCAATGATTTACGGTTTTTACTTGATTTTGACCTACCTTACCTACTAACTATGGAAGGTTTGGTATTTAGAATGTTCTCATGGGCTTGTAGGGGAATAAGGTTGGTGGACACATGTATCTAGGAAATTAGTACATGGATAGTAATTGTCCCCTAAAGGTTATGGCTAGAGGGAGGTTTTATATCCCTTAGCATGTATGTAAGAGGGTCAAGTGGGTTTGATAATACTATGAACGGAGCAGGGAGATATACTTTTTATACTAAATAAATTTCGTTGACTTGGTTTGACTAAACTTGAGTTTGTGATAATATATTCACTCTCTAGTTTTATTCCAAATTTTTCATTGTTTCTTGTTCTACTAAGTATATGTTTCTTAAGCATGGATTAACTTGTTGTATTGTGACTTAGTTATATGTACATATTATCATCTTGGGATGGACCAATGACCCTACTAGTACACTGTTGTTTTTGTGTGCTGATACTACACCTGTATTTACTTTAGTGAGTATAGTGTATATTCCAATGGCTCCTATAAGACCTCACTTGTGATTCTAGCGGTTGACTGTAGATTTCAGGGTGAGCAAAAAACTAGGATTCCATGGGATCTCTGTTTATGACATTGTCCTTTGTTTGGACTTATACACTTTCTTTAGTTTTAACGTTGCATCCCCTTCTTATCATTCTTAGAATGTTTTGGTACATCAACTTTCAAATTCTAGGAGTATTTGGTTTCGTATTTATTTTAACATGTCTTGTAAGTTGTTAGATTGGTTAATCCTTAAACTATTAATAGATTGTTTTCTTCATTTACTCTAAGTGTTGGATTATGTTTTTAGGGTTATTGGTTTTGCTACCGGGTAAGTAGTATGGATGCCACTTAAAATGTATTTGGGTCGTCACAAAGTTGGCATTAGAGCCTAGGTTCATAGATCACATTCTACCAACATGAGTCCAGTAGAGTCACGCAAAATGGTATTGATATGTTTGTACTTTTCTTCGGGAGGCTATAGGACTTTAGGAAAATTTGTATTTCTTGATTCTTTCATGTCATAACTTGATTCCAATTAGTATCTGGTGATCCATGTTGGTAGATAGTATTATTTACTCTTACTTCCATAGATGGTGAATAGTAGGTCCAAAGGAATACGATCAGCAGCTTTTGAATCAGTTGCTCCAGCTGTAAAACTAGCTACAAGGAAAAGAGGATGGGGGATAGGCAGAGGTAAGAGAAGGAGTGGAAAAGCCATACCCGCCAAGAGCAGAGCTCAAGTGGCAATTGTCTAGAATCTTAAGAGGCCCGCATCACCTCGCTCACGTCAGGATATTTTAGAGAAGATGAAAGTAGTAGATAATTAGGGTGTGTATCTGAAGGTAGTGACTCAAATTGGGGTTGCAAGACTACCCCCTATGTCTGTTAAGGTAGTTTGGAAAGTGCTAGCTTTTTTAACTGTATTGGCTGTGTCTAGAGCCACACCTACGATACCATCTTATCAGGATTAAGTGGTTCATCCTACTAATGACATAGCTTCTAGAATGAATGAGGCTTTAGGTATTAATGCTTTCCTCATCTGGTGTTGGGCTTTGTGATGAGTAGTATAGAGCATAAACTGTTGAAAAAATTTCTGAATATGAAAACTCCAATAAACTAGTGCACTGAAACTGATGATGTATTTGAATTTATTATTGACTTATATGAGAGTGTACATAAGATTGGGATTATGAAGCAACATAGAGTTAAGTTTGTGACTTTTTTATAAGAGAATGATGCTAAGCAATGGTGAAGAGTGTATGTTGAATGTTAGTCACCGATTTTGCCTCCATTGACATGGGAGTAGTTCTATGCTTTGTAATTAGAGAAATATGTGCCACAGGCCCTACGCAACTACAAGAAAGTTGTGTTTATAGCATTGGAGTAGGTTCACATGTTGGTCGTGGCCTATGAGTCCAATTTATATACCTTGTCTCCCTATGCTACATAGGTGTTGTCTTTTAAGGAGAAAAGGATTCACCTTTACATTAAAGGTTTAAATTATGACCTTCAAGTGTTGTCTGTGCTTATAACTTCAGTAAGGATAAGGTTTTGTGAAGTTTTAGAATACGTGAAGAAGTTGGAGGGGGGTACCTAAGAAGACCAGGCTAGGATGTTAGCTAAGAAACCTCTAAATGTTAGAAATTTCAGCGGGTCTTACTCTAAAGCCTCCGTCAATAGGCCTATTCAGCTTGTCCGGTTCCAGTTAAGGATTTTTCTCGGGAAAAGGTTGTTAGGGTCCAAAAGTCTTTTAACTCATTGACCTGTAGGTATTCTCTCCAGCAGGGATGTTTTTATTGTAGTGCGGATGATGACTTTTAGAGGGAGTGTCATGTGAGTCAACAAAATGCCTAGATGCAGTAGATTCGGGCTATAGTTCTAGTAGGTAGAGAGGAGGAAGTATGTCACAACCTGAATAAGGTCTGGTTGTGATGGGTATCTCAAGTCCATTTAGGACCGAAGACCACTACCTTAACCTAATCTTGCAGAACTAAGTACACCTAGCAGCTGATGAATTCTAACACAAAACAATGTATGGTAAGAAAGCTTAAAGAACTTATGATAGATCAGTTTCTAACATCCACCAACCAATAATCAGTATCGATAAACAACCATAATGCCTATGTCCACAGTAATGTCCAACAAAGCCTCTAACAAACCAAAGATAATTTGGTTGGGACATATCCCCAACCATATCGAAAACAATTATAAATGAAAAAGTTATTACATAAGGAAACCCCAAGCATGAAATGGGGTATTTAGATGGATGGAAGCTCACCACTTCAATCTAACTCACGAACTATCCCGTGATCACCTAGTCATAGTGTAGGAGGTGTAGAAGTATGGCTAGTTCCTACATCGCGTGGGGATATAACATCTGAAGACGGTTAGCAGTTGAAAAGCTAGTATGTAAATCAAGGATAAAGGATAAAATAATGCTATGAACCATAATACTGAAGCCATTAAAACCAGCGCACAACATCATATGCAATACATCTATATGATATGTTGAGAAAGGGAACAAGGATTAGCATTAACTTTAAAAACTTAACCTAGATTGTGTAGCTTGACCGTCATAAACCCATACCACAATCTATATAGGTTGAGCTCCCCCTGCTGAAAGGGCCTTAGTTCATGTTAGCCACATGAACCGAAGGTACCATAGAAGGTAGGGGAACCTTACCCTTCTCTATCCATGATACAAATATACATATATATATAGTGTGTGTGTGTATGTGCGTTTGATGTATAAGAACATGGTCATCCAGATCAACCCTCAGGTCGACAGATGTGGGTTTCCAGTATCAATCCTCTCGAGACCTCTATCTTCCACAGCGAGCTACATAAATACCTTAAGCCCAATTAAAACCTTGAACACATAACCCAACAATTACATTAAGTAGTTAACCATTAGGCATCATTAAGTGGTATCTTTATACCGACTATAACTTTTAAGTAAATGTTATTAAGGCATTACCTTTGGGAATCCTTGTACCCCAGACTCCAATATTAAAATCAAATTGGGGGATTCTATAGTACCCCCAAGGTTTTCAAAACCATTCTTAACCATTTTTATATTTATGCAATGCATTAGTTTTAAAGAGAATAGCCAAACAAAATGACAATTCATATTCCTAAAATAATTGTGCTAGTCGGTCGAGGTTATTATGAATTTCCATGCCAAAACCGAATAGTTGGGGAAACCATGTTGCCCATAAATTCATTCACCATTCCCATGAATCCCAATCAATGTGCAAACAAATAATTCATGTGTATTAAATCAATAGGAACCATAGAAAAACATTCAAACCATTTATATCAAAAACCCTGATAAAGCTCAACTCACTCTTATATTTGAGGGATGAGACACTTATTTAAAGTAACCCAATGTAAATTGGGGTCGAATCTCAAGGAGTGAATGCTATAGACTTCAAACCTTTGGGTACTAAAGTTTCTATAAGGTTATCCAGAATGCTAATGAAAACAACATGTATAAGTAAATGAGGGGGATTTATTGAAAATTCTTCACACAAACTTTAACCAGTACGGAGTGAATGCAATATTTGAGCTAAATTTAAGGTTTGGAGGAATCTTGGGATTATGTCTCCTTCGAGGTAACATATGTGGGATAATGTTGGTTTATCAAAATATTTAGTTGTTAAGTAATGGATAGGCTAGGTCAAATATCATTGAGGTCAATGTTTTGATAAAACCACAACGTTTCACCCATTGGCTCTTTCAACCACCTAACAAGTGTGGAGTTTATGTAACTACCCAAAACCTCAACCAAGCATCCCTATTTCTAGGATAATACTCTTGACATGATTTACACTTCCTAAACACTTATTTCTAAGATTCTAAAGGGTAGTAAACAATCGACTTAGCTTTTTACCATTTTCATATCCCCCAATAACCCTATTTTGAGGATGATATGGGTTACCTAATATTCATCATAGTCTGTCTTTTGAGGATGACAAAGGGTTTCTAGATCTTGGAGCTTTCACCCATCAAATATATTTGGAAATTGGTAGTTTTCACCCATCAATACCAACTCATAAGCTCAAGCAATGGTGAAATCCATACGCAACAACTAAAATTCATGTAAACACAGCAATACCTATACACAATTACACACTAATTCAACATAATCCCAAGGCTAAATTACTTAGGTACACATGAAGAAAGTAAAGAGAGATATACTATGTGGGTCAAACAAAGCATTAATTCTTCAACGAGAAACTAAGAAATTTGAGTCTTCAAATTTGATTACGTACTTTCCCAATTAGGGTTTCAATCTTAGAATTCAAAACTACATTATGAGACAAGAAATATCCAAAGAAAGTGTTTTTATTAATATATGATTTGGGATTCTGCCATGATAATTTACAATTTTTCCTTGGTCCAGTTCCCACTGATCCGTGATCGTGTGTGTTTGACTACAACCGCACCTGTGCAACCACGGTTAGATTCTGTGACCGCATTCCTCTAACCATCTTGACTGACCACGACTGCCGCTAGAGGATCCCGGTCACAGTAACCTGGGTTGATGAAATCCAAGTCTTTAACTGCACTATTCAATGCTTCCTCTCTATCATTTTCAGCTCCAATCCATATCTTTTGACCTTCATAACTTTTTCACCTACATCAAGTGGATATTAGTGAATCTAACCACAAGTTTGTCTTATTTATACATTCAAATCAAGGCATTGTGCACAAATAATAAGTATGAATGAGTGGTAAAAACACCAGTCATCAACACCCTAACTTAAGACTTTTCTTGTCCTCGAGAAAAACTACCCCTATATTATTGACAATGTGTACCCTCATTCTTGCAATCAATGATCATGATGACTTAACTTGAGTGCCACCATTAAAGGCATTTGACATATGGACAAATAAGTTTCTAACCACTCCCCTCATTATAAAGAGGAATGGCGAAGGAGACAATAGACTTTAGAGAGCATCCATATAACAAGTACTAACACTCTAAAAGTGACTTGCATGTTATACCCTTATTTACCTCATTGCGTGGGAGACAACAAAATCACCCACCTCAACTAGCTCGCATTCCTCCTTACGAGAAAGAAAAATTTCATACACCTAGTTATTAATCATTCAACAACGAAATTTAAATGCAAGCCCTCACTCTCTTAAGAAGTTCTCCATGTGAACAAGCACCATACTATAGGCTTGCCCCAGTTTTCAATTTCCAATACAAAGAAGGTAAGAGGTTGGAGATCTCGAAGGACTTTTTAAGCTAGTAACATAGGCTTGGGGTAGGGTAGGATATCATTTAGGAAACAACATGGCTACACCCTTCCTTGAACTTCTACATCACATTTTTTAAAGTTCTTTCTTTTTTATAAAACTATGGGCCACTCTTCTTTCTTTCTTTCTTTTACCATGCCTACTTTTTCCTTTCTTTGCTCACCCAACTTAATTTATCTCATTTTTTTGCAATGTTAAAGATATGTTTTCTTTGTTGGGTCCTTTCTTCTTCTATTATCTTATTTTCAAAACATAGGAACATTAGGCTTACACAAACTCTTTGTGGCACCAAACATTCTTCCTTCAATATTTTTATAATACCCCAAACTTTTCTTCAGCTTAATTTTTACTCGAGAAGGTTAAGGAATGACTTCCTAAGTGTGTACCATTTAAACCATATATAATTTCCCTAATTTTGACTTTTTATTATGTGGGAAATATAATTAGCTTTACAATGATATAAGATCCACCCAAATCCAATAATCGGACAAGAAGTTATGGAAAATTTGAATCCTAGTCATAAAACAACATTATTTTAGTTCTTGACGCATCGCGGAGAGGGTATATTTGACAATTTTCAATTTCAAGTGAAACTCCATGATAGCAACACGTTGTGCTAAAGTTCTAGGTACCAACCAGTGGGATGACGCGATAGCACTGCATCACGGTGACCCCTAGAACGCTTTTTGTCAAATTCCAGTGAGTAACCATGATAGTGGCGCATCGCGGTGGCCCATAAAATCGGGTTTTTCCAGCTCAATTTTTCCAACTTTGTACAGAAGTTAAAAAAGGCACTTTGGACTTTTTCCAAGCCCCTTAAATCGTCCAAACACCTTATCCAAGGTTATTCCAAGCATCGTATATGACTTTTCTCAAAAATTCTCTCAAATTAAGAACCCTAAGAATCCAAACCCAATTCCAAGAATGTCTAAGTTCACCATTAATTTTTCACATTGATTCGAGAATGGGATTCCTCAAACCAAGAGCATCAAGAATATCCATTCAAGTGTACGACTAGAGTCCCAAGGGCTAGAGTTCGTCCAAATCTCCTAATTCAAGATATTAGGGTATGAACAAGAACACTTCTTTTTTTTATTGTGACCAAAGATTCAATTTTTATGAATGAATTTCATGTTTTTGCTAGTGGGTCTGTACGCAAATTATATTATTTTGGGGAATATGAATTGATAAGTTGTTTAAGATATGAATTGCATGATTATTTCATTTAATTATGATTTGAATTGATAATTCATGCTATACATTGCACATTTCTATATTAATGTGATATTTTCAAGGGTTTTCAAGAGTGGTGTGATAAATTAATCTTTATTGTGAAATTGTTCTCCTTTAATAATATACATACCTTAAGTCCAAGAAGGAATTGTGGACACTTTAAAAAGTGTTTCAAGAAGTGTATTGATATTTCCATACTATTAAAGTTTTAAAGCCTATTGGTCATAGTCTACCAAAGTTTCAAGAAAAGAGTTGATTTTAATCCTAAGCTAAGAAAGGAAATCCACGCCATTTGATTTAAGCTAAAAGGAAGCATAGTTGTCTTCCATTGCATATTTCTATGTTGCTTATGGTAGATTTTTCTTAAAAGTTCTAACCATAGGTAAGGGAGTAGTTTTTAGCACCGAGTTCGGCTTGATTCCAAAGTTTCATGCCCCAAAACTATGAGCCACCATAGGATTTGATTTACCCCAAGTGGGTTAAGCTAGTGATCTCTGAAAGTAAAAGGTTCTGCTCCGATGGAAAAGATATAACAGCTCTCCCTAATGTGGGCAAGACGTTGGACTCCATGTAGCTCTCATGGTTTAAATCGATTAGAAGAAACTCCCAAGTTTCATAAAGTTTCAAGTCTTAAAGTTGTTATGGCTTTTAGTCCTTGAGTTTTAAAGAAGTTCGTTGATTTCAAAAGACTAAATTGCATGTTCTAAAAGTTGTTGTCTTAAGAGTTCAACTAGTTTACAAGCTTGAGATCAAAGAAAGAATACAAATTTTGGATAAAGATTCATGGCTCACGTGAATTATACTACATATTTCATTATTCATGATTTATAAGAGTTTTATTCAAGCTATGTGAGTCATCAAGAAAACCATGTATGTTTTCTATAAAGATTTATTGTATTGATATTTAATTGCATACACCCCCATATACTTAGAGCATTCCCAAGTGCAGATCCATATATACGTCTATGTGCTACATTGTCTCATAGTATAGTTTCAAGTGCTCAGTCCCAGTAGCATCAGTGATCTCAAGTATCTTTATCTAAACCTCTACTGTGGTGAGTCCTCATGGTTCGAGGACCTATCTCCAGACACTTTAGTATTTTTAATAGTTGTTCTACCACTTTTATTTCAATTCGAGTTAGTTGGGGATATGTCCCAATGGCTCTCTAGTTTGTTGATAAGTAGAGGATTTATCATACTAGATGGTTAGTATATTTTGATTGGCAGTATATTTTTTTGTTACTTTTACAATTCTTATTCGTATTTTAGTTAGACATGATATGAGATGGTTCTTTATTTTTCTCTCATTATCTTTAAGTAAGATTTCTACAAAGTAGTAGGCTCAAAGGGTTAGCTTGGGGATACTTGTAGCCTTAAGAACCGTGTGATTCTCCGGGATAGGATTTTGGGGTGTTACAAACTTGGTATCAGAGCCAAAGTTGTAAGGAGTCCTAGGGAGTCTGACAAGCTGCATTAAGTAGAGTCTTGATCCTTGGTGTGTACCACGCCATATATATGAGCAAGAGGCTACAAGATGTTTTAGGAAAAAGTTGTTTCTTTTTTTTAGATTTTATCGTACCTACAATTATCTCGCCCAACTATTGATTTATGCTCTATTATTTTAGAAAATACCTCCCCGAAGATTGAATGCCCACAGAAACAATAACGAGCAACCCCAACCTATTGATCCCTTGAATAAGACTGTGCCTATTGCTGAGTTTCAAGGGTCCTTTCAGGCGTTAGACCAAGCAGTTTTCATGAATGTTCAGCCGAATAACAAGGCCGCAGTTCTGCCTTAGCAAGGAGGTGATTTAGCCACTATTAGGATCCATGATTTCATAAGGATGAACCCTCCAGAGTTCTATGGGCCGAAGGCAGGTGAGGACCTAGAGTTATATCTTAATAATGTAAGGATGATCACCCAAGTGATGCATGTCTCAAAGAAAGAAAGTGTTGAGCTGAAATCTTATAGGTTGAAGGACATTGCTTATGATTGATTTGTTGCATGGAAGAAAAATAGAGGGAAACATGATGCTCCCGTTACTTGGCAGGTGTTCTAAGATGCATTCTTTGATAAGTTCTTCCTGCTAGAGATAAGGGAAGAAGAGATAGAGGAATTCATGAACTTAAGGTAGGGCTCCATGGTTGTTAAGGAGTACTACTTGATGTTCAAATAGTTAGCCAAATATGCTCCTGATTTGATTTCTGACACCTGAGCTAGTATGAGTAAGTTCATGACTTGAGTATTTAGACTGGTGTTGAAATAGTGTAGGACTTCTATCCTTAATAGAAACATAGATAATACTAGGCTGATGATTCATGCCCCACAAATAGAGGTAGACAAAATAATGGAAAGACATAGGGTGAGTGGAAACAAGAGGGCTAAATCCAAGTAGCATGAGTATGGTAAGGCTAGGTCCCATAGAGGGAACCATCCATAGTTTCAGAGTCGTCCGTCCATGCCAGGACCTTCATTATCTTGTGCTCCCGTACCCAAAAACAGGCAGGTGTATGGGAATAGGCCTTCTATTTCCAAGTACTAGAACAGTATAAGTAATAGGCCTAATTATCCTCCCTGTGCTAAGAGTGGTAGGACCCATCCCGATGAGTGTTTGGTCAAACAGAAAGGTTCTTTTGATTGTGGAAATTTGGGCCATATATTTAGAGAGTGTTCATATTCCATGCAGGGGAACAGAGATATGCGACCTCAGACTCAGGCTAATAGTGCACCAGCTCCTTTAGCCTGTCCAGCTCCTTCTCAGGAAACTTCTTCTAGTACTACTAGTGTTTAGCGCCAGAATAGGTTCTATGCCTTACCATCCCACAAGGAGTAGGAGGATTCTCCCAATGTTTTTATTGGTATGCTCTGCATCTTTCATATTGATTTTTATGTGTTGTTGGTTCGGGTCAAGTTTTTCTTATGTGACCCCACTTGTAGCTGTGAGTTTTGAAAAAACTCCCAAAAAGATTCTTGAGCCTTTCCTAGTTTCTACTCTGGTGGGGGAGGCAGTTGTTGCTAAACAAACGTATAAAAAGTTTCCTGTTACTATTCTTCATAGAATCATACTTGCTAATTTGATAGAGATGGACATGGTGGATTTTGACCTTATTCTAGGAATGGATTGGGTGCATTCCTACTACGTGTCTATAGACTGTCCTACCCATGTGGTTAAGTTTCATTTTCTGGATGAGCCAGTCTTCGAGTGGTTCGGGAGTTCCGTATCTCCAAAGAGTCATTTTATATCCTATCTCAAAGCTAGAAAGCTAATATCAAAAGATTGCATTTATCATCTAGTTCGAGTTAAGGACACTAGGTTCGAGGCTCCAATGATTCAGTTAGCCAACATTGTTAATGATTTCCCTAATATTTTTCTGGAAGATCACTCAGGGGTACCTCCCAATAGAGAAATAGAATTTGGGATTGACCTTCTTTTTGATACTCAGCCTATTTCTATTTCTCCCTACCGTATAGCATCTGTAGAGCTTAAGGAGTTGAAAGAGAAACTCAAAGATCTTTTAGACAAAGTTTTTATAAGGCCTAGTGTGTCACCTTTGGGCACACCTGTTCTATTCGTGCGAAAGAAAGATGGTTCTTTGCATATGTGCATTGACTATCATTAGCTTAATAAGGTCACAGTGAAGAATAAGTATCCTCTTTCATGAATTGATGACTTGTTTGATCAGTTGCAAGGTGCGAGTTATTTCTCAAATATAGACCATAGATCCAACTATCATTAACTTAGAGTAAGACAGTGTGATATCCCAAAGACAGCCTTCCAAGCCCGTTATGGTTACTTTGAGTTTCTTGTCATTTCTTTTGGGCTAACCAATGCTCCAGTGGCTTTCATGGACCTTATGAATCGAGTGGTAAAGCAATACCTTGATATGTTTGTCATAGTGTTCATAGATGATATCCTTGTTTACTCCTATACTGAGAAAGACCATGTGAATCATCTTAGAATAGTTTTGCAAACTCTAAGAGATCATCAGTTGTTTGCCAAATTCAGCAAGTGTGAATTTTGACTATAATCAGTAGCCTTTCTGGGTCATATCATTTCAGCCAAAGGCATTAGAATTGATTCCCAAAAGATAGAAGCTGTAAGAAATTATCCCAGACCTATCTCTCCGTCTGACATTAGGAGTTTCTTGTCTTTAGCTAGCTACTACCACCATTTTGTTAAAGGTTTCTCTTTTATTGCATCCCCCATTACCTGTTTGACCTAAAAAAAGTTAAGTTCTTTTGGTTATATTCCTATAAGAAGAGTTTTCAAGAGTTGAAAGCTCGACTCACCATAGCCCCTATGTTGACTTTTCCTGATGATACGGATGGTTTTTTGGTGTATTGTGATGCCTCTAGAGTTGTTTTGGATTGTGTGTTTATGGAGAGAGGTAAGGTTATAGCCTATGCCTCTAAACAGTTGAAGCCACATCAAAAGAACTACCTAACCCATGATCTTGAATTAGCTGTTGTGGTTTTTGCTTTGAAAATCTAGAGACCCTATTTGTATGGTGCTCTTGTTAATGTGTTTACGGACCACAAAAGCCTACAGTATGTGTTTTCTCATAGGGAGTTGAATCTTTGCCAGAGGAGATGGTTATAGTTGCTAAAAGATTATGATATAAGCATATTGTACCATCCGGACAAGGCCAATATAGTAGCAGATGCCCTTAGCAGGTTATCTATAGGCAGTGTGGCTCATGTAGAGAAGGGTAAGAAAGAGTTAGCTCGTGATGTACATTGTTTGGCTAGATTTGGTGTTAGGTTACTTGATTCTGCTGAGGGGACTATTTTGGTAAAAAGTAGTTCTGAATCCTTTTTAGTTTTGGAAGTGAAGGAGAAGCAAGACTTAGATGCTAGTTTGGTCAAAATGAAGGAGTCAGTTAAGTACCAAAAAGTAAAGGTTTTCTCCTAAGGGGGAGATAAGGTGTTGAGAATGCAGGGTAGATTGTGTGTCCTTGTGTTGATAATCTGAGGCAGGGAATTATGACTGAAGCATATGGCGCGTGGTATTCTATTCATGCCAGTGCTACCAGGATGTACAATGACTTGAGGGAAATCTATTAGTGGAGTGGTATGAAGAACAATGTAGCTGAGTTCGTAGCTAAGTGTGCAACTTACCAATAGATTAAGGTAGAGCACCAGAGACTTGGTGGTGTGATGCAAGAATTTGGTATACCTTCTTAGAAGTGGGAAGAATTAAATATAGATTTTGTAAATGGTTTACCTCTTTTATTGTCGTCACCAAGATTCTATTTGGGTTGTTATAGACAGGCTAACTAAGTCAGCACATTTCTTACCCGTGCATACATACTATATAGCTGAGGGTTATGTTAGATTGTATATTCGGGAATTGGTCTGGCTGTATGAAGTTCCTTGTCTATCTCTAAGATAGGGATACTCAGTTTACTTCTTAGTTTTGGAAGGAATGCCAGAAGTGTCTTGGTACCCAATTTTATTTGAGTTTCGCTTTGCATCCTTGGATAGATGGTCAGGCTGAGAGGACCATCCAAACTTTGGAGGATATATTTAGAGAATGTTCTCTTAACTTCAAAGGTATTTGGGATAAAAATTTACCATTGATTGAGTTTGCGTGTAACAATAGTTACCATGTTAGTATCAAAATGGCACCATTTGAGGCTTTCTATGGTAGAGGGTGTAGATCACCCATAGGTTGGCTTAAAGTGGCTGAGGCTACTTTGATTAGACCCGATGCAATGTCTGAGGCTATGAAGTTGGTGAAGTTCATTAGATAAAGGTTGAAGACAACCCAGAATCGTCAGAAGTCATATGCAGATGTGAGAAGAAGAGACCTTGAGTTCGAAGTTATTAACTTTGTGTCTTTAAAAATCTCGCCTATGAAAGGGGTGAAAAGGTTTTGCAAGAAAGGGAAGCTTAGTTCCTGGTATGTTGGCCCCTATAGAATCCTAAGTCGGGTGGGGAGAGTAGCCTATGAGCTTGAGTTGCCCACAGAGTTGTCAGTTGTGCATCCTATCTTTCATGTCTCCATGATAAAGGAGCACATTGGTGTTTCTGTTGTTATGAATCCTTCAGAGAGTCCAGATATCCTGACTAGCCTTTCGTTTGAAGAGATTCTAGTTGAGATTCGAGACCACCAGATCCATAGACTGAGGAACAAAGAGCTTCCCTTGGTCCAAGTGTTATGGTAAAACCAGTCAGTTGATGGTGCTACTTGGGAAGCCGAGTCAGATATGAGATCCAAGTACCCAAACCTAGTCTCCGAAAATTCAGATCAAGCCGAAGGTACCTTTCTTTCTTTATTCAGTCCCTTTCTAATCAAAGATTCAGTTATATAGCTATTCTTAATTAAAGCTCATGCATTCTCTGAAGTATTCAAGAGTTTAAAAAGCTATTGATTCAATTTAGAAATTTGTTTCAGCTGTGTATCCTCAGTTTTCTCTATATTCTTGCTTAACTAGAGACATTCGAGGATGAATGTTCCCAAGGGGAAGATATTGCAATACCCCGAAATTTTCTTAAGCTTAATTTCATCATGAGATGGTTAAGAAATGACTTCCTAAGTGAGTATCACTTAAACCATATAGAATTTCCCTAATGTCAACTCTTTATCATGTGGGAAATTTAATTAGCTTTCCAATGATATTATATCCGCCCAAATTCGACAACCGGGCAAGAAGTTATGGCTAATTAAATTCCTAGTCATAGAACAACATCATTTTAGTGCTGACACATCACGGAGAGGATCTATTTGACTATTGTCAATTTCCAGGGGAACTCCATGATAGCTGTACGTCGCACTGAAGTTACACGTCCCAACCAGTAGAACAACACGATAGCACCAAATTTCAGTGACCCCCCAGAATCCCATTTGTCAAATTCCAGTGATCCACTACTATAGTGGTGCGTCGTGGTGACCTATAAAATTGGGTTTCACCAGCACAATTTTTCCAACTTCGTACAGAAGTTAAAAAGGGTACTTTGGACTTTTTCCAAGCCTCTTAAATCGTCTAAACACCTAATCCAAGGTCATTCCAAGCATCATATACGACTTTTCTCAAATTTTCCCTCAAATTAAAAACCTTAAGTATCCAAACGCAATTCCAAGAATTGCCTAAGTTCACCATTAATTCTTCAAATTGATTCAAGAATTGGATTCCTCAAACCAAGAGCATCAAGAATATCCATTCAAGTGTACGAATAGAGTCCAAGGGCTACAACTCATCCAAAGCTCCTAATTCAAGGTATGTAGGGTTTGAACAAGAACACTTCTTTCATTCTTATGCCTAAAGATTCGATGTTTATAAATGAATTTCATGTTTTTGCAAGTGTGTTTGTACCCAAATTATATCATTTTAGAGAATATGAATTGATAAGTTGTTCAATCTTTGCAATGCATGATTATTTCATTTATTTATGATTTGAATTGATAATTCATGCTATAAATTGCACATTCCTACAATGATGTGATATTTTCAAGGGTTTCCAAGATTAGTGTGATGAATTTAGCTTTATTTGGAAATTGTGATCCTTTAAAAATATATATACCTTAAGTACAAGAATGAATTTTTTATACTTTCTAAAGTGTTTCAAGAAGTGTATTGATATCTGCATGCTGTTAAAGTTTTAAATACTATTGGCCATAGTCTACCAAAGTTTCAAGAAAAGAGTTGATTTTAATCCTAAGCTAAGAAAGTAAATCCACACCGTTTGATTTAACCTAAAGGGAAGCGTAGTTGGCTTCCATTACATATTTATGAGTTGCTTATGGTGTATTTTTCTTAAAAGTTCTAAGCTTAGGTTAGGGAGTAGTATTTAGCACCAAGTTTGGCTTAATTCCAAGGTCTCATGCCCTAGAACTATGAGCCACCATAAGATTTGATTTACCCCAAGTGGGTTAAGCTTGTAATGTGTTTGCCAAAGAAATGTCCAAAGGATTGAAGTGGGTATGAAGGATTACACTTATCCAAGGGTAGGATTTTTTGGCTTAATGTGGGTACCAAAATCATAAAGATGGCCTAAGATCATTTCTCCAACCAAGTTTAATCTAAATTAGCTATGAAAGACTAGAGGGGAAAGTTCTAGATAGCACAAGTATACAAGATATGATGATAATCAACCTTACACACATGGCGTTCGAGTACCTTCAAGTGGGTTAAATCGTTCTACCCACTCGAGATAAAGCTTGGGTATTCATTAAATTTCCAACGTCATCTCTCGGAATCATAAAAAGAGGGAAAATATCATTACAAAGTTTCTCATATCCACGCCTTCATATTTTGAAAGAATTTTGGATGGTAGGGGTTGTTTGCCTTTGTATCTGCACCAAGCATAATTTGCTAATTATGGCAACAACTCAAGCCATAGTCTCACATTGTGAATCATAGTACGGGCTAACTACCCATATGTTACTCAAACTTCATGAATGGATGTAGATGTGATCCCAAATCATCAATGATACAGGTACTCAGACATCCCTTGCATTTTATAGCTTCAATACCATGGGTACTCAGACTTCCCCTGCACCTACTGATAGAAACCCAATCACTATGGCAAGACTCATCTAGTGTAATTCAAACTAAAATGGACAACTAACAAAAACAGATAACTAGTCCATGCAAAAATGGGCACCATCAGAGTGCCTGAATATTATAATTGAAATAAAATAGTGGTAAGGATTATCCAAAAGAAAAGAGAAGTATGTAGAAATATCAATAATACAGGCCCAAATGACATGAATAAGGAAAATCCCCTAACTAACTAGGTAGCAGTGTCCCCACTTCATAAATAATCAAGGGTTGAAGAGATAAGGTTGCTCCCAGAAACTGCATCAAGTGATGTTATCACTCGTAAATCCGGCATCATGACCATCCTTCTCAAGATCTGACCACTCGGTTGGGGCCTCATCATCACTGTCCACCCAAAAAGTAGGAAGCCTATTTAGGGACTTCAGAACCTTCCATAAAACCTTCACCCCTTTCCACAACTTGGTAAATGAATCGTCTCTCTTTTTCTCCGTAGTGATTATCTTTTCATGTGCGCTTCGAAGATCTTGGTGCGATGTCGCCAAAGAGGAGTAGGCTTCCTCAACCTGATAAATAGGAAATTTTTTTCTTCTTTTGGTCCTCCTTGTAGTCATCATAATTGGCACATGACACATACGAGTAATGGGTGGTAGAGGGTTCTACCAGTCCTTCAGGCAAGCTAGCCACAAGCTCTTAAATGGTTAAAATATTAACTCCAATCTCTTAAAGAGGTCCCATGGTGGTTGGCCTATGAGGCTCAGGTTCGCTACATGTTGGCTCTTCCAAGTTGATCTTTCTTTTCTTGGTTTTTCCCAATGTGCCCTCTCCTCAAATCCTCAATGGGTAGATAGGGGTATTAAGATGCACCAATGTGTCACTAGCATATTCTTTCGCCTATTCTTTCTTGCACAACACAGTAATCAGAGAAGAGAAAACTAAAAGGGATAGACTATATTACACTTAAGGGTCGTTCATAGGTGAAAATACCCCAATACCCCTCATCCTAAGTAAACAAAACAAAAACTGCATGGATTTTACATAGCAACGTGGGACAGACCTTATCGCAGAGGCTAACCTCTGTGTCATACTGCTAAATATGAAGATTTTCCTCTGTGTCATACTAGCTATTGAGGAGGCTAAACTTCGTGACTCAGGGATAGCGCAGAGGATCATTGCCTTTGTGGTCCAAAACCACCCCGGACGTCTTTTAAAAATTCTGAAACTCTCTCAGGACACCCAATTCATATGCCTAAACATAACTATAGTCAAAAATCGGCATTTCAAATGCGATGGATTAAAATGTAATTCCCAAAATTTTGACGGTGTAACATTATCCCCCTTAGGATCATTCATCCCCAAATGATGAGCTAGGACACTTTTTGATCGAGAATAGTAATATTAGCCATGAATCAAATGATAAACTAGGATAATAACAAGTTAAAAAAATCAAACCTTCAGCTCATTCGCCCGACACATAGAACAAGAATGGGTACTTAGCATTTATATCTTCCTCTACATCCCAAGTGGCTTCTTCCACCTTATGGTTCCTCCAAAGGACCTTTATTAAAACAACATATTTTGTCCTCAACCTATGAACTTGTCTTTCTAATATCTCTACTGGGACCTTACCATATGACAGGGAATTTGAAATACCAACTCTCTATATAGGCACCACCAAGGAAGGATCACCTAAGCATTTCTTCAACATGGATACATGGTGAATAGAACCCAAACTTACATGCAATTATAGCTCATAGGCCACATTCCCCGCTCTCTCCAAAATCAAATAAGGGCCAACCTAATAAGGACTTAGTTTCCCCTTGTTCCCAAATTGTATCGCTCTCTTCATGGAATACACCTTCAAGAATATCCAATAACCCATATCATACTTCAACTCTCTTTGCCTCTCATCTGCGTAGGATATTTGATGACTTTTGGCAGTCTTAAGCCTATACAAATCACCTTAATCTTCTCAATAGGTTGATAAACTAAATCAGGACTGAACAACCTTGACTCGCCAACTTTGAACCACCCAATAAAAGATCTACACTCCTACCATACAATGCCTCAAACGGACCCATACGAATGCTAGACGGATAGCTATTATTGCACGCAAACTATACAAGATTCAAATGGTCAACCCAACTACCAGCAAAGTCAATTACACAAATCTAAAGCATATCTTTCAAAGTCTGAATGGTCCTTTTCACTTGTCCATCAATCTACAGGTGGAAAGTAGTGCTAAGGTTCACCTTAGTCCCCAAACCTCACGAGAACAACTGCCAATAATAAGATGAGAACTGAGTACCACAATTTGAAATAATGGAAACTAGATCACTAGGCAACTTCACGATCACCAGAATAAACAACCTTACATAATCCTCAGAAGAATAATTAGTCCTCACTTGCAAAAATTGAGTAGACTTTGTAATTCTATAAATGATGAACCAACTAGAGGAAAACTGGGTTTGAGACCGCGGAGGACAAGTAACAAAATCCATAATAATCACTTCCCACATCCACATAGGAAGATCAATCTCTTGAGACAATCCACCTGACCTCAAGTGCTCCACCTTCACTTATTGGCATACCATGCACTTAGCCAGAAAATTATCCATATCTCTCTTCGGTCTATTCTGCCAGTTCATTTCCTTAAGGTCATGATATATCTACTCCAAACCAGGATGAACTTAATAACGCAACTCATGAGCTTCAGAAAAATTTCTACCTTAGAGCCCATCCACATTAAGGACATACAATCTCTATTGGTACCTCAAGATACTATCACCACCAATCTCGAAGCCACCACCCTCTACTTACCCATACAATCCTTGATTTACATTAAGATAAGATCCTACACCTGCTTCTCCTTTACCTTAGATCCAAGAGATGACTTTTCCACCTCTTGCAAAAACACACCACTTTCCTCAGAACCTAATAGACAAATTCCAAGATTTGCAAAATGTTGAATATCCTTCACCAAGTCATGATTTTCTTCACCTACATGGGATAAACTCCCCATAGATAATGTTATAAGAGTATGAACAACTACATTAGCGTTACCTGGGTGATAGTGGAGACACATATCATAGTACTTGAGCAACTCCAGCCATCTCTTTATCTTGAGATTCAACTCTTTCTAGGTGAATACATATTACAGGCTCTTGTGATCTAAATAAATGTATACATGCACCCGATATAGATAATGTGGTCAAGACTTCAATGCAAACACCGAAGCCAACAATTCTAAATCATGAATGAAATAAATCCTTTTGTAAACCTTGAGCTATATAGAAGCATATTCTACCATATTTCCATGCTATATTAACATACAACCAAGTCTCACATGATGCGCATCATAATAAACTACAAAGCCATTAATACCCACGAATAGGGTCAAAACTGGAGCAAAAGTTAATTTATCTTTCAGCTTCTGAAAACTCCCCTTGCAAGCATCAAACCATAAAAACTTTACCTTCTTTTGCGTCAACTTAGTCAAAGCTGTGGCAATCGATGAAAAGCCCTCTACAAATCTCCTATAATAACCAACTAAACCCAAGAAGCTCCTAATATTGATTGAAGTCATGCATCTAGATCACTTCTTAACCACCACAACTTTTCATGGATCTACCATGATCCCTTTACTTAAAACAACATGGCCCAGAAGAGTAACAACTTTTAACCAAACTTCACACATTTAAAACTTAGCATACAATCACTGATCTTTTAAGGTTTGCAATACAATACAGAGTTGATTTTCATGATCCACTTTGCTTTTCAAATATACCAAAATTTCATTTATAAACACAACCATGAACAAGTCTAAAAACTGATGAAATACCTAGTTCATGAGATCCGTAAATGCCACTAGGGCATTGGTCAACTCAGAAGATATGACCAATAACTCAAAATGTCCATACTGGGTATGAAAGGAAGTCTTAGGGATATCCTCGTCTCTAATCTTTAATTGATGATAATTTGACAAAGGTCAATCTTAGAGAAATGTATAGTCCCATTAAGTTGGTCAAATAGGTCATCAAACCTAGGAAAAAGGTACATATTGTTTACTATCACATCATTCAACTGATGATAATTAACACGAGTCTAAAGAAAACCATTCTTCTTAAGTATAAATAGAACAAGAGCACCATACGGAGACACACTAGTGCTGATAAAAGACATATCAAGAAGATCTTGTTTCAACTACTCATTAAGTTGCATCAACTCAATAGGATCCATTCAATAAGGAGGGATAAAGATAAGATGAGTGTACCCAAAAAGATCAATCCAAAACTCAATTTCCCTGTCAGAACGGATGCCAGAAAGATGATCAAGGAAAACCTCAAGAAATTCACTAACCACGGGAATGAATTGTTATAAAGGACCCTCTCAGTTAGAGTCTTTACCCAAACTAAATAACTATGACACCCTTGGGAAATTAGTTTTCGGTCCCTAAATATGATATGAACCTTTTCTTAGGAACTAAGGAACTACTTCCCACTTAATAACTGGCTTATTAGAGAATCTAAAGATGACCTTACGAGTCTAACAGTCTAAATAGGTATAGCATGAATGAAACCAATCCATCCTTAAGATGACATCAAAATCTAGCATGTCTAATTCAGTCATATCCACTAAAGTTTCCCTTCCACCAATAGATTCCATAAAAAAACTATAGACCTTTCTAGCAACTGCTAAGTTACCCACCAGGGTAAAAATAAAAAAGGGGTCTAAAATACATTCGGGGACTAAAACCAAAATACATAGCCTCAAATAGGTTAGCATAAGTAAGGGTATACCACAAAACAAGTAAAGAGTACACATCACGAGAGAAGAGTTTTAACATACCAGTGACGACATAGGAGAGGCCTCATACTCCTGACAGGTAGTAAGAGCATATAGGTTATTCTGAGTAGTGCTGGTACAAGAAATAGAACCCTTTGGTGTAGGGGCTGATGATGTGACAACCAAAATATTATTATCCATCATAGTGACATTTCCCATGGGGAAGTCCTTCAATATATGTCCCAGCTAGCCATAATTAAAATATCGGTTCCTCGACTGATTATAAAAGCATAATACAACTGACAACAAGGTTTAAAAGGGGATATAATGAAGCTGACAAGGCCCTACTGGCCTAAGATTAGGCACCCTAAGCCGTAGAACCATCTCCACTCTAAAATTTATAATCCCCAAATGACATCAAATAAGGTGCACTAGCCATAAAATAAGAAATACAGTTTCCTCACTTATTATTAAATGATTTCCCACCATCTGTACTACATTGCTTCTAACCTCCACCCTGACCCAATACAAAACCTTCTTGCTCTGCCTCTTCCTACCTCTTCTTGCTTTTTTTTTCCTCTTCGACCTGTTAAATATACACATTAGGTGAGAGATACCCATATCCTTGTTTAACAAGTTATTCTTGTTCATTAAAATCAATTTACGAGATGTACTAGAAATGAATTTCCTTATTCTAGACCTCATGCTGGACACTAACTCAGGAGTATATTGTGACACCTAATGGAACTTCAAGGCAAACTCCGCCATCATATTTCCTTGCTTTATGTTTACAAACTCATTAGCTTTTGCCTCCCTCAACTCCAAAGAAAAGAAGTAATTAAAAAAAGAACTAAAGAATTCATACTATAAAGTAGACTCAACTTCATCACCCCTGAGTTGCTCCCACTCTTTATACCAATGGTATGCTACATGCTTCAATTGATAAGCAGCAAATTCTAAACCCTCTACATCAGTAACATGCATAACTCAAAAGATATTCTCCATATCATCTATAAAACCATGAGGATCCTCTTTAACCTTAGTACCAATGAAAATTGGAAAGCTCAATCTCATAAACTTCCCAACTTTAGTGTCCTCGAATGATCTCTTAACAATACTAATACAACTTATGTGATAAGACTGAGATGTCACTAACTGGGTTAATAGAGTGACAGAATTGGAAAAACTTAATATTAGTAATATCTCTAGAAGGTGACTGAGTACAAGTGCCACTAACTAAGGAAGGATCAGTTGAGAAAGGTGGAACTCCATGGGTACAAAAAGAAGTAGCAACCTTTGACCGGGACTGTACCCCATAAATTGGATGAGATCTACCCTTATTATCCTCAGGTCGGAAAAATGATTTTCCATGAGCTTCAGATCATCGGGGAGACATTATCTAAAAGGAGAATAAATGAGAGCTTAAGGAATCCAAGACCTTAGAATTGGTTGCCCAAAAATTAGATAACATAAAAGAGAAACATTACTAAATTCCTCATAGTCTGTCCCTTTAATTATGGAACACTACACACCCATAAAAGAGACTCTTCTTGACACAGCTTTCTGATCACCTAATTGACCATGAACCTATGCTCTGATATCAACTTTGTCACGACTCAAATAAGGGTCTTTCCGTGATGGGCATCTCAAGTCCACCAAGGATCAAAGACCACCCCATTACCTAATCCAACAAAACTAAGTAGATATAGCAGTGGATGAATTCCAACACAAAATAAGATATGATAAGAAATCCCAAAGAACCTATAATAGATCAATATCCAACATACTTTAATAAATAATAAAATTTGATAATCGGTCATAATGCGCATGTATATAGTAATGTCCAATAAAGCCTCTAACAAAACCAAATATAATCTAGTCAGGATATGCCCCTGACCATTGCTAAAACAAATCCAAAAGAAAGATTCAATACATAAGGAAACATAAGGCATAAAATAGTGTCTTCTAAAGGATAGAAGCTCAACCCTTCAGTCTGACTCATAAACTATCCCAAAGTGACCTAGTCACAGTGTAGAAGGAGTAGAAGTATGGCCAGATCTTGTATCATATGGGGATATAGCATCAAAAAATAGTTTGCGGTTAGAGCACTAGCATGAAACTCAAAGATAAAGGATAAAATAATTTTATGAATCATAAAACCAAAACCATTAAAACCAGTGCACAACACCATATGCAATATATACATATCATATATCAGGAAAAGTAGAAGGGCTCAACATAAACTTTAAAACCTTAACCTGGACTGTCTATCTTAACATCATAAAACTACACCCAAGAGATATATAGGTCCAGCTCTCCCTGCTAAAAGGGACCAATTCGTGTTAGCCACTCGAATTGGAGGTACCATAGAAGGCCGAGAAATACATACTATTTGCCATCCATGATACAAATATATATAGTGTGTGACATAAGCATATGGTCATCAAGACCAACCCTGACGTAAAAAAATATGGCTTTTAGTATTAGTTCCCTCAGGACCACCACCTTCCACGACAAGCTACACAACCCCCTTTAAAACCAACTAAAATCCTTAACACATAACATACCCATAACATAAAAGAGTCAACCATAAAGGCATAATTAAGTGATAGCATTATACCGATTATAGCTTGCAATAAAATGTCTATTATCCATTACCTTTGGGAATCCTTATACCCCTGAATCCATTACTAAAATAAACATGAGGGATTCCATTGTACCCCATAAGGTGTAAAAAATAATCCTTAGTTATTTTTTCATTTATGCAATTCATTAGTTTAAAGAGAATAGCCAAATCAAATGATAATTCATATTCCAAAATAAATTATGCAACTGAGTCAAGGTTATTATAAATTTCCATTCCAACACTAATTATTTGGGGAACCCATTATACCTCTAAATTAATTCACCATTCCCATGCAACCCAATGAGTGTGCAAACCAAAAATTCATGCATAATAGATCAAAAGAAAGCATGGAATACCATTTAAATAATTTATATTCAAAACCCTTAACTCATAGTTCAAAATCTAGCATTAGAACTATGAATGATAAAATAATTTTCATGCCATTCAGAAAATATAAGTATATGGAAAGAGTTAATTCCTTGGACACATGAGAATTGGAAAGTAATTTGGATCTTGAAGCCCAAAAGATGAATGTACAATGAAATTCTTAGGCTCCCTTAGGGTTCTATGTTAAAGAGTGGAATTGGGTATTTTTAATCTCTTAAAACTAAAAAGAATAGGCTATATTATGATGAAGGGTCGTGCATAGGTGAAAAGATCACAATACCCCTCATCATAATTAAACAAAATAAATACTACATGAATTTTACATAGCGGTGTGCCACAAACCTTATTGTAGAGGCTAACCTCCGTGCCACACTACTATATATATAGATTATTCTCTATGTCATGATGGCTATCACAGAGGCTAACATATATGACACAATGATATCGCAGAGGCTCACTGCCTCCAAGGTCCAAAACTAACCTGAACCTCATTCAAAAATTTTAAAACTCTTCCGGGACACCCTATTCATATGCCTAAATAGAATTTAAGATAAAAATACACATTTTGATCACAGGAGGGCCAAAAATAAAATTCCTAAAATTTTAAAGGTGTCACAAGGTAGTGGTAGAGGACATCCACAAGGTGGATAGGGAAATCAGAAAGTTGGTCATGAAGGTCTAAACTTAGGGGGAAAATATAATTAGGACAAAAATTAGCTCAGATTTATGACCGGGCTTATTATTATGCATTTTCGAGAATGGCTAATGTTGAGGCTTATAATGTATTGATCACAGGTATTATTTCTATTTATGATCTAATGGCTATAGTTTTATTAGAACTAGGGTCTACTTTTTCATATGTAATTACCTAGTTTATGGTAAGTTTTAATTTTGTTTATGATATACTTCATTATCCGATTTATATGTCCAATATGGTGGGTGAGTCTGTGATATTAACCCATTTTATCTTTCTTGCTCTATATTATTTATGGGTTTATAGAATTGGGTAGACTTAATTATGGATATGTTAGACGTTAATGTAATTCTAGGTATGACTTAGTTATCTCCATATCATTATGTTTTAAAATATAATACTAAAATAATAACACTAGTGATGCCATAGATGAAGGAACTAGAGTTGAAGGAAGCTTATAAGGCCAACCAGTAATGTTATAGTGTATGTCTGGGATAGGAGGATAGTAGGGAATGGGTTTTTAGCATATTTAGCTCATCTTTGAGATATAGATACAGGGTCCTCTTTTATAGAGTTGGTTTAGGTAGTCTCTAAATTTCAAGATATGTTTACTTTATACCTATCGAGTATGTCTCTATATAGGGTTATCGATTTCTACAATGACTTAAAGTTTGTCATTCACCCTATTTCTATTCCACCTTAACGAATGGCTATAACAGAATTAAGGAAGGCCAAAACTCAAGTAAAAGAACTACTTAACAAACGTTTTATTCGTCCAACTGTGTCACCTTGGAGGGATCTGGTCCTATTTATTAAGAAAAATAATGGTAGTGTAAGGATATGTGTTGATTATAGGCAGTTGAGTAAGGTTATCATCAAAAATAAATATCTCCTGTCTCACATAGATAACTTGTTTGATTACTTAGAGAATGTGTCTGTGTTTTCAAAAGTTGATTTGAGATTAGATTATCATCACTCTAAAATTAGACCAGAGGATATACAAAAGACAACATTTATAACTTGATATGGCTATTTGAGTTTCTAGTAATGTCTTTCAATTGAGTAATGCACTTGTAGGCTTTATGAGTTTAATGAATAAAATCTTTAATTCATTCATGCATTCATTTGTTATTATATTTATTGATGATATCCTTATGTACTTCGAGAGTAAAGAAGAGCATGCCAGCTATCCCCGTATAGTCTTGGAGGTTAAAGGGAGAAGCAGATGTTTTCTAGGTTTCATAGTGTAAATTTTGGTTGTCTTCAATTGCTTCCTTAGAGAACATGGTTTTTTAAAAAAGGGTAATGGTGGATCCCCAAAAAATTGAGGCAGTAAGGAACTCGGCTCGACAAAGTTTAGTGATTGAGATAAGGAGTTTTTGGGGCTTGGTAGCTACTACCACAGATTTGTAAAGAACATTGAATACATTTTAATGTACTTGACAAGGTTTACAAAAAAAGTGACATTTGTTTGGTTTGACCAATGTTAAGAGCTTCTATAAGTTCAATATTATCTTGAATTCAGTACAAATTTTTTTGTTATCATTTGAAGGTAAGGACTTTATTGTATTTTGTGATGCCTCACTACTAGGTTTGGTGTTATGTTGATGTAGGTAAGAATGATATTTCCTATGCTTCAATATAGTTGAAGCCTCAAAAAAGAAACTACCTAACCCATGACTTAAAGTTGGCAGCAGTGGTGTTTTCATTAAATATTTTGAGACACTAACTTTATGGAATCAAGTGTGAGGTCTTCACTGATTATTATAGCCTGCATTACGTATTTACTTAAAATGATTTGAAACTAAGATAGTAGAGGTACATGAAATTATTAAATGATGATGAAATGAGAATTTAGTATCACCCCGGTAAGGCCAATGTAGTGGTAAATGCATTGAGTCAAAAAGCTATGAGTGTAGGCAATTTATCATTTTCTAGGGAATCTAGGTGACCATTAGCTAAGAGAGTTTCAAACTCTAGCATGTCTAAGCATGCAGTTTGGGGAATCATTTATGGATGGTGTGTTGTTTAGTTTATAGGTAAAGTCAATATTTGTGGAACATATTATGTTTGCAAAATTTGAGGATAAGAAATTGAATACACTCTAGAATAAAGTGGTGTACAGGGAGTTGGTGGATACCACTCTTGGAATGTGGGGTTTTTCTTGTTTAAAAGAAGATAATATGTTTCTCAACTTTGTGATTTGATTCATGATGTACTTTCAAAGGCCCATGGCTCACATTATTCTATTTATTCGAGTACATCTAAGATGTATCATGACTTGAGGTAGCTTATTGGTGGCCTGAGATGAACATGGACATAGTGGATTATGTGTTCAAGTGTTAAAATTGTCAATAAGTAAAGTTTGAGTACCAAAAGCCTACCAGGTTTGCTTCAGAGGATGCCTGTACCCATGTGGAAGTTAGAGCATCTTTGTATGGACTTGCTCTTTTTGGGTGATAGTACATAGATTGACAAAGTCAGCTTATTTTTTACTAGTTCGAGTAGACTACAACTCTCCGGTGATAGTACATAGATTGACAAAGTTGGCTTATTTTTTACTAGTTCAAGTAGACTATAACTCTCAGTAGTTAGGTATAACTTATGTCAAGAAGATTGTGAGGCTTCATGGGTTTCCACTTACTATTATTTCTGACAGATATACAAGTATTCTTTCATGTTTTAGGATAGGTTGCATAAGATGTAGGGCACCAAGCTCGTGTTTATCAAAGTTTTTAACCCTCAAACTAATAGAAAGTCAGAGAAGATGCTTTAGGTGCTAGAGGATATGTTGAGGGAATGTCTTCTTAATTTTGGTAGTCATTGCGATTACTTTATTTCATTGTGTGAGTCTTCATACAATGACACTTTTCACTCTGATATTGACACGGTAACATTTGAGAAACTTTATGGAAGGAATTGTAAGATATTTATTTGGTGGTTTAAGTCTAGAGTTATTAAGCCATAGGACACGAATTTGGTATAGAGGGCTTCGGAGAAGGTAAAATTTATTCAATCAAAATAGTTGGTTGCTCAAAGTAGGAAAAAATATTATGTGAATATAAGATTAGAGAAATGTTCTTTAAGTTTGGTGAGTATATTTTGTTCAAGATGTCTCCTATAAAGTATCATGAGGTTTAGAAAGAGGGGTAAGCACAGGCATTGGTATATAGGTCCCTTTGAGGTTCTTGAGAAAGTATATCCAATTTTATATCGATTAGCTCTACCACTAGGATTGTTGAGATTTCTTCTGATATTTTATGTTTCAATGCTGAAAAGGTACCATGGGGATAGAGACTACATCATTAAGTGTGATTAGGTTCTTCTGTATAAGGATTTGGCTTATGAGGAGTAACAATGGAAATTCATTTGATAAAGGTTATATAGAATCATTGTCTGGTTAAGGAAGCCACTTGAGAAAGTAAAGGAAATATGAGATAAGTACCTTTAATTGTGTGAGTATAAGGGTACTCGTCACCTTTCTTATTTAGCCTATAGTTGTTGTTTGGACATACAGGGATGAACAATGAGTAAATTGGTATCTATTGTAATGACTCTCTCTATTATTATATGTGAGTCCTACATTTATAATCTCATTTCAAAATTCTTCCTAGTTTGGAAGTTACAAACTTTAGGTTAGGCTAGTTTCAATTAATTTCAAATTAATGTGTGGACTAGGGAAATCTAGGAATGATTTTGATAGGGTAGTGGTATTTTTCTTAATTTCATATTAGCTAAGATTCTAAAAA
This sequence comes from Capsicum baccatum var. pendulum, assembly GCA_030864225.1. Taxonomy (NCBI): domain Eukaryota; kingdom Viridiplantae; phylum Streptophyta; class Magnoliopsida; order Solanales; family Solanaceae; genus Capsicum; species Capsicum baccatum. The sequence goes on from CM061556.1 coordinate 105,016,555, forward strand.
AACCCGTAGGAATATACGATATCGAATTTGGGTAAGTAGAACTCTCAAAATTGATCTTAGCATAGAAGGACATTGTTTAGAAATCTCTAAGTTTAAGGTTTACTGTAAAAAGTGATAATTTTGGGTAAAGACAAATTCTATCTCATCGACACCTCTATATATTTTTTACTGCTATAGCGGTGTCTAACCTTCCTACAAGTCATTGATTGTCCTTAACTGTTGTTAAAGAAAAAATTAAATGCTATAGAGATGAATACCATAGTTTTAGTAAAATAAATCCACAAACTAGTTTATTCTGAAGAACTTATTTTGAGGCAAAGAAATGGTGATTTAAGGTGAAAGGCACTAGAAATTTTTTATTTGGCTTTATAATGGTATGAAATTCATCCAAGTTAACTTGTATTTAATTGTTAAGCCTTAGAATTGTTAACTTACAATATTTAGGGGGGTGTTTAGGATGGATTTTGGTTAATTGCTAGTGCAAAGCGAAAATTAAGGAATGAGTTAATGGATTTTCTTATTAACATTTAATTTTCCCTTACATTCCATTAATCCCTTGATTTATCCATGAAATTAGTATTTTTAGATTTACTATGGTGGAGAAGCCCTTGTATGGGAAGGGAATGGGAATGAATTTGAACATAGGAGTTGGTTGTAAATTATAAAGTCAAGTATGTTAGGTCATTTCTACAATTATGTCTTTATAGGAATGTTCTAGACCACAAACAAATAGACATTACATGGAAGGGAAAAGCTCCAGCATAAAAGAGTTATGCAACTTGATTTAAGGTAGGTGATGGTATTGTAGTTTAATTTAATTTGTGTTGTACGTGCTATTAACAAATTTTTAGTATGGCATTTTAATGCATGTTATTTTGTTTTATCTTTGCAGTGATTTATGGTTGTTATATGATCTTGACCTACCTTACTTTTTGATTGGAGAAGTCAGTATTTAGAATGTTCTTATAGGCTTTTGGTGGAACAAGGTACCCGTGTCTAGTATTTTAGTACATGGATGGTAATTATCCCTTACGATTCATAGATAGAGGCAAGTTTATATCCCTTAGTATGTATGTACAAGATTTAGGTGAGTTTGATGATTCCATGAACGAACAATAGAGATATATTTCTTATATTTAACAAATTCTCCTGACTTTTTGTTGGCTTAGTTTGACTAAATTTGACAAGGTGATAATATGTTGAATTATTGGTTTAATTTCAATTTGTCCATTGTTGCTTGTTGTGCTAAGTGTATGTTTGTTAAACATGGATTAACTTGTTGTACTGTAACTTAGTTATATGTTCATATTCTCATCTTGGTTTTGCTAAATAACCCTGCCAGTGTACTGTTCTTGGGTGATGATACTACATTTATATTTATATTTATAAATGTAGTGCATATTCTAGTAGCTCTTATGAGACCTCACTTGTGATTCCAGCAGTTGACTCTAGATTTTAGGGTGAGCAACATATTGGGCTACTATGAGATGTCTCTTTATGACATTGTCGTTTGGTTGGACTTATGCACTTTCTTTAGTTTTTGGTATTGCATCCCTTTTTACATTCTTAGTATGTTTTGGCATGTCGAATTTCAAATTATAAGGGTGTTTGGTTTAGTATTTATTTTTATATTTCTCGTAAGTTATTAAACTGGTTAATAATTAAACTATTAATGGGGAAGTTTTCTTTATTTACTCTAACTGTTGGTTTATGTTTTTGGGGTTATTGGTTCTCCAAGTAGGTAAGTAGTGTCAGTTTCACTCATGATGAGTTTGGGTCATGAAATATAAGTTATTGCTTGGTATTATCTTGATTTTATTTAATTTATCTCCTTGTAAGATGTTATATTGAGTTGATCGATGATGCCCACAAGTACATAATTTTGTATTAATGCCACCCGTGATTTTTTTTGTTAAGTGTAGAGTATGTTCAACAGTTTGAGAATAGACCTCAACTTTATCTTATGATTAACAGCTTCGATTCAAGGGTGAGCATCACACCAGGACAACCATTGGATTTTCATTTTGCTCAATCCTTCATCACATATAATGACTTTTTTTATCATTGACATGATATCTTGATTATGTTTTTAGGCTTTTTTTTGGATTAGTCGTCCTTGTATGGTGACTTTTAGGTCCTAAGGGATGTAATTACTTAGAGATACTTTTGTACTTTTGTAAGTATTGTAATGACCCTTTTGGTCATTTTCAATATTTTTGCTTACTACTATCATTAGAGCCTTTCTATAGCTGCCCCAAGTCATTTATGACTTGCTGGTGTTGAAAGTTCAATAACCAAGCAGTTCATATAGTTTTATAGCCAATTCCCTACTATGAAGTCTTCGTTGGTTCCAAATGGCCACCGGGCAAAATCTTTAGTCTTTGCTATTTTGACATCCTCATTGGTTCCAATGGGATCTCTTATGCAAATACTATCTAACCAGTAACTCTAGAATGTCAATTTTAGGTTGGGTGGACCTTTGGTTTGGGTCTCGAGACACCTCAGCTCATTTTGACCTATTGGTCAAAAAATTAAGTAGATGAAATATGGATGTGGGACCCAAATTTGGTCAAAATGACCTCGGATGGAAATTTTGACTGTGCCATCGCATTCTAAACATCAAATTTAGTATGGTTACACAGTTCATTTTCATATAAAGATTTTGAATGAATCTCGAGCACCCTATTAAGCCCATTTTAGACTTGAAAATCTGGTGCATTAGAAAATCTGGTTCTATCTTAATTGCGGTAACTATGTCATAATTGCAAAAAGTCTGATCATCCTAAATTTGTGCGATCGCAAGGCTTTGTTTGCAATCACTATTTGCATATGCAGGCCTAATATGGTCTAATCGTTATAGCTCAATCGCGATAGCAACTCCTGAATGCATGGACTGGGTATAAAGGACCCCTTTTCCATGATTTTTGGCCATTCTTCATCATTTTCTTAAGACCCAAAACCCTAAGATGAGGGATAGCTTTCAATTGAAACTTGGGATAATCTAGGAGAGTGATTAACATCTATTTTGATGATTATCTTCCAATTTGAGGTAAGAATTCACCCTTCTTTGGTGTAGTTTCTTGATTTATTGTTCAAAACAACAAAATCTTTAGTGCTTTATTTTAGCCCTAATTTATCTTAGTTTTCTCCCATTTTAGGGCAATTATTCCTTGATCTTGTAAGAATGTTGGGTTGGTTTCAGAAATGCAATTTCCATAACTGGGACCCATATGAAGTTTTTGTGAGATTATTGTACCTAAAGCACAATAATGCAATATGGGTATCATTATTCTCATATTGATGAGTAGAATATATTTTTGATATCTTGGAACCTTAAGGATTCTTCTTGGAAGGGAAAAGCAGTGGTTTAGAAGTTCTTTGAGCTTTCTTTAATGTCGAGGTAGGGTAGTTTTATCCCTTCTAATATATTTAGGATGGGTTTTAGGTATTGGGTTGATGAAATGCAAGACTTGGGTTAGTTGGACCATTTAGGCCATTTTGAAACAGTAGAGTTGACACTTAGCTTGCTTCATTATCTCTTAGGTGAATTGAACTTCATTCCCCATGATTAACATCAGAATGCCTTAGATTACTCAAATTAGGTAAAAAGTCTTTAGTCACTCATGTGTAGAGTAATATTGGCCTTAGTTGCATATACTATAAGTAATTTGTTTGAGAAAGATCTCAACCTTAGAGCTAATTGTTGTTTGCTTAACATCTAAAAGTAGATTTAGATACCATAAGTATAGTTTGGGTTGAATTTGCCTGAAATAGAGCTTGAGGATTAAAAGTGGACTCCTAACCCACTTTAGTGTATGAGACATGTGAGTTCTTGTAAACCTTATATGCTTATTTGTCATTTGGAAATGTGTATTGAGCCAATATTGAAAAATATTAATACTTGATGCTTATGTTGGTTAATGTGAAGGTTGACACCTATGGATTATGTTATCATTTATTCAATTGATTATACTCTTTATGTTATTGATTATATACATATACGGGATTTGAGTCTGGAGAATGAGTATGACACTATTCATTATATTTACCGATGCAACTTTGGCTATTGATTATAATTATTGGTTTAAGTTTGGCTATTGATTTTATTTACCGGTTTAAGTTCAGTTATTGTTATATTTACCGTTTCAAGTTCGAAAATGTGTATAATGCTATGATGACATATTTATTTTTATGATTAAATATATTGAGGTATGATATTGAGAATAGCTATTTTGCTAATTCAGAAAAATAAGGAAACGTTTATAATATGGCATCACATAAATGGACTCTACTGATAAAATGACAAGTTGACAAATGATGGTTAGTCGATAAATAATGACTAGTGGATATATGATGTCTAGCCGACAATTGAATTAGTTATAAGAAATGGATAGTTGATTAATAGTGACTAGTGTATAAATGGTGATAAGGTTACTATATGTTGGTAAATTGAGGAATGGTGGTTAATTAACGAGTTGACTATTTGTAAGCAATGAATGGTTGCTTTATTATATCTTTGAGTGTACTCTCAGGTGTATGGGAGTTTGTGATATCTTATTTACTTTTCGCACTAATTGGCATATAGGAGCCAATTTTGTATTTATGACTGTATGTGTTGAAGCTCTATGCTATGTTATTATTCTGATTTATTACTTATCTATGCACATCGATATTAGAACTACTTCAGATTTGTCTAAGTTATGTTATCTTTCACTTTATCATCCATATATCATGATTTAGCTCAGTAGGTCGATGATACCTACTGAGTACCCATTGTTTTTGTACTCATACTATACTTCTATGACTTTTTGGTGCAGATCTAAATACTAGCTATTGTCTTTGATTGTGTTTTGTTGATATTTCTTGAGATAGGGTGAGCTCTTTAAGTCGAAGTCACCTATTTCCTTCTTTATTTTCATATTTCGCTTTTAGTTATAACGACAGATATCAGTGACTATTTTAAGTCCTTGAGTTATATTATTATTATATTCTTTAGTACTGGCTCTACTAGGTCATGGGATGGTATCTTTTATTGCCAGTTCTTATATATTTAGAACTCTTTTATTATTTATAAGTGTGTTGTTCATTTTCTTGTATGATTTGGTATTTTCCACCAAGTTAACCCATTATGTTTAGATTAGGGTTCTGGGTTGGCTTGCCTACTAAAGAGATAGAGTTGGTGCCATCATGAATCATAAATTAAGTTGGGACAAAATAGTACCAAAGTCAGTATATACCAGTATTGTTGGTACAAGAGAAAATGTCGAGTAGAATCTTGTAGATTAAAATAGTGATGTTTGTTTCCTATCTTTGGGAGGCTATGGGATACTCTTAGGAGTTCATCACTTCTTTAACTCAGTTTGTGATAAGATTCTGAGTTAGTTTGAAAATATATTCCTTTGACTTTACTCTATTGCAGGTGGCTAGGACATATGCTACCGCTACACAAGATAAGGGTCCCAAAATCAAGCCTAGGGATCCTACAACTATTTATGGACAATCTAGTGTTCGTGGACAGCCATGTGTTGTGTCCCAATCTAGGGGACTTGATAGTTCTCCTTCCTCAGTTCTTATTCCCGCTCCTAAGCTAGAGATTCTTCTACCATAGCCAGTAGTGGGTCAGAAACTAGCCTAGGCTCCACCAGGGTTTATTTCTTCTTCAGTGTACAAAGATGTGTTGGTTCAGCTTTTTGGATCAGTTGGTGATGTGTCATAGAATGGTGCACAGTCTACCAATTAGAGTGGTACAGTGGCGGGGGCATAACCTGAAGCTGCGACTCATAAAGTTGAGGTTCCTCCTACACTGGTAGTTTCTTAGATGATAGTCGCTTTGTTTGTTGTTGCACAACCTATTATGTCTTCTGGGGAGCAGAAAATGCTTTGTAGATTCCTGCTATTTGCTTCACATAGCTTTTATAGTGCACCAGGCGAGGATGCATATGAGTTCCTGATTACTTGTGAGGATAGACTCTTTAATTTAGGCCTTATTGTGACTCGTGGTGTTGACTGCACCACATTTTAGTTGGACTTGGCGTCTCAACATTGATGGAGAGGTTATATGGATTCTATACCAGTTATATCTTCTTCCTTGTGGTAGCTCAGTTCTCTGAGATTTTCTTCGACAAAAACATGACTCACAACCTTAGAGATCATTTGAGGGATCAATTCACTGGATTGTAGTAGGGCTCTATAACAGTTGCAGAGCATGATGCTTATTTCTATGAGTTAGCTAGGCATGTTACTTCTATTTTGGACACCGAGTATGAGAGAGTTTGCTGCTTTATAGAGGGTTTAGACTTCCCATTCATTTCTCTACTTAGAGGTTAGTCGTTGTGGTTAGGTCTTTTGCTGAGGTTTTGGATCACACTCAGTGATGGAGGAGTTGCATTCTGAGGCCCAAGGGGACAACGAGAAGAGGCATAGATATTAGGGGAGTTTCATTAGAGTGATAGTAGTTCCTGATTCAGGGGTCGTAGTTATCATGGTGGCTATTCTTAACATCCATCCTATCTCGATCAGAGTTAGCCAAGTCAACCTGTTCTGCTAGTAATTTAGATCACTGCTGGAGGTCAATCTAGTGTCAGAGACCTTCCTAGTCAGGGTGGTGATCAGTCTTTGAGAGGTTCATTTTCTAGTCATTTTAGTTATGATAGTTATTTTAGGTCAGCCAGATCGGTTGATTCTAGTTTAGCTTAGGGAGCTTGTTATAGTTGTGGATCTTTTGGTCATTATTCTCGAGAGTACTCTATTTGTAGGGCAATTATTGTTTCAACTCAGGGTGCTTACCCTATTAGAGCAGTTCATCACTCAGCTAGAGGTGGTTTTCATGGTAGCAGGGGTGGTTCCTAGGGTACTCAAGGAGGTTCTCAGGCAAGTAGGATAGGAGGTCAATTAGGTACCAAGCTAGGTGGTGGGCAAGGTCAGTTGTATGCTGTAACTTCTAGGCCCGAGGCTGAGACTTCAAATGCTATTATTACAAGTATGATTTTGGAATACCTTAAGTCAGGCCTTGATTTATTTGATCTAGGATCCATTTATTCTTATATTTCTTCTTATTATGCACCACAGTTCAGTTGTTTTGTGTTTTATTAACTATGTCATTGTGCGTATCTACTCCCGTGGATGATTCTTTAGTACTTGATCGAGTTTTCAAATCATGTGTTATGAAATTAGCAATGTTGACCTTATTATGCTTGTTATGGTGGATTTTGATGTGATTCTAGGAATGGACTAATTATCCCACTATCATGCATTCATAGACTATTTTTGTAAGACCCTTACCTTAGTCATGCCCTTTTTTACCCCCAGTCGTGTGGCAAGGAGTTGTTAGTCGTGAGCCGATGGGGATTATTTATTAACTTTGTGCTAGGAGGTTTATTTTGAGGTGTTATGAGTCTTATCTTGCTTATATTTGCAATACTAGTGTGGAGATTTCGTTGATTGACTCTGTTCCCATGGTTTGTGAGTTTGCTAATGTGTTCCCCCGATCTGCCTGGCATTCCCCCTATTCGTAAGATTTAGTTGGCTATTGATCTCGAGCCTGGAACCCGACCTATCTCTATGGCACCATACCTTATAGCTCCTGGTGAGGTTAAAAAATTGAATTCTCAGCTTCAAGATCTTCTTGGTAAGGATTTTATTAGACCGATTGTGTCTCTTTGGTGAGTTCTTGTATTGATTGCGAAGAATAAAGATGGCTCCATAATGAGTGGTGATATTAACCCTCATTCTCACTCAATATTCATGTGCATTACCTTGTTTTGAATTAATAAATGAGACATATTCATAAGTAAATGCACTAATATCCGCTCTTTGTAGGAATAGAGTTAAGAAGATCGAAAGATGTGGATTGAAGCTGAAAATGATTAAAAGGAAGCAAAGAAGAGTGAAGCTAAAGACTTGGACTACATCATCCTTAGTTACCACGACCACGGTTGCAGTCAGTCAAGACAGCCAGCACAATGTGGTCGTAACACACAACTGTGGTTGCGTGGATGCGGTCGCGAACAAACATGCGTAATTTAGTCACACTGGTATATGCCCAGGGGAAGATCTGTAAAATCACTTAGATGAACACAAACCATATATAAGCAAAAACTCTTTCTTCTTTGGGTATTTCTGACCTCATAAGATATCTTTGAAATCAAGAATTGAAACCATAATTGGACAAGTGCGTAATTAAGTTGGGAGGCTAAACTTCTTCAGATTTTTGTGAAGAATGAATGCTTTGGATAATCCATAGGGTATATCTCTCATTACTTTCTTCATGAGTAGCTAAGTAATATAGTCTTGGGATTATGTTTAACTATAGTGTAATTTGTGTGTGGGTATTGTTGTGCTTGCATGATTATTAGTTGTTGAGTAAGGATTTCACCATTGCTTGAGCTTATGAAATGTTATTTGATGGGTGAAATACCTAAATCTACAAATGGCTTTGATGGGTGAAAACTACAAACTCTAGAAACCCTTTATCATCCTCGAAAGAGGGATAAAGGTGAATATGTGGTAACCCATAACATCCTTGAAAGAGGGTTATCGAGGGACAAGGCAATGGTGGATAATTAAGCCTATGGTTTTTTACCTTTTGAAATCATAGAAACAAGTGTATTAGGAGTGCAAATTATGTCAAGAGCATCATCCTAAAAATAGGGATGCTTGATTGAGGTTTTGGGTGATTACGAATTTTCACACTTGTTAGGTGCTCAAAAGAGATAACAGGTAAAATCGTTGTGGTTTTATCAAAAGATTGACCACAATGACCTTTGACCTAGCCTATCCCTTATTTAATAACTAAATTTAATGGTAAACCATCAATAACCCACATATTTTTACCTTTAGGTTGACATAAACCCAAGATTTCCCCCAACATCATTTCTTAAAACAAAAGTGTTATCTCTTGATCATTTGCTAAGGATCATACAAAAAGTTGCAAAACAAATCTCCCATTTTATTTTACATTGTCATTTTTGTTAGTATTCTGGGTAATCTCATAGTGTTTGATCACCCATAGTGTTTGAAGTTTGTAATTCACTCTTTAAGATTTGACCCCAATTCAAATTGGGTTACTTGACAACAACCACCTCATGCCTGAATTATTGGGGTGAGTTGAGCGTTATCAAAATGACATCATTGCCATGGAGTGAAATATAGATTTTGCTTCTGTGGTGTCATTCTTATTTGGGAATACCTAGAGTGGTATAATTTACATTTTTTGAATCTTTTGTAGGTGATCAAAGTGTAAACGGACAAATGAGCAATAACGCAAGCAATATGGGCCCCCTCGATGCCCTCTTGATGATGAAGGCCAGTTAAATAGAGTAGGACAAACAAGTGCAATTCGCATTCCGCCAACCATCGAGAATAGAGTATTTCATATGACTAGCATTATGATTCACATATTGCAAATAAAAGGGTTGTATGGGGTCAAATATATGAGGACCCAAATGTCCATTTGAATAACTTTGTGGAAGTTTTTGTACCATTTAACATAGCGACATATTACACAAGAATCCATCCAGCTTTGACTTTTTCCATTCTCACTAATGGGTAAGGGCCTTTTATGGCTTCGCTCATTTTCACCCAACTCAATTTACATCTTGAGAAGAACTTACCACGGTGTTTCTTGATAGATACTTCCCACCATAAAAATTCTTCAAAAACTGGAAGAGATTGTGAACTTCTAGCAAATAAATGGAGAACCGTTATTTAAAGCTTGGGAAATGTTTAATGGAAAGTTAGTTCAATGCCAAAATCATGAGGTCTCAAAAAAGATGCTCCTCAAGATTTTCTATAGGGATCTCGATCCAGTCAACAGAATGGTGGTGGACAATGCGGCGGGCGGCTCTATAGTGAGATTGCATCATCTTGCGGCCTTCTGATTAATAGTAGAAGTATCAAAACAAAATTGGGGTTGTCATACCCGAGATACTAAAGCTTCTAAAACCCCTTCTACTAACTCCGTGGTGGCTAATAAACAAAGAAAATGAGAAGAAGAAAAGAAGGAGAACATGGCCAAAATGATGACCCAACTTAAGATCTTGACAAAGCATATTATGGGTGCACCTGGGAAATTGGTAAATGCCATAGAATCAAAATCTTGTGAAGAAGATGAATAGGCAATGAAGTTGAATGATGATATTTGGTACTTGGAAAACTACCCGGGGGGTTCCCACCCCACCTATCAAGGGCAAGGTGGGATGGACTGTGAGTGAGAGCAGGAGCGGGGGCGGGATAAGAGAGATCGTGAATGTGACTATGACTATTATGTCCCCCTTAATGATTGAGCCAAAGCCAAGAAATCTAGTGCCATTGACCATGAAAAGTTCAAGATCGAGAAGATGTTAGCAAGAATCTTGAATAGAGTAGAAGGGATAGAAAAGATGGTCTATGAGTTGAAGGGTGATTTCTCCCAACTGTCTAAAATGGTGGTATCTCACTCTACCTCTATCAACTAATTGGAGACCCAAGTAAGGCAAATATCCACATAATTAAATACTATACCTGGAGGTAGACTTCCGAGTGACACAATTTCTAACCCAATGAACTACTCTGGAGTCCTAGCAAGTGTCACAAGGAATGGAAGAAAACTTAAGGAACATTTTAGAGGAGACATAAGTGAGAATATGCCCATATCCAAAGCAAAGGAGGTGATGCCTCAAAGAAGAGAGGAAAATAATGAGAAATAGGTTAATGAAAGCGATGGGTTGAAGTTGAAAGGCCGCAAGTTGAAGAAAGAACAATCATTCGAGTTCCTCCCCTATTTCCTCAACATTTGTATAAAAAAGAGGAGAAAGAAAAATTGAGGAAGTCCTTGGCCAACCTTAAAAACCTATCAATAAACATCCCGTTGCTTGAAGCTATCCAAGAGATCTCAGGATACACTAAGTTGATGAAAAATTTTATGTCCACGAAGAAACTTATAAAAGGTGACACTATTAAGGTCACTCATGGATGTAGCGCTATCTTGGATAGAAAGGTTGTAGAAAAGAAAGATGACCCCGGAGCACCCACTTTTCCTTGCACACTTGGGATAGATGAATTTGCAAAAGATATATATGAACCTGGTGCGAGCATCAACTTAATGCCTTTTTTCAGATACAAGAAACTTGGTCATCCTTTCTTATCCACTAGGAAAGCCATTGTTGATATAGAGCTGGGGGAGATGAAAATTATAGTGCAGGAGGATGAGGTCTTTTTCAAAATCTACAAATCAAAGAACCAAACCACCAAGTTACAAGTAGTATTTGTGGTGGATGTTTAAAATGAGAAGATGAATGAAGAGGAGTTTGAGGACCCCCCTTAAAAATGAAGAAAAGAAGACTTAGTTCCATAATGATAACTAAGGAGCTAGGTGGGAGGCAAACCACAAATGCCACGAGAGTTACTCATATCATTTTTTGTTATGTTTTTGTAGAGTAGATATTATATTTTGCATATGTATAACCCATGCATTTGTGGCACTATGGAGTGCATTACACAAGCTGAACAAGGGAGAAATGTGTCAAAAATTGAGTAAACTGTAGAACAACAGAAAAATAGGTGAGTAGAATTGCTGTCGATTACTACAATTATGGTCCCCAAGCGCGATCGCGGCCAGAGAGTGTCCGCGATCGCAGTCCCTTGACTCCATTTGCATCCATTGCTTCCATTTAGCCCCTAGTTTGCCTCATTTCCCTCAAACTCCTTTTCAAGATTGAACTCTCTAATTTGGGCTAATTTTTGGCCACGTTTGTGAGATCTCAAACAACATCCTTGCATTCTATTACATCATAATTACGATAGGTGACATGAATTCATGACTTTACTTATGAAAATAGGCCATAGAATTCATGATTAAGAAGGGCCTAAAATTTTGATTGTTATGCTTTCCATGTTGTCATATTTTTTATTGGTGTGATGTTGGCTGTTTGATTAAGGTGTCCACAAAAGTAAGGAAAATCATGAGTACCCAATGAAGTGTGAAATAGGTAGACAAGTGAGATATGCGCACTAATTGTTTGATAAAATTCTGTAATAAATTTTCAATATTTATATTTGCTTTCTAAATTGCATTCAAACACTTGTTAGCATTGTTCCAATGATCTTCATATGATTTCACATTCTAGAACATGCTAGTTGATGATAGGTGAATTTACACGCCTAAAGTACTATATTTTACCCATATTTTAGCTAAGTTTTGAGGACAAAATATATAATTCATGCACTTTTAGTCCTTTTTCCTGTAAGTGAGCTAACGAACATGATTAGCAAGTTTTCAGGTATAAATGATGTAGAATTCAGCATTTTATGGATAACTTGACGCCAAAGAAAGCTTCACGAAGGAAGGAAGGGGAATCTTGGACGCCAAGGACCAAAAATGACGCATGGAAAATCTGTTTCGGGCAAAAACAGCAATTCTGAAGACTTTGGGGACTAGCAGTAACTTAGTAGGATTAGGATAATGATACATTAACCTAGTACGATTGGGTTAAGTAATGCATTAGCTTAGTAGGAATAGGATAGGGGTATTATAAATACCCTATTTTGCTAGAGATTTTCATCATTCTTATTCCACAACTTACAACTCGGATTATAATTCTTCCATTAATTCTACTTTTTATTCTTCTTCTATTCATCTACTCAATTCTTAATTTGCACAACAAGAGAACCGTTACTCAGCAAGGAATTCACGCCATTCTTACCCCTATACTTATCGTTAGATTATTTTGGTATGATGATAATTGTTATTGTGTTTTCCGTTGCAATCATTAGTAGCTAAACTTCTCTGTTGGGGTTATGGAAGCCGTATGAGATACTATCTATTGCTATGAGTTTGTGAATTCTTGACACGTATGCTGCTTATATCATTATTCTCTTCATCTTAATGCAAATTCTTGTGGTTGCAAATGCATAGAATAACGCCAGTATAGCATTAACTTGTTCAAAAGAAAAGTTATAAGTCTGGAAAAGAGATAATGTCAAGGTAATAGGGCACCATCCCCTGTTAAAAAGTTAGTGCCGTAACTGGATTAACCTCTTGGAGAATATGTACCGTTAGACACGCTTTAAGCTCGAAAGAGTTAAAGTGAAATAGTCCTTGTTAAGGTCGAAAGATGCTTGGATTTACCATAGAATACAATTTTCTATAAGCACATGCATGTCTGAAGTCCGCATAACTCATATCCAATAGAGACGTATAACTCATAAGGTGGACATAACCCTAACTCTCAATTCTCATTGGTTAAACATCTTACTAAACACTCTTTTTTTTTACTTTACTATTTTGTTTACATTACTTGCACGTTACAATCCCCCCTTTCACGAGACTTGCACCAAAAGTCTAATAATCTTTGCTTACTTATTGACCGGCTATTCCCTGTGGGATCGATACCCAACTCTGTTGGGTTATATATTTGACAGCGACCGCTTTACACTCCTATGAAAGCTGTAGATTGAGCGTTATCACTAGTAGCCTAAATTTAGAGGAAATCTAAACATGCAGATATAACATGGAACCTGCCTTAGGCAGCGCGATACGGTCATAGACTATGATCGTGGTAATGAAAACGTGGTCCGGACTCGCAATCGAGGTAACTGAGGATAGCTCTCTGCCAAGCCAAAAATCCTGCACTTCTAATTTTGTAGTCAAGCAACACCAAAAACCTAGTCCAATGAACTCTAGTGACCAATATAGCACAGTTTGCATGCTTAAACTGTCATTGAAAGATATAATATGTTCTTAGTGCATTCAGGACTACATCAAGGATAAGTATGATCACATCCGGTTTATGGTACCCTAGTTCCACACTCTTTACTGCAAGGATATTTTAAGGACAAAACTATTACCTGCGAGTGGAATTTACTTCGAAAATGTGCCAGAGAAACTACCGGCACTACATGACAAACTCTAAGCTATAGGGTGGCGGTGCTTCACCCTAGATCCATGTATTTGAAATGAGCAATGGGTCCATGAATTTTTAGCAAATATCAGCGAAGTCTATTTTTGGACCCACTCAATGTGACTGTCAAGATTCGAGGAAAGCTAGTGAATGTTGGGGCTAAACAAATCAATGATATCTATGGCCTCAAGCATACTCACATGAGTGACTTTAAAGCAAAGGGGTATAAATCGGGGAGTCGGTTAGCATAACAACTATTCCCTAGAAAAGAAGTCTTGTGGACCAAGAATAAAAGAAATATATCCTTGATAGACTTCACTTTCAAGGCCCGGATATGGTTTCACATCATTTGTAGTTGAGTTTCTCCTTGCACCCACATGACAATAGTCCCCGAATTATGTGCAAGGATGGTTGTATATATTCTAGATGGCATCCCTCTAGATATTGGTCAACTCATGGTTAATGAAATAGATCATTTCAAGGACAAAGATGGTACACACCTATTCTTTCCCTCCTTGGTTATAGAACTTTGCAAAATAGCAAGGGTGGAAGAGTATGCGAGTGATACATAGGTGCAACCTAATGCTTCCATTTATCCCTTGAGTATTAGAGGCGAAGAACACCTGAAAAAAGTAAGAAAAAGAAGATCAACAAGGAAAAGCTAGCATGAAGTAAGCCTGAGTGCCATAGGCCAACCACTACAGGACCTCTTGAACAGATTGGGGTAAATATTATAGCTATCAAAGCGCATGTGTCTATTTTTCCCCAAGGACTGGGAGAATCCTCCACTATGCATCATTCTTATATGTCATGTACCAATTATGAGAGGTACAAGAAGGACCAAAAGAATCAAGAAGCTACCATTGATGAGCTTGAAAAGGCCTACTCCTCTTTGGTAGAGTCACAGCGAGTGCTCCTAATCGTATATAAAAAAAATTGCAAGGGTGAAAATGAGGGATGAGTTCTTTATCAAGATGTGTAAGGGTGTGAAGGTCCTATTAAAGGTTCTAAGGCCCCGAGATGGACTTCCTTCTTCTTGGGTGGACAGTGACGAGTAGGCCCCATTTGAGTGGTCCAATTTTGAGGAAGATGGTAATGATGTAGAGTCCAACAGTGGTAGATACTCTTGATGCAATTTTAGGGAGCACCCTTATCTCTTTTACCATTGGTTATTTATGCAGTGGGGACACTTCTATCTTTGAGGTTTGAAGTTTCTCCTTAGTATTATACATTTAATTCGAGCCTGTATTATTAATATTTGTGCATACTTTTCTTCTCTTTTTGATAATTCATATCTTTATTTTTATTTGGGTTTATAATAATCGAGAACTTTGACGGTGCCCATACATTCATGGATTAGATATTTTGTTCTAGGTTTATAATCTTATTTTAGTTTCACTGCAATTGAGTAGCTAACCATGGGTGTTGGGGAAGTCTGAGTCCCATGGTACCAAGGCCATAGAATGTAAGATAAGTCTAAGTACCTGTAGTATTGATAATCTGGGATTGCATTATTATCCATTGGAGAAGTCTAAGTAACCATATGGTAGGTCGCCCGTACTATAATTTTCAATGTGAGACAATTGGTTAGGTGGTTGCCATGATTAGCAAATTCCGTTTGGTGCAAAAAAAAAAAAGCAAACACCCCCTCCGTCTGAAATTTTTTCAAAATTCAAAGGCGTGGACATGAGAAAATTTGTGATGAATTTTTACCCTCTTTCTATGACTCCAAAAGTTGACTTTGGAAAAATAGTGAATACTCTACTTTTGTCTCAAGCTGGTAGAATAATTGAACCCACTGGCAATGTTTGCATGCGATGTATGTGATGTTAATTGGCATCGTCTCATGTGTACTTATACCATCTAGAACTTTCCCCATTAATCTTTTAAAGCTAATTTTTCATTATGCTTGGTTGGTAAGGTGATCATAGGCCTACCCATGCAAAATGATCCTTAGTACCAACTTTGTGCCTTTGGACCTTTCTTTGCCTACCCATGCATAATTATCCATAGTACCTACTTTGAACTTTAGACTTTTCTTTGGCAAACTCATTATGACCCATGACCCTTCCTTTTTATTCCTCTTGTGATCCATCCCCTCCATTAACTTAAAAATGTAACTTGAGGCTAAAAGACTAAGTTGAGGGTGGTAAAGGTTAATGGAATAAAGTGTAAGGCCACAAGGTTGTTAGTAAAATGCCTCATGAGCTTGAACCGCAAAAATAAATAAATAGAAAATGAATGAGTCCATCAAAGGAATGAAATCTGCGTAAGTTGCAAGAAAAAGAAATGAAAGAAATGTGATACACAATGAAAACTTTTAGTAGGCATAGGAAAAGAAATAAATTAAAGAAGAATGGCCCTTAGCCGAAAAAGGAGGATTGAAAAAGTGTGATGTGAATGTTCAAGGAGGGTTTTAGCATTGTTTTCCCATATAATATCCTGCCCACCATAAACCTACATTACAAGCATAAAAATCCCTTTGTGATCCCATCCAAGTGTGGTCATTGTGGTGGTTATTGAAAATGGGGGCAAGCTTATGGCATGGTACATGTCAACATGGAGAATTTCTTGTAAGAGTGAGTATTTGCACTTAAAGTTCCTTGTTACATGCTTGGTCACTAGGGGTATGTTTGGTATGATGGAAAATGATTTCTTCGAAAATAAGTTTGTTTTCTACTTATTTTCTCATGTTTGGTTGGTGCATAGAAAATATTTTACGAAAAATATTCTATGGTGTTTGGTTGGTGAGTAAAGACTATTTTTTAGAAAAATATTTTCTAGTGTTTGATTGGTGAGTGAAAAAATATTTTTTTAGAAAATACTACTAACTGTTTACTAGTATATCAGTGCCTCTAGCAGCTCAACAATTTGTAAGAACTAATTTAAGCATAACAAATAATATCAATATCAAATACTAAAATATTACAATCACTAAATTTAAACAACTATTAATTAGCAAATATAGAAGACACTTTTTAATATTTTTTCAATACAATCTCAAGATACAACAATCAATAGAAATATAACATAACGACAAGCTTATTCAACCTCGTGAAACAAGTTACATCGATGACAAAATGAAATATGCAATTAGCAAAAGTAACATAGGTAAGTTTTTCTCTATGCATAGAAAAATAACTATACATTCAACAAACATTTGAAATGGAAAAAATTTGGGCTTCACTATTTTTTATTTCAAGCAGTAAAAAATTAAAGCAAAGCACAGTGAAAAATATTTCCGAGTAATGTAAATTTTTGAGAAATGTGAATTTTTTTAGTCATGTGAATATGAGTGTTGTTAGGGTGAGGAAGAGGGGTGGGGGTGGGGTCATAAGTTACATTTGTCATTTTCTGGAAAATGACTTTCCTTGGCCCATGAGGGAAGTCATTTTCCCTCAAATTGAGGAAAATGAATTTTTGTGGAAAATATTTTCTAAACATTTTATTGCAACCAAACAAGGTAAAATAGGAAAACATTTTCCATAAAACATTTTCCATCGTACCAAACACACCCTAGGTGTGCGAATTTTCCTTTTTTTGTGAGAAGGCGTGAGAACTAGTTGGTGTGCGTGATTTTGTCATCTTCCGCACAGTGATATAATCAAAAGTATTACATGATTGTAGTCAACATGTGAGTCATTTATAGAGTATTAGTAGTTGTTACATGGTTTCTCCCCAAAGTATATGGCATACTTCACTATTTTATTTTATGATTAGGAGATTCGTTAAAAGCCTATTTGGCCATATGTGAAAAACTTTTGGTGGTAGCAATCAAGTTTGAGTGATCTTGATCATTGCGCGATAGATTAAGGGCATACATATGGAATTGTCTCATAAAAAGGGTATTATTTCTTGAGGACAAGCAAGGTCTTAAGTTGTGGGTATTGATAAGTGGTGATTTTATCACTCATTCGCACTCAACAGTCGTGTACATTACCTTGTTTTGAATGAATAAATGAGATATATTCATAAGTAAATGCACTAATATTCATCTTTGCAGGCATAGGGTTGGGGAGATCAAAAGATGTGGATTGGAGCTGAAAATGATAAAAAGGAAGAAAAGAAGAGTGCAGCAGAAGACCTGGACTGCATCATCCTCAGTTACCACACCATGGCTGCAGTCGGTCAAGACGGTCAGTACAACGTTGTCGCAACACACAACTGCGTTCGTGTGGATGCGGTCGCGAACAAACATACGTAACTGTCATCACACGGGTATATGCCCAGGGGCAGATCTGTAAAAGCACTTAGATGAATCCAAAACTATATATAAGCAAAAACCCTTTCTTCTTTATGTATTGCTTAACACATAAGATATCTTTGAATTCTAGACTTGAAACACTAATTGGGAAAGTGTGTAATTAACTTGGGAGGCTAAATTTTTTTTAGACTTTTGTGAAAAATGAATACTTAGGATAATCCTTATGGTATATCTCTCTTTAATTTTTTCATGAGTAGCTAAGTAATTTAGCCTTGGGATTATGTTGAACTAGAGTGTAATTTGTGTGTGGATATTATTGTATTTGTATGATTATTAGTCATTGAAAAAGGATTTCACCATTACTTGAGATTATGAGATGGAATGTGATGGGTCAATGCCCTAAATCTCCAAATGGGTTTGATGGGTTAAAACCCCAAACTCTAAAACCCTTTATCATCCTCAAAAGAGAGAAGGTAAATATAAAGTAACCTATAACATCCTTTAAAGAGGGTTATGGGGGGACAAGGCAATGGTGGACAATTAATCTTATGGTTTGTTCCCTTTTCAAATCTTAGAAATAAGTGTTTTAGGAGCGCAAATCAATTCAGGAGCGTCATCCTAGAAATAGGGATGCTTTAATGAGGTTTTGGGTGATTACAAATTTTCACACTTGTTAGGTTCTCGAAAGAGCCAATGGGTGAAATCATTGTGGTTTTATCAAAAGATTGACAACAATGACCTTCGACCTAGCCTATCCTTTAGTTAACAACTAAATTTCATGCTAAACCATCAATAACCCACATGTTTTTACCGTTAGGTAGACATAATCCCAAGATTTTCACCAACATCGTTGCTAAAAATAAAAGTATTATCTCTTGATCACTTGCTAAAGATCATACAAAGAGTTCCCAAACAAATCCCCCCATTTTATTTTACATGTCATTTTTGTTAGCCTTCTGAGTAATATTGTAGTAATTTAGCACCTACAGTGTTTGAAGTCTGTAATTTGCTCCTCAAGATTCGACCCTAATTCAAATTAGGTTACTTGATAATGACCGTCTCACTCCTCAATTATGGGAGTGAATTGAGCGTTATCACTCCATGTGTATGTACATTGATTATAGAAAACTTAATAAGCTGACGATAAGGATTCATTATTCGATGCTCTGTATTGATGATTTATTTGACCAGCTACAGGGTGCATCAATGTTTTATAGATTAATTTGAGATCTATTTACCATCAGTTGAGGATTTGGGAGGAGGACATCTATTTACCATCAGTTGAGGATTTGGGAGGAGGACATCTCGAAGATAGCTTTAAAACATAATATGGTTATTATGAGTTCTTGATGATGCCATTTGGGTTGACTAATAACCCAATCGCATTTATGGATTTGATGAACCAAGTATTCAGGACTTATTTGGATTTCTTCAAAATTGTGTTCATCAGTGACATCCTTGTGTAGAGAGGAGCATGTGCCGTGTTTGAGGATTGTGCTCTAGACTTTGAGAGAACATATGTTTTTTGCCAAGTTCTCTAAGTGTAAATTTTGGCTTGAGTCAGTGACATTCCATGGATATGTCATGTCTAAGAATGGTATTATGGTAGACCTATCCAAGATTGATGTTTTTTGTGATTAGGCTAGAACTATATCTCTAACTGAGGTTTGTAGCTTCATTGGTTTGGTTAGTTATTATAGATGCTTCATCGAGGGATTTGCTACTATTTCATCCCCTATGACTAGATTGATTCAGAAGGAGGTTCATTTTCAATGGTTTGAGGATTGCGGGATGAGCTTTTGAAACCTTAAGGATTTTCTAGCTTTAACTCCTATTTTAGATCATCCCATTGAGGGTGAGGGATAAACAGTTTTTTGCAATGTTTCTAGTGCCAATTTGGGTTGTGTGTTGATGCAGTAGGGTTGTGTTATTTCTAATGCTTCTCAAAAACATAAGATGCATAAGTATAACCACCCCACTCATGATTTGGAGTTAGTTTTCGCGCTTAATATTTTGAGCAATTATCTTTATAGTCTGCGTTGTGAGATTTTCACTAATCATTGAAGTCTTCAGCATTTTACAAATTAGATAGAGCTTAATGTTAGACATCATAGATGGGTGGAGTTTCTAAAGGATTATGATATTTTAATCTTATTTCATTCGGACAAGGAAAATGTGGTAGCAGATACCTTGAGTTAGAAGGTGGGGAGTATGGGTAGCTTGGTTTTTATTTTGGTTTCTCATAGGCCGTTAGTACGATACATCTAGTCCTTAGCCAACTTAATGGTTCGCCTAGATATTTCAGACCCTAGAAGGATTCTTACTAGTATTGAGGTGAGATCTTTAGTATTTGAGCAAATTTGAGATCGTTAGTTTGAGGATAGTAAGCCTTGCTTCCATCATGACCAGGTATTGAATGGTGAGTCTGGGATGAACACCTTAGATTTTGAGGGTGTTTTAAGATTTGATGGCCTCATTTATGATTCAATGATTGATGGCTTGATTCAATTGATTTTGCAAGAGGCTCACAACTCTAGGTATTCCATTGACCCCAGCACAACCAAGAAGTATAGAGATTATAGACAACATTATTAGTTGAGTGGTATGAAGAGAGACATGGAAAACGTTGTAGTTCATTGTCGTTGTTGTTAGTAGGTAAAGGCTGAGGATCATTAACCAAGTAGTTTGGCTCAGAGGTTTCTATTCTCGAGTGGAAATGAGAGTGTATTACTATGGATTTCGTTAGTGGGTTGCCTCACATTTCTCATGGTTTTGATAGTATTTGGGTCATTATGGATCGTTTGAACAAGTCAGCACATTTCATTCCCATTCAGATGTCCTTCAGTGATGAGAGATTAGCCCATATCTATGTTCGAGAGATAGTCCATTTGTATGGTTTTCCCATTGCTATTATTTCAGATTGTGGTTCAGTGTTAACTTTGAAATTTTGGAGAGAATTTAAGGAGTTAGGTACATAGGTGGATCATAGTACATCTATTCATCCGCAGACAGATAGTTAGCCAGAGCGGACTATACAGGTAATTGAGAATATGCTCTGATCCTGTGTTATGAAGTTTGGAGGCCATTGGGAGCAGCTCTTATCCTTGGTAGATTTCGTATATAATAATATCTATCATTCAAGTGTTAAGATAACACCTTTTGGGGCTTTGTATTGTATGATATTTCTTTTTCCGATTGGTTGGTATAATAACTTTAAGGTTAGTCCCTATGGTAGTAATTTTCTTTAGGTGTCCTGGATAGAGTCACAGTAATTCAGGACCGATTGATACTGGCTCAGAGTTGGAAGAAGGCCGATGCAGACCATGGGCTTCATGCCTTGATATTTGGAGTCCGTGATCGTGTATTCCTTAGGGTATTGCCTATGAAGGGTGTGATGAGGTACCGGGGGAAGGTAAAGCTTAGTCCTACATACATTGTATCTTTTGAGATTCTTCACACTGTAGGTGAGATGGCTCATGAGTGGCTCTACCTATTGATTTTGCCATTGTTCATTCAGTTTTCCATGTATCCATGTTGTGGCGATACATTATTGATCCTTCCTATGTGGTTAGATGGGACTTAGTCCAGTTGAATGAGCTTTTGACCTTTGTAGAGGAGTCAATACTTATTATGGCTAGTAATTTCATGTCGTTACGCACTAGGGAGATTCATGTAGTTAAGGTTCAGTAGAGTCACCACCAAGTGGAGGAGGCTACTTTGGAGATCGAGAATGAGATGCAGACTCAATATCCTCACCTGTTCGAAACTTTAGGTATATCCTAATCCTTAACTTTTTTGGACAAAAGTTCCTTTGGTAGTAGATATTGTAATGACCCTTCAGAGCATTTTTGATATTTCTACTTTTTTGTCGTTAGATCACTTCCGTAACCGCCTCAAGTAATTTATGGCTTACTGTAGCTGGCAGTTCAGTTACCAGATAGTTAGTTTGTCTTTTAGAGCCAATTCTTATTTTGAAGTCTTTGTTGGTTCCAAAAGTCTATCAGGCAAAAAGTTTAGTATAACGACCTCATATGAAAATTTTAACTGCGCCAGCAGCTTTAGAATGTCAATTTTATTCTACGTTGACCCTTAGTTCACGTCTCAAGACAACATATCTCATTTCAACCTATTGGTCAAAAAGTTAAGAAGATAAAATGTATGTATGGGATAGATATTTTGTCAAAATAGCCACGAATGGAAATTCTGAGTGTGTCATCATGTCTAAAATGTCAAATTTGGTATTGTTACATAATTCACTTGCATGTACAGGATTAAACATAAATCTCGAGCACCCAGTCTAGCCCATTTTAAACTTGGAAAAATTGGTGCATCAGAAAATCTGGTGCCACCACTATTGCGGTATCTATGTGCAATCATGAAACGTCTGATCATCCCAACCTATTACAATCATGAGGCTTTGTTCTCAATCACAGTTTTCGTACGCAGGCCTAACATAGTGCGATTGCGATAGCAACTCCTGAATACCTGGACTGCGTATGAAAGGACCCCTTTTCCATGATTTTTAGCCATTCTTCATCATTTTCTTTAGATCTAAAACACTAAGAAGAGGAATAACTTGCAATTGAGGCTTAGGTTGATTTAGGAGCATGATTAACATCCATTTTTGCAATTATTGTCTGATTTGAGGTAAGAATTCACCCTTTTCTTCGTGAAATTTCTTGATTTATTGCTCAGAACCCAAAACATTTAGGGCTTGATTTTTGCTGCAATTGAGCTTGATTTTCACCCATTTTTATGGTAATAATTCCTGAAGTTTGACGAACATTGGGTTGGTTATGGAAATGCGATAGTGTAATATGGGTATCATTAACTCGTGTTGATAAGTACAATGTTTTTTATAGCTTCGTATGTTGAGGAGGCTTCTCAGAAGGGACAATATAACACCCTAAAATCTAGTTCCCGGGATGCCACACGATGCTCCAAACTACATGTTGCGCTGAGTTAACCGTGGCTGCTTTCTACTAAGTCTAGATCTCAACATAGGGAAAATATGAATATGAAATCATAATAATGCGGAAAATCTTATCTGAAACATGATAGAAATCTTGGTAAAACAGTACTGAAAAATCTGAATTCTGAATTAAATGTCTAAACTGAATCTAGTAGTCTGACAAGCCTCTACTATCTGAATCTAGAGAGGTCCTGGGATAGGCCCCGAGCTAACTCAAACTGTCTGAAATGAATAAAGGAACATCTACTAATAAATTGAAAGTATGAATAACTAAGTCCCCGAACTATGAAGACTTACCAACTTCAGGGATGTAGATAAGATGCTCGAAAATCACTCACGCTGCTAAGACTGAGCACCCAAACCTACATTATGAGATAATATAGCACATAGACATATATATAGATCATCACTTTGAGGATGTACTGAGTTTATAGGGGTGCATGAAATAAGTAAGCAATATCATCACAGTTTACAAAATCATGCATGCTAAATGTAAATGACTCACACATGCTTGAGAAATCCAAAATCTGAAGATCATAAATGATAAAACATATAACATAAACCTAGTGAGCCATTACATTTAGTTCTGAGATCTGTAAAATACATTATCTTAAAGCTTAAGAATCATAAAACCCTAACTTCTAAAACATATCATTTTACCTTAAAGCTATAAATCAATAGACTCTTGAAGAGTAGGGGACATCTTTCGGGAGATTCTTCGAACCGACATACACCCTGTGAGCACATCCATGGAGACCCATGTCTGGCCCCCATTAGGTAGGGTTATTCTACCCTTTCCATCAGAATAGAACTTCTATCTTAGTGATCACAATCTGAGTCATCCACGAAGAAGTGGGAATAAATCTGAATCCTACGTTGGCACATAGTTCTGGGGTCTGAAACCCTCGTAACCTACCCATCTCAGTGCTAAATACTACTCCCATTCTTATGCTCAAAATCTTAAGAAATCCACTACAAAAATAGCATAAGGGTTTGCAAGTAAACTAATTATGCTTTTCTTTCTTGAAATCTCAAGCTATCTGAACTAAGTGGATTCTTATCTTAACTTATGACCAAATCTTTGTCAAAATCTATGAGTACTCTTATCTGAGGGTGCTCATAGCACAAATAATATTGAAATATCAATCTTAAATTGGGGCTTAATGACACATGCATCAATCTCACATTTAAACATCTAAAAATTCATGCTTGATAATGTAAACACTTATAATTCTTCATAAAATTTGGAAATTACGGCACAATGCATAGAAATATGAATAAAGTCATGTAATTCAACTTCTAAATCATGGGAAATCTCATAATCTTGCAAATAATGATAATGGGTATAAACCCTAACTTAAATTTCATGGGAAATTTCACAAATTATAGTAAATTTGTAATTAAAAATAAAGTTTTGGGCACAAGGATGAAAGAATTATCCTTGTTCAAACCCCACATACCTTAATTAGATTATCTTGATGCTAGAACTTGAATCGTGGATCTTTATTCATGTTTTGGAGATGTCTTCTTAGAGTTCTTCAATTGGGAATTCTCAATCTTGAAGAGTCTTGGAGAATTAACGGTGAAATTTTGGATTTCTTGGGGACAAAGTATGATCCTTAAGGTTTTGTTTAAGAGAGAACGATGAATAAAGCATAAAGTTATCTCCAATATGATTAATATTTTGTTTTTGGACGGATTAGGGATGGGAGATTTACCATAATAACCCCTTTAAACTTTTATATGAAATGAAAAAACATATATTTTTCTGATCTGGGTGACCACCGTGACACGCCACTATCGCGGTGGCTCACTGGAAATTAACAAATGAAAACTAGGTAGACTCCGCGATGTGGAGAAATCGCGGTGCCCTTTTGGGATGCCATTTTGGCACATAGCGCGACGCGCCATTATCACGTTAAACCTCTCGAATTTGAAAAACATGAAATTGACCCTCATCGCAAAGTGCTAATATCACAGAGAGCCACTGGAATAGGACAATTTGAAATTTACACTATTCCACAATGTGCTAAGGGTATAAACAATGGTGTTTTGCGATAGGAACTTAAAATATCCATAACTTCTTATTCGGTTATCTGCTATAGGTGAATCTTATATCGTTGAGAATATAATTAAATTTGCTATGCAATAGAAAATATAAATCTGAGGAATTCCGCACAAAATAAATAGAATTCATTTTGAAGCTATCCCTTAACATTCTAGGGACAAATTTAAGCTAGGAAAAGTGAGTGTATTAAAATAT
The DNA here is from genome assembly GCA_030864225.1 of Capsicum baccatum var. pendulum. NCBI lineage: Eukaryota > Viridiplantae > Streptophyta > Magnoliopsida > Solanales > Solanaceae > Capsicum > Capsicum baccatum. Next base: position 105,041,871 of record CM061556.1, read on the forward strand.
CTCCCCCTTAGGAACATTCATCCTTGAATATGGCTAGTTAAGCTAAAATTTCTAAGGAATCTAAGAATATAAGGTGGCATACACAAATGAAATAAACTGCGAGTCTGAATGGAACTCATTCTGAGCGTCTGAGTAATCTAAGAGTGCATGAACTTACATGAGGACAACAATATAGCCGAACGTAATGTTTCATTAGAAAAGAATTGAATAAAGGAAGAATGTTACCGTTGACTACATCTGAGTTTGAGGAGAAGAGGTTAGGGTACATGGCTCACATATCTGCTTCTGCTTCACAAGTGGCGCCCTCAACAGACTAATTCTGCCACAGAACTTTGAGCAATGTAACTTCTTTGATCCTTAGTCTACAAATCTGATGATCTAAAATCTCAGCAGGAATTTTTTCGTAAGAAAGACTGTTCTGATCATCTAAGTTTTCTAAGGAACTATAACAGTGGAGTCACTGATACTCTTGTTAAGCATTGAGACATGGAATACAAGATGAACGGCTGACAAGTCTGTAGGCTACTCAAGCTCATAAGCTACTCTCCCAAAATGACTTAGAATTCTATAGGGGCCATCGTACCGGGGGCTAAGCTTTCCCTTCTTTCCAAATCTGTTTACCCCTTTCATGGGTGAAATATTTAGATACACTAAATCGCTAACCTCAAACTCAAGGTCCTTTCTTCTCTCATCTGCATAGGATTTCTGACGACTGTGGGCTATTTTCAGTCTTTCTCTAATCAACTTAAATTTCTCCATAGCTTCAAACACTACATCAGGAACAAACAAAGAAGCCTCACCGACTTCAAACCAATCTATGGGTGATCTATATCTCTTCTCATAAAGAGCCTCAAATGGAGCCATCTGAATGCTAGCATGATAACTATTATTATAAGAAAACTCAATCAATAGAAAATTATCATCCCAACTACCCTTTAAATCAAGAGCGCATGCCCTTAATATATTCTCTAAAGTTTGGATGGTCCTCTGTGCTTGAACATCTGTCTAAAGGTGGAAAGCTAAACTAAGATGGACTTGGGTACGAAGACCTATCTGAAAATCTCTCCAAAATTGGGAAGTAAATTGAGTACCTCTATCTGAGATGATAGATAAGGGAATCCCATACAATCTAACTAACTCTCGGATATACAATTTAGCATAATCCTCAGCTGTATAGTATGTATCAACTAGCAGGAAATAAGTTGAATTAGTCAATCTGTGTACAATAACCCAAATCGAATCATGATAACTTTGCAATTGGGATAAACCAGTCACAATATCCATATGCACCTCTTCTCACTTCCAAGTGTGGGTACCAAACTCTTGCAATGTACCACTAGGTCTTTGGTGTTCCACCTTAACCTGTTGACTTGTTTCACAGTTTACTACAAATTTTGCTATATCTTTCTTCATTCCACTCCACCAATAGATTCCCGCAAGTCGCAGTACAGTTTGGTAGCCCCTGGATGGGTAGAATAATGTGCGCCATGAGACTCAGCCATAATTCTATGTCTCAACTCATAACAAGTTTGTAATGCCCCAAAATCTAGTTCTCGAGATGCCATACTGTGTTCTAAACTACAAGTAGTCCTGAGCTAACCCTGGTTGCTTTCTACTAAGTATGGATATCAAGATAGGGAAAATATGAATATGAAATCATAATAATAGGGAAAATCTTCTGTGAAACATTCTATAAGTCTTGGTTAAACAATAATGAAAAATCTGGATCAAATGTCTAAAATAGAATCTAGTAGTTCAATAAGCCTCTACTATCTAAATCTAGAGAGCCTCTGGGATAGACCCCCAGCTGACTCAAACTATATGAAATGACTAAAGGAACATCTACTAATAAACTAAAAGCATGAATAACTAATTCCCCAAACTATAAGGACTCACCAACTTTAGGGATGTAGATGAGATGCTAAAGAATCACTCACACTGTTGAGACTGACCATCCAAACCTACATTATGAGAAAATGTAGCACATAGACATATATATGGATCAATACTTTGAGGATGTACTGAGAATATGGGGGTGCATGCAATAAGTAAGAAGTATCATCACCGTTTATAAAATCATGCATGCTAAATGTAAATGACTTACACAAGCTTGCGTAATCTGAAATCTGAAGATCATAAATCATAAATGACAAAATGTATAACGTCAATCTATTGAGCCATTACACTTAGTTCTGAGATCTGTAAAATACTTTTTCTTAAAGCTTAAGAATCTTAAAACCATAACTTCTAAAACATAAGCTTTAAATCAATAGACTGTTGATAAGTTCGGGACATCTTTTGGGAGGTTCTTCTATCTGACATAAACCATGTGAGCATCCATGGAATCCCACATCTAGCCCTCATTAGGTAGGGCAATTCTACCCTTGCCATTAAAATAGAACTTCTATCTTAGTGATCACAATATGAGTCATCCATGTAGAAGTGGGAATAAATCTGAATCCTACATTAGCACATAGTTCTGAAGTCTGAAATCATAGTAAAATACCCATCTCGGTGCTAAATACTACTCCCATTCTTATGCTCAAAATTTTAAGAAAATTCACTTCAAAAATAGAACAAGGGTTTCGCAAGTAATCTTTCTTTAAATCTCAAGCTATTTAAACAAAGTGGATTCTTATTTTAGCTTAGGACCAAAAGGTCAAATCTTTGTCAAAATCTATGAGTAATCTTATATGAGGGTGCTCATAGTGCAAATAATCTTGAAATAACAATCTTGAATTGGGGCATAAAAACCCATGCATCAATCTCACGTTTAGATATCTAAAAATTCATGCTTTATAATGTAAACACTTATAATTCATCATAAAATATGGAAATTACTGCACAATGCATAGAAATATGAATAAAATTATGTAGTTCAACTTCTAAATTATGGAAAATCTCATAATCTTGCAAATAATGATAATGGGTATAAACCCTAACTTAAATTTCATGGAAAATCTCATAAATTGCAGTAAATTTGTAATTAACAATAATATTTTGGATACAAGGATGAAAGAATTATCCTTATTCAAACCCCACATACCTTAATTTGAAGATCTTGATGCTAGAACTTGAATCTTTGATTTTTATAGATGTTTTGGAGATGACTTCTTAGAGCTGGGATTCTCAATCTTGAAGAGTCTTGGAGAATTAATGGAGAAATTTTGGATTTCTTAAGGAGAAAGTATGAGCCTTAGAGTTTTGTTTAAGAGAGAGTGATGAATAAAGCATAAAGTGCTCTCCAATATGATTAATCTTTTATTTTTGGATGGACTAGGGATTGGATATTTACAAAAATACCCCTTTTAAACTTTTATACGAATCTGGAAAATGTATATTTTCCCGATCTTGGTTGCCACCGCGAGGCACCAATAGCGCGGTGGCTCACTAAAAATCGATGAATGGAAACTACCAAACTCCATAATGTGGAGACATCGTGGAGCCCCTTTGTATTTCCATTTTGGCACATGGTGCGATGCGCCATTATCGCGCTGGACCTTTGAAAATTGATAAATAGGAAATTGACCTTCTCTGCGATGTGCCAATATTGCAGAGGGTCGCTGAAATGGGACAATTGGAAATTTACACTAATATGTGAAGTGCTAAGGGTCCAAACAATGGTGTTTTGTGATAGAATCTTAAAATAGTCATACATTCTTACTCGGTTATCAGATTTATATCATTGGAAAGCTAATTCAATTTTCTACACAATGAAAAGTCTAAATCTAAGAAATTCCACATGAAATAAATAGTCTTCATTTTGGAAGCTATCCCTTAAAATTCTAGGGATGAATTTAAGCTAAGAAAAGTGCAGGGTATTATAGAAAAATGGTGGTTTCATAATTCGTTAAGCTTTTTTCAACGTTGAGGTAGGCTAGATCTATCCCTTGTTAGAGTAATATATTTCATAGTTTTCTTATGATATAGTATAATATTTATGATGGTTTTTGAAACCGTAGAGTTGAACGCTTAGCTTGCTTCTTTATGACTTATGTGAACTGAACTTCATTCCTAATTTTTAACATGATAATGCGTTAGATTACTCAAATTAGGTAAATATGCTTTAGTCACTCATTCTTAGGTTAATATCACCCTTACTCGTTTACACTAATCAAGGTTGACTTAGTTTCCATTGGACTTTGTTATATGCTTGGGAAGGATCTCTACCTTAATGCTAATTGTGTCTTGTTTAAAATCTAAAAGCGAATTGAGATACTGTAAGCCTAGTTCGAGTAAAATTTTCCTAAAATGGAACTTGAGGATTAGAAGTGGACTATTAACCCACTTTAGTCTATGACACATGTGAGTTTTTTAAACCTTATACGCTTATTAGTCTCTTAAAAATGTGTACTAGCCAATATTGAAAAATCTTTATACTTAGTGGCTATGTTGGTTAATGTGAGGGTTGATGCCTATGTATTATGTTAACATTTATACTATTTCTAATAATCTTTATGTTGTTGATTATATACATATACCTATTTCGAATCTAGAGTTTTATTATGGCACTATTAATTATATTTACTGGTTCAAGTCTTCCTATTGATTATAACTACTGATTTGAGTTAGGCTATTGAGTATATTTATTGATTCAATTTAGGTTATTGATTATATTTATTAGTTTGAGACCGAACATGCATATTATGCTATGATGACATATTTTTTATGATTACTGATATAGGGGTGTGAGATTGAGAATAGCAATTTGGCTTAGTCAAAAAAATAAGAAAATGGTTATAATATGACATTACATAAATGGAATCTAGTGATAAAATGATAGCTTGACAAATGATGGTTAGTTAATAAATGATAACTAATGGATATATGATGACTAGCCAATAATTGAATTAGTGATAAGAGATGGATAGTTGATTAACAGTGAATAGTGTATAAAAATGATAATAAGGTTTCTAAATGCTGGTAAGTTATGGAATAATGGTTAAATAATGATTTTACTATTTGTAAGAGATAAATAGCTGCTTTATTCTATCTTTGAATGCACTCTCCAGGAGTTTGGGAGTCTGTGATGAGTTATTTAATTTCTACACCAATTGTCGTATAGGAGCCAATTTTGTAGTTATGACTGTATGTGTTGACACTTTATGTTATATTATTATTTCAATTTATTACTTATCTATGCACAATGATGTTACAGCTACTTCAGCTTTGTCGATACCTTGACTTAGTTATGTTATCTTGCATTTTATCATGCATATATCATCATTTAGCTAAGTAGGCCGATGATACCTACTGAGTACCCATTATTTTGGTACTCATACTACACTTCTATATATTTTTGGTGCAGATCCAAGTACTACCTATTGTTGTTGATTGTTAATTATTGATTGTACTCGTTGATATTTCTGTAGATAGGGTAAGCTCTTGGAGTCGGAATCACGTATTTATTTCTATCCTTTCATATTTAGTCTTTAGTTATCGAGATAAATGTCGTTGACTAATCTAAGTCTTTGAGTTATGTTATTATTAGATTCTTTTGTACTGGTTGTACCAGGTCGTGAAATGATATCTTGTATTGAATATTGTATCTATTTAGAACTCTTTGCTTATTTATAAGTGTGTTGTTCATTTTTATCTATAATTCAGCATTTTCAACGAAGTTAATCCATTGTATTTAGTTTTGGTTTACAGTTTGGCTTGCCTACTGTGGTATAGAGTAGGTGCCATCATGACTCATAAATCGGGTCGTGGCAAGTATTTTGATATTTTGGCAATATTGAGTTAATATTATGCTTGTCATGCATTAACGTTGATCAATAGTGTTTGGTTTAGTAATTTCTTAATGGTAAGGTTTGAGTTATTGGATAAGATTTGGATTGGTTGGTTCTCCCACAATACAGTTAGGGTGGGTGTCACTCACGATCATTTGAATCGTTACAAGGTTCCGACGACATCATTTTCATGGAACTTTTGCAACAACTAGGATTGAATGTTATGAAAAAGTTTTTCTAAAGATGACTTTGGCAAGGAGGTGACTCTGAACAATGTTTCTCATGTTCCTAAAATTTGAAATAACTTAGTTTCTATAGGACTTATAGTCAACAAATTCTCAAAAGGGTTTTTATTTAAGATAAATTTGTAAAAAGTAAAAGTGATAAGTATTTAGGAAATATTTACCATACTAAGGGCATTTTCAAAATGTAATGGTTGTTTGTAATAATATAGTTTTAGCTTCTTCTAACTTACTTGAGTCAAATGATTTTTGACATTCTCCTACATGTCAACTATAAAATATTGCATAAAATTATTACCTAAGTTCTAATGCAATCAATGAAAATGCCAATTATGTGTTGAATCGAAGTATATTAACATCCATATTAGTAAGTTAAAAGGAATTCAAGTCTCTTAGACTTAATGCACACATATATTTGTGACATGAAGTCATTGACATCTAGTGGCGGCAAAATATTTCATAACTTTTATTAAAAATAGTATGCTATAGTACGATATTTACTTACTCAATATTAAAGATGAAGCAATTGAAGCATTAAATCAATACAAAAATGAAGTGAAAACACAACTTAACAAGAAAATCAAAATGATAAAAAGTGAAGGGTAGAAAATATGAACCCCCTTTTGAGAAAATATGTTTGGAATATAACATTATTCTCCAAATGGATGCCCCTTACTCTCCCCATTCAAATGAAATTGCATAAAAAAAATTAAACATTAACGAAGATGATGAATATCTTATAGATAAGTTCTGGTTTACACCAAAATTTGTAAGGGAAGCTATATTTACGGATAGCGGAATCCTCTATTGAGTTCCCTTTTTAAAAACACAATATATTCCATATAAAATATGGAAAGAAAGAAGTTTAACCTTGAGTACTTAAAAGTGAGGGGATGTTTGGCTAAAGTTCAAGTTCTAAACTCAAAAAGATTAAGATAGTATTAGAAATCATCGATCGTTTTTTCATAGAATATGCTATGTATAGTAAGGCATATCAATTTCTCTTATTCATAAAAGGTTAAAGTTCAAGTTATAAACTCGAAAAGATTAAGATAGGATAAAAAATCATTGATTATTCTTTCATAGAACACGCTACCTATGGTAAAGCATATCGATTTTGATTCATAAATTAGAAAATCCTGACATTCACGTTAACGTGATAATTGAATTAGATAATGTTGAAATCTTTGAAAATATATATCCATAAAAAATGAAATGTGAGTCCTATAACAAAATATGTAACTGATATTAGGAGGAAACAAATAAAAATATTCATGAAAAGGAAAATTCAAGATGTTGTTGATAATGCTCAAATACACTTTAAAAATGATGTATGTGATCGTTATGCAATATTTTAACTCAATTCGTGAGTTATGGTCGATCCCATAGGAAATGCAGGAGATATGTTCACATTAAAGTGGAATAAGCCACCAAACGTTTGCATGTAATATTTAAAATGCGATGAAAGTAAAATGAAGGAAATTATTTTCAAATATTTTTGGATTCAATTTATCAATTGTGTGTTTTGTTTAAAAGAATGAGTACTATAAATTTATAATCAAGTATTTAAAGTCAATTGAAATTATGCTTTCATCAGAGTGAGTACATATTGTGGTAAATGGATATTTGCCTAAATTCTACTAATAGTTATTAGTAGGCTAGGTCTTAGATTTTAATGCTAATCTTTTTGTAAAATATTTAACATCACAAGTGGGTCCGTGTCACTTCTTGATTTCATGAGTTATGATGACCCTACTTTAATCCCCCAGTAGATAAGCCAAATCATAGCCCAGAATTCCTAATGATGGGCTTTCTGGTGGAAAGTAAGGAAAATACCACAATTGATGTAAGTAATTACATTACAAGTCATAACATATAAGGATGATAATGCAACCAAAGATAAATAAGGGAAAAAGGTAGAATGTCCCATGACCTAGTAAGGTTGGTACAAGAGGCTCTAGCTAAAGAATAAGAGTACTATAAGTATAATATGTAAAATAATATCGAATATAAAGACCATCAAAATTAGAAGAAGAAAACAAATTTAACTATGACTCTAAAAGCTCACCCAATCTTAAAACATCGACTAACACTAGTATAAACATCAATGGCGGTATCTAGTACTCAGATTTATATCAAAAAAATGCAGAAGTGTAGTATGAGTAACAAAGCAATGGGTACTCAGTAGGCATCATTGACCAACTGAGCTATTTCATAATATAAGCACAATAAGATTTGAGATAATAACTAAAGTTAGAGAAAAGGACAAATAGGGAACTGTGATATAAATAATGAACGTAAATCACCGAGTAGATAGTATCTATAAGAACATGACTAACTATAGCATAATTGAGCCCCCAAAATCCCAGAAAACATAAACAAGAATAGATAACCCAATTGATCCCCCATAAGCCTGAGGGATACAATTAAAAAGACATTACCAAAGTAACATTCATAAGATACCTAAACCTCTAAACAATAATCGTGGATCTTCTCATACCATAAACAACTGACTTAAACTTTTCCATGACCATGCTAATTAACCCCTCAATGCCGGACTCAAATTAAAAATAATACCGTACAAGCTTGAATTGAACCTAAAATAATACCATGAATACTGAACTCAAATAAAAAATAAGATTATCATAGATAACGAACTCAAACCAGTCATAATATCATAATTGCTCGACTCAAACTAATCGTAATATCTTTATTTCTAGACTTGTATCAGTCTTAAAATGAACCCATGGTCCTAGCCTAGTCAACGTTGGAAAATGGCTAAATCCTCCTCACCTGAAAAATATAAGTAGGATGACGAAAGAAGGCCTCCTAAGTCTATAAGGAGCTAATTATCATTTAAACCTAAAGAAGGCAGGAAGGGCCCACTTCTAAACTCAAAAGTCTATTCTAAGGTAACTCCTACCCAAAACTAGACTAAGGCCCTAAAATCTCACTACAAGGATCTAAGAAATTCTCAATAATTTCTAAAGTAGCTATCTAACACAAGGAATATTTAGTTAGGTCAATCCACCTAAATTTGGCCCACTAATTGGCTAAATATCCAAATTTTACTAAATAAGCATCAAAGTCATAAGTTCCCAACCCAAGAAAAGCATTATCTCTTACAAATAATATAATTAATCCCAATCTAAGAGGAGAGTAATCCTATCCTACTTAGATACCAAAGAATTCCTGATAAAGTCTGCTAAATTAGAGATTTTACTTTCAAGACACCAACACTTCCACCAATGGGAGTGCTCTCCCTAGGGGGGAAAACGTTGGTATTCCACACGGCTCACATGGGGTTGTTGGTTATAGGATACTCCCCTTTCCATAAGAGTATGTTTCTTGAACTATCAAGTCGCTCCGAGTCTCGAGTTGATGAGTTTAGTTGTCTATGATGAGTCATGAGAATTCATAATGAATATTGATGATTTGATGATGATTTATGGGATTTTAGTTATGTTTTCCTCTCTATAATATTATGAGAAGTATGTATAATGAAATTAAAGCCATGTGAGTCTTCATTTTCCGTACGCATGTTTTACGAAATAAAAGATATTATTCAAATTATTACGTGCACCCCCACATATTCAGTTGCTTATAAGGAGTCATGGTGAGTTATGTAACTACTTCCCACCGTTTCTGTGTCAGCATAAATCTTCAGGAGTCAGGGGTGTGAGTGTATTCGATTGATCAGTGTTGGCATGTAATACCCCATATATTTCTAAGCTAGGAGACGAACTATTTTTCCTACGTATGAAACCTCCTATCCTGTGAGTAGCATTTTAGTGCATGACTTACAATGAGTATCCTAGTGATAAAATAGCTTATGATACATTAAGCATATTCATATGAGTTACTTAAGGTAATACAAGCTAAGAGTTTTTGAATCCATCAAGTTTTAGTGTTCGATTTTGTAAGGAGTCATCTTTGAATGTGTATAACTCGATATTAATGTGTTATTTTAGCTAATTTAGTCTTATAAAATTGTAGAGAATTGAATTAGATTTCCAACGATACCAATTTTGCCTTAATCTAATACCCGAGCAAAAAGTTATGCCCATTTTGGTGAGAGACAGTAAGCATAGGTGATTGGTTAGGCGCCACCTAACCCAAGCATAGGCGATTGGTTAGGCCCCACCCAACCCAAGCATAGGCGATTACTTGGGCGCCGCCTAAGCCAATTCTCAGTGTCAAAAACACTCCGTCTTGAGTTATTTTAAAGGGAATTAAGTCTTTAAATACTCCTTACACGTCCGTAAACTTAACCCTACGAAATTTATGTCTTCTAAACATACTGCAACCCTATTTTCATCTCAAAGCTCATCATCCAAGAGCACTAAAGGAGAAAAATAACTAGGTCTGCATAAGTAAGCTTGAAGATCCAATTTCAAGGAAATTCCTCCGTCAATCATCAAGAATCTTCCTTCTAAGGTATGCGTAGTGTTCATCTATGGATTCAATTCATTCATAGAGTTCAAGAATCAATCTTTAAACGAAAAAAACTTGGTTGATTATGGTGATATGATCGTACCCATGTTGATGCTTGTTTGTTTTGCTATATAATAGTATGCGTGAGTTGATTTATGGATCCCTTTCATCCATAAAGCTCAAAAACTCTCTTTCTCATTATAAAGTATGATTTCTATATTGTTGGGTGTTGATGATCATATTGTTGATATTGGGTGATTCCCAAGATAGAATATTTATAAATTTTCTTAAATTTCATGGTATCATATGATTTGGAAACATGTAAATTTGGTTGGTCATGATGTATAATTTGATGAAATCCACCTATGCCTTAAAGAATGCATGCAAGGTGTTCGATAAAATGCCTAGTATGTTAGAACTTCATAATTACATGATTTCATGATATCTAAATAACAAGTTCATGTTATATATACACTTAAATATGAATTTCCATGCTAATTATGTATTCTTCTGGTAGCGGCATGAATCATGTATGATGATGAAGATATGAATTATGTATGCGAATTATATCCATGCTTTTCCTACCATGTTTGAGATGTTGAATAAATGCATGAAGTTTAATATCCCGAAATCATTATAATATGAACTAAATGTTACATGTTGCCGTTCCCTTATGCTTGAATGGTTTCAATGTGATTGCCATGAATAGTATATATTGTCGGAATGCCCATGATATTAGAATATGAGATTTATGACTTGATTATAAGCATTCCTATTCATGATAGATATTATGATGACCATGTACTTCATGAAATCCCGCATTCATGTATTATGCATTTTTATTGATGGTCGTGTACTCAAGAAATTCAAGTTGTGTCATTTTTCTTCCATCGAGTCCTGGGGGTACTTGTACCCAAAAAACATAGTTGTGTCCCTAGAGCCATGTCATTTTTTCACGATACACTCAGTCAAGCCATGATCTATAGAATTCAGACAGTCATGTGACTCAGGAAAACTCATAAATCTCAGTAATCTCAGTAGTTCAGTAACCTCAGTAATCTCTGTGCTCAGAAACCTCAGCAACCTCAATATTCATTGTCAATCTCAGTAACTTCAATACGCTCAACCAGTCCTCAGAACTCAGTAAATTCCATCTGTCATTGGAATCCAGTAAACTTAGTTTAGCTCTGCTAAATAGTACCACTAGTATCAGTCCAGTTAATCAGTATCGGTTTAGCTAATCAGTTCTGTTCAGTTATTCAGTTCAGCTTAGTTATTCAATTCAATGTCCTTCAGATGGGAATATAGGTTAGCATCGAGTGAACCCAAGGATGGGAACTCACCCGCCAGTTCAGGGTGTGATTCTTAGTACCAATCCTTGTGTTCAAGAACTACATAACCAGCATAGGTTGAGACATCTTAACTCGTCAGATTAGGGTTTATGAGATGGCTTAACCCATTATTTTAGGGTTCCCACCATTCTCATTGAGTACCCGCCAGATAAGGGTCACTCACAGTTGTCCTTACCAGTGGCGTAGAATTGACACCCCTCTAGTCGGTTCAGAGCTTGGACCCCAGCTTAGCCATAATGGCATACACAAGGCATGTATGTACTCTGACAGTCATATCAGTCAGTATTTTTCATGCATATAACCCTTTGCATTTATCCTACCTCACTCGTATACTCAGTATATTCAGACGTACTAACGCATTTGTGCTATGGTGCTTTCTCTTATGTTACACCATAGTTTCAGAGGCTTGATCTCCAAATCAGCAGTAGATTCCAGGATCAGTAATCAGAGTTAGACGTGGTTCCTCATCCTTCGAGGATATGAAGATTTCATTTCTATTTCAATTTTCACTTTATTTTAGTAGTTGGAGTTAGTTGGGGACATGTCCCATCAACTCCTTATTCAGTTTAGTTAGAGGCTTTCGGACTAGATGTCAGATTAGATGTTTAGACCTCAGTATTTATGTTTCTTTTTGGTATTGTTATACCATATTTTTTAGATATGTATCAGTATTGAACCTTATGGCCTTACAGTTTATGTTTCCGCATATTTTATGAGATATTTGCAGTTTACAGGTAGAGATATCAATCATGGGTTATATTTTGGTCCCTCGGGGTCATGAGCATCGTATAGCATTCCAATTCAGCGAATCGGGGTGTTACAAACTTGGTATCAGAGCCTAAGGTTCAATAGTGTCCTAGGAAGTCTGAAAGCTGCATTAAGTAGAGTCTTGTACATGGGCATGTTGTGCACCACACTTATGTGCAGGAGGATATGAGATGTTTTAGGAATAATTTCCCTTCTTTCATGTCTCAAGATCGTGCTATGGCAAGTTTCTTTAAGGAAACTATGTAGATTCATATCATGCACCCCTCATGTTCACTTTAACTTACTTTCCAAGGTAATAGAAATAGTGAAGTTCAAAGTCCTAAAGATAGGGCTTTCTCAGACAGTCCCTACAGTCAGTTATGGGATTAGCCACAGACTTAAACAGTATCCCATCAGTTCATTATTGTTCCAAGGTCGTATAGATTTTATTCATAATCATGAGAACCCATAAGTTTAGCAGTAGTAGCGTTTGGATAGTATTATTCTATTTGATCATATTATGTATTCATGGGGATTAGATCAATAGGATTGAACAGTACGAGCTAAAAACTTATGTTTATTGACTCAAAATTAAGCATGAAGGTGTGAATGTGATATTAGCAATATATGAGGAAACAGAATCAGATGATGTGTTTAGTAAGACAGGCAAGTGTTGAACAGAATGTAGGTATGTGATGGTAGATCAAGTGACCAAGTCAGACTCTCAAGATTCCAGTAGTAGTGCCAGTATGTATAGAAAAGTAGTAAGGGAAGACGATTCCCAACCCATCCTCTTCTCAAGTCTTACATATCAACTCTATGGTCATGAACCATACTCATGTATCTCTTTTTCCATGATCATGTATGAATTGAATTTCCAGCATAAGGAGTCCCTTTTACTCTACAGTACGAGTCATGTGCCATGAGCACAATGTACTTTCACACATTTTCCACGGGATCATGTGCACCTTCTGTTCCCAGTATAAGGGGTTCAGTTCCAGCTCCCTCAGTATTTTAATCATGTCCCACGAGTACAGAAAACTCTAGACACAGGTCATGTAGCTCATGACTCATGTACGCATATCATGCTTTCCAGTATACTTAGCTTCCATGACTCATGCTATGACCCTACAGATCAGATATATTTAGACTATGTCATGTATATCCTCACTTCAGACCTTATTGGTAAATCCAAACTATTGATATTTTATTCCTCAAGTTTCAATCATGTGTCAAGTTTAGTTTCTATCTATTCATGTTTCAGGTCCTCCTGATTTATTTCTCTAGTTAGCTCTTCTTATGAAATAGTGTAGTGATGAGCAGTTGTTTAGATAAGAGAAGGCTGTTGCATGCTTACTTTGCATGAGGGTGTAGTTGTGAAGATAGGCTTGAATATCATGATAAATATGCAAATAAGAATCTAGCAACGGGTTGTATTTAGAAGTTGGGAAAGTACAAAGTGTAAGTGTACATTTAGATCCTAGACTTATGTCAGTCCCCAGCATGTTGCCATCAAAAACTCAGTTGCCAACTCAATTATAGTTTTAGTATCCAGCACTCAGTGATCAGTGTTCAGTCCTTGAATTCAGTACTTCTATACTAGCTATAGGCTTAGTTATAATGTCATTTTCAGTTTAGTAACCAGATTTGAAACTCAGGTCAGTTCCAGACATGCTTTACCATAGCATTCAGGTTGTCAGTACTCAGTTATCAGTGTTTCAATACCCCAGTTTATAGAATACCTCAGAGCCATGTCGTACGCTTGGTCTCGCATTCGCAAATAATACAGACTTCATTAATCCATGCTCAGATACCTCATTCTACTCAGTTAGTCCTTATCTCCTATGCATAAAACTCAAAAATCGTAGCCCAACTATCAGACTAAGTATAGTTTAGCTTTGCAGATCCAGTATTCAGCTATCAGTTATTCAGTTAATCAGATAAGTTAGTGTATTTATGCACTCGTGTTCAGCTCAGTTCAGGTATCATGTCTCAGTTTCAGATCCTAGTTATTCAGTCATGACTCAGTTCCTAGGTGTTTTTAACATCACCTCAATTTCCCTCAGTAGCTCATCCAAGTCAGTATTCTTTGAGGGACATAGTGTCCTAAGGGGGAGATACATTATACCCCTAAACTTTCATGACATAAACATTCTGCTCTCTTTTCTTTTGACGAATCCAGTTTGGAGAAGGGGTACTCATAAGATAACCCTCAAGCTTCAACTTCAGTCGTATGCCATGTTTTTAATATTCAGTTGAGATGATGATATTCAGTATATCTACCACATCCCAGACTTAGTTATGTTCTCATGCTTCCTATTATGCATATGGAGTAATTAATCTCAAATTTATCGGTATTATCAATTCAAGGTAACATTTTTCCTTAAACATACTCATTCTCATGTTCATATTTCAGTGACAAACTTGGTATTCAATTCCATGCGTAGTTTTCAGTTCAAACTTGATACCTTTACCATTGCATATTCATGAGTAAGTTTAGTCATGAATTCACGCATCAGAAATGTGTGATCATCTCATTAGTACTTTTAGTCATGCATTCACATATTATGCTAGTCATATAATCATGGATCAGATATACATGGATTCATCCTTTCAGTTGTGCATCAGATATGCATTCTCATTTTAAGAAAACTTACTTTATTAGAATCCTTAGTCTTATATTCATGAATCAGCTTCCCATGCATTAGATATGCATGTTCAGTATGTTGTACTCAGCTTTTAGTCATCCCAGTCATGAACCCATGTTTCAGTAGTGTATGTCTTGCACATACTTCATCTTATCATCCCTCCCGCTTCAATTAATTTCCATTCGAGGACGAATGTTCCCAAGGGGGAGATATTGTAATACCCCATATGTTTCTAAGATAGGAGAGAACCATTTTTCCTATGTATGAAACCTCCTACCCTATGAGTAGCATTTTAGTTCATGACTTACAATGAGTGTCCTAGTGATAAGATAGCTTATGATACATTAAGCATGTTCATATGAGTCACTTAAGGTAATACAAGCTAAGAGTTTTTTAATCCATCAAGTTTTAGTGTTCGATTTTGTAAGGGGTCATCTTTGAATGGGTATAAATCAAGGTTAATATGGTATTTTTACAGATTTAGACCCACCAAATTTTATAGAATTGAATTATCTTTCCAAAGATACCAATTTCGCCTTAATCCAATACCCGAACGAAAAGTTATGCCCATTTTTGTGAGAGACAGTAAGCATAGGCGATTGGTTAGGCGTCGCCTAACCCAAGCATAGGCGATTGGTTAGGCGCCGCCCAACCCAATCATAGTCGATTACTTGGGCACCACGTAAGCCAATTCCAGGTGTAAAAATATACTCCTTCTTGAGTTATTTTAAAGGGAATTAAGTCTTTAAATACTCCTTACACATCCCTAAGCTTAACCCTACGAAATTTATATCTTCTAAACATACTGCAACCCTATTTTCATCTCAAAGCACATCATCCAAGAGCACTAATGGAGAAAAAAAATTAGGGTTGCATAAGTATGCTTGAAGATCCAATTTCAAGGAAATTCCTCCGTCAATCATCAAGAATCTTCCTTCTAAGGTAAGCATAGTGTTCATCTATGGATTCAATTCGTTCATAGAGTTCAAGAATCAATCTTTAAAATACAAAAGCTTGGTTGATTATGGTGATATGATCATATTTATTTTGCTATATAATAGTATGAGTGAGTTGATTTATGGATCCCTTTCATCCATAAAGCTCAAAAACCCTCTTTTTCATTATAAAGTATAATTTCTATATTGTTGGGTGTTGATGATCATGTTATTGATATTGAGTGATTCCCAAGATAGAATCTTTATATATTTTTTTAAATTTCATGATATCATATGAGTTGGAAACATGTAAATTTGGTTTTTCATGATGTAGAATTTGATGAAATCCACCTATGCCTTAAAGAATGCATGCAAGGTATTCGATAAAATGCCTTGTATGTTAGAACTTCATATTTACATGATTTCATGATATCTAAATAACAAATTCATGTTAGCTATACACTTCAATATGAATTTCCATGATAATTATGTATTCTTATGGTAGCGGCATGAAGCATGTATGATGATAAAGATATGAATTATGCATGCGAATTATATCCATGCTTTTCCTACCATGTTTGAGATGTTGAATAACTATATGAAGTTTTATATCCCCAAATCATTACAATATGAACTAAATGTTACATGTTGTCGTTCCCTTATACTTGAATAGTTTCCATGCGATTGCTATGAATAGTATATATTGTCGGAATACCCATGATATTAGAATATGAGATTTATGACTTGATTATAAGCATTCCTATTCATAATAGATATTATGATGACCATATACTTCATGAAATCCCCCACTTATGTATTATGGATTTTTATTGATGGTCGTTTACTGAAGAAATTCAAGTTGTGTCAGTTTCCTTCCATCGAGTCCTGGGGGTACTTATACCCAAAAAATATAGTTGTGTGCCTAGAGCCGTGTCATGTTTTCAAGATACGCTCAGTCAAGCCATGATCTATAGAATTCAAACAGTCATGTGACTTAGGAAATCTCAGTAATCTCAGTAGTTCAGTAATCTTAGTGCTCAGTAACCTTAGTATTCACATTCAATCTCAGTAACTTCAGTACTCTCAACAAATCCTCAGAACTCAGTACATTCCATCAGTCATTGGAATCCAATAAACTTAGTTTAGCTCTACTAAATAGTACCACTAGTATTAGTCCAGTTAATCAGTATTAGTTCAGCTAATCAATTCAATTCAGTTATTTAGTTCATCTTAGTTATTCAGTTCAGTGTCCTTCAGATGGGAGTAGAAGTTAGCACCGAGTGAACCCAAGGATGGGAACTCACCTGCTAGTTTAGGGTGTGATTCTTAGTAGCAATCCTTGTGTTCAAAAAATATGTAGCCAGCGTAGGTTGAGACATCTTAACCCGTTAGATTAGGGTTGATGAGGTGTCTTAACCCATCAGTTTAGGGTTCCCACCATTCTCATTGAGTACCCACCAGATAAGGGTCACTCACAGTTGTCCTTACCAGTGACGCGGTATTGACACCCCTCCGGTCGAGGCAGAGATTGGACCTCATCTTAGCCATAACGGCATACACGGGGCATGTCGGTTAAACACTACTTCCTACAGTTTTAGTTACAGATTTTAGGACTGCCAACTATAGTTACCTAGTCTCAGTAATGAACTCAGATAGTTTTCTTTAGATTTATAGACTGTCAGATATAGTCACTTATGCTATTAATAAGGAAATTTATCAGAACTCATGCTATCAGTACTCAGCTGCAGGACTATCAGATGCAGTCAATCAGACCAGTTCTTCATAATTCGAACTGTCAAACAATTATTCCTTTATCAGTAATATACTATCAATCTCCCAATATTCAGTAATACAGTATCAGATCCATCACTTATTAGTGATTTACGTATCAATATCAGTAAACTCAGTCTTTTAGAATCTCATTATCAGTACACTTCTGTCATGAGTAGTTAGTATCTTCACGACTTCAGTTACAGTTACGTATGCATGTATGTACTCTCACGTTCATATTAGTCAGTATTTTTTATGCATATAACCCTTTGCATTTATCCTACCTCACTTGTATACTCAGTATATTCAGACGTACTGATGCATTTGCACTATGGTGCTTTCTCTTATGTTACACCATAGGTTCAGAGGCATGAGCTCCAAATCAGCAGTAGATCCCAGGATCAGCAGTCAGAGTTAGACGTGAGTCCTCATCCTTCAAGGACATGATGATTTCATTTCTATTTTAGTTTTTACTTTATTTCAGTAGTTGGAGTTAGTTGGGGACATGTCCAATCAACTCCTTATTCAGTTCAGTTAGAGGCTTTCAAACTAGATGTCAGATTAGATTTTCAGACTTCAATATTTATGTTTCTTTTTTGTATTGTTATAGCATATTTTTCAGATATGTATCAGTATTGAACCTTATGGCCTTACAGTTTATGTTTCTATATATTTTATGAGATATTATGCAGTTTACAGGAACAAATATCAGTCATGGTTTAGCTTGTGGTCCCTTGGGGTCATGAGCACTGTGTAGCATTCCGGTTTAGTGAATTGGGGTATTACATGGCATCGTGTGATTTAGTAATGCAATACCCTAGTACAGTAGTGAGTATCGAGGACAGTAAAGTGGTATCCGAGTTATGGTATCTGGAGTCGTTATAATTGTTATAGTGGTTGTGTACCGTGCATTCATATATGTGTACTCGTTTGTTATTATCATGATTATTCTGTTGATTAAATGTTCATGCATAATCCCTTGCATTTAGCCTTCCCTGCTTGCATACTCAGTACATCTTAGTACTGACGTATTCGCGCTATGGTGTTCTTTTATTTTGGGGCACCATAGGTTCAAAGGAGTGAAACTTGGAGCATCTTAGAAGTGACTTGTATAGCAGAAGTGGGTGAAACAGTGATTCTTCATCATCCGAGAATGTTGTTATTACAGTATTTGATTTTAGTAGACGAAGCTAATTGGGGGAATTGGCCCTTCAACTCCACAATTCAGGCAGTGTAGAGGATTTTCAGACAGATATATTAGTGTGTGGTTTAAGGTATTGTATATTTCTAGATGTTTAAACCTTATGGCAAGTGTTAGCCAGTTTTCCCATGTATTTTATTATATTATGCAGTGAACGGGTACAAATATCAGAAAAAGGGTTAGCTTGTTGTCCTTCAGGATCATAAGCACCGTGTGGCATTCCAGTTCTCGGGAATCGGGGCGTTACAATTTTTGAACTCACAAGTTTAGTTTGATCAAATGGGAAACATGTTACCTTCAAATAAATGACTTTGGATCATAAATATCAAGGACTGCAATGCCTTATTTCCACAAATGCAGGAAATAATATTGATGCACAAGTTTGATAATCAAATTATGGTAAAAATTCGTCATCGTATATCCATCAAAGGCATACTTCCTTGTCCAGGTAATTTAGTTTTGAATTTCTAGGTGAAATACTTCTTAAATTTAACCTTGATTCCTAGAAGATGTGCCTTTTAGTCGAGTCATTCCCCTTCAATCCTATAAGACGTACCTTTTAATTGGTCATTCCCCTTGATTCCTATGAGACGGACCTTTTAATCGAGTCATTGTCCTTGATTCCTACGAGACGTACCTTTTAGTTGAGTCGTTCCCCTTGATTTGTATGAGACGTACCTTTTAGTTGAGTTATTCCCCTTGATTCCTATGAGACGTACCTTTTAGTCGAGTCATACCCCTTGATTACTATAAGACGTACCTCTAATCAAGTCATTCCCCTTGACTCCTATAAGATATACCTTTTAGTCGAGTCATTCTCCTTGATTCCTATAAGTCGTACCTTTTAGTAGAGCCATTACCCTTGACTTCTATAAGGTGTACCTTTTAGTCGAGTCATTCTCCTTGATTCCTATAAGACATGCCTTTTAGTCGAGTCATTCTCCTTAATTACTATAAGATGCACCTTTTAGTCGAGTCATTCCCATTGATTCCTATAAGATGTACTTTTTAGTTGAGTTATCCCTCTTGATTCCTATAAGACGTACCTTTTAGTCAATTCATTCTCCTTGATTCCTATAAGACATACCTTTTAATCGAGTCATTCTCCTTGATTCCTATAAGACGTACCTTTTAGTCGATTCATTCTCCTTGATTCCTATAATATATATCCTTAACTCGATTCATTCCCCTTGATTCTATAAAATGTAGATATACTTTCTATTTGAGTTATTTTATTTAACCCTGAAGAGACGCACTTTCTAATTTTGGTCATCAGTTTTACTCTGAAGAGACACATTTCTTTAGCAAGCCTTTGATTCACACTCTTTACTGTACTTTTCAAAAATTATGATCTGATGACACTCACAAAATTTTCTAGTGCAAACTAGGGAAAAAAAATTATTCGTGTTTATTGATATTTATTTTTATGCTCAGTACCCTCTTGAAGAATGAAAATTTATTTTTATGTTTAGAACTCTCCTGAAGAATGAGAATTTATTTATGCTTAGGACCCTCCTGAAGAATGGAATGTTATTTTTCAATTTCACTATTTACTTTAAGCCTAGGAGCCCACCTGAGGAACAGAGTGAAGTAAAATTAATTGCAGGAGCTCACCTGGGGAACAGGGTGAAGAAAAACAAAGTATAGGAGTCCGCCTGATGAACAGAGTGAAGAAAAAGTAATTTCAAGAGCTCGCCTGAAGAATAGGGTAAAGAAAAAGTAATCCAGGAGCCTGCCTAAAAAATAAGGTGAAGAAAAAGTAATTCCAGAAGCCCGCCTAAAGAATAGGGTAAAGAAAAGGGAAGTTCAGGAGCCTGCCTGAAGAACAGGATAAAAAAAAGAAAGTCTGAGAGCCCGCCTGAAGAATAGGGTGAAGAAAAAAGAAGTGCAGGACCCGTCTAAAGAACAGGGTGAATAAAAGTAAGTCCAGGAGTCCTCCTGAAGAATAGGGTAAATTTCCAAGTTCAAATCATGAAGATTCGAATCAAGATCTAGAGAAATTGCATCTTTCATTTGTAGTTTTCATTTTGATATTGGTTAGTCCTTTGGATGTAAAACGCAAAAGTCATGAATCGAAAACTTGATGAAACCTCACTCGATCACTAACCCACTGTCACACCATTTTACCCTATTTGAATTACACGTGACCTGATTTCCTTATAACCGGGGATAGGTAGGAGGTCCAAAAACAGGACTTGGTCACACTTTTTCTTTTCTTTATTTACTTTTATTTGATTGTTACCTTCAATTGGAGGATCAAATATCATATCTTGCCTACTTCTTTGTATGAAAACTTTTCAAGATTTCACACAAAGATGGCAAAAATGGAGACACGTGATTTTGATGCTCCCGTAACTTTTATCTATTTTTTTAAAGAAAAATAATAATAATTATTATTATTATTATTTTGTGTAATGTTTATTTAATTGTAATTGATATTATTTGAAAATAAATAAATAAAATTCTGTTTTTGAAATATTTTTATTTTTATTTTTATTTTTATTTTTATTTTTATGTTATATATTTTAATTTATTATTTATTATTAAAAATAAATTAAAGATAAATAAAAATAGAAATCCTATCCTATCATCTTATCCTCTACTTCCCCCTTATCTGATTCATTCCCCAACTTCCCAAATTCCCTTCTAAAAAGGGAAACTTCCCCAACTTTTTTAGACGGACGTACTTTGGAAACACTTGAACAAAAGAAAAATATAGACTGAGAAAACACACAAACAGATAGACAACATTGAAAAGAAGGAAAAACAAAACAACAAAAAAAAATTAGTACACACACACACATGAGATGAAAAAAACAAGGAAAATAGTGAAAAAGAGTTAGAGAAAATGAAGACAGGACAAAGAAAAACAAGAAAAAACATCACTGGAGAAGTTTGAATAGAAAAAGGAAAGAAAAGAAGGAGCGAGTTTGAGATCGATGCTTGTTGAGTTTCCGGTAACGTTGTTCTTGCTTCTGTACTTGGTTTAGTTTGTCATACAGGATGTTATTTCATCTTGTACTACTTATTTTATAAATTTAGTTGTGAATCAAGAACAAAATAACTTGCATGATTTCATGTCGATATGAACTCCATTCCATCATATCTGAGAATGCAACACCAAGCATAAACATATTTTTAAAATAAATCTGAAATCTGAAGAACTGAATTCTACATAACTGAATAATAAAAAATTTGTACAATTGGTTACATATATCGCTTAGATCATTTTAATCTATTTAGTAAGTATGCTAGGAAATAAATATTGTGGCTTATAACATGATAGCATCAATCAGTTTTTCATGAAATTTAATGAAATGCCTAGTTTATTTTATATAATTCTTAAATGTGTAATTAATTTTTCTCCAATTTTTCTTTCTTTTAATTTCATTTCAATAGCATATGTGCGTGAATGTTCTTCATAGTATATGTGTGCCTGTTTGGTAAGTTTCCACCTTTCTATTTTAAATATTTCATAGAAGAAAATCAAATGAGAAAAATACAACATCTTGATCAATGTTAATAAATTTTGAAATATATTCATACATATAAGTTAGGTTTTAAAAATTTGTTTATTTGTGTAAGTAAAAAAATTTTAATGTTTCATTAAGTTTGTAAATTAGTGAGTTGTACAGCAAATGGAATCTTAAGATTATGTATCAGGGTCCTAGGATACTATAATATTTTTATTAATTAATCATTCTATTTTAGATATGGAAAATTGGTAGTGATGCTTTCAGTATTGCCTCTATATTTAAATTTATAATATTTTTGTTAATTTTAGGTGTAAAGTTAAAAAATATATATCACATACTTCAGGATTCTCCTCTTTAAGTTGAAATGTTTTTGCCGAATATCATCTAATTGACACAAGTACTATTTAATTATATAACACTGATTCTTCATATTTCAATGATTTTGGTTCTGGGAATGAATGTTTTTAATGCTAGATAAATTTAGGCTTGTTTAAAATTTTTATCCCAATTAAGAATGCGGCATATGCATTTTTGAGACATTTTAAAAATTCAAGGATGCAATAATGCACCTTGGTAAATATTTTTCTAATATTAATTTTTTACCGATTTATTTAATATAAGAGATATAGCGAATATTTTTGATATATAAAAAAATGAGCTCTTTTAGGCATTAACATAATTTATCAAAAATCGTTTAAGTCAAGATAAGTTAATAACAGTGACCGTGCTAGAACCACGGGACTCGAGGGGTACCTTACACCTTCTCCTCGGTCAACAGAATTCCTTACCCGGTCTTCTATTTTTTTAGACCAACAAAGAGTAATTTCCTTTTGATTTGGGATCCAATAAGGTGACTTGGAACACCATAACTCGATTCCAAGTGGCGACTCTATAAATTAAATTAATTCTTATTCAATACTGTCACTTTAATTGGAAACACCCTTCGATGCTGGCTCTTCGAGCGAAAAAAGGGTGTGATACTTTTGACGATTAAACTTGGACAATTTGAATGTTCTTAAGGCTATTTTGTTAGATTTTATTTGTTTTTGGATTGATTTACTAATAAACTAGGTGTTGGAAGCTAACAAGAAGAAAACAAAATGAAAATCTAAAAAACGACAACCTACCTAGGAACCTACACCCTGTAGGTACCACCTAATGGGTGTAGGTAGTGGTGTTGGTGTCAAAAAGTGAAATTCAAAGAGACAATTTTGGGGCACCACCAATGGCCACCTACCTACTAGCTGTAGGTACTAACTATACCCCATAGGTAGGTCCGTAGGTGGTCGCCGACTCACTTTTTTGAATCATTTTGGATTGATTTCCTAGGGTTTTCATTTAACCTATATATACTCCTATTGTCGAGGACACTAGCTACGGATTGATCCATTGGATTTGTTGAAGTTTTCAAGTTTAATTTTGTTATACTTGATACTATTCTTGATATGACATATTTATAAGAGGAAGGGTGGGGTGATGATGACTATTTATTTATTGATCCTTACCCTTTTAATATAGTGCATTATTACAAGATTGTGGTAGATATATTGTTGGAGCACAATGTGATCATGATAGAAACATTAACACTCCTCACAAAAGAAAAAGAGGAATTTATTCAATAGGTTTGATTTGGTGCTTTACAACTTAAAAGAAGAATTAAATGCAATGGTTGAAGCGTGTAATGCCTAACAATTTAGTCATGCGCTGTGTGAAGCTAAAAAACATCTTATAAGAAAAATTGAAGAGCTAAAATTAGAGGAGTCAATAGTCGGTCAGACTTGTGTGGGTGTTGTCACTATTTAAAAGAGCACACTTTAGTTATGTAAGGATGTAAATAAAAATGCAATTCATGAGTCGGGATGTTTTGAACCTTATTCCAAGCATTTTTTCACTTTATGTTTGGATAGTAAGATATTAATCTTGTCATCTGAGCCTACGAAAAAGTGTGAAAGGGGGAAGAAAATGCCTACATTCTTAAGGGCCAAGAATTGTAACCTGCCACACCTATTGCTTGGTTCTTTTATTTTCATACCATCAACCCTTAAGCATATTAGAAAATTGGATAAAACTTAGAGGTGCAATTTATAAGTTCAAAGTGGAGATAAAAGTTTGAGGCCAGCCCTTTTGGCTACATTGATGAAGTTACAGTAATCAAGGTACCCACGTCGTGCTGCCACATTAAATTAGGTGTTGTATGGTAGGAAACCCACAGACTAGTTGGTGAAGTCTGAGTAACCAATATAGCCACACCATGCTTCGACATTAAATCAAGCACTTTTTTGGAGTCAATACAAGGTACTATATTATTTTTTCATTTGTGTTCATGTGATTAACGTCAGATTACCACATCAATGGTATTGTAGGTATGTTTCTAACTCTCTTATTTTCTAGAAAATGAATGCATTGGGTATAATGCATGATTATATGTTTTGGGTGGGGCTACTAGTGGGTTTATATGTCCCCTTGGGGTTTTTTTTATCGTATCTCTTTTCCCTAGAGTTTGTTCCTAGTAGAGTCAGCATGTTTAGGATGTATTGTGTTTTTTTTTGTATTTTTGTTTAACTAGGAAAAAATGATACCCTTCGATAATTTGTTTTTGAACTTTGTGATGTGTATATAGATGTGACCATTGTGAATCTTATTATGGCATTAGAATTAGGGACATAATAATCATAGCTAACTTATGCATGAACCGATAGGTAGTAGTTTGTGATGCAACCTTGTACTAAGTGTGTGAGATACTAGTTTGTTGTATTTGTGTGTTGAATCCAGAACTTGCCAGATTAGTCTTTCATAGGTTGTATGATAGTCGGTTAGGAAAGAATCATAGGTCATTCTTGAAATAAGTCCACTTTTATCCTAAATGATCTTGCAAATAAATAAGTATCCATTGATCCCTATGTTGAGTCTGTATAGATTATTTTTCTTGTTACACGTTTCACCTTCTCATTTTTGTTACAATGAACCTATTTTGGCCCTGTTCCTCCTTGGACGTTGTGCACCTCAACTTACACAAATCTCCTAAGTAGAGGATGGCAATAGCAGGGGTACCTAATATTAATTAGGTATGAAGAAAGGTGAATAAGAGAAAAGAAAGTCAAGCTGGGTGGGGTAGAAAAAGTAAAGGAAAAAGAAAAGATATGAAAATTTTGAAAAAGATCGGAAAGAAAAAAGAATAAAAGAAACTACACCTAACCTTAATGTGAAACAAAAGAGTAAAAAGGGAGAGATAAGGGTGGAATAAAGGAAATTGGTTTATAAGTGGACCCCTAAAGTAAGTGTAGTACCAAGTAGTCTTAGTCACTAAATTTCAATCTGACCATACTAGCCCCCAAGCCTACATTACAAGCTGAGTAAAGTCCTAATGTGATCTTAACCCAACTTCCTGAAAGCTAAGGTAAAAGAAAGCTAAGGTAAAGAAAATACGGGCAATCCTATGGTATTCTGGGAACATTGATTAGAACTTCTCTTATGAATGTGAGTGTGTCATGATACGTCCCTAAATTGACATGTATAATTCTAGTGAGCGACTAGGACTTCTTTGTTGCGAGGGCATATAGGTTGTGTTGCTAGCTGCTTACTTGTTTAGATAGTATAACTTGTACTTATGCATGATTATTTGTTTTTAATGTAATTCCATATCTTGATTCTCTTGTTTCATATTCTTGTTCTTCATAGATGCACACAGTTGGTATTTTTTTTTTAATTTAATTGATTTCTTAGCGGTGACCAATGTTTAGAGCTCTACTGGATTATGTCATAGCCGAAATCAAAACATAGATGAAGAACAACTGCACAATAAAGGACAAATCACCGGCTGAAAGCAAAAGCAATCAACTCCACATGTGATGGAGGGCATGAACTACCAATTTAGACTCAAGGCCTCATCAAGGCTGCAAACCGTACTAGAGATAACAAAAAACTCTACCAACTTGGAGAAGTGAAACTTTAGTCGGAAATGGATCAATTAATTACTACATCGTGACAACAAATACCCAATTTCACCAACTTAGGAAATAGTCATAGGAAATATTAACTATCTCTAACAATCTAACTCCTCTTGGAACAAGAACCACATCACGATAAGAACAGAGTGTCCAAATCCATACCAATACAAAAAGCAAACCATCACCAAGAGATGAACCTGACGAACCTAAAAGATGAATCCAAGACCTCTCGATGTCAACATCAAAACCATTATCGCATGATGAACTAGCCAAATTAGAAGGACGGATCCCAAACTGGTCAAACTTAGAAATAGGATAGAAAACCCAATCGACAACTGTAGAACCAAAGAAGGTCAACTTAACTGTACTGCCATAACCCACTCAAAAATTGTTGTATCATACCCAACAGAAGAGAAAAATGACAAAACTAAACTAGCTATAAGAGACAAATCATGTAACCAAGCTAGCCGCCCAAGCAAACGAGTAAGAACCATGAAGAATGGAATTCTAAATTGATATTACTAGTCTAGTAGTTTACTATGCAAGGATTGATTAATATCAAACAATAATAGTAATAACAATAGTAATATAAGCATCACTATAAGGAATAGGACATACAAAAGTGAAATCAACAATAGCAATATAAGCATCAATATAAGGAATTGGACGTACCAAAATTAAATCAACAACTAGTACCACTATAGGGCCACAAGAAGGCCAATGAACCAAGTTAAATGGAACTCAAACCCAAATGTTACACCCTAGGGAAATATCAAAACCAATCCGCTTCATCCAATTATAAAGATATAATCTACGGGGGTAGTCATATAATCATGAACTCTATATCAAGGAACACAATAATCAATATAAACCTATGAAGGCATACAATCATCGATGGGTACAAGAACCCCAATACACATAAATATAAAGGTAAAGGTAGAAAATAAAAGCATACCTATCATGGTAGACTCCAAAGTCACATGCCTGACACACCAGAGGGACTACAAATCTGAGTGGGTCCAAAGTTGGATGTGCGTCTGAATCACCCATTTTGGTGCTAAGTGGATTGACTCTAACTGAAGGTTCCATAACACTATGAGACTAATCTGAATGAACTGAATGACTGATAATCCTATACTAGGGACACTCTTTGGACTAGTGACCGATCTCTCTAAAGTCAAAGCAAACCCCTAAAGCCCTGACCTGGCAAGAAAAATGAACTGACCCCAATTGGCTAACCAACTGACATCGAGGGAAGTCCCTACTAAATTAACAATCCTCTCTGCAATCATAACACATCTCATGAGCTTTAGGATGTCGAGAGACACATACAAACTCTTTCTGAACAACTAAATCGCATATGCAGCACTCACTAGACTAATGTCCCATCTTGCTTTAGACAAAATGAGCTCCTGGAATACTCCGAGATGCTTCCCCTACTGACCTAGAATGACCGCCATTACCTAAATACCCATACCCAAAACTCTAAAAGATTTAACGAGAACACTATTCAATGTGATCACGTTGACAAATCTGAGATCCACCATAGTTTAAGACGCTACACTTGTAGGATCGATAGGCTACAAGTGAAGTTGGCCTCTATTGGGAGGATCCTCACTCACTAATGGAATACCAACAGCACTGTACTAATGACTTGGCCTCTTACCGACACCTTCATATGTCTTAATATATGCTCTCTCTATGTCCCTCGCATGATCAATAACTAGAGGAAAGGAAAACCCAATTTTTATTAAATGCTCCAATACCAAACAGAGTGGCAATGCTAATCCTCTAATAACTCCGTACACAATGTCATTCTATAAAGAATATAGCATAGGAATATGCATAGCCCTCTCAAGAAATTCAATCTCATATCTGAAACAGACAAAAAACCCTTATGAACACCAACAAATCCAACTCTACCAAAGAACTGCTCAATGAACCAGATAGCATCCCTTGTTGTAAGGTATATATAAAAAGACTTGGGATCCTCAAAGTGGAATCTCAAACGACTGAAGTAGTCATGAACTTCACTGGAACCTAGGTTGGACCAAAATCGTCTGACAGACGCTTAAGATCTTTGACATTTATCCCTGACTCCTTGGTCTGATACTACAATCAAGCTTTAGAAACACGTGTTAAAGCCCCATCCACATCTATCGATAACCTTATATCTTCTATCTAAGATAGAATAGAGTTAAGTAACATAGTTGAGGCTCATAAAAATATGGATACATAATAAGGAGTCAAGAATACAATTTCCTAAGAATGTCCTATAGCCTTCCAAAAATAGGATATGGGTGTCTTCTCCTTAATCAGAAGGACTCTACTAGACACTTAGCTCTTGTACTAGAACATCGATAAAAATAGGATCTAATACCAATTTATCACAACATAATTTCTCACGTCATGATGGCATGTACTATAAACTAACAATAGGTAAGTTAACCTATAGTTTGAAACTACTAGTAACAAACTATAAAGAGAATCGAAGAAAGAATGCAGAAAAAATATAGTAAAAGGGTAAAATACATAAGATAGTCTCAAAACCTAGTTGAAATAGTACCAAATCATCTATTGTAATGAGTTACAAAAATGAAGCAATAAATGAATATACTGATACAACCCATCTCTGAATATGACATAGAGATTAGTCTAATACATAAGAGGGAGAATAGGAATATTCTAAATGATAGGAGCTCACCCTATGTCTCCAAACCATATCTGCTCCGCACGACGCATACAACAATGGTGAGACCTCATACTATGATCTGCAAGTTGCAGAAATGTAGTACAAGTACCAAACATATGGTACTCAGTAGACAAATGCCAATTAATCTCCAAAGATAATGCAAATATGCATAACATTCAAGCAGTGATACAAACTACACCCAAATATCTAACAAACTAACATAGTAAGGATACAGAGACCATAAGGATAAACTATCCTATTCCATTGATACTCTGATACCTAAGCTCTGTACTGTATATAACTGGCCCATATACAAATAAGAATAGAAGAAGGATATATATATATTAGTATACAAGGCTAAGGAATGGATATACAACATGAATAAATGAAAGAAGAAAGGGATATATGCTAATACCATAACTAAATAGAGGTAGATACATATACAAAAACAAGGTTACCATGATGGTACAAGATAAAGTAGTCATACTATCATCTTAAGGCCTTCTAATCATAGTACAAACTACTGCTAGCATAATCAGGATATAGAAAAAACTAGTGCTAATGTAATCAGATCTAAAACCATAATGCCTAACCATGGATTAATCATGCATAATAAAATAACTGTAAGATGAAGGAATCAAAGTCATACATTAATTATTAATATGAAACCAATACTCGACATATCTAAAACTAACCATAATTACAAAAACAACATAAAGTAACTGGCTATCCTAAACTAACTATATCAAAATCGAGCCCATAACCTGGAAGTTCCAATCAACACACAACATACCGCAAGCAATACTCATATCCTATACCTATGCAACACCCCATACGCTGATAGATATAGGTGCATACTAGTGATAGGATATGTGCATAAAAGGATGAATGCAAGTATAATCAAAACTACAATAATCGAAACAATTACCATAATGAACCATGTGTATAAATATTCTCCAGCTCAATGGATCACAAAATTAGGAGCTATGGCAACCTTTCTTCTTTAGCATGATGACTCACAGACGAAGGAGCCCCTGGGGGTTCGAGAGGACCCATATACACTTACCTAGTTCCAACATAGGATTTTTAATAACATCTTCAATATCCATATACTTTATCTAGTAATAAAGAAATTGCCTATAGTTGCTATGGAAAGGCTCAAAATAACAGATATGCACACAATTCAAGGAAATGACCTAGAGGTTCATTACACATGAATATCCTTAATCATCACTGGATCTACTATAATCTTATCCTTAGGCAAAACATGTCCTAGGAATGTAACATACTAGAGCTCGAACTCTTACTTTGAGAATTTGGTAAAAAGCCTATGATCTCTCAAAGTCTGGAGCACAATGTTCAAAAGTTGCATATGCTCCTCTTTACTCCGTGAATACACATGAATTTCAATGATGAACACAATCATGAATGAGTACAAATAAATTCATAATATACGGTTTGTCAAATCTATGAACGTAGTTGGGGCATTAGTCAAGCCAAAATACATCACCAGGAACTCATAATGGACATAGCAAGTCCTAAAGGATGTCTTTGGGTGTCCTAAACCCTAATCCTCAACTAATGATAAATGGATCTTAATTCAATATTAGAAAACATTGTCACTCCCTAAAACTAGTCAAAGAAGTCATCGATACGAGGCATAGGATAATTATTCTTAACCATCACCTTATTTATCTATCGATAATTGATACACAAATGCAAAGAACTATACTTTTTATTTGTGAACAAGATAGGAGCACCCTATGATGGCACACTCGGCCTAATTAAACCCTTATCCAGAAGATCCTAAAGCTAAGATATCTGCTTTTTAAGCTCAGCAGAAGTCATACAGTAAGGTGCCATATAAATACGTCAGGTTCCCAGCTCAAGATCAATTTAAACTTAGTATCACGCTCATAAGAAGGGTTAATTAGGTTGGTAGGAAAGATGTCTGGAAAATCATAGACTATAGGAAAAAAATCAATTAAAGGACTCTCCGTACTAATATCACAAATCTAAGTAATATAAGACTCAAAACTCCTTGATATACGTCTCCCAACCCGAAGATAAGATATAATACACATTGGTGTGTAGCTAGAAGATCCCTACCACACAACTGGGAGAATGTTGGGCATAGCTAAGGTAACGGTCTTGGAAAAATAATCTAGGACCACATGATAGGGGATAACCAATCCATGACTAGAATCACTTCGAAGTCTACCATATCTAACTTAATAAGATCATTCTATGTATCAAACTCTCAAACAGTCATAACACATGAATTATAAACTGAATCCATTACTAAAGAATCACCTATGGTAGTAGATACGTGTAATAGAAAAGATAGAGAACCCCAAGACAACTCTAACTATTGTGCATTATAAGCAGACATATATCAATAAGTTGATCCTAGATGAAATAAAGCAAAAGTAAATTGATGGTACACTAAGATTTGTATATAATAACAGCATCCAAAGACTATGCCTCCGATCTACCAAGTACAACATATAAATGACCTCGCCTGCCACATGTATGGATATCTCGCCGACCACCTTCCCTCACTACTTGAGGACCTCCTCAAGAATCCTAGGACTACCCCAACAGATATGTATAACACCTTTTTATGGGGGTGACACCTCCCCAATCAGTAAAACACTCCAAAATAATAATCGAAGGCCCCACACTCATAACATACCCAGGAACTACACTGTGTCTAAAAAATCTAGCTACCCTAAATAGATACCTCAGTTAGAAAACCATAAATATTCATCTCTCAGTGACTTACTGCTACTCTTGCTAGGTTGACCATTGTAGCTGGGTTAATCTCCATTTGTAATCTAAAATGCAACATGAATAGGCCTACTAGACTAAACCTGATTCTTATAAGATTGGTGTAGACGGTACCTATTCTGAGAACCAGTACCTGTAAATCATGAGCCACTCTAGCTCCTATTGAAATAACTTTGGTGATGTGGTCTCTTATCATTGTCCCCTTTGGGCCTCAGAATGCATCTCCTCTATCAGCTAAGCCAAATTAATGACCTTAATAAAATACCTACTAGTGGGAACCAAACTCTATGTAGCCATATGAAAAGGACAACTCTGTCCCCCAACAGGACACTGAATCTGCTCATACTCGATCAGTAAGATAGTCATAGTATGTCTGGTCAACTAACAAAATTGAGCCTTGTATACAAAGATGATCATAGAAACCTTCTTCAATCTAGAGAACTAATCTCTTAAATGTTCTCTAAGATATGAGGCATATACTTCTCCAATAAAACCTCACAAAATGGAGTCCATGTCAATAGAGAAGATCCAACTGGCCTAGAGTTAAGATAACCTCTCAACCAATATCTAGCTACCAGGTCCAACAAAAGATTGTGTATTTAACCCTATAAGTCTCAACTAGGTCCAAATTATAAGACCTATTGTAATGACTAAAAACAGGGCCTATCCATGATGGGTATCTTAGTCCAATAAGTATTAGTGACCATTCCCTACACCTGACCAAATAGATCACCATACCCCTAATGTTGGATGAATTACAAACATATCACAAAATAGTATAAGATAAGCTCAAAGAATTTAAGACATGTCTATTATCGATAACCTATAACTGAACAAAAATAACCAACCAATATCACCTAAGTCCATACTAATCCACAAAGCCTTCTAACAAAACCAAAATTAATAAAGTACCAGGATATGCGCCCGACTCAGCCAATGGCAATGATAATTTTAATACGAACTCTTTAATTCTAGTCTATGAAAGGAAACTAATGAAATGACCAAGTCTTTTGGACAATGAAAGCTCACCATATCACTACAAATGACTAATTAATTGAGTGATACACCAAACACTATACAAGAAAAGTAGAAGTATCTCTGGTACCTACAGCGCCTGGGGATACAATGTTCTGAGATGGTTAGTACATTGAGCACTACTATGTAACTAAGGGGTAGAGGATAATACAATTACATGAACCATATTTCAAAACCTTTCAAGACAATGCACATAATTATATATACAGATAAACATGTCATACCGTAAAGGTAACGAGGCTTAGCATAAAGTAAAACTTTATCCTGGACTATGTAGCTCAAATTGTTATAAATAGGCACCCACGAACTATATGGGTTGAGCTCCCTATTAAAAGGGCCCTAGTGTATGTTAGCCGCACGAACTGAAGGTATCAAAAAATATCAGGGAATGCCTCAACCCCACATCAGTCCAAGATACAACTACATCAATAGTGTGAACTATGAACACAGGTCATCAAGACAAAACCTCATGTCGGCAAACATTAGTTTCCAGTACAGGCCATCCAAGACCCACACCTTCACAACTTTGCTATATAAGCCCCTTTAGGACCAATTTAAAACAAGTTCACATAACCCATTTATTAACTAATGAACCAACTATTAGTGAACACTATGTGTATTGTCATACCCTTACACTTGCAAGCTTATCCCCATGCCATAATAATATTAATAACTCAGGGGAATATCTCGACCACATTTGTTCATTAAAACAAATCATAGCCAACACGGCTTTCAAAATCTATGTTTACTATTTAATCATCAATGCAATAAAATATCATAGGTGGGAATGTCAAAGCATTTGAAAATTCATAATCCAAATCTATTTACACAGTTCGGTTGAGGGGACATAATTATTCAAAACTAATTCTAATTTCAAAACAGTAATTTTGGGGAAAACCATGTCTCTTAGTTTATTCACCATTCTCATGCACCCCATAAGTTCAAAACCAACAAAAAGCATAAACAATGCATAGTAAAGAAAAGGATAACTATATAAGAATCAACCATATCAGAACCCTCAACCACAACAAAACGCACATTAAAAAACCATAAAATTGAACCATTTAAATACATGTTTTTTAGAAAGTAATAATTGGAGAAGAGTAACATACCTGAAATATCAAGAGTTAAGTAGAGAATTTGCGCTTGAAAGATCTAATTGATGAATTTCTTTAAAACCTAAAGTATCTTGCTTGATAGAATTTAGAGAGTTTGAGAGTATTTTTTATTGTGTTATGAATGAGAAATAACCCCTTAAAGTGTTTTATGGTCGTGGGATTCAAGCAGGGAAAAAAGGAATAGACTAGAATTCCCTTAATGAAAAAGAGTGAAAAATCCCCATCCAGTTACTATGGGTGACCTTGCAACTTATAGGGTAACAACTTGTAAGGTCCTACTTGTAGTCTGCACAGTGTCCATGACCACCAAAACTGACTTAGTTATGAGTCATACCTTATGAATCGTACTCAATCATTACAACTCATATAGTCAAGTCACCATCAAAGCAGAAACAATTGGGCATCCAACTATTTATGCTACAAAAGGCACCATACAACTCATTTTGATTCTTTACAACTCAAATCCCCTAAACGTAACCATAGCAGAATCTCTAGGGTAACATACTGGCCAGGCTACGATTAGGTCCCTTAGACTCACTAATACTCTCTATGATTCGTATAGAGAGTCATAGTCTGTGCAGTGAAGAAAAAATTTCAGAAATTTTCAAGAAAAAAAATCTAGGGTGTTTCATTGCCGCCCCCCCCCCCCCCACCAGAGGATCATTCATCCTCGAATGATAGGACAAGGCTTTTGTTAGCATGAAATAGCGTATATCCCCACTTACCCTTAACAAAGATAGAAAATAAAGATATTAAGTAAATCACTATTACCCTTAACAAAGTTAGAACATCAAGATGTTAAGAAATACACATACCTCATATACAATTATCTAAAGAGGGAAACAAGAATGGGTATTTGGACTTTATGTCCTCCTTGGCACCCTAAGTAGCTTTTTCATGCTGTTGCTTCGTCCATGGAACCTTTACCAAAGCCAGATCCATCATTCGTAACCGACGGACTTGCCTATCCAAAATCTCAATCAGGACCTCCTCATAAGACAAAAAATTTGAGACACCCAAACCTTCCAAAGGAACAACCGAGAAAGTTTCGCCAAACACTTCTTCAACATTTCCACATAGAAGACAGAATGAATGGAACCCATACTTGAAGATAATTTCAACTTATAAGCTACATTTCCCACTCAACTCAAAATATTATATGGACCCACAAAACGAGGACTAACCTTTCCTATCTTTCCAAACCATATCACTCCCTTAATGGGATACACCTTTAAGAACACCAAATCACCTTCATCAAACTCCAAGTCAGTTTGCCTTACATCCATATAGGACTTTTGGAGACTTTGGGAAGTCTTGACCCTATCTCCAATTACCTTAACTTTTCCATAGCTTGGTGAATAAAGTCGGACCATAAAACCTATTCTCACAAACCTCAAACCACCTAATAAGAGACTAACATCTCCTATCATAAAAAGCTTTGAATAGAGCCATCCCAATAATAGAATAACAACTATTCTTATATACAAACTCAATGAGAGGAAAATGATCAACCCAACTTCTACCAAAATCAATCACACAAGATCTTAGCATATCCTCTAAAGTTTGTATTGTTCTCTCTATTTTTCCCTCCATCTCTATCAGATATGATGGAAACAAGAGCACTATGCAACTTCATGATCTCCTCAATGAAGAGCATAGCATAATTTTCTACCAAATAGTTAGTCTTCACTAGCAAAAAGAAAGCAAACATAGTCATTCTATCCATGATGAGCCAAATGGAATCAATCAAATGGCAAGATAGTGGAATACCAGTAACAAAATCCATATTGATAACTTTCATTTCTACATAAGAAATTGAATATCTTAAAACAACCTGCCAGGCCTCAAGGTTCAACCGTCACTTTCTGATATACTATAAACTTAGCAATAAAATTGGCCACATCCTTTTTCATGTTATTCCACCAATAGATTTCTTTGATCTCATGGTACATCTTCATCGCACCAGGATGAATAATATACCGCGACTCATGAGCATCGATCAAGATTCTCCTTCATATTCCATCCACATTAGTAACACATAATCTACCTTGGTACCTCAAGATACCATCACCATCAATCTCAAAAGCCATCACATTCTAGTAAACCACATCATCCTTGATCCGCATCAAGATAGGATCCAAAACTTCCTTCTCTTTTACCTTGACACAAGGAGATGACTTCACCCCCTTTAGCACCATCACACCACCATTATTAGAGTCCAAGAGACGATTTGTAAGACTAGACAACTGATGAATATCCTTTATTAACTCTCTCTTTTCCTTCTCTACATAAGATAATCTTCCCATAGATAACCTATTAAGAGTATCAGCAACCACGCTTGCTTTTCCTAGATGATAATAAAGACTCATGTTGTAGTCCTTGAGCACTCAAGCCATCTTATTTGCATGAGATTTAGACCCTTCTGGGAGAACACATACTGTAAACTCTTATGGTTTGAGAAGATATCAACATGAAACCCATACAGATAGTGATGCCAAATCTTCAGACCAAAAAACACAGCTAATAATTTCAAATCATGCATCGAATAATTCTTTTAGTACACCTTCAACTGCCTAGAATCATATGCAACCACCTTACCATGTTGAATTAACATAAAACCCAATCCCATCTGGGATGCAACATATAACCAACATAATAATCAGTACACTCGAGTCGGGTCAATATCAAAGCCGAAACTAACTTATCTTTCAACTTTTCAAAACTAACTTCACAAGCGTCGAACCATAAGAACATTACCTTTTCTTCTGAGTCAACTTAGTCAATCAGGCTGCAACGAAAGAGAAACTCTCCACAAACCTTCTATAATATCTGACTAAACCCTAAAACCTTTGAATATTTGCTGGAGTCGTAGGTCTAGGCCATTTCTTAACTACCACAACTTTTTGTTAATCCCCCATGATCCTTTTTCCTAGAAATAACATGACACAGACAGTTCACAATATTTTACCAAAACTCACACTTTGAGAACTTTGCATACGACCGCTGATCTTTCAAGGTTCGTAACACAAGATGGAGGTGATTGGCAGGATTTTCCTCACTCTTAGAGTACACCAAAATATCATTAATAAATACAATAATGAATAAATCTAAGAGCTGGTGGAATACCTGGTTCATTGATCCATGAATGTCATCGGGGCGCTAGTCAAACCAAAAGACATCACTAAGAACTTGAAATGACCATATTAATTTAGAACGTAGTCTTAGGGATATTCACCTCCCTAATCTTCAACTAATGTTAGCCCAACCGAAGATTGATCTTAGAAAATTACTTATCTCCTTAAAGCAGATTAAATAGGCCATTAATCTTAGTAAGAGGATACTTGTTCTTCATAGTCACCTTATTCAACTAGCAGTAATCTATACACATCCTAAAGGACCCATCTTTCTTACGTACGAAGAGAATCAAAGTACCCCACAAAGAAATACTAGGGTAGATAAGACCTTTATATAGAAGATCTTTTAACTTTTACATATGTTACTTCAACTTAGTCGGATCCATTCTATAAGAAGGCATAGAGATAGGATTAGTATTCAAAAGAAGATAAATCCCAAAATAAATCTCCCATTTAGGAAGAATATTGGGAAGATCATTAGGTAACACCTTAGGAAACTCACAAACCATAGGGATTGATTGGAAAAAAGTACATATAGATCTAGAATCCTTAACATGTACTACATGGTAGGGACAACCCTTGGAAACCAATTTTTGGGCTCTAAGATAAGAAATAAACCTTCCCTTGGGTACTAGGGAACTACCTTCCCACTCAACCACTGGCTCATTCGAGAATTGAAAACTTACCCTTTGGGTCCAAAATTTGAGATACACATAGCACGAGTGCAACCAATCCATCCTTAATATCATATCAAAGTCTAACATATCTAATTCAATCAAGTCTACTAGCATCTCCCTACCACAAATGAATACTACACAACCCCTATAGACTCTTCTAGACATAATACAATCACCCATAGGGGTAGACATAGAAAAGGGATCAGGATACACTCAGGATCAAAACCAAAATAAATAGCCACATAAGGGGTCACATAAGAGCAAGTAGACTCGAGATCATGTAGATAGTATACATTATAAGAGAATATTTTTTGCATTCCAATAATAATATTTGGAGAGGCCTTAGAATCATAATGAGTGGAAGGAGTGTACAGATGATTCCAACCAATGTCAGAGCTGGAAGTAGAACCTTTTGTTACAGGAGAACAAGAAATAACAACTGGGGCCTTATTAGCCCATGTAGAAATATTTCCTAAAGGACATTTCCACTAAATATGTCTAGGATGACCACAGCTGAAACACTTGTTCCTCCATTTATCTTAAAATCCATGATGCACCTGTCTACAGAAATTAGAAGGGGGATAAGATAGAGTTGGCTAAGCCCCATTGGCCTGAGATTGGGCACCCTACGCCTTAAATACATTGTTTCTCTAAAAATGTCGATCACCAGACAAATTAGGATATGGAGCACTGGCTATAGAATATTAACCAGAAGTCCCCCACTTTTTCTTAGACCACTGCTTGTTGTCCTTGCCACTATTTTACTTTCCACCACCCTACTAAAAAACTGGGATATCTTACTTTACCTCTATTCTATTTTGACTTATTTCATATTTTCATCTTCTACCTACATCATAAACACCATAATCCTAGTGATATCTTTGTCACTACTCAATAAGGTGGCCTTACACTTTAACACTAAGTCTTAAGACAAACCCGAAGCAAAATCATATGGAGAGTCATAGTATAGGTAGTGAGGATAAAATTTTAGAAATTTTAAAGGACCAAAAATCTAGGGTTTCGCACCTATCCTCGCAAGAAGTCAAGAAGTTGAATGCATCCTGGCTTGGTATCCCCAAAAAATTAGGCAGAGTCAATCTTAGAAATCTTCCTAACACATTCTACTACTCATCTTATGTTTCTCAAGAAAGTGAAGATATCTTAATAATGTCCTCTAGCTTCCAAATGATAAAAAATAGGTTTCATCATTCAGATTGGTAGGACTCTATTAGGCACTTGGTCTTTTACAAATAATAACAATAAACCTAGGCTCTAATACCAATTTGTCTCCACTTGATTTCATGAGTCATGATGGAACCTACTTTAACCCACTAGTAGATAAACCAAATGGTAGCCTAGAATGACTAATAATAGGATAGTTCATGTAAAGCAAGGAAAATGCAAAACTCTATGTAGATTACAAGCCATAATATAGTATGACAATAAGTAATTGAAGATAAATAAGGGAAAATAGTAGAATATCCCATGACCTAGTAAGGCTTGTACAAAAGCCTCTAGCAAATGGATTAAAGTACTATAATATCAAATGTACAATAGTTACAAATAGAAAGACCATCCAAAATAGAATAAGGTGAGAAAGTCATCTCTAACTTTAAAATCTTACTCTATTTTTGAACTCCAACCAACACTAATATAGTGTGAACGACAACATCTAATACTCAGATCTATATTAAAAAAAGATGCAGAAGTGTAATATGAGTACCAAAACCATAGGTATTCAGTAGGCATCATCGGATGACTCAACAAATCATAATATATGTACAATAAGATGCAAGATAAAAACTAAGGTCGAGGAAAAGGAAAAAATAGGGACCATGCTCCAAATACTAACAGTAAATAATTGAGTAGATAATATCAATTAGAACATTACTAACTATAGCATAACTGGGCCCCTATAAACCTAGAAGATCCAAAAAAGAATAAATAACCTATCCAAGCCCTCATATGCCTAAGGGATGAAATTAAGAAGGAACTACTACACTAGCACTCATAAGATATTTGAATCTTGAAACCTTAACTATGGATCCTCCCATACAATAAAAACCAAACTTGAATCAATTTGATAACCATAATAAGTAAACCCTCAATGTCAGATAAAAACAAAAAATAGTACCCCATATGCCAAACTTAAGCCAAAAAAAATCATAAATACCAAACTCAGATTGGAAATAATATCGTACAGACTCAAACCGGTCATAATAGAAAATTGTCACACTCGAAACAATCTTAATATTATCATTGTCGGATTTGAAATATTCTTGAATGATCCCATGATCATAGCCTAGTCAACATCAGAAAATGTCAAAATACTCCCCAACTCAAGAATGTAAATAGAATGATAGAAGAAGGCCTTCTAATTCTTCAAGGAGCTAATTATTACGCAGAACTAAAGAGGGCCAGAAGGACCTGCTTCTAACCCCACAAGTCCATTCTAAGGCAATTTCTTTCCCAAACTAGACTAAGGCCCCAAAATTATGCTAGAAGGTG
Organism: Capsicum baccatum var. pendulum; assembly: GCA_030864225.1. Taxonomy (NCBI): domain Eukaryota; kingdom Viridiplantae; phylum Streptophyta; class Magnoliopsida; order Solanales; family Solanaceae; genus Capsicum; species Capsicum baccatum. Next base: position 105,082,309 of record CM061556.1, read on the forward strand.
CTAAGAGAGTCTCAATAATTTCTAAGATAGCTATCTAACAAAAGTATGATTAGTTTGGTCAATCTACTTAAATTCGGTCCACTAATCGACTAAATAAGTTGAATTTTAAAAAATATGCATCCAAGTCATAGGTTTCTAAACCAAGACTAACATAATATTATATCAATACTATAATTACTCTCAATATAAAAGGAGAGTAAGGTTATCCTTCTTGGTTGCCACAGAATGCCTAATAATGTTTCCTAAAATGGAAATTTACCCTTTTGAGAAGCCTATGCATGATGCCATGCTATCAAACTATTAATACACACTAATACAAGAAGAAGAATATCGATATTGAATGCTAATTCTTTCGGTCCAAAATTGAGTCAAAATACTATATAGGGCCGCTTGTGGAATCACAAGTACGAAATTATCAATTCGTCTCTTTATGCTTGAGGTTCATTTACCCATAAGAATGGGTAAATTCTTAGATAAAATAAATCCAAAATCAACCCATAGAGAATATAGGGATTTAAGAGTAAATTGGAGAATTAAATCAAGAATTAGACGGAAGCTTACAAGAATTGCAATGAGGAAATGACTTTACTAAGCTCACCATCACCCAAGGATCAATCTCCAAAAATTTGTAATCTTTCTAGGGTTTTAAGGGACATTAATATTGAGAGAAACGGGAGAAAGTGGGTGAAAAAGAGAACTTAATAGACCTATGGTTAGCGCATAAGCAGTCACTTGACAGCTGAAGTGGCACATGGTCGCGTAAGTGACACTTGTGCCTGGCCAACCTCTTAATTAGTGGAAAATACATTGCTTAACCAACATCCACTAAAGCAATTAGGCCTCTAGTTTAACGATAAGGTGAGAGGACCAGCTTTGGCCGCTAAAGTGACCTTTTACATCTAAAATGACCACCACTGAAGAGAACCTTGGGATTCATTTAGAATATTGTGAATTCAAATAACATATGCTACCTTATAAAATTTTACATTCAAGACTCACGATGCTACTGAAATTTCCATCCAAAGTCATCTCGATGAAATGTGTGCCCCACACATAAGGGCTATTTTTACTAAAATCTATCCAATAATCCAAAATGAGTTTGGTAGGCTTTAGAACCCAACCAAAGGTCCTCCTATCCTTAGATCGATATTTTGGAGATGATGGAACTATCATAATTGGCATTTACAGTTGCTAAGCTAAAAGTAATATTCGATAGCCAATCCTTACCAGTGAAGACTCCAAAATAAGAAATTGACTCTAAAAACCAAATGAACTATCCTGTAATAAAACTATCTGCTCTATCAAATCACTAATGACTTGGGGAAACTACAGGAAATCTCTAAAAATCATAAAAGTGTGGAAATGCAAAAAATTATCTAGAAGGTCATTAGAGTTCTTTCAAATGCCTCACAAGTGTTACTTCATAACAAATCTTAGACCATAATTTAGTATCCATATGTCTAAGATGATGATACTGTTGACAGATATAAAAGCAAGATTTGTCATCAATGAATTTAGAAAACAAGAAGATCTTAATTTCTTTGATACCAACTCGCCTATAACAAGGTTTACATCAATTTGGTTGTTAATAATATTAGCCTTAGTGTATGATCTTATAAACTATAAATAGATATAAAAATACCTTCTTAAATGAAGTTTTAAGGAAATAATTTATAGGAAACAACTTTAAGTGTTAGTGATTCCTAGAAATGAAAAGAAGATGTATAGAGTTGTTAAGTCTTTGTACAGACTAAAACAAACACCGAATAATTACATGCAATATTTGACCATACAATACCATCAAATATTTTCAATATTATTAAGTATGATAATAGTATTTACATTAAGAATACTCCATATCATTATTCTTAGTTTGTACTCAATTATATTGCTAACATAATGATATTAAGCATATGCTTCCTAGTAAATTTGATATGAAAGATTTAGGATATTCTAATTTTATATTAGGAATTAAGATCCTTAAGACTTCTCAAGGTCTAGGACTATCTGAGCTTCATTATATTCAAATGGTACTTAAGAACTTTAGGTATTTAAACTTCAAAGTCGTAAAAATACTAGCTGATGTGAACCTTACTTTGGCTAAGAATAAAGGTAAGAGTAAGTCTCAATTATATTATACTAGGGGGTTGTGAATTATGCTATACATCAAGAACTATACAAGATTGTATATATTAGGCTCGATAAGTAAACTTAGTTGATACACAAATAATCCTAATCAGAATTATATGATGACTATGACACAAGTTTCGGGGTATTTGAAACATACTCAAAACTTTGCTTTACATTACAACAAGTATCAAATAATTATTAAAGTATATATTGATGCAAATAGGATCACCGGGTATACTAAAAATAAATCCACTAGTGGATAGATTTTAACCATTGATGGTGAAGCAATGTCTTGAAAATTATCCAAACAGACATATATGCCCCACTCTACAATGGAGTCTAAATTCATCGCATAAGACAGGGTCTTGTGACAAAGAAGAATGGATCTAAATTTTCTTATGATTCATTCTATTTAGGCCTAAATATTTTCTCTTATATGCACATATTGTGATTGACAAATAATAATAATAAGGGTTATGTGCATTATGTATTAAAAAAAGTCTCATCATATATGATAAGTGACAATTTTGCCACTTATTTCTATCTCTTTTCTTATAATTTAATATCATTAATCTATAATATAAAGTTAATTTTCTTTTGAATGGTTTTAATTTGAGATATTTTGGGTTTATAAGGAGTTTGATGAAAAGAAGTGGAAATTAGAGCAAAATAAACACTAAAAAGAAGAAGCTGGAAGAAAATCAAGGAACACACCCTTAGGTACAGCTTAAGCAGCCCAAGGAGCTTGTAATAAAAGTCAACTAGCCTAGTCAAATATTACTAAAGTAGCTTAAGATTGCTTAAAGATCGGGCAATAGCAAGTAAATAGCTAGTTAAGAGGCCATTTGGACCAATAAAGCTGTCATCGAGCATATTTTAGGGGAACGACTAGTATGTCACAAGTTTTAATACCAGTTTAGACATAATGGAATGTTTATTTATTGAATTTGTGTTTTGATTTTATCTCAAACTTTCATATTAGTGTATTTCTCTTGATTTATAAATGGGTTTCATAGTCTAAATTAATCTTATTATTCAATTGATTTTTGAAGACAGTATTTAACTTGAGAACTCACATATTTACATTTATTAAGCTTGAAAGAGTTGATAGAGTTTGGGAAAGATTTAGTTAGCATGATTTAGGATGTATGACCCATGTAATGGGTTTGAGCTAGACATAGGAAAATCCTAGAAAAACTGATAATTGGTTTTATGATTCTTATTTTTTAACATGGTGTGAAAGAACATAAGGACTAAATCCTCAATTATGAAAAGATTTTAGTGGGAGATTTAAAATCGAAGACTCATTGGCAAAATCCCTGATTAAATTGTGAGTAGTTGATTAAATAAGATGGATCGTTTTTAGAATTGCTTCCTCGTATCATTTCCTTTGTTGTCCATTATTTGTGATAGACATTGATAAACTTGTTCATATTAAATTTGGTCCATCTTTATTGCATTTTATGTGTTGACCCCCCCCCCCCTAAAATACTTGTATCTTTGTTTGAATTAGAGCAAACAACTTTTATTCTGTAGTTTCTCGATTGCTACTCATATTATTCCTTGTATGATTGATCTCGACTCTAGTTTGGGTAAATATGTTGCTAAATACCATGTACATTCATATCTAACATGTAATTGGGAATTATTAAAAATGGTGCCATTGTCCGAAAAACAATTTGACGTGTTTAGTTAGTTTGAAATTTTATCTTACTTGCTTTATTTCAAACATTCCATTATATGTTTATAATTTTTTTGGCTTCTTATGTTAGTTAGATTCTAGTCTCGTTATGCTTGTTACTATGTAATCATGTAATGGAAATGAGTTTGGTGGTTGTAAATCTTAAGTTGATGATCCAAATCCATATTATGGAGGACCCCACTTTTGGAAAGATTATATGAATGTTTCTGGGAGAAAGTTGTGTGCACCATCTCAATCCTATAAGAAGTATGATTATTAATTGTATGGTAGTTGAGATGGACATTCGACTTATTGTCCCAACTATTGTGCCTCCTCCCCTAGATATGCTAACAACAATATAAGTTGTACTTTTGAGTTTGATAGGTATTAGGATATGGAAAAGAAAGAACAACATACCAGACATAAGAAATTCTTTGAACCATATTCGATAGGGTGACTAACATGGGTGAGGATATACATCTCTTGCAATAATCCATGGCAGAAAAAGAAAAAGACCCTTATGAAGATGTCAATCTTCCAAGTGTCATAGGTTTGCCTAATTTTTAAAGTGAAGTTGTCCAAGAATTGATTTCAAGCTATGTTATTAAGACAAAAATATGTGATGACTCAAATGAAAAATTTCAAAGTAGAGAAGGGGCTCAAATAGAAGAACGAGAAAAAAATTATGATGAAAAATTCTCTTATTTTCCAAGAAAACAAGTTGAGGATATACTAAAAGACATAATACAGAAGATTGAAAAATATGGGTAAGCCTTGGCTAAATGGTGGGACCTAGTACAATATGGTGATGATAAAGTTTTAAGAATATTTATTTCTCCATGGTTGGATTTTTTAAAGCAGTAATTGATTCCCAAAATGAAGAAAATCGTCAAGGACGAAATTTTGAGCCAAAAATGGCTTCTAATCAAGTTCAACAACTTCAAGTTAATAAGGATCTTCGATATAATTTCTCTAATAATGCACAAATCCCATAAAGTATATGTTGAGTCGTTTCAAGTTGTCACTAGAATTGAAATAGCCCCTTAAGAATTATAAACCTAATTGAATGCAAAAATTGAGACATGGATTGTTCAATACCAAACGGTCATGAATAATTGTGATGAGTTGGTTTCTAATAAAGGTGTAGGTGACACTGATCTTGAAGAATTCATGGTTATTTTAAATAAATCAATACAAAAATAATGAAGGATGCCAAAAATGAAGAAGTGATACTAGAGTTGTAAGAAAAAGTCAATCAAATTATTTATGAAGACTCCAACTCATTTAGGGATGAGAATGTTAAGAAAAATGATAATTTGGAAATGGAGAGGCTCAAACCTCATCAAACCATTTTCCAATATTGTGCTAGTAGATATGATGGAAATCAAAATAACAAGGCAAATGGATAATTTTGAAGATGAGGGACAAAGTCCCTACATTTTGGAGTTTGTCATCTCAAGAAAGAAAAATGATGTCTCACTTGAAGGCCAAGAAGTAAAAGATGCGATGTATGGAAATTGGGATATTAATCTTCTCACCAATGCCCAACGAAACTAAAAAATCATAATGTGAAGTTGGCTAAAATATTTAAGTCTATAAAATGGCAAGATAGAGTTAGTCTCGTTTCTTCTTTACATTTTTGCCAAGTGCATTAATTAGATGTTGATTTAAAATTGGGCTGAAATTTATATCCTCAAAGTAGAGACATAAATGGAAAGGTTACTTATGTCATTCCGTGATGTTAAATAAATATCTTAATGGGAGTCAACCCATCGTTTTCAAAAGATTTTGTGTACTTTTGAAATTTTAATTTTTAGAAGAGCTTAGAAGTTTATTTTTGACTAATTTTAGAGTTTTTAGAATTGATTTGAATAGGTTTGAATGCAAAAATTTGACTGGAATGAAGTTTGAAGTTGTACTACCTTAAAATGGGAGTTTTAACACTTTTTGAGAGTAATTAGATAACAAAACTCAGTGATGTATCGCAAAAACTAGTCTGAGGATTTCCAAATTTAATAAAATCTACCTAGGTCAGAACAACTTCAGCTATTTCTAAAGCAATCTAATGTCCGCTAAAGTGACCTGTTACGATCTAAGACTGCCTTCTTGTTTTAATACTATGCTTAGATTCACAAGTGACACTAAGCTAACCCATGACCTGGCAAAACACTAAGAATATAGATAATAACTGAGAAAAACAATACTTAAACGGAAGTTGAACATAAAAGTATAACTAATATTCAAAGAAAACAAATAATAAATGGACAAGTTTAAGATCACAAGCTAAATATCTAGCAGTAAGTCTAAACAACCTCTACTAGGAAAAGTTATTGGGATAAGCCCCCAACTAACCCTAACTGTTTGAGAACTGAGAAACAAAAAGACAAAATGAAATAAAATTCTAACACTGGTCCTGGCATGATAAAGAATAATCAAAACTATTATTTTTTATATAGTAAGAGATAGTACTAGGCACGATTTGGATGTTCAGTGCCAAAACCTATATTACAAGACAATACAGTGGAAATGAAAGTATATGGTCAGAACTTTAAATGTATTGTCTATGTGAGATAAAAAAATAACTTATATGAGCTGAACATGGTACATGTAACATGATAATTAGTGTTAGATCAAGTAATGAACATATGTTGTATAATAAGTTGAATAATCAAATCCGAGGTCATGCATGAATCTGAATTTAAACTGTAAATTATGGACTGTGCGGCTTACTAATAACCGGCATACCCCAATATGAGCTAACCGCATTGCAACTAATAACCCCAGCTAGAAAGGTGTTTTGTACCTTGCTAAGGGTACGAAATCTGACTTACATGGATCCACTAAACTAATATCTAAAAGTACTAAAGTATAAATCCTAATCTGAGGGGGTAACCCTTTAGAACCTATTGTGGCACTGCAGTTCTGGGACATAGTGACTTAAGGACTAAGATGTAAATCCTAATCTGAGAGGTAACCCTTTAGAACCTACTGTGGCACTGTATTTCTGGGACTTTGTGACTTCTACTGAAAGTCTCAGCCCAATAGATGACTTAGCCTTCATTTCTACCACTCGGTGCTAAGTACTACTCTTAACTAAATGACACTATAACTACAACACTCACTGATGATATGTAATTCCTTGAATATGGTTCCCAAACTGCTATATGATGCTCATGACCCAGAGGGACCACAAGCTAACCCATGACTGATATCTATAACTGCACACTACATAATATACTGTATAAATGTGGAACAAAAGGTTGAAAGGCCATAAGGTTCAAAACTAAATACTAATAATAATATTGAATATGGTATACAATACCAAAACAACTTCAATAACTAAAAACACTGAATTCTGAATATCTAGTCAGAAAGCCTCTAAACTATCTAAATAAGAAGTTGATGGGTCATGTCCCCAACTAACTCCAACTTCTGTAGTAAACTAGGTACTGAAATACTGAAATGATAAAGCATCCTCGAATGATGAGGACTCACTGCTAATCTACTATTGTTGACTAAAACCTGAGCTGCTAAGTGCGATCGAGAACCTGAGCATCCAAACCTATGGTATAAAACACCATAGCGCAAAAAAAGTATGTGTCAGTACGTGAGAATGTATTGGTATGCAAGAGAGGCAGGTTGAATGCATGGAATTCATATGGATGAACTATAACTAACTGATAATATGAATATGAACATGACTGTGTGAGGATACATGCTTGAAAACATAACTGCAACTAAACCATGGGTATTCTGAATAGTGAATATACTAATAACATGGATTACTGATAGCTAATATAACTTATACTTGGTGACAATTGCTAATAGTCTTGATAAAAATAGAACTAGCAGAGTTCCATACTGAGCTGAGTGATTGTATCTGACATTCCTAAAATCTATAGAACTATATGAATTCTATTACTGAGACTGAGACTGAGGCTGTGGGAGGTAGTCATTTAACCGACATTCCCCTAATAAGGTGTTATAGCTGAGTTGGGGTTCAATCTGTAACCCTAATTGGAAGGGTGTCAATACCGCACTACTGGTAAAGACAAGATATGAGTGACCCTCATCTTCCAGTGTCCCAAAGGAGAACGGTGGAACCCTCATCTGGCAGTGTTAATCTACCTCATCAATCCTCAACTATTAGTGTTGATGTCTCAACATATACTGGCTACATAGATCTGGAATTCAAGGATTACTTCAAAGTGTCATACCCTCTACCATCAATGTGTGCCCGTATCCTTGGGTTTGCTCAGTACTAAATCCTTCTCCCAACTGAATAGACACTGAACTGATTATACTGGGATAAACTGGAATGTGTTCACTACATTTCGTGGACAAATAGATTACAATTGGATTTTGTTAATAGACTAAGCTCATGAGATTACTGAGTTTTCCTGAGTCATGTAACTGACTGAACTCTACTGATCATGGCATGACTGAGATTATCATGAAACTAACACTGGCTCTAGGTGCATAGCTAAATTATCTGGTATAAATACCTCCAGGACTCGATGGCATAAAAGTAAATCATGGCACAAGTTTGAAAACACAACAACAACTATATATACATATCCATAGTTCATTGACTAAGACATTTCATCAAACATTGACATGTATTAACTTGTACATGAATTGGGATTTCACATTAACATACTATGATGGCACTTTTTGCTTCACATAGGCATTTTATCAAACACATGGGGGGCATATTTTTGTTATACCATCATTAATGCATCTAATTATCATGTTTGCATAAATCAATTTGTAATTTGAAGGGTTTATCATGAATATTATGTAAAACATCATATACTAGGATCAATCATTGCAACATGTAATTTAAAACATGAATCAAAACCCAACAACAACATGAACCTAAATTTCAATGCAAATAAATCATGAACATTCAGAAATATAAAATCTTTGATTTTTCAAAGACATTCTTGAGATTCATGGGTAAAAGGGACGAATGAATAAACACTTGACATACCTTAGAATTTAATTCCTTAAAGGTTCTTGGAGAAATTCTTGGAATTGGCTTTGATTTTTCGAAAGCTAGGGTTTTATTTCTTGGGAGAGAATGTTATTAATTTAGGGGAAAAGTGAGTAAATAATGATTTAAAACTTTTTAGAGATTAAATCCCGCAGCTGGACGTGTTAAAACCTTTGGGAAAGACTAATTTATCCCTGGATGAAATATTTATTTTTCATCAAAATTTCCTAATTTGGCAGGCTGGCGTGACACAGCGCTATCGTGTCGTGTCACTGTATATTACAAAATGGGAACTAGGCAGACGGTACAATGCGATGGAATCGTGAATCAGCACTGGATGCGAATTTTGTTCACGGCAAGACATACTTGGATCGCGTTGCCTTATTGGATTTAGACAATTGTGAACTCGGTCTTTGGTGTGATGCGCCACTATCAAAGAGGAACACTGGAAATCGACAATTGCTATTTTGACATACTCTGTGACACACTACTGGCCTGAATAACGGTGTTTAATGACTGAAACTTTAAATCGCCATAACTTCTTACCCAGTTATCCGATTTAGGCAAATTTGGTATCGATTGAAAGTTCATATAATTTCCCACACAATAGAAAGTCAAAATCTTGAAAATTCCACATGTACAAAAATTTATTCATCTTCAAATCAAGTATTTAACAATCTTGGGATGATCTTAAGCTAGGTAGAAGTACAGGGTATTATAATATCCCACCTTTCGAACATTTTTCCTCGAATGAGACTGATTGAGATAGGAGAAATGATAAGCTAAATTACATACAGAACATGAACAACTAAAACATGATTACATGACTGGCATTACTAAGATTCATATAGAGCATGCATATCTGATGCATGATTTTATGGCCGAGAGTACTGATAAGCTGATCACACATATCTGATGCGTGAATATATAACTGTGTTTCTCATAAGGAGAATACATGTATGATGCATGAACATATGATTGAATATGTAATGGTAAATGGATACCAAGTTTAAAAATAGGAATCTGAGCATGTAACTAGAATTTGAACACGAAACTGAATAAGCTTTAAGAAAAGCTATTACCTTGGGCTGAGTCTGAGTTTATGGAGAAGAGGTGAGGATACTTGTTCTGCATGTCTTCTTCTGCTTCCCAAGTAGTTTCCTCAATAGAATGATTCTGCCAAAGAACTTTGACTAGAGGGACTTCGTGGAATGATTCTGCCAAAGAACTTTGACTAGAGGGACTTCTTTTTTCCTTAGTCTGTGGGTCTGATAGTCAAGGATTTTGACTGGAATCTCTTTGAAAGAGAGGTTGTTCTGAATATCAATGCTCTGAATAGGGAATACAACTGTTGGGTCACCTATTTACTTCTTGAGAAAAGAGACATGGAAGACTGGAAGAACTAAGGTTAGATCTAAAGGCAATTCGAGCTCATAAGCTACTTTGCTGAAGCGACAGAGAATTTTGAAGGGACAGATATATCAGGTACTGAGCTTTCCCTTCTTGCCGAATCTCTTCACTCCCTTCATAGGAGAGATTTTCAAGTACACATGATCACCAATCTATAACTCAAGATCCTTTTTACACATATCTACATACGATTTTTGTTGGCTTTGAGCTTTCTTGATCCTTTCTCTGATCAACTAAACTTTCTCTAAGGTACCGAATACTAAGTCAGGCCTTACTACAGCAGCCTCAAAAACTTTTAACCAACCGATCAGATATCTGCTTCTCCTACCATAGAGATCTTTGAATGGAGCCATCTGAATACTGAAATAATAGTTGTTGTTGTTTGGAAATTCAATCAAAGGAAAGTGGTCATCCTAAATACCCTTGAAATCAATTGCACATTCCCTTAGCATATCTTCCAAGGTCTGAATGGTCCTTCCTAATTGACCATCTGTCTGAGGATGGAAGGTTGTATGGAGGTGGACTCGTGTACCAAGACCCTTTTGGAATGCTTTCCAGAAATAAGAGGTAAACTATATACCTCTGTCTAAAATAATGGATAAAGGAACACCGTGTAATCTAACCAACTCCCTGATATGGCATAATCCTCGACTAAATAGGAGGTATAAACTTGAAGAAAATGAGCTAATTTGCTCATTCTGTCTACAATGACCCAAACTGAATCATGCTAATGATGAGTATGAGGAAAACCTATCACAAAGTTCATGTTCACTTCTACCCACTTTCAAGTAGGAATATTGAACTCTTGCATGGACCCACTAGGCTTCTAATGCTCTATCTTAACCTGCTAATATATAGAGTACTTAGCCATAAACTCTACCATATCTCTCTTCATCCCACTCTACTAATAGATCTGTCATAAGTCATCGTACTTCTTTGTGGTCCCTGGATAAATAGAGTAGCATGCACCTTGCGCTTCTTCAAGAATTTGCTGCCTCAAGTAATCTACACCTATAATACACAGAGGACCCTGACAACGCAATACACCATCTCCCCCTTGGGACAAAACCTCAACCTTCTGATCCTTGAATGACTCTTTTAACTTGACTAGATTGGGATCTCTATCTTGCTTTTCTTTCACCTCAGAAACTAGAGATGATTTTGAACTACTTTGAACCTATATATCACCTTCTTCTGTATCGACTAAGCAAAAACCTAGTCTATCATGATAATGGAATTCCTGAGCTAGCTTTCTATTACTATACTCAACATAAGCAACACTACCCATGGACAGTCTACTGAGAGCATCATCCAATATGTTGGCCTTGCCCGAATGATAAATGATACTCATCTCATAATCTTTCAAGAGCTCTAACCATCTTCTATGATAAAGATGAAGATCTTTCTAAGAAAAGACATACTGAAGGCTCTTATGATCTGTGAACACAACCACATGAACTCTGTATAGATAATGCCTCCAAATCTTTAAGATAAATACTATGGCTACTAACTCAAGATCATGAGTAGGATAATTCTTCACATAGGGTTTAAGTTGTCTAGAGGCTTAGGCTATAACCTTACCATGCAGCATGAGGACACAACCCAAACTTACTCTGGATACATCACAATACACTACAAAACCATCTGAACCATCTGGAAGAGCCAAAACTATAGTTGACGTATCTTCAACTCCTAAAAAATCTTCTCGCAAGGACCTGGACACTGAAACTTAGCTTTCTTCTGAGTCAATCAAGACATAGGGGATGCAATAGAATAAAATCCCTTAACAAACCATCTATAATAGCTGGCCAAACCCAAGAAACTTCTAATATTTGATGGAGAGATAGGTCTGGTCCAATTTCTTACTACTTTGGTCTTTTGAGGATCTACTATAATGCCATCATCGAAAATGATATGACCAAGGAATGATAATGACCTTAGCCAAAATTCACACTTACTAAATTTGGCGAATAGCTGATGATCTCTGAGTAAAGTTTAATTCTGAGATGGTTTGCATAATCACGTTCACTGTAGGAATAGACAAGAATATCATCTATGAAGACTATGATGAACATGTCCATATACTGCTTCAACACACGGTTCATCATGTCCATGAAAGTTGAAGGGGCGTTTGTAAGACCAAAGGACATGACTAGGAATTTAAAGTGACCATACCGAATTTGGAAAGCCATTTTTGGAATGTTACATTCCCTGACACTGAGCTGATGATTGCCTGATCTGAGGTTTATCTTAGAGAAAAAGATGTCACCCTAAAGTTGATCAAACAAGTCATCAATTATGGGAAGTGGATACTTTTTCTTTACTAAGACTTTATGGAGTTGACGATAATCTATGCATATTCTGAGAGAACCGTCTTTTTTTTTGCACGAATAAGACTTGTACGCCTCACAGAGACACATTAGGTCTAATGAATCCCTGATCTAAGAGATCCTTCAACTGTTCTTTCAATTCCCTAAGTTCTATTGGTGTCATTCTATATGGCAGAATAGATATAGGCTGAGTATTTGGAAAAAGATCAATGTCAAAGTCTATTTCCCTTTTGGGAGAAATTCCTGGAAGATCTTTGGGAAATATATCTGAAATTCGTTCACTACTGGGACTGATTCAAGACTGGGAGTCTTAGAACTAGTGTCCTTAACTAAAACAAGATGATAGACACATCCCTTAGATAGTATTTTCCATGCCTAAAGGAAGGAAACAAGCTAACCTCTAAAAGTTAAAGTACTACCCCTCTACTCTAGGACAGATTCATTCGAAAACTGGAACTGGACTATTCTATTTCTATAGTTGACTGTGGTGTAGTAGGAATGAATCCAATCTATGCCGAGAATGACATCAAAATTAGTCATCTCTAATTCAACTAAGTCTGCTGAGGTGACTTTCTAAAATATCATAAACGGGCAGTTCCTGTATACCCATTAGACTATGATGGTTTTACCCACTAGGGTAGATACTGAGAAGGGCTCTGCGAGAATTTTAGGACTAACTCTAAAATCAACTACTATATAAGGTGTAACAAAAGACAATGAAGCTCCTGGATCTAGAAAAATGTAAATATGTACATGAAAAAACTTCAGCGTACCAGTGACCACATTAGGAGAATTTTCCTAATCTTGTCGGGACTGAAGAGCGTATAATCTATTTGGGTGTTTCCTACTAGTGGCATTGGAAGTGGCACCCTACTGGTTCGAGCGACCGAACTATACTGAGGAATGGTTACGCTGACCCTAAAAACCTGACTGGGATAATCTCTAACTCTACAACATCCAAAACAACCATTGCTACCAACTCTGCAAATACTCTTGTGGTTCTTACCACGGGTCTGACAAAGATGATTGGTTTCGGCACTACTAACACTACCTTGCAATTTAGAGCCTGGCGCCCTATCTTTGTTACCCTCCCTGAACTTAGGAACTGGAGCACTAGCTGAGGAAGCAGATAAATTTGGGTTGAACTGACAATGGTTACCACCCTCTGACTTAGGCTGATTTAAATTGATGCTACCTATTCTAGCTTTCTTATTCTATTTTTCTCTCTCCTTAATGTTCTGCTCTTCTATCTGTTGAGCATGGATATTAAGCTTGGTTGAGTTTATCTCACTAATCAGCATGGCGGTCCTGCACTCCTTGACCATACTATCATTCACCCCAGAAACAAACTTGGTCATCTTAACTCTACTATATACCACTATATGAGGAGCGTATCTAGATAGTTGAGTAAACTTAAGATAATATTCTTTCACCATCATGTTGCCTTTCTTGAGGTTGATAAATTCTAAGAACTTAGCTTCTCGTTGCTCTAGGGGAAAGAATCTATCTAAGAAAGAGTGGCAAACTTCTCTCACTCAATAAGACCTACATCTCTAGCCCTCTCTGCTTTTCACAATTTGAATAATGTGTGAGACACATCCTAAAACTAATATATTGATAGTTCAGCATTCTCACTAGCGATAACCCCCAAGATATCTGTAACTTTCTAAACCTGATCAAGGAATTCTTAGGGGTTCTCGTTTGTCTTATACCTGAAAAAGGATGGAGGATTCATCCAGGTGAAATCCTAACTCCTGGCTGCAGTAGTGTTGGCCACTGGATTGGATGGAAAGGCAGCTGGTTGTTCATTTTGACCAGCAACTGAATTAGCAAGAGTAGTTAATGCATCTCTGAACTCTGCATGATAGACATATTCTTCCAAAGGATCTGTTTGGATAGGATAAGGGGCTGAGTGATTTCCGTTTCTTCTTTTGGAAGGCATGTTCTGTAAATGAAAAAGGAGAAACGGATCAGACTAAGAATTGAATTTTGAGATCATGATCACTGGAACGACATGAATACTTAAAGAAGGGAAATTTTTCCTAAAATATCTTATAACATCATATACATAAATATGGAGCACAACACACCCATCCACAAGACACGACTAAATGTGGCTTTCAGACTTGCTAAGATACCGTTGAACCTTAGGCTTTAATACCAAGTTTGTAACGCCCTAAATCTGGTACATGGAATGCTACACAGTGCTCATGACCCCGAAGGACCACAAGCTAACCCATGACTGATATCTATAACTGAGCACTGCATAATATTCTATATACATGCAGAATAAAAGGCTGAAAGGCCATAAGGTTCTAACCTGAAGACTAATAGTAATACTGAATGTGGTATAACAATACCAAAACACCTAAATTAACTGAAAATACTGAAGTCTGGATATCTAGTTTGAAAGCCTCTAAACTGTCTTAATAAGGAGTTTATGGTACATGTCCCTAGCTAACTCCAACTGTTGTAGTAATCTAAGTACTAAAATATTGAAATGATAAAGCATCCTCAAATGATGAGGACTCATTGCTAATCTACTGGTACTGAATGAAACCTAAGATTCTAAGTGCAATCAAAAACCTGAGCACCCGAACCTATGGTATTGTGCGTAATAATGTATTGGTGCACAAGTGAGGTTGGCTGAATGCATGGGGTTCATATGCATGAACAATAACTGATTGATAACATGAACATGAACATGACTGTGTGAGGATACATATATGAAAACATAACTGCAACTGAAATATGGAGATTCTAATTACTGAATATACTGATAACATGGATTACTGATAGCTGGTATAATTGTTATTGGGTGACTATTGCTGATAGTCTTGATTCTGATAGAACTACCTGAGTTCCATACTGAGTTGAGTGACTATATCTGATAGTCTTGAAATATGTAGAACTATCTGAGTTCTATTACTGAGACTGAGACTGAGACTGTAGAAGGAGTCATCTAATCAACATACCCCTAATAAGCTATTAAAGCTTAGCTGGGTCTAATATGTAACAACAATAGGAAGGGTGTCAATACCATGCCACTGGTAAAGACAAGATATGAGTGATCCTCATCTGGAAGTGTCCCCAAAGGAGAACGGTGGAACCCTCATCTAGCAGTGTTAATCCACCTCATCAACCCTCAACTATCAATGTTGATTTATCAACCTATGCTGCCTAAATAGTTCTAGAATTCAAGGAATGCTTCTAAGGGTCATACCCTCTACCACCATTATGTGCCCTCATCTTTAGGTTCACTCGGGGCTAAATACTACTCCCAACTAAATAGACACTGAAATGATTATACTGGGATGGACTGGACTGAGTTCATTGAGTTACATGGACTAACGGATTATTACTTAATTCTGTTAACTGACTGAGTTCTTAAGATTACTTAGTTTTCCAGAGTCATGTAATTGAATGAATTCTATTGATCTTGGTGTGACTAATTTATCATGAAACTGATACTAGCTCTAGGCGCACAACTAAATTATTGGGTATAAATACCCCCAGGATTCAATGGAACAAAAGTAAATCATGGCACAAGTTCAAAAGCACAACAACGACTATATATTTACATGGATAATTCATTGAATAAGACATTTCATTGAACACTTGACATGCATTAACTTGTACATGAATGGGGATTTCACATTAACATGCTATAATGGCACTTTTTCATTCACAGCCATTTTATAAAAAACATGGGGCATATTTTCGTTATACCATCATCAATGCATCTAATTATCATGGTTGCATAAATCAATTTACAATTTGAAGGGTTTATCATAAATATTATGCAAAACATAAGATACAAGGATCAATCATTGGAACATGCAATTTAAAACATGAATCAAAAAACCTAACAATAACATGAACATGAATTTTAATTCAAATAAATCATGACATTCATAAATAAAAAATCTTTAGGTTTTGAAAAGAGATTCTTGATCTTCATGGGTGAAAGGGACCCATGAATAAACACTTGACATACCTTAGAACGTAATTCCTTAAGGTTCTTGGAGAAATTCTTGGAATTAGCTTTGATTTCTTGAAATCTAGGATTTTGTTTATTGAGAGAGAATGTTCTTAATTTCGAGAAAAAGTGAGTAAATAATGATTTGAAATGTTTTTAGGGATTAAATCCCGCACCTGGACGTGTTAAAACCTTGGAAAAAGACCAATTTATTCTGGGATGAAATATTTATTTTTTGTTAAAATTTCCCAATTTGGCAGGCTGGCGTGATGCGGTGCTATCACGTTGTGTCACTGGAGATTGTCAACTGGGAACTAGGCAGACAGTGCAACACGGTGGAATCGTAGATCAACACTGGATATAAATTTTATCCCTAGTGCGACGCGCTAGGATGCATTGCCTTACTGGATTAAGACAATTATGAACTAGGTGTTTAGCGTGATGCAACCCTAGAAATCGACAATTGCTATTTTGACACTCTCTGCGATGCGCTACTAACCTGAATGACAGTGTTTAATGACTGAAACTTTAAATCTCCATAACTTCTTACCTGGGTATCTGAGTTAGGCGAATTTGGTATCAATGGAAATCTCATTCAATTTCCCATACAACAAGAAGTCAAAATCTTGAAAAATACACATGCACAAAAATATATTCATCTTTAAAGCAAGTCTTTAATATTTTTGGGATGACCTTAAGCTAGGTAGAAGTATGGGGTGTTACATGGTAATAATCTGATGACTAAAATAAATGTACTATCTGAAATCATTCAAAAGTATATGCATTATATCCTAGGCCATCAATTTTTCATAACCCACCATCTTTGAAGAATGCAACTATTATGTTAATTTTATAAACTGATCTAATTAACAAAAATCAATGACTCAGGTCAAACAATATGTATTTCATAATGTAACTAGGTTTTCATATCATGATCAAATAATAACACTGGAACTCATGATAAAAGGAGGATTATAATTGAATGACACCAAAAGATTGAGATATCAATGATACTATTAATATTCAAAACCCTGAGTTATGAAAAAGGAATTGTCCTAGAGAATTAGGTCAACTTTGGTCTATAATTATTGTTGATTTATGTCTTGTTTGGATCTTATTTGGAATGATTGGGAAACACCATTGTTATTATATCATAGGGAACTCTTTAGTACCCATTGATTATGCAAAATATTTGAAAATTTGCATAATCTACCGAGTGTTTGATTTTGGCTTTATTAGAATTATGTAGATCACTGGTTCAATTTTTAGAAAATGATTTGTATTTTATATCTTATTAAGTTATAAACTATCTTGTTAGTACTTGGTGCACAAATTGGTTGAAAAATTGGATTTGGGGTTATAGCAGAAGAAGGATCTGCTCAAACGTCCCTTCTTTCACTAAATCGAGGCCTACTAGAGTAGCTTTTGAGTGTAAATGTGATGACCTCTAAACCAACCCTAATCGCTAAAGCGGTACCTATGGACTAATTCTACAGGGTTCAAAATTTTAAAACTAGTTACATATGTCACTAATGGAGTTTTAACTCATTTTTTTAGCTTCTATCATGCACATTGGATTATTTGAAATGATAATCTTAACTTTTTATGTTAGTACAGTCTTTTTACATTTTCAAATAAAAAATATAGAAAATTTATGAAATATTTGATGTAGTGTATGTTAGAGAGGAGTGTGGTCAGGCTCACTTTCTCTCTCTTAAGATTTAAACCAGCTTTTACTTCGACTTGGCTAGATAGAAGTTATTCCTTGTGATATGATCAGGTCTCACTGTCTTTTATCAAAGGTTTGATTTGTTTCCTTCCAAACCTTGTAATGTAAATGAGAAATTAGTAAGATAATTTTATGATAATATCAAGGTCGTAGAGTTACTAGCTACACCAATGATGAAAATTTGAGGCAATTCTTTTAATTTTATAGTTGAGGAGATCAATAGTATCTATAAGTTTCCAAATTCTAACACTTTAGAGTTCATGGAAAAAGATTATATTGTAATTAGTTGGTTGGTTTAAATTCTTTTTCTAGGCAAAAAGGTATCATAAGCTACTTGAAAAGTAGTGATCACTACAAAAGATTTCATCGCCGAAGTAGGGAATTTGATCTCGATAATTTGTAGCTGAGTCTCTCCATGTATTAATACAATCAACATTCCAGTAAAAAGGGCAGATAGTTGCTTACATTTTTTACAACATTTTGGTAAATGTTGGTCATTTTATCGTCCTAGAGCTCCATTAGTTCAAGTTACAAGACATCCCAACACTTATGTTCCTTTTATTGATTACTGAATTGTGTAAGCAGATTAGGATTGATAAGTACTTGGGAGATAACTAGGTGAAGCCAAAATCATAGATTTTTACATTGAAAAGGCGTGGTGAAGGAACTATTACAAAAATAAAGATGAGGAAGATTGATTCTAGAAAGTCAATTTAGTTTGAGACTTGTTCTTGTAGGTCATAGACCACAGGACCATTTTAGATATTGACTAATAAGGTAAGGATAGTCAGAGATTTAGCATCTAGAAACCCAATAGTTCCAGGTGAGACATCTAAGGATCCTACTATATATTTTACAAGGAAGGACTTTGATAAGTTCTTAGAAGATCTAAAGAGGCAGAAGGCCCACCATTCAAGATTAGAGAAGGCATATACTAACCTGGACAATTCATATAGTGAGTTGAGTGAGTTCAATACCAAGATGATATAATAGAGAAGAAAATATAATTGTTTCACACAAATATGGAAAGGTGTGAAAGTGTTGTGGAATATCCTAAAAGCAAAAGATTCACTTCCCTCATCGAGGCCGACAAGGATGATGATTTTTTGGCAGAGTGGTCAGATGATGTTGATGATGTTGTTGAGGGTGTTGATGATGATAATTTTAACAGTGATGGGAGTGCGTGATGCAACTTTCGGGAGTCCACTACCTCCTTCATATATTATTTTTCTTGCATTAGGGACAATACAATGTCTTTTAGTTACCATGTGATAGATGAGCTTTCATTTAGGTCTTTATTATTGATATATTTTGATACATTTCTACCCTTTTTAGGCTTTATTGTCTTGTGATGCTTTATTTTTTCCCTAGACTAGCTTGACTTTGATAGTACCCTTGTTGGGCTTTTCTTTATGATATGGATATTTTGTGCCCATGATGGGCTTGACATTTTTTGTTAAGGATATTGTGCACCGTTATCGAGGTGGAGCTTAGTTTTAATTTTGTTGGATTACTCGTTTCTGTTGTTTACATTTTAAGATTAGTTTTTTTATTGTGTTAACTTATTGTAGTTTTTTTATATTTATTTTGAGTTAACTTTCCAATGATAGACTGAGTAAAGATATTCTTAATGAAAAATTATCATTTTTGGGTGTTGGTATTATTTTTATAGGGTAGTCTAAGTATCCATAACTATTGTGAATTATGGTTGTGATTGTGGTTATGGTGAAGTCTTCATAGCCAATCATATTGTCCTTATTAGAATCGAAATATAGGATTGTGGCTTGTTTAATGCTACGAGTTAGTCTTGCATTATGAAATGTCGAATTAGAATACCACTCTGACTAAAAATTTTTTAGAAAAGTAATTACCCTTCAAGTCATTTTCCATATTTCACTTATTTTTGCTGTTAGAGCCTCTCTATAGCTTCCCCAAGTCATTTATGATATGCTGGAGTTGACAGTTTAGTAACCGGGAAGTAGGTTTGGTGTTTAGAGCCAATTCCCCATTTTAAGCTTCACAAGTTCCAAATGACCACCTAGTAAAAACATCAGTAAGAAGACCTCTTATGCAAATTCTAACTATGGTAGCTTCTTCGTAATGTCAATTTTAGGCCAGATAGACCTTTGATTAGAGTATCGAGTCACTCGGGCTCATTTTTACCTATTCGTCATAATGTTAAGGAAATGAAATATAAGTGTGGGACCCACATATTGTTGAATGACCTCATATGGAAATTTCAAATGTGCCATCATGTCAAGAACATCAAATTTGGTGTTTACATAGTTCATTTTTATGTATGAGATTCTATATGAATATCGAGGTCTTCATCAAAACTTTGAAGAATTTCTAAGTTTCAGTTGCTATTTAGTATACCTGCTATTATAGGGAAGGGCCACAATCGAGGTGGTTTAATCGCAGGGTACGGGTGATACGCCCAAATTAAAACTTTCTTAAGAAAGTGTAAGTGGTTGTTGTCAAATATTGAACCCAATAAAGGTTGGGGTCGACTCCCATAGGAAATACTCATGCAACTAATTAAGTTGATTTTTAATGGACTATTGATCTAATGTTTCGAGAAAAAAGAGCTTTTAATGTGTTAGTACAATTCTTTTAGTCTTGTATCGCACCGAGGTCCATCTACTGAGAGTTAATGCAAATATAACTTCAATGAAAGTAAGATAACTAGGGTTATGATCACAAAGATGTTCAAGCTGTTAGGGTTGTGAATCTGTGGTCAATTTCTAACTTATGATTTCAATTGCAAGAAATTTGAATTCTAAGGATTTACCCACTTTTCTCTCAACCTAATGGGTATTTCACCCTTTACTTCTTTCGAACTTAAAGGATTCATGCATTATTCAATAGAATTCTCATGAGGGTTGATCCCGTTAGGGCATTACGCTTTACCAAAAGGGTAAATCTTTGGATTTCATGTGAATCATCTATTTTCCCAATATCCACTTTCCTATTCAAACAAGTTGTGTTCATGGGCTCACTTATCATGTTTGCAACAAACAGAATCATTAGAATAAAGAGAGGTTCATACAATTTAGACAAGTGCTAGAAATTAGATGAATTCACAACCCCAATCAACTCTCTACATCAAGGCTCCCATAACCCTAGTTATGGATGCTTAGCCACTCATTTCCATATATGATATCAAAAAATATTGATATTCATAAATAACTTCAAAGGATTACTTACAAAATTTACAATATTGTTCTCTCAATCTTCAATGGAAAAGTATAGAAATAATAGTCAGATCTCCAGTTTTAGCTTCCAATCTCCAAAAATAATGTTACAAGGCTTTCAATAGAGGAGAAAAGTATGATACTACTATGACAAGTTCTGAAATAAAACCTAATACTTAGTATTTTTATGATTCAAGGACTGGGGTTTAAAAATTCAAATTTGGAACTGCCACTTCATGGTCGACGGATCGGGCAATGGTCGGTCGCCTGGACCGTCACCAGACTTGTAGTGGCACAAAATTCTATTTCTTGGTGATGGTCTAGGCCAAAGTTCTCTCTCATGGACCATCACAGGACTTCTAGTGGCACAACAATCTATTTCTTGGCTATGGTTTAGGCCAATGATTCATCCTAGGGTCAACGGTCCGTCGCTTGGACCGTCGCTTGTCATTTTTCTATTCCTTAGCCCAGTTTTTTCAAGTTATTCTTCGCATTCAGTCCTTATCCTATAAACACTAAAACCCAATGTTAAATACAACAATAATTTCTTGAAAACATATAATTATCCTAAGAGAAAGTCCTAAAATATTCTGTCTAAACCAGAATATCAATACTCTCAACTTAAGGCAATTGCTTGTCCTCAAGCAACTCAACACCAAGATGCACATATGAACAACTTCATGATGGGCAATTAGCTATCAAACCAACACAATCATATAATTATTTAACTTCTCATTCGGCTATGTGATATCAGCACATATGGATCTACTACTGGCATTCACTACTAATCAGCATATTCACAGCCAAAGATACAATACCCCGAAGAAATAAGTAGACTAGGTATAACTCAATATTCCCTAATAGTCAAAGAAGTCCACGTCATATTTTACAATCAAACTGTGGATGAGACTAAGAATTTCACTCTTAGAAAAGAAATTACAAATATAGTGCACACCCATAGTCTTGCCTTTATCATTTAATGTTCTCTAGTGATTGATTCAACAAAATTAAGTAGGACTTGCTAAGGGTTGTAATGAAGTTTTTGTCTAGGCGAAGGCTGATCATTTGGACAAGTGACTTAAAGAAACTTCACTCTCTTTACCCTTGTTGGTGTATACTCACCAAGATTACAGATCTTTTCGCTCATTCATAACCTTTATTGGCCATCTGTCCCTTTGCCATAACACTTTTTTTAAAGAACAACAGCATCAGCCACCCTCAACTTAAGTTGATGCAGTTAGTGGAGGTACACAATATCTACTTAGACATCTAACTAGACCAGGTCCAGATGCTACTTCTTAAACCAACTTAAGCTCACCCTCCTAGGATGCTAACAATCCAATATTAGCCACTCTCAACTTAGGCGATTGGCCTAAGTTGAAGTGCACAATGTCTAAAATTAGACCAGGGCCAAAGCTAAGTATTAACACCTTCTAGAGAGTTATTCGAACTTATTTGGATAGAAGAAACACTAATAAGGCTCAAATAGGTTTACAAAGGAAAAAAATATTTTTGGTGGGTCATTATTTTGGCTTAAGTGGACTAACAAAACAAGAAGGCCTACAATCCTATCTTATTGGGTTGCACACTCAACAACATCCAAAGAACCAAGAAAGTTCTAGGTGTAACACTTATGTAAGAACTGCGCAAATACTCATACACACAGGCACTGAGTTAATTCCTATTGTACTAATTATTGGGAATAATATCTCATAGCTATGCTTTGCCTCACTCGACATTCTAATGCCAATTTTAGAGTCACAAATGGTTACACAACTCTTTACCACATGGTAAGAAGAAATAATTATATAAAAATTCAAAATACTTTGACACCATTATTTATTATCCATATATAAAAAATGATGCCAACAGAACATAAAATTACTAATAAAAAGTATCACTTCACGATATTTATAGAACAGCACATGAAAATAAAAATGGAAACTAAACATGGCGGTTCTCCTAGATAAACATGAGGAAAAAGAACATCGGCAACAAAAACCCCCCATGGTATAAGTATCATCCCCCCTCAAAATAATACAATGTCCTCAATGTATGCAAAGTAAGAACAAGGGAGGAAAATACCTATACAACCTCTCATTTAGATGAGGCATCAGTCAAATGGTTCGAGGTTTCTTTGGCCTCATCTTTAGCAACATTAACACCTATGGTGGTAGGGGTCTTCACATCAACATCCTCCAAAATTGGAGGGATCTCATAGTGAATAGAGTCAGACATTGGCCTCTGAGCTGGGCCCGAACTGGTGGAAACATCAGCAGCTTTATCCTACTGTCTCTTCCTCCGCTTTTCCTCTGATCTCTTTGATCTCTCAATTAATTGTTACATATCATATTCCTCTCTCTTCTGGCATCATAGCTTTAAGTTTCCTATTCTTGGTTTCTTTATTTGCAGCTTTCTCTACTTTTTCATATATCTCTACTGGTTTCTTTCCCTTTTCTTTTATCGGTCTCCCCATTAGATCAACAAGACCTTCATCCTCATCACCTGCAAGCTGGGCTGGATCAAACATGTACTACTCCAGCTGCCATTTCAGTTCTGCTATATCTTTCTGAGCCTGTCTAAAATCCACCATGAATTTAGCAAAATCTATAATGAATATGTCATCTAGCTTCTTATTGATTCACTCCTCCATATCATCTATTCTTAGCCGAATATTCCTAAATAGATATACTACTCCCTCTATAATTTTTTCACCAAAGGGTTTGAAATCTGTCCCCCATATAGGTAACTATTTTTCAAACCTTTTCTAGGATCGGATCGTTTTTGCAAAGTTCTCCTAGTTCAGCCCGTATTTAGAATATCGGGGCAGGACTAAAGTAGAGTCTGTAGACCCACTTGTAGGCATTGAAGCTGAACCTGTAGATGTGGTAGGAGGCACATATATAGTTAGAGGTATTGGCTGAGTATGATGGGATAGATTTTTGTTGGCTCTCATATCTGACCTTGCAACATCTTTTTTCTTCTCAATATCTTATTTATGCATTGCCCAAACCTCATTATCAATTCAACTATTTAAAGAGACATTTGCCTGCCTACACAACTTAGTAATCAGGCATGGAAATGGCAGTGCAGTGGTAGTTCTGTGAGCGTGCGTAAATAATTCATCGATAATAATTAGGCTGAAATTCACAGTCAATCCTTTAATCAATGTAGCAACAATCACAACTCTGTTGATTTCTAAACGGTCATCACTGTCTGTCGGCATTATCTTCAAGTAGGTGTTATCACCGTCTCACAATTGCCCATCAGAAATTGTCCTTAAAGCTTAGGGATGACTTAGATATCCGTTCACATGGGTTATGAAAACACGCAGGCTCACATTTTTCTGTCAATAATCTGGCCAGCCAAGGCCTTTGGTTTCTTCTGTGAACAACTGATGCTCCAAATATGGTATTACACCCGGTATCTGATATTCAGGCCCAAATTAAAACCTATTCAGTGTATACTCTGAGATATCTGTGTTGACTGCCCAAACAGGAACTGTTTCTAGATTGTTCATATCACTGACTGATGCACTTGATGGACAGTATTTCTCCAGTAACAAAGTAGTTGGTGAAAAATTCATGAACTAGATTCGGTTGATATGATTCGAGTGGTCGACTCATCCATGCCAACTCATATTCATTGAATCAACGTTCAAGTTTTGGATACTCATGTAGAGTTGTAGTCACAATTTGATATTCTTCTAAAATAGGCCTCTTGAATTCCAACATGTCAGTTTTCTCGAGCCCTTGGTAGAAGTATTTCCAAGTGTCTTCAATCTACCACCTGATAGCCTTCCGCAGTTGCGGGCTTTTGCAATGAGCCAAGTTTGGGTCCTCCTATTCTGAAACCTCTACTTGGACGGGGTTAGATAATTCAACCCCTTCCTCACCCGGGCTTGAGGGCGAGCTCTTGTTGCTACTACCATCACTCTCCTCTTCAGACTGCGAGGATGAAGAAACCACCTAGCATCTTTGCCGGGTGTTGTGAGCTGGTTCATCCGAACCCTGTGATGGTTCTGGCCTAGACCTTTAGCCTCTACCGCTGCCTCTGGTTATTGGTAGTTTTTTTTTCATATCACCTGCAAGTGAGACATTTATCAGTTTACAAACTCAAATAGAAGAAAAAAAAGTTTTCGACCAGCGATGGGTAGGGCGATGGTCTGTCGGGTCTGTGATGGTCCATCGAACCTTACCTTCGGGTTAATTCTAGTAACTTCAAGTCTGGGCACTCTGCGATGGCTTAAGAAGACCGGTCATCGGGTGTTAGACGGTCCGTTGCACAAGCCGTCACCTGTAATTTTCAAATTCAAACCTCATTTTGATATTTTGTCAAACACCTTGTGTAAACTTCATTTAAACACGATTTTCAAGGTATTTTCATCAGTAATACATCACTACTTTTTCCATTTTGGTTCAAGGGCTACTCAAACTTTACCTAGGATAGTGTTTGTCAGTTTTTGACTTAGTTTAGACCCACAAAGAATCAGTCAAGATTAAAGAGAACTATTTCAACATTAATACTTCACGTGCTTTCTTTATTCTTAGTGTTGAATAAAATAGAAAGTGATAAAGAGATCATACCTTAGTATTGCAGTACTTGATCACTATTTTGACTTTCACACTAAACACAGGACACAAGATGGAACTTAACTTTTGTGAAGAACTTTTGTTTGCTTTTGTTGGAGAAAAACAGAGAAGTGATGAAGTTTGAATAGATAGGAAAGGGAAGAGGGGAAGTTTAAGAAAAGAATGAAAAGTCTTAGATACATTGAATTCATAGAATCTAAATAGTCTCAAGCACATAAATAGTTGGGGCATTACTTAACCACTTTGAATTATCCCTTTAAAAACATTTGGGTCAGATAAGAATGAAATATTTGACAATTTAAGTTGATCATACCCGACCCGTTAAACTAGGATTAAGTGTAATGGTTCAAGCGACGGTCTGTCACATGTGCGATGATCTGTCGGGTGACCCATCGCCTTTTTTGTAGTGACTTACCTTGTGACTCATTGGCGACGGTTGGGCCGACGATCCATCGGACTTGCGACGGTCCGTCGGCCAACCCGTCACTACTTTTCCAGTAACTTGGTTTTTGTCCTTTGTTACGATGATTCCCGTGATGGTCCGTCAAGGCAGCGATAGTCCATCGGGTAATTCGTCAGTCACCCCAGACTCTTTCAGCTTTTGTTTTCCTATTCTATCAGACCTGCACACTTACAGAAACCCTTTAGCTTGCATAAATCAAGAAAATAACTTAAACTATTTCTTTACAACAACACACTATGGGTTTCCTCCCACTAGCGCCTGATTTATTGTCGTGGAATGACTCAGTTATCTCAATTACTCAAACTTCATTGAGATAGATTGTCGCAATGCCATTTATCAAGTCTATTGGACCGATATACAGTTTCACACTCTGCCCATTAACCTTGAAGACACTTCCGTCTTCATTTTTGAGTTCCAGTACTCCAGATGAGTAGACTTGGTTAACTCAAAATGGTCCACACCATTTGGATTTTAGATTACCTAAAAAAAGATTGAATCGGGAGTTGAAAAGGAACACCAAGTCACCTTTCTGAAAATCCTGCTTTTCAATTCTGCGGTCATGGTACTTCTTCCTTCTTTCCTTATACAAGTTAGCACTTTCAAAAACTCTGAGATAAAACTCATCCATCTCATTCAGCTACCCCAGTCTCATATTCGCTGCCTCATTTTAGTTCAGATTAAGCCACTTTAGTGCGCACAGTGCTTTATGCTCCAGCTCAATCAGAAAATGACATGCCTTTTCATTAACTAATTGGTATGGTGACATGCCAATCGGTGTCTTAAAATATGTTTTATATGCCCATAAAGAATCATCGAGATTCCTAGACTAATCTTTCCTGCTAGCATTTACAGTCTTGCTAAGGATAGCTTTGATTTCCTGATTAGAGATTTACACCTGCCCACTGGTCTGTGGGTGCTATGGGGTAGCCACCTTATGCTGCTTTACTCCATATTTTTCCAAGGCGTCTCTAAACATCCTGTTGCTAAAGTGTGATCCTCCATCACTTATGATGGTATGTAGTACCCAAAAGTGAGAGAAGATATTTCTCTTTAAGAATGCAACAAACCTCTTTCCTTTATTATCCGTCAGAGCCACTACATCGACCCATTTTGACACGTAGTAAATAGCAACTAATATGTACTTCATCCCAAATAAGCCCATGAAGGGTCCTATCAAATCAATGTCTCATACATCAAATAATTCTACCTCTAACATTTTAGATATTGGCATCTCATGGTGCTTTGAAATAGACCCTTGCCTTTGGTATTGGTCACATCTTTTCACGAACTCGGAGGAATCTTTGAAAAAGGAGGGCCAATAGTAGCCGCTTGGAAGTACTTTTCTTGCAGTCCTATCACCTGCATGGTGACCACCAACTGGGGAAATCTGACTTACTTCTAGTATAAGCAACATATCTACTTCTGGGATACATCACTTAATAATTCCATCCACACACCGCCAAAATATATATAAGTCATCCTAGAAATAATATGTCACATCATGGAGAAATTTTTCCTTTTGATAAAAGGAAAGATTCTCCGGCATCACTTCACTAAACACATAGTTCACGAGATCAACATACCAAGGTACTTTTTTGAGCACTGCAGCCAATATTTTCTCATCTGGAAAGGAATCATCAATATCTAGCTCATTTGTGACTGCTTGCTCGCCTTCAAGTCTGGATAAGTGGTCTGTTAATTGATTCTTACATCCCTTTCAATCCTTGACTTCGAAGTTAAATTCTTGAAGTAGAAATACCCACTGAATCAACCTTAACTTAGTGTCCTTCTTTGACATTAAGTACTTTAAGACAGAGTGGTCAGTGTGTACCACTACCTTGGTACCCAACAAATATGCCTCGAACTTCTCAAAATCATACACAACTACAAGAAGTTCCTGCTTTATCACGGTATAATTCTTTTGGGCCCCATTCAAAGCCTTGCTTGCATAATATACGAATGGAATAACTTCTATTTCATTTGGGCAAGAACAGCTCCAAGTGCCACTCCACTGGTGTCACACATAACCTCAAATGGCTTTGTCCAATTAGGAGCAACATTAATTGGGGCCTCCGTTAGTTTCAGTTTAAGGCATTCAAATACCTTACTGCAGTCATCATCAAAAGTGAACTTAGCCTCCTTCTCCAAAAGTTTGCAAAATGGGTTTGCAATCTTTGATAAGTCCTTTATGAATCTACAGTAGAACCCTGCATGACAGAGAAAGCTATGTAGCCCTTTGACTGAGATAGGTAGAGGTAGTTTCTCAATAGCTTTAACCTTTTCCTTATCAACATCAATGCCTTTAGCCAAAATTTTATCACCAATAATAATACCTTTCTTCACCATGAAGTGGCATTTTTTCCAATTAAGGACAAAGTTGAACTCTTCACACTGCTGCAATGCCTGACTAAGATTCAGTAAGCGGAGTTCAAAAGAATCACCAACCACAAATAAATTGTCTATAAACACCTCCAAGGTGTCTTCAACCATGTTAGAAAATATCTACATCATGCATCACTGAGAAGTGGTGGGTGCATTACACAAACTGAAAGGCATCCACTTAAAAGCAAACATACCATATGGGCACGTGAATGTTGTCTTTTCCTGATCTTCAAGAGTGATAAAAATCTGGTTGTAACAAGAATAACAATCTAAGAAATAGTACCAACCCCTTCCCTCTAGTTGATCAAGCATCTGGTCCATGAACGGAATTGGGAAATGGTCCTTTAGTGTCCACGAGTTGAGTTTTATATAATCCATACATACCCTCCACCCAGTAAGAGTCCTGAGTGGGATTAACTCAATTTTATAATTAGCCACAACTGCCATACCCCCTTTCTTAGGCATACACTAAATAGGACTCACCCACTTACTGTCTGTAATGGGGTACGCCACCCCTGTGTCTAGCCACTTGACGATTTCCGTCTTCACCACCTTTTGAATAGGTGGATTTAGATGACACTAGTGCTCAGTAGTTGGAACACAATCCTCCTCTAGCTGAATCTTATGTATACATAAACCAGGAGGAATGCCAATGATATCTGCAATCGCCTAACCAATGATATCTCTTAAGAACAGATGTGGGGGCTTTAAATTGTTCTCACCCAAGTCAGTCAAAATATTAATAGGTAATGTATTCCCACTATCTAGGATCACATACCTCAAGTGGTCGGGCAACTCTTTTAGCTCTAAGGTAGGTGGCTCTTCTATAGAAGGCTTAGCAGGTGGACTTGGATGATTTTTCATGTCCAAATCCAACTTCTTGGATGCATAAGAATAAGATCCCATACCCCTTAAGACACACAGAGTCTCCTCATAATCATTGATACCATTATGATCAAAAATCATCAATACAACGGCTAAAGTCTCCACAATAAATTTTTCTTCTATAGGCACTTCCTCCTCCTCCTCATAATAGGCATCCACAATAGAGAATATGCTCATATCTTTATGTTGTTTCATGGACTGGCATACATCAAATAGAACTACCTCATCATTCATCCTAAATAGTAGTTTCTTTTCCCTTATATCAATAATTACACTCCTGATTGTGAGGAAAGGTCAACCCAAAATTATGGGCACCTCAAAATCAACCTTGAAATCAAGAATGACTAAATCAGTTGGAAATATAAAATAGGCCACCTTTACTAATTCATCATATAGAATACCCACAGGCCGCTTCATAGACCTGTCCTCCATAACTAGCCTCATGTTTGTGTGAGTAGGATCCCCCAAACATAATTTCTTATACACAACAAGCGACATCAAGTTTATACTAGCTCCCAAATCACATAGAGCTTTTGCAAAATAAATAGACCTAATAGTACACGGGATGGTAAATACTCCTGGGTTTACCTTCTTCTACACCAAAGACCTTATGGAAATAGCACCAGAATGATAGAGATTGTCCACCAGCTCAGAGCTAACCATCTGCTTCTTTATGACAAGGTCTTTCATAAACTTTTCATACCCAGGCATTTGTTCCAATTCCTTCACCAATGGAAAATTGATCGTTAACTACTTAAGCATGGCCATAAATTTTCCAAACTTTGTATTGTCAGCCTTCTTCTTCAATTTATGATGAAAGATAGGCAGTGGTTTATGTCGAGAAGTCACCAATGCTTCCTTTTCCTTGTCTTTCCCTTTTTTTAATCCATCAACCAGCTGATGATTAGAAGGAACATCAAGGTTATCCTTCTTCTCAGACTCTACAGGATTACTTTCTTGAATCTCAACATTTTCTTTGATTACCTCATCAATAGCAGCTTAGCCCACAAAAGGGCCTACTAATACCTTAACACTCTGTGTGGTGATTGCCATGCAAGAACCATTATTTTGAGGGTTCTAAACTGTATCACTTGGTATAGTTTCGGTCTTTCTCTAATGCAATGTTGCTAAGTGTTGGCTCATTTTTTTCTCCAACTATTTGATAGAAGTAGAGTGTTAGTTTACCAACTAACTCATGGAAGACAAATCTCTCTTTATAGTAGTCACCCTAGAGTTGGTAGTCTCAACTCCTTTTAATAATTACTCCATTATTCCTCCATGGACATATTGACCAAGCTAGTTGTAGTGTTATCTCTACTTCCAGGAGGTACATATAGTCCACTCCTATCATTCTTGCTCTTCCGGTTCCCTTGATCTCTATCCTTATAACCAAACTTGTCATAGTAGTTCCGACCTTTATTTTTTTGGCTATTGCCTTGAAAACCCCCTGATTATTTAGATAGTTTGCCTCCTCTTTCGAATTAGAGTTAGCTCTTCCCAAGGATGTAACAGCTTTTACCTTCTTTATTTTTCTAGATAATAGATGTTTAGTCAGCAAATCCATCAGTATCTTCAAGTATGCCATATCTTGTTCACGTTCTTCCTCTTTATTGCATTGATCTACCGTTATACCACCAGACACAGTAGGGCTTGCTACCACAGAATCCATGGTATGCCAAGCTCTACTCTGGTTATCCAATTAAGCATTTTTGAAGCCTCAAGAAAAGTAAGGTCAAAAAATGACCCTCTTACAGCATTATCCAAGGCTGGCTTTGTAATCGAGTTCAAAGCTCGATGAAGAGTCTCCATCAAATTAATATTCGTCATGTTATAGTTTGGGCATTGCATCATTTTTTTTAAACCTCTCCCAGGTCTCATGAAGAGATTCAGTGGGAAGCTATGGGAAGTTACTAATTTTATCCCTGAAATGTATCCTTATGGAAGGTAGAAAGAACCTTTCTAGTAAAGCCTCTTTCAACTACCTCCAGTTGGTGATAGAGTCGGGAGTCAGCTCATTGATCGACAATGTCGCCTTCATAGATAGAGACAATGGAAATAAACACAAGAAAATAGTACTCTGGCCCACTCCTAGGTTAATAAAAGACTTGCAAATGGTGACAAAGTTCACCAAGTTCATATTTGGATCATCTCTGAGAAGAACACTGAGCAACCCCTTCAGATGAAAGAGTTGGATTATCATACTGGTAATATTGAATTTATCTCTAGGTGCTAGAGGTGGAGGAATGATATCTCCAGTTTCACCTGCTCCATCCATTCTATCTTTATCATTATTCAGATCAAATTTTACCAGTTGTCGATCCTGCCTCGCCCTAAAGGGATAATTTCTATTTAAATTCTGATTAACTGGTGCAGCCACATTCTCTGCAAGCCTTGGGTTAATAGGATCTAACAAATTATCATCCCCAAATCATTATCATGATCAGGATTAAGATGATGTTCCTGTTGTCCTTCATTCTACTGATTAAGTTAAGCTCTAGCCAGAGCGGTAATCTTACAGCATCTTGGGGGTCTGCCATCCTGCCAATTAACTATGGTTCTAGATGTATCAGTAATAATAGTGCACCTAATCTTCGTGTACTTGGCATACACAATAACCACCCTACACAAAAAAAAAACAATAAATAAAGGTAAATTTTGGGAAACTTTGACCAAAGGTCAATTAATAATCATAGACTTAATTGACAACCATATTCCCCAGTAATGGCACCAAAATTTGATACGCCAAAATTACAACTTTCTTACGAAAGTGTAAGTAGTTATTTTCAAATATAGAACCAACGAAGGTTGGGGTCCAATCCCATAAGGAATACTTGTACAACTAAGTTGATTTATAATGGACTGTTGACCTAAGGTTTTGAGATAAAGGGATTTTAATATTATCTCACTCTTGTATCACACCGAGGTCCAGCTACTGAGATTTAATACAAATATAACTTCAATGAGAGCAAATAACTAGAGTTATGTTCACCAAGATGTTCAAGAAGTTAGGGTTGTGAATTTGTGGTCAACTTCTAACTTATGAATTCAATTGCAATAAGTATTGAATTCTAAGGATTTACCCACTTGTTTCTCAACCTAATAGGTATTTCACCCTTTACTTCTTCCTAACTTAAATGATTTATGCATTATTCAAAAGAATTTCCATAAGGGTTGATTCCGTTAGGGCATTAACCCTTAACCCAAAGGGTAAATCTATGGATTTCATGTGAATCATCTCTTTTCCTAACATCCACTTTCCTATTCAGACAAGTAGTATTCATGGGGTCAATTCTCAAGTTTACGGCCAACAGATTTCATTATAATAAAGAGAGGTTTATACAATTTAGACAAGTGTTAGAAATCAGATGAATTCACAACCTCAATCAACTCTTTACACCAAGGCTCCCATAACCCTAGTTATGGAAGCTTAGCCAACCCTATTGAGGCAATGGTTCGTCACTTGAGCCGTTGTGAGACTTCAAGTGGCACAATATTTTATTTCTTGGCAAAGTTCTAGGATGACAGTTCATTGCAGTGGCAACGGTTCATTGGATGGACCATCACGGGACTTTCAGTGGCACACTATTCTATTTTTTGGCAAAGGTTTAGGCCAATAGTTCATCCCTGGGTCAACGGTCCGTCGTCTGGACCATCACTTGTTATTTTTATGTTGCTTTGCCCAGTTTTTCCATGTCATTCTTTGCATTCAGTTCTTGTCCTAAAAACGCTAAAACCCAATGTTAAATACGTCAATAGTTACTTGAAAACATACAATTATCCTTAGAGAAAGGCCTAAAACGTTCCGTCAAAAGCTGGAACATCAATGGGCTACGATCGCACTAGCTTGTACAATCAATAGATAGTGCAATTGCGGGTCCTAGACCATGATATCAGGAATCGATGACCTGGTATGGATATAAATAGATCCCAAAGTTGTGAATTTAACAATTTCTCACCCCTTTCTTGAGAGCATAAACTCTAAATAGAAAGATTAAGTAATATTTAAGCTTTTGGTAGCTTGGAAAGCTAGATTAACATTTATTTTTACAATTATCTTCTAATTTGAGGTAAGTATTCACCCTTTCCTTAAGAAATTTC
The DNA here is from genome assembly GCA_030864225.1 of Capsicum baccatum var. pendulum. NCBI lineage: Eukaryota > Viridiplantae > Streptophyta > Magnoliopsida > Solanales > Solanaceae > Capsicum > Capsicum baccatum. The sequence goes on from CM061556.1 coordinate 105,116,178, forward strand.
TTGATTTATTGCTCAAAACCCCAAACCTTGAGGGATTGATTTTATAACCAATTTAGCTTGATTTACACCCATTCGTTAGGATAATAATTCTTTTATCTTGATATTATGCTAGGCTAGATTCAAAAATGCAATTTCTATAAGTGGGACCCACATGGTGTTTTTAAGGTAATTTTTTATCCCGAAGAACAATGGTATAATATGGGTATCTATATTTTTGTATTGATTAGTACAATGTGTTTTTGATTTCTTGGCATCTTGAGGAGACTTCTCGAAAATAAATGGTGGTGGTTTAAGAATTCATTAAACTTTTATCGGTATCAAGGTAGGCTAAGTTTATCCCTTGTTAGGTTGAGTGATCTCATAGTATTCTTATGATATTTTGTAGGATTTAGAATGGTTTTAGGTGTTGGATTTATGAAATGCAAGACTTGGGTTAGTTGGACCATTTAGTCTATCTTGAAATCATAGTGTTAAAACACTTGGCTTGTTCTCCTTATGCCTTAGGTGGATTAGACTTCATTACTCATGTTTAACATAAGAATTTCTTAGATTACTTAAGTTTGATAAGAATGATTTAGACACGCATGCTTAGGGTATGTGTGGCTTTAGTTTCTTACACTAATGAAAGTTGACTAAGTTTCCCTTAGAGTTAGCTAAACTTCTTGAGAAAAATCTCTACCTTAAGACAAATTGTGGCTTTCTTTACATCGAGGAGTGGATTTAGATACCTTATCCTATTTTAGGGTAGAACTTTTAGAATATATTTTGGGGATTTGAAGTTGGCTCTTTCATCAACTTTAAGTCGAGATTGATGATTAGTTCTCTTGAAATCTTTATACGCTTATTAGATGCCTAGAGAATACCCTTTTGAGAAAATATTGAGAAAACTTGGCACTTGTTAGTTCTGATAAATGACATTGGAAGTAATGCCTAAATGATTATGCTATAAGAATAATTTATTGGTTAAGCTTATGACGAGATAGTGATTATGCCATTATTCTGGCTATTGATTGAACTACTGAATATACCATTGAACGAGCCCTTGACCATGATATTGTCTAGCCATAAATTATGTTATTGACTGTGCTAAGAATAATCTATAGTTCATGCCATCGATTAGCTATTACTCAAGCTATTGATAAGCTACCTTTTTTGCTAATAACAAGACATTGAATATTCTGTTGATATGTCATTTCTCATAAAATTTCTTATTATTATGATCATGCTAAACAATTATTCTAGTAATCGTGTTAGAAAGTATCCTCATTGATGACATTAGAAATAGTGTAATTATTTTTGGTAGAAGTAATAATTATTGATTATATGGGAAATTATGCTATTAATTATGTTAGAAATCTTGATTCTTGACTATATTAGAACTTGTGGCCTTGATTATATACCCAGTTAAAGTTTAGAAAATTATGTTGATATTGATCCTCGTCAAGGTTAGAGGATATTATGATGATATATTGATGCCCAACAAGGATGAAGGATATTATAATGATATATTGATGTCCGACAAGGCCAAAGAATATTTTTATGATATATTGATGCTCGACAAGGCTAGAGGATATTATGATGATATATTGATGCTTGAAAAGGCCGGAGGAGGATTATATTATTGTGCATATGTGTACATTTACCGGTCCAATTCAGACTATGACCTATGTTGGCTATTATATATTTATTTGCATATGGAAGTTGGGTATGATGTCGATATTAGGGATGTCGAATATATACCAAATATTGTAATTACGATAATTGGTGGACTTATCAGGATTAGTGATAATTATTGGTTAATGTTAAATGATTATAAAATAGTATAGCTGATGCTTAATGATAAATAAGTATTAGTGGTAGATATAATTTAAGTTACTAACTATGAATAGTTGATAAATGAGTATTAGTTGGTAAATGATTATTAGTTAATAAATACTGGCTAGTTGATAACAAATGATTAGTAGATGTGTGGTGAATAGTTATTAAATGATTACTAGAAGTTATATGACAGCTAGAAATAAAATGGATTAGTTAATAAGAGATGATTACCTAATAAATATTGACTAGTGAGTAACGATGATAATTATTTTACATGATAGTAGTATTATGGAATGTGGGTACAATATCAAATGTTGGTAAATTGTGAATTGTGGGTAAATGACCGATTGATGAGAATTGCGGAATGGTGGTTAACTAAAGATGAAGGTTAGTTATAATTTCGGTTGATTTCCTTATGCATCCTTGAGTGTACTCTCCAAATGTATGGGAGTCTATGATGATCTATATACTTTTCCATACCAATTGGCATATAGGAGCCATTTTTGTAGTTTGTGATTGCTTGGGTGATGCCTTATGATGCTTTATTATTTTGAGTTATTTACTTATATTACACAACGATGTGACATACGTTGTTACCTTATGTTATATTGATATTTTGGTTAAATTGCTTATTCTGTATAGTAGTATTTGAGATAATTCAGGTTTAGTTCGGTACCTTCACTTACTTATGTTATCTTGCATGTTGTCATACCTATATCATGATTTACCTCAGTCGGTCGATGATTCCTAGTGAGTACCCATTGTTTTAGTGCTCATTCTACATTTTTATACTTTTTTGGTATAGATCTGAGTACTAGTTGACATTGTTGATCGTCGTTCATGTGGGGATTGAATACTAGAGATAGGATGAGCTCTTAGAGTTCAAGTCACCCATTTCTCTCTATATTTTATATTCAGTATTTTTTTATGAAGACTAATGTTGTTGACTATTCTAAGTATTTAAGTTGTATCATTATTAGATGCTCTTGTACTAGCTCTACCAGTTAATAGGATGGTTTCTTTTATTGATTGTTTTGTCTATTTAGATCACTTTTCTTATTTATAAGCATGTCATTCATTTTTTCCTATGTTGGGAATTTTCTACCAAATTAACCCATTGTGTTAGCTCCATGTTATGATTTGTCTTACCTACTAATAAGGTTTGGTAGGTGCTATCTCATGATGAGTGGAAAATTTACCACTTTTGGTATCTAAATCCTTTCACTACTATGGCTATTGTGTAAATTAGACTATTTTTCCAATAGAATGTATTAATTTCTAGTTTATATGGTCTTGTAGGGCCTATGATGATAATAAATGGAAACCAAGATGAAAGAAAAGGAGAATAGGAAAATAGAAGCAAAAGTTGAAGATCAGGATGCCCTCAGTACCGCAATCGCGATCCTCGGAGTGGCGATCACGAAAAAGCAACCAGGGACTAGAGATGAATCTCAGGTATCGCAATCACAACTTAAGAGTCGTGATTACCGAAGAGGGATTGAGAACCAAGAGTCATGATCGCAAAAGTATGATCATTGTGGAGCGAAAAAACTTCAAGGGCAAAATTAGAATTTGCTTAAATTGATCAAAAGCAAGGTGGCAATTTGGTAATATTTAACAAATGTGAAATTGTGGCTTAAAGAGAGGTTTTAGCTTATTTTCATCATCTATACTTTATCCATCTTTAACCCATTATCAATTTATCATCTTGGGGAGACTATTGTACTAATCTTGAACTAAGAAGACATTAGAGTAGCTCTTAAGTGAAGGATTAGCAAATTTCCACTGAAGATTTGTTAAAATTAAAAGATTGGGTTTGCATTCTCTTTATCTTTCATGAATTAATTAGGTGCAAATTTTGGTATATCTTTATTTACTAGCTTTATGAGTAGCTAATTTTTCCTCTTGGGATTATGCTTGAATAAGGTGTGAGTGGTGCTTGGGTATTATTTATTTATCTATCTAATTAGATATTTGTTGTGGGTTTTGCTTTTTTCCAATACTTGAGCTATGGGTGAAAACCCTAATTATTTAGGATCTCATACCATCCTTTTGGCAAACAATAAGTTGAGTTATCTTACGGGATGGCATCATGTTTGAAATAAGGGTGTTATTTGAGTTAACTCGTTTGATAGTACCATCTTAGAAATAAAGGTGCTAATTAAGGTATTGTATTGGTTGTTTGGCCAAATTTGTGAGGTGTTTGAAAGAACCCATAAATGAAATTCAGTGTCTTATTCAAAGATTAATGCTAATACCTCTAAATCTAGCCTACCAATGACTATAGCTAAATTTGGATAAATTTTCAATTACCAATGCATGAGTTTGCACCTGGAATGGCATGACCATAAGATCCGTTCTTAATTGATTATGCTTTAATTATTCTTAGCCTCGAGTTAGTTTTCTAGAAGTCCTAGAAATTTTAAACTTTTGAAAACGTTCTAACCCCCTAAAATGTCTGTATCACATATTTGAATTTAGGAAGTAACTTTTATTTTGAACTTGATCACCATTAACATTGTTCCTCGTGGCTTTGACCTCGACTAAAAGTTGGGTAACTATATTGACAATGATCGCCTTTCACTTATATCGACGTATAATTTGAGTGTTAAAAAATAGCATCATTGTTGGGGAACAATTTGGCATATTGAGTTAGTTTGAAATTTTAGCTTACTTGCTTAGATTCAAACTTGTGAATATTTTTTTGTGATTTCCTTTTGTTTATTTTTTTATGTAGATTTTTTTTTTGTTCAGTTGTCACTATGGCATCTTGGAATGAATATGAGTTTGGTGGTTGCAAATTTATCTTGATGATCCATGTCCATATTATGGTGGACCCCACTTTTGGCAACATTATAAATATCCTCCTCGAAAATAGATGTGTGAACCATCTCGATCCTATTGGGAGTATGATTGTTATTTATGTGGTGGTCAAGATGGACATTGGAGTGATTGTTCAAATGCCCCCTCCCTTAATTATGCTAACAAAAATGCCAGTTTTTCTTATGAGTTTGATAGGTCTCATGATGTGATAAAGGAAGAACAATATGGTAGATACAATGGTGTTGAAGCAATGTTTCTAACTATCTTGAATCGGGTAACTATAACAGGGGAGAATATATATATCTTACAACAAGCCTTGGCGGCATTTTGAAGGAAAAGTTAAAAGAAAGAAGAAGTAGGTGAGGAGGCCGATCTTTCAAGTACCATAAATATGTCTAATCTTTAAAATAAGGTTGATAAACAAGGGATATCAAGCCATGAGGATGATCCAAAAATGTGTGAGCTTGATGTTAAAGAATTCTTGGTGATTTTCCACCTAACCGGACAATATATAATGAAGGATGCAAATTTGAAGAAATGGTACTGGAGTGGAACAAAAAAAGCTAATCATATCTTTTGTGAAGGCTCTAGTTCATTTTGAGGTGAGAATGTCAAGAAGAATGTGACTCCGAAATTAGGATGACGGCCTTATTCCAATCACTTTTTGACATTATGCTTGAGGGATATGATGAAAGTCAAAACACCCAAGAAAATAATGAACTTTGGAGATAAGGTACAAAATCCTTATATTTTAGAGTTTATCATTCCAAAAGGGCAAAATGATGTCCCTCACTTAAAGACCAAGAAATTTAAAATCCGATGTTTAACTAGTGGTCTGTTGATGTTCTCACCAATACCCACGATCCAATTCGGAAGTTTGATGTGAAGTTTGGTAAAAGGTTCAAGTCTTTAAAGTGGTGATATAAATGATAGTCAAAAGATGTCATGCTGAGACTTTAACTAAGGCGCTTCATAGGAGGCAACCCAAAGAATTTTTCTTGACGTTTTCTAATTTTTTTAATAAATTTTCAGGTTATTTTTGGGTGTTTGCAAGTCATAACGCAAGTTGGAAAGGGTATTTCAAGAACAAAACCCTGGAAAAGTATATTGGACTTTCATTTTTATTATTTTCCTCTCTTAAACAAGCTAACAAGGTATGATCCTTAGTTAAATTCTCCTTAAAATAAAAATGATGATAACATTTCTAGTTTCTTTTGGTTTAAATTTATTCATTTGAGCTTAATTTCTGTTGAATGTGGTCGTATAGATGAAAATTTTTGAATATGTGCCTTGTTTCACATGCTCAATTGCAAAATTCTTGCTTCTATGCTCTAGTACACACTATCTGTTTTACAAAACACCCACTTGTAGTTTGTTGGCTTAATTGAGTGTTGTTTAATTTAACTGGGTTACTATGATTTCAAAGATGTGTTTGGTGATGAATTAGTCCATTGAGCTTGTTCGTATGTGTAGTTATTCTATTTTTCAAGCTCTTACCTTTCATGTGCACCATATGTTTGTTAAAATGTCGATAAGAGAGAAATGTTTTAGATTCTTGTAAAGGTTAATAAAAAATTTCTTGGGGCATTATGTGATCATTTTGGGAGCATTTCTTTGAGTCCAATTTGTCTTAAATATTTGATAATCAGTGGTTTTTGGTTGAAATTATTGAAGAACGTTGTGTCCATGGTTTGATTGATTAATGTGCTTATCATAGCATCCCTGAGTGAAGTCTAAATAACCTAAGAAACATGAATGCTTGTCTTGAACTATGATAGATTGGGTGATGCCATTTTTAAGGGTATAAGGTTGTTTGTATTTCTATTGGTGCCATGAGTGTTTTATGAAATAAATGGGCGATATGTGAAGTTCTGATGAAAGAACCCCATGAAGTGTAATGATAATGTTTCCTTGCATTCACCTAAGTTTTTTTTTAATTATTTAGGAAGAGGCAAAGGTTTGAGAATACATTCAAATGTAAACAACAACATACCTAGTATGTTCCCAACAAGTAGGGTTTGTAGAGGGTAAGTATACGCAGTCTATACTACTACCTCAAATGAGAGATATAAAGGTTATTTGCGATAGACCCCCGGACTTTGGCAATAAATGAAATTATTTTGTGAAAAAAAATATAGTTTTCTTTTTGAAAAAGATGAAGGATATTTTTTATCTCTCTTTGGAGTGAGACCATTAAATTTAATTTTTGTCTCTCTCTTTACAAGGATAAATCCTTGACTCAGAGTAATTAAGTTCAAATTGCTTAATTGGTTGGGAGACTTACTTTTTGCTCTATGATTACGATGCCATGTGTGGTGAAATTTTTGAATAATTATTGTATATATGTGTAGTCTATAACTTGCCCGGAATGGGTTCAAAGTGAAATCCTATACAAGCTTGGTTTGAAAGATGACCTAAGGCCATTTTTGACCCATCACAGCCAAATTTCCCACCTTAAATATTGTTCCCTAGTTAACCCCTTTTGAGCCTTTTTACCCATTTTTCTTTCTTTTTGTGATGATAACTTTGCTAAAACATCTAAGTCTTTTTTTAAAAAAATCTTTTTGGCACTTAACCTCCTTTGATGTATTGCATGATTTGAAGTTATAAAATCTAGGCGAAAGTCTAAGTTTGGGGGTTTGTGTAGTTGGAGAATAATATATGGATGGTTCAAACTCCAAGTTTGGGGGGGATTAGTGTGATATTCTAAGATGATCCAAGAAAGGTATATGTAAGGTGGTCAAATCATGTTCTTAAGAGATAAGAGACATACTTAATGATAAAGTTGTATATCCTAGCCCATAGAATGTGAAGAGAAATGAGACAAATGGGGGGATACTAAACAAAATGGTTGATTTGAATTGCTTGGTAAATACTAATCAAATATTTAGGGAAAACTTGGGAAATGATTTAAAGGAGAAAAAGGGGGTAGTTTGAAATTTTTAGGGTGGAAGGGGTTGAGCAATTGCATTGAAGGAGGTCTTTTAGTCACTTGATCCATATATATTCCTTCTCACACCTAAAACCATCATCTTGACCCGCAAAGCCTTGGTGATTTCAAAATAGGTAAGTCTACATTAGTGGCAAAAAACACAAAGGAAAACCATATAGTTCTACTCATTGTGCTTGAATTTATTTGCGAAAGTGAATGTGAATTCTTTCATTATTTGACCTTATTTAGAAATTTTAATGTCTTGTCTGTGTGGATCTAACACATGCTTGTGAGTGACATCGACACTTTGGGGTAGAGGATGAATTCTTACTCTCTGTTTGGGAAAAAAGGTGAAGTAAGTTGCATTTTGAAGATTGAAATTTTTTTTGAAGATTTTGTGTTTCCTCTTAAGATTTTTTGTTGATTTGGAAGGTTCATTTGATGCAAACTTGCGTGATAATCGCGTGATATATCCTCAACTAGGGTCCAGGATAGGCCACCTTCCGAAGGTACTATTCCCTCTTTTGAGCTAGAGATTTTTCTGCCCCAGCCAATGGTGGTCCAGGGACCATCCTAAGATCCACAAGGTTTTATTTCTCCTTTAGTGCTCAAAGAAGCGTTGGTTTAGCTTTTGAGTTTAGTTAGTGGTGCACCATCTAATGGTGTACAGTCTACAGATCAAAGTGGTACTAAGGTAGGGGCACAACCTATAGCTACGGCTCTTAAAGTTAAGGTTCCTCCAGCATCGATAGTTGATTAGCCTACTAAGTCTTTCGAGGAGTACAAGATGTTAGGTAGATTCTTGAGATCAGCCCCGGCTAGATTTTTTGGTTCTCCAGGCGATGATGCAAATGATTTTATGATAACTTGTAATGATAGGCTCTGTAATTTAGGCTTTGTTGAGACTCGTCATATGGATTACACTATATTTCAGTTGGATTAGGATGCTCTGCATTTGTAGAGAGGTTTTATGGATTCTAGACTAGCTGGATCTTCTTCTTTGTCAAGGACTCAGTTCTCTAAGACTTTCTTTGGGAAGTACATGCCCCACCTCCTTAGAGATAACTTGAGGGATCAGTTCTCTAGATTGGATCATGGATCCATGATGGTTGTAGAATATGAGTCTCATTTTTATAAGTTGGCTAGACATGCGACTTTTATTCATGTTACTAAGTATGAGAGAGTTTGTTGCTTTATAGAGAGTTAATACTCCCAATTTGCATATTTATTCAGAGTTTAGTCATTGCGGGAAGGTCTTTTGCTAAGGTGTTAGATGACGCTTAGGTGATGGAGGAGATGTACCTTGACGGTCATATGGGCCGTGATAAGCAGCCTAGGTTTTAGGGCAAATTTAGTGGGAGCCATCATAGTTCCCGACCTAAATATAGTAGTTCTTAGAGTATGTATCCTCCTCATCTATCCTATTAGCGTCAGGAAGCACTTTAAATTACTAACAAGGGTTAGTCTAATACTAGTGATCACCCTAGTAAGGGTAGTTATTAGTCTTTGATAGGATTATCAATTTGTTATTCCATATGTGGTGGTTATTCTGGGTCAGCCAGATCTGTTTTTTTTAGTTCATCTTAGGTTTCATGTTCTACTTGTGGAGCTCCTTATCACTATTAACTAGATTGCCCTAGTCGTAGGGTGATTATTGTTTTAGCTTAGAGTGCTTTCCCTACTAGAGTAGTTCATCCCTCAGCTAGAGGTTGTTCTCATGGTCGTCATTGTAGTTTCCAGGGTACTCGAGGAGTTTCTTAGGCAGGCAGGATAGGAGGTCGATCAGGTGCCTAGCCAGGTGGAAGGCGTGGTCAGTTGTATGTAGTACCTTCTAGGTACGACGCTAAGACTTCAGATGTTATTGTTATAGGTACAATTATGTTGTGCTGCCACTTGATCCTTGATTTATTTGATTTGACATCCACTTATTCTTATGTATTTGCTTATTATGCACCGCGATTGAAGTTGTCTTGTGATTTATTACTGTGCCATTACGCGTATTTACTTTCATAGATGATTGTTTAGTAGTGGATCAAGTTTTCAATTCATGTGTTGTGCCTATTGGAGATGTTGATACTTATGTTGATCTTATTATTTTGGATATGGATTATTTTGATGTAATTTTTGGCATGGACTGGTTATCCCACTATCATGTGGTTTGCCAAGATCGTTACTTTAGCCATGCTCGATATACCCCCAGTTGTGTGGTAGGGATTTGTTTACCGCGAGCCGACGGGAATTATTTCCTCTATTTTTTCTAGGAGACTTATTTTGAGGGATTGCGAGTCTTATCTCGCTTAAATTTATAATACTAGTGTGAAGAATCCATCGCATGACTTTGTTCTTGTAGTTTGAGAGTTTTTGATGTGTCTCCTACCGAACTTCATAGTATTCCCCTTTTTCATGAGATTGAGTTTGCTATTGATCTCGAGCCTCACACCCTAGCTATTTCATTGGCACCTTACCGTATGGCTCCTACTGAGCTTAAGGAGGTAAATTCTCATGTTCAAGATTTCTTATTGAGGATTTTATTAGACTTAGTGTGTCCCCTTAAGGAGCTCCTGTATTGTTTGTGAAGAAAAAAGATAGATCAATGCTTATGTGTATTGATTATAGGTAGCTTAATAAGGTGACGATAAAGAACTATTATCCTATGCCTCGCATTGATAATTTATTTGACCAGCTTCAGGGTGTGACAATTTTTTCTAAGATTGAATTGACATTTGGTTACCTTCAGTTGAGTATTCGAAATAATGATAACTCAAACATAGATTTTAGGACTGGATATGGTCATTATGGGTTCTTTGTGATGTAATTTTGGTTTACTAATGCCCTAGAAGCATTCATGGATTTGATGAAATAAGTATTCAGGACTAATTTGGATCTCTTTGTGATTCTGTTCATCAACAACATCCTTGTGTTTTCGAGGAGTGAAGAGGAGCATGTATAGTATTTAAGGATTGTTCTCCATACTTTGCGAGATCATGTTATTTTTGTAAAGTACTCTAAGCATGATTTTTGGCTTGAGTCAGTGACATTCCTTGGATATGTGGTGTCTAAGGATGGTTTATGGTAGACCCAGTGAAGATTGAGCCGATTCATAATTGGGCTAGACCTATATCTCTGACTGAGGTTTGTAGCTTCATTGGTTTGGCTGATTATTAAAAATGATTCATCGAGGGTTTTGCTAATATTTTATCCATTATGACCAGATTAACTCAAAAGGAGGTTACTTTCCAATGGTCTGAGAAGTATGAGTCGAGCTTTGGGAAGCTTAAGGATTTTCTCATTTCAGCTCCTATTTTAGCTCTTCTGTTGAGGGTGAGGGATTTGATGTTAGGCGTATTTACACGCCTAAAGCACCTTAATTCACCCATATTTTAGCTAAGTTTTAAGGACAATATATAATTCCTGCACTTTTAGTCCTTTTTCCTGTAAGTGAGCTAACCAACGTGATTAGCTAGTTTTCAGGTATAAATGATGAAGATTTCAGCATTTTATGGACTGGTTGACGCCAAAGGAAGCTTCACGTAAGAAGGAAGGCAGCTTTTGGAAGCCTATGGACTTAAAGTGATGCAGGAAAAACTTGTCCTGGGCAAAAACAGTATTCCCAAAGACTTGGGGATCAGCAGTAACTTAATAGGATTAGGATAAGGAAGAAGTAACCTAGTAGGCTTATGAGAAGTATATAGTAGCTTAGTAGGAATAGGATATGGATGTTATAAAAACCCTATTTTGCTGAACTTTTCAGCATTCATTCTCGTTCAATTCATTCTTATTCTCTTCTATTCATAAATTCGTTGTTGACATTATTATTCATCTATTCGACTTTTAATTTTCACAACAAGAGAAACGCTACTATCAAGGAATTCACGCCAGAAGTGACGCCAATACTCACTTATCGTGATATTGTTTTTACTTGGTATGATGATGATATCCTCGTGGTTTTCCTTCACAATTATGAGTAGCTAAACTTCTCTGTTAGGGTTATGGAAGCCTTTTGATAATACTATCTATTGCAATGAGTTTGTGAATTCTTGATACGTATGCTGCTTATATCATTTTTCTCTTCATCTTAATTTAATTCTTGTGGTTGAAAACATATAGAATACGCCAGTATAGCATTAACTTGTTCGAAAGAAAAGTTACATGTCTGGAAAAGAGAGAGTGACGGGGAAATAGGGCTGCCAACCCCTGTTTAAAAGTTAGTGTTGTAACTGGATTAACCTTTTGGAGAATTCGTACCATTTGTTATACACTTTAAGCTCAAAAGAGTTAAAGTGAGATAATCCTTGATGGTCGAAAGACGCTAGGATTTACCATAGAATACGAAACTCTATAAGTGCATGCATGTCTGAATTCTGCATAACTCATAGCCAATAGATAGGTAGAACTCATAAGGTGGACATAACCCTAACTTATAATTCTCATTGATTTAATCTTACTAAACAAAACATTCCGTTTTTACGCTATTTTGATACTCTTACTTCACACATAGAATCCCCCCTTTTGCCGCAGAACTTTCACCAAAAGTCTAATAACAGTTGCAATACTTAGTGACCAAGTATTCCCTGTGGGATTCGACACCCAACCCAGTCGGGTTCTATATTTGACAGTGACCGCTTACACTCTTACGATAGCTGTAGTTTGGGCGTTATCAAATTTTGGCGCCGTTGCCGGGGAATAAGGTTGTCAACTAAGTTTGTGATAATTAGTAGACCCTTTGGTCAAAGATTCTCGTACTTTACTTTTAGTTGTTGTTTTTGTTTTCTGCAGGTTTTTGTTCAGTGCATGCCAAATACTCGAAGTTTGGGACAACCATTATTACCCATAAACCCTGAACCGCAACTTATTGGAAGGATGGATGCACAACGTGACATTGAGAGAAGGGCTGCTCAACCGGAGCAGGCTAGACTAGCTGCGTTGGCTGCTGCCCAAGTACATCAACAGAATATTGATAACCCTGGACGGGCAACAAATCCTGACGATGAGGACCTAGGTGATGACGAGCTACTAAACCATAGGCATGATGCTGAGGTGGCGACACCTGCAAAAAAAAGAGATCGTCAAGGCAGATTTAGGCCTGAACGTCGCGCTATGCAGATGCCTTTCGATGATGATGATGACGACCTGGACGGAGCTGGTGCCACAGGAGCTATTATTCCTCCGTCCTTGGCACCTGGAGCCAAGTTCAACATCAGTAGCACCATGATTCAGTTATTGCAGCTCAAGGGACTATTTGGTGGACTTGCAGGTGATGATCCGAACATGCATCTGGTCAATTTTATCTCTACATGCAAGTCATTCGACAATCCAGGCATTGGACAGAATGCAATTCGGCTACGCTTATTTCCATTGTCTCTATCTGGGGAGGCAACTATATGGTTGACTGGGCTGACTCTTGATTCAATTACAAATTGGAGGCAATTGAAAGACGCTTTCCTAGAAAGATTCTTTCCGCCATCTAAGAGAGCACAGTTGAGAGATGAGATCAGCAATTTTCTATAGCTTCCAACTGAAGCTCTTCACGAAACATGGGAGAGATTCAAGAAGAATCTTATGAGGTGCCCAAACCATCATATGACCAATGTCCACTTGATGGAGATATTATATAGATCCTTGAATTCGGTAACTAAGCCAGTGGTGGATAATGCGGCTAGAGGATCATTCATGGACCTTATTTTTATTCAGGCAAGCGATATGTTAGACCGAATGACAAAGCAATGTAGAGCTTAGAATACCAGTAATTCAGAGGTAGCAAGCTCTACCACATCAATTGGCATGACTGCGGAACAAAGGCGAGGAGAGGAGGAACACGATCAAGATATGGCGCACATGAAAACACAGATGGATCTTCTTACCAAGTATTTATTATCAAGGAAGACAAAAAAGGTAAAATCGGTTGCGTCAAAAGGAAGAGAGGAATCCGATTCTGAGGAAGAAGCCAACTACTTGAACAATCAGGGGGGTTTCCGAGGCAATGCCCAAGGAAATCAAGGTCGGAACTATTAGGACAAATCTGGAAACAAGGGCCGTGATTAAGATAGTTGGAAGAACAAGACTGACAGGAGTGGTCTATATATTCCTCCTGGAAGTAGGGAAGTCGCGGCATCTGGTTCGGGGAAGATGACAATGGAAGATATGATGGCAAAGCTGTTGAAAGGAGTGGAGGCAACTAATACAGGAGTGAATGAGGTGAAGAACGACTTGTCTTCAATAAATCAATTGGTTGACTCACATTCTATTGTTATAAAACAGCTAGAACAGCAATTGAGTCAACTTTCAGTAGCACTTAATCAAAGAAAAGTCGGCACCCTACCTAGCGACACTATGCAAAATCCAAGGAATGATGGATCATGCATGGCTATTACTACCAGGAGTGGTAAGGTGCTGGAAAATTTATCCAAAAGCAAGCAAGTGGCCGATGATACATTAGATACTGCAGAACCAGAAAACACCGAAGAAGCTGCGGAAGCTGAGGAAGGCGTTAATGATATCACCCCGAGAGATCTACAGCCAGAAAATATCGCCAATCTAAAGCAAGATGAAAAGAAAGTCGTGGAGAAAACTATTCCCCTTCTACCACCACCTTTTCCTCAGAGACTAAAGAAGAGAGCTGATGATACCAAGTTCAATAAATTCATGACGATGTTAAAGCAGCTGACCATTAATGTTCCGTTGATTGAGGCGCTAGAACAGATGCCTGGGTACGTGAAATTTATGAAGGATCTCTTAACCAAGAAGTGGGCAGCAAGTTATGAGTTGACAGACAATGTTCATCATTTTAGTGCAATCACTACCAGATCACTAGTTCAGAAGAAGGCCGACCCTGGTGCCTTCACTATTCCTTACACTGCTGGATCTTTGAATTTTGCCAAGGCATTATGCGATTTAGGAGCCAGCATCAATTTGATGCCGTTATCTATTTACAGAAAGTTGGGGCTGGGTGATCCTACTCCAACCAATATGAGGCTCGTGATGGATGATAGGTCGGTAAAATGACCTGTTGGTATTTTATATGATGTATTGGTGAAGGTTTCTTCATTCATCTTTCCGGCAGACTTCGTTATTCTAGACTGTAAGGTGGACTATGAAGTTCCCATAATCTTGGGGCATCCTTTCCTTGCAACAGGAAGTGTGCTTATTGATTTAAGAGCTAATGAGCTTCTATTCGGGATGAATGATGAAATAGTCCTCTTTGATGTGTGTAAATCAATGAAGCAACCCAAAGATCTGAACGTGTTCTCGGTAGCTGATGTTTATTTTGATGATGAAGAATTATCTATAGAAGAACAGCTTATTGTCGACCCATTGGCGGTTGTACTTATGAATGTAGAGCGTGAAGATGATGAAAATTATGAAAAAACTATTTGTTCTCTAATAGGAATGGGGGTGCATCCTCATGCTCCCAAAAAGCTAGACCTTGATCTTAAAAATTGACCTACACCACCAGCTACACCGTCCATTGAAGAGCCACCCATATTGGAGTTGAAAGAGCCGCCATGTCATCTAAAGTATGTATTCTTGGGAAGTGGAAACACGCTTCCTATTATTGTGGCTGCCGATTTAGGTGAACAGCAAGTTGTAGCTCTTATCTCTGTTCTGAGGAGATACAAAAGAGACATCGGTTGGACTATTGCTGATATTATTGGTATTCCGCCCGGGATATGTATGCACAAGATTCAGCTTGAAGAAAATTGCAAACCCACTATTGAAAATCAAAGAAGTTTGAATCTACCTATGCAAGAGGTGGTGAAGAAAGAAATTATTAAGTGGTTAGATGCAGGGGTAGTGTATCCAATCTCCGACAGTGAATGGGTGAGTCCGGTACAACGTGTGCCCAAGAAAGGGGGCATGACGGTAGTTGCAAACGAGAAGAGTGAGTTGATTCCACTCAGACCTGTCATGGGGTGGCGGGTGTGTATGGACTACCGAAAGCTAAATGCGAGGACGCTCAAGGATCACTTTCCAATGCCATTCATGGACCAAATGCTTGATCGATTTGTATTGCTCCCAAAGATCAAGAGAAGACAATGTTTACATGCCCAAATGGTACGTTTGCCTTCAAACGGATGCCATTTGGGCTATGTAATACACCTGCCACTTTTCAGCGTTGTATGATGTCCATTTTTTCTAATATGGTTGAAGACACCTTGGAAGTGTTCATGGATGATTTTTCAGTCGTGGGTGAGTCGTTTGAATCATGTCTAGCGAATTTGAGTATGGAGTTGCAGAGATGTGTTGAATTCAACTTCGTACTAAACTGGGAGAAGTGCCACTTTATGGTTAAAGAAGGTATTTTGGGCACAAAATCTCCGAAAAAGGAATTGAGGTTGATCGAGCTAAAATTGAAGTTATCGAGAAGCTACCACCTCCAATTTCTGTAAAGGGAGTTCGTAGTTTCCTCGGTCATGCAGGTTTCTATCGACAGTTTATCAAAGACTTTTCCAAAATTTCTAGTCCATTATGCAAGATTTTGGATAAAGATGCAAAGTTTGACTTCGGTGAAGATTGTTTGAAGGCATTCGAATGACTCAAAGGGAAGCTAATAGAAGCTCCTATCATAGTATCACCCGATTGGTCTTTACCGTTTGAAGTCATGTGTGATGCAAGCGGGGTAGCTTTGGGTGCCGTGCTTGGTCAATGAAGGGAAAGGTTATTCCATCCAATCTACTATGGGAGTAAGGTCTTGAACGGAGCCCAGAAGAACTATACTATCACGGAACAAGAGCTTCTAGCAGTTGTTTATGCTTTTGAAAAGTTTTGTGCTTACTTGTTGGGGACTAAAGTGGTGGTTCATACTGATCATACAGCACTGAGATATCTAATGGCGAAGAAGGATGCAAAACCGAGGATAATTCAATGGGTGTTAGTGCTGCAAGAATTTGATTTCGAGGTAAAAGATAGAAGAGGTTGCGAAAAACAAGTGGCTGATCATCTATCTAGACTTGCGAACGAGCACATAGCACAGCCCGATCTTGAGATTAATGATCCATTTCCCGATGAAGAGATCCTAGCCACAATGATAGAAGAGTTACCATGGTATGCAGACTTTGCGAACTATGTGGTAAGTAATGTGATGCCTGCGAATCTATCTTTCCATCAAAAGAGGAAGTTCATACATGATGTAAAACACTACTTCTGGGATGAGCCATATTTGTTTCGACAATGTGCGGATGGTGTTATCAGGCGATGCATATATCATATGGAGGTGCCGAGTATATTGGAAGCAAGTCATGCTTCCCAAGTTGGAGGACACCATGCAGGTGGTCGGACAGCAAGGAAGGTATTGCAAAGCGGCTATTATTGGCCTTCGATATTTAAAGATGCCTACGAATTTGTGAGAAGATGTGACCAATGTCAGAGACAGGGCACGATTTCGAAGCACCATGAGATGCCCATGTCAAACATTCTTGAAGTAGAGTTGTTTGATGTATGGGGTATTGACTTCATGGGCCCATTCATGAATTCGTTTGGGATGAAATATATCCTAGTGGCTGTAGATTATGTTTCCAAATGGGTCAAAGCTGTAGCACTGGCTGATAATGAAGGTAAGCATGTTGTTGCATTCTTAAAGAGAAACATCTTCTCTCATTTTGGGGTACCACGTATCATCATAAGCGATGAAGGATCACACTTTTGCAACAAGCTGTTCAGAGCCGTGTTAGTGAAGTATGGGGTCAAGCAACATAAGGTAGCCACACCTTATCACCCACAAACTAGTGGACAGGTAGAGGTTTCTAATCGAGAGATCAAGATGATCCTTGCTAAAACTGTAAACGCTAATAGGAAAGATTGGTCTCGGAAATTGGACGATGCCTTATGGGCTTATAGGACCGCATTCAAGACACCAATTGGCATGTCACCGTACCAAATAGTTTATGGGAAGGCCTGTCACATGCCCATTGAGCTCGAGCATAAAGCATTGTGGGCGTTGAAGCGACTAAATTTGAATTGGGATGATGCTATGAATCTGAGATTGGAGCAGCTGAATGAGATAGATGAGTTCCGTCTTCATGCGTATAAAAGATCAGACCTCTACAAGGAGCGGATGAAAAAGTATCATGATCAGCGGATTATTCAATGAAATTTTCAAAATGGTGATATGGTACTTCTTTTCAATTCCAGACTAAAGCTATTCCCAGGTAAGTTAAGGTCCAAATGGACTGGTCCATACAAAATTAGCCAAGTCTACTCATCTGGAGTAGTTGAGTTAAAAGACAATAATGGTGTTGTTTTTAAGGTGAATGGTCAACAAGTGAAGCCATATATCGATCCTCTTGACTCGATAAAATATATGGCCACCATCTACCTCGATGAAGTCTAAGTAATCGAGATAACGATGTCGTGCCGCGACAATAAATCAAGCGCTACATGGGAGGCAACCCATGGTTTTTAATTTTGTTGTTTTTCAAAGAGTTTATCAAGCCACGACCAAAACTAAGGCGCTTGATGGGAGGCAACCCATCGTTCTAATCATTTTGTTGTTTTTGAGTAAGTGTAGGTATAAGATGCATAAAGGAGGAGGTCTAGTTCAAAATTTGATTTGGAAGTGTTTCATATTGAAGGTGGTAAGTTTGGAATGAAAGAACAAAGGCTATGAGTTAGGCATTGCCTATGTAAATCTAGGCAATGAACAAGGCAAGGCCTATGTAAATCTAGGCAACGAACAAGGCAAGGCCTATACTATGGCCTAAGCTCTCTTAATCGAGAATGCCATAGCATAGGCGCCGCCTATGCCCAACAATGCCATAGCATAGGCGTCGCCTATGCCAAAGACTTTTGTCTCTGAATCTAGAATGCCATAGCATAGGCGCCGCCTATGCCAAACCCTATGTCCAACTAGGCTTTGCAAAAGGCGCCGTCTATGCCAAGCATAGGCAAAGCATTAGGCGTCGCCTATGCACACTTTTTTGTCTCAAAATACGATTCCAAATGGGTCAAAACCCAACCCATGCTTGTCCTATAAATAGAACCTTAGTCTTAGAACAAAAATTCATTGCAAACCCAACCTAAGCGCCGACTACCTCTCCAAATTCTCTCAATAATTTTCCTTTTGCTCTTTTAACTTTGCAAGAACATCTTCCAAGGCCATCAACCAAGTAAGTACTTCTTTGCTCTTCTTTTATATTCCGTAAGTACTACACTACTACGCCTATAATAAATTGTTAAATCTTGAAGTAGTGTTGGTGATTTGAATGTGGTTAATTTGTTGTGATACAATTAAGTGTGTGAAAGAATACATAAGGATGCTCTTGACTTGTTTCCAACTTGTATTTGATATTGATACACTGTCATACTTTTGCGGAATTGAAATGGTCAAGAAAATTGCATAATCTTGTAACTTGAAAACTTTCATGTTCTAATGACTTGTTCATTGAGATAAAAAATCATGGTTATCTACAAACATGAGATGTTGTGATTATTTCTATGCCATAACTTGATACAATCTCTATGTAGTAGTCTTGTTCAAAAAGGTACATCAATCCAAACATGAAAATATTGTCAAGATTATATGAAATAGCATCGAAAAGGATAGTTAAGATAACAAGAAAAGTATGACTGCACTGATTATATTGTTAGAACATAACACCTAAATGTATATCGATGAAGTCTGAGTAATCGACATCGTTCACTTAATTAGTTTGTGCCAACAAATTAAGTGTGGGGTGGTGCCACTACTATTTGTTTGTCGATTAAATCCTATCGAGATGAAGCTAACATGACCTTATTTTAATCTCAGGTATAATGGCACCTAAAAGTCGTCCAGGAAAAGAAAAAGCATCCACCTCACAAAAACGCCAAAAGAGGGAAAGAAAAGAGCAAGCTGAATCATCTTCGCTGCAAATACCTCTCCGCATGTACGGGATAAAATAGGTCCTAGAGGAGAAAGGAAAGGAGTGGTACAGGAACAACAAAATAAAAAAATATGTTCATGTGGAGCTGATACAGAAGGAAAGCCTAGCGAAGAAAGAACCTCGCATTTTGTCCAAAATAATGGCGTTATATCTCGATTTCATTTTCCAAGACATGGGATAATGAAATCTTAATTTAATGCGAGAGTTTTATGCAAATTGGTCCCCAAAGACTACCGGCAGTGAAGTGAAGATTAGAGGCCAAGTCTTGCAGCTGAATGCTGAGTTCTTCAACACTTTTCTGGGTCTTCCATCTGTCGATCCATCACCACTCAAAGAGCTTCAACAAAGACCTCCGTACAGGGCAATCAGACACACACTGTGTGAAACAAGATCAATGGCACATTGGAACAGACACAAGGATACCGATCGGCACAACACCTTCCCATATGCCTCCTTGAACAGGGAATCTAGGATATGGTTGCGAATAGTCAACTCTTGCCTGATTCTAGGGACACAGTACACCAAGATAACACGAGATAGAGTGTGCTTGGTGTACGCATTGATGACAAACGTCCCTATCAACATTAGGGCGATTATTCGATCTTCAATGCGTAAGGCTAGGTTGCACAAGAGGTCCCACTTTAGTTTTGGCAAACTGTTGACAACAATATTGAGGAAGGAGGACATCAAAGAGGAACCTGCAGATCATAAGCTTCCACACAACCCAAAGAAAGTTGACCTTACAAAGGTTAAAGATGTTGAATCTATGCATGGAGTCAACCTTACCACTGCTGAAAGACATGGTCGCGATGAAAGCTTCTTCTGCCATTTATATGGCATGACAAGGTTTACCATGATGAGCGGGGGTCGTGTTCTAACTACTTCAGAGCTCCAACAGTTGGATTATGACTACCGAATGAATGAGCATGCGAGGGATATGTGTGGAGTAGGTGTATAATTTGAGGAACCTCTTGATGATGATTTGCCAACCGATGATGATCGCTGAATGACAGACTCCGATGTGGAGGAGAACTCTGATGACGACCACTCTGATGATGATTCCGATGCAGGGGGTATGACCTCAGACATAGAGGAGGAGTCCGACTAACCAGGTTATTCTTATTTATCTTCTACTGAGAGAAGTGTGTCCCGTCTAAGTGTGGGGTGCTGGTATTTGTATGCTATACTTCTTTATCTACATTTGCATTTATTTATGTTTGTTTGTTTTGTTTGCTAGTTGTTAAATTTTAGAAATTTAACTTTGCATGAAAGTGTTCTGATAGGCAGCATGGTATTATGACAAGAGTCTGTGATAAAATCATTACTGTTGAGATAAAATCATTACTGTTAAGACGTTTAGGCTCCATGTGTGACTCACTGTGTGATAGTTATATGGTTTAATTACTTCATCTGTTGGGTCAAGAGTCTATACTGCTCCCAATAAAGTTGACCATGTGCCTTGTGTGTGTGAGGTAATAGTATATTCTGTGTTGTGGCTGATGCTAGAACTTGCCTGGTGTGTGTGTAAAGCAAAATAAAGAGTGCAAGTTTAGGAGATGATTTAGGCATTTCTTTGGCAGCCTATGATTGTTTACCTTCTTTTTACCTACCCGTGTACATTATCCTAGTTAACCCCCTTTGAGCCTTTAAGTTATTTTCTTTGACAGCCTCATATGTAAGCCTAATCCATTTTTTTCAAGACCATAATTTGATCCAAATTCCTAAGTGCTTTAAATTGTAAAGTCATGTGACAAAATAAGAGGAAATTGGGTAAGAGTGATGCCTTAGAGTGTTTTGGTACTTGAATTTGTTATGAAAAAGAGTGTCTATCATAGAGGTGTGTTATAAAAAAAAAAAAGAAAAAAAAAAGAAATAGAAAAACAAAAACAAAAAAAATTGAGTTTATGATCAAATAAAAAGATAGTTATGTTTGAATGGAAAAATAGGTGAAAAGGGGTGGTAAATTAAAAGAAAGTAGAAAGGTTGTTTGAAAGAAAGTGTAAATGGCATAATGTGATGTATTAAAGCGCTTAGGGAACTTAGTCACTATTTCTGGCCAAAATAGTCCTACCCGTCCCTTAGCCTACATTACAACCTGTAAAGACCAATTTGATCCTAAGCTTAGCATTCTGATATTAGTGGAGCATTACACTAAGGGCAAGCCTATGGTCATCAGTTGCAACATATGAATTCTTTGTGAAAGTGAGAGCAAGGAAAATCTTATACCCATGTTTTGAATAATGCAAAAGTTGTGAGTGATTATGGGTAATATCTTGTGTGAGACATACACGGTTGACGAGTTTGGGTAGTTGTGCATTATTTTTTGTGCTTTAACTTGTGGATACGAATTAACCATCATCACTAGTCTATGTTGGAGGTTGAATTGTTTCTAGTAGTGATCAATAAAACTACTCTTTGCTAATAATTGTTGTGCCTGTCTTGATGAATATTTTGTGTTGTTACTGTGAAATCCTAAGTAGATGTTTACATGGACATGATATTTTGTTCGAGGACAAACAAAGCTTTAGTGTGGGGTGTTGATGTTAGGCGTATTTACACGCCTAAAGCACCTTAATTCACCCATATTTTAGCTAAGTTTTAAGGACAAAATATATAATTCCTGCACTTTTAGTCCTTTTTCCTGTAAGTGAGCTAACCAACGTGATTAGCTAGTTTTCAGGTATAAATGATGAATATTTCAGCATTTTATGGACTGGTTGACGCCAAAGGAAGCTTCACGTAAGAAGGAAGGTAGCTTTTGGAAGCCTATGGACTGAAAGTGATGCATGGAAAACTTGTTCCGGGCAAAAACAGTATTTCCAAAGACTTGGGGATCAACAATAACTTAATAGGATTAGCATAAGGAAGAAGTAACCTAGTAGGATTATGAGAAGTATGCAGTAGCTTAGTAGGAATAGGATATGGATGTTATAAAAACCCTATTTTGCTGAACTTTTCAGCATTCATTCTCGTTCAATTCATTCTTATTCTCTTCTATTCTTAAATCCGTTGTTGACATTATTATTCATCTATTCGACTTTTAATTTTCACAACAAGAGAAACGCTACTAGCAAGGAATTCACGCCAGAAGTGACGCCAATACTCACTTATCGTGATATTGTTATTACTTGGTATGATGATGATATCCTCGTAGTTTTCCTTCACAATTATGAGTAGCTAAACTTCTCTGTTAGGGTTATGGAAGCCTTTTGATAATACTATCTATTGCTATGAGTTTGTGAATTCTTGATACGTATGCTGCTTATATCATTTTTCTCTTCATCTTAATTTAATTCTTGTGGTTGCAAACATATAGAATACGCCAGTATAGCATTAACTTGTTCGAAAGAAAAGTTACATGTCTGGAAAAGAGAGAGTGACGAGGAAATAGGGCTACCAACCCCTGTTTAAAAGTTAGTGTCGTAACTGGATTAACCTCTTCGAGAATTCGTACCATTTGTTATACGCTTTAAGCTCAAAAGAGTTAAAGTGAGATAATCCTTGATGGTCGAAAGACGCTAGGATTTACCATAGAATATGAAACTCTATAAGTGCATGCATGTCTGAATTCCGCATAACTCATAGCCAATAGATAGGTAGAACTCATAAGGTGGACATAACCCTAACTTATAATTCTCATTGATTTAATCTTACTAAACAAAACATTTCGTTTTTACTTTGCTATTTTGATACTCTTACTTCACACATAGAATCCCCCCTTTTGCCACAGAACTTTCACCAAAAGTCTAATAACAGTTGCAATACTTAGTTACCGAGTATTCCCTGTGGGATTCGACACCCAACCCAGTTGGGTTCTATATTTGACAGCGACCGCTTACACTCTTACGAGAGCTGTAGTTTGGGCGTTATCAGGATTCACCATGATTTATGATACTTCTAGTATTAGTTTGGATTGTGTACTGATGGAGTAGGTTGTATAATTGTTGATGCTTTAAGACAGCATAAGTTCACGAGAGTAACTACCCCACTCATGATTTAGAGTTGGTAGTGGTAGTTTTCACACTTAAGATTTGAAGGCATTATCTTTATGGTATGCATTATGAGATTTTCACCAATCATCAAAGTCTTTAGCATTTTATGACCTAGAGGGAGCTTAATGCTAGACATCATATGTAGATAAGTTTCTTAAGGATTATGATATTTCCATCTTGTATTATTTGGGTAAGAAAAACATGGTAGCAGAAGGATTGAGTCGAAAGACAGTGGGTATGGGTAGCTTGACTAGTATTTTAGTTTCTTAGATGTTGTTGGCATAGTACATTCAATCATTATCTAACGTGATAGTTTACCTTGATATTTTAGATCGTAGGATGATTTTAGCTAGTGTGGAGGCAGGTCCTCATTATTTTAGTAGATTTAAGATCGTTAGTCTGAGGATAGTAGGCTTTGTTTCCTTTGTGATCAAGTTTTGAGTGGTGAGTCCGAGAGGAACATTATAGATTCTGAGGGCGTCTTCTAATTTGATGGTCGCATTTATGTTCTGAGAATCCATGACTTGGTCTAGTTGACTTTGCATGAGGATCACAGGTCTATATATTACATTCATCCTAGGACAACCAAGATGTATAGAGATTAGAGACAATATAATTGTTGGAGTAGATGGAAAGAGATATGGCAGACTTTGTGGCTCCTTGCCTATGTTGTCCATAAGTAAAGGACTAGCATCAATATCTAAGAGGATTGACTCAGAGGCTGCCCATTCTTGGGTGGAAATGGGAGAAAATTACCATAGATTTTGTTAGTAGTTTGCCTTTTACTTTCCATGGATCTTATGGTGTTTGGGTCATTGTAGATTGTTTGACCAAGTTAACATATTTCATTTCTATTCAGATGTCCTTCACTGCTGGTTAATACTATCTCCCACTTTAAAACTCCTTATTGCATAACCTTGTAATCAATTTATTCAGTACAATATTGATCAGTTACATATTTATTTACTTGGTCAATACAACAGTTTGCATCCCATATTTAGACCCATTATTTATACATGACCCTCAGTTTAGTTTTATTTTCTTTTATCCTATGAACTTTCAGCCTATCACTACACATCAGTATATATGTATTTTACAGAGGGTCATCGCACTATAGTTCAACTCCATGCATCCAATTTACACTCAAGTTCATCTTTTTATTTTCAGTTAGCTTTCAGTACAATTTTAAAGTGCATTCAGTATTAAATGGAGATTGCATATAATAGTAACGTTTCTATGTCTTCCCCAGTTTACAAAAATGTTTTAGCTCATGATGTAGAGATCTCACCACGCCTAACAACTTTTGCGTACATACATGTTTGAAATGCATATTACAGCAAATGGCTTATGTCCTCAGTTTCAATGCATATTTAATATGTTTTTAGGTTAAGTGCATATCTCACATACTTAGTACATTCCAAAGTACTAGTCGCATAATACTTTTACCTAAATTTTTCTTGTGATGTTGATTTAGTTGCTTACTATCAGGATCATATCAATGCAAATCACAACATCCAGGTAGCGAGTGATGAATTCTCTTACTTCGAGGATTCAAGTCAATTATAGTTTCAATATTTCATTTCGTACTTATAAGTATTGATTAGGGATAGATGAGGGTCATGTCCCAGCTATGTATAGTTAGTATTAATAGAGGCTTCATAGATAGTCAGCTAGAGTTGTTGTAATAACTTTTTATTTCTTTTTAGAATACAAATGTTGTAATTAAACTTTCTAATAGTAATGTTTTTAAATAACTTATCTTATGGTTATTTTCATTTTCAGTCATTTTAGCTCTTATTCATGTTTATATTCAGTTCCTCATGCATTACGCTAGTATCATGGGTTAGCTTAAGATCACTTATGGTTATAAGAACTATGTTACGACTAGGGGTAGTCTCGACTAGTAACAAACTTGGTATCAGAGCATAAGTTTCAAGTGTCCTAAGATGCCTATGATGTCGTGTCTAGTAGAATCTTACCAAATGGTTTGGTGACATCTGTACTTTCTTCGAAAGGCTACCAGGTATTTAAATAATATTTTCCTTCTTTCATATTTCAGCTCGTACAGTAGAGATGTTCTCGAAGAACCTTATATAGATTCTAGTATTTTTCCATTCCTATTCATTATGCCTTATTTTTTAGGTAATAGAAATAGTCAAACTTAAATTCCTACTGATAGAGTTTTCTCAGACAATATCTATAGAATTTTATGAGATTGCACGGGGGCTTGAAAGGATCCCATTAGTGCCTTTAAATTACAAACTTTTAAAGAGTACATTCCTGTTTATGAAAATCATGCACTAAGCTAAAGTCAGATGTTCCTCAAATCCCTTCTTAGAATCCTATGACAGCATAACCTAGAGTTAGAAGTATGAGCCTAGAAGTGTAACATTAGTAAACTGGGGATAGTATTTATCTAGATTAAGTATATGGGAGTTATATACCTATTGAGCCAAAAAGGTATTATGTAGATTGTATAATAGCGATTTGAGAGAGATTTACTTGTTAAGAGGACTTAAAGTATGTTAATTCTTTATCCAGGATCAAAATTTGGCAGTGGCCAGAAAGGTAGAGAAACTTGTTAAGGTTGAGTGTGTTCATAAAATTTTGAGTGGACTAGTATTTCATGATTCTTATTTCATAGTCGTAAGTGTGTACTTATGAATGGGAAGTAGTATGGATATCTACGTTGAGTGTTAGAATATAAGATAGAATTGTGGATGATCCTAAAAAAGAATAGAGTTTTGATTTTTAGAAGAAAAATGTGTGTACTGGGGATATTGTGATACCTCAGAAGACTCTAAGTTAATTAGAGTTAAAGTTATTGTATAATGACTACTTGATATATTAAAAGTTAAGAGTTGTATCTCATAAAAATGTAATAGCAGCTGTTTATACACATTTAGATATAGTATTTCATGGGAAGTTTAGTATTTATGTATACTATTATATCAAAAATTCTAGAGTAGACTGATTCAGTTCAGTTTAGAGTTACTAAAGAGGTCTACAGATGGAATGATGGCTTAAACCTAAGGGGAAGATAATAGAACAATGAACCAAATAATGTTTGCAGTTCTAGTAATGATCCTAGTGAAGTTCTACAACAGAGTTAGGGGAGGTAGATGCCCAATCAATTCCTACCATTGTATATTGCTTGTACTTTATTCATTACGACACTCTATTCATTCCATGCATGTCAGTGATATGATCATAACTCATATTCATCAACCTCATAAAGAATCATGTCTACTCTAAATTTCTAGAATACGTAGTAACTTCCCACTCAGTAATGCGAATCATACTCTATGACTCTATGACTTTCACTGTCAAGTAATATATCTCATAACTCGTGTATTCGTATTTTACAGTACGCTTAGTTTCAGGTACTCAATGATATGTCCTTGATGACTTCTGAGATCATACTACGTCATGTATGCTCCATGATTATATCTCTTGAATAATTTCAATCATAGTATACTTTACCCATCAGTCCCCAGTTGAGCACCAAATTTATGAAATCCTTCCATCAAGATTTCATAGTATCCCCCTTATTTCAGATCTTCTTGTCCTAGATCCTTGTAACCTTTTTTATCCTTTGAGGATAATGTTGCTAGCATTTGATAGATAGGCCTAAATGATTTGTTGATATACCTGAAAATAATGACTTATGGCGGTTAATGACTCTATGATTGGAACTTAAGGTTGATTGTTCAAGGTGGCAAAAAGAAGTGTATATTTGAGGGTGATTGCTCCAAGTGAATATAGAATGCAAATTTTCAGGGTTAATACTAGTGTAGTCCTTTAAGTGGTAGATCCTTGCATCTCTGAGTTAAGACTAGGTAGAGTGAGAGTATTTAGTAAGGCTAGACATATCTTTGATCAGTCATATGTAGTGTACCCATAAGAAAGTTAGAAGTTCCAGCTAGCTAAGTGTGGTATGTCCATAAGAAGGAACCATGGTTGAGAAATGTTTCTAAGTTAAGTTGTTAGTCTCTTTGCTAAAAGCATAATATTCTTATCGTTACTCTTCGCCTAAGATACTCTTGTTTCATGATAGGTAGCTTCAAGCTAGAGGTGTCTCATGTTCAACTCTAAGTCGTTCCTATTCTATGAGCTCAGACTAGCAGACTTGGATGCTCAAACCATGTTATAATTCTTATTCAGATATCTCACTCAGATCATGCCAAAAATTCTTTCCTCCCTAATGTTAGTAGAACCTCTAACAAAGCTACATAAGTTTACTATTCTACATGTACGTTCTTTCCAAGAATACTTCAATTGAGTTATAAGCTCTCAATATGGGTCAGCCCGCACAACTAGCAATTTAGTTCAGTGTTCAGACAAACAAGCTCTTATAGTTTCCCATTATTTCATCTAGTCTTACTATCCTAAGTTTCATATATATATATATATATATATATATATATATATATATATATATATATATAAATATATATATATGTTCCATGAGATTCTTAATTTATATTTATTCTATGGATAAATTTAGTTGAGTCCACCCTTCAAGTCTAAATCGATCTCAACTATAATAGATATCCAGGTTCAAAAATCAGTATTATGTTAGTTATCCAACTTTAAAAGTTAGCCAGATAGTAGTAGTACAATTATATCAATTTTCTCCTATTCATGTCAGCAAATTTGCTAAGGACACTACTGAGGAAGCTTGAGCCCGTCTTCGCCGTGCCATTTGACTTGGATACTTCTCCCACTGCCAACCATTTAAGATCATGTCATTCCCTCGCAGCTCTCAAATGGCTACACGCAGTGGTCTTGACAACTGGTCACTACGCAAACGTCCCAGTATGCACAAAACTTGTATATTTGGTGTGCTCATTGTCACCCACAATGGACTATGCCCAGAAACTCTTCGACCAAATGCCTCAAAGAGATATGTTTGCTTGGAACACCTTGATTCGAGGATATTCCAACTTGAGTCCTTGTCAAGAAGCCATAATTCTTTACAAAGACATGCATTTCTAGGGATATTTACCTGATAACTATACATTTGCTTTTATACTTCACTCTTGCTCTGTGTTGTCCTCTTTAGAGAAGGTAGAGAACTATATTGTAACATAATTAAATATGGATTGGAATCTAATATGTTTATACAGAGTTCTTTGATTACTCTGTATGCCCAGAGTGGGGAGACTTTGGATTCTGAGTTAGTGTTTGATCAAATGAGAGTGAGGAATTGAACTGTTATAATTGCAGGATATGTGCAAAATGGAATTCCTGATAAGGGATTAAGAATTTTTCTCAAAATGGTTAATTCAGGTATGCTGCCTAATAGCTGCCTAATGCTATACCTTTGGTAAGTATACTTCCTGTTTGTGCCATATTGGAGTGTTTTGACCTGGGAATGTTGATTTATGGGTATAGTATTAAGTTAGGAATGGAAATAGATGTTTCATTAGTTAATGGTTTGATTGCATTCTATGGGAAGTGTGGACTTGTTGATGTTGCTTGATCTTTGTTTGATCAAATGAAGAATCATAGTGTGGTTTCGTGGAATGCAATAATTACTGCTTATGAGCAAAAGGATATCGGTTTTGTTACAGTAAAATTGTTTTATAAAATGCTAGATCAAGGGATAGAGTTTGATTATATTACTGTGGTTACTGTTATTTCTGCTTGTGCCAGATTGGGGGAACTTTGTACTGGAAAATGGGTTCATGAGCTTGTCAAAAGAAAAGGTTTGGAATACAATATTCCAATCACTAATGCACTTATTGATATGTAAGCAAAATGTGGGAATATCGAATTGGCTAGAGATGTTTTTGACAGGTTGCCCAATAGAAGTGTGGTTTCTTGGACATCAATTATAGGCGTTTGTGCTTCTCATGGTAATGGGAGAGATGCTCTTGAGTTCTTTTTAAGGATGAAAGAAGAAGGAATGTGACCTAATTGCTTCACCTTCACTGCTGTATTGACTGCTTGTCAACATTTAGCTCTTGTAGAGGAAGGGAGAAAGCACTTTAAGAGCAGGAAAATAGAATACTCGATAGTGCCAGGGGTGGAGCCATATGCGTGTACGGTGTATCTTCTAGGACAAGCAGGCCAACTTCTTGAGGCTTATGAATTTTTAGAGAAAATGACGATTGAGCCTGATGCAAATGTTTCGGGAGCTATGCTTGATGCTTGCAGAATTCATGGAAATCTTGAGTTGGCAGAATCTGTAGCAGATCAACTTTTTGATTTAAATCCCCTGACAGTCCTTTCTACGTACTAATAAAAAATATCTATGCTAAAGCTGGAAGATGGAAGGATGTAGCAAGGCTGAAATTTCTGTTGGAAGAAACGAAAGTGGAAAAGATTCCTGGCAAAAGTTCAATTGAGATAAATCGATGGATTCACACATTTCTGTCGAGGTCAAGGATTTTAAACTTCCCGAGAGTTCCATTCTATTGATATGGTTTTCAACTGAAGTATAAGAAACCATCTTCTTAAGTCTCCTGTTGTTATTTAAGCATAGAGTATTGTTATTTGTTATAGTCAATTGATGAAAGCTTCTGTAGCTTGGCAATGCTGGACCTGTGAAATAGAGACCTTAATTGTGGTGTAAAAAATCACACTTATGTCCAAGCAATTGAGAGAAAATCAACAGATTCCCTTTTGGGAGCAAGTCATCCTTTGTGAAAGCAACATAATTGTACTACACTCTCCAACCGTGCTTCTGAAGATAGGCAAGTTTGCTGATTAACCAGGGAATTTTAATTCAAGTTGGGAGAATTGAGAAGAGATTGTGCTTCTGCTGCATGCATTTTGTAAACACGGGATATCAGCAGTAAGACTTTTGGATCAGTTCTTGATTGATGAAATTCCATCTTGGATAAAAATGTTTTAGGTTGTTATAAGCAGAATGTTGTATATAGCCCAAGCATAAAGTCCCAACATAGAACAGTTCATTTGCTCTTCATTCATATGAAACATTGGCTATATACATAACTGAGCTAATTAAGTATAAATTTGTATGGGGCCCACATATCTCCAAAGCCCATCTCCCTACAATGAGAATAGATAACCAATATGCCAAGAAGCACACAACTCTTCCCACCCCCCCAATCGCAAAGGCCAAAGCCTCATGTTTTCCCTTTGTTTGCTCAATCACCAAAAAATCCTTAGATAATAATAATAAAAATAAGAACACTTGAATCATATAATTGTCAAGACCAGTCATTGACCGATCTACAACCATGAGGTTCCTCTTCCGCAAGAGAATAACTCCGACAGGTTCGCATTTCTTTAATTGATTCTATCAAATTTGATGTATCTTTTTGGTGATTTAATCTTGTTAATTCTGTAATGTACGATTTAATTTGATGATCTTTGTTAACTGATGATTGACAAAAGCCAGGATATAAAAGACGATAACATAAAAAAATAAAGGAAACGAGACAATAAAGTAAAAGATATATGGATAGACATAAAATGATAAAGAGAGCACATACTAAGGGTATATTAAAGTTGAAGACCTTCCTATCGAAATATCACAAGCACCAACCCCGAATAAGGACCTCACGGGGATGGACCCGAGCAACCCACGTTTCATTGATACCTCACGGGGATGGACCCGAGCAACCCACGTTTCACACAATCAATGAAGCTCCCAAAAAGCTTCCATAAACACACTCTCAAGTGTATTCAGAACATCATTATTCATTAACTAAGTATAAATGAAGAAAAACCTAGCTATTTATAAACATGGGCTATTTATTACAAAATAGAACCAGAAGTGACCCTAAAATGCTATTGGGCCCAAAGTGACCCAAAAGCTCAAAAAACTAAATAAGGTGTCTTCGTTCTTCGACCCTTTTCATGGGAGATCGCAATACTACTCCACGTCTCTAAATCCAGGCCATACTGCGCTTTTACTCGTATTATCCTCTCCTTCTAGAAGAGAATTTGTCCTTAAAATCAAGGGTTCATTTGGTTCAAGACCTAGGACATCTGAGGAGGTCTTAGAAGCAGGAGGGTGTATTTCATGCATAGCTAAGAAAAGTAGAATGCTAATCTCTCCTTCTTGAGGCCAAACATCCTCCATAGGCACCTTGTGAGATAGCAAGTTAGGGATAGTGATAACCTTTAGACATGGATTTTCATCACTTTCTGTATTTTCATCTTGATCATCACCTTCTTTATCTTTTTTCACTTCATCCTTATAGTGGGGATAACCATCTTGAAGTATGATGGTTCTTTGTGTTGGGCATTCACTCATTCGGTGACTCCATCCTTGACACTTAAAGCATTAATGTAACGCCCCGAAATTGGGTCCCAAGATGTCACACGGTGCTTAGGGGCACAGGTGACCCCAAGCTAACCCTCCTACTGGCATAACTCATAAGCAATTGGATAAAATGCTTAAATCTATATAAAATCAGCGAAAAGATAGAACTTCTCTAAACTTGATCAATATAAACATGAACTTAACAAGATTAAAACTTTACTTTTACCAAAAAAAACTGAAATGAATACATCAACTTCTACTGACTGTCTATGAAGCCTCTACTGGTACTGACTTTAGATAGCCGGGTCATGACTCCCAACTATCTAAGCTCAATACGACTAAAATAAGAAAATACAATACTTCTCGAATTGTATAACCAACTCAAGCCCTCGAATCAAAAGGACTCATCACCTGCTGACTAGGAGCGACGGACTGACTGAATGTGGTATCTGCGCTACAATTTGTACCTACATTATAAGACACTGTACCACATAGAAATATGTGGGGGTCAATACTTTAAGGAATGTATTGAGTATGTGGAGGTGCAATGCAACATTATAAATAATATCATAAATGTTATGAAAATCATGCATGCTAACGATAACGACTTTCTTTGCTTGAATTAATGATGATAGGCGTATTTACACGCCTAAAGTACTTTAATTTACCCATATTTTAGCTAAGTTTTGAGGACAAAATATATAACTCATGCACTTTTAGTCCTTTTTCCTGTAATTGAGCTAACAAAGCGTGACTAGCAAGTTTTCAGGTATAAATGATGCAGATTTCAGCATTTTATGGATAACTTGACGCCAAAGGAAGCTTCACGAAAGAAGGGAAGGAGAGCTTGGACGCCTAGGACCAAAAGTGACGCATGGGAGACCTATCCCGGGCAAAAACAGCATTTTCCAAGATGTTGGGGATCAGCAGTAACCTATAAGGATTAGGATAATGATGCAGTAATTTATTAGGATTAGGATAAGTACGCAGTAGCCTTATAGGAATAGAATATGGGTATTATAAATACCCTATTTTGCTGCATTTTTTAGAGACATCATTATTTACAGACATTCTACTTCTATTTCATTCCTCTACTATCCAAACAATTTTAATTCTAATCTTTTTATTCAACACTTTCAATTCTTATTCTCTTCATCTATTCAATTCTTAATTTCCACAACGAGAGAAAAGCTATTCTAAAAGGAATTCACGCCTAAAGCCATACCACACCATACTACACGTGAGATCTTTATTGTGGTATAATGATAATGTCTATTGTGATTTCCATCGCACTCATGAGTAGCTAAACTTCTCTATTGGGGTTATGGAAGCCTTATGAGATACTATCTATTGCTATGAGTTTGTGAGTTCTTGACACGTATGCTGCTTATATCATTATTCTCTTCATCTTAATGCAAATTCTTGTGGTTGCAAATGCATAGAATACGCCAGTATAGCATTAACTTGTTCGAAAGAAAAGTTATATGTCTGGAAAAGAGATAATGTCAAGGTAATAGGGCACCAACCCCTGTTAAAAAGTTAGTGCCGTAACTGGATTAACCTCTTGGAGAATTTGTACAATTAGATATGCTTTAAGCTCGAAAGAGTTAAAGCGAAATAGTCCTTGTTAGGTCGAAAGATGCTTGGATTTACCATAGAATACAATTCTCTATAAGCACATGCATGTCTGAATTCCGCATAACTCATAGCCAATAGAGACGTATAACACATAAGGTGGACATAACCCTAACTCTTAATTCTCATTGGTTAAACATCTTACTAAACACTCTTTCTGTTTACTTTGCTATTTCTGTTTTTATTTTACTATTTTGTTTACATTATTTGCACATTAAAATCCCCCCTTTTACGAGACTTGCACCAAATGTCTAATAATCTTTGCTTACTTATTGACAGGCTATTCCCTGTGGGATCGATACCCAACCCAGTTGGGTTCTATATTTGACAGCGACCGCTTACACTCTTACGAGAGGTGTAGTTTGAGCATTATCAATTAACTAAAACATATTCCTTGTAAATCATCAATAGTAATGCAAGCGTTATATATCTCATAAATTATTATACTCAACTCAAACTCTTTAACTCATGACTTAGCGTGACTCGGTAACTCATGAAACTTGAACTCTTATGGACTTGGGAGGTTCTTATAACCGACATAAACCATGTGAGCTACATGGAGTCCAACGTTTTGTCCTCCTAAAGAGAGAACCCCATATTGGCGGCTGCGTCGTACTCTTGCCAGGGAGTACAACCTCAATTTAGTGATCACAATCTCATACTCGGCCTCTGACCCAAAAATATCAATACCAATCCTACGGTGGCACGTAATTTTGAGGAAAATACCACATTTCCCGCTCGGTGCTAAATACTACTCCCAGACACAAGCTCAGAACGCGTTAGGAAATCCACCACGAACATCACAAGGGTTTATCAAGAAGACCAAATCAAATCTCTTTCTCATTATCAAATCATAATCAATTTATGGATTCCTAACTCGACTCAAATCAAATCAATCTTTCTTGATATCAAAATGTATCAATTCATTAAGTCATGGAAACATCAATAACTGTGAAGAAATATCAAAACTCATTGTAACAACTCAATCTCATGAATCAGTATACTCAATAATCCAATTTGCCATAAGGAAGCTTAAAGCTTGACACATGTATTGAAAGCACTTGAAATACCAACTCATGGTAGAAACATGAAATTCACAATATTAAATATCAAGTCATAATTTGGAATTTATAAAATAATCATGTATCAAAAACTTCAAGAAAACATCATAGAACTCATTCTTGACTCTCAAGCTCAAATATCAATAAATCATTAATAAAGTAATTTGGGTGTAACCCACTTTGCAAAATCATGAATTTTAATAGTAGAAATTAAATCTTTGGGCAAAAGAACGAAAAAAGTGTTCTTGTTCAAACCCCACATACCTTGGATTATGATTTTAAGATGAGCAAGCTTGATTAGGAACTCTTCTTCACACTTTTGAGCTAAGTTTTTGATGCCTTTGACTTGGAGAACTTGATTCTTGAACAACTTGGTCAAATCTTTGGAAGATTCTTGAATTTTCTTGTATAAGATTTGATTTAGGATTTTGGAAGAAACCCTAGTTCTAGATCTTTCTTGGAAGAGAAATGAGAGAAAATGAACTTCTCTTCTCTACTTGGATATATATATATATATATAGGACCAAAATGGGTGGAAATGATCAAAATCTCCTTGCAAAAACGTCCCTTAATTGCTGGAAAAAAAAATAGCTGACGAAATTCGTGACAAGCAGTCAGGTCCCTGATATGCCGTCAAGAATTGTCATCACAAAAAGAATGGATTTTATGATTTTCGGCTTAAGATTGATGACATTTTGTGACAAGCCGTCAAACTTGTGACAAGCCATCACTGAATATCGCCATAAAAGTTTGTATTTTGTGACTTTCTGCCTTAAGGTGACGACATTTTGTGACGAGCTTCCAGGCTTGTGACAAGTCTTCACAAAAGGTCGTCATGGAGTTTCCAGGCTGACATGCTGGAGTAAAATAAGCACAACTCTTTGCTCCGATATCAGATTTTGACGAAATTGGTATTGTTGGAAAGGTAATTCAATTGAAAATATTTAGGTAGGTCATGGGATCAATGATTCATAGTATAACAAGAGATATGGTCATTTGAAGCTGGATATGAAAAAATCTTTCCCAAGAATTCAATCGGTAAGGAATGTTTTGATTCACCTAATCGCTAGGACATCTTTGAAGCCTTAATACACATCAACCTTGATGAGAAAACCACCAAGTAACTATAATTTATTTCTCATGAGCTTGATTTATGGTTGCACTATTGGTTAGAGTCTCGGGGTATTACAAAATAGCTCTAACTCCTTCACCGAGTGTCCGATTCAGGTGAATCTTATGTCGATGGAAAGCTTATCCAATTCCCCACATTATAGAAAGTAAAATTTAGGGAAATACAACACAATATAAACAACAATCACTTTGGAAGTCATCCATATTCACTCAAAAGACGGACTTAGTCTTAAGAAACTATTGGGGTATTACAATATCTCCCCCTTGGAAACATTGTCCTCGAATGTAGCAATTTGGCCAAGAATACCGAGAAAACTGAAGATACACAGCTGAAACAACTTGCTAATATGAATCTATATCTTTCTAAACTTTGAAGTACTTCGTTGAATGTATAAACTCATGATGAGAATAGCTATACCGTTAGATCCGAGACTGGAAAAGAATAGATTGAGGACAACTGTAATTCTCGACTAAATTTGAGCTGATTTGCCTTTTGCTTATATTAAAGAGAGGGCTCATGCTGAGAGTTTAGAATTCATTTGATGTGATAAGGGTGCAATCGTACTCATAGAAGGCGAAGAGATAATTTATGCAGGCATAGGTCATGAGAAACAAGGATAAGACTACACAATGGGTATTACATTGTATGGATTAGAATTCTTGGAAAAAAAGATTGTTCAATGAATGCTTACAGACTGAATCACAATTATATATTCGAATCTGAAACTGATGCCTGATACACATACTGAACTGAATTCGTAGATTTTGGGTGCGAGCAACTACTTACCGAATTGCCCGTACTTATGAAACTTCGAGTGGTAAGACCAGACTAGTTCAAAATAATGGAAGACCATAGAAATCTATCTGCCAAATTTTTAAAACTGGGTTGCTAACTATGCAAATTAAATCGTACTAGATACTCATACTTAAGTAGAGGATTTTTTCAACACCCTCCTAAGGAATTCTAATGGTCTGAAGGAGCAAACAACTTTAGGCAAGATATAAACAAGACATCTGAATCAGAGATGATAGAATTAACATAATCCCATAACTTGAAACCTAAACCTATGAATCATAAGTCAGGATAAAATTACTAAGCTTCAAGCAAGGCAACTCCTTACTCTCAAACTCAGCCACACTTCTCAAACACTCTCGACTATGCTATACCCTTCTGATACTATAGTTGATCGATTCAGCTTACAATCCTCACATGACACCAATACTTCCATCTACTCATACCCCCTCGAACCAAACCCCCTCATTGTCTTCATGCCTAACCTAGAACTACAAGATTTGCCACATAACCCCATTTTGAATCATGAGATCCCACACATCTACATTCTTACAACCTCTAACTTCAAGAGTAATTTTTATTACCACTTCGACAACTCCAATCCATCCAGTACTAGCCATTTACTAATGCGCAAGGCACCCATAAACATGCACACAAACATGACATTCAAGCCTATATTCATACCCTACACACCTCTTATCAAGAAAAATTTACATGCACTCACCTCAAGTACACCTGACATACTCCTAGCTAATCAAGTCCTACACAAATGCTTCACTCCAATATTCCTTCCAACTTATAGAATTACACAAAATGAACACACTACAATCTTCCCAATCATAACACATTAAAATTCAACTAACCATAGTATGTATCAAATACTTAGCCTCAATCTTACTTCAGATTACCTCCAAGCTAAAGTAGGCATGCCACCCTTTATCATTAATAAGGAAATATCTCTTCTCTTCTGACTAAACAACTATTCACCACCACTATCTTAAGTAAGGAAAGATAACTAAAAGATTAGAGAATGAGGATCTAAAACATGAATAGATTCTATGAATAACTTGACACACAAATGAGGCTTGAGGAATAGAGGATTTAACATCATAAACCCATCAAAGAAATACGGCCTGGGGACATGCACGATATAAATCTTAATTGTTTTCTTTGCTTATCATTAAAAGTAGCGCTTGGACATTGGAACTGAACATGTCACAAAACTTGAATACCTAAGTCATGCATTGCATGACCTAAATTGGGAATTCGTAACTATGAAATGTGATTCCAACCTGTGAAAGGTCTGAAACTCCGCATTTTGGTAACTAAGTGAGGACAGGATTCTTTATGGCATGCCTGGACATGAATCATGATCATGGAATCAAAACGCAAAGCCTGAATGAATACTGGAATGACTGAAAATACTAAAATAAAATGGGTCGAGCAGTATCCCTTCTCATAGTTGTTCCACAACTTACTGGCACACCCATTAAAACTTGACAACCTAACCTGGTTACTCATTCTATTATCTCCCTCTTAGACTAAAGCCATTATACTCCTTGACTCAATTATTAGGAACATCGTTCATTACCTAACTAGTCTTCCTTCAACTAGCAACTCCGCAACACTTACTAATTATGCCACATACAATGAACCTAGAAAATAAAGCAGCCCCATAGCACCTTGGGCAAGATTTCTCACCAAGAACACAAAATCAAACTTAATTACAAGTTGATCAGACTCAAGCTCTTGCATACATTGTCCAAGAACATTAGATCACTTCTCTATAACTAGCACCATTAACCAAGAAATCATCACATCCACCGTCATAGCCACCAATCATCCAAGTTTAATGCCTAACGCTCAGCATGACTTACAACTCCACCTCACACACATAATTCTCACTTGGAAACTATAAATCAAAACATCAATAAACACTAGCCCACTTAAACCCCCTAATAACAATAATTGGTCATAATTATATGGCCTCTCTCATTTATAATCCATCAACACGCCCCCCTTCTACCCATCATTACTATTTATCCTTCATACACATCTTAACTTAATTCATAACTTTCTAAGCCTCAACTTAACTTCCCCTTGCAATCTCAGGAGCACCTAAGTTAACAACACTCATCCACTAATTATACTCATCAATAACCTATACCTATCTTGTGCAACACACCGTCAACAACTCTTTTCATACCTTAATCAAACTATTATTTACCTTCAC
The DNA here is from genome assembly GCA_030864225.1 of Capsicum baccatum var. pendulum. NCBI lineage: Eukaryota > Viridiplantae > Streptophyta > Magnoliopsida > Solanales > Solanaceae > Capsicum > Capsicum baccatum. The sequence continues at coordinate 105,154,696 of CM061556.1, forward strand.
CAATAACTCTTCTCTTTTTTCCATGAGCTGGCATACAAGAGCAATATCACTTCATCAATAACTTGATCACATGCAAAAGGCTCGGCTATACATACTTCCAATAAATCATACTTTCCACCTTTCTTGGCACTAAACCTCTAAACCCAGTTCCAACCAGCACGAGGAAACAAGATACATAAAGAGTCGCTAGTGAATTAAAATAGGCCTCACTCAGCTCCACTAGCCTTTGATTTTACATTTTGAAAAAGAATTTAAGATGGATAACAAAGCAATTATGCTAGTGAATCGAAAGAGCCCCACACGGCGTCACTAGACTTTCAGTTCCAACATCATGATGATATTAAGGTTATGAGAGGTAGAAACTCACCATACAATATTTGATAATCTAAGAATACACATCTTACTTTGTCTTAACTGAATGAATCATAAGGAAGAGGGAATAACATTGAACTTAGGAAACTTATAACACGTTGGTAAGATCTTTTCAGGCCGCTTTGTGAGACTTCTGAAATTTCTCACTTGTAAATCTAAGGGCATTGTTAGGGATGGAAATTAAAACTTACAGATCATGTTACCTCAACAATAGTACATAGATATAAAGTATAGATTATCATTATGGATTCTGAGAAGGAATCTGGAAGCACAACTAACTTGGGCTTATTGCACGATTCATAAGTAAGGCATGATAAGACACTAATAGGATACTTTCTAGCTTATTTAAAACTCTGTAGCTGTCTATGGAGATTGCTTAATAAAGTACTATCTGCAAAGAGTTGAGCTTGACTGTCTCTTATACCTTAAAAATAAGGCGGGAAAGCCCTAAATAGAGGAAGATGAGAATCTGTATAAGTTTCTCATAGAACCTTTCTATAGCATGATATAAGACATGAAAGAATGGAGACCTTTTACAAATGTCTTGTAGCCTCTCAAAGAAAATTACAGGCATCTCAGTACCGTTCCACAAGACTCTACTAGACACGACTTCATAGACACCCTAGGACACTTGAACTCTGTGCTCTGATACCAAGTTTGTAACACCCCAAAATTGGGTCCCGAGACATCACATGGTGATTAGGGGCACAAATGACTCCATGCTAACCCTTCTACTTACATAACTCATAAGAAACTAGATAAAATGCTTAAATCTATATAAAATCAGCGAAAACATAGAATTTCACTGAACCTGATTAATATGAACATGAACTTTACAAGATTACAATTCTACTTTTGCCAAATAAAACTAAAACTAAATACATCAACTTCTACTAACTGTCTATGAAGCCTCTACTGGTACTAACTTTAGATAGCCGGGTCATGACTCCCAACTATCTCAGCTCAATATGACTAAAATAAGAAAATACAATACTTCTTGAACTGTATAACCAACTCAAACCCTCGAATCAAAAAGACTTGTCACCTACTAAATGGGAGCGACGGACTGATTGAATGCGGTATCTGCGCTATAATTTATACCTGCATTATAAGACACTGTTGCACATAGAAATATATGGGGGGGTCAGTACTTTAAGAAATGTACTGAGTATGTGGGGGTGCAATGCAACATTATAAATAATATCATAAATGATTATGAAAATTATGCTTGCTGACGATAACGACTTTTTTTGCTTGAATTAACTAAAATATATTCCTTGTAAATCATCTATAGTAATGCAAGCATTATATATCTCATAAATCATTATACTCAACTCAAACTCCTTAACTTATGACTTAGAGTGACTCGGTATCTTATAAAACATGAACTTTTATGGACTCGGGATATTCTTATAATCGACATAAACCATATGAGCTACATAGAGTACAATGTTTTGACCTCCTATGGAGAGAACCCCACATTAGATAGAGCGTCATACTCTTGCTAGGGAGAAAAACCTCAAGTTAGTGATCACAATCTCATACTTGGTCTCTGGCCCACAAATATCAATACCAATCCTATGGTGGCACGTAGTTTCGAGGAAATACCATATTTTTTGCTAGGTGCTAAATACTACTCCCAGCCACAAGCTCAGAACGCATTAGAAAATCCACCACAAACATAACAAGGATCTATCATGAAGATCAAATCAAATCTCTTTCTCATTTATCAAATCATAATCAATTTGTGGATTCCTAACTCGAATCAAATCAAATCAACCATTCTCAATATCAAAATGTATCAATTCATTAAGTTATGACAACATGAATAACTGTGAAGAAATATCAAGACTTATTGTAACAACTCAATCTCATGAATTAATATACTCAATAATCCAATTTGTCATAAGGAAGCTTAAAGCTTGACACATGTCTTGAAAGCACTTGAAATACCAACTCATGGTAGAAACATGAAATTCACAATATTAAATATCAAGTCATAATTTGGAAATTATAAAATAATCATGTATCAAAAACTTCATGAAAACATCATAGAACTCATTCTTGACTCTCAAGCTCAAATATCACTAAATCATTAATAAAGTAATTTGGATGTAAATCCACTTTATAAAATCATGAATTTAAATAGTAGAAATTAAACCTTTGGGCACAAGAACAAAATAAGTGTTCTTGTTCATACCCCACATCGGGTCCGTGATCTAGGGTAACGGTGAGATTGACGAGGATGTCTCGCACCGTATTGGGGCGGGATGGATGAAGTGGAAGCTCGCGTCGGGGGTGTTGTGTGATAAGAAGGTGCCGCTCAAGCTTAAAGGCAAATTCTACAGGGTGGTAGTCCGTCCGGCCATGTTGTATGGAGCGGAGTGTTGGCCAGTTAAGAACTCCCACATCTAAAAAATGAAGGTGGCAGAAATGCGGATGTTGTGCTGGATGTGTGGGCTGACTAGAAGGGATAGAGTTTGGAATGAGACTATCAGGGAGAAGGTTGGTGTGACTCCAGTGGAGTGCAAGATGCGGGAAGTCCGATTGAGATGGTTCGGACACGTGAAGAGGAGGGGCATTGATGCCCCGGTTTGTAGGTGTGAGAGGCTAGCGTTGGATGGTTTTAGGTGGAGTAGGGGTAGGCTGAAGAAGTACTGGGGTGAGGTGATTAGGCGGGACATAGATCAGTTACATCTCACCGAGGACATGACCCTAGATAGGAAGGTCTGGAGGACGCGAATTAGGGCAGAGGACTAGCGCCAGTTTGGGTCGCTAGTGTAGGGAATTACTTGGTAGGGGTATTATTCTTGTTATGATTCCGTGTTCCATGTTTTATTACGAATCTGGGTGCTTTCCTCTATTTTCTATTACTTATGGGTGCCGTATTTATGTTATGAAATCTTGTTCTGTGCTTTACTATGTATTTGTTTGGTATCTCGTGTCTTGAGCCGGGGGTCTATTGGAAACAACCTTTCTAATTCCTTAGAGGTAGAGGTATGGACTGCGTACATCTTACCCCCCCAGACCCCACTAGGTGGGAATACACTGGGTTTGTTTTTGTTGTTGTTGTTATTCATACCCCACATACCTTGGATTATGATTTTAAGATGAGCAAGCTTGATTGGAAACTCTTCTTCACACTTTTGAGCTAAGTTCTTGATGCCTTTAACTTGGAGAAATTGATTCTTAAACAACTTGGTGAAATCTTTTGAAGATTCTTGAATTTTCTTATAGAAGATTTGATTTAGGATTTTGGAAGAAACGCTAGTTCTAGATCTTTCTTGGAAGAGAAATAAGAGAAAATGAACTTTTCTTCTCTGCTTAGATATATATACATAGGACCAAAATGGGTGGAAATGACTAAAATGTTCTTCCAAAGACATCCCTTAATTGTTGAAACAAAAATAGCTCACGACATCCGTGACAAGCCGTCTTGCCCGTGATAGGCCGTCAAGAATTATTGTCACAAAAAGTGTGGATTTTATGATTTTAGGCTTAAGGTTGACGACATTTTGTGACAAACCATCACAAAATGTCATCACAAAAGGTTGGATTTTTGAATTTATTCCTTATGGTGATGAAATTTTTGTGACGAGCCGTCAGGCTTGTGACAAGTTATCACAAAAGGTCATCACGGAGTTTCCAGGCTGACATGCTGGAGTAAAATAAGCATAACTCTTTTCTCTGATATCAGATTTTGATGAAATTAGTATCGTTAGAAAGACAATTCAATTATATATCTTTTGGTAGGTCATGGGATCAATGATTCATAGTATAACGAGAGATATGATTATTTGAAGTTGGATATGGAAAAATCTTTCCCAAGAATTCAATCGGTATGAAATGTTTTGATTCACCTAATCTCTAGGACATCTTTGAGGCCTTAATACACATCACCCTTGATTAGTAAACAGCCAAATAACTATACTTTATTTCTCATGAGCTTTATTCATGGTTGCACTATTGTTTAGAGTCTCGGGGTATTACAAAATGGCTCTAACTCCCTCACCGGGAGTCCGATCGGGTGATCTTATGTCGATGGAAAGCTTATCCAATTCTCCACATGATAAAAAGTGGAATTAGGGAAATAAAACATGATATAAACAACAATCACTTTGGAACATATTCACTAAAAAAATAGATTTAGGCTTAAGAAACGATCGGGGTATTACAATTACTCACGTTTAAGATTAGGACTACCTCTTTCTCTAGGTGCATACTTTGGAGAACTATTTTTGATGGTCTTTTTCTAAAAATTCCTATTGAACTATGAGCTTTGACTTCTCATGTTGAGCATAGTTTCCTCCTTCTCCAATTTGATATCTCTCTCAACATCAATAGCTTCTTCTAAGTGATCATCCATTCAGGTAAACTTGTGTATTAACATTTGAAAGATAATTTCTTGGTTTAATGCCACCGTAAACTGAATCTTGGTGTGCTCTTCATCCTTTTTGTAATCAAGATTCAAGAGTCGATTTTTGAATTCATCATAGTATGCTTGAGCACACTTGTCTTATTTTCTCAAATTGTACAACTTGGCAAGCAACCCTTGTCTATATCTCTTTGGTACATACGTGGCTCTCATAAGGGCCTTCATTATTTCCCATAGTAGGTATTGATCTCCATTAAGGATCTTTTGTGTTCTCTTAGTGTACTCCTACCAAGTTAAAACATATCCCTCAAATTGAGTAATGATATAGGTCTTCTTCTTAACATCAGGAAAATCATTAGCTTGGAAGATCCTATTATATTGCGACTCCCATTTGAGGTACCATTCAGGATCACTACTACCATTAAATCTTGGAAGAGTAACTGTAGTAGAATTGAGGCCCATTTATCGGCCACCATAACCACTATGATCTCTTGGACCATGTCCATGTACACTATGTCCATACCTTCTTTCTTCATATCCAACAAACTCTCCTTGAACTCTAATGGGTGTCATTTGGTTTGGTGTTATTTTGTTAAGTGGAGCTTGGTAGGGTAGATTTAAGTCTGATGGCCTTTTGTAATATGGTATCTGAACTTATGGTTCGTGATAGGGTGGGTAGTAGGGTGGATTGAGGCCTTGTGGGTTCAATCCTTCGGTAATTTGATAGTTTGGCACTTTATTTTATGGGTTTTGATAGGGTAGAGTAAGAATATGTATGGCTTGGGAAGGATTTAGGGAATTTGTTGGTGGAATTGTAGTGATCGGGACACATGTCGTGGAGTTTGTTAGCTAGTAGGGTAGTAGGTAAGAGAACACTTACCTGTGGGGTAGGATAGAATATATTATGGAGGGTTCTACGAGAGATGGTAGCTAAAGTCTCTTGGGTTTGTACACTTGAGGAATACTGGGTAAGTGGTGCTGAGGAGTAGCATTTGAAGAATTATGGTTTCCTTCCACACTCACCATTCTTCTATCTAGATTTGTCATTTTTCCTTCCACATTGGACTACCTCTCATTCATGCTTGTTATATCTTGTCATATCCCCATGATTGACTCAACCAATGTGTCAAAGCTTTCCCCACTTGTATTTGGATGGATTTCATCTCCCAATGCCATGGTACCTATCAACAAGACACTCAACACAACTAGCAAACAAGGTTACCGTTAGTGAAATCAACATTCTCAATCCAAGTGTTTGGATTGGCTTACAATTTATCTTAACTTGTTGATCTTGATTATTTGTGTTCGCCTTGGTTGTCACCTAAATTAAAAAAGAATGACTCTATTAACCAAAAAGGACTCGAAAACAAAGAGAGAAATCAAGAAACAAATGAGAAAAGCACACAAAGAAAAGGAACAAGAAAGAAAACGAAATCAAGGACTCGAGAACTAATCAATATACTTGGTAGATGAATTAATAGTTGATGAGTAGTTTAAGAAACAAGGAAGGAATTTAAGAATTAAGAATTTGAAATTAAGAATCAAACCTTAAGCAGTAGAGTTTTTAAAGTGATGAAATGTGTTTAGGACTTGAATTTGATGTTGAAAAGAGGTTGATAAACTTGGATTTGTGTTGTTAGGGATGCTATGGATAAAAATTTGAAGAGTTTGGGGCTCTTCAATTGATTTTTCAAGCTCAAGAAGCTTTGAATTTCTTGTGGTCCCTCCTTTGTACTCTCATTTTTATTCTTCCTTCGTAATATTCTTTTTTGATGTCTTTTGATTCTTTTCTCTTTTTGAAAGATTGGAATATTCCCAAGAATAAACAAGCATAACACCCTTTCCTTGGATCTTTTTGGATCAAACACCACCTTTTGATAAGAATTAAAGATGAAGATTTAAATCTTCCTCAGGAACTCTCAAGAACACCAAAACATCAAAATCCTTTAACTCTAGAACCGATGATAGGAACGCGATAAAATTTTGTACCAAGGCTATTTTCAACCTTTTAAACACATTCCAAGCATCAATTTTATTAAAATTTTCAACCAAAAATTTCAGATTTTCAAACTCACTTCACTTTCTTCAAGTTCAAGCCCCCAGCAATGGTAAAACACTCAAAATGATTGATTATGCTCAAATTCAAACCCTAAAATCTTATAGTGTTAGAGAACACAAATCTAACACTAGAAACACAAGAAAAAACACAAATCAAAAACTCAAATTTTTACCTGGTGTCAAAAATGGGAATAGTGATTTTTTTGGATTTTTGTTTTTTGACACTTCTTTTTTGTGAATTTCAAGATAAAAAAACCCATGATTGACTTCATAGGAATGAAATTAAGCTCGGATCTGATACCATATAATAAAAGACAAGATACAAAAGAAGAAAATACGAGAAAACAAAGGAAACGACACAATAAAGTAAAGGATATATGGATTGACACAAAATAATAATGAGAGGACAACCTAAGGATTTATTTAAATCGAAGACCTTCCTATATAAATATCACAAGCACCAACCCCCTAAGAGGACCTCATAAGCATGGACCCGAGCAACCCATGTTTCACACAATCGATGAAACTCCCAACAAGTTTCCATAAAAACACTCTCAAGTTTATTGAAAATATCATTATTCATTAACTAAGTACAAATGAAGGAAAACCTAGTTATTTATAGTCATGGGCTATTTATTATAAAATGATCCCAAAAGTGACCAAAAAATGCTATTGGGACCAAAAGTGACCCAAAAGCCCCAAAAAAACTAAACAAGGTGCGTATTAGTTCTTCAACCCTTTTCATAAGGGATCACAATACTCCTCCTTGTCTCTAAATCGAGGCCACGCCGCACTTTTACCCGTATCAAAGATCACCAAAAATTTTAATGAATATTGTTTTAATTATTAGGATTGACTTGTACCCTTCACTCGTAATTGCATATTCTCTATATGATGCAAAATTAGGAAATATTTTGCTGTTGCTTTTGAATAATTAGATTTACTTAATAAGAAACAATTACCTAATAAACTTTCAGGTACTGGTGCAGTGTCAGATCAATGATATATGTTATGTATTCAGCAAATGTTTATCAATGAAGTGAAAAAATTTGATAAGGCATTTATTTGATGTATTGTAGCTTCTAGATGCTAATCTTAGATTCAACATGGTCGATAGACTTTCATTATCTTTGTGTTCACAGTATTGTTTAGGGTTTACTTGATTCAAATGGTTGTGTTTATAATTATTCCACTAAATGACCTCTTTTTAGCATAATTTTTTAATTCTTAACCTGGCTGAGTACTGAAGTTTGTTATCTGAACATGTCATTAGTTACACTTGTATAATATTGCAAGCTTCAAGCTTGCAACATTCCTAAATAGCAATGTTTTATCCTACATTGTCCGATAGTCATTTGTTTATGGACTTTCAGAGTTATATATGCGGCATATAATATGTCCTTATATCTTCAGTAGCATATGGATAAATCGTTGTCTTGTTGTTTTTCTAGGTTGTGGACAAATCCTAATTAGTTCAGTTAACTTGGCAATTTATGTGCAGGAATTTGTTGTTTTTATTTTTGTATAAATTTGCCCATCTAATACAACTGTTCTTTAGAATTTTATTATTTACAGCTTGGTTGTATATTTTTGCTACCCCTCTACACAACTTGGCTTTACCCAAGAAAAAATCCATGACTTTCTATTAGGGGTGTGCAAAAACCGAATCGATCAATAAATCGAACCGATAAAAAAGTTATTGGTTTATTATTATCATATTATTGGGTTAACGATTTTTTAATGGTTTTATAAATTTTCTTATTGGGTTATTCGATTTATTTTTTTATTTGGGTTATTGGCTAAATCGATAACTCAATAAGAATATTCTAAATTACACTTTATCCCTACTTATATATATATATACTAGATACACCGCACGTGCGTTGCACGTATGATATGTTTATTGTTGAATTAGTATATTTAGAAATATTTATGTCCTTTCATATCTTCCTTTAAGTAGCAAAAAATGAGGTTCACATTGTTTTTTTTGGGGATTTTGTCGAACACTTGCTTTCTGTTGTGTCTCATCTCGCTTATTACTCCTAGTATCATCCCCTGCTCATAATTTTTTTTTTATTGTTCATCGTGGATGTAGTATTTCTATTCCAGTATAATTTGAGTTGTGGTCCCCACTGATTACACATTCTAAGGTCTCATTGATACGGTAGAATCGATGGTGGGCAATAGATTATAACATGGCGTTGGTGGTTGAAGGATAAGGTTTAACTGAACATAATTTGATATTGGTGATGACCTTTAATCGAAAGCAATAAATATATGGATGTTAGTGGTTCATAGCAGTTGTAATGTACAGATTTGGAGGACTGTGAGCTTTTAAAACTCTTTATTGGTACTTGAATGTGCATAAATTACAATTGATTCCGCTAATATACTTTAATATGCTTGCCTGGAAACAAATACATTATATGCTTCATAAAATATTCATTACAATTAAAACATCTTTTAGACTATGTTGGTATTGTTTAACTTTATTTTGGGGCAAAACATAAATGGACAGACGCCATCTGTATCTTCCTATTCAACTTGCGGTAGTTCTTACTTTATTCCTTTTGTAATAAATAGGAAAAATTGGATATGTTAGTCATAATAACGTAAAAAATGAATAATTAGTTACTATAAGTTGTTGTAATTAGAGTTCATACCTTTACAAAGGTTGAATTGATGTACTCTTTGACACTATAACCAAAGAAAAATTTGGCGGCTTAAATTAGTATAACTCGTGCGCGCCATTATCCACCAGAAACATCCAGCATTAAGGAGTGCGGGATCTATTTTAAGTTGACAAACTGGGAAAATGTAAATTTTTCCAGCGAGTGTTAATTTACCCACCTTTCTTGCAATCTTTGTTGTGTTTGTATTCTCAATTTCTCTACATCATAATGCAACAGTTGTTTTTCTGATCTTGCATAGGCAGCTTCAGCTAGACTAGCAGTGAGTCCTCATCATACGAGGATACTTTATCATTTCAGTATTTCAGTACTTAGTTTATTTTAGCAGTTGAAGTTAGTTGGGGACATAACCCATCAACTCATTATTCAAACAGTTTAGAGGCTTTCAAACAAGATATTTAGACTTCAGTATGTTCAGTATTTATATTTCACCTTGTTTTGGTACTATTATACCACATACTTCAGTATTATTTAAGTTATTTGAACCATATGGTAGTTGAGCCCATTATTCTGTATATGATTATAGTGTTAATGTATAAATATTGCATCAGGTACCAGTCATAGGTTAGCTTGTGGTCCTTCTGAATTATGAGCACCGTGTTGCATCCAGGATTCAGAATATGGGGTGTTACAAACTTGGTATTAGAGGCTAAGGTTCAATAGATTCCTAGGAAGTCTGAAAGCCACATCTAGTAGAGTCTTGTGCATGGGTGTGTTATGCGCCACATTTATGTACAGTAGGCTATAAGCCGTCTTAGGAACAATTTCCCTTCTTTCAGTATTCATGTTGTGGCATTGAGCATGATCTCAAACTTAACTCTCAGGATAATCTGTTTCTCCTTTTTTGTTTACAGAACATGCCTCCCCAAAAAAGAAATGGAAATCAGTCAGCCCCTCAGCCTATCTAAGCAGATCCCCTGGACAGACATGTTTCTCATACAGAGTTCAGAGCTGAATTTACCACTCTTTCTAATTTAGTTGCTGCTCAAAATGAACGACCAATTGCTATTTTGGCAAAACCAGTGGCCAATACTATTGTAGTTTGGATTCGGGACTTCACCCGAATGAATTCTCTATCCTTTTTGGGTCTAAGTCAGATGAGGACCCTCAAGAATTCCTTGATTATGTCCAGAAGGTTAAAGATATCATGGGGGTTATTGGTAGTGAGAGTGTTGAGCTAGCTGTATATAAGTTGTAGGATATGGCTCACACATGGTTCAAGCAGTGGAAAGCAGAAAGAGCTATAGATACAGTACCTATTAAGTGAGAGGAGTTTTCCACTGCCTTCATAGATAGATTCTTTGCCCTAGAGATGGGAGAAGCTAAGATATTAGAGTTTAACAACCTCAGGCAGGTCTACATGATGTTGAAAGAGTTTTCTCTTAAATTTATTCAATTAGCTAGATATATTCCTCATGTGGTGAAAGATAGCAGGGATAAGACGAGTAAGTTTGTTTTTGGGTAAATGATAGTGTGGTCAAGGAGTACAGGACTGCCATGTTGATTAGTAAGATGGACATGGCCAGGCTTTTGATCTATGCTCAACAGATAGAGAAGAATGAAATTAAGATGAGGAAAAAGAAAAATAAGAGAGCTAGAATAGGTAGCTTCAATTTGAGTTAGCATAAGTCAAAGGGTGGAAACCATTCTTAGTTCTGCCCAAATTCATCCTTTACAGCTCCTTCCCCAGTCAGTGCTCTAATTCCTAAGTTCCAGAATGGTAACCAAGATAGGGTGCCAGGCTCTAAATCTTAGGGCAGCATTAGTAGTGCCCGAACCAATCCTCTTTGTTAGACTTGTGGTAAGAACCATAAGGGTATTTGCAGAGCTGGAAGTGATGTGCATTTTGGATATGGTATCCCAGGACACAGGGTCAGAGATTATCCTTATTTGGGTATTCAGGATCAGTAGAACTGTTCCTCAGCTCAGTCCAGTCACCCGAATCAGCAGGGTACCACTTCCAGTGCAACCAGTGGGAAGCGCTAAAATAGACTCTACGCTCTTTAGTCAAGATAGGATCAGGAGAATTCTCTTAATGTGGTCACTGGTACCTTACAGATCTTTCATGCACATGTTTACGATTTTCTAGATCTAGGAGCTTCTTTGTCTTTTGTTATACCTTATATTGCAGTTGATTTCAGATTCAGTCCTAAAATTCTAGAAAATCCTTTATCAGTCTTTACCCTAGTTGGTAAAACCATCATAGCCTAGTAAGTATATATGAACTGTTCAACTATGATATCTCAGAAAGTCGCTTCAGTAAACTTAGTTGAATTAGAGATGACTGATTTTGATGTCATTCTTAATATGGATTAGCTTCATTCCTGCTATGCCATATTCAACTACAGAAGTAAAGTGGTCCAATTTTAGTTTCCGAATGAACCCGTCCTAGAGTGGAAGGGTAGTACTTCAATATTCAGGGGTCAGCTTGTTTCTTACCTATGGGCTTGAAAAATTATATCTAAAGGATATGTATATCATCTTATTCGAGTTAAGGATACTAGTTCTAAAACTCCTAGTCTTGAATCAGTCCCAGTAGTGAGCAAATAATCAGATGTCTTTCCCGAAAATCTTCCAAGAATTTCGCTCGAAACAGAAATAGTCTTCGGCATTGACCTTCTTCAAGATATTCAGTATATATCTATTCCTCCGTATAGAATGGCACCAACAAAACTTAGAGAATTGAAAGAACAGTTACAAGATCTCCTAGACAAGGGATTCAGCAGATCCAGTGTGTCCCCGTGGGGTGCACCAGTCTTATTCCTGCACAAAAAATATGGTTCTCAGAATGTGTATAGATTACCGTCATCTTAACAAAGTTACAGTCAAGAACTAGTATCCACTTTCAAGAATTGATGACTTATTTGACCAACTTTAGGCTGCCAGTTATTTCTCGAAGATAGACCTTAGATCAGGCTATCATCAGCTCAGAGTCAGTGAATGTGACATTCTGAAAATAGCTTTCCAAACTCGGTATGGTCACTTTGAATTCTTAGTCATGTCCTTTGGTCTTACAAATATGCCAGCCATTTTCACGGACTTGATAAAACGTGTGTTCAAGTAGTACTTAAACATGTTTGTCATAGTTTTCATATATGACATTACTGTCTATTCTCGTAGTGAGCGTGATATACGACCATCTCAGAATCGTATTGCAGACTCTCAAAAATCATCAGTTGTTTTCCAATTTAGTAATTACGAATTTTGGCTAAGGTCAGTAGCATTCCTTAGTCATATTATTTTGGTAATGGTGTTAGGGTTGATCCTCAAAAGATCGAAGTAGTAAAAAATTGGTCTCGCCCTGTCTCTCCATCAGATATCAGGAGTTTTTAGGTCTGCCTAGCTATTACAAATGATTTTTTGAGGGATTTTTTCTATTGCATACCCTATGTCCAGATTGACTTAGAAGAAAGTCAAGTTTTAGTGGTCAGATCCTTGCGAGGAGAGTTTTTAGGAGTTGAAGAGTCGACTTACCTCAGCTCCAGTTTTGGCTCTTCCAGATGGTTCAGATAGGTTCATAGTGTACTCTGATGCATGTAGAGTAGGTTTAGGTTGTGTCCTCATACAACATGGCAAGGTCATATCCTACGCCTCCAGATAGCTTAAACTCCATGAGAAGAATTATCCGACTCATGATCTTGAGTTAGCAGTCATAATTTTTGCCTTAAAGATTTGGAGGTATTACTTGTATGAGGTGCATGTAGATATGTGCACAGATCACAAAATCCTTTAGTACGTATTCTCTCAAAAAGATCTTAACCTCCATAAAAAAGGTGGTTAGAGATTTTGAAAGACTACAACATGAGTATCCTTTACCATCCAGGCAAGGCTAATATAGTGGCCAATACTCTTAGTAGATTATCTGTGGGTAGTGTTGCTCATGTTGAGAACAGTAGATATTCATTTGCGAGTCCCATGAGCCTATTTTTATTTTAATTTAAGTCCAAAGTTTTATATTAAAAATGGGCATTATTTTACTCATGTTGACAGGTAGATTATAATTTTGATAGTGCGACAATATTCATTGATGTGTTATAGAAATATAGCACTTTTGACGGTTAAAGAAAGGAAAATATGAAAGTTTCTGAGTTCTTTTTGTTAGATATGATCCTCTTGGGGTATGTTTAGTAGGAAACCATATTTTGGAGGCTAAGTTTATGAAAAAGGTTTAAAAGGTTGTTTTTGGATACTTTTGGAGCTATTATGGATGTTTGGGATGTTTTCCGACTTGATCGTGATTAATGCATGTTTGAGAGTCGAAGAAGAGCTGAAAAACTAACTCCCGACCCTACTAAGTCAACCTATGGATTGTATGTAGACCTACGGAACGCATGTAGACAAAGCAGGTGCAAAAAATCCAAAATCCCGGAGCTGACTTGCAAGACTTTGTCCATCCATAACCTACGATCTTCAGCTATTTCCTATGCCAGAACGCAGGTACTACTTACGCCTATGCTACACGTGGGTATAGAGAGTAGGTGTCCACAGACCCTATTTATACCTATTTTATTCGGGCTTTATTTTTAAGGTTTTCTCATATACTATAAATACCCTTTATGTACTTTTTAGTAAGATTTATACACTTTTGCTATTCACAAACATATTTTGATTCCAAGATCCTACTTTGATATTGGCATTTCCTTGTGTTGACGTACAGTTGATTATTCAGTTTACTGTTGTGGGTTTTTATTCATCTTATCATTGTGATTTTATCTATGCTTTCTAATGTGAATGTTATTGATTTCTTCACAATCATGAGTGACTAAAACCCATAACTAGGGTTATGGAAATCCTGGCAAATTAAAGAAGTAGGGGAAGTGCAATTGTTGATTTGGACAAATACCCATGGTATGCATTGCATTATCTTAGCGGTTGTAAATGTTAGGATCCCTCCTAGATTATTTCTACTTACTCCAAAAGAGGAGTAATGACTAGGAAAAGATGATGATAACAATAATTGGAGGTTTACCTATCGATACACACTATTAGTAATATCTAAGTAAGTTGGTTAGATTTCATCTAATAACTAGAGACTCAAAAGGTAATAGTTAAATAGGATCAAGATAAGGGTTAGTGATGAGACATCCTGAGACTCAAAAGGTAAAGAGTAAAATCCTTCTACTCGTTCAAAAGACTATAAAAGGTTCATAACTTATCTATTTACATGCAAGGTATTGGGTTGGTTCAATATTGCACAATAAACCTACGGACTTAAGAAGCTAGGGGGAACGCAATCCTATTATTCCCCTATGACGGATTACAACCAAAGTTAATATTGTTACTTGCTCAAGATTACTACAAACAAATACACCTGTTTACTTTTCTAGTACTTCCCATAGACTTCAACTATTGATAACTGTAATTCCATATATTCCCTTGGGATTCAACCCTATACTTAGTTTGATTACTATATTTTGACAGCGACCATACCATTATCTAAAAGAAGGTGTTACTTGGAAATCATCAAGAAATTTGTGTTGTTGTTAGGAACTACGGTGTTGATTTGTGGATTGAAGTCATTGTATTTTTTGGGTTTCTTTTTTTGTTCTTAGTTGCGCATAAACTAGGGTACGCCTAAAACACTAAGTAGAGGTAATTCCTTACTCCCACTGATTTCAGAAAAAATCCTACAATTATATAGTAGGATGTTAGAGCCAAAGAGGGACAATCTATCTAAAGACTGAGTTCAGGATAGCATTAATAGACTGACTGGTGAGATGTTATCTCAAATAGAGCTAGCTGAATATAGACGGATAGCATACCACCGAGAAACACTAGGTGGAAATCAGAACAGAGGCTGACCTCAAGAAATTCCAGCATATTAGCATGTTCATCCATATTTTGATGATGAATAATATTTGGGATACAATGAGTTGATTGATGCAAGAGCCATTATCCCTCCTACTTTAACTCTGATGTTAAGTTCAATATCTATAGTGCTATGATTCTGCTCTTGTACTTAAAGGGTGTGTTTGCTGGGTTTCTTATAGACGAAGCAAACATGCATCCGACAAATTTTACTGGGATATGCACTTCATATACCACATCGAGAGTAGATCAGGAGGCAATGAGACTGAGGTTGTTCCCTTTCTCTCATACTTAAGAAACATCATTATGCCTCGGGGAGCTGCCAAAAGAGTATATTACTAAATGGAATGAGCTGCACAAATAATTCTTGAATAGGTTCTTTCCCTTCTCCAGGGTACTATAGCTCAAGGATGATATTTATATTTTCAGGCATTTATAGTCAGAGTCCATGTATGAGGCATGGTTTTGGTTCAAAAAGAGGCTTACCATTGTAACCAACCACCAGATATCAGGGTTAAGCTTGTCGACAATTGTACAGGTATTATGGATCATATCTTATTAACTAATCCATAGCAATGGTAAACACTATTTTAGGAGAAGTATTTAAGAGTTTTGATGGGATATATCTACAGGTATTATGGATCATATCTTATTAACTAATCGAGGTTGGCATACTCGGGAGGTTGATAGAGGTTCTGATATTTAAGCCATTGGATATTTCGGTGAGCAAAGAGTAACAGAGGATGTTGCAGCTCAGGAGATTTAACTATTATAAATAGAAATTAGTGAGTTAGTCAAACAATTTACAACCATCAATTCTTCTAAAGTGCATGAATTTAGGATATATGAGAAGTAAAAGTATGTGGATCGTCAGTTGATGAGTTTTTGATCCTTAAGGTAACAGAATTAAGGTTGAAACTATTATGATGAGAGAGATAATACATTTCACCTAGCAGATAAGAGGCAAAGTATAAAATAGAAGAGATGTTGACCATGCTGATGAAGGGTTAAGAGAACCAAGAGGCTTGCCTCAAAAAAATTAAAGATGAAATTTTAGGATTAGCCCAAAAGGTTGAATCACATGAAACTGCTATTAAGTAGTTAGAGTAGAAGTATGGACAAATCTCTATAACTTTGGCTGAGAGACAGTTAGGAGCATTACCTGGTGACAATATAAAGAATCCTCCAACACTTGTTCACTGTATGACCATTGACACTAAAGATGACTCGTCACCTGATAAGCACTATTTGCCTAATATTGATGAGCCAGAGAAGAAGAATATTATTATGGATGAGCCATATAAGGTAGAGTTTGGGAAGCTAAGTTATAGTGATGATAATTTTAGGAGTGACTATGATGATGAATAGGTTACGGAGGATCTCCAAAGAATAGTACAATAGTTTAGTACAGGTTTTCATGCACAATTAGTTGAAAAGAAAAGGGATCCAGGTGTAGTGACCATCACATGTTCCATCAAAAAATTTGATATTAATCAGGCTTTATATGATTCAAGAGCAGAAATAAATGTTATGCCTCTAGTGATATACAAGGTGTTAGGGTTAGGATAACTCAAGCCTACATCTTTAAGGATTGTTATGGCTGATTATCTTTAAAGGAGCCAATGGGTATTTTTCCTAACTTGGAGATAAAAGTAGCATAATTCATCTATCTGTTAGATTTTATGCTTTTAGAATATGAAGTGGATACCTATTCTCCGATCTTACTGGGTAGACCCTTTTTGTCTACTGGCTGACTATTGATTGACATGGATTTATGGAACGATGAGAAAATTATGTTAATCATATGCATGATCATGCAATAGTCGGATGATATGAGAGTAGTGGCAGTGATAAAAGCAATGGATGATGACTTATTCACATAGATGTGCCTATTGAAGATATATTAGGAGTTGAAATATTAGCAACAATAATTATAAACTTTGAGAGTGATGGGATAGCTGACTATGATTAGATGGCTAGTGCCCTCCATGACATAGGCTCTTACAAATATTCTCCTAAGAAGCTGGATCTTGACTTAAAGAACAGAACCATACCTCTTGCAAGACCATCAATTGAAGAACCACTAGTATTGGAATTAAAGATCCTCCTTCCTCGCTTTTATTATGTATTCTTGAGGGCCAACAATACCGTACCAGTAATTATTAGGGCAGATATGGTAGAAGCATAGATGAAAGCTTTGATATCGGTATTATAGAAGTTTAATAAAGATATTGTAAGGACCATTATAGGAATTATGGGGATCCCACCAGGTATATGCACACATAAGATACAACTTGAGCTGTACAACATTCTCAGTATTAAGCATCAGAGGTGACTAAACACTCCTATGCAAGAAGTGGTAAAAAAAAAATAATCAAATGGTTAGATACTGGGGTAGTTTTTCCCATTGCAGAAAAAAGTGAATTATCCTAGTTCAATGCACACCAAAAAAAGGGGAATCACAGTGGTTCCAAACAAAAAAATGAGTTAGTACCATTGAGGCCAATGACTAGTTGGAGAGTGTGCATAAATTACAGAAAGCTGAATAGGTAGACACAAAAGGACCACTTCCTGATTCATCTGTTGATCAGATGTTGGACAAACTAGAAGGTAGGGGTTGGTACTATTTTCTTGATAGATATTTGAGTTACAATCAAATCATGATTTCTCCTAAAGACTAAGAAAAGAATATCTTTACTCGCACCTATAGGGCCTTTGCATTCAAGAGGATGCTATTTGAACTTTGCAATGCACCTGCCATTTTTCAGAGATGTATGATGTCCATATTCTCTAATATAGTGGAAGATACTATTAATGTATTCATGGATGATTTTTCAGTGGTTGGATATTTTTCTATTACTATTTAGCCCATTTGGATAGTGCACTACAAAGATGTGAAGAGTGCAATTTGGTGCTAAATTGGAAAAAATGCCACTTCATGGTTAGAGAAGGTATAGTGATAGGGAATAAAATCTCCAAACATGGTATTAAGGTTGAGAAAGAGAAGATTATGGTGATTGAGGAATTGCCACTGCCAGTATCAATTAGAGGCATACAGAGCTTTTTTGGTCATGCACGTTTCTATAGAAGATTCATCAAGGACTTCTCTAAAATTGAAACTTCTCTACGGAAACTTCTATAGAAGGAGGTGAAATTTTTGTTTGATGATGATTGTCTCAAGGCTTTCAAATGCCTAAAGGAGCGTTTAATTTTGACACCCATTATTGTGTTGCGTGACTGGTCTTAATCTCTTGAAGTTATGTATGATGCAAGTAGAGTGGCATTGGGTGCTATCCTAGTTCAAAGAAGAGAGAATATCTTGCATCTCATCTACAATGCCAAAAAATCTTTAAACACCACACATGAAAATTATACATTTACAAATAATGAGCTATTTGTGGTGGTTTTTAGTTTTGAGAAGTTTTGGTCTTATTTGATTAGGACAAAGGTGGTAGTTCATACTGACCATACAGGTTTAAGGTACTTGATGTCAAAGAAAGATGCCAAAACCCGATTGATTTATTGGGTACTTTTCCTATAAGAGTTTGATTTTGAGGTAAAGAACTAGAAAGAGAAAGAGAATGAAGTTGCAGACAACTTATCCAGACTCGAAGATGAGACCATCCAGAAGCTAGGGGATTGATGAGCATGTATTAGCAATATCTTATGATTTGATTCCCTGGTTTGGTAATTTTGCCAACTACTTGGCAAGTGATATCGTTCTAGAAGATTTATCCATCCAGCAGTGATGGATATTTATGCATAAGGTAAGAAGATTATTTTGGGATGAGCCATATCTATTTAGGGTTCTTGTTGATGGAGTAATTCAAAGATGTATGCAAGAGGTGGAGATGATAAGCATTCTAGAGGATTCTCATTTATCACTAATTGGGGGTCATCATAGTGGTACATAGACAAACCATAAGATTCTATAGTGTGGGTTTTATTTGCCTACAATCTACAAGTATGCTCATGATTTTGCATAGGACTGCGACCAATGTCAGCATCAAGGCAATATTTCTCGATGCCATGAACTCCTGAAGACACCCATTCTGGAGTTAGAGCTATTTAATATATGAGGAATTGATTTCATTGGTCCATTTGTGAGCTCTTATGGTATGATATACATTCTGGTAGAAGTCGACTATGTATCAAAACAGTGGAGGTAGTTGCACTTTAAGACAATAAATGAAGAAGTGTCACCATTTTTCTAAAAAGGTACAACTTTTCTAGATTTGGCACTCCTTGTGTAGTTATTAGGGATGGTTGTTCTAACTTTTGCAACTACTTGTTCAAGGCCCTTCTTGATAGATATGGTATAATACATAATATGGTAATAACTTACCATCCACAGACTAGTGGGCAAGTAGAAGTCTACAATAGAGAAATAAAGTCCATCTATGCAAAGACTGTGAATGCCAATAGGACTAATTGGTCTAGAAATCTAGATGATGCATTTTGGGCCTACTGAATACCATATAAGACCACTATAGGTGCCTTTCCATATCATATTGTTTATGAAAAATCATGTCACTTACTAATTGATCTTAATCATAAGGTACTTTGGGTATTATGCCACTTACCAATTGAGCTTGAGCATAAGGCACTTTGGGCATTGAAAAGGCTAAATTTTTAATAGCGTGATGCAGTGAATTTGATATTGAGCAAAGTGAATGAGTTGGATGAATTTAGACTCTGTGCTTATGAGAACTCGAACATGTACATCAAAATAATGAAGTTTTACCATGATAAGTAGATCGAGAAGAGAATATCCAAACCCAATGACATGGTTTTTTTATATAATAAAAGACTACGCTTGTTTCCTGGCAAGATGAAATCAAGATGGACCAGACCATTCACTGTGGTTAAGGTGTTCCTATATGGCTCTACTGAGGTAAAGCATAATGGTGATGTGCCATTTAAAGTGAATGGGCATCAAGTGAAGCACTACATGAAAAACCTAGAAGAAGTAAGACTTTGTACTGAGATAGACCTTAGTGAAGTCTGAGTAGCCAATGGAACTGAGTTGTGCCATGATACTAAATCAGGCGTTTCTTGGGAACCAACCCAAGGAATGTTGTTGTTTGTATTAGTACTGTGTAATTAACGTTGGATCTTTGCACCTATGATGCCATTGGTATGTGCCTAATTCTCTTTTTTTTTTGGTTTGATGCATTAGGAAGAATGCATGATTTTCAGTTGGGATAGGGCTACTTGTGGGTCTTGATTTCCTCTTCGGGTTTTTGTTGTCGTGCTTCTTTTACCCGAGGTCTTGTTCCTAGTATATCCATGTATGTTGTGTTTTGTTTGATGATGTTTTAAGTAATTAGGAGATTTTTTAGTATTTAGGGAAGTAGTCATGTTTTAATTGATTTTTGCTACCCCTATAAAAATTTATGCTTTCGAACTAAGTTGATGTATATAGGTGTGAAATTTGTGGATCTTGTTCTGACATTAGGATTAGGGATATGATAACCATTTACTGATAATTGCATAAACTGGATAGGTAGTAGTTGGTAATATTAACTCTATGTTATCTGTATGAGATACTACCTAGTTCTCTTTGTGTGTTGAATTCAAAACTTGCTGGTTAGTCTTGACTAGGTTGAAGGATGGTTAGGAAATGTTCATAGACCATTTTTTATTTTAGTCCACTTTTATCCTAAACAACCTCCCATGTGTGAATTTTATCCCTTATCCCTGCTTTGGTCCTTGAGAGCCTATTATTCTTGGTTTTACCATTCACCATTCACCTGCCCATTTATAGTACACTTAATTTATTTTGGTCCTGTTCCTTCTTGGACATTACACATATTTACTCAGGCAAAAGGCCTAAGTTGAGGGTGGCTATCATAGTGGTGCATAGTGTAAAATAGTTATGAAGAAGGGTAAAGTGAGAAAAAGCTAGTCGGGTTGGGTGTGGTAGAAAAGAAAAGATAAATTATTAAAAAGAAACAGCAAAAGACCATACCCAACTTGAATATGCAATAAAAGAATAAAATGGAGAAATAAAGGTGGAATACAAAAGAAAATTAGCTAGTAAGTCAGATACCAAAAGTTAGTGTAGTTCAAGGAGGATTAGTCACTTTAAATGTCCCTATATATCATACAATCCATCAAGCCTACATTACAAGCTGAGAAAATTCCTGTAGTGATCCTACTTTGACTATTTGAATGATAAAGTAAAGAAAATAAGGGCAAGCCTATGGTATTTGACATGCATTGATTGGAAATTCTTTGTTATGTGTGATGTATCTTGATTGTTCCAACATTGACATGTATTATTTCATTTGAGTGAGTGGGACATCTTTGATGTGAGAGCACTTGAGTCATGTTGCTATCCATTTGCCGGTTTTGGGTAATGCAGTTTGTACATATGAGCGGTTGTCTGTTGCTAATGTAATTCCCATACCTTGATCCCTTTGTTTCACATTGTTATGCTTCATGTTCATACGCATTGTCTTTGAAAGGATATATAAAAGGGGATATTATGATTTTAACTTAATGTGATGATTGACTGACTTGAATAGCTTATATTCTCCTAGTGAAGCATCGTATTTATTTCATTGTGTCTTTGTTGCCTTAGGACATGAAAATGTTCTAAGTTGAGAGTGTTGATGTTCTATAGAAATGTAGAACTTTTGATGCTTAAAATAGGAAAAATATGCAAGTTTTTGAGGTCTTTTTGTTAGATATGATCCGTTTTGGGCATGTTTTGTAGGAAACCATGTTTTGGATGCTAAGTTTGTGAAAAAGGCGTTTTTGTCTACTTTTGGAGCGATTATGGATCTTTGGGATATTTTTTGGCCTCATCGTGATAAATATATGTTTGAGAGTCGAAAGAGAGTAGAAAAACTGACTCCCAGCACCTACTAAATCAACCTACGAATCATATGTATACATACAGACCTTATGTAGAAAAAGCAGGTGCTAGAAATCCAAAATCCCGAGAGCAAAGGAGGTGCTAGAAATCCGAAATCCCGAGAGCTGCCTTGCAAGACTTTGTCCATCTGCAACCTACAGTCTGCACTTATACCCTGTGCCAGATCGCAGGTACTACCTGCGCCTATGCCAAACAGCAGGTACAGAGAGCAGGTGGCTACCAATCCTATTTTCTCCTATTTCATTCTTGATTTTAAGGTTTTGTCGTCTATAAATATACTTTATGTACGTTTTAGTAAGAATTACCCACTTTTGGTATTCGCAATCATATTTTGATTCCAAGATGCAACTTTGATCTTTGAATTTCCTTGTATTGACTTCAGTTGATTATTCAGTTTACTGTTATGGGTTTTATTCATTTTATCATTGTGATTTCATCTAGGATTTCTAATATGAATATTATTGATTTCTTAAAGATCTTGAGCGGCTAAAATCCATAACTAGGTTGTGA
This sequence comes from Capsicum baccatum var. pendulum, assembly GCA_030864225.1. Classification (NCBI taxonomy): domain Eukaryota; kingdom Viridiplantae; phylum Streptophyta; class Magnoliopsida; order Solanales; family Solanaceae; genus Capsicum; species Capsicum baccatum. The sequence goes on from CM061556.1 coordinate 105,177,392, forward strand.
AAACACTGTCAAATTAACAAAGTAGGGGAGGTGTGATTGTTGATCTAGACAAATACCCATGGAATGCATTGTATTATCTTCATTATAATAGCTATCTTAGCGGTTGCAAATGTTAGGATACCACCTATATTATTGATTCTTATTCCAAAAGAGGGGAAGTGACTAGGAAAAGATTATGACAACGGTAATTTGAGGTTTAATTGTTGATCCACGCTACTAGTAATATCAAAGTAAATGGTTAGCTTTCATCTAGTAACAAGATACTCAAAAGGTAATAGTTAACTGGGATCAAGATAAGGGTTAGTAATGCAACATCTTGAGACTCAAAAAGTAAAGGGTAAAATCCTTCTGCTTGTCCAAAAGACTGTAGAAGGTACATAACTTATCGATTCTTCATGAAAGGTATTAGGTTGGTTCAACATCGCATGATAAACCTATAGAGTTGAGAAGCCAGGGGGAACGCAATCCTAGTGTTCACTTACGACTGATTATAACCAAAGTTATATTGTTACTTTCTCAAGATTACTTAAAAAAAATCCACCTATTTACTTTCCTAGTACGAACTGTAGACTACAACTGCTGATAACTGCAATTTCACGTGTTTCCTTGGGATTCAACCCTAACCTTAATTGGGTTACTATATCTTGAAAGCAACCGTACTATCATCTAAAATGAGGTGTTGCTTGGACTTCATCAATAGATCATGGATTGAAGAGTGATTCATGGACAATTCGAGATTGTGGTTAGGTAATAAGGTAATCTTTGGTCTACTCTTCTATATAAGATTGTGTATTATATATATTGCATGCTAGATAGGGATAATTGGATGGATTTATACCTTGTAATATCATTATTTGTCCTATTAAAGGGATTTAGAACAATAATATGACCTAAACCTTAGAATACTCATTATTGTTTAAGATCATATTACACTTGATTGATTTTCTTAACAATAGAGACCTAAAGGATCCTTTAGTATAGAACTTACCATATTACTTTAGGTGTTGGACGATTTTCCTTATTAGATCCTTATAGTAACTTTATGCCCTTGTTTACCATAGTTTCCCAAATTATAGTACTAACATCCTGTTAATTTATATATTGTTGGGCCAGAGGCCATTACTATGATACCAGTTGGATAATATGTTAAATACTATCCTTTAGAAGGATGTGGTTCTAGTTTATAGATGCCCAGGCACTTACGATTGTGTTGTTTTAATACTGATGATGGAACACATACATTTAGGTGTAGTTATATGTATTTAGTGGAATTAATACATGTATTTACATGTCGTACCCAGAACAAACACTTCAACACCCCTCACTGGTCACCTTACGACTAGGGTCTCCTAAACTATCAGGACACCCTACGACTTGTGGGGTCAATTCATAAGTAGGGCAGTGAGCTCAAAGCTCAAGGATTTTTCAAGGGCAAAAAATCTAGGGTGTTTCAATTCTTCCCCACTTGGATCATTCATACTTGAATGATGGGTCAAGGAAATCGCTAGCACGATTGGACTCTATATACCTCTACTCTTACCATTACCAAAGTTACGAAACAAATATGTTAAGAATAACACATACCTTAGTCACTATTATCCAGAGTGGAGAATAAGAATGGATACCCAAATTTCACAGCCTCTTCGACTTCCCAAGTGGCCTCTTCAACTTTATGCTTCCTCCATAGAGCCTTTACTGAAGATAAGTCCTTCGACTGTAATTGATGAACTTACCAATCCAATATTTCAACAGGGACTTCCTTAGAATACATGGAATCCTAAATACCAATATCCTTGATAGGCACAGTCAACGACGGATCACCCACATACTTCCTTCTCATTGACATATGGAACACCGGATGAATGGAGCTCAAACTAGAAGGCAACTCCAACTTATACGCAACATTAATAACCCTCTTCAGGAATACGTATGGTCCGACATACAAGGGACTAGGCTTCCCCTTCATCCCAAACGACATTACTAATATCAAGGGAGATACCTTAAAGAACACCCAATCACCAACCTCAAACTCTAACTCCCTATGCCTCACATCCACATAGGACTTTTGTCGACACTGGGTAGCTTTAAGTCTATCCTGAATCATCTTCACCAACTCTATTTCTTGGTGAAACAAATTCAGGCCAAATATCTCTGCCTAACAAACCTCAAACCACCCAATACAAGATCTACACCTTCTACTATACAATGCCTCAAATGAGGCCATCCCAATACTAGAGTGGTAGCTATTATTATACACAAACTCTATAAGAGGAAAATGATAAAGCCAACTACCACCGTAGTCAATCACGCAAGATCTAAGTATATCTTTCAATGTCTAAATAATCCTTTCTGCTTTTCCATTCGACTATAGGTGGAAAGTAGTACTAAGGTTCACCTTAGTTCCCAAACCTCTCTAAAATGAATGTTAAAAGTACGAGGAGAATTGAGTACAATGATCTGACGTGATAGAAATAGGAGTCCCATGTAATTTCATAATATCTTGGAGGAATAACTTAGCATAGTCCTCTATTGAATAACTAGTCCTCACTATCAAGAAATGAGCAGACTTAGCATCCTACCCACGGTGACCCAAATCCAATCAAACTGATTTTGAAATCGAGGAAGACCGGTAACAAAATCCATCTTAATTATCTCCAACTTCTATACAAGCAACTCAATATTTTGATACAACCCTTGGGCCTCATGTTCTCAACTTTCAGTTGAAATTACATGACCCAAAAAAGTAACATCCTTCAACAAGAATTTGAACTTCAAAAATAGAGCATACAAATGCTGATCTTTCAAGGTATGCAACACAATGTGGTGGTGATCGGCATGATCCGACTCACTCTTGGAGTACACTAGAATATCATCTATAAATACAATGAAGAACAAATCCAAAAATTAATGGAAGATCCTATTCATCAAGTCTATAAATGTCGCCGAGGCATTGGTTAAGATAAATGACATAAAAAAAATTCAAAATGACCGTACCTGGTTCTAAAGGCAGTCTTAGGGATATCTACCTCTTTAATCTTTAAATAATGATACCCAAATCGAAAATCAATCATAGAAAAGAACTAAGCACCCTGAAGCTGATCAAAGAGATCATCAATCCTCAAAAGTGGATACTTATTTTTTACAGTCACCTGATTAAATTATCGGTAGTCAATACATATCTGAAGGGAAACATCCTTCGTACGTATGAAAAATACTGGTAAACCCACAGGAACATTCTAGGACGGATAAATCCCTTATCAAGAAGGTCCTTTCGCTCAACTGGATCCATTCGACGTGGGGCAATAGAGATCGGACGAGTGTCCAGAACAAGATCAATCCCAAACTCAGTCTCAGAATTGGGAGGGACACCAGGAAGATTATCAGGGAAGACCTCAGAGAATTGATTAACCACAAGAACAGAATGTAATGAAGGACTTTCTGAATTGGAATCTTTAACTTAGACCAAGTGGTAAAGATACACCATGGAAATTAATTTTGGGCTCTAAGATACAATATGAATCTCCCCTTAGGCATTAGAGAACCCCCTTCCCACTTAATAAATGACTCATTAGGGAATTTAAACATGACCTTATGGGTTCGACAATCTAAGGAGGCATATCATGAGTACAACTAATCCATCCCCAATATGACATCAAAATCAATCATACCAAACTCTATCAGATCTACCAGAGTTTATCTATCACCAACCAACACCACACAAACCTTATAGACTCTTTTAAACACCACAAAGTCACCCACCAGGGTAGAAATAGAAAAGAGGTTTGAACTATACTCGGGATCAAAACCAAAATGTACAGCCATAAATGGAGGTAACATAAGAAAGTGTGGATCCCATATCAAGTAAACAGTAAACATCACAGGAATAAAGTTTCAACATACCAATAACCGCATCAGGAGATGGCTCAAACTCTTAATGGTTAGTGAGAGCATAGAGATGGTTCCGACCAATGTCAAAACCAAAAGGGGCACCCTATGGTGTAGGACTGATGAAGAGGAAATAAGAACCTTGATATCTCCAGAAGCAACTTACCCACGGGACAGTTCCTAAGAATATCCCCTGGCTTACCACATCTGAAACACCTATACCTCCCATTATCACAAAATTCATAATGCAACTTACCACAAAACCTATAAAAAGGGTATGATAGAGCTGACTGAGCCCTACCAACTTGAGATTGGTCACCCTGTGCCCTATTCTCACTATTAGGCTGAGAAAGATGATCACCAGATGACTTTGAATAAGGAGCACTAGCTGTAGAGTAGAAATTAGAACTCCCCCACTTCTTAAACCACTTTCCAACATCTTTACCACCTTGCTACTGATCTCCACCTATCTCAAAATAGCAAAACTTCTTGCTCCACCTCTCCCTAAATTCATCGTGTTTATTTTTCTCTTCCTCGACTTGTTACATATAAACCTCAAGCCAAGAAATATCCATATCCTTTTTTACCAAGGCAGCCTTACTCTCTAGAATCAAGTCTCGGGACAACTAAAAAATGAACTTTCTCATTCAAGCCCTCATAGCAAACACAAACTTTGGAGCATATCGAGATAACTAATGAAATTTAAAGGCATACTCCTTAACTGACATCTTGCCTTGCTTCAGGTTCACAAACTCTTCCTACTTTTCCTCCCTTAACTCATGGGAAATAAAGCGATCCAAAAAAGCACTAGAGAAATTGTCCCATAAAGTAGACTCATTATTATCTCCCCTAGACTAGTCCCATTCATCGTACCATTGGTACACCATATCTTTCAATTGGTAAGTGGTGAACTCCATGCCCTCCATATTAGAGGTATACATCACACTAACGATATTTTTATCTCATCAATGATGTATTGAGGATCTTCCTTAACTTTAGAACCAGTGACAGTAGGAGGACTCAATCTCATAGATTGGCCAACTCTAGTGGCCTCGCAGGAAGGAGTAATCGAAGTACCCCTCTCAGTCTAGGAGGCTACTAACTGGGTAAGCAAATGAATCAACTGGAAAAACTCTGCAATTAGACATATTCACTTGAGATTGCTGAGGAGGAATAGGAGGAACCAGTGGAGCTCCGTCAGGCCATTCAGAAGCAGCGACCCTAGACCCAGTCTAAACTCCTAGAGTAGGATGAGTTCCATCCATATTGTCCTCGGGCTAGACATAAGAGTTCATGCGGAAATCCGATGTTCTTGGAGGCATGATCTGAAAGGTTAAAAAACTGGAATTAGAGACACTCAAGACCTTAGACTCTACATCTAGAATTAAATCAACAAAAAAAGTAAAACATTCCTAAATGCCTCACAGCTTCTTCCTTATAAGTGTGGCACGCTCTATACCCATAAAAGTGACTCTACTTGACATGTTATTATGGATACCCAATTGACCATGAACCTAGCGCTTTGATACCAATCTGACATAACCCAAACTATGGCCTGGCTGAGTTGGGTATCTCAAGTCTAACCAGAACCGGAGACAACCCCAATACCCAATTATTGACCTTCTTACACCCCATGTCAGATGAACTCTGAACATATAACAAGATAAAAGAATATTAATTTAAAGACATTACGATAAGTTTATGACCAAAACCAACCACCAACAACCAAATAACTAACCAATACCAATAACAATACCAATACCGATAAAGACACCAATACTATTTATGTCCATAGTAGTCTGACAAAGACTTTAATTGCAACCCAAGAATATCCAGTCGGGACATTCCTCTAACCATAGAAAAAAACAAAAGCAAAAGAAATAGTAAGGAATAATGAAATCCATAGCATGAAATGGGTCCTTCCAAATTGTGAAAGCTCACTACTTCAATCTGACTCACGAGCAGATCCCGAATCCTAGTCAAAGTGAAGAAGAGGTAAAAGTATTGTTAGTTCCTACATTTCATAGGGATACATCATCCAAATATGGTTAGCGAGTTGAACGCTAGCATGTAACTCTAGGATAAGGATAAAATGATGCCATAACTTCAAATGAAGTCAAACCAAAGCATATGTACACATCTATGCACATCAATGTAAATACAAATATATATATATATATATATATAATGCTGGGACAAGGAGTTGTCTTAGCATAAAATTTAAAACATTAACTTGAGTTTATGTAGCTTTATCTTCACAAATCCACCCACGAGCTATAAGGGTCCAGTGTTACCACTTGAATGGGCCCTATTGTGTGTTAACCGCCTGAATAGGAAATATCATAGATCACTGAGGATTCGCTTATACCCTTTGGCCTCAATTATACGTATGTATAAATTTACACTTGGGGTATTGCCTTATACCCCATAAGTACATGGTTATCAAGACCAACCCTCATGTTGGCAAACATGTGTTTCCAGTATCAGTCCTTCGAACTCACACTTTCACCGCTAGCTATCACAACTCCCATTATTACCTAATTAAAATAAGTAATTCCTAATCTAACCACCAATTTCAGAACTTAAACATTAAGGAATTATTAAGTGCTATCGTCATACTGACCAAGCTTATAATCAATTTCATTAGCCAACACTTAGAGGATTCGCATATACCCCTTAGACTCTATTGTTAAAATCACTTGGGGGATTCCCGTTTAGCCTACAAGGTTTTCAAAACTATACTTAACCAATTAACCAATTATGCTATACATTAGTTTCAAAAACAAACCAAATCAAGTACTAATACATAAGCCAAAATCAAGTGTGCAAGTAGGTTAGGGTATTACCATATTTCATACCAAACCAATTAATTTGGGGATTCTTATGTACCCCTATTTCCATCCATCATTCCCTTGCACTACAATTCCTTTACCAACCATGAATTTAAGCACAATGGTTTCATAGATACCATGGAAAAACATTTAAACAATTTGTATTAAAATCCCTCTACCTATAGTTCAATACCCAATATCAATATCTCACGAACAAAACTTTAAATCACATATTTTTATAAAATTTTCAATAAGGGAAGAGTAACATGCCTAAAATAGCAAGAAATTTGGAGAAGAATGCACCTTTAGAACCCTAGATGACCACTTTCTTGGAAACCCTAGCCTTAGTTTAGAAAGAGAGTCAGAGAGATTTAGGACTGTTTTATTGGGAATGATGTGATAGTGAATCCCCAAGGAAGGCTTTCATTCATGGGGTCCAAGGGGTTAGAGTGAAAAATGTCCAAAGTTCCCTTAATTTAAAAATTAAAAAAATGTTGCCTTTGACAATGATTCAATCATCGAATCATTACCACACCTTTTGACTCATCACCTAGACTCGTAACAAAAATAGTGACTAGGACCCCATACACTGTAGACCTTACAACCCAACCAACCCATTCATAATGAGACCCTACGACTCATAGGGTCCAGTCATAACAAACACATAACCCAAAATGGGACTTACACTGGACACCCTACGATTAAACCTAACGACTCATAACATATCCTTACGGCTCTTAGTGAGCCACTTGTACTCAGAGTAGAATCATGCTATTACATGATTTGGTTGCAATTCATCCTACCAACTTATTACGTTTCTTTATGACTCGTTCCCTCAAGTTATGCCCAGAAAAAAAACTTCAACACCCCTCACTGGTCACTTATGACTAGGGTCACTGGACCCATTAGTACACTGTATGAATCATGGGGTCAAGTTATAACTAGGGTAGTAAGCTCAAAGCTTAAGAAATTTTGAAGGGCCAAAAATCCGAGGTGTTTAACATTAATCCCAATTAAAACAATTTTGACATACCCCACTCATTAACCAAAGAATTATACATTAAGGAACACCACGGTATTATCATACCATTTATCTTGCAAACTAATAATTATGGCATTATAATCCCATTAACTTGGGGAAATGCCTCAAACCTCTTTGTTCATTATATCAAATTGGAGGAATGCCTTATCAAGAAGAGCGTAGGAGCAACCCACAAAGAAATAATAGGAAGAATAAAACCCTTATCAAAATGATCTTTCTAATGCTCCTTAAGTTCTTTCAACTCAGCTGGAGCCATTTTATAAGAAGGTAGAAAGATAGGATGAGTGTCCGAAAGAAGATCGATCCCAAAAGCAATTTCCCTATCAGGAGGAACACCAGGAAGTTCATTAGGAAATACGTCAAGAAACTCATATACCATAGGTACAAATTGTAAAGAAGGACCCTCGAGTTAGAATCTTTAACCTGGGCAAGTAACAAAGATACCCTTTGGAAATAAGCTTCTGAGCTCTAAGATAAAAGAAGAACCTTTCCTTAGGCACTAGGGAACTCCCTTCCCACTCAATCATCGATTCATATAGGAATTGAAAATTGATCCCTCAGGTCGAATAATCAAGAAATGTATAGCAAAAAATAGAGCCAATCAATCCCGAAGATAACATTAAAATCTAATGTCTCCATCTCTATCAAATCCATCAGCATCTCCTTATCACATATAGATACCACACAACCCCTATAGTCTCTCCTAGTCACAATAGAGTCACCTACCATGGTAGTTAAAAAAAAGATCAGGAATACACTCAGGACCAAAACTAAAATAAATAGTCACATAAGGGGTCACATAAAAAAGGGTAGACCTAAGATCTAGCAGACAATACATACTATAAGAGAAAAGTTTTAGCATACTAATAACAACATCAGGAGATGCCTTAGAGTAATAATGTGTAATAAGAGCATACAAATTATTTTGACTCATGTCGGCGCCAGAAGTAGCATCCTTTGTTGAAGAAGCTGAAGAAGCAACAACTGGGACTATATTAGCCTAGTAGCAATATTTCTAGAGGAACAGTTCCTCTAAATATAGCTATGATGGCCATATTTGAAACATTTACTTATCCCCTTATCACAAAAACTATGATACAACAAACCATAAAATATTTGAGGAGGATTCGATGAAGCTGATTGGACCCCACTACTTGAGATTAGGCACCTTGTTCGTTAAACACATTGTTGCTCTGAAAGTAGTGATCACCGAATGACTTAAGATATGGAGCACTAGTTGTACAATAAGTCCCAGAATTTCCCTACTTTTTCTCAGACCATTGCTCTCTATTTCTACCACTATTCTACTGGCCTCCACCCTGCTTAGAATATCTGGGCCTCTTACCTTGCCTTTGCCCTATTTTGACTTTTTTTTCTTTATCTTTAACCTGTAGCCTATATACTGCAAGCCCAGAGATATCTATGTTACTATTTAATAAGACGACATTGCAGTCTAACTCCAATTCATGAGAAAAGTCTGAAGCAATCTTTCTTATCCTAGCCCTTCTGTTTGACATTAGCATAGGATCATAACAGGACAACTGATGAAATTTATGGGCATACTCTTTCACCCACATCCTACCCTATTTTAGATTCATAAACTCCTCAACTTTGGCCTACCTCAACTCCTAAGGAAAGAAATAATCCAAGAAGGCACCCTAAAACTTATCCTATAGTTCCAACTTTGTATCATTTCCCCTAGACTGATCCTACTCCTCATACCACTGATATGCCATATTTTTTAGCTGATATGCAGCAAATTCCATGCCTTTAGAGTAAAAAGCATGCATAACCCTGTATATCTCATCCATCTAATATATGAACCCTTGAGGATTATTCTCAACCTTAGAGCCAATAAAGGTTGGAGGATTGAGCCTCATAAACTGTCTGAATAGAGTAACCTCAGAAAAACTCACAATAGTACCAACAAGACCTGACCGTCAGACACAAATATTACCAACTGGGTCAACAGATAAATAGATCAGTAAAACATAGCATTAGAAATATCTCCTTAGGTCGGTGAGGCATAATCATAATAAGCTCGATGAGCCCTATAAGGACTAGTAGGGACCGATGGAACTGCATATGGGGTAGTACAATCAGGAGCTGAAGCCCTAAATCGGGTCTGAACTCCATAAACCGAATGTTTTTATTTACACTTGTCAGCCTCCGAAGTCTGTTTTAATAATGACAAACTAAAAACTAGTTCTTTGCAGGATACCAAAGATCACAAATAAAGTAGTTGGTGCCAAGAATGGAAGGACACCGACTCACGATCTGTGGCATCAAATAAAATAGATAAGGATGAGAAAAAATGGAAGGAAAATCTCAATCCCATAAGTCAAGATAAATCAAATCAATCATGGAGAACCCTAGGCCCAAAAGTCACAACAAATAAAATCATTAACGATAAAAGAAAAGAAAGTAAAGATCACAAATACATCAGGAAAGGCATCAATCTATACAATTCTGAAAGAAAACTTTAGATCACAGACATATATGATATATACGTGATCCAAAGCCATGTATTAAAATATCTGAAATGGATATATAATATAGATACATTCCTCAATCAAGTAATCAATTTAAATCCTTGATTAAGAAGAAATCTCTTGGGTTTACTTATGGAGAAGTAGAAGTCGAAGACTATAAAAAATAAAGGCCGAAGACAGAAATTGGTTACGCAACTTCAGGTAGAAAAGTCAAAGTGTCTCAATCTTAGTCTCACAAGGCTTTGTAACTTTTAGTTTACAATTGTTCTATAAAGAGTAGGATCGAGTCAACTTTGTAACATTAACTGAAGTTATGTCACAAGATCTAAAGATCAAAATGATTCTTTAAAACTTGTTTCCTATCATTGTACTTGAGCCCAACATTCTACTATGTAAGGAAACTTTGAAACCCAAGGGGACTAGAAGTAGGCACCACATTGGTATTCTAAACTATGAAAAATCTTCGCGTTATTACTTTATGTTCTATTATTTACTTATCTAATTTTTTTAAATCTAATCGGTTTGTAAAGTGCATTGATCTGTAGGCGAGTCGACTTTGAGTAGTTAGAGTCGGCTCACAGAAAAATTTCAATTCACCCCTCCTTTTGAATTTTAGTTGATATTAGAGCAGGTCTCACCTATAGCATTGCTTAACTGTAAGTGAACAAAGATCAAATGGCCAATTATCAAATTCCCATCTCTCTCCTTCAAGATGGTCACTCCTCTACAAGAACAACGTACTTTAATGGATAACATTACTCTTACTGGGAGAATAGTTTAAGAAATTTTATCCAATCAAATGACTTTTAAGCTTGGGTTGTCATCAAGAAGGGTCCAAACCCGATTCCAGGACTCAAGGAGAAGCGAAAGGACAAAGGCAAAATCGAGTAGTTTCAACATAGTAAACCTTGAAAGCTTTGAGGTCACAAAAGAACAACAAGAGGTAATCCAAACTAACGCACGTGCTATATGTTTACTTTTGTGTGCAGTTAGCGAAGAAGCATATGAAAAGATATCAACTTGTGAGATCGCAAAAAAAAATGTGGGACAAATTTGAGGTAACCTATTGAGGAACTACCAAATTCAAGAAGCCAAAAATTATTGCTCTGGTCATTAAATATGAGTTGTTCAAAATGGAAGAGAATGAGGATATTGAAAAACTTTTTTCCAAATTTAGTAAAATCAAGTGAGAACTGAAATCATTGGGGATGATCTATCCACACTGCCTGCAAGTCCAGAAGTTGGTTCAAAGTCTCCCAAAGATTTGGGAAAACAAGGCTATCATTTTGGAAGATGTATATCCTTACAACATGACATATGATGAACTATGAGGTAACCTTATCACATATGAGAAACATTATATTAACAGGTAGCACAAGGATGAGAAGAAGAAACCCATAGCTTTTAATGTTACTCCAACTGAAGAAAAGGACATTCTTGAAGATGCTAATAGTAAAGGAATGGATCTCATAAATCATAGAGTAAGGAAAATCATGAGATAGAGATAGAGAAGATCCTAAGTAACCAAGAATAATGAATTCACTAGAAATGATAGATGCTATTATTACTGTGGAAAGCTTAGCCACTTTAAACAAAAATGTCCAAAATTTAAAAAATGTCTAAGAAGAACAAATTTTTTTGAGCCTGGAGTGATGAAGATAAATCAAAGAAGAAATAGAGGCTACCAATATATGCTTCATGGCAGCAGGCGAATCTAGCGAGGTAATACAACACAACTGTCATAACTGTAATATTCTTGAATCCAACTTGTATATGATAACCAACATGCTTCAAAAAAATCATAGATAAATATAATAAACTAGCTCAAGTGAATAAAAGTTGTGAAGCTCAATTTAAACCAAAACATAAAGAGGAACAATGAAACTGGGAAATAGAAATCAAATTATATAAAATTTAAATTGACCTACTTCATGAAGAGCTTGATGATGCAAAAACAAAATTAAACAATTTTAGGACATCACCAAGCCACAATTTTGTAAGATCAAATTTCTTTAAAAACTATTCAACTTCCTCATCAGGGTTATTTAAATTAGCCAAGAGCTTTTTCTTCTGTCGAGGACCCATTTGTTTTATTCGTGGATAGAGAGAGCCCAAATCCTACACTTACAAGGATAAGCCTAAAAGTGTGTGGTTTTGGATTCCCAAAGAAAGCACATCTAACCCACAAGGATCCAAGATCACTTAGGTACCTATGTCGAATTGATATTCTCATTTTGCTGGAGCATGTCTATAGAAACCATTAAAGGGAAATATGGGATCTTGATGGCGGATGTTCCAAATAAATGAACGGAAAGAAAGAAATATCCTATGATTTGTGCTGGTGAAGGATAAATCAAAATTAAGTAACAATGCCAGAGGCAATATCATCAGATTTGACTCAGTAAGTGATATACAATCCAAAAATAATGCTTACATAATCTCTGAGAAATCACAAGACAAGTCAACTATAACCCTTCAGAGTCGACTCTTACATTTGAAATGATGAAACTAAAATAAAGATATACATAGCTTAAGGATATTCCCTCTAAGAGGATACTAACATCAAGGTCAGAATCAATACGAATTATCTTTATCTGTTGTTGCCCTGCAATTTTTTAAGCTACTTTATTTGGTTTTATTCATGAAGAAAATTTTGTGAGACAATTTCCAAAATTTGAAATCCGTTATACGCAAAACCATTTTTTAATTTGAGAATTTTTTTTAAAAAAGGGTAATTTTTATACAATTCTATCTTTTTGATATTTACACATGTTTTAATATTATTCCTAATATTTTGAACATTTTTTGTGAAAATTTTGCCATTTCAATGAAAGTTTTCATCACATGAGTGGTGCCCCTAATTCATGAATTAGCAAAGAACAAACTTTAGGCGACTCACCAACAACTGTAGTATACACAACTCTTTGAAGTTATTGTACTTAAATTTTATGAATAATGAGTCAACTACTTCAGTTGAATTTGTCTTTTGAGTTAGTTCCTTGCATGTGTGACAAAATAGTGTTGTTAGTCTATCTAAATGTTTTGTGCATCTAGGACAATGTATACTGACCTTAAGCATCATTCTATTGGTGATCATGTAAAAGTTTTTTTTTCCCAAAAGAAAGATCTTGATTTCTCAGGAAAAAGATTTGGCATTAATGATATATGAATCATATTTTTTGGACACAAATTAGTTTACTTAGTCCAATTTTATTTTTGCAAAACCACTGCTAGACTAAAGATCTTGATTTCTAAGAAAAAAGATTTCGCATTAATGATTTATGACTCATATTTGTGTACAAAAGTCTTTTTACTTAGTCCAATTTTACCTATTTTAGCAAAAAATTATCTTTTAAAAGGTGAAGTCATCATTAACTTCACTGTTTCCCACACCACCTCTGTCGCCATTTTCTTCTCCCCATGTAGTGTCCTTTCACCTTTAACAGTCCCCTCTCACTTAACACCCCTTCCCTTTCCCATTCTTATCCTTTTTGAATAGTCGCCTCTTGCTTCTAAGTTCTCTTAACCGTCTCTCCTTCTCTCTCTCTTTTTCTTTAAATATCTTCTCCACTCTCACTCATGCCAAAAATCCACTCGATAGACAATGTATCTAGAATTTCTTCTGATGGTCCCATTCTTCTTTCAAAATATTTCGACGAGTCCTCATCTCAATCCACTCTCCTCAAGAGACGACGACCCTCTTCTATCCCTATTTCCTCTATTAAAAAACCCTATCCAAATATTTCTAACTCTCTCTCACCAAAAGATATGCATTAATTCTGGAGAAACCCTCACAATGAAAAATTCCTCTCTTTAAGAATCGCTCCAATGTTCCTGGTTGCATCGGCAATCTTAGTCAACATAAAGCTGCCTCTTGCAATTAGTCACTTTTTCAAATCTCAAAATCTATCCTTGATTTTTCATCTATGTGGACTTCTAATTTATGAAGAACCTTTTTGCATGTTCTATGCTAATCTTTGAATTTCCCAAGACAATGGTGAATTTGAGACTCTGGTGCTAGGTACGAGAATTGTCTTGAACAACTTCCTGTTTGAAAATATTTTTGATACTAAGTTTTTTGGTGTGGTCCCTTTTATAAACAATAAATAGCCCGAGGACTTTGAGGAAGCCAAAGAAATTCTATCTGACCTTAACTCCATGTCAACAACCTTTGGTCCCTTCTTTTTTTGTTTTAAATTTTGCATCATGGACCATATCATTGCTACCACTCTGATTTCGCAAAAAGGATACCTAAGCAATATTACTTATCGTAATGTGTTTGTGTTGTACTATCTGTTCAATAAGATAAAAATCAATTGCTCAACTTGGATACGCGAGTACATAATTAAGAGTGCAAGGGAAGTCAATGCCTCTACTAGTTTTCCATACAGGCTACTTATCAGCTGGATCCTTTTGTTTTACTCCATCGGTCTCTCTGCTTATCCCACTATACAAGTTATTGCAACTTATGATTCAAGAGCATTCAGAAGCATGGGATATGTCTTAGTGGAAGATGAATGGTTCAAGAAGAAGTATGCCCATGCTATGGTTGTACCTCCAAAGGTAAGTAAATAAGTTTCTAACCCCTCTATCTCTTTGATAAAGTAACTGAAAGAACTCAAGTAGTGCTTAAAATCCATTGAGGAAGGTATCATGCAACTCTAAGATTCCACTACCAAACTACTGGATCTTGGGAAAAGTACAAGCTCTGACAATTGTATGGTCCAGCTGGGACTCGATGGGCTCAAAAAAGGAGTGAAGTTGTTCTCTAGAGTACTCTCTCGCATGGACTCTTTGAACTCCCAAGTCTCTTCCTTAAATGATGATCTGGCTATTTCTATTCAAACCTCCTACTCTTCCTTTGTCAAGACTGTTGAAAACTTTTATGGCATGTTTTGTAAAAATATCCATAACACGCTAACATACTTCCTAGAGAAATGGAGAACTGTGAACTTTTTTATTCAAAACGGGGCCTTTTCCCTTATTATTGATGGGTTGTAAGATAATCTTTATAACACTATCTGTTTTTTTTTGCTCTACGAAGTTAAGAGATTATGATTGTCCATTATTTTCTATTGCTTCTCGTGTGTTGCTCTATCTATGTAATTTGTTTTGTTGTTATTCTTTTTTATCATGCCAAAAGAAGAGAAGACAGGAACCTCAATTGGAACATCAAGAAATCAGAAAGCACCTCAACAATCGACAAACAAAGGTCGACTAATATCCAAGAAACTTAGGACAATAGAAATCCTCACAAGTCAAGGGAGCAAGTAAAATTTTAGTACACAAAGGTCATCTGATACCCAAGAAATCTTGGATAGCAAAGATACCTACAAGTTAAGGGGAGCAAGCTCATAGACAGGGAAGTCAACTGATATTTACTCATGTTTGTCATTATAAAAAAATAAGAGATTGTTATTCTCCGAAGTCTATGTTTTAATAATGGAAAACTAACAACTGGATCCTTGCAGGATACTGAAGATCACTGATAAAGGAAGCTGACTTAGGAATAGAAGGACACTAACTCACAATCTGCGACATCAAAGAAAATCAATTAGGATGAGAACAAATGGTAGGAAAATCTCAATCCCATAAGTCTAGACAAATCAGATCATTAATGACTAAATAAAAGGAAGTAAAGATCACAAGCACATCTGGAAAGGCATCAATCTATACAACTCTAAAAGAAAAAAAAGATCATGGACATATCTGATATGGACATTATCCAAAGACTTGTATAGACATATTTGATGTGGACATATAATACGACTATATTCCTCAATCAAGGAATCAATTTAAATCCTTGATTAAGAGGAAATAACTTGGGTTTCCTTATGGAGAAGTAGCAGCTGAAGACTATAAAAGATGAAGATTGAAGAAAGACATTGGTTATGCAAGTCTCAATCTTAGTCTCACAAGGCTTTGTAACTTTTAGTTTATGATTGTTACATTAACATTAGGATCAAGTCAACTTTATAACATCAACTAAAGCTGTGTCACAAGATCTAAAGAGCAAAATAAATCTTCAGAACTTGTTTCCTATCATTGTGCTCGATCCCAACATTCAACGATCTAAGAAAACTTTGAAACCCAAGGGGACTGGAAGTAGGAACCACAGTGGTGTTCCAAACTAGGATAAATCTTTGTGTTATTACATTATGTTCTATTATTTCCTTGTTTAATTGTTTTAAATCTAATTTGTTTGTAAAGTGCACTAATCTATAGGCAAGTAGACTGTGAGGTGTCAGTAATTAACTTATTGTAAAATTTCAATTCCCCCCTCTTGAATTTCAATACTGTCCTTAGGTGAGATAGAATAGGTTCCATAGGCATTAGATCTTTGAGGAGGGATAATTTGAAATGCAAACAAATGGGAATTAGAGGATATTTCAACACCCTAGATTCTATAGCTTGAAACTAGAACAACAAGAAAGGGAAACATTCCTAAATTTCTAATAGCCTCTCCCTTATAAGTGTGGCGTGCTACACACCCATGAAAGAGACTCTAATTGACACGACTTTGTGGACACCTAAATGAACATGAAACTAGGCTCTGGTACCAACTTTTTCATGACCAAAACCAGGGCCTGGCCATGAAGGGCGTCTCAAGTCCACTGAGGAATAGAGAAAACACCTTTTGCCTAGTCAAATAGAATATAATATACTACACAGTGAATGAATTCCGAACATTGAACAAGATAGAGTAAACATTAACTCTAAGTCTGAGAATGTCAACAACAAATACCTAGTCTATAGTAATCCACAAACCCTCTATAGAAGAAAACAACCTTCATCGGTACATACATACGACCCTAACAAATTAATTTATGGAAGGAAAATCGATGGGATGATCAAGTCTTCCAAAGAATGGAAGCTCAATATTTCATTGTAAATGATTGAATCTGAGATCACCTATTACTATGAAAGAAAATTAGAAGTGCCTTCAGATGCTACATCACATGGGGATATAGCATCTGGAGATAGTTAGTGGGGTAAGCACTTACATGTAACTCATGATAAGGATAAAATAATGACAACCAAAAGTTTAATTTCAAATTTATTGTACATGTTCACATTCATGAATACATATATATAGTAGATACTGGAGTAGGGAATAAGGTTTAGCATAAAAGTAAAACATTATCTTGGACTATATACCTCAGTTGTCAGAAATAAGCACCCACAACCTATATGGGTTCAGCTTCCCCTATTAAAAGGGCCCCAGTGAGTGTTAGACTCATGAACTAGAGGTATCAAGGAAGACCACGGAATGCCTTGACCTCACATTAATCCTAGATACAAAATATATCAATAGTGTGAACCATGCACGCGGTCATCTAGAAAAACCCTCACATCCGTAAACGCGAGTTTCAAGTATAAGTCATTCGAGACCCATAGCTTCACAACTTAGCTACATAAACCTGATTAAGAACAATTTAAATAATTGTCACATAACCCATTCATTAACCAAGGAATCATACATTAAGGCATATGATGGTATTGTCATACCATTTTGCTTGCAAACTCAAAAATATACCATTACAATTCCTTTAACTTGGGGGAATGCCTCTATCCCCTTTATTCATTAGATCAAGTTGGATGAATGACTCAACCTCCCTTAGTTTATCAAATCAGAACATAGACAACAAGTCCTTCAAAATCCATGTTCATTGTTTAATCATTCATGCAATGCAAGAGTATACACGTGTAAGTCAAACCAAGTGAAAATTCCATAATTCAAACCTAATTACACAAGTGGGTTGAGGGAATACAATTGTTTAAGACAAATTTCCAAGTTTAAAACATCATTTTGGGGGATTACCTCTACCCCAATTCAAATTCCCACACTTACGCACCCCATTAGCTCAAAAACACTCAATTAAAAGCATGAATAACTCATGAAAACCATGGGAATACAATTCAAGGATCAACCATTCCAAAATGCTCAACCCATGTCATAACCCACATTCTAATCATATAATTAAACCATTTAAAGCACATACTTTTCAAAAAACAATATTTGGGGAAAATTTACACAAACACCAATGCTAACAGCTCCAAATCATGAGTAAGATAATTCCTCTCATGTACATTCAACTACCTCAAAGCATAGGGTATCAGCTTACTATATTGCATTAGAACACAACTATGTCCTACAGGGGATGCATCATAGTAAACAACAAATCCATGCCTTCAAAAAAGGTCTAAACTACCTCAAAAGTATCAGCCCACTATAACTTAACCTTTTTCTAAGTTAATTTAGTAAATGGGGTAGCTATCATCAAGCAACTCTCCACAAACCTCCTATAGTTGATAGCTAAAACCAAGAACCTCCAAATATTAGTTGGAGTCATGGGTCTAGGCCACTTCTTAACCACCACAACTATATATGGATCCACCATGATCCCCTCACTAAAAATATATGGCCAAAAAAGAGATAACATCAACAAAAATTCACTTTAAGAGAATTTGGCATACAATTGTTGTTCTTTCAGATTCTGCAACATAATACGGAGGTGATTGGCATAATTCGCCTCACTGTTAGAGTACACCAAAATGTCATCAAAGAATACATTGATAAACATATCCAAAACTACTAGAAGACCCTATTTATCAAATCTATGAATTCCGCAGGAGCATTGGTCAAGACTAGCAACATTACCTAGAACTCAAAGTGCCCATACCGAGTGCAGGGATATCCACCTCCCTACTCTTAAGATGATGATACCTAGAGAAAAAATAAACCTTAGAAAAGAACATGGAACCCTGAAATTGATCAAATAAGTCATTTATCCTTGTAAGAGGATATTTGTTCTTAACCATCACGTTATTTAATTATTGGTAATTAATACACATTCGAAAGGAACCATCCTTCTTGCATATGAATAACGTTGGTGCTCCCTATGGGGACACACTAGTTAGGATGAAACTTTTGTCCAACAGATCCTTAAACTGCTCCTTGAGTTCCTTAAAATCAGCCGGAGCCATTCTATGAAGGGAATAGAAATTAGATGGGTGTACAGAACAAGATCAATCCCAAACTTAATCTTCCTGTTTGGAACAACACTAGGAAGGTCATCAGGAAAGACCTCAGGAAACACATTCTCTACTGAAATTGTATGCAAAGAGGGACCCTTCGAGTTAAAATCTTTAATTAGGACTAGATGATGGAAACACCCCTTGGATATTAATCTTTGGGCTCTAAGATAAGATATAACATTCCTCCTAAGAGCTAGGGAAAAACCCTCTCACTCAATAACTGGTTCACCAAGGAACTTAAGGACAACCTTACTAGTTTGACAATCTAGGGATGCATAGCACAAATGTAACCAATCCATACCCAAATTAACATAAATATCCACCATATCTAGTTCATATAAATCCACCAAAGTCTCCTTACTCTCAATAGATACCACACCCCCCTATAGACTCTTTTAGCAATCCAAACTCATCTACTACGGTAGAAATAGAAAAAGGGTCTGAAAGACACTTCAGATCAAAACTAAAATGCACAACCACAAAGAGGGTCACATAAGAGAAAGTGGACTCAAGATTAACTAGAAATATACATCATGAGAAAATAGTTACAATATACCAGTCAGGACGTCAGGTGATATCTCGAACACTTGTATGGTAGTAAGAGGATAAAGGCAATTTTGACCAGTGACGAAACTAGATGGTGTACCCTTTGGTGCTGTTGCCAAAAATGAAGCAATGGCAAACTTTTTCACTCCCGAAGTGACCTTACCAACTCAAGAGTTTCTAAGCATATGGCCCGACTGACCATTTTTGAAGCACCTATCACTCTGTTCATCATAGAAACCCTGAGATTAAAACCTACAAGAAGGACATGATGAGGTCGATTGAGCCCCTCTAGCCTGAGATTAGGCACTCATTGCTATAAAATTGACCCCACCCTGTTGACGCCTATCTCCCAACATCTTTAGGTTTGGAGCACTAGATGTAGAGAAAGAACAAGAACTCCCCCAATTCTTCTTTGGCAACTTACCACCATCTTTACCACTCTGTTGTTTTCTACTACCCTGCTATGAAGACCTAAAGTTCTTTCACTTTCTTTCCCCTATCTCATCTAGCTTTCTCTTTTCCTCCTCCACTTATTACATATGAATAACCAACCTAGAGATATCTATGTCCTTGATCAGCAATGCAGTATTGCTTTTAAGGATTAAGTCATGAGACAGTCTTAAAGCAAACTTCCTCATTTGGGACCTTATATCAGACACCATCTATGAAGCATAACAAGATAACTGGTGAAACTTCAAAGCATACTCCTTGGCCGATATCTTTCCCCATTTCAATATAACAAATTCCTCATCTTTCACTTCTCTCAACTCCTGAGGAAAGAAGATATCCAGAAATACATTAGAAAAAGTTTCCAACAGAGATGGCTCATTAACCTCACCCCTTGCCCTATCCCATTCCTCGTATCGTTGGTACAACATATCCTTCAACTGGTAGGCATCAAACTCCACCCCTTCAATATTTGTGGCACGTATAACCCTGAATAACTTTTCCATCTCATCTAGAAAACCCTGAGGATACTTTTCCTCCTTAACACTATTAAAAGGTTTAGGGATCATCCTCATGAATTGGCCAACCCTTGTGGCATCAAAAAATGGAATTAATGATGCACCACGCTCAGGCTGAGAAGCTACTAACTGATCCATCATATGAATTGAGTTACAAAACTTCATATTCGTCACTTCAACCTAAGAAGGACTTGAGAGATCCAGTGACAATCCAGGAAGATCAAGGACTGGACCCCTAGATCGAGTATGAATCCCATGGGTAGAGCGTGTCCTATCAACATCATCCCCAGTTGGGACAAACAAGTTTCCATGCATATCGAATCATCGAGGAATCATTTGAAAAGAGAATAAATAGGGATTGGAGAAGATTCTAGGACTTAGACTTTAAGATTGAAAATAGAACAAAAGAAAGAGAAACATTTATAAATGCCTTGTAGCCTCTCTCTTTGGAGTGTGCTGCACTACACACCCTTAAGAAAGACTGTACTTGACATGGATTTGTGGACTCCTAATTGACCAAGAATCTAAATCTCTAATGCCAACTTGACACGACCCGAATTGGGGCCTTGTCATGATGGACATCCCAAATCTAACCAGGATCGGGGACTACTCTGAATACTGATGATAGGCGAATTTGCATGCCTAAAGTACTATATTTTACCCATATTTTAGCTAAGTTTTGAGGACAAAATATATAATTCATGCACTTTTAGTCCTTTTTCCTGTAATTGAGCTAACAAACGTGATTAGCAAGTTTTCAGGTATAAATGATGCAGATTTCAGCATTATATGGATGACTTGACGCCAAAGGAAGCTTCACGAAAGAAGGAAGGGAAAGCTTGGATGCCAAGGACCAAAAGTAACGCATGGGAAACCTGTCCCGGGCACAAACAACAATTCTAAAGACTTTGGGGACTAGCCGTAACTTATTAGGATTAGGATAATGATGCAGTAACCCAGTAGGATTGGGTTAAGTAATGCAATAGCTTGGTAGGAATAGGATATGGGTGTTATAAATACCCTATTTTGCTAGAGATTTTTATTCATTCTACTTCTAATTCATTCCTCTACTATCCGAACAATTTTAATCTTTTCAACACTTTCAATTCTTATTCTCTTCATCTATTCAATTCTTAATTTCCACAACGAGAGAAAAGCTATTCTAAAAGGAATTCATGCCTAAAGCCATACCACACCATTCTACATGTAAGATCCTTATTGTCGTATAATGATAATGCCTATTGTGATTTCCATCGTACTCATGAGTAGCTAAAGTTCTCTATTGGGGTTATGGAAGTCGTATGAGATACTATCTATTGCTATGAGTTTGTGAATTCGCGACACGTATGCTGCTTATATCATTATTCTCTTCATCTTAATGCAAATTCTTGTGGTTGCAAACGCATAGAATACGCCAGTATAGCATTAACTTGTTCTAAAGAAAAGTTATATGTCTGGAAAAGAGATAAAGTCAAGGTAATAGGGTACCAACCCCTGTTAAAAAGTTAGTGCCGTAACTGGATTAACCTCTTGGAGAATTTGTACCATTAGATACTCTTTAAGCTCGAAAGAGTTAAAGTGAAATAGTCCTTGTTAGGTCGAAAGACGCTTGGATTTACCATAAAATACAATTCTCGATAAGCATATGCATGTCTGAATTCCGCATAACTCATAGCCAGTAGATACGTACAACTCATAAGGTGGACATAACCCCAACTCTCAATTCTCATTGGTTAAACATCTTACTAAACACTCTTTCTGTTTACTTTGCTATTTCTGTTTTTACTTTACTATTTTGTTTACATTATTTGCACATTAAAATCCCCCCTTTTACGACACCTGCACCAAAAGTCTAATAAATATTTGCTTACTTATTGACCGGCTATTCCCTGTGGGATCAATACCTAACCCAGTTGGGTTCTATATTTGACAACGACCGCTTACACTCTTACGAGAGCTGTAGTTTGAGCGTTATCAAATTTTGGCGTCGTTGCCGGGGAATACGGTTGTCAACTAAGTTTGTCATAATTACTAGACCCTTTGGTCAAAGATTCTCGTACTTTACTGTTACTTGTTGTTTTTGTTTTCTGCAGGTTTTTATCCAGTGCATGCCCCATACTCGAAGATATGATCAACCATTATTACCTTTCAATCCTGAACCACATCGTATTGGCAGAATGGAGGGTCATCAGGAAATTGAAAGAAGGGCTGCTCAACAGGAATAGGCTAGACTAGCTTCTCTGGCCGCCGCTCAAGTGCATCAACAGAATATTGATAATCCTGGGCGAGAAACAAATCCTGACGATGAGGATCTTGGAGATGATGAGTTACTAAACCCTAGGCGTGATGCTGAGATGGCGACACTAGCCAATAGAAGAGATCGTCAAGCTAGGTTCAGGCCTGAATACCGAGCCATACCATTCGATGATGATGATGATGATCTTGATGGAGCAACTGCCACAGGAGCCATTATTCCTCCGCCATTGGCACCCGAAGCCAAGTTCAACATCACGAACACCATGATTCAGTTATTGCAACTCAAGGGATTATTTGGTGGACTAGCAGGCAATGATCCGAATATGCATCTGATCAACTTCATTTCTATATGGAAGTCCTTCGACAATCTTGGTGTTGGACAGAATGCAATTCGGTTGTGCCTATTTCCATTGTCTCTATCTGGGGAGGCAACTCTATGGTTGAACGGGCTGACTCCTGATTCTATCACTAATTGGAGGCAATTGAAAGACGCTTTCCTAGAAAAATTCTTTCCGCCATCTAAGAGAGCACAATTGAGAGATGAAATCAGCAATTTTCGACAGCTTCCAACTGAAGCCCTCCACGAAACATGGGAGAGATTCAAGAAGAAGCTTATGAGGTGCCCAAACCATCACATGACCAATGTTCACTTGATGGAGATACTATATAGGTCCTTGAATTCAGTAACTAAAACTGTGGTGGATAATGCGGCTGGAGGATTATATGGACCTCACCTTTGTTCAGGCAAGTGATATCCTAGACCAGATGATGAAGCAAAGTAGGGCGTTGCATACCAGAGATTCTGAGGTAGCAAGCCCCACTTTTTCTGTAGGCATGACTGCAGAACAAAAGACAAGAGAAGAAGAACGTGTTCAAGATTTGGCGCACATGAAAACACAAGTGGATCTTCTTACAAAGCATCTACTATCAGGAAAGACCAAAAAAGTCAAAGCAGTTGCGTCAAAAGGAAGAGAGGAATCCAATTCTGAGGAAGAAGCCAACTACGTGAACAATCAGGGGGGTTTCCGAGGCAATGCCCAAGGAAACCAAGGTCGGAACTATTATGATAATTCTGGAAACAAGGACCGGGATCAAGGTAGTTGGAAGAACAAGACTGACAGGAGTGGCGTGTATATTCCTCGTGGACGATAAGAGGCCACTGCATCTGGTTCGGGAAATATGTAAATGGAAGATAAGATGGCTAAGCTGTTGAAAGGAGTGGAAGCAACCAGCACGGGAGTAACTGAGGTAATAAATGACTTGGCCTTAATGAAGCAATTGGTTGATTCACATTCCACTTCAATAAGACAGTTGGAACAACAATTGAGTCAAATTTCAGCCACATTAAATCAAAGAAAAGTTGGCACCCTACCGAGCGACACAGTGCTAAACCCAAAAAATGATGGAACATGCATGGCTGTTACTACCAGAAGTGGTAAGGTGCTAGAAAATTCATCCCAAACCAAGCAGGTGGAAGAAGATGTCATAGGTAATACAGAAGAAGATGACGCCGTCGAAACTGATGAAGATGCTCATGACGTCATTCCTCAACGTCTACATCCTGAAAAGATCACCAACCCAAAGAAAGAGGAAAAGAAAGTCGTGGAGAAAACTATTCCCCTTCCACCACCACTTTTTCCTCAAAGATTAAAGAAGAGAGCGGATGATACAAGGTTCAATAAATTCATGATGATGTTGAAGCAGCAGACTATTAATGTTCCTTTGGTGGAGGCGCTGGAACAGATGCCTGGGTACGCTAAATTCATGAAAGACCTTTTAACAAAGAAGCGGGCAGTAAGCTATGAGCTCGCAGATAATATTCATCATTGCAGTGCAATTGCCACAAGGTCCTTAGTACAGAAGAAGGCAGACCCTGGTGCTTTCACTATTCCTTGCACGGTTGGATCAATGAATTTTGCTAAGGCATTGTGCAATTTGGGAGCAAGCATCAATTTGATGCCACTATCCGTCTACAGAAAGTTGGGGTTGGGCAACCATACACCAACCAATATGCGGCTCCTGATGGCAGATAGGTCGATAAAACGACGTGTTGGTATCTTAAATGATGTGTTGGTGATGGTTTCCACTTTCATCTTTCCTGCAGACTTTGTTATTTTGGATTGCGAGGTGGACTCTGAAGATACCATAATCTTGGGACGCCTTTTCCTCGCAACTGGAAGTGTGCTTATTGACATGAGAGCTAATGAGCTTTTATTTCGGTTGAATGATGAAGTGGTCCGTTTTGATGTATGCAAAGCAATGAAGCATCCTGAAGATATGGATGTGTTCTCTGTAGCTGACGTTAATTATAAGGATGAGAAAGAATTATCTGTAGAAAAGCAGCTTACTGATGAGTCACTATCTGATGAGTCGCTGAACTTTGAGCGTGAGGAGGCTCAAGAACATGAAGAAACTATGTGTGCTCTAACAGAAATAGGGTCCTATTCTCATACTCCTAAGCAGCCGGACCCTGATCTTAATAATCAACCGTCACCAACAACAAAGACTTCCATTGAAGAGCCCCCAGTGCTACAATCGAAAGAGCTCCCCAATTATCTGAGGTGTGCGTTCTTGGGAAGTGGAGATACACTTCCTTTGAGTGTGGTGGATAATTTGAGTGAACAGCCCGTAGAGGCTCTCATCTCTGCTCTGAAGAGATACAAGAGAGCTATGAGTTGGACTATTGATAATACAATTGGTATCCCACCTGGGATATGTATGCACAAGGGTCATCTCGAAGAAGATTGCATGCCTACAAGTAAGCTTCATTGTCGTCTGAATCCATTAAGAAAATGATCCACCATCTATCTCAATGAAGTCTAAATAATCAAGATAGCTATGTTGTGCCGCGACAATAAATCAAGCGCTTGATGGGAGGCAACCCATCATTTTTAATTGTTTTTGTTGTTTTTGTTTTCCAAGGATTTTGTCGATCCATGACCAAAACTAAGGAGCTTGATGGGAGGCAACCCATCGTTCTAATCGTTTTTGTTGTTTTTGAGTAAATGTAGGTGCAAGATGTGTAAAAGAGGAGATTGGTTTCAAATTTTGATTCGAAAGTGTTGCATGTTAAAGGCGGTAAGTTAGGAATCAGGAAGCAAAAGGCAATGGGTTAGGCATTGCTTATGAAAATATAGGCAAAGAACAAGGCACGGCCTATGTAAATCTAGGCCACGAACAAGGAAAGGCCTATGCTATGGCCTAAGATCTCGGATTCTAGAGTGCCATAGCATAGGCGCCGCCTATGCTCAACAATGCAATAGCTTAGGCGCCGCCTATGCAAAAGCATTTTGTCTCTGAATCTCATATTCCATGGCATAGGCGCCGCATATGCCTAACAATGCCATAGCATAGGCGCCGCCTATGCTCAACAATGCTTTGCAAAAGGCGCCGCCTATGCCAAGCATAGGCAAAGCATTAGGCACCGCCTATGGTTACTTTTGGTCTCCAAATCCGATCCCAAATGGGTCAAAACCCGACCCAAGCTTGTCCTATAAATAGAACCTCAGTCTTAAATCAAAAACACATTGTAATTCAACCCTAAAGCGTCGCCTACCTCTCCAAATTCTCTCAAAAATTTTCCCTTTGCTCTTTTATTTTGCAAGAACATCTTCCAAGGCCATCAACCAAGTAAGTACTTCTTTGTCCTTCTTTTATATTCCGTAAGTACTACACTACTACGTCTATAATGAATTGTTTGATCTTGAAGTAGTATTTGTGATTTGAATATGGTTGAGTTGTTATGATGAAACTAAGTGAGTGAAAGAATACGTAAGGATGCTATTGACTTGTTTCCAACTTGAATTTGATTTTGATACACTGTCATATTTTTGCGGAATTGACATAGTCTAGAACATTGCATAACCTTGTAACTTGAAAGCTTTCTTGAATGACTTGTTTATTGCGGTGAAAATCAAGGTTACCTACAAACATAAGATGTTGTGATAACTTTATACGATATCTATGTAGTAGTTTTATTCAAAGTGATGCATTAGTTCAAAACATAAAAGCATTACCAAGATTACATGATCTAGAATTGAGAAAGGATAGTTAAGATGATACGAAAAGTATGACTGCACTGATTATATTGTTGGAACATAACATCTAAACGTATATCGATGAAATCTGAGTAATCGACATTGTTCACTTCACTAGTTCGTACAAACAAACTAAGTGTGGGGTGGTGCCACTACTGCTTGTTTATTGATTGTATCCACCGAGATGAAGCTAACATGACTATTATTTTAATCTCAGGTACAATGGCACCAAAACCAAGAAAAGGGAAAGAAAAGGCTACCACTTCACAAAAAGGCCAAAAAAGGGGACGAAAAGAGCAAGGAGAATCCACCTCGCCGCAAATACCTCACCGCATGTTTGGAATTAAATGGGTCCTCGAGGAGGAAGGAAAGGAGTGGTATAGTAACAATAAAGAGAAAAAATATGTTCATGTGGAGTTGATACACAAGGAAAGCCTAGCAAAGAAAGAACATCGCATGTTGGACAAGATCATGGCGTTACATATTGATTTCATCTTCCGAGACATGGGAGAATACAATCTCGATCTAACACGTGAATTCTATGCCAACTGGTCACCGAAAACTACAGGGAGTGAAGTAAAGATTCGGTGCCAAGTTCTGCAACTAAATGCGGAGTTCTTCAACTCCTTTCTGGATTTGCCATCTGTTGGTCCATCACCACTCAAAGAGCTGTATAACAGACCTCCGTACAGGCAAATTAGACACACATTGTGTGGAACAAGATATATGGCATGATGGAGCAGACACAAGGACACCGGTCGGTACAACACCTTCCCATATGCTTCCTTGAATAGAGAAGCTCATATATGGATGCGAATAGTCAACTATTGTCTGATTCCAGGGACCCAGTACATGAATATTACGCGAGATAGAGTGTGCTTGGTGTACGCGTTGATAACGAATGTTCCTATCAACATTGGGGCAATTATTCGATCTACAATGCGAAAGGCCAGGCTACACAAGAGGTCCACTTCAGCTTTGGCAATCTGTTGACCGCAATATTGAGGAAGGAGGGCATCGAAGAGGAACCGGCTGATCATAAAATTCCACACAACCCAAAGAGGGTTGACCTCATAAAGGTTAAAGATGCTGAATCCACGCATGGCGTCAACCTTACCACTGCGTAAAGGCATGCTCGGGATGAGAGTTTCTTTCGCCATCTTTATGGCATGATGAGCGGAGGTCGTGTTCCAACTGCTGCAGAGCTCCAACAGCTGGATTATGAATACCCAATGAATGAGCATGCAAGGCAAATGTGTGGAGTAGGTGTGTACTTTGAGGAACCTCTTGATGATGATGTGCCAACCGATGATGATCGTCGAATGCCAGACTCCGGCGTGGAGGAGAACTCTGATGGAGATGACTCTGATGATGATTCCGATGAAGGAGGTATGACCCCAAACATAGAGGAGGAGTCCGACTAACCAGGTTCTTCTTATTTATTTTCCACTGAGGGCAGTGTGTCCTATTTAAGTGTGGGGTGCTGGTATTTGCATGCTAACCTTCTTTATCTGCATTTGCATTCATTTATGTTTGTTTGTTTTGTTTTTTTTAGTAGTTTTTTTTTTTGCATGAAATTGTTCTGATAGGCAGCATGGTATTATGACAAAAGTCTGTGATATAATCATTACTATTGAGACGTTTAGGCTCTACTAGTGACTCATTATGTGATAATTGTGTGGTTCAGTTCCTTCATCTGTTGGGTTGAGAGTCTATATTGCTCCCAATAAAGTCGATCATGTGCCTTGTGTGTGTGAGATGATAGTATTATTCTATGTTTGTGGCTGATGCTAGAACTTTCCTGGTATGTATGTAAAGCGAAATAAAGAGTGTGAGTTGAGAAGATGATTTAGGCATTTCTTTGGCAACCTATGATTATTTACCTTCATTTTATCTACCCATGGACATCATCCTAGATAACCCCCTTTGAGCCTTTAGCCTATTTTCTTTGACAGTCTCATATGTAAGCCCAATCCATTTTTTAAGACCATAATTTGATCCAAATTCCTAAGTGCTTTAAAGTGTAAAGTCATTTGACAAAATAAGAGGAAATTGGGTGAGTATGAAGCCTTAGAATGTATTGGTGCTTGAATTTGTTATGAAAAATATTTGCTATCATAAGAGGTGTGTTATGAAAAGAAAAAGGAAAAGAAAAATAAAAAGTTAATTCTGTTCAAAATTGAAAAACAAAAGAGGTGAGAAAGGGTGGTAGATTAAAAGAAAGTAGAAAGGTTGTTTGAAAGAAAGCATAAATGGCATAATGTGATGTATTAAAGTGCTTAGGAACATAGTCACTATTTCTGGCCAAAATAGTCCTACCCGTCCCTTAGCCTACATTACAACCTGTAAAGACCTATTTGATCTTAAGCTTAACATTCTGATATTTAGTGGAGCATTACACTAAGGGCCAGCCTATGGTCATCAGTTGCAACATATGAATTATTTGTGAGAGTGAGAGCAAGGATAATCTTATACCCGTGTTCGAAATATATACAATACTTGCGAGTGATTATGGGTTATATTTTGTGAGATACTCATGGTTGATGAGTTTTGGGTGGTTGTGTATGATTCTCTGTGCCTTAACTTTTGAATACGAATTAACCATCATCACGAGTCTATATTAGAGGTTGAATTGCTTCTAGTAATGATCAGAAAACTACTCTTTGTTAATGATTGCTATGCCTGTCTTGATGACTATTTTGTGTTGTCACTGTGAAACCCTAAGTAGATGTTTAGATGGACATGATAGTTTTTTCGAGGACGAACAAAGCCTTAAGTGTGGGGTGTTGATGATAGGCGAATTTACACGCCTAAAGTACTATATTTTACCCATATTTTAGCTAAGTTTTGAGGACAAAATATATAATTCATGCACTTTTAGTCCTTTTTCCTGTAATTGAGCTAACAAACGTGATTAGAAAGTTTTCAGGAATAAATGATGCAGATTTCAGCATTTTATGGATAACTTGAAGCCAAAAGAAGCTTCACGAAAGAAGGACGGGAAAGCTTGGATGCCAAGGACCAAAAGTGACGCATGGGAAACCTGTCCCGGGCAAAAAAAGCATTCTAAAGACTTTGGGGACTAGCAGTAACTTATTAGGATTAGGATAATGATGCAATAACCCAGTAGGATTGGGTTAAGTAATGTAGTAGCTTGGTAGGAATAGGATATGGGTGTTATAAATACCCTATTTTGCTAGAGATTTTTATTCATTCTACTTCTAATTCATTCCTCTACTATCCGAACAATTTTAATCTTCTCAACACTTTCAATTCTTATTCTCTTCATCTATTCAATTCTTAATTTCCACAACGAGAGAAAAACTATTCTAAAAGGAATTCACGCCTAAAGCCATACCACACCATACTACACGTAAGATCCTTATTGTGGTATAATGATAATGACTATTGTGATTTCCATCGCACTCATGAGTAGCTAAACTTCTCTGTTGGGGTTTTGGAAGCCGTATGAGATACTATCTATTGCTATGAGTTTGTGAATTCGCGACACGTATGCTGCTTATATCATTATTATCTTCATCTTAATGCAAATTCTTGTGGTTGCAAACTCATAGAATACGCCAGTATAGCATTAACTTGTTCGAAAGAAAAGTTATATGTCTGGAAAAGAGATAATGTCAAGGTAATAGGGCACCAACCCCTGTTAAAAAGTTAGTGTCGTAACTGGATTAACCTCTTGGAGAATTTGTACCATTAGATACTCTTTAAGCTCGAAAGAGTTAAAGTGAAATAGTCCTTGTTAGGTCGAAAGACGCTTGGATTTACCATAGAATACAATTCTCTATAAGCACATGCATGTCTGAATTCCGCATAACTTATAGCTAGTAGATACGTACAACTCATAAGGTGGACATAACCCCAACTCTCAATTCTCATTGGTTAAACATCTTACTAAACACTCTTTCTGTTTACTTTGCTATTTCTGTTTTTACTTTACTATTTTGTTTACATTATTTGCACATTAAAATCCCCCCTTTTACGAGACTCGCACCAAAAGTCTAATAAATCTTTACTTACATATTGACCGGCTATTCCCTGTGGGATCGATACCCAACCTAGTTGGGTTCTATATTTGACAACGACCGCTTACACTCTTACGAGAGCTGTAGTTTGAGCGTTATCAAATACCCAAACCAACCTGAATACACATACCCTAAGTCAGATGAATTCCAAAAATATAACAAGATAGCATATTTGTAGATATACTGACTTTGGGATGGTCTATTTCCTAAACCAACCAATCAAGCCAATCCATCCAATAACAAACCAAACAAGATAATAACCTAATATGTTTATATATATATAATCCAAAACAAAATGGAACAATCATCAATAAAATATAGTCCACCGATGTCAGCCTCAATACCAATACTAATTCCAAGGATGACACCGCACCCAACACTGCTATGACCAACCTATAGTAGTCCCACAAAGCCTCTAACCAAAAGAAAAACAATATCTAGTCGGGACATGCCCCTGACCATAGCCAAAACCATAGTCTATAACATGGCCAATGTATGTGAGGGCATCCATGATTTGAAATGAAGCCTATCAGAATATGGAAGCTCACCACTTCGATCCAACAGAAAATAATTTCGAATTCGATCATTGAGTAAGAGGAGTAGAATGGCCGATTCCTACAACGCGTGGGGATACAATGTTTAAAGATAGGTTAGTGAGTGAGCTTTACCATACACTCAGTATAAGGATAAAAATAATATCAACCTTTAAAACCAAGTAAACAACTATATGCATACACAACCATACATACATATATATATATAAATATATATATATATATAACTATGATGGGAGAGAGAATTGGGTTTAGCATGCCTCTAAAACCATTAACCTAGGTATATGTAGATTAACCATCCTAGAACTACCCACAGGCTCTATGGGTCCATTGTTACCCCCTGAACGGGCCCCAATACGTGTAGCCGCATGAACCGGAGATACCATAGGAGTAGGGGATTCTCGTGTACCCTTCACTGATACATATGTACAAGAATAAATTAGGGGATTCTCTTGTACCCCATAAGTATCATATATGGTTTCCATGACTAATCCATATGTCGGCAACACATGAGTTTCCAGTGTTCGACTATTGGTCTTACACCTTCATGGTTACCTATCACACGCCGCCATTATTCCCCAAATAAACCATTAGCACACAACCAAACCAATATTGCATTCATTATTAACCAAGGCTATAAGTAGTGGTATCCTCATACCAACTATAACTTGCAAAAAATGTCCTTAGCGATCCTTTTCAAATAAAGGATTACCGTGTACCCATAGATTACATTATTAAGTTGCCTGGGGGATTCCCATGTACCCCATAAGATGATCATTACTAAGATTGCTAGGGTTTTCTATATACCCCACAATTGTATTCAATTAATCCATAACCATGACTACTAAGACCTTACCATTTAACCATTAAAGTCCATCCAAATAAGTTAGGGTCCTGTTACCACTTTATACCATACAAATCTTTCAATAAAAATTCAATAATATAGTAAAAATATTCTCATAGGCATTTTATTGAACATATTGAGGTCATATAGTTTTCAAAACAAAAACCAAGTACCAATTAACCATTTCAATGCGACCACATGTTCAAACAACTATTAAGAAATGAAAACCATAATTAAAACATGGGAAAACCATAACTAAACCATTTATAACCAAAACCTCCAACTCATATTCAAAACCCAAAACCATAAAAAATTATGCCATAAAAACCATACATTAAACATGCATTTAATTAAACTAAAAATAAGGGAGAAGTAACATGCCTTATATTACAAAGATAAACCACCCTTGTAAGCCCCAAATTGACCTTATTGAAGAAACCCTAGCCTTCCTTGACCCAAGAACCTTGAGAGAATTTGATAGAGTTTCTAAGTATTTTATGATTAGAAAAATATGGTAAATGATTTCCCAAGAATGTTATAATTCGTGAGGCCATAAGAGGTTAAGAGAGGAAATATTTAGATTACCCCCAACTTAAACTGTATAAAACTCCCAAAGAAGGGTACGGCCACCTCCCTAAACCGTACCCTAAAATATGAGAGTACTCGTATGTCGTAACCTAGGCCTCCCCTTAGACCCCAACACTGTCCAACATATGACCACCAAGGCCAATCCGTACCCGACCATACGACCAATACCCTTAATCCGTACTTTAGGCAGATTAGACTCCTCTAGGTTGGACATAGGGCAACATATGATTGATATCATACCATTAGTAGCCTAACATATAACTAGTATGACCCATTCATACCTTGGACAAAAACCAACCAACGTACACTAGTTAAGATACGACCATATCCCACCAAACATACGCTATCATACGACTAGTACCCCTAGTCGTATGATGTCCAAAATCCAAAAACTCCTAAAAATTTTATGGATCAAAACCCAGGGTGTTTCAATTCTCCCCTACTTGGATCATTAGTCCCCGAATGATAGAACAAGGCAGTACATGCATGATTTATACCCCAACACCTCAATTCTAACCTTTAACAAAGTTAGAAATCAAAGATGTAAGGAAATCAATCTTTCCTTTAAAAATTTTTGTAAACAAAAGTATGATGAAGAACACACACCTTCCACACAAATCCCAGGAGTAGAAAATAGGACTGGATATTTGGACTTCATGTCCTCTTCCACTTCCCATGTAGCCTCTTCCACCTTGTCGTTCTGCCATAGAACCTTTGCTGAAGCCATGTCCTTGGTTCGCAACCAACAAACATGCTAATCCATGATCCCAATCGAGATCTCTTCGTAAGATAGAATTATAGATACCTAATCCTTCCAAAGAAAAAACCAATTAAGGAACACCTATACACCTTCTTAACATAGAGACATAGAATACCGAATGAATGGCATTCAAACTAGAAGGAAACACCAATTCATATGCAACCTTACCAACCCTTTTCAAAACCAAGTAAGGACCCATATAGGGGGCTGAGCCTCACCTTCTTCACAAACTGCATTACTCCCTTTATGGGAGACACCTTTAGGAACATTCGATCCCCAATCTCAAACTCCAAGTCCCTTTGCCTCACATCTGCATAGGACTTTTTGTGACTTTGGGAAACCTTAAGACTATCTAGAATCACCTTCACCTTATCCATGTTCTGGTAAACCAAGTCTAAGCTAAACATATTTGCCTCACTGAGCTCGAACTACCTAATAGTAGATTTACACCTCCTACCATAAAATACCTCAAAAGAGGCTATCCCAATACTAGAATGATAGATATTATTGTAAGGAAACTCTACAAGAGGTATATTCTCAACCCAATTACCACCATAGTCAATCACGAATGCATAATGTATATCCTCTAATGTATGAATCTTTCTTTTTGCCTACCCATCTGACTGCGGACGGAAATCAATACTTAGACTAATATTAGTCCCTAATACTTTCTAAAATGACCACCAAATGTGAGTGTAAACTACATGCCATGATCAAAAATAATAGAAATACTCCTTATGTAGCTTTAAAATCACATAAAGATACAACCTTGCATAATCCTTAACCAAAAAGTTAGTCCTAACTGGAAAAAAGTATACCCACTTTGTTATTTTATCAATGATGACAAAAACTGAATCAAATTAATTCTGAGAATGAGGGAGACCAGTAATAAAATCCAAGGTGATTACTTCTCATTTCCATTTCAGCAATTCAATTTCTTGATACAAGCCTTCAGTCCTTATGTACTCAACTTTCATTTGTTGACACAACATACATTTTTTCACAAAATCCACCACCTCCATCTTTATACCACTCTAACAATATATCTTCCTGAGATCAAGATACATTTTTGTAAAACCGTGATGAACAACATAGCGTGATTAATGTATCTCAACCAATATCTTTTCTTGCAACCCATCGACATCAGGAACACATAACCTTCTTTCGTACCACAAGGTACTATCACCACTAATCTCAAATACCATCACCTTTTTCCTATCTGCATCACCCTTAATCCTCAAGAATATAGAATCTAACATCTACTCCTCTTTCATTTCAGCATGAAGAGATAACTGTGCCACCTTTTGAATGAACATACCACCATCCTCAGATTCTAAGAGGCAAACTCTAAGGCTATCTAAATAGTAAATAGCCTTCACCAACTCCACTTCTCCTTCTCTATATGAGCAAGACTCCCCATGTATAACCTGCTAAGAGCATCAGTAACCATGTTAGCCTTACCTGGATTATAGTAAAGACTCATATCATAGTCCTTGAGAAGCTCAAGATATCTCTTTTGCCTGAAGTTAAGCTCCTTCTGAGTGAACACATATTGTAGACTCTTATAATCAGAAAAGATATCCATATGGACCCCATACAAATAGTGCCACCAGATTTTTAACACAAATACCACTGCTAACAACTCTAAATCATGAGTAGGATAATGCCTCTTATATACTTCAACTGCCTAAAAGCATAGGCTATCACAATACCATACTGCATCAAAACACAACTAAGTCCAACAAGAGATGCATCACAATAAATCTTAAACCCATCAGTGCCTTCAAGCAAGGTCAAAATTAGTGTTGAAGTTAGCTTATACTTCAGCTTCTCAAAACTACCCTCACAAGCATCAGACCATAAGAACTTAAACTTCTTATGAGTCAATTAAGTCAATGGGGCAGTTATCATCGAGAAAATCTCCACAAACCTCTTATAGTAGCTAGCTAAACCCAAGAAGCTCTGAATGTCTATAAGAGTCATGGGTCTAGGTCACTTGTTAACCATTACAACCTTGTGTAGAATCACAATAATCCCCTCGCTAAAATTATATGGACCAAAAAAGTGATAACATTCTATCATAATTCACATTTAGAAAATTTTTCATACAACTAGTGTTCTTTCAAAGTCTGCAACACAACACAAAGGTGATTGTCATGATCCACGTTACTCTTAGTGTACACCAAAATGTCATCAATTAATAAAATGAGAAATACATCCACAAATTGATGGAAGAACCTATTTATTAAATCAATGAATATCGCAGGAGCATTGGTCAAATTGAATAACATTACAAAGAACTCAAAGTTCCTATATCAGGTGCAGGAAACTATCTTAGGGATATCTAACTCCCTAATCTTAAGCTGATGATACCCAGTCCGAAGGTCAATCTTAGAAAACAATTTGGCACACTACAACTAATCAAATAAGTCATCTATCCTTAGAAGAGAATACTTGTTCTTAACCATCACCTTATTAAATTATTGGTAATGAATACACATCTAAAGGGAACTATCTTTCTTATGCATGAATAATATTGGTGTGCCGCACGGGGATACATAAGAATGGATGAAGACCTTATCCAAAAGATTATTAAGCTGCTCCTTAAGTTTCTTAAACTCAGCAAGAGCCATTCTATAGGGGAATAAAAATTGTATGGGTGTCTCAAACAAGATCAATACCAAACTCAATCTCCCTATCTATAGGAACACAGAAAGGCCATCAAGAAAGACCTCAGGAAATTCATTTACCACCAGAACCAAATGCAAAGGGGGATTCTCTAAGTTAGAATATTTAACTTAAACTACACGATAGAGACACCCCTTGGAGATTAATCTCTGATCTCTAAGATATGATATAAACTTCCCCTTAAGAGCTAGGGAACCATCCTTTCCGTCAGTAATCGGTTCACCAGGGAACTTAAAGACAACCTTATGGGTTCGATAATCTTGGGACGTATAGAATGAATGTAACAAATCTATTCCCCGAATAACATCAAAATCCACCATATCTAGTTTATACAAATCTACCAAAGTCTCTATTCTACCAACAGATGCCACACATAACCTATAGACTCTTTTAAAGATCAGGTAATAACCTATTAGGGTAGAAACTAAAAAGGTCCAAAACATAATCGAGACCAAAACCAAAATGCACCGCCACAAAAGGGATCACATAAGATAGAGTGGATCCTGATTCAAGTAAATAATATGCATCATGAGAAAAGAGTTAGAACATACTAGTCATGATGTTAGGAAATATGTCAAACTCTTATCGTATAGTAAGAGAACAAAGATGGTTCTTACCAGTGACAAAAATAGATGGGGCTCCCTTTGGTGTTAGAGCCAAAGACAAAATAATCAAAACCTTGTTCTCTTTCAAACTAACCTTACCAACCAGATAATTTCTAAGTGTATAGCCTAGCTGACCATATTTGAAGTACTTGTCCCTCTCTTCATCATAGAAACCCTAATGCAACCACCCATAAAACCTATAAAGATGTCTTGATGAAGCTAGCTGAGCTTCATTAGCCTAAGATTAGGCATTCTATCAATAGTTTAGTGTTAGTGGTATTCTATTTTAAGGTAGGGACCCTTTTAATAATGGTCAATATAACTTTTAACCTATCATGTTTGTACAAATAGCACCTTAGATTATAGGTGGCTTTTCGATAGGTCATAGTGGTCACAATAGAAAGAGTTCTTTTTTGACATTATGGGGTTCTCTATCTAGGTCTTTATTTTATAGAGACCATTATAAGTTGGAAAGCACAAAGTATTAGAGAGTTTTAAGAACATATTTTGACTGTGGTGAGGTTATTCACTAGTCTAGGAAGTGCGCCAGGCATGAGCTGGTGAACAAGGGTCAGCTCATGTTTTATGCCAAGCTAGAGATTTAGGGTTTTTTATGATTGTAGAAAGACCATGCATTGTTCTCGAGAGTATCTCCAGTGTGGGACTATAGGGTAGTTACTGTATCCATATCAGTCTCCCAGAGATATGGTACCTTCGAGCATAGGTAGTACTCTTAGTATTTTAGTTGGCCATTCAGATGCTTAGTTCAAGGTTGGACACATTTAGTTTAATACTTCTTTGGGTAGGTCAAGGATAAAAGGCTATATTTTATCATATATGTGCAATCTTGATTTACTATTTTTTAGTTTCTATTTGAGTTACCCATCATTTTTTATATACATTGATGTTGCTATATCAATTATCGCAAGTCTTTGTGTATATTTTATGCATGTTTGACTACCCCGTAGATATTTTTTTAGTAGTTGATTGAGTGGATTAGAATTGTGATTTTCTTAGGGCGTAGAATTGGGTTAAAGTCCTTTTCCTTTGTCATATTGGCCTTTTTTATGGTACTAGAGTAGTATTGGTTGATATTTTTATTTGTTTCCATCTTCCCTTTATACTATTGTGATTATTGTTGTTGGTTAAGCTTTGATTGGTCCTTACTGATAAACGACTAGACTAGCATTATGTAGTTAGTATTTTTTCATGCAATTCTTGTCCATTAGCTTAGATGACTACTTGGTTGGTTAGTTTTGTTTTTTATTAGTAAGGTAAGGTTGGTTGTTAAGCAGGTTGTAAAAGTGAAGGAAGGTTTGGCCTTCCATGGTTTGGTTGCAATTTTACCAGTGGTGACCTTTGTTCTATATCCCCCTTCAAATATTGATAAGTCGAAATGTGCTATTTTAATTTGTCCAGAACATCACCCAGTAGTAATGTTGATCATGGTGTCGGTGTTGACTGGGATACTCTATATCTTCTATACTGTAGTTCATGGTCTAGTTGGATTTAGGTTGGTTTACATTCTTGTATTCAAAAATTTCTCATCTTGATAATTATTCAGTCTATTATGACTTCATTGGGATGTTTTTACTTGGTGATATGTGCTTGTGCATCGATTGTCTGTGACCAACATAGGTATCTCTTTGGGAGCAAGTATTGATCGCCATTGATTGGGTGTTGGTTTGACCAGATTTAAGCTACTATGGTACTTTCTAAGTTGCTCAAATTTATCTATTATTAATACTCTTAATAGTTCCAGATAGTCCTTAGTTATTCCTTAGTATATTATACCCTAACAATGGATATAGATTTAATTGCTAGACTCTTTAGCCTATGGTTTGCTCTATGGTAACTGTGTTCTTTGACTATATTTTAGTTTCATACATTACAGGAATCATTGGGTATATGCTCTATTTCTAAACGTGAGATAGGTTTGGGTATTTGACATTCTTGAAGACTTATTGACTCCAATTTTGATTTTTTACTTTCTAGAATAATGACATAAGAGTTGTGATAGATCTTGGCATATTGATGCTTAACATCAAAAGGATCAATTTGGATAGTTTAGATTTATTAGTTACACTTTAGTGCTAAGATCATAGCTATGGAATGCATAACTTGGTTAAAGCACTATTTGTAGGTTTTGATTCAATTAGGCATTTGTTGGCAGGTTGACTAGGCCTAATAATTACCTACTAGCTTAACTTTTTTTAGTTTGGGGAAACTCCATTAGATAAATGATTGGAGGATGGTCTATTGGCACATGGTGTTGGTTTCTATGGCTTGACTATAGTTCTCAATTTTCGTCAGAATTTCGAATATCTACTTACAGAAAAAAGTGTATTCAAGTTGGGCTTGGCATGGTTTCATCTATAATAGATGGGACATTTTTAGAAAATTATTCAATAGTGAGAGAGTGTGCTTCTAACTCATGACTCTTGGTTTTGAGGGACATTGGTACTAGTTAGTAACTTGGAGAAATCACAGACATTGGTCACGACCATTTGAAAATTCATATATAACATAATAGGCCATTATTCATTTTCAAGTCTATGTTGATTCTTGGTGGGACAACTTTCTTCTTTTGAGGTATATGTAATATGATTATGCAGCCTAAGCTCAAATGATGTTGGAGAGATAATGTACAGTACATAGTAGATATCATATTTTGAAAGGTAAGAGAATGTTAGATTTGGAGTTTAGAGTTAATTGTATGATTCATGCCTCAAGTTTTCTTTATCTTGGTTTAGTATCCACATAGTTATGCTTGTTTTGATGTGATGTCATATGTTTTGGTTTGGGTGTATGTGCTTCAATGTGCTCATTTTAGTTGGAGGTTACCTGGTTATTAAGGATAAGTTTGATGTTATTTTGGAAAGTTCGAGTTAGGATGTGAAGGAAAAATAGATACCTTTAGTGATGTCCCTTAGAAGCATTACTTTGACTTACATGTGCTAGGTAGTCTTGCACGGGACATGTAGGCCCAGTACCTCATAATTTCAATCTCTTGGGCTCTTCCTATTCATTGAATTTTGAAGGTCAAAGTCCTTTTAGTAGTGGAAATTATAATGACCCTCCAAGTCATTTTCTCTATTTCCATGCATTTTTATCATTTTGCGCCTTAGGCTATAGGTAATTTATGACTTGAGGAATCGTTGATTTAGTTTTGGAGCAGTTTGTCTGGGTTTTAAGTCCATTTCTCTATTATGGAGCTTTTGAAGTTAAAAAAAAAACTAGTTTTGGACCAAAACTTCTCATAAATGGCTTTGGATAAAAATATTGATAGTGATAGTAGTAGATTTAAAACCTAGATTTTAGGCTAGGGGGATCATTTGTTTGGGTCTCAAGGCTTTTAAACTCATTTTGGAAGATTGGGTGGATTTGTTACAAAACAAAATAGTAGGTATGGGGATTATTTTTTGTTGAAATGACCCGAAATAGAAATTTTGATAGTTTCATTGAGTTTGGAATGTTAAATTTGGTACTGTAACATAGTTCATTTTCACACACA
Organism: Capsicum baccatum var. pendulum; assembly: GCA_030864225.1. Classification (NCBI taxonomy): domain Eukaryota; kingdom Viridiplantae; phylum Streptophyta; class Magnoliopsida; order Solanales; family Solanaceae; genus Capsicum; species Capsicum baccatum. Next base: position 105,218,081 of record CM061556.1, read on the forward strand.
AGGTTTTGAATAAATACTGATCACCCGGCCAAAATCCATAAGGACTTAATTTTTTGTTGGTTCTCAACAGCTGGTGTAGGAGTGTAGTTGACATTTGAGAAGGTTCAGAACTTTGACCATCGCATTTGCGAGCCTAAGCATTGTGTTCAGGATACTTTAGCTCAGTAGGCTTCATATTCGTAGCTCATCGTTGCGTTTGCAAAGAGCATATCTCTTTGATCTCATAATTGTGGACTGGGATCCTCACGATCACGATGAGTAATCCCTGGTCCTATAAACTTTGGTCTCCTATGATTTTCTCTTATTTTATACACCCCAAATTTCCATTGGTAAGGTGATCTTGAGAATAGGTGTAAACCAAAAATATGGATTTGGGGGTGAGTAAAGAACATTGAGATGGTCATTCCCGTTAGTTTCTTAATAAGATTTTAGCCTAATTCCCCTATTTAATTCATGTTTTCCTCATATTTTCAATATATCTCAGGGATTATTTGAGCTCTAATTTGTGTTCAAATTGTAAGCACACATTTTTTCTCCTCTGAGGGACCTCGTTATGGATTCAATTTTAGAATATTGCTTATGGGGTCCGACTGACCTATTTTTTATCTGATTTTAGTCACAAAAGATTTATACTGCAAAATAGGCCTTTTTTTTACTCTTGTTGACATATATATTATAGTTTTGGTAATGCGATGATATTCAGATATCAATGAGTGAACTTGTGTGATTCTTAGATGGTTCGAGATTATGGTTCGTAATGAGGTAGGGTCCAGTCTACTCTACTCTATGAGATTATGTATTGGATTATAATGACCCTTTAGGTCTTTTCCTAAATTTGTGTGCATTTTCAGTATTTCAAACATTCCCACCATGGATACAGTTCATTTATGACTTGCCGAAACTATTGGTTTGGTAATCGGAGAGTTCATTTGTATTTAAGGCTCATTTCCCTGTTTTGAGGCTTTCACTATTTAGGATTTTATCTCGGACCAAATCTCATAGTAGATGGCCTCAGATGAGAATTCTAATAGTGCCATCAACTCCTAAATGTTGATTTTTGGATAGGGATCCTTGGTTCAGGTCCTGAGGCTTTTGAAGTCATTTTGGGCTACTGGGCAAATTATATGAAAAATAGAACTACAGGTATGGACCATATATTTAGTCAAAATAATCTCAGATTAATGTTTTGATGTTTGTATTGTATTTGTCTCATGTTTCAATTAGTTTTCACTATTTGTTCATGTACATAGAGTTTTGGATGAGTGTCGTGTGTCACAAATAACTTTTGAAAGTTGTTGGTACTGGTGTGGTCACTTAAGCGACTGTTGACAGTTGTGAACATTTAGCCTCTTAAGCAACATTTTGACCATTTGACCAGGTCTCTTAAATGATCAAAGTTTCACTTGAGTGAGTATTGCTGAGTATGAGACCCTAATCAAATCCTTTTCGTATTTTTCACAATTTAGGAGCTAAGAGTCTCTGATTTTGATGATTTTTGATGTATTTTTCTTGTATAATCATTGTTTATCAATTTATAACTATATTTTACCTATTTATCAAGAAATTATATTTTATTTTTTAGGATTTCCACCCAAGTTGAGAATTAAAATCACATTTTTACTATTTTAGGGGCCTAGGAGCTAAAATTTAGGCAATTGCAAGGGAGTTTTCAATATTTCTTCCATGTGTGAGTTTCTAATATTATAATTATCATTTTCCACTTGGTCTAATCTTCAAAAAAAATTTAGATTCTTTATTCAAAATGGGTTGTGGGGGTGGTTATAGCTTGAGAATAGTTTTTGTTTGATTTGTACCATGTTTTCACATGGGTTTTCAGTTGCAGACTCCTATAAGTATGGGGAACTGTAATGCCCCGGAAAATGGGTCTCAGAGCGTCACACGGGTGCTGGAGGCTACGAGTAGCCCCAAGCTAACCCTTTGAGCCATTTTCATTCAGTTCAACACAAATCAATGGGGTTTCCATAAATAACCGTCAAATATCAACAGAGTAATCATCATCCAAGAATAAAAGAATTTCAGAAAGATAACAAAATACGACTTATTAGTCAACTCCCAACATCTATACTAGTCTGACAAGCCTCTAAGAAAATCAATAAAACTAGCGAGCCATTGAGACATGCCCCAACTGACTTATACTCAGTTATCAAATGTAAACAATTCCGTGAAACCAACATCAGACATCACATCCTCAGAACATGAGGACTCACCACAATAGAGGATGTAGAACAACATGCCCGAAGAATCACTGTCGAACCTGGAACTGAGCACCTGAACCTACATTCTGAGAAAATGCAGCCCACATCCGAAGATGTGGGTCAGTACCATGGAAAGGAACTGAGTATATGGGGGTGTATGCAGTTGTATAAACATCATCATCATAAATATTTATAATAAATATGCAGGATGTATGAAAGACTCACATAGCCCGAAGAAAATATTATAATCACGAGAGGATGAAATAAGTACAATAACACATTTGAGTCGTCATATAATTTGTCAATCACTTTCAGTTCATCAAGAATATCAATTCTCATAATGTAAATATCATTTAAATCTTTCGAAAAAATAACTTTCACAATTCCACTTTCAAATCACTTCACCATTCACCATAGAGACAAGGAAACACACACACACTGGGAGATCCTATAACCGACATAAACCATGTGATCTACATGGAGTCCAACATACAACCCACGTTGGGGAGAGCCATCCTATCCTTGCCATCAGAGTAGGACTATCAATATCAAATTCACACAAACTAGTGATCACTATATAAATCAGCCTCAGGCTCACTCCTATGGGGGCATGTAGTTCTAGGGAAGTAAGGTCGCTTTATATCTCCCACTCGGTGCTATATATTTCTCCCGGACTTAGCTCATATCATTTAAAAGACAATCCACAGCAAAACAATTTTAGTAGTATATAAATATACATCGGGAGCCATCATGCTTTCCATCTATCAAAATCAACCACGTTTTGGATTTCTTTAACACTCGAGTACAAAATAACTCAATTAAGACCAAGAGGTAAAATTATTCAAAATATCTCAAATATTCAACATCAACGTGCTTATAACACACACTTTCTAGAAAACCACAATTTCTAATGGGGATTGACAACCCAAATATCAAAATCATGATAAATATCATTCCAGATTCATGCTTTATATATCCACACATGTAAATTCATCTTTCAAAATCTTAAATATCAAGATTTCATAATAATCATCATAAGATATGGGTTCATGCTTCAAATTCGTAAAAATCAAATAAAAATCATGCTTTTGTAAAGAAAATTGCTTTTGAGCTCAAGAAAGAAAGAGAATTCTTGTTGAAAATCCCCACATTCCTTGAATGATGAACTTTAGATCGATACTCATTTTTGAGATGTTAATCGTTCCTTTGAATGATGGTTCTTGGAGTTCTTAAACTAGGAACTTGGAATCTTGAATAAATTTGCAGAATTAATAGTGAACTTTGGAGGTTCTTGAAGTTGGATGTAGGAGCTTAGGGTTTTCTTTTTGATGGAATTCGATGAAATATAACATATAATACTTCTAATAGGCCTTAATATAGGGTTTGGACGGATTTTGGGCGAGGGGGAATGGCCAAAACGCCCCTAAAAATCAAATAATTCTAGAATCTGTCCTTTGGTGGACTGTTATGATAGTTTGAAGTAGATCAATCATAACATTTTACTCTGATATCCAAATTAGATGAAACCAATTTCATTAGAAAGAGGACTCTCATATATTTCCATTGATATATAGTATCTCACCCAGATCATTGTTTATGAGAAGTTATGATCGTTTGAAGTTGATCAAAAAATTCACTTTTGATAGGCTGAAGTAGATCGACCATACCTTTTTGCTTCGATAGAAAGATTGGATGAAACCAATTTCATTGGAAAGAGGACTCGCATAGCTTTCCTTTGATATATAGTAGATCACCCAGATCATTACGTACAAGGAGTTATGATCGTTTTAAGTTGGAGCAAAAATACGCCAGGCCTCAGTACTTTTTCCTGCACGTTTTACTGTTCACTACTATTCATGGTTCGATCATAATGTTCATAACTCGTCGCTCGGGTGTTTGTTTTGGATGATCTAGATGATCCATATACTGTTGGAAATCTTATTCGATACTCTACGCAATTGTGGGTCATAATCTAAGACATTCCGCATGGAAAATTTATAATTCATTCTAGAAGAGAGAACCCAACACGTTTACGCACAAAATTTCAACGAAAAATTTCTCGGGGTATTACATTGTCCCTCCTTGGAAACATTTATCCTCGAATGACACTAGACATGCCAAGATTACATAGGGAATAGAGTATACATCTGAAACCATTCGTTAGACTCATCACCACATCGTTTCTCACTCCGAATATACATAGAATGCATAAATTTAAGGAACTACAGTTGAACACATAATAAATGAAAGCTGAACCGCTGTAAACTTTATCAAAAGTGCATGATTTAGGAAAGAACGGTACCTTTGGCTTGATCAAAGTTCACGAAAAATAGGTGCGGGTACTTGGATCGCATGTCCGCCTCAGCTTCCCAAGTTGCACCCTCAATATATTGGTTTCGTTACAATACCTTGACCAAGGGAACTTCTTTGTTCCTTAGTCTTCGGACACTGAAGTCAAGAATCACAACAATAAATCTCATCAAAAGAAAGATTTTCTTGAATGTCAGCACTCACAGAGAAATCCATTACCATAGCATTGCTAATATGCTTTCTAAGCATGGACTCATGGAATATTGGATGAACAGAGGACAACTCGAAAGGCAACTCGACCTCATAAGCTACATTACCAACACGATTAAGAATTTTGTAAGGGCCAACATAACGGGGACTAAGCTTCCCTTCTTTTTGAATCTTTTCAACCCTCTCAAGGGTGAAATTTTCAGATACACTAGGTCACCAACTTCAAACTCAAGGTCTCTCCTTCTAACATCTGCATATGATTTCTGATGACTCTATGCTGTTTTGAACCTTTCCCTAATTAACATAACTTTTTCCATAGCCTCAAATACCGAATCAGGACCACTCACAGCTGCTTCACCCACCTCGAACCAACCTATGGGTGATCTATACTTCATCTCATATAAGGCTTCAAACAGATCCATTCCAATAGTAGAGTGGAAACTGTTATTGTAAGAAAAATCTATCAACGGTAAGTGATCATCCTAACTTCCCTTAAAGTCAAGTGCACAAGCTCTCAACATATCCTCTAAGGTCTGGATGGTCCGCTCAGCCTGAATATCGGTCTACGGATGAAAAGCAGAACTCAAAAGCACTTGGGTACCAAGACCCTTCTAAAAAGCTTTCCAAAATTGTGAAGTGAACTGAGTACCCCTATCCGAAATGATAGACAAGGGAACTCCATGCAGTCTGACTAGCTCTCGAATATACAATCTAGCGTAATACTCAGCAGTATATAAAGTATTAACAGGCAAGAAATGATCAGACTTAGTAAACCTATCAACCACAACCCAAATGAAATCATGATGGCATTGGGAAGAAGGTAAACCAATCACAGTGTCCATATTTATCTGTTCCCATATCCAAGTGGGAATACTAAACTCTTGCATCATACCACCAGGTCTTTGGAGTTCAACCTTAACCTATTGGAATGTTGCACACATAGCTACAAACGCTGCTATATCTTTCTTCATGCCACTCCACCAATAGATTCCCGCAAGTCTCAGTACATCTTGGTGGCACCAGGATGAATAGAATATCGCGCCCCGTGCGCTTTAGCCAAAATCCTTTGTCAAAGATCATCAACATTCGGGACACACAATCTACCCTGCAATATCAACACACCATCTCCCCCTTGGGAGAAAACCCATACTTTTTGGTCTTTGACTAACTCCTTCTGTCTGACCAAACTAGCAACTAAGTATTGCTTTTCCTCCACTTCTGAAACCAAGGAGGATTCAGAACTACTCTGAACCCCTATAGTAACTTCAGCAGAGTCAAACAACCTGACCCCCAATCTAGCCAAACGATGTACATCATGAGCCAACTCTTTCTTACCTTCTACCATATGCGAAACACTACCCATGGAGACTTTACTTAGGGCATCCGCCATAATATTGGCCTTGCCCGGATGCTACAACACACTCATATCATAGTCCTTTAACAATTCTAACCATCGTCTTTGCCTAAGATTTAATTCTCTCTAGGTAAACACATACTGCATACTTTTATGATCAGTGAAAACATCAACATGGACACCATAAAAATAGTGTCTCCAGATTTTCAAAGTAAATACAACAGCAGCCAACTCAAGGTCATGGGAGGTGTAATTTTTCTCATAGGGTTTCAACTGTCTAGAAGCATAAGCTATCACCTTACCTTTATGCATCAATACGCAACCCAACCCAACTCTCAAAGCATCACAGTACACCACAAAACCATCAACACCATAAGGCAAAGTCAAAATAGGAGATGAAGTGAGTCGAGTCTTCATCTCCTGAAAACTCTTCTCACAAGATTCGGACCATAAGAACTTCACTTTCTTTTGGGTCAACCGAGTTATAGGAGACTCTATAGAGGATAAACCCTCAACAAAATGGCGGTAATAGCCAGCTAAAACCAAGAAACTTCGGATATCAGTCAGAGAAATAGGTTTAGGCCAATTTCTAACAGCTTTGGTCTTTTGGGGATCAACTCTAACACCCTCGGAAGAAATGATATGACCCAGAAAAGCAACTGACCTTAGCCAAAACTCAGACTTACTGAACTTGCCAAATAACTTGTGATCTCTAAGGGTTTGCAATACAGTTTAGAGATGATCAGAATATTCATCCTCACTACGGGAGTACACCAGTATATCATCAATGAACACTATGACAAACATATCTAGATATGGTCTGAACACTCAATTTATGAGGTCCATGAAAGTTGTTGGGGCATTAGCTAACCCAAAAGACATAACAAGAAACTCAAAATGTCAATAACGAGTTTGGAAATCGGTTTTCGAGATGTCACACTCCCTAAATTTTAGTTGATAATAGCCAAAACGAAGGTCTATCTTTGAGAAATAACTTGCACCTTGCAATTGGTCAAACAAATCATCTATTCTTGGAAGGGGGTACTTATTTTTTATGGTGACTTTATTTAGTTGGCGGTAAATAATGCACATACGCAAAGATCCATCTTTCTTTCTCACAAACAACACAGGAGCACCCCAGAGAGAAACACTAGGCCTTATGAAACCCTTATCTAGTAGATTTTTGAGTTGCTCTTTAAACTCCTTAAGTTCTGCAGGGGCCATATGGTAAGGAGAAATAGAAATGGGATGATTATCGGGAAGAAGATCAATCCTGAACTCTATATCTCTATCAGGAGGTATACCTGGAAAATCATCCGGAAAGACATCAAAAAACTCATTGATGACGTTAACAAACTGGAGAGTTGGAGTCTCAGACTTAGTGTCTTTGACTCTAACCAAATGGTAAATACACCCCTTCGAAATAAGCTTTCTAGCTTTGAGGTAAGAGACAAAATGACTCTTGGGTGACACAGAATTCCCAGACCACTCAAATACGGATACACCAGGAAATATAAACTTGACCACTCGGGTCCGACAATCAATAGAGGCATAAGAAGAATACAACCAGTCCATACCTAGAATCACATCAAAATCTACCATGTCTAACTCAATCAGATCAGCCAAGAAGACTCTATGAAGAACCGTAACATGATACTTTTTATACACTTTCTGGGAAACAATCGAATCACCCACTGGGGTAGAAACTAGGATAGGCTCAGGAATAATCTGAGGACTCATTTCAAAATTCACAGCAATTAAAGGTGTAACATATGAGAAACTAGATCTCGGATCCAACAAAGAATACACATCAAACTGAAATATATGAAGCATACCAGTAATAATATCAGGAGAGTCTTCTTGTTCTTGGAAGAATGGTAAAGCATAGAATCTATTCTGGCGCTGCCTGCCAGCATTGCTAGAAGAGGCGCCCTATGCTGGGGCTGGGCGAGTCGCTAGAACTGGAGCACTAACAGTCTGAGTCTGGGTCTAAGGGCGATAGTCACGGCGCCCTTGTCTATCCTGTGGACAATCTTTCACTTTGTGACCCATGTCACTACACCAGAAATAACCCCTCTTCTCACCCCAACACTCACCTGAATGAGCCCTACTAGATAGGGGACAATTTGACTTACTGCCAGAACTGTACTGGGACCTGGATGCATATGACCTTTTACCTTACTCCTGCCTACCTCTAGGAATAGGAGCACTAGCAGATGACAGTGCTGGCATTGATGAATGATACTGATATTGAGGGCGACTCCCTCCTTATGATCTAGTCTGATCCTGTTCGTGCTGCTCGGACCTAGTTCTTTTATTCCCTCTCATTCGATCTCTCTCCTTAATCTTGTCTGCCTCAACCTATTAGGCATGAGTCATCAGCCTAGAAAGATTCATCTCACTATTCAGCATTGCAGACCTACACTCCTTAGCCACATAACTAGACACTTCAGTCACAAACTTACTCATACTTGCCCAATTATCAACCACTAAGTCAGGAGCATACTTGGCCAACTAATTGAACATTAGACAGTATGCCCTAAAAGTCATAGAGCCCTATCGCAGGTTCATAAGATCTTCCACCTCCACCTCCCTCATCTCCAAAGGGAAAAACTTATCCAGGAATGCATCCTGGAACTCTTGCCAAGTTATAAGGACAACTCCTTTACCTCTACCTTTCCTCCAACCAACAACCCAGTCATAAGCAACGTCTTTCAACCTATCACAGCCAACTCCACACTATGTTCCTTAGATACATGCATTACCTGAGTAATCTTCCATACCTACTCTAAAAATAACCGTGGATCCTCATCAGACTTAGACCCATATAATTATGGTGTATTCATTGTATGAAGTCACGGATCCTGGAAGTAGCTGAATCACCTCCCTACTGCTGTGGAGCCGGGGCCGGGTTGGCCTGAACATTTGTAGTAACAGCTTGGGCCGGTGCCTGAAAGGCTGCCCAAAATTCAGCATAAGACACATTTTCATTCAATGGGTCAGCGGGTTGAGGTTGCTGACCATCATTATTTTTTCTCGCTCGACGTGGAGGCATATTACTGAAAGAGAGGAGAACGAATCCATAGACGAGAGAGACACTTTAAGCACGATAGACTTCTGAAATAAAGAATCACACTTTTTCCTAAAATGTCTTGTAGCCTCTTCCTCATAGATGTGGCGCGCTACACACCGATGATTAAGACTCTACTTAAAGCGGCTTGTTAGACTCCCTAGGACTCCTTAAAACCTTAGGCTCTGATACCATATTTTTGACGCCCCAAAAAATGGGTCCCAGAGTATCACACGTTGCTTAAGGCTACGAGTAGCCCCAAGCTAACCCTTTGAGCTATTTTCATTTAGTTCAATACAAATCAATAGGGTTTCCATAAATAACCCTCAAATATCAACAGAGTAATCATCATTCACGAATAAAAAATTTTAAAAAGATAACAAAATACGACTTATTAGTCAACTCCCAACATCTATACCAGTCTGACAAGCCTCTAAGAAAATCAATAAAACCAGCGAGCCATTGAGATATGTCCCAATTGACTCACACTCAGTTATCAAATATAAATAATTTTATGAAACCAACATCATACATTATGTCCTCGAAACATTAGTACTCACCAGAACAGAGGATGTAGAACAACGTGCTCGAAGAATCACTGTCGAACCTCAAATTAAGCACTTAAACCTACATTCTCATAAAATGCAGCCAACATCCGAAGATGTGGGTCAGTACCATGGAAAGAAACCGAGTATATGCGGGTGTATGCAGTTGTATAAACATCATCATCATAAATATTTATAAGAAATATGTAGGATGTATGAAAGACTCACATAGCCCGAAGAAAATCATCATAATCATGAGAGGATGAAATAAATACAATAACACATGTGAGTCATCATATAATTTGTCAATCACTTTAAGTTCATCAAGAATATCCATTCTCACAATGTAAATATCATTTAAATCTTTCAAAAGAATAAATTTCACAATTCCACTTTCAAATCACTTCACCATTCACCATAGACACAAGGAAACACACATACACTGGGAGATCGTATAACCAACATAAACCATGTGAGCTATATGGAGTCCAACGTACAACCCACATTGGGGAGAGAAGTCCTATCCTTGCTATCAGAGTAGGACTATCGATATCAAATTTACAAAAACTAGTGATCAATATATAAATCAGCCTCAGGCCCATTCCTACAGGGGCACGCAGTTCTAAGGAAGTAAGGTCGCTTTATACCTCCCACTTAGTGCTAAAGATTTCTCCCAAACTTAGCTCTGATCATTTCAAAGACAATCCACAACCAAATAATTTTAGTAATATTTAAATATACATCGGGAGACATCATGCTTCCCATCTATCAAAATCAATCACGTTATGGATTTCTTTCACACTTGAGTTTAAAACAACTCCGTTAAGACCAAAAGGTCAAATCATTCAAAATATCTCAAATATTAAACATCAACGTGATTGTAACACACACATTTTCAAAAAACCACAATTTCCAATGGGGATTCACGACCCAAATATCAAAATCATGATAAATATCATTCAAGATTCATGCTTTATATTTCCATGCATGTAAATCCATCTTTCAAAATTATAAACATCAAGATTTAATAATAATCATCATAAGATATGGGTTCATGCTTCAAATTCATAAAAATCAAATAAAAATCATGCCTTTATAAAGAAAATTACTTTTGGGCATAAGAACGAAAGAGAGTTCTTGTTGAAAAACCCCACATACCTTGAATTATGAACTTTAGATCGATACTCATTTTTGAGATGTTAATCGTTCCTTTGAATGATAGTTCTTGGAGTTCTGGAACTAGGAACTTGGAATCTTGAATAAATTTGCAGAATTAATAGTGAACTTTGGAGGTTCTTGAAGTTGGATGTAGGAGCTTAGGGTTTTCATTTTGAGGGAATTTGATGAAATATAACATATAATGCTTCGAAGAGGCTTTAATACAAGGTTTGGACAGATTTTAGGTGAGGGGGAATGACCAAAACGCCCCTAAAAATCAAATAGTTCTCGAATCTGTCCTTTGGTGGACTGTTTTGATAGTTTAAAATAGATCAACCATAACGTTTTACTTTGACATCCAAATTGGATGAAACTAATTTCATTAGAAAAAGGACTCTCATATATTTCCGTTGATATATAGTAACTCACTCAGATCATTATGTACTAGGAGTTATGATCGTTTGAAGTTGACCCAAAAATTCACTTATGATAGGCTGAAGTAGATTGACCATAGCTTTTTTCTCAAATAGACAAATTGGATGAAACCAATTTCATTGGAAAGAGGACTCATAGAGATTTTTTTTGATATATAGTAGATCACCCAGATCATTATGTACAAGGAGTTATGATCATTTAAAGTTGGAGTAAAAATACGCCAGGCCTCAATACTTTTTCCTGCATGTTTTACTATTCACTACTATTCATGGTTCGATCAGAATGTTCATAACTCGTCGCTTGGGTGTCTGTTTTAGAGGATCCACATATCGTTAGAAAGCTTATTCGATAATCTATGAAATGGTAGGTCATAATCCACTTATTCGATAATCTATGGAATGTTAGGTCATAATCTAAGATATTCCACATGAAAAATTTATAATTCATTCTAGAAGATAGAACCCAACACGTTTACACACAAAATTTTAATGAAAAATTTCCCGGGGTACTACAGGAACATATTTCAAAAATTAAATCATGATTTTACCCTTTTATTTTTGAACCTATTTTTGAGATCCATTTTTAGACTCATCTTGAATATCCAAATTTGGGTCTCTTTTTACTCCTAACGTCGTGTAGATTACAAGTTTGATTATGTGACAATATTTTGAGATCATGGAGAAAAGATGGATGATTAGTAGGAAATTTAAGGATTGTTGTTCGACATTGAGGTAGGAATTTATATACTCTTCTTCATAAGATATAGTAAGATATATGTTGCATGTTTGATAGGGATATTAAAATATGATTATGGGCAGAACACTGGGATTTAGCCTAATTTATAAGTTTGGGGGCTATAAGGATAATTGACTCTTAAGGTGAAAAATATGTTATGATTGTAGGATCTTATTACCTTAGTTTTCTACATTATTAGGCATAGTTAATGATAATAAAACTTTAGTATTATATTTACTGCATTACTCAGTGGATTATGATGGTTTTTGTAAGGACCCTCTTGGTTATTTCCTTGATTTGCGTGCATTTTTGGAATTCTAAGACCCCCTATATTGGCTATAAGTCATTTATGACTTGCTAAAACTATCGGTTCGATGATCGGATAATTTGTTTAGATTTTAGGTTCGTTTCGCTATTTTGGAGCTTTCGCAATTTAGGATTTAGTCTTGTATTAAAACTCCTAGTATATAACCTTGAATAAGGATTATAAACGTACCATCAGCTCCGGAACAGTGAGATTAGGCTAGGTGGAAAAGTCTTGGAAAATTCCAAGTCCCAGATGTGATTTAGTCCACTCGCGATCATGGGCATTAGATTCTGACATTTCAAGTTAAGAATATGACTCTAAACTGTAATTATAGAGGTAATGTCGCAATTGAGTTCAATAGTAACTCCCGAGCACCTGGTATGGGGGTAAATACCGCTTTTCTTAGCCTATTTCTTTCATTCTCTCATCCATTTCTAAGAGAACTAAGTCCTAGAAGTTGAGAGAGCTTGGAATTAAAGATTTTAGATGATATGGGGAGCTTGGTTATTGATTATTCCATTATGTCCCTTCGAATTCATGGTAAGATTCCTTCACTTGAAAAATTCTTAGAAATTAGGGCTTTGAATTGTTAAAATTAAACGGTTGTTTTGAGACCCAATTTGTGCTCCTTTTATGCTCAACTTTTGAACACAACTTTTTTTTCCTTCGAGGAATTCGTAACGAGTTTAATTTTGGATTCTGTTTATGGGCCTCGAGGGATCATTCTTGATCCTAAATTTGACCCAACCCATTATATAGAAATATGGGTCTCATTTTAATCTTATTGATGTGCATATTATTATTTTGATTACATGGTGGCATTTTGAGATTGTGGAGTGAAGATGAATTCTTGGTGAATGATTCAAAAATTTATGGTTAGGATTTAAGGTAGGCTTCCATCTACTCTTTTTCATAAAATATGCGTGTTATATATTGCATGAGAATATGAATATTAAGATTTAATATGGGTAGAACACTGTGACTTAGTCTTGATTATTGAGGTTTGGTGAATAGATGAGTAATTTGACCCGCAAGGTGAAGTGCTTATTGTACTTTTAGGTTCCTATTGCTTTTTTCTTAGATTAATCTAATTCATAGAATGATTGTTATATTTGATAGATTTGGCATATATCTTAAGCGTTTGAAGCGTGATTAGTATGAATATACTTATGTGGGCTAGTTAGCGATCTTAAAACTGTAATTTAGGTGTAGTTGATCTATTTATTCATGTTCTAGGTGGAATTCCTATCTTAGGGAAAATTATGGATTAATTACCATATAGAAGTCAAATTAGAAACCTTATCCTAGTCTATGGTAGAAATAGCCTAAATATAAAATTTGATTATTAGAAGTGGGTCCCTCCAGCCCATCTTTCGCAAGACTTGTGTTAGCCCTTGTGGACTTATTTATGCATATTAGACATAGATGAGATAAATGATCCTTTTGTATAAGGTTACATCATGACTTGGTGAATGATGATGGTTTTCCCGAATTATGGTTAATGGCTTGTAGCTATGATATGGTTTTCATATTTAACTTATGATATGATCTATATATATATGCTTAATAATATAGGCATAGATATAGTTACGATACATGGCCTATAGATATGATATGCCTTATGAATATAATATGCCTCATAGTTATGACATATGACTTATAGATATAACATGCCTCACAGTTATGATATATAGCTTATAGATATGATATGCCTCAGAGTGATGATATATGACTAATGGATATGACATGCTTTGTAGTTATGATATATGGTTTATGGATATGACATGCCTCATAGTTATGGTATATGACTTATAGATATGACATGCCTCATAGTTATGATATATGACTTATAGATATTGCATGCCTCATAGTTATTATATATGGCTTATAGATAGGACATGTATCATAGTTTTTATATATGGCTTATAGATATCATATGCCTCAAAGTTATGATATATGGATTATAGATATGCCATGCCTCATAGTTATGCTATATGTCTTATTTATATGACATGCCTCAAAGCTATGGTATATGGCTCATTGATATGATATGCTTCATAGTTATGATATAGGGCTTATAGATATGATATGCCTCAGAGTTATGATATATGTCTTATAGATGTGATATGCCTCATAGTTATAATATATAGCTTATAGATATGACATGCCTCATAGTTATGATATATGACTTGTAGATATGATATGCCTCATAAATATGCTACGAATTACAAATATGAGATTGCTTATGATATGATTATTGATATAGGTTCCAAATATGTATGTGTTCCTAAGGCCATGATTATTATATTTTAATTATTTCGGACACATTATTAGGCTCAAGGCTATGTTATGACATCGGATACATCCGAGAAGTGTTCATCCTTGTAAATAATGTGGTTGTAGTTTATAGATGTATTGATGCTTATAATTCCATTAATTTAATACTGGTGATGGCATGCATAGATTTGGTACGTTGATGATCATTAAATTGATAAATGATATGATTCCAACTAAAATGCAATTTTATTATTATTGTTCCTCAATAGTGGTTAAAGCCTAATTTTCATCGTAAAACATATTTCTTCATAACAATAATTATACTATCTTAATGAATGATCTATGTGTAATGGGATTGGAAATTATGTTTTAAAGATATGACTGAGATATTTTTCGGTCTATGATCTTGATACTACTATTTACTTTGTTCATGAGAAATTCCTACCGTTTTTGCATTTTTATAATGATTTGGTCACCAAGTTTATCTTGAGCAAAGAATTTATGGATTTACACTCTTTTTAGCCACAACTTTAGTCCATTCACCTATTATATATCTATATATATATATCTCTAGTATGGGATAGGAGAGAATGATGATATAAATGATATGAATTCTAAGTAAAACCAAATGATAAATAATAATATTAATATTATATATATGTGCTGATGACATAAATTTTAGGTAAATATCAATGACTTAAGATGGTATTGATGATATGAATTTTGCATCAAATTCAATGATTAATGATGATTATGATTATAATGATGATGATAATGGCTATGATAGTGATTTTTTTGATGATGATGGTTATGATAATGATCGTTATGATAGTGATGGTTATGATGATGATTATACTTATTGATTTGAGTCTGTATATTCATTGTGATACTTGGATTGGTTAACGTATTGTAGATTCTATTGCATTCATCTTTTAATGCATGCCTGTCACCACTATGCAACTATATCTATCATCCTTATAGGGGTTTCATAGGTATTTTAAGATTATGGCTTGTGTTGTTTTGTATGTTGATTGAACCTTCTGAGCTTCGGGCGGTGAGGGTTTTTGAAAGGCTCGATTAGGTATTATTTTCCAATCTAGCCTTTTACACATGCTGCCGTTGCTATTGTTATTATTGTAGTTGTAATCATTGTTATGGCTAGTTTGTGAAAACTTGTTAATGATTCGATATTAGAATTTGAGGTATTATTCTGACTCTTTCATATTATGAATATATTATTATGCATGATTAACTCTTGATTAGACTTATGGATTAGAAACTCTTAGTATGGAAGCACTAGGTCCTAGTATAATTATGAGGTATTAAGATGCTAGTCTGATAATTTAAGTTATACCTTGAATTGACCTTGTTTAGACATATATATATATATATATATATATATATATATTTATTTATATATAGTAATGGTATTACTATATCCATATTTTCCTTCAGTTATTCAGATTGTATTATCATTCCTTGTCCTTGTATACTATTATATATCCTTCTTTTATCCTTTATTAGTATATTGGACAGTGATATATGGTATAGTGTTGATATTATTGAGCATGGATGGAATAGAATAGCTTATCCTTAATACAACCTTAGCTGTATTATATATGTTAGTTTTTTTTATATGAGTAGGATAGTTTGCCCTTAATATCTCACTAGCTTTATTATGTGTTCTCAATATATTTGGGTTTAGACTCTATTTCTATTTATATGTTGTATATCTTTAAATTATCCATGGAGCACTATTGAAAGTTGTCTACTGAGTACCTCGTGTTTGGTGCTCAAACTATATTTCTACAGCCTGCTGATCATAGTATGGGTTATCGTCTATTTGGTTGTATCTATACATTCATTTAGTACCTTATTTGCATCCTTTTTATGTTAGAAGCTCTTGTACTGATTCAATCAGGTTTTGGGATTATCTTATATATATTAGTCTCTAATTTTATTTTTTCCATATTCTTTTGGTAGTTCGTTGTAAGCAGTTCTATAGTACGAGTTGGCTTGCTTATAAGTGGGTTTAGTAGGCACCATTTTCACCTTCAAAATTGAGTCATGAAAAATTTGTACTAGAGCTTTCACCAGTGTATTAGTACAAGATCTAAGTATTTATTAGAGTCCTATGGATTGGTGTGGAGTCATTCCAAACCTATCTTTGGGAGTCTACATTGTATTCTTAGGAAATTTAATTCTTGAATCCATGTCGTAGGTACATATAATAAGCCTCAAGTATATTTTTTGACTTTATTTTATCCCAAATAGATAATGCCCGATGGTCAATAGATGCAGATGAAACATTAAAATATGTATTAAAAACTTCAGCATAACATCAGACTAGAGAAACAGAGATGGATATCGAAGATCTTCATCATTAAGCAAAGGATTTAGGGCAGCTTAGGCTCTAGTAGAGCTCGTGACTACTTAAACCCTTTGAGGTTCAGCAATGGGGCTCCCAAGTTTAATTGTCTATACCTCCCAGCCAGGGATCTCATTCAGTTTATCAAGTAGTTCTCATACAAGAGTTGGGTGTATTGGTGTTCATCAGGGTTCTTTATCATTTTCTAAGTATGAGATTGGTTTTTTTAGTGGTCCAGGCATATTCCTATGCTCTATCCTTCTGAGCCGGACATGATGTGTGGATTTATTAAAGGTTTAGCATTGCCTATCCACTTGATGTCGAAGCAGTTCATAGTAGCTTGGTCTTCTTTCTTTCAGGTAGTTGAGCATTCGAGGTCCATAGAGAAAGCATGCATTGAAACTTTTGAAGGTGGCGATAAAAAACCATGCCATCAGCATAATGCTTTTGGCATTTCATTCAGAAGGAAGGTTCTTTTTGGTGGATATCGCTCCACTTATAGCCTATCAGCCGTACACAGGTAGTGTTTCAGATTAATAGTGGCTCTTAGATTAGTCGTAGTAATATAGCGGGTAGAGTTCCTATCAAACCTTGTAGGGTTTTTGATATGGGTCTTTAGGTCATGGCAGCCATTCTGGATTAGGAGGGGTAGTATCTTTGAATATTCTCGGAGCTTGTTATAGTTGTGGTGAGATAGGAGATTTGTTCAAAGAGTTCCCGAAATGTGAGTTAGTGTATCAGACAGAGTTAAAATGTATTCTCCACTATCCTAGAGTTCTTTAGGCAGGCCATGATTGTGTAAAGGATGATCATGGCAATAGAGAGTGCTCTAAACATTAGTTGGCCAGCCGTTTAGGCACAGTTCATGTTTCTTTCTAGGTTAGGGTTTCAGGGGTTTGTTATGACTGCATAGAGATCGGTCACTAGTCTAGAAAGTAGATGCAGCATGTGATTATTGCTCATTTTGATCAGCCTCATAGTGTTGTGGCCCCTTCAGTCAGAGATAGTGCACTTAGTGCCACGGTTGATGATTCAGTTAGTGTGGGTCTGGACCCATTCAGATTTACTCCCCCTTAGATTGATCAGGCATGTGACTACAGATTTAACCATGATAGGTGTATTTTTACTTTTTTTATTTACCTTTTAATTTATATGTATTTGGGTTTTCATACCCATCAATTATTAAATGCCTTGATAAGTTCATATAGGTTATTGTGTGCCTTGATATTGAATTTATGATTGTATGACTAACCCTATGGTTTATGCTTTTAGTACTGGATGGAGTAGATCTATATTGATATTTTATCCCTATGGGTGTAACATTTGGGTTCGGGGCCCATTTACCTTCGCATATTGGCCTTATTGTAGCCCTTGTGTGGTACTTGCTATTAATTTTCATTTTTGTACCACCTATTCATAATATTGATGTTTATCTTATTATTGTTATAATTGTCGTTTCTTGATGTTATTGACCCTTGTTGGGTAGCTATTTAGACTAGTATTATCTAGTTAGAATGCCATTCCTTATGTTTTTTATTCATTAGCTCATGCAACTATAGCCTGATTGGATGATTTCTTTTCTATAGTAAGGTGAGGTTGGTTGTTTTTCTCTTTTATTGGCTATGATAGATTGAATATGTAGTAGACTATGGTATTGAAGGTAAGTGGACCTTTTATGGCTCTGTTATGATTCTAGAGTTGGCCATTAAATTATATTGCTCGTTGTTGAGTTTTGGGATCTTAGACTTTCCTTCTAGGTTCCAAAGGTTTTTGCATTGGCTATCCCTTTATATATAGCCTATTTTTGAGATTTACCACATTATGGTCTATTTTTCTTGTGGATATTTCATTGCTAAATAGTGGTTTTGACATTGATATCGAGTTGTCCTTGATTTATATCTTAGAATTATTGGATTAGTCTCCTTGTTATGGTTTGATATTGGTGCTAGTATGGAGAGGAGTCTCATTTCTTTCCATTATGTGGTTTTTATCTAAAGTGGAGTTACAGAGTTAGATGTAATAGTCTTTCCTATGATCGCTTCTTGAGTACAAAAATTGGAAATTCCTTATCTTGAATTATTGGTTCATTTTCCAATAGTATTGGATTGGTTAGTTTCTAGCTAAAGTTTATTTCTCCTAGTTTCTAGGTTTTTAGTATTACTAGTGTGAGTTGCAGCCTTGGGGAGTTCTTAAGTATTCTTTGATAGTTCATTCCCTCCAGCAGGTATGGAGTTGATTTCTTGTGTTTTCAGCTGGTGATTTATCTATTATTATGATTTTTTTCTTTTGTTATGTTTTGATTTTCACTCAGTATGATTTAGCTTGGATATATCAGATTTGGATCAAAGGTCGATTTGAGTATTGACATTAATATATTCCTAGTGGCTCAATTTTGAGTTGACACCTTGGAATGGGGATATGGAAGTTATGATAGATCTAGAGCATGAATGCCTACCAATCTTCAGGTTTGATTTTGGTATTTGAGATCGAGCGATTCACCCTTGGTGTTGTATTTCGGCTTGGAGTGTGAATCTTAAGTGCAACCTTTGTTTTAGATTTGTCTTATTTTGAATTTTATTTTTAGGCTAGTTGAGCCTACTAGGTGGTTACCTATTTGGTCTTCTTTACTTTAGATAGATTATAGTTGATAGGTGTTCATATGACAGCCTACAGACCCTGTATTGGTTCCTACAGCTTCGACCTCGGGTCTTTAGTTTTCTTTAAGATTCTCAAATGATATACTTAGTGGGAATAGTATACTTTAGTTCGATTCAGCTTGGCTTCATTCTCTATTGATGGGACATCCTAAAATGTATCATTCAGTGATGAGTAATTGTGCTTTGGGATCTTAGATTTCAGTTTCAATTATCATTTGAACTAGTTGTAGCATTAGCTATATTTCCGTAGAATAATTTAAGTTCCAATACATGAGTATTTGTATATAAAATTTTTGTATCACTTATTATTTTTCAGTTTAGCCTACCATTTTGTAGGAAATTGAATTAGCTTTCCAACGATATACAATTCGCCCAAATCCGATAACAGGGTAAGAAGTTATGGAAATTTTAAGTTTCAATCATTAAACACCGTCATTTCGATCCTTAGCGCATCGCAGAGCTAGCCTAAATGACAATTTTCAAAAACTAGTGGGCCTCCGCGATGTTGGTGCTTCGCGCCATAGGCTCAATTAAGAATTGTCAATTTCTAGTGATCCAAAGCGATACCACCGCATCTAGTGAGATTCCAGGTCGGCAACGTGATTGCACTGCATTGCTCCACTGTGCATTTTCCCAGTTGTCCAATTCTAGCGACACAGCGCGATAGTGCCGCGTTGCGCTAGGTGTGTCTTTTGGAAACATTCAATGAAAATTAAAACTCTCGACTAGGGTTAAAACAGTCCTTTCTCATTATTTTAATCCACCCAGGTGTGATATTTAAGCCCTAAAAATGTTTTAAGTTCATTATTCACTCAATTTTCCCCCAAATTTCAAGAGCTTTCTCTCTAAAATACAAACCCTAGCTCTTAAATTTAAGGCCAGCCCTCAAGAATTCACCAAGAACTTTGATAAATTCATCAGTTAAGGTACGTTCAATGTTCATCCATGGGTCCCTTCCACCCATGGAGTCCAAGTACCCCATTTTAATTACCAAGTTATAATCTTTCCAAGTTATTATGTTTTAAATTATGATTTCACCCAAGAATCTCTAAGAACTATTATTTTTACCATGTTTCAATGAAGTTATTATTGTTATTCGATTCTCCATGTTTTAATGTTATTAGGTATTGAATTAAACCATGATTTAGTTCTTTTCATGTTGAATTCGTGTTATTTATACAAGTTCCATAGTACTCCCATGATTTAAGTAAGCTACGAACTACAAGTGTTTGATAAAATACCTACAAGAGTAATTGTTTTATGAAAGCCTTCATGCTATGTCCCTTAAGCTTCAGTACTGTTTCAATATTATTTTTTTGAGTCTTGGGGGTATTGAATACCCAAAAACTATAGTTGTTTATGTAGTCTAGTCTTACTATATTACAGAATAGTCTTCAGAACATACTATGAGCATTATTAGAATAGTCAAATATCAATCAGTTAAACTGAGAATAGTCTAGCATTTTAGCATCTTTTAGTTGGGAGTAGGATTTAGCACTGACCGAGAGTAGGGTTATCTGCCTCCCTGTCAGATAGGCAGTCATTAGTAGCAGTCCCTATACTCCAAATCTACGTAGCCAACATAGGATATGAGAAGTCACCTAACAAATTAGGCTTGACTATCTCGCAAGGGTCACCCATTAGTTCAGGCTTGATACCCTTACTCTTTTAGACATTATATAAGTTTAGTGGATCTACACAGCCAGTGTTACTACCCGTGGCAAGGTATTAACACCCTTCCAACTGGGGTTACAGGTTGGACCCCGATTAGCTCAAATTGGGGAATGTCAGTTAGATGATACCTTCCACAGTCTCCGATATAGTCTCAATTTAGGTATTCCGTCTTAGTGTTATTTGATCAAAGCATACAGATTTAAGTTGTTTTATTATTTTAGTTTATAGATTTTACTCAATTTATGTTATATGTTTGGTCATGCATCCTCAGTATCTACAGATTTTCACATATCTTTAGTATTTATGAATTTTCTTGCACACTCGGTATTTATAGATTTTCACATATTCCCAGTATCTACAGATTTCATGCTCTCTATTCAGTACTCCATGGTTTATATGCATATTCAGTTCATTATTAGTTTTGTTCATTAAACTATGCATAGCAGCCTGCCTCATTTAGCATACTAGTGCATTCAAAGTACTGATCTCATACCAGTTTTTTGCGCTATGATGTATTATATCATAGGTTCTGATGCTCAGTTCTCGGTTCGTGATTAAATTTATCAGATCCCTAGAAGTAGCAGTGGTGATTCCTCATACTTTGAGGACAGGCTTACTTTATTTCATGCCTCAGTTTAGTAGTGAGTTGGAGTTAGTTACGGCCTACCCTATCAACTCACAATAATTCAGATTTAGAGGCTTATCAAACATTTTATTCAGTTATTCAGGATTCAAACATTGCAGTTAGTTATCTAGTTTATCATTATTTTATCAAATTTAGTCAGTTATTTCTATAGACTCATATTTCAGTTTTTAATTTAGTTATTAAAACCTTATGGCATGTGAGTATTCTTCTGCATTTATGATCATGTTATCCAGTGCTCATAGAAGGTACCATCTCATGGGTTAGCTTGTGGTCCCTCGGGATTGTAAGCACCGTGTGATGCCCAGGATGTGCTCTCTAGGCATTACAAACTTGGTATCAGAGCCTAAGGTTTTAAAGTATCCTAGGAAGTCTAAAAGTTGCATCGAGCAGAGTCTTGTGCATGGGTGTGTAGCACACCACACTTATGGATAAAATGCTACAAGGAATTTAGGAAAAAAATTCCCTTATTTCAGTATTCATATCGTAAGAGTGAGCATGAACTGAAGTTAAACTCCCAGTCTAGTCCATTTCTTCCTTCCTTTTACAGAACATGCCTCCCAAGAAGAATGGAAGAAGAACAGAAAACTAGCCATCCCCTCAGCCCGTCCAGGCAAATCCTCTGGACGAGCATATCTCTCACGCAGAATTTAGAGTTGCGTTCACTACTCTAACGAACTCCGTAGTAGCATAGAATAAAAGACCAGCTGTTGTTCCAGCCAACCTAGTGGCCAATACTGCTGCATCCATAATTTGGGATTACACCCGGATGAATCCTCCTTTCATGAGATCCAAGTCTAAAGAGAATCTGCAAGAATTCTTAGATATGGTTCCAGAAGGTCACGAATGCTATATGGATAACATTTAGTTAGAGTGATGAGTTGGATGCATACCAGTTGTAGGATGTAGCCCATACTTTGTTTAAGTAGTGGAAGGTTGATAGGGGTATAGATGCAGGGCCGGTAGAATAGAAAGAGTTTTGCCACAAATTTCTTAGACTGATTCTTCCCATTGGAGTTGAGGGAGGCCAAGGTGTTAGATTTTATTAACTTGAGGTAGGGCAGCATGAGAGTGAGGGAGTATTCCCTTAATTTTACTAAGTTAGCTAGATATGCTCCTCATGTGGTAGCAAATAACAGGTCCAAGATGAGTAAGTTTGTGTTTGGAATATCTGATAGTGTGGTCAAGGAGTGCAGGATTGCAATTCTGATTAATGAGATGGGCTTGTCTAGGATGATCGTCCATGCTGAACAGATAGAAGAGTAGAAGAATAAGGAGAGGGAGAGAGAAAACAAAAGGGCTAGGACGATTATTTTTAACTTCAATCAGCAAAAGTTAGAGGGTGTTAACCATCCGTAGTTTTATCAGAGGTATTCAGCCCTAGCACTCTCTTTAGCTAGTGCTCCTATACCCAAATTTAGAAAGTACAATAGGGATAAAGCTCCAGGATCTAAGTTTCAGGACTGTGTTAGAAGTGCTCGTATAATTACTCTATGTCAAAAATATGGAAGAACCATCAAGGTGAGTGTAGAACGAGTAGTAATGTGTCCTTTGGGTATGGAAAACTAGGCCATTGGATTCAGAAGTGTTGGGTAGTTTCTAAAAATGGTAGGGATATGCACTAACAGTGCCAGTCCCATAAGTCATCGCTTCCATTCGGCCGCCTAACTCAGCACGGTGCCGGTTCTAGTGCTACCAGTGGTCAACGTCCAAATAAATTATATGCTTTTTAGCCCCGCCAAGATTAGGAAAATTCTCCTTAGGTAGTTACTGGTACATTGCAGGTCTTTTACTTACATGTTTATGCCTTACTAGACATTAGAGATTCTCTTTCTTTTGTAACTCTATATATATCCGTGAATTTCAAAGTTAGTCCCGAAATTCTAGCAGAGCCCTTTTCAGTGTCTACCCCAGTAGGTGTTCCATCATAGCCAGACAGGTATACTGGACTTGTCTAGTCAAAATATCTTAGAAAGTTACCTTAGTTGATCTCTTGGAGTTAGAGATAACGGATTTTGATGCAATTCTTGACGTAGATTGGCTCCACTCACGCTATGCCTCAGTTGATTATAGAAACAAAATAGTTCATTTTCAGTTCCAAAATGAACCAGTCCTTTAATGGAGGGGTAGTACCATAACTCTTAGGGGTCAATTAATTTCATACCTTAGAGAAAGAAAGATCATATCAAAGGGGTATATTTACCATCTTGTGCGAGTCAAAGACGCTAACTCAGAAATTTCAACTTTGAATCAGTTCCAATAGTAAATGAATTCTCAATTGTATATCATAAAGATCTTCCCTAAGTTCCTCCCAAAAAGAAAATCGACTTCGGAATAGACCTTCTTCCTGGTACTCAGCCCATATCTATTCTGCCATATAGAAGGGGTACAATTGAACTCAAGGAGTTAAAAGAACAGTTAAAGGATCTTCTATAGAAGGGATTCATGTAACGCCCCGTAAAAGTCATGCATGTATTAGACTATAATTTCTGAGCTTTAGACTTAAGTTTTAAATTCTTCTAAGTGTTGAAATGACTTAGACTCATTCTTAGCTGGCAACCTTCGGGATACAACTTCTCGACCTTCCCGACCTTCATTTTTGGATTTTTTTGTTGCGTTACGATGGGGCAAGGTTGTAGTATGTCTCGGAGAAAATTCAGAGTTTTTGGACGAGCCTAAGGCCTCGTTTAGATTTCGATCCAGTGGCAGCGCGCGATTAGCCCGCGCCGCCTGCTAGATCGCGCCCGGCCAAAATGTTCAGTCCATCTGGATTTTTAATGGCATTTCCATAAATACTCATTCTCCTATCAACTTAAACACGGGAATTAAATCCCTAAAGAGCCAAAATATCATTATATTCTTCAAATTTGCTCAAGAACTTTCCCTAGGGTTTCAACATTAAAACCCAAGCAACTCAAGATTTAACCGCGGGTTTGTGAAACAAATTACAGATTTGGAATCTTCTCGACATAGGCTTTGATAGACACCCAAAATTCATGGAGAATAAGGTACGCGGGGTTTTTCCTAAATTATCATGGGCATAAAAAAATTATGTTTTAGAATGGGGTTTTAAATTATGTATATATATTTATGTATAAGATGTTTTAACATCATTGTTTTGGTCTTTTGACCATCTCCAAAGCGATTTGACATTTTATATACATATATGAATGAATGTGTTTCAATTTTGAATACATGAACTTGCTAAAGACATTTGACCACCAGGTGTTTGATGAAATTTCTGCATGAATTGAACTTTAAGTTTTGGAGTATGAAATCCTTTACATCAGTTACATGTTTTGGTGGTCTAAACTATGTTTTGAATGAAAACTCTTGCTTAATACATTATGGCTCAGAAAAATCATGACTTGTAATGTCTTGGTATGACGATACCAATTCAGACTAACGCCATATCAGACTCAAACTAACAGACATTTCAAACTTTCATGATTATAGACATTCAGAATGTTGCATGTACAGAAAAGGTAAAAAAATGGGCATACAGAGATGTTAGGTGGTTCCCCGAAGAGGGCTTGAGCTCAAGCGACTCATTGCCTAAAACCATGGTTTGCCAACCCGGGTATACTATTATGCGCTGACTTAAATGTCCTGTGGCATATCAGAATCAGACACTCCAACCCTTGCGGCACACTTGGGTTGGGGGCTTCCCCTCCGAGTCAATGACGGATTCCATATAGCCCATGGAATATCAGACTTGTAGGGGAATACCACCTAACTCAAAAGTAAAACACAGATCTTGATTTGAAATGAACAGGCAGGTTACATGTTTTCAGAAAGTGCCCATGTATGTTTTCAGAAACAGTTTTATACATGATGTCTTGATGAAAAATTGCTTCCACTTAACATATATATATATATATATGTATGTTCCATTATACTATTTTTGGATTGCTTCGCGTGCCAGTACTTTTGTGCTGACCCCCCCTCTTCTAGGTCCTGAGGCACAGTCTAGGGGTCCAGCTACTCAGTAAAAATTCTCGGATTTGCAGACTTGATCACGCAGTGGTGAGCCTTCTATTATTTGGAAGGCCTAATTATGTCAGACATTATCTTATTTATTATGTTTTTGGTTTACTGGGGACCTTGTCCCAGTTTCTTCTCAGAAAGATGTTTGTGTTCTTAGTAGAGATTTTGCAGACTAATGTCAGATAGTATTATTCAGAAATGTTGCAGAACTTGACCATGTATTCCATACTCAGTTTCAATTCTGCATTTTATTATGATTACGAATGTTGTGCATGATAACCAGATAGAGAATGGGTGTTTTGGGCATTCATGGTTCGGGATGCTCGTCAAGGCTAGGGCTTAGGCTCGGGTCATGACAAACTTGGTATCAAAGCACGGTTCATGATCCCAGGGTTTTTGCGAAATTGCGTCGAGTAGAGTTTTATTTATGGATGTGTAGCGCGCCACACTTATAAACAGGAGGCTACTAGGTGTTTAGGAATGTTTCCCTTGTTTGTGATTTAGTTCGTGCTTCAGAGTCTAAATTGTCCCCTAATCAATGATCTCTTGTATTTCAGAAACATGACTATGCCTCCCCGTCGCAACATCGATCAGAGTGCTCAGGCATATGTGGTCCGTCCTACCCATGGGATGCGGACCCGTAATAGAGCTTCCACGCCAGAACCTGTCCCTACTCCGGGAGTCCCTCCAGTCCCAACCAGTCCACCTCGGGCTCCGCGGACTAATGTCAACCGTCCACCAACTGCTCAGAGAGATATCTCAAATGCAGAGTTCAGACGGTCTATCCATATGCTGACACATCTGGTAGCTAACCAGGCTCAACGATCGGTAGATGTTGGGTATGCATCCGTTACGTCTGAGGCTACTAGAGTCGGGAATT
Organism: Capsicum baccatum var. pendulum; assembly: GCA_030864225.1. NCBI lineage: Eukaryota > Viridiplantae > Streptophyta > Magnoliopsida > Solanales > Solanaceae > Capsicum > Capsicum baccatum. The sequence goes on from CM061556.1 coordinate 105,244,907, forward strand.
TCATGAAGATGAATCCACCTAAGTTCACTGGTAAAAAGGTGGAGAAAGATCCACAGGAGTTCGTGGATGAGATGGAGAAGATCTTTAAGGTAATGCATTTAGATGAGATTGAAGGAGTGGAATTGGCAACTTATCAGCTTAAGGATGTTGCAAATCAGTGGTATGCAGACTGGGAAGATGCAAAAGGTGAGAGTTCTGAGCCTACAGTTTGGGGTGAGTTTGTAGAAGCTTTTCTTGACAGATTCTTTCCTCTGGTGTTGAGGGAGGCCAAAGCAGAAGATTTCATGAATCTGAAGCAGGGAAGTATGAGTGTACAGGAGTACACTTTGAAGTTTAATCAACTAGCCCGCTATGCACCAGAATTGACAAGCAATATGAGAGACCGGATGAGGAAATTTGCATCCGGCTTTGCTGATAACCTAGTACTTGAGTGCCAGGGGGCAATGTTGAATAGGGAGTTAGACTTTGATAGACTAACAGTCCACATACAGTAGGTGGAAGAGAAGAATAGAAAGATCGCTGAATCTAGAGAGAAGGACAGACAGGCCAACAGAGTCAAATCTGCAGACCAGCACTAAAGTCAGCCGCAGAGTGGTAACTGGGGAAATAGGTGGTTGAAGAAGACGAGGTTTGGGAATAATACAATGTTAGCAGCCAGTGCCCCAGTGCCCAGACCCCCTGCAGACAAACAGACTCAGAGCTTTCAGACTCCTCATGGATCTAGAGTACTAGATACTCAGTCGCAGGGCAGTGTGGCTCAGCAACATCGCACTTACCCGCGATGTAAAAATTGTGGTAGGAATCATCCGGGGAAATGTCAGTTGGGCACACTTGTATGTTATTCATGTGGTCAGTCAGGCCACTTTCAGAGGGACTGTCCATCTGCTAGGAGGAGTGCTGGTGGTGCGAAGGTTCAGGGCAATTCCACAACGCAACCCCCATCTCAGAAGAGCGCCACATTAGCTGTCGGGAATAGTCGTAACCGGTTATATGCCTTGACCAACCGCCAGGAGGCGGATCTAGCAGAAGGTAAGCAGATGGTAAGCAGATGTTAGCTCAGGAAGTTTATCAGCTTGCCCAACTAGGTTTCTTGTTACTTGATTTAGCAGAAGGTAGTGTATGGGTACAGAGTAGCTCAGAGTCATCTCTAGTTTCTGAGGTAAAGGAAAAGCAGGATAGAGATCCCAATCTAGTTAAGTTGAAAGACTCATTCAGCGACCAAAAGGTAGAGGTTTTCTCCTAAGGTGGAGATAGTGTGCTATGTTGTCAGGGTAGGATATGTGTGTCTATTATAGATGACTTGAGGCAATGAATTCTTGCAGAAGTGCATGGTGCACGTTACTCTATTTATCTAGGGGCCACTAAGATATACCGTGATTTATGGGAGATCTATTAGTGCATTGGGATAAAGAGAGATGTTATAGAGTTTGTAGCTAAATGCTCTACGTGCCAGCAAGTTAAGATTAAGCAATAGAAGCCTAGTAGGTCCATGCAGTAGTTAAGTATTCCCACTCGAAAATAGGATGTAATTAACATAGACTTTGAGATAGGTTTGCCTCATACCCTTCATCAGCATAATTCTTTTTGGATTTTCATAGACAGGATAACTAAATCAGCTCATTTCTTGCCAGCCCATACCTCTTATTCAGCCGAGGACTATACCAAACTCTATCTCAGAGAGTTGGTCAGGTTGCATAGACTTCTTTTATCAACCTTAGCTGTATTATGTATATTAGTTTTTTTTATATGATTAGGATAGTTTGCCCTTAATATCTCACTAACTTTATTATGTGGTCTAAATATATTTGGGTTTAGACTCTATTTCTATTTATATGTTGCATATATTTAAATTATCCATAGAGCACTATTGATAGTTGCCTACTGAGTACCTCGTGTTTGGTGCTCATACTACATTTCTACAGCCTGCTGATCATAGTATGGGTTATCACCTATTTGGTTGTATCTATATATTCATTTAGTACCTTATTTGCATCCTTTTTATGTTAGAAGCTCTTGTACTGATTCCATCAGGTTTTAGGATTATCTTATATATATTAGTCTCTAATTTTATTTTTTCCATATTCTTTTAGTAGTTCGTTGTAAGCAGTTCTATAGTACGAGTTGGCTTGCTTATAAGTGGGTTTAGTAGGCACCATTTTCACCTTCGAAATTGACTCATGAAAAATTTGTACTAGAGCTTTCACCACTGTATTAGTACAAGATCTAAGTATTTATTAGAGTCCTATGGATTGGTGTGGAGTCATTCCTAACCTATCTTTGGGAGTTTAGATTGTATTCTTAGGAAATTTAATTCTTGAATCCATGTCGTAGGTACATATAATAAGCCTCAAGTATATTTTTTAACTCTATTTTATCCCAAATAGATAATGCCCGATGGTCAATAGATGCAGATGAAGCATTAAAATATGTATTAAAAACTTCAGCATAACATCAGACTAGAGAAACAGAGATGGATATCGAAGATCTTAATCATTAATCAAAGGATTTAGGGCAACTTAGGCTCTAGTAGAGCTCGTGACTACTTAAACCCTTTGAGGTTCAGCAATGGGGATCCCAAGTTTAATTGTCTATACCTCCCAGCCAGGGATCTCATTCAGTTTATCAAGTAGTTCTCATACAAGAGTTGGGTGTATTGGTGTTCATCAGGGTTCTTTATCAGTTTCTGAGTATGAGATTGGTTTTTTTAGTGGGCCAGGCATATTCCTATGCTCTATCCTTCTGAGCCGAACATGATGTGTGGATTTATTAAAGGTTTAGCATTGCCTCTCCACTTGATGTCGAAGCAGTTAATAGTAGCTTGGTCTTCTTTCATTCAGGTAGTTGAGCATTCGAGGTCCATAGAGAAAGCATGCATTGAAACTTATGAAGGTGGCGATAAGAAACCATGCCATCAGCATAATGCTTTTGGCATTTCATTCAGAAGGAAAGATCTTTTTAGTGGATATCGCTCCACTTATAGCCTATCAGCCGTACACAGGTAGTGTTTCAGACTAATAGTGGCTCTTAGATTAGTCGTAGTAATCATAGCTGGTAGAGTTCCTATCAGATCTTGTAGGGTTTTTGATATGGGTCTTTAGGTCATGGCGGCCATTCTGGATTAGGAGGGGTAGTATCTTTGAATATTCTCGGAGCTTGTTATAGGTGTGCTGAGATAGGAGATTTGTTCAAAGAGTTCCCCAAATGTGAGTTAGTGGATCAGACAGAGTTAGCATGTATTCTCCACTATCCTAGAGTTCTTTAGGCAGGACATGAATGTGGAAAGGATGATCATGGTAGTAGAGAGTGCTCTAAACATTAGTTGGCCAGCCATTTATGCTCAGTTCATGTTTCTTTCTAGGTTAGGGTTTCAGGGGTTTTCTATGATTGCATAGAGATCGGTCACTAGTCTAGAGAGTAGATGCAACATATGATTATTGCTCATTTTGATCAGCCTCATAGTGTTGTGTCCCCTTTAGTCAGAGATAGTGCACTTAGTGCCTTAGTTGATGATTCAGTTAGTGTGGGTCTGGACCCGTTCAGATTTACTCCCCCTTAGATTGATCAGGCATGTGACTACAGATTTAACCATGATAGGTGTATTTTTACTTCCTGTATTTACTGTTTAATTTATGTGTATTAGGGTTTTCATACCCATCAATTATTCTATGCCTTGATAAGTTCATATAGGTTATTGTGTGCCTTGATATTGAATTTATGATTGTATGACTAACCCTATGGTTTATTTTTTTAGTACTGGATGGAGTAGATCTATATTGATATTTTATTCCTATGGGTGTAGCATTTGGGTTCGAGGCCCATTTACCTTCGCATATTGGCCTTATTGTAGCCCTTGTGTGGTACTTGCTATTAATTTTCATTTTTGTACCGCCTATTCATAATATTGATGTTTATCTTATTGTTGTTATAATTGTCGTTTCTTGATGTTATTGACCCTTGTTGGGTAGCTATTTAGACTAGTATTATCTAGTTAGAATTCCATTCCTTATGTTTTTTATTAATTAGCTCGTGAAGCTATAGCCCGATTGGATGATTTCTTTTCTATAGTAAGGTGAGGTTGGTTGTTTTTCTGTTTTATTGGCTATGATAGGTTGAATATGTAGTGGACTATGGTATTGAAGGTAAGTGGACCTTTTATGGCTCTGTTATGATTCTAGAGTTGGCAATTTAATTATATTGCTCATTGTTGAGTTTGGGGATCTTAGACTTTCCTTCTAGGTTCCAAAGGTTTTTGCATTGGCTATCCCTTTATATGTAACCTATTTTTGAGATTTACCACATTATGGTCCATTTTTCTTGTGGATATTTCATTGCTAAATAGTGGTTTTGACATTGATATCGAGTTGTCCTTGATTTATATCTTAGAATTATTGGATTAGTCTCCTTGTTATGGTTTGATGTTGGTGCTAGTATGGAGAGGAGTCTCATTTCTTTCCATTATGTGGTTTTTGTCTAAAGTAGAGTTACAGAGTTAGATGTAATAGTCTTTCCTATGATCTCTTCTTGAGTACAAAAATTGGAAATTCCTTATCTTGAGTTATTGGTTCATTTTCCAATAGTATTGGATTGGTTAGTTTCTAACTAAAGTTTATTTCTCCTAGTTTCTATGTTTTTAGTATTACTAGTGTGAGTTGCAGCCTTGGGGAGTTCTTACGTATTCTTTGATAGTTCATTCCCTCCAGTAGGTATGGAGTTGATTTCTTGTGTTTTCAGCTAGTGATTTATCTATTATTATGATTTTTTTCTTTAGTTATGTTTTGATTTCCACTCAGTATGATTTAGCTTGGATAGATCAGATTTGGATCAAAGGTCGATTTGAGTATTGACATTAATATATTCCTATTGGCTCAATTTTGAGTTGACACCTTAGAATGGGGACATGGAAGTTATGATAGATCTAGAGCATGAATGCCTACCCATCTTCAGTTTTGATTTTGGTATTTGAGATCGAGCGATTCACCCTTGGTGTTGTATTTCGGCTTGGAGTGTGAATCTTAAGTGCAACCTTTGTTTTAGATTAGTCTTATTTTGAATTTTATTTTTAGGCTAGTTGAGCCTACTCGGTGGTTACCTATTTGGTCTTCTTTACTTTAGATAGATTATAGTTGATAGGTGTTCATATGACAACCTATAGACCCTGTATTGGTTCCTACAGCTTCGACCTCGGGACTTTAGTTTTCTTTGAGATTCTCAAATGATATACTTAGTAGGAGTAGTATACTTATGTTCGATTCAGCATGGCTTCATTCTCTATTGATGGGACATCCTAAAATGTATCATTGAGTGATGAGTAATTGTGCTTTGGGATCTTAGATTTCAGTTTCAATTATCATCCGAACTAGTTGTAGCATTGGCATAGATTGTATACCTTGGTGTAATACCCCGTATTTCCTTAGAATAATTTAAGTTCCAATACATGAGTATTTGAATATAAAATTTTTGTATCACTTATTATTTTTCAGTTTAGCCTACCATTTTGTAGGAAATTGAATTAGCTTTCCAACGATATAAAATTCGCCCAAATCCGATAACAGGGTTACAAGTTATGGCAATTTTAAGTTTCAATCATTAAACACCGTCATTTTAATCCTTAGCGCATCTCGGAGCTAGCATAAATGACAATTTTCAAAAACTAGTGAGCCTCCGCGATGTTGGTGCTTCGCGCCATTGGCTCAATTAAGAATTGTCAATTTCCTGTGATCAAAAGCGATACCACCGCATCTAGTGAGATTCCAGGCCGGCAACGTGATTGCACTGCATCGCTCCATTGTGCATTTTCCCAGTTGTCCAATTCTAGCGACACAACACGATAGCGCCGCGTTGCACTAGGTGTGTCTTTTGGAAACATTCAATGAAAATTAAAACTCTCGACTAGGGTTAAAACAGTCCTTTCTCATTATTTTAATCCGCCCAGGTGTGATATTTAAGCCCTAAAAATGTTTTAAGTTCATTATTCACTCAATTTTCCCCGAAATTTCAAGAGCTTACTCTCTAAAATACAAACCCTAGTTCTTAAATTTAAGGCCAACCCTCAAGAATTCACCAAGAACTTTGAGAAATTCATCAGTTAAGGTACGTTCAATGTTCATCCACGGGTCCCTTCCACCCATGGAGTCCAAGTACCCCATTTTAATTACCAAGTTATGATCTTTCCAAGTTATTATGTTTCAAATTATGATTTCACCCAAGAATCTCTAAGAACCATTTTTCAATGAAGTTATTATTGTTATTCGATTCTCCATGTTTTAATGTTATTAGGTATTGAATTAAACCCTGATTTAGTTCTTTTCATGTTGAATTCTTGTTATTTATACAAGTTCCATAGTACTCCTATGATTTAACTAAGCTACGAACTACAAGTGTTTGATAAAATGCCTACAAGAGTAAATGTTTTATGAAAGCCTTCATGCTATGTCCCTTAAGCTTCAGTACTGTTTCAATATTGTTTCTTTCAGCCAGGAAGTCCTACGGCCTCTGAGATGGCTCCTCCTCAAAAGACTAGGACTGACCCGAGCCTCCTTGTTATCAAGTCGGATAATGAGGAATACTTTCCTGATCTTGAAGCTCTAAAGGTCCGATGGAACCATCCAAAGGACACTCTTAAACGGAGATGGTATGATAGTACCTACTCCAAAGAACAAAAAAGGGAGTTTGGTCGGCTATGGATAGCTGACATGAAAAGACTCCGATGCGATATGGAATTCTTCTTCTGGTTCGAAAAGACCGGAAAAATAGAAAACCAATCTGACTCTCTCAACGTCATTGTTACCAAATGGTACACCCAAAGAAACATGGTTGTTGAATCCGTGACTCCTCCTCTTGAGGGAATCAAAATTCCTTATTCCAATGAAATCCTTAAAGCCTCTCTTTTTAAGGCAAAACATGATAGGCCTGTCGCGGCCCCCCTCAATAGAGATCTTGATAGAATAGTTGAGCAAAACAATTATACTAATCAAGTTCTCCACACCATATCTCAACAGATAGGAGAATCCAAGAATTCTACTCTTCCACCTCCCATACCGGTTAAGAGCAGTCCTACCCTCAACCTCTTTCAAATCCCATCTTCAAGATGCCTGAATTCTAAAAGGACAGGTTTCCTGACCTCAATGAGGATTTCAAACTCTCCGAAGAAATTTTAGAGAAAATCAATTCCAAACTTTCGAAGTTTAAAGTCGCTTAACAAGGAGAATCCAGCTCCAAAAAGAATTCTCTTTCCAAGCTTACCAATGAGCGTTTTTCTACCAAGAAAAACTATTACAAAAAACCTTCTCCCTCAGATGTCACGCCCCAAAATCCTATTAAGGCGGACTGGCACCCGTTGCCGGTAAGGCTCGGGAGAACCAACCTGTAGCAATACACTACCTATGAACATTATAAGTTACTTTTATACTAAACATGCCCTCAAAAGATAAATGGAACTAGCAAGCCAAAAGATGTTGTATGACTAGGCCGTTGGAGCCACAATGTCTACGATACGATACATGACCATACTATGCTTTACATAGTCTACAAAGCCTCTAGACAAGAAACATTATCTTATAAGGGTCGGTACAGGCCCCGCCTCATGATAAGATACTATACAATGCAAAAAGATATGATAAGACTCAAAGCCCCGAAGCAACCTGGAGCTCAGTGACTGCAGTTGATATCCTGTACTCTTACTGGGGAGGTTTATTAGCTTCTGCACCTGCAGCATGGAATGCAGGTCCCCCAACAGGGACGTCAGTACAAAATAATGTACTGAATATGTAAGGCAACATGTACTATATATGAGATAAAAGTTCAAATGAAACCATACACTGCTGTAAGGTAAAAGACCACCTTTATGAATATTGTGGAGTCATGCATCTTATAACAATTATGTTACTTTACTCTTATCACTTGTATAATCTGTGCACATCATGTAATACAAATGACCAGCTGATCAGTGGTAAATCTATATCAGGATCGACCCATGCTAGGCTTTCCTTTCACCCCTGGGATACCCCCTGTAATACTGGGATTGACCCATGCTAGGTGATTCTTTCACCCCTGGGATACCACCCAACAGAAACAACTGTATACATATATCTTCTTATTACTTTTGAGATGAATCTTTGGTGATCGTAACATTTGAGCTATAAGACTATAAGCATGACAAATGACAAGTATGTGACCATGTAACATCATATCACAATGAAAAGAGTGGGTTATACGATTAGTGAAACATGTGGGACATAAACAACGTATGAACTTTATTTAGATAAAAAGAAGACTCATATGTCATGGTATCCAATGTATGTATGCAGCAGTGACAATGCTCGAATCCGGACACACAAATACATGTGAAAGAGTGGAGTGGTTATATCGAAGTTTGTAGAGATCTCTATGTGCCAATAAAGACTTTGGATTCCATGCCAAATAATAAGAGATCGAATAGCCTTACATACCTCGACATATCAACTTGTTTTTACCTCGAAACGACTTCTTTTCTTCCAACTATTTATCTACAATATCATGTTTTAAAGCTAGTATTAGCAGCTAATCAATGCATCTGGACAGCCCAATCTCACAAAACACAACATTTTGGCAACAAACGTATAACCATCGACTCAATGGTGTTATTCCGACTTTCTCAATTCTAACTGTCTTCAACCAGTACACATTATCATATACATGATGTACACAGCCTATATCAGCTCTACAACATGCTGGCAACAGTCCATAACTACAACACAGAACCATTTTACAAAACGCTCAACTAAGAAGCACAACATCTCGTCGTCTCCCTACATTTCGTCGTTAACAATTCATACTTGTCCCAACTTTGAACCAGATGCTCCCAACATATATATACATCAAATAAACCTTAACACAGTCACAAAATAGCTCAAAACACAGGGGGGAAAACGTGAAACATCATCCCCCTCATCAAAACAGTCCAATACCATTTTGGGAGCACATAAGATCATATAAGGATACTTGTTTCCAAAGAAGTAGCAAAACAGTCCAGCAACCTTGGCAACCATATACACACTATAACATATTAATAACCTCAACTTTATATCATATCAAAGTCAAAAATCAGGGTAAGAATCGTTCCAAAGCCAAGAAAATCAAACAACAACTTTCAGGACACAAGCTGTCCAGAAATTCCTGCACAGTACACCAGCCAACTTATCTTGTTTTCCATGGAAAATTCATATCAAGTATATGGTTATTTTTACATACCTTAACTCCCAAGGTGTAAGTCTAATTCAAGAACTCAAAAAGTAGCCTTTGGTTGCCTTCCAAGGTGAAGAAATGCCAAGAGAAACTTAGAGAGAAAAGCTGAAACTTTTTTGGTCTCCTACTAGTTAACCTAAGGAGCTCGGTTTTGGTCCCTTTTTAAAGGGGCCTTAGACCGACTTTCTCCTAATATTTGCAACTGATTAACTCAAGTTGGTCAATGACCAATTTTCCCCTTTCACTTGGGCCTTTTGGATCTCTAAATCAATGGGCTTTAGCGGCCCATTTTCCTTAATCTTTCTTGCACTTTGTTTGGGCCCAATTTTGTTAGTAGTGAATGAATGTAGTTGGGCCTATTATATAAAAATCTTGGGCTGAACATCTTGGCCCAATATAATGCTAAACCATTGGCTTTAATAGCCTCCCTAACTTGGGCTTCGTTTGTCGCAAGACTTGGAAAGTTTCGGCGTTAAGCCTTGTCTTCGTTCCCCTTTCTTTTTACTAACGTCTAGATTTCAAGTGAGTTCACTTATGAATGAATTATTCTCCCTCATGTATATATACATTTTTTTTAAGCCAACCACACAGGTTACTCACCTGCTAGATTCCTAAGTTCCATAAGCACGTCAATGATTTTTCTCCGTTTAAGGCCACAGTCTCTAAATAGACTTCCATATAGTGCCCCAATCTAACACTTGAACACTTGAAAAAAAGTTTTGGTAGTAATTAAATCAAGCCATATGTCATTTTATGTGAACATTACTAGTACATGAAAAATGTGGGGTGTTACATCCTCCCCCCCTTAGGAACATTCGTCCCGAATGTTAACATAACTGTATAGTCTAGACAGGTTTGAATTTCTGGTCACACAACTGTTAATAACATAACTAGTATTCAAACACATACCTATTAATGTTCCTCCTCTGTATCTTTTGGTCCCTCCTTGTCTTCAAATAGATGAGGGTATTTGGATGTAATTACTTCCTCCGGTTCCCACGTTATTTCTTCTACTTGGTTGTTTCTCCAGAGTACCTTTACTGATGCAATTTCTTTGTTCCTTAACTTTTTAATTTGGCGATCTAGAATAGCAACCGGTACCTCTTCATAAGTAAGATCCTCTGTGACCTGTACATCTTCTATAGGAGTGATACGAGAGGGGTCACCTATGCATTTTCGAAGCATTGACACATGAAACACTGGATGAACCGTTGAAAGTTCCTGGGGTAGCTCTAATTCATATGCAACTTGTCCGACCCTCTTAGTAATCTTATATGGCCCTATGTAACGTGGGCTTAGTTTCCCTTTCTTACCAAATCTCATAACCCCTTTCATCGGTGATACCTTTAAAAATACCCAATCTCCAATAGAGAATTCCAGCCCTCTTCTCCGCATATCTGCATATGATTTATGACGACTTTGGGCTGTTTTTAGCCGTTGTTGTATCACCTTAACTTTTTCCATGGCTTGTTGGACTAAATCTGGCCTGAGCAAGGTGGTTTCACCCACTTCGAACCAACCAATTGGTGACCTACATTTCCTCCCATACAAAGCTTCGTAAGGCGCCATCTTGATGCTCGAATGGTAGCTGTTATTATAGGCAAATTCAATAAGGGGCAAGTGTTCTACCCAGCTACCTTTAAAATCTAATGCACAGGTTCGCAACATATCCTCAAGTGTTTGAATAGTACGCTCTGCCTGGCCGTCTGTTTGGGGATGGAAGGCTGTACTCAAATTCACTTGCGTCCCTAAACTCCTTTGAAAGGACTTCCAAAATTTTGCCGTGAATTGAGCTCCTCGATCAGATATAATAGAGAGTGGGACCCCATGTAGCCTAACTATCTCTTTGAGGTATAATTTGCCATATTCTTCAGTTGTATAATCACTTCTAACTGGCAGAAAGTGCGCTGACTTCGTGAGTCTATCAACTATCACCCATATGGAGTCAAACTTATTAACTGAACGAGGCAAACCAGTTACAAAATCCATATTAGTCATATCCCACTTCCAAGTTGGAATCTCTATACATTGCATGTAACCACCTGGCTTTTGGTGCTCTACTTTGACTTGTTGACAAGTAGGACATTGAGCCACAAACTCTGCAAGGTCCTTTTTCATGCCTCCCCACCAAAACACTCCCTTTAGGTCATGATACATCTTAGTAGATCCTGGGTGGATGGAATATCTTGAATGATGGGCTTCTTCCATTATTCTCTTTCTGAGTCTGTTAACATCAGGAACACACAATCTACTTTGGCAATAAAGTACTCCATCTTGTGTAAGCCTAAACTCCTTCATTATACCTTGACTTACTTTCTCCTTAAGGCATTGTAGAATAGGATCATAATACTGTTTTTCTTTCACTTCCCTTATCAATGAAGAATCGGCAGCATTATGTACAATAATGTCCTTTCTTGGAGTTTCGAGTAGACGAACACCCAGATTGGCTAGTTGACGCAGATCCTTAGCCATGCCTTGCTTTACCCCTTTCTGATCACTGGTACCCAAGAGTGTCTTACGACTTAGAGCATCAGCCACCACATTTGCTTTCCCTGGATGGTATAATATATCAATATCATAATCCTTTATTAACTCTAGCCACCTCCGCTGCCTCAAATTTAGATCTTTCTGCTTGAAAATATACTGTAAACTCTTATGATCTGTATATATGTCCACGTGCACCCCATACAAATAGTGGCGCCATATCTTTAAAGCAAATACAACCGCTGCTAGCTCAAGATCATGTGTTGGGTAGTTTTTCTCGTGTGGTCTCAATTGTCTCGAGGCATAAGCAATCACCTTACCGTGTTGTGTTAGTACACACCCCAAACCAACTCCGGAAGCATCACAATACACTGCATATCCCTCTGAGCCTTCTGGAAGCACTAGCACAGGTGCTGAGGTTAGCCTGCTTTTCAACTCTTGGAAGCTCCTTTCACATGCATCATTCCATTGGAATTTGGTTTCCTTGTGAGTTAACTTAGTAAGAGGTGCAGACATAGAAGAAAAACCTTCAACAAACCTTCTGTAATAACCTGCCAATCCAAGGAAGCTTCGAACTTCTGTAGGTGTCGTTGGCCTTGGCCAATCTTTCACAGCCTCTATCTTTTGTGAATCCACCCTTATTCCTTCATCCGATACAATATGGCCCAAAAATGCCACTGATTTTAACCAAAATTCACATTTGGAAAACTTAGCATACAACCGGCGATCACGGAGAACTTGTAGTACTAGTCGTAAATGATTTGCGTGGTCCTTTTCTGACCTTGAATACACTAGAATATCATCTATAAATACTATCACGAACACATCCAGGAAAGGCTTGAATACCCTATTCATCAAATCCATAAAAACTGTTGGTGCATTCGTTAGCCCAAACGACATAACAAGAAATTCAAAATGACCATATCTGGTTCGGAAAGCTGTCTTAGGTATATCTTTTTCCTGCACTCTCACCTGATGATAACCTGATCTCAAATCGATCTTTGAAAAGTATTTGGCACCCTGTAACTGATCAAACAAGTCATCAATTCTGGGGAGGGGATATTTATTCTTAATTGTCACCCTATTCAGTTGTCGGTAGTCAATACACATCCTCAATGTGCCATCCTTTTTACGCACAAATAAAACTGGTGCACCCCAAGGGGACACACTAGGTCTTATAAAACCCTTTTCTAACAAGTCTTTCAGTTGCTCCTTTAATTCACGTAATTCTGCCGGGGCCATTCTATATGGAGGAATAGAGATAGGCTCGGTGCCTGGTAATAAGTCAATACCAAAATCTATTTCTCGTTCTGGAGGCAAACCAGGGAGTTCCTCAGGAAAGACATCAATAAATTCATTCACTATTGGAACAGACTGGATAGTTGGTGATTCTGCCTCCATGTCTCTCACTCTAACGAGATGACGTATATATCCCTTTGATATCATTTTTCTGGCTTTAAAATAAGAGATAAACCTTCCTTTTGGTGCCCCAATATTGCCTTCCCATTCAAGGACTGCTTCATTTGGAAAGTGAAAGTACATCCTCTTGGTTCGGCAGTCAACGGTGGCATAGCAAGAAGCCAACCAATCCATACCCATTATAACATCAAATTCTACCATTTCTAACTCGATAAGATCAGCTAATGTATCTCGGTCGCAGACAGTCACTATGCAGTCACAATAGACTCTTCTAACTATAATTGACTCCCCAGTTGGTGTAGACACCGCAAGTGGTTTATTCAATAATTTAGGTGTTCTACCAAGCTTCCCAGCAACTAATGGAGTAATATATGACAATGTAGAACCAGGGTCAATTAATGCATACACTTTATATGAGAAGATGGACAATGTACCTATAACCACATCGGGTGAAGCTTCCAGGTTCTGTCGAGTCCCTAGAGCATATGTGCGATTTTGGGCCACGCTGGAACTAGCTGCCCCTCTAATACCTCTGCCGCGACCTATGGGAAATTGCTCACCTCTACCTGATGGAGGCACTGATGATGATGATACAACAGCTGATCCAGTAGGTTGTGCCATATCACCCCTGCGTCTTCTTGGGCAATCTTTTATTACATGCCCTGGCATACCACACCAATAACAAACATTCGTTCCCCTGCGACACGCACCTATATGATATCTCCCACATTGTCTGCAAGGCTGCCTAGGAGGCATTTGCTGGCTTCCCGAATATCCTGTTGTCCGTGTACCTTGGCCCTCACTTCTCTGCCCAAATTGATCATTTCTAGACCCTTGAAGTGGTGGTGGAGCACTAGCTGTAGAGTAAGAGGATGATGGCCTGGGTGGCCTATGGGAAAATCGTGGCCTAAACTCACCCTGGGGTGGTGTAAACTGTCCTGTAGATCTGGCCCTCTTGAATTGCCCCCTTTCTATTTCTTGTGCCCTCCTTCTTTGTCTCTGATCCTCCAGTTTCTGTGCAAAAGCTTGCATCCTCGCTATATCCATGTCTTTATTTAAAGAGGCAATGGTACAATCTCTAACCAAATATGAATCCAACCTATCGACATACCGATGGACTCTATCTGCCATAGTAGGAACAACATTAGGAGCGTACCTGGCCAGAGAATTAAATTTAAGACTATATTCCCTCACGCTCATATTCCCCTGATGGAGGTTCAGGAACTGATCTGCACAGGCCTCTCGGATCTCTAATGGCAAGTAATGATCAAGAAAGGCCATTTTGAACTCCTCCCAAGTAGTTGGAGATGTATCTATGCCTTTGGAATGCTTCCAGGCTTCGTACCACAGTATAGCCACACCCTTCAATCTATATATTGCCAACTCAGCAGCTTCCGAACCACTTACATGCATAACATCTAAGGTGCGTTGGATCTGATCAATAAAATCCTGTGGAACTTCATTTGGATCTGTCCCAGTGAATGATGGGGGGTCTAAGTTGAGGAAATCACGTATTCTCGTACTGGCTGCCCTACCTGCACCAACTGCACCAACTGCACCTGCAACTGGGCCTTCTTGTCTTTGACCTTGGCCAGCAACTATACAAGTCAACAGTTGAACTGCATTTCTCAAATCCTGCACAGAAGCATCAACAGGTGGTTCTCGGGGGTTTTCACTACTTCCTGGTGCATCAACAGATGGAGGGGTTAGAGATGTCTGTGATAGAGACTCATCTAGAGCCTCACTCTGTCGTCTCGCCCGATTGGGTATACCAACTACCACTTCTACTTCCTTTCCTTTACCTTTACTCTTCCTTGTCTCTGGCATACTTACTGTACAAAATAATTCAGGGATTAGACATGGTACACTTACAATATTTGGCTCTATGGCACGATCTAAAGAATGAAAAGAAGTGATAACTCCTAAATGCCACGTAGCCTCTTGTTTATAAATGTGGTGCACAACACATCGATAAACATGATTCTACATAGACACGGCTTTGTAGACTCCCTAGGACAAACCGCTCTGATACCACTTCTGTCACGCCCCAAAATCCTATTAAGGCGGACCGGCACCCGTTGCCGGTAAGGCTCGGGAGAACCAACCTGTAGCAATACACTACCTATGAACATTATAAGTTACTTTTATACTAAACATGCCCTCAAAAGATAAATGGAACTAGCAAGCCAAAAGATGTTGTATGACTAGGCCGTTGGAGCCACAATGTCTACGATACGATACATGACCATACTATGCTTTACATAGTCTACAAAGCCTCTAGACAAGAAACATTATCTTATAAGGGTCGGGACAGGCCCCGCCTCATGATAAGATACTATACAATGCAAAAAGATATGATAAGACTCAAAGCCCCGAAGCAACCTGGAGCTCAGTGACTGCAGTTGATATCCTGTACTCTTACTGGGGAGGTTTATTAGCTTCTGCACCTGCAGCATGGAATGCAGGTCCCCCAACAGGGACGTCAGTACGAAATAATGTACTGAATATGTAAGGCAACATGTACTATATATGAGATAAAAGTTCAAATGAAACCATACACTGCTGTAAGGTAAAAGACCACCTTTATGAATATTGTGGAGTCATGCATCTTATAACAATTATGTTACTTTACTCTTATCACTTGTATAATCTGTGCACATCATGTAATACAAATGACCAGCTGATCAGTGGTAAATCTATATCAGGATCGACCCATGCTAGGCTTTCCTTTCACCCCTGGGATACCCCCTGTAATACTGGGATTGACCCATGCTAGGTGATTCTTTCACCCCTGGGATACCACCCAACAGAAACAACTGTATACATATATCTTCTTATTACTTTTGAGATGAATCTTTGGTGATCGTAACATTTGAGCTATAAGACTATAAGCATGACAAATGACAAGTATGTGACCATGTAACATCATATCACAATGAAAAGAGTGGGTTATACGATTAGTGAAACATGTGGGACATAAACAACGTATGAACTTTATTTAGATAAAAAGAAGACTCATATGTCATGGTATCCAATGTATGTATGCAGCAGTGACAATGCTCGAATCCGGACACACAAATACATGTGAAAGAGTGGAGTGGTTATATCGAAGTTTGTAGAGATCTCTATGTGCCAATAAAGACTTTGGATTCCATGCCAAATAATAAGAGATCGAATAGCCTTACATACCTCGACATATCAACTTGTTTTTACCTCGAAACGACTTCTTTTCTTCCAACTATTTATCTACAATATCATGTTTTAAAGCTAGTATTAGCAGCTAATCAATGCATCTGGACAGCCCAATCTCACAAAACACAACATTTTGGCAACAAACGTATAACCATCGACTCAATGGTGTTATTCCGACTTTCTCAATTCTAACTGTCTTCAACCAGTACACATTATCATATACATGATGTACACAGCCTATATCAGCTCTACAACATGCTGGCAACAGTCCATAACTACAACACAGAACCATTTTACAAAACGCTCAACTAAGAAGCACAACATCTCGTCGTCTCCCTACATTTCGTCGTTAACAATTCATACTTGTCCCAACTTTGAACCAGATGCTCCCAACATATATATACATCAAATAAACCTTAACACAGTCACAAAATAGCTCAAAACACAGGGGGGAAAACGTGAAACATCATCCCCCTCATCAAAACAGTCCAATACCATTTTGGGAGCACATAAGATCATATAAGGATACTTGTTTCCAAAGAAGTAGCAAAACAGTCCAGCAACCTTGGCAACCATATACACACTATAACATATTAATAACCTCAACTTTATATCATATCAAAGTCAAAAATCAGGGTAAGAATCGTTCCAAAGCCAAGAAAATCAAACAACAACTTTCAGGACACAAGCTGTCCAGAAATTCCTGCACAGTACACCAGCCAACTTATCTTGTTTTCCATGGAAAATTCATATCAAGTATATTGTTATTTTTACATACCTTAACTCCCAAGGTGTAAGTCTAATTCAATAACTCAAAAAGTAGCCTTTGGTTGCCTTCCAAGGTGAAGAAATGCCAAGAGAAACTTAGAGAGAAAAGCTGAAACTTTTTTGGTCTCCTACTAGTTAACCTAAGGAGCTCGGTTTTGGTCCCTTTTTAAAGGGGCCTTAGACCGACTTTCTCCTAATATTTGCAACTGATTAACTCAAGTTGGTCAATGACCAATTTTCCCCTTTCACTTGGGCCTTTTGGATCTCTAAATCAATGGGCTTTAGCGGCCCATTTTCCTTAATCTTTCTTGCACTTTGTTTGGGCCCAATTTTGTTAGTAGTGAATGAATGTAGTTGGGCCTATTATATAAAAATCTTGGGCTGAACATCTTGGCCCAATATAATGCTAAACCATTGGCTTTAATAGCCTCCCTAACTTGGGCTTCGTTTGTCGCAAGACTTGGAAAGTTTCGGCGTTAAGCCTTGTCTTCGTTCCCCTTTCTTTTTACTAACGTCTAGATTTCAAGTGAGTTCACTTATGAATGAATTATTCTCCCTCATGTATATATACATTTTTTTTAAGCCAACCACACAGGTTACTCACCTGCTAGCTTCCTAAGTTCCATAAGCACGTCAATGATTTTTCTCCGTTTAAGGCCACAGTCTCTAAATAGACTTCCATATAGTGCCCCAATCTAACACTTGAACACTTGAAAAAAAGTTTTGGTAGTAATTAAATCAAGCCATATGTCATTTTATGTGAACATTACTAGTACATGAAAAATGTGGGGTGTTACATCAGATGTCCAGTTCGAAGAAAATCCTTACCTCTCTACATGTAATCATGATGGGAATGGCATTACAGAATGGAATATTGACGGTTTGGCCGAACACCAGATTTACAATAAACTCCATGAGATGGCTGTAGCTATCACGGCCTATAAGATCAAAGGCTCCTTTGACAAAGGAGCTGCCACCATGATTGTCTCAGGCTTTACTGGTATGATAAAGCATTGGTGGGACAACTATATCACTGATGAGGTTAAAAATCTCATCTACGATGCTACTACCACTGATCAAGTAGTCAGAACTGTTGATGGCCAAGAAACCATCGTAGAGGTAGCACAAGAAGATGCTTGCGCCACCCTCCTTTATCACATAGCTCGGCATTTCGTAGGAGAACCTAAGCTCTTCCAAGATAGAAGCCTAGAGATTCTTAATAACCTGCGCTGTAAAAACCTAGCAGACTTCAGGTGGTACAAGGATACCTTCCTAGTTAAGGTCATGATAAGACCCTACTGCAATAATGACTTCTGGAAAGAAAGATTTATCAGCGGTCTTCCTACTCTGCTCGCCGATTAGGTTCGAACAAAAATTAAGGATAGGTTTGAGGGAAAGATCACTTATAGTATCCTTACCTACGGAGACCTTATAAGTTTCATTACCACAGTAGGGATAGATCTCTGCACTGACCTTAATCTTAAGCAACAACTTAAGCAAAATTGTGCTTCCAAATTCGGTTTAGGAACTTTCTGTGATGATTATGGATTCACGGATCTCTCCTCTAGAAAGAAGCACAGGAAAAAATCCTTTAAATACACCAAAAGGACTTATCCTCGGAAGAAGACTCCCAAGAAAGAGTCTTACAAACCCAGTCGAAAGACTAAATGGAGGTCTTCCAAAGACACTTGCTGACTTGTGGCAAAACTGGCCACAGGGCGAAACATTGTAAATCTGGCAAGAAAAAGAAGATCAACCAGCTTGATCTTTCTAATGAAGTCAAAGAGAAATTATTCTCTATCATGGAAGACTCTTCAGAAGATTCTGATTCTTATTCATCTTTAGATGAGGAATATAGCGACGAAGACTTTATCAACGCCACTTATGAATCTGACCATTCCCAATCTGGGCAAAAGTGCGAGTGCGCTGACACTTTCTGTAATTGCTCTAATAAAACTATCAATGTCATTACAGACAAACCCAAGGAAATTCTGTTTGACATTATCGAGCAGATTTCTGATGACGAGCTACGAAGTAAATATCTTCAAGAGCTCAAACGGCTAATGCTTCCTCAGGAAGAAGGCACCTCTAAACCTAAACCTATCATTCAGCCATTTAGCATGAAGAAGGTTATGGCTAAGTTTAATACTTCTTCTGAACCTTCCATCATAGATCTCAAAGGTGAAATCTCCACTTTGAAAGGAGAAATCAAAAACCTTAAAATCCGACTTGATCAAGTAGAACTCAATGTTCTGACAGAACAGGTCTTACGATCAGCTTCACCAAAAGCATCTCCACCCGAGTCACCTCGTAAACTTCCGATCATTCCAAATGATCCACCCCAATTCATTCCTTTCCCCGATGAAGATGTTCCCTCTACATCAGGCAAAGCCATAACAGCTATTAAAGCCTACAGTGAGCATATTGTCGTAAAAATCGTGATCGACAAAGACTTTGTTATAAATAGAGTCGCTCTCTTTGACACAGGTGCCGAAAGTAATTGTATTGTCAAAGGCCCTATTCCCACTAGGTACCTCCAAAAGAGTACCTCCCGATTATATTCTGCCACTGGCAAAAAAATGAAGATTAACTATCAGCTTCCTAAAGCTCATGTCTGCAATAACGGCGTTTGCCTTATTAATGACTTTGTTATTACTGAAGATATCACTGAAGATATCATCCTTGGTATACCTTTTGTTAATCAAATTCGCCCTTACTGGAGTGATTACGACGGTATTCGCACTACCCTCTTGGGAACGGAGCTATTCTTTCCCCTCCTCCGTCCTCTTTCTAAGGAAGACGAACAACGCATTAAGGAAGAAACGGTGTTTAAAATTAATCGCCTTTCCTCCCATCTTTATTTTTTAAAACAAGAAGTTCAGCTCAAACGTATTGAGCACACTTTAAAAACCCCAGAGATGATCACTAAAATATCCCTTCTCCAAAAGAAGTTCGAAAATGAGATTTGCTCCGAATTGCCTAACGCAAAAAGCATTTAGTTGAGCTTCCTTATGTTCCTGTATTTGAGGAACAACATATTCCCAAAAAAGCCAGACCCATTCAAATGAATCAAGAAATGATGGAGATCTGCAAAACGGAAATCAATCATTTACTTGACAAAGGGATTATTAGACCCTCCAATTCTCCATGGAGCTGCTCTGCATTTTATGTTAACAATAGTGCAGAAAAGGAACGAGGAACTCCTCGGCTTGTTATAAATTACAATCCCTTAAATGCAGTCCTTAAATGGATCCAGCACCCGATCCCTAATAAAAGGGATCTCCTTAAAAGAACCTATAAAGCCAATCTTTACAGCAAGTTCGATATGAAGTCAGGTTTCTGGCAAATCCGAATTGCTGAAAAGGATAAATATAAGACTGCCTTCAACGTCCCTTTTGGGCACTACGAATGGAATGTCTTACCATTTAGGCTTAAAAATGCTCCCTCTGAATTCCAGAATATTATGAATAACATTTTCAATGATTATTCTTACATGTCAATAGTTTACATTTATGATGTATTAATCTTTTCTGAGAACATTGATTCGCATTTTAAACATCTCAATACTTTCTTTAAGATTGTAAAAATAAATGGTTTAGTTATCAGTGCTAAGAAAATGAAGATTTTTCAAACTTCCATCCGTTTCTTAGGACATGATTTGCATCGAGGTAGTCACAAGCCTATTTGTCGAGCAATAGAATTCTCTTCCAAATTTCCTGATGTAATCACGGATAAAACCCAACTCCAAAGGTTCCTAGGAAGCCTCAATTACATTGTTGATTTTATTCCTCATGTTAGGCAGGTCTGTGAGCCCCTATATCAATGTCTTAAGAAAAACCCAGTACCATGGAGTCCTGATCAAACCAATGCAGTCATAAAGATTAAATCTTTAGTGAAAAATCTTCCCTGTCTAGGTATCCCAAATCCTGATGCCTTCATGATTGTGGAAACTGATGCTTCCGATATAGGATATGGGGGTATCCTGAAGCAAAGGATAGAAAGTACTTCATCCGAACAATTAGTTTGTTTTACTTCTGGAGTATGGAATGCTGCCCAGAAAAATTACAGCATAGTCAAAAAGGAAGTTTTGTCTATAGTGCTATGTATCACTAAATTTCAAGACGACCTTATTAATAAGGAATTTCTTCTAAGAGTCGATTGCAAATCGGCTAAAGAAATTTTACAAAAAGATGTTAAAAATCTTGTTTCAAAACAAATATTTTCTAGATGGCAATCTCTACTATCTAGTTTTGATTTTCAAATAGAGTTCATTAAAGGAGAAAATAATTCCCTTCCCGATTTTCTAACAAGAGAATTTTTACAGGGCCATGAGACCAACAAATCTGGGGAAAATCCCCAAACCAGAACAATAAAGGATGGCTAGACCCTTAGATTCCCCCTCAGCATCCGCAAATTCATTGCGGCCGACGGTTCCACAAAGACCTACTCTCAAGACGGTGATACAAACTCCAGTGCAGAACAAATATTCAACCCTGACAGAGGTTCAGTTTCCAAAACTATCACCACCAATGCCCACTAAATTGGTAGATTTAAAAACTAATTTGCCCTTGGACAAAGGGCCCTCAGCCAGCTCTCCTTCCATTTCGTGGGCATTGGTGGTGATAGTTTTGGAAACTGAACCTCTGTTAGGGTTGAATATTTGTTCTGCACTGGAGTTTGTATCTCCGTCTTAAGCGTAGGTCTCTGTGGAACCGTCGGCCGCAATGGATTTGCGGATGCTGAGGGGAATCGAATGGTCTAGCCATCCTTTGTTGTTCTGGTTTGGGGCTTTTCCCCAGATTCGTTGGTCTCATGGCCCTGTAAAAATTCTCTTGTTAGAAAATCGGAAAGGGAATTATTTTCTCCTTTAATGAACTCTATTTGAAAATCAAAGCTAGATAGTAGAGCTTGCCATCTAGCAAATATTTGTTTTGAAACAAGATTTTTAACATCTTTTTGTAAAATTTCTTTAGCCGATTTGCAATCGACTCTTAGAAGAAATTCCTTATTAATAAGGTCATCTTGAAATTTAGTGATACATAGCACTATAGACAAAAATTCCTTTTTGACTGTGCTGTAATTTTTCTGGGCAGCATTCCATACTCCAGAAGTAAAACGAACTAATTGTTCGGAAGAAGTGCTTTCTATCCTTTGCTTCAGGATACCCCCATATCCTATATTTGAAGCATCAGTTTCCACAATCATGAAGGCATCAGGATTTGGGATACCTAGACAGGGAAGATTTTTCACTAAAGATTTAATCTTTATGACTGCATTGGTCTGATCAGGACTCCATGGTACTGGGTTTTTCTTAAGACGTTTATATAGGGGCTCATAGACCTACCTAACATGAGGAATAAAATCAGCAACGTAATTGAGGCTTCCTAGGAACCTTTGGAGTTGGGTTTTATCCGTGATTACATCAGGAAATTTGGAAGAGAACTCTATTGCTCGACAAATAGGCTTGTGACTACCTCGATGCAAATCATGTCCTAAGAAACGGATGGAATTTTGAAAAAGCTTCATTTTCTTAGCACTGATAACTAAACCATTTATTTTTACAATCTTAAAGAAAGTATTGAGATGTTTAAAATGCGAATCAATGTTCTCAGAAAAGATTAATACATCATCAATCTAAACTATTGACATGTAAGAATAATCATTGAAAATGTTATTCATAATATTCTGGAATTCAGAGGGAGCATTTTAAAGCCCAAATGGTAAGACATTCCATTCGTAGTGCCCAAAAGGGACGTTGAAGGCAGTCTTATATTTATCCTTTTTAGAAATATGGATTTGCCAGAAACCTGACTTCATATCGAACTTGTTGTAAAGATTGGCTTTATAGGTTCTTTTAAGGAGATCCCTTTTTATAGGGATCGGGTGCCGGATCCATTTAAGGACTGCATTTAAGGGCTTGTAATTTATAACAAGCCGAGAAGTTCCTCATTTCTTTTCTGCACTATTGTTAACATAAAATACAGAGCAGCTCCATGGAGAATTGGAGGGTCTAATAATCCCTTTGTCAAGTAAATGATTGATTTCCGTTTTGCAGATATCCATTATTTCCTGATTCATTTGAATGGTTCTGGCTTTTGTGGGAATATGTTGTTCCTCAAAGCCAGGAACATAAGGAAGCTCAACTAAATGCTTTTTGCGTTCCCAAAATGCGTTAGGCAATTCGGAGCAAATCTCATTTTCGAACTTCTTTTGGAGAAGGGATATTTTAGTGATCATCTCCGGGGTTTTTAAACTGTGCTCAATACGTTTGAGCTGAACTTCTTGTTTTAAAAAACAAAGATGGGAGGAAAGGCGATTAATTTTAAACACCGTTTCTTCCTTAATGCGTTGTCCGTCTTCCTTAGAAAGAGGACGGAGGAGGGGAAAGAATAGCTCCGTTCCCAAGAGGGTAGTGCGAATACCGTCGTAATCACTCCAGTAAGGGCGAATTTGATTAACGAAAGGTATACCAAGGATGATATCTTCAGTGATATCTTCAGTAATAACAAAGTCATTAATAAGGCAAACGCCGTTATTGCAGACATGAGCTTTAGGAAGCTGATAGTTAATCTTCATTTTTTCGCCAGTGGTAGAATATAATCGGGAGGTACTCTTTTGGAGGTACCTAGTGGGAATAAGGCCTTTGACAATACAATTACTGTCGGCACCTGTGTCAAAGAGAGCGACTCTGTTTATAACAAAGTCTTTGTCGATCACGATTTTTACGACAATATGCTCACTGTAGGCTTTAATAGCTGTTATGGCTTTGCTTGATGTAGAGGGAACATCTTCACTGGGGAAAGGAATGAATTGTGGTGGATCATTTGGAATGATCGGAAGTTTATGAGGTGACTCAGGTGGAGATGCTTTTGGTGAAGCTGATCGTAAGACCTGTTCTGTCAGAACATTGAGGTCTACTTGATCAAGTCGGATTTTAAGGTTTTTGATTTCTCCTTTCAAAGTGGAGATTTCACCTTTGAGATCTATGATGGAAGGTTCAGAAGAAGTATTATACATAGCCATAATCTTCTTCATGCTAAATGGCTGAATGATAGGTTTAGGTTTAGAGGTGTCTTCTTCCTAAGGAAGCATTAGTCGTTTGAGCTCTTGAAGATATTTACTTCGTAGCTCGTCGTTAGAAATATGCTTGATAATGTCAAACAGAATTTCCTTGGGTTTGTCTGTAATGACATTGGTAGTTTTATTAGAGCAAGTGCAGAAAGTGCCAGCGCACTCGCACTCTTGCCCAGATTGGGAATGGTCAGATTCATAAGCGGCGTTTATAAAGTCTTAGTCGCTATATTCCTCATCTGAAGATGAATAAGAATTAGAATCTTCTGAAGAGTCTTCCATGATAGAGAATAATTTCTCTTTGACTTCATTAGAAAGATCAAGCTGGTTGATCTTCTTTTTCTTGCCAGATTTACAATCTTTCGCCCTGTGGCCATTTTTGCCACAAGTCCAGCAAGTGTCTTTGGAAGACCTCCGTTTAGTCTTTCGACTGGGTTTGTAAGACTCTTTCTTGGGAGTCTTCTTCCGATGATAAGTCCTTTTTGTGGATTTAAAGGATTTTTTCCTGTCCTTAAGGTCAGTGCAGAGATCTATCCCTACTGTGGTAAGGAAACTTATAAGGTCTCCGTAGGTAAGGATACTATAAGGGATCTTTCCCTCAAACCTATCCTTAATTTTTGTTCGAACCTTATCGGCGAACAGAGTAGGAAGACCGCTGATAAATCTTTCTTTCTAAAAGTCATTACTGCAGTCGGGTCTGATCATGACCTTAATTAGGAAGGTATCTTTGTACCACCTGAAGTCTGCTAGGTTTTTACAGCACAGGTTATTAAGAATCTCTAGGCTTCTATCTTGGAAGAGCATAGGTTCTCCTATGAAATGTCGAGCTATGTGATAAAGGAGGGTGGCGCAAGCATCTTCTTATGCTACCTCTACGATGGTTTCTTGGTCATCAACAGTTCTGACTGCTTGCTTAGTGGTTGTAGCATCGTAGATGAGATTTTTATCCTCATCAGTGACATAGTTGTCCCACCAATGCTTTATCATAGCAGTAAAGCCTGAGACAATCATGGTGGAAGCTCCTTTGTCAGAGGAGCCTTTGATCTTATAGCCCGTGATAGCTACATCCATCTCATAGAGTTTATTGTAAATCTAGTGTTCGGCCAGACCGTCAATATTCCATTATGTAATGCCTCTCCCATCATGATTACATGTAGAGAGGTAAGGATTTTCTTCGAATTGGACATCCGGGGGAGAAGTTTTTTTGTAATAGTTTTTCTTGGTAGAAAAATGCTCATTGGTTAGCTTGGAAAGAGAATTATTTTTGGAGCTGGATTCTCCTTGTTGAGCGACTTTAAACTTCAAAAGTTTGGAATTGATTTTCTCTAAAATTTCTTCGGAGATTTTGAAATCCTCATTGAGGTCAGGAAACTTGTCCTTTTGGAATTCAGGCATCTTGAAGATGGGATTTGAAAGAGGTTGAGAGCTAGGAGTGCTCTTAACCGGTATGGGAGGTGGAAGAGTAGAATTCTTGGATTCTCCTATCTGTTGAGCTATGGTGTGGAGAACTTGATTAGTATAATTATTTTGCTTAACTATTCTATCAAGATCTCTATTGAGGGGGGCCGCGACAGGCCTATCATGTTTTGCCTTAAAAGGAGAGGCTTTAAGGATTTCATTGGAATAAGGAATTTTGATTCCCTCAAGAGGAGGAGTCACAGATTCAACAACCTTGTTTCTTTGGGTGGACCATTTAGTAACAATGACGTTGAGAGAGTCAGATTGGTTTTCTATTTTTCCGGTCTTTTCGAACCAGAAGAAGAATTCCATATCGCATCGGAGTCTTTTCATGTCAGCTATCCATGGCCGACCAAACTCCCTTTTTTGTTCTTTGGAGTAGGTACTGTCATACCATCTCCGTTTAAGAGTGTCCTTTGGATGGTTCCATCGGACCTTTAGAGCTTCAAGATCAGGAAAGTATTCCTCATTATCCGACTTGATAACAAGGAGGCTCGGTTCAGTCCTAGTCTTTTGAGGAGGAGCCATCTCAGAGGCCGTAGGACTTCCTGGCTCATAGAGGTTTTCGGGTTCGTTGACCCTAGTATTTTGATAATAGACTTTCGGGACAGGACCAGAGAAGTCAACTCCTCTAATTTTCCCTTTGTCATTATTATGTTCATCACTTTCCTCCGGGGGTTTGGAATTAGAGGCACGAGTGGAGACAGATCGGCGGAATGAAGAGTGCCTATATGATTCCATCCCAAGGAATTTCAGATCAATAGATCCGTCGGGATGTTGAACAACCCATTCGATCTGATATTTTTCGGGGTAAATCCGAATGGGTTGGGTGATAGCCTCAAAGTGCCTGTCATTGTTATGAAGAATATCATCCCAAACAAGAGCCTTAGGAACAAAGACTGTGCTACGATCTTTGTTTGCTTCCATTAGGGTGGTAACCCCTTTAGGGCTCGTGAATCTATCCTTAGGTTCTAGAGTAGTACCCATGAGGCGATAATATACGCGGTATATAATCGCTATTTCTCTGGTGTTCTCCTTACTATTCATGTTTTTGTTTTAACATTCAAAGTTAAAACATCCATGATATTAGGATCATTTATATCCACAGAGAAATTGGGGTAGCAGTTAAAGTATACCGGGCCATCGGCGAGGTTACTTTGGATTACCCCTAAGAGTGAGTCGTCAAAATTTAGTAGACGAGCATCTCGTAGGATACCACAGACAGGGATATCTAAGCCCTGTCGGAAAAGAGGCTTAATGGCAACTTGAACAAGTCCAACATGCAGATAATTAAACTGATTTTTAAATCTGTTTATATCTAGTTCGTTGAATAGTTGAATAATTTCCAAAGAATTATTAATAGCAACAGTAGACTCATAAATCCCTAAAGAGCCAAAATATCATTATATTCTTCAAATTTGCTCAAGAACTTTCCCTAGGGTTTCAACATTAAAACCCAAGCATGTCAAGATTTAACCGCGGGTTCGTGAAACAAATTACAGATTTGGAATCCTCTCGACGTAGGCTTTGATAGACACCCAAAATTCATGGAGAATAAGGTACACGGGGTTTTTCCTAAATTCTCATGGGCATAAAAAAATCATGTTTTAGAATGGGGTTTTAAATTATGTATATATATTTACGTATAAGATGTTTTAACATCATTGTTTTGGTCTTTTGACCATCTCCAAAGCGATTTGACAGTTTATATACATATATGAATGAATGTGTTTCAATTTTGAATACATGAACTTGCTAAAGAAATTTGACCACCAGGTGTTTGATGAAATTTCTGCATGAATTGAACTTTAAGTTTCAGAGTATGAAATCCTTTACATCAGTTACATGTTTTGGTGGTCTAAACTATGTTTTGAATGAAAGCTCTTGCTTAATACATTATGGCTCAGAAAAATCATGACTTGCAATGTCTTGGTATGACGATACCAATTCAAACTAACGCCATATAAGACTCAGACTAACAAATATTTCAGACTTTCATGATTATAGACATTCAGAATGTTGCATGTACAGAAAAGGTATAAAAATGGGCATATAGAGATGTTAGGTGGTTCCCTGAAGAGGGCTTGAGCTCAAGCGACTCATTGCCTAAAACCGTGGTTTGCCAACCCGGGTATACTATTATGCGCTGACTTAAATGTCCTGTGGCATATCAGAATCAGACACTCCAACCTTTGCGGCACACTTGGATTGGGGGCTTCCCCGCCGAGTCAATGCCGGATTCCATACAGCCCATGGAATATCAAACTTGTAGGGGAATACCACCTAACTCAGAAGTAAAACACAGATCTTGATTTGAAATGAACAGGCAGGTTACATGTTTTCAGAAAGTGCCCATGTATTTTTTCAGAAACAGTTTTATACATGATGTCTTGATGAAAAATTGCTTCCACTTAACACACATATATATATATATATATATGTATGTTCCATTATACTATTTTTGGATTGCTTCACGTGCCAGTACTTTTGTGATTACCCCCCCCCCCCCCTTCTAGGTCCTGAGGCACAGACTAGGGGTCCAGCTACTCAGTAGAAATTCTCGGATTTGCAGACTTGATCTCGCAGTGGTGAGCCTTCTATTATTCGGAAGGCCCAATTATGTCATACATTATCTTATTTATTATGTTTTTGGTTTACTGGGGGCCTTGTCCTAGTTTTTTCTCAGACAGATGTTTGTGTTCTTAGTAGAGATTTTGCAGACTGATGTCAGATAGTATTATTCAGAAATGTTGCAAAACTTGACCATGTATTCCGTACTCAGTTTCAATTCCGTATTTTATTATGATTACGAATGTTGTGCATGATAACCAGATAGAGAATGGGTGTTCCGAGCCTTCATGGTTCGGGATGCTCGTCACGGCTAGGGCCTAGGCTCGGGTCATGACAAACTTGGTATCAAAGCATGGTTCATGATCCCAGGGTTTCTGCGAAATTGTGTCGAGTAGAGTTCTGTTTATGGGTGTGTAGCGCGCCACACTTATAAACAGGAGGCTACTAGGCGTTTAGGAATGTTTCCCTTCTTTGTGATTTAGTTTGTGCTTCAGAGTATAAATTATCCCTTAATCAATGATCTCTTGTATTTTAGAAACACGACTATGCCTCCCCATCGCAAAATCGATCAGAGTGCTCAGGCAGATGTGGTCCGTCCCACCAATGGGATGCGGACCCGTAATAGAGCTTCCACGCCAGAACCTGTCCCTACTCTGGGAGTCCCTCCAGTCCCAACCAGTCCACCTCGGGCTCCGCAGACTAATGTCAATCGTCCACCAACTGCTCAGAGAGATATCTCAAATGCAGAGTTCAGACGGTCTATCCATATGCTGACACAGCTGGTAGCTAACCAGGCTCAATGATCGGAAGATGTTGGGTATGCATACGTTACGTCTGAGGCTACTAGAGTCGGGAATTTCATGAAGATGAATCCACCTAAGTTCACTGGTACAAAGGTGGAGAAAGATCCACAGGAGTTCGTGGATGTGATGGAGAAGATCTTTAAGGTAATGCATTTAGATGAGATTGAAGGAGTGGAATTGGCAACTTATCAGCTTAAGGATGTTGCAAATCAGTGGTATGCAGACTGGGAAGATGCAAAAGGTGAGAGTTCTGAGCCTACAGTTTGGGGTGAGTTTGTAGAAACTTTTCTTGACAGATTCTTTCCTCTGGTGTTGAGGGAGGCCAAAGCAGAAGAGTTCATGAATCTGAAGCAGGGCAGTATGAGTGTACAGGAGTGCACTTTGAAGTTTAATCAACTAGCCCGCTTTGCACCAGAATTGACTAGCAATATGAGATCCCGGATGAAGAAATTTGCATCCGGCCTTGCTGATAACCTAGTACTTGAGTGCCAGGGGGCAATGTTGAATAGGGAGTTAGACTTTGCTAGACTGACAGTTCACATACAGCAGGTGGAAGAGAAGAACAGAAAGATCGCTGAATCTAGAGAGAAGGACAGACAGGCCAAGAGAGTTAAATCTGCAGACCAGCACTAGAGTTAGCCGCAGAGTGGTAACTGGGGAAATCGGTGGTCGAAGAAGACGAGGTTTTGGAATAATACACAGTCAGCAGCCAGCACCCCAGCGCCCAGACCCCCTGCAGACAAACAGACTCAGAGCTTTCAGACTCCTCATGGATCTAGAGCACTAGATACTCAGTCGCAGGGTAGTGTGGCTCAGCAACATCGCACTTACCCGCGATGTGAAAATTGTGGTAGGAATCATCCGGGGAAATGTCAGTTGGGCACACTTGTATGTTATTCATGTGGTCAGTTAGGCCACTTTCAGAGGGACTGTCTATCTGCTAGGAGAAGTGCTGGTGGTGCGAAGTTTCATGGCAATTCCACAACGCCACCCCCATCTCAGAAGGGCGCCACATTAGCTTCCGGGAACAGTCGTAACCGGTTATATGCCTTGACCAACCGCCAAGAGGCGGTAACTTCCCCAGTTGTTGTTATCGGCACGTTACAAATCTTTTCCCGTGATGTCTGTCTTTACTTGATCCCGGATCTACCTTATCCTATGTGACCCCTTATGTGGCTGTTGGTTTCGGGTTTGAGCCCGGTGTGATTTCTTAACCCTTTTCTGTTTCTACCTCGGTGGGGGATTCTGTTGTTGCTAGAAGGGTATATAGGGGTTGTGTGGTGACAGTTGGTAGTCGGGATACGGTGGCAGACCTTATAGAGTTGGACATGGTTGCATTTGATGCTATCTTAGGGATGGATTGGCTCCATTCATTCTATGCCATATTGGATTGTAGGACCCGTAGAGTTACTTTTTCCTTCCCGAATGAACCAATGATAGAATGGGCGGGACATTTTTTAGCACCCAAAGAGCACTTGATATCTTATCTCAGAGCTCGAAAACTCATTTCTAAGGGTTGCTTGTATCACCTTATTCAAGTCAAGGACTCTAAAGTTGAAAATGCTCCTCTTCAGTCTGTCCCTGTGGTGAATGAGTTTCCAGAAGCCTTTCCCGAAGATCTCCCAGGGATAACCCCCTGATACGGAGATAGAGTTTGGTATTGATGTGTTGCCAGATACCTGTCCCATTTCTATTCTGACATATAGAATGGCTCCCACAGAGCTAAAAGAGTTGAAAGAGCAGCTAACAAACCTCCTAGATAAGGGATTTATACGCCCCAGTGTATCTCCTTGGGGTGCACCTGTACTTTTCGTGCGTAAGAAAGACGGTTCCCTTCATATGTGCATATATTACCGTCAGTTGAATAAGGTCACAATTAAAAACAAATATCCTTTGAGAAGTTGAAAGACAGACTGACCACTGAACCTGTTTTGACTCTTCCCGAGGGTGTTGATGGTTTTGTGGTTTAATGTGATGCATCCCATGTGGGACTTGGCTGCGTTTTGATGCAACATGGTAAGGTGGTAGCTTATGCATCATGGCAGTTGAAGGTGCACGTGCGGAACTACCCTACTCATGATTTGGAGTTAACGGCTGTGGTGTTTGCCCTTAAGATTTGGTGGCACTACTCGTACGGTGTTCATGTTGATATCTTCACTGATCACAAGAGTTTGCAGTATGTTTTCTCGCAGAAAGAACTGAATCTTAGGCAGAGGCAGTGGTTGGAACTTCTGAAAGACTATGATATGAGCCTGCATTACCATCCAGGCAAGGTAAATGTTGTAGCCGATGCCCTCAGCAGGTTGTCTATGGGTATCCTTACTCATGTAGAAGAAGAAAAGAAAGAGATGGTGAAGGACATTCACCGCCTTTCGAATTTGGGAGTGCGACTGTTAGATTCCGAAGACGGAGGGGTGATTGTTCATGAGTTAGCTAAGTCATCCCTTTGTGCTGAAGTGAAGGAGAAGTAGGTTGAAGATTCCATCTTGATGCAAATCAAGAAAGATGTGGGTCAACAGAAGGTGATGTCTTTTGAAATTGGTGGTGATGGCGATCTGAGGTTTCAGGGTAGATTATGTGTTCCGAATGTCGATGGGCTTCGAGAAAGAATTCTTGATGAAGCTCACACCTCGAGGTATGTTGTCCATCCTGGGTCTACTAAGATGTACCATGATTTGAAATCTATGTTTTGGTGGAATAATATGAAGCGAGATATGGCTAACTTTGTTTCTAAGTGCTTGAATTGCCAACAAGTGAAAGTAGAACATTTGAGGCCAGGAGGCACTTCCCAAGAAATAGCATTGCCCTTGTGGAAGTGGAAAATGATCAATATGTACTTTATTACAGGACGTTCGAAGTCGCGAAATCAGTATGACTCTATATGGGTGATTGTAGATAGGCTGACCAAGTCAGCTGACTTTTTGCCTGTCAGGACTAACTATTCAGGGGAAGATTATGCTAAGCTGTTCATTGCAGAAATTGTCCGTTTGCATGGAGCGCCTGTCTCCATTATATCCGTTCGAGGTACGCAGTTTTCTTCTCAGTTTTGGAGATCATTTCAGAAAGGTTTAGGTACCCAGGTGAACTTAAGTACAACATTCCACCCTCAGACTGATGGGCAAGCTGAACGCACCATCCAGACCCTGGAGGACATGTTGAGGGCCTGTGTGATTTACTTTAAAGGTTTTTGGGTTGATCACTTGCCACTGATAGAGTTTGCCTATAACAACAGTTTCCACTCTAGTATTAAGATGGCACCTTTTGAGGCATTGTATGGTAGGAGATGTAGGTCTCCAATAGGCTGGTATAAAGTAGGTGAGATGCAGATGTATGGGCCTGATCTTGTTCATCAGGCAATGGAGGATATGAAACTCATTAGGGAACGACTTAAGACAGCTCAGATTCGTCAGAAATCCTATGTCGACGTCAGAAGATGAGAGTTAGAGTTTGAGATTGGAGATTGGGTTTTCCTCAAAGTTTCTCCCATGAAGGGAGTTACGCGTTTCGGGAAGAGGGGTAAGCTAAGTCCTCGCTATATAGGCCCGTATCAGATTGTAAGGAGAATAGGTGGAGTTGCGTATGAATTAGAATCGCCTGCAAGTTTGGGTTCTGTTCATCCAGTATTCCACATATCTATGTTGAAGAAGTGCATCGGAGATCACTCTTTGGTGGTTCCCATTGATGAGATCAAGGTGGACGATTCCTTGTCTTACAAGGAAGAGCCCGTGGAAATCCTAGATCGACAAGTAAGAAAACTGAGGAGTAAGGAGATAGTCTCAGTTAAAGTGTTATGGCGAAATCAGAAAGTTGAAGAAGCAACTTGGGAATCAGAGCATGACATGAAAGTGAGATACCTAAGCCTATTTGAACCAGCAAATAATAAATTGGAAGGTACATGTCACGACCCGAGCCTAGGCCCTAGCCGTGATGAGCATCCCGAACCATGAAGGCCTGGAACACCCATTCTCTATCTGGTTATCATGCACAACGTTCGTAATCATAATAAAATGCAGAATTGAAACTGAGTACGGAATACATAGTCAATTTCTGCAACATTTCTGAATAATACTATCTGACATCAGTCTGCGAAATCTCTACTGAGAACACAAACATCTGTCTGAGAAGAAACTGGGACAAGGCCCCCAGTAAACCAAAAACATAATAAATAAGATAATGTCTGACATAATTAGGCCTTCCGAATAATAGAAGGCTAAACACTGCGAGATCAAGTCTGCAAATCCGAGAATGTCTACTGAGTAGGTGGACCCCTAGACTATGCCTCAGGACCTGGAAGAGGGGGGGGGTCAGCACAAAAGTACTGGCACGCGAAGCAATCCAAAAATAGTATAATGGAACATACATGTATATATATATATTAAGTGAAAACAATTTTTCATCAAGACATCATGTATAAAACTATTTCCGAAAAATACATGGGCACTTTCTGAAAACATGTAACCTGCCTGTTCATTTCAAATCAAGATCTGTGTTTTACTTCTGAGTTAGGTGGTTTTCCCCTACAAGTCTGATATTCCATGGGCTGTATGGAATCTGCCATTAATTCGGCGGGGAAGCCCCCGACCCAAGTGTGCCGCAAGGGTTGGAGTGTCTGAGTCTGATACGCCACAGGACATTTAAGTCAGCGCATAATAGTATACCCGGGTCAGCAAACCACGGTTTTAGGCAATGAGTCACTTGAGCTCTAGCCCTCTTCGGGGAACCACCTAACAACTCTGTATGCCTATTTTTTACCTTTTCTGTACATGAAACATTCTGAATGTCTAAAATCAAGAAAGTCTGAAATGTCTGTTAGTCTGAGTCTGATATGGTGTTTGTCTAAATTGGTATCGTCATACCAAGACATTGCAAGTCATGATTTTTCTGAGCCATAATGTATTAAGCAAGAGCTTTCATTCAAAACATAGTTTAGACCACCAAAAGATGTAACTGATGTAAAGGATTTCATAATCCAAAACTTAAAGTTCAATTCAAGTAGAAATTTCATCAAACACCTGGTGGTCAAATGTCTTTAGCAAGTTCATGTATTCAAAATTGAAACACATTCATTCATATATGTATATAAACTGTCAAGTCGCTTTAGAGATGGTCAAAAGACCAAAACAATGATTTTAAAACATCTTATACATAAATATATATATATATACTTTAAAAATCCCATTCTAAAACATGATTTTTTTTATGCCCATGAGAATTTAGGAAAAACCCCGCGTACCTTGTTCTCCATGAATTTTGGGTGTCTATCGAAGCCTACGTCGAGAGGATTCCAAATCTGTAATTTGTTTCACGAACACGCGGTTAAATCTTGAGTTGCTTGGGTTTAAATGTTGAAACCCTAGGGAGAGTTCTTGAGCAAATTTGAAGAATATAATGATATTTTTGCTCTTTAGGGATTTAATTCCCGTGTTTAAGTTGATAGGAGAATGAGTATTTACGAAAATGCCATTAAAAATCCGGATGGACTGAACATTTTGGCCGGGCGCGATCCAGCAGGCGGCGCGGGCTAATCGCGCGCTGCCACTGGATAGAAATCCAAACGAGGCCTTAGGCTCATCCAAAAATTTTGAAATTTCTCCGAGACGTACTACAACCTTGCCCCATCGTAACGCAACAAAAAATTCCAAAAATAAAGGTCGGGAAGGTCGAGAAGTTATATCCCGAAGGTTGCCAGCTAAGAATGAGTCTAAGTCATTTCAACACTTAGAAAAATTTAAAACTTAAGTCTAAAGCTCAAAAATTACAGTCTAATACATGCATGAATTTTATGGGGCGTTACAGTACAATTCTTGCTTTATGTTTCCTTTTATGTATTAATCTGCTTGAAATCGTGCGTGACTATTCCCGCGTCATCATTCGGGGACGAATGATCCCAAGGGGGGGATAATATAACGCTCCGTAAAAGTCATGTATGTATTAGACTGTAATTTCTGAGCTTTAGACTTAAGTTTTAAATTCTTCTAAGTGTTGAAATGACTTAGACTCATTCTTAGCTGTCAACCTTCGGGATACAACTTCTCGACCTTCCCGACCTTCATTTTTGGATTTTTTTGTTGCGTTACGATGGGGCAAGGTTGTAGTATGTCTCGAAGAAAATTCAGAATTTTTGAACGAGCCTAAGGCCTCGTTTGGATTTCGATCCAGTGGCAGCGCGCGATTAGCCCGCGACGCCTACTGGATCGAGCCCGACCAAAATGTTCAGTCCATCCGGATTTTTAATGGCATTTTTGTAAATACTCATTCTCCTATCAACTTAAACACGGGAATTAAATCCCTAAAGAGCCAAAATATCATTATATTCTTCAAATTTGCTCAAGAACTCTCCCTAGGGTTTCAACATTAAAACCCAAGCAACTCAAGATTTAACCGCGAGTTCGTGAAACAAATTACAGATTTGGAATCCTCTTGACGTAGGCTTCGATAGACACCCAAAATTCGTGGAGAACAAGGTACGCGTGGTTTTTCCTAAATTCTCATGGGCATAAAAAAATCATGTTTTAGAATGGGGTTTTAAATTATGTATATATATTTATGTATAAGATATTTTAACATCATTGTTTTGGTCTTTTGACCATCTCCAAAGCGATTTGACAGTTTATATACATATATGAATGAATGTGTTTCAATTTTGAATACATGAACTTGCTAAAGACATTTGACCACCAGGTGTTTGATAAAATTTCTGCATGAATTGAACTTTAAGTTTCGGATTATGAAATCCTTTACATCAGTTACATGTTTTGGTGGTCTTAACTATGTTTTGAATGAAAGCTCTTGCTTAATACATTATGGCTCAGAAAAATCATGACTTTTAATGTCTTGGTATGATGATACCAATTCAGACTAACGCCATATCAAACTCAGACTAACAGACATTTCAGACTTTTATGATTTTAGATATTCAGAATGTTGCTTGTACAGAAAAGGTAAAAAAAATAGGCATACAGAGATGTTAGGTGGTTCCCCGAAGAGGGCTTGAGCTCAAGCGACTCATTGCCTAAAACCGTGGTTTGCCGACCCGGGTATACTATTATTCGCTGACTTAAATGTCCTGTGGTGTATCAGACTCAGACACTCCAACCCTTGCGGCACACTTGGGTTGGGGGATTCCCCGCCGATTCAATGGTGGATTCCATACAACCCGTGAAATATCAGACTTGTAGGGGAATACCACCTAACTCAGAAGTAAAACACAGATCTTGATTTGAAATGAACAGGCAGGTTACATGTTTTCAGGAAGTGCCCATGTATTTTTTCGGAAACAGTTTTATACATGATGTCTTGATGAAAAATTCCTTCCACTTAACATATATATATATATATATATGTATATGTTCCATTATACTATTTTTGGATTGCTTCGTGTGCCAGTACTTTTGTGCTGACCCCTCCCCCCTTCCAGGTCCTGAGGCACAGTCTAGGGGTCCAGCTACTCAGTAGATATTCTCAGATTTGCAGACTTGATCTCGCAGTGGTGAGCCTTCTATTATTCGAAAGGCCTAATTATGTCAGACATTATCTTATTTATTATGTTTTTGGTTTACTGGGGGCCTTGTCCCAGTTTCATCTCAGACAGATGTTTGTGTTCTTAGTAGAGATTTCACAGACTGATGTCAGATAGTATTATTCAGAAATGTTTCCGAACTTGACCATGTATTCCATACTCAGTTTCAATTCTGCATTTTATTATGATTACGAATGTTATGCATGATAACTAGATAGAGAATGGGTATTCTGGGCGTTCATGGTTTGGGATGCTCGTCACGGCTAGGTCCTAGGCTCGGGTCATGACAATTCATCAGACCCAGCGTCTCCCCATGGGGAACACCTGTTATATTCGTGCATAATAAAAATGGTTCTCTTAGAACGTCCATAGAGTACCGTCAGTTGAATAAAGTCATAGTCAAGAAAGAATATCCACTAGCTAGAATCAATGACATTTTTGATCAACTTCCGGGTGCCAGCTATTTTTCAAAGACAGACATCAGATCAGGCTATCATCAGCTTAGAGTTAGGGAATGTTACATTCCAAAAATAGCTTTCCAAACCCGGTATAGTTACTTTAAGTTTCTAGTTATGTCCTTTGGTCTCTCAAATTCCCCAGCAGCCTTCATGGACTTGATGAACTAAGTGTTCAAGTAGTACTTAGATATGTTTGTCATAGTCTATATTGATGACATTCTTGTTCACTCCCGCAATGAAACTGATTATCTATACCATCTCAGAATAGTGTTACAAACTCTTAGAGCTCACTAGTTATTCGCTAAATTCAGTAAGTGTGAATTCTGGCTAAGATCAATAGCTTTTATTCTCCATATTATTTCTGGTGATGGCATTAGAGTTGATCCTAAAAAGACTAAAGCGGTGAGAAACTGGCCTAGACCCATGTCTCCATCAGACATCAGGAGTTTCTTGGGTTTAGCTAGCTATTACCATTAGTTTGTTGAAGGACTTTCTTTTATTGAATCACTAATGTCCAGATTGAATCAGAATAAATTGATGTTTCAGTGGTTAGGTTCTTGAGAGAAGGGTTTTTAGGATTTGAAGACTCAACTTACCTCATCCCCAGTTCTTACCTTGCCAGATGGTTCAGATGGGTTTGTTGCGTACTGTGATGCATCCAGAGTCTGTTTGGGTTGTGTTATCATTTAGACAGGTTAGGTCATAGCCTATGCCTCGAGAAAACTAAAACCCTATAAGAAGAATTATCCGACTCATGATTTTGAGTTAGAAGCAGTAGTATTCTCCTTCTAGATTTGGAGGCATTACTTGTATGGGGTGCACGTTGATGTGTTCACTAACCATAAGAGCCTGAAGTCTTTGTTCTCTCAGAAAGATTTAAATATGCATCAGAGAAGGTAGTTAGAGTTGTTAAAAGATTATTCCATGAGTGTTCTATATCATCCAGGCAAGGCCAATGTAGTGGATGATGCTCTTCATAGGTTTTATATTTGTAGTGTTGCTTATGTTGAGGATGGTAAGCAGATGTTAGCTCAGGAAGTTTATCAGCTTGCCCAACTAGGTTTCTTCTTACTTGATTTAGCAGAAGGTAGTGTATGGGTACAGAGTAGCTCAGAGTCATCTCTAGTTTCTGAGGTAAAGGAAAAGCAGAATAGAGATCCCAATCTAGTTAAGTTGAAAGACTCAGTCAGCGACCAAAAGGTAGAGGTAATCTCCTAAGGTGGAGATAGTGTGCTATGTTGTCAGGGTAGGCTATGTCTGTCTATTATAGATGACTTGAGGCAATGAATTCTTGTAGAAGTGCATGGTGCACGTTACTCTATTTATCTAGGGGCCACTAAGGTATACCGTGATTTATGGGAGATCTATTAGTGCAGTGGGATGAAGAGAGATGTTATAGAGTTTGTAGCTAAATGCTCTACGTGCCAGCAAGTTAAGATTAAGAAATAAAAGCCTAGTAGGTCCATGCAGGAGTTAAGTATTCCCACTCGAAAATAGGATGTAATTAACATAGACTTTGAGATAGGTTTGCCTCATACCCTTCATCAGCATAATTCTTTTTGGATTTTCATAGACAAGATAACTAAATCAGTTCATTTCTTGCCAGTCCATACCTCTTATTCAGCCGAGGACTATACCAAACTCTATCTCAGAGAGTTGGTCAGGTTGCACAGACTTCTTTTATCAACCTTAGCTGTATTATATATATTAATTTT
Source organism: Capsicum baccatum var. pendulum (assembly GCA_030864225.1). Classification (NCBI taxonomy): domain Eukaryota; kingdom Viridiplantae; phylum Streptophyta; class Magnoliopsida; order Solanales; family Solanaceae; genus Capsicum; species Capsicum baccatum. The sequence goes on from CM061556.1 coordinate 105,283,587, forward strand.
TTTTATATGATTAGGATAGTTTGCCCTTAATATCTCACTAGCTTTATTATGTGGTCTCAATATATTTGGGTTTAGACTCTATTTCTATTTATATGTTGTATATCTTTAAATTATCCATAGAGCACTATTGACAGTTGCCTACTGAGTACCTCGTGTTTGGTGCTCATACTACATTTCTACAGCCTGCTGATCATAGTATGGGTTATCGCCTATTTGGTTGTATCTATATATTCATTTAGTACCTTATTTGCATCCTTTTTATGTTAGAAGCTCTTGTACTGATTCCATCAGGTTTTAGGATTATCTTATATATATTAGTCTCTAATTTTATTTTTTCCATATTCTTTTGGTAGTTCGTTGTTAGCAGTTCTATAGTACGAGTTGGCTTGCTTATAAGTGGGTTTAGTAGGCACCATTTTCACCTTCAAAATTGAGTCATGAAAAATTTGTACTAGAGCTTTGACCAGTGTATTAGTACAAGATCTAAGTATTTATTAGAGTCATATGGATTGGTGTGGAGTCATTCCTAACCTATCTTTGGGAGTCTACATTGTATTCTTAGGAAATTTAATTCTTGAATCCATGTCGTAGGTATATATAATAAGCCTCAAGTATATTTTTTAACTCTATTTTATCCCAAATAGATAATGCCCGATGGTCAATAGATGTAGATAAAACATTAAAATATGTATTAAAAACTTCAGCATAACATCAGACTAGAGAAACAGAGATGGATATCGAAGATCTTCATCATTAAGCAAAGGATTTAGGGCAGCTTAGGCTCTAGTAGAGCTCGTGACTACTTAAACCCTTTGACGTTCAGCAATGGAGCTCCCAAGTTTAATTGTCTATACCTCCCAGTCAGGGATCTCATTCAGTTTATCAAGTAGTTCTCATACAAGAGTTGGGTGTATTGGTGTTCATCAGGGTTCTTTATCAGTTTCTGAGTATGAGATTAGTTTTTTTAGTGGGCCAGGCATATTCCTATGCTCTATCCTTCTGATCCGAACATGATGTGTGGATTTATTAAAGGTTTAGCATTGCCTCTCCACTTGATGTCAAAGCAGTTAATAGTAGCTTGGTCTTCTTTCATTCAGGTAGTTGAGCATTCGAGGTCAATAGAGAAAGCATGCATTGAAACTTATGAAGGTGGCGATAAAAAACATGCCATCAGCATAATGCTTTTGGCATTTCATTTAGAAGAAAGGAACTTTTTGGTAGATATCGCTCCACTTATAGCCTATCAGCCGTACACAGGTAGTGTTTCAGATTAATAGTGGCTCTTAGATTAGTCGTAGTAATCATAGCGGGTAGAGTTCCTATCAGATCTTGTAGGGTTTTTGATATGGGTCTTTAGGTCATGGCGACCATTCTGGATTAGGAGGAGTATTATCTTTGAATATTCTCGGAGCTTGTTATAGTTGTGGTGAGATAGGAGATTTGTTCAAAGAGTTCCCCAAATGTGAGTTAGTGGATCAGACAGAGTTAGCATGTATTCTCCACTATCCTAGAGTTCTTTAGGCAGGCCATGAATGTAGAAAGGATGATCATGGTAGTAGAGAGTGCTCTAAACATTAGTTGGCCAGCCATTTATGCTCAGTTCATGTTTCTTTCTAGGTTAGGGTTTCAGGGGTTTGTTATGACTGCATAGAGATCGGTCACTAGTCTAGAGAGTAGATGCAGTATGTGATTATTGCTCATTTTTATAAGCCTCATAGAATTGTGGCCCCTTCAGTCAGAAATAGTGCACTTAGTGCCTCAGTTGATGATTCAGTTAGTATGGGTCTAGACCCGTTCAGATTTACTCCCCCTTAGATTGATCAGGCATGTGACTACAGATTTAACCATGATAGGTGTATTTTTACTTCCTGTATTTACTTTTTAATTTATGTGTATTAGGGGTTTCATACCCATCAATTATTATATGCCTTGATAAGTTCATATAGGTTATTGTGTGCCTTGATATTGAATTTATGATTGTATGACTAACCCTATGGTTTATTTTTTTAGTACTGGATGGAGTAGATCTATATTGATATTTTATTCCTATGGGTGTAGCATTTGGGTTCGAGGCCCATTTACCTTCGCATATTGGCCTTATTGTAGCCCTTGTGTGGTACTTGCTATTATTTTTCATTTTTGTACCGCCTATTCATAATATTGATGTTTATCTTATTGTTGTTATAATTGTCGTTTCTTCATGTTATTGACCCTTGTTGGGTAGCTATTTAGACTAGTATTATCTGATTAGAATTCCATTCCTTATGTTTTTTATTCATTAGCTCGTGCAGCTATAGCCCAATTGGATGATTTCTTTTCTATAGTAAGGTGAGGTTGGTTGTTTTTCTGTTTTATTGGCTATGATAGGTTGAATATGTAGTGGACTATGGTATTGAAGGTAAGTGGACCTTTTATGGCTCTGTTATGATTCTAGAGTTGGCAATTTAATTATATTGCTCCTTGTTGAGTTTGGGGATCTTAGACTTTCCTTCTAGGTTCCAAAGGTTTTTGCATTGGCTATCCCTTTATATGTAACCTATTTTTGAGATTTACCATATTATGGTCCATTTTTCTTGTGGATATTTCATTGCTAAATAGTGGTTTTGACATTGATATTGAGTTGTCCTTGATTTATATCTTAGAATTATTGGATTAGTCTCCTTGTTATGGTTTGATGTTGGTGCTAGTATGGAGAGGATTCTCATTTCTTTCCATTATGTGGTTTTTGTCTAAAGTAGAGTTACAGAGTTAAATGTAATAGTCTTTCCTATGATCGCTTCTTGAGTACAAAAATTGGAAATTCTTTATCTTGAGTTATTGGTTCATTTTCCAATAGTATTGGATTGGTTAGTTTCTAGCTAAAGATTATTTCTCCTAGTTTCTATGTTTTTAGTATTACTAGTGTGAGTTGCAGCCTTGGGGAGTTCTTACGTATTCTTTGATAGTTCATTCCCTCCAGCAAGTATGGAGTTGATTTCTTGTGTTTTCAGCTGGTGATTTATCTATTATTATGATTTTTTTCTTTAGTTATGTTTTGATTTTCACTCATTATGATTTAGCTTGGATATATCAGATTTGGATCAAAGGTTGATTTGAGTATTGACATTAATATATTCCTATTGGCTCAATTTTGAGTTGATACCGTAGAATGGGGACATGGAAGTTATGATAGATCTAGAGCATGAATGCCTACCCATCTTCAGGTTTGATTTTGGTATTTGAGATCGAGCGATTCACCCTTGGTGTTGTATTTCGGCTTGGAGTGTGAATCTTAAGTGCAACCTTTGTTTTAGATTAGTCTTATTTTGAATTTTATTTTTAGGCTAGTTGAGCCTACTCGGTGGTTACCTATTTGGTCTTCTTTACTTTAGATAGATTATAGTTGATAGGTGTTCATATGACAACCTATAGACCCTGTATTGGTTCCTACAGCTTCGACCTCGAGACTTTAGTTTTCTTTGAGATTCTCAAATGATATACTTAGTGGGAGTAGTATACTTCAGTTCGATTCAGCTTGGCTTCATTCTCTATTGATGGGACATCCTAAAATGTATCATTGAGTGATGAGTAATTGTGCATTGGGATCTTAGATTTCAGTTTCAATTATCATCCGAACTAGTTGTAGCATTGGCATAGATTGTATACCTTGGTGTAATACCCCGTATTTCCATAGAATAATTTAAGTTCCAATACATGAGTATTTGAATATAAAATTTTTGTATCACTTATTATTTTTCAGTTTAGCCTACAATTTTGTAGGAAATTGAATTAGCTTTCCAACAATATAAAATTTGCCCAAATCCGATAACAAGGTAAGAAGTTATGGCAATTTTAAGTTTCAATCATTAAACACCATCATTTTAATCCTTAGCGCATCGCGGAGCTAGCCTAAATGACAATTTTCAAAAACTAGTGGGCCTCCGCGATGTTGGTGCTTCGCGCCATAGGCTCAATTAAGAATTGTCAATTTCTAGTGATCCAAAGCGATACCACCGCATCTAGTAAGATTCCAGGTCGGCAACGTGATTGCACTGCATCGCTCCATTGTGCATTTTCCCAGTTGTCCAATTCTAGCGACACAGCGCGATAGCGCCGCGTTGAGCTAGGTATGTCTTTTGGAAACATTCAATGAAAATTAAAACTCTCGACTAGGATTAAAACAGTCCTTTCTCATTATTTTAATCCGCCCAGGTGTGATATTTAAGCCCTAAAAATGTTTTAAGTTCATTATTCACTCAATTTTCCCCCAAATTTCAAGATCTTTCTCTCTAAAATACAAACCCTAGCTCTTAAATTTAAGGCCAACCCTCAAGAATTCAGCAAGAACTTTGAGAAATTCATCAGTTAAGGTACGTTCAATGTTCATCCACGGGTCCCTTCCATCCATGGAGTCCAAGTACCCCATTTTAATTACCAAGTTATGATCTTTCCAAGTTATTATGTTTCAAATTATGATTTCACCCAAGAATCTCTAAGAACTATTATTTTTACCATGTTTCAATGAAGTTATTATTGTTATTCAATTCTCTATGTTTTAATGTTATTAGGTATTGAATTAAACCATGATTTAGTTCTTTTCATGTTGAATTCGTGTTATTTATACAAGTTCCATAGTACTCCCATGATTTAACTAAGCAACGAACTACAAGTGTTTGATAAAATGCCTACAAGAGTAAATGTTTTATGAAAGCCTTCATGCTATGTCCCTTAAGCTTTAGTACTGTTTCAATATTGTTTCTTTGAGTCTTGGGGGTATTGAATACCCAAAAACTATAGTTTTTTATGTAGTCTAGCCTTACTATATTACAGAATAGTCTTCAGAACATACTACAAGCATTATTAGAATAGTCAAATATCAATCAGTTAAACTCAGAATAGTCTAGCATTTTAGCATCTTTTAGTTGGGAGTAGGATTTAGCACTGACCGAGAGTAGGGTTATCTTCCTCCCTGTCAGATAGGCAGTCATTAGTAGCAGTCCCTATACTCCAAATCTATGTAGCCAGCATAGGATATGAGAAGTCACCTAACAAATTAGGTTTCACTATCTTGCACGGGTCACCCATTAGTTCAGGCTTGATACACCTACTCTTTTAGACATTATATAATTTTAGTGGATCTACACAGCCAGTGTTACTACCCGTGGCAAGGTATTAACACCTTTCCAACTGGGGTTACAGGTTGGACCCCAATTAGCTCAAATTGGGGAATGTCGGTTAGATGATACCTTCCACAGTTTCCGATATTGTCTCAGTTAGTCCTAATTCAGGTATTCAGTCTTACTGTTATTTGATTAAAGCATACAGATTTAAGTTGTTTTATTATTTTAGTTTATATATTTTACTCAATTTATGTTATATGTTTGGTCATGCATCCTCAGTATCTATAGATTTTCACATATCTTTAGTATTTATGAATTTTCTTGCACACTCGGTATTTATAGATTTTCACATATTCCCAGTATCTACAGATTTCATGCTCTCTATTCAATACTCTATGTTTTATATGCATATTCAGTTCATTATTAGTTCTGTTCATTAAACCATGCATATCAGCCTGCCTCATTAGCATACTAGTGCATTCAAAGTACTGATCTCATACCAGTTTTTTGCGCTATGATGTATTATATCATAGGTTCTGATGCTCAGTTCCCGTTTCGTGATTAAACTTATCAGGTCCATAGAAGTAGCAGTGGTGTGTCCTCATACTTTGAGGACAGGCTTACTTTATTTCATGTCTCAGTTTAGTAGTGAGTTGGATTTAGTTACGGCCTACCCTATCAACTCACAATCATTCAGTTTTAGAGGCTTATCAAACATTTTATTCAGTTATTCAGGATTCAAACATTATAGTTAGTTATCTAGTTTATCATTATTTTATCAAATTTAGTCAGTTATTTCTATAGACTCATATTTTAGTTTTTAATTTAGTTATTAAAACCTTATGGCATGTGAGTATTCTTCTGCATTTATGATCATGTTATCCAGTGCTCATAGAAGGTACCATCTCATGGGTTAGCTTGTGGTCCCTCGGGATTGTAAGCACCGTGTGATGCCTAGGATGTGCTCTCTGGGCATTACAAACTTGGTATCAGAGCCTAAGGTTTTAAAGTATCCTAGGAAGTCTAAAAGTTGCATCGAGCAGAGTCTTGTGCATGGGTGTGTAGCGCACCACACTTATGGATAAAATGCTACAAGGAATTTAGGAAAAAAATTCCCTTATTTCAGTATTCATGTTGTGTGATTGAGCATGAAATGAAGTTAAACTCCCAGTCTAATCCATTTCTTCCTTCCTTTTACAGAACATGCCTCCCAAGAAGAATGGAAGAAGAACAGAAAACTAGCCATCCCCTCAGCCCGTCCAGGCAAATCCTCTGGACGAGCATATCTCTCACGCAGAATTTAGAGTTCCGTTCACTACTCTAACAAACTCCGTAGTAGCATAGAATGAACGACCAGTTGTTGTTCCAGCCAACCTAGTGGCCAATACTGCTGCATCCATAATTTGGGATTACACCCGGATGAATCCTCCTTTCATGAGATCCAAGTCTAAAGAGGATCTACAAGAATTCTTAGATATGGTTCCAGAAGGTCACGAATGCTATATGGATGACATTTAGTTAGAGTGATGAGTTGGATGCATACCAGTTGTAGGATGTAGCCCATACTTTGTTTAAGCAGTGGAAGGTTGATAGGGGTATAGATGCAGGGCCGGTAGAATAGAAAGAGTTTTGCCATAGCTTTCTAAGACTGATTCTTCCCATTAGAGTTGAGGGAGGCCAAGGTGTTAGATTTTATTAACTTGAGGCAGGGCAGCATGAGCGTGAGGGAGTATTCCCTTAATTTTACTTACTTAGCTAGATATGATCCTCATATGGTAGCAAATAACAGGTCTAAGATGAGTAAGTTTGTGTTTGGAATATCTGATAGTGTGGTCAAGGAGTGCAGGATTGCAATTCTGATTAATGAGATGGGCTTGTCTAGGATGATCGTCCATGCTGAATAGATAGAAGAGTAGAAGAATAAGGAGAGGGAGAGAGAAAACAAAAGGGCTAGGATGATTAGTTTTAACTTCAATCAGCCAAAGTTAGAAGGTGTTAACCATCCGTAGTTCCATCAGAGGTATTCAGCCCTAGCACTCTCTTCAGCTAGTGCTCCTATACCCAAATTTAGAAAGTACAATAGGGATAAAGCTCCAGGATCTAAGTTTCAGGATAGTGTTAGCAGTGCTCGTATAATTACTCTATGTCATAAATATGGAAGAACCATCAAGGTGAGTGTAGAACGAGTAGTAATATGTCCTTTGGGTATGGCAAACTAGGCTATTGGATTCAGAAGTGTTGGGTAGTTTCTAAAAATGGTAGGGATATGATCTAACAGGGCCAGTCCCATAAGTCATCACTTCCATTCGATCGCCTAAATCAGCAGGGTGCCGGTTCTAGTGCTACCAGTGGTCAACGTCCAAATAAATTATATGCTTTTTAGCCCCGCCAAGATCAGGAAAATTCTCCTTAGGTAGTTACTGGTACATTGCAGGTCTTTTACTTACATGTTTATGCCTTACTAGACCTTAGAGATTCTCTTTCTTTTGTAACTCTATATATATCCGTAAATTTCAAAGTTAGTCCCGAAATTCTAGCTGAGCCCTTTTCAGTGTCTACCCCAGTAGGTGTTTCCATCGTAGCCAGACAGGTATACTGGACTTGTCCAGTCAAAATATCTCAGAAAGTTACCTTAGTTGATCTCGTGGAGTTAGAGATAACGGATTTTAATGCAATTCTTTACATAGATTGGCTCCACTCACGCTATGCCACAGTTGATTATAGAAACAAAATAGTTCATTTTCAGTTCCAAAATGATCCAGTCCTTTAATGGAGGGGTAGTACCATAACTCTTAGGGGTCAATTAATTTCATACCTTAGAGAGAGAAAGATCATATAAAAGGGGTATATTTACCATCTTGTGCGAGTCAAAGACTAACTCAAAAACATCAAATTTGAATCAGTTCCAATAGTAAATGAATTCTCAATTGTATATTATGAAGATTTCCCTGAGTTCCTCCCAAAAGGAAAATCGACTTCGGAATAGACCTTCTTCCGGGTACACAGCCCATATCTATTCCGCCATATAGAAGGGGTACAGTTGAACTCAAGGAGTTAAAAGAACAATTAAAGGATCTTCTATATAAGGGATTCATCAGACCCAGCGTCTCCCTATGGGGCACACCTGTTATATTCGTGCATAAGAAAAATGGTTCTCTCAGAACGTGCATAGAGTACCGTCAGTTAAATAAAGTCATAGTCAAGAAAGAATATCCACTAGCTAGAATCAATGACTTTTCTGATCAACTTCAGGGTGCCATCTATTTTTGAAAGATAGACATCAGATCAGTCTATCATCAGCATAGAGTTAGGGACTGTAACATTCCAAAAATAGCTTTCCAAACCGGTATAGTTACTTTAAGTTTCTAGTTATATCCTTTGGTCTCTCAAATTCCCCAGAAGCCTTCATGGACTTGATGAACTATGTGTTCAAGTAGTACTTAGATATTTTTGTCATAGTCTATATTGATGACATTCTTGTTCACTCCCGCAACGAAACTAATTATCCATACCATGTCAGAATAGTGTTACAAACTCCTAGAGCTCACTAGTTATTCGTTAAATTCAGTAAGTGTGAATTCTGGCTAAGATCAATAGATTTTATTCTCCATATTATTTCTGGTGATGGCATTAGAGTTGATCCTTTAAAAGACTAAAGCGGTGAGAAACTGGCCTAGACCCATCTCTCCATCAGACATCAGGAGTTTCTTGGGTTTAGCTAGCTATTACCATCAGTTTGTTGAAGGACTTTCTATTATTGCATCCCTCATGTCCAGATTGAATCAGAAGAAATTGATGTTTCAGTGGTCAGGTTCTTAAGAGAAGGGTGTTTAGGATTTGAAGACTCAACTCACCTCAGCCCTAGTTCTTACCTTGACAGATGGTTCAGATGGGTTTGTTGTGTACTGTGATGCATCCAGAGTCTGTTTGGGTTGTGTTATCATTTAGATAGGTTAGGTCATAGCCTATGCCTCAAGAAAACTAAAACCCTATAAGAAGAATTATCCGACTCATGATCTTGAGTTAGAAGCAGTAGTATTCTCCTTATAGATTTGGAAGCATTACTTGTATGGGGTGCACGTTGATGTGTTCACTAACCATAAGAGCCTGACGTCTTTGTTCTCTCATAAAGATTTAAATATGCATCAGAGAAGGTAGTTAGATTTGTTAAAAGATTATTCCATGAGTGTTCTGTATCATCCAGGCAAGGCCAATGTAGTGGATGATGCTCTTAATAGGTTATATATTTGTAGTGTTGCTTATGTTGAGGATGGTAAGCAGATGTTAGCTCAGGAATTTTATCAGCTTGCCCAACTAGGTTTCTTCTTACTTGATTTAGCAGAAGGTAGTGTATGGATGCAGAGTAGCTCAGAGTCATCTCTAGTTTCCGAGGTAAAGGAAAAACAGGATAGAGATCCCAATCTAGTTAAGTTGAAAGAACCAGTCAGCGACCAAAAGGTAGAGGTTTTCTCCTAAGGTGGAGATAGTATGCTATGTTGTCAGGGTGGGCTATGTCTGCCTATTATAGATGACTTGAGGCAATGAATTCTTGCAGAAGTGCATGGTGCACGTTACTCTATTTATCTAGGGGCCACTAAGCTACACCATGATTTGTGGGAGATCTATTAGTGCAGTGGGAAGAAGAGAGATGTTACAGAGTTTGTAGCTAAATGCTCTACGTGCCAGCAAGTTAAGATTGAGCAATAGAAGCCTAGTAGGTCCATGCAGGAGTTAAGTATTCCCACTCGAAAATAGGATGTAGTTAACATAGACTTTGAGATAGGTTTGCTCATACCCTTCATCAGCATAATTCTTTTTGGATTTTCATAAACAAGATAACTAAATCAACTCATTTGTTGCCAGTCCATACCTCTTATTCAGCCGAGGACTATACCAAACTCTATCTCAGAGAGTTGGTCAGGTTGCACAGAGTTCTTTTATTAACCATCTCAGATAGAGGTACCCAGTTTACCTCTCACTTTTGGAAGGCGTCCCAAAAGGGTCTTGTTACCCAAGTACATCTCAGTACTACTTTCCACCCTTAGATAAATGGTCATGCTGAAAGGACCATTCAGACTCTAGAAGATATGCTGAGAGCATGTATAGTTGATTTTAAAGGTAGTTGGGATGACCACTTGCTTTTGATAAAATTCACATATAATAAAAACTATCATTCCAGTATTCGTATGGCTGTATTTGAGGCTCTCTATAGTAGGAGAGGTAGATCTCCAATTAGTTGGTTTGAAGTAGGTGACGCAGTAGTAGTAGGGCCTGACTTGGTGTTTAATGCGTTAGAGAAGGTTCACTTTATTAGAGAAATGATTACGGCTTTGTAGAGCCAACATAAATCATATGCAGATATGAGGAAAAAGGATCTTGAGTTTAAGGCTGGTGATTTTATGTCCTTGAAAATCTCTCACATAAGGGAGTGAAGAAATTCGGCAAGAAAGGGAAACTCAGTCCCTCGAGATGTCGGTTCCTTCAGAATTCTCAATTATTTCGGAAAGGTAGCTTACGATCTTGAGTTACCTTCAGATCTAGCCTTAGTTCACCCAGTGTTCGATGTCTCATTGTTGAAAAAGTGTATTGGTGATCCAGTTGTAGTTGTTCCCTTAGAAAGTGTAGAAATTCAGAACAGTCTTTCCTTTGAGGAAGTTCTAGTCAAAATTCTTGCTCATCAAGTTCGTAGACCAAGGAACGAAGAAGTTTCATTGGTCAAAGTTCTTTGCAGAATCAGTCTGTTGAGGGATCCACTTGGAAAGCAAAAGTAGATATGCAGATCAAGTACCCTCGTCTCTTCCCTGCAAATCTAGATTAAGTATAAGGTACTAATCTTCTTAATATTTCTCTTTATCAAGCTCAGTTTCAATTGAACATCATGATCATGTGAGTTGTGCATTCACAAGTTAGTTCAGTCATGCATTCCATGCATCAGATATGCATTTTTAGTGTGTAAGCTCAGTCTATCAATTTTCCCTCAGCTTAACCAGTCTCATTCGAAGATGAATGATCCCAAGGGGGAGATATTGTAATACCCCATATTTCCCTAGCATAAATTAAGTACCAATACATGAGTATTAGTATATAAAATTTTCCATCACTCATGATTTTTTAGTTTAGAGCCTGCCATTGCGTAGGAAATTGAATTAGCTTTATAAGGATATAAAATTTTCCCAAATCCAATAATCGGGTAAGAAGTTATGGCGATTGTAAGTTTCAGTCATTAAACATTGTAATTTTGACCCTTAGTGCATTGCAGAGCCAGTCTAAATGAAACTTGTCAAAAGCCAGTGGGCCTCTACAATGTTGGCGTATCGCGCCATAGGCTCAGTTCAGAAATGTCAATTTCCTGTAATCCAACGCGATATCACCGCATCGGGAGAGATTCTAGGTCGCAAACAAGGTGTTAATGCGATTGTACCATGTCACTCCGCTGTACATTTTCTCAGTTGTCCAATTCCAGTGACACGGCGTGATAGCGCTGCGTCACGCTAATAGTGTTTTTCAAAAAAAATCGATAAAAATTTAAAGTATTGCCTAGAATTAAAATATTTTCACCATTATTTTAATCCACCTAGGTATGGTATTTAAGCCCTGAAAACATTTTAAGTTCATTATTCACTTAATTTTTCCCCAATATTCAAGCGCTTTTCTCTAAAATACAAATCCTAGCTCTCAAATTCAAGGCCAACCCTCAAGAACTTCAAGAAATCCATCAGTTAAGGTTTGTTAAATCTTCATCCATGGGTCCCTTCAACCCATGGAGTCCAAGTATCCCATTTTAATTACCAAGTTATAAAGTTTCCAAGTTATTATGTTTTAAATTATGATTTCACCCTTGAATCTCCATGAACTATGATTTTATACTATGCTTCAATTAAATTATTGTTGGGATTCGATTCTACATATTTTAATGTTATTATTTATTGAATTAAAGCATGACTAATTGATTTTCATTTTAAATTCATGTTATTTATACATGTTCCATAGTATTCCAATGATTTGACTATGCTACGAACTACAAGTGTTTGATAAAATACCTACAAGAGTAAATGTATTATGAAATCCTTTATTCTATATCCCATAAGCTTCTGTACTATTTCACTATTATTGTTTTAAGTCCTGGGGGTATTGAATACCCGAAAACCACAGTTGTTTACATAGTCTAGTCATAGTACATTATTGAATAGTCTTCAGAACATACTATAAGCATTATTAGAATAGTCAAATATCAGTCAGTTAAACTCAGAATAGTCTACCATTTCACTGTCTTTTAGTTTAGAGTAGGATTTAACACTAAGAGAATGTAGGGGTGGCGACATCCTCGTCAGATAGGCAAAGTCATTAGTAGCAATCCCTATACTCCAGAACTATGTAGCAAGCATAGGATATGAGAAGTCACCCATCAAATTAGGCTTGACTATCTTTCAGGGGTCACTCGTCAGTTCAGGCTTGACACCCTTAGTTCTGTAGACATTATATTAGTTTAGTGGATCCACACAGCCAGTGTTAGTTCTCATGAAACAGTATTAACACCCTTCCAACTGGGGTTATAGGTTGGACCTTGATTATCTCAAACTGGGGAATGTCGGTTATATGATACCTCTCACAACCTCCTATACAGTGTCAGTTACATTTCCAGTTTAGTTATTCAGTTTTAGTATTGTTTGACCAAAGCATACAAATTTTAGTTATTTCAGTTTTTCTATTTACAAACTTTACTCAGTTTATGTGATATGCTTGGTCATGCATCCTCATTATCTATAAATTTTCACATATCTTTAGTATTTATTGATTTTAATGCATACTCAGCATTTATAGATTTCCACATATTCCCAGTATCTACAAATTTTATGCGCTCTATTTAGTACTCCATGCTTTACATGCATATTCAGTTAATTATTAGTTCAGTTCATGAAACCATGTATATCAGCCTACCTCATTTAGCATACCAGTACATTTAAAGTACTGATCGCATACCATTTCTTTTGCTCTATGATGTATTATATCATAGGTTTTGATGCTTAGTTCTCATTTTGCGATTAGACTTATCAGATCCTTAGAAGTAGCAGTAGTGACTCCTCATACTTGGAGGATAGGCTTACTTTATTTCACGTCTCAATTTAGTAGTTAGTTAGAGTTAGTTGGGGCCTGTCCCATTAACTTACAGTCATTTAATTTTAGAGGATTATCAGACATTAGAGTAAGTTATTCAGTATTCAGATATTATATTTAGTTATCCAGTTTATCAGTATTTTATCAGATTCAGTCAGTGATTTCTATAGACTCATATTTCAATTTTGAATTCAATTATTAAAACCTTATGTTATCCAATGCTCACTGTAGGTAAAAGATCATGGGTTATCTTGTGGTCCCTCGGGATTGTAAGCACCGTTTAATGCCTAGGGTGTGCTCTCGAGGCATTACACTTGGTTATCTCCATCTTTAGGCCAAGTTATCATCTTATGAGCTTATTCTTATGTTTGCCTATGGACTTTCAGTTGATTATTTTGGGTTCTATGAGTTTTTTGTGATAAGATTTCACGATCATGACTTAGATGATTTTTCTCCTGGTTTGGTGTGGATAGCATATGTGGATTGGAAAACAAAGGTTATATATGGATTTGGAGTTGGTTATACAACTTATGCCTTGGTTTGGTTTTGGCATGGAAGAGCCTTCATATTATTGTGTGGGTATCGAGATGGTATCAGTGTGTCATAGTTTAGATATTCATACATCAACCTTCCTTGGTTTAGTTAAAGGCCAATTCGTGGTTGAGGTTGAGTTTGGCAATTTGGAAGTAAACTAAGAGAGCTAGTCGAAAAGGGATACTTGTGGACAAATCCCTTGGAAGTGTTCTCTCCTCCTAGATGTCTTCTAGGAAGTCATTCCCAGAGTATGTGAGACTAGTACCTCATCCTTTTGAGCTTTTGAGATCTTTATATCCATATACTTTTGCAAATGGAAGTCCCTTTAGTAGTGGATATTATTATGACCCTTTAGGTTATTTCCTTGATTTGAGCTCTTTTTTAGCATTTTGAGCCTCCCCACAATGGTTGTATGTCTTTTTTGACTTATTGGAACTATCAATTTGATGATGGGGTAGTTTGTTTGGATTTAGGCACATTTTCCTATTTTGGAGCATTCATTATTTAGGATTTGGTCTTAGACCAAAAATCTTAGTAGATGACCTTGGATGAGAATTTCAACAATACCATCAACTCCAAAACATTGATTTTAGGATAGGTGGACTTGTGGTTTGGGTCCCAAAATAGTCGGGGTTATTTCAACCTATTGGTTGGAAAGTTAAGAAATTAAAAATCAGGTGGGGACCCACATTGTCAAAATGACCTCAAATGGAAATTTTGACTGTGTCATTGAGTTTGGAAAGTTGAATTTAGAGTGGTGACATAGTTCATTTGTGTATACACTATATGAGTTTTCAGATGAATCTCGAGAGTTTGGCAGAGACTTGGAAAATTCTAAGTTTCAGTTGTGCTCCGGTGTAGCCGCGATCGCAGGCCTTAGATCATGATCATGGGTCTTGAATCACGATCGTGATTTAGATGCACCAGTAAGGGTTGCAATTACAACACTTCTAAGTTTAGAATGCAACTCCCTTGCCATTCGGCCAGAACGAAAATTATAGGGTTAAAAATAACAATCACAATTTCTTTGTCTGATGCCCTATATAGTGATAGCGACTATTGAATTGTTATAGCGACTGTCAAGTCATAATAGTGACTCCTTAGATCCTGGTATGGGTATAAATACCCCTTTCTCAACCTATTTTTTTCATTCTCTCATCCATTTCTAAGAGAACTAAACCTAAAAGTTGAGAGAGATTGGGATTGAAGCTTTCAAATGATTTAAGAAGCTTGGTTATTGATTATTCTATTATTTCCCTTTGAATTCATAGTTAGATTCCTTCAATTTCTTGATAAATTCTTAGAATTAGGGCTTTGAATTCCTAAACTTTAAGGGCTGATTTGAGACATGATTTGTTCTCCTATTGTGCTTAATTTTTTAACACACTTCCTTGTCCTTCGAGGAACTTCGTGACGGGTTTAATTTTGAATTTTGTTTATGGGCCCAAGGCTCGTTCTTAACTCAAAATTTGATCCAACCCATTATATAGCAATATGGGTCTCATTTTTATCCTAATGATGCATAGATTAAAATTTTGATAACATGGTAGCATTTTGAGATCATAAAGTAAAGACAAATGTTTGGTGAATGATTAAAAGTTTTTTGGTTCGGCTTCAATGTAGGCTTATGCCTACCTTTATTAATAATATAATGTGTGTTGTATATTGTATATGAATATGAATGGTAATATTAATTATAGTTAGAACACCTGACTAAGATTGATGATTGAGGTTTGGGGATAAGATGAGTAAATTGACCTGTAAGGTAAAATGTATGATAAACTTTTAGGTTACTATTGCTTCATTTGTAGATTGAGCTAATTTGTAGAATGATTGTGCTATTATGCTAGATTTGGGATGTATCTTAAGCATTGAAATCGTGATTAGTATGGATACCCTTACATGGGCTATTTAGCGACCTTGAAACCATAATTTAGGTGGATTTGACCTAATTACTTATGTTCAAGGTGGATGTCCTATCTTAGGGCTAATTATGGCTTATGTACCATATAGAAGTCAATTTAGATACCTTATCCTAGTTTGTGATAGAAATTGCCAAAATATAAAATTTGATGATAGAAATGGGTCGCTCCGGTCCACCTTAGGCCATAACTTATGTTAGCCCTTGTGGACATATTTACGCATGATAGATAGAGTTGAGACTATTCAACCTTTATTATAAGGTTACATCATGACTTGGTGAATGATGATGGTTTTCTTGGATTATGTTTAATGGCTTGTAGCTATGATATGGCTTTCGAGTTTAATCTATGACATAGTCTGTCAACATACTTAATAATATAGGCATAGATGTAGTTATAATACATGACCTGTAGATATGAGCTACCTTACACATATGATGTTCCTTATAGTTATGATATACGACTTATAGTTATGATATGCCTCATAGTTATATTATAAAGCTTATAGATATGACATGCCTCATAGTTTTGATACATGGCTTATTGATATGACATGCCTCATAGTTATGGTATATGGCTTATATATATGATGTGTCTCATAGCTATGATATAGGATTTATTTATATAACATGCCTTATAGTTATGATATATGCCATATTGATAGGATAAGCCACATAGTTAAGATACATGTCTTATAGATATGATATGCCTCATAGTTATGCTATATGGCCTATACAAATGATATGCCTCATAGTTATGCTATATGGCTTATCAATATGATATGCCACATAGCTATGCTATATATCTTATATATATGATATGCCAAGTAGTTATGACATATAACTTTAGATATGAAATGCCTCATAGTTATGACATACAGATTATAGATATGATATTTCTCACAGTTATGATGTATGGAGTATAGATATAACATGCCTCATAGTTATGATATATGGATTATCGATATAATATGCCTTATAGTTATGCTATAGGGCTTATAGATATGGCATGCCTCATAGTTATAATATATGCCTTATAGATATAATATGCCCATATGTATATTATGGCTTACAAATATGAGATGATATACATATATGATTATTGATATGGGTTTCAATCATGTGTATGAGCCTAAGTTCGTGATTATGATATTGTAATTATTCAGGACACATTATTGTGCCTAAGGCAATGTAATGATATTGGTTGGACATATGAGAAGTGTTTATCCTCGTAAAGGATGTGGTTGTAGTTTATAGATATATTAATGCTTATGGTTCCATTATTTGAATATTGGTGATGACATACATAGGTTTGGTACATTCATGATCATTAAATTGGTAAATGATACTATTTTAACTAAAATATGATCTTATTACTGTTTTTCCTACATAGGGGTTAAATCCCACTTTTCACCTTGAAAATAGATTTTTTCATAACAATAATTGCACTGTCTTAATGAATAACCTATGTGTAAAGAGATTGGAAATGATGTTTTAAAGATTTGACTGAGACAGATTCCACTCTATGATTTTGATACTATTATTGACTTTGGCTGTGAGAAATTTTGACCCTCTCTATAGTTTGATAAGGCTTTAGTACCGAAGTGTACCCTAAGCGATGGATTTATAGATTTACACTCTTTTTATCCATGGCTTGATTTGGCACACCTATTATATATCTTTATATACAAATATCTAGTATTGGACTGAGGAGGAAGATGGTATTGATGATATATATTTTAGGTAAAATTTGATGATAGTTTATAGTATTAATGTTATATATATATATATATATATATATATATATATATATATATATATATATATTGATGACATGAGTTTGGGTAAAGATGATGATTGATAATCGTATTAATGATATAAATTTTGGGTCAAACTTGTAGAGTGATGATAATTATGATTATGATGATGATGGTTATGATGATGATTTTTATGATGGTGATGGTTATGATGATGATGGTTATGATGATGATGGTTATGATGGTGATGGTTGTGATGATGAAGGTTATGAAGATGATGGTTATAATGTTGATAGTTATGATGATGACTATACTTACTAGTTTGAATCCGGATATACATTATGATACTCATATTGGCTATGGTATTGTGGATATAGTCATTCATCTTTGCATACACATTGTCTATCATAAGTTTGACCCTATATCTATCAGCCTTTTTATAGGTTACATAGGTGTAGTTGTTGAGTATGGATTTTGGTGTATCGTATGTTGCATGAACTTTTTAAGCCTAGGGTGGTGGGGGTCCATGAAAGGATCGATTAGGTATTATTGTTCGGACTAGTAGATTACTCGTGTTGTAGTTGATTTTGTTATTATTGTTGTTATGATCATTGTTATGACTAGTTTATAACAGTTTCTTAACAATTTGGGATTGAGATTTTAGGTATGATTTTAACTCTTTTATCTTACGATTATATTATTATGCATGATTAACTCAAGATTAGACGTATGAACTAAAAACCCTAAGTATGCTAGCACTAGTTTGTCCTATGATTATGAGGTATTAAGATGATAATCTGATGATTTAAGTTGTACCTTGAATTGACCTATTTGTACATATATGTATATCTATTTATATGTAGTGATGGTATTACCGTATATCCCTTACTTCTTTCATTTATTCAGATTATATATTCATTCCTTGGCCTTGTATATTGTTAAATATCATTATTTTGCCCTTTATTCATATATTAGTCGGCAATATATGATATAGTGTTAAGATTTCTGAGTATGGCTGGATTAGGATAGTTCATCCTTAATTCATCCTTATCCTTATTATGTTAGTTTTTTTGGATATGAGTAGGATAGGTTGCCCTTACTATCTTACTAGCTTTATTATGTGGTTGTTGGATATTTAGGTTTAGACTATATTTATTTTTATATGTTGTATATATCTACATTATCTTTGGAGTTTAGTTGGTTGGTTCCTACTAAATACCACATGTTTGGTACTCATACTATACTTGTGCAGCCTGCAGATCATAGTACGAGCTATCATTGGTATTGTGTGTGTCTCATGGAGCAACCATGGTTTGGAGACTTAGATTGAGTTACTAACATTGAGGGTATTACTTTTCTCCCTCTTATGTACTATACTAGTCTCTATATTGTATTTAGAGATGGTTGTATATGTATATTTATTTAGTACCTCATTTGTATCCTTCTTATATTAGAAGATCTTATATTTATTCCACCAAGTTTTGGGATTATCTTATGCATGCTAGTATTTTATTTTATCTATTTTTCCTTTTTCCCTTCATCCTTTTAGTTCTCCATTGCTAGTAGTTCCAAACTATGGGATTGGCCTGCCTACTAGTAGGTTATAGTAGGCGCCATTATGACCTAAGAAATTTGGTCATGATAAATTAGTATTGGAGTTAGGTTTCACCAGTATATTAGTAAAAGAGAGAAGTGCATATAAATTCTCATGGATCAGTGTGGAGATGTTCGTAACCTATCATCATGAGGCTACATAGGATTCTTAAGAAATTTATTTACTTACTCTGTGTTTTGTGTCCATATTGCTATGAGCCTCAAGAATATTCCTTGACTCTATTCTATCCTAAATGGACAATGTAGGATTGTCGATAGATACGGATGAGACTTCAACACAAATTTTTAGAGCTTTAGTATAGCATCAAACTTGAGAGTTAGAGATGGATATCAAAGATCCTCAGCTTCAACCAAAGGATTTTGGGCCAGATTAGGCTCCAGTATAGCTTATGACTGCTTCATCCCTTTGAGGTTCAACTTTATGAATCTCGAGTCTAATTGCAAATTCCTCCCAACCAAGGATGACATTTGGTTGATCGAGAAGTTCAAAACCAGAGTTGTGTCTATTGGTATTCATCAGGGTTCTTTTTTAATTTTTGAGTATGAGATTAGGTTTCTTGAGTGGGCCA
The DNA here is from genome assembly GCA_030864225.1 of Capsicum baccatum var. pendulum. Classification (NCBI taxonomy): domain Eukaryota; kingdom Viridiplantae; phylum Streptophyta; class Magnoliopsida; order Solanales; family Solanaceae; genus Capsicum; species Capsicum baccatum. The sequence goes on from CM061556.1 coordinate 105,303,196, forward strand.
GTCATATTCCTATGCTATATCCTTATGAGTCAGACATAATGTGTTGATTTATTAGATGTTTAGCATTTCCACTAAACATTGTGGCAAAACACTTAATTGGAGATGGATCTTTTTTTTGTCAGGTTATAGAGCATTCATGGGCCATAGAGAGAGCATGCATTGAGACTTAATGAGGTAGCGATCAGAGACCATGCCATAGTTTAGTGTTATTTGTATTTTATCCAAGAGGGATAATCCTTTCGATGGAGTTCAGATTTACTTATAACTTATCGGCCCTTTGTGGGTGGTGTTTTAGATTATACGTGGTTCTTAGATTAGTTGTGGTGACCACAGTGGGCAGAGTTCCCATCAGACCTTGTGGAGTTTTTAATATGGGTCATCAAGTAGTGGCTGCCATTAGATTGGGAGGGGTATTATCTAGGAGTATTCCATGACATTGTTGTGGTTGTGATGAGATGGGACATTGGTTTAGCATGTGCCCAGATATAAGTTAGTCGATCAGATAGAGTTAACATATATTCCCCTAGAGCCTAGAGTTCTTGAGGTAGGACATAACTTTGGGAAGGATGATCATGGTAGTAGATAGTTCTCTCAGTATCAGTTGGCTAGACATCTGGTCTTAATTCATATCTCTTCCCAGGTTAGAGATCAATCATTAGTCTAGAAAGTGTCCCCAATATTGTATTATTGGTCATTAAGAACATTCGGATCAACCTCATAGTGTTGTGGCCACTTTAGTTAAAGATAGTGCGCTTATTTCCTCAATTGATGATTTAGTCGGTTTGAGTTTGGACTTGTTCATATTACTCTTCTTTAGACCTGCCAAGCTGGTGATTATGGATTTTACTATGATAACTCTGTTGTCATTTCCATATTTACCTTTTCATTTGTATGTATTAGGGTTTTCGTACCCATCGATAATTATATGCCTTGCTAAGTTCATATAGGTTGTTGAGTGCCTTGATAGTGAATACATGATTATATGACTACCCTCAATGTTTATTTATTTTAGTAGTGAATGGAGTAGATTTGTATTAATATTTCCCACTATGGGTGTTGCATTTGGGTTTGAGTCCCATTTACCTTGGCATATTGGCCTTATTGTGGCTCTTAATTGGTATTTTCTATTAATTTCCCTTTTGGTACCGCCTATTCATTATATTGATATTTATATTATTGTTGTTATTATTTTCATTGCTTGATGTTATTGATCCTTGTTGGGTAGAGGTTTACACTAGTGTTATATCGTTCGAACTACATTACTTGTGGTTCTTATTTGTTGGCCTGGGAAGGTATAACCCGATTGGATGATTTCTTTTCTATAGTAAGGTGAGGTTGGTTTTTTCCTCTTTTATTGGCTATGCTAGATTGATTATGTAGTGGACTATAGTATTGAAGGTAATTTGACCTTTTGTGGCTCTGTTATGATTCTAGAGTCAGCAATTTAATTATATTGCCTATTTTTTATTTGGGGTTCTCAGACTTGCCTCCTGGGTTACGAAGGTTCTTCCATTGGCTATCTCTTTATATGTAGCCTATTTTAGTGATTGACCAGTTTAGGGTCCGCCCTTTGCTTTTGGCTACTTCATCGCCCGATAGTGGATCAGATATGGATATTGTTATGTATAGGATTCATCTTTCAAAATTGTTGGATTTGTCTCCTTGTGATGGTTTTCCCTTGGTGCTAGTATCGAGATTTAACGCTCCTTTCTTTTCATGTGTGGTTTTAGTATAAAGTGGAGTTATATAGTTAGAGACATATGTTCTTTCCTATGATCACTTATTGAGTGGTCAAATTTGAAATTCTTTATCTTGATTTGTTGGTTTATTTTTTTAGTAGTGTTCTTAACCTCGACATAGGTGTCATGCTTAGTACTTTCTTCCTCAAAGAGGTAATTCATGGTTTGTTTGAGATTTTCAGATGATATACTCAGTGAGAGTAGTATACTTGAGTTTGATTCTAGCTTGGCTTCATTCTCTTTTGATGGGACATCTTGAGCGAATCATTCAGTAATGAATAGATGTACTTCATACTCCTGGATTTTAGTTTTAGTTATTATCCAGACTAGTTGTAGCTTTGGCAAAGATTGTATACCTTGGTTATCTCAATTTGTGGGCCTAGTTGGTTCTTTATAAGCTTATTCTCATGTTTGTCGTATGGACTTTTAATATATCAGTTTTGTTTCTATAAATTTTCTATGATAAGATTGCACGGGCAGGACTCGGGTGATTTTCCTCCTGTTTTGGTGTGAATAGAAAATATGGATTGGAAAAAGAAGGTTATATATGGATTTAGAGTCGGTTGTATGAATCATGCCTTAGTTCGCTTTTTGCTTGGATGAGCCTTCATAAGATTGTAAGGGTATCAAGATGGTATCAATATGCCATGGTTCAGATTTGCATACATTGGCCTTCCCCGGTCAGTTGGAGGCCAGTTGGTGGTTGAGGTTGAGTTTGGCTTTTTGAAAGTAAGATGATAGAGCTGGTTGAAAAGGAATACTTGTGACAAAATCCTTTCAAAGTATTCTCTCCTCTAAGAGGTTATCTAGGAAGTCGTGCCTATAAAATGCAGACCCTGTACCGCATCTTTTCGAGCATTTAAGATTTTTCTATTAATTGACTTTCACCGATGAATGTTCTTTTAGTAGTAGATATTGCAATGACCCTCCAGGTTAATTCATTAATTTGTGTGCATTTTTGATAATTTGAGACTTCCTACAATAACTATAGGTCATTTATGACTTGCTGGAACTATCGATTCGATGATCAGATAGTTCGTTTGGATTTTAGGCTTATTTCCTTATTTTTGAGCTTTTGACATTTAGGATTTTGGTCTTGGACCAATACTCCTAGTAGATGATCTCCAGTAAGAATTCTGATAGTACAATCAGCTTTGGAACATTTATTTTAGGCTAGGTGGACTATTTGTTAGGTCGCCAAGTGTGATGCCTCAGAAAAATTTTTCGTTAAGATCTCGGACGAAAATGTGTTGAATTCTGTTCTTTATCATGATTAATAATTTTTTTGCGCGGAATTTCTGGATATGCGATCTGTCTTCGCGTAGAGCATCGAATAATCTTTTCAATGATATGTCGATCATCCAAAATGGAAACTCGAACGATAAGTTATGATCATTCCGATCTAACCGTGAATAGTGGTGAACAGTAAATTTAGAGAAAAAATACTAAGGCCAGGTGAATTTTAGGGTCAACTTCAAACAATCATAACTCCTTGTACATAATGATCTGGGTGAGCTATTATATGTCAACAGAAATCTCTGAAAGTCCTATTTCCAATAAAATTGGTTTCATCCAATTTGACCCTCGAAGCAAAAAGTTATGGTCGATCTACTTCAGCCTATCAAAAATAGTCCACCAAAGGACAAATTTGACATTATTTGATTTTTAAGGGTATTTTTATCATTTCCACTCCAATCCATCAGGGTAAACCATGGATTTAAGTCCATTAAGAGCATTCAATAGCTCATTTTTATCCATAATTTCCTAAGGCTCAAACGCCAACCCTACTACTCCAAATTTCATCCTTCCATGTCTCTTGATTGAGCCGTAGAAATTTAAAATTGATTTGGGATTCTCGTTGATCATGTTAAGGGCTTCGAGAAGCATACTTTATTTTCATAAATAAAGTTCCAATGTCGGAAGTTCATATTCATCTTTCATTTTTAGGTATGTGGGGCTTTGAACAAGATTATCCTTTCGATCTTGTGCCCAGTATTTTTGTTGAATTACATTGATATGAGATTTTACATGTTTTACCACGAATTGGAAATATGGTTTTATATCTTATATTATTGTCCATGAGCTATGGGATTATGTCATTCGATATGTGTATGATGTTGAGATGGAGTTTTGTCCAAAAAGTATTTGATTGTAAGAGTATGATGATTTAATTTGTTAAGCCTTGATTTATGCTATCATTCCACTATTTCCTTATTATGAATTTATAATTGATATTGGAAATTCTATATACCTACTATGGGTTGATGTCTCAAGTACCTTTAAATGAGAATTGGATGGCAAATTAAGAAATGTTGATATTGAAGTTGCAATAAGTCTTGGTATTTTTCGGATGGTTTTGATGAGTTAAATTGTTGAAAGTATTATGTATTGAGTCTTCATATCCTTGTCCAAATGTCGAGTCGGTTATGGTTCAATGCATTGATACCTTGTTGATGCTGAGGAAGATTAAAATGTTTTGAGCTAAAATGTGTTGAGGTAGGAATCCACAAATTGATATAATTTGATAAATGAGAAAGAGATTTGATTTGGTCTTGTCGGGGAGTAGTACTTAGCACCGAGAGGGAAATTTGGTATTTCCCTAAACCTATGTGCCACCGTAGGGTTATTTGAAGATGATATTATTGGCCAGAGAGCCCGATTGTGATTATTGTAGTTTTAAGGTCGTACTCACTGGCAAAGAGTATGACGTTCCCACCAACGGGAGTTTCAAACATTCGTTCCACGTAGCTCACGTGGGGTTGTCGGTTTTAGGAAACTCCCCTGTATATAAGAGTCATGTTTATTGAAAAACCGAGTCACTTCGAGTTTTGATGTGGTAAGTCAAGTTGCCTATGATGATCTATAATGTTTTATGAGGGTTTTCTCCTATATTTCGTATCTAAGATGTTATGAGTTGCATGATTCAATGTCACTCAAGACAGGTGTGTCATTATGATCCGTATGTATGTTTTTACGAAATTTATGATATTATTTATATTTTGCATGTGCCCCTACATACTCAGCACGTATCTTATGTTGACCCATATATTTCTCTATGAGCTACATTCTTACCATGATGTAGGTTCAGGTACTCAGCCGCAGCCACGACAGTGATATCCGAGTGTCGCATCTATGTTTCTTCATTGGTGCGTCCTCATGGTTCAAGGACCAAGTTGCTACTTTTGGTGTTGTTGTTTTGTAATCCCTTTGGTCTGTTGAGTCAGTTGGGGGTTTGTCCCAATGGCTCATTGATTTTGTGGTATAGAGGCTATGTCAGACTAGTGTATTATTGTGTTTGTTTGTGTATAGATATTTCATATATGTACAGTCTAACGATATTCTGTGCCATGCGTGATGGGATATGATATGTACTTATATTTATATCCTTAGCAAAGCGTGTATGTTGTTTTGTTAGAACCTAAGGGTAGTGTTCCGCTTAAAGGGTTAGCTTGAGGCTACATGTAGCCTTGGGTACCGTATGGCATCTCGGGATGATATTTCGGGGATTTACAAACTTGGTATCAAAGCCTAAGGTTGTGAAGAGTCCTAGCGATTCTGATAAGCTGCGTTACGTAGAGTCTTGAGCATCGGTGTTGTCACAACCCGAGCCTAGGCCCTGGCCGTGACGAGCATCCTAAACCATGAAGGCCCGGAACACCCATTCTCTGTCTGGGTATCATGCACAACATTCATAATCATAATAAAATGCGGAATTGAAACTGAGTACGGAAAACATGGTCAAGTTCTGCAACATTTCTGAATAACACTATCTGACATCAGTCTGCGAAATCTCCTCTAAGAACACAAACATCTGTTTGAAAAAAAGTGGGACAAGGCCTCCAGTAAACCAAAAACATAATAAATAAGATAATGTCTGACATAATTAGGCCTTCAAAATAATAGAAGGCTCACCACTGTGAGATCATGTCTGCAAATCCGAAAAATGTCTACTGATTAGCTGGACCCCTAGACTGTGCCTCAGAACCTGGAAGGAGGGGGGGTCAGCACAAAAGTACTGGCACGCGAAGCACTCCAAAAATAGTATAATGGAACATACATATATATATATATATTAAGTGAAAACAAATTTTTTCATTAAGACATCATGTATAAAACTATTTCTGAAAAGTACATGGGCACTTTTTGAAAACATGCAACCTGTCTGTTCATTTCAAATCATGATCTGTGTCGTACTTCAGAGTTAGGTGGTATTCCCCTAAAATTCTGAATATTCCACGGGCTGTATGGAATCCGCCATTGACTCGGCGGGGAAGCCCCCAACCCAAGTATGCCGCAAGGGTTGGAGTCTCTGAGTCTGATACGCCACAGGACATTTAAGTCAGCGCATAATAATATATCCGGGTCGGCAAACCACGGTTTTAGGCAATGAGTCACTTGAAATCAAGCCCTCTTCGGGGGAAGCACCTAACATCTCTGTATGCCCATTTTTAACCTTTTTCTGAACATGCATCATTCTGAAATTTCTAAATCATGAAAGTCTGAAATGTCTGTTAGTCTGAGTCTGATATGGCATTAGTCTGAATTGGTATCGTCATAACAAGACCTTGCAAGTCATGATTTTTTTCTGAGCCATAAGGTACTAAGCGAAAGCTTTCATTCAAAGCATAGTTTAGACCACCCAAAACATGCAACTGATATAAAGGATTTCATATTCCGAACTTAAAGTTCAATTCATACAGAAATTTCATCAAACATATGGTGGTCATGTGCATTTTGGCAAAGCCATGCATTCTTTCATTACATGCATATTCAACATTCACAACCCTCTCTTTCGTGTTCAAGAATCGTATTCCAAACATAGCAAAAGTCAAAGCACTTCATATCATAATTTCTTTTCTTCAAGATGTCTTTCAAAACAATTTATATGACGTGAAACATGGAAGAATTTACATTAAGAGAGGGGTTCCATGAAAATCATGCTTTAAATTCATATATTTCAGGACAAACACATATATACATATATATATATAATTTTCAAACCACTTTGGGGGAAAGCCAAAAGGCCAAAACAATATCATTAAAGCTTCTAAAACATGAGTATGCACATGAATTCGAAAACCCGATACTTAAAACATAATTTCTATGCCCATGAGATTTTAGGGAAAACCCAGCGTACCTCTATTTCCAAGGATAATAGATGTTTCTTGAAGCTTGCGGATTGGTGATTCCGAATATGTAATTATCTTTGAAAACTTACGGTCGAATCTTGAACTATTTGGGTTTTTATTTTGAAACCCTAAGGAGAATTCTTGAGCAATTTTTAGGAAACCATGTGTATTATGGTGTTTGAGGGATTAAATCCCGTGTTGGTGGTATATATAGGGGTGGAGGATGACCAAAATACCCCTAAGGAATAATTAAGGTCAAATCTGTCCCTTAGTTGACAGTTTGATAGGCTGGAGTAAATGGATTAGAACTTTTTACTCATATATTCGAATTGGATCAAACCAAATGCATTTGAAAAAGGACTCAAAGATCTTTATTTTGATTTATTATAGCTCGCACAGTTCATTATATACAGGGATTTATGATCGTTTGAAGTTGACCCTGAAATGCTGAAAAAAAAACTGGGCAATAGGCTATGCGTTTTGCTACTGTTCTGAAATCCAAACGCAGCCTTATGCATTCCAAAAAATTTCAAAACTTTTCCGAGATGTACTATGAGATTGTCCGATCATAACGCAACTTAAAAATCTAAAAATAGAGGTCGGGAAGGTCTAGAAGTTGTATCCCGAAGGTTGCCAGCTAAGAATGAGTCTAAGTCATTTCAACACTTAGAAAAATTTTAAAACATAAGTCTAAAGCTCAGAAATTACAGTCTAATACATGCATGACTTTTACGGGGCATTACATTATCTCCCCCTTGGGATCATTCGTCCTCGAATGATGGATAGCAACTTGTTGAAGCCTTAAAGGTATGGAATAACGCAGGCACGGCATGTCTTCTAATAAAGAATAAACTGATCTGAAGCATGACCATATGTATGGAACTACTGATATTCTGAATTCTTATATCGGACATGCATATCGGATGCATGGAATACACGACTGGAGCTACTCATAAGCTGAGTTCTCATAATGCAAACCTAATGTATGGATTTGTTATTGAGTTGATCTCATGAACGCAGAACTGAATACACAGATAAGCTGAACATTCTCTATTGAACATGCATTTCTAATGCAGGCATATCTGACCGAACTGACACAAGAACGTATGACTGAATATGCAATAACAATTGATGCGAAGCTTGTAATAAGAATCTATGCATGCATCCGAATGGGGTATCTCCCCCTTGGGATCCTATATCCCTCTATGAATGTTCAATTCACTAAGATACTCGAAAAACGGAGGCAATGCACACGGCACCTACGATTTGATTCATAACTGAACCTCTGGAATTTGAATCTAATCCATGACGCATGAACTGAGCTATACTCGCAATTACTAGTATACTCTATCTTGGAATAGTATCATGTCTGAGATTTCGGGTAGCATGAGTAAATGAAGAGACGAGAAAACAAGTCATGCGAATCTGACTGCTAAACTGACTTTTTGGCTATACAGACTGAATTATGCTGGACCCTCATACTTAACTGGAGTATCTCTTCAACGCTCTCTCTAAAGAAGTTCTAGCCACAAATCTTGGGTATGGATTACATAAGACATCCCACTGAGGAAATCACAACATTGACACTGCTCTGCAGTCTGGAATATAGACATATAACTCCTAAATTAGGATAGAATTACCAGACCTTTGGCAATAAAACTTCTTACTTTCAAGCTTAGTACACTTCTCGAATATCCCTTAACTATACTATTTCCTATAAGTAGCATATTCATTCAATTCAGCTTAAAATCCTCATATGAGCATTGACAAATTTTTCTACTAATGTCTAAAATAGCTTAATCCTTACACCGCGATCAAGCCTAACTCTAAGTCACAAAAATACAACATGCTACACTACGCTATTATTCTAAACCATATGACGCCACCTTTTATATCTCTTTTAAAGATCGCATCCTAAGCATAACATGTCTTACCACTTCAATGACTACTCTGAACTCTTAATATGAAGTCGCCAATGCATATTGCGACCTCCCACTATAATCCCAAAACATCATTCAAGCCTATTTTATAACCAAATGTTTACTTCAAGGCAATCACCCATAAATACATACTTCCCATAGTTTCTAAACTATTGACAATATAACTCTCACGCGCTACCCTAAAACATACACACAAACTTTTCCACTAACCATCACATGTATCAAAGATTGGCCCCAAACTTACTTAACACTTAAGGTTGTATCTAAAACAAGCATACTATGCTTTTTATCAACAGGAAAACATTTACTCCTTACACTATGCTCACATAAGAAAGAGTCACAAAAGGCTAAAACATAAGATTTTGAAACACAAAAAGGGTATTATATGAAACTTAAAACTTAACTGAGGCATGAGGAATAGCAAATCAACATTCGGGATTTATCAAAGCACTCTAAATTTAGAGTATTCATGGCTATAAGCTTAATCTCGCCAATCATTTGGCGTAAAACATGGTTTATGGAGACTGAGCATACTATAGGGCGCAAACATATATTTCATGAGCTGTATGACCTCAATTTGGAGTTTGTAACATATGGAATGTAATTCTAACTACTGAATGAACTGGAACCCTTCATTTTAGAATTGGAAGAGTACATGATTCGCTATCACAAGCATGATCATGAACTACGATTATTGAACTGACATGTAAGGCATGCGTATGTATTGGGATCACTGAAAAAAATACTGAGATAGGAATGCGTTGAGTCTCACTCTCACTTTCTGACGTTCTCTGTTGTCATGACGTCACTACTAGAATCTGAGAACCTGACTTGGTTATTCATTCTATCATCTCCCCCTTAGTTTCAAACCATCATCTTAAGTTGTGGGAGATACCGTACTAGACTTTGAACTTAATTGCACTCTGGGGTATGAAAAACGACAATACTCGTAATCAATATAAATTGACCCTAATGACTACATCTGGAAGTGGAAAAACCCATTACAAATACCGCCTTCTGAGACAAACTCTATCATTCTGTAACCCCAATAGTCATCATCTATTACTCGAACACTTACTAACTTTGAATCTTCATGAGCATCCCCAAAGTTGAAACGCACACCCTCTAGTACCTCTACTCTTATTTCTATTAGCACAACTTTCAAGGCACTCGCCACACATCAACTCAACGGTACCACTAGTCACACACAACATGTAGTAGTATTAGCATAAATACCGCCATTTTAAACCACCCTGGGCATACTTCTACATCATACATACACCGTCATACTTCATTATGAAATCAAATAAACTTAGGCACTCGGATAGACAGTTCAAGCCTATAGATCACTTCCCAATAACTAGCATCATTAGTCAAGAAACCTTCACTTTCACCTTTATGGCCATCAATTGTTTCAAACTTAATGTCTAGTGTAAAACATGATTTACAACTCAACCTTACACAAAATTTTCACTTTGGAAACTATGAATAAACATCACCAAACACTAGTGCAGTAGGACTTTATGACCCCAATAACCGATCATGACCTAACAGTTTTCCTTATCATAATCCATTAGCATGCACTATTTTAGCACATCAAGCCTACTAATTTAGTCCCACAAAACATGCATCATCAAACTCTTGCCACTTTTTACCACCACACCATTTAAATTCAAGCCTGTAGTTTAGTATCAATCATTTACCACTAATGACGAGTGCAAAATAATATGCTAGTCCATAAAATTGACACATTTTATTCACACACCTCAAAATCCACTACATACCTTCTCACAAGTTGTACTAGTTTACAGCTACCAACGGAAAGAAGGTCAAGGGGGTTAAGTTACTTAATAGACATGATCAACCTTAATCCTATAATATTACCCCATACAATCTTTTCTACTTATACGGATTTCTCACCACATACATTTAGACTACCTTCAATTTCCACTACAACCATGAGTCTATAATTATAACTTAATGGCTAATACAACCATTTTCACACATCAAGCAACCGACAATCACCCTGACTAACAACTCCTTCTTTACCTTCTACTAATCACACACAAAGACGTATCAATTCATTACCAACTCGATCTCATGCAAATAAATTCAGCCATACATATATTAAACCAACACAAAATCAACAAGTTGGACGACAAGTTGCTAGTGAATCGAAATAGGCCTCACACGGCTTCACTAGACTTTGATTTTTTTTTTGTATTTTGAACAAGCAAAATGACAACACAACTATGCTAGAGAATCGAAAGAGCCCCACACGGCTTCACTAGACTTACATTTTTTTTATTTTTTTTATTTTTTTTTTGTATTATTTTTTTTTTCTTTCAAAAAGACCATGATAACAAGATTACATATTACAAGAGATAGAAAATTGACACATAATATTTAATGGTCTAATAATATACATCTTATTCTGTATAAATAAAAATCTGAGTAAAACACTTTCCCTGTGGGCTACCATACCATCCACACGTGCCACTAGCTACCACATTAGTTTATCACTATAAAGGGGTAAATCACCCTCACTCTCACTTCTAACTTTGTGACTTTACATCACCAACTTCTTGGTCTAATTTCATTACCAATAGGTCCTGAAAACAGAGCTTTGACTCATACTACTATTTGGGTGGAAATATAGTTCCAACATTCTACTACACATCATGCCCCCCTTAAGCAAGACATTTGTAACATTAATTTGAAGGGGACTAAACACAATTAATACCTCAATCTGAAAAGCACGATTCCATCAGGATCAGTGTTTACATTGGAATCAATACACATTGAAGCACTAACGGATTCTTAGTCCTTGCACAAATTTTAACTCTTATATGGCGCGATCAAAAGGGACAATACCATTTAGTCTCTAAACTTCTGTGCCTGAATCACCTTAATAATGAGACATAGCTCAGGACATTTAGAGTAAGGAAAGAATGTGGGATGACTTTTTACTTTCGTATGGGCGAAACCATAGCACGAATTAGAGTATGAAAGAGGAACATTCTGACTCTATTGCACGAACTAGAACATGTAGAAGAAGAGACATTCCTAAATGCCTAGTAGCCTCCTACTTATAAGTGTGGTGCGCTACACACCCATAAACAAGACTCTACCCAACGCGATTTTGCAGACACCCTGGGACCATGAACCGTGCTCTGATACCAAGTTTGTCACGACCCGAGCCTAGGCCCTGGCCGTGATGAGCATCCCGAAACATGAAGGCCCGGAACACTCATTCTCTGTATGGTTATCATGCACAACATTCATAATCATAATAAAATGCGGAATTAAAACTGAGTACGGAAAACATGGTCAAGTTCTGCAACATTTCTGAATAATACTATCTGACATCAGTCTGCGAAATCTCTACTAAGAACACAAACATCAGTTTGAAAAAAAATTGGGACAAGGCCCCCAGTAAACCAAAAGCATAATAAATAAGATAATGTCTGACATAATTAGGCCTTCCAAATAATAGAAGGCTCACCACTTTGAGATCAAGTCTGCAAATCCGAAAAATGTCTACTGATTAGCGGGACCCCTAGACTGTGCCTCAGAACCTGGAAGGAGGGGTGGTCAGCACAAAAGTACTGGCATGCGAAGCACTCCAAAAATAGTATAATGGAACATACATATATATATATATATTAAGTGAAAATAAATTTTTTCATCAAGACATCATGTATAAAACTATTTCTGAAAAGTACATGGGCACTTTTTGAAAACATGCAACCTGTCTGTTCATTTCAAATCATGATTTGTGTCTTACTTCTGAGTTAGGTGGTATTCCCCTACAATTCTGAATATTTCACGGGCTGTATGGAATCCGCCATTAACTCGGCGGGGAAGCCCCCAACCTAAGTGTGCCGCAAGGGTTGGAGTCTCTGAGTCTGATACGCCACAGGACATTTAAGTCAGCGCATAATAATATACCTGGGTCGGCAAACCACGGTTTTAGGAAATGAGTCACTTGAAATCAAGCCCTCTTCGGGGGAACCACCTAAAATCTCTGTATGATCATTTTTAACTTTTTCTGAACATGCATCATTCTGAAATTTCTAAATCATGAAAGTCTGAAATGTCTGTTAGTCTGAGTCTGATATGGCATTAGTCTGAATTGGTATAGTCATACCAAGACCTTGCAAGTCATGATTTTTTTCTTAGCCATAAGGTACTAAGCAAAAGCTTTCATTCAAAACATAGTTTAGACCACCCAAAACATGCAACTGATGTAAAGGATTTCATATTCCGAACTTAAAGTTCAATTCATGCAGAAATTTCATCAAACATATGGTGGTCATGTGCATTTTGGCAAAATCATGCATTCTTTCATTACATGCATATTCAACATTCACAACCCTCTCTTTCGTGTTCAAGAATCGTATTCCAAACATAGCAAAAGTCAAAGCACTTCATATCATAATTTCTTTTCTTCAAGATGTCTTTCAAAATAATTTATATTACATGAAACATGGATGAATTTACATTAAGAGAGGGGTTCCATGAAAATCATGCTTTAAATTCATATATTTCAGGACAAACACATATATACATATATATATAATTTTCAAACCACTTTGGGGGAAAGCCAAACGGCCAAAATAATATCATTAAAGCTTCTAAAACATGAGTATGCACATGAATTCGAAAACCCGATAGTTAAAACATGATTTCTATGCCCATGAGATTTTAGGGAAAACCCCGCGTACCTCTATTTCCAAGGATAATAGATGTTTCTTGAAGCTTGCGGATTGGTGATTCCGAATATGTAATTATCTTTGAAAACTTACGGTTGAATCTTGAACTATTTGGGTTTTTATTTTGAAACCCTAAGGAGAATTCTTGAGCAATTTTGAGGAAAGCATGTGTATTATGGTATTTGAGGGATTAAATCCCGTGTTGGTGGTATATATAGGGGTGGAGGATGACCAAAATACCCCTAAGGAACAATAAAGGTAAAATTTGTCCCTCAGTTGACAGTTTGATAGGCTGAAAAAAAAACTGGGCAATAGGCTATGCGTTTTGCTACTGTTTTGAAATCCAAATGCAGCCTTATGCATTCCGAAAAATTCCAAAACTTATCCGAGATGTACTATGAGATTGCCCGATCGTAACGCAACTTGAAAATCTAAAAATGAAGGTCGGGAAGGTCAAGACGTTGTATCCCGAAGGTTGCCAGCTAAGAATGAGTCTAAGTCATTTCAAAACTTAGAAAAATTTTAAAACTTAAGTCTAAAGCTCAGAAATTACAGTCTAATACATGCATGAATTTTATGGGGCGTTACAGGTGTGTAGCGCGCCACACGTATGATCAAGAGGCTTCGAGGAGTTCTAGGAAAAGTCGTTTCTTTCTTTCTACAAGAGTCTATCATGCTTACAACTGTTTCCTTCTGCTGTTAATTCGTGCATTCTTATGACAAAAAATACCTCCATGTCGAGCTCACGAAAACAACAACCAACCTCAAACCATTGATCCGTTACATGAGATAGTATCCCATGCCAAATTTTGGGCAGCTTTTCAGACGCTTGTCCAGGCAGTTACCGCCAATACTCAGGCCAACACTCCACCTCCGTAAGAAAATAATTTTGCAGCAACACGAATTCGTGACTTTATACGGATGAATCCGCAAGAGTTTCATGGGTCGAGAGCAGGTGAGGACTCACATATATATGTTGATGAAATGAATAAAATTACACAGATTATGCATATGATCGAGGAAGAAAGTATGGAGCTGGCTTCTTATCGATTGAAGGATGTTGCCTATGACTGGGTGCATATGTGGAATAAGGGTAGAGAGGAAGATACCGCTCCGGTGACTTGGCAATTATTTCAAGATGCTTTCTTGGATAGATTCTTTCCTCTTGAGTTATAGGAAGCTAATATAGAGGAGTTTAGGAATTTGAGACATGGCTCCATGTAGGTTAAGGACTATTGTCTTAAGTTTAATCAGCTATCCAAGTACGCTCCCAATATGATGGCTCACTCGAGGACTAGTATGAGCTATTTTCTAACTGGGGTGTCGAGTTATGTGGTGAAAGAATGTAGATCCGCTATGATCAATAGGGAGATTGATCTTCTTAGGTTAATGATTCACACCTAACAGATTGAGTCAGATAAGATAAAGGAAAGAGAAAGAGCAAGAGAGATTAAAAGAGTCAGATTAGAGAAACAGGGGTCTGGTCAGAGTTGATTCTCCGGAAGGAGTCGCCCTCAGTTTTAGAGATGTCTATTTAAACCTGAACCTTCCTCAGCTAGTGCTCCCGTATATCGGGGCAGGCAGGAGCTCGAAAATAGGTTGGTACCTTCCAGGTCTCAGGACAGTGTAAGCAATTAGACTCATCCTCTTTCGTGTGCTAAGTGTGGTAAAGACCATTTTGGGGAGTGTTATATGGGGCAGTGGGGCTATTTTAGTTATGGAAAGTTTGGCCACATACTTAGAGACTGCCCGTATGCCAGACAACGGAGTAATGATATCCGTCCCTAGAGTCAGGCTACCAGTGCCCCGCCTCCCGCACCCCGTCCAGTTCCTCCTCAAGGTGCTTTATCTAGTACTGCTGGCGGTCAAGGACAAAATCATTTCTAAGCTATACAAGCTCATCAGGAGCATGAGGACTCTCCCGATGTTGTCACTGGTATGATTCTTGTTTTCTATTTTGATGTCTATGTGTTAATTGACCCCGATTTGAGTTTTTCTTATATGACACCTCTAGTTGCTGTAAATTTTAAAATGGATCCTGAACTAATTTCTGAGCCTATTTTGGTTTCTACTCCGGTAGGAGAGCCTGTCATTGCTAAACGGGTGAATAAGAAATGTCCCATTACTATCTTTCATCGGGTTATGTATGCTGATTTGATTGATCTAGATATGGTTGACTTTGATATCATTGTTGGTAAGGATTGGCTTCACTCATGCTATGCATCTATTGACTGTCGTGCTCCTGTGGTCAAGTTTCAGTTTCCTGATGAACCTATACTCGAATGGTTCGGGAGTTCTATGATTCCTAAGGGTTATTTCATATCCTATCTCAAAGCTAGGAAGTTGGTTTCCAAGGATCGCATCCACCATTTGGTTCTGGTTAAAGACACTAAGTGTGAAACCCCAACCATTCAGTTAATTAATGTTGTTAATGAGTTTCTTGATATCTTTTCGGAAGATCTCCCTGGAGTACCTCTTGATAGAGAGATAGAGTTCGAGATTGACCTTCTTCCTGATACTCAGCCTATTTCCATTCCTTCGTATCGCATGGCTCCTGTGGAACTTAAAGAGTTGAAGGAGAAATTGAAAGATCTTTTAGACAAAAGCTTTATCAGACTTAGTGTTTCCCCGTGGGGTTCACCTGTCCTATTTGTGCATAAGAATATTGGTTCTTTGTGGATGTGTATTGATTACCAGCAGCTTAATAGGGTTACTATCAAGAATAAATATTCGCTTTCTCGAATTGATGATTTATTTTATCAATTGCAAGGTGCGAGCTACTTTTCGAAGATAGACCTCAGATCCGGCTATCACCAACTTAAGGTTAGGGAATGTGATATCCCCAAGAGAGCCTTACGAACCCGTTATGACCATTTTGAATTTCTATTGATGTTTTTCGGGTTAACTAATGCTCCAGCAGCTTTCATGGATCTTATGAATCGTGTATTCTGGCCATATCTGGATTTATTTATAATAGTTTTCCATGATGCTATTCTTATTTACTCCCGAAGTGAGGGTTGATGTTGGGTGTATTTATACGTCCAAGCACCATAACTTACCCATGTTTTAGCTAAGTTTTGAGGATAAAATACATAATTCCTGCACTTTTAGTCTATTTTAAATTAAGTGACCTGGCCTATGTGATTAACATGCTTTTTAGGTACTAATGAGGCAGATTTCAGAACTTTGGGGACCTGTGGACAGCAAAGAAAAACTTCATATAAGAGGGAAGACAACTTTTGGACTGAATGTGATGCATGGGAACTTTTTCCCGGGCAAACTCAGTATTTTTAAATAGTTAAGGATGCAGTAGCAACTTAATAGACAAGGATGTTATTAAAAGCATTATTGCTCAATTTTTAGGTATTATTCATTATTGACTATTCAGATTCTGTATTATTTTGGAAAATAGAGAAAACGGCTTAGTGGAGCAACGGAGAGAGTAAAACGTGTTTCCCTCTTAATTTTGCTAGTCATCTTCATTACAAAGATCATTCTAAGTTTTGGTATCATGAATATTTCTAGTTTGATTTCTGTTTTATTCATGAGTAACTAAGCTTATTTGTTAGGGTTATGAAAACCTTGTAGTATACTCTCTATTGCTATGGGTTTGTGAAGTTATGATGTGTAATCCACTTATATCATTACTCTCTTTATTTTAATTGAATTCTCGTGGTTGCAAACATAGGGAATGCGCCATTATATCAATAATTTGTTCGATAGAAAAGTTACTGTTTGGAAAAGAGAGTGTGACGAGAAAATAGGGTTTCCAATCTCTATTTTACACGTTAATTCCCTAGCAGGATTAACTTCTTGGAGAGTTTGTATAATTTGTTGTACACTTTGGGTTTGAAAGAACTAAAGTGAATAAATCCTTGATGGTTGAAAAACACTTGGATTTAGAATTAGAACACGTCTCTTTATAAGTGCATGCATGCATAAACTCTATATTACCCATAGTTAATAGAGGAGTAGAAACTACAAGGTGGACATAACCCTAAGTTGTCATTCTCTGTGATTAAATATAATTACACATATCTTCTCATCGTTACACTGATAATATTATTGTGCATTTAAACCAAAACCCCCTTTATCTTGGAACCTTCGATCAACAGTCTAATAATAATCGCAATACTTAGTGACCATAGTATTCCCTATGGGATTCGACATCCAACCCAGTTGGGTTCTATATTTGACAGCGACAACTTACACTTTCTAACGAGAGTTGTAATTTGGGCGTATTAAATTTTGGCGCCGTTGCCGGGTAATACAGTTGTCAACTAAGTTTGTGATAGTTAATAGACCCTTTGGTCAAAGATTCTCAAATTTTACTTTTTGTTTGTTTTTTTTGTTTTGTTTAGGTTTAGTGGAGTGCATGCCAAATACACGAAGTTCTGGTCAGCCATTATTACCTATAAATCCTGAACCACATCTCATTGGCCAAATGGATGCGCAACGAGACCTTAAAAGGTTGGCTACTCAATAGAAGCAGGCTAGATTAGCTGTATTGGCAGCTGCGCAAGTAAATCAACAGAATGCTGAAAACCCAGGTCGGATACCAAATCTTGATGATGAGGACTTGGGTGATGATGAGTTATTAAATCCAAGGCGTGCAGATGATATGGCTGCACCAGTGAACAGGAATGTCAATAGAGATCGTCAAGATAGAATGAGACATGAACGCCGAGCTGTAAAGGTTGCTTTTGATGATGATGAAGACGATTTGGATGGGGCTGGTGCCACGGGGGCTATTATTCCTCCGCCCTTGGCACCCGGAGCCAAGTTCAATATCACTAGCACCATGATCCAGCTATTGCAACTCAAAGGGTTATTTGGTGGACTTGCAGGCGACGACCCGAATATGCATCTGATTAATTTTATCTCAACATGCAAATCATTTGATAATCTAGGGGTTGGACAGAATGCAATCCGGTTGCGCTTATTTCCATTGTCTTTGTCTGGAGAGGCAACTCTATGGTTGAACGGGCTAACTCCTGACTCTATAACCAATTGGAGGAAACTGAAAGAAGTTTTCCTAGAAAGGTTCTTTCTACCATAAAAGAGAGCACAATTAAGAGATGAAATAAGCAATTTCAGACAGCTTCCAACTGAAGCTCTCCTCGAGACATGGAAGTGGTTCAAGAAGAAGCTTATGCGGTGCCCAATTCATCAGATGACCAATGTCTACTTGATGGAAATATTATACAGGGCTTTGAACTCGGTGACTAAGCCAGTGGTCGATAATACTGCAGGTGGGTCATTCATGGAACTTACTTTTATTAAGGTATGTGATATGCTGGATCGTATGACAAAGCATAATAGAGCTTGGCATACTAGGGATTCTGAGGTAGCAAGCTCTACTGTATCTATTGGCATGACTACAGAACAGAGACAAAGAGAAGAGGAATGTGACCAGGATATGGCTCACATGAAAATGCAGATGGACCTTTTTACCAAGCATTTATTATCAGGGAAGACAGAAAAAGTCAAGGTTGTTCTATCACAGGGAAGAGATGACTTTGATTTTGAGGAAGAAGCAATTACTTGAATAACTATGGGGGTTTCCGAGGTAATGCCCAAGGAAACCAAGGTCGGAACTATTATGATAAATCCGGATACAAGGACTGAGACCAAGGGAATTGGAAGAATAAGACTGACAGGACTGGTTTGTATGTCCTTCCTGGAAATTATGAAGCTGCTGCATCTATCTCTTGGAAGATGTCCATGGAGGACATGATGGCTAAACTGTTGAAAGGAGTGGAGGCAACCAACACTGGAGTAACTGAGGTAAAAACTGATTTGTCCTCAATAAATCAATTGGTTGACTCGCATTCCACTTCAATAAAATAGCTGGAACAACAAATGAGTCAACTATCAGCGGCATTCAATCAAAGAAAAGCTGGCACTTTACCTAGTGACACTGTGCAAAATCCAAGAAAAGATGGATCATGTATGGCTATTACCACCAGGAGTGGTAAGGTGTTGAAAAATCCGTCAAAGGGCAATCCTGTGGTTGATAATATAGAAGAAAATATTATTAAAACAAATTGTGATAATTCTGTAGGAGTTGAAAATCAGAATGAGAACGTTCATGATACTACACCTAGATGTCAGCAATCTGAAAAGATCAATAATGGGAAGCACAATAAAAAGGAAGTGGTGGAGAAAACTCTACCAAATCCACCACCACCTTTTCCTTAGAGACTGACGAAGAAAGATGATGACACCAGGTTCAGTAAATTCATGACCATGATGAAGCAGTTGACTATTAATGTGCCTTTGTAGAGGCACTGGAGAAAATGCCAGGGTATGCCAAATTCATGAAGGACCTTTTGACAAAGAAAAGAGAAGCGAGCAATGAATTGACAAATAACTTTCCTCATTGCAGTGCAATTGCCACGAGGTCTTTAGTATAGAAGAAAGTAGATCCGGGTGCTTTCACTATTCCTTGCACAGTTGGATCTTTAGATTTTTCTAAGGCGTTATGTGATTTGGGGTCTAGTATTAATTTGATGCCACTAGCCATCTATAGACAGTTGGGGCTGGGCGATCCTACACCAACCAACATGCGGCTTGTAATGGCAGATAGGTCGGTAAAATGACCTGTTGGTATCTTGTATGTTGTATTAGTAAAGGTTTCTACCTTCATTTTTCCTGCAGACTTTGTGATTTTGGATTGCAAGTTGGATTTTGAGGTGCCTATAATCTTAGGTCAACCTTTACTCGCAACAGGAAGTGTGCTTATTGATTTGCGAGCAAATGAGCTCTTATTTCAGATAAATGACAAAGTGGTACATTTTGATGTATGCAAATCAATGAAGCAGTCCAAAGATATGAATGTGTTCTTTGTAGCTGATGTTTATTATGAGGATGAGAAGAAATTATCTTTAGAGTAGCATCTTACTGTTGAACCATTGGCTGTTGTGCTTTTGAACTTTGAGCGTGAAGATGTTGAAGAGTACAAAGAAACTATCTGTGCTTTGACAAGAATAGGGTGGTATTCATATTCCACCAAGAAGCTGGACCTTTATCTTAAGAATCGACCTTCACCACCGGCGAAGCCATCCACTGAAGAGCCACAAGTTTTAGAATTGAAAGAGCTGCCCAGTCATCTAAGGTATGTGTTCTTGGGTAGTGGAAATACACTGTCGGTCATCATTGCTGCTGAGTTAGGTGAACAACAGGTAGAGGCTCCCATCTATGTTCTAAAGAGGTATAATAGAGCTATTGTTTGGACTATTGCTGATATAATTGGTATTCCTCCTGGCGTATATATGCACAGGATTCATCTCGAAGAAGATTGCGTACCCACTATTGAGCATCAACGTCGTCTGAATCCACCTATGCAAGAGGTGGTAAAGAAAGAAATCACAAAGTGGTTAGATGCAAGGGTGGTGTATCCAATCTCAGATAGTAAATGGGTGAGTCCTGTAAAATGTGTGCCCAAGAAAGGGGGCATGACAGTAGTAGCAAATGAGAAGAATGAGCTGATTCCACTCAGGCCTGTCACAGGGTGGAGAGTGTGTATGGACTACCGGAAGCTAAACTCGTGGATGTTAAAGGACCACTTTCCAATGCCTTTCATGGATCAAATGCTTGATCGATTGGCAGGAAAAGGATGGTTCTATTTCTTGGATGGTTATTCCGGATATAATCAGATTTGCATTGCTCCTCAAAATCAGGAGAAGACCACTTTTATATGCACAATGGTACTTTTGCATTAAACGAATTCCATTTGGGCTATGTAATGCACCTGCCACTTTTCAGCGGTGTATGATGTCTATTTTCTCTGATATGGTTGAGGACACCTTGGAGGTGTTTATGGATGACTTTTCGGTTGTAGGTGAGTCATTTGAATCATGCTTGGCAAATCTGAGTATGGCTTTCCAGAGATGTGTTGAATTCAATCTGGTGCTAAATTGAGAGAAGTGTCATTTTATGGTTAAGGAAAGCATTGTTCTTGGCCATAAAGTCTCTAAAAAAGGAATTGAAGTTGATCGAGCCAAGGTTGAAGTTATCGCGATACTACCACCTCCAATTTTTGTGAAGGGGGTTCGTAGTTTTCTCGGTCATGCGGGTTTTTATCATAGGTTTATTAAAAACTTCTCCAAAATTGCAAACCCATTATGCAAACTTTTGGAGAAGGAAGCAAAGTTTTACTTTGGTGCAAATTGCTTGAAGGCATTTGAATGCCTCAAGGGGAAACTAGTTGAAGCCTCTATTATTATAGCACCTGATTGGTCGCTACCTTTTGAAGTTATGTGTGATGCGAGTGGTGTAGCCTTGGGTGCTGTACTTGGTCAGAAAAGAGACAGGATATTTCATCCAATCTACTACGCGAGCAAGGCCTTAAATGGAGAACAGAAGAACTATACCGTCACTGAACAAGAGTTTCTAGCAGTTGTTTAAGATTTTGAAAAGTTCCGTGCTTACTTGTTGGGAACCAAGGTAGTGGTTCATACAAATCATGCGGCTCTAAGATATCTAATGGCAAATAAGGATGCTAAGCCAAGGCTACTTAGGTGGGTGTTACTTCTTTAAGAATTCAATTTTGAGGTAAAGGATAGAAAAGGTTGTGAAAAACAAGTAGCTGATCATCTATCTAGACTTGAGAGGGAGAACACAGTGCAAACCAACCTTGATAATGATGATACATTCCCTGACGAAGAGATCCTAGCAACTATGGTGGAAGACTTACCGTGGTATGCAAATTCTGCTTACTACGTGGTGAGTGAAGTGATTCCTAAGCATCTCTCCTTTAATTAAAAGAAAAAGTTCATGCATGATGTGAAACATTACTTCTGGGATGAGCCTTATCTTTTTTGACGATGTGCTGATAGTATTATTAGGCGGTGCATCCCAGATGTAGAGGTACCTTGCATACTGGAAGCAAGCCATGCCTCCCAAGTTGGAGGTCACCATGCAGGTGATCGGACAACCAATAAGGTGCTGCAAAGTGGCTACTACTGGCCTTCATTATTCAAGGATGTCTACGATTTTGTAAGAAGATGTGATCAGTGTCAGCAGCAAGGTTCTATTTTAAAGCACCATGAGATGCCCATGTCCAAAATGCTTGAAGTAGAGTTATTCAATGTCTGGGGTATTGATTTCATGGGCCCATTTGTGAGCTCATTTGGGATGAAATATATCTTAGTTGCTATGGATTATGTATCGAAATGGGTTGAAGCAGTCATACTAGCTGATAATTAAGGTAAGAGTGTTGTGGCGTTCTTAAAGAGAAATATCTTCTCTCGTTTTGGGGTACCCCGTACCATCATAAGCGATGGAGGATCACATTTCTGCAACAAGCTGTTCAGAGCCGTATTGGCTAAGTATGGGGTTAAGAAACATAAGGTAGCTACACCGTACCACCCGTAAACTAGTGGACAGGTGGAGGTGTCAACTCGGGAAATCAAGCTGATCCTTGCTAAGATTGTGAATGCCAGCAGGAAAGATTGGTCCAGAAAGCTGGACGATTCCTTATGGGCATATAGGACCACGTTTACGATGCTAATTAGCATGTTACCATACCATCTAGTTTATGGGAAGGCTCATCACTTGCCAATTGAGCTAGAACATAAAGCAATGTGGGCACTGAAGCAGCTTAACCTGAACTGGGATGATGCTATAGATATGAGATTGGGACAGCTGAACGAGATGGATGAATTCTATCTAAATGTTTATGAAAGAGAAGATCCCTACAAGGAAAGGATGAAAAAGTACCATGATCGGAGGATTATCCAACGAAACTTTCAGAAGGGCGATTTGGTACTTCTTTTCAACTCCAGACTGAAGTTGTTTCCAGGTAAGTTGAAGTCTAAATGGTTTGGTCCATTCAAAATTAGCCAAGTTTACTCATCTGGAGTAGTGGAGTTAGAAAACAATGATGGTGGTGTTTTTAGGGTGAATGGCCAAAGACTGAAGCTATATATCGGTCCAACCAACTCAATAAATTGTATAGCCACCATATATCACGATGAAGTCTGAGCAATCGAGATAACTATGTCGTGCCACGACAATAAATCAAGCACTACATGGGAGGCAACCCATCATTTTAATCATTGTTGTTTTACTAGGAGTTTGTTTTTGGCAAATAAAAATCCAAAAAAAAAAAGTCGAGCCACGACCAAAACTAAGGTGCTTGGTGGGAGGCAACCCATCCTTCTAATCATTTTTGTTGTTTTTGATTAAGTGTAGGTGTAACAAGTACAAAGAAAGAGATTAGTCTCAATTTTGATTCGGAAGTGAGTCATGTAAATGGTTGTAAGTCTAGGAATGATGGAATAATACAAGTAAGAGGGAGTAGTCAAATGTGTAAAGTTCAAGTACGAGTTGCATTAGAGTCGCGCCTTGAATTATGTAGATTCGATCAATAGTGTACCGCCTTTCCAATTGATGTAATGATCATGGTTACCCACAAGCATAAGATTATGTGATTGTTTCTATGCTATAGCATGATAAGATTTCTATGTGCTAGTCTTGTTCAAAGATTGTAGTGCTCCAACAAAATAAAGTTGGAAATGATAGTGAAGATTACACGACCATTGTGTGCTGCTTCTCTATATCAAATTGAGAAATTGTTATGTAAAGTGAAGGGTTGAAAGTGTGACTGCGCTAATAATGTTATTGGCACACACCACCTAAATGTATGTCGATGAAGTCTGAGTAATCAACATCACTAACTCAATTAGATTGTGAAAATGAATTAAGTGTAGGGTGGTGCCATCACTATTTTCTTTTTCGATTATAGTGAATTTTACGTAATGAGACTAACATGACCCTATTATGATCTCAGGTAACATGGCTCCGAAAGGATGATAGGAAAAGGAGAAAGCATCTACCTCATAAAAAGGTCAAAAATGGTCAAGAAAGGACCAGGATGATTCCTCCTCTCATCAAGTGCCTCGATGCACTTTTGGGATTACATGGGTTCTGGAGGAGGAAGGGAAGGAATGGTATAGGAACAATAAAGTGAAGAAATAAGTACTTGTGGATTTGATGTAGAAGGAAATTTTAGCATAGAACTGCCCTTGCATTTTGGCAAAGATTATGGCACTAAATCTTGACTTTATCTTCCGAGACATGGGAGAATGTAATCTTTATTTGACTCGAGAGTTTTATGCCAACTGGTGGACTACGGTAAATGAAGTAAAGATTCATGGGCAAGTCTTGCAATTGAACACTGATTTAGGTACTCCAAGTGTGGATCAATCACCACTAAAGGAGCTCTATCACAGACCTCCCTACAGAGCCATCAGACATACGTTGTGTGGATCAAGGTCCATGACATGGTGGACTCATCACAAAGAGAATGGTCATCACAATACTTACCCAGATGCTTCTTTGAACAGAGAAGCTCGCATATGGTTAAGAATAGTCAATTCCTGCTTGATTCCTGGGACACAATACACTAAGGTCATGCGTGATCGAGTTTGTTTGGTATATGCTTTAATGACGAATGTTCCCATCAACATTGGTGCAGTTATACAAACATCAATGTGAAAAGCAAGGTTGCACAAAAGGTCTCATTTTAGCTTCGGCAACTTGTTGACTGCAATTTTAAGAAAAGAGCACATTGAGGAGGAGCCAGCAGACCATAAGTTGCCACATAACCCAAAGAAGGTAGTTCTCACAAAAATCAAAGATCCAGAAACTGGTCAAGGCATCAACTTTACAACTGCTGAGAGACATGCTCGAGATGAGAGTTTTTTTCGCCATCTATATGGCATGACTAGCTTCACTATGATGAATGGGGGTCGTGTGTCGACTGATGCAAAGCTTCGGCAGTTGGACTATGACTACTCACTTAATGAGCATGCTCGGGCTATGTGTGGAGTAGGGGTAAATTTTGAGGAACCTCTAGATGATGATGTGCCGACAGATGATGATCACTGACTGCTAGAATCTGATGATAATTTTGATGCAGGGGGTATGACCCCGGATATAGAGGAGTAGTCTGACTAACTAGGTTTTTGCTTATTTATTTACACTGAGGTCAGTGTGTTCAGTTTAAGTGTGGGGTGCGGGTAAAAGTTTGCGGATTACCCTTGTCTGCTGTATTACGTAATGCTTGCCTGCATTTATTCTATAGTTGTTTTGATTTAGTCGTAGTTAGTTAGTTGTAATTAGTTAGATTTTTGCATGAAATTTTTCTTATAGATGGAATGTCATTACAATAGGAGTTTGTGCTGAATCACTACTATTAAAATATTTAGGCTCTTAGCTGTGACCCATTCTGTGATAATTGCTTGTGGTTTAATTCATTCATCTTTTGGATCAAGAATCTATAATGCTCCTAATTAAGTTGACCATGGTCCATGTGTGTGTAAGGTTATTGCATATTCTTTGTTACGACTGATGCTAGAACTTCCCGGGTGTGTGTGTGAAGCAAAATAAAGATTGTGAGTTTAGGAGATGATTTAGGCATTTCTTTGGCAGCCCTGATTTTGTTTATCTTCTCTTTTACCTACCTTTGTACATTGTCCTAGTGAACACCCTTTGAGCCTTTAGCTATTTTCTTTGGCAACCTCATATGTAGCCTAATCCATTTTTTTAGAAGACCATAATTTGATCCAAAAGCTCCTAAGCTCTTTAAATTGTAGAATTAAGCTGAGTAAAGAGTGTGACAAAATAAGAGAAGAATGGTGAAAGTGATGTCCCAAAGTTTAGTTATTGGTACAAGAAAATATTGTGACCGAGGGTGGCTATCATGGGGATGCTTAATAATAATAAAAAAAATAAAGAGAAAAAAAAAGAAAAGTTGTATAGTCCCATCATTGTGTTACTGATTGAGTAACAAAATAGGTGAAAGGGGGTTTGTAGATGAAAGGAAGGTAGAGTGATTGTTAAAAGTTAGTGTAAATGGTATAATGTAGTATATTAAAGTGCTTAGGGAACATAGTCACTATTTCTGGCAAAAATAGTCCCACCTGTACCTTTAGCCTACATTACAACCCGTAAAGACCTATTTGATCCTAACCTTAGCATTCTGATATTAGTGGAACATTACACTAAGGGCAAGCATATGGTCATCAGTTGTAATATAAGAATTCTTTGTGAGAGTGAGAGCAAACAAAGTCTTATACCCATGTTTCGGAAAAATGCAAAACTATGAGTGATTATGGGTAACATTTTGTGTGAGCGCACATAGTTGATGATTGTTGGGTAGTTTTATATGATTTTCTTTGGCTTAACTTGTGTATATGAATTAACCAACTTAATGAGTCTATGTTGGAGGGTGAGTTGTTTCTAGTAATGATGAAGAAATCTGCTCTTTGTTGATAATTGCAGTGTATGTCTTGTTGAAAATTTTGTGTTGCTCTTGTAAATTCTAGTTAGGTGTTCGTATGGATGTAATATTTTATTCGAGGACAAACAAAGCTTTAAGTGTGGGGTGGTGATGTTGGGCGTATTTATACGTCCAAACACCATAACTTACCCATGTTTTAGGTAAGTTTTGAGGATAAAATACATAATTCCTGCACTTTTAGTCTATTTTCAATTAAGTGAGCTGACCTATGTGATTAGCATTCTTTTCAGGTATTAATGAGGTAGATTTCAGCACTTTGGGGACCTGTGGACAGCAAAGGAAATCTGCACATAAGAGGGAAGGCAACTTTTGGACTGAATGTGATGCATGGGAACTTTTTCCCAGGCAAACTCAGTATTTTTAAATAGTTAAGGATGCAGTAGCAACTTATTAGACAAGGATGTTATTAAAAGCATTATTGCTGAATTTTTAGGTATTATTCATTATTGTTTATTAAGATTCTGTATTATTTAGGAAAACAGAGAAAACAACTTAGTGGAGCGACGAAGATAGGAAAACATGTTTCCCTCTTAATTTCGCTTGTCATCTTCATTACCAAGATCATTCTAAGTTTTGGTATGATGAATATTTCTAATTTGATTTCTGTTTTATTCATGAGTAGCTAAGCTTATTTGTTAGGGTTATGAAAACCTTGTAGTATACTCTCTATTGCTATGGGTTTGTGAAGTTATGATATGTAATCCACTTATATCATTACTCTCTTCATTTTAATTGAATTCTCGTGGTTGCAAACATACGGAATGCGCCATTATAGCAATAAATTGTTCGATAGAAAAGTTATTGTTTGGAAAAGAGAGTGTGACGAGAAAATAGGGTTTCCAATTTCTATTTTACACGTTAATTCCCTAGCAGGATTAACTTCTTGGAGAGTTCATATAATTTGTTGTACACTTTGGGTTTGAAAGAACTAAAGTGAATAAATCCTTGATGGTTGAAAAACACTTGGATTTAGAATTAGAACACGTCTCTCTATAAGTGCATGCATGCATAAACTCCGTATTACCCATAGTTAATAGAGGAGTAGAAACTACAAGGTGGACATAACCCTAACTTGTCATTCTCTGTGATTAAATACAATTACACATATCATCTCATCATTACACTGATTATATTATTGTGCATTTAAACCAAAACCCCCTTATCTTGGAACCTTCGATCAACAGTCTGATAATAATCGCAATAATTAGTGACCATAGTATTCCCTGTAGGATTCGACACCCAACCCAGTTGGGTTCTATATTTGATAGCGACCGCTTACACTTTCTAACGAGAGTTGTAATTTAGGCGTATCAAGGGTGATCATGTGGATCATCTCCAAATCGTGTTGGAAACTCTTTGAACTTATCCGTTGTATGCTAAGTTCAGTAAGTGTTAGTTCTGGCTGAACTCTGTAGCCTTCTTGGGTAATGTTGTTTCTTCTAAAGGTATTAGAGTTGTCCTAATAAAGATAGAGGCTATAAAGAGTTGGCCTAGACCTATTTCTCCTTTTGATATCTAAAGTTTCTTGGGTCTAGCTAGTTATTATTGTCGTTTTTGTTGAAGAGTTTTCATCTATTGTGTCTCCTATGACTCGTTTGAACCAAAATAAAGTGAAGTTCCTGTGGTCCGAATCCTGCAAGAAGAGATTTCAGGAGTTGAAGACTCGACTCACTTCAGCCCATGTGTTGACTTTGCCTTACGGTGTTGATGGTTTAGTGGTGTATTGTGATGCTTCCAGAGTCAGTTTGGGTTGTGTATTGATGCAAAAGGGAAAGGTTATAGCTTATGATTCCTGGAAGCTAAAGCCTCTCAAGAAGAATTATCCGACCCACGACCTTAAATTAGCAGCCGTGGTTTTTGCTTTGAAAATCTAGAGACATTATTTGTATGGTGTCCATGTTGACGTATTCACGGACCATAAGAGCTTGCAGTATGTATTCACCCAAAAGGAGTTGAATCTTAGGTAGAGAAGATGGTTAGAAATGTTGAAAGATTATGATATAAGCATGCTATATCATCCGGGCAAGGCCAATGTAGTAGCGGATTCCCTTAATCAGAAGTCCATGGGTAGCATACCATATGTAGAGATTTGTAAGAAGAAGTTGGCCCGTGAGGTACATCATTTGGCTAGATTGGAGGTTAGGTTGTTTGGTGATGCTGAGGGTAGTATAGGAGTGCAAAGCGATTCCGAATCCTCTTTAGTTTCAAAATTGAAGGAGAAGTAAGACAGGGATCCTACCTTGGTCAGGTTAAAATAGTCAGTTAAAGACCAAAAGGTGGATTTTTTCTCCCAAGGGGAAGATGGCGTTTTGAGACTCCGAGAAAGATTAAGTGTTCCTAATGTTGATAACTTAAAGCAGAGGATTATGGCTGAAGCACATAGTACGCAATACTCCATCCATCCTGCTGCTACCAAGATGTACCATGATTTGTGGGAAATCTATTGGTGGAACGGTATGAAGAGGAACATACAAGAATTTGTGGTGAAGTTTTCCACGTGTCAACAGGTTAAAATAGAGCATCAAAGGCCCAGTGGCGTGATGGAAGAGTTTAGCATTCCTACTTGGAAGTGGGAAGAAGTGAATATGGACTTCATAGTTGGTTTGGCTCCTTCTCGTCGCCATCATGATTTGATTTTGGTTTTCGTAGATGAACTGATGAAATCAGCTCATTTCTTGCCTATGCATTCATCGTATACAGCTGAACATTATGCTAGGATATATATTTGGGAACTCGTCAGACTACATGGAATCCCTTTGGCTATTATTTTTGACAGAGGTACTCAATTTTGGAAATTATTCCAGAAGGGTCTTGGTACCCAAATTCATTTAAGTTCTGCTTTCCATCTGCAACTAGATGGTTAGGCCGAGCGGACCATTCAGAATTTAGAAGATATGTTGAGGGCTTGTGTGCTTGATTTTAAAGGTAGTTGGGATGAACACTTAGCATTAATCAAGTTTGCTTACAATAACAGTTTTCATGCTACTATTGGAATGGCCCCGTTTGAAGCTTTGTATGGTAGAAGGTGTAGATCACCCATTGGTTGGTTTGAAGTTGGTGAGGCTGCCGCGACTAGACTAGATGCGGTGTTCGATGCCATGGAGAAGGTTAAGTTAATTCGGGAAAGGTTGAAAACCACCCAAAGTCATCAAAAATCATACGCAGATGTAAGGAGAAAAGACCTTGAATTTGATATTGGTGATTTAGTGGACTTGAAAGTTTCACCCATGAAAGTGGTGAAGAGATTTTGGAAGAAAGTGAAACTAAGTCCCCGTTACATTGGTACCTATAAGATTGTGGATCGCATTGGGAAGGTAGCATATAAGGTCTAATTGCCCGCAGAGTTATCTAACATCCATCTGGTTTTCCATGTTTCTATGCTTAAGAAGTCTATTGGTGATTCTGTTGTGATTGATCCTTTCGAAATATCGGGTATTCAAGATAGTCTTTCATATGAAGAGATTTCGGTTGAGGTTTTTGACTTTCAAGTTTGTAGGCTAAGAAACAAGGAAGTTCCTTTGGTTAAAGTGCTTTGGCGAAATCAATCTGTGGAGAGTGATACTTGGGAAGCCAAAGCGGATATCTGCGTCAAATATCCCCACCTCTTTCCAATGAATCCTAAGCATGTCAAAGGTATCATTTTCTTTTGATTTAATCCTTATTGCTATGTTTATCTTGGCTTGTGTGTTTTCTACGATATCCAATAAAGTCTAGAATGGAGTATATTCTTAGGCAAGATGATTTTGCTCTATATACTCATTTTCATAGTATTCTTGACCTACCTATCAACATTCGAGGTCGAATGTTTCCAAGGGGGAGATGATGTGATGCCCTGGAAAAATTTTCCGTTAAGATCTCGGACGAAAATGTGTTGAATACTGTTTTTTATCGTGATTAATAATTTTTTTGTGTGGAATTTCTGGATATGCGACCCTTTATAATGTAGAGCATCGAATATCTTTCCAACGATATGTGGATCATTCAAAACGGACACTCGAGCGATGAGTTATGATCATTTCGATCTAATTGTGAATAATGGTGAACAGTAAATGTGCAAGAAAATATACTGAGTCCAGGTGAATTTTGGGGTCAACTTCAAATAATCATAAATCCTTGTACATAATGATTTGGGTGATCTACTATATATCAAAAGAAAGCTCTGAAAGTCCTCTTTCCAATGAAATTGGTTTCATCCAATTTGGCCATCGAAACAAAAAGTTATGGTCGATCTACTTCAGCCTATCAAAACAGTCCACCAAAGGACAGATTTGGCATTATTTGATTTTTAAGGGTATTTTGGTCATTTCCACTCCAATCCATCCGGCTAAACCATAGATTTAAGTCCATTAAGAGCATTCAATAGCTCATTTTTATCCAAAATTTCCTATGGCTCAAACCCCAACCCTACTACTCCAAATTTCATCCTTCAATGTCTCTTGATTGAACCGTAGAAATTTAAAATTGATTTGAGATTCTCGTTGAACATGTTAAGGGCTTCGAGAAGCACTCTTTATTTTCATAAATAAAGTTTTGGAGTTAGAAGTTCATATTCATCTTCCATTTTTAGGTATGTGGGGCTTTGAACAAGATTTTCCTTTCGATCTTGTGCCTGGTATTTTTGTTGAATTACATAGACATGAGATTTTATTTATTTTACCATGAATTGTAAATATGGTTTTATATCTTATATTATTGTCCATTAGCTATGGGATTATGTCATCCGATATGTGTATGATGTTGAGATGGAATTATGTCCAGAAAGTATTTGATTATGAGAGTATGATGATTTAATATGTTAAGCCTTGATTTATACTATCATTCCACTATTTCCTTATTATGAATTTATAATTGATATTTGATATTATATATCCCTACTATGGGTTGATGTCTCAAGTACCTTTAAATGAGAGTTGGATGGCAAATTGAGAAATGTTGATATTGAAGTTGCAATTAGTCTTGGTATTTTTTGGATGGTTTTGATGGGTTAACTTGTTGAAAATATTATGTATTGAGTCTTCATATCCTTGTCCAAATTTCGAGTTGATTATGGTTCAACGCATTGATACCTTGTTGATGTTGAGGAAGATTAAAATATTTTGAGCTAAAATATGTTGAGTTAGGAATCCACAAGTTGCTATGATTTGATAAATAAGAAAGAGATTTGATTTGGTGTTTATGATAGACCCTTGTTATGTTGTGGTGGATTTTGTAACGCATTCTGAGCTTGTCGGGGAGTAGTAATTAGCACTGAGAGGGAAATTTAGTATTTCCCCAAACCTATATGCCACCGTAGGGTTGTTTGATGATAATATTATTGGCTAGAGAGCCCAATTATGATTATTGCAGTTTTAAGGTCGTACTCCCGGGCAAAGAGTATGACGCTCCGCCAATGGGAGTTTCAAACGTTGGTATTCCACGTAGCTCACGTGGGGTTGTCGGTTATAGGAAACTCCCCTGTCCATAAGAGTCATGTTTATTGAAATACCGAGTCACTTTAAGTTTTGATGTGGTAAGTGAAGTTACCTATGATGATCTATAATGATTTAAGAGGTTTTTCACCTATATTTCCTATCTAAGATGTTATGAGTTGCATGATTCAATGTCAATCAAGCCAGGTGTGTCATTATGGTCCGTATGTACGTTTTTATGAAATTTATGATAATATTTATATTTTGCATGCGCCCCCACATATTCAGTACGTATCTTGTGCTGTCCCACATATTTCTCTATGGGCTACATTCTTACCATGATGTAGGTTCAGGTACTCAGCCACAGCTACGACAGTGATATTCGAGTACCGCATCTACGTTCCTTCAATGGTGCGTCCTCATGGTTCAAGGACTAAGTTGCTAGTTTTGGTGCTGTTGTTTTGTGATCCCTTCGGTCAGTTAAGTCATTTTGGGGTTTGTCCCAATGGCTCCTTAATTTTGCGGTATAGAGGCTATGTCAGATTAGTGTATTGTTGGGTTGGTTTGTGTATAGACATTCCATATATGTACAGTCTAACGATATTCCGTGCCATGTACGATTTGATATGATATGTACTTATATATATCCTTAGCGTAGCGTGGATGTTGTTGTGTTGGAACCCAAGGGTAGTGTTTTAGTTTACAGGGTTAGCTTGAATCTATGTGTAGCCTTGGGCACCATCTGACATCTGGGGATGATATTTCGGAGCGTTACACCAAGTTACTCGGGCTCACTTTAACCTATTGGGTAAAAAGTTAAGAAATTGGAAATTGGGTGTAGGACCCATATTTTGTCAAAACAACCTTGGATGAAAATTCTGACTGGGCCATTGAGCCCAGAACATCTAAATTGATACTGTGACATTGTCCATTTATGTATACAGAATTCTGGATGACTACCAAGGGGTTGGTGGAGACTTGGATAATTCTATGTCCCAGCAGTGATCTGATGCACTCGCAATCGTTGGCCTTGGATCGGGATTGTGATCTGGCAGCACTAGTAAGTGTCGCAATTGCAACACTTCAAGTCACAAATATGACTCACTTTCTAGTCGGCCATAACCCTGATTGCAGAGTTAAATATTGCGATCGTGACTTTAAAGTATGAGGCCATATATCAAAATAGATACTATAAAGTTGCGATAGCGACTCCCGAGCACCTATGGATAAAAATACCCTTTTAGCCCTCTTTTCCAATCTCTCATCCATTTCCAAGAGAACTAAACGTAGAAGTTGAGAGAGCTTGGGATTGAAGCTTATAGATGATTTGGGGAGAATGGTTATCGATTATTTTATGATTTCTCTTCGAATTCATTAAATGATTCATTCAATTTCTTAATAAATTCTTAGAATTAGGGCTTTGAATTCTTAAGCTTTAAGGGTTGCTTTGAGGCCCAATTTGTGCTTAGTTTGTGCTCAACTTTTGAACAAAACATTCTTGTCCTTAGAGGTACCTCATGATGGTTCAATTTTGGATTTTATTTATGGTCCCCACGGGTTCGTTCTTACTCAAATATAGATTATATAGAAATATAGGTCTTTTTTTACTCCTAATGATGCATAGATTACAATTTTGATAGCATAGAAGAATATTGAGATCATGGAGTGAAGACAGACGTTTGGTGAATGATTCAAGGATTTGTGGTTCGACTTTGAGGTAAGATTCTACCTACTCTGCTTCACAAGATGATATGTGTTATATATTTTATATGAATGTGAACTTTAAGATTGATTATGGGTAAAACACCATGACTTAGTCTTCATTATTGAGGTTTGGAGATTTGATGAGTAATTTTACCTGTAAGGTGAAATGATTATTATACTTTTAAGATCGTATTGTTTCCTTCATAGATTGAGATAATTCACAGAATGATTGAGCTACTGTGCAAGATTTGGGATGTAGCTTAAGTGTTTGAGGCGTGATTAGTATGAATATCCCTATGTGGGCTATTTACCGACCTTAAAATCATAATTTAGGTGGAGTTGACCTAATTTCTCATGTTCTAGGTGGAATTCCTATCTTGGGATAATTGTGGATTATTAACCATATAGAAGTCAATTTATATACCTTAGCCTAGTCGATGGTAGAAATTTCCTAAATATAAAATTTGATGATTAGAAATAGGTCTCTCCGACCCACCATAGTCCAAGACTTTTGTTAGCCCTTGTGGACTTATTTATGCATATTAGACACTGTTGAGAAAATTGAACCTTTATTATTAGGTAATGTTGTGGCTTGGTGAATGATGATGGTATTGTCGTATTATGTTTAATGGCTTGAAGTATGATATGGCTTTTGGATTTGATTTATGATATGTTCTATCGATATTCTTAATAAGGCATAGATATAGTTCTCATACATGACATATAGATGTGAGATGACTTATGGATATGAATTGCCTTATAGTTATGAACTATGACTTATAGATATGATATGCCTTATTGTTCTGATATATGACTTATCGATGTGATATGCCCCATGGTTGTGATATATGTCTCATAGATATGATACGCCTCCTAGTTATGATACCTGACTTATAGATATGACATACCTCTTAGTTATGATATATTTCTTGTTGAAATGACATGCCTCATAGTTACGATATATGGCTTATTTATCTGACATGCCTCATAGTTATGATATATAGCTAAAAGATATGACATGCTCATAGTTATGATATATGTCTTATAGATATGGCATGCCTCCTTGTTATGATATATGGAATATAGATATGATATGCCTGATAGTTGTAATTTATGGCTTATAGATATAACATGCCTCATAGTTATGATATATGGCTTATAAATATGGTATGCCTCATAGTTATCATATATGGAAAATAGATATTACATGCCTTATAGTTAACGATCCGGTATTTAGATTTGAGGTCTGATTCTGACTCTTTTATCTTAAAATTATATTATAGTGCACGATTAACTCATGATTAGATGTATGGATTAGAAACGCCAAGTATGTTAGCACTAGGTCCTGCTATTATTATGAGGTCATATGATGCTAGTCTGATGATTTAAGTTATTCCTTGTATTGACCTTGTTTATACATATATGCATATCTATTTATATGTAACTATGGTATTATCGTATATCTCTCATTTCCTTTATTTATTCATATTTTATATCCATTCCTTGTCCTTGTATACTATTATATATACTTCTTTTTCCCTTTATTCATATATTGGCTAGTGATATACGACTTAGTGTTGAGATTCCTGAGTATGGTTGAAATAGGATAGTTCATCCTTATTACGTCCTTAGCCTTATTATGTTAGCTTTTTCGATATGAGTAGGATAGTTTGCCCTTACTATCTCACTAGCATTATTATGTGGTTTCCAGACAATTAGGTTTAGACTCCAGTTTTTGTTATATGTTGTATATATCTGTATTATCTTTGGAGCTCAATCAATAGTTGCCTACTAGGTACAACATGTTTGGTACTCATACTACACTTCTACAACATGTAACTCATAGTACGGGTTATCGCTGGTGTTGTATATGTCATGAAGAGCAGCCATGGTTCAGAGACATAGAATGAGCTCCTGATATTCAAAATGTTACTTTCCTCCTTCTTATGTATTAGATTAGTCTCCATGTTGTATTCGGAGATGGTTAAATCTGTATATTCATTTAGTACCTCATTTGCATCCTTCTTATGTTAGAAGCTCTTGTACTGATTCCACCAGGTTTCAGGGATTATCTTATGTATGTTAGTCTTGTATTTCATCTATTTTGCATACTTCTCTTCATTCTTTTGGTATTTTGTTGCTAGCAGTTTTGGATTATTGAATTGGCTTTCCTATTCGTGGGTTATAGTAGGCACCATCATAACCTCAGAAATCAGGTCTTCACAATTTTCTTAGATTAAGATGATATGGTTACAAGGCCATGATTATGATATTGATTGGATTTCAGGAAGTGATTTATCCTAGTAAAGGACGTGGTCATAGTTTATAGACATTTTGATGCTTTTGATCACAATGCTTGGATACTGGTGATGGCATACATAGATTTGGCACATTCAATCTTACTAAAATAGTAAATGGTAAGATTCCAAAAAAAAAATATGGTTTTACTACTCTTTTTCCTAAAAATGATTTATTCCCACTTTCCACCTCTAGAATGGATTTCTATACTACAGTAATCGTACCATCTTAATGAATAACTCACGAGCCTTTGAGACCAAAAATGATGTTCAATAGATTTGACCGAGATAGATTCTGAACCAGGATTTTATTACTACTACTTACCTCGATTGAAAGATATTTTAACTCTAGCTATACTTTTGTGATGATTTAGTCCTAGAGTTTACTCCGAGCAACAGATTTGTGGACTTACATTCTTTTAGACATGGTTCTAGTCCGTGCATTTACACAGACATACACACACACATATATATGGTATTGGATGGAGTGGATTGATGATGATGATGGTTATTGAAAATCCTAGATCGGGACCAGGTCAGTGTATATAAGTACTCCCAAACCCCCTACAGGCACCTTTGGTCGTGATCTATTGCACTGAAGAAGAGAGGACATAGTAGGTCTTGCCTTTACAAGCCATCGAGCTGTACTAGGTGTATACACTAGGTAACATTATGGTACTTGGTTTGGTAATGGTAGTATGGATTATACTTTGTATTCATCTTTGCATGCGCATTGCCTATCACCAATATGCGCCTTTATCTATCAGTCTTATGAGGGGTTGCATAGATCTACGTGATGAGTATTGCTTTTGGTATTTTATGTGATGATTATACCTTTTGGATTATGGGGCTCGATATAGGTATTTATTTTTCTGCGATATCCAGTTTCTTATATTATTATTGTTATTATGATTAGCTCATGACAGGTTGATTATTGAACTAGTATTGATATTTGAGGTGTGATTCTGATTTCTTTATCTTGTACTTATTTTACTATGCATGATTATCCCATGGATAGGCATAATAGTCTTAGACCCTGATTATGGTAACACTAGTTCATACTATGATTACGAGACCTTGAGATGTTAGTGTGACTACTTGTGTTGTACCTTTGATTTAGCCTTGTTTATGTTTTATTACCTAATTATAGTAGTATAATTAGGAGGCCTTGAGATGCTAGTATATTTATATTTATGTTTGACTCCATTTCATGTGTCCGTATATATATGAGCCTTAAGTACGTTCCTTGACTCTATTCTATTATCAAGATCCGATTTATGAGTCATAATGGAACCTACTCTATCCCGCCAATAGGTAAGACAAATTGTAACCCGTAGCTAAACACAATGGGTTAACTTGGTGAAAAATGCCAATTAGGAACGAAAATCAACAAGACAAATTATAAATAACAAGTAAATGGAAATACACCAAGGGTAGCTAATCATAAGGAACCAATCCGAAGACCTGGTAGAGTTAGTACAAGAGAAACTATAAATACAACTAAAGTCTAGAATAGTCAATACAATCCTATCTCAAAAAAAAGACTAGACAAAAATAAGATAGAAGGAAATTGGCGACTCTAACTCAAAGAGCTCACCCTATCTCCAAAAAATCAACACAGCATGAACGTCGATCAATGATGACAACTAGTACTTGGATCTGCACCAAAAAGGTACAGAAGTGTAGTATGAATACAAAAAGCCACGGGTACTCAGCAGGTATCATCAAATGACTAAGATAAATCATGATAAAATGCAAGATAACCTAACTAAGTCAAGGTATAGAGACAAACCTGAATCAACTCTCACATCGCTCGGCACAAATAAGTAAATAGAATGAAATAATAACATAACATGACGTAAAGGATCAAACACATGCAATAGTAACTACAAAATTGGCCCACATAAGACAATTAGTGCAGAAAGTTAATAATTCAACGCAAGCCCCCATAAATCTGGTGGATACACATAATATAATAGAACTCAAACCACCATCATCACTCAACTCTCAATATACCGCTAGAATCCATTCATATCATGCCACATTATAAACATTTTCTTTTTTTCTTATTTTGCTAAAATCACTATGATCAATCTTACACCTCAATATCATCGTACCAAAATAAGTATCATCATAGTATAATGTGTATATCAAAACTCGAAGCGGTAAATATAATCAATAGCCAAACTTGAACCATTAAATATAATTATAGCCAGATTTGATCTCAAACCATCCTTTTAGAGAATGACATCGCATACCATAGAAAACCTCAAAAGGTACCATCTCAATACTTGAATCAAAATGGTTATTATATCTAAACACTTCCAAGGCTAAGTACTCCTCCCACTAGCCTCCAAAATCCAAAACATAGGCTCGGAGTATATCCTTTAATACCTGAATCTTCCATTCTGACTAACCATCTATCTTTAGATGAAAGGTTTTATTAAGATCTACCTGAGTACCCATCTCTTTTTAAAAACCCTTCAAAAGCTAGAAGTGAACAGGAAACCCAGTTTGAAATAATAGATATGGGCACCACACATAAATATGGGCTAACATTTCAACACTGAAGGACATATTAATAGGAGTAAGATATGCCGACTTGGTCAATCAGTTTACAATGACTCAAATACCATCAAAAATATAGGAAGTATGAGGTAAACCACTATCTCGTGAATGGGCAATCTCTAAATCAAACCACCCAGTCATTGATACTTAACTTTCACCTGCTGACAACAAAGGCAACGAGCTATAAACTCTGCCATATCTCTCTTCATGCCCCTCTACTAATAATATTGTCTTAAATTTATACACATCTTAGCTATACCTAAAAGAATAGAATATCAAGAGCTATGTGCATCGGGAAGAGTCAATTGAATCAAGTCATCACTCTTTGAAACACAAATGCAACTATATAATCTCAAAATACCCTTAGAATCAATGTTGATCTTTTGGAACTCACCACTAAACACTTGATCACAGAAAAAGCAAAGTCTACTATCCTCAAACTGACGATCCCAAATCTACTCAAAAAGTGAGGACTCGGCATCAACGCTAGAAAAAAATCCTCCTAGGGTCTGAAATATAAAAAACAACCATTAAGTTGGCTAAGGACTGAATATCCCATGCCAACTGCCTCTAAGAAACTGAAATACAAGCCAAGCTACCCATACTCATTGCCTTCCGACTCAAGGCATCTTCTATCACATTCAGTTAGCCTGGATTACACAAGATACATATATCATATTCCTTAAGCAACTCCATCAATCTACGTTGTCTATCATTAAGCTCCTTCTGGTTCATAAGATTCTGAAAACTTCGATGATCATAAAAATCTCACAATTGTACCCCATAAAGATAATGCCTCCAAATCTTAAGCACAAATTCTAAATCATGAGAGGGTTAGTTGTGCTTATTCACCTTAAGATGCCTCAGAGCATAAGAAATCACACAACCCTACTACATCAATACAAAAGCCAAACAAACACCACAACCATCATAATACACGAGGAATCCCTCACACTCTACAGAAAGAGCTAAAATAAGAGCTAAAGTGAGAAAATCCTTGAGCTTTCAAAAGATCTACTCACAGTCCTCGAACCATCGCAAAGGAAGTTATTTCCAAGTCAATCTAGTCATAGTTTCTAAAATAGTAGAAAAAATCTCAATGAATCATCTATAATAATCAGCCAAACTAATAAAGTTATGAACCTCAATTGAAGATGTAGGCTTAGCCCAATCATGAATAGCCTTCATCTTTGTGAGGTCTACCTGTCAAAACCCGAACCAGGGCCTTGTCATAATGGGTATCGTAGGCCCAACAAGGACCAGAGAACCCATTTGTAAAAACCATCAAATTTAAGGTAACCCATGACCCATTTGTAAAACCACAATTACCAAGAACCCACATGTACAAACCATCACCAAAAACATGTATAAACACAAGTTAGATCCAGAGTAAATAATACTCAACCATATGCAACAAAACCCTCAATTTTGGTTTTCAAAACCACTATTTATGAATCATAATCACACTTTAAAACACAATATATTTGACTAATAACAATGAGGTATGAGTCACATGCTTTATTTATGAAGATTCATGAAAGAAACTTGACTTTTAACTTTCTAGATGAACTCCTTTGAAGAACCCTAGCCCCCAATCATCAAGAAATAGTTTAGAGAGGACTTTGTAGTGTTTTGATCTTTCCAAGTATGTTATGAGAGGCCACAATAAGTTATAAGATGTGGGGACTAAGGGTTCTAGGGTGGGAAATGTCTAAAATATCCTTTGCTTAAAAGCTAAAAACTTAATTGTAGGAGGGTATGACCACACTCGTTAAACTGTACCATATGGTATGAGAGGTACCTTGATCTCATACCCTAGGCATTCTCTTGGACCTCAATACTGGCAAACATATGACCACACAAGGGCTAACTCATTTCTTAACATACGATTAGTACCCTTTGAACCGTACCTTGGTCAAAATACTTTGGACAAGACTTAGGGCATCATATGATTGGCCCTTTACTTCTAGTACCCTATTATACAACTAGTAAGATGCCTAGTCATACCTTGGATAGAAAGTGACATAAAACACAATGTGAAACATAATAGTTAGGGTCCCTAAGACATACCACCTCATATGACTAGTACCCCAAGACGTATGATGTCTAGTGAGCTCAAAGTCAAAAAATTTCTAAGGGTCAAAAACCCAAGGTGTTTCAATCTCCCCCACTTGGATCATTCGTCCTCAAATAATGAGTAAAGGCAAGCTCAACCAAGAGTTTACACATTGTTTTGCATAAAAAAAAACCTTAAACCAAGTTAGAAAACAAAGATACAAGGAATTAATCTATCCCTTAACTATGTTAGAAAACAAAGATATGATGAATAACGCATACCTTCCAGAAAAATATCCAAAATGGGGAACAGGTGCGGACACTTTGACTTCATGTCCTTCTCCACTTCCAAAATAGCTTCCTTGTACTTTTAGGCTTACCATGGAAAATTTTTTGAAGCCACACCTTTCATTTGAAATCGGAGAAATTGCCGATTCACGATCTTAATTGGAACTACAACATAAGATGAGGAATCTGGGATACCTAACCCTTCAAAAGGAACAACCAATAAAGGATAAGCTACACACTTTCTTAACATAAGGACATGGAAAATCGAACGAATGAAGCTCAAATTAGAAGGAAACATTAAAAACCTTCTCCACCAACAAGTACGAACCAATATAGCAAAGACTCAACCACCCCTCCTTACCAAAACTTATTACTCCTTTTATGGGAGACACCCTCAAGAATACCTTATCCCTAACCTCAAACTCCAAGTCCCTTCGCCTTACGTCTGTATAGGATTTTGACAACTTTAGACGGTCTTAAGGCTATCCCAAATCACCTTCACCTTTAGTACTCAACCTATACAATCAACTGTGAATACCACACCTCTCCAATTTAACCTTTCAATTTCCCACAAACACACCACTACAAAAGGATGAGTCTATCTATACATTGCCCCATGTTTAAGCCTACCTTTGCTATGCTCGTTGCATGGTCTACCCTACCAAAGATACAGTAACCTCTATAATCATCACCATAAAACCACTAATTAGGGTAAAGATATCGAAGCTTCTAAACACTCCATTTTAACTCCTTAGAACACTAGTATTACTTCTCTAATATCACATCCCCATTCCTTGACAAGTTTTAAACCCTCGATCGAGTTTGTACCTTATGGGCAGGATGAGCTATGTTCACAGTATCTACAGTAGGGATAGAAAAGTTCCCACCAGCTTTAGATTTCCTTGAATGCATGATCTAAAAGGCTAATAAATAAAGATTAGAGAGATTTGAGAATTTAGTCTCTATGGCTCAAAATAGAACAACAAGAAAGTAAAACATTCCTAAAAGCCTCGTAGCCTCCTAATTATAAGTGTGGTGCACCACATACCCATAAGAAAGACTCTACTTGACATGAATTTATTGACACCCCATGACACCAAAATCTAGGCTCTAATACCAACTTGACACAACCCAAACTAGGGCCTTGTCATAATGGGCATATCAGGACCAACATAGACCGGAGGCCACCCCATTACCCAAGCCAACCAACCTAGCATGTACCCTATGTCGAATTAATTTTGAAAATATAACAAGATAGCATGTTTAAAAACACACAGACTTTGGGATAGGTACATGACCATGCCAACGCAAGAAAGTCTTACCATATAATACCAAACCAATCAACTATAACATAACCAAAATAATAACCATGTCCACATCCATACAATAAAAAATGGAACAATCATAAATCGAATACAGTCATACAAAATCATCTTCAATAGCAATACAAATTCTATGGTTGACACCACTACCGGAACCGCCTATACCAACCCAAAGTAGTCACACAAAGCATCTATCGAAGATTAAAACAACATCTGGTTGGGATATACCCCAACCATAGCCAATAGTCTAAACCAATAAAGACATAAGAAAACCAAAACTAGAAATGGAACCTTCTAAAGTATGGAATCTTACCACTTTAAGTCAACATGTGCTGATCTCGAGTTCAATAACTAAGTAAAAGGTGTAGTATAACCAAAACTTGTATCGCGTGGGATACTTCATCAAAGATGATTAGTGATTTAAGCGCT
Organism: Capsicum baccatum var. pendulum; assembly: GCA_030864225.1. Lineage (NCBI taxonomy): Eukaryota > Viridiplantae > Streptophyta > Magnoliopsida > Solanales > Solanaceae > Capsicum > Capsicum baccatum. The sequence continues at coordinate 105,346,099 of CM061556.1, forward strand.
AGCATGTAACTCAAGGATAAGGATAAGATAATGCCAATAGTTCAAATCAAGTCAACCATAATATATAGCCAATGCAATACATATATACATATAATATCGGTTTAGGGAACAAGGTTTAGCATGAACCTTTGAGATCTTAGCTTAGGGTGTGAAACTTAGCTGTCATACTGCTTACACCCACGGGCTATATAGGTTCCAGTTCTCACCCCCTGGCTGGCCTCAGTTTATGTAGTCACACAAACTAGAGAGTCATCTTATTCATATGGATAGGGGACTTAATCCTCCTACTCATACATTAAGGTTACTTGGTCACCCGATTATGTAGTGTAGTATGATATTGGGTACTCAAACCGCCCACCTCATATAGTATGGAAGATTTGAACCTCCCGGTCATATTAAGCAAGAGGACTCAAACCTTAGGCTAATTTTACAATTTGGACTTCTCGATCGTATTAAGAAAGTGGACTCAAACCTCAAGACATTTTGACCCCAGCATCGAAAAATATGGCTTTCAATGTTTATCCCTAAGAATCTATACCTTCAAAACTCTGCTACGCAACCCTCTTTAAAGCCTAATTCAAACTATCACTTCACATGCACAAATATTTAGCCAATTACTTACCAAAGTCACTCCGTTGGTATCGCCATACCAACACTACTTGTAATCATACCACATGTCATTACCTTTAAAAATATACCATTTATTCAAATTACATTAGGACTCAAACATACCATCTAACAGAGGCATTTGTTCAATTCAAAGTTTAGGGACTCGAACCATTGTCTAACAAAGACATAAATCATGTTAATATTTAGGGACTCAAACCCATTTACCAATATAAATCCCCAAGGTTACCATTTAGATCATTACATGGACAAGAAGGCATTCACAAAAACATTTACCAATCATTTATATTCATTAGTCCAATGCCCTAGTTCAAAACAACATTTACATGGGACTAGTTTATTCTTTTATGCATTTTCAGAGCATACAACTATCAAGGCCAAAATCAATGTAACAACCATCAAGTTTAGGGTAACCCATGACCCATTTGTAAAACTACAATTCCCAAGCCCCCACATGTACAAACCATCACCAAAAACATTTATAAACACAAGTTAGACCAAGAGTAAACAATACTCAACCATATGCAACAAAACCCTCAATTTTGGTTAATAAAACCACCATTTACAAATCATAATCACACTTTAAAACACATGATATTTAAGAACTAACAATGAAGGCAGGGTCACATTCCTTATTCATAATAATTCATGGAAGAAAATTGACTTTTTATTCTCTAGATAAACACCTTTGAAGAAGCCTAGCCCCCAATCTTCAAGAGAGTATTTAGAGAAGATTTTGGAGTGTTTTGATCTTTCCAAGTATGTTATGAGAGGCCACAATGAGTTATAAGACATAAGGACTTAAGGGTTATGGTATGGGAAATGTTTAATTTGTCCTCGGCATAAAAGATAAAAACTTGATTATTGGAGGGTACGACCACACCCCATAAACCATACCCTAGGCTATGAGTGGTACCTTTATCTCGTACCCCAGACATCCTCTTGGACATCAATACTGATCAACATTTACCATACAAGGGAAAACTTGTATCTTAACATACAACTAGTACCTTTTGAACCATAACATGGTCAGAATAATTTGGACAAGACGTATGGCATCATACGATTGGCTCTTAAGTCAATAGTAATATGCCTAGTCATACCTTAGACAATAAGTAACATAAAACACAATATGAAATATATGAGTTAGGGTCCCTAGGTCATACCAAATCATATAACTTGTATCCCAAGTCATATGATGTCCAGTGAACTCAAAGTCAAAATTTCTAAGGGTTGAAAACCCAATGTGTTTCACTGCTATAATCCTGTTCTTAGAAACCATATGCTCGAGGAGTGTCACTGACTTAACACAAAACTCACACTTAAAGAATTTGGCAAAAAGCACATGCCATCTCAAAGTTGGAACCACAATCCTCAAATTGTGTATGCTTCTCTCTATTCCTAGAATACACAATGATGTCATAGATGAACACAATCACGAAGTAATCCAAATAAGGTATGAACAGTTAGTTCATCAAATCTATGAACACGGTTGGAGCATTAGTCAACCCAAATTACATCACTTGGAATTCATAATAGCCATAATGTGTCCTAAAGGCTATTTTTGGGATATCCTTAGCCGAAATCCATAACTAATGGTAACCAGACCTCAAATCAATCTTAGAAAACATCTTTGCACTCTAAAGTTGGTCAAACAAATCAGAAATGTGAGGCATAGAATAATGGTTCTTTACTATCACCTTATTAAGATGCCTATAATCAATACACATATGTATGGAGCCATCTTTTTTCTTCACAAAAAATAGAAGAGCTCCATAAAAAGACACACTCGCTCTAATGAACCCTTACCAAGAAGATCTTTAAGCTGAGAATTCAACTTTTTAGGCTTAGCAAGAGTCATATAGTACGATGCCATAAAAATTATTTGTGTTCTAAAATCAAGATCAATAACAAATTCAATCTCATAGATAGGGTTATACCAGGTAGATCAGTAGGGAAAACATTAGGAAACTCATGAACTATGGGAATAAAATCAAGCAATGGACTGTCCACACTAACATCACGAATATAAGTGAGGTAAGACTCGCAAACCCTAAAAATAAGCCTTTTATCAGACATATAAAAAGTAATACCCATCGACTTACGGCGAATAGCTCCTTTCCACATGAATAAAGGTATGTTTAGAAAATCTAAAGTAACAGTTTAGGCAAAATAATCCATTAATGCTTGATAATGGGATAACCGATCCATGATTTGAATCACATCAAAATCCACCATGTCTAATATAATGAGATCATCATGAGTATGAACGTCTAGTCAGAACACTTGATCTAAAAACTTGATCCACTACTAAATAATAACACGTAATGGAAAGACTAATAAATCCTAAGATAACTCTTTTTGTAGAGCATAATAAGAAAATACATAAGAATAAGTGGATCACAGATCACATAAAGCATAGGTCAACTAATGACACACAAGAATCATACCTGTGACAATAACATGTGAAGAATCAACCTTCGGTCTAGCAGGTATAGTATACAACTGACTATGCCTGCCATATAGTTGGGCTCTTAAAGGATCTCCTATCTAATATGCCTATGAACTACCTCAATCACCTGGGGGACCACTGCCACAACCATCAAAACTACCTCTAGTGGAGGGATGAACTACTCTAATAGGGGAAAGACTCTGAGTTGAAATAACAATCGCCCCACGACTAGGGCACTATCACATGTAGTGACCAAAAGCTCCACAACTATAATATGTAACCTGAGTTGAACTAGAACCAAAAGATCCAAAAAAACCATCATGGATAGAATAACCAAAAGATCAACACATCGAAGAATAACCACCACCCTGACAATGGCGATCACAAACAAAAGATTAACCTCTGTCAGTAATCTAATGAGCTACCTAAATCGATCGACTAGGCTGATGTTAATAATGATACTGTAGATATAGAGTATATCTAACTTGAGAACTTTTACCTATGAAATAAGAACCACTATGACCCATTGAAACATCTTTAATATCTAGGCCCTTATCATTGCCCATCTGGCCACGTGGTGTATCTCCTCCATTACCTAAGCATATCTGACATCTCAGCACAACACCTACCTACAACAACTAGACTCTGAGTAGACATATGAAGGAAAAGTCTTAACCTTCTAACAAAGCAACTAACTCTCTCAGAATCACTACCCAAAATAGAAGTAGCATCCCTAGAAAACTCATAAAAATAAGCCTCATACTCTATAAGTACCATGGAGAGCCCTTCTCTAATCTAAAAACTAATCTTTCAATAAATCCTTAAGGTTGTGAGGCATGTACTTCTCAAAAAAGGGCTCAAAGAACTAAGTCCATGTAAAAGGAGAAGATCTAACTTGCCTAGAATTAAAATAGATTCTCTGCCAATGTCGAGCAGCAAACTCTAACTAAAAGGTAGTGCAACCCACACCAAGAGTCTCAATAAGGCCCAAATTATGATGCCTATCCTCATAATCAATAAAAATCTCATATATATCCTTACTTAGTGCACCAGAAAACCTAGGTGGAGCGGATCTCAAGAATCTACCCAACATCTTCTTCTCCTCGGCAGACATAGCAATTTGGACAACTACTGCTAAGAAACTATTGGTTAAGCAACTATCGATGTAGGAGGAACCTTAAATTTGGGATCCTTAATACCACTCTAATATGAAGACTGCACATCATCAGATGGTGCACCACCAAACAATCCTAAAATTTGAACTAAATCATCCCTGAGCACTAAAGAAAATATTAATCCTAGTGGAGCCTAGGTTGGCCCCAAGACATAACTGGCTGGGGAAGAAGAATATTTGGCTCATATGTAGAAATAGGGTCTGGTGGAGTCTCCAACACTTGGCGCCTAAATAAGGACACATCTCTAGGTTTTCCACAACCTCTAACTCATCCACAAACACCGATAGGATCCCTAGGCTCAGTTTCAGAACCCTTATCTTATGTAGCAATAGCATGTGTCCTAGCCACCTGCAAAAGAGTGAAATTAAAGGAATGTTCTATAAATTAACACAGACTCTTAGCACAAAATGAATGAAAGAAGTAAAGAACTCCAAAAAATGTCCCATAGCCTCCCAAAGATAAGAAATGAACATCATTATTCTTATTCGCAGGACTCTACTCAACACTTTCTCTTGGACCAACAATATCGGTGAAACCTAGGCTATGATACTAATTTTTCATGACCTGATTTATAAGTCATGATGGCGCCTACTTTATCTCGCTAGTAGGAAATCAAAATTACAACTCGAATCTAAATAAAATGGGTTAACCTTTTGGAAAATACCAAATTAGGGACAAAAATTAACTATACAATTTATAAATAACAATAGAATAGGAATAGTCGGAGGGTAGCTAATCAGAAAAACCCAATCCTAAGACATGGTAGATCCAGTTCAATAGGAACTATAAATGCAACTCAATTCTAGAATAGTCAATATAAACATGTCTCAAAACTAAGTACTAAACAGAAATAAGATAGAAGGAAATAAGCGACTTCAACTTCAAAAGTTTACCCTATCTCAAAAAACTCAGCACATCATGAATATTGGTCAACGTCGACAACTAGTAATCAAATTTGCACCAAAAAGTTATATAAATATAGTAGGAGTACCAAAATCCATGGGTACTCAGTAGGCATCATCGGCCGACTGAGCTAAATCATGATTAAATGAAAGCTAACCTAACTAAGTCAAGGTATAAAGACAAACCTGAATCAACTCCCACATCATTATGAATAAATAAGTAAATAAATCAATTAATAATAACATAAAGTGACATCAAGGATCAAACACATGCAATTATAATGACAAATTGGCCCACATAAGCTAACTAGTGCATAAAGTAAATAATCTCATGCAAGACCCCAAAAGCCTAGTGGATACACGCAAGATAATACAAATTGAACCACCATCATCACTCGACTCTTAATATACCTCTAGAATCTATTCATATCATACATCATTAGAACTTTTTTCTCATTTTATTACTTAGCTATAGTAACTATTGTCAATCTCACACCATGATATCGTCATATCTTAATAAGAACAACATCATAGTATAATGCATATATCCGAACTCGAATTGGTAAATATAATCAATAGCCAAACTTGAATGGATAAAAATAATAAATAGAAAAACTTGACCTGATAAATATATCATCAATGTTATTGTCAGAACCAAAACCAGGTCCTGGCCATGACGGGTATCTCAAGTCCCACATGGACTGAAGATCATCCCTACACCAAACCAAACCAAACATATTATCCCTAATGTTAGATGAATTCCAAACATAAAATAAGATAATTTCAAAGAATATAGAGTATTTCTATAACCAATAACGATCGACCGGCCAAAACAACCAAACAACATCACCCAAGACCATAGTAATCCAGCAAATCCATCCAACACAAGAACCAAAAATCATTCTTAGTCAGGACATATCCCCGACTATTAAATGACAATGATAATGAAAATGTTAATATTATTATAATGAAAATATCAAATCTAGTCTATGATAAGAACTGATAAAATGTCTAAGTCTTCCTAAGTAGGGAAGCTCACCACTCACCACAACGAACTGACAAATCAAGCGGATCCACCTAACCCTGCACAAGAAAAGTAAAGGTATCTCTAGTGCGTACATCGCATGGGGATACAATGTCTGGAGATGGTTAGTATGGTGAACACTAGCATATAACTCAAGCACAATGATGACATAATATTGTGATAAATAGTTTAAAACTATTCAAAACTAATGAACATAATCAAATTCATATAAAAACATACATATATACATATATACATCACATGTCGGGACGGGGAATAATGCTTAACATGCATATTAAAACTTCAGCATAGATTGTGTAGCTCAACTGTCATAACATAAGAAGGCACCCATAGGCTATATAGGACTAAATCCTTCCATCTAGTAGGGCTCTAGTGCATTTGGCCGAACAATCCTATAATACCCCATATTTCTGTAGCTTAGTTTACCACTCAGTACTTGAGTATCTCTATATAATTTTTTCAAAATACTTAGAATTTTTAAGTTTAAGGCTTACCATTGCATAGGAAATTTAGTCAGCTTTCTAATGATATAAAATTTGCCCAAATCTGATAATTAGGTGAGAAGTTAGAGTAATTTTAGTTAAATAGTGTGCCACCTAGTGCAGCACCGCATCGCGAAGCCAGTTCAAATGGCATTCACCAGTTTCCAGTGAAGCTCCAGGATATTGGTGCATCACACCAATGTTCCATTTCAAAATTTTTATTTTCCAGTAAGGAACCGCGTTGTTTCTGTATCGCGCCATGATCCATTTTCCCAATTGTCAAAATCTAGTGAGACTCTGCGATGGTGCTGCATCGCACCAAAGGTCAGTTTCACGTTATCCCTTTTTTGAACAGTCCCATCCATATTCTAATGGCTTACCGCAATGCCACTGCATCGCAGAGAACCTAAAATCGGGTTTTCAAGTGACGAATTTTAATAAATTTTTAGGGGTAAATTGATATTTTTCCACGACTCTAATCAGTCCTAAACACAAAATTAAACTAAAAAAGAACAATAATTTCTCATGATTTCATTATTCACTTAATTTCTCTCAAGAATAAATCATTCTCTCTCAAACTAACAAAACCCTAGCTTCAAGAGTCAAGAACAAATCTCAAGAAATTCTGCAAGAACCTTCAAGAATTAATCTACTCAGGTATGTTAGGTGCACATCATGGTTTCCTTTAACCCAAGGAGTCCAAGAACCCTGTTTAAACACATAATTTTATATATTTATGATTTCCATGCTTGAAATTGATTGTATTCATGATTCATGATATTAGTTGGTGTCAATCCATGATTTAATTACAACTTTCATGATATTGAATAGCATGTGTGCTGAATATGTGACTATCTTGATAAGTACTTGAATTTTACATGTTAGTATTGTATCCATTATGTTCAAGTGTTGACTAATTTTATGTGAAATAATCATGATCCCTAGTTGTTTGATAAAATGCCTATGTGAATTAAATAGGGAAATTATGACATATTATTATGTATTCCCATTCATGTAGAATTTCATGTATCTCAAGTGTTTGACAAAATGCCAAGGTGAATGTATTGTTAAAAATTATCTATTGTTGTGCTTTTGAGATCATGCCATGCTTTACTTTTTATGCTATAGAGACCTGGGGGTATTTAATACCCAAAAGTATAGCTATTTACTTAGAGCTATAGTAGTTACATAATAGTATTAGTATAGTCACTAATAGTAGTACTCAGTCCGTTACACAACTTAGTCAAACTCTGTATAAGTCTAGTTCAACTCAGTATAATAATTAGGGTCTTTAGTTGCGATTAGGATTCAGCATTGAGTGAACCCAAGGATGGGGGCTTACCTACCAGTAGAGGGTGTGATCCTTAGAAGCAATCTTTCCATTATAGAACTACGTATCCAACGTAAGTTGTGACATCAACCTTTCATTTGAGGGTCGCTGAGGTGTCTTACTTGTTAGTTAAGGATACCACCATTCTCATTCAGGGCACCTGCTAGATGAGGATGACTCTTCAGCTTGTCTTTACCCATGGCACGGTTGTGAGACCCTTCCAGCTGGGGTTAAAGGTTGGATGTCAATAGGTTCAGAGAAGGGCATGTCAGTTAGATGATTACCTCTTAAAGTTTTTATTTTAGACTAAGTATAGAACTGAATTCAGTTCTATAGAATTAGGACTATCAGACACAGTCAATCAGTTATCAATAATTTCATGTATTAGTTACTCAGTTATCAGAACTCAGTACTCAGATTTAGTAAAAGCTCAAATATAGTATACACGTATATGCACAGTATTGTATACTAAGTATTGACAGCAGTTTTAGTTATCCATGTACTCTCATATTCAGTTGCTCTACATTATTTATTCAGTTATTGTTCATTTATATGAACCCTTACATTCAGCCTTACCTTATCTAGGTACCAGTAAATTCCACGTACTAATGCATACTTTCTTATTGCACTATGATGTCTCATATCATAGGTTCGGATGCTCAGGTTTCTGACCGCGCATAGACAGATTTAGATACCAGTAGTAGATTCAGTAATGAGTTCTCTTATATCAAGGATATGCTTTTATTTCAATACTTTCATTAGCTTCAGTATTTTAGTGGTCAGATTTAATTAGGGCTTGTCCCATCAACTCCACTTTCAGATAGTTCAGCTAGAGGCTTTTCAGACTAGACTAGTTCAGACAGTATTCGATTTTCCAGAGGTTATTTTTTAGTTATTTTTCATCAGTATTCAGAATATGAACCTTATGGCATTTCATCCTAATTTCTGTATTATTTAAATATTATTATACAGTGCTCACAGTAGGTACTAGTCATGGGTTAGCTTGTGGTCCTTCAGGGTCGTAAGCACCATATGGCATCTGGGGTATAGACTTGTGGCATTACAAACTTTGTATCAGAGCCTAGGGTCTGACAGAGCCATAGGGAGTCTGAAAGCCAAGTCAACTAGAGACTTGTGCATGGTTGTGTAATGCGCCAGACTTATACACAAGAGGCTATGAAATATTTTAGGAATAGTTTCCTATCTTTCAGTATTCATGTCATGCGATTGAGCATGAACTCAAGTTAAAATCTCAGTCATTCTATTTTTATTTCTATTTACAAAATATGCCTCCCAAAAAGAATAACAAAACAAGAACAGGAAACCAGTCCATACCTCAGCTCGTTCAGGCAGATCCTCCAGATGAGCATGTCTCCCATGTAGAATTTAGAGTTGTATTTACAACTCTAACCAATACCATAATTTCTCAGAATGAATGACTAGCTGTTGTCTAAGCCAACCCAGTGACCAATACTGTGGCAATCAGGATTTAGGACTTAACTCGAATGAATTCTCCCTTATTCTCACAATCTAAGTCTGAAAAGGATCCACAAAAGTTCCTTAATAAAGTTCAAAAAGAAATAGATATAATAGGAGTGACTTCTAGTGAGAGTGATGAGTTATCTACTTATCAACTAAAAACTATAGCCCATACGTGGTTTAAGTAGTGGAAGGTAGATAGGAGCACAGATGCAGATCTTATAGAGTGGGAAGTGTTTGCTACTGCTTTTCTAGATAGATTCTTTCCATATAACTCCTTTCATAGCCTTCAAATTTAAGGTTAGACTCGAAGTCTTAGTAAAAACCTTCTTAGTCTCTACCCCGGTGGGTCAGTTATCATAGCCGTCGGGTATACAAGAACTATCCTGTTATGATATCTTAAAAAATCACTTCAGCAGACTTAGCAGAACAACAGATGATGTATTTTGACATTATTTTTGGCATGGATTATCTCTATTCATGCAATTCCTCAGTTGATTATAGAAATAGATTTGTTCATTTTTAGTTTCTAAATGAACCAGTCCTTGAATGGAGGGATAGTACTACAGTGCTTAAGGATCAGTATTTCATACCTCAGAGCAAGGAAAATAATATCCAAAGGATGTCTATATCATCTTGTGTGTGTCAAATAATCTAGTTTAAAGACTCCTAGTCTTGAGTTATTTCCAGTAGTAAATGAATTCTAAGATGTGTTTCCCGAAGATCTTCCTGGAGTTTCTCCCAAAAGGGAAATTGATTTCGGAATAAACCTTCTTCCAGATACTCAGCCCATATATATTCTGCCATAAATAATTGCTCTATCTAAACTTAAAGAGTTAAAAGAACAGTTAAAGGACCTTTTAGACAAGGGGTTCATCATACCCAACATTTCCCTTTGGGGTATACCAGTCTTATTTGTGCATAATAAAGATGGTTCTCTTTGAATATTTATAGACTACCTTAAGTTGAAAAAAGTCACATTTAAGAATAAATACCCACTTCTTAGATTCGATAACTTGTTTGACCATCTTTAGGGCGTCAGTTACTTTTCTAAGATAGACCTCAGATAAGGCTATTATCATCTCAGAGTCAGAGAATGTAACATTCCAAAAATAGCTTTCCAAATATAGTATGGTCACTTCGAGTTCCTAGTCATGTCCTTTGGTCTCACAAATGCTCCAGTAGATTTCATGGACTTGATGAATCAAGTGTTAAAATAGTACTTGGACATATTCATCATACTCTTTATAGATGAGATCCTTGTCTACTCCCATACCGAAAATGATCATGAAGACCATCTTAGAATAGTGTTGCAGACTCTTAGAGCCCATCAGTTGTTCTCTAAATTTATTAAGTGTGACTTTTGGATAATATCAATAGCTTTCATTGTTCATATTATTTTCGGTAATGGCATTAGAGTTGATTCTCAAAAGACCAAGGTTATGAGAAATTGGCCTAGACCTATTTCTCCATCATATATCAAGAGTTTCTTGGGTTTAGATGGCTATTATCGTCAGTTTGTAAAAGGATTTTTATCTATTTTATCCCCCATGTACAGATTGACTCAGAAGAAAGCTAAGTTTCAGTGGTCGGATACTTATGATAAGAGTTTAAGAGTTGAAGACTCAACTCACCTCAGCCCTAGTTCTAGCATTACCAAATGGTTTAGATGGGTTTGTTGTGTACTGTGATACATTCAGAGTTGGTTTGACTTATGCTCTCATGTAGAGGGGTAAGGTCATAGCCTATGCCTCTACACAACTTAAGCCCCATGAGAATAATTACCCTACCCATGATGTTGAGTTAGTAGCTACTGTGTTTGCCTTAAAGATTTAAAGGCACTATTTGTGTGGTGTGCATGTTGTGTGTTCATAGATCAAAAAATATTATATTATGTGTTTTCTTAGAAATATTTGAATTTGCATCAGAGAAGAAGGTTAGAGTTGTTGAAACATTATGACATGAGTCTTTTGTATCATTTGATAAAGGCTAATGTAATGGTTGATGCTCTCAGTAAGTTGTTTATGGAAAGTGTTGCCTATATTAAGATTGGTAAGAAGAAGTTAGTTCAAGAAGTTCATCAGCTTGCCCGACTAGGTGTCCGCTTAGTTGATTCAATAGAGGGTAGTGTATGGGTGAAGAATAGTTCAGAATCATCCCTGGTTTCTAAATTAAAGGAGAAGCAGGAAAGAGGTCCCAGTTTATTTAAGTTGAAAGAGTCAGTTAGAGATCAGAAAGTAGAGGTTTTCTCCCAAGGGAGAGATAGCCTGTTGTGTTTCCAAGGTTGGTTATACATGCCAAGTATAGATGACTTAAGGCAATGAATTCTTGAAGAAGTGCATGGTGCGCGTTACTTTATTCATCCAGGGGCCACTAAGATGTACCATAATTTGTGGGAGATCTATTGGTGGAGTGGGATTAAGAGGTATATTGTAGAGTTTGTATCTAAGTTCTCGACATGTCAGCAGGTTAAGATTGAGCACCAAAAGCCTAGTGGGTCCATGCATGAGTTTAATATTCCCATATGGAAATAGGAAGAAGGGAACATGGACTTTGTGATGGGCTTGCCTCATACTCATCATCGACATAATTTTATTTGGATTATCATAGATAGGATGACCAAATTTTCTTATTTCTTTCCAGTCCATACTTCCTATTCAGCTGAGGACTATGTCAAACTCTAAATTAGAGAGTTAGTCAGGTTACACGGAGTCCCAGTATCCATCATTTCAGATAGAGGTACCCAATTTACCTCTCACCTTTAGAAAGCATTCCAAAAGGGTTTTGGTACCTAAGTACACCTTAGTACAACTTTTCACCCTTAGACAGATGGTCAAGAAGAAAGGACCATTCAAACTCTAGGAGATAAGAGCATGCATTATTGATTTTAAGGGTAGTTGGGATAACCACTAGCCTTTGATCAAATTTGCATATAATAACAACTATTATTCTAGTATTCAGATGGATCCATTTGAGGCTCTTTATGGTAAGAGATGTAGATCTCTAATTGGTTAGTTTGAGGTAGGTGAGGTTGCAGTTGTAGGGCCTGACTTAGTGTTTGATACCTTATAGAAGGTTCAGTTGATCAGAGAAAAGATTAGGGCAGCCTAGAGCTGGCAAAGGTCATACACAGATATGAGGAGAAAGGATCTCAAATTTGAGGTTGACAATTTTGTATTTTTGAAAACCTCACCCATGAAGGGGGTGAAGAGGTTCGGCAAAAAAGGGAAACCCAATACCCGATATGTTAATCTTTACAAAATTCTGAGCCATTTTAAAATGGTAGCTTACGAGCTTCAGTTTTCTTTAGATCTACCTTTAGTGCACCCAATATTCGACGTCTTCTTGCTAAAGTGATGCATGGGTGACGCAGCAGTCATAGTTTCGTTAGAGGGAGTAGAAATTAAGAATGATCTCTTTTTCGAAGAGTTTCTTGTCCAAATCCTCGATCTTCAAATTTGTAGACTAAGGAACAAAGAATTTCCATTTGTCAAAATTCTTTGGCAAAATCAGTCCATTAAGGGAGCTACTTGGGAAGCAGAAGCAGATATGCGAACCAAGTATCCTTACCTCTTCTACGCAAACTCAGATTCAGCTTAAAGTAATAATATTCCTTAGATTTACGTAGTCCTAAGTTCAGTTACAGTTACAAAATTTAATTATCATTGTATATCATCTTCATGATAGTCATGTATTCAGGTATTAGTTCAGTCATGCACTTATGCATCAGATATACATGTTCAGTATCAAAACTCAGTTCATCAGTAGTATTAGTCATGTATTCCATGCTTCAATTATGCATGTTCAGTATGTAAACTCAGTCTATCTGTACTCCCCAGCTTAATCATTCTCATTCTAGGACGAATATTCCCAAGTAGGAGATATTGTAATACCCTGTATTTCCCGAGCTCAGTTTACCGATCAATACTCGAGTATCTCTATATAAATTTTTCAAAATTCTTAGACTTTTTAAGTCTAAGTCTTACCATTGCATAGGAGATTGAGCTAGCATCGCAATGATAGAAAATTTGCCCAAATCTGATAACTAGGTGAGAAGTTAGAGAAATTATAGTAAAACAATGTGCCACCTGATGCAGCACCGTGTCGCGGAGCCAGTTCAAATGGCATTCGTCAATTTCCAGTTAATCTCCACGATAATGATGCATCACACTTTTGTTCCAGTTCACAATTGTCATTTTCTAGTAAGGGACAACGATCCTTCCGCATCGTTCCAAGAGCTATTTTTCCAATTGTCAAAATCCAGTGAGACTCCGTGATGGTGTCACATCACGCAAAGTGCTTGTTTCACGTTCTTCCCTATTTGAATAGTCCCATACATATTCTCACTAAGCCGTAAAAGAGCACTAATTTCTCACTATTTCATTATTCGCATAATTTCTCTCAAGAAAAAATCATTCTCTCTTAAATTAACAAACCACTTGCTTCAAGAGTCAAGAACAAATCTCAGGAAATCCTCCAAGAACCTTCAATAATTAATCTTCTTAGGTATGTTAGGTGTTCATCTTGAGTTTTCTTTCATGCATGCAGTCCAAGAACCCTATTTAAGCATTCAAGTTTATCCATTTATGATTTCCATGCTTGAAATTGATTGTATTCATGATTCATGATATTAATTGGGTTCCAATCCATGATTTAATTGCAAGTTTCATGATATTGAATAGCATGTGTGATGAATATGTGACTATATTGATAAACCCTTGAACTTTACAAGTTAGTATTGTATTCATGATGTTCAAGTGTTGACTAATTTTATGTGAAATAATCATGATCCCCAAGTGTTTGATAAAATGCCTATGTGAATTGAATAGGGAAATCATGACATGTTATTATATGTTCTAATTCGTGTACAAGTTCATGTATCTCAAGTGTTTGACAAAATTCTTTGGTGAATGTATTGTTAACAAGTATCCATTGTTGTGCTTTTAAGATCATGCCATGCTTTACTTTCCATGCTATCGACTCCTGGGGCATTCAATACCCAAAAATCTAGTTGTTTACCTAGAGCTACAGTAGTTAAAGAATAGTCTCAGTAATGTCACGAACAGTAGTACTCATTCAGTTATAGAACTTAGTGAAACTCAGTATAAGTCTAGTTAAGCTCAGTATAATACTTTGTCTTAAGTTGGGAGTAGGATCCAACACCAAGTGAACCCAAGTATAGGGGTTCACCTGCCAGTAGAGGTTATGATCCTTAGAAGCAGTCCTTGGGTTCTAGAACTATGTAGCCAGCATAGTTGGAGACATCAACCTACCAATTGAGGATTTTTAAGGTTTATTACCTACCAGTTGAGGGTACCACCATTCTTATTTAGGGCACCTTCTACATAAGGGTGACTCTTCACCTTGTCTTTACCCGTGGCACTATACTAACACCCTTCCAGCTGGGCTTATATGTTAGATACCAATAAGTTCAGAGAGGGTCATGTCTATTAGATGATTACCTCCCACATTTTTAGTTTCAGACTCAATAAAGAACTCAGTTCAGTTCTACAAAATCTGTACTATCAGACACGACCAATTATTTATCAGTAATTTCAGATATTTGTTACTCAGCTATCAAAACTTAGTACTCAACTTCAGTAAAAGCTCAGATACAGTGTACACGAATATTCACAGTATAGCATACACAGTATTTACAACAATTTAAGTTATCTATGTACTATCATATTCGGTTACTCTATATTATTCAATCAATTACTATTTATGCATATTTGCATTCAGCCTTACCTCATCTAGCATACCAGTACATTCCACTACTAATGCATACTTTCTCTATGCGCTATGATTTCTAATATCATAGGTTTGGATGCTCAGGTTTCTAACCGCTCATAGACAGATTCAGATAGCAGTAGTAGATTCTGTAGCAAGTTCTTTTCTATTGAGGATATACTTTTATTTTAGTATTTTCATTAGCTTTAATATTTCAGTAGTTGGAGTTAGTTGGGGGCTTGTACCATCAACTCTACTTTCAGACTGTTCAGTTAGAGGCTTTTTAGACTAGATTAGTTCAGACAGTATTTAGTTTTCCATAATATGAACCTTATGGCATTTTAGCCTAAATTTTGCATTATTTTAGTATTATTATATGGTGCTCACAGTAGGTACCAGTCATGAGTTTGCTTATGGTCCTTCCGGGTCGTAATCATCGTGTCGCATTTGGGGTACAAACTCATGGTGTTACAAATCCAAAGGTATACATAAGCACTATGGGGGACTCAAACATTCCAACATATCAAGGTGACATAAGCACCAAATCATATAATAGGTTGTGAGGGACACTAACCTCACAAACAATTGATAATAATAAGGGGGATTCAAACAACCCAGTCATATAGACCCCCGTATTGGCAACCGCAGTTTCCAGTATTGGTCCTTCAAGACCTCCACTTTCATGACTCAGCTACACAACCCTCATTAAAGCCTAATTTAATCAATTAGAACATACATTATCTTTTATTAAACCGCATCACACATTAAGGAATACATTGTTGGTATCGTCATACCAACTACACTAGCAAGGTAACATCAACATGCCGAACCAATTATCATTATTTATGGGAATTCAAAACCCCCTTGGTTCAATTATACATTAACTTGGGGAATTACATAATTATGCAATAGTTCAAGAGTAGTTCAATATGCATACTTTTCATATTCAAAATCAATTTCCCAATATAAGGTTGGGGTTATAACCACTTCAAAAAAGTTTGGGGAATCACAATCCCTAGTTTATTCACCATTTCCATGCATCAATACTATTTTAAAACCACCATTTAAATGTAACCCATGTAGGGACAAGCATGAAACATCACATAAACAACAATTGTTCAAGACCCTCAACCCATGTTTTCAAAACCAACCACAATACTATATGAAAAACACTTTAAAACTAATTATTTTAGCAAATTATTAATTAGGGAAGAGTAACATGCATGAAATACCAAGGTTTATGGAAATAATTCAACCCTTGAGCCCTTGGATAGCCTACTTCTTAGAAACCCTAAGTATGGCTAATTGAGAGAATTTAAGAGAGATTTAGGAGTATTTAAGTACGTTATAAATGAGAATAACCCTTTTTAAGAGCTTTATGAATGTGGGGTTTTAATTGGCTGAGACAGGAATTATCCAAAGTGCCCTTAATAAAAACTGAAATTTAGTCGTCAGTGACTATGGGTCACTATACGACACGTATAGACTCATTACATCTGGTCACCACATGTCATAGCTCAGACAGTATCCAAGGCACTCACAATATATTGAACCTATGCTACCAAAAAACCAAAAAAAAGACGCATAACAGTCCACAACACAACAATAACAAAATGAACACAAGCTGAACACAAGAAACTAAGAACAACACTTAATGATTTCCAATAAAATCAAAGGGATATGTAGATTGACAAAGAAAAATATAAGTCTTAAGAACCCTCGAATGTATAAAATTCAAGGACCCCTGACACTTAAATTAACCATCACCAAACTCTCAGGTTAACTCAAGAGGAACATCAACCTTCTCAAGTACCATCGTCTTAAGCCAAAAATGCAACACAAGTTAGTTCACACTTAGGAAGCCCTAGTTATGGTTGGGACTACTCTCACTCTAGAGAGGACGGTGTTTCAAAGTGTTTCAAGACTTATAACAATAATCAACTAATGAAAAAAACCTAAAATGGGTCTAAATAAGCTATTACAAAATGAATTAACCAAACTACCCTTAACTAGAGGGGCGGCCTTGGAGTGTTTCTCTTATAAGTGTAATCCCTAAAACTCCCTTAATGCGGGTGCTCTTCAATGATCCAAGGTCGTGGCTCTTCAAGATCCAAACGTAAGGGACAATGAACACTTCAAAGTTATCTCCAAAATGTGAAACCCCTAGGGCTCTCTGGTAGGCATCAAGTCAATCCCCCATGTAATCTTCCACGCACGGGTTTGCTTTATGTCAAGCTCAAATTAGGTCTTTCTTGCATGTTCTTGTGTCTTCGAGGTGCCAAGTCTTGAGTCTTTAGGTATTGGCCTCCAATTATGTCTTAAAAAGTTAGGATGTCCATTTGGCTCGTACCATCCTCCCTTTCTTGAAAAGTATTATACCTCGAATCCATACCTCGAAAAATCAAAAAGAGAAAAAACAAACACAACATCCTCATGGCATGAGGGTTAGGGTTAGTTCAACAAATAACAACATCATGCCAAGGTGGTACACACTTGTAATATAGCCAAGCATTCTTCATGTTAAATATAAGAAATCTATTGAAAAATGCACCAATGAGTGGGCTATGGAAGCCATCATTTCTACACATATACATAAGAAGGGTATCACACAAATGGGGTTGATCCAACGTAGTTTCAAGATAAGACTCTCTTCTTGATGTACAAGTTATAGAACCTTGGTCAAAAATGGAAACACACAATGGTGAGCCCTCTTAGAGTCTTTGATGACTCCCCTTAACCATTCATCTTGGTTGGAGTTTAATATGGATCCCTCAAGTGGATTATGAATCCCCAAGAAAGACTTTCTATTACAGGGAAGGAAACTAACATCCTCATTCAAGTCTTTCTTGTCGTGTAGACCAAGCAACAAGTTGGATGTATAAAAATCTCTATATCCCAAAAGATTACCGAGGTCAAATGGGTGATATATCCAAGGACGTAGGTCTCGGCCAATCTCACTTTCCCATAAGGTGCCATCCTCAAAATTAAGCATATCCTCTTTAACACCATTGGAAATATCATGAACAAAAAAAGGGAAGAGAAAGTTGTACCATAAGTTAACTTCAAATATTGGGTTCTCATGCATGCACTTACTACTAATTTCAAGATCCCCACTAGGAGTATGCCCAATATAAGAAGAACGTTAACAAGAAGTAGATGGAATTTCTAAACATGCACAACCTTCTCCTTTAAGAGAGTAATCCGCACATAAATACAAATCACCATGAGCAGAAAAGGGATCACAATCAAAAGCATCTTTATAAAGATAAACACTATTTGGGTTTCCTAAACAATCAAGCACATCAAGGTCATTTTTGCCCAATTCATCATTTTTCACATCCTCACTAGTGGTTGGCAACAAACATACCAACGTAGACTCACCTTGGTTTTAACAAGGGTAAACTAGTGTGTAAATACTCTCATCACTTGGCATTAGGACCTTATTCAAGTCACAAGTGATATCACTAGGTGGACTTAATTCATTCTTACGAGAAGAATCAAATTTGTCATCTTTAGGATCAACTAGTTCTTGCTTGCTTAAAACAAAATTGGTTCTTCATGCAACCTAGCAATATAAAGAGTATCACAAAGGGAGGACTTATGAAATTCCTATTTAGCTAAACCACCAAAAACATCCACTTGGCTACTACTAGCCACATCATGACATTCTACATTTATAGGAGTGTAGGATGTAGCATTATTACCTCGTAGATCATATGAGGTACGTTTTTCACCTTGGTGTGTGTCATGGAAACTCACTTGCTCTTTTGGGAAGCTCGCATCACAAGGGAGTTTTTCAATACTTCTCCCTTGGTTCTTCAGTGACAAATTCCTTTTGATTGATATTATATTTGCTTGTATTCTTTCCATGCTACGGTTCATAACTCCAATAAAGGCCCAAATAGAACTGGTAGTGTTTCGTCCATGGTACCTAAGAAAACACAAAAATAAAAACAACAAACAATTTATCTCAAAATCATCCTCACCATACTCTCACACTTAGTATTGTCTCACACTTGGCTTCACAAGTGTTGTAAGTCGGTTTGTAGTTCGTGAGGAGTTGAGGGGTAAGTCCACCTTGTCCGGAATAGATTTTGGTTTAGAAATCAAGAACTAATAATGATGTCAAAATTCAAAAGCACACAGGAAACGTAAACACGAACAAATGCACTTAAAAACTAACTTACAATCTAGTAGATGAGTACTAGCTTGTTATTTAGTATTAGAATCAATAAATGAAACTAAGGAAAAATAATTAAGAAACTAAGAATCCAAGATTTTTTAGCCTAAAAATTGGTGTTGTATGGAAATTAGGGGACGTGGCAGCCTTGTATTGGTTGTGGTTTTTGAAAACTTCTTAGTTTTCCAACTTTGAATGTTGTTCAATTTTCAATTCTTGAAGAAGTGTATTCAGCCTTAGAGAAGAAAACAACAAGATTGGAGCCCTTTTTCAATTAAAAAAATGTTTGACTTGTCTTACATTTTTTGGGCAAGATACCTTTTTGAAGGGTTGGTATCCCTTTCCTCTTTTGTACACCTAGAAAAGTGTTCTTTCTCTCTTTTGGCAACAAGCTTTTTGTAGATCTTTTTGTCCCCTTAATCTTTTAGTAGGACTTTGTGACTTGTTTCAAAACAAACAAAAGGCTTCACTTCTCTCTATTTAGTCTTAGGATCAAAACACCACTATTCAAAGTTCTTCTTGCAACAAGACATGAACATTGGTCAAGAACACCAAGAACTTTCAATAGACTTTGAAGACTAAGGTTCACTTTGGACCCCCAACCCCCCCCCCCAAACAACAACAACACCTTTTTCAAGATTAAAACCACAACACAATATCAAAAATACATGTTCAAACCTTGAACAAACAACATATCAAACGTCATAGATCTAATCCGCAACAATAATACCAACAACAATCACGCAAGCTCAACTAGGATCTAAACTCAATGGTGTTAGTGAAGAAGGAAACTAACACTAGAAACACTCAAGATAAGTAAAATACTACTAGATCTAGGGTTTAAGTCTTTGACAATATGTATACTAAAACACCAACTCTCGGCCAACACAACACAAAAAGAACCACTTTTTTTGAGTTTTCAAGCAAGCAAGCCCAAGATTGATCTTGTGGGAATAAAATCAGCCATGCTCTGATACCAAATGATACAAAAAACCAACAAGAAGACACAAAACGGTCAACAACACAACAATAACAAACTGAACACAAGCCAAACACAAGAAACTAAGAAAAACACTTAACGATTTCAATAAAATGAAAGGGATAGGTAGATTGACAAAGGAAAATACAAGTCCTAAGAACCCAAGAATGTATCAAATTCAAGGACCCCTAAAAATTACACTAACCATCACCAAACTCCTACGTTAATACAAGAGGAACATCAATCTCCTCAAGCACCAACGTCTCAAGCCAAAAATGCAACACAAGTGAGTCCACACTTGGGAAGCCCTAGTTACGGGTAGGACTACTCTCACTCTTGAGAGGATGTTGTTTCAAAGTGTTTCAAGACTTAAAACTATAACCAACTAATGAACTAACCTAAAATGGGTCTATCTATAAGATATTACTAAATGAAGTGACCATACTACCCTTAATGAGGGGGGCGGCCATGGAGTGTTCCTGTAACAAGTGAAATCCCTAAAACACCCTTAATGAGGGTGATCATTAAGGCTTCAAGGTCTTGGCTCTTCAATCTCCAAACTTAAGGGAAAATGAACACATCAAAACCGTGGCCTGGACAAAACGTGGAACCCCTAGGCCTCTCAGGTAGGCAACAAGGCAAGCCTTCATGCAATTTTCCACACACAGATTTATTTTATGTCATGCTCAAAAATGGGTCTTCCTTGCATGTTCTTGTGTCTTCGAGGTGACCAAGTCTTGAGTCTTTAGGTGTTGGCCTCCAATTATTTCTTCAAAAGATAGGATGAACATTTGGATCGTATCACCCTATGACTCAACCTATATTACTCATAATTGGATGCTATGACTCGTAGGGTCTAGTTGCAGTCAACCCATCTACCATTTAGGGTATATACTAGACACCCTATAATTTGTAGCAAATGACTCAAAACAAGTCCTTACGACTTATAGTGATCCACTAATACTCAGAACAGAACTCATCCATACACTTAGTGATTTAGTTATGATTCGAGTCCAACGACTTATCAGGGGGGTCTTAGTCAGGACAATAAGGATAAAATTTCAGAAAGTTTCAAGGACCAAAAACTTGGGGCATTACATACTCCCCACCTTAGGATCATTAATCCTTGAATGACAGGATAAGGCATTCATTAGCACGAATTGACACCACATACAACCGCACTCACCTTTAACAAAGACTGAAAATAATAATATTAAGGGATACATATCATACAAGCACGATGATCCAAAATGGGAAACAAGAATGGATACTTAGACTTCATGTCCTCCTCAGCTTCCTAAGTGGGTTCTTTAACCTTTTGGTTCCTTTAAGAACATTCACCCATGCCACATCCTTGGTCCATAAATGATGGACATACCAATCCAAAATATAAACTGGGACTTCCTCATAAGATAAAAAATCTGAAATAACTACCTCCTCCAAAGAAACAACCATCAAAGGATCACCCACGCACCTTCTCAACATCGAAACATGAAACACTGGATGAATTAAGCTCAAACTTTAAGGCAACTCAAAATTCATATACAACATTACCAACCCTATATTAGACCAAGTACGAACCAATATAGCAGTGTCTGAGTTTCCTATTCTGACCAAACCACATCACCCGCTTCATGGGAGATGCCTTTAAGAATACCCAATCACCAACACTGAACTCTAACTCTCTTCACCTCACGTCCATGTAGGACTATTGGCGACTTTGGTCAACTTTAAGTCTATCTCAAATCACCTTTATCTTCTCTATTGCTTGGTAAACCAAATCAAGACAAAATAACTTATTTTCACCGACCTCAAACCACCCAATAGAAAATGTATACCTCCTACCATGTAAGGCCTCAAACAGAGCCATACGAATACTACAGTTATAAATATTGTTGTTAGCAAATTCTATGAGAGGCAAATGGTCAACCAAACTACCTCTAAAATAAAAAAACACAAGATTGAAGCATATTTTCCAATGCCTGAATTGTCCTTTTAGATTTCCCATCCATTTACGGGTGGAAGGTAGTACTAAGGGTCATCTTAGTACCCAAACCTCTCTGAAATTACCTCCAAAAGTGAGATGAGAATTGAGTACCCCAATCAAATTAGATGGAAACTGGACTACCATGCAACTTTATTATTTTTTCAATGAACAACCTGGCATAATCCTCAAAAGAAAAATTTGTCCTCACTGGCAAAAAGTGAGTAGACTTATAGTCATTCTCTCCATGATGACCCAAATCAAATCAAATTGTTGGCTAGACCATGGAAGATTTGGTAATATGATCCATATTAATTATCTTCTATTTCCACATCAATAGCTCAATCTTCTGAGCCAACGTATCGGACCTCAAGTTCTCCACCTTCACTTACTGACATACCATGCACTTAGCCACAAAATTAGCCACATCCTTCTTCATATTATTCCACCAATAAATCTCCTTAAGATCATGATACATTTTCATTGAACCAAGATGAATAGTATAATGTGACTCATGAGCTTTGGCCAAAATTCTTCCTCACAACCCATCAATATAGGGAACATATAATCTACCTTGATATCTCAAGATACCATCACCACCGATCTTGAAAATCATCACCTTTTGTCTACCTACATCATTCTTAATTTGTATCAAGATAGGATCCAATATCTACTTCTCTTTCACTTCAGCACCAAGAGATGAGTTCACCACTTCTTGAAAAGTCACATCACTATTTTTTGAGTCCAAAAGATGAACTCTAAGATTAGCCAAATAGTTACTATCTTTAACTAAATCCTACTTCTCTCTGTCCACATGAGATAATCTACCTATGGACAACCTGCTAATAGCATCAATAACCATGTTAGTTTTACCTGGATGATAATGAAGACTCATGTCATAGTCCTTGAGAACTCAAGCCTTCTCATTTTCCTAAGATTTAGCTCTCTTTGAGTGAACACATATTGCAGTTTATTATGATTAGAATATATATCAACATGGACTCCATACAAATAGTATCGCCTGATCTTCAATGTAAACACCACAGTAAGCAAATCCAAATCATGGGTTGGGTAATTCTTCTTATGGACTTTCAATTGCCTAGAGGCATAAGAAACCACCTTGTCATATTGTATCAACACACAACCTAGTCCTACCCAAGATGCATCACAATAGACAACAAAACCATCAGGGCCCTCAGGTAGAGTTCAGACTAGAGCCGAAGTCAACTTATCCTTTAGCTTCTCAGACCTACCCTCATAGACATCAGACCATAAGAATTCCACCTTCTTTTGAGTCAACTTAGTCAACGGGGTAGCAATATAAGAGAAACTCTCCACAAATAATCTAAAATATCTGGCTAAACTCGAGAAGCTTTGAATGTCATATGCAGTCATGGATCTAAGCTACATTTTAACCACCAAAACCTTTTGCGGATCCACCATGATCCCTTCACAAAAATAATATGACCTAGATAAGTTACAGTACTTAACCAAAATACATACTTCAAAAATTTTGCATACAACTACTCCTCCTTAAGGGTCTACAACATAAGCTGGAGGTGATTGGCATGATCCACCTCACTCTTCAAATACATAAAAGTATCATCAATAAAGACAATCACGAACAAGTCCAAGAACTGATGAAAACCAATTCATAAGATCCATAAATGTTGATAGGCATTGGTTAAACCGAAGGACATTACCAAAAACTCAAAGTACCTTACCGTCTTTGGAAAGCAGTCTTAGGGATATCTACCTCCCTAATCTTTAATGGATGATAATCTGACTGAAGATCAATCATAGAAAAGAACTTAGCACCTTGGAGCAGATCGAACAGATCATCAATCCTTGGAAGAGGATACTTATTCTTCATGGTCACCTTATTAAATTGGTGATAAAAAATACACATTTGAAGGGACCCATACTTATTACGTATGAAAAGAATAGGAGCACCTCATGAAGACATACTAGGTCAGATAAAACCCATGTAAAGAAGATCTTTCAACTACTCCTTATATTCTTTCAACTCGACCAAAGCTATTCTGTAAAGAGGATTAGAAATAGGACAAACATCTAGAAAAAGATCAATCCCAAAATTAATTTACCTATTGGGTAGAATACCAGGAAGATCATTAGTGAAAACCTTGGGAAATTCATAGACCACAAGGACAGTATACAAAGAAGGACTTTCAGATCTAGAATCCTTAACATGCACTAAGTGATAGAGGCATCCTTTAAAAACCAATTTTTGGGATATAAGATAAGAAATGAACCTTTTCTTAGGTACTAGGGAACTACTATCCCATTCAATCACCAGCTTATTAAGGAAATAAAAACTGACCCTTAGGGTCCAATAATCAAGAGATGCATAACATAAATGTAACAAATTCATCCACAAAATCACATCAAAGTTAAACTAGTCAAACTCTATTAGATCCACCAAGGTCTCTCTACCATATACCGAAATCACATAAACCACATAGACCCTTCTAGACACAATGGAGTTAGCCACTAGGATGGACATAGAAAAGAGGTTCAAAACATATTCAGGATTAAAACCAAAATGGATAGACACATAAGGTTTAACATAAGATAGGGTAGACTTAAGATCAAGTAGATAATATACATCACGATAGAAGAATTTAAGCATACCAGAAACAACATCGGGGGATATCTCAAAATCTTGGTAGGTGGAAAGAGCATACAGATGGTTTCGACTAATCTGTTTGAGCCAAAAAAGAGCATACAGATGGTTTCGACTTATCTGTAGAGATAAGTCGAAACCATCTGGCACCTTTCACTTATCTCTGCTTATATTTTTTTCCTCTTCCACTTATTGCATTACACCATAAGTGTAGAGATGTCCATATTCTTGTTCAACAAGACAGGCTTGATTTCCAAGGTCAACATATGGGAGAACCCAGAGGTAAACTTCCTTATTTAATCCCTCATAATAGACATCAATTTAGGAGCATAATGTAAAAACTGATGAAACTTTAAGGCATACTCCTTTACTATTACTTGACTCACTTTAAATTCATGAATTCCCTGGCCGTTACCTCCCTCAACTCTTGAGAAAAGAAGAAATCAAGGAAATCACTAGAAAAATCATCCCATAAAGTGGACTCAACATTGTCACCCCTAGATTGGAGCCACTCTTCATACCACTGATACACCATATCCTTCAACTAATAAGTTGTGAACTCTATACCCTCCACATCAACAACATGCATCATATGAAACATCTTTTCTATCTTATTAATGTAAATTAAAGAAGCTTCCTCAACTTTAGAACCAACGAAAATAGAAGGACTCAACCTTAGAAATTGGCCAACTATAGTAGTCTCGAAGGATAGAGCAACAAAAGAGACATGCTCACTCTGAGATGCCATCAACTAGGTAAGCAAATGAAATAACTGGTGAAGCTCAACATTAGACACACCAGAATGGGGTGCTTAAGGAGGGATAGGAGAAATTGGTGGATCTCCCTTAGGGCAATCATAAGCATCGACCCTCGATCGGGTCTAAACTCCTAAAGTAAGATGAGCTCTGTCTATATTATCCTCACATAGAATAGAAGAGTTCCCATGAACATCAAATCTTTTAGGAAGCATGATCTGAAGATCAAACATACACAAATTAGAGCAGATTCAAGACATTATACTCTATAGATTAAATAGAACAATATGAAAGTGAAATATTCCTAAATGCCTCATAACCTTTCCCCTATAAGTGTGACATACTACATATCCATAAAAGAGACTTTATTGGACACGGCTTTATGGATACCTAATGACACCAAAACCCTCTAATACAATCTATGTCATGACCTAAAACAGGTTTTATCCATGATGGGTACTTAGGTCCTATGTGTATAAGAGATCACCCCTACACATAACCAAACCAAACATAATATCCCTAATATTAGATGAATTCTAAACATATAACAAGATAAGTTCAAAAAATATAGAGTATGTCTATAATCAATAACCAAAGATCGGCCAAAATAACCAATCAACAGCACCCAAGTTCACAATAATCCAACAAAGCCTTCTAACATAAGAACTAAAAACCAGTCATAGTCAAGATATGTCCCCAACTCTTAAATGACAATAACAATAAAAACAGTAATGTTAATGATAATGAAACTCTCAACTCTAGTCTATAATAAGAACTAAATAAATGTCTAAGTATTCCAAAGTATGGAAGCTCACCACTTTGCCATAACAAACTAACAAACCAAGTTGATTCAGCTATCTCTATGCAGGAAAAGTAGAGGTATCTTCCATGCTGGAATCACATGGGATACAACATGTGAAGATGATTAGTGGGGTGACTACTATTATGTAACTATGGGATAAGGTTAACATAATGTCATGATCAACAGATTAAAACCGTTAAAAACCAATGCACATAATCAAATGCATATACATATATATATCATATGCCTCTCTCTATATATATCGCATGTTAGGATAAGGAACAAGTCTTAACATGCACTTTAAAATTTTAGCCTAGATTATGTATCTCAACTGTCATAATATACAAAGGCACCCATGGTTTATATAGGTACAGCTCTCGCTCAGATGATAGGGCCTCAGTGTGTTTGGTTGCATGAATCAGAGGGTATATATTTTCACTATATAGGTCTAAAGCCTTTCAAAATATTAGGGTGATATAGGCACCAAATAATATAATACAATATAGAGGGCTCGAATCTCATAATCAAATGGTAATAATAAGGGGGACCTCAAACCACCCAGTCATATAGACCCCCACATCGATAACTATAATTTCTTGTATTGGTCCTTCAAGACCTCCACTTTCACAACTCAACTACACAACCCTCATTAAAGTTTAATTAAAACAAATCACACATATATTATCATTTGTTTAACTATGGGTTACTATACGATTCATATAGATTCGTTATGACTAGTCATCGCAATTCATAGCAAAGACAGTCTCCAAGGCAGTCACAAATTGTTGAACCTGCGACTCAATCTATATAACTCATAATGGACCCTAAGACACGTAGGTTTCAGTCGTATTCCACCCAGCAACTATTTCGGGCAAAAACTGGACACCCTATGATTTGCACCCAACTACCCATAACAAGTCCTTATGACTAATACTGAGCCACTCATACTTAGATCAAAACTTAGCCATACACTTACTGATTTGGTTATAATTTGAGTCTAATGAATAATAAAGACTCCCTATGAATCACTAGGGGAGTCTTAGTCAGGACAGTGAGGATAAAATTTCATATATTTTGAAGGACCAAAAACTTGGGGCATTACTGTCATCATCATCCTCTGAACTAAAATCCTGAGTATTATTAAATAATATATATTTTTGAAAAAAAATCACCATTATTAAAAGAATCCTAATTATAGTACCTTATATTTGGCAAATAAATATAAATTTGCCAAATTTGAAATAGAATTCAACATATACACTAGAATAATAAATTTGTCCTTTTTTTGGATAGTTTCTTTATTTTTGAAAAAAAAGAGTTCTAAAAATGTGTATAAATTATTTTAAACTTGAATTCAACGTGTGTGTATGTATGTGTATATAAATATATATATAGATGTTTCTACTTTTACTATATTTTCTTATTTTATTTTCATTCAAGTCGGCCTTTAGGATCAAAATTTCCTCTTAGGCAAAAATTGAAAGGTTAATTTTAATTGCATTATTTTGATATCTTGATTATCGTATTATTTTATTTTAATTTATAGATAGTAGATGAATGTCGATTGACTTTGTAGATTTTTTTTAGGTAAAGGTTAGGTTTAACTATATTGCTTTAATATCTCTATTAGTGTATTATTTTGTGATAATTTACAGGGCGTAGATGATAGTTTACAAGTCATAGACGCATGTCGATCAACTTTGAGAATTTTTTTTGTGTAACAATTAGGTTTAATTGTATTATTTTGATATCTCTTTTATTGTATTATTTTGTTATAGTTTACAGGTGGAAGATAAATGTGGACTGACTTTGAATAATTTTTTAAGGTAAAGATTAGATTTAATATTATTGTTTTGGTATCTTTGATTTGAGAATTTTTTTTGTTAAGTCTATATGTATTGTTTTGATATCGCTATTATCATATTATTTTGCAGTAGTTTACAGGTTACAGACGAATCTATTTTTGGTAAATTCTACCCAAACTATGTTAAGGTATATAAATCCACTTTTAAAGGTCAACTAAACCTTTGTTAGCCCTAAGATAGGAATTTTACCTAAAACATGAGCAATTAGATCAATTATGTCTAATTTTTGATTTTATGGAAGCCTAGAAGGTCCAACTAATTCCAAGTATAGCCATTCATCATAACAAAACCTAAAACCTATCCTAAGTCAAACAAAATATTATAAACATACTATGAATTAGCTCAATTTGACAAGGGAATAAACTTAGCCTACTTGGATGCTGAAGAAACATCAAAATCTAATAAATCACTAACTTTTCTTTCGAGAGGCGTTAGCAAGGTACCATTCTTTCAAAATAATATTTTAATCATCAATACAAGAATAATGACACTCATATTTCACCATTGTGCTTCGGGGACAAAAATTACACCAAAATCCCATGTGGGTCCAACTTATAAAAATAGCATTTTTGAAGCCAATCCAATATATCATCATGCTTCATGAGTAATTACCCTCAAAATTGATGAAATACAAGGTATATTAGTTCTAAAATCACTCCACTAAGGTTTAGGGATTTAAGGGAAGAAAAGGGGAAATCAATTATGAAAATAGAGGAATCTTACCTTTAATCCAAAGGAAAATCATCTACCAATCATTACACGAGCTGCCAAATCACCTACAAGCTTTAATCTTAAGATTTTCAACTTTTTAGGGTTTAAGCATTAAGAGAAAGGATGAAGAATGGGAAAAAAGAGGATAGAATTAGGGTAGTTATACCCCTTACCAGTCGGGTCTTGGTATCACATCTCGATCCACCCAATTACTATTACTTAGGGTTGCCTAAGTGAGTCACATTCATTATATGTGCGCACAATTGCAAAACATACTATCCTACTAATGATATCATGTTCGTGACCCTGACATCAGTATTAGCGATTCCACCAATTATAGCTGAGACTTGGAATTTTCCAAGTATATGCCAACCCCATGAGATTCATACAAAATCCCATGTACATAAATAGACAATGCTACCATACTAAATTTGATATTTCAGAATTAGTGGCATAGTTGAATTTTTATCTAAAGCCATTTAGACTAAAAGTGAGTCTCACACCCATATTTCATTTTCTTAACTTTCCAACCAATAGGTCAAAATGAACTCAGGTGCCTCAAAAGCCAAACCAAGAGTCTACCTTGCCTAAAATCTATATTTTGAAGTTGTTGGAACAGTCACATCTGGCATACATGGTCATTTGACTAAATGTTTTTCTGGTGGCCATATAAAGCTAATGAAGACTTCAAAATAGGTAATTGTATCTAAAAACAAATGCACCACTCGGTAACTAAATTGTCAATCCTATCAAGTTATTGAAGACTTGAGGCAACTATAGGAGAGCTCTAATGGTGAAAATAAGAAGAAAATAACTTGAAGTGTCATTATATCTATCCTATATGAATGATGTGGGGTTATTGATATATGCATATAGGACTTTGGCACATATTTCCAAAGCATTAGCATAGTATTAGACTAGAGAGTTAAGGATAGATGTCAAAGATTTACAGTATCAGTTACACGATTTGGGTCCAACCTAGGATCTGATAAGGTTTTTGACTGCTTCACCTTTAAAGATTTAACATTGGGGATCCCAAGTCTTTTTATGAGTACCTCAAAGCCAAAGATTAGATTTGTTTCTTTGATAATTTCTCAAAGTTGAGTGCGTTTTTTGGTGTTCAACGAGGTTCCTTGATAGTTTCAAAGTACGAAATTAGGTTTCTTTGATAGACTAATATGTTTCTTTGATATATCCTTCAAAGTATGACATAGTGCATGGATTTATTAGAGTATTAGCATTTCCACTCTCTTTGGTATCGAATCACTTGATAGCAGATCGATCTTCCTTCTCTTAGGTTGATAATCATATAATAGCCACAAAGAGAGCATGTATCAATACTTATAGTGACTATGTAAAAGCTATGTCATCATTAAAGTGCAACCGGTATCCCATCCAGGAGTAAGGACCCTCCTAGAGGAGGTTAGCTTAACTTGCAGCCTATTAATTTAATGTTGGTAAGATTTTATACTAAGGATGGATCTTAGATTAGTCATGGTTCTCATAGCAAGAAGAGTTCTCATCGGACCTTGCAAAGTTTTTGGTATGTCTCTTTAAGTCATGGTTACCATTCTAAATTTAGAGCAAAAGTATGCCAATGTAGTATATGAGCTTGTTATGGTTTTAAACAAATAGTACACTAGTCCAAAGAGTGTCCCTGATGTGAGATTATTAGTCATTTACCTTATTCATATCAGTCTCATAGTATTCCAACTTCAGTAGGTAGTGTGCTTAGTGCCACAGTTGGTGATACAGATGATTAGTTTGAGTTTGGATCCATTTAGATTTGTTCTCCTTCAGACTCATCAGGCATACGACTTTAGATTTTTCTATGATAGGTGCGGTTTTATTTTCCACCTTAACCTTTTTATTTAATTATATTAGGGTTCTCATACGCATCGATGAATGTAGGCGTTGATAGGTTTATATTGATTGTTGTGTACCTTGATATAGAGTTAATGATAACATAGTAACCCCCATATATTATTTCATTTAGTATTGGATAGAGTGGATTAGTGCAATAATTTCTTAGGGGTGTATTAATTTTCTTTGAGTCCCATTTATCGCAACATATTGGCTTGCTTATGGACCTATAGTGGTACTTGCAATTGATATTCATTTTGGTACTACCTACTCTTTATGTTGTTATTGTTATTATTGTCATTTTCTTAAGGTTATTGATCCTTTCTTAACCAAATACTAGACTAGAAGTATCTAGTTAGAATTGCCCTTCCTCACAATTTTTATTCATTGGCTTGGGTGGCTAGCCTGGTTGGATGATTTATCTACTATAGAAAGGTTAGGTTGGTTATTTTCTTAGTGTGGTTTGTAGAGTTAGAGATAGGTTATTTTTTCTAGGACCTCTTCTTAATTTGGTAATTTTAGTGTTCATTATTGAGATGGAGTATTAGATTTATTAGTTTCTTGCTAAAGTTGCATTTCTACAAGTTGCTAGAGTTTGGTTATCTATAGTACAACTTACAGCTTTGGTGAGTTCTTAGGTATGCTTTGGTGGTTCATGCCCTCCAAAAGATATAGAGTCGATTGCTTGTGTTTTTAGCTGATGATTTATCCTCTATTGTGATTTTTTTCTTCAGCTATATTTTAATTTCAACTCTGACATGATCCTAAAAAGATATGAAAATTTAGATACTGAGATCGAATGGGTATTTGGCCTTAGATTAGACTTGTTAGCTCAGTTTAAAATTTGAAGCCTTGGAATAGCAATTTGAAGGCTATGATGGATTTAGAGTTGGATGCTTACACATCTTCAAGTCTGGTTTGTGTAGGGGAGATCGAGTGGTTCAGCCTTGGTGTTGAAATTTTAGCTTGGAGTTGTAGAGCTTTGCTATAGCGTTTATTTTTAGACTTGTCTCAGTTGGGGTTTCATCAATAGGTTGGCAAAGCCTACTTTTTACCTATCTATTTGGTCTTCTTTATTTCAGATGTACTGTGGTTGATAGGTGTTTAGATAGTAGTCCAATTGGTATGGTATTAATTCCTTCAACTTTGACCTCGAGCTCAAGTTATAATTGGGTTTTTTAGATAATTTACTTAGCAGAAGTAGTATGTGTGAGTTGGATTTAACATGAATTTATCCTTCATTTATGAGGAATCCTAGAGCAGATTGTTTTGTTGTAAGTGTATGTGCTTCAGACTTCTGACCATTAGTTTTGAGGGTCACTGGACAAGTTATAGCATTAGCATAGATGCAGACCTTAGTTGTCTCCATTTGTGTGCCCAGGTAGCGCCTTATGGGTTAATTATCATGTTTACCATTATCAACTTTTAGTAGATAAACTTTAGTTCTTTAAGGTTAGTATGATGAAATTGTGCGGACAGGACCCGAATGACTTTCTACCTAAGTTTTGAGTGGATAGTAGGTTTAGAAATGCAAAAGAAGATTACATTTAGAGTTGGAGTTGGTTACGTGATTCATGCCTTGCTTTTCCTTTGGCTTGAACGAGTTTCCGTTTGATGGTGCTTGTATCTATGTGGTATCATTGAGTCGTGGTTCAGATTTGCATACATTAACCTTCCACGATCCAGTTAGAGGCCAGCTAGTGGTTGAGGTTGAGTTTGGTTGTTTGAGAGTGAAGTAAAGAAGTTGATTGGAAAATAATACCTATAGTAAAATTCCTTGGAAGTATTTTCTGTTTCTATAGGTTATCTAGGTTGTTGTGCTCGGTGCTTGCGAACCTAGTACCTCGTCCCTTCAAGTTTTCTTGCTTCTTCAATCCATTTAACTTTTGTGGATAAAAGTCCTTTTAGTAGTTGATAGTGTATATAATCCACATTATTTCCTAGATTTGTGTACATTTTTAGGATTTTGAGACTTTCCACAATGGCTACAGGTCATTTATGACTTGCAAACTGTCAGTTTGGTTATTGGACCGTTTATTTAGATTTTAGACTCATTTCCCTATTCTGGATCTTTTATTATTTAGGATTTGGTCTCGGGCCTTAAATACTAATATATGACCTCAAATGAGAATTCTGATAGTGCCATCATCTTTGAAATATTGATTTTAGGTTGGGGGCCCATGGTTCAGGTCCAAGGATTTCTGACTTGTTTTGAGGTATAGTGCAGATTATATGAAAAATGGAATTATAGGTTTGGGCCTTATATTTAGTCGAAACTATCTTGGGTGATAGTTTTGATGTTTCCATTCAATCCATAATGTGATTTATAATCATTTGCACTATTGGTTCATGTACATAAGGTTTTGAATGAGTTTCAAGGGTCAAAAATTGGTTTTGGAAGTTGTTGGTGCTGATATGGCCGCTTAAGCGATTGTTGACCGTTTGATTGAGTCTCTTAAGTGAACATTTGGCCACTTAAGAAAAATTTTGACCCTTTGACCAGGTCGCTTAAACAATTAAAGTGTTACTTAAGCGACCATTACTAAGTATAAGACCCAAATCAATTTTTTTTTGTATTTTTGACATTTTGAAGCTAGGAAGCTTCGATTTTTATGATTTTGATGAGTTTTAACTTTTATTTTTTTTTTTGTGATTTCTACCCACGTTGAGAATGAAAACCCCCATTTCATCATTTTTAGGGTTTTGGAGCTTAGATTTATGCAATTCCAAAGGAGTTTTAGAGATTTCTTCCATGGGTAAGTCTCTAATACTATAATTATCATTTTCCCCTTGTTTTCATGTTCAAAACAACCTCAAATTCTTGATTTTTAAATGAGCTTTGAGGGCTTTACTGGTAAAGCTTAAAAATAATTATTCCTTGAATTGAACCTTATTTTAAACTCGTTTTCACATAGGTTTTCAACTGTAGACTCCTATGGGTATATGGGATACATTTCTAAAATAAAATTATGATTTTATTCCTTTTATTTTAACCCATATTTTTGGATCGTTTTTAGACCCGTCTTGAACATAGCATTATCGGTCTTGTTTTACTCCTAAAGGTGTGTAGATTACTATTTTGATGGTATGAGGCACATGAGTTATGGAAAATTCAAGGATTTTAGTTCGACATCAAGGTAGGCTTTTGTCTACTATTCTTGATGAGATAGTGTAATATATATGTCGCTTGTTAGATAAGGATGTTAGGATGTAATTTTAGGTAGAACTCCATGACTTAGCCTAATTTATGAGCTTTAGGGCTAGAAAGTAATTGACCATTAAGGTAAAATACTCATTATGCTTGCAGGATCCTATTACCCTAGGTTGTTAGCTTGTTAGACATATGTGAGGCTAATGAGCCTTTAGTATAATGTTTACTCTCCATAGATTGTGATGGTTTTCTCTGATTATGATGATATGGTTATGTCGGATGTATGTGTGTGTGTGTGTGTATATATATATATGAATTCGAGGATATGATTATGAGATTAATTGGATTCTGAAAGTGATTTATCCCTGTAAAAAATGCGGTCATAGTTGATAGATGTTTGGATGCTTATGATCGCACAATTTGGATACTAGTGATGGCATGCATATATTTAGTATATTCATGCTCACTAAAATAGTAAATGGTACAATTCCAACTAAAAAAAATTGGGTTTTTACTCCTTTTTCTAAAAAGGCATTTATTCCCAGTTTTTACTTTTAAGATGAATTTCTTTATAATGAAAATCGTACCATTTATAAGTTAGGAGATTTTAAGACTAAATTGATGTTCTAGTTATTTCATCGAGATATATTTTGATCCACAATTTTACTACTACTATTTACCTTGGTAGAGAGAAATTCTGACCTGTTCTATACTTTTGTGATAATTTAGTCCCAGAGTTTACCTTAAGCAATGGATTTACAGACTAACACTTTATTAGCCGCAGTTCTAGCCCATTTATTTATACACACACACACACACACACACACACACACACACACATATATATAGTGCTAGATGGAATGAATTGATGATGATGATAGTCATTTGAAATCCTAGATCGAGACTAGATCGGTGTATACCGATACTCCCAAACTCTAAAGGGGCCCTTCATCTATGAGCCATCGTGTCGGAGAAGAGAGACTGTTCTAATTCATGCCTTTGCTAGCCGTCGAGGTAGAGGAGTTGTATACACTAGGTAACATTATAGTAATTGATTAAGTTATGGTAGTATGTATTATACTTTGTATTCATCCTTGCATGCGCGTTGCCAATCACCAGTATGCGCCTTTATCTATCATCCTTATAAGGGGATGCATAGGTATAGGTGATGAGTATTATTTGTAGTCTGTTGTGTGTTGATTGGATCTTTTGGGTTATGTGGCTTGCTTTAGGTATTATTTGTCTGGGCTAGACGTTTACTTTATATTGTTATATTTGTGATGATTAGCTCATGACAGGTTGATATTGTATTAGTATTGATATTCGAAGTATGATTCTGATTTTTTTATCCTGTGGTTATTTTATTATGCTCGATTGTCCCATGCATAGGAATTATGGTTTAGAATCTGATTATAGTATCACTAGTTCCTACTATAATTAGAATTCCTTGAGATTCTAGTATGAATACTTATGTTGTACCTTTGAGTTAGGCTTATTTATGTATGTATACCTATCTATAGCAGCTATTGTAATACGGTATAACCTTGACTTTTTTCATTTATTCATGTTGTATATACATTCCTTGGCTTGTATACATATATATATATATATATATATATATATATATATATATATTCTTCTTCTGTTCTTTATTTGTATATTGTCCAGTGATATACGTTATAGTACTTAGGTTCCTGATTATTGCTAGAATAGAATAGACTATCTTTATTATCTCCTTATCTTTACAATGTTAGTTCCCTAGATATTTTGGAGTAGTATATATTATTGATTACATGTTACGTATATTTGCATTCTCTTTGGAGATCAGTCGGTAGTTTCTTACTGAGTACCACATGTTTGGTACTCATACTACACTTCTACGGCCTGCAGATCATAGTATGGGTTATCACCATTGGTGTATACCTCATGTGGAGCAGCTATGGTTCGAAGACATAGGCTGATCTCTTGGAATTCAAAGCATTACTATTCTCCCTTTTATATATTAGACTAATCTCTACATTGTATTCAGAGATAGGTTGTATCAGTGTATTCTTTTAATGCTTCATTTTTTAATCTTATTACATTAGAAGCTCTTGTACTAATTCTAATAGGTTTTGGGACTATCATATGTATTTTAGTCTTTTACTAAATCTATTCCGCATTATTCCTCTATTTCTCTTTGTATTCTGTTACTAGTAGTTTTGGACTACGGATTGGCTTACCTGCTGGTGGGTTATTGTAGGTGTGATCATTACCATAGAAATCGGGTCATGACAAGATTGCATGCTAGGTAGGAATTATAGAATGGGTTTATACCTAGTAATATAATCATTTGGCTTATATACGGGATAAGAATAGAAATTTTACTTGAACCTAAGCCTAGAATGCTCGTTATGGTTGCAGAACCCTATTACACTTGATTATAGACTTCTTTAACCATATATTGACGTAAAGGATCCTTTAGTATTAATCTTACTATATTACTTATTGAGTTGGATGGTTTTTCTTGATTAGATTCTTCAAGTAGCTTTATGCCCTTAGTTATCACAGTTTCCTAAATTATAGTACTAATATCTTGTTAATTTATATATTGATGGGTCTGACATCGTGGTTATGATACTAGTTCGATATTAACTTAGTATTCTAACCTTTAAAAGGAAGTGTTTCTAGTTTATAGACGCTCAGGCACTTACAATTGATTGTTCTGATGCTAGTAATAGCATACATACATTTAAGTGCATTTACATGTATTTTGTGGTATGATTCTAACTAAAACCTTGATTTTTACTACTATTTTCTAAAAAAGGATTTATTCCCACTTTTAACTCTAAAACTAGTTCTTCTAAATAGAAGTTGTACCACCCTCATTATTAGATTATGATATTTTAAACTAAACATACTACTTTGGAAACTTATACCAAGGCTGATTTTGGTCAATTTATGATCCACTCTTTTTACCACTATTTACTTACTTTGGTCGAGGAGGATTCTGAACCTTTCTACATTATTATACAGCTTTAGACCCAGATTTGATCTCGAATAATGGATTTATGGATTTATACTAATGTAGTCTCATTCTGATTCTAAGCATTTATAATACCTCTTGTTTACCTCTACTACTGAAAGAAGTGGTTTAGATATAGATTATAAATGTCCTGGTTCGAGACCAGATAGTGTATACAGATTTTCGTCTCCTATAAGCCCCTTTATTCGATGAACCATAGCACCAAAAAATAATGGTCACTATAGGTCCTATGAGATGCTGAGATGAAGAAAGTGCATACACTTGGTACGTTATTCCACTTAATTGGAAGATGGTACTGGATTATCCCTTCCATTTATTCAGTAATATAGATTTCCTACAACTAGCATAATTGTTTAGCGCTTGTATCTATCAGTCTTACAGGGGTTGTATAGATACAAGATGTGGTTTTATGTTTGCTAATTGCCTGAATATGACTCTCAGGGTGGGTTAAGGCCTATTTGGGTTATTGATTATTCGGGCTATCCAATTACAGTATTATAGGTTGTTATTGTATAACTCGTGGTAGGTTGGTTATGGATTGGTAATCAATGTTGTTGGTGCATTTTTGATTTGTTTTTCTCCTTTTTATAGTAAGGTTTACTATTGTTAGAGTACCTTTTGATTATTCACATTCTTGGTAGAGATCCCAATTATGCTAGTGTTAGATTCCTTACTACTTATGACCCTGGTGATGTTAGATTAGCTCCCTTAGAGTAGTACCTTCGAGTTTGGTTATTCGTATAGCTATATATATATATATATATATATATATATATTTCTTTGGTTACTCTTCATTTATTATTTCCTTCCTTTCTACTTCTATTATATATTCTATCTCTTTATTCATCATACAATTATTCATAGACGAGCTACTTATGGAATTGTGCTTCATCCTTAATTACTGGTAGTATCTGATAGTTTACCGTTACTTTTCCATTAGCATTATTATGTTATGTTGCCTAAGTATTTGTCTGTAGTTTATATTCCTACTTTACAAGTTATTTATACTTTCATTATCTTTGGAGCTCAGTCGATTGATTCCTACTTAGTACCACATGTTTGGTATTCATACTAAACTTCTATAGCCTACAGATTATAGTATGAGTTCTCATTTTTATTATGTGCATCATGTGAAGCAGTCACGAATTGTAGATCAGGGGTGATCTCCTAAAGTCCGGAGTGTCCTGTGCCTCTTTCTTATTGTTAGATTGATCTTTAACGTTGTATTTTAGAGGCCACTTTGTATATATTTACTTTGTATTCCAATTCGTACTCATATTGTATTGGAAACTAATGTACTAACTTCACCAGATTTTGGGGATGTATTTACTTTCTTTGTTCCTTCTTTCTCATTGTTATTTAGTTTTTCTTACTCCTTTCTTATTACTCCATTACTAGCTATTCTAGACTATGATTTTTCTGTTCTATGAGTTATCTTACCTACGGGTGGATTATAGTTGGTTCCATCATGACCTGAGAAATCTTTTCATGAAATAATTGAATGCCAAACAGAGAGAGAATAATCAGTTTATGTACCTACAAAAGATTTGATGAATATTCTTTCTTCTACTATGTCATTGTAACACCCGGTATTTTTGGGCTAGAATTCGAACCATCTTTCCTACATCTATAAACTCTAATCCAATAATACATATATGAATATATGTGTCATGATCATTATCCTAGTGTGAAGAGTGCTTTTGAGGTGAAAAAAGATTCATGGAAAACACTTGGAGCAAAGTTGAGCTAATAGCTTTTGATTTGACCAAATTTTAGTATTCGATTCTTCTAGGGTCAACTTTGAACATGTATAACTTTTGTAATATGTGGAATTTTGGGGTTTAAGATCCACCAAATTATAGATAATTGATTCCTCTTTCCAACTCATTCGATTTTTCCCTAATCCGATATCCGAGAAAAAAGTTATGAGCATTTTTGTGAAAAACTAGTGAAGGTCTGCGTTTCAGCGTGGCATGAACCTTAGGCTCTGCATATTGCTGCGTAACACAAACCTTGTTCCAGAATGTTAAAACACGAGTTTATCTTCAGTTTTTTGAGTGTAAACAAGTCTTTTATGTCCTAAATGACCCAATAATTGATAGAGTCACGTTTTACCTCATTTCATAAACTAAAATCATCGATTTCTCTCCTCTTAAAACTCTCAAGAGCACCAACACAAGGGTTTCCCTAGAAAATATAACCTCAAGGGCTCCCAACTCAAATTTCCTTCAAGTAATAAATAAGTTCAGGTATGTGGGGTATTAATCGATGGATTCCTTCCATCCATTGAGTCCCAAGATCCTTTTTTCTTCAAGTGTGAACTTCTTATCCACTTTTATGAAAATATCACTATTAATCATAAATTTAATCCATGTTTTCTTAATATTTTTGAATTCAATCCATGTTTTCTTAGTATTTTTGAATTCAATCCATGTCAATATGTTTTCCACATATGAATTATTTTATTATATGCTTTGAATATCAATCACCCATATCATGTTTAGTGAATACCATGTCAATTTTCCAAATAATGAATTAAACCACGTGCGCATGTTGTCCTCCCAAGTTTAATACATTCCCATATTGAAAATTCATGGATTTTAACAATTTAGTGAGATGTACTATATTTTGGGTCTCTAAATGATTACTTACTACTAGTCTTTTAAAAGATTTTATTGTACTTAAAGTATTATTCAGTGCTAATGGGTTATGAAAAATCGATAACAATAAGTTTACACATGTTTCAAATGTGCAAGTAAAGTCAGTCCGATCATGATTTTTATTATCATTCTCAGTTTGTTATGATCATGTTGAGAATTATCATTTATGATGTGCAGATGACTTTAGTTAGAACCAATGTCAATTCAGTTAGAAGTAGGATTTATCACCGAGTGAACCAAGGGATGGGGGCTCACCTGCCAGTAGAGGATGTGACCCTTAGCAGTAGTCCCTAACTTCCAGAACTATGTAGCCAGTAGCGTAGGTTTTGAGAGGTCTTCCTTCCAATTGAGGGTTGAAACTCTCTTAGGGGAACCTGCTAGTAGAGGGTGACACTCTAGTCCTTCGGGACATAAGATTAGTAGATCCACACAACCAGTGTCAGCACCCGTGGTAAGGTACTAACACCCTTCCAACTAGGGTGATAGATTAGACCCCAATTAGCTTAGATTGGGGCATGTTGGTTACATGATAGATCCCACAGTTTCAGTTCACTATTAAGATTATATCAACTAAGGATTGCATGAAAAAGTGTTCATTTTATTAGTTATTCAGTTTATTTAATTATTCAAATCATTTCCGTACACGCTTTACTTGGTCTTGCATTCATTTTATACATTTATACATTCATGCTCAGTATTCTATTCATGCATGATCCTCAGTACTATCTTACAGCCTATTCGGCTTTAACTTGATATTTCCATATGGTACTCATAGTTCTACCACTTTTAAGCTTACATAAATGTTTTTGGCTCACGAAATTGACATTTCAATAAGTCTTACAACTTTTACATATAGCCATGATATAAATGCATATTTCAATGAAAAGATTATGCCCTCAGCTTTAAAGCATGATTTAAATATTTTCATAATTTAGTACATGTCTCAGATACTCAATACATTCCAAAGTATTGACCACATTTATGAGTTTATGGATACATTCTTTCATTATGCAGGTACCAGATGTATCCTACACACTAGGGTCAGACAGTTCACAACATTCAGCCAACATGTGATGAGTTCTCTTATTTCAAGGACTCCATCCAGTTGTGGTTCCTGTATTTTTATTTTCATTATTCTTATGTATTGATTTGGTATAATTGGAGGCATGTCCCAGTCACCTATAGTCAGTTATAGTAGAGGCTTCATAGATGGTCAGTCAGAGTCAGTACATGGGTTAGCTTAGGATCACTTATGGTTCTAAGCACCGTGTTACGACTTGGGGATCATGCCTAAAAATCTTTTCTCTCTAATTTTATTAGAACTTCTCAGATAGAGTCTTGAAGAAATACTCCATTTGAGCATAAACAATTAGTATGAGTTAGTCTGTATAGCTAGCTATTCAGTTGATACAATACAACCAAGGGAAGCATGAAATCACACACCAAAATCAGTCCACAACTTCAAAAACCGAGGACCCCTTTGGTGACCATCTCAAGGATTCAACAATACAACACAATAACGAGATGAGCAAGGTGTTTAGCACACCAAAACATCCAACATCCAAACTAGATTAACAACAACAAGATGAAGAACAAGATGAACAACAAATTGAGCCAACAATACCATAAAACCGAGAGTAATGAACAAGAACATAGCATAACCAGATTACAAGAATAAAAGGATAGATAGTGAGATATATATTGTTACAAGACTTAGGAACAAAGTGTGATTCAAACACTAAACCCCTTATTAATGTAACAGCAATGCCACACTCACCTCAAGATCAACCATTTCCAAGCAAAGAAGAATATTGGCTGTTCCAAGCCCTATACGAAGGATGGGTTTTTCAAGCCCTAACTAAGAACTATACTAAGGTGTTACTCTCAAGAGAGAGGACTTTCAAGACATCAAATGTTCATCAATCATCAACTAAAGAGAAATGACCTAAAATAGACTATACATAGTAGATTACAAAAGAAAGATAAAATGACTCCAATGCCCATAATGAGGAGGGTGGCAATGGAGTGTCATTTAGATAAGGCTAAAAGACCAAAATAACCTTGAGGCTAAGTGACCAAAATGACCTTAATAAAAGGGGCCAAAACCATGAACCATCAAATGTTTTCCAAGCCTATGAGTCCTCTAGTCTTCAAGGCTCAAAGCAATCTTCCACACATGGGTTTGTTTGATGGCATTCTCAAAATAACCCCTACAAGTATGATCTTGTGCCATCCATAGGACCAAAGCTTGATTCTTCATGTAGTGACTTTTAATGATACCATCGAAAGAAATGGCGGCCATTTCACTTGTATCATCCTTCCCTTCTTCAAAAGGATTTGACCTTGAATCCATACCTTGCAAACAAAGAGAAAGGAGAAACAATCACAACATCCTCATGGAATGAGGGTTAGGGTTAGCACAACAATAAACATCATCACGCCAAGGGGGTACATACTTTAAGTATAACCAAGAATCCTTTGAAGTGAGTATCAAAAACATAATGAAAGATGTACAAAGGATTTGGTTTTGGGTTATATCAAGAGTTATACTTTGCTTGTCATGTAGACCAACCGACAAGTTGGGGGCACTAACATCACTATTTCTACATTTGGCACCGGGGACAAATGGGAAAAGTTACCATAGACACGGGTCTAAACAACACTCCCTTTTACCGTGGTCTACTCCTAAACTAAACGACATACTCTCTATAATAGCATACATATCATCCAAATCAAATAGAGAGTAGAGAAAGGTATCACTCAAATCAACTTCTACCAAGGTGCCCTTATGTGTGTACTCCCTACTAGTTTCCCAATAATAACCATGAGTACTCTCAATAATAGAGTCACACAAAGTAAAAGAAGAAGTAGCTTCCGCAACTACACATTCCTTACCCCTAAGAGTACTCTTATCTTCCAAGAAGTGATTTCCATCTTTAGGAGGAATGTTGTCAGCTATAGTTTCCAAGGCAAGCTATACCATCATTTTCACCATTAGCTTTATTAGAAGTGTTTAAATCATCTTTAAACAAGACATTACACCTAAAGTGAGTGTGATCTACCTCACAGACTGATTTGGAACAATCAAGTTCCTCATGCTCTAAATGATCAATATCAAGTTTCAAGGACGTTCCAAACACAAGATTACCCCAACAAGAGATCTCGGGTCACTCCCACTTTGTTGACCAACATTTTCAAATACTTCACTCACTTAAGTTCTATTAAGCACATCATACAAATACTCAAGTAAGGGATAATTTTCACAAACAAGTTGATCAACACCAATTACACAAGATGATATACTTTCATTCAACATATAGGATTCAGCACTAGATGGACATAACTTTATATTACAAGAAGAGCCAATTTCGTCATCTATAGAATCAACTAGTGTATCCAAACTCGCAATATGTACATCATCAACAAGAGGCAAGGAATTATTAGACTCATAAATAAGTAAGCTACTACTCACACTCAATGGCTTACTAGCCACACAATTGTCATTCACATGTACTAAAGTGTAAGAGTTAGCTATTTTAACTTGAAGATCTTGAGTAGACTCTTTCTTGCCTTGAGGTGAAGGTCCTCTACAAGCTTGGACAGCAATTTCCTTTTGGCATTGTTTGCCTGTGCTTTCCATGTTGGTACCTACACAAATATCCTTAGAAATGGAAGGAAAACCAATATTAGCATGCTTTGGTGTCAATCCCCTCACTTCGCTCCACATAACCTCTCATTTTTTCACTTTTGGATTACCTACTTGCACTCCCTTACTCCTTTCAATCTTTTTTCTCTTATCATAAATCAGATTGGAGTAGGAAAATATTTCTCTTTGCAGTTTGGGTAGCAAGTATGTTATGAGATGATTTCCGCATTGGTCTCTTACAACATTAGGCAAATTTTGCACGTTAGTAACTTGATGTCTTGCAAATCAATCGGTACCTAAGCTCATATGACCATAGGTTAAGGAAAAAACATCACACCACACCTCCTCATGGTAATCGAATTGGGAGAAGACAACTTTTACCCTCACGGTAACCTTGAACTCGCCCATATAGTATGGAACAAGTAAAGGCTCTCCAAATAACACCAAGTAGTCAACCATGGACGGAAGAACGTAGATTCTACAGTACCTATCATTAAACACCATAAGGTAGCCCAGTAACCAACAAATAGTCACCTTTCTGGAGTGTACACTCCTCCTTGGATCAACATTGTAAGGCACACGAGTACCCGTCGGTTTTGGAGATGCTTGCCAGCTTCTTCTTATGAGACCACCTCTACTATAGCTAGTATAACCAATCACACCATGTCAACCTTGATAAAAGGTACTAAAAGGTGAAG
The DNA here is from genome assembly GCA_030864225.1 of Capsicum baccatum var. pendulum. Classification (NCBI taxonomy): domain Eukaryota; kingdom Viridiplantae; phylum Streptophyta; class Magnoliopsida; order Solanales; family Solanaceae; genus Capsicum; species Capsicum baccatum. The sequence continues at coordinate 105,390,284 of CM061556.1, forward strand.
AATGTGATCTTTTACCCTCCATACACGAACTCTCATCATAGCTTTCATAAAATTTACGACTGAAAGGGTTATACGAACCACCAAATATAGGTTCGGAGTGGGAAGTATATGACTCCTCATATGCCCCAACTTTATCATGAGAACCATCATGAGGTCTTATATTATCTCCAAATTCACCATAAGCACTAAGCACATCATTCCCCTTATTTTCTTCCCTAAACCCGAGACCTTCAAATCTACCCAAGTTTTGATCATGTCTATTTTCATAGCTCCCACAATCTCCCTCAACTTCATAGCCATAAAACCCTTCACTACAAGCATAGTCTCCTATGTCGTATTCAAAATAATCCCCGATTATCGAAAATATGTTTCCCTAATATCACCTTTGTACCTACACAATGAACAAACAATATTAGTAGTAAAGCTTCCTTACCAACATTCGTATATACTAACCTTTGTGATTCTCACAATTGAAACGGCGAATATTGAAAGTTGCTTATACTCCGGTGGTCAATAAGATGTTAATTCTACTTGGCAACCGGAATAGATTCTTGTTTGATCGAGTCAAGACACAAAATAAAATTTACTTAGGTACTTTAAAGAAAGAAGTTACGACAAGTTAGAAATGCGAAAAGTACACAAGCAACGAAGACACAAAAGAAATGGATTTAACAATTAATCTACAACTAAGTAGGTGATTACGAGTTGTTAATTAATTCTAGAATAAACACATGAAACTAGGAAACAATAAAATGAAACTAAGAATCTAAAATTTGAGCCAAAATTTATCATGTGAGTAGTAAAACATGATGTGGCAGCCACGTATTGGTTGCAGTCGTAACAAATTTATTTTCCAAAATTGGAATTCTTGATTAATTTGTAAGTTGGGAATGGTGGATTTGGTTTTAGGAGGGAAATATAAGTCTTGTAATCCCCTTTCAATTCCAAAAAGAGAAAACTTGACTTTGTTGTACACTTTCCTTAAAACAAGATCCTCAAAACATAGAAGGTTGTTGGAAGTGGTTGTACGTCTCTGAGTGTAAAGGAAAAGCATTTGAGCCACAAGTCTCACACCTTAAATCTTGGATTTCTGTCTTGCAAGACTAACATCAATTCACACTTTCTTTCTTCAACTTAATGGATCAACAACCACTTTTTCTTCAACTAAATATAGTGATGGTGAAGAACACTAAGAACACCAACAAGAACACAAACTTTGAGTCTTGAAGTCCTAAGGTTCAAGTTGGACCTCCCAAACAACACAACACCTTTTGAAGCTTAAAATCCACAACACAATCCCCAAAATACACGTTCAAACTTGAACCAACAACACATTGCATGTTCTAGTCTTGAATCCACAACAACAATACCAACAACAATCGGCCAAGTCCTAGTTCATAATAACAAATTCAACAACAAAGGCTCAAATCAAGATATAGATTCAAAGTGTTAGTAAAAAACAATACTAACGCTAGAAACACATAAGCCAAGTAAAAATATCATCTAAGACACAACAAGAACACAATATTCGGCAAAGAACACAAAGTGGACAGATTGCCATTTTCTGGAAATTTCAGTTTACAATCATTTTTTATTGTGTGTGTGTTTTTCAAGTCTCAAGCCCAAGATTGATCTTGTTAGAACAAAATAAAAGATGGATTTGATACCAAATGATACAATACAACCAAGGTAAGCACGGAATTACACACCAAAATCAGTCCACAAGTTAAAGAATCGAGGATCCCTTTGGTGACCATCTCTCGAATTCAATAATACAACACAATAGCTAGATGAACAAGGTGTTTAGAATACGAAAACAGACAACATCCAAACTAGATTAACAATAACAAGATGAAGAACAAATTTGGCCAACAACACCACAAAACTAAGAGTAATGAACAAGAATAAAGCATAACATGATTACAAGAATAAAAGGATAGATAGTGAGATATAGATTGTTACAAGACTTCGGAACAAAGTTTGATTCAAACACTAAACCCCTAATTAGTTTAAAAACAACACCACACTCTTATGGTGACCGCCAAGGAAATCACTCACATCAAGATCCCTCGTTTCCAAGCAAAGAACAATATTGGCCTTTACAAGCCCTATACTAAGGATGGCTTTTTCAAGCCCTAACTAAGAACTATACTAAGGTGTTACTCTGAAGAGATAGAACTTTCAAGACTTCAAATGTTCATCAATCATCAACTAAAGAGAAATGACCTAACATAGACTATAAATAGTACATTACAAAAGAAAGATAAAATAACTCCAATGCCCTTAATGATATGTGTAGCAATGGAGTATCATATAGACAAGGCTAAAAGACCAAAATGACCTTAAGAATAAGTGACCAAAATAACCTTAATAAAAGCGGCCAAAACCGTGAACCACCAAATGTGGTCCAAACCCATGAGTCCTCTAGTCCTCATGGCTCAAACCAATCTTCCACACACGGGTTTCTTTGATGGCATGCTCAAAATAAACCCTACAAGTATGATCCCATGCCCTCTATGGGACCAAAGCTTGATTCTTCATGTAGTGACTTTAAATGATGTCATCGAAAAAGAAGGCGGCCATTTCACTTGTATTATCCTCCCCTTCTGGAAAAGGATTCAACCTTGAATCCGTACCTTGCAAACAAAGAGAAAGGACAAACAAGCATAACATCCTCATGGCATGAGGGTTAGGGTTAGCACAACAATAAACGTCATCACGCTAAGGAGGTACATATTTGAAGTATAACCAAGAATCCATTGAAGTGAGTATTAAAAACATAAAGAAAGATGTACAAAGGATTTGGTTATGGGATACATCAAGAGTTATACTTTGCTTTTCCTGTGGACCAAGAAACAAGTTAGGTGCACCAACATCACTATTTATACATTTGGCACTGGGGTCAAATGGGAAAAGTTACCATAGACACTAGTCTAAACAACACTCCCCTTTCCCGTGGTCTACTCCCAAACTAAACGACATACTCTCTATAATAGCATACATATCATCCCAAGTAAATAGAGAGTAGAGAAAGGTATCACTCAAATAAAATTCTACCAAGGTGCCCTCATGTGTGTACTCCCTACTAGTTTCCCAATAATAACCATGAGTACTCTCAACAATAAAGTCACAGAAAGTAAAAGAAGAAGTAGTATTCCGCAAATATACATTCCTTACCCCTAAGAGTACTCTCATCTTCCAAGAAGAGATTTCCATCTTTAGGAGGAATGTTAGCATATAGGCTATATCTTCCAAGGCAAGTTATAGCATCATTTTCACCACTAGCTTTATTAGAAGTGTTTAAATCATCTTCAAACAAAACATTACACCTAAAAAGAGTGTGATCTACCTCACTAACAGATTTGGAACAAGCAAATTCCTCACGCTCTAAGTAATCAATATCAAGTTTCAAGGATGTTCCAAACACAAGATTACCACAAGAAGAGATCTCGGGTTCACTCCCACTTTGTTGACAAACATTTATAAATACTTCACTCACTTGAGTTCTATTAAGCACATTACACACATACTCAAGTGAGGGATAATTTTCACAAACAAGTTGATCAACACCAATTACACAAGATGATGTACTCTCGTTCAACATATAGGCTTCAGCACTAGGTGGACATAAATTGATCTTACAAGAAGAGTCAATTTCGTCATCAATAGGATCAACTGGTGTATCCAAACTCACAATATGTACATCATCAAAGAGAGGAAAGGAAGTATTAGACTCTTAAATAAGTAAGATACTACTCACACTCAATGGCTTACTAGCCACACAATTGTCATTCACTTGCACTAAAGTGTATGAGTTAACGATTTTAACTTTAAGATCTTGAGTAGACACTTTTTTGCCATGAGGTGAAGGTCCTCCACAAGCTTGGATAGCCAATTTCTTTTGGTATTGTTCGCCTGCACTTTCCATGTTGGTACCTACACAAATGTCCTTAGATATAGAAGAACAACAAATATTAGCACAGTTTGGTGGCAATCCCCACACTTCGCTCTGCATATCCTCTCCTTTTTCCACACTTGGATTATCATCTTGCACTTCTTTACTCCTCTTTATCTTTTTTCTCTTATCATAAATTAGATTGGAGTAGAAAAGTATTTCTCTTTGCGGTTTGGGTAGCAAGTATGTTTTGAGGCGATTTCCCCATTGGTCTCATACAATATTAGGCAAATTTTGCACGTTAGTAACTTGATGTCGTGCAAACCAATCAGCACCAAAGATCATATGACCATAGGTTAAGGAAAAAACATCGCACCACACCTCTTCATGGTAATAAAATTGGGAGAAGACAACTTTTACCCTCTTGGTAACCTTGAACTTGCCCAAGTAGTATGGAACAAGTAAAGGCTCTCGAAATTACCCCAAGTAGTCAATCATTGATGAAAGAATGTAGTTTCTATAGTACCTATCATTCAACACTGTAAGGTAGCCCGGTAACCCAAAAATAGTCACCTTTTCGGAGTGTACACTCCTCCTTGGATCAACTTTGTAAGGCACACGAGTACCCGTCGGTTTTGGAGATGCTTGATTCTCATGGGACAACCTCTACTATAGCTAGTATAACCAATCACACCATGTCGACCTTGATAAGAAGTACTACAAGGTGAAGAATATTACCTTTCACACTCCACACACGAACTCTCATCATAGTTTTCATAAACTTTGCGAATAACAGGGTTATACCTAACACCAAATGTAGGTTCAGAGTGGGAAGTATAAGACTCCTCACATGCCCCAACTTTATCATAAGAACCATCATGACGTCCTACATCATCTCCAAATTCACCATAAGAAATAGGCACATCATTCCCTTTATTTTCTCCCATAAACCCGAGACCTTCAAAAATGCCCAAGTTTTGATCAGGTCTATTTTCATAGCCCCCACAATCTCCGTCAACTTCATAGCCATAAAACCCTTCACTACAATCATAGTCTCCTATGTCGTAGTCACAATAATCCCCGATTATCAAAGCTATGTTCCCCTATATCACCTTTGTACCCACACAATGAAAAATCAATATTAGTTGTAAGGCTTCCTTACTAACACTCGTATATACTATCCTTTGTGATTCTCACAATTGAAACGGCGAATATTGAAAGTTTCTTATACTCCGCTAGTCAATAAGATGTCAATTCTACGTGGCGACCAAAATAGATTCTTCTTTAATCGATTCAAGAAACAAAATAAATTTTACTTACGTACTTGAAACAAAAAAGTTATGATGGGTTAGAAATGAGTAATGTACACAAACAATGAAGACACGAAAAAAATGGATTTAACAATTAATCAACAACTAAGTAGGTGATTACTAGTTGTTAATTAATTCTAGAATCAAGACATGAAACTAGGAAACAATAAAATGAAACTAAGAATCTAAAATTTGAGCCAAAATTTGTAATGTGAACAGTAAAACATGATGTGGCAGCCACGTATTGGTTCCGGTCGTAACAAATTTATTTTGAAAATCAGAATTCTTGATCAATTTTTAAGTTGGGAATGGTGGATTTGGTTTTAGGAGGGAAATATAAGTCTTGTTATCCCTTTTCAATTCTAAAAAGTGAAGACTTGACTTTGTTGTACACTTTTCTTAAAACAAGATCCTCAAAACATGGACGGTTGTTTGAAGTGGTTGTATGTCTTTCAGTGTGAAGGAAAAGTCTTTGAGTAGACAAGTCTTACACCTTAAATCATGGATTTATGTCTTGCAAGACAAACATCAATTTTCACTCTTTTTCTACAACTTATAGGATCAACAACCACTTTTTCTTCAACTAAATATAGAGATTGTGATGAACACCAAGAACACAAACTTTGAGTTTTTATGTTTTAAAGTTCAAGTTGGACCTCCCAAACAACATAACACCTTTTGAAGCTTAAAATACACAACACAATCCCTGAAATTCTCGTTCAAACTTCAACCAACAACACATCACAAGTTCAAGTCTTGAATCCACAACAACAATACCAACAACAATCGGCCAAGTCCAAGTTCACAATAACAACATCAACAACAAAGGCTCAAATCAAAATATAGACTCAAAGTGTTAGTGAAAAACAATACTAGCCCTAGAAACACTTAAAGAAAGTAAAAATTTCGGCCAAGACACAACAAGAACATAATTTTCGGCCAAGAACACAAAGTGGATAGATTGCCATTTTTTAGAAATTTCAGTTTACAGTTTTTTTTATGTGTGTGTTTTTCAAGTCTAAATCTTATTAGAACCAAATAAAAGTTGGATTTCATACCAAATAATACAATACAACCAAGGGAAGCACGGAATCACACACGAAAATCAGTTCACAAGTTCAAGAACCGAGGATCCCTTTGGTGACCATCTCTCGGATTCAACAATACAACATAATAACGAGATGAACAAGGTTTTTAGAACACCAAAAGAGCCAACATCCAAACTATATTAACAACAACAAGATGAAGAACAAGATGAAGAACAAATTTGGCCCACAACACCACAAAACCAAGGGTAATGAACAAGAACAAAGCACAACAAGATTACAAGAATAAAAGGATAGATAGTAAGATATAGATTGTTACAAGACTTAGGAACAAATTTTGATTCAAACACTAAACCCCTAATTAGTGTAAAAACAACACGACACTATTACGGTAACCGCCAAGGAAATCACTCACTTCAAGATCTACCGTTTCCAAGCAAAAAACAATATTGGCTTTTCCAAGCCCTATCCTAAGGATGGCTTTTTTAAGTCCTAACAAAGAACTATACAAAGGTGTTACTCTCAAGAGATAGAACTTTCAAGTCTTCAAATGTTCATCATTCATCATCTAAATAGAAATGACCTAAAATAAACTATATATAGTATATTACAAAAGAAAGATAAAATGACTCCAATGCCCTTAATGATATGGGTGGCAATGGAGTGTCATTTAGACTAGGCTAAAAGACCAAAATGACCTCGAGGCTAAGTGACAAAAATGACCTTAATAAAAGGTTCCAAAACTAGGAACCATCAAATGTGGTCCAAACCCTTGAGTCCTCTAGTCTTCAAGGCTCTAACCAATCTTCCACACACGGGTTTGTTTGATGGCATACTCAAAATAATCCCTACAAGCATGATCTCGTGCCCTCCATGGGACCAAAGCTTGATTCTTCACGTAGTGACTTTGAATGATGCCATCGAAAGCTAAGACCGCCATGTCACATGTATCATCCTCCCCTTCTTGAAAAGGATTTGACCTTGAATCCGTACCTTGCAAATAAAGAGAAAGGACAAACAAGCACAACATCCTCATGGCATGAGGTTTATGGTTAGAAAAACAATAAACATCATCACGCCAAGGGGGTACATACTTGAACTATAATCAAGAATCATTTGAAGTGAGTATTAAAAACTTAATGAATGATGTACAAAGGATTTGGTTATGGGATACATCAAGAGTGATACTTAGCTTGTCATGTAGACCAACCGATAAGTTGGATGCACCAACATAACTATTTCTACATTTGGCACTGGGTTCAAATGGGAAAAGCTACCATAGACACGGGTCTAAACAACACTCCCCTTTCCCGTGGTCTACACCTAAACTAAACGACATACTCTATATAATAGCATACATATCATCCAAAGCAAATAGAGAGTAGGAAAAGGTATCACTCAAATCAACTTCTACCAAGGTGCACTCATGTATGTACTCCTTGCTAGTTTCCTAATAATAACCATGTGTACTCTCAAAACTAAAGTCACACAAAGTAAAAGAAGAAGTAGCTTCCACAACTACGCATTCCTTACCTCTAAGAGTACTCTCATCTTCTAGGAAGAGATTTCCATCTTTAGGAGGAATGTTGTCACACCAAAGTGGGTTATCATATAGGCTATAGTTTCCAAGGCAAGCTATACAATCATTTTCACCACTAGCTTTATTAGAAGTGTTTAAATCATCTTCAAACAAGACATTACACCTAAAGAGAGTGTGATCAACCTCACGGACAGATTTGGAACAAGAAAGTTCCTCACGCTCTAACTGATCAATATCAAGTTTCAAGGATGTTCAAAACATAAGATTACGCTAAGAAGAGATCTCGGATTCACTCCCACTTTGTTGACCAACATTTTCAAATACTTCACTTACTTGAGATATATTAAGCATATCATATACATACTCAAGTGAGGAATAATTTTCACAAACAAGTTAATCAACACCAATTAGACAAGATGATGTACATCCATTCAATATATAGGCTTCAACACTAGGTGGACACAAATTGATCTTACAAGAAGAGTCCATTTCATCATTAATAGGATCAACTAGGGTATCCAAACTCATAATATGTATATCATCAACAAGAGGCATGGAATTATCAGACTCATAAATAAGTAAGCTACTACTCACACTCAATGGCTTACTAGCCACACAATTGTCATTCACATACACTAAAGTGTAAGAGTTGGATATTTTACCTTTAAGATCTTAAGTAGACTCTTTCTTGCCGAGAGGTGAAGGTCCTCCACATGCTTGGACAGCATCTTGCTTTTGGCATTGTTTACCTTCTCTTGCCATGTTAGTACCTACACAAATGTCCTTTGAAATGGAAGGACAACCAATGTTAGCATGGTTTGGTGGCAATCCCCTCACTTCGCTTCACATATCCTCTCCTTTTTCCACTCTTGAATTACCAGCTTGCACTCCCTTATGCCTCTTAATATTTTTTCTCTCATCATAAATCAGATTAGAGTAGGAAGTATTTCTCTTTGCGGTTTGGGTAGCAAGTATGTTAGGAGGCGATTTCCCCATTAGTCTCTTAAAATATTAGGACAATTTTGAACGTTAGTAACTTGATGTCGTTCAAACCTATCGGCACCCAAGCTCATATGACCATAGGTTAAGGAAAAAACATCACACTACACCTTATCATGGTAATCAAATTGGGAGATGACATCTTTTACCCTCACAGTAACCTTGAACTCGCCCAAGTATTCTGGAATAAGTAAAGGCTCTCGAAATAACCCCAAGTAGTCAACCATGGACGGAAGAATGTAGTGTCCATTGTACCTATCATTCAACACCATAAAGTAGCCCAGTAACCCACCAATAGTCACCTTTCTAGAGTGTACACTCCTCCTTGGATCAACATTGTAAGGCACACAAGTACCCATCAAATTTAGAGATGCTGGCCCGCTTTTTCTCATAGGACAACCTCTACTATAGCTAGTATAACCAATCACACCATGTCGACCTTGATAAGAAGTACTACAAGGTGAAGAATATGATCTTTCACACTCCACACGCGAACTCTCATCATAGCTTTCATAATTTTTGCAAATGAAAGGGTTACACATAACACCAAATATAGGTTCAGAGTAGGAAGTATAAGACTCCTCACATGCCCCAACTTCATCATAAGAACCATCACGAGGTCCTACATCATCTCCAAATTCACCATAAGCACTAGGCAGATCATTCCCCTCATTTTCTCCCCTCAACCCGAGACCCTCAAATCTACCCAAGTTTTGATCATGTCTATTTTCATAGCCCCCATAATCTCCCTTAACTTCATAGCCATAAGATCCTTCACTATAATCATAGTCTCCTATGTCGTAGTCACAATAATCCCCGGTTATCGAAGATATGTTCCCCTAATATCACCTTTGTACTAAACAATGAACAAACAATATTAGTAGTAAATCTTCCTTAACAATACTCGTATATACTAACCTTTGTTATTCTTACAATTGAAGCAGCGAAGATTAAAAGTTGCTTATACTCCGGTAGTCAATAAGATGTCAATTCTACTTGGCGACTGGAATAGATTCTTGTATGATCGACTCAAGACACAAAATAAAATTTACTTACGAACTTGAAACAAAGAAGCTACGATGAGTTAGAAATGATAAAAGTACACAAACAATAATGACATAAAAGAAATGGATTCAATAATTAATCTACAACTAAGTAGGTGATTTGTAGTTGTTAATTAATTCTAGAATCAAGACATGAAACTAGGAAACAATAAAATAAAACTAAGAATAAAAAATTTGAGTAAAAATTTGTCATGTGAATAGTAAAATGTGATATGGAAGTGTAAAGCACCGAAATTTGGGTCTTGGGACGTCATACGATGCTTAGGGGCGCAAGTGACCCCAAGCTAACCCTCCTACTGGCATAACTCATAAACAACTGGATAAAATGCTTAAATCTATATAAAGTTAGCAAAAATATAGAACTTCTCTGAACTTTATCAATATAAACATGAAATTTACAAGATTACAACTCTACTTTTACAAATGAAACTGAAACTGAATACATCAACTTCTACTGATTGTTTATGAAGTCTCTACTCGTACTGACTTCAGATAGATGGGTCATGACTCACAACTACCCAATCTCAATATGACTAGAGTAAGAAAAATACAACTCTTCTCAAAATGTACAACTAAATCATTCCATCAAATCAAAAGGACCCATCACCTGCTGATTGGAAGCTGTGAACTAACTGAATACGGTATCTGCGCTATAACTTGTACCTACATTATAAGGGACTGTAGCATATTGAAATATATGGGGGTCAGTACTTTAAGGAATGTACTGATTCTATGGTGGTGCAATGTAACATTATAAATAATATCATAAATGATTATGAAAATCATGCATGTTGATGATAACAACTTTCTTCGCTTGAATTAACTAAAATATATTCCTTGTAAATCATCAATAGTAATACAAGAATTATAAATCTCATAAATCATTATACTTAACTCAAACTCTTTAAATCATGACTTAGAGTGACTCGGTAACTCATGAAACTTGAACTCTTATGTACTTGGGAGTTTCTTATAACCGACATAACTACACCATGTGAGCCATATGGAGTCCAACATATTGCCCTCCTAAGAAGAGAACCCCATATTAGCGGGAGCATTGTAATCTTGCCAGGGAGTACAACCTTAATTTCACAATCACAATCCCACAATCAGCCTTTGGCCCACAATTATCAACATCAATCCTACGGTGGCACGTAGTTTTGAGGAAATACTAAATTTTCTGCTCAAAACATGTTAGAAAATCCACCTTAATCAATATCAATTCATGGGTCCATTATAAAGACCAAAAGAGAAATATATATCTCATCAATAAATCATATACAACTGTGGATTCCTAACTCGAATCAAAGTCAAACAATCTTTCACAACATCAAGATGTATCAATTCATTTGGTCATGGCTACATCAATAACTTTGAGGAAATATCAAGACTCATTATAACAACTCAATCTCGTGAATCAATATACTCAATAATCTAATTTATCATAAGGAAGCTTAAAGCTTGACATGTCTTGAAATAACTTGTAATACCAACTCATGGTAGAACATGAAATCCACATTATTAAATATCAAGTCATGATTTGGAAGTTGTAAAATAATCATGTATCAAAAACTTCAAGAAAACATCATAGAACTCATTATTGACTCTCAAGCTCAAATATCAATATATATATATATATATATTCAATAATAAAAATTCTCATAGAAAAGCTTAAATCATGACGCTTATCTCAAATCATTCGGAAATCATCAACTTATAATAATAATATTCAATTCATGGCATAAGTTCTCAATTTAAGAAATAAAATAATGAAATAGTCATGTGTATCGATCTTGAATAGCTCAAATATCATAAATCATTAATAAAGTAATTTGGGTGTAAACCCACTTTGCAAAATCATGGATTTCAATAGTAGAAATTAAATCTTTGGGCACAAGAACGAAAGAAAATTCTTGAGCATTAATTCTATCTTCTGCAACTTTGGGGAATTCTTTTTTCGCACTTTTTCATATTTGTATTTTATTTTAGTTGCTATTATTCAATTGTGCTTCTTATTTAAAGTGAGGGAATTAAACTAATATGTTGCCAAAGTAATCTTCGTTGTGTACATTTTATTTACTTTTAGCATGTAAGCCTATTTTATCTATACAAAATAATTGTCTCAAAGGATAATAGTTTTCGCCAAATTATGAATAGTTATGAATATGTGATACATTTGTAATACATATTGATAATGTGTCATTCTAAGTAAAGTCATATTTTAAGGTCATTTTAGTAATAAATATTCATGAACTATGTATAAGCGTAACACTTACATGTTATTATTTCTGTCCAATCGCTAAATGATAATATTATATTAGGTATCTTGACATGAGACCACTTTTGTGAATATGTTAATGATAAATATTAAATTTTTATTTTATTTATTTTTTTATTCATTTTTCAATTAATTTAATTATCTTTCATAAGTACAAGATTTATCTAAATGATTAAATGTGAGCATTATTTATTATCTTATAGTATCTTCTATATCTGTCAATATAAACAATATTTTTATGCTTAATGCTACAAACATCAAGAATTGGAAAGAGCGCATTATGAATGTGCTTGTTTGTATGGATGTTGATTATGCATTTAACAATTGATCACCTTGATTACTTGAACAAAACTAGTTTGAATGAATTAAACACCCCAGGTGGTGGTCCCTAAAAAATTCTTGGTTCTGATCTTACTTCCATGACTACGACTCTCCTGATGAGTCGTTCGGGGTCATTAAGGGTCATAGGACATAGTCATAACAGGCCCAGTGAGATTTATCTAAGCCACTGTTTTGACTATGACAACTATGATACAAGTTGCAAGGATTCTAAATGACTCGTATAGTCCTTTCCATAAGGAAATCAGTGTGATACCTATAGTGTTTTGTCCAAAATATGACTAGGATATAATGAGTCGTATGGACTTGATCTGAGTCGTAAGACCCTTTTTATAACCAGGCCAGTGTTGGTGGTCTAGGATACTGTCTAGACTACTACTGAGGGGAAACAAGATTTAGGGTGACCCTACTAGTCATAAGGTCACCCGTAAAGACTGATGGTTTATTTTCCAACTTTTTAACAAGGATATTTTAGATATTTTCCTCTTATTCCAATAATAACCCATGATCTATAAACATACTTGGGACCATATATTCATCCATAATACATATCAAATAGACTCTCTTCTCCCTCAAATTTTCTCAAGCATCAATACTTAAGGTTTCCAAGAAGTGGGTAACTTAGAGCTTCAAGGGTTGAATTCTATCCATAATATTGAGTATTTCAAGCATGTGAATGTACACTTAAACTTTTTTTAATCTAATGCATGAATTTACATGGTTAATTTTATGGATTTGAAATAAGGGTTTTGATATGGTTGAGGGCTTTGATATGAATGGTTCTTAACTTGATTACGCCTGGTTTATTATGCAATATTCATGTTTTGTTAACGATTTTTAATTATGTAGTGCATGGGATTGGTGAAGAATCAAAGGGTTTATGTTCTCCCCAATTGTGATGAATTTTTCTTTGACATATGGTTTTGCAAATTGAGTTCCCTCAACCTAAATCTGAAATTGATAAAGATGCATGGCTTTGTCACATGTTTTAACTTTCTCAATTGAACTAATGAATTGGCATAAAAGGTTAATGAACCATGGTATGATTTATTTAACTTTGGGGTATGTCAATTCCCTATGTCAATGTTAATTGAACCTAAGGGGTCATGAATTTCCCCCGTGAGATGGTTAATGAATTGTTGCATGATAATGAAATTGCAAGTGAGGTTGGTATGATGATACCAACTGGATGGATAAATTCATAATTGGTTCAATAAATTGAGAATGTGTGTTAAATATTTTACTTAGTCTTAAAAATGGGTTATGTAGCCGGGTCGCAAAAGTAGAGGTCCCAAAGGACTAACATCGAAAACCACGCTAGTCGATGCAGGGGTCTAAATGACCAAGAGATTTGAGTCCTCCTTATTATTATTATATGATTGGGAGGTTCTTGTAGCTATTTTATAGAAATCATTGCTTAAGTCACCTTTGATTTATGTTTGGAGGTACGACTACCCCATCAGTCATATGACATATGATTATCCTCTAGTTTGTGTGGCTACATGCGCTGGGGACCTACCGTATATGGGAGATCAAGGCCCATATAGCCCGTGGGTGCCTTGATTGTGACAGTTATGCTACATAATCTAGGTTAAGATTTTAAAAGTTCATGATATGCCATGTTCCCTACCCCGATATGTGATTTATATATGTGTATGTGTATGTACGTATTTGCTTTTGATGATGTGCATTGGATTTGATGGATTTTGAATTATTACTCATGGCATTAACTTACCCTTTATCACAGAGTTACATGCTAGTGCTCAAACCGCTAACTATCTCCCAACCCTATATCCACATGCGATGCAGGCGCTGGAAATTCTTTTACCTTTCCTGTAGATGTTCATGGAATGTTCATTAGTTGACTTGAAATGATAATCTTCCATCCTTCGAAAGACTTCATTTTATGTCACAACCTAAGGCTACCCCCTAGTTGCGACAATAGTACTTACGTCACAAGTGACCACAAGCTAACCCATGAGTTAGTACTTACTGTGAGTACTCAGTAAAACTAAATATGAGAGACATATATGGAGAAATAACTGATAATGACATAAGGTATTAAATACTGAAATACAACTGAATCATATATCTGAATGTCTAAAGACATGCTGAAAAGACTGATAAACTGACTAACTGTTTAAATGTCTGAAAAGTCTCTAACTGACTGACTGTGGAGTTGATGGGACAAACCCCAAACTAAATCCACCTAATTTAAATAAAGGAATACTGAAATAAATTAATGAAGATAAACTTATCCTCAATAGATGAGGACTCACTACTTCTACTATTGTTATAATGCTGAAATATCTAAGCGCAGATAGGAAACTAAGCGTTCGAACCTATGATATAATACATCATAGTGCAAAAAAAGTATGTAGTTAGTACTTTGAATTTACTAGCATATGAGATGAGGATAGGCCAAAATGATAGGTTCATGTGCATGAAATATTGTCTAACTGAACAGCATGAGATAATGACTGACTGAATAACATCAGATATCTGATGCATAATATGTATGAAAACTACAAAATCTAAAATACATGACCAAACAGATAACATAATACTGAAGTAGTCTGTAAACTAAAATACTAAAATATGATAACTGAAAAAACTAATAATTGTACACTATGGTCAAGCAAACCTATAATTAAATTATGTACTGAATACTGAATTGAGACTGTTGGAGGTATCATCTAACTGACATGCCCCAATTTGAGGTAAGTGGGGTCCAACCTGTAACCACAGTTTAAAGAGTGTCAGTACCATGCCATGAGTACCATCAATGGCTATGTGGATCCACTGAGTCACCTTCATCTGACAGGTACTCTAATGAGATATATGATACCCTCAACTAATAGGTAAACACTTTATTAACCCTCAACTAGTAGGTTGATATCTCTAACCTACGCTAGCTATGTAGTTCTAAAACTATGGGACTACTACTAAATGTTCCACCCTCTACTGGCAGGTAAGCCCCCATCCCTAGGTTCGCTCGATGCTAAATCCTACTCCCAACCGAATAACACTAACTACTAGACTAAACGGAGCTTAATTGAGCTAATAACTGAACATGATACTGACTGAATAACAAGTCTCATGGTTTGTCTAAAACCATTATAAAAATACTGTAAACTATGTAAACAGCTAAGTTTCGGGTATTCATAACCCCCAACACTTAATGGAATTAATAATACGGACACAAGAAAGCTTGGAGAAAATAGTAAGGAATCATAGTTCAAATTTCAATAATTTAGGTATTTCATCAAACACTTGAAATTCATGAACTAAAGCATAGTAATGATTTAAAGATGTGGGAATAACATAATTATAACACTAAAACAATAAACTGGGATTCAACATGGAAATTTCATGCTTCAAATGTGTAAGTGCTACTTCCTAACTAAAAACACTTGTAAACATCATGTATCATTGAAATTCATAAAAACTTCATAGAGATAACTCATTATAAATATGTAATTTCATGATTTATAATATAAAATGGATTATTGGACTCCGTGGGTAAAAAAGGCCCATGGATGAACATCACACATACATTAAAGCTTTAATCTTGAAAGAGGAATCACATTTTTTAAATGTTCTTAGATTGGGAAGCATAATTATCTTGGTTTTCTTGAAGGGAATATGCCTGAACTTGATGAAGTTAGGGAAGGGTTAGATTTTAATTTAGTGAGAAATTGAGGAATTTGCACATATAATGCCTTAACTAAAGGTTAATCCCATGTTTTTTTATGAATTAGGGTGAGGGTAAAAGATAAGACTGCCCCTCTGGGATTTAAATTCATAACTGGAATATCGAATTGAGAATTACCGCAATGCAATGAACACCTAATTGCTATACCCACCGTGATGCAATGCAATCGCGGTGAAGTTCTAGAAATGAAATCCAAACGTGCCTTAATACTCATCCAAAAAATCTAAAACTTCCCAGAGACATGATCCTTACACCTCTGTACATAAATTAACTCAAAAAATTACATCTTAGGGTTGAAAAGGTCACTTTAAAAATCATCAAATTTATGAGGCCAAAAATAAAACTAAATCCCCAAAACTTAGCTAAATTTTCATGTTCTAAGCCTCTTATGCATGCACTATAAGCTGAACTGAGCTAAGACTAATACGGGGTATTACAATATCTCTCTGTTAGGAATATTCATCCTCGAATAAGACTAATTAAGATGAGAATACTGAGGGAACTAAAATCATATACTGAACATGCATAACTAAAACATGATTACATGACTGAGTCTGAAAAATGATACATGAACTAAATTTCATGAGCTGAACTGATTCTTTGAATACATGCAATGACACGAGAATGTCTATAATGATGAGATATAAATGAAAGAGTAAACTTATGAGTAACTATTAACTCAAGATGGATTCGATTTCAAGAAAAAAAGATGAGAGGTTTAAGATATGAAAACTTGGGGTGTTACAATATCTCCCCCTTGGGATAGGTCGTCCCCCAAATGATACTGACCTGGATGAAATACTAAGAAAAGACTGAGATAATGTATGAGTCACTTCTGAACTGAATCATGACTGAATATCTGAAATCGAAAATTAATGCATGAACATAGAGTATCCACATCCTGGATTTATTATAGATATAAAAACTGAGGATATACATGACATACTCTGAATTTCACTGATCATTAAGAAAGTAAAATGAGTACTAAAGATGAATATACTAGAAAGCATGAGTACATGAGTCATTAGATGCATGACCTGAGTTTGAAGTTCATAAATTTCATGAATATGATTTGTAAAGTTGAGCAAACTAGAACTCCTTCTACTAAGAATTAGAAGTGTACATGACTCTACGAAAAGTGCACGAATATGAGCTGTGATCATGAGGATGACTTGTAAGGCATGAGTATATATATCGTAGGGGATGAAGTACAAAAATTTGCACTGAGATAAGAATGGGTTGGGTATCTTTCTCCCCTTCTAACGTTCTATAATGTACTGGCATCACTACTGGAATCAAAGAGCCTAACTTGTTTACTTATTCTATATCTCCCCCTTAGCTATCATCCATCACTCTAAGTCTCGGGGACCCTTTTGAAACTATAAAATAAACTGCAACCACTTTACTCTAAAGTTTGGAATATGACAATACGCATCAAAAATAAATTTACCTTGAAAGACTATACTTGAAAGTACAAAACCCACTGCTAATATGCACTTCTGAGATACAACTCTTTGTATAGCCCCAATAGTCGTTACATAATAGCTTTAAACACTGCCTAACTTAGAATCTACCATACACTAAGTTCACATTATCAAGAATCTCAACACTACCTTCTATTAGCTCAATCTTCAAAGATTCAAACTTAGATTCTAACACTTAATATAGATATTCCCAAACCTTTAATGAACCACACCAACTTTTTTCATAGCCTACTAATATCATATCTCTAAATCACACATATATCATCATACTAAATTTCGAATCAATAAAATCAATTCTTCCACACACTATTTCAATCCTACTTATTCACCTTTCATACACCTAGCCCCATGGATACGTAGTCTACTAAATGTAGATAAATTCTATCCCCACTTTACTGCTGCTAAAATTGTGGATTCATACTTCTAACTCTAGATCATATGATGTCATACGATTCTGTGAAGGGATCTGTAAACACATCTGACCCCTATCACTAAGGTACTACGCCTTTATTCAATGACAGGTTTATTTGGAAACTAAAAATGAATGACTCTAGTTCTACAGTAACTAAAGCATAGCATGAGTAGAGTGAATCCATACTGAGAATGACATCAAAATTAGTTATATCTAACTCCACAAGATCAACTGAGGTGACTTTCTGGGGTATTATGACCAAACAGTTCCTGTATACATGTCTAGCCACAATAGAGACACCAATTGGAGTAGAAATTGAGAAGTATTCTGCTAAAAATTTAAGACTAAGACCTAAATTGACTGCTATATATGGGTCACAAAGGAGAGCGAAGCAATGGGATCTAACAAAGCAAAAAGATAAAAATAAAAGACCTATAATGTACCCGTAACCATATTAGGAGAGATTTCCTGATCCTATTGGGACTAAAATACGTACAGTCTTTTCTGGCGTTGTCCATTGATTACACTAAATAGGACACCTTAATGAGTCAGGAGATCAAATAGAACTTGAAGATGATTGGACTGACCCTGTTGACCACTCTTTGGGCAATATCTAACTCTATTGAATGACTTTCCACATCCAAAATATACATTACTGTCAGCTCTGCAAACACCCTTATGGTTCCTACCATATTCTCAGGAAAGACGATTGGTAGGACTATTATTCACACTACCCTAGGTGTAATACCTCATATTTTTAGGCTAGTCTTTGAACCCTCGTTCCTATGTGTATAAGCTAAAATCCAAATGATTACTATGTAAATATAAGTTTTATGACCTTTATCGTCGAGTTTTATGTTCTTTCAAGGTGAAAAATTTTCATAATAATCACTTAAAACAAAGTTAAGCTTAGAGTCTTTGATTCATCCAAAGTTTGGTATTTGATTCTATAAGGGTCTACTTTGAACTTGTATTGCTTATTATATACATATAATTTTGCAGTTCAAGACCAACCAAATTTTATATAATTGAATTATCTTCCCAACGATACCAATTTTACCTTAACCCGCTACCCGAGTAAAAAGTTGTGACATTTTCCATGTGAGGCAGTAAGCCAACGCAATTGGGACGTGATGTGATGCAGTGGTAATCATGTTATGAAACTATTTTAGTTCCTAAAGGGTATAGGGGTACTTTGGTCACTTCCCTCATCCAAATCCATCCATAACACTCAATGTTTGCCCCAAAATATTAGATACATCATAATTCATCTCTTCTCCACAAGAAAACCCTATCCCCTTCAAGAGCACGAAGAACTCCACCGAATTTTCTCCAAGAAAGTTAATAATCCAAGATTTTGGGTTTAAGAACTTCAAGAATAAGCTTCAAGAACACCATTAGAGATTCAAGGTTCAAGCTTTCATATTCAATTTATCAAATATGGTAGGTAGGGTTATGAACAAGGATACTCTTTCATCCTTGTGCCCAAAACTTGTTTTAAAGTTGAATTTATGTATATTGCAATTAGGGTTCATACCCAACTTATCGTGTTTTGAGTTAATGGATCTGTAAAGTGATTTAAGTGCTAAAGTGTATGCTTGTTCTCCTATATTTATGCATAATCTAAAGATTTTCAATTGAGATTTAACCATGATATTATGTTGAAAGTTATATGAAAGAAAGCATGAGATTCAAAGGCTTTAGTGCATCAAGATTTCACATGCTCGTGTTTTGATCCATAAGATTTATATCATGATTTTGATTTCATTATCTTGACTGAAATTATTGAACTATTTCAAGAAGATTATTGAGCATGAAGTATTATTTTGATTTGACATAAATTTAAAGCATGGGTTATTAATCCCTAGTTTGAATATTGACACTTCAAGAAGATTATGCTTTCAGGAATCCTATGATTAGTTTAACTGAGATTTTTAACAATATTTGATCTTTTGATCCTCAGTTTATATATGAAATCAACTTTATAGTTTTGATTATAGTTTAAAGTAAACAGATGCATAATTGATTTACATAGTAAACAATCATGCAAGTTTTAAAGTGGATTGCTTATAGATTGAGCATACAGATTAAATGGAGTAGTATTTAGCACTGAACGGGAAGTGTGGGTTTAGTGCATCCTACTTTCCCAAAACTATGAGCCAATGTAGGTATATATTTTAATTATATTCCATTTGTATATGGATACAAATACAGATTGTGATCACTTACCTCAGGTTATACTCCTTGGCAAGAGTATGACACCTCTCCCTAACATAAGATTTTTCCTTAAGGGAACAAGACGTTGGACACTATGATAGCTCACATAGTGTATGTCGGTTAGAAGAACCACCCTAAAGCCTAAGTCTTTAAATAGAATAACAAATAACTTTTAGAAAGTATGGTTAAAGGCTCATGCTTTTATGCAGATATTGTTTTACATAAGTCATTAGCTATGAGATTTCAGCTTTTAGTTTACGGATACAAAGGTGAGTCCTTTTTCACTTAGCCTGCATGATTTGAAAACAGACTTAACTTCAATTCTACTTAGTCCACTAGCAAAAAGAGTATAATTATAACTTTAAGAACTAAGTGTTATAACTCACAAGATTTATACAGTATGTTTTATTATTCATGATTCATAATTTTCAACTTTCAGTTATTCCAGCTAATGTGAGTCATTTATACTTAGCATGCATTATTTTACAAGTTTATACGAACATTGAGATATTGTTTTACTTATGCATTCACCCCCATATGCTCAGTATATTCCAAAAGTATTGATCCACATATACGTCTATGTGCTACATTGTTTAATAATGTAGGTACCAGTTGTAGATTCTAGTCAGCAGATGATGATGAATCCTACTTTTGGGACTTCAGTTAGATGTAATTTATGAATTTTACTTTCTTAATCATATGTATTGATTAGTGGTAGTTGGAGTCGTGTCCCAGCTATCTATAGTTAGTATAGTAGAGGCTTCATACATGTCAGTCAAAGTCAGTCATGTCATTTTAGTTTTGCTCTTCTATTAGATCGGAATATAAAATTGTATCAGTATTGGGTTTTTCTTTTTTTTCTAGATTTTATAATGATTATATTTTTGCACAGTAACTTCAGTCATTTTATTCATATGTAAATCAGTTGCCTAGTCGTATGCCAGTACAAGGGTTAGCTTGGGATCAGTTATGATCCTAAGCATCGTGTGACATCTCGGGACCCATTTTTAGGGTTTTACAAACTTGGTATTAGATCAAAAGGTTCAAGTGTCCTAGGATTTCTGTGAAGCCATGTCTAGTACGATCTTGCAGAATAGTACGGAGACATCTGTACTTTTCTTCGAGAGGATATACGACATTTAAGAAAAGTTTCCTTTCTTTTATACTCCAAATTGTGTTGTAAAGTTCTTCTCTCAAAAACTTCTATAGATTTGTGTGTCACTTCATAATTATCCAACTTTGTTATAATCTTGAGATCATATGATTAGCAAGTTCTAATTCATCCTAACATGATGCTCTCAGATTTACTATCAATAACTTCAGAAGACTTACAAGGGGCTTAAAAGGAACTCACTAGTGTGTTATAATTTTCTTAATTGAAATTTATGTCCTCAATCATATGAGTTGTTCAGTTAATAAGAATAAGATATGCATTCAGATTCCTCATTATTCCTTCTATACAGATAGTGCTCATAAGAGGAGATAGTATGAACCTAGATTATTGAATAGAGTTTGCATTTGAAGGATATTGCTACCTGGAGTATTTTGATTCATAAGTAGTAGAACCTTCTTATAGTTAGAATTATGGGTATAACAGTGTAATGACAAGAAAAGTGAGAATGATTATTGATAAAAAGTATAGAGATAAACTTACTCATACGATAGAGTTTGCGTTATAGTGATATGTCCTGGTGTGTTAGTTTAGTGAAAGGTAGAGAAGGAGATGTTAGTTAAGGTGAATTATTGTTTTCTTAAAGTATGAAAGGATTTATTGATGGTAACTATTGTGTTAGAAAAGTATAGATTCTTAATGAAGTATTTAGTGGTTTAGTATTTCTAATTTAGGCTTCCCTTAAGGTTGCAAAAAGGAGTTTAGTTGAAACTTATAGAACTATGAAAGAAATTTAGGTGTATAGATGGGTGAATAGTAATGATGTGTAGACGAATAATATGCTAATGGATTATAATAAGATAGGTCATACGCTCGTGATCAATTATTGTTATTATAGGGTTCTAGTAGACTAGTGTTTCTTGATGTCTTATTTTATAGCTTCTAAGTGAGAATAGTATGTGAGGTTGGTTTGTTAATTATGCCAAGCCCTAGACACTAAGTTTGAATAGTGGATGATTATCAAGGTGGATAATGACTATTGGGGCTATAGAAAGATAGAGTTATATCTCAGAAGGAAATATTAGCAGTGGGTTTTACACTTTCAAGTGTAGTCTTTTGGGTTAAGTTCTATTATTTACGTGTATTGTAATACCCCAGGCCCTAGAGTAAAGTGGTCGTAGTTCTGTTAGAGTTTAGTAAAAGGTTCCACAAACTTAGAACAATGGCTTAAAGCAAAGGGGGAGATGATAGAATAAGTAACCAAGTCAGATTCTCAGATTCTAGTAGTGCGGCCACTATGGGAGGAAGATCCCCTGCTTATTCTTATTTCAGTATTAGTACTTTAGTCATCACAATATCTACTCATGCCTTATGTATCATCTCTATGATTATATTTCTATTCATAAATATCATAGAAAATTATGTACTCTCTTAGTCCCTAGTATAAGTATTTCCAATTCATTCAGTAGTACGAATCATGTTCCAGGAACTTATGAACTCCAAACTCAGGTCATGTAGCTCATGACTTATGTACTCATTCTTTATAGTATGCTCAGTTCCCATAACTCATGCTACACTCCTAATGATCAACGAGATTCAACTTATATCCATGTAAGCCCTCAATTTAGATCTCTTTGATGAATCCATGATGTTATCCTCAATTCCTCAGGCCTCAGTTAAGTGTCAAGTTACATATAGTATTCTTCCATGCTTCAAGGTCCCATATTCTAACCTTTCAGTGACCCTTCCTTATGTAATAATAGTGGTGATGAGTAAATGTTTCCTATTGATGAAACATCATTGTATGCTTGTTTTAGCTAAGTCTGTAAGTGTGAAGTAATATTGAGGCCAAGTCCTGTATACTTGTTGTGGTTAGTTGAAATTTGCATGTATATATTCTTGGGGTCATGCATAGAAGTTATTGTGATAGAGGTTTAGAGAATATAAGGAGCATACAATTATGGGTGTTTGTTTAGACGTTCATATGTGGTTATAACAATAGGCTTGAATGTCATATTGGTTTATAAGTGGATGAATAAAGTGCACATTAGTTTTCGACCTTCTTGACCTTAGGATTTAAATCTTTAAGTGAATTTATGATTGGGGTGATCGATAGCACATCTCATGTAAGTTTTAGATTTTTTGGGTGAGGTTTGAGACCTATTTGGATGGCAAAAATATTAAGGCAACGCGATATGGCCCCGGTATTTCATATAATACATTGGTAGAGAAACGTAGCATGTCACTTATCTCATCGATAGTCCAGTTCAATTATGGTGTTATATGTTGTACCTTGTGATTTCGAGTTAGGCTTGATCATGGAGAGAGGACTTAGTTCAGTTTAGACATTAGTACATGGATTTAAGAATGACCATTTGAGAATTAGAAGTTGAATTAATGAATATGGTATTTATGAGGAATAGTATAGTTGAGGAAGTATTCGAGAAGTGTTGCCAAGCTTTAAAGTTAGAAGTTGCATTGCCTAAGGCCTACTAATTCTATCGTAGCTTATGATTTATATGACTATGTTCCAAGCTATAGAGTTGTATGTATGTTGTGATTCCTTAGTCTGATATCTTGTTCAGATCATGCCTAAGATTCTTCACTCCCTAATATTATTAGAATATAGAAGAATGCTGAAGAAATACTTCATTTGAGTATGGGCAGTCAGTATGATCCAATCCATATAGCTTGCAATCCCATTAGTAATCAATCAGATAAGCTCCTATAGATTTCCAACTTTCTATCTAGTCTATCTGAAGTCTCATGAATATGGCCATTTCAACAGGTAGTTTGATTGCATCCATGTAATTTGTGAATTCTGCTCAGTTCATGCATTAGTTTTAAATTCTAGATATTCATTCATGATTCAGTCCATAAGTGTCCTATGCACCATCTCCATTTTTCCTTCGTATTTCAGCCAAGTCAGTATCATTCGAGGGACGAAATATCCCAAGGGGGAATGTATTATAATTCCCCGGGCATTAATATCCTAAACCTTTCATCTTTTCTTTATGAAACCAGATCCATCTTAAGATAATGGTCACTCACAATTCGACACTCATTCCTATTTTAGCCTTATAACCATTCTCATGTCATTGCATGTACTCAAGAAATCAGTTCAGTTTATGATATTCAGTTTATGTATCATGTTTCAGGATTAGTTATGCAATCATGTTTTCAGTCATGCATGTTTAGAATATAGTCACAGTTGCCTTAGTACCCACAGTTTAATCATCCTCATTCGAGGATGAATGTTCCAAAGGGAGAAATAATGTAATACCCCGCATTTTTGGACTAGTCTTTGAACCATCGTTCCTACATGTATAAGCTAAAATCCTATTGATTGCCATGTGAATATAAGTCTCATGATCTTTATCCTTGTGTTTGATGTGATTTCGAGGTGAAAAATATTCATAAGAATCACATAGAACAAAGTTGAGCTTAAAGCCTTTGAATAGTCTAAAGTTTATTTTTCAATTCTATAAAGTTCTACTTTGAACGAGTATAACTTTTTATATACGTAGAATTTTATAGTTAAAGACAATCCAAATTGTAGATAATTGAATTAGCTTTCCAATGATACTAATTTTGCCTTAATCTAATGTCTGAGGAAAAAGTTATGGTATTTTCCCTGTGAGGCAATAAGCCAATGCGATTGGGATGCGACGCATGGAAATTGCATTATGGAACTGTTTAACACACTATTTAAGTTTCTAAATGGTCTAGGTACAATTTGGTCACTTCCCCTCACCAAAATCCATCCATAACACTTAATTTCATCCCCAAAAGCATTAGATACATCATAATTCATCTCTTCTCTCCAAGAAAACTCTTCCCCATCAAGAACACCAAGAACTCCACCAAATTTTCACCAAGAAAGTTAATAATCTAAGCTTCCGGGTTCAAGAACTTCAAGAATAAGCTTCAATAACACCATTAGAGATTTAAAGTTCAAGCTTTCACATTCAATTTATCAAATAAGGTAGGTGGGGTTATGAACAAGGATATTCTTTCATCCTTGTACCCAAAACTAGTTTTAAAGTTGAATTTACGTATATTATAATTAGGGTTCATAGCAAACTTATCTTGTTTTTAGTTTATGAATTTGTAGAGTGATTTAACTGTTAAAGTGCATGCTTGTTCTCCTCTATTTATGCTTGATTTAAAGATTTTCAGTTGACATTTAAGCATGATATTATGTTTCAAGTAATATGAAAGAAAGCATGATATTCAAAGGCTTTAGTGCACAAGATTTTGCATGCTTATTTTTTGATCCATAAGATTCATATTGTAATTTTGATTTCATTATCTTGACTGAAATTATTGAAGTATTTTAAGAAGATTATTTAGAATGAAGTATTATATTGATTTATCATGAATTTAAAGCATGGGTTATTAAACCCAAGTTTGTATATTGATATTTTAAGAAGATTATGCTTTTAGGCATCCTATGATTAGTTTATACTCATATTTTGAATAAGATTTGATTTTTTAATCCTCAGTTTAGATATGGAATCCACTTATAAATTTTGATTACAGTTTAACGTAAGCAAAGTCATAACTGGTTTTCATAGTAAAACCTCATGCTAGTTATAAATTGGATTTACTACAGATTGAGTATACAAATTAAAGGGAGTAGTATTTAGCACTGAGCGGGAAGTGTGGATTTAGCGCATCCTACTTCTCAAGAACTATGAGCCAACGTAGGTATAGATTAAGATTATATTCCATTTGTATATGGATACAGATATAGATTGTGATCACTTAACTTTATTTATACTCCTTGGAAAGAGTATTACACCTCTCCCTAACGTGACGTTTTCCCTTTGGGGGAACTAGATGTTGACCACTATGATAGCTCAAATAGCGTATGTTGGTTAGAAGAACCTCCCTAAAGCTTATGTCCTAAAACAGAAAAACAGAATTGTTTTTAAAAAATAAGTGTAAGGGCTCATGATTCTGTGTAGATATTGTTTTACATAAGTCATTAACTATGAGATTTTAGCTTTTAGTTTACAGATACAAAGGTGAGTTTTTTTTCACTTAGCCTGCATGATTTGAAAACAGACTTAACTTCAATTCTACTTAGTCCACTAGAAGAAAGAGTAAAAGTACAGCTTTTAGAACTATGTGTTATGACTCAAAAGATTTATACAGTATGTTTTATGATTCATGATTCATGATTTTTAGCTTTCAGTTATTCCAGCCAATGTGAGTCATTTATACTCAGCATGAATTATATTACAAGTTTATACGAACATTGAGATATTGTTTTACTTATGCATTAACCCCCATTTGCTCAGTACTTTCCAAAAGTACTGATCCACATATACGTCTATGTGCTACATTGTTTAATAATGTAGGTACCAATTTAGTTGTAGCCCATATATCACGATCTGACAATTGCAGATTCCAGCCAGCAAATAATGAGTCCTTCTACTTTGGGGACTTCAATTAGATGTTATTTATGTAATTTACTTTCTTAATCATACATATTGATTAGTGGTAGTTGGAGTAATATCCCAGCTATCTATAGTCAGTATAGTAAAGGCTTTATAGATATCAGTCAGAGTCAGTCATGTAATTTTAGTTTTCTCTTTAGTTTCATTAGAATGTAAATTTGTATCAGTATTGTGTTTATTTTCTTTTTCTAGATTTCATCATAATTTTGTTTCTGCATAGTAACTTCAGTCATTTTATACATATATAAATTAGTTTCTTAGCAGTACCCCTGTACAAGTTTTAGCTTAGGATCACTTGTGGTCGTAAGCACTGTGTGATGTCTCGGGACCCATTTTTAAGTTCTTACACTAGATATCAGAGCCTGGCACCCCATTCTGACTGTCATTTTTATGCCCTCGTACTAGCGCACTAGTTAAAGATAGATTTGGGGCTAAAAGCTTATGACCAAGCTGAAAACGGTTACCACTCTTTGACCTGGGCTGAGTAAAATTAAAGCTACTAGTCCTAGCCTTCTTACTCGTTCATTCCTACTCCTAATCCTTCTCCTTCTCAATATGTTGAGCATGAACCATAAGCCTATACAAGTCCATATCCTTAATCAACATAGCGTTCCTACACTCTTTTACCAAACTATTAAATACACCAAAAATAAACTTACTCATCTTACACCTATTATCAACCACCACTGAAGGAGCATACCTCACCAACTTAGTAAACTTAAGCGACTACTCGTTCACACTCATGTTACCCTATTTTAAATTTATGAAATCCTGCACCTTAGCTTCTCTTAACTCTAAAGGGAAGAACCTGTCTGAATAGGTTGCGGGGAACTCTTCCCACTCTGTAGGCACTACATCTGTGCCTATATCCCCCTTCCACTGCTTATACTAAGTATGAGCTACATCCTATAATTAGTAAGCAGCAAACTTTGCACTCTCACTAGAAATGACACTTATAATTTCAGTCACCTTCTAAACCAGGTCAAGAAACTCTTACAGATCTTCATCAAACTTGGATCTCGAAAACAAGGGAGGGTTCATTCGGGTGAAGTCCCAAATCCTAGTTGTGCCGGTATTATCCACTGGATTAGCTGGAATAGCATTCTTCTGATTATTCAGAGCTTCTACTGAGTGAGGTAAAGTAGTGAATGCAGCTCTGAACTCAGCATGAGAGGCGTGCTCATTCAGGGGATCTTCCTAACAGATGGAGGTACGGGCTGATTCCCATTCTTTTTTCCATTATTCTTTCTGAGAGGCATTTTTTGTAATGGAATAAAGGATGGATTAGAAATAGAGATTAAATAGAGCTTATGCTCACTCACATGACATGAATACTAAACAAAGGAAAACTTTTCCAAAAACATCTTGTAGCCTCTTGTCCATAAGTGTGGCGAGCTTCATACCCATGCACAAGACTCTACTCAACATGGTTTTTAAGACTCCCTAGGACTCTCTGAAACCTCACTCTAATACTAAATTTTTTCATGACCCAAAGCTACCCCCTAGTCATGACAACAGTGCTTATGGTCATAAGTGACCATAAGCTAACCCATGAGCTGGTACTTGTTGTGAGCACTACGTAAAACTGAAGATAAGAGATAAATATGACAAAACAACTGCTAATTCCATAAGGTTTTAAATACTAAAATACAAATGAATCATAAATCTGGATGTCTAAAGACTTGCTAAAAAGACTGGTAAACTGACTAATTGTCTGAATGTCTGAAAAGCCTCTAACTGACTGACTGTAGAGTTGATGGGATAAACCCTTAACTAACTCCAACTGACTGAAATAGAGGAATACTGAAGCAACTAAGTAAAGATAAAATTATCCTAGATAGATGAGGACTCACCACTACTATTGATGTTGTAATGCTGTACTATCTAAGTGTGGTCAGGAAATTAAGTGTCCAAACCTATGATATAAGATATCATAGCACAAAAAAATTATGAGTTCCGTACATTAAATGTACTGGCATATGAGATAAGGTCGGGATGAAATGTATAGGTTTATGTGCATGAAATACTGACTGATTAAATAACATGATATAATGACTAACTGAATAACATGAGATATCTTATGCATAATATACATGAAAGATGTAAAATATGAGAATGCATGACCAAGCATATAACATGATACTGAAGTAGTCTATAAATTAGAATACTAAAATCTGATAACTAAATAACTGCTAACTATATGCTATGGTTAAGCAAACCTGTAACTAAATTTTGTACTGAATACTTAACTGAGAGTATGGGAGGTATCATATAACCAATATTCCCCAATCTGAGCTAATTGGGGTCCAACCTATAACCCCTATTGGAAGGGTTTCAGTACTATGCCATGGGTACAACCAATGGTTATGTGGATCTACTTAGTCACCCTCATCTGGTAGGTGCTCTAATTAGATATGTGATACCCTCAACTGGAAAGTAAACACTTTATCAACCCTCAACTTGCAGGTTAACATCTCTAACCTATGATGGTTATGTAGTATTTGAACTAAGGGACAGTTACTAAAGGTAGCACCGTCGATTGGCAGGTGAGCCCCCATCCCTAAGTTTGCTTGATTCTAAATCCTACTCTCAATAGAATGACACTAACTACTAGACTAAATTGAGCTTAACTAAGCCAACAACTAAACATGATATTAACTAAATGACAAGGCTCATGGTTTGTCTAAAACCATTCTAAAAATACTATATACCATATAATTAGCTAAGTTTTGGGTATTCATAACCCCAAGCACTAAATTGAATTAATAATATGGACATATGAAAGCTTTGAAGAGCATAGTAGGGGATTATAGTTCAAATTTCAATCATTTAGGCATTTCATCAAATACTTGAAATTCATGAACTTAAGCATAGGAATGATTTAAACATATGGGAATAACATAATAATACTACTAAAACCATAAACTGGGTTTTAACATGGAAATTTCATGCTTCAAATGTGTAGGGGCTACTTTCCAATGAAAAACACTTGTAAACATCATGTATAATCAAAATTCATAAAAGTTTCATGGAGATAACTCATTATAAACATGTAATTTCATGATTTAAAACATAAAAATGGATTATTGGACTCCGTGGGTGAAAAGGTACCATGGATGCACATCACACATACCTTAAAGCTTTAATCTTGAAAGAGGATTTACTTTTCTTGAACTTTCTTGGATTGGGAAACATAATTTCTTGGTTTTTTTAAGAGGCAATGACTAAAATTGGTGAACTTGGGGAAGGGTTAGGGTTTAATTTAGAGAGAAATTGAGGAATTTTGGCCTATAATTCCATAGTTGAAGGTTAATCTCATGTTTTTTTACAGATTAGGGCGAGGGGAAAAAACAAAACTGCCCTTTGAGGATTTATATTCATAGTTGGAACTCCGAATTGAGCATCACCACGACGCGATAAACCCGTCATCGTTATACCCACCATGACGTGATGCAATCATGGTGAGGTTTTGGAAAAGAAAAAATCCAAATGTGCCTTAATCCTCGTCTGAAAAATCCAAAACTTCCTTGAGACATACTCCTTACACCCTTGAACATAAATTAACTCAAAAACTTACGTCTTGGGGTCAGGAAGGTCACTTTAAAAATCATCAAAATTAAAAATGCAAAAATAAAACTAAATCCCCAATACTTAGCTAAATGTTCAAGTTCTAAGCCTCTTATGTGTGCACTATGAGCTGAACTAAGCTAGACTAATACGGGGTATTACATTTATGTTTTGGTTTCTTATGTCTTAGACTTTGTTTCAAACCTCTTTTTGGCTATGGTTGGGGGAATCTCTCGACACCCTATTGGTATTTGGTTTTGTTAGAGGCTTTGTAGGTATTGTGGACTTGGGTGTTAAATTTGTGGTTGGTGTTGGTTAGCGGTATTGGTTCGTGGTTATTGATATAGCTTAGAATCTTTAAACTTATATTACTCTATCTTGTTGTATGTTTGAACTTCAGTCCATGTTAGTGTGTGTTATGTTCTATTGACTATGAAATGGGGACGGCCTCCACTCCTTGGTGGACTTGAAATGCCTGTCATGGACAGGCCTTTATTCGGGTCATGACAAGGTTAGTATCAAATCCTAGGTTCATGGTCAATTGGGTGTCCACAAAGTCATGTCAAGTAGAGTCTCTTTTATCGGTGTGTAGGACACCACACTTATAAGGGAGAGGCTATAATACATTTAGGAATGATTCCATTTCTAGTTGTCTTATCTTCAGGCTATAAAGTCTAAGGTCTTAAATCTATATAATTCTCATTTTCTCACCTTTCAGATTATGCCTCCAAGAAGATCTGATATTTTTGGAAACTTTTTTATCCCATCTGAGGACAATGTGGATGGAACTTGTCCTACTTCTAGGGTACAGAACCTGTCTAGAGTCACTACTTCTGATTGCCCCCGTGTATTTTTATTGGTCTTCACTGATCCTACTCTACAGTGGAATTCATTATCATTCACCCCAGAGAGATATTACCAATGTTTATTTCCGTCGCTCCAATAATCTATTGACCAAATTAGTGGCATCTCAGTCACAACAGTCGATTCATATTGGTATTGTTGTTAGTTCTTCTGAGGCCACTAGATTTATCCAGTTTATGAGGTTGCACCCTCCGACATTTACTGATACTAAGGTTGATGAAGATCCTCAAGGGTTCATAGATGAAATGGAAAAGATCTTTTAAGTAATGCATGCTACTTATGTTGACGGTATGGAATTTGCTTCCTATCAATTAACAGAGGTGACATATCAGTGGTATAAGTAGTGGGATCAAACTAAGGGTGATAATGCTGAGTTATGGGATGATTTTTTTGGTGCCTTTCTTGATTTCTTTTTTCCTTAGGAGTTAAGAGAGGTAAAAGCTAAGGAGTTCGTAAATCTAAATCATGGCAGAATGATGGTACAGGAGTATGCCTTAAAATTCCACCAATTTTCATGATATGCTTTGAGTTTGTGTCAGCATAAGGTCTATAATAAGAAAACTTGCTTTTGGATTGTCCCATAATTTGATTCTTAAGAGAAAGACTGCCTTTTTTAACAATGATATGGACATCTCTAGACTTGTGGTGCATATGTAATAAGTCGGAGAGGAAAAAAACTACACTGAGATCCGGTAAAGATAGAGTAAGAGATTTATATATTCAAAATAGGGTGTAGTCCAGCAGTAAAGTGGTAGAGATAGTGGGGAATGGTCTCAAAATAATAATTAGGGGAGTCCAAACTCCTATTCGATGTCTAGTTCTCCTTACCCAAAGCTATCTGGTGATTGACATTTTTAGAGTAGTGATGGTTTTAGGGCATAGGGTGACCAATCTCAGGCTGGTGGGGCCCAATAAGTACCATCATATCCTTTTTGCAAATTTTATGGATAGTGTACTATGGTCAGTGTGAGAAAGAGAGGAACTGGTGCTATAGTTGTGGTCGGATTTGTTATGTGCAGTGGTGTTGTCGTTCAAAGTTTACTTCTAGGGCTAATAAAGTTCCGATTTCTATTTTATTAACTCGTGCACTACAGGTGCCACTTCTGCCTCTATCACTGGTCAGAATTATCTCTATGATCTTACCATCCATAAGGAATTTGAGGCATCTCCTGATTTCATTATTAGTATGTTGAAACTCTTCTATTGTGATATTTATTGATTTATTGATCTAGGGTCTACTCTTTTTTATATGACCCCATTTGCAGTTGAGCATTTTTGTTTTGATTCTAAGTGTATTGTGGACCTTTTTTTTATTTCTACATCAGTGGGTGACATTATTATTGCTATAAAAGTATATAGAGGTTGTGTGGTATCTATTTGTTATATGGAAACTTTGGAATACCAAATTGAATTTGAAATGTTAGAATTTGATGTTATCTTAGGAATGGATTGGTTGCACTCATGTTATTCTTTTTTAGACTATCAAACCCGTAAGGTCATTTTCAAATTTTCAAATGACCATGTTATTGAATGGGAGGAGAGTTCCCTAGTTCCTAAGGGGAGGTTCATATCATATCTTAGATACCAAAAATTGATTTCCAAGAGGTGTCTTTATCATTTGGTTCAAGTTAAAAATTCGAATTCAGAGGGTCCTTCTTTACAGTCTGTACCCATGGTTAGTGAACTTTTTGAGGTCTTCTCTGATGATCTTACTGGTGTTCTTCCCAACTAGGAAATTAATTTTGGGTTTGATCTTCTTTTGTTCACTCTATCTATCTCTATCCCTCCCTATAGGATGACTCCAGTTGAGTTTAAGAAGCTTTAGGAGAAGTTGAAAGATCTTCTTAATAAGGGTTTTATTCACCCTAGTGTGTCTCGGTATGGTGCTCTTGTTCTTTTCATGAGTAATAAGGATGATTCCCTTCGAATGTGCATTGATTACCGCCAGTTGAATAAGGTGATAGTGAAGAATAAGTACCCTCTTGTTAGGATAGATGACTTATTTGACTAGCTACAAGGTGCTAGGTATTTCTCCAAGATTGATCTCCATTCGAGATACCATCAGCTAAACTTTAAGGAGGAGAAAATCCCTAAGACTTCCTTACATAACCTTATGGTCATTTCGAGTACTTGGTTTTGTCTTTTGGGTTGACCAATTCCCCAATGGTATTTATGGATCTCATGAATCGGCTATTCTATCAGTTTTTTATTTGTTCATCGTTGTGTTTATCAATGATATTCTAGTTTATTCAAAGATTGAGGCAAATCATACTGATCACCTCCATATTATGTTTCAGACCCTAAAGGATCAGTGTTTATATGCTATGTTTTCAAAGTGTGAATTTTGGTTGAACATTGTTATATTTTTTCTTCAAGTTTTATCTACTAAAGGGGTGGATCCACAAAAGGTAGCGATGGTTAAGAAAAAGCCTAGACCCATGACTCTAATCGATATTTGGAGCTTCTTGGGTTAAGCTATCTATTATAGAAGGTTTATGGAGGGAATCTCATATATTGAAGCTCCCTTGACTAAGTTTACCCAGAAGAAGGAGAAATTTCTATGGTCAAATCTTGTGAGGGGAGTTTGAGAAGCTAAAAGACAGGTTGGCTTTTTGTAACACCCTGTATTTTTAGACTAAACTTTAAACCATCGTTCTTACGTGTGTAAACTATAATCCCATGATTTACTTTGGAATACATGTTTCATAATCTTTATCCTAGTGTTTGAAGTTTTTTGAGGTGAAAAAATTTCATAGAAATCACTTAGAGAAAAGTTGAGCTAAGAGCCTTTGATTAATCCCAAGTTTGGTATTAGATTCTACCAAGGTCAACTTTGATGTGAATAAATTTTGATATATAGATAATTTTTCATCTCAAGACCCACCAAATTTTACATAATTGAGTTAGCTTTCCAACGATACCAATTTTGCCTAAATCCAATATCCGAGCAAAAAGTTATGGCCTTTTTATGAGAGGCAGTAAAGGTCTGTGATTTGGCTGCGACGTACCGATTTCTCAATACGATTTGGGGCATGATGCATCACTCTCTCAACACAATATGGGACATGGAGCGGAGCTTATTCCCCCCTCTATTTCAACCACTTAAAGGTCTAGGGGCACTTGGGTCCTTTCCCTTTAACCCCAAACATTAAAAGAACGATTTATAGCACTACAAAAGGGTATTATTTACCTATCTTCCTCAAAGTAACTCATGTAAAAACCCTCCCATTTCCCCCATGAACAATGTTTAAGCTTTTCCTCTTACGAACACAAGGATTCAAGCCTCAATTTCAAGATTCCTTCAAGAGTCCATCTAATTAAGGTATGTGGGAGTTCATCCATGGGTCCCCTTTCACCCATGGATCCCAAAAACCCTTTTCTTTCAATTAAAGAAAGAATTTTCTATCTTTATTTTAATTTGTATGTTCAAGAAAGATTAAATTTCATGTTTTCATGGTGATTTAAATTAAATTCAGCCTATGTAAGATTCTATGCAAGATTTGACTTCCTCATGCTACGAATTTTAGTTTCCCGTGTCCTATTTTAAGTGAATTACAATTTAAATCCCTAATTTATGATTTTAGTCATGTAATCATGCTATTTCCTTATGTTTAAAGCATTCTAATGTTCAAGTTCAAGATTCTTACGTGTTTGGTGGAATGTTCATGTTTTGGGTATTTGAACCATGATTCCCATACTACAATTTTAAGTGTTGATATTGTGATTTATGGTCATTCAATGCTGGCTGGTTATGAACATCCGATACCTATGTGTTTTTCATGATTTTAGAACTTTCAAGTAATGAGCCTGTCAACTCATGATTTTATAGTTAAACTCAGTTTGTTATGAATATATTGAGCACTATCAGTTTATATATTTACAATTACTTCAAAATCTATGTGCACTATTTCTTTTGAAATACCATGACCTAATCTTATCAATTATCAGTGCATGCACTAGTCAGTATTTTAGTGTCACTCAGTTTGAAGTAGGATTTAGCATCGAGAAAACTCCGGGATGGGGGCATTCCTTCTAGTATAAGGTGTGACCCTTAGTAGCAATCCCTGAGTTATAGAACTATGTAGCCAGCATAGGTTTGAGATGTCTTCCTGCCAGTTTAGGGTTGACACATATCTTATGAGAGCACGTATTAGTATAGGTTGACTCCTTAGT
This sequence comes from Capsicum baccatum var. pendulum, assembly GCA_030864225.1. NCBI lineage: Eukaryota > Viridiplantae > Streptophyta > Magnoliopsida > Solanales > Solanaceae > Capsicum > Capsicum baccatum. Next base: position 105,425,763 of record CM061556.1, read on the forward strand.
CCTTCAGAATGTCAGTTAGTTATCACTACAGTTCAGGTTCTAGTTTGATGGGAAGGATAGAATATCCCTCCTCAACATAGGTCAGACATTGGACTGCATGATAGCTCACATGGTTTATGTCGGTTAGATGATAGTTTCCACAGTCTCAGTACAGTATACATTGTATTCTCAGTTCAGGTTTGATTGACCAAGTGTATAGGTTTGTACTTATTCAGTTATATAGTTTTTAGTCTTTCATATTATGGATTTATCTCAGTACATATTTATGCTTGATCTTGTATTCTTAAATATTACAGTTTTCATGCATTCATTCTCAGTTATTTCATGTTGTTCAGTTAGTCCTAATCTCATATACACAGTACCTCACAGTTTCAATTTGATTATTCAGACTAAGTTTAATTTAGTTTTACCAATTAGTATATAGTTATCAGTTATTCCGTATGCAGATACCAATTAATCGGTATCCATATACCAGTTATTCAGTATTCAGAAGGTCGTTATTTAGTATTCATCTATCAATCAACTAATTAGATCATCTTAGTATATATTATGTTTGGTTTTATATGTTTATGTATTCGTGCTCAGTACATTTGTATATTTAGATCCTTGATTTATGTCAGTTTACATCATGTAGCTTCAGTCCCAGTATTCATACAGTATCCACATTTTACTGTTTTCCAGCTTTAGTTCTCCTTATAATACAAAAGTAGAGTTTTTTAAGAAACTAAGTGTAGGGATTCAGCAGCATATCAGATGTTATTTGTTAATCATTTTTTAGGATATATCAGTTTTTAGCTTATTTTAATCTCTTGGTGAATCTACTTACACTTAACATGCATGTTTAAGATTTTGCATGAACTCAGTTTTACTTATTGTATTCACCCTCACTTACTCAGTACATTCCAGAAGTATTGATCCACATATATGTCTATGTGCTACATTGTCTTATAATGTAGGTACAAGTTGTAGCCTACATATTCATAATTAGACAATTGTTGTTTCCAGCCAGCAGGTGATGAGTTCTCTTATTTTGGGGACTCCAGTCAGATGTTTTTCATGTACTTTATTTTTATTATTCATATGTATTGATTAGTGGTAGTTGGAGGCATGTTCCGACTATCTATTCTCAGTGTAGTAGAGGCTTCATAAATGTCAGTCAGAGTCAGTCATGTAATTTCAATTCTATCTTCAGTTTTATCAGATTGTAAATTATATCAGTATGATATTTTTCTTAGATTTTGTCATGATTATATTTCCGCACAGCAGAAACAACTATTTAATCTATTATAAATCAGTTGCTCAATAGTATACCAGTTCATAGGTTAGTTTGGGATCATTTGTGGTTCCAAGCACCGTGTTACGACTAGGGGTAGTCTCGGGTCATGACATTCTTCTCCAGCTTTGACTCTACCTGAGAGTACTGATCTCTTCATTGTCTATTGTGATGTGTCTTGGGTGGGACTTGGTTTTGTCTTGATGTAGAATGGTAGATTTATGGCATATTCTTCTAGACAGTTGAAGATTTATGAGAAGAATTATCTGACACATAATTTGGAATTATTAGCTAAGGTGTTCACATTGAAGATCTGGCGACATTATTTGTTGGGATCCATAATGATATTTATTCTGATCATAAGATCCTGCAATATGTGTTCACTTAGAAGTAGCTAAATCTCATAAAAAATAGGTAGCTTTAGTTTCTAAAAGACTATGATATGTCTCCACAATCACCCAAGTAAAGATAACATGATTGCTAATGTGTTGTGGAAACAAGACACTATGGATGCTTAAAACCATGAAATTATTCTTAAACATAGGTCATTTTAGTATATATGATATGATTTTGTGGTTATTTTAGGTAAAACAAGTCAATTCAAGTGTTGGACTAAAATTGGAAGAAAAAGACCAAAGTTCCAGAAGGTACGAGTCTTCTCACGAGTTGTCAACACCTTATACGATTTGTAGTCTGACTCATAAGCATAACAGAATCCAAGGCCACGAAGAAAAGCTAAGTATTGAGAAGATATGACAGAGTATTCGAGCCATAAGCTTGCATACATGTCATATCATAAAATCAAACATATACCAGAACCCAAGAAAGAAAACTTGAGTTTAATTCTCAGGAGAATAAGAGTTGAAATTCTTAGTGCGACTCATATGGAAAAGCCGTACGTAAACCAGTGTCCAAAGAGTAAAATAAATAAGTCCCAGGTGGATACGAGTTGAAGGCCACAAGTCGTATGATCATGGTACAACTTGTGATCTTGATTTTTAAGAAGAACACAATGTTTAAGCCTAGAAGGCCAGACACTGGGTAGATACGAGAGGCATAGTACAACTCGTAAGAAGACGATACAAGTGGATGACCAAGTCATACCTTATACCGACATAACTTTACCTTTTACATTTTTTTGAGGATTTCAGAGTATTTTTGAGATACTATAATTAACCTAGGGTTTATTTTTTATTAGGTTACTTACGTTGACTTACTTCAACATACTTTTACATACATTACAATTACTCTTGAGATTTTGGATTTTTATTCAATTGAAGACTTAGTATTTTATTCATATTATTTCTTGTGCAATTAATAACATGTTTTCTTCATTGATAATCATGGATTTTTGCATGAACATAAGTGGCTAATATCCCTAACTAGGGTTGTGGGAACACTGGCAAATTAGCTACATAAAGGAAGTGGGATATTCATTTATTCTAGGGTTTATACATGTATTTTAATCTCATTCACAATAATTGACCTTAGAGCTACAACAGAAGCTTGGGGATAGTTTGTATTTGCAAACATCCTCACAAAGGAGTTTGTGATTGGAAAAAGAGGATTAAGATAGTAATTTGAGATTCACCTCCATCATAATATTCCATCTCCTCATCTAATCACTTGAGACTCAATAGGTGACAGTGAATTGAAGTCATAGACAAGGAGCAATAAGGAAATGCCTTGAGACTCACAAGGTAAGTATGAGATTTACCAACACGTTAACAAGACAGTTGGTAATACATATCTTGTTAACTTTACATATAGAGCAGAAGAACAGCTTGATTGAACACGATAAATTTATCGAGTTGAGAAGATAGAAACACAAGCCTAGTGTTAGTCTTTTTTTGTTTACCACTCAAACTATTCAAAATTTTGGTACTAGTTACTGATAATTCCAAATTCCCCCATTTACTTTCCACTCTGCTCGTGAATTACATCAAGTTAAGCAATTGTTCAATGTTTTTCCTGTGGGATTGATCCCAAACTAGTTGGGTTACTATATTTGGCATTGACCATAGCATACTTCTTTTGGAGGTTAGTTTTGGGCGATATCAAATTTTGCACCATTGTTGGAGAAAACAGTTTGAGTAGTTTATTTAAATGGTGAAGTTTATGGGGTCTAGTTTTTATTTTTGATTTGGCATACATCGGTGTATGTCAAACACTAGGATAATAGGTGATCTCTTATGCACTTTTGATCCAGATCCAGAGAGAATTCTTTAAACACTAAGAAGAATGTCAAGACAAATTTGTGATAGGGTTGAAGACCCACTACCTGTTGATCCTAATGTGGCACTTTCATGTGCTATAATTGATCCACATAATGTTGTAGATTTATAGACACAACAACTAATAGCTACTTTTGAGAAAGAGAGAAGAGAAACTGAAGAGGCCTGATTAGCTGGATAGGTTGTGTTAGACCAGCAAGAATGACAAACCAGGCCTAGACAAGTAGCTAAGCATTAAGACAGAGTTCAGAAAGTCAAACCTCCATTGATTCCTGCATATCGGCACTTACACCCATACAATGATGAAAACGATATAGGTTGTGTTGAACCTGCTGAGATAGGATCCATTATTCCTTCTGCTTTACCCCCAATATGAAGCTTGATATTACAAATGCCTAGATCTAATTATTGAACTTGAAGGGTATAATTTCGAGATCAGTTACTGATGATGTGAACATGCATCTTTCTAATTTTACTGGGATCTACACATCATATACTATTCCAGGGGTGGATTAAAAAGCTTTGAAATTGAGGTTGTTCCCATTTTCATTGACAAGTGAAGCATCACTATGGTTAGGGGAACTTCTAAGAGGCTCAATCACTACTTGACATGAGTTGTATAAATAGTTTCTGATTAGATTTTTCCCTCCTGCAAGGATGTTGCAATTGAAAGATTATATTTACAACTTCATACGGTTACTTCCAGAATCTTTGTATGAGGCATGGTTTAGATTAAAGAAGAAGTTGAGCATATTACTTAATCACAGGAGCATATTACTTAATCACAGAATAAAAGGATCAAATTTGTTGGAAATCTTATATAGATCATTGAATTTCAGTTCGAGAGAAATGAAAGATACGCTTTTTGGAGGTGCATTCATGCATATTTGATGGGATGATGTACAAGATATTGCTGCTAAAGCAGAGGGTAATTTGGGAAATTTGAAATGGAGCCAGCTCTAAAGTTGAACTTCTATGCTTCAATGGATATGAGACCTCTTATGACTTGTACCCACAAGTAACGAGTCATAACAAGACTCGTAACCACTAAAAACATAGAAGTCTAACTATGTGTAGATTCTAGTATGGGTACGACTTTCTTAAATAAGTGGTATCCATACTATACGACATGTCCACTCAAGTCGTAAGGACCTGGGATATATAATATATAAGAGAATACCTTATGGACAGCTTACGACTATTGGTAATGAGTCGTACCTTATTTGTATGACTCGTTAAGAGGATTATTTAGCAGTCTAGTGAACAATCATATATACACTGTTTAGCATATGACTTATTCATATGAGTCGTACCCAATCGATACGACTCTTACCCCCAGTCATACCTTGTACAAAACCTGCATACTGACAGTGATTTTCTTATTTTTGTTTTCTTTTTCTTATTTAATTACTAATAAGTGTTTCTACCCTGGTATAATGGCTCCAAAAGGTGCATCAGCGTCCAAACAAGTGGCTAAAAGGGGAAAGAAAAAAGCACAAACCTCAAGTTTTAAATCCACTGAGTCATCCAGTGGTATTGGCGAGTTAGTTAAAGTCCAATGAAGGGGCAGGTCTAGCCAATAGACAAGAGAAAGGCACAGACCTCAAGTTATGAATCCACTAAGTCATCCAGTAGTATCGGTGAGTTAGTCGAAGTCCAATTGAAGGGGCAGGTCAAGCCAAGAGACCAGAGAAAGGCTTGGGGTAAGAAAGTAGTTACTCTGGAGGAAGTACCTCCATGAGCACCGAAGTTGAAGAAAACTAGTATCTCTCCATAACACTTACCTCAACCTTTGAAACCAGAAGATTATATTGAGTCCAACTCTAAGGAAGTAATCTCAAAGAATGCTAGTATAGAGGAAGTGGATGCTACTCTGATTGATTGACAAGACCCTCAATTTGCTCTTACACCTGCTTCGGTGCACACCGTTTAGCAGGTAGGGTATCCCAATATGCAAGATAAATATAATGATGGGTTGAATATACTTTGAAATGGAGATATCAAATAAAGTCTTTACCTTGACCAGAGGTAAACCACGACTAGGATGGATGAGTTGTCCAGATTTGAGAAGTAGTTTAGATAATATGGATTTAAGTGGATGACCAGAGCATGTGATACCCCAAGTTTTTCTGTTAAATATTTCGCTCCCAAATGTGTCCAGTCGTTAAAGCCTTTTATCTTTCCTAGAGTCCGTTAAGATCTCAGACGAAAATATATTGATTTCTATTATTTATCATGATTAATAATTTTTTGTATAGAATTTATAGATATACAACCCGTCATCGCGTAGAGCATCGAATAACCTTTCTAACGATATGTGGATCATCAAAAATGGACACTCGAGCGATGAGTTATGATCATTCTAATCTAACCGTAAATAGTGGTGAACAATAAATGTGCAGGAAAAAAATACTGAGGCCAGGCAAATTTTAGTATCAACTTCAAATAATCATAACTCCTTGTACATAGTGATATGGGTGAGCTACTATATATCAACAGAAATCTCTGAGAGTCCTCTTTCTAATGAAATTGGTTTCATCTAATTTGTCCATCGGAAAAAAAGTTATGGTCGATCTACTTCAGCCTATCAAAACAATCCACCAAAGGATAGATTTGACATTATTTGATTTTTAAGGGTATCTTGGTCGTTCCCACTACAATCCATCCAGGTAAACCATGGATTTAAGTCCATTAAGAGATTCAATAGATCATTTTTCTCCAAAATTTCCTAAGGCTCAAACCCCAAAACTACTACTCCAAATTTCATCCTTCTATGTCTCTTGATTGAATCGTAGAAATTTCAAATTGATTTGAGATTCGAGTTGATCATGTTAAGGGCTTCGACAAGCACCCTTTATTTTTGTGAATAAGCTTTTTACTCTGAAGTTCATATACATCTTCCATTTTTAGGTATGTGGGGCTTTGAACAAGAATAATTCTTCCGTTCTTGTTCCCGTATCTTTAATTTTTATTGTGGATTATTATGAGTTTGGCAAATGAATTTATTTCCAAGATATCCTACCATGAGTTTTTTATTATGTATATATGTAAATTGTTCAAGCTTGCCAATTATGATTATTTAATGGATTCATATAGTTCTATAAGTTGAATTATGTCTAAATAATTTGATTATGAACTTATAAAGATTTGAATTGTAAGTTTTGAATCACATGAGTATTTGACTATTTTTGTTCTATGAATTAAGATTTAATATTGGGATTCTTGGTGTTTCTATCAAGAATTGATATATTTTGAACATGTATCCACGTTTTAAGTTCAAGAATGAATTATTGGTATTTCCAATTGTTTTTGAGCCATGTGTCAAATTTTCAGCTTCCTTATGACGATTTGAGTTATTGGGTAATTGATATCAAAGTTGCAATGAGTCTTGGTATTTTCCAGATGGTTTTAATGAGTTAAATTGTTGAAAATATTATGTATTTAGTCTTCATATCCTTGTCCAAATATCGAGTTGGTTATGGTTCAATGCATTGATACCTTGTTGATGTTGAGGAGGATTAAAATGTTTTGAGCTAAAATGTGTTAAGTTAGAAATCCACAAATTGATATGATTTGATAAATGAGAAAGAGATGTGATTTAGTCTTTTTGATAGACCCTTGTGATGTTGTGGTGGATTTCCTAATGCATTTTGCACTTATCGGGGAGTAGTACTTAGTACCGTGAGGGAAATTTGGTATTTCTCCAAACCTATGTGCCACCGTAGGGTTGTTTGATGACGATATTATTAGCCAGAGAGCCCAATTGTGATTATTGCAATTTTAAGGTCGTACTCCCTAGCAAAGAGTATGATGCTCCCGCCAATGGGGATTTCAAACATTGATATTCCACGTAGCTCACTTGAAGTTATCGTTTATACGAAACTCCCGTGTCCATAAGATTAAGTTTCTTGAATCGCCGAGTCACTTCAAGATTTGAGTCAAAGAGTTGAGATATTTATGACGTTTTATGGTCATTTATGATGATTTATAATTACCTATGATGATTTTTGATGATATGATAATTTATGATGATTTAAGATGATTTATCATAATTTATGATTTATGTGGATTACGAGATTTTATCATATGAACTGTTTATTATGAAATTACAAAAAATATGATTTGATATAACTCAAGCCAAGTGAGTCATCATTGTCCGTATGAATGTTTTCATGAAATTGATTATACTATTTATATTGTTGCATGCACCCCCACATACTCAGTTCATTTCAAATTGCTGACCCATATATTTCCATGGGATACATTCTTACCAAAATTTAGGTATAAGTTGTAGCGCACATATCATGTTCAGCTGGATCCCAACTCTAGATCGGCAGGTGATTAGTCCTTTTGATTTAGGGACTTGAGTTGTTCAAATTTGAGGTGTATTGTATTTTTTGTATTCAGTCGTATTGAGTAGGGGTAGTTAGGAGTCATGACCCGGCTATCTTTGGTCAATGCTAGTAGAAGCTTCATAGATAGTCACTAGTAGTCAGCATATTCAGTTTCAGATTTGTATATATATGAGCAGAATTGTGACCGTGTAAATTTACTTTCATGTTGGTCGGACTAACTTATGGGTTGTTTCTGCATTATTGCTTTTATTTTATTTATTTTATTCAGTTACTTTGGGTTATGCCAGATGAAGGGTTAGATTGGGGTCACTTGTGACCTTAAGCATCGTGTGACATCTCGGGATCCAATTTCAGGTTGTTAAAAGATTGGTATTAAAGCACAGAGTTCAAGTATCCTAGGGTGTCTATGAAGCTGTGTCTAGTAGAGTCTTGCGGACCGGTACGGAGACGTCTGTACTTTTCTTCGAGAGGCTACAAGGAATTTAGGAAAATGTTCTCTTTCTTTCAAGTGGTAGATCGTGTTGTGGAAAGGTTCCTTAAGAAATTCATACGGGTTCATACCTTGCATAAATTGGGCCATTTTGCCTTGTTTTAAAATACCGAATATAGTCAATCATAAATCCTTATAGATGGTGCTTTCTTAGATACTCTTCTCTGATATTACAGGCTTGTAAGTGAGCTAGAAAAAAAATAATTTCATTAGTGCTCTTGAGTTCCGAAAAAATTAAGGTGTCATATGTATGTTCTTGAAGGTTGTGCATTAAGCCTATGTCGGAAGTGTTTTTCAATTTCTCCCTAGAATTCATGATGAGATTTCATATTTTCCTTATCTGTGTACTAAAGTTGAGATTGGGTGATTAACTAGTTCCAATTTCCTCTCTTGATTATATGTTTGGGCTTACTAGCAAAGGTTCCATAGCTTTTAAGATGTACCCTCATCCCTCTTGAGTCATTCAGTTGAGGTAAAGCGAGACATAGTCTCTGATCCTTGATTATGGTGTACCAGGCTTTTATTTCTTGAAAATATTTTCTTATCATCTTTTGATGAAAACTTAAAGTCTAGTGAAGCCATGTTGGACTTATTTCTATTCACTAGCATAATTATTTTGATATTTATTTCCTTTTTCAAAATACAAAACCAAAGACTAGTGAAGCCGTGTGAGGTGTGTTTTGATTCACTAGCAGCTGGCTATTTACTCTGTTGTTCTTACATTGGTTGGAACCAGGGGGTTAGAAACGTGGTGGAAGACGGTGTTAATAAATTATTATGGCATAGGCCATGGAATTGTGGTGATTATTATCGTTATGAGGTTTTGGTGGACTAGTATATTTGGGGTGTTTGATAGATGGAAATGGTTGTTGAGATTGTGGTTAATCGTAGTCAGAGTGAGTTGTTAACTTTGTATAGCGGGTGATGAGAAAAAAGAATTTAATGATTGAATTGCTACGATGTTAGTGATAGAGAGGAGATTTAGTAGGCTTGAATCATATGTACGGGAGCTTAAGTCTATTTGTTTATGATCAAGTGTGATATTGTGTGTTGAGGTAGTAGTACGCTCAAGGTCTTATGTGGATTTTTTTTAAGTCATTAAATATTAAGAGGTTAGTGTTATCCTTGATCGGGTAAGTATGAATGATGATATGTGGTATATGATATAATTGTGAGTTAACTTGGACATTAGAGGTTGACGAGGGTGTTAGCTTGAGATATGATGTTAGTAAAGCGCGAAGAAGTTAGTATGGTTTAGCGAAGGTTTGATGTATCCATGGTAAGTGCTAGAATCTAGGCTGCGGAGTGCATGAATTGCTGTATGATAACTTTTAGAGTTGTCTAAGTTGGAAAGTATTTGAGAGTTATGTTAAGATTGGTTTTTGCACTTGCAGGTGTAGTTATACGGGTTAAATTATGGATCTTGTATATGGGTATATCTGGGGACCCTGGAGTAAAGCTAATGCCATGGACTAGAGTTTGTATAGTGATTCGTTGACTCGGAGTGTTGGCTTAAGTCTAATGGGGAGATAGTAGGAAAAAAATTAACTAATTTAAGAATATGGGATTCAGGTAGGTGTATCGGTGGGTTGCAAGTTGGTGGTGATAAGGAGTGGTGTTGATCCTATTTTAACCCCAGCCTTTTCAATGACTTCGATATTTTCTCATGCCTTATGTTTCATTCCCCCGATCATAATACATGTTCATGCATATCATGGGAAATCATGTATTCTCCTAACTATCGAAATATGGAGTCCCAATTTTTCAAGCGGGCGAAATCGACATTCCATAAGCTATAAACTCCAAACTCAAGTTACGCGGTTCATAATGCATGTGCTTAAGTTTTATTGTATGTTCAAGCTCAGTCCACCAGCAACACTCTTAGTGACCAATAAGATTCAATATATGCCCTGTGTGTCCTTAATCTTTAATCTTGATTCTGGCTGAATTCATGCATTTGATGCCCTAGTTCTCCAGCCTCAATAACCGCACCAAGTCATACACAATATCTCTTCATATTCTACCCTTTCATAACATTCCATTTGTCGAGGGAGTGTGGATGAACAGTGGTGACGATAAGAGAGAGTGAGCGGGTTTTTGTTGATAAAGATTGTGGCATGTTCATTTTCGCTAAGGTGGCAAGTGTGGAGTAAGCTTGAGGCTAGCCTTTTGATGGATGTCATGGTTATTTGAAGCATTTCGTGTTGTGTTTGTGAAAGTGGTTGTGTGATAGTTTATCTAGGTTTGTAGGTGGGGAATTGTTGAAGTGAAGTCTTGTGCATGGCTTAGTTAATTTGAAAAGTTAGTGAGTGTTTTCTTAAGAATAGTGCCCGAAAGTTGTCTTAATAAAGGATTGTAGAATTTGAAAAAGGTGTTTTATGGGTGTTGATTAGGAGTGTATACGTAATTATAAAGATAGGCTTGAACATCATGTGTGTATATATGGACGGAGATTAAAGTTTATATTATCGATAAATTTTAGTGTCTATGTTGATTTAGAAGTCTAAGCTAAAAGCTCTTGTAAATTGATCTTGCATAGCACTCATGTATTTTGAATATATCTCCTGTCTGAGGATATTAGTTGCAAGCCTTGGCCTTGCTATAAGTTAAATTGTGTATATGCCTATGAATAGTTCCCTAAGCTTCAAGACTTGTTGATATGAATATGTTGGTTGAAATAGTGAGTATTAAGTGGATTAGAGTTGATTGAGTGGTAATAAGAATTATCTATGAGATGAGAAATTGTAACAATGTGGATGTATATAAATTTATAATTCAGAATGGTGCTATGTTACGGTGTTAGGTGGAGGAATTGGTGACTCCAAATTAAGCTTGAAAATGAGGAGAAATAGTTTGGCTTAGTTAGATTTGAATAGCCAAGATTGCAAATGCCTTGTGAGAATTAGGAATTGAATCGAGTATGGTATTTGAGGAAAATAGTATTGCGGAGAAAGGGTGTGCGAAGCGTATTAATAAGCTTGAAAGTAAGGAGTTGTACTGCGTGGGGTCTAGTACATTTATTTTGACATAATACTAATCGACCTACGCTCCGTACTTAAAATTGGGGTCGAGTTATAAATCCTTATTTCAATATATATATATATATATATATATATATATATATATATATATATTGAAATAGATATATATATTATTAGGACCATATCCCAAACTCAATTGCTTCCTAGTAGCATTGAAAGTTCCTTGGAAAGATTTTGAATCATGTCCTAATTGAATGAGAGCGTGTCTTAATTCAGTCTATGCACCTAGAAATTCAACTTGATAGTTATTACAACGGATTCATATATTTCTTCCATCTTCTGATGTGGTCCAATCTCACTACTTGAAGCTTCGTGAGCATAACCATTTCAAGGATGATTTATTTGCGTCGAACTGAGTTACCAAATTCTATCTAGCCTTTACTTTTGTTCCCGACCCAAGTATTAAGCTATGGGCCGATCATAAAGTGTCCAGTGTATCAATTAGTATTATTCGGGGAGAACCAAACCCAAGAGGGATTATTGTGATATCCCGAGTTTTCATATCCTAGATATTTCATCTCTTTCTTTGTGAATGCGGATTTAATTCGAAGTTAATAATTTTTCCTTCATCCAACTCTTTTAGTAATAGACTCAACTATGTCGTTGTGATTATCATGAGCTTATGCGTCGGATGGTACTCCAAAGCTTAGAAAAATATAAACTTGTTCATCAAGCTATTTTAGCTGTGTATCCATAATTTTCCTTGTATTCGTAACCCAACGAGCGACATTCGGGGAGGAATGTTTCCAAGGGGGAGATGATGTGATACCCTGAGTTTTTCTGTTAAATATTTCTCTCCCAAATGTGTCGAGTCGTTAAAGCCTTTTAATCTTTCCAAGTGTCCGTTAAGATCTCGGACGAAAATGTGTTGAATTCTATTATTTATCATGATTAAGAATTTTTCTGTGTGGAATTTCTTGATATGCGACCCATCATCGTGTACAGCATCGAATAAGATTTCCAATGATATGTGGATCATCCGAATCGGACACTGGAGCGATGAGTTATGATCATTCCGATCTAACCATGAGTAGTGGTGAACAGTAAATGTGCAGGAAAACAATAATGAGGCCAGGTAAATTTTAGGGTCAACTTCAAACGATCATAACTCCTTGTATATACTGATCTGGGTGAGCTACTGTATATCAACAAAAATATCTGAGAGTCCTTTTTTCAATGAAATTGGTTTCAACCAATTTCTCCATCGCAGCAAAAGGTTATGGTCTATCTACTTCAGCCTATCAAAACAGTCCATCAAAGGACAAATTTGAGATAATTTAATTTTTAAGGGTATTTTGGTCATTCCCACTCCAATCCATCTGGGTAAACCATGGATTTAAGTCCATTAAGAGGATTCAATAGCTCATTTTTCTCCAAAATTTCCTAAGGCTCAAACCCTAACCCAACTACTGCAAATTTTATCCTTCTAGGTCTCTTAATTGAACCGTAGAAATTTCAAATTGATTTGGGATTCGAGTTGATCATGTTAAGGGCTTCGACAAGCACCCTTTATTTTTGTGAATAAAGTTCCAGAGTTGGAAGTTCATATTCAACTTCCATTTTTAGGTATGTGGGGCTTTGAACAACAATAATTCTTCTGTTCTTGTGCCCGTATCTTTAATTTTTATTATGGATTACTATGAGTTTGGCAAATGAATTTATTTCCAAGATATCCTTCCATGAGTTTTTTATTATGTATATATGTAAATTGTTCAATCTTGCCAATTATGATCATTTAATGGATTCATATGGTTCTGTAAGTTGAATTATGTCTAAATAATTCGATTATGAACTTATAAAAATTTGAATTGTAAGTTTTGAATCACATGAGTAGTTGACTATTTTCATTCTATGAATTGAGATGTAATATTGGGATTCTTGGTGTTTCTATCAAGAATTGATATATTTTGAACATGTATCCACATTTTAAGTTCAAGAATGAATTATTGGTATTTCCAAGTATTTTCGAGCCATGTGTCAAATTTTGAGCTTCCTTATGACGATTTGAGTTATTGGTTAATTGATATCAAAGTTGCAATGAGTCTTGGTATTTTTCGGATGGTTTTAATGAGTTAAATTGTTGAAAATATTACGTATTGAGTCTTCATATCCTTATCCAAATGTCGAGTCGGTTATGGTTCAATGCATTGATACCTTGTTGATGTTGAGGAGGATTAAAATGTTCTGAGCTAAAACGGGTTAAGTTAGGAATCCACAAATTGATATGATTTGATAAATGAGAAAGAGATTTGAGTTAGTCTTTTTGATAGACCCTTGTGATGTTGTGGTGGATTTCCTAATGTGTTTTGCGCTTGTCGGGGAGTAGTACTTAGTACCGTGAGGGAAATTTGGTATTTCTCCAAACCTATGTGTCACCATAGGGTTGTTTCATGATGATATTATTGGCCAGAGAGCCCGATTGTGATTATTGATGTTTTAAGGTCGTACTCCCTGGAAAAGAGTATGACGCTCCCACCAACGGGGGTTTCAAATATTGATATTCCACATAGCTCACTTGAAGTTATCGTTTATACGAAACTCCCGTGTCCATAAGATTAAGTTTCTTGAATTGCCGAGTCACTCTGAGATTTGAGCCAAAGAGTTAAGATGTTTATGATGTTTTATGGTCATTTATGATGATTTATAATTACCTATGATGATTTTTGATGATATGATAATTTCTGATGATTTAAGATGATTTATCATAATTTATGATTTATAATGATTTACGTGGATTACGAGATTTTATCATATGAACTGTTTATTATGAAATTATAAAAAATATGATTTGATATTACTCAAGCCAAGTGAGTCATCATTGTCCGTATGCATGTTTTCATGAAATATATTATACTATTTATATTGTTTCATGCACCCCCACATACTCAGCACATTTCAAAGTGCTGACCCACATATTTCCATGGGCTACATTCTTACCAAAATATAGGTACAAGCTGTAGCGCACATATGATGTTCTGCTGGGTCGTAGCTCTCGATCGGCAGGTGATTAGTCCTTTTGATTCAGGGACTTGAGTTGTTTAGATTTGAGGTGTATTGTTTTTCTGTATTCGTATTGAGTAGGGGTAATTGAGATTTATGACCCGACTATCTTTGGTCAATGCTAGTAGAGGCTTCATAGACAGTCACTAGTAGTCAGTGTATTCAGTTTCAGATTTGTATATATATGAGCAGAATTGTGATCATGTAAATATACTTTCATGTTGGTCATATTAAGTTATGGGTTATTTCCACAGTATTCCTTCCATTTTATGTATTTTATTCAGTTGCTTTGGGTTATGCCAGATGAAGGGTTAGCTTGGGGTCACTTGTGACCTTAAGCACCGTGTGACATCTTAGGATCTGATTTTGGGGCATTACAGAGCACCTGATAAATATAGTGTTGCTGTGGTCCAAGAGTTCTATGCGACTTACAAGGAAGAGTTGTAGTGACAGTATCTATAAAGCTAGCTATGGAGAGGTGGATCCTATTACCTCATTATTCATTTGGTGTGTGTGTGTCAAGATCTCCTCACATACTATTTACTGAGTTTTATACAAACTGGATTATCAGCCTTCGATGAACACTGTGGGATGGAGTACAGATTGGAAGAGGTGAAAAAAATTACTCGAAAATAACTGGGCACAGATGATAAGATGGGCCCTTTTAGTTGAATTGCTGGGTTAATAGCATAGAATGGTGAGGATGCAGTTTGGGTTGTCAGAGGCCTGAGAGTAGTCTCCCAGAAAATTGAAAAGAATACACTCAACTTTGAGGCCAAGGCATGGTGGACACTATCCCAACACTGTTTATCTCCCACTACTAGGGATAATATGTTGAGTCCAATTTGGGCAACTTTGATAGTCGAGTTCATGGCCGGTTTTGAGTTTGATGTAAGAGAGTTCTAAGCCCAAAGATAAGAGATCAAGTTGTTGGTGGTGAGAAGTTATTACTGGCTTATCCCTATATGATTACACATATGTTTTCAGCTACATAAGTGTAAGAGCTCTTGGGTATTGATGAGATGATAGAGGCCACAAACACCATGGACCTGGGTTTGATAAGAGATTTAGCCAACCATTGGCTAGGTAGGAGAGAAAAAGAGCATACATGTTAGCAAAGATGTACCAATAGAGTGATAACACTCAAACTACACTCTTGAATGGGTGTAAGCGATCGTTGTCAATATAAAACCCAACTAGGTTGGGGTCGAATCCCACAGGGAATATGGTGTGAACTCAAGTCGTTTGCGATTTAATTCACTGATAGTTTAACATTTCCTGAAATGGGGGTTCAAGTTTCACAAATAATTGTTTGTCACTTTAATTTCGATGTTTGTAATCAAGATTTTATGAAATAACCAGAATTATGTTCACTTGGGCTTACGATACATGATAAATGCTAAAGGTGACTCAGGATTCTCACGGTAGTTAGGATAACAAGATATCTTTATCGATGATATGCTCAAATACATATCGACCTATTTAAGAGTCTAATTTCCTAATCCTCTCGGACTTAGGAAATATCTATTCCCTGCCCAGATTTTACCTTAGGTTAATCAACCTTGTTACAGCGTTGATTATTAAACGAAGTATTTTCGAGTCCTTGTTGATAATTTACTTCCTACTGTATTTGATTTATTTCTCAAGAAAATCAAAGTACGTGTGTCTACTGTTTGCAACCAACAAATGTTAATTAAAATCTCAGAATTAGCAAGAAATCCTAACACCTATTAAATCTTGAGTGTTTAGAACATCATCATGACCTAACCCTAGATCCCATAATTCAGGTTAACGGAGTTTAGCCAATCATGATACAACGAATGAAACACATAATTGAATTTATAATTGAGAAGATTAACTTACAGAGTTGAATAATAATTAGTGAATCGCAGATTAGATGACAAAGGAAAATCTCCAAAATAGTTGTATTGTTCGAATCCAAAAAGATAGAGAAAGAAATATCGAAAAATATTCTCTAAGACTCAACGTATCGAACTCTCTTCAGAATAATTATGATGATGAATGAATGCCTCTAGAAAACCCTAAGACAAAGCTTTAAATAGTTTACCTTAAATAAGGAAACAAAATAAAAGTTTCAGCTTTTTCTCGGAATAGACGACGACATCCGTGACAGCTTGTCAGGAGTCTGACGACTTATCACTGATGTCGTCAGCTTCTCTGCAATTTTGGCTCTGTTTCCTAAGGCTGACGATGATGATGACGGCGTATCAAAAGTTTAATGACTTCTCACCAATGTCGTCAAAACTTCATCTCAGCTTCTAAGTTCTGCCTAAGTCTGATGGTGCTCCTGACACCTTATCATCAGGTTGATGACTTATCATAAATGTCGTCATAACTTCACTTTAACTCCCATTCTCTGGTTAAGAATGACGAAATTCATGACTACATATCACACTTTTGACATCATATCACCAGATGTTGTCACAGGCTTCAACTCATGCCAAATCTCTAGTTAAGTCTGATGAAAACTGTGATAGCCTATCAAAGGGCTGATGACTTATCACAAATGTCGTCAGCCAAACTTCTCTTCAGATTCCTCCAAATTTTAACTTCTTTGCTTCCATTATTGTTGGTCCTCTATCCCATTAGCTTAAATTATAAAATCAGACTTAAACAAATCACAAATGACAAAAATGGCTTAAGACTTTGCAATTATTCTTGGTCAAAGGTCTTAAATGTGTTAGCGATTTCTCACACATCAACAACATGAACTTAAAAGAATCTTTTGTCCTCAAGCAAATCTGCCGAACTAAGAGAATATATAGCACATTCAGCAACCAATTTTCTCTTTTAAGCTCAAAACATAGTTAACACCTCCAAGTTCAATCCAATTAAAACCAACTGTGTATGTCGCTGAAGAACAATAATGTAACACAAAGGATTCAAGTGATCGCATCAATCTTAGCCACAGCAATCATTCATATACCAATGTTGCACTATCTAAACAAGCAAGTAGCTAGCAACAATACCAGTGTGCCCTCACTATAAATAAATCCTCCTCTGCGCATATAATAAACCGAAAATGTAAATGTGGGGATCATCAAAAGACTCTCACTCCCAAAACAAAGTTCCAATCAGTGTATGCCAAGTACCATAGGCTTGCCCTTATTTTCATTACCAATACCTTCAGATAGGCTAGCTAGGATCACAATAGGATTTCTTTTAGGGTTATAATATAGGCTGGGACTGGTATGATATTCAAGGACATTTAGAGTCACTATGCCTCCTTGACACTACACTACTCTCTTGGACTTATTAACCTCTTTTTCATTTTCTTTTCTATTGAACGTACATATTTAAGTTGGGTCCTCTCATTTTTTTTTAGAATAGCACCTAACTTTTATTCTTTTTCCTTTATTCTACCCTTCTTCATACTCATCTTACACCATGCACCCCTATTATAGCCACCCTCAACTTAGGCTGTTTGCCTAGGTTAAGGTGCACAGTGTCCAAGGAGGACCAGGGCCAAAAAAGGTTCATTATGGTATAAATTAGAAGGTGAAAGGTGTCATAAATAAAGTAATAGGCTAATCAGGCTCAAATAGGGATCAAGGCATATGATGCACATAGAGAAGGCTATTTAGGATAAAAGTGGGTTAATCAACAAAACGGCCTATGATTCTTTCCTAACCCCTATCATTTAACCATGGTAACACTAACCAGACAAGTTCTGAATTTAGGATACAAAGGGAATTAAGTAGTTTCTCACACACACATAGCATGCAAGTATATCGCAGTGTACCACTTATCTAGTTCATGCAATTGTTCAGCAATGATCATCAAGAAGCTAGAACTAATGCCACAACAAGATTCACAATGGTCACCAGTAAATGTAATTCACACAGTCTTTGCAAACAAAACATTTGAGAGGTGCTTAAAAATCAATCAAAAAATGTCAACTGCTTTCTGTACTTTTATTTCTCATAGTTACAATAAAATATGTTACAAAAATAGACTACCCTACACCTTCAACTCAAAATCAAAGCAAAACTAAACTAAGGGTTAGAGTATACCTAGAATGGATCATTATCGGGGGTCATGGGTTGTCTCTCATGCAGCACCTGATTTAACGTCACGCCATGACTCAGGTATCTCGATTACTTCAGACTTCATTGAGACAGATAATAGTGATACTTTTCACTATTCTTTCAGGCCAATGTAAAGCTCGACACGTTGCCCATTTCATTGAAGGTACTTCCATCTTCATTTTCGAGTTCCACTACGCCAGATGAGTGGAATTGACTAACTTTAAAAGGGCCTGCCACTTAGATTTCAGCTTACCTAGGAACAATTTGAGTATGGAATTGAACTGAAGCACCAAGTTACCCTTTTGGAATTCTTATTTGTCTACTCTCCAATCATGGAACTTTTTCATTTTTTCTTTATCTAGATCTTCTCATTCATTGGCCCTGAGATGGATTTCATCCATCTCATTCAATGACCCTTGTCCCAGCTCTGCTTCTTTATTCCAATTCAGATTTAACCTTTTGAGTGCCCATAAGGCCTTGTTCTCTAGCTATATTGGTAGGTGGCAAGCTTTTCCATAGACCAGCTAAAATAGAGACATGCCAATGGGTGTCTAAAATGCAGTCTGACATGCCCACAAGGTACCATCGAGCTTCTGAGACCAATCTTTCTGGCTAGCATTCACCATTTTATCTAGGATAACTTTAATCTTATGATTTGATATCTTCACTTGCCAACTGGTTTTTGGGTGGTATAGAGTAGACACTCTGTGCTGTTTCACCCCATATTTTTTAAAAGCTGCTTAAAAACTTCTATTGGAAAAAGGAGATCCTCTATCGCTTATGATAGTACGTGGTACTCCAAAGTAAAAGAAGATGTTTTTCTTAAGAAAATCAATAAACCTCTTCCCTTTATTATCATACAAGGCCACAACTTTGACCTATTTTGAGACATAGTCAATAGCAACTAAAATATACTTCATCCCATACGAGCTCACAAAAGGACCCATGAAATTAATGCCCTAGACATCAAATAATTCCACTTCAAGCATCTTAGTCAAGGGTATCTCATGTATTTTATATATTGACTCCTGCCTCTGGCATTGGTCATATGTCAGCACAAACTCGTGGGCATCCTTGAACAATGTTGCCAATAATAGCCACACTGCAACACCTTTCTAGCCGTTCGGTCTCCTGCGTGGTGACCCCCAACTGAGAAAGCAATGCATGCTTCTAATATGCACAATAAATCCATTTCCAACATGTATCTCCTTATAATATTGTCTGCATATCACTAAAAAAGATACGGCTCATCCCAAAAGTAATGTGTCACATCATGTAAGACTTCTTCCTTTGATGGAAAGAGAGGTTTTCTGGGATGACCTCGCTCACAACATAATTTGCATAATCTGTATACCGAGGCAATTTTTTCATAGAAGTAGCCAGGATCTTCTCATCAGGAAATGCATCATTTATCTTCATTTCATCACTACTTTCCTATTCACCTTCCATTCTACACAATTGATCTGCAACCTGGTTTTCACAATATTTCCTATCCTTGACCTCAAAGTCAAATTCTTACCGCAGAAATACCTATCTAATTAGCCTTATTTTAGAATCCTTCTTATCCATCAAATACCTCAAGGCAGCATGATTGGTGTGTACCACTACTTTAGTCCCAAGTAGATACGCTATGAACTTCTCGAAAGCATACACTACAACTAGAAGTTACTATTTAATGATGGTGTAATATTTTTGCACTCCATTCAGTGCTTTGCTAGCATAATGTATCGGATGAAATAGTTTTTCCCTCTTTTGCCCCAATACAGCTCCAAGGGAAACACTACTGACATCACGCATGATCTCAAATAGTTTTGCCTAGTCAGGTGAAATAATAATAGGGGCTTCAATCCTCTTTTTTTAAGGCATTCAAATGCCTTTAAGCACTCATCATCAAAGGAAAATGTCACCTCCTTCTCCAAAAGATTCCAAAGTGGATTTGAAAACTTTGAGAAGTCTTTTATAAATCTCCGATAAAAGCCAGCATGTCCAAGAAAACTACTCACTTTTTCACTGAAATGGGAGGTGGTAGTTTCTCAATAACTTCTACCTTTTATTGATTAACTTTATCCATTTATTGGAAATTTTGTGGCCAAGAACGATGCCCTCCTTGACCAAGAAATGGCATTTTTCCCGGTTAAGCACCAAATTAAATTCAACACATATTTGCAATGCTACATTCAGATTTTTCAAACACATCTCAAATGAATCACCCACCACAGAGAAATCATCTATGAATACCTCTATCCTATTATCCACCATGTCAGAGAAGATAGACAGCATACACCATTGAAAAATAGCAGGTGTATTACATAGCCCAAATGGCTTCCTTTTAAATGCAAAGGTTCTATATGGTCATGTGAATGTCGTCTTCTCCTGAGCTTCAGGAGCAATACATATTTGGTTGTATCAAAAATAACCATCCAAGAAGAAATACCACCCCTTTCCAGCTAATTGATCAAGCATTGGGTCCATAAAGGGAATTCAAAAGTGGTCTTTTAGAGAACAAGAATTTAGCTTGCGGTAGTCCATGTAAACTCTCCACCCAGTTACAAGCCTGAGTTGAATCAACTTATTCTTTTCATTAGAAATCACAATCATACCCCCTTTTTTGGGTAAGTATTAAACTAGGCTCACCCACTTGCTATCAGAAATAGGGTGAACCACTCCTGTATCTAACCACTTAATAATATCCTTCTTAACCACCTCTTGCATTGGTGGATTAATACGGCGCTGATGCTCTATGGTTGGAATAGAATCTTCCTCAAGCAAAATTTCATGCATGCAGATACCCGGGGAAATGCTAATAATATTTGTGATAGTCCACCCTATAGCTCTCTTGTTCCTTTAAAGTACTAAAATAAGAGCATTCATTTGTTGTTCACCCAAATCATCTACAATAATAATAGGTAGTGTGTTCCCATTGCCCTGAAACACGTATCGTAAGTGCCCAGGGAATTCCTTCAATTCTAGCACTGGAGGCTCCTCAATAAGTAGCTTGGCAAGTGGCATTGGTCGATTAGCCAGGTCAAGGTCTAGCTTTTTAGGAGTATAAGGATACGAACCCATTCCTGTCAAGTCACAAATGGTCTCTTCATACTCTCCAATGCCTTCACTATCATAATTCATCATGAACGTAGCTAAAGGTTCGATAACAAGTTGCTCAGCTATAGGCACCTCCTGTTCGTCCTTATAATACACATCAACTACTGAGAACACACTTATTTCTTTATTTTGATTCATTGATTTGGCCATATCAAACTTTACTACTTCATCGTCCATCCTGAATAAGTGTTCATTCGCTCTCAAATCAATCAGCACACTTCCAGTTATGAGAAAAGGCCGACCCAAGATTATGGGTACCTCAAATTCCACTTTGTAATCTAGAATGACGAAGTCTGCAGGGAATATAAAGTTGGACACATTTGTCAATACATCATACAAAATACCAACAAGTTGCTTTACTGACCTATCTGCCATCACGAGTCTCATATTGGTGGGTGTGGGATTTCCCAGACCCAACTTTCTTAAATAGTTAGTGGTATCAAATTAACGCTTGCTCCCAGATCACATAGTGCTTTGGTTAATTCCATAGTCCTAATTTTGCAGGGAATAGTGACTGCACCTGGGTCTGGCTTCTTCTGTACTAAGGTCCTTGTAGAAATTGCACTACAAAGGTGGAGATCTGCCTATAATTCACATCTCACCGTTCATTTATCAGTCACAAGGTCCTTCATGAATTTTGTATATCCTGGCATTTTCTCAAGTGCTACAACCAGAGATACATTTATCGTCATTTGCTTGAGAATTGCCATGAATTTGCTGAATTTGGCATCATCAGCTTATTCTTCAATCGTTGAGGGAAGGGAGGTAGTGGTCTAGTGATAGATCTCAACACCACTTTCTCTTCCTTCTTTTTTTATTTTTTTCGAAGCATAAACAAAACTATCCAGCTTCTCAGACTCCACTGGTTTGCTTTGTTTGGATTTATCAACAACCATCTCACCATCTACAGATTTTCCCACAGAAGAGCCAGGTAAGATCTTACCACTCCTAGTGGTAATCACCATACATGAGCCATCATTCTACGGATTCTGAACCATATCACTAGGTAAAGTACCACTTTTTCTTTGGTTCAGTGTTGCAGAAAGTTTGCTCGTCTGTTGCTCCAACTGCTTGATAGAAGTGGAGTAGTTTGCTCCAACTGCTTGATAGAAGTGGAGTATGAACTAACCAACTAACTCAAGGTAGAGAATTCACTCTTCATAGTGGTTACCCCCAAATCGGTAGCCTCAACTCCATTCAACAATTTTTTCATCATGTCCTCTATAGACAACTTGCCAGATCTATTTGGTGCAATATCCCGACTTCCAGGAAGAACATACACACCATTCCAATCATTATTACTTCTCTAGTTTCCTTGCTCTCTATCTTTATAATCAGGCTTGTCATAAAAGTTTCGACCTTGATTACCTTGGCTATTGCCTCAGAAACCCCCTTGATTATTAACATGATTTTCCTCCTCATCTGCATTAATAGCAACAGTGTACTGAGATTTCACAACCTTAACCTTTTTAGTCTTTCCTGACAGCAAGTGCTTGGTCAGTAAGTCCATCTGAGTTTATAAGTGGGCCATGTCTTGGTCTCGCTCCTCATCCCTTCTGCACTACTCCACAGTTATAGCACTAGAAATAGATGGGCTAGCTACCACAATATCCCTAGTATGCCAAGTCCGACTCTGTTTGGTTATTCTATTCAGCATGTCTGAAGCATTATCTACAATTGGCTTTGTCACAGAGTTAAAAGCTCTGTACAAAGTCTCCATCAAGTTCAAGTCCATCATGTTGTGGTTCAGACATTGTTCCATCTTCTTATTGAATCTATCCTAAGTTTGATACAATGCTTCAATTGGGGGCTGCCTAAAGTTACTGATTTCGTCCCTCAACTGTACCCTTCTGGAGGGTGGAAAGAATCGTTTAAGGAATTCCTCTTTCAACTATCTCCAGTTGGTTATAGAATCAGGCTCCAGCTAAGTTAAATATATTCTTTCCTCCCCAAACACAGACAATGAACACAATCTCAATCGGATCATATTCTGGCTCACTCCTGAATTATCAAAAGATTTGTAAATGGTGATAAAGTTCACCAAGTGCATGTTCAGACCATCAATAGGCAAGCCTCCAAACAACCCTTTCAGATTCTGGAGTTGAATCATAGTACTTGTTATGTTGAATTTTGCACCGTGTGCCAATGTTGGAGAAATGATAGCACCCTTTGCACCTACTTCGTCCATTCCTCCGTCATCGTCATCAACCTTGTAGTGGATAGGCTATTGACTATACCTTCCCATGACTGGACGTTTTTTATTGAAATTTCGTTGCACTAGAGCAGCAATTTGCTCAGGTCGCCTTAAATTTTGAGGATTCAGCAATTCCTCATCACCAAAGTCTTTATCATCAGGGTTTGGGTGAATTAATTGTTGACCCTGGTTCTGTACGTTCACCTGAGCCCTAGCCAAGGCTGCCAGTCTATCAGCCTCTTCCTGTTCTGCCATTCTCTTAATCAGCTGAGGTTCCAAATTAATTGGTAATAACAGTTCTCAAAAACTTCTTGTTTTTGGCATAAACAACAAGGAACCTGTAATAAACAAAAACAACAAATAAATGCAAATCTAGTAAGGAGCCTCCAGTGTTGGAATTGATGGAATTGCCTGGACACTTATAGTACTTGCTTCTGGGCAATGGGAACACACTACCTGTTATTATTATAGCTGATTTGGGTGAACAAAAGGTGAATGCACTTATTTCAGTACTTCAAAGGAATAAGAGAGCTATAGGGTGGACCATCACAGATATTATTGGCATTCCCCCGGGCATTTGCACGCATAAAATTCAGCTTGAGGAGGATTGAATTCCAACCATAGAGCATCAGCGCTGTCTTAATCCACCAATACAAGAGGTAGTTAAGAAGGAGATTATTAAGTGGTTGGATATAGGAGTGGTTTACCCTATTTCTAATAGTAAATGGGTAAGCCCAGTTTAATGTGTACCCAAAAAAAGTGGTTGCTAATAAAAAGAATGAGTTGATTCAACTCAGGCCTGTAATTGGGTAAAGAGTTTGCATGGACAACAGCAAGCTAAATTTTTGGACTCAAAAAGACCACTTTCCGATGTCCTTTATGGACCAAATGCTTGATTGATTAGCTAACAGGAGGTGGTATTGCTTCTTGGATGGTTATTATGTATACAACCAAATATGTATTGCTCCTGAATATCAGGAGAAAATGACATTCACATGCCCATATGGCACCTTTGCATTTAAAAGGACGCCATTTGGGTTATGTAATGCACCCACCACTTTTCAATGGTGTATGATGTCTATCTTCTCTAACATGGTGGAAGACACCATAGAGGTATTCATGGATGATTTCTCTATGATGGGTGATTCAATTGAGGTGTGTTTGGCGAATCTGAATATAGCCTTTCAAAGATGTGTTGAATTTAATTTGGTTCTTAACTAGGAAAAATGTCATTTTATGGTCAATAAGGGCATCGTTCTCAGCCACAAAATTTTTAAAAAGGGGATAGAAGTTGATCCAGTAAAGGTGGAAGTTATTCAGAAACTACCACCTCTCATTTCAGTTAAAGGAGTGCGTAGTTTTCTTTGACATGCTGGCTTTTAGCAGAGATTTATAAAAGACTTCTCAACGATTTCAAATCCATTTTTTAAACTTTTGGAGAAGGAGGTGAAATTTTCCTTTGATGAAGAGTGCTTAAAGGCATTTGAATATCTTAAAAAGAAGCTGATTGAGGCCCCTATTGTTATTGCATCTGACAGGACAAAACCATTTAAGATCATACTTGATACAAGTGGTGTTTCCCTTGGATCTGTATTGGGGCAAAAGAGGGACAAACTATTCCGTCTAATATATTATGCTAGCAAAGCACTGAATGGAGCACAAAAGAATTACACCATCATTGAATAGGAACTTTTGGCCGTAGTGTATGCTTTCTAAAAGTTCAGAGCTTATCTTCTTAGGATCAAATTAGTGGTCCACACCGACCATGCTGCCTTGAGGTATTTGATTGCTAAGAAGGATGCTAAACCAAGGCTGATTAGATGTGTATTGCTGCTGCATTAATTTGACTTTAAAGTCAAGGATAGGAATGGTTGTGAAAACCAGGTTGTAGATCATTTGTCTAGAATGGAAAGTGAATAGAAAACTAGTGATGAAATAAAGATAAATGATGCATTTCCTGATGGTGAGATCCTGGCAGTCTCTATGGAAAAATAGCCTTGGTATGCAGATTATGCAAATTATGTTATGAGTAAGGTCATCCTAGAAAACCTTTCTTTCCATCAAAGAAAGAAGTTCTTGTATGATGTGACGTACTACTTTTGGGATGATCTGTATCTTCTTCGGCTATGTGCAGACAAAAATACAAAAATATGTGTGTTGGAAGTGGATGTATTGTGCATATTGGAAGCATGTCATGCTTCCCTAGTCGAGGGTCACCACGCAGGTGATCGAACAGCTAGAAAGGTGTTGCAGAGTGTCTATTATGGTCCAACATTATTCAAGGGTGCCCACGAGTTTGTGATGAAATGTGACCAATGCTAGAGGCAGGGGTCAATCACTAAAAGACATAAGATGCCCTTGATAAAGATGCTTGAAGTGGAATTATTTGATGTCTAGGGCACTGATTTCATGGGTCCTTTTGTGAGATTGAACGGGATAAAGTATATTTTAGTTGTTGTTTACTACGTCTCAAAATGGGTCAAAATTGTGGCCTTGTCTAATAATAAACGGAAGAGAGTTGTTGTTTGTCCCAAGAAGAACATCTTCTTCTACTTTGGAGTACCACGTACTATCATAAGCGATGGAGGATCTCATTTTTGCAACAAAATATTTCAAGCAGCTTTGGCAAAATATGGGTTGAAATTGCACAGAGTGGCTACTCCATACCACCCAAAAACCAGTGGGCAAGTGGAGGTATCCAATTGTGAGATTAAAGCCATCCTAGCAAAAACGGTGAATGCTAGCCGAAAAGATTAGTCTTGAAACCTCTATGATGCCTAGAGGTCATATTGGACTACTTTCAAGACACCCATTGGCATGTTACCATTTCAGCTGATCAATGGAAAAGCTTGCCACCTACCCATAGAGCTAGAGCACAAAGCCTTATGGGCACTCAAAAGTTTAAATCTGAATTGGAAGGAAGCAGCAGAGTTGAGACTGGGGAAATTGAATAAGATAATTCCGTCTCAGGGCCTATGAACGAGAAGATATGTACAAAGAAAATATAAAAAGTACCATGACTGGAGAATAGAGAAACGAGAATTCCAAAAGGGTTGCTTGGCGCTTCTCTTCAATTCCAGACTCAAATTGTTCCCAGGTAAGCTAAAATCTAAGTTGTCAGGCCATTTTAAAGTTAGTAAAGTCCACTCATCTGGAGTAGTGGAACTCGAAAATGAAGATAGCAATACCTTCAAGGTAAATGGGCAACGTGTCAAGCATTACATTGGCCCAAAAAAATAGTGAAAAGTATCACCATTATCTATCCCAAAAAATTTTGAAGTAATCGAGATACCTGAGTTGGGTCGTGATGTTAAATCAGGCACTGCATAGGAGACAACCCATGACCCCCGAGATTGATCCATTCTACGTATACTCTGACCCTTCATTTAGATTTGCTTTGATTTTGAGTTGAAGGTGTAGGGTAGTCTATTATTGCAACATATTTGATCGTAACTAGGAGAAATACAAGTACAAAAAGCATTTGACATATTTTTGATTGATTTTTAAACACTTCTCAAATGTTTTGCTTGCAATGAATGTGTGAATTACATTTACTTGTGACCATTGTGAATCTTGTTATGGCATTACTTCTAGCTGTTTGATGATCATTGCTGAACAATTGCATGAAATAGATAATTGGTGGCCTATGATATACTTGAGTGCCATGTGTTTGTAAGAAACTACTTAATTCCCTCTGTAGGCTAAAGCCAGAACTTGCCTGGTTAGTCTTACCATGGTTAAAGGATAGGGGTTAGGAAAGAATCATAGGTCGTTTTGTTGATTAACCCACTTTTATCCTAAATATCCTTCCCTATGTGCATCATATCCCTTGATCCCTGTTTAAGCCTAATTAGCCTATTTATATCTTATGACACCTTTCACCTTCCCATTTATACCATAATGAACCAGTTTTGGCCGTTGTCCTCCTCTGACATTGTGCAACTTGACCTAGGCAAATATCCTAAGTTGAGGGTGGATATCATAGGGGTGTATGGTGTAAGATGAGTATGAAGAAGGGTAGAATAAAGGAAAACCAATAAAATTTGGGTGCTATTCTAAAAAAAAAAGGCACCCAACTTGAATATGTGCGATCAATAGAAAAGAAAATGAAAAATAGGTTAATAAGTGATCCCCAAGAGAGTAGTGTAGTATCAAGAAGGCGTAGTCACTCTAAATATCCTTAAATATCATACCATCCCCAGCATACATTATAATCCTAAAAGAAGTCCTATAGTGATCCTAGCTGGCCTATCTGAAGGTCTTGGTATTGAAAATAAGGGAGAGCCTATGGTACTTGGCATACACTGACTGGAACTTAACTTTGAGAGTGAGAGTCTTTTAATGATCCCCACATTTACATTTTTAGTTTACTATATGTGAGGAGGGGGATTTCTTTATTGTGAGGGCACCCTGGTATTGTTGCTAGCTACTTGCTTATTTAGATAGTGCAACATTGGTATATAAATGGTTGTTGTCGCTAAGATTGATACCATCGCTTGAGTCCTTTGTGATACATTATTGTTCTTCAATGACATACACAGTTGGTTTTAATTAGATGGACGTTGGAGGTTGTAACTATGAGTTGAGCTTAAAACAGAAAACTTGCTGTTGAATGTGCTATGTATTCTCTTAGTTGGTCTGATTTACTTGAGGACAAGCAATTGTTTTATGTTGAGGGTGTTGATGTGTGAGAAATTGCCAACACATTTAAGACCTTTAACTAAGAATAATCGCAAAGTCTTAAGCAGCTTTTGTCGTTTTTGATTTGTTTAAACCTGATTTTACAGTTTAAGATGATGGGATAGAGGACCAACAAGAATGAAAGAAAATATGTTGAAATCTAGAGGAATCTGAAGAGAAGCTTGGCTGACGACATCTATGATAAGTCGCCAGCCCTGTGATAGGCTATCACAGTTGTCTTCTGACTTAACCAGAGATTTGGCAAGAGTTCAAGCCTGCAGCGACATCTGGTGATATGATGTCAAAAGTGTGATACGCCTTCATGAATTTCGTCATCCTTAACTAGAGAATAGGAGTTAAAGAGAAGTTGTGATGACATTCATGATATGTCGTCATCCCGGTGATAAGGCGTTCGGAGCACCGTTAGACTTAGGTAGAATTTGGAAGATGAGATGAAGTTTTGATGACATTGGTGACAAGCTGTCAAACTCTTGATATGTCGTCATCATCATCGTCAGCCTTATGCATCAAGAGCCAAAATTGTAGAGGAGTTGACGACATCAGTAATAAGTTGTCAGACTCCTGGAGAATATATTCCGATATTTCTTTCTCTATCTTCACGGATTTGAACAATAAAACTAGTTTGGGGATTTTCCTTTGTAATCTTATCTACGATTCACTAATTCTTATTAATCTCTGTAAGTTAATCTTCTCAATTATGAATTCAATTATGTGTTTCTTTCTTTGCATCATGAGTGGCTAAACTCCATCAACCTGAATTATAGGATCTAGGGTTAGATCATGATGATGTGTTGAACACTCAAGATTTAATAGGTGTTAGGATTTATTGATAATTCTGAGATTTTAATTAACGCTTGTTGTTTGCAAAAAGTAGACACACCTACTTTGATTTTCTTGAGAAAGAAATCAAATACAGTAGGAAGTGAATTATCAAAAGGGACTCAGAAATACTTTGTTTAATAATCAGCATTGTAACAAGGTTGATTAACCTTAGGTAATATCTGGGCAGTGAATAGCGATTTCCTAAGTCTGAGAGGATTAGAAAATTAGGCTCTTAAATAGGTCGACATATATTTGAGCATATCATCGATAAAGATATCTTATTATCATAACCACCGTGAGAATCTTCAGTCACCTTTAACATCTATCATGTACCGTAAGCCCTAGTGAACTTAGTTCTTATTATTTCATAAAATGTTGATTACACTCATCAAAATTAAAGTGACAAACAATTATTTGTGAAACTTTAACCCCCATTTCAGGAAACATTAAACTATCAGTGAATTAAATTTTAACTAACTTGAGTTCACACCATATTCCCTGTGGGATTTGACCCCAACCTAGTTAAGTTTCATATTGACAACGATCGCTTACACCCATTGCACCATTTTCGATAATGCTTAAACTACACTCTTGAATGGGTGTAAGCAATCATTGTCAATATAAAACCAAACTAGGTTGGGGTTGAATCCCACAGGGAATATGGTGTGAACTTAAGTCGTTTGCGATTTAATTAACTAATAGTTTAACGTTTCCTGAAAAGGGGGTTGATGTTTCACAAATAATTGTTTGTCAGTTTAATTTCTATGTTTGTAATAAAGATTTTATGAAATAACCAGAATTATGTTCACTAAGGCTTACGGTACATGACCGATGCTAAAGGTGACTCAAGATTGTCATAGTGGTTAGGATAACAAGCTATCTTTATTGATGATATCCTCAAATATCTCTCGACCTATTTAAGAGTCTAATTTCCTAATCCTCTCAGACTTAGGAAATCACTATTCATTGCCCAGATTTTACCTCAAGTTAATCAACCTTGTTACAGCACTGATTATTAAATGAAGTATTTTCGAGTCCGTGTTGGTAATTCACTTCCTACTGAATTATAATTCTTTCTCAAGAAAATCAACATAAGTGTGTCTACTATTTGCAACCAACAGACGTTAATTAAAGTCTCAAAATTATCAAGAATCCTAACACCTATTAAATATTGAGTGTTTAGAACATCATCATGACCTAACCATAGATCCCATAATTTAGGTTAACAGAGTTTAGCCAATCATGATGCAAAGAACAAAACACATAATTGAATTCATAATTAACAAGATTAAATTACAGAGATGAATAATAATAATTAGTGAATCGTAAATTAGATGACGAAGGAAAATCCCCAAAATAGTTGTATTGTTCGAATCAAAAAAGATATCGAAAGAAATATTGGAAAATATTCTCCAAGACTCAAAGTATCAAACTCTCTTTAGAATACTGATGATGATGAATGAATGCCTCTAGAAAACCCTAAGACAAATATTTAAATAGTTTACCCTAAAAAAAGGAAACAAAATAAAAGTTTCATTTTTTTCTCGGAATAGACGACGATATCTGTGACAGCTTGTCAGGAATCTGATGACTTATCACTAATGTCATCAGATCCTCTGCAATTTTGGCTCTTTCTTCCTAAGTCTGATGACAACGATGATGACGTATCAAGAGTTTGATGGCTTGTCACCAATTTTATCAAAACGTCATCTCAGCTTCCAAGTTCTGCCTAAGTTTGACGGTGCTCCTGACGCCTTATCACTGGGCTGACGACTTATCATGAATGTCATCACAACTTCTCCTCAACTCCAATTCTTTGGTTAATGGTAACGACATTCATGGAGGCGTATCACATTTTTGATGGCATATCATCAGATGTTGTCACAGGCTTCAACTCATGCCAAATACCTGGTTAAGTCTGATGACAACTGTGATAGCCTATCACAGGGCTGACGACTTATCACAAATGTCGTCAGCCAAACTTCTCAATAGATTCCTCAAGATTCTAACTTCTTTGCTTCCATTCTTGTTGGTCCTCTATCCCATCAGCTTAAACTATAAAATCAGACTTAAACAAATAAAAAACGACCAAAGTTGTTTAAGAATTTGCAAGTACTCTTAGTTTAAGGTCTTAAATATGTTAGCAATTAATCACACATCACAGAGCAGTTAGACTGAGGGTACTGAGACTGCTAGGGCGGGTGAGGTAGGTAGCCAAACTCTAACCACCCAGACTTTAAATCCAGTGGGTACATCTAGTGCCTCTCCCTAGATTCAGTCTATACTACCTCACTTGAGGGGTATGCCAGCTGATTTTATGATGATTTCATAATATATATGGGATGATGCTATACGAAGAATAGGCACGCTGGAAGATAAAGTCTGAAACATGGTGGGGGTGTAAGAACCTAAGTTGATTCGAGGCTAGTAGACCAGGATAAATGGGTACAGGGTCAGCTAGATGCCTTTTTGTTGAGGATTACCTGATAGTTGGGTAGCAGTCGGACCCAAAATATTAAAAAGGTCAAGTCGGAGGTGGCACAAATAAAAAGGATGGTCGTGGAGTTATATGATAGACCAATTATCCCAGAGCCCATAGTTACAAAACTTATGCTCGAGATAGAGTTTAAAGACATATGGTTATTCTAAACCAGATAGAAAAGATCAAAGAGGAAAGAA
The DNA here is from genome assembly GCA_030864225.1 of Capsicum baccatum var. pendulum. NCBI lineage: Eukaryota > Viridiplantae > Streptophyta > Magnoliopsida > Solanales > Solanaceae > Capsicum > Capsicum baccatum. The sequence continues at coordinate 105,457,703 of CM061556.1, forward strand.
GAGAGAGAAAAAGGAGAAAGCATGCAGAAAAGAAAGAAATCAATAAGGCTAGAAGAGATAGAATACAGAGTAAGTAGGACTGATAGGCTAAGGTCCAGGAGATACATACTGGAGCCGAGAGTTCGATGTCAGCCACTGATGTTGCTAAGGGGGACAGTGTTGTGCCCCATCTAATAATATGGAGCCAGTCTCGATAGTAGATAGGATGTCAGTTGCTAATAGTGGGACTCGCTCTAAGGGCCCGTGTGCTGATATTGTATGATCCAATGCCTTAAGAGCCCAGGTATGTTCCCAATCCCGTGTACTTTATTTTTGAAAAATGTACTGAGGACAGTGCATAAGCTTTAAGTTGGGGGCGGGGGTGTACCAAGTTGCCATGGGCTATACTTTCCATATTTCAAACCCCGTGACTACAACCTAAATAATCTAAAAAACTGGCATATTTTTTATTTTTGTTTCATGTTGTTTTTGTTTTGTATGCTGGGAATCGCTGAAATAGATGGAGAATTTGTGCATGTGGTTGTAGACCGTTGTTGTGAATAGTTATGCTGGTAACAGTTTTAGTTGAAAAAATTTGTGAAAAAATTGATTCCCCTCCTAATTTTTGTGTTAACTGTGTTATCTGTATGTGGGTGAGATGATTCAGAATCTAATAA